>CM062377.1:10476000-13193500 GCA_031216125.1 Dalbergia cochinchinensis | reverse complement strand
TTCTCTTTCATTCTCCCTCTCATATTTTCATATTTTTCATTTCTCTTCGTTTATTATCTATTAGTTCTCTCAAAATACATTAATTTACTTCATCTTTTAATTTTCTTCTTTATGGTTTATATTAATGAATAAGAATTTGTAGGTTAGAAAATTTAAATATTCCACTATTCTTGTTTGAAGCTTTTTTTTTCTTTGAGACTCTTTTTTTATACAACATTTTTTTATGTTTATTTAGTATTTTTAATTTGTATATATATTTTATTATTTTATACATTTAAATGTTTCATCAATAAAATAAAGATTTATTTTTTTAAGTTCTCTTAAAATAAACCAATTTATTTATCATTTTCATTTTCATTATTTATATACAATTTATTTCTACCTTTCTTCTTTGTGATTTTTTTTAGTTTTGTATAGAGATTTTTCTATGTTTATTTAGTCTTTTATTTTGTATATATATCATAATGGTCTTTTTTTATGTTTTGTGCAGGAGATAACCATTAGGCTACAAACTCAACCATGCATGTATTGCTTAGTCCTTTGTAGCAAAAGTAATTGTATTTTTCATAAATAATTTAATAAATATTTTACTGAATTTGAGATTAGTTTTATTGTTATATAAATGAGTATTAATGATTTTATAATTTTTTTCAAAATTTGATGCCATAATTAAGTAAAGGAGATGCTAGTGGACTATCTCAACCTATCATTTCATCAAACATAAGGTAGTAAAGATTAAGGACTAAGAATGATTAAAGATTGTGTTGGGTTTTATTTCTATTTTTATCTTTGATTTTGTTTTACTTATTTGTTTGGCGAAACGTTTATATGAGAGGAAATTGTTGTTATGTTGAGAAACAACATTTTTTGAATTAGTTAGTGCACAACCAATCTATCTATAATATTAATATTTGAGGCTGAATTCTAAGGAAAGTTTTACAAATGTCACTCATAGAACAACCTATGACCCACAATTTTTATCACCTTGATTATTAATTATTTTATTATAAAAATTATCTTCATATCTATTTCTTTAATACAACATGAATATTTCATATTAAGTATTGGATTTAAAGTATTACAATTCTTAATTTAAATTATATAACTGATCAAAATATGCCAATATAAATTATTTAACATTAAAAATAGATATTCATGTGATACATATCTTTTTTATTTTCTTTATATTTTTTATTTTTTTGAATTACACACGTATTTTCCATATAAATTACAAAATTTTAAATTTTGAATTTACTTTGATGTTTTGAATTTTGGATTCAATAGACTACTAAATTTTTATTCCACAATAAACCAGAATCCAATGAGATTAGTATAAAAACAAAATTGGAAACAAAAACTATTGCTACCAAGAAAGATCCACTATAATCAAAGTATAAAGCCCTTAATTTACTCATAGAATGCATAACATATTCATTCTTTACAAAAGATGGCCACTTATAATAATCGAAATAAAAACCCTTAACTTCTCTTAGAATATGCAATATCAATTTGTTACTGAGATCTGTATCACCTAAAGCTTTAGTTTGAAATGTTAACATCTCATTTTATTTCTCTTCTCTATTCCACAACTTTATTTTCTTTTCCATTCTTCCTCTCATATTTTCATATTTTTCATTTCTCTTCATTCATTATCAATTAGTTCTCTCAAAATACATTAATTTACTTCCTCTTTTAATTTTCTTCTTCATGGTTTATATTAACAAATAAGAATTTGTAGGTTAGAAAATTCAAACGTAACATTATTCTTTTTTGAAGCTCTTTTTTTCTTTGAGACTTTTTGTACAACATTTTTTATGTTTATTTTGTATTTTTAATTTGTATATATATTTTATTATTTTATACATTTAAATGTTTCATCAATGAAATAAAGATTTGATTTTTTTAAGTTCTCTTAAAATAAACCAATTTATTTATCCTTTTCATTTTCATTATTTATACGCAATTTATTTCTACCTTTCTTCTTTGTGATTTTTTTTTGTTTTGTATAGAAATTTTTCTATGTTTATTTAGTCTTTTACTTTGTATATATATCGTAATGGTCTTTTTCTATGTTTTGTGCAGGAGACAACCATTGAGCTGTAGGCTCAACCATGCATTGCTTAATCCTTTGTGGCAAAGGTAATTGTATTTTTTATAAATAATTTAATAAATATTTTATTGAATTTGAGATTAATTTTATTATTGTATAAGCGAGTATTAATAATTTTATAATTTTTTCTTTTCAAAATTTGAAGCCACAATTAAGTAAAGGAGATGCTATTGATGGAGTATCTCAACTGGTCATTTCACTAAACTTAAGATAGTAAAGATTAAAGACAAAGAATGATTAAAGATTGTGTTTGGTTTCACTTTTATTTTTACCTTTGATTTTGTTTTGCTTATTTATTTGGCGGAAACATTTATATAAAGGAAATTGTTGTTGTGTCGAGAATAATACTTTTTGAATCAATTAGTGCACAACCAATCTATCTATAATACTAATATTTGACTCATTTCTGAAAAGTTTTACAAGTATCACTCATAGAGCAACTTATGACCCACAATTTTTATCACCTTGATTATTAATTATTTTGTTATAGAAATTATCTTCATTTCTATTTCTTTAATACAACATAAATATTTCACATTAAATATTGAATTTAAACCATTACAATTCTTAATTTAAATTATATAATTGATCAAAATATGCCAATATAAATTATTTAATATTAAAAATGGGTATTCATGTGATACATAGCTTTTTCTATTTTCTTTATATTTTTTATTTTTTCAATTAAACACGTGTTTTTTCCTTATTAATTAAAAAATTTTAAATTTTGAATTCACTTTGATGTTTTGAATTTTGGATTCAGTAGACTACTAAATTTCTATTCCATAATAAACCAGAATCCAATCAGATTAGTATAAAAACAAAATTGAAAACAAAAACTATTGCTACCAAGAAAGGTCCACTATAATCAAAATATAACCCCCCTTAAATTACTCATAGAATCTGTAATATATTCATTACTACAAAAGATGACCACTTATACTAATCAAAATAAAAAATCTTAACTTCTCTTAGAATATACAATATCAATTTGTTACTGAGATCTCTATCGTCTAAAGCTTTAGTTTGAAATGCTAACACCTCATTTTATTTCTTCTTTCTATTCCACAACTTTCTTTTCTCTTCCATTCTTCCTTTCATATTTTCATATTTTTCATTTCTTTTCGTTCATTATCTATTAGTTCTCTCAAAATTCATTAATTTACTTCATCTTTTAATTTTCTTTTTCATGGTTTATATTAATGAATAAGAATTTATAGGTTAGAAAATTCAAATGTTCCACCATTCTTTTTTGAAGCTTTTTTTTTCTTTGAGACTTTTTTTTTGTACAACATTTTTTTATGTTTATTTAACATTTTTAATTTATATATATTTTATTATTTTATATGTTTAGATGTTTCATCAATGAAATAAAGATTTGATTTTTTTTAAGTTCTCTTAAAATAAACCAATTTATTTATCCTTTTCATTTTCATTATTTATATGCAATTTATTTCTACCTTTCTTCTTTGTGATTTTTTTTTGTTTCATATTGAGATTTTCTATGTTTATTTAGTATTTTACTTTGTGCATATATCATAATGGTCCTTTTCTATGTTTTGTGCATCAGACAACCACTAGGTTGTAGGCTCAACCATGTAACATCCCTTGCTGCTTTATGGATTGACGACTGTCACAACCAATCACGGTCTTTTCGTGCTTTGTCTCACTGCACGCTTAGAGAAAACTTCAGGAGGTCACATCTCAAAATTGCTCCAAGTCAAGCACACTTAAGCGTGGAGTTCTTTTAGTTTAGACTCTAGAAAAGAAGATGCATTTTGTTGGTATAGGTAGTCTGAATCAATTCATATAGCCTCCTCAATTGTATAGTCCCATACCTATACAATCTTAAGATCCCTCTCATTCGGGTGTGTATGTCATTCATTACGTATTCTCCGCTTCGAAGTCTGCCAGGAGCCGCTCCTTGTCCATGCCTCGTATCAGACCGTGATCATTCCTGAGCTTCGCAATTCCTGACGTTCTGATATTAATTTAGCTTTGAAAATTGATATCACTCCATTAATTTTATAATTTAATGTAATTAAAAAAATTGGGATTTTAATTTGTTTTTGTTGTTTTAGATGTCCTAATGTTGATCTTTTTATATTCATGACTCAAATTCAAAATTACTAATTAAGAAAAAGGAGTATTTATCACTTAAACTAAACATTATTAATAAAAATTGGAGTTTGATAAACATACACTACATGCATGCTTTTTTCTTTTGTGAGTGATTGTGAGAATTGCGCTAGGAAATTATGTGATACTATTATCAAATTCTAAAATTTTATATAAACCACTACGAATATATATATATATATATATATATATATATATATAATCATTTGACCCGTACATTGCACGGGGTGATAATACAAAATAGTTTCTTGACCATTAAGAAAAATAAATAATAATTTATCTAAATATATCTTATAAAAAATTAAATATATAAATTTATTTTAAAAATAAGTTAATAATTAAATAATTAAATGAATAGAGAAAAATAGTGCCATTCTATTTATATCTTATTTCAAATATCATGTTTATAAGGTTAAAAAAATCTCAGTAGATGACCTATAACCAATAACACATTTTAAAAGTTGAAATTGTTAAAAAATAAAAGAGAATAAATGGATAATTTAATTATAGCATAAGTCATTTATACGAATGACAATGAGTATTCATGAAAAATGAGACATATCTCATACCTCGTCATAATTTGGAATTTTGCTCTGATCCCCATCCCCATTTTCTTCACGGGTCCTCATTTCCATTATGGGTCCACATTCCCCATCCCCTTAAGGATTTGAATCTTTATAGGTATTCATAGGTTTATTAAAAAATTTTAAAAAGAGAAAAATTAAAAATATTTTGAAATTCAAAACAAAATTTCCATAGTAGCAAATATTACTAATGCAACATAATCCAAATTAAAAATGCATATATAATGCAAATCTAATAAAAATAATTGAAAAAATAAAGGTGTGTTATCCTTATCACTCTCGGTTTAACAAATGAGAAGCTTTCTTTGTCAACCATTCCCAAAAGACAAAATCTATCATCATTCTCATCCCATTATTATGCAGTAATCACTTATGTGTATCTAATTTTATTATTTTTTTATTTGTTGTCCCTAGTCATTTACATCTTTTTAGTAAATTAAAGTATTTAATTTATAAAAGCATAAAAATATATTTTCTAATTAATAAAAAATTAATGAATAAATTTAATTTATGTGATTTCAATTACACATCATCTCTTTATACATCCTTTTAGTAAATTAAATATTAATTTTAAAATATATGTTATAATTAGTAAAAAATATATATATAATCCTAATTTATGTTATCTTAATTATTGAAATAGTATATCAATTACATAATTATTTTCAATTAAAAAAGTATTGTAATTATTTAATTTTTTAAAAATTAATAAATCATTAGTATCATTATCAAAGAAGTATAAATTGTGAAATTTATTTTTTAAAAATACTCTAATTTTGAAAATTGAATTTTTATAAAAAAGTGATATGAAACAATTGTGGAATTGACAAATTGAAATGTTTAAGTTTCAAAGAATTAAATATGACATAGTGAGATATATATAATTTTTAAAAGCTCTAGATTTGAAGTTATAAACTTTTCTTCCAACCTCATTCTCATTTAAAATTTTTCTTTCATCCCCATCCTCATCCCAGTCATGGGTTCCCATTCCTCATTTCTTGTGAAAATTTGAATCCTCTATAGATATTCATGAATTTATTAAAAAAATTTAAAAAAGAAAAAAATTTAAAATGGTAACGAAAAGGATAATAATACTATTATTATGTATACCTTGTTGATTGATATAGATATCAATATTAATAAAAATTTATACTATTAGGCTTATAAAAAATGGTAATAATATAATTTATTTGTATTAGTTTTTTTGTCACTTAAATAGTTAAATAGGGATTTGAAAAATAAAATCAACAATCTATCAATAATTATATTTTTCTAAATAAAATAATATATTAATAATGATTATACCTTAAAAAAGCAAACACAAATAAATATGGATTGTACATAGATACAAAAATAATATTTTAAATTTCATCAATTAATTTAAAGTTTTAGCATAAGAAAAGAAAAGGGAGCAATAAATACATATATTGGAAGAAAAATCAATATACATATATCAATATATTCGATTCACATCAAAATAAAAAAGAATGATAGTTAACGACTAATTTGTACAATATTAATGTGCAATGGAAATTTTATATAAAAAATATAATTTCGTTCCAAAATATTATTTATCCTCCATAATTAGTATTTGTAAATGGAATTGAAATTATAATTTAATAGCTATATATATATATTGAATTTAGCAATTTTTAAGCCTTACAAAATAATGAAGAAAAAATAAATTGAAGAAGTTGGAATAGCAAAAACAAATTCCAATGGAGATTAACCGATGCATATTTTCTAATATTGCTATTGGAATCATCAGCTAGCTAGGTTTTGCACTAACTGACTAAGAAAAGTGGTGTTCTCAACACAACAATAATTTCCTCACATATAAATGTTCTGTCAAACAAATAAGTAAAATAAAATCAAAGGTAAAAATAGAAGTAAAACCAAACACAATTTTTAATCATTATTTGTCCTTAATCTTTACTATCTTAAATTTAGTGAAATCACCAATTGAGATAATCCATCAATAGCATCTCCTTTACTTAATTATGGCTTCAAATTCTGAAAAGAAAAAAATTATAAAATCATTAATACTCGTTTATACAACAATAAAATTAATCTCAAATTCAATAAAATATTTATTAAATTATTTATGAAAAATACAATTACCTTTGCCACAAATGATTAAGCAATATGTGGTTTGTAACTCCCTAGTACTTACTTCTATATACTCGAGTCACATAAAAATTAATACCAAGGAATTACGCCCTATTTCATGAGTCTTTAAATATTAGACATAAATGTTGCTAAAAATTCTAACGAAAATTTGGCATGACAACCACATAGGTACCATGCCTCCTATAGGATAGAAAAATCATAAACAGAATAACCAGTCATTCCTTAGGTCAACTCTTTGTTCAAAATATCACATTCCAAGTATCTCACATATCATCAAGTATAATACACACAATGACACTCACCCACAACATAAATATAGTAATGTAATATCAGAGATATCGACCTCAGGTCACAAAATACAAGATATAGAAGAGATAAAGGATGTCATGACCCAAATCCATAAAAAGATTCAGTGTTATAGCACAATCTCCAAGTAAGGCAAAAAAGAAAACAACGATTACTCCAGTGACTAATTTTCTGCATCGGGATTTACCTGCTCATCTAGAGATGATATGGAAAGAAAAAGAAAAAGAGGTGAGAAATCAATTGAAATCTCAGTAGTACATATGCAATTAACGTGACATCATAATCATCTCCAGTCTACCTTGGTTTCATTTGAAATTATTAGTATATAATTATGAGATTCAATTTTAGGATTTCACAATCGTTCTCTTCCAAGGTAGAGGTGTCTTTTAGCATGGTCTTAGCATGAAATGTACATGTATGCATGAAAGAAATGACTAGGCTTATATATTAAATGTCACAAACATATATAAATGGCTATCCTAATGCAAATCATTAAGAATATCATAGTTCAGGTCTTTTCTTTAGCCCTATCTACTTCGTAATCTTTGTGTGCATATCTGTTCCTATTGACCTAATTGTTCCTTTCTCTCACTTGATATGGGTTTAGATACTTTAAAAGATATGAGCTCATACTTAACCTGGTAAATCACCGATTCCTTAATGCGAACCAACACCTGAAACCTCACTATGTGCACCATAAAGAAAGTCAATACCAGGTCGTCCTTTGGTCGCCCAAAAGCGATTGATGTTGGAACCCTCCTTGTCGACATAAGTCAACCTTTAATCTTTATGTCTACGTTCTGATTTCTTATTATTTAGATTTTCCTCTCATTCCCTCTTTCCTCTAAGCCATTATTTTCTCATAAGCAATGCAAGCATAAATTTTAATAAGGAATTCTATAATCCTTTTCTTTAAAATAAGAAATATCACAATTCAGTCAAGTATAATAAATTGTCACTAGTCATCTAAAACAAGTTTTTCATCCTAAATCCACTTAAACACAGTTCTCCCATTTAGATTTTTAGAATTTATACAACAACCCCAAACTTCATTGAAATTATAATTTGACCCCAAATTTTGTATATAATAAAAAAATAACTCAAATCACATATATCCATTCCATTTTTCCTGTAGATTCCAAATATTTGATTAGTTTTAAAATAAAAATTTCCCTTATGGGAGAACTTGTCTCAGTTGAACCCATATATCCCAAAATCCAATCTTTTGTAAAACTTTGAAACATAATATCATGCTGTCCAGAAATTTCAGTCTCAAAGAAAAATGCAATTAAATTGCTAAACATTATGAAAACAGAGCAAAATCATTTTTTAGAGATAATTCAATATGTCCCTAAGATTCTATAAAAAATTTCAAATCATAAAAAGATCTCTAGATATATTAACAAAATTACACAAATCCGGAGGTCAGAAACCACTTGTTTTCAGTCAATAAGCAGAAAACCCAATTTTTTTATCCTATCAAATGAACCCAGAAAATTCTAAAACAATTCATGGTTTAACTTCAAGATGTCCACAACATCCTGTAAAACTTTCAAGTCATAAATCGATCATTTAGTATAAAAATAAAATTATACAAATTCAGTACTTCAGAAATTACTGTTCACTCCGAATCTATAAATTTCTCAGTTTCTGAATTTTTAAAAATACAAAAAGTCATCTAGACATCTCAAGAAAAATACTGAAGATACATCCCTATGTTAGCTTCATCATATAAAACTTTTAGCTCAAAGTCTTGTCTCCATCCAAGTGAATAAAATCATACAAACTGAACTGTCTGCATAAATCCGAAAATTCCAGCAACACAACATACAATTTCTTTTAATCTTTCTAGCATAATCATTCATCAAAACTCAAAATCAGATAACAATATAAGGTACATAAGTTTAAACATAAACCCCTACCAAAAGATGATTTTTACTAGAGATCAAGACAGCCACAATCTCCTTGATGTTTGATCTTCCAAGTAAGGAAGCAAAACTCTTTATTTCCTTTGACCACGAATTTGGTATGCTTCAAAACAGGTAGGAGGAGGCTTTTTCTTGAAAAACTAATGGTGGATTTGAGTTTGTTAGGTGGAAGAGCTATGAAAAAGTGTATTTATTTGTTGGATTTGGTATAAAATTGAAGAAGCTATGGCAGAGGAAAGTGAAGAGAAAGAAGGAAGAAGGTGAAGACATGGAAGAAGGAAGGGAAAGGAAGAAAGAAGATGATGAAGTGTGTGTGTGTACACCGTAAGTGGGAAGGGAAAAATGGGGCTTGGGTTTTCTTTCTTCTTTTTTTTTATTTGTGGAAGTGTGGGTGTGTATAAGAAGGGTAATTTAATAACTAGATGTATGTACATGAGGATAGCTTAGGGATTCACACACAAAATCACTAAAATAAATATGAAACATCGATAAAAATATTATTTTCACACACCTCTAATTTCAGACAAAGATTATTTAATTCATCCATTAACTAACTGAAATAATTAGTATATAGAAATTGGGCGTTACAAATACAATCATCTAGAATAAACTAACTTAGAATCTAGAATAAAATCTTTACCCGAAATTGAAGTTCTAAATACCAAGTGCTGCTACCTTCTGATTTAATTTAACATAATTATAATAATAATAAAATTTTCAAAGTTTTCAATGGACATGGCACAATGAAAGCGACGGCAATTGCCCAAGTCGGACAAACACGCCTCCGATGCTGACTCTTGAAAAGAAATTAACAGGCGAACAAAGTAGTAGAAAAATAGAGAGCACCACACAGTAACTTTTGTCGGTGTGTGCACCAGAGAAGAAGGTTTTGAAGAAGAAAGAAAGAGAGAGAGTGAATTGAACACTGAATGAATCTAATGGGAGAGGGTGGTGGCGGTAGTGTGTGGGAGGGTGTAGGGGAGCTTACGAAGTGGGCGCAGGAGCACAACACGGACCCTCTCATATGGTCAATCCAGCTCACCTCCGCCCTCAACGCCGCCGCCGTCCCCCCCTCGCCGGAACTCGCCCGCCGCCTCGTCAGCCACATCTGCTGGGACAATCACGTGCCTGTCACGTGGAAGCTTCTGGAGAAATCCATGTCCGTCAACATCTCCCCTCCGCTCCTCGTCCTCGCCCTCCTCTCCTCCGCCGTCGTCCCCAGCCGCCGCCTCCATCCCTCCGCCTACCGCCTCTACCTCGACCTCCTCAACCGCCACGCCTTCTCCTCCCTGTCCTCAGCCACCACCACCACGAACTCCTCCAATTACCGCTCCGTTATGGATTCCGTCGACGGGGCCCTTCAGTTATCGAAGGTGTTCGGAGAGTACGAGGGTGAGGGTGGTGGTGGTGTTGTTCTTGTTAGGTTCCTTTTTGCGGTTGTGTGGCAGTTGGTTGAGGCGTCGTTGGAGGATGAAGGGTTGATGGAGCACAGTGAGGGAAGAAGGTGGCTGCTGAGTGGAGGGAATAATAACAGTAACTATTTCTCTGAGCAGAAGGAGGGTTTGCAGAGGGCTAATACAGCAATGGCTATTGAGACAGTTGTCAAGTTCTTGCGTGACAAAGTTACTTCCAGGATACTTTCCTTGGTTCAACGCAACATGTAAGTAACACGTAACAGCTCTTTTTTTTTTAAAAAAAATTGAATTTATTTGTAGTTAATTTATTTATACCGTCTAGAAAGTGGAACAAGACTTAGTTGTTGTTGTTTATATTTAAATAGTGTTCGGCTCGACGTGGTTCGACTTATTTTGGGTTAAGGAGCCATTTTAACAAGTTTCGAATTACTTGAACTAAATAAGTGTTCGATTAATAGAGGTATTATGGTTTTGGGATGTTCATTCCAAGAGAGGTACTTAAGAGTATGTTTAGCTTCATAAAAGAGTTTTCAATTTTATTTGTTTGTTTTTTTGTTTCAGGTTAATTTCCCAAGATTTTATGAAGTAAACAGAGAAAAATGGGTGGGTTTGGTTTCAGAAAATAGTTTTTATTTGGTTTCATGTTTTTCATAATTCTATGAGAATTACAAAATCAAATTTTCAGTTTTAACTATTTTTTTTACAAAATGCTGAAAATAGGAAACAGAAAATGAAATTTGAAGACTGTTTTCTGAAACCAAACCCATACTAGAAATTCCAGTTTTTAGTTTTTGTTAATGGTTTCATTCTTTTTGTAACAAAATCCTGAAAACATAAAACTAACAGAAAATAGGAAATGAAAACCAAAACGGTCTTCTGAAACCAAAGAGACCCTAATCGTAGTAATATGAGTTGGCTCGACTTTGTTAGTCTTATGTTTTGTTTTGTCATTGTTTGAGAAATTTTTAGTGTCTCAATCTTTGGTTTAACCGACCCGCCTTCTTGGTGTTATGCGCCTGTTTTTGTCATCATTTGAGTTGGATTCTGGAATTTCTTCCTTATTGGGTTGACTCATTGAGCTTGACTCATCTTGCTAGTGCTATGTTCTTATTTTGTTGTCAATCGAGTTTGATTCGAGAATTTACTCACTAGTGGGTCATCTTTAAGCATCATGTAAGTGCTTGATGGCTTTGTGTAGACTGAAGCAAGCCTTCCCTTCAACATAATTTTTAATGTTATTCCCCCATAAAGAGAAGAACTAATCTTGAATATTCGTATTGTAGGCCAACGCATTGGGGGCCTTTTGTGCACCAACTAGAGCGACTTGCAGCAAACTCATTAGTTTTGCGGAACATGAAACATATTACTCCTGAGTCCCTTTTGCCTTTGGAATTGAAGTCCAATAAAGGGTTTAAGCTATTGTCTTCTGAATGGAAAACAACACGTAAGCTGGAACTAAATGCAGTCATGGCTGCTGGTGCTGGGTCTAAGATGTCTTGTGCTGTTCAGTCCCATAATGACAGTTTTTCTTCGCTTTGGCTTCCTATTGATCTTATACTCGAAGATGCAATGGATGGAGATCATGTTGCAGAAACTAGTGCTGTTCAAATTCTTACTGGTATGGATAAATTTGGAGTATTTAATTCTGAGGGACTTTAGGATAGTCGCCGTCCATAAGAACTTTTTTTTTTTTTGAAGTATTATTGTTGTTGTTGTTGTTGTTATTGCTATTATTATTTACTTGAAGTGATTATTTGCTTATTGCAGGGCTGCTGAAGGCTTTACAAGCAGTTAATGGTACTGCATGGCACAATGCTTTTTTAGGTTTATGGATTGCAGCACTACGACTAGTTCAAAGGGTAAGAACTGGTGTAGTCACTGATTTCTTTTCTTGTGATGAAAGGTAATTTGTTAGGAGACCATTTCTTGGTCAAGTGTATGTAAGAAGGAATTGGAGGCAAGGGGGGTCTAGGCCCGATTCAGGGACCGGTTGTAACTAATGATTGAGAATAATTACTTGGGGAAGTTTGGTAGTTAGGCAGGAAAGGTGGTTACAAGGGAAGTTAGGAAATAAAAGAGGTTCAGAATTCTAGTGGATCCTTGTTTTTTCATTTAGTGAGAGAAGTTGGACAGTTGAGGAGGTCTTACTCTTCCTCAGTTGTACTACCTCACTATATAGATTTTACACTGACTCATTCCCAATTTCTAGCATTCTTTGACACATCGTCGAGAATCCTTAATGCATTATACTTATTTTCTAGTAATTTCTACTTTTTTCTCTTACCAGAGAACCAGTCCTAGCAGAATTCCTGAAAGGAAATGCAGACTAGTGATTTTATAATTTTGTTGATACTGATCAATTAACTTAGGTGTGTTGAAGATGTAGTCATACGATACATTCAGTCATAAAAATGAAAGACAATGCATCATGTCATTTGTGTGCTATTTTTCGGATTTAAATTTAACAGATTTACTGGTTCTAGACTGAATTCCAGTCAGTGACACTGAATTTGCATGCAATTGGAATCTATTCATTTTATATAATACTTACCTTATTTTTTTTTTCCTGTTCTTTTAGGAGAGGGATCCAAGTGAGGGTCCTGTACCTCGGCTTGATACCTGCTTGTGTATGCTATTGTGTATTACAACCCTTGTGGTTGCGAATATTATTGAAGAAGAGGAAGGTGAGTTGATTGAAGAAGCTGAACGTAGCCCGACCAATCAAAGGAAGGACACGCAGACTTTGGGAGAGTGTCGTGGGGAATTGGTTACCTGCTTACAGCTGTTGGGTGATTATGAGGGTTTACTCAATCCTCCTCAATCTGTTATCTTGGGAGCTAATCAGGCAGCTGCCAAGGCTATTATGTTTGTGTCAGGACATGCTGTTGGCAATGGATACTTAGAATGCATGAATGTGAATGACATGCCCGCAAACTACTGTAAGTAATTACTTTTAGCAATATGAATCTGTAAAAGGTGCTGGTTATCGAAGGAACTCATGTCAATAGTTGCAAACTTGCAATTTGCTATGTATCCTTTTTCTTGCGGTATGTGTAGACAGGCAGAACGAGGATTCTTGTTGCAGGGCCTAAATTATGAACAAATGAAGGGTTCTAAGCAATAATTTAAAACTTGGCTGATTGCATCTTTATAGAATTATAACTAAAGTCTAATGGAAACTTCATAACAAAGAAAAGTGGACAATGTAGGTCTATTCCTGAGAGCAGACAGTTAATATGACCTGATCCTTCTTTCTATGTCTATAGCAAATTGACATGATCCTACTCTCTATATGACCTGATCCTTCTCTCTATCTTATTCATCAATAGTTTCATTAGTTTGTTGTTTGAAATTTAGCTTGGTTCTTTGAGATTTAAGCATATTTTTTTGGGTTTCCTTCCGTTTATTTGCTTCTTAGATGTGGTAGTTTCACAAAAGCCTTTTCATGTTTGTTTTGTGCTCCAATATTACCTCTTTTGAGATTAACACTTCTTTGTGTTTTTCTTGCAGCCGGTAACTTATGGCATCTGATTATCGAGGCTTGTATTGCAAGAAAGCTGATTGATACTTCAGCTTATTTCTGGCCTGGTTATGTGAGTGCATCTTGCACTCAACTACCTTATAGCATTCCTAACCATTTGCCTAGCTGGTCATCATTGATAAAGGGATCAGCACTAACTCCCCAGTTGGTTAATGTCTTAGTGGCAACTCCTGCTTCCAGGTATGCTGCTGCCCCATATTTCATTTTTTGTCTGGCCCCCTTCCCAACAAGAAGTTGGTTTGGTCAAGCAACCAACTCAGATGGCTGTGTTTCTTCATATAAACAAGAGCTGTTGTTTTTCCTGACCACATGTCCTCTTTGTGAGGGTTGCTTTTTCTGATATGGCAAAGCTGCAATTAAATGACAGAAAATACTAGCTAGTCTAAATTTTGTTTTTCCCTTTTATATTCTTCTCACTACAGCACCTACCTCTTGGTTGCACCCTCAAGTCTCAACTTGGATTTTTGTAATCGGTGATTCTCTTTAAAGCTACTACATGCCTTCAAATCCACTAAATTGTATTATGAACTCGATTAGCAACCTTCAGTGTTCTTAGAATATGCTAAAATTCTAACACTTAAGAATACCCCTTGGTTCCTGCTTTTCACTCTGCTGACAAAGTTCGCTCTCATGCATCACTGCATCAGTAGTGCGAGCATTTTGGGCATTTTACTGAGGTTCACTGTTTGCATGTCCTTTTAATTCAGTTACTCTGAATGGTCAATATTAGAGAGACTATTTATTTTGTTTTGATTAGTTAGGAATTTACATTTAACTTATTTTTTTATAATTCTATCCTATAAAATATGCATACTTCAAATTGTTGTAATAACTCCTTCATGTGCCAGCAAAAAAAGAAGGAAATTTATTCATCCTCATCCCACCCGTCTTTGTATCTCACTCTTTTGAGCTGTGCCTGTATTTTCTCCTGTTCCTTTTCTTGTAGTTGCTGGTAGGAGAATTTTTGATCCTACTGCTCTGTATTTCTTTTCTCTCTTCAATAATTCTTCTATCAAAAAATTAAAGTCACTAAAATATATTATAATTGTATTGAAAAAATGGTAAGTGAACGTAATTAGTAAAATACATAATATAGAACTAACATGGAAATACTTAAGTATATCATATCTAATATAAAAAAGGTCTCAAGGACTACTACTTAATACAGTCTGTGCAGGATAGGGAAGTTCGTAGTCAGTGCGCATTAATACTCCTAAGCATCTTGGATAAAGGACTGTATTGTATCTGGAAAAGGGGGGAAAATTGTTTCTGATGCAAGGTAGAGATGGATATATTAAGTACACACAGACACATAAAGTATGCATGTACTCATGGAGACGAGTGTTTGAAAGTAGTAGCTGACTAATTGGCTGTAGTAGTATTCCCTACTACCTGGCCTTTGGTTACCCCCTTCCATTTCCTGAGGTCATGTATGCTAGATGCTTTTTCTTGAATATTTAATGGTGGTAACACAACTGAATTTAAGCTCGTGGATTTAATGGAAGCTTAGCGGAGGTGGAGAAAATCTTTGAATTTGCACTCAATGGCTCAGATGAAGAGAAGATATCTGCTGCTACCATTCTTTGTGGGGCATCTCTAGTACGTGGTTGGAATGTGCAGGTAATCCTAAGGCCAGTTTTTTTCCAGAATCAGAAAACCTTACTAGACTGCTACTTTTTGCTCCCCTTCTGTTCTTTTTATTTGTGATTACAGTGATTATCTTGGTTGCAGGAACACATAATTTTTTTCATCATAAATTTGCTCACACCTCCAGTTCCTCCCAAATACTCTGGAACTGAAAGCCATCTGATTAGCTATGCTCCATTTTTGAATGTTCTTCTTGTTGGAATTTCACCTGTAGACAGTGTTCAGATATTCTCCCTACACGGTGCGGTATGTTCAGATTTAGTACTTTTTTGTATTCAGACTTGTGCATGACAAGTGGGCTTCAATTTTTTATTCTTGGGATAAAAGGAACAAATAAAATCAAGAGGACAGCTGATAAGTGCTGCTGGATTTGGTCTGTATCCTGACTATGCAGTAATTTTGGCGTCTTCTTTCAGGTTCCTCTACTTGCAGCTGCGCTAATGCCAATATGTGAGGCATTTGGATCATGTGTTCCTAATGTCTCCTGGACTGCTGCAACTGGAGAAAAACTTTCTTGCCACGCAGTGTTCTCTAATGCATTTATTCTACTGCTGAGGTTATGGCGGTTTAATCATCCACCTATTGGACATGTGATGGGGGGTGCAGCAACTCCAGCATTAGGGTCACAGTTAGGTCCTGAGTACCTTTTATTGATTCGGAATTGTTTGTTAGCATCCTTTGGGAAATCACCAAAATATCGAGTAAGCAGTAGAAGATTTTCAAAAATGATAGGTTTTTCTCTAGAGCCCGTATTTATGGATTCCTTTCCAAAATTAAAAATTTGGTATCGACAACATCAAGAATGTATTGCGTCAAGCCGAACTGCCCTGGCACCTGGAGGGCCTGCTCATCAGATTGTTGAAGCACTGTTAACAATGATGTTCAGGAAAATAAATAGAAGTGGTCAGTCATTGACTCCTTCAACTTCGGGAAGCAGCAATTCATCTAGTTCTTCATTGGATGATGCTTTGATGAAACTCAAAGTGCCAGCATGGGATATCCTTGAAGCAGCTCCATTTGTTCTTGATTCTGCTCTTGCAGCATGTGCTCATGGAAGACTCTCTCCCCGGGAATTGGCTACAGGTTTGTCTGGTTTCCTCATGGATGTATTCATGCCTTTTAAATTTGATTTTATCATTCTGCATCGTTGAGATCTATTTCAGGATTGTAGTGAGACATGCTTTTGACATGTCTGTGGGGTAAGAATGTCCTGTGAAAGGATGAAATAAGGTTGAATATGACATGTTGATAGTAATGACTTAAAACAATTTATACAGAAAAATCCAAAACATGAGGATATTGATAATTTTCATGAAACCAACTCTCCCAAAAGCTTGAGCTGATGGGTAAAGGCATATGAATTGTTTTTATATCTAACACGCTCTCACGCGAATATCTCATTTGGATTTGAGCGTGAATATGTTTTCTTCATAATGGGGGATAACAAGGATCGAACCCTTGACCACTTGGTCATGGTGGCTCTAATAATATTTCATAAAACCATCTTTCCTAAAAGCTTAGGTTGATGGGTAGAGGGACATGAATGGTTTGATATCTAATAATAATAATAACAATAATTATGATGATCACGATGGTTCTTAAACATTATAAAAGTGCATTTGATGTGTGGCCAAAATTGACTGGTAGTGCAAAAGTGATGCCTACAAAGTGTGTACTAGGATTTACTAACTTGCTATTTTTCCTTTAGAGACCATACAAGTTTTTGTGCTAAACATGAAATACCATTTTTTGGATTGTCCTGTTATTCATGCCACCTCACTTATAGACAGTTACAAGGAGAAGGAAAAAGAAACATTATGTCTGGCTATAAGTTCTGCGGTTTATAACTCAATTCCTAGCTCCCAAGATGCTTAGGCTTTGACAGTCTGTTCTGCTGGGTTTGGTTTTCAGCTTCTCTCCTATTCAGCTATATTGATATTCTTCCTCCTCCATGTAGATGCAGATACAAAACTGTCAGGGAAAACTGTAGAACTCAGGTCCCACATCAGATGGCCATATAAGTATAACATTTAAATGGTTTATGTTCAAGCCTCTAAAATCTCCTAGGGTTTTAGATTGTGGTGTAACAAGTGTAACCATAAGCTCCTCTCTTGTTTAGTTGGACTGTACACTGCTTTTTCATTTTTATAATTTTTTGGACTACAGCCATGGACACTTGGTCCAAGACCTTTCTCTTTGAGTATTTGCTTAATTGCATTTTCTAGTTAGCCTTTCCTTCTTCTTTAAGGTTGCTAGAATAACATGTTTGATTAAATATATGTTAATATAAAAATTGTAAGTTTGGGAAGGCAATAAACTTGGTTGCCAATGCTTTAATCCTTCAAGCATTTCTTAGGCTGTTTGCTTACTAAGTTCTATGAGCTCGGTTTTTGTCTCAGGTCTCAAAGATCTTGCTGATTTCCTTCCAGCATCTTTGGCTACAATTATAAGCTACTTATCAGCTGAAGTGACACGTGGCGTATGGAAGCCAGCTTTTATGAATGGAACTGATTGGCCTAGCCCTGCTGCAAATTTATCCATTGTCGAGCAACAAATCAAGAAAATGCTAGCGGCCACAGGTGTTGATGTCCCAAGCCTTGCTATAGGTTAGTCTGATCCTTATATAGGTACTTGTAAGCCAACTAAAATGCCATAGTTTGCATGTTCATAATTCCATTCACACTATTCATGGCTTATAAGTTATAAAGAAATTCTCAATTAGCAAATAGATATATGATTGACCTAGAAGTATCCACTCATTGTCTTGAGGTTATGGCGGACTAAATTTGTCTCTTTCTCTATTTTTGTGGGCATAAGTTTGATTAAATCAACCTATTGACACTGCATTTTGAACTGCTGCCAGCAGATGGGAGCGCTCCAGCTACACTTCCTTTGCCATTGGCGGCTTTTCTAAGCCTCACAATAACCTATAAACTGGACAAATCTTATGAGCGCTTCCTTATCATGATTGGTCCATCTTTGATCGCCCTTGCTTCTGGTTGCCCCTGGCCATGCATGCCCATTGTAGGTTCTTTGTGGGCTCAGAAAGTGAAGCGCTGGAGTGACTTTTTCATATTTTCTGCTTCTGGAACTGTCTTCCACCACAGCAGAGATGCTGTAGTTCAGCTCCTAAAGAGTTGCTTCGCATCCACTCGTGGGCTTGGTTCTGCCTGTATTTATAAAAATGGTGGCGTCGGCGCCCTCCTTGGTCATGGCTTTGGTTCTCACTTCTGTGGTGGGATCTCCGAGTTGCCCCTGGGTTTCTCTACTTAAGAGTTCACAGGTCAATTAGAGATGTTATGTTCTTGACAGAAGAAATTGTATCTCTTCTAATGCTTTCAGTTAGAGATATAGCAAGCGGTGAGTTGCCCAATGCTGAAACGGAGAAGCTAAAGAAGACTAAGTATGGAATGAGATATGGACATGTTTCTCTTGCTGCATCAATGACACGCGTCAAGCACGCTGCTCTTCTTGGTGCTTCATTTCTTTGGATATCTGGTGGTACAATTTTGGTTCAGTCTTTGATAACAGAAACTCTACCTTCCTGGTTTTTATCAACCCAAGAGTTGGATCAGGAAGTGGGAGAATCTGGAGTTCTTGTTGCTATGCTGAGAGGTTATGCACTGGCATCTTTTGCTGTGCTTAGTGGGACATTTGCTTGGGGTATTGACTCTTCATCGCCAGCATCAAAAAGAAGACCAAAGGTTCTTGGGGTTCATTTAGAGTTCCTTGCAAATGCCCTGGATGGGAAGATCTCACTTCGCTGTGATTACGCAACCTGGCGTGCTTATGTGTCTGGATTTATGAGCTTGATGGTGGGTTGTGCACCACTGTGGATTGGGGAACTTGATGTGGGTTTGTTGAAAAGAGTGAGCAAGGGGTTAAGACTGTTGAATGAAGAGGACTTGGCCCTGCGCCTGTTAGAAATTAGAGGGACAAGCGTCATGGGCGAGGTAGCTGAAATGATAAGCCAAAGTAGGTTTTAACTGGCCAGAACTTGGGGAACATGGATAAGTGCTGACCGAAACCTTTCTTCTTGTTCAATTAAGGGATGTAGGATGCTGATATTCTTTTCAGGAGAAAAAAGGGGCGCTTGATTTGCTACTTGCTACTGCTTCTGTAAATAGCAATGCCAATTTCATATGTTTATTTGTAAAAGCCCTTGAATTTTGGGCAGTTACATTTAGCTAGTTGTCATAGTATATGTCTATTGAACATAAACTATGTTGTATAACAGCAGATATTGTTAGCAGATTCTGTCGTTAGTCTTGATGTGGGGAAATTTTTGGGGGAATTCTGTCCAATAAATATTTAAGTAATTCATGTGAGGCTGCAGATACCAAGGCAGCCTATAATTATATCCATAAGTTGCTTGATCAAATACCTTCTGCCATATATAAAGGTATTAGTTCTCGAGAATGTATTATCCTCACCTTTTTTCTCCTTTTTCTTGAGAAAATGTAAAATAAAATCAACTGGAGATTTTATTTGTCTTTTTTCCTTGCAATAGATAACTCGAATTCTGGTATACAGGAACCCAAGTTATTTCAATCCAATTATACATGTTAAAAAGGATGTACATATGAAAAATTAAACAAATTGGACACCAGTACCAAATAGGCATTACAATTGAATTCAAAATAAAGCCTACAATGAATTGAAGTAAAAAACAATGAAATCTTACAGTTGAATAAAAGAATGGCCTACCATCAGCTACTTTAAATAATTAGTTTTAGTAATAGTTAATACATACAATTGCAATGATAATTGAAAATCTTTCAATTTCTTTAGCTGCTCCAGCTTTTTAATCTTTAAATTTTAACTGCCAGAAACCCTATCATCTTGAATACACAGGCTCTTCTGCTATGGTCTCTAGCAAGGGCTTCTTTGACCTGCACATGGACAACCTGTGCATGAATTCAGGGCTAGAGTACTCTTCAATGTCATCCAAATTCAACTTTGGCTGTGATGATTCCATTGCCACATTCTCTTTCTCATCCGCATCACATTCTGGGAGGATCATTCTCACCTTATTCCCACCAGATACCCTCTTGGCTGCAGCATTGGCAGTGAGTAACAAGGCGCCCATGTCAGCTGCTGAGACTGCTGAGTTAAGCTTCTTCATTGGAACCATAACATAAACATTACTAAACTCAAGTTCTTCATCAGCACTGAGGGCTGAAAACCTTCTTCCAATGTGTAGAGACCTTGTGTTCACCACAAAGAAGCTTGGCATCTCAAGCATGAGTTCTGCTGCTTTGATTTGTTCTTGGAACTGCTGGATTTCTCCACTTGGGAAGATCACCTTTATGGCTCTCGAGTGCTTGCTTCCTGGTGTTGAAAGAGTGCAAGAGATGTAGTTCCCCATCTATATGTTTCACACACAAAGAAAGCTTGAGATGTTATGAAGCCAGCTAGAAGAAGGTGTTTCCTAAGAAGCAAGAGGACCTGGTATCTTGAGACTTAATTTTGAGGATTAACTAAACTTGTAGAGAAGTGCTTTTGAGGCTTTGAGGTTTCAAAATGGTGTTATTTATATAAGAGGGTATGAGGGTGTGAACAAGTCCAATTGGAACCTTCAGATTGGAAGATTTCAATCGTGGCTGGTTGTATTTATTTGGTTGACATAGTGAAAGTCCGCGTTGGGATTGAAATGCGCTACAGGAAGAAATGATGATAATAATAATTATAATTATAATAATAGAAGCAATAAGATCAGTGGGAAGCTTCGTTGCATTTTGCAGTTGGTAATAAGCTATTTGTTTGTTTTTTTCATCATGAGTAATTATTATTTGTGACGTAGTGGTGGTCCACATCACATATATAAAACCATGTATAAATAAGTAATGATTTTAGCTATATTAGTAGTAAATATATTTGTAAGAGAACGTAGAAAACTGTATTAATAATTGCGTATTTTAGTTATGTAAACGGCAAATATGATAAAGTAATTTTTTATACATTATCAATTATCTTGTTACATTTAATATAAATGTGATTAAAATATCTAATTATTTATCTATTAACCTCGAAATGTTAAAACGGGTGTGAAATAACTATTAAAGAATTTCCTCTTATTGTTAGCAAGCCAAGCCAAGCAAAGGTGATATGACGGGTTGCTAATGTGTCAATCTACGCGTGGAACATTCAAACAAGAGTTGCTTCACACAGAGGAATAACTAGGATGCACCTATCTAGCCTCATTATTATTATGCTCACAGGTGCTTTACACCTTGACCATACAGGTCCCATTATCTCAAGTTAGTGGCTTCAGCACAAAATAAGGAATAGCATAATTTTTTTTTTTTTGACAAAAGTTTTAATTAGGTTGCATGTGAACTCACGGAATTGACTTTTTATAAAACACTACTAAGCTTTGCGTGACATTATTATCTGCAATGACGGTGCCGGTTAGCTTATGTTGATAAGTAGGAGCAGCTCATCCTATTCACGGAATTGTTGGCTCCACATTCCCAACTTCCCAGTACATTCTTTACTTCTATTTTTATATAGTATGTGAAAAGAGTTATAACACGATTGCAATGAATATGCTTGCTTCTTAGTTACTATATTTTAATGATAGATATTTCTCCACCTCATATATATCAATGTTTTATTGGATGGCACTTCATTCTCAGTGCAAGCCCTCCCTGGCAGTGGCAGGGGGGACCCATAAGAATTCGTGAGCAGGCGCTATATGTTCCGTACTATTGCGGTGATGAATTATTTTTGATTAACTAGATTCTTTTTTGCAGGTATTGCATTGTCCTAATTATTTTGCGTGAGTTCTATGGTGTGATGGGAAATCTCATGTTGCCTTCGCAAGCATCAACTATGTTGCTTTTTCAAAAAACAAAAAAGCAACATGAAACTAAATATTTACAAAAAAAGAAAGAAAGAAAAGAAACCAAATTCAATGTTAAAAAGATGATCCCTTATCACCTAGAAATTGTATCATAAAATAAATTAAAACATCAAAACATGACGAAAACAATGACAAAGTGGATTAGTAATTGTTACCACCAGATTAAAAGTGGGTTGGTTTCGTGGATTAGACCTAATTAACGTTTTATAGATAAAGGAAATTGGGTTTATAAGCCAACACTTTTTGAAAGTTGGGAGCGTTATTTGCACAAGTGATAGGCCGCTAGAATAGTATATGGAAGCGATTGTAACGACTGGATTGTGCTGTAGTAGCCATTAGTCGTGGTAGATAAGTTGGAATGGTTATTTGAGAGAGCGTGTCATGCTAGTCCTGAACCGTGATCAATATTCATATGAAGCCGTGTTAACTGTTTAAATGATGTACAAATGCAAATGTCAATGTGAAGGTTACTACGAACGGTTACTAAGTCGGAATAACTTTAAGATCATTATAAAAGGACTAATGAGTGACAAAAATGGACACAACAAGTCACATACACACATCTTTTATCACTTTTGTCTTAATTTACCCTTTTCTTTCCCTTTTACGTGTAGTGTAATATAGTTCATCAAACTTTGTATTACTATTTCCATGTACTTTAGCTTTGTTGTTGATGTTGTATTGTTTTCCATCTTTTATCAGTCATAATTTCATCTTTAATCTTAGTCCAATACTTATTGTCACTAAGTATTCGAAAAATTCATAAACTAAAGGGTAGATTCCCCCCCCCCTTCGTGTAATCGCCCATGCACTTTAGAATCAAAAATAGATTTGCTTCTTGACTTTGTTTATTCATTTAATTTAGCCTAACCAAATTTTACCCCATGAATAATCAACCATTAATCTCAATACTAAGGAAAATTACAGCACGCGTAACGCGGTATGTGTATGACTTGGCTGCCCTTGATATACGAACAGTAACACGTAACATTCTTAAATATAAAAATGTTTTTTTGGAGAAAAAAATTACATATTTCATAAAAACAAATAAAAATCAACTACAAAGGACCAAAAGCTTGGAAATATTTTAGGATCACAACAGATATTTTTCACAAATTGGAAGTGCAGGCACGGTGAAAAGGCATAAAAGAACTGCTTAATGACGCAGAAGTGCGGCATGCATGTTAAGATGCAAGCATTGCTTTGAAAATTCAATGCAAATAGTGGATGACTCGTGAATTGCTTTACAAGAATTCCTTCAAGTAAAGATAAAACCCAGCTATGACCTTTTGGTTCATTCTAAAGAGTAGCTCAAAATATCATTTTATTAGTCAGCTCTGCACAAATAAAATTGAGAAACTCAAGTAACTCAGGATACACAAACAAAATGTGATTTGGAAGCAACACCAATGAGTGGTTCAACTAAGCTTTCTCACTAGGGCTTTGCAGATATAGATCAGCAGAGTTCACCAGAAGTCCAGAGCATACTAACACATTCCTAGCAAAATTCACTTAAGTTTTCCACCGTGAAGCAAAATTTTCAACAGTGGAACAGACATGTACCTCAGAAGTTCCCAGGATAAACAAAGGGAAGATGTGTATTTGAATGAGCGTGCACAAAATATTATCGGCTTGAGAGTAAAAGCCTTAGCAACAAATTCGAGGTCTCGGAAGTTTCCTCCATGAATGGATAGCATCAGCTTAAATTAGGCAGCCTGAGCAACAGGCTCGGATGAATCTGTTTCTTGCCTGCAAATTGTGGATGGTCAGAAAATTGTTAAAATCCATTAACAGTAAAATCAACTTAGTTCTTTGATATGAAAAACATAATGAGAATTTGACCCACAAGTCTACTGATGCATGATGAATTGGCTATCAAGTGGGGTAGCATGCTGCTAAGTCGACAAGAAACTTAGGAGTTAGAAGTGATTTCGGCGAAGCAGGAAATGCTTTAGGCCATACGCATTGCATCTTTTTTATAATGTGAAAGGGAGAATTTAACACTTTCAACTGACAACTATATCAACTGTCACATTGCTAGAGCCACATCAAGTAATGTCAGCTAAAAAAGTACACCCGCATGACTATATGATGCATACTTGTACACTAAAACAACACTAACTAAACCACAAAATTTAATACAATCTTATCGCAGTAAGCGGTTTTTTTTTGGTGGCAGTAGTACATAAGTAAAATCTAACGTAAGATAAGGAAAGAAAAGTGCCGAAAAAAGTACACGTTTCACCTTGCAATTCCTTCCCCAACTTCCATTCTGAGAAAGTTCACAACCCTCACAGATGAACCCACCTCCTTGGATAGATTATCCAACACTGCCTGCATAGTTGCAAAAAAGATACTATATAATGGCTGATCAAATAAACATAAACCCCATAGATGGACCCTTCCTCATTCTTATAAAACTAGAAAATACTCATATCTAAAAACGTTTTCACTCCCTTTATTAGATGGCTGTGATAAGGGACATGTTGGGTATAACTGAGTTCAAATGAAAAATATTAGGTTTTATTGAAAGGATTTGGGACTCCAGTGATGTGATAGGAGCAAGTGGCCTATGGGGTTTCAAAGAAAGAGACCCAGACTTGTACATCTTAAGGCTGCCCTCCCTTTTGCCTTATTATTCCACTTTATAATCGAGCAAATGACTCATTCTTCTATTATATAGTTACAGGGGCAAGAGTGTAATGTCAAGTTGATCCCCAAAGATATCTTACTTTGCCATGAGAGAGTCACATACAAATAATTATTGTTGACATGAAAATGGTGGTCACAAATGTATCAGGGCATATTTCCAACTTCAATAATAAAGAAAAAGGGTCAAATAAAATAAAATAAATAAAAAAGGGTAATGGATTTTGACCAAACAGATGCATGGGTAGAATTTTTGTTTCCTTCACCAATCAAGATCATGAAATTGACCAATAAATATTAACCATAAATAATACTTTGAACAGTCTTATAATAAATCTAATTGAAACCCCACACACCTTCACATTCATTGTATCATTCATGATAAACTTTTGCTCCATCAGCACAACTTCCTCAAGGTACTTGCGTAGCCGTCCTTCTACCATTTTGTCAATGGCCATCTGTGACTTACCAGAGGCTTCAGCCTGAAATATTAAAACCACAACACGATCTTAAAAGTTTTTGTTCAGTTTCTACACTGTGGCCAAGAAAGCGCCAGTCAGCACATTAATTATAAAGATTAAGACATCCAATATGATGCAAAATATGAGCACATTGCATTCGCTGAACAAAAATTTCTTGAATTCCAAATTCTTAAGAGCTAGTCAACATTGGTTCATCAAAAAAATTGATCAGGTCAATTAGCCCAACTCTCACAAGTTGCTGAAGCCACTAATGAGCAAGGCATATATATGAGTACATAGCAGGAAAAAAAAAAATCAGAGAGAATAAGGGGCTTATCATTCTTGCGTGGGCGTACATGTGCATGGTCCATAAAGAGACTGGTTCAAAAGTCAGTTTTGCCAACTGAACTACGCGTTGTCAGTTGAAGTATATTTAAATCTAAACTACAAGCCAGCTTAAACCACCCAAAACCCTACAAGACAGTCTTAATAAACCCTTTGAACGAACTTAGGGCAATTGCATCTATGCAAGCATTGAGACTTTAATACCAATGCCCCCCTTACCAGGAAAATATTTGTTAATCAAGTTAACAAATGAAATTTGAATTATCACAACAATTGATACAATAATCAAGAAGGGTTCATCCATCTCAATTTTTGAATTGTATTTATACTTAGTGTAATGCTCGGATCACAATGTACAAAAACCTAACCTCATATATAACAAATTAACAATTATGATTCGTATGCTGAGCTGGACCTATACTTAACTCCAGAAGAAATAACAAAATACCTGAGATTTAAGAATTTCACGTTCATTTTCCAATGCATCTGATGACACAAGTTCCTTCGTTAAGAATAATGGTTTTGCTGCCACAACATGCATGGCCAATTCTGATCCAACACGTTGAATTGCATCCACTTGTGTTTTACCATCATCTAGTTCAAGAGACAAAATTCCAGCAATGCGACCCAAACCTAATTAAACCCAAGGAAGTTAGGATACATGTCAGGTCAAGTTTATAGGATTTGCAAGGAATTTGGTACTTATCACAAGAATTTGTAAAAATGAGATCTAACATGCATACATGCAAGTTGGCTGTTGCCTCTGTGTTCCAGCGTGCGCTTGCATGAGTAGCAAACTACTCAAGTGCATAAATTAAATGAAACAGAGACAAAAATTCAATTGAATTTACCTGGTTGGGGACTGGTATGAAGATAAGTAGATATAAAACCCTGGGATGATGCAGGCATGACATAACCTCTTCTGAGTTTAACATTTTCCCCCATCATTGCAGCTACCTCAGTGATTGCATTGTGAACAGTTGTTTCTCCATTGATCTTTGGATGCTCAAGATTCAATTTCAACTCCTGGTGAAGGTAAGTGATTTAAATGAACACACAACAGCTTTCATTTCAACAGCCGATTGAGAAAGATCAAATTGTGAAAAACGTTCTTACGATAACTAAACTTTAAAGAAAATAAGTTGCTTCAAAGGATCAAAATGTTAAAGCAATTCGATTATGGGCACTATCACGTTTATGGTAGTGCATCAAACTAATAAAGATATGCTCAATGTATTGAAGTAAATCCATCCAGAAGTTCAACATTATAAACTTCAAACTGTTTATGGGGGCACACAGCATTACTAAATAATATCCTTGAGAGTTGAGACACAAATTCTCAAAAATAAGTAAGCATTGCATGATGTTTATAGTACAATAGACACAAATATAGGGAAAAAAAAGTCATTTACAAATGAAATAAGTAGAATTAGCAACAGTGATGGTAGAGGGAAGTTGGGTTTAGTCACCTCCAAAGATTCAGGTCCAAGATGAAAGGCACCAGAAACCAGCGGAGAGGTGTTTTCAACCAACAAAGCTTGCTTTGCTAAACACAATGCCTGCAAGAAGGACCACATTCAACAGCATAGTAAATTCCTATGACAGAACATATAATTCAGTCTCGTTCCAATGCAATTCACATCCAAAGCAACTAACCAAGTGCTGAAAGATCTCATTCCTCGCAACGAAATCGGTCTCACAATTGAGTTCAATAAGCGCAGCTTTGGACTCATTCTGAGCAAGGGCAAGCAAGCCTTCGGCCGCAGTTCGAGCCGATTTCTTGGAAGCCAAAACCTTTCCCCTCTTCCGCAGTTCCTTCTGAGCCTCCTCTGCACCATCATCGTATTCATTAGCTGGTTAGGTTAGTTAAGGTTGTCACAGATTCAGTTATTCTGTTATAACAACTACAGAGTGACCAGGACGTGATGCAAAACAAGCCTATAGTAACTAACCATAATGCACTCATCAAAATCACAATTCATTTTTTCACATTCACGATCATTTCTATTAATATTCGAATTAACTAATAATAATAATAATAATAATAAAACGAAATGTGTGTGTGTGTGTGTGTACCAATGTTCCAATTGGAATGGACGAGTGCGGCTTTAACGTCTTTGATGGGAGCGCTGGTTCGCTCTCTGAGTTGCTTGATGAGATTCATTTGGTCGGAGGCGGCGACGCTGTATCCTCTTAGAAAGCTGAACTGAGAAGGAAATGATTCTGAGCGTTGAGAAGAAGAAGAAGCGGGTTTGCAAGGCGAAAGAGAGTAGTGGCGGCGCGCGGGGATGAGGGAGAGCTGCTTTAAGGGAATAGAGAGGCGTTTGGCGGCTCCGGAGAACGCCATAATCGGAAACGCGACCGTGGGTGGAAGATGAGTGAGAAAGAGTAAGAGAGAACTGAAGTTCCTCTCGACGTTCGGAACCGAGTAAAGTTAGGGCGGGCGTAGGGGAAAGGCAGTGAGAGAGAGGCCGAGCGGAGGTAGTGTAATGTCCGAATTGCCCACCGGGGGTGTAAATAACTTGGGGCAAAATTTCATTTCACCCCCTCCATGTACCTTGGTTGTTAAACTTTAGGGTATGATTTTGAAGAAGACGGAAGCAACTGCCTAATAATGCAACATTCTCCTTTATTAGCCTTGTTATTCTCATCCCTAAAATTACTTCCAAATAATAACCACTTAACTTTAGTCTTGTTACTCTTTATCTCCCTCTTCATTTTCATTCTCCTAGTCATAGCCTTAAAATAGTATAATGTGAACTTTAAATTTTTCTATAAGTATATTTTAGTTCTTTTATTGATTTTAAGGAGAAAACATGTGTCTGCATGAACTTTGATTTGAGTGCACTTTAGTTCTTGAAATAAGAAAAATGTGCACTCTCATCCTCTATACTTTCTCAGATGTGCATAATTTTTGTTAATAATTGGCAAAAATTTAATAAATAGACTAAAATGTATATTTAAAAAAGTTTATGGATCGCATTGCACATTTTTTTAATTCAGGGATTAAAGTGCATATCTCTTATAATTTTGAGGGGGCTAGAATGGAGTTTTCCCAATAATTCATTTAAATACATTTATAAAATGGCGAAGTGCTTTTACATCATTGGAGGTTTCATGTACCATATACTAGGTGTTTAGCCTCATTAACAAAGTGTGGCTAAATACACTTAAAAGTGTGATGGATGAATTTAGTCACACTTTATAAATATGGCTAAATGTCCAATATGTCATATATCTCACACTTTTTCTTGTGTATAATAGACAAAATCATATAAGATTCATATCAAATTTTAATTTAAAGGACTTATTTGATATCAAAACCTTTAAAAAATTAACACGATATCACATCCTAGCTTTTCAAGATTTACTTTTTGTAAAAATAATTAATGGGATGTTTATTTAAAAAATAAATAAATGTTCAATATAGTCAAAAAAATTATAAGCATGAGTTATTTTGATCTTTAGAATTTAGAAATTAACTTTTTAATCATTTAACTTGTAAAATATGAGTCACATTAGTATCTAACCCTACTTATATTACTATATTGTCATGATTTTCCAGACATTTTATGCTAATTAACATACCAGTGATATGCTGATATTTTACTTGATCTGTGCTAATTAAATTAGATTAAAATAAGAATATCCGAAGACTATGAGATCAATTGTACATATAAATAATATTGTTAATGTATTTAGCTTATGTTATCAATTTGACCATATTATTTAACTATGTCTACCTCTTTGGTCAAATAGAATATCAATCTATTATTAATTTATCACTTAATATGATATGTTTACAAAAATGTGATTGTATATTAACATAAATGCATAGGGGCAATCTTAACTAATATTTTGCAATTTAAGAGATTAAAAAATTAATTTTCAAATTTTATAGACTAAAATAACTGGTGTATAATTTTAGGAACTAAAATTGTCATTTATTAACAAAATTTGTAAAAAGAGCTCTTTGTTACTTTTACTCTGATTTGTTAGTTATAGATCCTTGGTCCTATCAATCTTTATCTTCTCAACCATTAAAAAAAAAAAAAAGAAGATTACCAGCATTTTTTTTTCACTTGTGAACTATTTAATTTTATGTTTTTTACCACTATAAAGTTGATGCATCACATAACTGATGGATTACCTTAAGCCAAAAGCAACGAGTCCCTCTCTATGCACGTAAAAATATCTCTTGTACTAGTTGAGTTGTCCCGTTCTTATGACATTATTTCATATCCAAATATTTGAGCTAACTAAATTGTTATTGGTTGCTATAAATGCACATAAATATGAAATCGATGGTTATTTGGCTTTACAAAGTACTATAATTAAATTAAACGTAGCACGTTGGCAGTCATTTTAACCATATATTATATTACACGTGAACAATGTTAAATTTTTATTTATTAAGAACCAAATACACTACTACACATTTACATATATAAATATCTTGTGGCTACAAAAAAAAATCAGTTCTTTTTCTTGATGGAAAAAAGCACAGATCTATAGCCCAAAAACAAAAAAAATAATTCCATCGACATTCCTTAAATAAAGTGAAATTCACTTTTAATCCTCTTTACTTATTTAAGTAATTCTGATTTCTTCTAGATCACTGTTTATTATATAATATTGAGAAAAATAGTATAATAATCTTATAAATATAAAAATATCGATATAATAATTCCACAAGTAATAGTTAAAGTGGATCTTGTTGAATCTTTTGGAGCTCAGTGTAATTTGCTTATTATAGCTTAGGAAGGACATATGTAAGGAATAAATTGCCGTGTGTTGTTTCATTCGTTAGTTTTAAGCCGCAGCAGCCTCTCTTCTTTTCCTGACACTTCTCCAGCCTTTAAATTTCATTCATCTTTGCTCCCTGCAGGTAACGGTAACCCTACTCTTTGTCCTCTCTTGTTGTTTCCATTCGATTATTGTTTTAGATTTCTGGGTTTTATTTTATATGATTAAGGTCTAACCACATATTTCATAATGATAATAGTCTCTTTACATTATCAAGTTTGATGCTTTTTCCACTAATCTCAATCAAGTACCATTAAACAAGTCCCAATTTTAAAGGGTTGAGCTTGCCTACCCCATATTTTTTTATTTTTTGTAAAACTTCCCTTAAATCAATCCTGTTAATATGTTTTGTGTTTCTCCATTAATCTGTTTTAATTATCTAAAAGTTGTCCAGTTTTACCTTTTTATTGAGGAAACATTAATCATAATTATTGCTTATTTGTTTGTGTGTTTGTTAGTTAGTTTTTGTGTGTTTTTTTTATTTTTTATTTTAAGTGTTAGGGCTGAACTGAGTTGAAATTGTCATATGAAGAAAGTGTAACACCACATATCTTGGCCTTATTGTTGTTGTTGTTGAATCAGGTTTCCTGCAAGTTCTGCAGTAGCAGATTCCAAGGTGGAAGGTGTAAAGTTGAACTTTCTTTCATGTTTGAACAGGCTATTACCCAGTTGGGAGCAATCGAGGACCTTGGAGAGTGTTTTTCTTCTTCAAGAAAAATGAATAAGCCCTTGTCCCAAACAAGGTTGAGCTGAATGCATCGTGAGTCACACCAGGAACAACGCCTTTGTTGTTACTCTTGGAAGCCTTCTCTGACTGCACAGGGAGGTTCTTTCTGATCACAAGCAGCTGGCCATCATCGTGCAAGAAAGGAATAAGCCCTTGTGTGTTTGTCTGTATCTGCAACTTTTTTATTGTTGGAAGCCGTCATAGCCTTACAGAACATTGGTGCTGGAAATAGTGATGATGCCTTCTATAGGTACGAGATGCCTTAAATGATTACCAAGATTGAGGGAAGAGGTAATGGCATTAAAACAAATATTGTCAACATGGTTGATATTGCAAAGGCATTGGCAAGACCAGCCTCTTACACGACCAAGTACCTTGGGTGTGAACTTGGAGCCCAATCGAAGTTTGATGAGAAAGCTGGGAGTTCTCATGTTAATGGGGCACACGACACTGCAAAACTTGCTGGTCTTCTTGAGAACTTCATCAAGAAATATGTCCAATGTTATGGTTGTGGAAACCCTGAGACAGAGATATTGATTAGTAAGAGCCAAATGATCCAGCTGAAATGTGCTGCCTGTGGTTTTGTGTAAGATGTGGATATGAGAGACAAGCTGACTTCCTTTATTGTTAAAAACCCTCCTGAAACAAAGAAAGGGTCCAAAGACAAGATGGCCAAGAGAAGAGCTGAGAAGGAGAGATTGAAGGAAGGTGAAGCAGCTGATGAGGAGCAGAAGTAATTGAAGAAAGAGGTTAAGAAGAAAAGCTCTTCCACATCCAAGGATGGCCCTACAAAGTTGACCACTACAAAGAAGAAAGCAGGCGGTTCTGATGAAGACCATACATCTCCTACTCACAGTCAAGTTGATGATAAGGAAGAGGCTTCTGATGCAGATGATGATGAAATCCAATGGCAAACAGATACATTGAGGCTGCTCGCCAACGTATCCAAGAACAGTTAAGTGCTGTAACAGCTGATATGGTCATGCTCTCCGCAAATGAGCCCGAGAAGAATGAAAAAACAGGCAGCAAAGTAAGCAATGGTTTTGGAAATGGTAACTTGATGAACTACAGTACACTTGTCGCAGAAGTGAAGCAATTTTGACGAAAGATGTTGTGGCAAATGAATTGCAGTCTCATCTGGTAGCACTTCCCATGTCTGCTCAGAAAAGGTCAGTGCTCTCTTTGAGGCCTTATTTGAGGGCATTGAGAAAGGGTTTGCAAAAGAAGTGATAAAAAAGAAGAGCTACCTTGCTGCTGCACTTTCTATGGAGGAGGGATCGCAGCTACTACTGCTTCATGTAATTGAGGCTTTTTGTCTCAAGTCCATTTCCAGTGCCCTGAAGGAAGTGGCCTTTATTTTGAAAGAACTTTATGATGCTGACATATTGGAGGAAGAGCACATAGCGCAGTGGTCTCAAGGTGGACTTCAGGGAGATAATAAGGACTCTTAAGATATGGAAGAACGCAGAACCTTTTGTTGATTGGCTTCAGAATGCAGAATCAGAGTCAGATGAAGAATGATGTGCTCAAATTGTCTTCTGTTCCTGTTTCTTTGCCTGTGTCTTCTTTTTCCAACAAAGGGGTAGTTGCAGCTTGGCCTGTTGTGTCGTGTTGTTGAGCTTTGGTGCATGTGCTTGCCTTTCTGTATTTGGGTTACATTATGAATCAGACTAGATATTCTTCTGTAGTATTATTCTCGTTGCCTGTTTAGAAACCAGTTATTTTATTCAAATATACTACTTTCACCTTCAAAATTAAATCAAACCAAACCATAATTATACCATAAAGAGAAGCCCTATGACAGTGTTCCCATTAGTGGTCTTGCTACAAAAAACACGCCGTCTCACATTGCATTTCAGTACCAAGGCTCAACACATTTAGTTCAAAACTTCAAATGGTTGGTTATAAAATTCAGCTGCTTGTATAATGGCCATACCCGTAATAGAAGTTTATGTATCAACACTGGCGCTATGTAATGCATAGATATGCATTCAACCATTGTAAAATGGGGAAGTTAATGTGCTTCCCTTGTATTTGATGAAATTCATTTTGTTCCGCTCCATTTGTTAGGTTGATACCGGTGAGTATATTGCTTAATGTGCAATGAAAGGGATGGTGATACAATTATTTTATAAATTTATGAGAGGTCGGTATAATAACTTTACAAATTCAGGGGTCTTTAAAGTAAATTTTATATATAGAGGATAACCCAAATGAATTTTACGCCAATATAATTTGTTGTAATACAATACAATTCAGTCTTAAGGGCCTTTTACACTACTAGATTTATCTGATTCTAATTTCTGCACTTTTGCCGGTAAATCAGAACTTTTTTCTTTAGCATAAATAAAGATTACAACTTTGACCAAGCAAAACATGTGTTTCCTTTTTCTTTTTTGGATACATGAACGTAGCCTCTACTTATCTAATACATAAAGCATTTTTTTTACCTGGCTTTAGAAGATTCCTACAATAGTAGGTTGAGTATGTGATGTCTATACAAACAGTGTTGCAGAAATAAAAGTAGAAATACTGGTAGACAAACAAATACCGAAATGTAACAAGGAACCCACTAGGAGGCATGGTAATTGTCGCAACCGGAATCGCGACGGGGACGGTGAAAAAAGAATGAATTTAGTTTGAAAATATTGGAGTCGCCACCAAATTTATTTACATTCGGGAAAACGTTGGAAAAACCCATCTTAAAAACAATGATCTTTGAAACCAGTTTGAGTTCGAGAATCGGTTATGCCTAGGGAAGGGCAGGAATTTTAGTCCCACGTACCCCTAACACACCCGTCCTCGGACGGTACCTATAATTGTACAAATTAATTAATAACTCCTTTTTTTTAAAAAAAAAAATTATTTTATTTACAATGAAACTATAAATGAAAGAAATTCTTTAAGAGAAACTTCGGGAACACCGAACTGGTCATCATGTATCCCAAAACATTAAGTCAACAAGTCGTCACGGCTAAATTGACATTTTTATTTGAATAAGAAAAATTACTAAATAAATGAGCAAATTTAAATTGAAAATAAATGTATAAATTATAAATATCTACAAATAAGAGAAAAAAAGAAGAAAATTATTTATTTTATGTATTTTTATAAATCAATAGAAACAAACATAAAAGAGAACAAACATTTTTAAGGAAATTTTCGAATCATTAAGCTGCCACAACTCAAATGTTCGAAATATCGAGTTAACAAGTCGTCACGGCTAAATTAACTCTTTATCTACAATAACAAAAGTTAAATAAAATATTTTGAAATAAAATTATGAGGAAAAAAGGAACTTGTAAATGAAACAAAATACATAAATAGCATAGAAAAACATTTTAGGAAAATTATTTACAAATAAATTAAGTGGTGAAAAGGTTAATTTTAAAAAAGAATTTTTAGAATATTAAGCTGTCACAGCTAAAATATTTTAAAACATAAAGTTAACAAACTGTCGCGGTCAAATTAACTTTATTCTTAAAAACTTTGAATATCAAGCTGTCGCAGCTAAAATATTCCGAAACATGAGATTAACAAACCGTCTCGACTCAATTAACCCCCTTTTTTTAAATACAATTCATCAATTAATTAAGTATATAAATTTTAATAAAATACTCAAGTATTTATTTTAAATCCAAAATGGATAAAACTCCTCTTTTAAGACAAAAAATCTAATTTTTAACAGGAATCTACAAAATTGATGCATAAAAACAAATATCCAATGAAATTTGAACCGGGAGAAAAACACATTAAGATAATTAAGCTAACAAAGCAAAATATTAAAAAAACACAAACACGATTAACTTAAATAAAACATATAAATTTATAAAATAATTAAACCAAAAGAAAATCAATTCATAACAAAAATACACACCAAGCGTATAATCATATAAAATAACAAAACTAAAAAAAATTTACAAATGCAAATACACAAAATATGTAAAATAATTAAACTAGAAATGCAAAATATTACAATTACACAATTAATTTTAATCAAAATACATAAACACAGAAAGTAATTAAACCTAAAAAATACAATAAACACAATTAAGCAATTAATTCAATCGAAACATAAAATAAAATAAAATAAATTCAAATTCAAAGAAACAACTTTAAAATCTAAACAAAACCTACAAAACAAAAATAATAATAATAACAATAAAAAAAGTAAATCTTTAATAAAATAAAATACTCAAATATTTATTTTCAAACAATAATAGTTTTCTTTATTAATTCAGATCAAATAAGTAAAGATCAAGTCTCAAACATAAAATCAACCATAATTTAACAAACTAAAATAAAATCTAACTTAATAAATCCAAAATCTATACTAATGAAACAAATCAGCTCAAACTAATTTCCTAAGTTAGATTTATTTTGAAAATCAAAATAAATGAAACTTTTTATTATCTAAACTCTAAATCAAAATGAAATAAGCGCTAATTAAATAAACGACATCAAAAAAAAAAAAACTCAAACCACTAAAATATAATAACCTTAATATACATGAATATAGATGAATGAATAAAACAACCAGTATACACAAACTTCAAATAAGATTCATCATCATTTTTTTTGAGACATTTTTTTTAAAAAAAAAAACACACATATACACAAATTTAAATTAATTTTCCATTTCCCTTTTAATATATATCAATATAAAAAACTCACATCCATGTAACTAATACATATACATACTTAAATAAAATAAAAAAAAAAGAAAACTCCCTCTCTCTTTTTTATGCTCACGGACACACACACCACTAAAAAAATCTCCCACTCTTACTCACTCAGCACTCTTTCACAATGATTCACACACACTCTAACCTACACTAACACATCACCCAAGTTTCCCTCTCCCTCTCTCACGCACATGCCATCACACGCACACACAGCAAGCACTCGTTTTTAAACAAAACACACGCACACACTCTTGTTCTTCTTCAACATGACACCTTCACACACGCGGCACCCTTCTTTCCTCTCTTATTCACTCACGCACACACTTATACTCAGATGGAAAGAGGGAAGCTAAGAGAGAGAGAGCAGGAGGTTGAGATCACGAAAGGAGGAAGAAGGAAGCAGGAACCGGCGCCGCGGCAGACGACGGAGGAAATGAGGATGGCTGAGCTTGGCTCGTCGCAGATCCAAGATGGTTTCGTACTGAGGCATGGGGGTGCGGTGTCTGGGGTGGCGATCCGCGAAGATCGCAATGATTGGGGTGGCGGACGTGCAGATCGGGATGGAATGGCCATGGTGGTTCAAGGTGGCTCACGGCGCGGTTCGCGGGGGTTGAGGGGAAAGGGTGCTGGGTTCGCGATGATGATGGTGTTGATGTTGATGATGATGAAGAGGGGTGGCGGTTGGAGGCTGTGGTGGTGTTTCATGGAGCTTGAGGGAGGCTGTGGTTTCGTGGCGGAGATCCGAGGAGGTGCTTGGTAGAAGATGGTAGCGATGATGATGGTGCTAGAGAGGGGGGAAGGCCGATGGTGAAGACTTGGAGGATGGCGATTGTTGAGGAGTTGCAAGGGAGAGGGGAAAGGGGGCTCACGGTGGTGACGGGTGGAGGTTGTGGTGGTGGTTCATGGAGGAGCTGTGAAGGGTGGTGGTTATGGTGAAGGTTGTGGATGATGATGGGAAGCATGATGATGCTGGAGAGGGGATGAGGTTGATGATGTTGAAAGGGGATGAGGGAAGAGTGGAAGGGGCCGCGGCGGTGAAGGGAGGCCGCGGCCCCCTGTGTCCTTTTTTTTTTTTTTGAAAAAACTGATGATTGATGATGATGAAATTTTCTTCTGTTGTTTACCTTTTTTAGTGCTGGATTGAATTGTTGATTTTTTTTTTGAGTTCTCCTTGCTGGTTTCTTTGTGTATCTTGATGAACTGGACCGTCTATCCTTCTCTCTGTGTATCCCGTGTTAATATGTTTCAACTCCACTGAAAGAGATCTAAATTCCAAAGACACCATCATTGCCTCTATTTTGATTTTTTGCTTTTCTCATATTCCCAGGCTCTCCCGTGAGCCTTGGAGACAGAACCCACAAGGAAGAGGAACCCGTGAAGGTCCTCTGTCTCCTTTCACCCTTTTTTTTATTTATTTTATTTTATTTTATTTTTTTTATTTTTATAACAACAAATCTTTGTTTATTTTTCAATAGAAATATTCAATGAAACTATAATAAAAAGGTAAATTAAGTACAAACTGTTGGATTTTATTGTTAAAAAGATTGAATAAAATTGGTTGTTCATAATGATAATAGTTTACGTAGAAGGCACTTCCAGATGCTATTACCATGCTTATTATGGAGAAGAATAGTGTCACAAATCCACATGTCAGCTTCAAGTGCAGTGACTTATAAAAGTCATACTGAGCACAACGTGAGATAATAATAGAGAAAAACATTAACATTGCAGCTACTGATAAGACAAATGCAGTTGCATCTGAAATTTCAAATACTAGGAATGCTGTTTTTTCCAAGTTGTTTGGATTTCCTGTGCTATTATTGATGCCACTTGGTAAGCTTATTGCAGCAGAGAATACTCCTGAAGCAATGACAGTTTAAATAAGCGTACATTGCTCAGCAGTGTCTTTCATCAAAGACTCTGCCTTTTCCCGCAACTTTGCGTGCTCCTTTGTGAATAATTCAGCAGCAGTTAAGCCTTCAGAATTTTTCATCGTTATGAATGATGGTGGGATTTTCTTCTTCACCTCCTGTCATATTTAATTATCGGCAAGTTAAGCAAGTGCAATGTCTAAATTGCATGTACAACAAGATATCAATTTCTTTTCCCATGCATGTTATTATACAAGGGGCACTGTGACCGGTGGCGGAGACGGGAGGCCTCTATGAGCCATGGCCCCCCAGCATTTGAACCTCTGCATATATATTTATATATTTATTACACTAAATATAAGTTCTTCAATAAGTGCATATCTAGATATTAGTCTTGGCCTCTTTGCCGAGGCCTGTGGCTTTAGATGCAGGGGATTCATGGTCCCTATATTTGGAATGAACAGTGTTCAAAATGTGCCATGGGTTTGGAAAGTGGTGTTACTCTTGGAGACACACAAGTATGCAAAGGCCAGAAATAAAGGGGTTATACTTGTACCTCAAACCATATTAACTCAAAGTACATTTGGAAAGCTGCAGCCAAGTGCAATAAAGTGTTGTTGTCAATGCTATGTACAAAAGTCACTATAAATTTCTTTGCAGCTCCTATTTCATGAAAGAGATTGTAGATGCTAACATGGCATTGTATCATAGCTATATGAATTATATTGGTGGTTTTAAAGTGGGCTGTGGATTATTGGAAATTGCTTTTACTGTATTATTCATACTTTTCATTTGCATTTGATATGAATATAAGTACTATAAAAGATATGTTAAGGGATTTGGAAAAATAATTCAATATATTGAGAACAGATATACATATACACACACACACATATATATATATATATATATATATATATATATATATATATTCATCATCGGAAAATAGTAATTAATCATTTTAATGTATAAAATTTATAAATGTGGATTTTTTCTCTAACCATAAAATTCTTTCCATACACACTATTAGAAATCAGATAACAGCACTACAAACTTCAGAATTCATCATGGTGATCCTCTTGTCTGTGAAGGAATAATAAATTGAAATATGCGATTGTAAAGAAGAAGGGAGACTCTTGCTTGGATGTTTCTCAGGCTTAAAAAAAAAATTATTAAACTAATATTTTTTTCCATGCGAATTATTGACTATGAAATAATTGCAAAGCAATATAGACAAAATAGAAAAATTATAGTAGAAAACGTCGATTAACTTGTTTATATGTTTGTAAATTTAACGCAGATGTAATTTTTATAAAACAAGTAATAATATGATTAAAAAATAGTATACGCACATAATTTTTTATCAAAGTTTTGTCTTACAAATAATCAATACTATTAATTAAACACGGTTATATATTATTTTGTATTTATCTATTTTCATCTAATTGTAATTGAATCTTATTTTCACACACCTTAATTTTCATTTTACTTTTGTACATACCTGTGCTGTGCTGCAATCATCAACTTAAGATCGAGTTGTAAGTGTTATCGATTAGTGTAAACGAAATATTAATTAAAAAAATTAAATTACCAATCACTAAGAAAAGGTGAATAATGGGAGCAATTGCTTTCTGTGTCCTTTTCAGGATTCTAAATTCTACATTTTTCCTAATACACCACAACTTTATTTTTCTCAACCACAAAATGATACATTACAACTAGTATACTTACAACACTGACCAAACAGAACGTAATTATTTATTACACGTCTCTAATTCTGTAGTACATAAAGCATTCTTTTACCTGGCTTAAAAAGATTCCTACAATAGTAGGTTGAGTATAAGATTTCTGTCCATAGTGAAGATTGTAGAAATATAAATAGAAACACCGGTAGGCTGGAAAATACTGAAATGAAAATAGGGACCCACTTCGAGCCATGGTGCTGGTAATAGGTTATGAAAAAGGCACTTCCAAACGCTATCATCATGGTTGTAATGGAGAAGAATAATGTTACTAGCCCACAAATTAGCTTCAACGGTAGTGACTTATAAAAGTCATACTCAGCATAACGTGAGACAAGAATAGACAAGAATATTAATATTGCAGTTGCCGATGAGATAAATGCAGCTGCATCTGAGATTGCAAATACCACAAACACTGTTTTTCCCAATATGCTACCACTGCCAATTGGTAAAGTTATTGCAGCAGCAAGCACTCCTGTAGCAATGACAGTTGAGATAAGCATACATTGCTCAGCAGTGTCTTTCATCCAAGACTCTGCATCTTTCCGCAACTTTGCATGCTCTATTGTGAACAATTCGCGAGCAGTTAAGCCCTTTGAATTTTTCATCTTTATGAATGATGGTGACATTATCTTCTTCACCTCCTGTCATGTGAAATTGTTGTCAAACAATGTTTAAAACGCAACATGGCAGTATTCTGAGGAGACATAAGTATAGTGCATGTGTGAAAATGCAAAGCCAAGAAACTAAGGGGTTATACTTATACCTCAAACCATAATAACTCAAAGCACATTTGGAAAGGTGATCCAGAAACTAATTCAAGTCTACTTGATGGTGCTAATTGTGCGGCCAAGTGCAATAAAGTGTTATTATCAATCTCATTATGATATGTCACTATAATATCCTTTTGAGCTCCAATTTCATGTATGAGATTGTAGATGCTAGCTTGACGATTCATAACAGCTATGTGAATTACACTTCGATTTCTACTGTCTGCCTCCCATATTAAGGTAGGATAAGCACTGATAAGCTCTGACAAGAACCCAAAATTACCAACTTCTGCAGCAACAAATAGCAATTGAAAAGGTTTGCTTATGATTTCAATGATCTCTGATCTTGACTCTGTGTTGTGGAGGATCGTTTCCCAGAGAAAATTAACAAGTTGAAGATCCACCCTTTGCTTCATAACTAGAATATAAACTTTGGTTACTTGACATGAAAGACACATAAATGAACAATGGATCTATAATGTTATAATAAAGAAATAAAAAAACTTCAACCATGCCTTAATTTTCCTAGTACATAGTGAATATATATAAGGATTTACCAGGGTTGATCTTCTGGAAATCATGTTCTGGACTTTGACAACAAGAATCCAAAGGCTTTTGAGCCAAGAGATGCAAAGCCGTCTCTTCATGCTCGATATCCCTTGCAAAAGCCAGCAGCTCTGGCTTTTCTTTAGCCATTTGTAAGGCTAAGCCTTCAAAATATTGAGATAAATGAAAGAAACTGAAGTGTGAATAATTATCCACGTGAGCAAAGAAAAATTTACAATACCAAAGAGCTAAGTAGGTAAGGACTTTATAAAGGAATAGAGCCATTAGTCAACAAACATATGGTTTTAGATTGAGACAAGATGTTGGCCAACTGTTATTGCCTCCTTCTAAGTCAATTATTGCAAATCTCAATTTTGCCCCTCTAATTTCTAGCAACCAATATCTTGTCTCTTTTTATATTTATTATCAAAACAAAATGCTATATATCAAATCATTCATGTGTCACCATTTAAGTTTAAACTTTTGTGAGAAATAATTGATATCAGAGCTTTTATAACTAAAAATGGTTTAAAATTCAATTTTTATTATTTCTTATTCCTATAAATTGTACACATTTCAAATCTAAAAATAATTTTGGTGCCAAGATCATGTCAGATATGTAATCATTCATTTATCTCTACCTAATAGCCCGAGCATTTGGCAGACATTGTTCAACATACACATAATAGAAAAATATTATTTGTGAATTGAATGCGGACCCTATTGAAATATTTTAGACCATCTCTTTCTCTATTAATAGCAATACGTACCATAGTTGCCAGTGTTGATACAAGTGAGGAACAATAGTTCATAGTCCTTATCTTCGAATATTGGTTTGGTCATTTCATAAAGATACTGAGCCATTTCACATCTTCCTTGCAACGCAGCAAATTGAATAGGAGTAACTCCACCTCCACCTGGAATCTTTGGCAGGTATTGATTTCTCTGCAGCAATAACTTAACAACTGGCATGTTCCCAGCTGCAGCAGCAAAACAAAAGGCAGTGTTGCCTTTGAGATCTTGTAATGCTATGTGATCATCGTTGTCGAGCAATCTCAGAAGCTGCTGCACAAAGTGAACATGGTTTTCACTACCTGCACTTGCACCGGCTGCAACATGTAGCACTGTACCCAACCCCCCTGTTATAGCTGCATGCTTCAGATTAGGATCTTTGTCTAGGATGCGCTTGGCCTCTGGCCAATTCCCTTCAAGTGCAAGCTTGTAAAGTGGCACACATAGTTCGAGGAATCTGTTCATGGCTTCTCCTGAAAAACAAAGCTAAAATATTACACATATCTTTTTACTTATAGGAGGTTCCTGCCTTCTTGGATGCAATTAATCAATTGAAAGTTGACGTTATGGTCTACTATTTATGGTTAGAAAGTATGTATCCTCATTTTTGCGACTAATTTATATGGATATATTTGATTGGAAGGTAAAAATAAAGATAAATTTAAAACAATGAGATGAGGGTACAGTCCTAGCATAAAGAAGCTACTGTATTCTTCTATATTAAATTTAGCGATTTATTTTGACAATTGTGAAAGTAAAGTGTATTATATGGTCCACCAATAATATACATATTTACAATCATATGCATAACTTTTGATATAGTTTTATTGTAAAAGTTAAACACTTTTAATGATATAGCACATTTTTAACTTGATAAAAACTAGCTCAAACTACTCAGTAGGGAAGTGAGCAACATTCTACCATACAAGATTTCAATGATAAAATATATGACTTGATGTTTGTGTAAAAACTTTTTAAATTAGTAGTACGACAAATTGTACTCACTCCATAATATTGGGTGAAATTCATCTTGTTTCCTCTTTATTTTATAAAACTTGCTTGGAAGGTTTATAGGTTTGTAAAATCATTACACGTATTGACCTTTTATGGAATTATAAAATAATTGTCCTTTTTTCTCTATTAAATAATGATTAGTGCATCCAAGATAGATTAGTGTCGTCCAAACAAATAAAGAGTTGATAGAATAAATTTCATGCAAAATTCGAGGAAGGTCAGTATAATGTACCTATGTCAAAATTAAACTATTATTATTATATAATTTAAAAGCAAATTCAGGTATTCAATAAAAGTTAAAAGTATGCTTTCTTAACTTATACATTTCATACAGCGCATGAATATGCATTAGTTTATTATATCCCTCTTGACATAATGTTATTAAGGCAAGTGTTTTTACGCTACTCCATATGACTTTTTTAAATAATGAATATGAAAGCAACTCACTGATAGTGCACAATTGAATGACAATATTAGTACATCCCATATATATGTATCGGAGATAGAGAGAGAAGCGAATACGAACTTGTTTCCTCTAGAAAATCAAGGTTAGGAAGATTATATTGATTTGAATTGGCCACTGTGAGAGGTGGCTGTGGACTTATCGAGTTCACATTGGCAACCGTCATTTCCCTGTCAAAGCCAAGAAATATGGGAATGCAGTACAAAATTTAGTACGTATGATCACATGAGGAATAAATCTCCTTATAATTTTTCACTAAAGTACTTTATAATTAATGTACTATTCACCAAATTTTGTTGAGAATTAGGCTAAGACAAAGGAGAATTAATCCATAGTTAGATTAGCTAGCAATAATCAAGATTTAAATTTTTGAATGCACGAAACAATTCTTAACCTTTCAAGCTCATCCCATATTTCTTTAGCTGTTTGGCAGTTTGAAATCTTTTCAAAAGCCTCTGAATTCATAGCACAGTATAAGATATTCTTTGCTTTTGAATCTTGCCCCACATTCTTAATGTCTTCATCATCAAATTCATCCTCGGATTTTTCCACTTCTCGACCCGCTACTACCTTCTTTGGAATATTTAGTCCATTTTTAATCACAAGCCAAAGTTTGAAGTCCACAGACAGTATAAATGTCTTCATTAGTTTCTTCCATTGAATGTAATTTGTACCATCAAAGTGTGGTGGCCTCAAGGTTGATCGTCCTTCCATAATGGTTGCATCCATGAAGTTTTCAACCTTTGAATCGGTAAAGATATTTCTCTCAAGTTGCTAAGCTTTGAAGTATTGACTGTTGACAACAAACAAAAAAAAAGGTGTTGACCTGAGAGACAACTGCAGTTAGTATTTTCGCTGCCTCCATATCATTAAGGGTATTTACAGCTATATAATAATTCCAATAAATTTTTTGAAATATAAAAGTAAGGAGGGTAAATAAAAAGGTAGGATCACAGTATGATGATAAGCGCTCAGCAAAGAAAGCAAACAACCAAAATCTGCATATTGAAGTTCAAGATGAACCATTTAAGACACTCATGAGGAGGGAAGTAGCAACAATAATCATCATACGGCATTCAATAGTCTATGGAATCCATATGATCCTTTAGATGGAATAAAAATATTGACTAAAAAGGATGAAGAACCCAACATTCTTGTAAAAAGAATGGAAGAAGTTTTGCAACAGATAAGGCTTGGATCATCATCATCATGCATATTCAATCAGTTTAAAATAAAGTTTGGATCCTAGTTCATCCAATAATTAAAGACCACATTTTCACTCCAGTTAGGTGTAATTTACAACGAGCTCATGAAGCGATGTGCTAAAAAAATTAAAAGTAAGGATGTATATGTCTTTCACAAAAAGTATTTTATTTATTTATCAAATAAATTATTAACTAAAGGATTAAATATATTTTTAATTTTTTATTAATATGGTGGTTTTGATATTAATTAATCTCTCTAAAATTTTGTTTTTGATTTTTGATCCATGACTTTTTTTTTCATATTATGCTTTTGGTTCTGCCAATTAAAAACTTATAAACATTTTAAAATATGTATTTAATCCTTATAAATATTGAAAAATTCATTTTTTGTCCTTATAGGTATTTAATATATATTTTTTATCCGTATACACATCACCATTATACAGTACGGGCTAATGATAGGAACAATAATTAAAAATATAAAATTAAAAAAGATGGATCAAAAGTCATTTATTTTGCGAACTAAAACCGAAACGAAACGTGTTTATATTTATAAGAATTAAAAAAAAAAAATTTAAGCGCAACAGTAGAGCATACTAAAGTACATTTATATATAGGGAAATACTAGTTACACATTCGTTTTAGACCAAATTCAGTCTACTCTCCTCTTATGTAAAGAGGCATATAATTCTGTATCAAAAAGAAAAAAAAAAGAGAGACTTATAGTTTAGGATAAATTCATAAATTTATTTTATTCACATTAATTATAAGTCTGATTTCTTTCTCACCTAATTAATATTATCTCTCCTATATATTGCATTATCATTTTATTTTATATGAAAAATAATGTAAAATTTTAAAAAATTAATAGTCTTTGCTTTTACACATTACGAAGAATGATGTATTAAGAAAAAATTAAATTAGTAATTGTGTGTAATTTTTAAATAATAATTTTTAAAAGCATTAAAATTTTAAATTCATCACACTCTTAACAGGTCAAAAATTTGGTTATGAATATATCAATAAATTAAAATTATATTCATGTTTAAAATATTAAAATATTTAAACTTTAAAATTTATCATATCCATAAATTCTTTTTGAAATTTTACTATCAAATTTTTGTCAGTTATGGTGTCTAATATAATATGTAAAGGTGATAAGTACTTTAAAATTTGTATTTAATATTCTAAAATCTAAATAAAAAATAATGAACAAAAAATATTATTTCAAATTTTTAATATATTTGTAATAATTTCTTTTAAAATATCCTCTTAATTAATGTATTGAGGGTAATGGTTGGTTTATTTTTGAAAATGTCATATTGTAGAAATAACATTAATTAGACAAGAGATAAAAAAAACCAAACTAATTATTAATGTAATTGAAATAAAATTATAAATTTATTCTTAAGTATAAATTTCCGTAGCAATAGAAATATAGATTTCCTAAATTAATTCATAATTAATATTACATAATGACTTTCTGTGGCCTCTAGTTAAACAAACAAGAAAAGGAAATTTTATCCACCAATTCAAACCTTTATTTATTTATTTGGTCATGATTCAAGCCTTTATATACGTTATACAACTTAATTTAAAAAGTTTGCATGGACAAAACTAAGCCCGAGTACACAAGGGAACCATACCGATAAGTTAGGTTTAGTTTTCAAAGTTCTTGAGTTGTTCTTTGGACGAACAAGAATAAGATAGTGATGAGGGGGAGAAAATAATAAATTACAAAAAAAAGGAAAAGCGAAGAGTTGAATATTCTTATATGAATTAAAGATATAATAAAAATAATTAACCTTTTACTATTGACTATTGTCATATATCACTTTTTTCAATGCTATTATCCACGCTATCAATTCTACATATTTTCATCACTATTATCCATGCCAGCAATTTTAAACAATGTCGAATAGTTTTTATAAGTTATAAAAATTAGTTAATATAATTTTAAACAAAAAAATATTTCTCAAAGTTTGAAAACAAGAAGCAATTTTTTCAAATTTCTTATTTAATATATGAGAATAAATATAAAATGAAATAATATATAGTTAAATTTTTGTTTTAATTAATTATCACACTATTAAAATTAGACTGACATTTTTTTTTTATGAAAGACACATTTACCAAATATATTTATATGGTTTTTAATGTTCTACTTTATCGAGCACAGTAAGAAAATGGATAAAAATCTAGTTCTTATACAAAAAGGGATGTTTGTTTATCTAAAAGTACTGACTTCGTCACATGTTGTGGCCATGAGTGGTGGAACCCGATATCAGTTAAATGAATGGTTATTATCTGTCTGGAGGACACGAGGACAATACAAGAATTTCCACATAGTTAAATATCAAATAAGATCTACCTACTGAAGAAATTAACATAGTATTAAAAAGTTAGAATAAGAGATATGCTGTGAACACAAACACTGACACAAACATAAAATATGATAGGGATATAGAGACATATTAAACTCAAAAAATCACAGAGCATGGACATAATATATATATAAATTTTTTTACTTTTTTGTATAATAAAATAAGCTGATCCAATAATATAGTTTCAACTAAATAACTAGGGTTAATTTTGGGCTCATATTGGTATTAAATTTTTTTTAAAAAATAAACAAACTAACTCAAACATGTCTGTGGTGTATTCAAGCTGCGTCTACAATGAATTAGAGTAGTGTTCAATTGTGTTCGGTGTGTATTTGAACTTAACAAATTATTTTTTTAATTGAATAGGTACGAACGCGTATCCAACACATATCGTGTAGATATAAGACACTAACACGTGTCTAATACACGGATACACTACTAAGTCGCTGCGTCTGAGCTTCTTAGGAGATAAGTAAATCATACATATCAAAATGGAGACATCAGGGACACCGTTTGATTTGTCATAATGGAAAATTGAAAAAATAAAGAAAATATAACTACCGAAAATGCATGATATAAAATTTTTATTAAAATTAAATTGATATAAATTAAAAATATTAAGATAAAAAGATTGTTTATTCTGTATTTTTTTAACTTATTTTTATTAGGATGCATATACGTACAACAATAAAGTGATGGATGTAAAAAATTTATATAATATGATAAGAATAATGTATAAATATAAAACAAGATTTATATAGAATCTTTAACTCTAAAATCAAACTTAATCAAATAGAAAGAGCTTTAAATTTTAAAAAATAAAATAGTGAAAGCAATGTGTCTATGTATATATTCCAACTTTAATGGAGAGCATGTGACCCAATAGATGGACCCGCCCCTAACATTCCATTTCATGGACACACGTGCCAAGATACCAAACTTTACTACTGTTGCTTGCTAGCTTCACTTGCCACTAAAATTTCAACTAGGGATGGATGTTAATGGGGGAGTTGTCCCCACTCCTTCTCCTGTGCCCCTGGAGTTCTCCCATCCCTCCCCATATATTCTCATCTCAGGGATTTATGGGAAATGAAATTGAATGAGTTCAGCAATATTTTCATAATCTTTATGACTAAACTTGAGCTTCACTTTCACTTACATAGAAAAATAAATATATAAACAAATTACAAGTCATAAAAATTATAGCTATGTAAGAAATCTAGTACAAGAATAAACTTTTATCTCAATATCATCCACATCAATATCCTTAAGAATTATAAAACATTTAACCTTTTTCTTTTGAAATTATTAATACACCTTTGAAACGGATATCTCCATGGGGCAGGGCCAGCTAGGGCCGTAATTTCTATCCCAATCCCAAAGGTACTGTGAGGGACTTTTACTCCATCCCTATCTGCACGAGAAAAAATCCCCACATTCGAATTCCCATTTGTGGGGTATCTCTGCTTGCGGATGCCCACTATGATTCCTAATTTTAACTAAGTAAAATGGAAAATTGAATGTGAATATGCATACTTGAAAATAAAGGTTCTGTTTGTCTGGGTCCGACCTCAAAACCTCAAAATAGAGTTTGAATGACACAGCCTTTTCTATTATTTCCCATGCATGCACAAATTAAAGATGACCAACAATTTCATTGAGTAGGGCTTGAGGCAATATAGGAAAGAAAAATTCTTATATAAACATAAGTTTAACATATCATATTTAGTCACACTTACATTAAAGGTGGGTTCCATTAACTTTGTCAAACATACACTCATTCATTTATGAGCCTCACACTTTTTTGTCAATGTGTCTAATAAATCATTCTTACACCGGTGTTCATACCAAAAAAAATTTAAATGAAAAAAAAGAAAATGTTTCTAAATTGTAAGGCAACTTACTTAAATTTTCATCGAACTGGTAGGATTCTATCTCGAGGGATAGTACGTTGAACAAAGACAGTGAGGCGAATTTATTAAAGGGAGTTAGCTCATAACGAACTCAAGAAGTAAAGAAGACAGGAAAAAGAAAAAGAGGTTGAACTTGAAACAAAGTGCGGGTTAAAATTACATACCACAGTTAAGAGGAGGTGGAAGTTAAAACACGGACCTGAAGAAGAAGAAGAAAATGATTGTGATAACGATGAAGTAGCATATATATATATGGCATGCAATAAAGGAATGAAGGAGGGAGGAAAGGATAATAGAAAGAATATACAGTCATGCAAGCGCGAAGAAGCTTCACCTCATGCCAATGTATAAAATTAAAAGGCTCCTTTATCATTTATTCTTTGCTTGCAATGTGCCGTGGCTTTAAGTTGGATATATATCGGGCGCTCTCCCAAACGTAAGCCAGCTAAAACGCAACACACTTTTTTGGGTTCCTCCAAGAATTCGCTTCCTTAACAATTGCAATGTGGAAGGCTTTCGCCGACAATAGAGAGTCTAAAGTGGAGCAATGATTCCAGAAAAGAGAATATTAGAGTACGTTTAGATTCAAAAAACAGTTCTCAGTTCGTAATTTTTTATTTCCTTAATTTTTTAATTTCGTGAGAGAAGTAATGAAAATTGTAAAAATTATAAAATTTACTTTAAATTTAAACTCTTTTATGAAGCTAAAGGCACCTTTAATGCTCTTAGTCAATTTAAAATATTGAGTCAACTTCGTACCTGTGCAAGTTGGTCTCGGACACTCGATCCATTGGCGATTTAAAAAACCACTACAAGAACAAGAAGCTAGGAAATAATAATAATTTAATAACAACATGGTAAACCTACTAAAACCAGACCTGCCTTTCTATCTTTTGGTCTAAAACTAGACCTCTCTTGTGAGCACGTCTATAATGTGCACAAGCAGCCCAATAATGGGCCTAAGAGCATATCTGATACTTTCAAGTACTAGTTACTGTTACATGACCCACATGCTTGTCCTATTTTGGAGACAAAAGCTACAGAAAAAAAAAATTGGCTCGGACCAAGTGGGACGCATCTTTTGGTAGTGGAAATGGTCACATTTTGAAAAAACAAAAAGCCATTGTGTGTTGACACATGGCAAGAATAATATTAAAAAAATGAAATTTGAATTGTGAATTAATGTTCACATATTTGTGTTGTATAGATTTTATCAGACAAATTATCCATTTCTATCTGTTGTGGTTATTAGTTATAATTTTTTTTATTTTTACTTTATAAATATAATTTCTTCCATTCTTTTTTTCACAAATTTTTTCATTCCTCTTCAATATTTCTCAAATTCTTTCCACAAAAATTTTAGTCCCATTTTCTTACTGAAAAAAAAAATCCAAATCAATTAAATTTAAATTCTTTTCTCAATAACTCACAAAATACCAACTTCCTTCAAAATCCATATATATCCAAATTTCTCAACCTTCAAATCTTCAAAATCCAAATTCAAATTTTCAAATTCGAAATTTCTTCTGAAACCACAATTCCTCAAGCCATCAAAATTCCAGTTTTCAAGTTCCTTCTAATTTTTAATGTTTTTTTTCCCAAAAATTAAAATGCACAAACATCTCAATTCCTAATTCCCACTATGTTTAACCCAATGTTCGGAAATACGGGTATATCATCTTTCCTCTTTCAATCCCAATTAGGGGATTCAAGATCTAGATATACCAGTGTTGGGGGATCATCTGACCCGTCTCCCCTAATGCCTTTAGATTTGATTCCAAGTTTACAAAATTCAAAATTTTCCAGTCATGATAGGCTAAAGGCCATCAACCTCAATGATGAGCACTTTGAACATCATGGGTAAGATAGTAATCATTATCAATGGGAAGAGAATAAACTCCTAATAAAATGCTTGGTTAAATGTGTCAAAAGATTCTGCGATCAGTACTGACAAAAAAAGTTATGCATTTTGGAACCAATGCTTGAGTATTGCCAGGAAAGCAACCATGCCTTGATTAAAAGAAGGGTGACTGCAATTAAGAAACAATGACGTAGGATTAATGCAGGGGCTCAAGGATTCGATGGTTGTCATAATCAAGCATCTCGAAGAATAAAAAGTGGTTCAAACAATTATAACCCAATTAACCTAGTGTGAAGGTTAAACGAAAACAAAGGTAAGTGCTTCAAGAGTGTACTCATCCTCATCAAATCTGGAAATGTCAGCAAATAAGGATGTTACTATAGAGTCTTCAGTTCATCCATAGGGCACCAAAGCATCTAAGAGAAAAATACAAGGCAAAAAGATTGTGACACTCAAATCTGAAACATCTAGAAAACTATATATGTTTGAGGACTTTAAGACCATGGAGTAAAGGAGATTGGTATTAAAGGAAAAGATGGTAGAGGTCAGAGAAATGGAAATAGAGATACAAGTTATTAATGCAAACACCTCTTTTATACCTGAAGAGTAACGTTATCTTCACGCTAAACTCGTAGAGAAAATCAATGTAAAGTATGATTAATTTAGATGTTTTTTTAATGTAAGTGTCATTTCTGTTTTTAATTTAGTGCCATTGTATTTCTTACTTAAGTATCACTGTATTTTTAATTTAAGTGTCATTGTATTTTAATGTAAGTGTCAATGTATTCCTTACTTAAATGTCATTGTATTTTTAATTTAAATTTAAATTTAATTTTTTTTGTTTATTTAATATTTTAATTATACAACATTACAAAACTAACTTGTAAATATAGAGCACTACTCCTATACACATTTGCTGACAACGTCTTACATCCTCCCTTCACTTGAAGTCTTAAATTTCATCTGTACTTACTATCCCCTCAAAAAACTTTTTCATTCACAAGCACCACCAAAATATATACTACCACATATGGCTGGAAACTCCGATGACCCGAAAATAACATGTCCTGGAAAGATTTGGTTGATGATATTATGTTCGATAATTTAACTCAACCAAATGTCATGTCTTCAAATGACTGGATTAAGGATTTTCTACTTGATGATTTAGATAAGTGCCAGCTTGAACTCATTTTGCAGCAACATGGGCACAACTCTTCTTCTAAAACTCATTCGAGGATAGAGAGAGACAATGAAGCAGGGCATGAATGTTTTTTCAAGGACTATTTTACACCTACTCCAGTCTACCCTCTTGAGATATTCTGGCAAAGATTCAAAATGAGAAGACATGTCTTCCTTCGCATTGTAGAATCCTTCTCAAATATTGATCAATATTTCCAGTAAAGAGTCAATGTTGTAGGGAAGAAAGCTTCATCCCCAGGGAAAAAATGCACAGTCACCATCTGTATGTTGGCATATGAAGTATCGGTTGATGCTGTTGATGATTATGTACGGATAGGCAAAAGCACTGCAATTGAGTGCTGACAGAAATTCGTCGAAGATACGTGTTAGTTCGAGACCGAATACTTATGAAAGCTGAACTCAAATGATGTTTAATACTTACTGCAGATGGGCAAGGGTCGTGGCTTCTTTGGCATGATGGCTAGTATTGACTTCACACATTGACAGTGGAAAAACTGTCCAAAGCATGGAAAGGTATATACCCAAGTGATTATCGTAGGGTTCTAACTATACTTGAAGTTGTGGCTTCATTGAAACTTTGGATATGGCATGCTTTTTTTGGAGTCGCAGGTTCAAACAGCGACATCAATGTATTAGACCATTCACTAGTGTTTAATGAAGTTTTAGATGGTTGTGCCTCTGAGGTAAATTACGCTGTGAATGGTAACAATTATACTAGGGATACTACTTAACTGATTGTATTTATCCTGAATGGGGCAACATTTATTAAAACAATCTCCTGACCACTAGGAGATAAGCGAAAGTTATTTGGAAAGTACCAAGAAGGAAAACGAAAGGACATGGAGTGAGTATTTGGAGTGCTGTAGGCTCACTTTATACGTGGTCCAAAACGATCCTAGGAGAAGAGAAAGCTTGCCAAAATTATAAAAGCATGCATCATATTACATAACATGATTGTTAAGGATAAGAGAGACACGTATACTGGAAACTTTGATTAGCTCATCTCTTATGATAATGTGGACAATGATATATCACAACTGGAGTTGGGTGAGGAAACTTTTGCTTTGTATGAAAGATATATCCAAAACAACATCCGACTTCGTGATAGACAAAAACATTGACCACTGCATGCAAATTGGTTGAACATATATGGCAATTCCATAATGCCTTCTAAATAGCTTATTGTAGTTCTTTAATGTTTAATTATGCACTATGGTTGCATTTGTAATGTGATTTTTAAATTTATGTAATGGTGGTGGTGTTGTTGATCATATGACATTTTCTCGATATTTAATTTTGAAGACTTATTTTAGTTCCTAAATTAATTTAGTTTGAATTTTTTAATTTAACTTTCAAAAACTAAATGCATGAAAATTTTATCGATAGTTTAATTTTAAAAAATAATATTAATTTTAATACAAATTATGAAGAAAATTTATAATGTTGTTCAACTCCAAAATAAAATAGTATACTAAAAAATATCTATAAAAAAATATTTGATGAAATTTGTTAACATATTTTTTAATTAAAAAAAATGTAGAACCAAAGTTAGGAGTCAAATTGGGATTTTCTATTGGAGAAAAAAGTCCCACTACTATCCCACTTTTATATTTTATTATGTTTTTATTATATAGTGTTGATGTGGCAAACAATGGGGTCGAAAGTGGGATTTGAAGTAGGACCATTGCTGGAGATGCTCTAAGGACCATTTTGGATGCATGCCTAGTGTGTTAAAACAAAGATGTAGAGCATGGAAAAACAGTCATGATATTGCACTCTTTATTTCATGATGAATTCTACATACTATAACAGCACCAGTTAATATCATATCATGCATATAGTTCATTGTAAACTCGCTCGAGTCTATTCTAATATTCTCTTCCCTGCTATTTGTTCTCTGTTACCTCTTTGCAAATCCCTTCTCTATCCCGCTTTAATCTTTTTATCCATTTCTTCTTAGGTGTTCGAAGCTACGAAGGCCATTATACAAGCCTCAGTGGTTTATTGACCCTTATATTGCTATCTAGTTCTTCGCTGTTGTCTATATATATGTCTCTACTTCTATTTTGTTTCCCAATTTATTTCTAAAATACATGGGAGAATCACTATTTAGTTCCTGAAAGATTATATCAATGACAAATTAATCTTTAAAAGAAACTATATTTATCTGTGACCCTCTAAAATCCATCATGTTTGATAATTTCACCTAAACATCAATCGGTCTCTATTTTTATTAATAAAAGTAATTTTTTTAGTTACTATTTTATCAATGATATAATTTTTTGAGAACTAAAGTAGTAGTTATACAATATCAATTTGACATAAAATGAGTTTTTTTTTTCTCAAAAAATATGATTTTTTTTAACTAAAATGGTTTTATATTGCAAATTTGGTATAAAACATAAAATATAATCATTTTTGTTAATAAAAATAGAGGTCAGTTCATTTTTGAGTAAATTTATCAAAATCTTTTGAGAGATATAAACAAATATAATCCCTTTCAACATTTATTTTGTTAGTGACATAATCTTTCGAGACGATAGTCCTCCCGAAATAGATATAGTGCAACTTGGTGCTGGCTAGTGGCATAGTTATTTAGTCTATTTTTGTTCTATTGGAGTTGGACTATTCACCATCCCTTGTTATCAATTAATTGTGTCACTATTCTATTAGATGGGGGTATTATATGTGGGAAAATACTAGACAACCAAGAATTCATTAAGAATGATTTGCATAATTGTTAGCCATGTGATGAATTAATGGATTATGTCATTTTATTTCGTCTAATAATTATTATAATTTCTATCAAAGATTCTATAAATATTTTTCTGGATTTGTGACATTCCTCTTATGAATAACATTGCTACTTCTATTGACCCACACGGCTGAGGAATTAACCCACTCCAGAAGTGCTAGCGATCCTCAAATGAAATGCACGCACAAATCAAACGGATGACTCGGCTAGCTTCCTGAGCGCCAAATTAAAGTGCTCAACTCAAGGCTTAATTGGATCAACACATCATTGACATGGCTCGATTCGATTGTATATATGCATCGAGTGGTTGCTAACCTTACCCTAAATAACTGTGTACTGTGCCTCGAAACAGAATCTGCACTACGATCCTCAAAAGAAAATGTTTAGCCCAAAGCTACATGGAAAAGTAATGGGATCCAGCAAGGCATTGATGATGAAATATGCATGAAGAAAACATGTCCTCCACAAGGGGCAAAGAAACTCTCTTTCCATCTACTTTATAATTATTAGTGTACTGATAGGCATTCATGTGTGCGTATATCAATCCATATTTTTAAATTTTAGCATAATTTTTTAAATAGATATTTTTATTTTTAAAAATTAAACTGAAATTGTAATGGTGATTTTAAAGTGGGTTTTTTGGTTATTGGAAATTTTTCACTGTATTATTCATCATTTTAAATTATATTTGATATAAATACTATAAAAGAAATGTTAATTGATTTGAAAAAATAATAATTCAATATATTGAGAACAGATAAAAAATAATTATTATATATATATATGAATCCAAGATATCCATCGCCAAATCCCTTGAAATACAAAATTTACATATGTGGATCTCGTTTACCTGTAGCCACAAAGTCCTCTCTACATATATTATCGGTAGTCAAATATTTATGTATATATAGAAAAGGAGAGCAACACACAATTCAGAAGAACGAATAATGTAAATAATCTGTACTTGTTGTATTAGACATGATGACTCGTGTCCTTAGCATAATAACTCATGTCCTTAAGCATGTCTATATATATATAAAAGTCATATAATTATATATAGATAGTTAAAATTAAAAGATGAAAAAATCACATAATTTTATATTTTTAATTATGACTATTAATACAAGATCTAATGGACTGGATTTAACAATTCAATGAAAACTTTGACAATTGGTGTGCCGAATGAATAATAATTCTATAAACTTTGATGATGTATATACATGGTGGTCCTATAATCCGTGAAGTAATAATAAATTGAAACATGTGATTGTAAAGAGGAAGGGAGACCCTTGCTCGGATGTTTCTCAAGTTAATAAAAAATTATTAAACTAATATATTTTTTTTATGCGAATTATTGACTACGAAATAATTGCAAAGCAATACAGACAAAATAGAAAAGTTATAGTAGAAAACGTCCCGATTAAGTTATTTATATGTTTGTAACTCTTTTTAACAAAAATGTAACACAGATATAATTTTATAAAACAAGTAATAATATGATTGAAAAACAGTATTATAAACGTATATAATTTTTTATCAATTTTTCGTCTTACAGATACTTAATGCTATTAATTTAACACACATATATTATTTTATATTTATCTATTTCCATCTAATTATAACTGAATCCTAATTTTCACACACCTTAATTTTCATTCTACTTTTCTATACCTTTCTGTAGCTCAATCACCAACTCTGTTTCTCCCTCTGAAGTACTTTTGGAAGAATTAAATTAAAAAAAATTACTTTTAAAATAATTAAGTTGAAAAGAATTGATTTGTATTTAGTTTTGATGGTTCAGAAGCAAGTTCAAGAGAATAATTTTTGTTTGGAAGGAATGAAATGAAATAATTTTTAGAAATACAATTACCAAAAAGAACATAATATGATTTTAAGATAAATAGTTGAAAGAGGCAAAAAACTTGGTTAGTGAGGAGGATAGATGTGTAAAAATAGGTTTCTAGAATGAGATTAGATCTTCTATCAAAATTACTTTCCAATCTTCTATCAAAATTACTTTCCACCACCTTAAAATAATTTCTATCTTGATAATTAAGTAGCCAAACATGAAACACATTTAAAATTTCTCATTCTCATTTTAAGTGAGTAGTGAAGTGCTTTTGGGCTTGCAAGCTTGCAAACCAAACAGGTACTAAGGAGTTGAACGTGTTCTCAATTAATGTAAATGAAATATTAATACAAGAAAAAGTTAAATTACCAATCATTAAGAAAAGGTAGATCATGGGAGCAATTGCTTTCTGGGTGCTTTTCAGTCTTCCGGATTTTCTCTGTGATTCTAAATTCTACATTTTACCTAATACATCACGACTTTATTTCTCTTTAACATGAAATGATATATTACAAATAGTATACATACAACATTGACCAAGCAGAACATAATTATTTATTACATGCCTCTACTTATCTAATACATAAAAGATTCTTTTACCCAGCTTAAAAAGATTCAAGCAATAGTAGGTTGAGTATAAGATTTCTGTCCATAATAAAAATTGCATAAATATAAATAGAAATATCGATACATAGGCAAATACTGAAATGAAACTAGGAACCAACTTGGAGCCATGGTAATAGTAATAGGTTATGAAAAAGGCACTTCCAAATGCTATCATCATGCTTGTTATGGAGAAAAATAGTTTTACTAGTCCATATATCAGCTTCAAGGGCAGTGACTTATAAAAGTCATACTCAGCATAACGTGAGACAAGAATAGACAAGAAAATTAGTATTGCAGTTGTTGATAAGACAAATGCAGCAGCATCTGAGATTGCAAGCTGTTTTGCCCAAGTAGTTTCGTTTTCCCATGCTATCACTACCACCTGGTAAGGTTATTGCAGCAGAGAACACTCCTGTGACAATCACAGTTGAAATAAGCATACAATTCTCAGCAGTGCTTTTCATCCAAGACTCTGCCTTTTTTCGCAACTCTTCATGATCTCTTGTGAATAATTCGCCAGCAGTTAAGCCCTCTGAATTTTTCATTTTTATGAATGATGGTGGCATGATCTTCTTCACCTCCTGCCATATGAAATTGTTTGCAAGTTAAGTACAATGTCTAAATTACATGTACAACAAGATATCAATTTTTTTTATATATTATTATTTTTTTCCTTTTTGAATAAATAAAAATTTAGGTGGAGTTAGTACCGATCATCTTATTAGGGCCAAGGCATGGCCCCAAAGCTCTTCAAGCACTTGTAGGGGTTCTTCTGTAATTGCCCACAAATGAATACCTCATAGTAGTCAGTGGGGATTGAACCCACATCCTTGTGGGCTACGGGCCAACTCTACAACCACTTACACCACTCTCTATTTGCTTTTCATATATATCTATATATGTATGTATTATATAAGAGACTCTGTGACCTTAGATGTAGGGGGTGGAATGAGTCTAAAACAATGTTCAAAATGTACATGTGTGAAAATACAAAGCCAAGAAATTAAGGGGTCATACTTATACCTCAAACCATAATAACTCAAAGCACATTTCGAAAGCTGCTCCAAAAACTAATTCAAGTCTTCTTGGTGGTGCTAATTTTGCAGCCAAGTGCAGTAAAGTGTTATTGTCAATGCTATTATGACATGTCACTATAATATCCTTTTGAGCTTCTATTTCATGTATGAGATTATAGATGCTAGCATGGCGATGCATAACAGCTATATGAATTATACTTCGGTTTCTCATGTCTACTTCCCATATCAAGGTAGGATAAGCACTAGTGAGTTTTGACAAGAACCCGACATTGCCAACTTCTGCAGCAACAAATAGCAGTTGAGAAGGTTTGCTTATGATTTCAAGGATCTCTGATCTTGACTCTGTCTTGTGGAGAATCGAGTGCCAGAGAAAATTAACAAGCTGAAGATCCACCCGTTGCTTCCTGACTAGAATATTAACTTTGGTTACTTGGAATGAAAGACACATGTAAATGAAAAATGAATCTGGATTGTTATAATAGACAAAAAAAATTTCAACTATGCCTTGATTTTCCTTATAAATCGTGAATATATAAAAGGATTTACCAAGGTTGATTTTCAAGAAATGCTCTTTTGGGCTTTGACAACAAGAATCCAAAGGCTTTTGAGCCAAGAGATGCAGAGCCGTCTCATCATGCTCAACATCCCTTGCAAAAGCCAGTATTGGCCTTTCTTCAGCAATTTGTAAGGCTAAGCCTTCAAAATGTTGAGATAAATTTTAGAAATTCAATTGTGAATTCTAATTAGACATGTGAGCAAAGGAAATTTTACAATAACAAAGAACCAAGCAGGCAAGGACTTCATAAAGGAATGGAGCCAGTAGTCAAACATGTGGTGTTGGATTGGGACAAGATGTTGACTCACCATTATTGCTCTCCTTTTAAGTCAGTTATTGCAAATCTCAACTTTGGTCCACTGATTTCCAACAATCAATATCTTTGGCACTTTCTTTTTGGTTGGTATATTATGAAAGCAAAGTGTTATATATCAAATTATTAATGTCTCTTTACATAAAAGATACTTCATAACATGATTTTAGAACTTTCATGACCAAGTGGTTTAGAGTTCAATTTTTGTCATTTTTCATTTTTCTAAATGGTTTAAACTTCAAGTCCCAAAAAGACATTTGTGTGAAGGGATATGTCAGATATAAAATCATTTATATACTTATGCCTAACAGCTTAAACATTATGGAGAGATTGCTCAAGACAGAAAATACTTTAAACCATCTCCATCTCCATTAATAGCAATACATACCGTAGTTGCCAGTGTTGATAAAAGTGAAGAACAATAGTTCCCAGTCTTGATCCTTGAATTGTTGTTTGGTCAATTTATATAGATGCTGAGCCATTTCACATCTTCCTTGCAATGCAGCAAACTGAATAGGGGTAACTCCACCTCCACCCCTCATCATTGGGAGGAATGGATTCCTCTGCAGCAATAACTCAACAACTGGCATGTTCCCAGCTGCAGCAGCAAAGCAAAAGGCAGCGTTGCCTCTGAGATCTTGCAATGCTATGTGATCATCTTCTAGCAATCCAAGAAGTTCATGCACAAAGTGAATATGGGTTTCACTTGCACTTGCACCTGCTGCAACATGCAGCACTGTACCTAACCCCCTTGTTATAGCTGCGTGTTTCAGCCTAGGATCACTATGTAAGAAGACATTGGCTGCTGGCCAATTCCCTTCTAGTGCTAGCTTGTGAAGAGGCACACATAGTTTCAGGAAATTGTCCATCGCTTCTCCTGAAATCAGCTAAAATATTACACATATTTCAACTTTAAGAGGAGTCTAAAAGCAAAGACAGATATTAACTTATACACATGAGTTTTTTAACTTATACACATTTCATACATTAGGCAAATATGCTATAGTTTCTTATACTTCTCAACATAATCTTATTAAGACCTGTTTAACTTTCACCTCTTAAATAACGGATATAAGAGTCAATTATTATTATTGATGTGACAGTACATGATTAAATAATAGTATAAATCAAACAATTTCTACAATATAAGTGCGTATATCTGTATGTGTGTGTAGAGGATGACTCAAGTAAAATAAGTGATTTATTGTGAGAGTAAGATAGAATATTAAACTTGTTTCTGCTAGAAAATCAAGGTTAGGAAGATTATATTGATTGAATTGGCCACTGTGAGAGGGGGTTTGGTAGTTGTCAAGTTCACATCAGCAACGGTCATTTCCCTGTCAAAACCAAGAAATTTGCAAATGGCGTAAAAATTTAGTACGATCACATGAGGAAAAAAATCTCCTTATAATTTTTACTAAAGCACTTTATAATATACTATTCACCTAAATTAGTTGAGAAACTAGGCTAAGACAAAGGAGAATAAATCCACAGTAAGATTCGCTAGCAATTATCAAAATTTTTAATTCGGCATGAAACAATTCTTAACTATTCAAGCTCGTCCCACATTTGTTTGGCTGTTTTGCACTTTGAAATCCTTTGGAAAGCCCCTGGATTCATAGCACAATATAAGATATTCTTTGCTTTCGAATCTTGCTCCATATTCCTCATGTCTTCATCATCAAATTCATCTTCGGATTTTTCCACTTCTTGACCCTCTACTAGTTTCTTTGGAATATTTGGTCCATTTTTAATCACGAGCCAAAGTTTTGAAGTCCACAGACTGTATAAATATCTTCATATGTTCCTTCCATTGAATGTAATTTGTACCATCAAAGTATGGTGGCCTCGAGATAGATTGTCCTTCCATAACGGTTGCTGCATTCATCAGCTTTTCAACCTTTGAATCGGTAAACATCTTTTCTCTCAAGTTGCTAGGCTATGAAGTATTGACTTTGAGGGACAACTGCGGGTAGTATTCTCTCTGCCTCCATATCATTAAGGGTATATTCATAGGTATCTAATAATTCCAATAAATTTTTAAAAATATAAAAAGAGCGTAAATGAAAAAAAGGTAGGATCACAGAATGATATGGATGATAAGTACCCAGCAAAGCAAACAAAGAACCAAAATCTACCTAATGAAGCTCAAGATGAACCATTTAAGGCACTCACGAGGAAGGAAGTAGCAACAATCGTAAGGCATTTAATAGATTACAGAAAATCATACACGATGATCCTTTAAGTGGAATAAAAATATTGACCAAAACGTATGAACAACCTAACATTATTGTAAAAAATTAAGCTAAAGAAAACGGAAGAACCTTTGTAATAGATAAGGCTTGGATATTCATCATCATGCATGGAGAGAGTTCAATCATCAGTTTGGAATAAAATTTGGATCCTAGTTCATCCCCTGATTAACTAAAGACCACATTTTCACTCCAACAGGTGTTTTACAACGAGCTTGATGAAGCAAGACAAATATTATTTGCACTTATAAATGTGAGATACCGTGTCAACTCATACCTCATCTACTATTGAATAAGATGTTGACCTTATTTAAATGGGGTTCATATCTTATCCAATAATAGATGATGTATGAGTCAGTATGGTGTCCTACACCTCATGATGAATACAAATAACACAATTCATGAAGTAATGTACTAATTTTTTTTTAAAGTAATAAGGTTGTATGTATCTCTCGATTAACATATTTTATTTATTTATTTATTAAATAAGTTATTAACCAATGGCTTAATTACATTTTACACTCTTATAAATATTTGTTGTTTTAATTTTAGTTCCTAAATTTTTTTATTGGTTCCTAAATTTTTTGTTTAAATAAGGTTCCTAAATTTTAGTTCCTAATTTTGGTCTCTCTTTTCTTTTTTGAAATATTATGCTTTTGGTCCATGTCATTGAAATTTAAAACCTATAAATATTTTAAAATATGTATTTAGCCTTTACAAATATTAAAATTTTATTTTTTGTCCTTATAAATATTTTAAAATTTTTTTTTCCATCCTTATAAATATTATCATTTAATAGTACAAGTTAATAGTACGAATAAAAAATATAATATTAAAAAATAGAATTAAAAGCTATTTTTTAAAAGGAATTAAAATTAAAAACTATATTTATAAAAATTAAAAAATCCTTTAAACCATAACTACATAACTTGTGAAACATTATACACTTAATTAGTGATTTTCCACGTAAGATAAAATAATGTAAGTTCATGGCCTAATTTTTTTTTCCCACATACAAACCTATTACAAATAAGGCAACAGCACAGCATGATTTATAAATTATATATATATAATTTTAATACACTTACAATATAAGAAAAATTTAAACATTCATTTAATCATATAATTCCATATCAATAGATATAGTTAATTAATTTTCACAAAATTACTTGAAAAATTATGCAAAAAATAGAGACATGATTGAATAATAATGCAAAATTTTTTGACACGAGTATACCAAAATTCAAGTTGTAGATTTTTTTTAAAAGTTAATTTATAACTAATAGGACGCAATGGCTTTCTAGTTAAACAAGCAAGAAAAGGAAATTTTATTCACCAACTGAAGCATATATACGCTATACAACCCTTAATGAAAAAAAAAAAAAACAAATTGTAAAGGACAAAACTAAGCCCCCTAGGTACACCGTGGAACGCTACGGACAGGTAAGGTTTAGTTTTCAAAGTTCTTGAAGGGTTCTTTGGAAGAATAAGAATAAGAGAGTGAGAGGAGATAAAAAAAAAAAAACGGAAAGACGATGTGTTGAGTATTCTTACAATAATTAATGATATAACCAAAATAATTAAACTTTATAAATACTTGATTATTCTCCTTGAGCTAACTATTCATATATTAATTTTTACCATTGCCATTATCAATATTATTAATTCTACATGCTATTATCCATGTTACAAGCAATTTTGAACAATGTAAGATAGTTTTCTTAAGTTAACAGTGTATTAAGAATCAAACTATAAAAACTTAATATAAATTAATTTATATATTGTAAAAATAAAAATATTTCACCATATTTGATATAGCAATTTTTGACTATTTCTTATTTGATATGAGAATAATATAAAAGAAAAATTTATATTCATAAATGCTTTTTTAATTAAATGATTAAAACTTGTAAAATTCAAATGGTATATATTATAAAAACACATTTACCTAAAAAAAAATCCAGATTTTAATATGCTACTTTATCGTACATAGCGCGAATAAAAAAATAGTTCTTATATAAATACGGATTTTTTTTAAAAAAATCTAAAGTACTGTCTTCATGTGGGCTATGTGAGTGGTGGAACCCATATAAATGAATGGTTATTATATTTTTGGAGGCCACGAGGAGTATATGAGAACTTCCCCACAATTAAATCAAGCCACTGAAGAAGCGTAGTGTTAGAATAAGAGGAAACTAAGAGAAATGATATATGTATAATATTTTTTCATAATATACTTATAATATAGAAAAAATTAAAGTGATAAATATGGAGAAATAAATAATTAAAATATATCTACTATCTTATTTATCTTTTACCTATGTCGGATAAAAATATTATATACAAATTATTTTTCGAAAAGCAAGGTGCACATATCAAAATGGAGACGGGACGTACAGTCCAATAGAATAACTAACAACGAAGCAAGAGACGGTCCACTTCATGGACACACATGCCACCATACCTACTTTACTTTTCATTTTTCTTACACAAATATTCTTGCTTGTTAACTTGGCCAGGTAGTTCATGAACTCATATATTTAGTTCTGACTCTTTATTATTAATTATTAAATAAATATTATTTTTATTAAATAATTTAATTTAATAATTAATAAATAAAAAATTTATAATTAATTCAAATAAATAAGGTACACCGTTAAACCCACGAATGCCTGAAAAATAATAAAGTTTTTTCTGGGTCCGACCTGAAAGCAAAGTTCGAACGTACGACAGCTATTTCTATTACGCTCTCGCGTGCGCATAGATGACCAATAATTTCATAAGTAGGACCTGAGGCAGAAAAATAAATAAATAAATAAAATACAATGTTTCGAAATTGCATGGGAACTTACTTAAATTTTCATCCAATTGATGGGATTCTTGATCGAGGTAAACTAGAAGACAGACAAAAAAAAAAGAAAGTGCAAGCTAGAATTGCATACCACGATTAAGAGGAGGGGAAGTTAAAACAAATTAAAGACCTGAAGAAGAAGAAGAAGAAGAAGATGATGATGACGATGAAGTTAGCATATAGCATATGATAAAGGAAGGAGAGGGAAGAAAGAATAACAGAAAGAATACAGAGTCATACAAGAAGAAGCTAAGGTTCACCTCATGTGCCAGTACATAGAACTAAGGTTGCTTTATACATATTCTTTGCTTGTGCCGTCGATTTAAGTTGGGACAACGCACTCTCCCAAAGATAAGCCAGCTCAAACGCAACACACTTTTGAGTTCCTGCAATATGCTTGCTGCCTTTGTAATGTAGTAATGGAAGACTTTGGCCGTCAACAGAGAGTTTCTCCGTCAATTTGAAAGCTATTGAGTCAACTTCTTGCCTATATATGCACGTTGGTTCTCGAATGGGCCTAAGGAAATAAACCTCCTAAGACAAAACCTAGCCTTGAACACATCTCCAATTGTGCATAACAGCCCGATGGGCCCAAGGACCATTTTGGATGCACGCCAAGGGTGTTAAAACAAACAAGGCATTAGTCACTTAGGCAGCTCCCATATTAAAGAGATTAGAGATTAGTCACTGCAGTGAATAAAATAAAAAATGCAAACAAGCTTCATCACCCAAAAAAAATGGCAGCCTAATTACAACTTCACACAAGGCCTAGTGTAGTTGGTAGTGGTAGCTAGTTGGATCAAGAGTTTGATTCCTAACTGTGTATATGAAAAAGGTCTCATGGCCAGAGGTTTATCCCCACGCCTAAAAAGAACAAGTCATCTCTACCAATGGTTGATACCCTAGGAAATAAAAGAAAAAAAAGCCTAAAAAGCCTTATTGGAACAATTGTTTTCTCAGTCCTTTTTTCAGTCTACCAGATTTTCTCTTAATTATAAATTCTACACTTTTCTTAATACATCACAACTTTATTTCTCTCAAACATGAAATGATATATTACAAGCAACTAGTATATATACAACTTTGACCAAGCAAAAAGTAATTATTTGTTACATGGCCTACTTATCTAGTACATAAAGCATTCTTTTACTTAGCTTAAAAAGATTCTTACAAAAGTGGGTTGAATACATGATCTCAGACCATAGTGAAAATTGTAGAAATATAAATAGAAATATTGGTACACAAGCAAATACTGCAATGAAACCGGGGACCAACTTCAAGCCATGGTAATAGATTATGAAGAAGGCACTTCCAAATGCTATCATCATGCTTGTTATGGAGAAGAACAGTGTTAGCAGTCCACATATCAGCTTCAAGGGCAGTGACTTGTAAAAGTCATACTCAGCATAACGTGAGACAAGAATAGACAAGAATATTAATATTGCAGTTGCTGATGAGACAAATGCAGCAGCATCTGAGACTGCAAATACTAGGAACATTGTTTTTCCTAAGTAGTTTGGTTTTCCTGTGCTATCACTGCCACCTGGTAAGGTCATTGCAGCAGCCAACACTCCTGTAGCAATCACAGTTGAAATAAGCATGCAATTCTCAGCAGTACTTTTCATCCAAGACTCTGCCTTTTTTCGCAACTCTTCATGATCTCTTGTGAATAATTCACGAGCAGTTAAGCCATCTGAATTTTTCATCTTTATGAATGATGGTGGTATTATCTTCTTCACCTCCTGTCATATGAAATGTTTAAGTACAATGCCTAAACATTAATTCTCAATAATTATAGTTTAGAATTGCATATGAACAACATGATATTAATTTTTTTTCATAACTCAGATATTACAAAGGAGTGGCCAAATACACGAGACTCTAACCTAGTGGGCTCTAGGAGCTAGGGTAAGGATAAAGGTGATGCTGACCAAATAAAGCCAATAATCTCCCCTAGTGTCAGCTAAGAGATTCAAACCTATGATCTTGCTCTAATGCCACTTGTTAGAGCAAGCACTTATCTCACTAGGCTAAAAGATATAATTGTTAGCAAATGTGCAATTTTATTTCGTTAAAGTTTCTCAAAACTACATCTAGCTTAAAGAGCTACACCCATTATACAGGTGTTATGGGCCAGGATGGTAAACCTATGGAATCCTAAAGATGACATCATTGACCAAATAAAGCCTACAGTAGATGTACATACCCTTATCCTGTTTCACAAAAATGCATTATCTAGGATTTGAAATGGTGACCTCCCTGTCATAAGATAGCAACCTTACTGTTGCCTCGAGATTCGCCCTCTCATAACTCAAATATTATATATGTGAAAATTCAAAACCAAGAAATTAAGGGGTTATACCTCAAACCATTGTAACTCAAGGCACATTTGGAAAGCTGCTCCAGAAACTAATTCAAGTCTGCTTGGTGGTGCTAATTTTGCAGCCAAGTGCAGTAAAGTGTTATTGTCAATCTCATTATGATATGTCACTATAATATCCTTTTGAGCTCCAATTTCATGTATGAGATTGTAGATGCTAGCATGACGATTCATAACAGCGGTGTGAATTATACTTCGATTTCCCTCGTCCGATTCCCATATCAAGCTAGGATAAGCACTAATAAACTCTGACAAGAACTCAAAATTTCCAACTTCTACAGCAACAAATAGCAATTGAAAAGGTTTGTTTATGATTTTCGTGATCTCCACTTTTGAATTTGTTGTGGAAAGAATCGTGCTCCAAAGAAACTTAACAAGTTGAAGATCCACCCGTTGCTTCACTCCTAGAATACAAACTTTCATTACTTGAAATGAAAGATACATTTATATTTTTATAATAGACAAATAAAATTTCAATTGTGCCTTAACTTTCCAAATAAATGGTGAATATATAATGATTTACCGGGGTTGGTTTGAATAGAAAAATGATGCTCTGGACTTTGACTACAAGAATCCAAAGGCTTTTGAGCCAAGAGATGCAAAGCTGTCTCATATACATGGTCACTATCTCTTGCAGAAGCCAGCTTTGGCCTTTCTATAGCCATTTTCAATGCTAAGGCTGCAAAATATTGAGATAAATGTTAGAAATTCAAGCATGAATTATAATTAGACAAAAGAGTAAAGAAAGTTCCACGGGGCTTTATATGGACGTAGACCCATAACCTTACAAACATAATAACTACTATGATTTTGGATTGAGACATGATGTTCACACACTATTGTTTTTGTCCTTTTAAGTCAAATATTACAAACCTCTGTCCCCCTCCTTAATTTCTAGCAATCAATATATTTGTCTCTTTTCCTTTTATTTAAACACAATACTTTAAAACAACTCTACCTCCATTAATACAACAAAAATGCTAAACAACAAAAACTTGTTAGAATTTGTATCTAGAACGATGCATCATAATTATTAGCTTTCAGATAAATTAGTATCATACCATTTTATTTCTTCCAACAATAATTACTATGATTTCTATCACAAATTTTGTATATATTTATCTGGATAGGTAGCAATATTGTCAATACAATGCATACCATAGTTGCCAGTGTTGATACAAGTGAAGAACAATCGTTGCCAATCCAGATCTTCAAATTCTTGTTTGGTCAAATCATAAAGATAGTGAGCCATTTCACATCTTCCTTGCAATGCAGCAAACTGAATAGGGGTAGCTCCACCTCCACCCCTAATTGTTGGCAGGAATGGATCTCTTTGCAGCATTAACTTAACAATTGGCATGTTTCCAGCTGCAGCAGCAAAGCAAAAGGCAGTGTTGCCTTTGTAGTCTTTCAATCGTATGTGATCAATTTTTAACTCTCCCAGCAGCTCCTGCATAAAGTGAACATGGGATTCACTTGAACCTGCACCTGCTGCAACATGCAGCACTGTACCTAAACCCCTTGTTATAGCTGCAAGCTTCATTCTATCATCTGTATCTAAGATGAGCTTGGCTGCTGGCCAATTCCCTTCCAATGCAAACTTGTGAAGGGGCACACAGCGTTTGAAGAAATCGTTCATTGCTTCTCCTGCCATAAAGCTAAAATATATCACATATGTTTACGAATGGTATTATTTGAACTCATTTCACTTTAGAAATTATGTCTCATTCATCATACACTATTAAAAATGATAAAAAAAATATTTAAAACAAACTAGATGAATAAGAGACAAGTAAACACGATATTTTAGGTAAAATAAGTGTACCAAATATTTCTTGCTATTTTAACTTTTACGTGGTCAAAAAGTAGGTATGCTCATTTTTTATACTAACATAGGGAGTAAATATTGGGGATAAATTTTTATAGATAAGTTTCATGTATAAAATTTAAGTAATGCTATTTTAACATTCAAAAAGTGGACACCCACTTTATAACTATTGAATGTGATGAATATTAAGGATAAGTGGGGACCACCATCACATCCAATGGTTATAAAATGAGTGTCTGAGTAGATACCCTCTTTTTTGGTGTCAAAATAATATTACCCGTTAAATTTATACATATAGTTCATTCATAAGAACTCATCTATTTTTTCCCCTTAAATCAAACACGCCTAAAGAGTAATTCTATGAAAAGTTATTTAACTGTCAAAGGTGTAAGACAACTTTTAATGTAAGTTTGTGAGAAAGAGAGAAAGGGAGAGAGGGAGATCAGAGGCGAACTTGTTTCTTCCATGAAATCAAGGTTTGGGCATTCATCTTGATGTGAATTGGCCCTTGTGAGATCTGTTTGTGGAGTTGTCGAGCTGTCGTCGACAATTGTATTTTCGCTGTCAAAACCGATGAATTTGCAAAATGGCATGCAAAATTTAGTATGCGCATATGAGAAATAAATCTCCTCATAATTTAAAATAAAGTACTTTATAATGTACTATTTATCGTTTAGAAACTAGGCTGACACAAAGGAGAATAAATTCGTACTTAATTAGATTAGCTAGCAATAATCAAGATTTAAAAATTTGAATGCTTGAAACGATTCTTAACCTTTCAAGCTCATCCCATATTTGTTTGGCTGTTTGGCAATTCAAAATCCTTTCAAAAGCATCTGGATTCATAGCACAATATAACATATTCTTTGCTTTTGAATCTTGCCCCACATTCTTCATGTCTTCATCATCAAATTCATCCTCGGATTTTTCGACTTCTTGACCCTCTACTACCTTCTTTGGAATATTTGGTCCATTTTTTATCACAAGCCAAAGTTTGAAGTCCACAGACTGTATAAATATCTTCATATGTTCCTTCCATTGAATGTAATTTGTACCATCAAAATGTGGTGGCCTCGAGATAGATTTTCCTTCCATAATGGTTATCAAGTTTTCAACCACTGAATTGGTAAATATCTTTGTTAGACCCAACTGCGGGTAGCTAGTATTCTCGCTGCCTTCATCCCTTTAAAGGTATCCATAGGTATCTAATAATTCCAATGAAATTTTAAAATATAAGAATTAGTATCACAGTTCCATCATTGAAAAAAAAAAGAATTAGTATAACAGAATGCTCTATGAATATGATATGTAAAAATGATAATAAGCTGTCAGCAAAGAAAACAGAGAACCAAATCTACCTAATGAAGTTCAAGATGAACCATTCATGGCACTCACGTGGATCGGAGGGAAGTGGCAACAATCATATGGCATTCAATAACAGACTATAAGATTCATAGTGGACCGTGATCCTTTAACTGGAATAAAAAAACTGATTGAAAGTATGAACAAAACATTCTTGTAGAAAACTAACCATTTGGTGGGTGAGAAATAGAGTTATTTCTGAATCATTCATGCCCAATTGAGAAGATATTTTTAAATCAATCATGATGAGACTTGCCTATTGGGTGAAAAATTGGTATGAGGAATTCTCATTTGAGCCTTTGTACTTTATTTGATAATCTGGATGTAGCGAGAAGGTGGAAATCACAAAATTGATTGGTGATGCATACTAGGACCTCTGCCACAGCCTTGATGGCAATGCCAAAGGCTTGTTGTGGGGACTACCCAGAGTAGCTACAGTGGGATACCCATATTTGGCTGGCCTTAGTTGATGTCTAGTCTCTTTTGGCTTCTCCTATAGTGTTGTTTTTCTTCATGTGTTCCGGTATATCTAATGGTTGGCTGTCATCGTACACTTGGTTATTGATGGATCGCAGCTCTTTTGAGTTTGCTTGAATAGTCGCTATTGCAAAAAAGAAGATGGAAATTACGGTGCTAAGCGGTTGTTTAACATAGAGGTTATCAGTAGGTCCTTAATCACAGCCTTGATAGCAATGCCGAAGGGACTATTGGTGGAGTACATAGGAATACGCTAGTTGGCAATCTCTAATTGATTTTTAGCATAACATTTTTTCTTTTCTGTGTACTTTTTATACTTTCTATTTTTGATGGTGTTTCCCATGTAGTTTGATCTATCTTCGTGGCTCTCTGTTGTGCTTATTGTATGCCACGGTACTTTGACTCATCATTATGTTTATGCTCGTATCTAATTTCATATTGCTTGAGTTGCATCTTATTGAAAAAAAGGAACATAGAAGAAGCTTTGCAAAAGGTAAGTGTGGAATCATCATCATGCATGGAGAGTTCAATTAGTTTGAAATAAAGTTTGGATCCTAGTTCATCCACTAATTAAAGAGCACAATTTCATACTAAATATTTCCATCAGTTCTAAATATGTTTTTCTATTACTTTAATGTTAGCAATTCTAAACGATGTAATCATGTAAAATAGTTTTTATAAGTCAACAGCATCTGTTATTAAGAATTTCCAGGGATTAATTTATATGATTTAAAAGTGACAAATTACTTTGCATTATTTTTTTTGGTAAGGTTTACATTATTTGAAAATAAGAAGCAATTTTATTATTTAATATATAAGAAGACACATAAAATAAAATAAATTTCATTAAATGTTTGTTTTGAATGATGAAAGCTTTTAAAATGACATAGGAGTGGCTATTGAAACACATTTTTGTCTAGTGTTCTCCCACTCAACAATATTATGAAGTAATTTCTCTATAATATCATTTCTATCTTTGGTACTTTAATTGTCTTTTATACTAGACATTAAATTAAATATTGAATAAAAATTATTCTAAATATGAGATATAATAATCATAATGGTGAAATTAATTTTTTTTTTGGGGGGGGGGGGGAGGGGGCTAATACATGTAGTTAAATTTTATTTGATTAATCTAAAATACTCTTCTTCCTTTCTTTAATTTATAAATTTATTACTTAAAGTTATTTTCATTGTAACTCCTTTTTTTAATCCTCAATAGTATTTTAATTTTTTATTTTCTCCCCTAAAATACTCTTCTAAATTTTTAATTTTACTTTTAATTTTATTTAAATGCTTTAAGTGATTAATAAATAAATGAAATAATTTAGATGCAACCTATATTTATCATCATGATAATAAAAATAGCTTAGAGAGTGAACTTTGTCTTTATTTCACATGTTTTTTAAGATATATAAAAAAATTTGATAAACTTTGTACTAATATTTTAAATTTTAATTCAAATTAAAAGAATAGTTTTAATAACCTTAACACATGAATTCTTTCTCAGAATTATTGAAAAAGACCTGAAATTACGTGAAATTCATATTTAATGTTTAAGTTTATATTAATAAGTAAATTTATAAATTTACAAAAGAAGATTTTCATTGTAACAAAAAAGTAAAAAAATAAGAGTGATAACAAAAAATTAAAATATTTTCAATAATTTAAATAAAATAAGAAATTATAATAAAAATAAATTTAAATAATTAATTTGATTAAGGAATAAAAAAGAATATTTAGATCAATTGAATAAATTTAATTAATTATATAATATTGATAATAGACATATAGAAGTGACAATAGACTATTCTTAAAGTTTCAAAAACTATTAGATCTTAATAAAATATGTGAAGCAAAGATTAAATTTAGTCTGTAAACTATTTTAACTGTTATTATAATAGTAGATATATGTTACATCTAAATGTTTATTTTTATTTAAAAAATTACTTTAACGTATTATATAAAAATTATGAAGTTGAAGAATTTTCATAATATTAATTGCCAAAGATAGAAAAAATATATTATATAAAATTTGATCCTTAAAAAATAATATAGAACAAATTGTCCTTTTAAGAAAATTAAAGAAATACATTTTATTGTGCTTCACAATAAAAAATGTAGAACTAGGTAGTTTGTTCTTAATATTTTAATTGGCTTATTTATTTTATTTATATTTTTATTAAGGATTAATTAAAACTATTTTAAAAATTATCAAAAATTGATTTATCTTAAATTTTTTTAAAAATATTGAGAACGGGCTAACTTGACATATATTCTTAATTATGAGCAACATGAAGTATATTTTTATTATTAAGAAACTAATTTGTTTGGCCTAATTTTTTTGGAGCACTAAATTAAAAGTTGACTAATAGAAAAATTAATTAATGAAATTACAAAGTGAAAGTGGAAATAAATAATTAAAAAATGGCTATTTATGACACGTGCCATTAGAAAAAAAGATTTACCCAAAAAAAAAATGTAATTGTTAATAGACTACTTGTTGCGCATGCGGATAGGATGCATAACTAAAACGGTAGTTCTTATATAAATAGGTTTATTTATCTAAAGTAGACTGAATTCATCAAATGGCGTGATTTGAGTGGTGGACCCATATTAATAAAATGAATGGTTATTATCTTTCTAGAGATCATGAGGAGAGGCGGATATTAAGTTGGACCTCCTATTAATTTTTAAATTTATCGTGAAATTTTTATTATTAACTATTAAATTATTTAATAAAAATAGGATAAATTATAGGATGTATTTCATATATTTAGATTTAAAATGAATTTTTTATTATTTATTATTGAATAATTATTATTTTTATTAAATAGTTTTATCAATGGATAATAATAGGTGATTTACAATGAATATGTAAAGTCTACTGCAAAACCTACTATAAAATTGATAATAAGAAATCTATGATAAATCTCAAAATTTGATTTGAGGCCTATGTTATAATTTGTCATGAATAGAAGAACATAAGAACTCCCCCCATAATCTGTCTAAGATTTACCTTCTGAATCAGCCTAGTGCTTGAATAATTAACAACCAAGTGCAAGAAAGGATCCACTTCATGGACACACATGCCAGGATATATGCCGCCTAGCTTCCTTCTCATTTTTTCTCATCTTCTGTACAGCTACTCGTCTCCTAACTTGCGATACTATAATTTCATCAAACCTAGTAAATTAAAAAATTAAATGTCAAGAGGCATACCTGAAAATATATATAATTTAGTCCGAACTGAAAACAAAGTTTGAGCGGCAGCTTTTTCTGGCACCCTTGCCTGCACAGTGATGACCAATAATTTCATTAAGTACAGTTTGGGTGGGTTTCATGGTATATGTTATATTTTTAAATTTATTATAAATATTTATTATTAATTATTAAATTAAATTATTTAACAAAAATAATAATAATTTAATAATTAATAATAAGAGGTTTATGATGGATCTTAATTCACTATAGAATTTGAGGTAAAAGAGAAAAGATAAAAGGTTTGCTTTAAGAAAATCAATTTTTTATTATATTCTCAATTTGTTATTTTTTATGATTTCATAAAATAAACAATAAAATTAAAAAAAATTCAATTTTTTTTATTTTAACTAATTTTTATCATTTTCTTTATAAAATCCTTAAGAACAAAAAAAAAAAACTAAAACCAAACCCTTTGAGTTCAAAGTAAGGGAACTTAAATTTTCATCGAACTGTTGGATTCTTGATCGCCGTATAGAACAAAGACATAGAGGCGAGTTTAAAGGGAGTTCATATAACTGTTGACCATAAAATTTAGAAGGGAGTTCATAACTCAAGAAGTAAAAAGAAGACCGAAAAAGAAAAGGGAAGGTTGAAACAAAGTGCAGACTAAAATTTCACACCACAATTCAGAGGAAGAAGAAGAAGAAGTTAGCATATATATATATATATAAGAAAGGAAGGAGAGAAGTTTACAGTGAAAGAAAAAAGGAAGGAGAGACGAGGGGATAATAGAAAGAATAGAGAGTCATGCACGTAGAAGGTTCACCTCATGCCAATATTTACAAGGAATTAAGGGTTTGCTTATATATTCTTTGCTTGTGCCGTGCCTTTCATTAAGTTGGGATATCGCACTCTCCCAAACGTAAGACAGCTCAAACGCAACACATACACTTCTCTGAGTTCCTGCCAATATGCAGCCTTTACAATTGGAATGGGGAAGACTTTGGCCGTCAACAAAGAGTCTAGAAGCAATGAATCCGCAAAAGAGAAATACTATTCTTAGTCAGTTTAAAATAATTAGTCAACTACGTACATACTCTAGTCGTTCGATCCACTGAATATTTGATAGACTACTAATATAAGAGCGAGAAACTTAGTAATATACAAATAGAAATAAAAACCTACAAATACTAAACCTCCCTTGAACAAGTAATTGTAAGCATGTGGTATCGTGATTATCAAACAAACGATATTTTCATAACAAACATCCATCCCCAATCATGTAATAAGAACAGATCTTTCTTTTTCTAAGCAGATAAGTTGAGCGACCCTTTCATGTTAAACTTTTATATGATTTTGATATTATGGGTGATATACCCTCCCTTATCTTATAATCAATGGTGAGAAGTAAAAAATCAACATGGAAAATAAAATTACAGATTTGACTAATATTCCACACACACTGGTTTTCGCTTATTGGCCAGGTAACAGGTTGGGCCCTTTAAGAAGTACGATTCCTTGGCATCATCAACTTTATAATTTTAACGTACAATTCGTGCCGACCAAAAAAAATAAAACATACAATTCGTGGTTCCTTCGGGGATATCCGCAAAAAAACCTGATATATAATCGCGTACCAAAAGAAAGACAATAATTTTGACTATTCATACAGGGTTTTACTTTTAAGAGTAGTGGATGCCATTTTTTGGTATTCAAATAGCGTTTATGTTACTTTAATGCGCACGCCACAGGCAGAGGCCTTGGTGAAGTCTATGGTCCGTCAACGATATAGTCCAAGTGAAATATGTGATTGTAAAGCAACACGAAGATCAACCAGGAAAAAAAACAAATAAAAAATAATAATTCGAAGACTCTTTTTTGGCTATTTTCTCAAGTCAATAAAACGATTATTGAATTAATATCTCTATGAAATAATTTCAAAGCAATATATAGACAAAATAAAAAAGTTGTAGTAGAAAGTTTCGATTTAGTTATTTATATGTTCGTAATTTTTTTAACATTTGCTCTAACTATAACACTAATATGAGAAAATTCTAACTCATTTTTAACCACGATTAATTAATCCAAAATGTTAACAAATAATAATAATAATAAAAACAACTTTAACTCATATAGTGTCATTTTTTTTTCACCACTTATTCTCGCCAACCTTTACTCTCTTTTATTTTTGGTGCTATTTGTTTCAATAATTAAAAATTACCCAACAAACATCATAGAATCACTACAAAAAATATGTCAAGTAGCCACATTCGAAATGACATTTAACCACATTTTAAATCGTGGCTAAACAAAATTCCAACACCTATCAGCGGCATGGCTATTACATGCGCAGGAAAACATCTCTTTTAGCCACATCTCTTTTTCCCGTTTAGCCACAATTATTGAACGTGGTTAATTCCCATTATTTAACCACAAATGTCATTTATTCACAGATCATGATGTGGCTAATTTCATTTTTTTTTTTAATAACTGAGCTCAAACTTAAAATGCTCGTTGCTCATACTTAATTGGTAATGGAAGTGTTTAAATTTATTGAGGTTATTGTTCACTAGAAACAGATAATCTAGTAACACGAAGGAATTCAAGAATGAAAGGAAAACACCACAATAGTATAAATGTCATAAGCTTAGTATAATATTGGAGTTGGTGGAAGTTGAGGAGAATTGAAATCAAAACTTGCTCTCCAAATACTAAAGCACCGTAGCTATCTAGAAGCACAAAAAAAGAGATAGAACACAGCCAACTTAAATACTATAATCCATATATGTTATATGTAAATCTATTTATGTTACAAATATAGAAGGGAGTGAAACTAAGACTAAGCCTGTTTGAGTAATAGGAAAATAGGCAAGTATAAAATAAGAAGATCAAGAAAAATGGGGCAGGGATGGAGTGTGCATTTCATTAGAACTCATTCTTCTGTATGCACCAAGCAAAGTGTAAAGTGATTTTCATTGAATGAGTAAACACCCAAATTCAGTTCTTATATTTGGAACAAGTGCAGAAATTTTACAAGAACATAATTAACAGTAGAACACAATTCAGTCTCAAACTCTTACATTATTCAATGGCAAAACTAAATTACAAGAACCATGCAATTGTCTAATGAACAAGATGCAAACTGATTGACTTGAGCACATAATTACCAGAAAAATATGGAACCTCTTGGACTGAGATCTACAATTCCTGAAAATCACAACCACATTAGAAGTATGAGACTACAAAATATTATAAAAACCAACAAAGCAAAGCATCCTTAAATCAACAAAGTCACGAGATTCCACTATCAATACCTAAACCATCACAAATCCAAAATCAATACATGAGTGGATCAAAGAACTAGTAAAATGAAAAAAATAAAGATAGATCTAAAGAATATTTGAATGACTCTCATACTATGAGGAGTGAGAATGAAGAGAGATCAAAAGTACCGAAAAGCTGTTGCAGAAAGTGAAAGCACTGCAAGAGAGATCGAGGTTGACCTTGTAGAGCTATATTGCGGAGCTCTGACTGATCAAAGCTTTTCACAAGCTTGAAAAGGGCCATGGATTTCTTCAGGTTGTGGAGAGGGAGCTTGCCAATGGCCATGGAAGAAGCTTCAAGTTGCTCAAGTCAGTTCTTGATCTCCTTCAAACTCATAATCACATCTACAGAATCACAAACAATGAATGAAAAATGAGCATGGATCAGATTCACAAATTGAAATCGAATTTGAAAACGGTGAATTTGAAAATCTGAGAAAAGAAAGAGAAATTAGCTTCAGGGATGATGAGCAGATGAAGCTTCAATGGAGGAAAGAATTTGAAATGAGAAGTTCTGAAATGAAAAACTTCAAGGATTGTGAGCCCTAACCTTAGCGACATGGAGAAAGGGTTTTGCGGTGAAAATGGAGTGCTTCCGTTAGGCATAGAAAGTGAGTGATGAGAGACGTTTGAGAGTGAATTTTGTGTATATCTAATTACATATTTAGCCTTGCTCCTAGAGGTGTGGCTAAAAAACCATGGTATTTCACCGCATTGTTAGTAGTGAATGTTGTATAAGTGCATCTAGCATTCAAACATCAACACTGATATAAAACCAAACAAACAAAATCCAAAAATCTACCAACATAGTAAATGTATCCAATCATAGAATAATACAATTCAGTTTTCTGGACCCTTTTTAGCCTGCTAGATTTTCTCCCCAACTTCTACATTTTTGATGACATATAACTTTTGTCCTTTAACATAAAATAGATATTACAACTTCGACCATGCAGAACATGATTCTGTGTTACATCGCCTCTACTTCTCTATTACATAAAGCACTGTTTTTACCTGGCTTAAAAAGATTCCTACAATAATGGGTTGAGTATAAGATTTTTGTCCACAGTGAAAATTGCAGGAATATGAATAGACATACTGGTACACAGGCAATTACTGAAATGAAACCAGGAACCCACTTGGAGCCATGGTAACAGTAATAGGTTATGAAGAAGGCACTTCCAAAGGCTATCATCATGCTTGCAATAGAGAAGAATAACGTTACCAATCCACAAATTAGCTTCAAGGGCAATGACTTATAAAAGTCATACTCAGCATAACGTGAGACAAGAATAGACAAGAATATTAGTATTGCAGTTGCTGATAAAACAAATGCAACTGCATCTGAGATTGCAAATACTAGGAACGATGTTTTCCCCAAGTAATTTGGTTTTCCTGTGTTATCACTGCCACCTGGTAAGGTTATTGCAGCAAAGAACACTCCTATAGCAATCACAGTTGAAATAAGCATGCAATTTTCAGCAGTGCTTTTCATCCAAGAGTCTGCCTTTTTCCGCAACTCTGCATGATCTCTTTTGAATATTTCACAAGCAGTTAGGCCTTCTGAATTTTTCATCTTTATGAATGATGGTGGCATTATCTTCTTCACCTCCTGTCATATGAAATTGTTTGCAAGTAAGTAGAATGTCTAAATTGCATGCATGTACAACAAGATATCAATTTTTTTCATATATTATTACTACTACTATTATTATTTGATAAATAAAAGTATAGATGGATTTGGTCCCAGTCATCCCATTAGAGTCAAGGCACGCCCCCGAACTCTTCAAGCACTTATAGCGGTTATTACATGATTGTCTACAAATGAATGTCTCACAGCACTAAGTGGAAGTTGAACCCACGTCCATGTGGGTTATGGGCTAACTCAATGACCACTTGCACCACTCTTTTTTTATAATTAAAAGCACTTGACTCTCAAAGAAAGAAGCAATATAGTACATCAATCAATTGATAAAATCACCAAGAAGACGAAAAATGGAAAAGATATTACAAAGATAAGCCCAAAATAATAGAAGATATAGGCACCACAAGCAAACCAAAGAGCAAACAATAATTTTTTAAAAGACCACCACCCGTCAGTGAGGAGAGCTCCGGGTTTTAGCCAAGGCCCTAAGAACACCGTCTTCATCAGCAGAGGATAGTCCAAAGCACTTCCTTAGCTCCCAAATAGATCGACCTTCATGCAAGTCACAAGGTAATCAAAACCTTCTGCCACCTTGTTAGGCGCATGCAGATTGTGTTTCTTGGACGTTTCTTGTGGTTTTTTCTTGTTGAGAGGAGACCCCACATAACCTTTGTTCTTCTTACTCTTACATTTATTCCTCCCCCTCCTTTTCTCAATCTCATTCAACACATTTTCTTCCACAAAGTACTTAGAAAAATCCACACACAGTTCGAAATCATGTTCCAAACCATCCTCAAGAGCGACATCCCCCAATGGATAAGAAGCCCCGTGTTGCTCTTGCGCCACTCTTCATTTGCTTTTCATATATATTATTATATAAAAGGCTTTGTGACCTTAGATGCAGGGGGATTCATGGTCCCTATATTAGAAATGACTCTAAAAAAAAAATGTTCAAAATGTACATGAGTGAAAATACAAAGCCAAGAAATTAAGGGGGGCATACTTATACCTCAAACCATAATAACTCAAAGCACATTTGGAAAGCTGCTCCAGAAACCAATTCAAGTCTGCTTGGTGGTGCTAATTTTGCAGCCAAGTGCAGTATAGTGTTATTGTCAATGCTATTATGGTATGTCACTATAATATCCTTTTGAGCTCCTATTTCACGTATGAGATTGTAGATGCTAGCATGGCGATTCATAACAGCTATGTGAATTATACTTCGATTTCTCTCGTCCGACTCCCATATCAAGCTTGGATAAGCACTAATAAGCTCCGACAAGAATTCAAAGTTTCCAACTTCTACAGCAACAAATAGCAGTGGAAAAGGTTTGTTTATGATTTCTGTGATCTCCAATTTTGACTCCGTTGTGGAGAGAATCGTGTTCCAAAGAAACTTAGCAAGTTGTAGACCCACCCATTGCTTCATGCCTAGACTACAAACTTTTGTTACTTGAAATGAAAGACACATGTAAATGAAAAATGAATCTGAATTGTTATAATAGATAAATAAAATTTCAACAGTGCCTTAATTTTCCTTATAAATTCTGAATATATATAAGGATTTACCGGGGTTGATCTTCGGGAAATGATGTTTTGCACTTTGACAACAAGAATCCAAATAAGGCTTTTGAGCCAAGAGATGCAAAGCCGTCTCATCCTGCTCAATATCCCTCGCAAAAGCCAGTGTTGGCCTCTCTTTAGCCATTTGTAAGGCTAAGCCTTCAAAATATTGAGATAAATATTACAAATTCAAGTGTGAATTCTAATTAGACATGTGAGTAAAGGAAATTTTACAATAACCAAAAACTGAGTAGACAAGGATTTTATAAAGGAATGGAGCCATTAGTCAACAGACATTTGGTGTTGGATTGAGACAAGATGTTGACTCAGCATTATTGTTCTCCTTTTACGTCAGTCATTGCAAATCTCAAATTTGGCCATTTGATTTCCAACAATCATATATTTGTAACATTTATATCAAATTATTCATGTCCCCCTACCTAAAAGATAGTTCATAAAATGACTTTAAAACTTTCATGACCAAGTGGTTTAAAGCTTAATCTTTGTCATTTCTCATTTTTCTAAATAGTTCATACTTCAAGCCTCAAAAAAGCCATTTGTGTGAAGGAATATGTCAGATATAAAATTATTTATATATCTCTATCTAACAATTTAAACTTTTTGGAGACACTGGTCAAAACAGAAAATACTTAAAACCATCTTTATATCCATTAATAGCAATACATACCATAGTTGCCGGTGTTGATACAAGTGAGGAACAATAGCTCCCAGTCCTGATCTTCGAATACTGGTTTGGTCAATTCATATAGATACCAAGCCATTTCACATCTTCCTTGCAATGCAGCAAACTGAATAGGGGTAACTCCACCTCCACCCCTAATCTTTGGCAGGTATGGATTTCTTTTCAGGATTAACTTAACAACTGGCATGTTTCCAGCTGCAGCAGCAAAGCAAAAAGCAGTGTTGCCCTTGAGATCTTGCAATGCTATGTGATCATCGTCTAGCAATCCAAGAAGTTCCTGCACAAAGTGAACATGGGCTTCACTTGCACTTGCTCCTGCTGCAACATGCAGAACTGTACCCCATCCCTTTGTTATAGCTGCGTGCTTCAACCTAGGATCCGTATCCAAGATGAGTTTGGCTGCTGGCCAATTCCCTTCTAGTGCAAGCTTGTGAAGGGGCACGCAGCGTTTGAAGTAATTGTCCATCGCCTCTCCTGAAATAAAGCTAAAATATTACACATACGTTTCAACTTTATGAGGAGTTTAAAGCAAATTCTGGTATTAACTTAAGAATTTTTTAACTTACACTCATTTCACACATTGCACAAATATGCAATAGTTTCTTTTATTTCCATTGACATAATCTTATTAAGACGTGTGTTTAGCTTACACTAGTCTGTATGATCTTTAAAATAATGGATGAGAGTCAATTATTGTGATTGATATAGTAGTGCATGATTGAATGACAATGTAAAAAATTTCTGAAGTGTAAGTGCATATATGTCTGTGCAGAGGACAATGGGTGATTTATTATGAAAATGGGAGAGAATATCGAACTTGTTTCTGCTAGAAAAGCAATGTTAGGAAGATTATATTGCTTTGAATCGGTCACTGTGAGAGGTGGCTTCTGAGTTGTCGAGTTCACGTCGGCAATCGTCATTTCCCTGTGAAAGCCAAGAGATTTGCAAATGGTGTACAAAATTTAGTATGATCACATGAGGAATAAGTCTCCTGATAATTTTCACTAAAGTAACTTATAATACACTATTCATCTAGTTTCGTTGAGAAACTAGAGGCCTACGGAGAATAAATCCATAGTTAAATTCGCTAGCAATTATTAAATTTTTGAATTCATGAAACAATTCTTAACTTGTCAAGTTCGTCCCACATTTGTTTGGCTGTTTTGCAATTCGAAATCGTTTCAAAAGCCTTTGGATTCATAGCACAGTATAAGATATTCTTTGCTTTCGAATCTTGCCCCATATTCTTCATATCATCATCATCAAATTCATCCTCGGATTTTTCCACTTCTTGACCCTCTACTAGCTTCTTTGGAATATTTGGTCCATTTTTAATCACGAGCCAAAGTTTGAAGTCCACAGACTGTATAAATATCTTCATATGTTCCTTCCATTGAATGTAATTTGTACCATCAAAGTATGGTGGCCTCGAGATAGATTGTCCTTCCGTAATGGTTGCATTCATCAGCTTTTCAACTTTTGAATCGGTAAACATCTTTTCTCTCAAGTTGCTAGGCTTTGAATTATTGACCTTGAGAGACAACTGCTGGTAGTTTTCTCGCTGCATCCATACCATGCATTAATTAAACATATTCATAGCTATCTAATAAGATTCAAATCGTCTGTCCAACTGGCCCCAAATGGTGCCCCTTCCATATCCTTAAATCATTTGTTAATACGTTAAAAGATAAAAATCAAAATAGAATTAAAAATTTAAAAGTTACTAGATATATAATATCTATATGTCACAGATCAATATATGATTAGAAGGACGGAGAAGTAATCTATCTAATAATTCTAACAAAATTTTAAAATGTCAAAAAGAGCGTGAATATAAAGGTAGGACCACAGACTGATGCATGATAAGTTCTCAGCAAAGAAAACAAAGAACCAAAATGTACCTAATGAAGCACAAGATGAACCATTTAAGGTGATGGATGATAATTTGTTCCCATATATGTATTGGACTTTCAAATGTTCCTCATTTTAACTATGATAAAATTACTAAAATTTCCTTATTTAAATTTTTAATTCCTCTTCCATGCTGCCCATTGTCTTCTTTCTTCCTTTGTCCGGCCACCATCGCTGCCTCCCATCGGCGCCGCCACCACTGCCTCCCTTCACTGCCGATCTGCATCCTCTTGTCAGCAACTTTGGATTGGCCGCTTAGCCTCATGTTCCCGTTGGCGCACGCCAGTGCCACCCCGGGTTCTGGAACCACTTCGATCGACGAGAACCAAAGATCTCCAGCCACACCTTCAAGATATGTAAGGGATCCAAATGAACTTACGTTGTGTGCGGAGATTGAGGACAACAAGAACGGCCGTGTAATTGCAGGGATCCAATATTGCATATATTTCCTTTGATTTTTTTTTCTCACTGTTGAAATCCCAGATTTTTTATTTTTTATTTTTTTGAAAACTTTGATGCTTTATTGAAGTAGTGGTACCGGGTTTGATTCTTATATATCAAAGTTTTGTGTTCAGGATTTGCGTGCATCTTCGTCCATCAAGTAAATCGATGGGATTGTTTTGTGGGTCTCATCATGTCTTGTTATTGATTCGGGGGAGACTTCTGTGTTTCTTATTTGACTTCTCTATTAACCTCTGCAATTTTTTCCAGTTCACTTTCGCTTTGTTGTTAGATCTATTAATCTCTGCAATTGTGATATGTGTTAGATGAAGGAGGGGAAATAACAATGACACTTGTTTCGTGTTTGTAATGTTATCTGCGCAAGTAGTGGTGGCATAATAACCCCAAACATTCTTGAACATTTTTTTTTTCAATATTACACTATATGGCTTGCATCTTTGTGAAAGAGTATTCTGAAATGTGAAAGAGCAAGAAAGATGGAGGTGCAAAGGCATTGGAATTGGGAAGTCGGAGATTGAAAGTAATAAGCTTTTTCAACTGAGAATTGAGGAGAAAGATGGTCGGTGAAGTGGAGAGAGAAAGAAAAAATTGATTGGTTATTTCATAATTTAAAAATTATTGTTATTTAAAATTTTTATTTTATCTTATCATTTTATATAATTATTGTATTAATAAATCCAGACCATTCAAATACGATTTTATAGATGTAAGTGAGGGAGCATGTAATTGTTCAAAACTACTGCTGGCCATCATTCAAGGCACTCATGAGGAGGGAAGTAGCAACAATCATCAAGCATGAAGTCATACACGATGATCTTTTCAGTGGAATGAAAATATTGACCAAAAAGTATGAAGAAAATAGAAGAAGCTTTGCAATAGATAAGGCTTGGATCATCACCATCTCGCGTGGAGAGAGTTCAATCAGCAGTTTGGAATAAAGCTTGGATCCTAGCTCATCCACTACTCAAAGACCACGTTTTCACGTCAATTAGGTGTTTTACAACGAGCTTGATGAAGTATTGTACTAAAATAATTAAAAGTAATAAGGCTATGTACATATCTCCGGATTAAAATATTTATTTATTAAATAAAGTACTAACCAGTGGCTTAACTATATTTTACATCCCTATAAACATGGATTGTTTTGATTTTAGTTCCTAAACCTTTTTGATTGACTTTGGTCTCTCTTTTCTTTTCTTTTCTTTTTTTTTTTTTGTTGATATTATGCTTTTGGTCGATGCCATTGAGATTGAAAACCTATAAGAATTTTAAAATATGTATTTAGCTTATACAAAAATTAAATTTTTTTCTCCTTATAAATATTGTAAAAATTTTATTTTGAGCCTTATATATATCATCATTTAACAGTACAAGTTAACCGTAGATAATATAAAAAAGAATAAAAAACTAAAAAACAATTAAAATCAAAATAATTTATATTTATGAAAATAAAAAACTTACTTAAATCATAACTAAATAACTTGTGAAACATTATATGAAAGGATCAATTTGTCCCCTTTTTAACTGTATGGAATTATATGAAAGGATTAATCTGTCTTTTTTTTGAAATGTGAGGGACCAATTTGGGATTTTCAAAATCTGAGGGACTAACTTATCCTAATATAAACCTGAGGGACCTGTTAGGATATAGTAAAAAGGAAAGGTCCTTTTGCTTGAATCCATAAAAGATACAAAAAAAAATTGAAATTTCATCTGTGACTTGAACAACTCAAAAATTTTGTATTCAGTAACAGGATGGATATGAATGCAAGACCAAACCTTTGGCTTGTTCTGGAATGATGGGTCTTGAAGCCACGTTGGAACAACTTTGTCTTGAATTGAATGTTGAATGTTTATTAGGTGAACAACAAAGAGAAAGAAAGCCGCCCTCCTTCTGGGTTTGCTTAGAAAACAGTGCTTCAAGTGTCGATCGAGTGGCCAATGCAGGGGGAAGCTATTGTGTTAGGGGATCATGCTTTTAAGAGGAGTAAAATTACTCATTTTATGTAATATGAGGACTAAAATGAGCCATTTAAATTAATATTACATGTTGATGAAAAAATGTCACTTAGCGATAGCACATCATTGCTTAACTAATGGTGGTTTAACAGATATAGATGAAATAACTAAAATAATTCACATTTGTAAATGTCAATAACTAAAATAACTCATGATATAAATGTGAGAGACTAAAGTGAGCATTAAGTCCTCATATGATGTCCCAAGTCCACATGTCCTAAGCCAGGCCTAACACAGCCCTTTTGGTGCCCAGGAACCCCCAATTCCCAAAGAACCATGCTAATGCAAAAGTCTGCAAAATTATACAAAACAGACTCGTTGCAACAAGAAATCCTTGCTGCAGTGAGCAGGTGAGCAAGTGAGCCTAGCTGGTGTTAGCCAAACTCACTGCAATGAGAAACAAGTTCAGCTAGGTCGCTATAGCAAGAACCCCTTATATCGCCATCGGAGAAAATGACGTCATTTCATTTGCACTCCATCTACCGCTATAAATACCCTCCCCACTCGTGAAAATGCCCCCCAAAAACACAAAAACCCTTGCTTTTCCCCTTCTTCTACCTCTTCACTTCCATCCTCCATTAATGCCAACTCCTCCAAGCTCCAAAGGTTAGGAAATTTTCATGGTTTATGCTTTCTTTCTCTTCTTTTCTCTATATTCATTGGTTAAAGTGTTTGTACTCTTCATTGTTATCAAGTGAGGGTACTCTCCTAACGCTCATAGAATTGTTTGAGTTGTCTATAGATTAATAAAGAATAATCATGGTCTATGTTATTCTATGGCAGTTGTTGGTGTCATTTCAAGCCCTTAAGGTCAAGCTGGTAGTATCCACATACTCCTGACCCCAAATGGTGAGTGGGTTTAAACTCATGATCTTAGATTTCAAACTATGTTTTTATAATCCTAGTTGAGATATACTGGAAAATGTTGAACCGAATATGACTTAGCTTTGGAGTACATATGTTATTATAATTTCAGAGTTTTCAAGATTACGAAATAGGATGTTGAAGTATGGCATTAGTATTATTAAGCTTATAAAAGTATTTTGTTGAGATATGATTTAGAATTTCAATCATATGAAATTTGTAGCATGTATTTTCATATGATTCATGACAGTTAGCGGCTACATACTCTGTGGGTTTTGAAATTATGATGTCTACAAATGGGTGATCCTTTGGACATTATTTCATAGTCACGGTTATACTAAGGTCAGATTGTTAAAGCTGTATGGATTCAAAGCTCTCAGACTATTAGAGTTACATAGATTCAGAGCTCTCAAACTACCATGAGTTTTTAAGAGTTTTCTTGAAACTAAGAAGTATAGAATTCAATATTGTTCATAGCAATTACGAGATACATATTTTGTGGGCTCTTGAAATCATAGTGCCTACAAACTGTTGATCCATTGGACTTGATTTCATTGCCACAGTTTTATTAAAGTAAGATTGTTAGAGTTATATGGATCTAAAGCTTCTAGAGATCAAAGAAATTTGGGACCTAATGAGGTGCCCCAGAGTAATCAGAGAAGTTCAGGACCTAATAAGATGCCCCAGGGTGATCGAAGAAATTCAGGACCTAGTGAGATGCTCCAGAGTAATCAGAGAAATTCGAGACCTAGTGAGCTGCCCTAGAGAAAATAGAGAATTATATTGTTATGTCTTTATTATGTATAGCTAGATAATATATTGTTATGTCATATTTAATATGCATAACCAGATAAATTCAGATATTTTTGTTCTTACACTATATATATAGCTATCCAGAGTTTTTCTATTTTTTGAGGATTTACCACACTATTAGTTAAAATGATTTTATGATAGATTTTGAATTTAGAAATGTTTTCTTTTTATAATGACCTAGCTATGTATGTAAATATATCAAATAATTTATGCTTGTTGTATGTATATTGTATTTATGTATATCCTTAGGGCGTCCCATGTAGGTTATGGATGAAAATTTGCTCACTGAGTTTGATGACTCACTCTTCTCCCTTTCTCATCACAATTATAGGTACAAATATCATTCAACCTCTAGTTCAATAGACACAACTATACCCAATGGTGAGCTTTGCTTTGAAATAAGTCTTAGTTTAGATTCATGTTAGTATTAGAGTGATCCAGTAGATGTGCAGGCCGGATCTAAACCGGCATGCATTTTGAGATTATATATCTAATTTCAAATTTATGAACATCTATATATGTTTATAGATTTCTAGTATTGAATAAAAAATTATAGAGTTTGATTAGAGTTTATGTGACAAGCTAGAGATATATTGACGATTCAGTTTTCAAGTATTGAATGAATCCATAAAGCATGATTAAGTTATTTTTAGAGTTTTGTATATTAAAGTATTTCAGCATTATGGATTTGGAGATCAGGTTTAGATGGAATAATGATTTCAGGAAAAGCATTCAGAGAGTTATGCTATACAGAAGACTTACATTGATACGAGATTCTTTACGTAAAGATGAGAATTTTCATGTACTATCTATACTCTCAAATCGGGTCGTGATACCTTTGTAAATGAATACCTGAAAATAATAAAGGTTTTTTCTGGGTCCGAGCTGAAAACAAAGTTTGAACGTATGATAGCCCTTTCTATTGTCCTCTTGTGTGCTATGATGACCAATAATTTCGTAAGTAGGACCTGAGGTAGAAAAAATCAAATAAAAATTAAATGTTTCAAAATTGTACGGGAACATCCTTATTCTATATTTATTTTAGTTCTTTATTTTTTACTCATGAGTTATCTTAATTTTTGACTTTTAAAATAAATCAAATTAATCTTCAAAATTATAAATTGTGAGTTATGTTAATTTCTCAACTCACTTTGACTTAATATTTTATCAATTAAACAATAATAGATAACATTAAGTGATACATTGACATATAACTTATTTTGTGTAGTTTTATATATCAAAATAAATTATTTTAAATTTTACTCTATGTCAGGCGATATATAGTATGATAAAATATCACTTAACGTTACACATAATCATTTAATCGATAAAATGTCAAATAAAAGTAGAATAAATGACTAGTTTGACTTGTTTTAAAAGCTAAGGACTAAAATAATTTATGGGTAAAAAGTCAAAGACTAAAATGTGCATTAACTCTACTTAAAATTCCATCCAACTGATAGGATTCTTGATCGTGGTAAATTAGAAGACAGGGAAAAAAGAAAGTTTGAAACAAAGTACAGGTAAGAATTACATACCACGATTAAGAGGAGGTGGAAGTTAAAACAAAGACCTGAAGAAGAAGATGATGATGGTGATTATGAAGTTAGCGTATAACATATGATAAAGGAAGGAGGGAAGAAAGAATAACAGGAAGAATACGGAGTCGTGCACGAAGAAGCAAAGGTTCACCTCATGTGCCAATACAAAGAGCTAAGGTTTGCTTTATACATATGCTTTGCTTGTCGCGTGGATTTTAAGTTGGGAATCGCATTCTCCCAAACATAAGCCAGCTCAAACGCAACACACTTTTTTGAGTTCCTGCAATATGCTTGCTGCCTTTGTAAGTAATAATGGAAGACCCTGGCCCGTCAACAGATTCTTGTCTAAATTGAAGCAATGATTCCAGAAAAGAGAATACTTTACTGTTCTTAGTTAGTCAACCGACTTTATAAATATCTTCATATATTCCTTTCATTGAATGTAATTTGTACCATCAAAGTATGGTGGCCTCAAGATAGATTGTCCTTCCATAATGGTTGCTGCATTCATCAGGTTTTCAACCTTTGAATCCGTAAACATATTTTCACTCAAGTTGCTTGGCTTTGAAGTATTAACTTTGAGAGACAACAGCAGGTAGTATTCTCGCTGCCTCCATATCATTAACGGTATTCATAGGCATCTAATAATTCCAGTAAAATTTTAAAAATATAAAAAGAGCGTAAATAAGAAAGGTAGGATCACAAAATGATGCATGATAAGTTCTCAGCAAAGAAAACAAATAACCAAATTCAAGATGAACCATTTGAGGCACTCATGAAGAGGGACGTAGCAACAATCATAATTATGCTTTAAGTGGAATAAAAATATGTTGGGCTCATGGATTAATTTACTGTATAATTAATGTGTCAATCAACATAAAATAAATATGATAAAATTAAATCTATCAATCGATACAATGCAGTAATAATAAATATGTGCAAAACTACAAGAAAATGGACACTGAATTTTAACGTGGAAATCCCTAAATATTAGATAAAGAAAAAATTACACGATAGAAAATATTCTGCTGTATTCAGGAGAATTACAAAATACGTATTTCCTAACACATAAATCTATCAATTGGTCGATGCCATTGCAATTTAAAACTTATAAGAGTTTTAAAATACGAATTTAGTTTTTACAAATATTAATATTTTTTCTTTTCTCCTTATAAATATTAAAAAAATTTATTTCAATCCTTATAAATATCATCATTTAATGGTATAAGTTAATCGTAAATAATATTCAAAAAATAAACAACTAGAAAGAAATTAAAATCAAAATCACCTATATTTATGAAAATTAAAAACTCATTTAAACCATAACTAAATAACTTGTGAAGCATTATACACTTAATTAGTGATTGTCCTAAGATAAAATAATGTAAGCGTATGGCTTTTTTTTTTCCCCAGACACAAACGCATTACAAATAAAGCAACAGCAAAGCATGATTTATATATATATATATACTTTTATTATACATGCTATGTAAAAAAATTTACACAGTTATCCAATTATATAATGTCATATCAACAGATGTAATTAATTTTTATTTTCACTAGTTGAAAATCATATAAAAGTGAAGATTTGATTTAATAACATAGCCTTTTTTTTTTTGTCACACGAGTACGTCAATGAAAGTAGTGGATTTTTTTTAAAGTTAATTTATAACTAATATGAGCTAAACAAGCAAGAAAAGGAAAATTTATTCGCCAATTCAAGCATATATACGTTATACAACTCTTAATTAAAAAAATGAAAAATGTAACGGACAAAACTAAGCTCCCGAGGTACACGTGAACCCTACCGACAAGTCAGGTTTAGTTTTCGCGAGGTACACGTGAACCCTACCGACAAGTCAGGTTTAGTTTTCAAAGTTGTTGAACAGTGCTTTATACTAATTAATAATTAACGATTGAGGATATAACCAAAATAATTAAACTTTATAAATATACTTATTATTCTCCTTGAGCTAACTATTCATATATTATTTTTTACCATTGCTATTGTCAATGGTATCAATACTACGTGCTATTATCCATGTTAGCAATTAACACTTTTTTAAGAATAAGACAATAAAATCTTAATATTAATTTATATATTGTAAAAATAAAAAATATTTTACCGTGTTTGAAATTAAGAAGCAATTTATGGCTATTTCTTGTTTGATATGAGAATAATAGAAAATAAAAATTTATATTTATAAATGACTTTTAATTAAATGATTAAAACTTTTAAAATTCAAATGATATTATTATGAAAGATACATTTACCAAAAAATAAATCCAGATTTTATTATGCTACTTTGTCGTACATGGCATGAATAAAAAACTAGTTCTTATAGACATACGGATTTTTTTTAATCTAAAGGCCATTTGAGTGGTGCAATCCATATAAATTTTTTTTTTTTTCGATAGACGGTGGAACCCATATAAATGAATGGTTATTATAATTTTGGAGGCCACGAGGAGCCACGAGGAGAATATAAGAACTTCGCCATAATTAAGTCTACCGACCGAAAAGAAGTGTTCTTCAAAAAGAATAAGAGAAAAGTAAGCGAAACGATACGTATAGAATGTCTTTTTATAATGAAAAATATTAATATAAATTTAAATTTATACTGAATCCTATATATAACATAATTTTAATGAGTATTTATATAATATTTATATATTTTTAATTTTAAATTATGATTTAAATAATTAATATGTTATCAAGATTTACGGTAAATCTGAAATTATACAATTGTTACTTTTTTGTAATATACTTATTATATAAGAAAAAACAAAGAAGCCGGTATGCTCAAAGAAATAAAATTGAAATAGTTTCACTATCTTATTTATCTTTTGCTTATATTTTGATATGTTTTATAAAAATATTATAAACAAATCATTGTTCGATAGGTAATGTGAACTCATCAAAATGGAGACATGGCCGACGGCGTAATTCACAACGAAATGCAAGAGAGGGTACACACATGCCAGCATACCTACCTTTTCATCTTATTACGTACATTTCTACTGAAAAATAATCGTTTACTGGGTCCGAACTAGAAAGTGAAAACAAAGTCCGAACTAGAAAGTGAAACAAAGTTTGAACGTACGACAGCGTTGTCTATCTACCCTGCCTTTTCTATCTAACCACTGCGTGCCGTGGTGGTAAATAGTAATATTATTTTGACTCATATTTTATGAAATATTGTATCAATATATTTATATTTATTATTGGATATAGTGTGAGACTCAAAGTAAATAAAATTCATATTTAATTTAATAATAAATATGGGTGTGTCGACATAATATTTCATGAATTATGAATTAAAATAACATTGCTCGGAGAAATAATTTCAAAAGTAGGGCCTGAGGCAGAAAAAATAAAATAAAAGTAAAATGTTTCAAAATTGCACGGGAACATGCACTGATGGGATCGTTGATAGAGGTAAATTAGAAGACAGGAAAAAATAAAAAAAGGAGGTTGAAACAAAGTACAGGCTAGAATTACATACCACGATTAAGAGGAGATGGAAGTTAAAACAAAGACCTGAAAAAGAAGAAGAAGAAGATGACGATGATGATGAAGAAGTTAGCATATAGCATATGATAAAGGAAGGAGAAGGAAGAAAAAATAACAGGAAGAATACAGAGTCGTGCACGAAGAAGGTTCACCTCATGCGCCAACACATAGAACTAGGGTTGCTTTATACATATTCTTTGCTTGTGCCGTCGATTTTGCGTGGGACATCGCACTTTCCCGAACATAAGCCAGCTCAAATGCAAAACACTTTTTTGAGTTCCTGCAGTATGCTTGCTGCCGTTGTAATGTAATAATGGAGAATTTGGCCGTCGACAGAGTTTCTCAGTCAATTTAAAATATATATTGAGTCAACTTCGTACCTAATGCACGTTGGTCATCGAATGGGCCTCAGGAAATAAACCTCCCAAGACTAAACCTAACCTTGAACACGTCTCCAGTTGAGTATAACAGGCCCGATGGGCCTAAGGACCATTTTGTATGCATGCCAAGGGTGTTTAAAAAACAAAAAAGCCACTAGTATATATCCAACTTTGACCAAAAAGCCTTATTGGAACCATTTTCTCGGTCCTGTTTAGTCTCCTAGATTTTCTCTCAAATTATAAATTCTATATTTTTCCTAATACAACACAACTTTATTTCTCTCAAACATGAAATGATATATTACAAGCAACTAGTATATATACAAATTTGACCAAGCAGAAAGTAATTATTTGTTACATTGCCTCTGCTTCTCTGGTACATAAAGCATTCTTTTACCTAGCTTAAAAAGATTCTTACAAAAATGGGCTGAGTACATGATCTCAGACCATAGTGAAAATTGAAGAAATATAAATAGAAATATTGGTATACAGGCAATTACTGCAATGAAACCAGGGACCAACTTCAAGCCATGGTAATAGATTATGAAGAAGGCACTTCCAAATGCTATCATCATGCTTGTTATAGAGAAGAATAGTGTTAGCATTCCGCATATCAACTTCAAGGGCAGTGACTGATAAAAATCATACTCAGCATAACGTGAGACAAGAATAGACAAGAATATTAATATTGCAGTTGCTGATAATACAAACGCAGCAGCATCTGAGATTGCAAATACTAGGAATGCTGTTTTTCCCAAGAAGTTTGGTTTTCCTGTGCTATCACTGCCACCAGGTAAGGTCATTGCGGCAGATAACACTCCTGTAGCAATCACAGTTGAAATAAGCATACAATTCTCAGCAGTGCCTTTCATCCAAGACTCTGCGTTTTTTCGCAAATCTGCATGCTCTTTTGTGAACAATTCACGAGCAGTCAAGCCATCTGAATTTTTCATCTTTATGAATGATGGTGGCATTATCTTCTTCACCTCCTGTCATATGAAATGTTTAAGTAAGTACAAAGCCTAAACATTAGCTCTCAAATGCTTACTATCAGGCTAAAAGCTATAGTTGTTAGCAAATGTGTAACTTTATTGCATGCCTTAAAGTTTTTCAGAATTGTTGCATCCAACTTAAGGGATTGCCCTCATTATAGGTGTCATGGGATCAGGATGTTGAACCCATTGAATGCTAAGAGTAACGCTGACAAACTAAAGCCAATAGTAGATGTACATACCCTTATCTCTGTTTTGCGGAGAGACAATATCTAGGATTTGAAATGATGACATTTAATCATAATGTGACAACCTTACCATTGTGCCAAGATTCACCTTCTCATAACTCAAATATTATATGTGTGAAAATTCAAAGGTAAAAATTAAAATTAAGAGGTTATACCTCAAACCATTGTAACTCAAGGCACATTTGGAAAGCTGCTCCAGAAACTAATTCCAGTTTGGTTGGTGGTGCTGATTTTGCAGCCAAGTGCAATAAAGTGTTATTGTCAGTCTTATTATGATATGTCACTATAATATCCTTTTGAGCTCCTATTTCATGTATGAGATTGTAGATGCTAGCATGGCGATTCATAACCGCTGCATGAATTATACTTCGATTTTTCTCATTTGACTCCCATATCAAGCTTGGATAAGCACTAATAAGCTTTGACAGGAACTCAGAATTTCCAACTTCTACAGCAACAAATAGCAGTTGAAAAGGTTTGTCTATGATTTCTGCGATCTCCAATGTTGACTTTGCTTTGCAGAGAATAGTGTTCCAGAGAAACTCAACAAGTTGGAGATCCACCCGTTTCTTTATGCCTAGAATACAAACTTTCGTTACTTGAAATGAAAGACACATGTAAATGTAAATGATTTAACAATGAATTTTTCTTGTTATAATAGACAGAGAATTTCAACGAGGTGCCTTAAATTTTTCTAATTAATTGCGAATACATATAAGGATTTACCAGGGTTGATCTTGATAGGCAAATGATTTTCTGGACTTTGACAACATGAATCCAAAGGCTTTTGGGCCAAGAGATGCAAAGCTGTCTCGTCATGATTTCCGTGATCCCTAGCGAAAGCCAGCATTGGCCTTTCTTTAGCTATCTGCAAAGCTAAGCCTTCAAAATAATATTGAGATAATAAATGTTAGAAATTCAAGTGTGAATTATATATATTAGACATGTCAATAAAGGAAGTTTCAAAGGCTTTATAATTAGACATATGACTCTGGATTGAGACATGATTTTGACCCAATTATTGCTCGCCTTTAAGTCAATTATTAAAAAATCTTAGTTCTCGCCCCCTAATTAATTTCTAACAACCAATATCTTTGTCTCTTTTTCTCTTATTAAAACGAAATTCTGTAAACCATTAATGGCAATACGTACAATAGTTGCCAGTGTTGATGCAAGTGAAGAACAATAATTCATAGTCCTCCGTTTTGAATACTAGTCTGCTCGTTTCATAAAGATGCTGAGCCATTTCACATCTTCCTTGCAATGCAGCAAACTGAATAGGGGTAACTTCACCTCCACCCCTAATTGTTGGCAAGAAAGGATTTCTTTGCAGCATTAAGTCAACAACTGGCATGTTCCCAGCTGCAGCAGCAAAGCAAAATGCAGTGTTGCCTTTGAAATCTTTCAGTGCTATGTGTTCATCGCGTAACACTTGCAGCAGCTCCTTCACAAAGTGAACATGGGTTTCACTTGAACCTGCACCTGCTGCAACATGCAGCACTGTACCCAACCCCCTTGTTATAGCTGCATGGTTCAGCCTATCATCTGTATCTATGATGAGCTTGGCTGCTGGCCAATTCCCTTCCAGTGCAAACATGTGAAGGGGCACACATCGTTCAAAGAAATCGTCCATTGCTTCTCCTGACATAAAGTTTAAATGTTACACATACGCTTCCAAATGAATGGTTATTTGAACTTATTGTCAACTCATTCATCTTCCACAATTAAAAGTAATAAAAAATTATTTAAAACAAACAACTTATTAAGACTGGATGACAAAGAAATAAACATGATATTCTATGTAAAATAAATACACCTAATATTTGCCGCTATTTTAACCTTTTCATAGTCAAAAGACACGTATGCTAATTTTTGCAATTAACTCAAAGAATAAAAATAAATATAAATTTTCACGCATAACCTTTATATACATGTAAATATGTAATTTTATAAATGTAGTTCTATCATGAAAACTTTTTCCTATTTTCATCCTCTAGAAGAGTAATGCTATGGAAGTTGTTTAACTGTCAAAGGTGTAAGAACAACTTTTAATATAAGTAATTGAGAGATAGAAAGAGAGAGGAAAAAAATATTAAATGAGTACAATTTTGACACTTTATTTTTTTCTACTCATAAAAAGGTTGGTGAGACTCGTAAGTAAATGAGTGTGTTACAAATAAAATTGACGAGTCCTATTTCTTTATTATGAATTTATGTAAATATGAAATGTTAGAATTGTGCTCATATAAAAGCTTCACAAGATAGAGATCAGAGGACCGAACTTGTTTCCGCCATGAAATCAAGATTAGGCCATTCATATTGATTTGAATTGACCTTTGTCAGATCTGTTTCTGGACTTGTCGAGTTCTCATCGGCAATTGTCATTTCCCTGTCAAAGCTGATGAATTTGCAAATGGTATACATGCAAAATTTAGTATGCACACATGAGGATTAAATCTCCTTATAATCTAAAATAAAGTACTTTATGATATATTATTTACTATTTAGAAACTAGCCTAAGACAAAGGAGAATAAATTCGTACATAATTACATTAGATAGCAATAATCAAGATTTAAAATTCTGAATGCATGAAACACAACTCTTACTTTTCAAGCTCATCCCATATTTGTTTGGCCGTTTGGCAATTCGAAATCTTTTCAAAAGCCTCTGGATTCATAGCACAATATAAGATATTCTTTGCTTTCGAATCTTGCCCCATATTCTTCATGTCTTCATCATCAAATTCATCTTCAAATTTTTCCACTTCTTGGCCATCTACTAACTTCTTTGGAATATTTGGTCCATTTTTAATCACCAGCCAAAGTCTAAAGTCCACAGACTGTATAAATATCTTCATACGTTCCTTCCATTGATTGTAATTTTTACCATCAAAGTATGGTGGCCTCAAGATAGATTTTCCTTCCATAATGGTTGTATTATTCATCAAGTTTTCAGCCATTGAATTAGTAAAGATCTTTTTTTGACACAACCGCAGGTAGTATTCTCGCTGCCTTCATCCCTTTAAAGGTATTCATAGGTATCGAGCTAATAATTCCAATAAAATTTTAAAGTATAAGAATTAGTGTATCACAACAGAATGATATATGATATGTAAAAATGATGACAATTAGGCTCTCACCAAATTAAAGAAAACAAAGATGAACCATTTGTGGCACTCACGAGGAGGAAGTAGCAACAATCATATGGCTTTCAATAGACTATAGATTTCATAGACCGTGATCCTTTAACTGGAATAAAAAAAAAAATTGACTAAAAAATATGAACAAAACATTCTTGTAAAAAACTAAGTTAAAGAACATAGAAGAAACTTTGCAAAAGATAAGTGTGGAATCATCATCATGCATGGAGAGTTAAATCAGTTTGAAATAAAGTTTGGATCCTAGTTCATCCACTAATTAAAGCGCACAATTTCATACTACATATTTCCATCAATTCTAAATATGTTTTTCCATGACTATTATCTACATCATCAAGTGCCTACCTGAGTTAATGCTTATGGTGCCGTTGTCATTTAACCATATTTTGAAAGTGTGGCTAATCAAAAAAATAATGTTGCTAGACCCTTTCCCCAAAACACGCTCACCCACACACACAACGCTTATCACTCCTTTGTTCTGCCACCAACTCCTCTGCCACAATGCTACCCTATAGCTTCCTTTAGGAGTCGAAGGCTGCCCTTGGTCACAGCCTCACTGCCTCTACCTCCCTCTCCGACATTGGCATCCGGTGCTGCTCTTCTCCCTAGACTCCATGTACTTCCCCAAGGATTCTCTTCCTCTCCCCAAACTCCATCTACTTCCCCGTGACCATCCAAATTCTAAAAGGAAAAAAACAACTGTAGCTTGAATTGAATTCGAAAAAAAAAAGACCGTAACCTCTTGGAGGGAAATCTAGATCCGGAAAAAAAAAATGGGGTCATCCTTGATAAGCTGCCGAAGTAAGAGGACCAGGAGTGGCCAACTGGCAATGTTGATGATGGCCTCGAGGAGGGTGTTGCTAGCCACAATGAAGGCAAGGAAGTCGCCGAGCTCAATGCGGAGGTAAGAAAAGGAGCCATTAGCGACGAGGACATCGACTACAAACTCGGTGTAGCAGAAGGTGGAGAAGAGGGCGGAGAAGCCAGTGGCAGCGAAGTAGAGGACGACGACTGGGTCAGCATGGAGGCTGGGCCTCCTGGTTGGTGATGGCGAAGATAATAGAGTCGAAGGTGAGATATGTGAGGTTTAGGCAGTGTGTCAGCGACATATGGGGTTCTCACTGGCGTTTTTCAGCTCGTGGGTAGGCACCATAGGTATTGACTCAAGTAAACATACGAGCAATCACCTTCTATATATCTAGACGCATGTCTTTCACGGGCAAACTTCCGTCACATGTAAGTCTTTCCATTACTTATTCATGTTAGCAATTCCAATGAATGTAAAATATAATCATGTAAAATACTTTTTATATGTCAACAATGTCTATTATTAAGAGTAAATTATAAAACTTAATCCAGGGATTAATTTATATGATTTAAAAGTAAAAAAAAAATTATTTTGCATTTTTTTTGGTAAGGCTTACATTATTTGAAAATAAGAACTTTTGCAATTTTATTATTTAATATATAATAAGAAATATAAAATAAAATAAATTTATTTAAATGTTTGTTTTGAATGATGAAAACTTATAAAATTAAAAATTGACATAGGGAGTGGCTGTTGAAAGTCATTTTTGTCTAGTGTTCTCCCACTCAACAATATTTTTTTTGGAGGGTGGCTAATATGTTTAATTAAATTTTATTTTATTTATCTAAAATACTCTTCTTCCTTCATTTAATTTATAAATTTATTATTTAAAATTATTTTCATTATAATAACTTATTTTTCAAATTCTCAAAATTCTTTTAATTTTTCATTTTCTTTCCTAAAATACTTTTCAAAATTTTTAATATTACTTTTAGTTTTATTTAAACGCTTTAAGTGACTAATAAATACATGAAATAATTTAGATGCAGCCTATATTTATTATCATGATAATAAATATAGTTTAGAGAGTGAACTTATTCTTTATTTCACATGTTTTTGAGATATAAATTTTATCATTTTATGTTGTAAAATTATTTTTTAAATTATATAAAAAATTGATAAAATTTTTACTAATATTTTAAATTTCAACTCAAATCAAAAGAATATTTTTAATAACTTTAATATATGAATTCATCATTTTTCTAAGAATTATTTAAAAAGGCTTGAAATTACGTGAATTTCATATTTAATGTCTAAGTTTATATTAATAAGTAAATTTATATATTTACAAAAAAAATTTCATTATCACAAAAAAGTAAAAAAAAGAATAGTGATATTAAAATATTTTCAAGAATTTAAATAAAATTAGAAATTATAGTAAAATAACTTTAAATAATTTGTTTGATTAAGGAAGCAAAGGAATATCTAGATAAGTTAAATAAATTTAATTAATTATATAAGATTGACAACAGACACATAGGAGTGACAATAGATCATTCTTAAAGGTTAAAATAAAATCTTAATAAAATATGTGAAGCAAAGATTAAACTTGGTCTGCAAACTATTTTAATTGTTATTATAATAGTAGATATATGTTGCATCTCTAAACGTTTGTTTTTATTGTAAAAAAATTACTTTAATTCATTATATAAAAAATTATGAAGTTGAAGCCTTTTCATAATATTAGATAGAAAAAACTAAGTACTAAAGAAAAATTGATTCTAAAAAAAATAAAATAGAACAAATTTGTCTCTCAAGAAAATTAAAGAAACACATTTTATTGTCCTATAAAATTAAAAATATAGGACAAGTTAATTCCCCTTAATATTTTGATTGACTTGTTTATTTTATTTATATTTTTATTAATGATCAATTAAAACTATTTTATAAATCACCATAAATTAATTTTTCTTAGAATTTTTCAAAAAATATTGAGAAGGGACTAATATAACATATATTTTTAATTATGAGGAACAAAAAATATATTTTTATTCCTAAGAAATTAATTTTTTGTGTAATTTATTTTTTGGAGCAATAAATTATAGATTTACTCAGAAAATTGAATCAATAAAATGACAAAGTGAAAGTGACAATAAATAATAAATAAATGGCTATTGATGTCACGTATCATTAGGAAAAAAAAATCTACCGAAAAAAATCTACTTGGATAAAAATTCTCTAAAGTGATGAGGATCTCACTTTAGATAATTAAAATAAGGAAATTTTATATTTTTGATCAATAAAATTAGAAATAGAGACCTTTTTATTCAATTGATCTAAGAATAAAACTACTCATTTTAAAATAAAATGAGATCCTCATTCAAATTCTTAAAGTTAAGATAGTACTTTAATTTATTGCATATGAGGAGAGGATGGATAATTAAAAAGGTAGTTCTTATATAAATAGGAATGTTTGTTTATCTAAAGTAGACTGAATTCATCAGATGGCGTGGCTATGTTAGTGGTTAAACCCATATTAATCAAATGAATGGTAATTATCTTTTTAGAGGCCGTGAGGAGAACAGAACAACTCCCCCCATAATTTATCTAAAATTTACCTGGTGAAGCAGCCTAGTGCTTGAATAATTAACAACCAAGTGCAAGAAAGGGTCCACTTCATGGACACACTTTCCAAGACATATGCCTAGCTTATTTCTCGTTTTTTTTTCTTCTTCTTGTGTACAACTACTCGTCTTCTAACTTGCGATACTATAATTTCATCAACCTAGTAAATTAGAAAATTAAATGTCAAGAGGCATACCTGAATATATTCTTTTTAGTCCGACCTGAAAACAAAGTTTGAACGACTGCTTTTTCTATTTCCCTGGCCTGCATAATGATGACCAATAATTTCATTAAGTAGAGTTTGAGGCAAAAGGGAAAAAATAAAAGGTTTGCTTTAAGACAATTGATTTTTTTTTTTGTTACGTTCTCAATTTGTTATTTTTTTATGGTTTTATGAAGTAAACAATAAAATTTAAAAAAATTCAAATTTTCAGTTTTTGGTTTTAACTAATTTTTATTATTTTCTTTATAAAATTCTTAAAAATAAAGAACAAATTGAAAACAGAAAACAAAAACAAAAACCAAACCCTTTTATTTCAAAGTAAGGGAACTTAAATTTTCATCGAACTGTTGGATTATTGGTCGAGGTATAGTAGAACAAAGACATAGAGGCAAGTTTAACGGGAGTTCATATAACTGTTGACCATAAAATTTAAAATGGAGTTTATAACTCTAGAAGTAAAAGGAAAACTGGCAAAAAAAAAGGGAGGTTGAAGCAAAGTGCAGGCTAAAATTACATGCCACAATTAAGAGGAAGAGGAAGAAGAAGACGAAGTCAGCATATAGATAGGATACATACAATAAAGGAAGGAGAGAAGTTTATACCCAAAAAGAGAGAGAGGGGGGGGGGGGTAAGAGAAAGGATAGTAGAAAGAATAGATTCACGCACGAAGAAGGTTCACCTCATGTCAATATATAGAAGGAATTAAGGGGTTGCTTTATATATCCATTGCTTGTGCCGTGGCTTTAATTAAGTTGGGAAATCGCACTCTCCCAAACATAAGCCAGCTCAAACGCAACGCGTTTCTTTGAGTTCCTGCCAATATGCAGCCTTTACAATTGGAATGGGGAAGACTTTGGCGTCAACAAAGAGTTTAAAGTGAAGCAATGATTCCGGAAAAGAGAAATACTATTCTTAGTCACTCTAAAATAATACCTCAACTATACGTACATACTCAAGTCTGCCCCCCCTGAATATTTTATATGATTTTGTTATTATGGGTGATACACCCTCCCTTATCTCATTAATCAATAGTGAAAAGTAAAAAAAATCAACATTATAAAAAAAAAATTCACAGATTTAACATAATTTCACACACACACTGGTTTTCGCTTATTGGCCGGGGAACATGCTGGGCCATTAAAGAAGTACAATTCCTTGGCATCATCTACTTCATGATTAAGTTACAACTCTAACATACAATTCGTGGTTCCTTCGCGGATATCCGACAAAAAAACCCTGGATAAATAATCGTGTACCAAAAGAATGATGATAATTTTGACGATTCATCCAAGATTTAAGAGTAATGGACACCATTTTTTGGGTATTCAAAAAGCATTTGTGTTACTTTAATGCGCACGCCACAACAGGAAGAGGCCTTGGTGAAGTCTATGCTCCGTCAACGATAGAGTCCAAGCGGAACATGTGATTGTAAAGCAATACGACGAAGAACAGCCAGGAAAAAAAAAATGAATGTTTTTTGGCTATTTGCTCCGGTCAACAAAACGATTATTGAACTGATATCCTTATGAAATAATTCCAAAGCAATATATAGGCAAAGCAGAAAAGTTGTAGTAGAAAATTTCGATTTAGCTATATATATGTTTGTAATCAATTTTTTAACATTTGATCTAACTATAATACTAATATTTCACATTCATTATAGGAAAAATTTTACAGGTGTCGCTCATAGAGCAACTTATGGCCCACGATTTTTATCACCTTGATTGTTAATAATTTTGTTATAAAAACTACCTTCATATCTATTTCATTAATACAACGTAAATATTTCATATTAAATATTAGATTTTAAACCATTATAATTCTTAATTTAAATGATATAACTGATCAAAATATACCAATTTAAATTATTTAACATTAAAAATAGATATTCACGGGATACATATCTTTTTCTATTTTATTTGTAATATTTTTTTATTTTTTCAATTAAACACGTGTTTTCCATATTAATTACAAATTTTAAATTTTGAATTCACCTTGATATTTTGAATTTCAAATTCAATAGACTACTTAATTTATATTCCATAACAAACCAGAATCTAATCAGATTAGTGCAAAAAAAAAAAAATGGAAACAAAAACTATTGCTACCAAGAAAGGTCCACTATAATCAAAGTATAAACCCCTTAAATTACTTCTAGAATTTATAACATATTCATTGCCATAAAAGATGACTACTTGTGCAAATCGAAATAAAACTCTTAACTTCTCTTAGAATCTATGATATCAGGTTTATTCTTGATATCTACATTAAAAAACTTTAATTTGAAATGTTAACACCTCATTTCATTCTCTTCTCTATTCTATAACTTTCTTTTCTCTTCCCTTCTTCATCTCATATTTTCATATTTTTTATTTCTCTTCATTCATTATCTATTAGTTTTCTCAAAATACATTAGTTTACTTAATCTTTTAATTTTCTTCTTCATGGTTTATATTAAGGAATAAGAATTTATAGGTTAGAAAATTTAAATATTCCATCATTCTTCTTTGAAGCTCTTTTCTTTTTTATGAGATTTTTTTTTGGTACAACATTTTTTATGTTTGTTTAGTATTTTTGATTTGTATATATATTTTATTATTTTATACATTTAAATGTTTCATCAATGAAATAAAGATTTGATTTTTTGGAGTTTTCTTAAAATAAACCAATTTATTTATCCTTTTCATTTTCATTATTTATATCCAATTTATTTCTACCCTTCTTCTTTGTGGATTTTTTTTTTCGTATAGAGATTTTCTACATTTATTTAGTTTTTTACTTTGTGTGTGTTTGTATGTGTATATATATATATATATATATATATATATATCTGAATGGTTTTTTCTATGTTTTGCGGAGGAGACAACCACTGGATTATAGGCTTAACCGTGTATTATTCAATTCTTTGTAGCAAAGGTAATTGTATATTTCATAAATAATTTAAAAAATATTTTATCGAATTTGAGATTAATTTTATTGTTGTATAAATGAGTATTAATGATTTTATAATTTTTTTTTTAGAATTTGAAGCCACAATTAAGTAAAGGAGATGCTATTGATAAATTATCTCAACTGGTCATTTCATTAAACTTAAGGTAGTAAACATTAAGGACAAAGAATGATTGATGATTGTGTTTGGTTTTACTTCTATTTTCACGTTTGATTTTGTTTTGCTCATTTATTTGGCATAACATTTATATGAGAGGGAATTCTTGTTGTGTCATGAACAATACTTTCATGAGTCAATTCATTGCACAACCAAGTTAGTTGATGATTCCAATAGCAATATCAAATGCATCAGCTAATCTCCATTGGAATTTGTTTATGTTATTCCACCTTCTTCAATTTCCATTGTGCATTAATATTGTACAAATTAATTGTTAACTATTATTCTTTTTTATTTTGATGTGAATCAAATGTACTGATATATGTATATCTATTGATTGATTTTTCTTCTAATATATGCATTTATTGGTCCATTTTCTTTTCTCATGCTAAACTTTGAATTAATTGATAAAAATTAAAATATTATCTTTGTATCTATATTCAATCCATATTTATTTGTGTTTGCTTTTTTAAGGCATAATTATTATTAATATATTATTTCATTTAGAAAAATATAATTATTGATAGATTGCTAATTTTATTTTTCAAATCCCCACCTAACTATTTAAGTGACCAAAAAGCTAATATTACATATATAAAAAAAAGAAACACAATAAAAATTAATAATAAATTATATTATTATCTTTTCTAATAAGCCTAATACTATGATGTTGATATCCATATTAATCAATAACGTATACATACTAATAATATTATTATCCTTTCCGTTACTATTTTTAAAATTTTTCTTTTTTTAAAATTTTTTTAATAAATCCATGAATACACATATGTACGTAAGGATTCAAATCTCTGCAAGAAATGAAGAATGAGGACCCTATGATGGGGATGAGAGCAAAATTATAAATAAGAATGAGATTAGAAGAAAAGTTTTTAACTTCAAATATATATATATATTGTGAACACCATTTTTGTCCAATCCTTTTATTTATTTTCGTGTTTGTTATTTTTGTTTGCATAAAAGAGTCCAGCCCATTTTGTTTTTGTTGTGGCCATTCCTTTTTTTTAATAAAAGAAAAATGAAAAGTGTGTGTTAGCCCAGTTCTTTCATCTGAGTCCCAATCCTCCCCATGACACACAACACATCTCCCAGTGACATGGAACAAAACAAAAACAGAAAAGACAGTCAAAAAAGAGAATAGGAACACTATCACGATGTTCTTCTCCACTCATTGCTAGAAGATGAATTTGTTTTCGGTGATAAGCTGGGATTCTTGGGATTCTTGTTGCTAGCCTATAAAATTGGGATGACCGATGATTTTAATCAAGAGATAAACCACCATATAAACCCCTATCCATGACAAATATAAGGGGGATCTTCAACAATATTGAAATCAAAAAAATTTCTTAGGCAATCTGTAAGGAAAATTTCAAGCACAGAACCAAATAGCAGCAATACAACCTAGTAGCAACAAAATAATAGCAATAGGAATAACATCATCATCATCATCATCAACAATTTACCAAAAAAGAACTAAAAGAAAAGGGGAAGAGGCCGCAGCGGTGCTCCTCCCCTGCTACTAGCCGTGGCCTCCCACGATTTCCATCATCATCATCTTCAACTTCCCCTTCTAGCCACACACTACCATCACCAGCCGCTTTGCTAACCAAACCACCATACTCCAGGCGCCTTCTGTCAGTTTTTGTCGCTGCGAGAAGGCTAGATCGGAGCAGGACTGCTTTGCACCTCTACCCACCCATGACCGTACGAGATTTTCCTCCTCCGCCAGGGTTGCGCCCTCCCCACCTCAGATCCGCCATCTCATGAGCCTCTGAAAACCGCTACCGCTAGTCTGCCCCAGGCATGACTGCGATGCCATAGCTTTCTTTTCCCCTCGCGAGCCGCGGTTTCACCAATCTGAAGCCCATCACACGAACTCCTCCCCCTCAGCCAAATCCAGCCGCGGCAACCCCTTGTCCCCTCACTCTCCACCCCTCTTTTCCCCTGCCTCAATTTCTTCCTTTCTTGCCATGTTTGTGTTGTATATGCTGGAGAGAAAGAGGTTTGTTTTATGTTGTGTGTGTTTGTGCTGGAGGATCGTGAAGTGAATGGGTTAGAGTTAGTGAGAGGTGAATTAGTGAAAGTGTGTGTGTGGGCTGAAAGCGTGAGAATGAGTTAGTGTTAGAGCGAGAGTGTTTTGTGTTAGTAAGAGTAAGAGAGTGTTAAGTGTTTTGTGTGAGTGTGTGAGAGAACCGTTAGAGAAAGCTGTGTTGGTGTGGGTGTGTGAGTGGGGAGTACGTGCGGTGATGAGCCCCACTCCTTAAATTATTGTTATTATCTTTGCTACCATTATTTTATTAGTGCTGTCTTATTTTATTGGACCAAAAATTGAGTTTGTTTGTTTGGGTTTGTTTGCATGATTATTGTTTCTGACTTGCTTGATTGGAGTTTGAATTATTGTTGTTTAAAATGAATTAAAAATAAAAGGTTTCTATTTAATTTGGTTCAAAATAAATATTTGAGTAGTTTGATTTACTAGAAAAGAGTTTGTGTTATATATTGTTGTAACGATCTTAAATTATTTGAATGAAATTAAAAAAATAAAAAAGAGAAGTTTGATTGTTTCTTTGTTTTGATTTTTTTTAGTTTAATTATTTTATGTGTTTTGTTTAATTTAATTGTATAATTGTGTTTATTTTACTTTTTTAGGTTAATTACTTTATGTTTATATGTTTTGCTTAAATTAATTATGTAATTGTGTTTATGAACCAATTTTGCTTATTTAGTTTAATTATGCTTATGTGTTTTGTTTAAATTAATTGTGTATTTATGTTTATGATTTGATTTTGCTAGTTCTTGTTGAAATTAGTACTTGTTAAAAAATATTTCTTTTCCGCTTAATAACAAAATTATTTTTAAAATCCTTTCCAAAAATTAAAATCGATCAACACACTTCTACTTTAAAATTCTTGTTTCAATAATAAAATCTATCAACACACAATCATTTTCTACAGAACTACGTGGCTTTGAGTTCTTCATTACACTAGAGGATACGTAGGCATAGCCAACAACTATCAAGTCAAAATCCTTTTTCATAAATTGTTTTTTATTCTAATTCTAGTTTATTTCTGTGTATATGTAATTGTTATAATTCTTGAGAAAAAATAAATATTATTAAAATTATAATTAATTTGCTTAATGAGCTCTAGGATAATCGTATTTATACTGATGTATTAGGGGTGCAGTGAGATTAAGTTTCCATCTTTCCTTAATCATAATCAGAATCCTGGACTCAAATCTCTTTAAACAACTAGTTTTACAAATCAATAGGTTTCCCAATTTTAGCCAGAATTAAAGTTGGTGGTGACTCCCTTTTTAAATTTTATTTTAAAATTGATTGTTATTCCCGTCGCGACGCCCTCCGGATACGTTGTGACATATATATGTATATGTATATATATATATATATATTTGCCACATTTAATTCTTTAAAACATAAACATTTCAATTTGTCAATTTCACAATTGTTTTGTCTTTTTTTCTTTTGAAAAAAAAACTTCAATTTTTCAAAATTAAAATATTTTTAAAAATAAACTCCACAATTTATACTTCTTTGATAATGATACTAATTATTTATTAATTTTTTAAAAAATAAATAATTAAAATAATTTTTTAATTGAAAATAATTATGTAATTGATATACTACTTCTATAATTCAGATGGAAAAAATAAGGATTATATATATTTTTTAACTAATTATAATATATATATTTTAAAATTGATATTTTAATTTACTAAAAGGATATATAATGAGAGGAAGTGTAATTGAAATCACATAAATTAAATTTATTCATTAATTTTTTGTTAATTAGAAAATATATTTTTATGTTTTTATAAATTAAATACTTTAATTTACTAAAAAGATGTAAATGATTAGTGATGACAAAAAAAAACCAATAAAAATAGACACACACAGGAGTTACTCACAATAATAGAATGAGAATGAGGATAGATTTTGTCTTTTTGGGGATATTTGACAGGGTAAAGTTCCTATTTGTTAATTAGAGTAGGGATATGCATAACACACCCTCATTTTTTTTAATTATCTTTGTTATATTTGTATTTTTAATTTGGATTATGTTGCATTAGTAGTATTTGTTACTAAGGATATTTATGTTTTGAATTTAAAAATACTTTTAATTTTTCTTTTTTTGAAAATTTTTAGTAAACCTATGAATATCTATAGGAAATCAAATCCTCACGGGGATAAGAAATGAGAACCCTTGACAGGAATGTGGATGAAGGTTGGAGCAAAATTTCAAATTGGGATGGGGCATGAGACATGTTTCCTTTCTCATGAATACTCATTGTCATTTCTATAAATGGCTCATGATATAATTAAATTATCCACTTATTCTTTTTCATTTTCTAACAATTTCAACTTTCAAAATGTGCAAAATATTCATAAAACAGGCTCTTTATTATTAGTTATAGGTTATCTACTGAGATTTTTTCAGCCTTATTATAAATATGATATTTGAAATAAGATATAAAATAGAATGACACATTTATATTTTTTTTCCATTCTTTTAATTATTAACTTATTTTCAAAATAAATTTAGATATTCAATTTTTTATAAAATATATTTAAATAAATTATAATTTATCTTCTTTAATGGCTAACAAATTATTTTTTATTATCATCTCGTGCAACGTACGGGTTAAACGACTAGTAATAATAATAAAAAACAACTTTAACTCACATAATCTCAGCTTTTTTTTTCATCATCACCACTTATTCTCTCCAACCATTGTTCTCTCTTATTTTTGGTGCTATGTTTTTTCAATAATTAAAAATTACCCAACAAACATCATAGAATAATGGATAAGTCCATCTAGCCTTCAAACATCAATACCGATATGAAAGCCAACAAACAACATCAAAAAATCTATCAAGTTAACATTGGCACTATATAACGCATAGATAATGTATCTAGTCATAGAATAACACAATTCAATTTTCTAGGTCCTTTTTAGTTTACTAGATTTTCTCCCCAACTTTTGCATTTTTGCTAACATATAACTCTTGTCCTTTAACATAAAATAATATAATTAAACTTTGACCAAGCAGAACATGATTCTTCATTACATCGCCTACTTCTCTAGTACGTACAACATTTTTTCACCTGGTTTAAAAGATTCCTACAATAATAGGTTGAGTATAAGATTTCTATCCAGAGTAAAAATTGCAGAAAACCAAATAGAAATATTGGTATAGAGGCAAATACTAAAATGAAACTAGGAACCCACTTAGAGCCATGGTAATAGTAATAGGTTATGAAGAAGGGACTTCCAAAGGCTATCATCATGCTTGTAAAGGAGAAAAATAGCGTTACCATCTAGTCCACAAATAAGCTTCAAGGGCAGTGACTTATAAAAATCATACTCAACATAACATGAGTGTGATGTGATAAAGTGGCTTGTATTTTATTGGCCACCAATATTGACTTTGTGCAACATTAAATGCAACGGTGCCTCCAAATTGTCTGTTGATGAAAACTTTGTCAAAGGAGTGCATTTATTGCAATGGTAGGTATTAATTAATTCTTGCACTCTGGTCAAAAGCATTAAATGCTTGGACAATTCCAGCATTAATTGTTTGCTTACATAAATTCTATAAAAGGCAAAGCAACAAACAGATAAATAACATAACACAATGAGAACAATGAAAATCACAGAAACAAAATTCTCTTCTCATTTTGTAATAGAGAAGAATTATTTATTTCATATAAATTCTTCTTTTTTATCAGTTGAGAGCATACACCAGTGAAAAAAATATTGTGAGGTATTCTAGGTGTATTTGAGACTTGAGTTGAGTGGAGTGTGTCTACTATTTGTATCTTCATTATATTTCCATAGTAAAATATTTGGTTATCGTCTTTGCTCGTGGATGTAGGCTTTAAGCCAAACCACATAAATTTCCGGTGTCAATTTATTTTACGCTTCCGCATATTTAATTTTGCGCTACTCTAATCATGCCATTTTACAATAAACTGGTATTAGAGCTCTTACAGAGTTCTGGGCTAATTTGTTTAAAAATGTCTACTGCAAAATTTAATATTCAGTAATTTGTTGGGCGTATTAATTTTAGAATGTGGAAGGTCCATATGATGGCTGTTGTTGTACAGCAAGGTGTAAAAATAACACTTTCTAACAATGAAAAGAGGCCCGAGACAATGAAGGAACATGAATGGGAAGATGCTGAACAAAAGGCTTTTTCTATTATTCAGTTATGCATTACAGATGATGTGTTACAACAGGTCTTTTTGAAAAAATAGCAAAATCTCTATGGACCAAGTTAGAGTCATTATATATGACTAAGATGGTGGCCAACCATCTCGGTGTATTGCAACATCTGTATATGCTTCATATGACAAAAGGGACATCAATCCGATCTCACATAGCAGAGTTCACATCATTCGTCACAAATTTGAAAAATATGGACAAATATTTTCTAGTGAGGAACATGCAATGATGTTGCTTTGTTCCTTACCTCCTTTTTATAAGCACTTTCGTAAGACACTCATATATGGTTGTGAAAGCCTTAAAATTGATGAGGTTAAATTCGCACTTTTAAGTCGTGATAGAATGGAGCATGATACTGGAGGTTATGGTGATACTGCATCTAGCTTGGTTGCCAGAGGGAGGTCAAAGGAGATTGGATCAAGTAGCAAAGGATGGTCTAGGTCTAAGTCTAGACATTGTAAAGGTAGGTGTCAATATTGCAAGAAGGAAAGGCACTGGAGAGCAAAATGTCGGAGGCTCAAAGACAAAAAGGACAAAGATTCAAGTAATGTGGCCAGTGTAGCTAAAAGTACTGATAATGTTCTCACAGTATTAGCCACTTCAATTGGTGATACTTGGATACTTGATTCAAGTTGTTCCTACCACAAGTATCGAAACCAGGATTGGTTTACAACTTACCGGTCAATTGATGGTGGTATTGTCCTTATGGGAAATGATGTGCCCTATAAGGTCATTGGCATTGGAACAATCCAAATCAAGATGCATGATGGAGTTGTGAGAATGCTGACCGATGTTCGGTACATACTAGACTTAAAGAAAAATGTTATATCCTTGGGCATCTTCGATTCTCAAGGTTATAAGTATTCTGCTGAAGGTGAAGTTTTAAAAATCTCCAAGGATGCTCTTATTGTGATAAGAGGCAAACTAGTCAACAACCTTTATTTACTTCAAGGAAGTACAGTTGTTGGTGCTGCCTCAATATCATCTGATTTTGATTCAGAAACTACTCGTTTGTGGCATATGCGTCTGGGGCATATGAGTGAAACAAGAACGTCAATTTTGAGCAAGCGCGGCTTACTAGGTGATCACAAAATTAGGAAGCTTGACTTTTGTGAACACCATGTCTATGCGAAGCAGACCAGAGTCAAGTGCAATATTGCTATCCACAGGAGTAAGGGCACAATGGATTACATTCACTCTGACTTGTGGGGCTGCCATGACCCAATTTGGGCACGTGACCGGCATGCGAGGAATCCCATCCTCACGTAAGCCTTATGACCTATAGTCTGTTCTATATGCATATTCCAACAGGAAAAATCCATTTAAAGCAAAATTTCATATTCTCCATAGAAATCACCTGTTCTTTGAAATCAAAATAATTATATTTGAAATTTCATAATCGATATCTAAAATCCATAATCATAGCATCATTCATACGTAAATAGTAAATATGTCAACCATTCATATCCAATAAGTTTAGAAACAACCAGATCCTTTAAATACAAACTATAAAGTGATCAAATATGCAAAATATAAAATGTTCTCTATATGAATCAGGTCTCCTGCCTATAATGACACTAGAGCATTCTAAACTGAATCAAGATTGCTTCACTCAAGTGAAGCTCACCAGCTGAATTTCTATTGCTGCTGGGAAGTAAGAGGCTGGGAAGAATCCACAGCAGCTGTTGTATCTGTAGATAGGAGAAAGGAAAGGGGTGAGTTTTTATACAAAAACTCAGTGAGTGAATTCTCACCTGAAACCCCCTTCATGGGACATTAGGGAAACAATGCAACATGTTAATAATAATAATAATGATGATGTAGATGATGATAATAAGGTTCTAAAACATTCATGCTTATATTTAGAAGTTCAAAATCACAATTCTCTTTATATTAACCCAATAGTATCCTAATAGAGAAATAGAAATCTCTGTATGAAATTCTACCAATACATCTGGGCGTTACATATTGCCACCCCCAGTGTATCATCAAGTTCTCTTACCATAAATCTCGAGTCACATCTGGGCATTATGTATCGCCTTCCCCAGTATGACAAAGATTTCTCAGTTTACTCTAGGCCGAGATTACTTGGTACTAAGGTTAAAGGGTTAATTGCCGTTAACATACAACCTGTTTCTCTATAGCTACTGCTAGCTTAACCAAAATCTTATTTCCTTTCTCTATATTTCATAAAGTTTTCTATCCTAAAAGGTTCAAAGACTCCATCATATAAGACAACCATTCTGGCAAACATACCATCATTATAACATTTTTGAACAATTATAATCAAAGTTCAACTCTCTATAAACACATTTAAATAACAACGGTCCCATGGTTTTCATAAATCATATAGTTCATGCCATTTGAAAACTACGTTCTCATAAGCTTGATAAATCAATATAAATCTCTAAATCTTTTTGCAGTAATCTCTAAAATTACGATATAAACTGTATTTTCATGAAAACAACTCTAATGCAAAACGTAGAGATCACAAGTGTAAACCCACTCTGTAACACCCCGATTTCTCTATCCGAGGGAAATGACCAAAATGCCCCTGAGGTCATTTCCTGACCCGAACTCGAGGGTAACCAACTCGGTCATCCTCGAAGGGTCAACTCAATGTTTGAAGGGGATTGAATGGCCTTTGAATGCTTTCGGAAGCGAAAATTTCGTTTCAGCTTGATTTAGTCAAAATGACCAAAATACCCTTATAAGCGTTTTTTTACGGGTAAAGGTGCCGTTTGAGCCCGGAACTTTCCCCAGAGGTTTAAAAACATGTTTTCATGTGTCTAGAGGTCTCTGTTCAAGTCCCGGTGGTCCCGGGCAGTTTTAGTGCAAAATTACTATTTTGCCCCTAGAATAGTGTTTTTGAGCTTAATGGCGTAATTAAGCAAACCTAAGCAATATTAGGCTCTAAACGAAGATTAATTTATTTCCCTAATTAATCTAGAGCCAAAATAATTTATTAAAGTTAATTAGAACCTAAAATTGCTTAGATTAAACATCAAATCCCTTTTTAGAACTCAAGACTCCTAGTCTTGGAATCTTGAATAGTGTTTTCTCTCTCCAATTCCTTAAATCAAGGAAATGTGTCTAGAGTTGTTTAGACTCTAAATTGGGGATTTAACTCTCTAATGGTGCAAGACCACTCCTTAATTATGTCTAGACCACCTTAATTACCCAATTACCTTACCTAAACACTTTCTTACAAATTCCTAATCTTAAGCATAATCAAAGATACACCTAAACACAACTCTAAACCACAATTAAAATGCAAGAAACTCTCCTCCCTTGGCTGATGCATTTCGGCCAGCACACCCCTCTTTGGCCACATGTTTAATTATTTTCTCACTCAAAGAACCATGCTTGAAGCCATACCTTGAACCATACCTCACCATACCTTAAGCCATACCTCACCATACCTCAAGAACACATTATCTCACCTCATGGAACACATGGAACCCTCCAATCTGCACCTCATATGGCCGAAGCCTTCATCAGCCTTCACACCCTCCATTTGTTTCATTTCTCTATAAATAGAATGCCTTGAGGAGCTTGCACCACTTTTAGATCATTTGCTAAGTTTAGGAACTCTCAAAGCTTTTCTTTTTCTCTCAAAGTTTTTGTGTTCTTCAAGTTCTTGGAGTTCCTCAAGTTCTTCATCTTCTTCATCTTCTTCTTCCATCTTCAAGTTCATCACATCAAGTAGGAATTTTCTTTCATGTATTCTTTTCTTTAAAGTTCTTGTTTCAAGCTTGATGTTCATAGTTTCTCTTGTTTCTCTTTAGAACTTCATTTCCACTCCTTTTTCCTTTTCATTTTCGGCCATAGGCCTTGGAGAACAAAGGAATGAGAGCTTGATGATGAGAGTTTCATGATGATGTTCATCACTTGAAACAAACTCTAGAGCTTGATCTTTGTTCTTGAGCAAAAATGTTTTTAGTTTTTCTTTTCTTGAACTCTTAAGAACTTTAGCTTTGATGATGTTTTTAAATGGCTCTATGAACTCAATGATGAGGACCCATGATGTTGGTGTTAATATATCACCAAGATCATGAACTCTAGAGTTTTAAAATGTTCCTTTTTCTTCTTGAAGATTTCGACCATTTCCTTAAATTTTTCTAAGCTTCATGGTTTGATTTCCTAAAAATATTATGTTAAGTTTTAAAGAACTCTAAGCTTGACTTTACCTTGTTTGGATGAGTTTGGGTTATGGTTTAAATTCCTTTAAAGTCTTGTTAAGAGCTCTAGAAAGATAAAATGAACTTGCATAATTTATTTTATGCTTACATCCATATTTACATTCTTGCTATGCATCTTTGCTTTCTAGCTATCACCTAAGAACATAAAGATTAAAATGGAACTTGTATCGTCACTTAATTTAATTCTCGAAGTCTTTCTATTTCAGCCTTAAAGTCGATTGTTGTTGGGCCTAGAGCACTAAAATAAAGAATTGAACTTGCATTATCACCTAATTAATTTCTCGAATGCCTATCTATTTCGGCCTTAAAGTCGATTGTTGTTGGGCCAAGAGCACTAAAATAAAGAATTGAACCTCGCATATTTACTTTCAAGCTTGCACGTTTAAGTTTATGTCTTGCATATTTAAATTTAAGTCATCGCTTTACTTTGTAAGCAAGATTAAAAATGAAAGGCATGAGCACGTTTAGTTTATGTCGTAACTTAAGAACCTAGAGCTCAAAGACTTGCCCATTTCATTCCAAGATAAAGTTAAATGTGAATGTATTCCTTGAATGCATAATTTCGGCCAAAGTAGTGATAATGGACTCACAATGAGTTTCCATCTAGCTACTAGGACCGATAGTCTATGTTTAAGTTTTTCCTCAAAGCTTTACAAATCTTTATAAGGTTATGTCATCACAAGTTGTGATTTTATTATCTTTTAGGGGATGGAATATGTTTTGGTCAGTGACCTAAGGCTTCACTTAGCCTCTTGAGGAATTAAAATGTTTTGCAAAGAGTTTTAGAAGTTCTAGATTGATTCCAAGAGAAACTAGTTAACTTATGTACCCAGAAATGTCAATTTAACTCTCATTTAAGTTAAATGTTTTCGGTTCTGATGTGATGAATGTGATGCTGTATGATGATGTTTTGATGTGTTGGAATGTGTGAAAATATCATATGATGATGTAGGAGCGATCCTATGCATGATAGGTAAGAAACTAGCTAACTAGAAATACCGTAAAGCTAGAATTTAACATAGTTTTGACCCATTTGTTTATGGAACTTTTCCAAACTGTTTTAATGGGGACATAATCAGATTTAGATTGTTTAGACATGAAAAACTTGGTATCATTTGAGTTAGAATTGAATTCTAGCACCTATGGGGAAACTACTAACTAGAAAACTTTAAAAATGCAAATGTAGAACTCTTAGAACATTTAATTTTCTGGATTCTGTCCAGAACCCTTACATCATGGTAAACATGATTAATAATTATTCCTTAAGCATAGGAATGCCTCATAATTGATTTAGATTTAATCCATAGCGCCTTCGGCGAAAACGGAACCAAGAAAAGGTCTAAAACATAAGTTCTAGAACCTCGTATTCACATGTTAGGATTTCCACCCTATGCCATTCAGATTTAAAAGTAAAATGAGAGGATTATGAATGATGTTTAATTATGAGCCTTAAGTGCTTAAAATATGAACGACAGATGTAGAGAACTATATCTCAAGATTAAGACCTGTAAGGGTCAAAGCATAAGCTACCGTAAGGGTAAGCGTTTGGATGTTTTATGATGATGCATGAAGTATGCTAATGATGATGATGTTATTCATATGAGGAATTTATGAGACTATATGTTTATGTGGCATAAAGCAAATTTGGAAGGAAATTGATTGTAATGACCAGATTTGTCTTGAATTTCCGACAAATTTGGGGACTAAAAGGCATTTTGTAAATTAAGGTACTAAGATGAGTTCTAGGATCACACCGGTTCGGCCGAGCACCTCCATAGAACTCATGTGACATCGGTACCATTTTATACTCTTAGGTGACACCGGTTGGCCGAGCACCCTAAGAGGTTTGCCCCTAACCCGTACTCAGATAGTCGGGATTTATGATTTATGATACGCTTATCGTTAAGTGGTAAGTAAGAACTAGTGACGACTAGTTAAGGTATGAGCTCATAACCTAGATGTATGACAAGTTCTGGGTGACACCGGTTAGTAGAGCACCCCGATTCGATTGTCTTTTAGGGTGGCCCATGAGGAAGAGAAGTTTCATGATTATGATTATGTCACTAAGTTTTGTCCCATATGAATGTTACTATTGCCACTTTATGCCACCAAGAATGATGATGTTTGATGTTATGTTTTATGTATGTGCATTAGGTAGTGCCATGCATACATTTTCTATTATGTTGCATCCATGACATTAAGATCATCCTAAAATGAATGGACCTTGGCTAAAATATATTTTAAAGTTTAAAAAGAACCTAATACATGCTCAGTCATTTTGTATAAATAAACCCAAGGTTCCTGAGGACGTAGATGATGACACCTAGGTAGTAGGAGGCCCTACTGAGATTCTTTAGCAAGATTCTCACTCCTTCTATCTCTTTCTTTCCGTCACATCTTCAGATGGCGACGTTCGTAGTGTTCGTGGACACACCGACATGGGAGGTGCACCATGACCCGGACCACGGGTCATTCCATTTTGTGGGTCGATGTACGGTTAGAGTATTCATGTTTATGGGTCGACCCTTCACTCCCCCTGTACATTCCCATCGTTTCTCCCCCGTCTCACCTTTTGGCGATGACCTGGTGTTCGAGCGCGAGACTATCCCGATTACGTGCCCCGGACCTACTTCTCGGAGACCGACCCGTCCGAGGACCCGCCTACTCATCCGTATAGCGAGAGCTCTGCCCCTTCTCAACCATTGATGAGGGAGGGCAGTGAGGATACCGTGACTCAGCCCCGACTTGCACGACGACCGGAGATGCGGCCACACCGCGGGGTCACTCTCGATCCCCGTTCCGCCTCTTTACGCCCGAGGAACTCGCACAGTTTCCCGGATACTTGCCTCGTTCACGAGACGGACGTCAGTAGGAGGTGACGATCGACCGATGGAGTTCCCGGTTAGAGCACACACCACTAAGATGGGGATAAACCTTCTTTTGTTTAGAGGTTATCCCATTAGGTGCACTCGGGTAGGGGAGTAGATTATGTTCATGTCTTATGTTGTATTTTCTTTTATGCATTTCCCCTGTACTAAACTAAGTCCCACACTTATAAGTGGGCAAATTATATATATATGAGATGATCTTCAGTGTTACTCATGGTGTGCCTTATGTTATGATGTTGTGAGACATTTGTTTACCATACATGGTTTACTGCTTATCGCATCACGCGGCTCTCACTTTGTTTTTCAAAAAAAAATTTACCCGTATTTTCCGCTAAGTAATTCAAAGATAAATGAGAACTATGAAGTAACAGACTAACGATTAACCTAAATATGTTCTAGAGTATTGGGTTAAAAATTAGGATGTTACACACTCACCTGGAGTGGTAGAACAAACAGGATTGACACCAACAAGACCTTGGGAGGTAGAAATGGTACCATTATCTACCAGTAAAACAACAAAACTCTAAATCAATCTCAAAATAACCCTATTCTAACCCTCAACAAAGGTGGAAGAACCTGACGACCTAATAATAAGGAAGAACTCAAGATCAAACCCCGAGAACAATGAAGAATAGAGAAAAGAAGAAGTAAAACTAGTAGAATCTCTTACCTTTAAGCCTTGGAAGTGAAAGATTGATGTTATATTGATGAAAATAGGGTGAGAGAGAGGTAGGAAGCAAGGTTTCAGGTTTTTGGCTGAGAAATCCAAAGAGGAAGGGTTTATAAGGGGTAAAGGGGATCATAACTCAAAATTGTATTGTTTTTGCACTAACTGACACCGCTATATAGCGGTCTAACCAGCCTTTGGTTACCAAACAACTAAAATTGTAGCATTCACTTACTGTGACCGCTATAGCGGTCCTAGACTACTATAGCGAAGAGAGTTCACTCAGTCTCTGCATCTTTCTGTCATCTTGGCATCTGAGTATCTCTAAGACTCACTTATTAAGTTAATGTCCTCATTTATTTTACTCTCCTTTAACTTTAAAACATAAATGTAAATAAGAAAATACCCCCTATTTGGATTCAAATAAAATATCAAAAAAATAAAAATCCTAACAAATCAAAATCCAAATTTTGGATCTTAGTTCAAATCTAGGAATTTTCAAGATTTTCTAAACTTATGAGCTAAAAATAAAGCGTTTAAAGGTTTTCTAAAATTCATTAAAAATCACTCTCATCAACTTATTTTTCCCTAAGGAAAAATTATCGGGACTTTTGATCTCATAATTGTGATTCTATCGTATAGCCCTCCAAGGAAATATAGGACCCAGACTTAGTGAAATTCAGGACTACCTGGATTTGTCTAATGACATGTGTACAGCTCTAAGCTTTTGTAGGTAACAGTATACCTAGGGTATTACAAAGGCCCTGCACTTGTTCTGTCAAAAGGTGGTACTAGATACCTATTGACATTCATTGATGATTTCTCAAGAAAGGTATGGGTTTATTTTCTAAAATACAAGAATGATGTGTTCCATACTTTCAAGAAATGGAAAGCGCTTGTTGAGAACCAAACCGGCAAGAAGATCAAGTGTCTCTGAAAAGATAATAGTTTGGAGTTTTGTGGAAGTCAGATCAATGAGTTTAGTGAAAATAAAGGCATAGTAAGACATCATTCTGTGCAAAAAACTTTGTAACAAAATGGAGTAGCAGAATGTATGAACAGAACCCTTTTGGAGATGGCTCGCTGTATGCTCTCTACTGCTGGTTTGCCTAAAGAATTTTAGGCTGAAGCTGTTGATATGGCTTGCTCTTTGGTGAATCGATCTCCTTCAATTGCAATCAATTTGAAGACTCCTATTGAGGTATGGTCTGATGCTCTTGCTGATTATTTGAATATGAGAATTTTTGGTTATCCTGCATATGCTCATATTGATAATGGAAAGCTTGAGCAAATGGCACTAAAATGTATATTTCTTGGATATGAAACTAGGGTGAAAGGTTATAGCTTGTGGTGTACAAAACCTAAATCATCCAAATTCATAATTAGCAGAGATGTCAAGTTCAATGAATCATCCATGCTTCATCTAAAAAAGGAGGTCAGTGATGCAGAAAAAAACCAAGATGCTAGCGAACAGGTGGAGTTTGATGCTGAACCACCAAAACAGATGGAAGAAGATGCCTTTGATCAACCCATTCAACAACAAGAAGAAGATATTATTGATGTTGTTGATGCAAGACAATAGTTACAACATTATAGTTTCACTAGAGACAGAGAAAAGAGGCAAGTAAAACCACTACAGAGGTATGGTCATCCAGACATAGCCTCATTTGCATTATCAGGGCAGAGCACGTGGAATTAGAATATCCTACTATATACCATGAGGCTATCACGAGTGAAGAGTCTACACAATGGATTGCTGCAATAAGTGAAGAGATGGACTCTCTTTATAAGAATTGGACTTGGGAGTTGGTGAAACTACCTGAAGGATATAAAGTTGTTGGCTGCAAATGGATTTTAAAGAAAAAGGAAGGATCCCATGGAATTGAACCGGTTCACTATAAAGCATGTTTAGTTGCAAAAGGTTTTAGCCAAAGGGAAGGAATAGACTTTAATGAAGTATTCTCTCATGTTGTGAGACACAACTCCATTCGTGTGTTACTCGCTATGGTTGCACTGTTTGACTTAGAGCTTGAACAGCTCGATTTCAAGATAACTTTTCTTCATGGTGAACTTGAAGAACAGATCTACATGCAGCAACCAGAAGGTTTCACTGTTCAAGGTAAGAAGGATCACGTATGTCTCTTAAAGAAGTTATTATATGGCTTAAAACAATCTCCTCATCAGTAGTATAAGAGATTTGATACTTTCATGTTAAGTCGTGGTTACTCAAGGAGTGACTATGACTATTGTGTTTACCACAGGAAGCCCTCAGATGGTTCGTTTGTCTATTTGTTGCTTTATGTTGATGACATACTTATTGCTGCTAAGAGTATGTTTGAGATCAAGAAGCTAAAAAAGCAACTGAGTGGTGAATTTGAAATGAAAGATCTAGGTGCAGCTAAAAAGATTTTGGGCATGAACACAGGGATTGGTATGTTGGTAAATTATATTTGTCTCAGAAGAAGTATATTGAGAAATTACTTGAGCACTTTGGAATGCAATATATAAAGCTTGTGAGTTCTCCGTTAGCAGCCCATTTCATATTATCAGCTGCATATTCACTACAGTCCATTGAAGAAGAGGAACATATGTCACATGTTCCATATGCAAGTACAGTTAGAAGCATAATGTATGCTATGGTATGCACTTGTCTAGATATTTCACATGCCGTTAGTGTTATTAGCAGTTAGATGGGACATCTTGACAAGATGCAATGGCAGGCAGTGAAATGGATACTTTGATATCTTGGAGGTATGACAGATGTTGACTTAGTAAATGACAAGAGTTTTAGCACTGGTGGTAGTATTATTAGTTATGTTGACTCTGATTATATTGGAGATGTTGATAAAAGAAGATCTCTGCCAGGGTACATCTTCACCCTCTCAAGTAATGCAATTAGTTGGAAAGCGACTTTACAGTCTACTATTGGGCTATCCACTACTGACCAAAATATATGGCGACAAAGCGATGATGAAGGAAGTCATTTGGCTCAGAAGTTTGGTAAGCAATTTGGGCTTTGAACAAAATGTTATAACTATTTATTGTGATAACTAAAGTGCCATACATTTAACATGAAATCAAAGGTATCATGAGAGAATCAAACATATTGACTTCAGATATCATTTCATTCTGGAGATCATTTCTCAAGGCGCCATTACAATAAAGAAAATTGGTACCTCAAATAATCCAGCAAATATGCTGACAAAGTCAATCACTGTTGTTAAGTTCAAGCATTGCTTGAATTTAGTTGGTATTCATAATATGTGAGTTTGCCAGTATGGGCACACTGGAGAAGGCGACTTCAGAAACTTGAAGATGGATGAAAAATCAAGCAAAGGTGGAGATTTATGATGTGATAAAGTGGCTTGTATTTTATTGGCCACCAATATTGACTTTGTGCAACATTAAATGCAATGGTGCCTCCAAATTGCTTGCTGATGAAAACTTTGTCTACGGAGTGCATTTATTGCAATAGTGGGTATTAATTAATTCTTGCACTCTAGTCAAAAGCATTAAATGCTTGGACGATCCCAGCATTAATTATTTGCCTACATAAATTCTATAAAAGACAAAGCAACAAATGGAGAAATAACATAACACAACGAGAACAATGAAAATCACAGAAACAAAATCCTTTCCTCATTTTGTAATAGAGTAGAATTATTTGTTCCATATAAATTCTTCTCTTTTGTGAGTTGAGAGTATACACCAGTAAAAAAAATACTATGAGGTATTCTAAGTGTATTTGGGACTTGGGTTAAGTGAAGTGTATCCACTTTTTGTATCTTCATTATATTTTCATAGTGAAATATTTGGTTGTCACCTTTGCCCTTGGATGTAGGCTTTAAGCCAAGCCACGTAAATTTCCGGTGTCAATTTATTTTACGCCTTCACATATTTAATTTTGTGCTATTCTGATCCAGCCTTTTTACAACAATAAGACAAGAATAGACACGGATATTAGTATGGTAGTTGTTGATATGACAAATGTAGTTGAATCTAAGATTACAAACACCAGGAATTTTTTTCCCAAGTAGTTTAGTTTTCCTATGCCATCACTGATACCTAGTAAGGTTATTGCAATAGGGAATACACCTGTAGCAATCTCAATTGAAATAAGCATGCGATTTTCAGCAGTGCTTTCCATCCAAGAGTCTGCCTTTTTTTGCAACTTTGCATGATCTCTTGTGAATAATTTTCAAGCAGCTAAGCTTTTTGAATTTTTCATCTTTATGAATGATGATAGCACTATCTTCTTCACTCTTGCATATGAAATTATATGCACATTAAGTAAGTATAATGTCTAAATCGCATGTACAACAAGACATCAATTTTTTTAAAAATTTATTATTGTGTTTAAATGAAAGTTTAGGTAGGTTCGGTGCCGGTCATTCTATCAGGTCAAGGCACGGTTCCCGGACTCTTTAAGCACTTATGGACGTTCTTACATGATTGCTCACAAATGGATCTATGTCTCACAGTAGTCAGCTAGAGTCGAACCCATGTTCTTGTGGGTTATAGATCAATTCCAAGACCACTTGTAGTACTCTTTTTTTTTTATAATTAAAAGTGCTTGGCTCACAAGGAGAGAAGTAAGATAGTACATCAATGGATGATAAAATCATCAACAAGATGAAAAATGCAAAAGGCATAACAATGATAAGCCCAAAATAACAAAGGATAAAGGCAACATAAGCAAACCAAAGAGTAAACAACAATCTTTCAAAAGACTAACACCTTTTAGTGAGGAGAGCTCCAGGTTTTAGCCAAGGCCCTAAGAACACTGTCTTCATCAGCTTAGGATAGTCTTGGGCACTTCCCTTGCTCCCAAGTAGATCGAGCTTTATGCAAGTCATCGAGTAATCAAAACCATCTATACCACCTCGTTAGGTGCAAAAAAATTGTGTTTCTTAAACGTTTCTTGTGGTTCTTTCTTGTTGAGAAGAGACCCACATAACCTTTCTTCTTCTTACTATTAGATTTATTCCTCCCCCTCTTTTTCTCAAGCTCATTCAACACACTATCTTCCACAAAGTACTTAGAAAAATCCACACTCAGCTAAAAATCATGTTCCAAACCATCCTCAAAAGCAACAGCCCATGGAGCCTCAATATTGCTCTTGCGCCACTCTACATTTGCTTTTCAAATATATTATTATATAATAGGCTCTTTGAGTCTGTGCGACCTTAGATGTAGGGGGTTCATGGTCCCTATATTTGGAATGACTTTAAAACGATGTTCAAAATGTACATGCGTGAAAATACAAAGCCAAGAAATTAAGGGGTTATACTTATACCTTAAACCATTGTAACTCAAAGAACATTTGGAAAGTTGCTCCAAAAACTGATTCAAGCCTGCTTGGTGGTGCTAATTATGTAGCTAAGTGAAATAAAGTATTCTTGCCAATGATATCTTCATATGCCACTATAATATCTTTTTGAGCTCCTATTTTATGTGTACGATTTTAGATGATAGCATGGCGATGCATAATAACAGTATGAATTATACTTTGATTTCTATCGTCTGGCTTTCATATCAAGCTAGGATAAGCACTAATAAGCTCTGACAAGAACCTAAAATTTCCAACTTTTACAGCAATAAATAGTAGTTGGGAAGGTTTGTTTATGATTTTCGTGATCTCCAATTTTGACTCTCTTGTGAAGAGAATCATGTTCCAAAGAAACTTAACAAGATGAAGATCCACCCATTGCATCATGCCTAGAATACAAACTATGGTTACTTGAAATGAAAGACTCATGTAAATGAACAATGAATCTATGTTGTTATAATAGACAAGAAAAATGTCAACAGTGCTTTGATTTTCCTTATAAATTGTGAATATATGTAAGGATATACCAGGGTTGATCTTCGAGAAATGTTGTTCTAGACTTTGACAAGAAGGATCCAAAGGCTTTTTAGCCAAGAGATGCAAAAAAGGTCTCATCATGCTCAATATCCCTCGCAAAAGCCAACATTGGCCTTTCTTTAGCCATTTGTAATGCTAAGCCTTCAAGATATTGAGATAAATGTTAAAAATTCAGGTGTAAATAATTAGACACGTAAGTAAATGAAATTTTACAATAACAAAGAATTGAGTAGGCAAGCACATTATAAAGGACTATAACCATTAGTCAACAAACATATGGTTTTGGATTGAGACAAGATGTCAATTCACCATTATTGCTCAACTCTTAAGTCAATTATTGCAAAATCTCAATTTTGGCTCACTGATTTCCAACAATAATTTTTTTTTCACTTTCTTTAATATATTATTAAAGCATATTATATATCAAATTATTCATGTACCTCTACCAAAAAGATAATTCATAACATGACTTCAGAACTTTCACAACCAAATGATTTAGAGTTGAATCTTTGTCATTTCTCATTTTTCTAAATGGTTCACACTTCAAGCCCCAAAAAGGCATTTGTAAGAAGGGATATGTCAAAAATAAAACCATTTATATAACTCTACCGAACAACTTTATCTTTTTGGAGGCATTGGTCAAGACAAAAAATACTTTAAACCATCTTTATCTCCATCAATAGAAATACATAGCATAGTTGTGGTGTTGATACAAGTGAGGAATAATAGCTCCCAGTCCTGATCTTTGAATACTGGTTTGGTCAATTCATATAAATGCTCAGCCATTTCACATCTTCCTTGCAATACAGCAAACTGAATCAGGGTAACTCCACCACCACCCCTAATCTTTGGCAAGTATTGATTTTTTTCTGCATTAACTTAACTTGCATGTTCCCAGCTACAGCAGCAAAGCAAAATACTATGTGATCATTGTTTAGCAATCCAAGAAGTTCCTGTATAAAGTCAACATGGGCTTCACTTGCACTTGCTCCTGCTTCAACATGCATAACTGTACCCCACCCATTTGTTATAGCTGCATGCTTCAACCTAGGATCCGCATCTAAGAAGAGCTTGGCTGCTGGCTAATTCCTTTCTAGTGCAAGCTTGTGAAGGGGCACACATTATTTGAAGTAATTGTCCATCGCCTCTCCTGAAATGAAGCTAAAATATACACATATGTTTCAACTTTATGAAGAGTTTAAAAGCAAATTCTAGTATTGACTTATACACATGAAATTTTTAGCTTACACACATTTCATACATTGCATGAATATGCAATGGTTTCTTTTATTTCTCTTGACATAATTTTATTAAGAAGTGTGTTTAACTTACACCAGTCTGTATGACATTTCAAATAATGGATATATGTGAGAGTTAATTATTGTGATTGATGTGGTAGTGCATGTAAAAAATTTCTAGAGTATAAGTGCATATATATGTGTGCACAGAGGACGATTCAAGTGAAATAAGTGATTTATTGTGAGAATGAGAGATTTGCAAATAAGTGCATATACCGAACTTCTTTTCCTGTCAAAGCCAAGAAATTTGCAAATGATGTACAAAATTTAATATGATCTCATGAGGAATAATATTGCTATTTTAACACCTAAAACTGAATGTCTAAGTAAGTGTAATGCCCGGTGACAAAGTCAGGGAGTGATCGCCGATGCAAGAAGGCACGAATAAGGAACTGCTCTTAACAGACTTCCAAGTAGAGGGGTACATGAATGAACTGATTATACGCCTGAATGAGAGGGATCCTGAGATTGTATAGGTATGGGACTATGCAGTTAAGGAGGACTTATATGAATTAATTTGTACTACCTATACCAACAAGATGCATCTTCTTTTCGGTAGCCTATCAGTAAAGAACTCCATAGTTAAGCGTTCTTGACTTAGAGCAATTTTGGGATAGGCAACCTTCTGGGAAGTTTTCCTAGGAAGCGTGTGAGCGAGGACAAAGCACGCTGAAAAGACCTGTGTTGGTTTGCGGGGACAGTCATCAATCTATAAAATAGTAGGGGATGTTACAAATGGTATCAAAGCCTGTACCTTTCCCATTACGATGTAGTTTGGGGATAAACCAAGCGGAAGCTGGTGGGCACACTTGGTAACGAAGTCGAGGAGTGATCGCCAGGAAGGCACGAACAATGAGCGGTTCCTGACAGACTTCTAAGCGGAGGGGTACATGAATGAACCGATTACACACCCGAATGAGAGGGATCCTGAGACTGTATAGGTATGAGACTATACGTTAATGAGGCCTTATATGATTTGATTTGTACTACCTATACTAACAAGATACATCTTCTTTTCGGTAGTCTATCACTAAAGAACTCCATAGTTAAGCGTGCTTGACTTGGAGCAATTTTGGGATGGGTGACCTTCTAGGAATTTTTCCTAGGAACCGTGTGAGTGAGGACAAACCACGCTAAAAAGACCCATGTTAGTCTGTGGGGACAGTCATCAATCCTTAAAGCAGTAAGGGATGGTTAGATGAAGATAATGGGGACCACATCACATCCAATGGTGATGGAGTGTGTATCTCATTTAGACACCCACTTTTAAATATTAAAATACCAATACTCCATGAGGAATTAATCTCCTTATAATTATTACTAAAGTACTTGATAATGTACTATTCACCTAATCTTGTAGAGAAACTAGATTAGGACAAAGAGAATAAATCCATAGCAAGATTTGCTAGCAATTATTATCAAAATTTTGAATTCAGCATGAAACAATTCCTAACTTATCAAGCTCGTCCTACATTTTTTTGGCCGTTTTGCACTTTGAAATCCTTTGGAAATCCTTTGGATTCATAGCACAATATAAGATATTCTTTGCTTTCGAATCTTGCTCCATATATATTCTTCACATCTTCATCATCAAATTCATCCTCGGATTTTTCTACTTCTTGACCCTCTACTAGCTTCTTTGGAATATTTTGTCCTTTTTTAATCAAGAGCCAAAGTTTGAAGTCCACAGACTGTATAAATATCTTCATATGTTCCTTCCATTAAATGTAATTTGTACCATCAAAGTATGGTGGCCTCAATATAGATTGTCCTTCCATAGTGGTTGCACTCACTAGGTTTATAACTTTTTAATCGGTAAACATCTTTCCTCTCAAGTTGCTAGGCTTTGAAGTATTGAGTTTGAGAGACAACTACCGATAATATTCTCGCTGCCTCCATACTATGCATTAATTAAAGGTATTCATAGGTATCTAATAATTCCAATAAACTTTTTAAAAATACAAAAAAAGCGTAAATAAAAAAGGTTGGATCACAGAATGATGCATGATAAGTTCTTAGCAAAGAAAATATAGAACCAAAATGTACCTAATAAAGCTCAAGATGAACCATTTAAGGCACTCACGAGGGGGGAAGTAGCAACAATCATAAGGCATTTAATAGACTATAGAAATCATACACGATGATCCTTTCAGTGGAATAAAAATATTAACCAAAAAGTATAAATAACCTAACATTATTGTCAAAAAAAATTAAGCCAACAAAGAAAATAGAAAGAACTTTACAATGCTTGGATCATCATGATCATCACGCATGGAGAGAGTTCAATCAGTAATTTGGATCCTAGTTTGTCCACTAATTAAAGACCACATTTTCACTCCAATTAGGTGTTTTACAACGGGCTTCATGAAGCATTGTACTAAAAAAAATGTAAAAGTAACAAGCAACGTAGCTAGGATTGCATGCAAGATCGTAAAATCGCATGATTCTATGCTCCCAGTAGCTCTTCACGATCCCAATTCCACCTCTGGCTCTCTGCCGCCGCCTTGCTATGGCATCACCAAGAAGATCATGGAAGCGCTGGAATTGGGCTATCTTGGCGAGTTGGCGCTCCCATCAGCTAAGCTGAGCATGCCCATTTTCCTTCTTAACCCAACCTTATTTTAGCATGCAATGAGAAGAGGGAAGAAATAAGGAAGCAGAAAAAAGAAGACAAAAGTAGCCAAACAATGGCTGCCAATAGTGAGCAAGCCCAAAACCACGGGCAGTCGGCAGTGAACAAGCTATAACCATGGGAAACCGCAGTGAAATGGCAAAGACAGATTGACAGAGGGAAACTGCTAGTGGTCAATAAACCCAAAACCATGGGCGGCCGTCAATGACATAGCAAAGCTACTGTTGACAGATCGAGAAAGAGAAAGGGGGAGAAAGAGGTCGCACATGGTTTTCTTTTCTCAGTTTTTTTATTTTTTTTTCAATCCTGTCCTTTTTTTCAATGTTTTAGATAAATGAAAACCATTATTTTTGGGGCTGATATGGGCTGGGTGTATTTTTATTATTGGGCTTTTGTCTAATTTCTTATGTGGGGTTGAGGTTTGTTTTTATTTTAGAGGCTTCATTTGTCTCTATTACTGGGCTTCAAATGAAAAACTCTAAGAGAAAAAGAACTTGGGCTAGAATTGTGTCATTTTTTCCCTTTATTTTGGTTAAATATGTCATGTTATATGTATGTATAAATTATATGAATGTTGTGAACACCTGATTTTGTCCGGTCCATAAAACAACAAAAAGAAAAATCTTTTGGCACACTTTCAGAGTTTAGCTTATATTGGTTGTCTTGTTTTCTTAAGTGATTCAAGTTTTGTCTATAGTTCTTCGATGTTTAACCCAATTTCAATTCAGATCATTTTCATTTGATTTCTTTTTATTTTATGTTTTGGTTCATGTGTATAATTAAAACGAAAATTGTCTAGCCCATTTTTGTTGTAGCTCATTCCATTTTCTTTTTTTAGTCCACATGTCAACGATCCATTTATTTCTTTTCAACCCTTTTTTTTATCCGTCAAGCTTTTTTTTTTTTTAAAAAAAAAGAAACATTGGATTCCTTGCCGTTGTCAAAAGAAAAAAAAATAAAAAAAGAGAGAAAAAAAGGCATTGGATTCCTTTTTTCATTTTGGCCATTTCTCAAAAGGGGAGAGGAAATGGTGGACACCATGGTGAGCTCTTCTCGCCGATGGCATTTTCCTTATCCTTTCATGATTATAGTGAACTGTAAAAATTAAATCAGCAATAATTTCAATTGACCAAGGATATGATAAATCATCCAACCATCAGTGCAAAAAGGGGGATTTAGTTCATAAGAATACCAAAAAAAATTTTCACAAACAATTCAGCAAGGAAAAATAAAAACACACACTGATTAGTAGGTTAGGAGGGCCGGGAGATACACAAGTCCTGCAAAACAAAGAAAGAGAATCCGGCAACAATTCCAATAATACATTCCAGTAAAACAATCCAACAATAGAAGAACAGGTGATAATAGAAGTAGTATCATCAGCATCTAAAAGAAAACTGAAAGGGGGGAAAATAGAAGAGGTAGCGATAGTTCCACCACCCCCAGCCCGGCCTCCCATCATCTTCATCATCACTCTCTATCTCCTCTCCTCCATGAGCCTCCACCAAAACTGTGAACCACCACTTCCCCTTCCTCGGCCTTCCACCGTCCTCCACCGGGGGCCTTTGCATCTTTGCATGTACACCGTGAGCTACCCCCTCTAAAAAGCCACCCTGTATTTTCTTTCTCATCCTATGAAGAGGCCGCGGCTTCCTCCACGATAGCCCAGCCGTGGCCAAACCCCCAGCGCCTCCTTTCTACCTTGGCCGCGCTGTCTTCCGCCTCCCACCCGCGACTATATGAGATCTTCCTCTTTCGCCATGGTTGCGCGCTCCCCACCTCAAATCTACCATCGCATGAGCCTCTGAAAACACCTACCACCGGTCTGCCCCAGGTGCGACTGCGATGCCATAGCTTTCCTTTCCCCTCGCGAGCCGCGATTCCACTGATCTGAAGCCTACCATGCGAACTCCTCCCCCTCCGCCGAGTCCAACCACGGCAAGCCCTTGTCCCCTCACTCTCTACCCCTATTTTCCTCCGCCTCAATTTCTTCCTTTCTCACTATGTTTGTGTTGTTTGTGCTGGAGAGAAAGAAATTTGTTTTGTGTTGTGTGTGTTTGTGCTGGAGAACCGTGAAGTGAGTGAGTTAGAGTTAGTGAAAGTGTGTGTGTGGGCTGAAAGCGTGACAATGAGTTAGTGTTAATGAGAGAGTGTTTTGTGTTAGTAAGAGTGAGAGAGTGTTAAGTGTTTTTGTGTGTGTGTGTGTGAGAGAGAGAGAGAGAGAGAGATAACTGTAAGAAAGAGTTATGTTAGTGGGTGCAGTGATAAGCCCCATTTTTTAAATTATTATTATTATTATTATTATTATTATTATTATTATTATTATGATGATGATGTTAGTATTGTTTTATTTTATTGGATTAGAAATTGAGTTTGTGTGTTTGGATTTGTTTGCATGATTATTGTTTATTTTAATTTTAGTTTCTGACTTGATTAGAGTTTCAATTATTATGGTCTGAACTGAATAAAAGATTTTATTTAATTCAATTCAAAATTAATACTTGATCATTTTGATTTAATTTGTAATATGTTTTCTTTCATTTATTGTTGTTTGAGTAGAATTAAGTAAATTAATTGCAAGAATGAAACCAAAAAAAAAGTGTTATTTCTTTAATTTCTGGGTGAATTTAGTGTTAGTATTTCATTAAATAAAAAAATTAAAAAATAGTAATTGGGACTTTTTTTTAGTTTAATTATTTTATATGTCTTGTTTAATTGTATGTTTATGTTTATATTTATGAATTATTTTGTTTTTATTTAGTTTAATTACTTTGTGTTTATATGTTTTGATTAAATTATTTATATAATTATGTCTATTTTTTAGTTTAATTACTTCATGTTTATGTGTATTGTTTAATTGCGTAATTGTGTTTATTTTACTTTTTAGTTAAATTGTTTTATATTTTTTTTGCTTAAATTAATTGTGTAATTATGTTTATGTTTATGATTTAATTTTGTCAATTCTCATCGAAATTAGAGCTTGTAAAAAAAATATAAAAATATTTTCTCCTTCCATCTCATAATCAAAAATCCATTTTCAAAAAAATTAAAATCTATCACCACTTTTTTTTGTTTTAAAATTTCTATTTTCAATAATAAAATCCACACAACAACTTGTGATATTGATGTATGACTTGCTATCCTCAAGTTTCACAAAAATGTAAGGATTTATTGTATAGTTTATACTATCCTAAATCTTGTGCAAGAGTGGGTTTTAGTTTCTTAAAAATTAGTTTCTTTAATAAAATTAATTTAACAAAATCATTTTCTATAGAACTATGTGATTTTAAGTTCCCCATTGCACCAGGGGACACATAGGAGCAGGTGACCCTCTGTCTAGCCAAAATTAATTTTTCTTAATTTGTTTGTTTAAATTTGTAAATATGTTTTGTCTCTTTTCCTTTTTTTAAGGGTTATTAATTAATTTGTAAAATTTTCTAAGGTACCGTCTAAGGACGGGTGTATTAGGGGTGCATAGGATTAAATTTTTACCATTTCCTATACATAACCGACTCCAGAATTCAAATCTAGTTTCAAATACCATTCATAAAAGTAAATGGGTTTTTGCATTTTTCCAATTTAAATAAACTTGATGGCGACTCCCATATTTTTCAAACATAATTCTTTTTTTGCCGTCTCCGTTGCGATCCCGGTTGCGACAAATGTAATATATACTATTTTGTAGGATCTTACGATCCGTGTTACGATTCAATGTTTTATAATTCTGTATCTTCCTTCTGATCCTGAATAAAATCTCGATCCTGGTTACCTTGGTAATAAGGTTATGTACATATCTCTGGACTAAAATACTTATTTATTAAACAAGTTACTAACCAATGGCTTAACTATATTTTACATCCCCATAAATATGGATTTTTTTTATTTTAATTCCTAATTTATTTATTTTTTTCGATTGACTTTCATGTCTCTTTTCTTTTTGTTATAAACTAAAAGCAGAGAAAATAACACACCGAGAGAACGCGAGGAATTTCTGTAATGTTCTGAGCACCGAATGATTACAAGGAGGCCTCTATTTATTGGCCTAAGGGGACAATCCTAAATACAGAATGAATCAATCAATCAATAATTATTACAACCAGAGATAATATCAAACTGCAATCAGTTAATATTTACACAATCATGTTGACTATTCTCAAAATCGTATATTATCAGAGGAGACTATGTAACACCTCTTTTTTAAATATTATGCTTTTGGTCGATTTCATTGAAATTTAAAACCTGTAAGAATTTTAAAATATGTATTTGGTTTTTATAAATATTAAAATTTTATTTTTTCTCCTTATAAATATCATCATTTAACAGTATAAGTTAACTGTAGATAATATTTTAAAAAAAGAAACAAAAACTAGAATGACCTATGTTTATGAAAGTTAAAAACTCATTTAAACCATAACTAAATAATTTGTGAACATTATACACTTAATTAGTGATTGTCCACGTAAGATAAAATAATGCAAGTGCAAGGCCTCGTTTTTTTTTCACGTACAAACCTATTACAAATAAAGCAACAGCAAACCATGATTTATAAAGTATATATATTAAATTTTAATACACTTAAAATGTAAAAAAAATTTATATAGTCATCTAAGTATAAAATATCATATTAGTAAATATAGTTAATTCTCACCCTTATTATTTTAAAAGTCATGTAAAAATAGAGATTTGATTTAATGATATAATAAAAAAAAATTTACACGAACACATCAATTGAAATAGTGGATTTTTTTTAAAAGTTAATTTATTACGCAATGGCTTTCATGCTTGGCCTCTAGCTAAACAAGCAAGAAAAGAAACTTTATTAGCCAATTCAAGCAAGGAAAAATTACATCAACCATCCTCAAGGTTCATTAAAAATATACTTGACCCCCCCTAGATTTAAAAATACATTTCACTCTCCTAATTAATTACGAGTTGATACAAAGATATCCCTTCTCGTTAATGTGCCGTCAATAACTGTTATGTCAGGTGAGCATCACGTGACTAGTGGACTAACAATAAATCAAAAAAGTCTTAAGGGTCCCTTACATTACATGTTATCTTATAAATTTGTCATTTTCTTCTTTCATATAACATATGCACCATAAAGGTGGCTGGTCATGCATCCATGGCAGCACAAGGTTTGTAACCTATGGCGATATGGTGATAGTGGCTTTGCATCAGTAGAAGCACAACACAGTTGTATTAGCTGTGAGAGAACTATGGTGGTTGTGCTATAGTTCGACCAGGGGGTCGCAACCTTCACATGTCAATGGCCGCTCTTCGTCTCAAAGTGGTGGAGTGATTTTGATGGTCGGTGGATCAGAATGGTGACATGTCAGTTATAGGGTACTACTGGGTGGTTGAAAATATAAAGCTTTACAACTGGGTAGTTGAAAGTTTTAATCTTTATTGTTATTTAACTTGAGCGCTCAATCAAATCATTACTTATTGAACAATTTGAATGACTAAAGATTAAATCATTAGAATGAAGTAGCTTTTGGTACATTCTTTTTATCTTTTACGGACTGCAACTCACCTTAATTCTCGATTGATTTTGCATTTGGAATTTGGGTGAAACTGTTATGCGAGGGTCATTTAAAGTTGATTCTTTTATGAATTCTCTGTCCATTGATACATTTCTAAAGGAATGATTACAAAACGAGGAGTACTAAAATCCTTCCCTTTTCACTAATACTAAGGATTACTAAAAGCCAAAATCTTTTTTTTTTTTTTTTTTGCAAGGCCCATGAGTTTTGACTTTTGACAACCAACCGGAAATGGGGATGACAAAAGGGCAGTGATGGTGGTTGTCAAAGGGTTAAAAAGAGAAAAGTGGTATGTGTCTAGATGTATAAGAGAAATGGGGGAAAAGGGCTTGGGACTTTGGATTTGTTTTAATTCAAAAGGGTAATTAGACGATTTAAGTAGTGTATTGATGGTGGTTAACTCTATTTGAATCTAAGGGAGGCATATATACATAACACACTGTACAACTCAATTTGGAAAAAAATGTAATGGACAAAACTAAGCCCCCTAGGCACACGGGAACCCTGCCGACAAGTAAGGTTCCACCTAGGTACACGGGAACCCTATCGACAAGTTCGGTTTAGTTTTCAAAGTTCTTGAATGGTTTACTACATTAATTACTATTAAGGATTAAGGATATGGCGGATTCTCACCTACAGCGGTGAGTCAATGATTTGGCTGCAGTTTTATATTTAGCCACATTTTAACAACGTTGCTAAAAGAAATAAGTTGTGTGGCTAAGCACTAAAAGCTCTCCTCCTCATCTCAGTTTCAACTTTCACTCCTGCATCTTCCACAACAGGTACCTAAGCGTTGTTCTTGTTTGGGACGTAGTTCTTCCTTCTGTACATAACATTAGTGAAACCATAACATCAAGCATAAATCATAACAAGAACCAGAACATGACCAAATGTAGTAACTAAAACCTCAAAAAATGCATAATCTAGAACAAAACAGAACCAAAGAAAGAAAAAAAAGACCATATCCTGAATATCAATCATAGATCTAACTTCAGCGGCAAATGCAAATCAAGCAAACCAAAATATCCGATAATTGGGACAAATGATAGAATGCTTTCTATGTCTTTAGCAAAATACAACAGGCAGGGGAAAAAGAAATTGCAAACTCCATTGTACCAAAACAAAAAAAAGAGATGGCAAACCCTATGCTTCAGTTTAAGATCCAAATCAAATGCTAGATATGTTGGTAAAGGGAGCATCGACGGCCAAGAACCAAAACCAAGAAGGAAGCCGGAACTGAGGGTGGCGGGGAGCCACTCTGGAAAGGCCTGGTCCAGCGGTGATGTCTGAAACTGAGCGGCGCCAGCGGCGAGTTTGGGGACAACCTGTTGAGCGTCTCCAGCACCGCAGTTCGACATGGTCCATGCCTTAAGGAATGTGATCGGTACGGCAAAGTCGGCGATCTTGTGGGTGAGGGAGATGGTGATGGCGGTGGACCCGCAAGCGAACGACAAGCATCATCGTGGAAGAAGTAGCGTCATCGTCGTTCAAGGTTTCCAAGGTGGTGGGGAGGAGATGTTGGATGGTGTCGAAGTCAGGGTGGCAAGGATGTCGAAGACGAGGCGTCGATTCGTGACTCGAGGAAGAGGGCGCCCTAGTCGTTGCAGTGGATGGTGGGCGCCGACGCCGTTACGGAGGATTCCGGCGAGAAGTTACAAGGGGGTCAGCGTTTGGGAGAGAGCCTTGAAGGAGTTGCGATTTGGCGGAGAATTTGGATGGGTTGTGAGAAGGAAGGTAGAAAAGGATCATGTTGCCATCCATGTTTAGGGAAAGCTGGTTTAGCAGTGAGCTGGGGCAAAGAGTTTAGCAACAAAACTTTTCATGGTAAGTATGTTTCTAAAATGTGACTAAATGTAAAACTGTGGCTATGGCATTGACTCATAACTGTATAATAATAGTCACCTAAGGATATAACCAAAATAATTAAATTTTATAAATATACTTGATTATTCTCCTTGAACTAACTATTCGTATATTATTTTTAACCATTGCTACTATCAATGTTATTAATTCTTCATGCTATTATCAATGTTAGCAATTTTTAACAATGTAAAATAGCTTTTAACTTTCTATAAGTCAACCGTTTTTTAAGAATAAAACTGTAAAATCTTAATATTAATTTATATATTTTAAAATAAAAAATATTTTACCGTGTTTGAAATTAAGAAGCAATTTTTGACTATTTCTTATTTGATATGAGAATAATATAAAATAAAAATTGATATTTATAAATGACTTTTAATTAAATGATTAAAGCTTTTAATGTTCAAATGATATATATAATCTATAAAACTAATATGTCAGAGTCGTTTGAGGTAAAGTTTTACACGTGTCGCAATGAAAATGTTTTAGGACCCACATCTTTTAAGAAGTTATTCATTAATTTTTTTGAAAAAAATAAAATCGCAATTATTACTTATTATTAGCATATCATTGATAATCATCTATATTTAATAATAGGATTGCATTACATTAATTAAATATCTTTAATTATTGTAATATTGAAATCATGAATTATATTGATAAATTAATTTCATAATTTTAGCATTAATTTCACATCTAAAATTTTTATATTTGATGCGGGTAGTGATTTTTTTTAATACTATTATATTAAATTTATAAAATTAAGTATATAAATTATAAGAAAGATGCAAAATATATGTACTAGGTTATATCATTTACCTTTTTTATCAACAATAAGATTATGATGAATTTAATTATTTAAAGGTAGAATATTTTTTCATGTCATTAGTAATGACATTATTTGATTATATATATAGACTAATTTAATGATTTGAAGACTAAGAATATGTCAATTCAATAAAAAAAATTTATATATGTATGCAGGTAAAAATGAAAATCCTGGGATCACCTGAGATAACCATAAAATTATACCTTCAATAACCTCTGAACTCTTGCAAATAATTTTGATAATTTTATATTTTAAAATATTTGAATAAATTTTGAAAAAAAAATCATAGAATTCATGACAATTTTGATAATTTTATACTTTAAAAGATTTGAATAAATTTTGAAAAAAAAAGTTAGTGCTGAAAAAAATTTAAAAATTGGAGAAGATTTTAAAAAAAAATAATAAAGATTTATTAGATCTTATTTATAATTAGAAGTTATTAATGATTAAGATTCTATATAAAATTTGTTGATTATATAAATCTACTATACTAATATTTAAGACTTATTTCATAAAAACTATTACACATGTCATTATAGTGATTTACGCTTCACATGTCATTTATACAGTAATTTAGGCCCTTACTTTTCTCAATTTTTATATCTAAAGATTGTTCTAAATTTAATTTATAATTTACTTATTAATTATTTTTCACATAAAATAAAATTAGATATTACAATCATTAAATATTCTAATTTGTACTAAGAGAGAACCTATGTTAATATAATTATGATCTACAATTAAATTAAGAAGCATTAATAGCATCACATTATGAAAGTAATATAAAAAATTATAAAAAAATATTTTCAAAATAAATAAACTTTAAAATCAACATATTTTTTTTAAAGAAAATGGGTAAGTAAAATTATTAACGAATTGCTAATTAATTGATTTTGATATGATAATAATTTAAAATTCAATTTATACCAAATTTATTCTTAATCAAATATTTAAGACACATTATAATACTAATATTTAAAACTCATTATATAAAAAGTCTTCCATGTATTATTTATAGAAAAATTATACTCCACCCTTTTCATAATCTTAATATTTAAAATAAATTTTTGAATTTAATTTACCTTCTAATTATCATTTTTTTTCCAATCATACCTTCATAGCTTTTTACCATTAACAAAATCAATATAAAAAATAAAAAATAGCATAAAAAAATTATAATTCAATATATTATATCATAAAAATTATATATATATATATAATTATAATATTAACGATAACAAACCTATTATAATTGCATTGCATTATTAGTATTTGTTATTCTAGATATTTATATTTTGAAGTTCAGAGTATTTTTAAAAAATTTTATTTTTAAAATTTTTAAATAAACCTATAAATATCAATAATGATTCAAATCTCCATATGAAATGAGAAATAGAGACCCGTGACCGAGATGTGCGTAAGAATGGAGGTAAGATTCTAAATAATGATAGGATTAAGGAAAATTTTCTAATTTTCAATGTAAAACTTTTGAAAATAATAATAAAAATATCTATCTACACGTATCACTATATTCTATTTAATTTTTTACAACTTAAACATTCCAATTTATCAATTCCATAATCTTTCATACTATTTTTTATGAAAAAAAATACCTTCAATTGTTTAACACTAAAATATTTAAAAAAATCAATTCTATAATTTACACTTCTTTGATAATTATATTATTTTTATTAAAAAATTATAATTAATATACTACTATAATAATTGAGATTATATAAATTAGAATTATAAATAATTTTACTAATTATTACATGTTAATTAGAATATATATTTTAAAATTGATATTTTAATTTATTAAAAGGATGTTCAAGGAAAGGACGTGTAATTGAAATCATATAAATTAAATTTATATATTATTTTTATTCATTAAAAAATATATTTTTATATTTTTAAATTAAATATTTTAATTTATTAAAAAGATATAAGCGGCTAGAAATGATAAAAAAATTGAAAATAGGTACACACAGGAATTGCATAATGAAAAAGGAATTGACACATATTTCACCTTCATTGGGATGATCTATGAGAGCTAAATTCTTGTTTGTTAAACGGGATAGGAATATGAATAATACATCTTTATTTTTTAATTATTTTTATTATATTTGTATTTTGTAAATATTTTTAATTTTAATTTAGATTATATTGTATTAATAGTATTTGTTATTATGGATATTTATGTTTCAAATTATAAAATATTTTTAAATTTTTTCTCATTTTAAAATTTGTTAATAAACCCTTAAATACCATAGGGATTCAAAATTTCCACGGGAAATGACGACCCGTAAAAGGGATGGGGATGAGAATGAGAGACAAAATTCTAGCTAAATGATGACTGGAGGTATGAGACATGTCCTATTTCTCATAGATACTCATTGTCACCCCTATAAATGGCTCATAATATAGTAAAATTATCAATTTATTTTCTTTCTTTATTCAACAATTTCAACTTTTGAAATGTGAATTTTTTTATAAAATAGGCTCTCTATTGTTAGTTATAGGTTATCTATCAAAATATTTTCAACTTTATAAATATGATATTCAATATAAGGTATAAAATAGAATAACACATTTATATTTTATCTATTTATTTAGTTATTTAACTATTAACTTTTTTTTAAGATAAATTTATATACTTAATTTTTTATAAGATATATGTAAATAAATTATCATTTATTTTTTAGAATGATTAATAAATTATTTTTTATTATCTCCCCGTGCATCGCACGGGTCAAATGATTAGTATATTATAAAAGACACACTTACCAAAAAAATAAATCCAGATTTTATTATGCTACTTTGTAGTGCATGGCATGAATAAAAGACCATTTCTTATATAAATACGGATATTTTTTCAATCTAAAGTACTGTCTTCATGAGGCTACGTGAGTGCTGGAACCCAACTAAATGAATGGTTTTTATATTTTTGGAGGCCCCGAGGAGAATACAAGAACTTCGCCATAATTAAATCTACGTATTGAAGAAGCATGGCGTTAGAATAAGAGAAAAGTGTTCACCAAAAAGAATAAGAGAAAAGTAAGGCAAATGATGCGTGTAGAATATCTTTTTATAATGAAAAAAAATTTAGTATAGACTTAAATTTATGATGAATTTTATAAATAACATGATCTTAAAAAATATTTTTATAATTTTGATATATTTTTAATTTTTAATTATATTTTAAATAGTTAATATATTACCATACGTAGGATTTATTGTAAATTCAATACTATACCATCATTACTCTTTTATAATGTAATTATAATATAGAAAAAAAAAATAAAATTATGTGCTCAAAGAAATAAAAATTGAAATAGCTTCACTATTTTATTTATCTTTTGTTTACATTTTAAATATGTTTTATAAAAATATTATAAACAAATCATTTTTCGAAAAGTAATGTGAACATATCAAATTGGAGACAAGGGAACGTACAGGCCGATAGCGTAATTAACAACGAAATGCAAGAGAGGGTACAAACATGCTTGCATATATACCTGCCCTTTCATTCTAAGAGTTTAATTATGATGAATTGGGGCTATCATTTAATTAAAATATTTAATTTTAATAATTCTTTAGATAATAAATATAGAAATTAACTATTCTAATTTATAATTATATAATTATTTAAAAAAATTTATATTATCAATCCATAACAATTAAATCTTTCATTTTATTACTTACATTTTCAACTCAATAAATGAACACCTGAAAAATAATAAAGTTTTTTCGGGGTCCGACCAGAAAAGTGAAAACAAAGTTTGAACGTACGACAGCCTTTTCTATTTACCCTCTTGTGTGGTATGATGACAAATAATTTCAGAAGTGGGGCCTGAGACAGAAAAAATAAAACAAAATTGTACGGGAACATACTTAGATTTTCACCCAACTGATGGGATTCTTGATCGAGGTAAATTAGAAGACAGAAAAAGAAAAAAAAAAAAAAAAGAGGTTGAAACAAAGTGCAGGCTAGAATTACATACCACGAGTAAGAGGAGATGGAAGTTAAAACAGAGACCTGAAGAAGAAGAAGAAGAAGAAGAAGAGGATGATGATGATGAAGTTAGCATATAGCATATGATAAAGGAGGGAGAAGGAAGAAAGATTAACAGAAAGAATACAGAGTCATGCACGAAGAAGGTAAGGTTCACCTCATGTGCCGATACGTAGAACTAAGGTTGCTTTATACACATTCTTTGCTTGTGCCGTCGATTTAAGTTGGGACATCACACTCTCCCAAAGATAAGCCAGCTCAAATGCAACACACTTTTTCTGAGTTCCTGCAATATGCTTGCTGCCTTTGTAACGTAATAATGGAAGAATTAGGATATGTTTGTTTTGAGTTTTTAATTTCTAGTTTTCATTTTTAATCTTTTAGAATTTATGAAAGAAAAATTGAAAATTTTGAAAACTATAAATTTCAGTTTTCAAAATTTTTGATTTTTCTTTCAAAATTTTTGATTTTTCTTTCACAAGTTTTAAAAAACTGAAAACTCAAACTAAACAAGTCTTAGGCCGTCAATACAGAGTTTCTCAGTGAATTTAAAATATATGCACATTGGTCCTCGAATGGGCCTAACGTCCTAACTCCTAAGGACCATTTTGGATGCATGCCAAGGGTGTCAAAACAAACAAAGAATTAGTCACTTACACAACCTCTCATTCCAAAGGAATTAGTCACTGTAGTAGATAAAATAAAAAATACAAAGAAGCCTCCTCACACACAAAAAATAAAAAACAAAGAAGCCTAATTACAACTTTACAAGACTTAGCGTAGTTGGCAGATAGTTGAATTAGGGATTCCATTTATTATTGTGCGTATGAAAATAGTTTTGTGGCCAGAGATTTACCCTTTATGGGCTTCATACCTAAACGTAACTAGTCACCAGTATTAATAGTGGATAACCTAGAAAAAAAAATGCCAAAGAAGCCTTATTGAAATAATTGTTTTCTAGTTAAGTGTACCAGATTTTCTCTCAATTGTAAATTATACATTTTTCCTAATACATCACAAATTTATTTCTCTCAAACATGAAATGATATATGAAAAGCAACTAGTATATATACAACTTTGACCAAGCAAAAAGTAATTATTTATTACATTGCCTCTACTTATCTAGCATTCTTTTACTTGGCTTAAAAAGATTCTTACAAAAGTGTGTTGAGTATATGATCTCAGACCATAGTGAAAATTGCAGAAATATAAACAGAAATATTGGTACACAGGCAAATGTTGCAATGGAACCAGGGACCAACTTCAAGCCATGGTAATAGATTATGAAGAATGCACTTCCAAATGCTATCATCATGCTTGTTATGGAGAAGAATAGTGTTAGCAGTCCACATATCAACTTCAAGGGCAAAGACTGATGAAAGTCATACTCAGCATAACGTGAGACAAGAATAGATAAAAATATTAATATTGTAGTTGCTGATGAGATAAATGCAGCAGCATCTGAGATTGCAAATACCAGGAATGCTGTTTTTCCCAAGTAGTTTGGTTTTCCCATGCTGTCACTGCCACCTGGTAAGGTCATTGCAGCAGACAACACTCCTGTAGCAATCACAGTAGAAATAAGCATACATTGCTTAGCAGTGCCTTTCATCCATAACTCTGCCTTTTCCCGTAATTCTGCATGCTCCTTTGTGAATAATTCACTAGCAGTTAAGTTCTCTGAATTTTTCATCCTTATGAATGATGGTGGCATTATCTTCTTCACTACCTGTCATGTGAAATGTTTAAGTAAGTACAATGCCTAAACATTAATTCTAATGATTACAGTTTAGAATTGCATATGAACAACATGATATCAAATTTTTTCATAACTAAAATATTACAAATGGACAGCCAAGTACACAAGGCTCCTACCTAGTAAGATCTATAAGGGTAAAGATAATGATGATGCTGACAAAATAAAGCCAACAATCTCCCCCAATGTTGGCTGTGAGACTCAAACCAATGACCTTGCTCTGATACCATCTATTGGATCAAGCACTTACCACTAGATTAAAAGATATAGTTATTAGCAAATGTGTAGCTTTAATAAAGTTTCTCATAATCACATCCAGTTTGAGGGGCTACATCCATGACAGGTGTCATGAGCTAGAATGTTAAACTCATTGAATCCTAAAGATGACACTGATCAAATAAAGCCAACAATAGATGTATGCACCTTTACCTCATTTTGCAAAGATGTTGTATGTAGGGTTTAAAACGGTAATCTCCGTGTCACAAGGTAGCATTCTTACTATTGTGCCGAGATTCATCCATTCATAACTCAAATATTGCATGTGTGAAAAATTTAAAGCTAAGAAATTAAGGGGTTATACCTCAAACCATTGTAACTCAAGGCACATTTGGAAAGCTGCTCCAGAAACTAATTCAAGTCTGCTTGGTGGTGCTAATTTTGCAGCCAAGTGCAGTAAAGTGTTATTGTCAATCTCATTATGATATGTCAGTATAATATCCTTTTGAGTTCCAATTTCATGTATGAGATTATAGATGTCAGCATGACGATTCACAACAGCTATGTGAATTATACTTCGATTACTCTCGTCCGACTCCCATATCAAGCTTGGATGAGCACTAAGAAGCTCCGACAAGAACTCAAAATTTCCGACTTCTACAGCAACAAATAGCAGTTGAAAAGGTTCGTTTATGATTTTTGTGATCTCCTCTTTTGAATTTGTTGTGGAGAGAATCGTGCTCCAGAGAGACTTAACAAGTTGAAGATCCACCCGTTGCTTCACGCCTAGAATACAAACTTTCATTACTTGAAATGAAAGACACATCTATATTTTTATAACAGACAAATAAAATTTCAATTGTGCCTTAATTTCCCAAATAAATGGTGAATATATAATGATTTACCGGGGTTGGTTTGGATAGCAAAATGATCCTCTGGACTTTGACAACAAGAATCCAACGGCTTGTGAGCCAGGAGATGCAAAGCGGTCTCATATTCATGCTCACTATCTCTTGCAAAAGCCAGCTCCAGCCTTTCTGTAGCCATTTTTAATGCTAAGGCTGCAAAATTTGAGATAAATATTATAAATTCAAGCATGAATTATAATTAGACAAGAGAGTAAATTAAAGAAAGTTTCACTGGCTGGGCTTCATATGGAAATAGAGCCATAACCTTACGAACTTAATAACCAATAAGATTTTGGATTGAGACTCGAAGTTCACCCACTATTGTTGTTGTCCTTTTAAGTCAAAAATTACAAACCTCTGTTTTGGCCCCCTAATTTCCAACAATCAATATATATGTCTCTTTTCCTTTTATTAAAACATCCCTACGTACCTCCATTAACACAGGAAAAATGCTAAACAACCATATATTTTGTCAGAATTTTATTTATAGAAAGATGTGTCATCATTGTTAGCTTTTAGAATTAGTGTTATACTATTTTATGTCATCCAATAATCATCACAATTTTTGTCACAAATTTTGTGTGTGTGTGTATATATATATATATATATATATATATATATATAGCAATACTCTTAATACAGTACATACCATAGTTGCCAGTGTTGATACAAGTGAAGAACAATCGCTCCCGGTCCAGATTCTCGAATGCTTCTTTGGTCAAGTCATATAGATGGTGAGCCATATCACATCTTCCTTGCAATGCAGCAAACTGAATAGGGGTAACTCCACCTCCACCCCTAATTGTTGGTAGGTATCGATCTCTTTCCAGCATTAAGTCAACAATTGGCCTGTTCCCAGCTGCAGCAGCAAAGCAAAAGGCAGTGTTGCCTTTTTGGTCTTTCAATCTTCTATGTTCATCACATAACACTCCCAAAAGCTCCTGCACAAAGTGAACATGGGTTTCACTTGAACCTGCACCTGCTGCAACATGCAGAACTGTACCCCACCCCCTTGTTATAGCTGCGTGCTTCAGCCTAGGATCTTTATCTAAGATGAGCTTGGCTGCTGGCCAATTCCCTTCCAATGCAAACTTGTGAAGGGGCACACATAGTTCGAAGAAATCGTTCATTGCTTCTCCTGATATAAAGCAAAAATATATCATATGTTTTCCAAAAGTATTATTTGAACTCATTTTATATGAGCTCTCGTGTCAACTCATTTATCATCCGCTATTAAAAATGATTAAAACAATTTAAAACAAACAGCTTATCAATCAGGGATAAGAGATAAGTCAACACGATATTTCAGGTAAAGTGAGTACACCAAATATTTCTCACTATTTTAACTTGTACATGGTCAGAAAATATATATGCTTATTTTTGCAACCAAGTTAGGGAATAAATATAAGAGGTAAATTTTCATAGATAAACTTTATCTGTTCATAAAAGCTTATCTCGCTTCCATCAAATACAAAGAGTAATGCTGTGAAAAATAATTATTTAACTATTAAAGGTGTAAGGCCAAGTTTTAATATAAGTTTGAGAGAAAGAGAGAGACAGAGAAGTCAGAGTACCGAACTTGTCTCTTCCATGAAATCAAGGTTAGGACTATCATGTTGATGAGAAATGGCCCTTGTGAGATCTGTTTGTGGAGTTGTGGAGCTCTCGCCGTCACTTGTCATTTCGCTGTCAAAGCCAATGAATTTACAAAATGGCATGCAAAATTTAATATGCATACATGAGAAATAAATCTTCTTACAATCTAAAATAAAGTACTTTATAATCTACTATTTATCGTTTAGAAACTAGGCTAAGACAAAGGAGAATGAATTCGTTCTTAATTAGATTAGCTAGCGATAATCAAATTTAAAATTTTGAATGCATGAAACACAATTCTTAACTTTTCAAGCTCATCCCATATTTCTTTGGCTGTTTGGCAATTCGAAATCCTTTGAAAAACATCCAGATTCACAGCACAATATAAGATATTCTTTGCTTTTGAAGCTTGCCCCACGTTCTTCATGTCTTCATCATCAAATTCATCCTCGGATTTTTCGACTTCTTGACCGTCTACTACCTTCTTTGGAATATTTGGTCCATTTTTTATGACAAGCCAAAGTTTGAAGTCCACAGATTGTATAAATATCTTCATATGTTCCTTCCACTGAATGTAATTTGTACCATCAAAGTGTGGTGGCCTCAAGATTGATTTTCCTTCCATAGTGGTTATCAAGTTTTCAACCACTGAATTGGTGAAGATCTCTGTTAGACCCAACGGTGGGTAGCTAGTATTGTCGTTGCCTTCATCCCTTTAAAGGTGTGCATAGGTATCTAATAATTCCAATGAAATTTAAAATATAAGAATTAGTACCACAGTTCCATCATGAAAAAAAAAGAAGAATTAGTATCACAGAATGATATATAAATATGATATGTAAAAATGGGTGGCATTTATGGTGGCCTTCTTATTTTTTGTTCCATCATAGATATCCTATTATTAGATATTAAATCAAATTATCTGACAAAAATGATAATTATCTGATGGTTAATAATAATTAGTTTATGATAGACCTAAAAATTTAAGGTAAACCTTATAATTTGCTGTAAAAATGATGACAAGCTCTCAAGCATAGAAAATGGCGAAACAAATCTACCAAATAAATTTCAAGATGAACAATTTATGGCACTCACGTGGATAGGAGGGAAGTAGCAACAATCATGACGCATTCGGTAATAGACTGTAGAATTCATAGTGCACGGTGATCCTTTAACTGGAAGGAAAAAATTGACTGAAAATAAAGTATGAACAAAACATTCTTGTAAAAAACTAAGCTAAAGAACATAGAAGAAGCTTTGCAAAAGATAAGTGTGGAATCATCATCATGCATGGAGAGTTCAATTGGTTTGAAATAAAGTTTGGATCCTAGTTCATCCACTAATTAAAGAGCACAATATTCATGCTACAAATTTCCATCAGTTCTAAATATGTTTTCCACTATTATTATCTATGTCATCAATTCTGCATATCTGGACGCATGTTCTTCATGAGCAAAACTTCTGTCACACGTCAGTCTTTCCATTACTTTCATGTTAGCAATTCTAAACGATGTAATCATGTAAAATACTTTTTATAAGTCAACAGTATCTATTATTAAGAATAAATTATAAAACTTAATCCAGGTATTAATTTATATGAATTAAAAGTGACAAAAATTATTTTGCATTATTATTTTTTGATAAGGTTTACATTATTTGAAACTAAGAAGCAATTTTTGCAATTTTATTATTTAATATATAAGAAGAAATATAAAATAAAAATGACATAGGGAGTGGCTATTGAAATCATTTTTGTCTAGTGTTCTCCCACTCAACAATATTATGAACTAATTTCTCTATAATATCCTTCCTATCTTTGGTACTTTAATTTTCTTTTACATAAGGCATTAAATTAAATATTGAACAAAAATTATTTTAAATATGAGATATGTTTATCATAATGGTGAAATTAAATAGTTTTTTTTTGTGGGGGTGGGGGAGGGGGAGCGGGGGCTAATACATGTAGTTGAATTTTATTTTGATTCATCTAAAATACTCTTCTTCCTTTCTTTAATTTATAAATTTATTATTTAAAATTAATTTCATTATAAATCCTTTTTTAGAACCTCTAAAGTATTTTAATTTTTTATTTTCTCTCCTAAAATACTCTTCTAAATTTTTAATATCACTTTTTGTTTTATTTAAATGCTTAAGTGATTGACAAATAAATGAAATAATTTAGATGCAACCTATATTTATCATCATGATAATAAAAATAGTTTAGAGAGTGAACTTGGCCTTTATTTCACATGTTTTTAAAGATATAAATTTTATTATTTTATATTGTAAAATTATTTTCTAAACTTTATAAAAAATTTGATAAACTTGTTAATAATATTTTAAATTTTAATTCAAATTAAAAGAATAGTTTTTAATAACGTTAACATATGAATTCATAATTTTCCTAAGAATTATTCAAATGGACTTGAAATTATGTGAAATTCATATTTAATGTTTAATATTATATTAATAAGTAAATTTATAAATTTACAAAAAAAAAATTCGTTGTCACAAAATATAAAAGTAAAAAATTAAATAAGAATGATAGTAAAAAATGAAAATATTTTCAAGAATTTAAATATAATTAGAAATTATAATGAAAATAACTTCAAATAAATAGTTTGATTAAGGAATAAAAAGGAATATTTGGATAAGTTAAATTATATTAATTAATTTTATAAGGTTGATAAATAGACACATAGGAGTAAACTATTCTTAAAAGTTCAAAAAAAATTAGATCTTAATAAAATGTGTGAATCAAAGTTTAAATTTAATCTCTAAAGTTAATTGTTATTATAATAGTGGATATATGTTGCATCTAAATGTTTATTTTTATTTTAAAAAATTATTTTAAAGTATTATATAAAAAATTATGAATTTGAAGATTTTCTATAATATTAATTGCCAAAGATAGATAAAAAAATGTATTATAGAAACTTGATCCCATAAAAGATAATGTAGAACAAATTAGTCTCTTAGGAAAATTAAAAAGAATACATTTTATTGCTCTTCAGAATGAAAAATGTAGGACAAGTTCACTAGTTCCTCCTTAATATTTTGATTGATTAATTTGTTTTATTTGTGTTTTTATCAAGGGTCAATTAAAAATATTTTTTGAATCATTATAAATCAATTTATCTTAAATTTTTTTGAAAAATAATGAGAAGGGACTAGCTTAACATATATTCTTAATTATGAGGGACAGAAAATATATTTCAATTCTTCAAAAACTAATTTGTCCGGGCAAACATTTTGGAGCCCAAAATTAAAAGCTTACTCATAGAAAAATTAATTAATGAAATTACAAAGTGAAAGTGGCAATAAATAAGAAAAAATATAATTGAGTCTACAGTCTAATAATTACAATTATCTTCTATATCTTTGAATGAGTGGTATTGTATTCAGCTCCCACCTACCAGTCCTCTCTAGAGAGAATTCACAGGCTTAATGCCTTTATTTAAGAAAAATATAAAAATGGCTATTGATGACACACATCATTAGAAAAAAAAAATTTACCGAAAAAAGTCTCATTGTTAATAACTTCGCTGCGCATGCGGATGGGATGGATAATTAAAAAGGTGGTTCTTATATAAATAGGAATGTTTCTTTATCTAAAGTAGATTGAATTCATCAAATGGCGTGGCAATGTGAGTGGCTGGACCCATACTAATCAAATGCACGGTTATTATCATTTTTGAGGCCATAAGGAGAACATAAGAACTCCCCCCATAATTTATCTAAGATTTACATACTGAAGCACCCCAGTGCTTGACTAATTAACAAACAAGTGTAAGAAAGGGTCCACCTTCATGGACACACATCCCAGGATATATACCTAGCTTACTTCTCATTTTTTCCCCCTTCTTGTGTACAACGACTCGTCTTCCAACTTGCAATACAATAATTTCATCAACGCAGTAAATTAGAAAATTAAGTGTTAAGAGGCATACCTGAAAATATATTTTTTTAGTCAGACCTGAAAACAAAGTTTGAACGACAGCTTATTACCCTTGCCTGCACAATGATGACCAATAATTTCATGGAGTAGAGTTTGAAGCAAAAGGGAAAAAATAAAAGGTTTGTTTTAAGAAAACCGACTTTTTTTTAATTATGTTCTCAATTTGTTATTTTTTATGATTTTACGAAGTAAACAATAAAGGTTTAAAAAATATTCAAAATTTCAGTTTTTTATATTTCAATTAATTTTTATTATTTTCTTCGTACAATCCTTAAAAATAAAAAACTAAAGCTAAAACCAAACCCTTTTATTTCAAAGTAAGGGAACTTACTTAAATTTAATTTCATCGAACTGTTGGATTCTTGATGGAGGTATAGTAGAACAAAGACATTGAGGCGAGTTTAAAGGGAGTTCATATAACTGTTGACCATAAAATTAAAAAGGGAGTTCATAACTCAAGAAGTAAAAAGAAGACCGGAAAAAAAAGGAGGTTAAGAAGGAGGTTGAAACAAAGTGCAGGCTAAAGTTGCATACCACAATTTAAGAGGAGGTGGAGATGAAGAACTGGACTTGGAGATGAAGAACTAGAAGTTAGCATAAAGCATATAATAAAGGAAGGAGAGAAGTTTATACGCAAAAAAATATTAAAAAAAAAAGGAAGGAGAGAAGAAAGGATAATAGAAAGAATACGGAGTCACGCACGAAGAAGGTTCGCCTAATAATGCCAATATATAGAGACTGCTTAATACATTCTTCGCTTGTGCCGTGGCTTTAATTAAGTTGGGTTATCGCAGTCTCCCAAATAATGGGGAAGACTTCGGCAAAAGAGATGGGGTGGACTACTTGAGCAATGTCTCCTAAAACTAGCCTACCTTCGAGTTTCATGCGGTACAATATTGAGAAAAGATATAGAGATCTAATATGTCTTTTTAACAAACATTCAAAAGTAATTTTTGCATTTTATCCTAATATAGGCTGATTTTATTTCAGATAAAATAATCGTAACATAAGATGAAAATGTTTATACTCTCTTGTGCATAATCAATCAAATGAAATTTATAAATTGATCATATACGTACGTTTTTGTGAGAAAGTTCATTCCAATTCCAATTGAATCCAAACATGGCAGGATGTGGAGGGACCGGTGGATGACGCACTAAAGATGACATCAGCTGCCCCAATACATGAATTGGAAGCCATCACCGTACACGTGGGATGTCCACAGGCGTCCGATCGACCCCAACGCGGCCAATTGCATTTCGAGTTCCTGCTAATAATGCAGCCTTCACAATTGGAATGGGGAATCCTTTGGCCGTCAACAAAGAGTCTAAAGTGAAGCAATGATTCCGTAAAAGAGAATTACTATTCTTGATCAGTTTAAATAATTAGTCAATTACGTACATACTCAAGCCGGTCTCCCTTAGAAATATACAAATAGAAACAAAAACCTACTCATTCTAAACCTCCCTTGAACAAGTCATTTGTAAGTAAGTATGTGGTATCGTGATTACTGATTATCAAATAAACGATATTTTCATAATAAACATCCATCCCTTATCTTTCTTTTTCTAAGATAAGTTGAGCGATCCTTTCATGTTAAACTTTTATATGATTTTGTTATTATGGGTGGTATACCCTCCCTTATCTTATTAATCAATAATGAAAAGTAAAAAATCAACATTATAAAAAAAATTGCAGATTTGACGTAATATTCCACACACACTGGTTTTCGCTTATTAGCCGGGGAACATGCTGGGCCATTAAAGAAGTACAATTCCTTGGCATCATATACTTTATAATTAAGTTACAACTTTAACATACCATTCCTGGTTCCTTCGGGGATATCCGACAAAAAACCTGGACAAATAATCGCGTACCAAATGAATGATGATAATTTTGACGATTCATACAAGGTTTAAGGGTAATGCCGTAATGGACACCAATTTTCGGGTGTTCAAAAAGCATTTGTGTTACTTTAATGCGCACGCCACAACAGGGAGAGGCCCCGGTGAAGTCAATGGTCCGTCAACGATGTAATGTATTCCAAGTGAAATATGTGACTGTAAAGCATTACGAAGATTAACCAAAAAAATAAAATAAATAAGACGAAGACTCGTTTTGGGCTATTTTCTCAGATCAATAAAACAATTATTGAATAAAGGGAAAATTCACTTTACCCAACTAAAGTTTAGTTCATGTGCAATTTTGATCTTAAAATTTCAAAGTAAGCAACTCGACTCCTTTAAAAAACCAAATCGTGCAAAATGACCCTTCTATTAGTGTGTTATCCAATTCTTACCGTTAAGTGTTATATCCCTCTCACTTGATCCTTTTATGGATAAAATATACCTTTATTGGAACTTAATTTTCCATCCCAACTCCACCTTACCCAAACAATGCGGAGCTCGATAGGAAGTCGCGATGGAGCTCGGCCATGAGGTAGGATAGCAGGCGGTAAGATCAGCCAAGAAGTAACAGAGGTCGACAAGCACGTGTCAAGGATTGGCTGAGGTGGTAGAAATGGCAAATGAGCTTGGCCGGGAGGAGCTGAAGATCGACCAAAATGAAATAGAGGTCATCCAAGCTGCAACAGCAAAGCAAAAGGCTGTGTTGCCTTTGAGATCATGCAATGCTATGTGATCTTCGTCTAGCAATCCTTGAAGTTAGTGCACAAAGTGCACATGGGTTTCACTTACACTTGCACCCGCTGCGACAGGTAGCACTGTACCCAACCCCCTTGTTATAGCCGCATGTTTCAGCCTATCATCTTTTTCTAAGTGAGCTTGGCTACTAGCCAATTCCCTTATAGTGCAAGCTTGTGAAGACGCACACATAGTTTGAGGAAATTGTCCATCGCTTCTCCTGAAATAAAGCTAAAATATTACACATATCTTTCAATTTTAAGAGGAGTTTAAAGGCAGAGTCAGGTATTAACTTATACACATGAATTTTTATAACTTATACACATTTACTACATCGCACGAATATGAACTAGTTTCCTATATTTCCTTGACATATTCTTATTAAGAAGTGTTTAACTTGCACTTTTCAAATAATGGGTATGAGAGTCAATTATTACTGTTGATGTGACAATATATAATTGAATAACAGTGTAAACAATTTCTACAGTATAAGTGTATGTAAGTGTGTGTGTAGAGGACGACTCGAGTAAAATGAGTAATTTATTATAAGAGTAAGAGAGAACACTGAACTTGTTTCCACTAAAATCAAGGTTAGGAAGATTGTATTGATTTGAATTGGCCATTGTGAGAGGTGGTTTGGGAGTTGTCTAATTCACATCGGCAACTGTCATTTCCTTGTCAAAGCCAAGAAAGTTGCAAATGGTGTACAAAATTTAATAAGATCGCATGGGGAATAAATCTCCTTATAATTATTACTAAAGTACTTGATAATGTACTATTCACCTAATTTCATAGAGAAACTAGATTAAGACAAAAGGAGAATAAAATCATAGTAAGATTCGCTAGCGATTATTATCAAAATTTTGAATTCAGCATGAAACAATTCTTAACTTATCAAGCTCGTCCCACATTTGTTTGGCCGTTTTACACTTTGAAATCCTTTGGCAATCCTCTGGATTCATAGCACAATATAAGATATTCTTTGCGTTCAAATCTTGCTCCATATTCTTCATATCTTCATCATCAAATTCATCCTCGGATTTTTCCACTTCTTGATCCTCTACTAACTTCTTTGGAATATTTAGTCCATTTTTAATCACAAGCCAAAGTTTGAAGTCCACAGGCTATATAATTATCTTCAAGTGTTTTGTATCATCAAATTATGGTGGCCTCAATATAGATTGTCCTTCCATAGTGGTTGCATTCCCCAGGTTTTCAACTTTTTAACCGGTAAACATCTTTCCTCTCAAGTTGCTAGGCTTTGCTTTGAAGTATTTTGTTTGAGAGACAACGGCTGGTAGTACTCTCGCTGCCTCCATACCATGCATTAATTAAAGGTATTCATAGGTATCTAATAATTCCAATAAAATTTTAAAAAATATAAAAAGTGCGTAAATAAAAAGGTAGGATCACAGAATTATGCATGATAAGTTCTCAGTAAAGAAAACAAGGAACCAAAATGTACCTAATAAAGCTCAAGATGAACCATTTAAGGCACTCACGAGGAGGGAAGTAGCAACAATCATAAGGCATTTAATAGACTATAGAAATCATACACGATGATCCTTCAGTGGAATAAAAATATTAACCAAAAAGTATGAATAACCTAACATTATTGTTAAAAAGTTAAGCTAATAAAGAAAATAGACGAAGCTTTGCAATGCTTGGATCATCATCATCACCACTAACGGAGAGTTCAATCAGCAGTTTGGATCCTGGTTCATCCACAAATTAAAGACGACATTTTCACTCCAATTAGATGTTTACAACGGGCTTCATGAAGTATTGTACTAAAAAAATTTAAAAGTAACAAGGTTATGTACATATCTCCGGATTAAAATATGTATTTATTAAATAACTTATTAACCAATGGCTTAACTATATTTTACATCCCTATAAACATGGATTGTTTTGATTTTAGTTTCTAAATTTTTTCGATTGATTTTGGTCTCTCTTTTCTTTCTGTTATAAGCTAAAAGCAGAGAAAATAACACACACAGAGAATGTCAGGAATTTCTATAATGTTCTGTGCACTGAATGATTACAAGAAGGCCTCTATTTATAGGCCTAAGGGGACAATCCTAAATACAGAATGAATCAATCAATAATGATTACATTCAGAGATAATATCAAACTACAATCAGTTAATATTTACACAATCACGTTGACTATTCTCAGAGGAGATTATGCTAACACCTTTCTTTTTAATATTATGCTTTTGGTCGATTTCATTGAAATTTAAAACCTATAAGAATTTTAAAATATGTATTTAGTTTTTATAAATATAAAAAATTTATTTTTTCTCCTTATAAATATTTTAAAAATTTTATTTCAATCCTTATAAATATCATCATTTAACAATATAAGTTAACTGTAGATAATATTTTAGAAAAAACAAAACAAAACATAGAAAGGAATTAAAATTAAAATGACCTACATTTATGAAAATAAAAAAACCATTTAAACAATAACTAAATAATTTGTGAACATTATACACTTAATTAGTGATTCTCCACATAAGATAAAATAATACAAGTGCACGGCCTATATATATATACAAACCTATTACAAATAAAGCAACGGCAGAGCATGATTTATAAATTATATATATGTATATATATACACACACTTAAAATGTAAAAAAAATTTATACACTCATCTAATTATGAAATATCATATCAGTAAATCTGGTTAATTCTCATCTTCATTATTTGAAAAGTCACGTAAAACTAAAAATTCGACTAAATGACAGTAAAAAAAAAAAATTTACACGAGTACATCAATTGAAGTAGTGGATTTTTTTTTAGAAGTTAATTTATGACTAATAGGACGCAATGACTTTCATCCGTGGCCTCTAGCTAAACAAGTAAGAAAATGAAACTTTATTCGCCAATTCAAGCATGGAAAAACTACATCGAGGTTCCTTAAGGTTCATTAAAAATATACTTGATCCCCCTCTAGATTTTAAAATACACTTCACTCCCCTAATTAATTAAGAGTTAATACAGGGAAATCCCTTCTCGTTAATGTGCCGTCAATAACTATTCTGCCAGGTGAGCATCACATGACTGATGGACTAACAATAAATCAAACGCATTTGAAAAGTCGTAAGTGCCCCTTACCTTACATTACATGTTATTTTATAAATTTGCCATTTTCTTCTTTACCATAAAGATGGCTGGTCATTGGTGCGTGTTGTCACTACTCACAACAAATTAAAAATATTATATTAACTAAATTATACAAAAAGTGCAGTTAGGGTGCAATCCAAGTCATCTCACATGGAAGTGTTTGATGCGAGCTGTCACTACCTATAACAAATTAAAATTTATAAAGTGTCAAGTTGCACCAAAAATAAAGTAAAGGGTACAATTCATGTCATCTCACAAAAAAGTGTTCTAATTAATTCAAGAGATTTGGGGGTTTTTGGAATCATTGACAGCAAATTAAATTGAGAAAATATTATGGGAAGAATTACTTGCACAATGATTCCCTCAAATTAAGAATTATTCAATCATCGGTTCAAAAGATAAATTCATGGCGGTGGTTACTTTCATTAGTTATGTTATCACACAACAATGAAGTAATTCTACTTAACGGTCATACAATCACGCTCCCACTAAGGGTTTGGCTAATATATGAACTAGTAATTCACGATCGTGATTCTATGAACCTATGCCAGTTTGATTACCAATTACAGCAACCTAAATCCTAATAGAGTTAATTTCAATCCCTTACCAATTAGATGTAATTAAATCAATCGACCCAATACCCTAGTGGCAGCTAGATTATGCACGTGAACGAATGCACAACCAAGTAACTCTTAAAAACAGAATTACAATAATCATCACAATTGATATCAAAAGAGAAAGCAAACGGGGAAAAAAAACCAACCATGAATTGCAATTAAAATAAAAGGAACCTTAAGAACAATCTCAGTCTTCAGTTATCCTTACACACAGTAAGAAAATTACTCCTCCATAGGGGGAGTGTCACAACCGTTGTTGAAGGGAAAAGCCAAATTACAATCTAGAAAAATCCACAATCCAACAATGAATAAGAACCCTAAAACCTAGAGAGAGTGTGTTCTAGAGAAAGAATGCAAAATTAAAAGTGGCGTGAATGAATGAGTCTTGGCCAAGAGCACCGTTCTCGTCTTAGCATGACACGGCCCATTCACATATAACTGCCAAGGCGGTCCTGCATTGCATTCCAGAAAAACGTGTCCCTATGTTCATCACTTGGGCAGTGAACAGTATGCTTCCAAGCTTATTTTGAGGTCCAAAACATTCGAATTAGCTTTTTAGTCTAGAATAGAAGTTGTAGCTCTTTGAATAAGCTTTCTAATTCCATAAGAATCACCTCAATCAGATATTTGTAGCTCTAGATATTGGAAAAATAGTAACTAAAGGTCAAATAGATAGCATCATAACCTCAGCAGTGTTCCTGAGTCCCTCTTCTACCCTAATGCACCAACCTGGAAGTCCCTATTATCAAACAACACTCCCATAAAGAGGTTAAAAGCACAAAGGACTTCTAAGAAATGATTATTAATGGGTTGCATTTATGCACCCATTTTCCATCCTAACTCTGAATAATTTGTATTTGGATTATATTTAATTGGTATCAAAATAGTGAATTTGTACTTTTTCCTTAACATGCATTATTAAATAATTTTGTAGCTATCATAATAGTTTTTAGTGAATTCTCATACTTTGAAAGTTCCATGTGCTCTTAATATCTTTTTGGAGTTTTTCTTGGTAACAGGGACCTCCAAGTTGGTGCATTATGGCAAAAATAAGGAAGTCAGCAGTACTGTTAACCACCCAGGCAATAAACAGAGAAGACAACACTTTGGGAACGCTCCAAGGACCACCCAGGTGTTCATGCCTTTGTAGGCTGTGTCAACTGGGCCTCGTTTCGCGTCTGTTCGCGTGGCCTCTCGCAAGGAAAAGAAAAGGAAAAAACACGAGCGCTAAAACTCATTCATGACTTTTAACTCTTTTTCTCTCTCTCTCAGTAGAATTTCTCTCACTCTCTCTCTCGGTTTAGGGTTCTCAATCATTGTTATATTTTGACATTTTATGGGTTGTAATCTACAGCTTTCCTTCAACAACGATTGTGACACTCCCCATACGAAAGAGTACTTTCTTTACCGTGTGCAAGGATAACTGAAGATTAAGATTGTTCTTGAGGTTCTTATTATTTTAATTGCAATTTATGGTTGGTTTTTCTTCCCCGTTTGCTTTCTCTTTTGATATCAATTATGATGATTATTGTAATTGGGTTTTTAAGAGTTGCTTGATTGTGCATTCATTTGCGTGTATAATCTAAGAGCCATTGGGGTATTAGGTCGATTGATTTAATTACATCCAATTGGTAAGAGATTAAAATTAACTCCGTTAGGAATTAGGTTATTGTAATTGGTAATCAAACTGTCATAGGTTCATAGAATCATAATCGTGAATTACTAGTTCATATGTTAGCCAAACCCTTAGTGGGAGTGCGATTGTATGACCATTAAGTAGAATTCCATCATTGTTGTGTGATAGCATGACTAATGAAAGTAACCACCACGATGAATTTATCTTTTGAACCAATGATTGAACAATTCTTAATCTGAGAGAATCCTTGTGCAGGTAATTCTTCCTATTATAATTTCCTAATTTATTTTGGCTTGTTATAATCTTAAAAACCCCAAATTTCTAATTGGCTAGTAACACTTCCTTGTGAGATGACCTAAGTTGTGCCCTTTACTACATTTTTGGTGCAATTTAGCATTAAAATAAATTTCTAATTTCAGGAGGTAGGTGACAACCTCTGTCCAATTATGCACCAAAAACAATGTTTATAGCTATGAGATTAACCAATGATGTATATTGAAGACAAAGTATAAATTCAGTAATTTAACCATTAATTAAGTACAATTCAAATGCAAAATGTCCAAAGTTAGGACGGAGAATGGGTGCATAAATGCAACCTATCAGCGTTCTAATTGATTCAAGGAGTTTGGGGTTTTTCCATGTTGTTGAACAACAGAATTAAATTGGGAAGATTATATTGGAAAGAATTACATGCACATGGGTTCCCTCAGATTAAGAGTTGATCAATCATTGACTCAAAAGATAAATTCGTGGTAGTGGTTGCTTTCATTAATTACGTTTCTACACAATAATAATATAATTCAGCTTAACAGTTATACAAATGCACTCCCGCTAAGGATTTGGCTAACATATGAACTAATGATTCACAATCATGATTCTATGAACTTATGTCAGTCTGACTACCAATTATAGCAACCTAATTCCCAACGAAATTAATTTCAATCCTTACCTAATGGATAAAGATCATACAAATAGGCAACTCTCAGAAATACAATTGCTGAAGTGCACAAACTAAAGGGTCGCGAAGAAAAGAAAAAGGGAGAAAGGGCAGTGCAGTGGGTTCATCATCAGACGGGTAAATATACTCCATTTATCATAAAAATTTAGTATGTTGTTCCTGATGTTGAGCTTGATAATTTGATATAGCCTATTAATTCTATTGCCTTTGCTGGTGGATGTTCTGTTATACCCACATTGTGAAGTTATATTGTTGTGTTTCGCCCATTGGGTGAGTATTTTGTTGATTGTTGAGATTCCCTAGTGCTACTAGGAAGACTAATTGTATTCTAATTGATTCATAGTAGAAGTTTTTGCTGGACCAGGTCCCGTAAGTTTTTTGTCCCTCTAATTAGGGGTTTTCCCACTTTAAAAATTATGGTGTCTCTTGTTTTATTTTTCTGCCAAATTATTACACTGCCTAGAGAATTTTTGGTACTACCTATTTAATTGCACAGGTGTAGGGAAATATTTTTACTTCCACTGTTAATAACAAGTTCCATTCCTAAGATTTTCCTAACAAAGTGGTATCAGAGTTTTAGTTTTTTTTATGAGGTTTAAATGGAGGAACATCAGAGGCCAAATATGATCAAGTTGAATTTCAAAAATTATAAAATTACTTAGTTTGGAAGTCTCTCATGGAAGACATGCTATACAGTAAGGATTTGTATAATCCTATTGAGGGAGATAAATATAAGCCTGCTGATAAGTCTGAAGTCGAATGGAACAAAGTGAATAGAAAATTTGTTGCTTTGATTAGGCAGTGGTTGGATCTTAGTATGTATCCACTTGTTGACAAAGAAACCAATGCTCAGAGCATATGCAGAAATTGGCAGATTTATATGAGAGGAAGAATATGCAAAATAAGATATTTTATTCTGAAGCTAGTAAATATGAAATATGAAGAAGGTTGTTCAATGCTAGAGCATTTGAGTAGTTTCCAGGAGATTGTCAATCAGTTGACAACCAATGAGATTATATTGTCTGATGAGTTGCAAGCATTATTGTTGTTAAGTTCTTTGTCTGGTAGTTAGGAAGTCCTAATTATAACATTGACTAACTCAGCTCCAAATGGGAAGTTGACGTTGTTAATGGTTAAAGAAAGCATGTTGAATGAAGATGCCAGAAGAAAAGAGCGAGGTTTGATTAGTGTCTCTACCCAGTTAGAAGCACTTGTTGTAGAGTCACAGGGGAGAAGCCAGAATAGAAGATCTCATAATACTGACAGGTCAGAGAGCCATAGCAGGTCAAGGGGTAAGTTCAAGACAAGAAAGGAATTTAATTGCTGTCATTATGATAAGTCGGGACATATCAAAAAACATTGCAGGTACTTGAAAAGAGAGAAATCAAGAGAAAAAGATGAAGACAAAAATAGTAACAATGATAAAGACATTGCTACTATTGCATATAATGATGTCCTTGTTCTACATCATGAAAACTTTATAAATCTTGCATGTGATGATTCTAGTTGGATCATGGATTCTAGTGCCTCATGTCATATTATTCCTAGGCGTGAGTTTTTCTCTACTTATATTGCTGGTGACTTTGGCAGAATAAAACTAGGAGATAAAGCGATGTGCAAGATTGTTGGTATGGGAGATGTGTTGCTTGAAACTAGCATGAGATGCAGATTACAATTGAAGAATGTTAAGCATGCACCTAATATGCGTCTTAGCTTGATGTCAATCAAAGCATTGGATAGAGAAGGTTACTACACTACCTTTGGTGGTGGGAAATTCAAAATCACTAAATGGTTGCTAGTTGTTGCTAGAGAAGATAGCAGTTTCATTACTCTCTACCAATTGCCTGGAAAGTTGTGTAAAGAATACGTGAATGTTGTTGATGAATCCTCTTTAGACTTGTGGCATATGCGTCTTGGCCACTTGAGTGAAAAAGGACTTGGCATTCTAGCCAAAAATCAGTCTCTTCCAGTAAAAAGTACGTCTGAAAACCTGCACTCATTATTTTGTTGGAAAACATGCTAGAGTAGCTTTTCATTATTCAAGACCTCATAGGAGACCGCATGTACTAGATTTAGTTCACACTGATGTTTGCACTATGGACACAAAAACACTAGGAGGGGCATCATATTTTGTGACCTTTATTGATGACCACTCTCAGAAAATGTAGGCTTTTGTGTTGAAATCTCAAGACTAGGTGCTCGGAGTTTTCAAGAGCTTCCATGCAAATGTTGAAAAAGAAAAGGGAATGAAACTAAAATGTGTCTGAGCAGATAATGGTGGTGAGTACAGGGGTCCATTTGAAGACTATTGTAGAGAATATAGGATCAGGCTTAAGAAAATAGCTCATAAGACTCCTCAGTATAATGGAGTTGCAGAGAGAATGAACCGTACAATCAATGATAGAATCAGGTGTATGCTCTCTCATACAAAGTTGTCCAAATCTTTTTGGGGGTGAAGCAATGAGAACTACAATGGATTTGATCAACCTTTCTCCTTCAACTCCTCTAGATGGTGATGTTCTACAAAGAGTATAGATAAGGAAAGACGTCTCATATAGTCACTTGAGAGTGTTTGGCCATAGGGATTTTGTTCACGTTCGAAGAGATGAAAGGTCCAAGCTTGATGAGAAGTCCAAGCAGTGTATTTTCATTGGTTATGGTCACAAAAACTTTGGTTAAAGGTTATGGGATCCAACAAGTAAGAGAATAATCAGAAGCTGAGATGTGATATTTCTTAAAGACCAAACCATTGAAGATTTTAAAAAGTTAGATAAGCTAGTGTCTGTTACTAGAAGTGATAGTGATGTTATGCCAAAGTCTCTTCCTAGTACTCCTGTTGATAGGGGGATGGGAATAAAGGTGATGAGCCTGCACCTACTCTTGAGGTGCCAATTGAGCAAGTTCCACCAGAACCACCAATTAAATCATAATTGAGAAGATCAATAAGACCACATAAGCCTTCTAAGAAATATCCTTCAGATGAGTATGTGATGATCTTTTATAGTGAAGAGCCAAAGAGCTACCAAGAGGCTATTTCTGATTAGCACAAAGACAAATGGTTGAAGGCCATGTAAGAAAAAATGAATTCCTTGCATGAGAAACCCACCTTTGAGTTGATGAAGTTGCCAAAGGGTAGACAAACACTAAAAAATAAATTGGTGTTCAAGCTGAAAAATCGAAGATAATGTCTCACAGCCAAGGTACAAAGCAAGGTTGGTTGTGAAATGTTTTGAACAGAAGAAATGAGCTGATTTTGAAGAGATTTTCTCACCAGTCGTGAAGATGTCCTCTATTCGAGTTATGCTTGGTTTAACAGCAAGCTTGAATTTAGATGTTGAGTAGCTTGATGTGAAGACTGCATTCCTTCATGGTGAATTGGAGGAAGAAATTTATATGAAACGGCCAGAGGGTTTCAACGTTAAGGGAAAGGAGCAACTTGTGTGCAAACTGAAGAAAAGTTTGTATGGCCTCAAGCAAGCACCAAGGAAATGGTACAAGAAATTTGATTTTTTTCATGGCAGATTATGGGTATAGTAAGACTACTTCAGACTATTGCGTATTTGTTAAGAAATTCTCTGATGGTGATTTTATAATTCTTTTGCTTTATATGGATGACATGTTGATTGTTGGTCATGACAAGTATAAGATTCATAGCCTTAAGAGTGACTTGAGCAAGTCCTTTACTATGAAGGACTTAGGTTTTGCAAAGCAAATCCTTGGCATGAGGATCACTCGTGACAGGAAGAATGGTAAGTTATGGTTATCTTAGCAAAAGTACATTGAGAAGGTGTTAGAGGGGTTTAATATGAGTAATTTAAAGCATGTTGGTACTCCACTTGCTGGTCATTTCAAGTTGAGTTCACAACAATATCCTACAATTGAGAAAGAAAAAGAAGATATGAAGAAGATTCCATACATGTCTACAGTTGGCAGTTTGATGTACGCTATAGTATGTACTAGGCCAGATATTTCTCATGCTATTGGTGTTGTTAGACGATTTCTCTCTAATCCTGGTAAAGATCATTGGCAAGCTGTGAAGTGGATTTTCAGGTATCTTCAGGGCACTCCAGAGTTTGTTTCTGCTTTGGTAGTGGTCAGTTTGTGTTGGATGGTTACACAAATGCAGATATGGCTGGTGATCTTGATTCTAAGAAGTCTACTTTCAAGAACTTGATGACTTTTGCAGGGGGAGCTGTGTCATGCCAGTCTAGACTTCAAAAATATATTGTTTTGTCTTCCACTAAGACCGAACATATTGCTATTACTGAAGCTTCAAAAGAACTCTTGTGGATGCAGAAATTCCTATAAGAGTTGGGCCTTGATCAAGAGAAGTTTGTGTTATTTTGTGATAGCCAGAGTGTTATCCATTTCAGCAAGAACCGGACATTTCATTCCATGTCGAAGCATGTAGAGGTGCGATGTCGTTAGATATGTAAAGCACTAGAGATGAAGTTGCTTTCATTGGAAAAAATCCATACTGATGATAATGGTTCAAATATGATGACTAAAGCATTGCCATTGGCGAAGTTTGTTTCTTGTAGAGAGAAGACGAGCTTAGTGGAGTAGCGCATCTCCACTTGAGTCGGGAAGTGGGAGATCTGTTGGTGGGCTTCTCTCCTCATAGTGCCCAACAACTAATAAAGAAAAAAAAAGAAATTACAAAGAAAAGGAAAATTGAAAAGAAACAAAAAGCAAAAACGCTACAGTAAGCGTGAATTTGAAAAACACAAAAACGTGAAGTGCACAAAGTGGAGCGTCATGGAGAAAAGAAAAGGGAGAAAGGACAATGCAGTGCCATCAGACTGGTAAATGCGCTCCGTTTATCATGAAAATTTAGTATGTTTTTCTTGATGTTGAGCTTGATAGTTTGATATAGCTTGTTAATTTTATTTCCTTCTTCGGTGGCTGTTCTGTTATATCCACATTGTAAAGTTATATGGTTGTGTGAGTATTTTGTTGATTTTTGAGATTTCTTAGTGCTACTAGGAAGACTGATCATATTCTCATTGATTCATAGTGGAAGTTTTTGCTAGACCAGGTCCCATGAGTTTTTTGTCCTTCTAATTGGGGATTTTCCAACGTTAAAAATTATGATATCTCTTATTTTATTTTTCTGCCAAATTATTTCACTGCCTAGAGAATTTTTGGTACTACCTATTTAACTACACAAGTGTGGGGGAAATATTTTTTGCTTCCGCTATTAATAACAGGTTTCATTCCTAAGATTTCCTAAACAATTGCAATAATCCATACAACTGATATTCAAAAGAGATGATAAAAAGGAAAGGAAAACCAACCATAAATTGCAATAAAAAGATCAATAATCTCATGAGCAATCTTAATCTTCAACTATCTCTGTGCATGATCAGGAGATTACTCCTCCATAGGGGGAATGTCACAATCGTTGTTGAAAGAAAATGCCAAATTACAATCCAAAATGAGAACTATAACAATGATTGAGAGCTCCTAAAACCTAGAGATAGAGTAGAGCGAGTGTTGAAAACTCAAACTAAAATTAGGTTACAAATCATGTACGCTATTTTTCTTTCTTTGGCCTAAACGAGAACAGCAAAATAGGGCCCAGTTCGCATCGCGCTGACGCGATCTACCCTCATATGATCGCTGGCGATCATTGGCTCTTTGAGGCGATCATTGGCTATTTGAGCGATCCTATAAGAAAAACTGTGAACGTGCTCCTTATGTTCACCACCAGGGTAATGCTCAACCGCTAGGGTGGTGAACAGTACGCCTGATTTCTTTCTCTTTCTCTAATGCACTAACCTGGAAGCACCTGTTACCTAGCAACACTCCAAAAAGATATTAAAAGCAAAGAAGACCTCCAAAATATGAGTATTCACTAAAAACAGTGTTGATAGCTACAAATTTATCTGATGATGCAAATTGAGGATAAAGTGCAAATTCAATAATTTAACCATCAATTTAGTACAATTCAAATGCAAAATATTCAGATTTAAGATGGAAAATGGGTGCATAAATGCAAACCATCAGTCATACATCCATGGCAGCACAAAGATGGTGGTGGTGCAGCACTAGTCAAGTTGTGGCAAGGTTGTGACTTATGGTGACATGGTGATGGTGGCTTTTCATTAGTAGAAGCATGACACAACTGTATTAGCTATTAGAGAACTGTGGTAGTTGTGTGTTAGTTCGACTAGGGGGTCGCAACCTTTACATGTTGATGGCCGCTCTTTATCACAAACTGGTGGAGTGATTTTAATAATTGGTGGATTAGAGTGGTGACATGTCAGTTTTAGGGTACTGCTGCTTCTCTGTCCTGCTTGTGGAATGCTAGTTGAACAACTAGATGGTTGAAATATGAAGCTTTATAACTGGGTAGTTCAAAGCTTAAATCTTTTCTATTATTTAACTTGAGCGCTAAATCAAATCAGTACTTATTGAACAATTTGAATGAGTAAAGATTAAATCATTAGAATGAAGTAGCTTTTGGTACATTCTTGGATTAATTATGGATTGCAAGGCACCTTGAATTCTTGATTGATTTTGAATTTGGAATTATTGTGAAACTGTTATGCGAAGGTCTTTTAAAGTTAATTCTTTTATGAATTCTCTGTCCATTTATACATTTTGACTGCATGATTACAAAACAAGGAGTACTAGAATCTTTCCCTTTCCACTAATATAAGATTGCTAAAAGCCAAAAATGTTTTTTGGTTGCAAGCCCCGTGAGTTTTGATAACCAACAAAAAATAGGGATGACAAAAGGGTAGCGATGGTGGTTGTCGAAGGAAAAGGATGAAGACAAAAGTGGTATTGTGTCTAGATGTATAGGAAAAATGGGGGGAAAGGTTTGAGACTTTGAGTTTGTTTTAATTCAAAAGGGTAATTTACACAAATTAAGTAGTGTATTGGCGACAGTTAACTCTATTTCAATCTAAGGGAGGCATATGTAATATTAAAATCTAAAATGAACAAAATATATTCAATAGAATTTAGGGATGGTTGCTATAATTTACCCTTGAAGCATATATATATACATATAAAGATTTGAGTTAGCAACCTTAGTTGATTCAGGCACAGATATTATAATGCTATAGAAAGGGAGTAATACCAACTAAATATCATGAAAAAACAACTGAAAAAGTTTCTGAAGCAAGTGGAGCAGGATTAAAAATAAAAGTTGGCAAGAATAAGATTTGCTTTACAACTTCATTTGTATCAAAAAAGAACATTATGAAAACAATAATATTAGGAACCCTTTTTGTAATTCTTTTATATCCTTTTTGTACAACTGAAAAGGAGTAGAAACGTATGTGGTGCCAAAAACTCTAATTCTCTTTGAATTTTAGAACCACCTAGAAAGAAAGAATTTAATTTATTGTAAGAAGCTTCAATATCAGAAGAAAAAATAAAAGGAACATTAATAAATCAAAAACAAAAGCAAATTAATTTATTAAATAGAGAAATCCATTATAAAACAATAGCAAAACAAATACAAACTCCTAACATACAAAAATTAATAAAAGAATTTGAAGATAAAATAGAAAAAGAAATCTGTGATAATAATCCGATGACATTCTATCATAGAAAAATACATGAAATTCCTTTACCATGTGAATAGGGATTTAAAGAAAAAGATATACCAACCAAAGTTAAGCCAATACAAATGAACAAAAAATATCTGAAACACTGAAGAAAAGAAATACAATAATATTCAAAAAAAGGATTAATAGGACTTTCCATGTCTCTTTGGAGTTGTTCAAGATTTTATGTTATGAAAGCATCTGAATTAGAAAGAGAAGCCCCTAAATTAGTAATCAATTACAAGCCATTAAATAAAGTTTTAAAATGGATTAGATATCATTTACCTAATAAAAGTGATCTAATTAAAAGTTTGAATGATCCTAACATATTTTCAAAATTTGATATGAGATCAGGGTACTATCAAATATTTGTAAAAGAAGAAAAAAGATATAAAACTGCATTTGTAGTCCCTTTTGGACATTATGAATGGTATGTAATGCCTAAAGGATTCAAGAATGCTCCAAGCAAATTTCAAGAAATTATGAATAACATCTTTTTATCCCTACATGGAATTTTCTATTGTATATTTAGATGATGTTGTGATATTCTCTCTTAAGGAATTAACCAGCACATACAATATTTAAAATATTTTATTGAAATTATAGAAGAAAATGGACTAATCATATCAACAAGGAAAATGAAAATATTTCAAATTAAAGTTCAATTAATATGGAATTTTTAGGATATAAGATTTATCAAGGATCCATTACCCCAATTGAAAGATGTTTAAATTATGTAGCAGATTTTATTCCTAATATAAGAACTATTTCTGCCCATTTATACAAGCATCTCAAAAAAAAAATCCTCCACAGTTAGATGAAGAAATGAGTCAAACAGTAATAAAAGTGAAAAGTATTGTTAAAAGCATTATTAATAGTTGAAATTGATGCCTTTGACCTTGATTATGGTGGTATTCTTAAACAATTCCTTCTAGAATCAATAAAAGAACAAGTCATCAAGTATCATTCGAGTATTTGGCATCCAGCTCAACAAAAGTATTCAATAATTAAGAAAGAAATTTTATCTATGGTACTAGGTATCAGCAATATTTGGATTGTAAGGCAGCTCCCAATGTGTTACAAAAAGATGTTAAAAATTTTATTTCAAAGCATATTTTTGTAAGATGGCAAACACTTTTATCATGTTTTGATTTTGAAATCGTACACATAAAAGGAGATAAGAATGCTCTTCCAGACTTCCTTACAAGAGAATTTTTGCAGGGCTTTGCCCAAAATGAGCAAGAAACCAAATACAAAATATAATTATGGTCCCCTATTGGATCACAATAAGCAATCTATACCAACTTCAACATCAAAGCCTATGACTATGTTACAGGTAGTTAAAAGCTCTGTAACATCATCAATCAGTAAAAGCTCTGTTGAAATATCATCTCAACATAAATTTCTAGCCCCTTAACCTTTAAAACCATCAGATTTATTTATCACCAAGCCCTCATCATATAAAGATTATCCTTACATCGAAAAACATCAATCTTTATTAGTATTACCCACAGAAAAAAAATAGTTTATTTACTTTAGATAGAAAAAACATGTATTAGCATATCTTTCCAAAACCCTTTCACTATATATCAGTTTATCCATAAAAAACCTAAGTTTTTTATGAGTTTATTTTAATTCATATAGAATCCATATAAGTAACCCATATACCTAATAAGAAAGACTCGAATAGAATATCCTACTCCAAGATGAAAATCTTAAAAGTCTTCCTTGAAAGAATGAAATTAGAGTCTTTTCCAAGTGAAAGAATTTAATAGGAAATTTGAGCCTCCATATTGTAACTATTTTGATTATATAGAAGCCTGGCATCACATATTATACTTTTCTCCAAGCTACCATTCATGATTCTTTTGGTTTAAGAAGGGAATCTCTTATCACAATTCCCTAAATGATTTTTAGACTTTGGTCTAATACCCGTCATTTTTCCAAAAGAAGCCACTATATGGGATGTGAATATTTTAAAGCCAATACCTCATTTGTACCATAAATGAAATTAATATCATTCATAGGATCCTTAGGAGTGACTTGGATTATGCAATGGGATTATGATTCAGCTAAACTGGCAGAAAATACAAGCATCCAATATTTAATCAGAGTCATTAAACTTAGATGGTAGGGAATGTTTGATTTAAATCTAATTAGTAAAAGTGCAATCAATGCGTGGATATCTTATTTGCATAACCAGAAGAATAGTTCCTCAAAAGGACAAGCATCAACAAATATATCCAGTAAGATGGAATTTGAAAAAGAGACTCAATTTCTGGCCTAGAAAAAATAATTATTAACAGCATTAACAACAAACACATTAGAAGAAGAAATACAAGAACAATTAAAAGCCATATAAGCAAAATCAGAAGAAAAAGAAGATATCAGTTTAAGCCCAGTCTATTATTTTGAAGTTACTGAAGACCAGTACAACTTTTAAAGAAAAGAATAACTATAATAATAAAAGCAAGTGTCAGGAGCATCTCCGCACAGTAGAAGAAAGCTAAGACAAAATTACCAGCATCCCTCAATATTAAAAGACGATGATGACTGAGAATATTAAAAGTAAAAGCCACAAAAATCAAAACCTACATTATAAAATTATGGAAGCCCCTAAAAAGTAAAAATGATAGGCAAATTATCTTTTAGCCATCATTGTAATTGTTGAAGTCATGAGCCATTATTGTTATAGTAGGATATGATATCTATAAATGCAGTATTATAAGCAGAAGAGAGGAAAGGGAGAAAATACTGGCCTCAACTCAATATCAGAAAAACCTTGTATCTTTCCATCTACTAGTATAATTCCCAGTATTCTATAAAATCTTCGAAGTTTCTAAGTTTTCAAGCAAAATATTTGTAAGTCTTCTATGCTTAAAAGTTTTCTATGGTTTACACATATAGAGTTAAAAGTTATCTTAGACGACTAAGACACGACCAAAATAGATTATTAAATTTAATAGATCTAATTGAAAATAATCCAGTACCTAATCTTGAATATAGAACCCAATTATATGAAATGTTTCATACTGTAGAATTTTATATTAATCAATGTGAACAATATTTGGACTGTTTAAGCCGTTGTTATTAAATGTATGCTTTATATTCATTAAGGTGAATATCAAAGCTTCCTAATCAACTGTGGAAGCAAATTTTACAAGAAATATTTGATTTAGAAAGAAGAGAACAAAATTATGCAACTATTATGAGAATAAATCACTTTTATCTTAGACTTTCTACTATTGAATATAGAATCAAAATTCTTAAGAAGATTTATAAGTTTCAGCTACATGATTACTCTCTATTACTTAAATATTTTAATCAAATTAGTCTCTCTGTGATGATCCTCAGCTCTGGTACCAGAGCCTAAATCACAAGAGAGGCTTAGGTTTCGATCTGGATACAAGCTTTTTACAATGTTAAGAAAACCAGACCGGACTGGCCGATCCGACCGGGTTAACCGGGGACCGGTCCGGTGGCTAGTCCGGTTAGCATAAAAAAACCGGGGGAAGTCAAAACCGGGAAAACCGGACCAATCTAACCGGTTTTAATTTTTTGATTCTAAAACTTAAATATTGATATCTTATGGTAGTCATAGAGTAAAAACAAAAAAAATAGAATCAAAGAAGGACATTAATAAAAATTATTTGGTTGTTATTCTCCTCTCTCTATTATTTGTAAACTGCTCACTATAAACCTCACTGATTACTAACAAATATTGTTTTCAAATGCTTTGTGATCGTACTGTGAGGTTAAGACTAGAGAAGTTTTATATGGATTATGTTTATTTTTATAGATCTATGAATATTCTTTTGTTGATTATGTTAATATTAATAATTTAATATATTTATTTATATTCTAATTAATCATATGTATATATTTATATATATTTTTATTATATTCCAGTTGAATCCCAGTTGAACTGGTTGGACCTCTAAACCTTTGAACCAATACCTTGACCGGTTTGATGCTCGGTCCAGTTTTCTCTTCCTTGGCTTTTTATTTTTCGTTCTTCATATTATTGAGTTTTTTTTAAAAAAACAAAAAAGAAAAAGCTTGTATCCAAATTGAAACCTAAGCCTCTACCATGACTTAGGCTCTGATACCAGAGCTGAGGACCGTTGCGGAGAGATTGATTTGATTAAAATATTGAAATAACAGAGGGTAATGTACACCTAAAATTGGTAAATCTTCTTTAAGAATCTTGATTCTATATTCAATAGTAGAAAGTCTAACATATAAGTGATTTATTCTCATAATAGTTAGATAATTTTGTTTTCTTCTTTCTAAATCAAATATTTTTTGTAAAATTTGCTTCCATAGATGATTAGGAAGCCTTAATCTTAATCTTAATGAATATAAAGCATATAATTTAATAACAGAGACTTAAACAATCTAAATATTTTTCACATCGATTAATATAAAATTCTACAGTGTCAAACATTTCATATAATTGGGCTCTATATTCAAGATTAGGTATTGGATTATTTTCACTTAGATCTATTAAATTTAATATTTTATTCAGGTTGTGTCTTAGTCTTCTAAGATAATTTTTAATTTTAGATATATAAACCATAGAAAACTTTGAAGCATAGAAAACTTACAAATATTTTGCTTGAAAACATGGAAACTTCAAAGATTTTATAGAACGCTGGGAGTATACAAGTAGATGGAAAAATACAAGGTTTTTCTAATATTGAATTGAGGCTAGTGTTTTCTCCTTTGCCTATCTTCTGCTTACAATATTGAATTTATAGAGTTTGTATCATACTATTACAATAATAGCTCATGACTTCAACAATTACAATGATGGTTAAAAGACAATTTGCCTATCATCTTTTACTTTTTAGGGATTCCAATAATTTTACTGTGTAGGTCTTGACTTTGTGGCTTCTACTTTTAAGATTCTCAATCATCATCATCTTTTACTATTGTGGGATGCTAGTAATTTTTGTCTTAGCTTTATTTTAATGTATAGAGATGCTGTCGACACTTGCTTTTATTATTACAATTCTTTTTTCTTCAAAAATTGTTCAGGTCTTCATTATCTTCAAAATAATGGCCCAAGCTTGAACTGATATCTTCATCTTCTTTTGATATGGCCAATGAAGAGAAAATCGGACCAGACTGGCCGGTCCGATAGGGTTAACTGGGAACCTGTCCGGTGACCAGTCCGGTTAGTATAAAAAAAATCGGGGAAAGTCAAAACCGGGAAAATCGGACCTGTCTGACTGGTTTTTTTTTTTTGCAAAACTTTTTTTTATCCTAAAACTTACATGTTGATATCTTATGGTAGGCATAGAGCATAAACAAAAAAAAAATGGAACCAAAGAAGGACATTAACAAAAATTATTGGGTTGTTATTCTCCTCTCTCCATTATTTGTAAACTGCTCACCATAAACTTCACTGATTACTAATAAATATTATTTTCAAATGCTTTGTGATCGTGCTGTGAGGTTGAGACTAGAGAAATTTTATATGGATTATATTATTTTTATAGATCTATGAATATTTTTTTATTGATTATGTTAATATTAATGATTTAATATATTTATTTATATTCCAATTAACCATATGTATATATTTATATATATTTTTATTACATTCTGGTTGAACCCCGGTTGGACCTCTGAACTTTTGAACCAGTACCTTGATCGATTTGATGCTCGGTCCGGTCTTTTCTTTCTCGGATTTGGCAGATATGACTTTTAATTGTTCTTGCATTTCTTTTTTTGACGTGTCTGCTACTAATAATTATTTTTTCTAAACCAAAAATTGAGTCTTTTCTTCAAATTCTATCTTATTAGATATATTTATAGATGCTTGTCCTTCCAAGGAACTATTCTTCTTGTTATGTGAATAAGATATCCATGAGTTGATTACACTTTTATTAGTTAGATTTAAATCAAATATTCCCCACCATTTGACTCTAATGACTCTGATTAAATATTGGATGCTTGTATCTTCTGCCAGTTTAGCTGAATCATAATCCCATTGCATAATCTAGGTTACTCCTAAGGATGCTACGAATGATATTAATTTCATTTCTGGTACAAATGAGATTTTGGCTTTAAAATATTCATGTTCTATAGCAACTTCTTTTGGGAAAATAGCGGGTATTGGACTAAAGTCCAAAAAGTATTTGAGAAACCATTTAGAGATTTGTAAAGAGATTCCCTTTTTAAACCAAAAGAACCATGAATGGGGGCTTGGAGAAAAGTACAATATGTGATACCAAGCTTCTATATAATCAAAATAGTTATAATATGGAGGCTCGAATTTTCTACTAAATTCTTTTACTTGGAAAAGGTTCTGGTTCCATTCTTTCATGGTTAAGAACTTTAAGATTTTCATCTTGGAGTGGGATATTCTATTCAGGTCTTTCTTATCAATTATATAGGTTACTTCTATGGATTCAATTTCAACTAAAATAATCTCATAAAAAACTTGGTTTTTTTTTTATGAGCTGGTATGTAGTGAAAGGGTTTTGGAAAGATATGCTTATACATGATTTTTCTATCTAAAGTAAACCATTCTTTTTCTATGGGTAATACTAATAAGGATTGAAGTTTTTCCTAGGGCTTGGTGATAAATAAATCTGACGATTTTAAAGGTTGAAGGGCTAGAAATTGATGTTGAGATGGTATTTCAATAGAGCTTTTACTGATTAATGATGTTGCAAAACTTTTAACTATCTGTGACATAGTCATAGGCTTTTGATATTGAAGTTGGTACATATTGCTTATTGTGATCCAATGGGAAACCATAATTATTTCTCGTATTTGGTTTTTTGCTCATTTTGGGCAAAGCGCTACAAAAATTCTCTTGTAAGGAAGTCTGAAAGAGCATTTTTATCTCCTTTTATGTGTACGATTTTAAAATCAAAACATGATAAAAGTGCTTGCCATATTGCAAAAATATGCTTTGAAACAAGATTTTTGACATCTTTTTATAAGATATTGGGAGCTGCTTTATAGTCTTGAAATTTGGTGATACATAGTACTATAGATAAAATTTCTTTCTTAATTATTGAATACTTTTGTTGAGCTGGATATCAAATATCCGAATGATACTTGATGACTTGTTCTTTTATTGATCTTGGAAGGACTTGTTTTAGAACACCACCATAATCAAGGTCGGAGGTGTTACTTTCAACTATTAATGATGTAGAGGGGTCCGATATTGCTAAGCATGGAAAACTCTTAACAATACTTTTGACTTTTATTATTGTTTGATTCATTTCTTCAATCTATTGTGGAGGATTTTTTCTGAGACGCTCGTATAAAGGGGCACAAATAGTTTTTATATTAGGAATAAAATATGCGATATAATTTAGACATCCTAAAAATCTGGGTAATTGTTTTTTATCTTTTATTTCATTTGGAAAATTTTTCTGTAAATTTTATTGATCTTTTAATTGGGGTAATGGTTCCTTCATAAATCTCTTATCCTAAAAATTCCATTTTAATTGAACTTTAATTTGAAATATTTTCATTTTTCTTGCTAATACGACTAATCCATTTTCTTTTATAATTTTAATAAAATTTTTTAAATGTTGAATGTGTTGGTTAATTCCTTTAGAGAAAATCAAAACATCATCTAAATATACAATAGAAAATTCCATGTAGAGATAGAAGATGTTATTTATAATTTCTTGAAATTTGCTAGGAGTATTCTTGAGTTCTTGAGGCATTAGGTTCCATTCATAATATAATGTTCAAAAGGGACTACAAATGTAGTTTTATATCCCTTATTTTATAGATATTTGATAATACCTTGATTTCATATCAAATTTTGAAAATCTGTTAGCATTATTCAACCTTTTAATTAGATCATTTTTATTAGGTAAAGGATATCTAATCCATTTTAAGACTTTATTTAATGGCTTGTAATTGATTACTAATCTAGGGCATCTCTTTCTAATTCATATGCTTTCATAACATAAAATCTGGAATAACTTCAAGGAGACTTAGAGGGTCTAATTAATTATTTTTGTTAAATATTCTTGTATTTCTTTTCTAATATATTTCAGATATTCTTCGTTTATTTTTATTGGCTTAGCTTTGGTTGGTATACCTTTTTCTTTAAATTCCTTTACATATGGAAAAGATATTTCATGTATTTTTCTATGATGGAATGCCATCGGATTATTATCACAGATTTCTTTTCTATTTTATCTTCAAATTCTTTTATTAATTTTTGTATGTTAGGAGTTTGTATTTGTTCTTCTATTCTTTTATAATGGATTTCTCTATTTAATAATTAATTTGCTTTTGTTTTAGATTTATTAATGTTCCTTTTTTTAAATGTTCCTTTATTTTTTCTCCAAATATTGAAACGTCTTATAATAAATTTAATTCTCTCTTTCTAGGTGGTTCTAAAAATTCAAAAAGAATTGGAGTTTCTAGTACCACATACGTTTCTACTCTTTTTTCAGTTGTCGAAAAAGGATACAAAAGAATTATAAAAGGGGTTCCTAATATTATTATGTTCATAATATTCTTTACTAATAATACAAATGAAGTTGTAAAGCAGATCTTATTCTTGCAAACTTTTACATTTGAAAGCTTATAATTTATTTTTAATCCTGCTCTACTTGCTTCTGAAACTTTTTCAGTTAATTTTTCATATTATTTAGTCGGTATTACTCCCTCTTGTATAGCATTAATATCTGCCTCTTAATTAACTAAAGCTGCTAACTTAAATCTTTCTTCTTTAACAATAAGAGTGATATTTGTCCACCATTTATGAGTGGTTATTAAGCTTAATATAGTAATAAAAGATATAGAACTTTCACCTTCTTCCGATTCTTTTATAGTTATTGATTTTGGGTTTTGTATTTTTATAATTTGTTCTCTTCTAGTTTTAATAATCTGAATTCTAATGCAATATTTTGTTGCTTTAATTTTGAAATTTCTTGTTTTAATTTCATTTTGTAAATCTTTTACTGTAACCAATTCTTTAGGAATTTTAAATCTATTATAAACTTCTTTTATTTCTATTGGTCTTATTTCTTTTTGATGTTGCTCTTCTTTTGTAATTAATTCATTTAATTGTTGTGAGAATTCATTTCTTAATGGGGAGTCTTCTAATTTATCTATTATTGATATTAATGTTGATGTTTAGTCTCTTGTTAATACATTCAATGTTTCCCTGTACAATTTTCACAATTACATATGCCTGGTCCTAAACAATAATTTTTTTCTTCCTCTATTTCTGATTCTTTTGATGAATTTTTATCTAATTGATAGATTTTATTATCTATTGCTTCTTCTTCTTCACTATTAATCTCTTCCTCTTCAGTTTCTAGTTACAGTTGAATTAATTAATATTATTAATAAAATTTGTTTTAATTCTTCATTAGTTATTTCATTTATTTTTTCTTGTGCTTTACAATTTTTTGCATAGTGCTTGGTTTTTTACGTCTCCAGCACATATTTTCCTTTTTAATTGCTCTTTTATGCTTTCTCTTTGTAGGTGTTGGTTTGCTTTGATAAGTTTGGGGAGGTTGATAGCTTTGTCTTTTATAATATCTTCTAGGATTATTGGCTCTTATAGTTTTAGCTTGTTTTCTTATTTGTTTCTTTCATTGGCTACTAGATGTTTTTAAAGGATCCACTGCATATTGCTGGCAAAAGTTTCCTAATTCTTTTCTACTATTTAATTTTTCTTTTCTCATTCTGTTTTGCAATTTTATATCAGTACAAACTTCTATTCTAGTTCTACTATAGTATTATGAATTTGACCAAAAGTTAATTGTTCATAAGGGATTTGAGTGCCAAAGTGATATTGTAATTTTTAAATAACTTTTACTGCAAATAATCTTAGTAAAGCTACCACAAATCTCTCTTTCTAAAAAGGTGCATTAGCATCTTCTCTCATCATTACCTTAGACATGAACACATCTTTATACCATCTATAATCAGACATGCTTGGATATTTTAAATTAATTAATTGAATTCCTATCCTCTCCCTAAATATACTTGGATCTCCTATAAAGTTTTTAATTATTGAAAAGATTAAAGTTGTTATTGCATCTGATCTTGTAATTTCTTCTTTCTATTTACAGTAATAAATATTGTACTTCTATCTTCTTAGGTTAGGAAATTATCCCACCAATCTTTTAACTGTTCGATAAATTCTTGTGTTATGGCTTTTGCTGCATCGGCTTCTGGCATATCTTTCAATTTAAATGTCATGACTGCCATTGCCAATTGACAGTAAGGTCTAATATAGCTTGTTCACTCATTCCATCTAGATTCTAATCTTCTAAACATCCTCTACAGAAGGAAATTTGAATTATTAAATTTCTCTCTTCAAAACTTAAATCAGCTGGTGTAGGTCTGGCATAGTAAAAGGTTCTCTTTTAATTAATACTTTTAGTATCTGTGATGCAATTGGAGAACATTGGGTATCCTCATGGACTGGGGTTGCTACACTAGCTCTAGTACTATTATCAATTCCTCTTATATCTATGTTAATTGTTGAGCCATCTACTGAATGTCCAAATGATTCAGGTTTATATATATGAGATTCTCGTATTTTTACATATGCTTAGCTATTCATCCTTAACCTTATATTGTTTCCTTCTGTGTATTTTTAATAGCTGTTGGTTCTACTACATCTTCTAGTAACTATTTTTCTGGGATATGTTTTAGTTTCTTAGGAACTTATACTGTGGTTTTTCTTAAATTTTTCTGTGCCAATATGGTTTCATCGCTTGGAGATTGTCTTAAAGCTCTAAAATTATAATCTATCTTAGTTACCTTATAATATATCCTATATATTGTCTGAAAAGGATCATATTTCTCATCTATTATATCGTTAGGGGTTTTTACATATAATTTTATGGCCTATGAAGCATACTCATTATTTATATTCATTACAAAGTTAGGATAACAATTAAAGAAAACTGGACTATCATGACAGTTACTTTCTAAGGTAGCTATTAATGAGTCTTCAATTTTTTAAACCTTATATATCTTAGTATTATTAATATGGGAATACTTACCCCTATCTTAAAGTTTGATTTTGCCACAACTTGTATTAGTCCTAAATGTATAAAATTAAACCCTTGCTCTTTATGCTCGCATATCTTTTCAGCTTCTAATATATTTATTATATTATTATTATTTGTTCCTGGATAACTATATTCTAACATAAGAACTTCTTTATCTCTTTGTTATAAAAAATGTTGACTTTTATAAACTTCATTTTTTCTAATTATTGATATGGACCAATTATTTAATCTTTCTTCTATTTTTGCAATTTGTAATTTTGACGGGGAGCTGTTATCGTTATTATTGGATGTTGAAGCTTCTTCATTATTTGTTGACACTACTATTTCACTATTTCTTCGTAAGTTCAGATTACTCAAAATTCTAAGAAAAGCTGCTATTAATCTTATCAAAGTTTTATGCTATGAGGTCATCCTAGCTGACCAGCGATTTCACTGCCTCACTCAGGACTTACTGTCGAGACCAGTATCTGGATTGACAAATGTATGAATAGCTTTCACCACTATAGTAGACTCTAAATCAAATTAACCAATAGAACTTGCTTAGAGAGATAAGAAACAGAACTTAAACAAAAAACTAACTCACCAGTATGAAGAACAACAAAGAAAAAAACTTCTATTCAGATCAAAACCTATATACATATATATACATACACACGCACTTAATTTGAAAAAATGTAATGGACAAAACTAAGCCCCCTTGGTACACGCGAACCCTGCCGACAAGTTAGGTTCCACCTACGTACACGGAAACCCTACCGACAAGTTAGGTTTAGTTTTCAAAGTTCTTGAACGGTTCATTACATTAATTACTATTAAGGATTAATGATATAACCAAAATAATTAAACTTTATAAATATACTTGATTATTCTCCTTGAACTAACTATTCATATATTATTTTTAACCATTGCTACTATCAATGTTATCAATTCTTCATGCTATTATCCATGTTAGCAATTTTAAACAATGTAAAATAGTTTTAAACTTTCTATAAGTTAACAGTTTTTTAAGAATAAAACTATAAAATATTAATATTAATTTATATATTGTAAAACTAAAAAATATTTTACCGTGTTTGAAATTAAGAAGCAATTTTTGACTATTTCTTATTTGATATGAGAATAATATAAAATAAAAATTTATATTTATAAATGATTTTTAATTAAATGATTAAAAATTTTAAAATTCAAATGATATATATTATAAAAGACACACTTACCAAAAAAGTAAATCCAGATTTTATAACGCTACTTTGTCGTACATGGCATGAATAAAAACGTAATTATTTCTTATATAAAAACGGATTTTTTTTTTCAATCTAAAGTACTGTCTTCATAAGGCTATGTGAGTGGTGGAACCATATAAATGAATGGTTATTATATTTGGGGCAAATTACATTCTTATTGAAATTTTTGAAAATATAACTCATACCTTTTATAATTGTCCAGCTTGTACTCATATCTCTTTACTTGTCAAATTTTAGATATTTATATTATAGTACACTCCTCATTCACAAAACACAGTTAGTAAACTTAATAGAATGATATTTTTGTGATATTAACTATTTTTAAAGATATTTTTATAATTTTATTAATTAAAAATAGTTAATATTATAAAAATATCATTCTCATTAAAGTTAATGTGTATTCTCATGAATGTGAAGTGTGACTATAATATAAATACTCAAAATTTGACAAACAGAATAGGTGTGAATATAACCTAAATAACTAAAAAAGATGTGAATTATATTTTCACAAATCTCAATAAAAACAAATATAATTTACCCTTATATTTTTGGAGGACACGAGGAGAATATGAGAACTTAGTCATAATTAAATCTACCTACTGAAGAACCATGGTGTTAGAATAAGAGAAAAGTGTTCACCAAAAAGAATAAGAGAAAAGTAGGCGAAATGATGCGTGTAGAATATCTTTTTACAATGAAAAAGATTAATATAGATTTAAATTTATGATAAATTCTACACATAATATAATCTCAATAAGTATTTTTATAGTATTTATATATTTTTAATTTTAAATTATGATTTAAATAGTTAATTAGAATTTATTGTAAATTCAAAACTATATAACCATTTCTCTTTTGTAATATACTTATAATATAGAGAAAAAAAATAAGTAAGATAGTGTGCTCAAAAAAAGTAAAAATCGAAATAGCTTCACCATCTTATCTATCTATTGCTTATATTTTAAATATTTCTTATAAAAATATTATAAACAAATAATTTTTCGAATAGTAACGTGAACATATCAAAATGGAGACATGGGAACGTACAAGCCGATAGCGTAATTAACAACGAAATGCAAGAGAGGGTACACACATGCCAGCATACCTACCCTTTCATTTTATTGCGTACATTTTCAACTCAGTAAATGAATACCTGAAAAATAACAAAGCTTTTTCTGGGTCCGACCTGAAAAGTAAAGGCAAAGTTTGAACATACACAGCCCTTTCTATTTACCCTCTTGCGTGCTATGATGACAAATAATTTCAGAAGTGGGGCCTGAGGCGGAAAAAAAAAAAAAGTAAAATGTTTCAAAATTGTACGGGAACATGCTTAGATTTTTACCCAAGTGATGGGATTCTTGACCGAGGTAAATTAGAAGACAGAAAAAAAAAAAAACAGGTTGAAACAAAGTGCAGGCTAGAATTACATAACACGATTAAGAGGAGATGGAAGTTAAAACAGAGACCTGAAGAAGAAGAAGAAGAAGAAGATGATGATGATGATGAAGTTAGCATATAGCATATGATAAAGGAGGAAGAAGGAAGAAAGAATAACAGGAAGAATACAGAGTCATGCACGAAGAAGCTAAGGTTCACCTCATGTGCCAATACACAGAACTGAGGTTGCTTTATACATATTCTTTGCTTGTGCCGTCGATTTAAGGTGGGACATCGCACTCTACCAAGCATAAGCCAGCTCAAACGCAACACACTTTTTTGAGTTCCCGCAATATGCTTGCTGCCTTTGTAATGTAATAATGGAAGACTTTGGCCGTCAACAGAGAGTTTCTCAGACAATTTAAAATACATGCACGGCGGTTCTTCAATGGGCCTAAGGAAATAAACCTCCTAAGACAAAACCTAACCTTGAACACGTCCCCAATTGAGTATAACAAGCCTGATGGGCCTAAGGACCATTTTGGTTGCATGCCACGGGTGTTAAAACAAACAAGGGATTAGTCACTTACGCAGCCTCTCATCCCAAAGGGATTGGTCACATAAGCCTAATTCAACTCTACAAGACCTAGCACAGTTAGTACCTAGTTGGATTAGGAGTTTGATTCCTTACTGTGTGTATGAAAAATATTTTGTGACCAGAGGTTTACCCCCTAGAAGCTCCACACCTAAATGAAACTAGTCATTAAAACCAATGGTGGATTGGAACAATTGTTTTCTCTATCCTTTTCAATCTACCAAATTTTCTCTCAATTATAAATTCTAAATTTTTCCTAGTACATCACAACTTTATTTTTCTCAAACATGAAATGATATATCAAAAGCAACTAGTATATATACAACTTTGACCAAGCAAAAAGTAATTATTTGTTACATCGCCCTCTACTTATCTAGTACATAAAGCATTTTTTTACCTGGTTTAAAAACATTCTTACAAAAGTGGGTTGAGTACATGATCTCAGACCATAGTGAAAATTGCAGAAATATAAACAGAAATATTGGTACACAGGCAAATGCTGCAATCAGACCAGGGACCAACTTCAAGCCATGGTAATAGATTATGAAGAAGGCACTTCCAAATGCTATCATCATGCTAGTTATGGAGAAGAATAGTGTTACCAGTCCACATATCAGCTTCAAGGGCAGTGACTGATGAAAGTCATACTCAGCATAACGCGAGACAAGAATAGACAAGAATATTAGTATTGCAGTTGCTGCTGAGACAAATGCAGCAGCATCTGAGACTGCAAATACTAAGAATGCTACTTTTCCCAAGTAGTTTGGTTTTCCTGTGCTATCACTGCCACCAGGTAAGGTCATTGCAGCAGATAACACTCTTGTAGCAATCACAGTTGAAATAAGCATACAATTCTCAGCCGTGCCTTTCATCCAAGACTCTGCCTTTTTTCGCAAATCTGCATGGTCATTTCTGAACAATTCACGAGCAGTCAAGCCTTCTGAATTTTTCATCTTTATGAATGATGGTGGCATTATCTTCTTTACCTCCTATCATATGAAATGTTTAAGTAAGTACGATGCCTAAATATTATGTCTTAAGCGCTTACCACCAAGCTAAATGTTATAATTGTTAGCAAATGTGCAACTTTATTATTTCACTACATCCAACTTAAGGGGTTGCCCTCATTACAGGTACCATGGGTTGGGATGTTAAGCCCATCAAATCCTAAGGGTGACGCTGACCAAATAAAGCCAACAATAGATGTACATACCTTTATTCCTGTTTTGCAAGGATACTATATCTAGGATTTGAAACAGTGACCTCTGGTCACAAGACAGCAATTTTACCATTGCGCCTAGATTCACCCTCTCATAACTCAAATATTGTATGTGTGAAAATTCAAAGCCGAGAAATTAAGAGGTTATACCTCAAACCATTGTAACTCAAGGCACATTTGGAAAGCTGCTCCAGAAACTAATTCAAGTCTGCTTGGTGGTGCTAATTTTGCAGCCAAGTGCAATAAAGTGTTATTGTCAATCTCATTATGATATGTCACAATAATATCCTTTTGAGCTCCTATTTCATGTATGAGATTGTAGATATTAGCATGACGATTCATAACAGCTAAGTGAATTATACTTTGATTTCTGTCATCCGACTCCCATATCAAGCTAGGATAAGCACTAATAAGCTCCGATAAGAACTCAAAATTACCAACTTCTACAGCAACAAATAACAGTTGAAAAGGTTCATTTATGATTTCCATGATCTCTGGTTTTGCATTTGTCTCGCAGAGAATTGTGTCCCAAAGGAAATTAACAAGTTGAAGATCTACTCTCTGCTTTACGCCTGGAATAAAAACTTTGGTTACTTGAAATGAAGACACATGAATGTCAACAGTGAATCTGTATTGTTAAACAAATAGAATTTCAACCATGCCTTCATTTTGCTAATAAATCATGTGAATATATATATATATATATATATATATATATATATATGTATGTATATAACTATTTACCAGGGTTGATCTTGATAGCAAAATGATGTTCTGGACTTTGCCAACAAGAATCCAAAGGCTTTAGAGCCAAGAGATGCAAAGCTGTTTCATTTTCATTATCAATATCCCTCGCAAAAGCCAGCAGCTTTGGCCTTTTTTTAGCCATTTGTAAGGCTAAGCCTTCAAAATATTGAGATAAATGTAAGAAATTCAAGTTTGAATTATAATTAGACATGTTAGTAATGTATCAAAAAAATTAGACGTGTGAGTAAAAAAAGAAGGTTTTATAGGGCTATTAGAGAATAGACCCATATGAGAATAAGACTTTGGATTGACCGATGATGTTGACCCGCTACCATCGGATGACGCTCCATTCTCATCTCTCAATGATTGAACCCAGGAGATGATGGTTAAGGGTGTCACATCAAAATGGTCTATTGTCCTTCTTTTAAGTCAATTATTAAAAATATCAGTGTTTGCCCCCTTAATTTCTAACAGTCAATATCTCAGTCTCTTTTTCTTTTATTAAAACAAAGTACTTTAAACCATCTCTTTCTTCATTAACAGCAATACGTACCATAGTTGCCAGTGTTAATACAAGTGAAGAACAATAGTTCATAGTCCTTATCTTCGAATACTGGTGTGGTCATTTCATAAAGATACTGAGCCATTTCATATCTTCCTTGCAATGCCGCAAATTGAAGAGGGGTAGCTCCACCTCCACCCCTAATTGTTGGCAGGAATGGATCCTTTGTCAACATTAATTTAACAACTGGCATGTTCCCAGCCGCGGCAGCAAAGCAAAAGGCAGTGTTTCCTTTGAGATCTTGCAATGCTATGTGATTTTGACTATCATTGTCTAGCAATTGAAGAAGTTCCTGCACAAAGTGAACATGAGATTCGCTTGCGCTTGCACCTGCTGCAACATGCAGAACTGTACCCCACCCCCTTGTTATAGCTGCGTGCTTCAGCCTAGGATCTTTATCTAAGATGAGCTTGGCTGCTGGCCAATTCCCTTCCAGTGCAAGCTTGTGAAGGGGCACACATCGTTTGAAGTACTTGTCCATCGCCTCTCCTGAAATAAAGCTAAAATATATATTACACTTATGTAGTTATGTCTTGAATTTGAGTGTGCTTATCACAAAAAAATGGAAACAATTTAGTTTATAAATTAAATCTTGTGTTTGGATCTTTAAAAAAATAAGAAATGATTTGATTTATATAAATCTATAGAACTTCTCTCATTTGTTTTTTGAAATTCTATCAAAGTTGATAGGATTTAAGGGAAATTAATTTGACTTTAAAATTTAAGTAAAAGTCAAATCAATTCATTTATTATTTTAATCATTTCAAATACTATCAGAACTTTAAATGTGAGAGTGGATTTCCAAATCAATTTATTTTCATTTCTTATTTAATAATTTCAAACATAACATTTACAAAATTAATTCATTTACTATTTCTAATCATGCCAAACACTACCTTTGCATTTGATTGGAGATGGAATAAAAATGGGGTGAAAAATTTTAATGAATTCCATGTGTAATATAAATTTATGGATGAATTTCATATTTAGAAATATACAGTGAATTATCCATGAATTTTTTCACCTATTTTCTAGCAACCTAATCAAATATACCCTGAGAGAAGTTCTACGATACAGTTAATCAGTTGAAAGTTGGTCAGAATATAACTAGGTACGCTCATTTTTTGCAACTGGCTCTGAAAAATGTGCAAGATCAACTTTTAATATAAGTTTGAGAGTGATTGAGATAGAGATTATATACAAACTTGTTTCCATTAAAAAATCATTGATAGGAAGATTATATTGAGCTGAATTGACCGCTGTTGGATGTGGTTGCGGATCATTTGTCGAGCTCTCATTGGCGATCGTCATTTCCCTGTCAAGGCTAATAAATTTGCAAATGGTAAATCTCCTTATAATTTAGAGTAAAGTACTTTACGATGTAGTGTGTAATTACGCATTCTCGTTTAGAAACAAGGCAAAGACAAAAGAAGAATAAATTTGGACCTAGATAGCAATCAATAATCAAGATTTAAAATTTTGAATGCATGACTCTTAACCTTTCAAGCTCATCCCATATTTGTTTGGCTGTTCGGCGATTCGAAATCCTTTCAAGAGTATCTGGATTTATAGCACAATACAAGATATTCTTTGCTTTTGAATCTTGCCCCACATTCTTCATGTCTTCATCATCAAATTCATCCTCGGATTTTTCCACTTCTTCACCGTTTACTACCTTCTTTGGAATATTTGGTCCATTTTTTATCACGAGCCAAAGCTTGAAGTCCACAGACTCTATAAATATCTTCATATGTTCCTTCCATTTAATGTAATTTGTACCATCAAAGTATGGTGGCGTCGAGATAGATCGTCGTCCTTCCATAATGGTTGCATCCATGAATTTTTCAACCACTGAATTGGTAATTAAAGATCTTTGTTAGACACAACTGCGGGTAGTATTCTCGCTGCCTTCATCCCTTTAAAGGTATGCATATATAGGTATCTAGCTAATAATTCCAGTGGCATTCTAGAATATAAGAATTAGTATTACAGAATGATAGATATGTAAAAATGATGATAATTAAGCTCTCAGCAAAGAAAACGAAGATGAACCATTTATGGCACTGACGAGGAGAGGGAAGTATCAACAATCATAAGGCTTTCAGTAGACTATAGACTTGCCCGTGAGACTTCAACTGGAATAAAACTTTTGACTAATTAAAGAGTATAAACAAAACATTCTTGTTAAAAAAAAACTAAGCTAATTATATAAGCATATAAGATGCTTTGCAAAAGATAAGAGTGGAATCATCATCATCATGTGCATGGAGAGTTCAATCAGTTTAAAATAAAGTTTGGATCTTAGTTCATCCACTAATTTATTAAAGAGCACATTTTCATACTACATACAGTCTTCTCATTAGTATTATGTATGTTCTACACATTTGGACGTACGTCTGTTCTTCTTGAGCAAACTTTTGTCGCATGCCAGTCTTTCCATTACTGTTATCCAAGTTAGCAATTCTAAACGATGTAAATAGTTTTTATAAGTTAACAGTGTTTATTATTAAGAATAAATTATAAGAACCTAATTCAGATTAATTTATATTATTTAAAAGGGACAAATATTACTTTACATTGTTTGAAAATACGAAGCAATTTTTGCAAATTTATTATTTAATATATAAGAATAAATATAAAATAAAATAACCTATATTTAAATGTTTGTTTTGAACATGAAAGATTTTAAAATTAAAAAATGACATAGGGAGTGCTAGCAACTCATTTTTTCCACTTCCACTTAACAATCTCATGAATTAGTGTCTTTGGTACGTACTTTAATTATGAGAAATATTCAACTTTACAATTTTCTATACGAGACATTCAATTAATTTCAAAATAAAATTATGAGATGTATATATATATATATATATATATATATATATATATATATATATATATATATATATCGGAGGGTGCTAAATTTAATTTTTACTACTTCACATATATAATATTTTTCAAAACCTTTAATAAGGGTAACACTTTTATGTCTATGGTCACTCGTACACATTTATTTAAATTTTGTTTTATTCATCTAAAACACTCTTCTTCCTTTTTTTTATAAATTAATTATTTGAAATTATTTTAATTATAACTTATGTTTTTAGTTCTCCTCAAGGACCTTGTAATTTTTTATTGTCACTCTTAAAATACTATTCTAATTTTTTAATATTACTTTAAATTTTAGTTAAATACTTCAGGTGATTAAAAAATGGATAAAATAATTTAGAGCAATCTATATCTATTATCATGATAATAAAAATAGTTTAGAGAGTGAACTTAGTCTTTGTTTCACATTTTTTTAAGATATAAATTTTATATATTTTTTAAATTTAATTCAAAAGAATAGTTTTTAATAACCTTAACATATGAATTCATCATTTTTTAAAGAATTATTTAAAAAAATTGAAACTGAATTAATTTCATATTTATTGTTTAAGTTTGGATTAAATAAGTAAACTTATAAATTTACAAAAAAGAAAAACTTTGGTGTCACAAGAAGGTAAGAAAATCAAGAGTGATACTAAAAAATTAAAATATTTTCAATAAATTAACTAAAATTTGAAATTATAATGAAAATAAATTTAAATAGTTGTTTTCATTAGAGAAGAAAGAAGAATATTTCAGATTAATTAAATAAAATTTAATTAATTATATAAGGGTGACAATAGACATATAAGAATGATAATAGACTATTCTTAAAGGTTTAAAACACAATAGACCTTAAGAAATATGTGAAGTAAAGATAAAATTTAGCCTCTGAACTATTTTGTTATTATAATAGTAAATATATATTACATCTAAATGTTTATTTTAATTTTAAAAATTTAAGTTAATGCGTTATGTAAAAAAATTTGAAGTTGAACATTTCTTATAATATTAACTACCAAAGATAAAAAAAAAGTATCATAAAAAAGTAAATACTCAAATTGATATTTTAAAAAATAGTGCAAGATAAACTGATCCCTAAAAAAAATTAAAAAAAAAACACATTTTGTGGCTCTTCACAATTAAAAATATTAAATAACATAGTGACTTCTGAATTTTTTTATGGACTTAATTGTCTCATTGTGTTTTTATTATTGACCTATTAAAATTATTTTATAAATTATTAGAGATTAATTCATCCTAAAAATTTTCAAAAATATTGAAAAAAAATTAACTTGTCCTATATTCTTAATTGTGAGGTCCATGAAATGCAATTTAGAAACTAATTTATCCTGTTATCTTGTTTTTTAGGACTAAATCGGGTTTTGATCATAGAAAAATTAGTTAATAAATTTATTGAGTGAAAGTCACAATAAATAAATAAAAAATGGCTATTAATGGCACATATCATTTTAAAAAAAACATATTTTACCAAAAAAAAATCTAGTTTTTAATATAACAGACTACATTGTTGCATATGCGCCATAGGATGGATAATTAAATGGTAGTTCTTAAATAAGTAGGGATGTTTATTTATCTAAAGTGGATTGAATTTATTAAACTCCTGGCGGCTGGCGTGGCTTATGTGAGTGGTGGAATCCATATTAATCAAGTGAATGGTTATTATCTTTTTGGAGGCCATGAGGAGAACATAAGAACTCCCCTCCAAATTTATCGACGTTTTACCTACCGAAGCAGCATAGTGCTTGAATGATTAACAACCAAGTGCAAGAGAGGGTCCACTTCATGGACACACACGTCAATGCTAGGATACATAGCTTACTTATCTTTTTCTTGTACAACTACTCGTCTTCTGACTTGAGACTATAATTTCACCAACTCAGTAAATTAGAAAATCAAATGTTAAGAGGCATACCTGAAAATAATTTTATTTTAGTCCGACCCGTAAACAAAGTTTGAACGACAGCTTTTTCTATTATTACCCTTGCCTGCACAATGATGACCAATAATTTCATTAATAAGTAGAGTTTGAGGCAAAAATTAAAGGGGAAAAAATGTTTGCTCTAAGCAAGCCGATTTTTTTTTTTTATCTTTTGTTCTCAATTTGTTATTTTTTATGATTTTGTGAAGTAAACTATAAAATAAACTAAAACAATTTTCAGTTTTTCATTTTAATTAACTTTTACTATTTTCTTCACAGGATTCTTAAATACAAAAACACATTGAAAATTAAATAAAAACTAAAACCAAACCCCTTTTGTTTCAAAGTAAGGGGAACTTACTAATTAAATTTTTGTCCAACTAATTGAACTCTTGATCGAGGTACGGTAGAATAAAGACATTGAGGCGAATTTAAAGGGAGTTCATATAACTGTTGACCATAAAATTAACAAGGGATCGGAGTTCATAACTCAAGAAGTGAAAAGAAGACAGAAAAGAAAAAAAAAAAAAGGAAAGAAAAGATGTTGAAACAAAGTGCAGGCTAGAACTATTACATACCACGATTAAGAGGATGTGAAAGTTAGAACATGGACTTGAGCAAGAATAAGAAGATGAAGTTAGCATATATAGCATACAATAAAGGAAGGGGAGAAGTTTATACCCAAAATGTAAAAAAAAAAAAAAAAGGAAGGAGAGAAGAAAGGATAATAGAAAGAATACAGAGTCATGCACGAAGAAGGTTTACCTCATGCCAATATATAGAACTAAGGTTGCTCTTAATATATTATATTCTTGTGCCGTGGCTTTAATTAAGTTGGGTTATCGCACTCTCCCAAACATAAGCCAGCTTAAACGAAACACGCACCCCCTTTTTGGAGTTCCTCCAATATTATGCTGCCTTTACGTACAAAATTGCAATGTAATGGAAGACCTCTTGGCCGCCAACAAATTAAAGTGAATAAAGGTGAAGCAATGATTCCAAAAAGAGAGAGAGAAATACTATTCCTAGTCATTTTAAAATATTTATAGTCAGTCAACTACGTACATTTTCAAGTCGTTCACCATTGAATATTTGATAGAGTATTAATATATGGAAAAATGTTATTTAAGTTTATTGCCCGGTATTATATTGACTTACGTCCCATCTATATTAAATAAGATATAAATTCTATTTATCTACACCTTTTATATATATATATATATTAGAAATATAGAAATAGAAATAAACCAACTAAAACTAGACCTCCCTTGAACAAGTCAGTGCGCGAACGTGGTATCGTGGTTATCAAATAAACGATATTTTCATAATAAACATTTATCCCCAACTTATATAACCATTTGTATAAAGTATATGACAATTTACCACAAAAAAGTAAAGTATATGATAAAATAGAATTTTATTATTTTAACATCCTAAAAGTGAGTATATATTGAAACATCAATTTTATTATTATTGAATGTGATGATAATTTTCACTTATCTCATTTACTCATCACATCTAACGGTGATAAAATATGTATCCGATGACTATCCTCTTTTAAGCCGTTAAAATAGTAAAACTTGACAAACTAACGTGAAACAAGCTTCTATTTTTTATATTATTTTTTCTCTGGGAATGGGAATTCCAATATAGCCATAAGAACGGAGCTTTCTTTTTCTAAGCAGATAAGTTTTTTTTTTTTTTGTTACGTTCTAACCAGATAAGTTGAGCGATCTCTTAACGTAAACTTTTATATGATTTTGTAATTATGGGTGATTTTCCCTCCCTTATCTTATAATCGATAGTAAAACACCACAGATTTGACCTAATATTCCGCGCACAGCTGGTTTTGGCTTATTGGCCTGGGAGCATGCTGGGCCAGTAAAGAAGCACTGTTCCTCCTTGGCATCATCTACTTTATAGGCGGCTTCTGGTTCCAAACAACCACACGGTAATAAAATCTCATCCACACAAAAATTTGTTCAAAAATTGAGATTAAAAGCACAACATGGTCTATAAAATTACACATATTCCCTAATAGTTTTAGTAATTTAAAATTTGTAAATGTTACTTGACCCCACATCTTCCTTCTTTTTTTTTACGTGGTGGCAGAGGGATATATATTTCAACTTTTCGGTGACTGACATTAATAAAATTTTTGAACACAAGTTATCAACACTGTTAACAAGCTTAATAATGATGATAAACTAATAATCAATTATGGTGATCTCTCCCAGTAGAATGTTGAAGGTAAAGCTATCAGATCAAAAGTGGGAGGGAAAGGTGGGTTTGGCTGAGGACGGCAAAAAGGTGTCTCCTTTGTGTAGAAATGATTGCTACTTCTTTCAAGTGGACCACTTTTCTTCCCAGACTCGCAACAGCGAATGGTTTTCAAGAAGGAGGCTCAAGTGTGGAGGGCTTAGATGCAGGTTGGGTCAAGGGAGGTGTGTCAGGACTCCAATGCGGGTTGGGTGAAGGTGGAGATGGCAGCGGTGGCAGTAGCAGTGATAGGTGGAGGAGGATGGTGGGTTTGAAATTTTTCTTGGTGTTATGTTAATTAAACCATTTGAATCTAGATGATATTCTCCAAATCATTAGAAGAAGATGAAAGAGAGGAACATTGATCCAAGTTAATTTCGTATATCAATATAATGATTTTGTTTTTTGTCGTTGCAGCATATTTTTAAATCTTTCAAATTCACAGAAGCGCCCCAATTTTAAAGTATAATTTCAGTCCACATGAGAAGCTGCCCTACTTTAAAATTAGATTACAACTTTAACTACAATTCGTGCTTCCTTCGCGGGATATCCGACAAAAAAAAAAACCTTGACAAATAACAGCGTACCAAAAGAATGATAATAATTTTGACGCGATTCATACAAGGTTTAACTTTAATGCGCACGCCACAGGTAGAGGCCTTAGTGAAGTCAATAGTCTATCAAGGATATTTTTTTTTTAGTTAATAATAGTCTATCAAGGATATAGTCCACGTGAAAGATGTGATTGTAAGGCAAAAAAATACGAAGACTCTTGTTCTGCTATTTTCTGAAGTCAATAAAGCAATTATTGAATTAACTTCTCTATGAAATAATTGCAAAGCAATAGATAGACAAAATAGAAAAGTTATAGTAGAAAAATTTTCGATTTACGTTATTTATATGTTTGTAATCTTTTAACAAAAATATAATTGTACTCCACATTTGCTCTGACTATAACACTAATATGAGAAAATTCTAACAAAATATTCTCATTTTTAACCAAGATTAATCCAAAATGTTAAAATAATAATAATAATAATAATAATAATAATAATAACAATAATAAAACAGCTTTAACTCAGATACAGTTTCAAGGTCTATTTGAACTCAGTTTTTAATTTTTATTTTCAATTTTTTAATTTTCAGAATTTTGTGAAAGAAATATTACAAATTAAAAATAAAATAAAATTGAAAAAATTTATAATTTTTAATATTTTCTTCACAAAATCTAAAAAATTAAAAATAAAACTAGAAACTCAAATCAAACAAGGAGATTCTTTTTTTTCTCATCACCACTTATTCTCTCCAACTTTTGTTCTCTCTTATTCAAAATTCACGAGAAAAAAGTGAAGCTCTTCCAACTTACAATCTTCTTTATATTCTCATTCTTTAAGAAATACCCACTTCGATCATTTCATCGCTAGCCCTCTTTTTGTGGCTTTCCCAACAACACCATATTCCCATTAAATAATATGTTCAGATTGTAGTTTGCAAACTTGAGTTTGAATTAATGCGATTTTGTAAGCTTGATTTTGGTTAAAAGTGCATTTAGTATAATATGATTTATGTTTGAAAACCTTTATCTCAAAATATGATTTAAGTTTGGCTTCCCTCACTCATGGGGTATAAATAATTGGGACATTAAAAAAGAGGAGCTGAGATTGGGGCCGTAGATATGGGTGTACTGGGGTGATAATCACGATCCTAATGATGATGAGTGAGATTCTTCACATAAGGAATTATAATTACCATGCGGGCCAAGGAGGGGTGTCGAAACTAAGGGATTTGGAGGTTAGGTCGAGAGACCAGTTGACTAGTTGTTCACAAGCCCTTGAGTCCCAAGCATTATTAAGAGTAAAGGGATTTAGAGGCCAGGTTAAAGGATCAACTGATTTACTCGACCAATCTATCACAATTAATAAAATTAATTGTCTTCTGTTGTATCCAAATCACTTATTAGTTATATTAGGTGTCATCAGGTTATTAGTTGGATTTGTTATAGGTTTGTTACCCTTTTAACAATTGTATATAAAAACCCATCTTACTCATCAATACAAACCAGCGATTCCCATTCTTTGTTTCTCGACATTAATACAGTCCAATATTCATTTTCAACTCGACAAAAGGCAAATTAAATACCAACGAAAATATTGATTCCAATGCACTATTAAACTGGGTTGTTATAAACAATGGCCATACTTGCAATTGAAGTTTAGCTGTTAACATTGAAGCTATTTTTTTTTTTCCAATAATTAAAAAGTACTCGACTCTCAAAGGGAGTACTATACATAAGTGCATCCAGTGTTCAAACATCAACATTGATATGAAATTCCCAACAAACAAGATCAAAATGTACCAAGTTTAAATTGCCGCTGTATAACGCATATATAGATAATATATCTAATCACAGAATAATACAATTAATTTTTCTGGGTCCTTTTCAGTCTACTAGATTTTCTCTCCATTCTACATTTTTGCCAACATATAATTTTGGTCCTATAACATCTATCTATAATGCTAATATTTTAAACTTCTATGAGGAAAACTTTTATAGGTGTTACTTTTAGGGCAATTTAAGGCTTACAATTTTTATTTGAAATTTGAATCCTCAATTTATATTCATTACACTTAATTAACAAATATCAATAACATCAATTATAATTAATTATTAATTATAAGATATCAATTATAAATCATAATCTCACTCACACTTTACAACCAAATTTCAAAACCCATTATTAGATACTAGAATATTACTTTGCAAATTTTTTTTGTTGGTTGACTTTGTAAATTTTTATTCAATATTTTAAATTTATGAAATAGTATTTTTTTTCAATCTAATATATTTCAAATTATTTTTTATGATTATATTATTTGGTTTATTTATCACAAAATTATTTGGCTTAATATATAGTCATAGTTTCTTTCAAATATATTATAGTTTTATATATAAAACACGTTATTTATATATTATCAATGAATGCATAATTTGAAATTAGCTTATTATATGGTAGTTTTCAATCAATATATAATTATTAATTTGTAATTAATATAATCTATCACAATAATATCAATCATAAATAATAGATGAATATTTAGAAATTATATATATATATATATATATATATTATTTGAAAATATGCCTATCAAGATAATTAAATTAAAATCTTTTAGAATTAATTCAATACTGATTTAAATACTTTAGTATAGCTTTCAAAATATATTTTTGCTTTTAAAAATATAAAATATTCACCATGATATATTCATTTTGAGTTAAATTCAGAGGATTTTCTTTATTTAATACTTGAGTGTTTTTTATAAACTCTTATATACCTTATTATCATTTAATTTTAATATGAAGTTTTCAAGTATAGAAGTTATTCATGGGTATCCATTGTCAATCCTATAAATGGCTCATAATATAATAAAATTATCCAATTCTCTTTCATTATTCAACAATCTTAACCTTCAAAATGTACAAAATTTTCATAAAATATGCTTTTATTGTTATAGGTCATCTATCCAAATTTTTTCAATCTTATATATTCAAAATAACATATAAAATAAAATAACATATTTATATTTTATCAGTTTATTTAATTATTTGACTATTAAGTTATTTTCAAAATAAATTTATATACTTAATTTTCTATAAGATACATTTAAATAAATTATTTATTTTCGATAATGGATGATAAAAATTTTTTATTATCAACTCGTGCATCGCATGAGTCAAATAATTAGTAAAATAATATATTACAACTTTAACCAAGCAAAACATGATTCTTTATTACATTGCCTCTACTTCTCTAGTACATAAAGCATTTTTTTACCTGGCTTAAACAAATTCCTACAATAGTAAGTTGAGAACAAGATCTCTGACCACAGTGAAAACTGCAAAAATATAAATAGAAATATTGGTACACAAGCAAATGCTGAAATGAAACCAGGAATCCACTTCAAGCCATGGTAATAGGTTATGAAGAAGGCACTTCCAAATGCTATCATCATGCTTGTTATGGAGAAGAATAATGTTACTAGACCAAAAATCAACTTCAAAGGTAGTGACTTGTAAAAGTCATCTTCAGCATAACGTGAGACAAGAATGGACAAGAATATTAATATTGCAGTTGCTGATAAAACAAATGCAGCAGCATCTGAGATTTCAAATACTAGGAAAGATGTTTTTCCCAAGTAGTTTGGTTTTCCTGTATCATCACTGATGCCACCTGGTAAGCTTATTGCAAAGAAATAACACTCCTCAGAGCAATCACAGTTGAAATAAGCATGCAATTTTCAGCAGTGCCTTTCATCCACGACTCTGCCTTTTTTCGCAACTCTTCATGCTCCCTTGTGAATAATTCACGAGCAGTTAAGCCTTCTGAATTTTTCATCTTTATGAATGATGGTGGCATTATCTTCTTCACCTCCTATCATATGAAATTGCTGTCATGTTATTAAGTAAGTACAATGCCTAAACCATAATTCTTGATAATAGCAATTTAAAATTGCTTGTATAATAGGATATTATCTTTTGATTAAATTACTAACCTCTTTTAAGGTTTAGTCTTATTACTCTCAGTATCCTTTTATTTTGCAAATTTATCAATGGCCTCCCTTGAGGTTTACTAAAATTATACTAATTTCCCTTGTAAATACTAATTCATTAATTTAAGCAATAAAAAAGATAACATAAAACATATATATTATTATTAATAATAAAATTATAATATTTTAACAATATTTAACATATTAATTGAATAAAATACATTTTTTACCACCTAAAGATAAAAATTATAATTATAAATTATGATAAAAAGACATTTTAATTAATATATATGTTAAATATTGTCAAAATATTATAATTTTATTATTAATAATCGTGTATTTATCATGTGTTATTTTTTTTGTCAGTTAAATTAATAAATTGGTTTTTATAAGGAAGATTGGTGATAGTTTTATAAATAAAATAGAGAAATGTCGAATGTAATTACACCAAATCTCTGTGGGAGAGTGTACATTACTCTGATTTTTTTCATAACTTAAATATGAACTATGTAAGTTTCATAATTCAAATATTAATCAGATAAGTTGATCTTAGATGCAGAGGGGGTTCTTGGTCCCTATGATTGGAATGACACTAAAACAATGTTCAAAATGTACATGGAGGAATGTATGAAAATGAAAAGCAATGAAATTAAGGGATTATACTTATACCTTAAACCATACTAACTCAAGGCACATTTGGAAAGCTGCTCCAGAAACTAATTCAAGTTGGCTTGGTGGTGCTAGTTTTGCAGCCATGTGCAGCAGAGTGTTCTTCTCAATGCTTTCTTCAAATGTCACTATAATATCCTTTTGAGGCCCTATTTCATGTATGAGATTGAAGATGCTAGCATGGCGATGCAAAACAGCTATGTGAATTATACTTCGATTTTTCCTGTCCACTTCCCATATCAAGCTAGGATAAGCACTAATAAGCTCCGACAAGAACCCAAAATTTCCAACTTCTGCGGCAGCAAATAACAGTTGAGAAGGTGTGCTAATAATTTCAATGATCTCTGACTTTAACTCTGACTTGCGGAGAATTGTGTCCCAAAGGAACTTAACAAGTTGAAGACCCCCATGTCGCTTCATGCCTAGAATACCAACATCGGTTACTCAAAATGAAAAAACATGTTTATAAAGAACAATGAATTTGTATTACTATAATAGACAAAAATAAAGTTTCAACCATGCATTAATATTAATATCAATATATATTCCTACTAAAAGGTGAATATATAAGGATTTACCAGGGTTGACCATGATGGTGAAGTGATGGTCTGGACATTGACAACAAGAATCCAAAGCCTTTTGAGCCAAGAGATGCAAAGCTGTCTCACCATTCTCATCCTTTGCAAAAGCTAGCATTTTCTTCTCGGTTACCATTTGTAACGCTAAGCCTGCAAAATATTGAGATAAATGTTAGAAATTCAAGTTTGAATTATAATTACACATATATGAGCAAAGTAAACTTCACATTAACAAAGAATATAACTGAGAAAGCATGGACTACATAAGGGAATGAACGCCTAAGCCTAAACATATATATGATTTTGCATTTAGACATGATGTTGACCCACTATTGTTGTTCTCTCTTTTCTTCTTTATTTCTTTGTTTTTTTTTCAAAAAAAAAATTCCAATATCCTTCCCTTGACATGTGAGAGACTAATCTCTTAGAAATTTATTAGACACCTATAAATCAAACCCAAAACTTTATACTTAAAAGATCTAATCCCCTCTTACTGGAACTACCCCTTTGTTACATTGAATATTGTTTTTCTTTTAAGTCAATTGTTGTTTGACTAAACAAAATGGTCAATTATTTTAAACCTCTGTTTTGGCCCCTCAATATCTTGATTTATCTTATATTTTATTTTTGGGCTAAAGAAAAAATACCACAAAGTTAAAACCATCTCCATCAATAGTAACACATACCATAGTTGCCAGTGTTGATACAAGTGAAAAACAATAGTTCCCAGTCCTGATTTTGGAACACTGGTTTGCTCATTTCATACAGATAGCAAGCCATTTCACACCTTCCTTGCAATGCAGCAAACTGAATAGGGGTGAACCCCCCTCCACCCCTGATTGTTGGGAGGAGTGGATCTCTTTGCAGCATTAACTTAACAATAGGCAGGTTCCCAGCTGCAGCAGCAAAGCAGAAGGCAGTGTTGCCCTTGACATCTTGCAATTCTATGTGGCTATTCTCTAGCAATCCCAGTAGCTCCTGCACAAAGTGAACATGGGCTTCACTTGCAGTTTCACTTGCACCTGCTACAACATGCAGCACAGTAGGGCACCCCTTTGCTATGGCTGCATGCTTCAGCCTTGGATCTCTATCTATGATGCGCTTGGCTGCTGGCCAGTTTCCTTCTAGTGCAAGCTTGTGAAGGGGCACACATAGGTCGAGCAGTTTGTCCATCGCATCCCCTGGTATTATACATGGCTGAAATCATTAATTCTACTTATGCTATATATGTATATATATACGCATCACATGAGAGATTGAGAAGGGTGGCTTTTTATTATTATAAGAGCGAAAGGAATAAATATGAATGGTATAATTATGTATGGATAACTAAGATTAAAATTTAATTAATAATAATTATTGTTTACATATTCATTTAAAAAGCAATATAATTTTATATTTTAATCTTAAACATTTATTAGTACTGAAGTAATGTAAACATATCTTGAATTAATATTTTGGAATAATGGGATGAGGGGGGATGTCTTAGCTTGAAGAATTAATTGTATTCTTCTATTAGTAAATATTCATTTTAGTATCTAAAGTTATATATGTACTTCATTTTAGCTTATAAAATTTAAAAAGTGTTAATTTATTCCCTGAAATTGTAAAAAGTGATTGAGATTAGTCATTTTAATGATTCAAGTTAATCATTGTGAACACTATCATAGAGACTAATTTGAATTATTTTTATAATTTCAAGAATTAACTCTTTTTGAATTTAAAGAATTAAAGTAACGCATGCATATAATTTCAAAAATTAAAGTGAACCTTTACTCATTCTTCTATGGGTTGGTTTGGAAGTGCTCCTAGCTAGAAAATGATTTTCAATTTTTTCAAAAAAAACGCTTAGATGTAAAGTTAATTTAAATTTTATTTTTGTAAAAATGTCTTAAATTCATAAATGAAGGATATATATATATGTATATATGATGTAGGTATGTACATATAGTCATATGTGTGTGCCCGCACGCACTTATATAGTGTCCTACGTTTATTTAGTTTTTAATGTTAACAAGGAGATCTTTTATATTTTATAAAATATTGCTAGGGGTATTTTTTCAGAACAAATTGAACTCATTTTCATTTTAGTTGTCCAATTTATACTCAATGTATCAACTATTAACACCCCTCTTAAATTATTATTGATTTTTTCAAAAATGCCCTCAATCTTTCTTCTCTGTTCTTAATCGCTTCTTTTTTTAACAGATGCCTAAACTAGACCGTAGGTACTTTCAATTTACCAGGAGTTCTCCCATAGAATTTAGGGAAAACCCATCTCCGCTATTCTTCTCCAATTTACATCCCTCAAATCCATCACGCTAGAATAAACTCTAGATATCTGAGGCAGGTGTCGGCAACAACAACAAGATCTCTGAGAGCTAAGAGAGTTTAAGGGTGAAATTGGTTTCCTCTGAGATTTGGGTTGCGTTTGGGGCTTGGGTCAAAGCCATGGCATAGATTGTGGGGCTTTGTGACTATGAGGAGGGTGGAATGAGGTATGGTGGTGGCGGCGCACCACGATCACAAAGACGGGTGTGTGTATTCAGTACTATGATTTGTTAATTGAGGAAGAAGATAAAAGTAAGGACGTTTTTGAAAAATCAATAATAATTCAAAGAGTGTTAGAGGTTGATGCCGCAGAGAGGGTGTCAGTGTAGATTGGATAATTAAAGAAAAAATAAATTACATTCCCATAAATTTATATTTTTAATCACATAGGGATCTAAATTTATTAAACACCAAAATCTAGATTTTGGAAATAGACCAAAAAATTTGGTGAGTCCTCAATCCATACATTAAATATATTTATTATGTTAAAGATATTTTTAAAAATATAATTAGCTCATTTATTATGTCTCACTTTCTTTTGTCCTGAGAGAAACACTTCTTGAAAAATGCAAAAAATAGTTTTTTTTTTACTTCTTATTTTTAGCACGGATATAAAATACTCGTCACTAAATTTTAAAAGTAGTTTTTTGTTAAAAAAATTAAATAAAGTAATTTTTTAGAAAAATTAAATAAAAAATATTGTTCTTAATGTCAGAAACATAACTAAATGCACCCCACTTCTTACTTTCTTAGTAGAATTTGTTTTCTTTTTTTTTTGGGTAATGATCTTAGTATAAGTTTGATAGAGAGGATACCGAACTTGTCTCTGTTAGAAAAACATTGTCCGGAAAATTGTATTGATTTGAACTTGCCTCCGTGGGACGTGGTTGCGGAGTTGTCGAGTTCACAACGACAATTGTCATTTCCCTGTCAAAGCCAAGATATTTGCAAATGGTGTACACAAAAGTTAGTATGCAAATACACAAGAGGAATAAATCTACTTATAATTTTTACTAAGGAACTTTATAATCTTTTTTTGGTGTACAAAGTACTTTATAATCTGAAAATTTGTTTAGAAACTAGACTAATACAAATTGTTTCATTAAAAAAGGAAATAAAAAAAAAGAGAGAGAACAACTTCATTGTTAATTAGCTAGCAATTATGAAGATTTAAATTTTTGGATCCGTGAAACAATTCTTAACTTGTCAAGCTCATTCCCCTTTGTTTTGACTGTTTTGCAGTTTGAATTTTTTTAAAATGCCTCTGACTTTATAGTGTTAATATGTTGTTTATGAAAAAAAAAGTGTAGTTAATATATTCTTTGATCTTGAATCTTGTTCCAAATTCTTCCTGCCTTCATCGTCAAATTCATCTTCGAATTTTGTTCACTTTTTTACCCTCTAGTACCTTTTTGTGAAATATGTAGTTCATTCTTAAACAGAACCGAAGTTTGAAGTTCACATGACTATGTAAGCATACTGGTATATTTCTTCTGTTTAATGTAATTTGTACCATCGAAGAATTCCAGGTAGATTATATATCATCCTGTAATGATTACATTCATCAAGTTAATTTTCAACCACTGAAAAATAGGGGTAAATATTTTTTTTTCCAATTTGCTAGCTAGTTAGGCCTTGAAGTATTAATAGTATAATTGTGGATAATATTGGCCTTGCCTTCACACCATTAAAGGCATTTATCTAATAATTTCAATGAAAATTAAAAAGAAATTAAAATAAATAAATAGAAATATGGATCACATAATGATTCGTACAAAAAAAAAAGAATCACATAATGATGATATGCAAAAATGATGATAAGTAGCTCATCAAAGAAAACAGAGATACTAAATCCACCTAATGAAATTCAAGATGAATCATTTAAGGCACTCAAAAGAAAGGAAATATCTAGAAAAGTAATTTATCCTTCTAACAAATTCTCCTAAACATCCTCCTTCGTACTAAATAAAAGAACAATTGATTAAAAATATATCAACAATCATAAGAATTCATACACCCCATAATTTTTAACCTGGAACCAAAAAATTTGACCAATTAAAAGTATGAACAAACTAGCCTTGTTAAAAATTAAGCTATAGAGCATAGAAAAAACTTCATACAGATAAGGGCAAGACAATCATGCATGGATTTACAATTACTCTGAAATAAATAAAGTCTGGATCCTAGTTCATCCACTAATTAAGGACCACATTTTCGGACACCAGTTGGATTTTTACCAACGAGCTTGATGAAGTAGTGTGGTAAAAAATAAAATTAAAAGTAAGGTTGAATACATATTTTTCTTAATAATATTTTATTTATTTATTAAATAATTTATTTGACTAAATAACTTGTGTGGAATATATATGCAATTAATTAGTCAATTTCCACGTCCAATAAAAGAATATAAGTGCACGGTTTAAGTTTTTATTTTTTGTGACACAATACCTTTAATTTTACAAATAAGAAAATACTAAAGCATCATATACATGAGTAATTTTTTGGTAGATATCATATACATAAGTATGTGAAAGGATTTTAAAAGTTTAAAAATTGATATAAAGTTAATTTAAAATAAATCTGAGTACCCAATGACTTTCATTAGCCTATAGTCGAAGCATACAAGATCGTGAGTAGTAGAATGGAACTCACATCGATCAAATGAGTGGTTATTATCTTTTCGGAGGGCATATACAAGAGGGAATGAGGGATAGGGGTCCCTCTTCGTAGACACACATGCCAAGAGGCCTACCTTACTTTTTCATATCTTTTTCCTGTGTACTACAAATACGTACATACTCTTGCTTGCTAACTTGTGACCATTAATTTCGAAAATTAAATATTAAGATGCATACATGAAAATAAAATAGAGTTTGAACCGCAAGTTTTCCTCTTAGCTACCCTCTTTCCTGCACAAAGATGACCAATAATATCATTATAATTTATGAGTAGAGTTTGAGGGGGACGGGGAGAAAAAGGCAAAAATGATATGTTACAAAATTGTATGGGGACTTACTTAAATTTTCATCAAACTGATTGGATTCTTGATCGAGGTAGAGTAAGACAAAGACAGTGAGGTGAACTCAGAGGGAGGTTACCACAACTCAAGAAGTAAAGACGGAAAGAAAAAAGGTTGAAACAAAGTGCAAGGCTAAAATTAAATTCAACAATTAAGAGGGCGGAGGGTAAAAAAACATAGGACCTGAAGAAGAAGAAGGAGATGAAATATATAGCATATATGTCTTATTATATAATAGAGGAAGGGCGGAAGGAAGAGAGGATAATAGAAGGATATAGTTATGCACGTTAGAAGAAGGAGGTTCACCTCACCATGCCAATATATAGAATTAGGGTTGCTTTAGCTAGGGTGTTTTGACATGTTATGTTGGATATGAATCGCATGATAAAATAAATTGATACTGTATGTTCTATGTTATTTGAAGTAGAGATGATGTATTGTATAAACTTATTTATTATATATAACTCTCTTATATGTATAATTTAATTCATAAAATCATCTTGATCTTTTAATGCAAAAGGTTTCTTTTATTTGAATTAGGTTTGATTAATTGCGGTATCTTTATTTTTATATTTTATTAAATGAAAATAATTCTTCAATAATATATAATATAAATAAAAATATTTTTAATAAAAGTATTTCATTTAACAAAAAAATAATTTTTAAAAATAATATATAATATAAATTTAATTGAGCATTATGAAAATTAATTATACTTGGTAAATAAAATTTTATTATAATATTTTATTTTAAAATTACATTTGAGTAACTAATAAAAATTATTATATTGATATAGGTTTATTTTTTATGTAGAAAATGATAAAAAAACACAGGTAAAAATATCGATATACATAAGAGAAATAGAGTATTATATATGTTTCATTTTATATTTTATTAAATTTAGAAATAATTAATAAAAATTGAACCAAAATTATATTATTTTAAATTATAATTTAAATACAAATAGATATAATAAATATAATTAGAAATAATAAATATTTAAATATTATTATTTATTTTTAATTTATAAATAAATAATTAACAAATGATATTGTTTATTGCAATTTTATTTTTTAAATATTTATTTAAGATTAAAATTATTTTTAACAGCGAGAGAGAATAATATATCATATAATATAATATGTTATTCAATTTTATACTAAAACTGTATAATATTAAAATTTTAAAAAAATTTATACTATTAAGATTTATAATATTAAATCTTGTCCGATAAATCATATCGTTTCATACCAATCGGGTCCTTATATTCTTTGCTTGTGCCGGGGGTTTAAGCTAGGATATTGCACTCTCCCAAAGCCAGCTCAAACGCATCACACTTTCTGAGTACCAGTAATATGCTACCATACAATAATTGCAACGAAATTAATGAAAGACTTTGAACGTCAACAATATTCTAAAGCGAAGCAATTAATCCATAAAAGATACTATTAATGTTTTTATTATTAGTCGATTTACAGCATTTTTGAGTCAGCTACGTACATATGCAAGTCGGTTTCCATTGAATATTCTTTAAAAGACTATTCTGATTTCTAAGAACAACGTAACCAAGAAATATATAGACCTACTAAAACAAAACCTTGTGATTATCAAATAAACCATTTTGATAATAACTATTCATCCCAACCTATAAAATATGAAACCATCGTACTACCAACACGTGATCAATTGAAGATATCAGAAGAGCTATACTCATCATGTGGTCTCAACTATTGTCACAATAATTATAAAAAGAACAACGCTATACGCCATAAAAAAAACATTTTTGTCGAAAACATTCCTACGGTGGTCGGTCATAAAATTTATTATGTTAAAAAGTACAAAATGAAAAATAAAACAAAAAGACCCATGAAGGGCACGGATAACTTCGCACACGATTTCGATTGGGTGGCGTGGTTTTGTACCATCAAGTATTTTCCTTATAAAAAAGTTTCCATCTTTTAAACTCTGGGAATCGGAATCAATCCCAATACATTTATGTAACAAAAGGCATTTCTTTTTCTCATTAATTTACGACAGATATGTTACGTCGAGCTAGCAATCGTAGTCAATACGCTGCGTTGCTTATTGGTGAACATGCCGGGCCCTTAATGAAGAACATACAATTCCGATCCCTTGGCACCATCAACTTTTTAAGTTATAGCAATAACCTTAACATTTCGTGGTCCCTTCGGGGATATCCGATAAAAGACTTCCACAACCGATGGGCCAAAAGAATGACAACAATAAATTTGACGGTTCACATGTATGCATGGTGAATGATCCTTTAATGTCCATTGTAGGCAGGGAGACCCTTAGCGAAGTCTATGGTCCGTCAAGCACATTGTGTTAGTGAAGTATCTGATTGTAAGCAAAACGAACGCTCCTGCTTGCTCTGTTTCTCAAATCAGTCAGACGTTATTGAACTAGTATTATGTCTGTGAAATAATTGCAAAGCAATAGATAGGTAAAAGTAGAAAAATTGCAACCAAACCAACTCAATAACTTCGATTAATAAGCAAAACTAACTCTCCTGCTTCCTTGGTCTAAATTTTTTTATTTTTCCCTTGAGTCTTAATCTTACATCTCTAACGTACGAGCATTTGCACCTGACAAGTAACAAATGCAAGTGCCCCTTTAAATCCCTGAATTATGTAGATAGAACGGTGACAAGTACATTTGAGGCGTATGGACGACAGTGTCGCCATTGATGCTATAGATAGAGACCGCAACTTTTCTTTTTGACAGAGCAAATTACGTTAATCCCCCTTGAACGTCTTATTTATCATATAATATATAAGGAACGGTGACGTAATGAATTTACAAATTTTAAAGAGATTGTAAGGATTTTACAAGTTCAGGGACTTCATGAGTAATTTTTATAAATAGAGAAAAGTAGAGTAAATTTTATTACATCAAATAAATCTCAAATAGTATAAAATCTAACTTTTTCACAATCACTGAGACGGTAATAACCTTGCATTATAAATAGGAGTAGTACTTCACAATTTGAGAGAAACAAGGCATCAACAAAATTAAACTCGGTTGTGGCAAGGAGGTGGGCAATAAGAGTGGGAGAAAAAGAATACTTTTGTGGCGATGGAGCTTGCGGTTCTGGCTTTAGCATCTTCCCCTCGAGTTGATTTCCTCTCCTGTCTATTTATCTACCTTTCGTTTGTTGGCTTCCGTGTATTTGGGATTTGGCAGTTAGCTAAGTTTGTTGGATTATACCTTCGTACGTGTTGAACGGGCTTGACTCGGGTTTGCCGTGTTTGCTGCCTAGTGTCCATGTTGAAAATCCTTCATAGCCAGAAAATATGTCAGAAATTAGTTTTTAGAATTATGTGTCAATATATGATAGGTGAATAATCCCTAACTGCTTAATCTTTACATCAAAGTAGAAATCCTATAAAATAACTAAATTGATTTCAAAATTAAAAATGTTATGATTAAATTGATGTAAAAAATGTTATAAGGATCAAATTAATGTCAAATTAAAAATATTAAGATTAAAAAGGTTATTTCCTCATAAATTTTAGTATGCACCTATCGTTTTCATTTTAGCAAGATTTTTAAGTTGAGAAATAAATTCATTTTGAAAATAAAATTACAATTTTTGTCAAATAAAATTGTGGCCATATTTTTTTGCTATAATATGTTTGTCATTAGGGGAGGAAGTGCAGAACGAGACCCTTTCAATAGGAGAAACTAATATTTAACTAAGATGCACTCGATTGGGGATCAAATTAGGAGAGAAAATATTATGATGGATTTCATATATAAATTTACACATAAAAGTCACCAAACCTCTAACATAGAAGTTTAAGTGAAACTCTTAGAAAATAAATATTTCAGAATCAGAACTTAGGATATATATATATAGTTAAGATACACTGGTGTAATTTTAAGTAAAGTTACAATATCAATAATTTTTCATACAATAATTTTTTTACCAATCTAATGATTGAATTACAATTACCTATCATAAAATTTGATTGTGCCAAATTTCATAAAAAATGAACATCAATAACAATTCAATTATGAAACTCTTATTCCTTTTCATTTTAAACATATATATTATGTTGATTTTAATGTGTATAGAAGTTATATGAAATGATTTTTATAGATATGATCTATACAATATGCGAGCTTCTAATCTAATAGTGAGTTTCATAAAAATTACACCAATAATAAAAAGTTATTAAATTACATCGGTATAACTTAATCGTTATATATATATATATATATATATATATGAAGGCATGAAATTAGGGACAACAAACGGGAGTAGTCTCCCACTTCTTATCCCATACCTCTAGAGTTCTCCCCTATCTCTAGAGATGTTAAAACGGGTTGAGCTCACCAGGTTGGTCCGCCAAACCTGTTATTATTAGCGAGTTGGGTTGAAATTTTAAGCCCGTCAAAAAATTCCAACACACCTAACCTATAGGTTTTGGTGGGCTTGGTCCACGACCCAAGTCATTTTTATTTTAGAAAATTTATAATTTATTGGTAAAAAAAAAGTAAGAGATATGCGACCCAAAAAAGAAAAAAGTAAGAAATATATATAGTAATATTATACAACTGACACTATTCACTCAAAGTTAAAATTTAAAAATAAAATAGTGTCATAACTCACAAATAATACTATTAACAATAACATTTTTTAGTCTAAGTTAATATGCTATTCTTATGGACCTTGAAAAATTGGGTATATATAAATAAAAAAATATTATTTAAAACTTTTTTAGCAAAAATTCACCAAAACATTAAAAAATATTTTTTTTGAATTGTTTTAATTTTTTGGCGGCTTGGCGGTAAAGTGGGCTGGGCTAACTACTCTAACCCATTTTATTTTGGTGAGCCGACCCACCCCACCTTTTTTTTACTGGCTTTTGACAGGGTGGGCCGGTCTGGTTTGACACTCCTATCTATCTCCATCTCCATTCCCCCCATGGGGAAAATTCCCTCATGCATCTTGCCCCATAGACCCTCACTTCTCTGCGGGGATCCACAGATACTCCAAAAATTAGTTTAAAAATTAATTAAGCAATTTAATTAGTCTAAAAAATTTGAATAATTAAAAAACTTAAGAAAATCAATACAAAATTGATCCGAGTGCTACTCATAACCTTATATTATTTTCACTGCATTTTTTCACTTTGAATCAAGACTGAATTATCACTAGAACATCATAATAAATGAATAATGAAATTAAGAGATTCTAGCAGTTCAATGTCTTCATAATCTTCATGTTTATTGAGCTCAAGTTTTGCTAGCTTCCACTTGTATAGAAAAAAGAGAACATAAACTTCTTATGAGTCATTCAAAAATTACAGCTATAAAAAATCTAATTTAAGAATAAACTCTTATTGTAGTATCACCATGATCAATATCAACATTCTCAATTGTTATGAAACATTGAGTATTTTTTTTTTGATGATTATCAATATACCCTCGGAGCAAATATCTCCACGGACCGGGGATATAATCTATTATCCCTATCCCCAAAGTTACTTTGGGAGAATTTTACCTCCGTAGAATTTCCATGGGGAAAAATATCCCCGCATCGGAATCGTCACGTGCAGATATCTCGTCCCCGCAGATATCTCTACATTCGAATCTCATTATTGCCGTCCACACTTGAAATATTGTATCCATATGTTGCCTTGAATGTTTTTATTATTATTGAATTCCTGAGAAACAGGGGGAAGATTAATTCCGCACCACATTCGTACCAAAACATCTCAGTAAAGAACAAAAGATCCTATATATATATATATATATATATATATATATATATATATATATATATATATATATATATATATATATATATATATATATATATATATATATATATTTGGTAAGGATATTCAGAATATATTTGACACGGAATCATGCAAGATTCAACAGCCGAAAATGGATGGCGCAATATTGCATGCAGATTTTAGTTTCATGCCATGGGCCAAACTTATACAAGTCAACTTGTCATAGTTAAACCTGTTTGATTTTCTGTTTGAAAATTCTTAATTAAAATTTTATTTTGTCCGAACTAAAATTCTCGGGTTTTCAAATTAACAACTAAATATGCTACTAGGCTTTAATACAACAATGGGCTTTCTGTCCTCGCATGAAACTGTCAATCTACGATAAACATTTATTTATTTGCTTTTAGTCGGTCTATAACAAAGTTAACCAAGATCCTGTTTAACACGTTGTATTAGATTAGATACCACAAAGTAATATATTAAAGGAATTTCTCTGGCATCATCAATTTTTCCAAGAGTGCCAGTACTTTGGAGAAATTGACATTATGCCACTTGCAAGTCTTTATCTTGACTGGAATTTGTGATCAACGTGGAAAGTTTATTAATCACGGTCGGTAATGTGCTGCGAAATTTCGTTAAGGCCAAGAGGACAACGTGAACTAAGAATTGTTTTTCTTCAAGTGTCGCACAAGAAGGAAAGGTAGAATATCGACTGTGCCCAAAAAAAATAAAAATCAAAGTGTGTTTACAATCTCTCATGTTATTTCGTGTATTATGTTATAAAAGAAAAAGACGTATGAGTTTTATTTAAATGAAAAAGAAATAAAAGTTCTATACTATAATAAGAGGATTTAATTTTAATTTTAATATACTAACAATAATAGAATTCATATTATTATCAAATAATTTTTTATTTGTATGGTTTTTAAAATTGTGGGTATGAAGTTAATTATACTTATTGATATAATAAATTAAATGATAATATAAAATGCTTATATATTAGTATATCAAAAGATAAAATTAATAATAAAATTTATTATATATATTGATGTATCAATTTTTTTTTTCAATGATATGACACAATTTTATGTACTGACAAAGAGCATGGAAATTTCGATCACAATTGAATGGCAATTGCAGTGGAGGCGCAATTTCCATAGCAATGAATGAGACGTCCCAACAGCCACTCCAAGTCTCAAACCACACCCATAAGGAAGTTTTAATAAACAAGTTAATTAAAAAAGAAAAATTAGAATAAGAAAATGATTAATATTATGCTTGTTTTAATAAGTATATAAGGAGAAATTTCTGAAAGAAAAAAGAAAAAACACAAAGAAGAGAAAAAGACATAATATATGTACTTTATAACTACGAAATCATTCTCACTATCAATCTATCCTTTTTTTTTCAAAAAAGTCACTGTCATGCTTCTCATTTTCTTTAAAATTTCATACTCTTGATAGTAATTTTGTAAAAAAAAAAAATTATATATGTGACACCTAAGTAACTTAACAATTTTTAATTATGATAAAAATACTTATACAACTATATAATCCCAACATTAAACAATTTTCTATTTTCTATTTTTCATGTTTATTTCCAATTATACTTTTTTTAAAAAAATTTTTTTAACAAATTACACCCACTGATCGCACTAAACAAATAACACAATTCTTTTGTATTATTGTATTTTATTAAGCTTATACAAAATGCCAAATCAAAATTGTTACTTATAAATACGTACTTTTATCATAATTAACAATCACACCAGTACGTTATTTTTTATATTAAAAATCCATATTCAAATGAAACTTTAAAAAAAAAAAAAGCTTCATCCATAAAAATGTGTGCTAGCACAATAATGGTATTACAAGGGGAGGAAGAAGTCAATCACCAATTGTCATCGCTGCGAGTCAATGTCAAAGTAAAGACTAAGGGTAAGATTGAAAATTTTGTAAATAATGGACAAAGGTAGCTAATAATGGAATAGAAGAGAAATGTGAGGAGTAGAGTAGAAGAGATTATACCTCACTTTTATTTGGAAGTTGCTCTCATTCCTTCCTTAACCTCCTAATTTGAAGGGTAAAAAAAGATTAGTTTTGAGTAGTAAAAGATCGACACATTATTCCTTACTAATCATATCATTCTCTCCCCTAAATTTGCTTCCAGATAATGGTTATTTAAGTTTATCCTTTCCACTTATTACCATTCTTGCAATTTTCATTCTTCCAATCGCAGCTTAAGCCTTATTAACTTCATGACTAGCTTAGTGACTAGAGCGGTCCCTAAATCTCAAGCTTTTATTTATTATTTTTATTGATCAATCACCGAGTGTGATTCTGTCACCTTTGGAAATCAATCTCAATAAAAAATAGTCAATTAATCTATTTTTTCTTCTCGTCTTCTCTAATCTTTCTTTCCCTCTCTCCACAGTCTACCTCGAACCTCTCATCCTTTATTTTTGCCTCCTTCCCCCACCCCTTCTCAAATATTTCTTGGGTAAACACAAATTTATCGTCTTGTTTTTGTACACACATTAATATAGATGGGATCCATAAATAAATGAATATATGTTAAAATAAATAAGCAAAATATTATTTATACTCACGGAGAATGGGACATTATGTCGACTCACACTTCATCCATTATTAGATGAGATGTAAACTTGATGTTCCATCTTGTTATTGATTCTTTTTTTTTAGCCTAGAAATTTTGCACAATTTTAATCTTTGATGGAAGTCTTTCGTGGCATTTTAATGTCTAAATATGTCTAGCAAATGATTTAGTGATTTTTTGAATTTATCTTGATTTTAGTATCATTTGTCATTTTATTTTCAGATTCATGAGAAACCCACAAAAAGGGAGTGAGGATTTAGAATCTGGCATCTCATCGCCAGCTTTTGGCATTGCAACGACCGCAGGAAAAACACCTTCGATGAGTTTTGGCGTTATAACGCCCAAACGTGGTGTCACAACGCCCACAGGACCACACCACTTGATGCTGTCAGCGCCAGAACTTGGCGTCCCAACACCAGAACATGGCATCATAATGCCTACGATCCATGTTTTCCTTGTGTTTGTGCCTATTGAATTATTGAGGGATATAGATAAGGTTTTTGAGGCAAAGAAAAAGGGAGAGAACAAAGAGAATAGAGATGAGGATTAGGAAGAAGGCTGAGAAAAGGAGAAAACTTGAGGAAGAGGAGAAGATTGGAGGAATGCATCATCACCAACCTTGGGCTTTATGAATTTTTCTTCTTTCTTGCAATTTTCTGTTGTTTTTATGATGTGTAGTTACACTCATAGTTAGGGACAGGGTGAATTTGACTTTTTATGTATTTCTCTTGAACCAATTTACTTGAGTTTGGATTGTATATGGATTAATCATTTACCTTTGCTGTTTATTGCAAATTTGTGAGTTGGCTTCTCATAGACTTTGAATAGAGTTAATATCCAAATTGGAAAATTTGGTTGTGTTCTTGCTCTAAGGTTAAATGACATGATTTTAAATAATTAGGAATAAGTCTTGTGGTTGTGTGGAAATTGGATCAGAATTTATGCTTAAACTTGCTATTTGTTAAACATAGTTAAGCAATTAACATGCTTTGATAAGTAGAGGAGAATTGGTTTGCTAAGGAATTAAGGGCCAATTACCTATGGTCTTTCCATTGATCCTTATAGTTTTCCAACTCGAGTTAATCCGATTAACAAGTTGAGACACAAGAGCCAAAGGATCCTTCACCCTTAATGCTTTTACTTATAATTGTTGCTTGTTGGAATTTGTCATTTACCATAACTTATATTTACAAGCTGTCAAAGTTTTAGCATTAGAGCTAGCTACCTTCAATCCAACCTATCTTGTTTAAGTTTATCTAATTAGAAGCAAACTTACGAATTATTGTTCAGTTACACTAGTTCTCAAGGGAGCAGTACTCACTATGTTTACTACTTGAACGATTTGATATGCTTGCCAATTTGTTATCAAAATCACATTCAAATAAAGTCCACTTCATATTCAATAATGAATAGAGTGTGAGTAGATACAATATTTCACACCTCATGAATATAAATAATACAACTCATAAAATAAGTAGGACCCATCATGGATGTGTACAAAAATGAGATGGTGGATTTGTGCCTACCAAAAAATCTCTCCCCCTTTCTTTCCTCACTTTTATCATTCCTTCCCCTCACCCAGCATCCTTTTTTTGCTCCCGATTCATTAGGCCCCTCTAGTTTGGGACTAACGTTAGTATATAAATGAATGGGTCAATGCATCAAATAAAATAAATCAATCTTATCTATAAAATTGAACAAATTTTTGAAATCTCAAATCTATCTTTTGTCCTTTCTCTTCTAATTCAAGGCCCCTCCGTCATACACCACCACCATTATCTATGGTTCCTAAGCTCTCAAAGACAGATGAATCCATTGACATATCAATAAAATTCTTCTACTGTTTTATCTCATTTACCTCAATTCCTTCCACCCATTCCCACAATCGTCCTTACCACCACCTGCCATTGGCACTGTCGCCTTTAGCCTCTCTTATATGTTGTCCTCCCCTAGTGTACTGCATGCTCCCTAACTTGCACACCCCCTCTACTACCCCACCATGGTGCAAGGCACATCAATGAGGGTTGAAAAACAACATAAGAATTGGGTAGATTTGCAAATCAATGAAAATAATCTAAATTTACTAACAACATGATTCTACGAAATTCTAAAAGCAAAAAAATTAAAAATTAAAAAATTTCTAAACCACTCTTGCATCCACTTTGTGTTCTATTTAATGGGGTAGGTGAAATGAGACTAAAAGTACTAGGTATGCTTGTGAGATGGTCTATGGGTAGAATGGGAAACATCGACATAGTAGAAGGGGTTGTGAGCAGGTAAAGGTTCAAGGTGAGTGTGGGTGATGAATAGTAAAGTTGAAACATTAAAGATGAAACATGGTCGGGGGGTAAAGGCTGCAATGATGGTCGGAGTACAATTGATAGAGGAAATTAAAGAGGATGAAAAGAGAGGAGAAGAGAGTTAGAGATGGAGATTAGAAATTATAATAAGGTTAAGTTGGTGATTTTATAAATATAAAGAAGGAGGATGAATGTTAGTCACCACCAACATGAGAGGACTACCAAGTGGGAGTCTCCTTTCTTTACTAATATGTCATCATTTCATGCTCCTTTTGCTCTCTTGTTGAGTAAACTTCACACAGGGGCAGAGAGCCCCACAAAATTTTGACTTTCTTGATAATTTTCTTACTTTTTTTTTAATTTGGTCCCCTCTAATTTTTTTGGCTAATTCTTATCAATTTTTTTTATTTAATTAGATGCTTAAATATCAAATAATATGTCACACATATACATATGTTTTCTTGAGTTTTATTTGTAAAATATTTATTTCTTTTACATTTGATAAATTTATTTAAATTTCTAAATCAAATAAAAATTATAAGACAAATATTTTTCGCATAAAATTACCTCGTAAATATTGGCTCATTCTAAAATTATGGGCCGCTAACTTCATATATTACCTTCCTAAAATTTCATACAACAATTTTTGTTTTTAAATTACCAAAAAAGCCACACTCTTCCACAACAAAGCAATGATTTGGCCCAACAGTTAGCAGACCAGGCCCAATACTTTAATCTCCTTTCTTACCAAAGATTAAGTTAAAAAAAAAAAGAACCAACACAAACCTTAAACCTTAGCCTGTTTCCAGACCAAAAAAATCTTAGCCTGTTTTGTTGCATGTTTGGTTGTTGCAGTATCCATCCATTTTTCCGATAAAAAGCAAAGCAAGAACTGAACTAGGGAGGGAGGGAAGAAAATGCAGCACACTTGTGCTAGTCGCTGCTACTCCTTCTCCATCATCTCATTCTCCATCACAAACACCATGATTCGACGGTTATGCTGCTTGCAAAGCACCACTCCACCCTCTTTCGCATTCTCCTCTTCCAACGCTGAGAAGAAGAAGAAGCCCCTTGTCCTCTTGGGCGCACCTCAGATCTCAGCTATTGTCCTCGACGCGCTTCTCAATGCTTCTACTTCCCCTGATTCTTCATTTCAGGTCAGGTCCCTACCACTATTATCCTCATCCCTCGCTATTATTGTCATTATTTATTTAATATCTATATTCTATGATAATGTTATTGTAGTAATATTGTGAAGTTATTATAAAGTTAGTTAGAAATTGAGATTTGGTTGGTATTATACTATAATAATGTAGATGAGATTTAATTTAGGTTGCAGCTATTGTTACTCAGCCACCTGCTAGAAGGGACAGGGGAAAGAAATTGACGCCTTCTCCCTTGGCCAGGTTTGCTCTTGATAGGGGCTTCTCTTCTGACCTTATTTTCACTCCTGAACGAGCTGGGGAGGTAACTAACTTTCTTACTAAACTATGTGTTGCATTGCACCTTCTTAGTTCTATTTATAATAAATTGCTGGTACCACTTAGAAATATCGTCACCTTTTAAGTTGCTGGTAATGCTGCAATGGTGTTTGGTACGCAGAGATAATTTGACTGACTATTCACATTGCCGTGTTTGGTGTATCGAAAAGACTACTAGGTGATAATTAGTAATATGATACGAATAATAGTAATAAATGAAACTGTTTATTTGTTGCAATGCAGGATGCTTTCTTGTCGAATTTGAAAGCTTTGCAGCCGGAGCTGTGCGTTACCGCAGCATATGGGAACATATTGCCTACCAAGTTTCTAGATATTCCACCACTGGGTTTGTCTTTTATGGCTGCTGCTGCCATTAACTTTTTTCTTTCATGACTATGAGTATGAAATATGAATTATATCAGAATGGGCCTATTCAAGTCGCGTTTGATTATGTTTTGAAATTAATTTTAGTTGGGATTTGTTTGTGCTTCGCTGTTTGTACAAGACTGGCTGTTCATAATATGAATTTAAATTTTAAATTACTAATCTGTAGGTCATGAACTTCTGTGTATGTTTTACTTGGACAAACTCCTAAATATGGTTACTTGACAAGTTGACATTGAATGGCAATTTGAAGTCTGATAAATACAATAGTAGAACCTGTAGCTCTAACACTGGAATTCAAATATCTCAGGAACTGTCAATATTCATCCTAGTCTGTTGCCAAAGTATCGTGGTGCTGCTCCTGTTCAAAGAGCCTTACAGGTTTTTCCCCCTATTTTCTTGTCGTCAATTCTTTGTCAATCTGTATATTCTGAATGTTTTTACAGCCTTTAAAGCTATTTTTGGTTGTATGTATTGTTTTCTGCACTAGGATGGTGTTAAAGAAACTGGAGTCTCATTAGCATACACTGTTCGTGAACTGGATGCTGGACCTATCATTGCTAGTGAAACCACTGAAGTTGATGATCAAATAAAGGTATGATTTTCTGTTGCCTCTGTGCTACAAAAGTTGCGAATGTGACTCCATTAGCTTTTTGCTCTATCCATGAAAAAGATCAATACTCATATATTTGTCTTTGGCCCTAGTATCTACCTTGGAGTGCTTCAATATTTGGTTTGACTGAGTAATACTTCACACTGGTGCATACCATGTTGAGGATTATGCGATCTTTAATTGTATTAAACTATTAGTAATATATTTGGTTCATAAGCAGAGAATACAGTAAATTTTACTTCCTACCTTTACAGTTTCCATCAGTTCCTTTTTTCCCTCCTTAGAGCCAAGAGGGACATCTATGACTACTATTTATGGCTTTCGAAATCAAGCGTGTGCAAGTTTTTTATACACTGCCACAGACACACACATATACAAGCATGTGCTGGAAAAATTTCATTTTGTTCCTATTTGTAGCTGTCATGTTTTTGTCCACTCGATGTAGGATTTGCGCTTACCATAACTCTGCCTCTGAACTTATTCGGTGAAACTTACAAGGCCGTTACTGCTTTTTCTCCCTGCTTTTGACAAATCTTTAGATATCTATGTAGGCTCCTGAATTGCTTGAGCTCCTCTTTTATAAAGGTATGATTCTTCTCTTTGTCGACGTTATGTTATGTTTTTCATCCTCTATTCTTTTCTCCTGTGCTATAGTAAACTATTCTTATTCAGACATTTTAGCAGCAAGTTTTTGCTTCTGAAGACTTCATATCTTTATCTGACAAAGCAGGATCTAAGCTTCTAATTGATGAACTTCCTTCCATATTTGACGGATCAGCAAGAGTTAAAGGACAACCTCAAGATCACTCTAAGGCTACATTGGCTCCAAAGGTGATTTAGTTTTGATTATGTTACTTCGAAGCCAAGATAGATATGAGTTGTCCTATTGATATTAGTTCAGATAGTATCAGATCCTCCAGTGTTTTCCCCCTATTTACTTGTCAGACTGGGACACTTCTATATTGCATATACACTTAAAGGGTTAAAGCAATATATCTTGTATTTCTGGCACCAAACTGATGGCTCAAAAATGCAACAAGGCTGTTCAATCTCTACACATATCAATGATATAAATCCCCTTGAAACAATTATCAACAGAGCTCCAATGAGAGGCCATAAGCACAATTCTATCCTATAACAAATGTAAGGGCAAAAGAAACACCCTCAAAGATATGGCACTCCTCCATACACCCTAGAATTGCATCAACTACACATTGCTGTAAGTTTAGCTTTCATATTCCTGACAAATCATTTAAGATGTATCATGAGAAAATTCTTCAGGGTGGAAGAGGGACACATTTTGTTTTCATCAAGAACCCCAAACAGATTATCTCATAAGTGAATTGGTGCCAGGATGTGGGCACATGTTGTGGTCTTATTTGAGGGAAAAAAACACGGAAGCCTTGATCTTACAGGTTGTTTTGGGTTTCTTTGATGAATAAGAGGATGAGTTAGAAATTGAAATCAAGACACAGGGAAACAAATGAGAAGAATCAGAACTCCAAATTCTTCTGTCTAGTTTGGAGGAGAGATGAGCAGAGTTGAGTCACGCCCTAGTTTATCACTCAAAGCCTCTAAAAGGAATATTCGCCCCACTTAAATTTTCCCCCAAAATGTGATATGTGAATCTTCACCCAACCCAAGAAATCAGCTGTCTTATGTGAAGCATATCCCTGAGAAATGCATTTAGGGGTCTTGCTTGATGCAGGGATCTTTTGTTTTGTTTTTCTCTTTTGATTCAGAAGGCTTTCTACATAAGAAGCTCCTGTTGAATTGAAACAGGTCTTTGCACTAGCTCTTTTACTTAGTTTCATTCAGCAATTAGCTGCAATTTAATAAAAACATGAGACTACATAAAAAATAAATTAGGGAGAAACTAGTAAACTACTAATCTTTCTGTTAACTCCAGTATATATCCAGTTATCCATAAAATGAAAAAGGAAAAGAATCTGATACGAACCTTGGGAGAACCCTACCACAGAGGCTAGCCATAGTGGTGGGAGAAACGCAAGGCCGTGTAAAATCTACATCAGAATCCCATAGTTCTGATGAGGGACTGAAGTCCCTTACCTTGCAATTGGATTCTAACATATCTCATTATATATAGTTGATGACATATCTTCCTTACAAACAGTTTTTCTTATATTGGTTTTGCTACTTTATGCAGATAAGTCAAGATGAATCGTGGCTAATGTTTGATCAAGAAGCATCAGTTTTACATAATAAGGTAAACTTCATGATCTTATCTGAACTGTGCAGTTGTGACATAAAAACAATTTTAGGTTCGTGCTTTTTCAGGGTGGCCAGGAACTAGAGCAAAAGTTTTAGTTGTTGAGAAAAATGGTCAGCAGAAAACTTTGGAGATGAAAATTATAACCACTCGAGTTCGCAGTCATGAAAATGTACTGTCCAGTGAAGCAGATAACATCACATTTGTTGAGGGGGCATTGGCATTTCCATCTGGAAGGGGCACCACACTTGAGGTATGTTTAATTTTTACAATCAATCTTGAAGTTTCTATTATGTTCAAGCTCAATCATAGGTTTGAGTTGTAATGTTAATACTTAAAACTAAGCCAATTTGTATAACCGCTCCACTCTCAAAACCCACACAAAACTAAGAAAGAAGAATCAAATTTAGAAATATCAGAATGTATATTAAGAGATACAACAACTAACACCCCAAAATTCAACTTCTACACTGCCAAATTTTTCATGTCCCCCGGGCAGCTCGTCCATTATCTTACGTATGTTTGATTTCTCCCATTTCAGTTAATTCCAACAATTTGGGTAGTGGCTCTTCTGGCGCAGAGATCTTGTTTCTTAGCTGTGATTTGTTATTTAAAAAGACGGTCTAGAATCTGAAAGTACTTTTGATTACAAAGAACTGCTTTTGACCTTAGATTAGAAGTAGTTCTTCTTAGCTTAACAATAATTTAAGGCCAAAATAATAGCACTTGTCTCAAAAGTTGCCTTTTGAAGTTTGTTACTGTAATATGTTCCCTTAAGTTGAAGCTGCATTACTTAATGTCTGTTTTAATAGAAAATCACTATTTAATTCAGATAATTGATGAACTTCCATTAACCCACTTGCCTTTGTTTTTACTCCTATTGTCCAAGTGCTCTTTGATGAAATTCTTAGTCATATAGCACTGTGTTGCATCTTGCAACTAATAAAAGAAATATAGTTTTTGAAAACAAATGGTGTTGGATGAAGAGGTAATAATGTCTTCGGGGATCCAAATTGTGTACTGTGCGCTCACTTTATTTAAGTGCATGTTGCATCTTTAAATTTTCTGAAATATAGCTAAACAGGTTAATGAAACTGTTGCTTTCAAAGATACTTTTATGTTCTTTTTATTTTATGAGTAACATGCATTGATAAAGCGCTGTTACTTTTTAATAGTGAGGGGAAAAAAAAAACATTTTTTACACAAATTTAGCATAGATTTATGTTACCAATATTCTCTCAAATCAATATGCCATTCTTAATTCAGTGATGTGACACTTTCAGGTATTGGAAGTTCAGCTTCCAGGGAAAAAGGTAGTAAGTGCAGCTGATTTCTGGAATGGGTTGCGGGGCCAGAAGCTAAAGAAATTATGACAGATGGTATATCACACAGAAAATCTATATTTCAAATTATGTTCCAGCTGTTTGGGAAAATGATTCATTTAGTTTTTGTTTCTTAGTTCATTTTTTTGTATGATTTATGTATAATTGTCAACTTTTGTAATTCTCCTTAGTGAAAGGGCTTCTTAACCAAGCATACTTCTATTCTTTGTATTGTTCACTTGCTCTGGAGAATGGGAAGTTACTGAAGTTCTATCACTGAAATTATGATGCTCAATACTTACATGTATTTGTCACTTATTTATTACTAGACATTCTTGTATCTTATGTTCCTCATACTTTTAGCTTCTATTAATTAAAAGTATGTTGTAAACAAGCTGTTAGTTGTTGGTATATGTCGACAGGAAGATATGAAATTTATGAATATCTAAATACCGATATGCCAAAGACGGAAAATCTGTGACCAAACAAGTAAACAAATATGTGATTTTGGAGTGGAGTTGCACGATTCTCTTTTCTCTTCTTTTTTCCATTGTTAAACCTGAGAGCGACTTTACACTAGAGGAAGGTAACAAGACATTATGAATTTGGTCACAATTATTGGGCTATTGGATTGGGACTGTGATTGTGATGGATCAATAATCATGCCAATATTTATCCTTATGGAAATTATTAAATTAATTTCACATCTGCTTCAACCACTTGTGGTCTTCCCAATTGGCGCCGCTTTTGGTTGTCGTTCTGCGTATTTAATTGTGTAATAATACATCTACTGAAATCATGTATCTTTCGGCATAGAATAATGCTCATTTTTTGGCTATGTAGAATAAATAACTTACATACATCACATTTTAAAAGTTTTGAAAACATAATTATTTAGTGGGAAGGAAAAGAAACAGAATATGAATCGAACTTTATAAGCAGAGAATATTCATTACTATCGTCGTCACTGCTATATGAATCTTAGTTAACTAGCACCTCAGTTCAGATGTAGTTATATCCATAACTAACCCTATGTAATATAATTGTGCAAAGTATAATTTATACCTGAATTTAAATGGAGTTACTTGTGTAGTTGTTCACAAGTAAATAGCTTTCCAAGTAAAATTTAATGGGTTTATGTGATTCTCCTATAGTGCAATTAATATTATATCTAATAATATTATTTGAACATTTAAGAGTTGGTGTCTAATTTAGACACTCATTATATCATCATTGGATGAGGTGGTAATCCTCACTCACCCCCACTCATTTCATCTCATCTAATAATGTGATAAAATTGGTGTCCAAATGGGATAATCAGTTTTGAATATTTAGATAACATTATTCAATATCTCTTGAAGGTAGAATGCTAACACAAAGACGGAAGAAGTTGGATGTTGCATAGCTTTTCAAGATTTAATTTGTGTGTGTATATATCAAGGTATGTTACACAATTAGACAAATATTGTTAGAATTTTTAACATAAATCAAGATGTGATTATTAAATGAAATAAAATATTATGGTTAACTTATTCATTCAAAAGTTAATGAACAAGTCGTACTATTTTGTTAATTAAATTTTGACAAAACTTCTTAGCATTTTTATCTGAAATAATATGCCAAAATTTTGAAATCTGTAAATAGGTTGTTCAAGTCCTGTCAATAATGAACCATTCAATCTAATATATCAACCAATAGATATAATCAGTGAATGACAGCCATCATTGGAGTATTGTAGTTGTAGTAAATTGTAGAGAAGCAAGGCATATTCATTGAACAAAAATGAAAGGCAACACAAAAACACTTTTAAAATTTTTGTATATTGATTTTTATTAAAAAAAAATGAATGAAGCAGCACAGAGATCCCAAGTCTCTCATCATCTGGAACATTTATCTTGCATTATGAGCATATGGACATGTCCCCATTAATAATTGCGGTTTATAATATAATTTTATAGACACTGCTTTCTGCCCCTTAGTTCTCTCAAACCCTTTTTGTGCCTCCTATATAAACACCGCTCTCCTCTCTCATTCTCTCCCTGCCTTTGCTTTGTTGTAAAAGAGAACCAAAAAAATGGGTGCACTTGATTACCTCTCCAACTTTTGCACTGTAACCAGCACTAGGACCAAGCACAAACCAATGCAGGTAGGATCTCACCAGCACTCCAACAAACCCTTTTCTCTTTGTAGTACTTCTTTCCTTCCTTCACTTCTCTTCACACCTTGCTGCTAGACTAATTTTATTGTAGTTCCATATTCCTCTAGATGTATCATTCATTTATTTCTTACATGCGTTGCTCTTAATATTTCAGACAGTTGAGATCAAAGTCAAAATGGACTGCGAAGGTTGTGAAAGAAGAGTCAGAAATGCAGTGACTTCATTAAAAGGTCCTATTCCTGCACATTTATAGCTTGTTTCCTTCACCAAACCCTAGGTTGTTCTCTCTTGGAACTTCTTGTATGAGAAGCCATAGAGCTTTTTCCTTTTTATTTTGGTAACAATAGGGAGCTTTATTTTCCAAAATAGAAAGGGAGAAAGAGGATTAACAGAGAGCGTTTCAATATTATTTGAACACAAAAGGTAGGCGTATGAGTAAAATAAAGAAGGAAAGACATAAATTCTTGGTTCTACTCATCACAACACAATTCTTTGTGTCTTTCTCATTTTATAGATATCCACTCTTATGTACACTGCTTTTTATGTTCAAATAACATTACTTATATAAAATTGCATCAGTCTTGTTAGGTGACAAAGTCATTAGTCCATGGAAGAAGCATACACATTATTCAGTTAGCAAAAATTTTGTTTACTGATCTACTTAGAAGAAAATGTTTCTCTACCTTTACTACATCGGTAGGTAGGTTAGTTAATATATCTTGATATTGTCTATTATTTTACTCAGTTCTACTTTTGGAAGCTACAAAACTTCAACATATTCACATCATGTATTTAAACAAAAAGATACATCATATGTAGGTCCACTTAATATATATGAAGCTTCTTTTAAAACATTATGAGAAATCTAACAAAGGAAGGAACGATAACACCTATGAAGTACACATGAAATAACCTACTAAAATCATTTATCTTCATGAATGTGCATTTTGCTAAATATGGCATTAATTTTCATGCTATATATAGCTAGGCACATATATATAAGCTAGAGTACTTTTGATTCATAGTTAGCTTTTTGTGCAGGAGTGAAATCTGTGGAGGTGAACCGAGATGAAAGCAAGGTGGTGGTGAGCGGTTATGTTGATCCGAACAAGGTGTTAAAGAGGGTAAAGAGTACCGGAAAAACAAGAGCCAAATTTTGGCCTTACGTTGAACAGCACCTAGTGTCATACCCCTATGCCACAGGAGCCTATTCAAGAAGGGCACCCTCAGGGTATGTGAGAAATGTAGTGCAGGCATTTCCTGCCTCACCCCATGAGCCTGAAGAGAAACTTGTGTCCTTTTTCAATGATGACAACGTAAATGCATGCTCCATCATGTAATGAATTAAAATAGTGCATGAAACCAGGCCTCTCCCAACCGCACAACATTCATGTTGGAAATCAAGCTAATTTGTTTTTTAATGCTTGTTGTGTCAAGTGAATTATATGATCATGGAGAAGAGTTCATATGTAGTCTTGTCATTGACTGTAACTATGGCTAGTTTCATGTCTTAACCATGGTTTTCAGCAAAAAAATAAAATAAAATAATGATATGGGGCCTTTCTTTAATTACGTGGTGAATTATTATTTTTTATTATTTGTTTATAATATCAATATTTGGAGTACGTTTGACTCTACTGAGTCTAACTAATATGGCTTGACCTCCACCATGGAGGTAAAATCCTCCCAACGTAACAGTAAACTTTCTATAATTCACAACATCCGAACCTAAATTCTATTTAAGAAGAACAAGTGTTGAGTTATTCGAATTAATCGATAAGGTTGAATACGGTTAGTTATTGTGCATGATACAAAATCTAATACATAATTTAAATAGACTATAAAAACGCAGTTAAGCCCGAAGTAATTACATGTAAATGTAGCTAATTGTTAAGTATATACTAAACTAATAATCAATTAACTCAAGTTTATGCTGTAACATAAAATATATTTAAATAGTAGGCATACATTATTTCTTTTGTAGATTGTAGAAGGGATGATTTGAATCTTACTGCCTACCAAACAAATGGTATTAGAATTCAATGCATAACTAACATAATTACTCCTAACTCCATAATTAATCCAATGTGTAAAATGCATCTTAAAAAAAAAAAGAAAGAAGAGAAAAAGCTAAATCGAATGTCAATTATAGTAGCCAGGTTGCAAGACATACACAATTGACAAATCAATAAAAAGATAGCAACAAGCTTGTCCCGCATTGATAGCTGAGTTACTATATGAGTTAACAACATCTAAGGATAGTAGCAGATATATATATATATATATGTTCTAGATCTTAATTTCCTCATCCTCTATATTTCATCCACCTTGCTCACATCATGAGTCTTAAACTCGCAAGGCAGCATGTTAACTTATAGATAGATACAAATCGCTTCGTGTCAGATGTAGAGGACAATTTACGTACGAGCCAACTAATATATACATGTTCAATTAATCAATTTCCATCAACCGAGGATTAGGGGAAAAAGAATTTGAAACAAATTAGGTATCTAATGATTCAGTTGAAGCTAATATTTTTGCAAAGACTTGATTGCGATAATGAAGAAGTTAAAAGTTTTTCTTTTTTAAAAATAATTTATGTAAGAACCATTTCCACGTTCTCGTGACCAACAAAACTAATTATTCACAGGCCCCGTGGCCTTTTCCTCCTAAGCAATGCACCACGCAAGTTGAAAATAATTTTAGAACATACATCCATAAATTTAGGCTTTATTGCTGTTGGAATGACGTAGACATTAACCAATAACACACATCCCTATAATTTTGCTTTTACTTCTATTATATCTATTCTATTATTCTTTATAAAACAAGAGGCCTAGGATATTTGAATCCGATGTGATTAGTGTAATCATTTCTTATCCCACCATTGACAAAAGACAATAGCAATTCGGTTGTTATTTATTGCTATTTTTTTGACAGTAAGCAAATATCTTCCACCTTTTTATATAGCCTCTGCACACTCAACGATCAACTAACGCCGCTATACATAATTTCGAGTTAATTGACGACCCTTTTGATGACTATATGTATTTGATAATTAAGTGTCTTGCATAATTGCATAATTATAAAGATGGGAAGCGTGCTTACTTTATTGATTGTTGATGCCAAAAGTTGGGGATATAAAATCACGGTGATAAGGAGCAGCGCCCCTTATGGTTTAAAATGGACAAAGTCATCATTGTAAGAGAAGCTTCTGCTAAAGGTGCTAGTGAACTTTTAAGACAGCCTCAACAGCATTTTATGTTTTGATTGAATCATAGGTGACTTTAAACTACATTTTTTTTTTGTCCCGTGGTAAAGATTTATATTACATTATCCGGTTCTGTCAATCGTCAACTTTATGTTCTTAACAGATAAAAAATTCGCTGGTTCATTTTTGTCTTTTGTTTTCATTTTTTACGTAAATCAAATGTACTTTGAGAAGTGCTAGATCGCTAGACTCCCACTATGGCACTATCCATCATCAACTAACGAAATGACATATTGTGGTATTGTATGTGCAGCATGTTTCATTTCTTTTTGGTAAACTTACAGTTTTAGAATGTATCCAAGAAAACACATTTAGAATTGTATACGTTATTATGTCATAAAAGCATTATTTTCTTTGTATGAAAGCAATAATATGATTTTTTTTTTCTTTCTTCTTAGGGCTTGAGACTGCTATTAAAAGATCAAAGCACTAGCTTACCATCTTAACCGACCTTATAGGAGTCTAATAACTTAATTTTAAATTAAATTGTAGCAGCACACATTTGGGAATGAAAGCCAATGGTTGTGATAACGCCTTGGCCAACCATGGCACTCGCTAAGTATAGGTTACATGAATTTATGTTTGTTCTTTTTTCCGTTTTTTTCTGTTATTGTTTGATCTCTCTAGTGTCCCTGCTAGTAGGCTCGTGAGGGTTTCAATTTTTGGGGTCTTTGACCACGTATTTCATCAAAAATTTAAATTATAATAGTTTTTTTTAATATATTTGTTCCTATTAAGTAAATAGTGTTTTCCAATAATTTTTTTATTTTTCTTTCCTATTCTTAAAATAATATATATATATATATTGTGTGTGTGTATGTTATTGTTAACAAAATTGACGGTTTGGCGGGTTCTTGGTCCCATGATATCACCCATTGGCCCTTCCCCGTCTTCATAAAAGATTTGGATAAAAACTAAACAGTAAAAACAGAAAAATATAAAATTGTTTCAAAATTGCAAAAAGTATCTAAGTCTTGTCCAAATTCAGCTGCCAATTGTTGGACAATAAATATGTTACATATAAATGTGGGGTATACACTGCCCAATTTTCCCCACAATTCGGTTTGTTTCCATTTCCAATGTTTGAAATTAATTGAGTAACGTGACTTGGTCCCCACGACAGTTTATCCTGCATTCTTCCTTCCCAAGCCAACAATCCCTAGTGCCAGCCAGCCCTACAATTTTTTACGAAAATATACATAAACTTGCAAAAGCAGAAACTCGGTTTAATTAATGTTGAAATTTAGGGTGTGTTTGGATGAGATTCTAGAGATTCAAAATTATCTTTTTTCACTTAGAAAAAATCAGTTTTTATATATTTAGATAATTTTTCAAAAAAATAATCGTATTCTAAAAAAATTATTTTTCAACTTTTTCATATAAGCTGAAAAAAAGTATAATTTGACAAAAAAGTTAGTTTTACCTTTTTCAATTATTTAAGTTTTATAATTTTTTATAAATCTGAAAGAAACACACCCTCAGAATTGCTTGTGCTGCCGCCTCCGTAAACAAAGTTTGAAGTCCAAAGGAAGAAGAACGGCGGAGGAAACTATCACAGATGTTTACCAATCTCGTTAAATTGTGTAAAAATCATGCATTTGTCCATATTAATCATAATACTTAACTCTTCCACCCCTATTCGAAAAGTTATGATAATAAAAAAAATTTGATATTATGTAAAACATCTAAGCATTAAAATTTACTCATAGTTTTAGATGAGATTGAATCCCAAGTTGATCCACATATATTTTGGAGGACAAATCGATCCCTCAAGATTTAAAGGTCTTCATATTGTCCTTATTTTTTACAAATGAGTATACATATTAGTCCCTTTCTTGAAATAATGAGTTAATAGAGGATTAATGTGTCCAACTTTTTTAAAAAGTGAGGGATCACATTAACACTTTCAAATCATGAGTGAACAGTTTGTTCCCTGAATTATTTGTATGCCCAACTTGCGAATTTACACTTTATATAATTAGTCTTTTTTTAAAAAATTAAGTTAAGAAAAAGTTACACTACTATAACTTCAAGTATGATTATACCACTCAATCAATTTCTTTTTTTTTATAATTATAAAAAGCCCAAACTCTCAAAGATAAGCAAATAGGCTACATCAGACTGCCTAAAAAAAATGAATCCAGAACACAATAGTTCAAAACAAGATGAGCCCTAGCTACCTCCCAAACAAAATGAAAAGGTGTTAACACACAAGATTCAAAACACAAAATCACTATACTTAAAACTCGGACAATGAATCATAGTGTTACGCGATTCCTATAACTTTCTATAAAATAATTTTTTTATTGATTCAATCATTTATAATTATCTATCACAAAGATTATTCACGCCAAATTTCATAAAATATAATTACATAGCTATTATTATTATAATTTATTTTAAACATACATATTTTATTGATTTTGATGTACATAAAATTTATGCCAAATAATTTTATATTAATTTAAAATTTTATAGGATTGATCAATATACCATGAATTTCTAATCCAACGACAAATTTTATAAAAATTATAATAATAAAAATTTACTTAACAATATAAGAGTTTATTAAAGTTACACCCATATAACCTTATTTTAACCCTTTTAAAATTGAGTCAAATGATGGCATCATTGTAGGTATCAAACAAAAATCCAATTGATATGGTGGCGAAGGAATTCATTAAGGCGTTAAGACTTAAGAGCCATATATGTGTAACTGAATTAATAACATTTTTTCATAATCAAACTGAATTAATAACTTTGCACTACTAAATTAGAGGAAATCAAACGAAAATAAAACGCTAAGTAGCAACCAGCAATAGAACAAGCGACGGAAGGGAAACAATTGAATAGAATAAAATATAGGCTAGTTTAGCGTCTTGGTTCAATGCAATAGCTAGGTAGCCAAATCACAGTTATCCACTGCTTGCTTGGAACAAATTTTGGTTAAATTAAAGCCGCCGAAGAAATTTCTGCAGCCTAAATTATTGGTCATCTCATGATTTCTATATCTATACATAAATAAATATATAAATTGGCATTCATTTTGCATGTTGTCACCTTCTTCGCTGGTTCTCTACCAGTCCAATCCTTGTGTGCAATATCTTTTGTTGAAAACATAACAATTTTTTCATATCTCTTCATTTTTCCATTATATCCGAGTCTGGAAAAGGAGTTGGAGTTGGAGGGAAAGTGGTTGTGGAAGGATGGATTATTATTGGCAAGGTGGTGGTGATGAGAATGAACACGATAATTTGGATGTTATGGTCACCGATTTCTTAGAAAATTATGGCACTGCTAATAGTACTAGCTGTGGCTCTCGCGCTCACTCTTGGGGTACCAGCAGTGACAGTGATTCTTCTCTCTCTGAATTTCCTCGCCTTGCAGAAAACATAGTTCAGGTAACTTAATTGCGCACATGCTCTTCTTTCTGTGGCATTGATATATCTTCAACATTTGAGTTTAAGTTGCTTTAGGTTCTTTGCATTGTCTGGGTTAGTGTCCGTCATTAGTCGAGTCATTATCGGATTGGGTTTGGTTCCAAAAAATGAATCGGCCTAAAGATAGGACCAATTTTGGGTTTGGTTTAAACCTGATCTGCCACTAAGCTGCTGCTTAGTTATAATTAAGCACAAAACACTTCTATCAATTTCCTTTCTTTTAGTTTATTCGTGTGCCCCAACATAACATCTTATGAATTACAATTCGGCTCCACACTATTACATCCTGCGCCTGCTTGAACTGTAAGTGTCCTATTTGATGTCCCCTGTTTAAATTACATGACTCTCTTATTTACACGGTTTGAGGAGCTAATTACGTGGAGGTTCAAGTGCCTAAAATTTAGTGGCACATTAAAGTGTCTTGTTAACTAACATTGCCTTGCACAAGCATGCCAATTCCCTTCATTGTTTTATTCTAGTTTTGAACATCTAATCTCCGAATTTGTTGGGGTATGCAGGGTGCAATACAGGATGAAAAGGTGAAAAACAGACACCAAAGAATGAGAATTTCCATCCTAGCATATTGCTACATGATTTTCTAACCAGTTATATATTATAGACAGAATACCAATTTTTAACATGTGTCATTATTCGTGATGCAGATCTGCAAGCTCTCTGTGACTCTATATGAGAGTGAGTTGCTATTAGTTGTTCATTCTCTCATAAGGTCAATGAACGAGACCAACCTTCAAATAATGCATTCTGGTCCGTGTTATGCCAGCTGCATCAGATTTTATCTAGTGAAGCTGATGAGACTTTGTGGCTACGATGCTGCTGTTTGTGCTTCTAAGTGGCAGGCTAGTGGTAAGGTCCCTGGAGGTATGCCATTGAATACTTTTGCTGATTTCACCACAATTTTTGTTCAACTTCTGCTTCATGGATTGCACTTCAATCATGATGCTACTGCCAAATTTGGTTACAATGCTAAATATGGAATTTTGTGTTGCCCACTTAAAGGGTGCATTTTTTTTAACCCTTATAATAGTTGATGTCTTGATGAGCAACTTTTAGTTAGATTAGTGTTATTTTTTTGTAGACACTCATTTTGTCATTTAGGAAATTATGCATGAGATTTCAGTTATATTACCAGTGAATCTGTCTTTGCGAAAATATGGGGACTTGTGTGTTAATAATTGAGAATTTTAATTGTTTTACTAGTGAATCTACTGAAAAAAATTTCATCCACTATTAGTTATAGTTACCAAGTAACATTTACCACGTTCATAAGAAATGTAACTAAATGCCGGTTATTTATACATTGCTCCTTTTTTCCACTGTTCCATCATTCATGTTTCCATTGGATCAATCATATTTAACCCCCTCAACTTGGGGCACAGGTGATCATGAATATATTGATGTGATCAACAACAATATTGAAACCTCTGAGCGCTTGATCATTGACATTGATTTCCAAAGCCACTTTGAAATAGCTAGAGCAGTTGATTCCTATGATAGGATACTGAATTCCCTCCCAGTTGTTTACGTGGGATCATTCACAAGGCTGGAACAATTTCTTGAAACAATGGTGGAGGCTGCTAGATCTTCTCTGAAACAGAATTCTATGCCTCTTCCTCCTTGGAGATCTTTAGCATATTTGCAAGCCAAGTGGCAGTCTCCCTACCAAAGATACACACATGTTAAAGGCAATAATAGCACTATTAGCAAAGGCAATTACTTTGATCATAAGCAGTGCAGAAGGCACTTGAAGAGGCTGCAATCTTTGCAACCAGGAATGTCAGCAGAGGGGACTTTGAAGCCTAAAAACAGTGAAAATAACAACAGGAAGAATAAGCCTGATAGATTGAGGCGCTCCTTGTTCAAGCCTCTTCAACATTGATGATGATGAGTTGTTGACTCTGGTTCTTGCACAAGTTAGTGAGTGCCAGACTTTTATTTTTTATTTTTTAATTTATTTGAGCCAATTACCAAGTGTCATAGTCTGACTCTGACTCCACCTGGGCTTTGTCAAGAAAGCATGCTGGCCCATGATCTACGGATAGATTTCAGCACTGAAGTTACTAAGAGAATGAGTTAGCTAGAAAGATAATTAATTTTGCAGGAGTTTTTCTTTTTCCTCGCATGATTTTTTTCCCTAGATTTTGTAGTGTAATCCAAAGAACATATAGGCTCGCATAGGCAGCCTTAGCAGTATAAGAAATGAAGTGGTTCTTTGTTTTGGTGTTTAGAAATGTTGCCTAAGCACAATCACTGGGTGCATCTAACTATTAAGATTCCTTGCCAGCGTTTTCGTCTTGGGTCTGGGAAATTTTGACACCATATTATATGTTTAGGAAAATATATGCAATGCAAGAGCAGAATCCAGGTGGGGGAAGTTGCTACGTCAAACAATATGACGAACTCTGATAAACTTAGTAATTACAAAAATGATAACAGATAATTACAGACCAATAATCCTTGGGATGGAAACCAAACACGTTGCTAGTTTTCTTCTTTGTCAAAACACATTACTAGTTTGAATTTGTAGAACATAACCAGTAATCAATTAAATTCATTGTAATACAATAAAGTCTCTAGAAATGTTAACTATGGACTAGCATTTCGTTTTGACATGGCTAAGATGGAGAACATTAATGTTATTTTAACATCTAAAAGTGGGTGTCTAAGTGAGACAGTCACCCCATTATTATTGGATGGGATAGTGATTCCCACTATCTTCACTCATTCATCACATCCAATGGTGATAAAATGGGTGTCTCCCCATTATTATTGGATGGGATAGTGATTCCCACTATCTTCACTCATTCATCACATCCAATGGTGATAAAATGGGTGTCTCATTTAGACACCTATTTTTAGGTGTTGAAATAGCAATTAATAAGAGCTAGATCGAAGTATAACTTTTAATAATAGGCTTAATTAAAAAAAAGTTATGTCTTAACTATAATTTTTGATTTACTGATAAGTACTCGATCTATTAAAAGTCTTTTTCCATATAAATATTGTTTAATTTGAAATATAAGGAAAAACTACGTTGCTTGATAATATTTTTAGAATAATAATATTTTTTATTTTCAACCACTATTTTATACGGACAAAATGAACTTTTATTTAAACCCCAACGTTGAGTTCATGAGTCAAAATTCACACGGATACTCCACAGAAAATATAGAAATGAAAAACAAGATGTGTAATGCATCTACATACATGACAAAAGATCAAGCGACAGCTAATGCAAAAACACATACAGTTCTAGTGCTTAAGCTCTTGTTCTCAAAAGAACCACAAAAACCTACAAAGGAAACATTTTATCGTCCCTAGGGATATCCAGTGCTTTTCTCCATCCAATATGCTTCAATTCTGTGAGTGTAAGACAAGCTTAGCACGATGTAGTCCTATAGGAATCAGAACACAAATAAGACTTATTAATGGATGTCCCATAAATTAACATAAGATGTTCCATGCTAGACAATGAATTACATGTCAGAAAAATTCTTAAATACTCTTATAGTAAGGAAAAATAACATTCAATTTCATTCGAGATTGTAGCTATTGCATTAAAAGTACGAGGAGAGTAAGAAATAATAATAACTTATAAAACTAACGTATTAAACTATGAACAAAACATAGTATCATTTTTTTTTAACAAGATTTATCTAATACATGCAGATGTATTGTAAAATTCAAGGGTGAATGGACTTGATGATTGACTTGAGTGAAAAAGGTTGTCCTAATTAATATTTATAGTTTTTGATTTAATTGTAATTAGCATTCGATCCAAATTGATTTTTTTTTCAGTATAAATAATTTTTATTAAAATATAAAGAAAAATTACATTACTATCTAATAATTTAGAATGAGTACTATATAGCACAGAAGCGTTTTGAATATGTAATGTAATTAACCACCAAGGCATCAACTTCTATTATATACGCAGAAAATAAACTTTTATTTAAACCTCAACATTCAGTCTATGAAAGTCAAATATTCAAAACAGGTACTCCGCAGAAAATTTAGAAACGAAACATCCACATGACTAACGCCCAAACCATAGCCAGGGCAGAAACATATATAGTTCTAATGGTTATGCTTTGTTCTCAAAAGAACCAAAAAACCACAAAACACTTTATTGCCCCTTAAATTTGAAAGGAAAGATCCATTGCTTTTCCTCAATAGGCTTCAATTCTGTGAGACAAGCTTAGCACAAAGTGCTCCCTAGGCCTGTATGAATCACAACACAAAGAAGACTTATTGGAAAGTGCTAAATTAAAGGATGCCCCATAAATTAACATAATTAAGATGCTCACTGTTAGGCAATGAATTACATGTTACAAAAATTCTTAAACGTTCTTGTAGCAAGAAATGGCCACATAGCTACTGCATTAAAAGTATAATTAGAGTAAAAAAAAATAATGACTCATAAAACTGATGTATTGAGCCATGATTTTATTTTACTTTTCTTCCTTTGAGACCAGCACAAGATCTCTCTATAACATGCAGATATATTGTAAAAGTGGGACAGTTATATTACCTTCATACTTAGAGGTCGATGACAACCAACCCAGAATGATCCCAAGCAGCTAAAACCTCGGCTTGGCTTCTATAGAGTTGCCCTGCCGGGTCATAGTAATACTGCACAAGAATAAAGTGTTATGTATATGGTGTTGTTACATATGAAATGCACATTTTTATTATACTATCTATATACTGTTGATCTTAGCCTCAGTGATATACCCAAAAAAGGCCTCACACGCACTCTGTATAACTATGAATATTTTAAGACATATATGGATCACAACATGAATTTCTTGGACAAATCAGTTTTGCATTAAAATTAAAGCTGTAATCATCAGTGTGTAGCATCCTCAAATAGAATAATCAAACCCCAACTTATTTTTGTTATGTTGAAGGTGACAGCAAAGGCATCATGTATCCTCAGACCATTCAATTTAGCTGCTAAACATGAGAAAGGGAAAATAAGAACAAAGTACTAGCTAAGGTACAAAGTTAAACGAATACATTATCATATATATGATTTCAAGTTGTATAAAAACATAAGCAGTAGAGAAATAATTGACAAACAGTTGGGTAAGGAATTTCGGGTTTTTTACGGATATAAATTATTTAGTATCGAATATTACGCGTATCTCCTGTATTCAATTCGTTTACAGAAATGTCCTGGTTTTAACATAATAGAAGTCGACTATAATCGACTTCTGAGTATCTGATAATGACTATAGTCGACTTTCTCTTCACCTTCACTGACGCAAATAGTGAACACACTGCAGGTGGCAGACACTACACTAGAATCGACTATAATCAATTCTTGAGCAACAAACAAGTTGATCAAAGTCGACTTCTTGGCTATAAAGGAGACTACTTTAGTCGACTTCTTCCTTGGGCAATCTAGTCGACTTCTTCTTGCTAGGGAAGTCGAGCTTTGGTTGTGCGGCTATAAAATGGCACCTTCCTTCCAACTTCAAGTAGAGAGATCGTAGTTCGGATGATGTGAGCGTGAGGGTGGAAAGGCTCTGATAATTTTTTGAGAGAGGTGGAAGGAAGTATTTTAATATTTTCATGGATTACTTATATCGTCTTAATTTTGTAGATGACATTGCAGACAAATTGATAATGCAGGTATGTTATTTAGTTTTGAATTTTTTTAGTATATTTTATTTTATGATTTTATGTTGTGTAAGTAAATTTTAATTTGTGTAATTTAGAATGATTTGTAGAGGTTAAATTAATTTTGATTAGAAATTTATTTTTTTTGATAATATGTATGTATATTTAGTTTTATTGTAGTTCTATCGTAGGTAGCTATGTTGTTGGTTCGTCCAAATTAGTAAACTAGACTTTCTGTAATACAACCTTGATAAATTTAATTTTATTATTTTATTAAATTTATTTTGTGAGTGACATGGTTTTAGACTTTGTAAAAGAACTCTAGGATACATGCATTTTAGTTTTGTTATTTGTTAAATTTAGTTCTAGTTAATTTTATTTTTAGTGTTTGTAACCATAATAAATTTAATTTTATTATCGATTAATTTTATTGAATATGTAGCCTGTTCTAACGTTAGTAAAGTTTAGTGCGATTTATATTTCTATGTTTACTTCGTAGGATTTAACAATGTCTTATATATATATATATATATATTTTGTGATATAGGATACTCGGATTTTAAAAGCTAGGCGCCATAATAAAATGGTAGCACCAGATCCGAGGATGGAACCTTTTCTCAAGCAGGCTGGCTTCTGGTATGTTACGCAGCTAGTCCCAGCATTTGATTATGATAGGGCACTCATTAGTGCACTTGTGGAGCGGTGGAGGCCTGAGTCACATACTTTCCACTTTCCGTACGGAGAATGTACGGTTACATTGGAGGATGTTGTGTTTCAATTGGGTCTTCGTGTTGATAGGCTTCCCATGAGTGGCTGTATAGGAGCATGGGAGAAATTTTATAATCAGGATATATGGGCTTTATGTGCAGATTTGCTTGGAGCAATTCCAGACGAGAAAGACATAAAAGGATTCTCCATAAATTTGAATTGGTTCTCAAAAACATTCAAGAGATTGCCACATAATGCTGATGAGCAAACGATTGTTCGATACACTAGAGCGTACATAATGGTTCTATTTGGTAGGATCTTGTTCCCTGATAAATCAGGATTTAGGGTGCATATGAAGTGACTCCCTCTTCTCACAGATTTTAATGGGATTGCAAACTTTAGTTGGGGGTCTGCAGTTCTAGGATCCCTTTATCGTGAGCTTTGTCGTGCGGTGAAATACAATGTCACCGAGATTGCAGGCTGTTTACCTCTTCTACAGTCTTGGGCATGGTATAGAATACCTGCATTGGCCCCTGAACAACACCATCCAATAACTTTTCCACTGGCACTGAGGTACATATTTATGTGAATATTTTAGATTTGTTATTTATTTGTATACGTGCAAATTGTAATTAGAAAAACTAATTATGTACATTTCAGGTGGAGGCATTTCAGGTATTCGACGAGTGTCGACACAAATAAGCTACTACAATATAGGCAGATCATTGATTCGATTGACATTACTGGGGTAAGCTGCATATAAGCAATCTGCTATTAACTATTCTATTAAGTTGTTTCAGTTGGGAGTCTAATATTTGTTATGGATCGCTTTCGATTTACGTGGACGCCGTCTGATGATGTGAAGAGGTCAGGGATGTTACACCTCCCTTTGTCTATGAGGAGGCTGATGTCTGGGCGTCTGTGACTGCTCTCATACACTTTGCTGTGGTTGAATGGCATGCAGCTGACGGCGTAGTCCGACAGTTTGGTAGAGCCCAGCACATACCGACTGCCCCGATAAATATTGATCGATTGCACGCCAAGGATGGCCGAGGGGATCTACATGTATGGTGGCCTGAGTATCATCTCACATGGCATCAGGCATGGGAGGCACGTAGGGAGTGGCGGGTTCAATATTCGCTATCTGATGATGATCGGCCATCTGTTGAGTACTTCCAGTGGTACTTGTCAGTGGCTAATAGATTTTTGTCGCTGGATGGAGCCCCACAAGATTCAGAGCTCAGAGACTTACCAGATGGTGTACCAGACCAAGCCCTACCACCACCAGACATTGCACACCCTGCTGATGTCCCAGATCGACGATCTTTTGCGCGTCGTGTGTGTGCCGGTACGCGTGCTAGCATATGCCAATACCCAGATGAGGCAATTAGTGATGATGCAGGGGGTTGGATGACGATGATGATCACGCCGACCCCCAGCCCCAGCCAGAACCAGAGCCTCGACCCCGACCCCACCCTCGACCTCGACCCCGACCCCGACCAGAGGGAAGTCATCAGCGCCAGGCAGAGCCTAGTCATCAGCGCCAGCCAGAGCCTACTCATCATCTTCAGCCAGAGCGTAGTCATCAGCCGCAGGTAGATTCGAGCCACCACCCTGAGTCTCAGTCATTTCGTGTGCATCAGCCGACACCTACGTACCCCAGCCAGCAGTTCATGGTTGGCTCCAGTCACCCGTTCATGACGGACCCGAGCCATCAGTATATGGTGGGCCCTAGTCAACAGTTCATATCAGGCCCGAGCCATCAGTATATGGCGGGCCCTAGCCAACAGTTCATGTCAGGCTTCTCCCAGCAGCATTACATGACTGATCCGTCCCAGCAGCAATTCATGCCCAGCCCTAGCCAGCAGTTCATGACCCCGAGCCAGCAGTTTATGGCTGGCCCTAGTCATCAGTTCATTTCAGATTCATTTGTTGACCCGAGTCCGGCACATCAGTTTGTGACGGGACTCGGGCAGGGTGATATAGCACGACATATATCTTTCGATCCCACGATTCCGTCGATTTGAGCGTGGTGGCATTCTTACACTCATGCGGTACAGGGAGATCTATCTCAGTGCTTCAGCCACCAGATCAGTGCTATCGACCATCAGCTGAGCATATCCGAGCGCCCTCTCATCAAGGATCTTCTCGTCAGGAGCATTAGCCACAGTGGCAGCCCCGGGACCAGGAGGACGATCAGGGGGAGAATGAAGCCGAGCAGGAAGGGGATGACGATGAGGAGGACGACGATGAGGACGAGGATTCAGACGAGGAGGAGGAGCAGCTACATCGCAGGCCTGTACGACAAATTGTATACCGCCATTGTGTCACAGGGAGTCACATTGCTGGCCCCAGACACAACAGGCGCGGTGGATAGTGCTTATCATGATTATGTATTTTGGTTTTTAATTATGTACTTAAGACTTTAGCTAACTATATAGTGGTTATGTACTATGCACTTTTATTATGTACTATGGACTTTTATTATGTACTATGGACTTTTATTATGTAGTTTGTATTGGTGCATATTATATTATGTAGTTTGAGCTTAGCATGGTTGCTTGTGTCCTACTCTTTCAGTCATATAATAGACGCCATAAATGGTTACAATTGATTCCCGTAAGCATGCATTTCACAATTACAACGTACCAAATTTGCGGTAACCAGTACACTAATACAAAATCAACTTAACAGTGAGATTTTGAGTACAACACATAATGGACATCAACAGTAAACTAACTTGAAAAGTAGACACATACATGCAAGGAGCAACAACAGAAAACTAACTAAAAAGTACACACATACATGCAAGGAGCAACAACAGAAAACTAACTGAAAAGACCAACACATACACACATCAGTTACGCTGGCTTGAGGATGGAGCGTGCAGGCATGTCCGCCTGGTGTGACCGATACCCCTATATAGTCCACAACGTTTTCCCTGGTTCAGATCAAGCTCGTCCATTTCATTGTGAATCCTTGTGGAAATTGGACGGCCCTCAAAAGTTCGTTTAAGTGCGGGGTTTGGCCGTATAGGAGGCCCTGTGTATGGCGGCCACATTTCCTCATTAGCAACTGCAGAGAATTCGGCTTTGTACACGTTGAACACTGACTCCATGGTGTAAACTTCATGAACAAAAGAGCTCCACTCGAGACGAGCATCAGAACACGCAGCGAGTGCATGACGGCATGGATAGTGCAACTTTTGGAATTCCCCACAGTCACACCATCGCTCTGTTAAATGCACTCTAAATTCCCGTTGACCCCGACTTCCTATGTCGTCTCGCTCAAACACCAAGTAATCTAAAGCCTCCCGAGTCACTCGAGTCGTACTCATGACACCAAGGTGTCGCCTGTTCTCCTCAATTGCATTCAACAGGGTCTCTGAATATCTTCGACCACTTGCAAGTTGCGTTTTAGCCTCTGTACCCTTTCGGACGAACAACTCAATAAGCCGATAATATGTTGACTTCACTATGGCTGTAATGGGAAGATTTCGAGTGCCTTTCATAACAGCATTCATACATTCTGACAAATTTGTTGTCATATGGCCAAAGCGACGTCCCTCATCAGCATAGTGAGCCCACTTAATGCGCAGTATGTTGTTAGTCCATGCACACATTGCGGGATCCACATGGCCCAATGCTCTAAACCAGTAAAGAAAGTTATGCTCGGTCTTTGCATATGCTGCGTTCATTAGCAATCGCTTTGCATCTTTGTTTTTGAACCTTACGGCAAAATTTGAAGCAATGTGTCGTGCACAGTATGCATGATAAGCTGCAGAGGGATGCCAGCCACTCCCTTCCGCTTCTAGAGCTGCTTTGATAGCATGATGCCCATCAGATATGACGAGAATTTCCTCTTGTGGTGTTACATACTGTCGAAGATTTCTCAAGAAAAAAGACCACGCTTCTTTTGTCTCCCCCTCCACCACAGCAAATGCAACTGGTAAAATATTTGAGTTGCCATCTTGGGCAATTGCCATCAATAGCGTTCCAGCATACTTGCCATACAGGTGTGTCCCATCAATCGAAATAAGTCGTTTGCAATACTTGAAAGCCTCTATGCACGGTGGATAGGTCCAGAAAAGCCAGTGGAACATAAAGCAATCCTAATCTAGAACATCACCAACATAATATGGTCCCGTTTGCATCTGCACAATGGTACCTGGCATGTACGACTTAAGCCCACCCAACCATCTAGGGAGCTCATTATAAGACTCTTCCCAGTCACCATAAATCATAGATATAGCTTTTTGTTTTGCTAGCCATACCTTTCTATACGTTGTTTTGAACCTCAACTCTGACTCCACTGATGCTTGAAGAGATTTGATGGCGATCGTAGGATCCGCTTGCACAAGAGGGAATATGTGGGCACAAATAATATGATAATCTATTTGAGCATGCTGGTTCATAGACTCTGGAAACACACATGTGTGCGGTTCTGTCAGCTTTCGCACTTCCCACAACTGTAATTTTTTGTGAAGAGTCACTCATTCACTCCAATTACAATCAATGCCAAACTTCACACACTTGCAATGAAATTTTTGGTGATCGGACTCATAAACTTTATATTGAACGCCTCTTCGAATGCTGTAATGCTTAACAGCAAACAAGACTTCATCTTTATTGCGAAATACCTGACCGAGTGTCAAATCATTCTCCCCCGCAATGCTTGAACATGAACCAGACGCACCACTCACATCAAACCGCATTGCATCTAAATCCACAGCTGAGTAGTGACTAAGATGCTGTTGAGATTGAGAATTGGGCTGAGACTGAGACATTACATGCTCACCCAAGTTATGCACATGAAACAACTGCTGATCTTCTTCAATATCATAGTTTGCCACTTGATCGGGGTCCTCGTCTTCATCATTATCATCGTCTTGGTGCTGCACAATAAAATCAAAATCACCAACCGGACTAACTTCTGCTATTGGCTGCGGATTTAGAGTTGGTGGATCTTCATTCTGCCTAGCAAAGTGTTCGAAACTTGGAGAAGATACCTCATGGCGGGAAACTTCAAACGATGGGCCGGCATTAGATGTAGGAAGCGATGGATCCGGAGCTGAACCTCCAGAGCTAAAAGGACCATCTTGGAGCTCAACAAATAGCTCTATTGTGCAAGCTTCAGCAAACGAGTTAAAATAACTGAACATTTGATCAACGTGCTCATCTTTCCGAAGTCGCCATCTTCTATATCGGATTCCGTTCGGGCCAATGTCAACAGGCATCCGATAGAAGATTTTTGAAACTTGTGTGTTGTTTCCCTCATACTCCTCCAATATTAGGCTCTGTAATTGTAACAGACTAATTGGTGGCTGAACAACCAACCAAGCTTGATTCTCACTACAAAATGTCTCTCCCTCAACTGTGTTTATAATCTCACTATTATAGTGTATAAGAACATGAATATAGCTCTCTGTCATTTCTCTACGAACAACACTCGATCTGTAATTTTTTGTAATGGCAAATGTTGAAGTGCCAAAGCCTTCTATTTATACTGGCAAAGGATGCGTTGAACGAAAATCAATTATAGTAGACTTCTGAAGTCTACTATAATCGATTTTCGTTCAACGCAGAAGTCGATTATAATCGTCTTCTTTCAACGGCAATTCACGTGGAAGTCGATTTTAGTTTATTTCTGTTTTTCAAAAAAAAAGATATTTGCGTAACCTATTTCAAACGGAGACAATCATGTAAAATTGTATATTAAATAATTTACATGCGTAAAAAAACCAGGAATTTCATAACTCAACTTAAGCCGAATTTGTAACATAAATTGGTTTTTCTCTCAAATTTTTATCATATATAAACTATTACATTTAGATCTGACCCAATCAAAACCTGAGTAGTAATTTTGTTCGATTCTTCAAACTGTATTTCAGCATCCAAAAATCAGCTTTGAAAGATTTTTTTCATATATATAAATTATGTATTATTAGTATGGTTTTATAAAATGTATAGAACCTAATTAATGAAAAAAACTTAATTGACAACATTTCAATAAGAATTTTCTTAATTTAGGTAAAGTGGAACTTAATTCAAACTAATTTTAATAAATCAATTTACATCTAACCCAATTAATACTCATGTGATGAGCAAAGACAGAGTTATTCATTTAAAGATCTCATATCATCTGTTCATATACATATTTTCAATGTAGATCGAATAATCTGATACTATCTGTCTAGATCCCACATTCTAGATCAATATTGTTAAAAATTTACACACAAATTTTTGGGAAAATTCACTCACATCTGGAGTCAGGAATTTAGGGATCTCAAAGATGTGGAAATATTTTTCATCAACTTATCTGGAATTAAAAAAAGGGCCTTTTTCACTCATTTTTGAACTTGTTTAAAGATTTACAAAAAAAAAATTGAGAAAAAAAATCTAAAAACTTTCACAGTGATTGTATATCAACTATTTACTTTTGATAAAATTAAGCAGATAACATAAATTTCAAGATTGAGATGATTACCCTATACATTCTTCCAGTCTTCTTCATTTGGCGTTCTTCAGCCACCCAACCTGGCAACAGCCACTCATATCCTGGTGATTTTAGGTCTCGAAATGTGCTAAAGGATTCACTTTTCTTGCGGTTCTGATAATTTTGTTTTATTTTATCTAAGGTATTCTGTGTCATTTCAGAGAACGGTTCACTCTCATTCTGATTCTCCCTTTGCTCTTGTCCATTGATTTGTTCACCTTGTGTTGTCATCTTTTCAAAACCTGTCTAAGAATCACAACACAACACTGCGCAGTAATTATGTTTAGTGAGAGCAATACCTATATATAATATGAAAACTGAAATTTGGGCTAAGAGGAAAAAAGTTTTATATGGACTCTCCTAAATCATACAACTTGAGGCCTCATGAAGCATTATTTTCTTTTATGCCCTTAAAAGAGAGTTTTATTTCATTTCCTAGCCAAAATATGGCTCTTATTTCGCCTTTATACCTGTATATTTAATTTTCCTCTTTAGCACTACTAGCTTTTTTCAATTACCTTTACCAGGCTACTTGTCTGCATGATTGTTGATAAGGATTTGATTACTACGTATCACGATGGGGCTTACACGTAGTTGATAAAACAAATTATAAACGTGTTTAGTATTAATCGATTTGTTCATCATAAATTTTCTGCTTTTATTGTGGAGTTCATACATTTACTATTACTTTCGACTTATAAAAAAAATTACTATTACTTATGATCTAATTTATTTTCTCTTCGCTCTTTGATCACATTAATTAGAGTGCATAAATCGCTTTATGGTATTTTTTTTTTCACATATTTTGAAAAAGAGAATAAGGATCTAATAAAATTGTTAGAATTTTGAGATAAATACTTGGTATGCAACAATCTATATGAAAACGGATAGAATATATTGAAAAATGAACTGGCAACTCTTCAAATTAAGTGAATATATCCTTAATTCAAAAGAAAAGAAAAATAAAAATGTTCAAAATAAAACAAATAGATACTTCAGAATTATGAAAAATCTAAAAAAAGGCTCCTAATAAATAGAAGATAGGTCCTGATTGCAAAATAGAGATATTTAAAAAATCACCAACTCATCACCCATGATAAAACACGCAGCACAGATACATGACTACAGCCCAAAAGTGAGTGAATTCTAATATGTTCATTGTTTTTAAGCGATGCATGGGATACCCCGTTTCTAATGTACTCCATGCCATCCATCAATTGCCTCGTTGCAACAGCCAATTTATAGGTCTAGAACCTTTAGAAATTCATGCTATTTTAATTGACATTTACTTCATGGGAGCGACTCATTTGAAACGGGCAGCTTATTGTGACAGTGAGAGGAGTATATGTTAATTGTTAGATCTTATATGAATGGTAAAAATTAAAATATAAATTTTATGCATTTTTAAGTAATTATACATATGAGTATTAATTATTATAAATTATTTTTAATTTTGATCATCCATATGTAAATATAAAGTCAAGAATTATTCCTCTCACTCTCACAATAAACACTTCTCTCATTTGAAAGTAAATTACTTTCAATTTCAATTTGTATTGATTCTTTTTTAAAAAAAGTTAATACAAAGTACTAAATTAATTTTTAAGGAAACAATTATAATTGACTAATAAAAAGGTAAATAAAAATTTAATTTAATTTAATGCAGATATAGATAAATTGATATAAATTAATTAATGTTTTATTAAAATTTTAAAATAATATTTATTTTTTAAAATAAAGCTTTGAAACAATACTTAATTTGAAATAAAGGGAGTAATTATTTTAACTTTTATTATTAATGCTTCTAATAGATGCTTTTTGACTTTGTTGGGTAATATCCTCTTAATTATTGAGCAAAAAATCTATAAAATAATTTTTAGCAGTTAAATTTGTTTAATTTTTGTTTAATTCATTTTTATTGAATATTATTAAGAGAATTATTAAGAAGATAAAGGAGATAATAAAACTCGAAATCTTATTTGTCATCTTGAAATTGGAATTTTGATATGCATTTTCGGTAATAAACTTATATAGTTCAATTTTCTTATTGGTGATACTACGTAAACAAATTTGACAATTAATTTTTTTTGTAATGGATAAATTGTAGTGACAATCGATTCATGAGTTCACCAACCCTTGGTTGATTTTTTTCTCATCATTCATACGTCTATCAGCTCATATTTTTATTTTATTTTTAAATTTTGTTCGGATGAAAACAAAAATGATTCGAAGTGGATTGTGATTAAACTATGTACAAGAATGATAAGAATTTAAAATAATTATAGTTGTAGAGTAAATGTTATTTAAATGATTTTATTACTTTGACCTTTAGATTTTAATATTTATTAAATTATTAATTAAGTGCTATTATTTTACCATGTTTATCTTTAATTATATTTGAATATTATCTTTAAGCTAAAAATTTTGAAATAAATTAAAAAAGTTGATTCACTAATTGGATTTTTTTTATGATTAGTTTAAAAAAACCATAAATCCGAAATCAAACAAATAATAATTAGTTTGGTTCAGTATCATTTTAAAATTAACTGATTATCCGACCTAATTCCATTGGCTTGTTATGAATCTTTCGGTCCACTGGATTTATCCGATCTAATTACACTTATTTAAATGACAATGTAGTCTTTTTGGCAATGTTTTTCAAATGGTTGCCTATGCCTATCTATTTTTCAACACTAGCAAATCACTGTTCTTGGTTGCTTTCAACAATGTTTGTACAACAATAACGGATCATTGCCTATATATTAAAGAATAATATTATTCTAACACTCTTAAAGTAGTTGAGACGTTCACTTTATTACTATTTGATATAATAGTAATCCTCAATTACTTCATTATTCATCACATTTAATAATAATAAATGATATAATATATTGAAAAATGAACCGAAAACTCTTCAAATTAAGTGAATTGACCCTTGATTCAAAAGAAAAGAAAAGCAAGGTTCAAAATACAATAAATTCGATCCATCATAAATATAGAAAATATGAAGCAAGGCTCGTAATAAATAGAAGATGAGGTCCTAGTTGCAAAATAAAAGTATTTGAAAATATCATCAACTCATCACCCATGATAAAACACGCAAATATATAAATACAGCCAAAAAGTGAACAAATTCTGATCTGTTCACTTGAGTCATTCTTATTTTATTGTCGTATATAAATCTTATAGATGCAAATTTCAGGCTTTTTAACCAAAAACAAACAAAAATCATTATTTACTCAGCTTTTTTACCAATTAAAAATAAAAAAATCATTATTTACGGATATACACAATTATTCACATTATTAATAAATATACACTAATTTTATAATAAAAACAATATGTGATATAATATTACATATTTAATAATGGCCTCTTATAGAGAATATGTAAACGTAAAACCTCCCAGTGTTCAACATATTTTGTTGAGCATATAATACACCTGACAATCAGGCGTAATATACACAGCATAATAGGTTGAACAATGTCACGTATTATGCATGCGAGGACTATTTGAAATAAAGGGAGTAGTTATTTTAAATTTTATAATTAATGCTCCTAATGAATGCTTTTTGACTTTTTCGGTACATATCCTCTTAACTGGTGACCCAAAAAGCTATCAAATATTTTTTTTCAATTAATTTATTTAATTTTTATTTAATACTGTACTTTTAGTGAACCAGTCATTTGATCTGTATAATACATAAAAAATAATAAAAAATAATTTATTAATTATTATAAAAAATAAATAATAATTTATTTACATATATCTTATAGAAATTTAAGTATATAAATTTATCTTAAGAATAAATTAATAGTTAAATAATTAAATAAATAGATAAAATATAAATGTGTCATTCTATTTTATATCTTATATTGAATATCATATTTATAAAAGTTGAAAATATCTTGATAGATGATCTATTTCATCCCCCTTATGGGTCCCCATTTCATATTTCGTGTTTCTCGTGGGAAATTTAAATCCATATAGTATTCAAGGGTTTATTAACAAATTTTAAAAAGAAAAAAACTTTAAAAATATTTTACAATTTGAAACATAAGTATACTATTAATATAACATAATCCAAAATAAATTAAAAATATATACATAATGCAAATATAATAAAAATAACTAAAAAATAAAGATGTATTACCCTTGTCCATATCCTGTTTAACATACAGGAACTTAGTCCCTATAGATCATCCCTATGAAAGCGAAATATATGCCGATCCTTTCTCTATTAGGTAATTCTCGTGTGTACCCATTTTCAATTTTTTTTTATCATTCCTAACCCTTTATATCTTTTCAGTAAATTAAAATATTTAATTTTAAAATATAAAAATATATTTTTTAATTAATAAAAATAATAGATAAATTTAATTTATATGATTTCAATTACACGTCCTTTCTTTCTATATCCTTTTAATAAATTAAAATATCAATTTTAAAATATATGTTATAATTAATGTGCATTAATTAGTAAAAATCATTTATAATTCTAATTTATATAATCTCAATTATTAGAGTAATATATCAATTATAATTTTTTCAATAAAAATAATATAATTATTTACTTTTTAAAAATTAGTAAATATTTAATATCATTATCAAAGAAGTGTAAATTATAGAATTGATTTTTTAAAATATTTTAGTGTTAAAAAATTGAAGGTATTTTTTTCAAAAGAATTTATATGAAAAAATTATGGAATTGATATATTGGAATATTTAAGTTGTAAAAAATTAAACAGTAATACATGTAGATAAATAATTTTTTATTATGATTTTAAAAAATTCTACATTTGAAATTAGAAAATTTTTTCTAATCTCATCTTCATTTAAAATTTTACCTCTATTATCATACACATCCTGGTCACGGGTCTCTATGTTTCATTTCACATGGAGATTTGAATCTCTATTGATATTTACGAGTTTATTAAAAAAAATTTAAAATGAAAAATTTTAAAAATACTTTGAACTTCAAAACATAAATATCTATAATAATAAATACTACTAATACAACACAATTATAATAGGTTTGTTATCGTTGATACTATAATTATATATATAATTTTTATGGTATAATATATTGAATTATAATTTTATTTATGATATTTTTTTATTTTTTATATTGATTTTATTAATGGTAGAGAGATATAAAGGTATAATTGGAAAAAATAATTGATAATTCAAAAGTAAATTAAATTCAAAAACTTATTTTAAGTGTTAAGATTATGAAAAGAGTGGAGTATAATTTTTCTATAAATAATACATGGAAGACTTTTTGTGTAATGAGTCTTAAATATTAATATTATATCAATTATTATTATATTTGATTAAGAACAAATTATCATATTAGTATTACAATGTGTCTTAAATATTTGATTAAAAATAAAGTTGGTATAAATTTAATTTTAAATTATTATCATATCAAAATTAATTAATTAGCAATTTATTAACAATTTGACCTACCCATTTTTTTAAAAAAATATATATATTAATTTTAAAGCTTATTTATTTTGAAAATATTTTCTTTATAATTTTTTATATTACCTTCATAATATGAGGCTATAAATGGTTCTTAATTTAATTGTAGATCATAATAATATTACCATTGGTTTTCTCTTAGTGCAAATTATAATATTTAATAATTGTAATATTTGATTCTTTAATGATTGTAATATGTAATTTTATTTCATATGCAAAAATAATTAATAAATAAATTATAAATTAAGTTTAAAAAATATTTAGATATAAAGATTGAGAAAAATGGAACCTAAATCACAATATGAATGACATGTGAAACCTAAATCACTATATAAATGACATGTATAATAGTTTTCATGAAATGAGTCTGAAATATTAGTATAGTAGATTTATACAATCAATAAATTTTATAATGAATTTTAACCATTAATAATTTTTAATTATAAATAAGGTTTTTAATAAATCTCTATCTTTTTTTTAAAAAAAATCTTCTCTAATTTTTTTTTAATTTTTTCAACACTAATTTTTTTTTTCAAAATTCATTCAAATTTTTTAAAGTATAAAATTATCAAAATTTTCTTGAATTGTATGATTGATTTTTTTTCAAAATTCATTCAAATCTTTTAAAATATAAAATTATTAAAATTATTTGCAAGAGCTTAGAAGTTATTGAAGGTATAATTTTATGGTCATATCAAGTGATCTCAGGATTTTCATTTTCACCTACTTACATATATAAATTTTTTTATTGAATTGGCATATTCTTGTTCTTCAAATCATTAAATTTTATATATAATCAAATAATGTCATCACTAATGACATAAAAAAATATTCTGCCTTTAAATAATTAAATTTATCATAATCTTATTGTTTATAAAAAAGTAAATGATATAATCTAGCACATATATTTTACATCTTTCTTATAATTCATATACTTAATTTCATAAATTTAATATAATAGTATTCAAAAGAAAATCACCACCCGCTTCAAATATAAAAATTTTAGAAGTGAATTTAATACTAAAATTGTGAAAGTAATTTATCAATATAATTCATAATTTCAGCATCACAATAATTAAAGATATTTAATTAATATAATATAATCATATTATTAGATACGGATGATTATCAATGATATACTAATAATATGTAATAATTGTGATTTTATTTTTTAAAAAAATTAATGAATAACTTCTTAAAAGATGTAGACCCTAAAATATTCTCATTGCGACATGTGTAAAACTTTTCCTCAAATGACTCTGAAATATTAGTATTATAGATATAATTAAGAGAATCGTTAAGAAAATAAAATATATAATTAAACTCAAAATCTTACTTGTCATCTTGAAATTGGAAATTTAATATGCATTTTCGGAAATAACTTATAAAGTTCAATTTTCTTATTAGTGATAATACATAAACAAAGTTGACTATTAATTTTTTTTATGGATGAAATTGTAGTGATAACTGGATTCATAAGTTCACCAACCCTTGTCAGATTTTTTTTTTCATTATTTATACATCTATCAACTTGTTTTTTTTTTTTTGCAATTTTGTTCAGATAAAAATAAAAATTATTCGAAGTTGATTGTTATCAAACTATGTACAAGAATGATAATAATTTACAACAATTAGAGTTGTAGAGTAAATGTTATTTAAATGATTTTATTACTTTGACCGTTACATTTTAATATTTATTAAATTATTAATTAAGTGCTATTATTTTGCCATGTTTATCTTTACTTATATTTGAATATTATCCTTAAGCGCAAAAATGTTAAATTTTGAAATAAATTAAAAAGGTTGATCCACTAATCGATTTTTTTATTGGATAAATAGCATAAACTGCCCTTAAGATTTATCTAAATATCATTTAACCCCATTCTTGTTTTAATATTGCTGCAGTCCACCCTATTCACTAACTTGATTGCTAGCCAAGTGACTTTAATTTTATTAACCATGGTTAATGTAAGCTTGGCAGCTTAGTTACGCTTTCCAAGTTCCAACTCCACCAATTTACCGCCTCACATTTTTTAGCACTTCACACCGTTCGACTTTTTGGAGGTAGGGATCGTGTTGTACTAGCATGCTGGCCATGATGCCTGCATTGTTTCTTAGATAAAATTTTTAATTAAATATCATTTAAAATTATTTCATACAATTTAAGAGGTTGCCTATACCCATCTATTTTTCAACGCCGATGTTTGTACGAGGTTAACCCATGGTTGCCTATATATTAAATAGTAATGTTATTTTAATACTTTCAAAGTGATTGAGACATCCACTTTATTAAAATTAGATGTAATAATGGTTCTTATTTATTTTATCTATTTATCATATTCAATAATGATAAATGGTAGAATATATTGAAAAATGAATTGAGAACATTTCAAATTAAGTGAATTGATCCTTAATTTGAAAGAAAAGAAAAAAAAAAAAAAGTAAGGTTCAAAATACAACAAATAGATCTTTCCTAAATATGAAAAATCTGAAGAAGGGCTCGAAACAAATAGAAGATGAGGTCCTGATTGCAAAATAAAGACATTTAAAAACATCATCTCCCATGACAAAACACACAAATATATAACAACAGCCAAGAAGTGAACAAATTCTGATCTGTTACGTTCATTGTGTGATACCCATTTCTAGTGTACTCCACGCCATCCACTTGTGGCCTCGATGCAAATTACAATTTATAGGTCTAGAACCTTCACAGGTTTATGCTATTTAAATTGACATTTATTTCACGGGAGCGACCCATTTGAAATACGGAAACTTTATTTGTACGCACTGGTGTCGCGACTCATAAGTAGAGAACCGTGTGATTGAGTGATAAAATATTTAAAGATATTTGAAAAATAAATTTCAACACTTTTAACGGTGGATTGATATGCTCATCGAGCAAATACGTTGGCATGTGATGGTCATATCACAGTGCTCTTTAAAATAGATGATTTATTTAGAGAATAATATGAATAAATCTTAATCGTTGTATCTTTCAATTATATATATATATATATATATATAGTCAAAAAGTGAACAAATGATGATCTATTCATTGTTTTTTAGCGATGCGTATTATACTCATTTCTAATATACTTCACGCCACCCACCATAGCCTCGCAGTAGCCAATTTGTGGGTCTAGAACCTTCACAAATTTATTCTAATTTAACTGACAATTATTTCATGGGAACTATTCATTACAAGAATGGAATAAGTAAATCTTAATTATTAAATTTTATATGAATGATGAAAATTAAAACATAAAATTTTATAAAGTTTTAAGTAATTAAACCAACATTAATTATCATAAATGAATTTCAATTTTGACTATCTATGTGTGGGTATACAATCAAGCATTCTTATTTTATTGTCATATATAAATTGTACACACGCAAATTTGAATGAAGATAATAATTAGATAAAATTTTATTCAAAATATAATTCTTAGATTAAGAAAAATTTTATTATTCTTTCTATTTTGAATTAAATATCATTTAAAATTATTGCATATAATTTAAGAAAATAAGTAAATAGCATTGGTTCTTTTGAAAAACAAGTTAATATAAAGTACAAAATCAATTTTTAAAGAAAAAATTATAATTAATTAATAAAAAGGTAAATAAAAATGTTATTTAATTTAATACAGATAGAAATAACTTGATATAAATTAATTAATATTTTATTAAAATTTTAAAATAATAATTATTTTTTAAAAATAAAATGTTAAAATAATATTTAATTTGAAATGAATGGAATAATTATTTAAATTTTATTATTAATGCTTCTAATAGATGCTTATTGACTTTTTGGGTTCATATCCTCTATAAAAAAGTATTAAACTCGTAATAATTCTCTTAATAATATTGAATAAAAAAGTTGATTCACTAAGTGGATTTTTTTTTTCACGATTGTTTAGAAAATGATAGATCCATAATCGAACCAACAATAGTTACTTTGGTTCAGTCTCATTTTAAAATTAATCATTTACCCGACCCGATTTCATTGGCTTAGTATGAATCTTTAATTTCATTGAATTTATCAGATCTACTTACACTTGTTTTTTGGCAACGTTGTTCAAAGGGCTACTACCTATGTCTATCTATTTTCCGACACTTCAAATCATTATTCTTGTTCTTGGTTGCTTCTGACAATGTTTGTACAATGGTGACGCATCATTGCCAATGAATAATGTTATTTTATGACTCTTAAATGACTGAGAAATTCATTTTATTATTATTAAATATAATAATAATTTTTATTTATTTCATGAGTATACTAGTTCAATAATAATAAAATGGATATTCTATTAAATACATATATTTTTGAATGTTGATATAATATTTTTATAGTTAAAATAATGATAAATATTATTGTCCACACCTCAAACTATTGGCAATGCTTTAGACCGTTGCCTATGCATCAAACTATAGACAACCTTCAAAAACGCTGCCCATAGAGCGTAGTCTTTGAAAACATCACTTTTCCTGATCGATAATTGACTATAGGTTCTAAACTCTTATAAAAAAGAAGACCAACACAAGGTGTCTCAAAGAATAAAATGTTTAAGGCGCCATAACAAACAAATCAGCGCAACCCCAAACCACCCATAGAATATCAGTACAAAACAAGCATAAAAAGACTCAAATAGCTAGTGAGGTATATGCTAGAGTCCCACATTTCTTAAAGATATAACTTAGACAGTATTTATAGAAACTTTGGCAACCATTTCGAATCATATTTCGGAGTTGAGTTAAGGAGATTCAATTCTAAAACAAACTCTTTTAATTACCAAAAGAAAAACAAAAAAAAACAAAAAACAAAAAGAAGAAAGGCCAAGATATAGAAAGCAAAACACAAGGGAAGCAACAAATACAACTCAAAAAAAGAAAGAAGAGATATCCGCATGGAGATGCATGGATGCCATGCTGCAAGACAAAAAAGAGACATCCTCGAAGAGCTTACTTATTTGCCAGTTTCATGTGGCATTCTTCGGCCACACAAATTAAAGCACCCTTACTCAGGTGAGGTCATGTCGGGGTAAGAGCAGAGCATAAAGTTTCATTCTTAGCGCAAGCCCGAGAATGTTTTATTTTTTCTCAAGTGTTCCGTGCTATTGAAGAGAATGATCCACTCTCATTCCTTTACTTCCCTTGTTCGTTGCTTCGTTCTCCTTGTGTCTCCCTTGAAAGCCTGTGCAGGATTCAGAGCACTGTGCTATTTTTTTTTTTAATTTTGATCATTATATAGCGCTACACTCTCTCAGAAAGTAGCAAAAAGGTACAAACCAAAATCAGGAAAATGACATGGGTACAAGAACACAAGCCCAAAAACACAGGAGAAAGTTAGAGGAACTCATAGTAGCAATACATCAAAACAAGGAAATATTCCTCCAGCGTCTGCCATGCCAACCAACTGATCCTCGACAGAGCACTGTGCTACAGTGATGCTTATTGATGAAAGATTAGTGCATATGAATACAATTTTTGCAATTTAAATTTAGGCACTCCTAATATAAGCAGGTCTTATCAATTTTATTTAAAATACAATCATTTAATTATTATGGGTCTTATTATTTTTATTCTGAATATGTCTAAATGTGATTATTAAACTTCTATCTATAAAGGAAAAAAAATTTCGCTCAGTGAGAGCTTACTTGTAACTTGTAAGTCCAAAGAGTCATACATAAATTTATTTAATATAAAAACTGGAATTTGGGTTATTAGCTATAAATATGTTAATTTATATGGAGTCTTTTAACAAAAATATTATTTTAATATCAAAAGTTAACATCACAAAAAAAAAAATCAAAAGTGAATATTTTATTAATATTAGAATTGATAGTAGTCTCCACTCACCAAATTTATTTATGACATACGATAGTTATGAAATGGTGAGATATCCATTTTTGAGTATTAAAATACTATTATTTGTTTACTATATAAATCTGCACCATAACTTTATTTTCTCCTATGTCCTTAAAAGAGTCATATTTTATTTAATTGGCTGAGATACTCCGCATTTTTTATTGAAAAACATTAGACTCAAATTTTTTCGTCAAATGGCCAAGAATTGCTATGGCTTCTATGTTGTTGGCTTAAATAAATAGTGGAACTTATTAATTTATTTCATTAATATTTTTGAGTAAATTCTCAAATTAGTCTATGATAATATTACCTATAGATTGTTTGGTCTATAATAAAAATAAATTAATCTCAAGATCCCTCACGATTACAATATATTGACATATTAGTCCTCAGATATCTACAATATTTAAATTAATTGATAATCATAATTGTAATCTCTCTCAGCCTCATTATCATCTAAATCATCTCTTTTATCCCTATTCCTATGTATCCCAAGAAATATCATTAATAAATTTTCATTTTAATTGTAAATTTATTAATAATAAAGAAAACATCTTTATATCAAAAACCAAGAAAAAAACTAGAGGAATTAACTTACAACTACGTCGTACGAATAAAAATTAAAAAATACTTGTTTTGAATTAGCAAAACCCTAAGAATGAAAAAAGGGTTCTAATCAATCAAGCATTATAGTTAATGGAAATGGGGGAGCTGGGGTAGTGATAAGAATTGAGATGGAGATTAAGAGATGGCAAGATTAAGAGTGAAGGTCAAGCTAAATAGTTGAGCGAGGTGGGATGGGAGTGATGATTTGCTGATTTTTTTGCAAATTACAAGTGACCAAGAACTAATATCTAATATGTCTATACATGCAACTAGGAGGAATCATGAGATTAATTTATTTTTTCAAAGGACCAAATTGTCTATAAATAACAATATCAGGGATCAATTTAAGGGTTTAGTTAATTTTTTTTAATAATTATTGAAGATCAGATAACCTCCTACAAGGACGAAGCAAAAAATGCACCCTGGTAAAAGACAATATTGCGTAAAAAAACACAGAACCCAGACCTTATAACTAAGCAATCTACACCTCAACAACCCATCATTAAAGCATGCCCATGGCTAGAAGAGTAGAAGACTCCCTGTTGTTCTTGGTAATGAAATAGTAATATATTCATTTTCAAAGATCACAAGCACCATCCACAGACAGCTCACAAAACCATATTTTTACGAGCTAGCTAGCAAAGCCAAATCCTTTCCAAAGGAAGAATTATATGAACACCAATCTTGCCATGCCAAACTGAGAATGCGAATGATGATCACCCTGTATTGCCGGGAAAAACATGTAACACAATCCATGTATGTTCCGAGCCTAAAACCACATATCACAGCTATTTTTCATTAATAAAGACAAGAAAAACCACAATCCCTGTATTAAAGTTTAAATTCCGAACTTTAGATATCAAATATACCCGCACGCCAACAATAAAAGATTCAGAGGTTATAACATTTGAAATAATAAGTCTCAAGTTGATTAATTATTATTAGTGTTATTCATTTAATGGCTTGGTTATTTTTGTTTGGCTAAGCAAATAATGTCTTACTGCACATGCAGTAATGGTTTAACAAAGTCAGAGTCTAAGATAAAATTAACTATAACATATTATCATAAATACGCTTCTTTGTTGTGTCTTGTGTGTATCAACGATATCTTGGAGTGAGTATATAGCTCAGAAAAGCGTTTTGAATAAATGATGTAACTATATGAACTACAATTTTATGGTGAAATTGAACTTCTATTTAAAACACAACATTGATCAGTTCATGAAAATCAAATATTCATAAGGATAGTCCGATCCATAGAAAATTTATTAAAACAAACAGTAAATGAAACATAAGATGCTTAGCGCATCCATGACGAATAAGATGCTTAGCGCATCCACGACGAAACTAAGTCCAAAAGATAGATAGATAGACCACATACATATATGGTTCTAACAATGCTTAAGCTTTAATCTCAATAAGAACCACAGAAACCTACAAAGAAAGCATTTTAACGCCACTTGAATTTGAAAGGAAGCTTCAATATTGCTTTTCTTCAATAGGCACAAATTCTTGAGACAAGCTTAGCACAAAGAGTCCTCCTGTAGTAACCACAACAGGAAGAAGACTTGTTGGAAATTAAAGTAGTAAAGGAGCTCCATGAACACACACACACTCTCTCGTAACAAGAAAAGGTTGCACCATGTTTTTTTGATTCAATATCTTAGCTATTTCGTTAAAAATATATGATGAGTGTGAAAATAATAATAACTCACAAAGAGCATTGAACTATTAGTGAATCAAAGCAACAACACTTTTTTCATGTAGTAAGGCCACTAGATTAGTTCTGAATTCCTATTTGATTTCAACTTTGATAATTTTGTAAAGAAAATATTAAAGATAAAAAATAAAAATATATTTTATACTTCTCATAATTTTCAGTATTTTTTTCATAAAATTTAAAAATCAAATAAAAACTGAAAAATACAATCAAATAAACCTTAAGTAGTCATATATTACCTTCATAGTTTGTCATCCCGTATTGATCGACCCGAAGCAGCTTTAACCGCGGCCTGGGTTGTATAGAGTTTCCCTTCTGGATCATAATAGTACTGCACAAGTAAGAATGCAAACAGCGTTATGGATGATGTTTCCACAGATATGAAATGTACTGCAGTATCACACTATTATCTAGATAATGTTGATTAGCCTCCCTGATATACACAAAACAAGGTCTTCGCTTAATTTTTTATTTCTATTTTCATTTTCAAGAAGAATATATAAAAAAGGATAACTGGTGGGAATAGTCAAAGCAATTCAATATAACTTCAAGTGTTTAAAGAGAAATTATTAGGTGTTTTGTGATAAAATAAATTATTTATTTATTTTATTTATTAATTTTATGAGTTATTGTTGTCTCCACTCTCCTTATATTTTTAATCCAGTAATTGATATGTCAATTAGTAAATAAAATAAAATAAATATTTAATCTTATTCTCAAACCTTTCAGGAATTTCTCTTGTTTAAAAACATAATTATGCACTACATGAATTTTGGCGCAAATTAGTTTTGCATTTAAATCAAACTTTTAATTAACCATCATCCATATGTCCTTTAAGCACCACGTCCGGAAAAAAAAACTCCTTTAAGCACTAGTAGTGTATAGTTGCATATATCCTCATAATAATCAAACCCCAACTAGTTTTTGTTAGGTTGATCTGGCAGCAAGAAATCATCAGATCCACTCAATTTTAGGTACTAAACTTGAGAGAGGGAAAATAAAGAGAACAGGTTAAGCTAAGGTACAATGTAAATCAAAACGAATACTAGTAATACATAAGCACAAGGTAGGGTAAAACGATGGATATTGCATATCATATATGATTTTGAAATGTATAAAAAATATAAGTAACGAAGAAATAAATGACAAACAATTGGGTGAGAAATCTCATAAGTATCAGGTTAAGTCGAATTTATGATACATTAAATTTTATCTAAAATCTTGATCATGTATAATCACCCAATTATGGCCTGAGAAATAGCCTGGTTGGATTATTTAGATTGAATTGTAATTTAAAATTTAAAATCAGTGCTGAAAGATCTTTCATAAATTCGGTATGATTATATGTGCTTTTAAAATGCATACAAAATAATTAGTAAAAAAGATTGACAAACAATTGAAACACCGGCAAAGCATAGAGTTTATTCAAATCAATTTAGATCTGACCCATCAATTAAGACTCAAGTAATTGTCTGGAATAAATTTTCTCTATATTTCCCATATGATCTGTTCATGTTTAAATTATTAATTGACAAAAAAATCTTTAAATTCTTACGGTTGATAAGATCTTCTTATGTTTTCATCTAAATTATCTTTCTATGTCCAATAATGAAAATTTACATATAATTAAACCACATCAAATTTTTATATAAGAGATCGAATTCATTCTGATCGGATTGGCTTTTAAGATCAAATTGTGTTTTTCATCCCAAAATTGATGTGAAAGATTTTTCATCAATCCATCATGAATTTTAAAAAATGAGCCTTTTAATTATATTCTTCTAATCTCACCCATTTAATTATGAGTTTCCAGCCTCAATTATTACTTCAATTTTGCAGGTTCACATCAATTTGTGAAAGATAATCACCAAGCATCAAAATCAATAAAAATAAAAATAAATCTAACAAAAGGGTTCAAGATGATTATACAGCAAGCCTTTATTTTAATAAAATGAAACAAATATAAATCTGAGTATTGTAATGATTACCTTATACACTCTTCCATAATACATGCGGCGTTCTTCGGCCACCCAACCTGGCAGAAGCCACTCATATCCACTTGACTTCATGTCATGATAAGTGCGAGAGGGTTTGTTCTCAGTGCAAGTCCGATGATGATGTCTTATTTTGCTAATGGTGTTCTGTGTCATTCTAGAAGATGGTTCACTCTCATTCTTCCCTTTCTCTTGTTCATTGCCTTGTTGCCCTTGTGTCTCCATCTTTCGAAGGCCCTAGCAAAATCAGACTACTATAGACTTGTTTTGAAAATGAAAAACTAGACACTAAAGTAAAGAGACTTCGCTTTATGATAACACGGAACCAAATTAAAAAAAAATAAAGGTAATAATACAAATCAGGTAACTGAAATTATTATCAATAACTTTTCTCGCTGCTAAATTATTATCAATAATTTACTTATATAAAAGTAATTTCCGTCTTAAGGAAGAAAGTAAAAATTACACTTTTCCTGAAAGGAAAATTTTTTTTTTTTTGGTAAGGCTAAAATTATATTGATTAGAATGATGAAAAGACTTCGATAGGAATGAAAACTAATGTAATTAACCTTTTTAAGGAATTAATTTCGATATAATAATAGTGTAAAAAAATTTTATATGGTTATTTAATCATATAATATCATATCAATAAATATAATTAACTTTTACCTCTACTTGAAAAGTTATGTTAATAAAGAAATTTTTTACACTAATGATATAAAAATATTTTACATTTTTAATACATCAAAATTAAACTTGTTCTTTAATTATGTTGATAATAATTCGTCAAATTTAAATTAAATGAGGTGGCGAGGTACAACTTTTAAAGTTAATAAGACATTAGCATTTAGCATTACGTGATGCAAGAAGTCATAAAAATATAATATAACATAATATAATAACCATTCATTATAATAAAAATAGTTTATCATATTCCAAATATATAATACACTACAATAAAATATGTTTTGTTCATTATTTTATTGTAATAACAATTTTACTTGGTCATAATTCCAAATACAACAACTATTTTTTTGTAGTAAATCACTCAAATTATTTACATGCCAAGTTTTACGCTTTTAACACTATTAACATGATTGAGACTTAGTAATGTTTTAAAAAAATTTATTAAATTATATAAAACTGTTGATAAGATAAAACTATTTAGACAGATATTACAACATTTTGTAAATGTTATTAAAGAGTTTTCATTACACTTTTCTATTTTTAGCAACACTTTTAAAATATTTCAATAGAACATATTTTTATTGTTTTGGTTTTTTTTTTTTGCCGATTCACGACAGGATATCTACTGTCGAGCATAATGATTAATCACTTCACTGGTTTAGAAAAATCTCAAACGGTGGGATAGCTGGTTTGAAAATTTAAAGGTGAGTGAGTCTTTACTACTCAACCACACCCTGGATTGTTTAATTATTATTACTATGGATTCGCTTTAGGTCCAAGACCAAATGGGCTCGAGGCAACAAAGGGGCTCAGGTTCCAAACTCAGCCCATATTCCGGGTTTGATCAAATTGAAAGAAAAACCACAGAAGGATACCCAGACCCAAAAAAAAAAGCATTCGAGCAAAAACAAAACCAGAGGACGCGTTTCACAACACGGGAAATGGATTCTTGAGAAAGTGGCCAAACAAAAGTTTTGATATTTTATAAGGCTTCTCGGTTTCTATTTCCAAGACCAAGATCTTCCAACGAGTCCACTATTGTTATTTGTCACTCTCATTTGTGGAGAGCCAAACTATATAGAGCAAGACTATTTTAACATTAAAAAATGATGTCTCATTTAACATCCACTTTTATATAGCCTGATTTCATTAATTCAATAGGAATCACCATAACGTATCTTCAGGGACAAGGGTTGTGTGGAGAATGAAACAAGTAATGTAACGTTATATAATTAACTAGACACCCTTGGCAATGTTACCCTTCACTTTAGCATCATTTTCCTTCTATCTACTTAATTAAAATCAAGATACACTACTTAGAGTTAACTTGTATCAACACAATTCCAATATATAATCAACCATCACAATGAAAATGAATAGCCGAATGGACAGCAAAACTGACTTATCCAAGAGAACAATCGGATTGTCAAATGATGAGGTAACCCTACCTTCTCTCCAATGTATCAAATGCAAACTATCAATCACTCTCATGTACGTGGATATTCATAAATATGGACTTCTATTTACATGATTTATATTCACGGACTCAAACTTTATTGTCGATCTTATGTGCATGAATTTAAGAACTTTCGGCTTTTTTAATATTTTAAATCCAACATTAGAATATTTGTAATTTGTAATGCTATATAATGAATATCCCATTTTGGTCAATTCATTTGGTTTTGTGTTGAATAAACTCCATCAAAACCCATCATCAAGATGAATCAGTTTATGCATATTGTACTATAACATTTTTCTACTAAGATTGATGTCTGCGTTAATTATGCCATATGGCAACTGAAATCTAGCAGTCATAAGCATTAACTAAGTTATTTGAAACACGGAAAATGGTTGGTATTATATATGGAAGCAGCTCAACTTCTTCCTTCTCTCTATGAGAACATCATTATATGTGGTCCCGAACTCACTCTATTGGTGCAGGGCAATCATGATTCATGAGCTTAATCCCATGGCTGCACATGCTGCTCTTTTAATTAAACTAATTAACATGACTTCATAAGATGGCCTACATGTGTCAGTGCTTCAGTTCATGACACCGAAATATGTTACCCCTTCAGCTAGCTAGCCAACATTGTCCATATAATTGCATTGAAACGTTTGAGTGTGTATGAAATCATTTTTTCTTTTTACTTTTCCACTTTTCACTAAACAAATATACACCCAAGAATTCCAATGCACTTAGCCGTTATTTGAAGCACTCGTGATTGTACTAGTAAACTTTTTTCTATATGATCACGGCTGGTGCTATTCGGATCAACTCGTTCAATTAATCTTTCCCTTTTGGTCAAAAGCTTATGACTCTCAGATCACACGTGAAAAATCATAAGAAAAAGAAAATGTCAGTTGGTATAATTTCTTTCATTGAACATTTCAGACACACAGTCAACTGTGAAGAGCCTGTAAAATTCATTTCGGTGTAATGTAACATCACCGAAACTAAAAATATCTATATTGGAGTAGTCTGTGCCCTTTTTGTGCATTTTTTGTATAACAAATGGTTGATGGTTGAATTTTATGTAAAGTTGTGTTATCCTTTCCTTTAACTAAAATCACTTTTTGAGGGTTTCTAAATTACTCATAAAGTATTTTAAAAAGAGATTATTTTTGGGCCGAGTAAGACATATAACTTGCCAAAGCTGTAAAAGAGAAATATACTCAATGTGTATGGGACAAGTCCAAAGCATTGAATTGGATTGGATTGGGTTCCTCACAATAGCTATCTATCTACAATATACTATCTAGCTAGCTACAGCAAAATCCATCTCTCTCCACTATAACTCCTCAATAGCAAAAGCAATAAGCATGGAACAAACAAAGAAGACAAAGAAGCAAAAGCATCAACACCCCAATGACCAAACCACCAAACAAACAACATCAGATTTCTCCTTCAAGCCAAGCTCCGAGGTAAAGGGTCTCCGATTTGGATCCCAATTCATAGTGAAATCATTCACAATAAGGCGAGCAAGGCCTATAGAGCTTCTTAAAATCCTGTCCCCACCAACAAAACACAACAAAGACAATAAACACCAACCTTTCCCTTCAACTACAGCCATGTTGCCCTCGAACTTCACCATCTTGGCACACCATGCTTGGCACACACTCACACTTGGCCTTGGCACCAAGAACTCCAAAGTGCTCCTCTTTGTGTTTGAAACCGAAGCAACTAAAGTGTCACTGGATCGGGTTTGGCCATTAGAGATACCACTTGGGGAAGTGAACAAGAAGCTTATAAAGGGCATTCTCAATGAGTTTGAGATGACTCGGTTCAAGTTCAGAAAAGGGTGCATAACATTCTATGTCTATGCGGTTCGTAAAATGGGTAGCATTGGATTTTCTTGTGGCGAGGATCTAAGGACAATTCTAGAGTGTGTGGTGAAGCTGAAGGAATTTTTGGACCACACTTCTATGCTTGCCATGCCCAACCAGAGAAGCATAAGTTACTCGCATCCTCCTTTAGCCATGGAATATTAATTAGCACATTAATTAGGCTAAGATATCATCACTTATCGAAGTTATTTTTCATTATCATTGTATATCAATCTTTTGCATAGTTTGCTAATTTCTTGTTTAGCTTTGGGGGGTTTTAGGAAGTTAAATGTAATGTAATTGGCTTATTTGCTGATGATGTATATTATCTGATAATTGTTATTGTTTAGCTTTGGGGCAAGGAATTGTATTTTAGCATGAATCCCGATTGCCATTGTTCATTTTGCTGACACATAACATAACAATGCCATGCGTCAGTAAAAAATTTAATAAGAAATGATTAACCGATGATATAAACAACACCTGTGATACAAAATTTTAACATAAAATTATCAAATATAATGATAATGAAACTAAGAAATAATTATTTAATAGCAAATAATAAATAAAATGGAATAATACTATTTAAAGAACTTTATGAATTTAGGTATCACTTAATAAAAGTGATACATTAGCACAGGAATTATAATAAACAAAAAGTAATTAATCATGATAATGATAAAAACAAACAGAAAGAAACATAATTAATTATATTAAAATTAACCTCGTCCATTATTTTTATTTTGTCATTTCCATATCATGTTTATAAAATAAGGTAAAGTGCTTTTGTACTTTTTCCAAAGAAATTAGTTTAAAATGATGGATCCCAGGCTAAAATAGTGTTGAGCAGTAGAAGATTAAAGAGAAAACACACTCCTATCTTTTATTAGATGAGATGTGAATTCTACTTAGTTTGTGACTCACATCTCATCCAATGATAGACAAGAATGTATAAACACGGTGTCCTACACTGTGTTAATACAAATGATACTACTCAAGATTAAAACATCCAAGATGAAAATTGATGGTATAGGAACCACCATGGCCAGTCCAGCCTATCCCTCACTCTCTCTGCGTGAAGTTTTATATTGGAGGAGCAATGTTTGGCATATAATATTTTCTTACAATAATTTTATGTCTTAGAGTATGGTAAGATAATATTGTGGGCCCTTTTCTCATGACCCCACAGTTGCTTTTATCATTTTCTAGGATTCTAAGATGTAGAATTATCATAAAAAATATTGTCCACAAAATGTTTTTCTTTATATATTGGTTCAAAAAAGTGAAGGAGAAAAGGAAAGGCAATTTCTTTAATCATGCAGAGCAAGGAGGCCATTTGCCAACTTACTTCTATCATCACAGGAATCATGGACATCTCTGTCCTTGTCAATGCAGCTTTGTATGCAAATCCATATACTCTAGCCATCTCTGTACTAACCTTACGTACTCCAAAGTTCGCAAACGATACGAGATATTTTTGGTTTGTTTGTGTGTGTCTGTGTTATGGTTTGCTTATTTCCTTTGATTTCATTATTATTATAATTTATCAGCACCTAATTCAAAACTCTATTTTCATCCTAAAAAATTCTGTAGAATTATCTATTTGCTCACCTATTCCTATAATCGTTATTAAAATTTAGAAACCACTCATTTGATTTTCTCTTTTTCAGTCAGCTTTATCATTCCCTTATGAGTATCTTTCTGAAATTTTATTAAGACAATATATAAATCTTGACGATAGAAAGATGATTAAAATTGATAAATTGTAATATACCTACATAAAAGTTTTGTTTGGCCGTGCATAGCTTCAATCTAAAATCTTCTTTTTACAGCTTCAATAGAAAATCTAATTTATTTTTCGGTCTGATATAAAATCTAAATCTGGTGTGACCCCTTGTGCTAAACTCTTTAACTACCAGGCTTTATTGGGCTACAACCCATGGTAATGAAGTGAACGGCCCAGTTCTAGGGGTGATAATGAAACACATTTTGTGATTTTCTCCAGTGTCGATTTGCTAATGAAGTATATTACTGACGATTCCTTCGAGGAGCATAGGCTTCCGGACACACTTGAGGAAACTACCAAGTAATCAGCACACATTTTTAAACATTTATGGTTTCAAAGAAAGTTCTCTTGACAAAAATGAATACGGCAAATTATGATGCTTTCAGCTATCATAATTTTGGAAAAACTTGCTACTTGTTTTGGCCACTGAATAATCTAATCCTAAATCAGCTCATATATCTGTATTTTATCAGAGTGATTACGTCAAATTAGTAATGAGGAAATTGTATAATGTGCAAATTTATAGTTTCAAACTTCAATACTATCGTTATATCCAAAAGAAGTGACTGCTTCATCACTGTCCTTTCCTTTATACTTGCTACTTGCTAGACTTGTCTGTAATCTGGGTAAAACCCACAGATTGCGTAAGCATTTCAAGAACTTATTTCATAACTCAAACTCTCTTATCTCCATTTTGAACATATAAAAGTTTGTCCTGTTGTAGCCAATACAGAAAAGAAGAAAGAAATGAAAATAAGAGACTGAGAAAAGCAGAGGATTGATTAGGGAATAAATGATATCAACATTAACCCTAGTAGGCAATCGCCTTTACTTGCAGAAAAGTTGTTAAAATATGAAACTCAAAGGACCAGGATTATATAATTTTGCATAGGAAGGGCACGCAAGCTTTAGTTCATTGGATAGTCTCAGCTAATTCATACGCATAACGAATGTCAAAAAAACTCATCAAAATATATAATAATACTGAAAAAGAATTGGACCATTTTGAAAATCAACTTCTCGCCTTCTCCAAATCATCACTCCAGAGAATAACATGAACGGATAACAAAAGCTAGAATGAAAGGGTTACAAGCAGCACTTCTTCCCGAGGAATAAAACAGCAGGTTTTTTTCCTTCAACAAATTTAGAAGCACTTTCTGTGCACAATTGATGGTCCAGACTCATCGTACTCTGCCTTTGCAATCCACATCTGCACCCAAAGGACAGTTTATCTCATTAGCAACCATACAAAGGCATCTCACAAATCACAACAATATCCAAAGAAACAGGAGAATCAAAGAACAGAAACAAACCTGCTGGAAGGTGCTGAGGGATGCCAAGATAGAACCACCAATCCAGACACTGTACTTTCTCTCAGGTGGTGCGACCACCTTGATCTTCATGCTGCTGGGGGCCAATGCGGAAATTTCTTTGCTCATCCTATCAGCAATGCCAGGGAACATGGTTGTACCTCCTGAGAGGACAATGTTACCATACAGGTCCTTCCTGATGTCAACATCACACTTCATTATGGAATTGTATGTTGTCTCATGAATGCCTGCTGCTTCCATTCCTACCATGGATGGTTGGAACAAGACCTCTGGACACCTGAAACGCTCAGCACCAATAGTGATGACCTGCCCATCAGGCAACTCATAGCTCTTCTCCACTGCAGAGCTGGTCTTGGCTGTCTCCAGCTCTTGCTCATAGTCAAGGGCAATGTAAGCCAGCTTTTCCTTCATATCCCTCACAATTTCACGCTCTGCTGAGGTGGTGAAAGAATACCCACGTTCAGTCAGGATCTTCATCAAGAAATCAGTGAGGTCACGACCAGCCAAATCAAGACGAAGGATGGCATGTGGGAGGGCATAACCCTCATAGATAGGAACTGTGTGGCTGACACCATCACCAGAATCCAGCACAATACCTGATGCATAAAGAAAGAAAATAAATCATCATCTTGGAAAGAAAAAGGGACAAAGAGTACATCATTTATGTAAACAATTAATATATGAATAAGAGCCCCACTATAGATGCACCTCTTGGTTGATGAGGAAACTGATAGTTTAAAACAGTTTTCTACAACCAAGATTATCTCATTGTGTCTCAGTTTATACAAGGTGCATGTTATCATATCATTTGCTACAATCTTCAAGCTCCTTAGTTAAGCTCAAAGCCTCAAACTACAACCCAAACTTAATCATAATCAAACAATTCTTCTAGAATTGCTTACCAGTTGTACGACCACTAGCATACAGTGAAAGAACAGCCTGAATGGCAACATACATAGCTGGGGCATTAAAGGTCTCAAACATGATCTGGGTCATCTTCTCACGATTAGCCTTGGGGTTAAGGGGAGCCTCAGTCAACAGAACCGGATGCTCTTCGGGGGCCACACGAAGCTCATTATAGAAGGTATGATGCCAAATTTTTTCCATATCATCCCAATTGCTAACAATACCATGCTCAATGGGGTACTTGAGGGTCAGAATACCTCGCTTAGACTGTGCCTCATCACCAACATAAGCATCCTTTTGGCCCATGCCAACCATCACACCAGTGTGACGGGGACGACCAACAATGCTGGGAAACACAGCACGTGGGGCATCATCTCCAGCAAACCCTGCCTGAAAACATCCATTCCAAATTGGTTCTCTTAGTCACATAGCAAAGATTCAGCAAGGCAAAGTTAATGCCCCAAGAAAAAGTTACCTTGAAGGGCCAGTTTGATTTGGGGAAAAAATTATGGAAATAATTCATAAAACAAGATATTGAAAAAAGAAAAAAGGTCCACAATTTTTCATAATTTCTTATTCTTACTCATTTTTATGATCAAACCAAACTGATCCAAAATGGAAAAAGATCCAGCATGCTTAGATATCAAAAATTCTCTCAGCTTAACTATTTTAATTACAAAATAAGCTAATCCAAACAACTAATCTATTATGTACCTTAACCATTCCAGTTCCATTGTCACAAACAAGAGGTTGAATATCCTCAGCGTCTGCCATCTTCTAATAATATCTGCTAGATAATAATAAAAAAGAAAAAAGAAAAATTGTCACTGAATAATAAAAATGCGTCATTTCCACAAAACATAGTTAGCATATGGGGAAATGAGAATGCATGAATGAGCTATCATCCAAATTCCAATAATACATTTTCTCTTTCTTAATTCACTTTGATTAAATTACCAAAAAAAAAAAAGGACAAATCAACATTTGAAACCAGCGCAATAACTCATTCACAAATCAGACCAAATCAGATTCAATTATGCACACGAATCGATCCCCAAAAATGGGAAATAAATCACGTCAACTCTCAATTTTCATCGATCTCCTCTTATGTACAATCACATTTTTTTCCAAATGCAGAACATACGATTCTCGATATGAGCAAAAACAAACCAAAATGTTTGAAGCAATGCAATCTAACATAACAGATCCAGGTCCATTCACAACAAAACTAATTAAACACTGACCTGAAAATGCAATCAATTAAACCAATCAAATCAAATCAAATCCAAACATAAAAAAAAAAAACTAAAAATCAAATAGAATACAAACACATTGCATAAAATAAAATGCAGATTCAGGAAAACGACAACCATTTTTGATGGATGCGAAGGGAAAGATCGACGAGGCGTGAAAGCAGAGCGGAGATTGATGATTACCTTTGGGAAATGCGGAGCAGGAGGAGAAGGCCGCGAGAGAGAGAAAGAGAGAGAAACAGAGTGAGTGAGTCTCAGACACCAACACAAATGAATATAACATGCATCACATCGAATCAGGACCGTTGGATTCTGGACTCTCTATTTTGACTACTTTTTTTTTCTTTTATTTAAATTTGGATAGAAAATTGAGAAATTAACGGAGGAACAAACAATGCAATATTACCTCATTCTCTTTTTTTCTCTAATTTTTTCATTTTTTGAAGTAATTTTCCTTTTTACACTTACACTAATTCTAAAATTGGAGAGAAATTAACGGTGGTCTAATATAATGATTCAAAGGGGGGTAATAGTTAATAGTTAATAATGGATAAGTTTAATTTCAGGGACAATTGCATATGCAACTTGCTTCCCTCAATGCCTGTCACACCTATTCTTAGTCTCCAATGTATAAGAAAGAATGGACACCAAAAAGGAAAAAAAATAAATAAAGATAAATTAACAACACCTCTATCTCTCTAACCCCTTTCTTTTCCTTTTTCCTCTAATTATGGAGTGGCAACGATCAAAGATTCTAGAGACACTGTTCTCTTTAGCCTTTTGGGGATATGCAGCAACCTTAGCTTTCAATTTAATATCTCAACTTTACAATAACAATGTGTTGCTTGGGGACCCCACAATTTGCAGCCTCAACAGTTGTCCACCACTCTGTCAAAAGGCCATTGTAATGTGAGATTTAAGAATGCCAGCCAAGGATTGGAAGAGAGAGGGAGCAAATTATTTGACCCATTCGGTTTGAGGCCTAGTTGCTCTTACATGATCTGTGGGTTGTTCAGGCTTTAGGTACAATTCCAATGTGAAGAAACAAGATTTTTTGGAGATTATGCCACACTCATTGTACCTTAAAACTCAAAAATGGTCAATTTCTAACTTGTTAACTAAAAGTGGATGAAACTTTGTCATGTGCCACAAGAAAGTGTGATTAATTATATTGGTTCAAGTTAATTTACTATGTGCTTTTTTTAGGTATATACCATACGCCCTTTTAATTGAATTACATTATTTCAATAGGGAAATAAAGCACTACATCATTATTCATACTAACCTCATCCAGCTACCTACTACTCCGAAATATAAGGTATTATAGCCCTGATCAATGATAGTGTACTAACCAATGCTCAGTATCTTCATCTCCTTCAAAGGAAAATGTTGTCCTGGGCTCCTGGTGAATACTGAGAGTCAGGAAGTCAACTTGGAAGAATTTTGAGCCATAAAATTCGTGGTTTAGAGCAGGTCCTTACCAGTTATTACAACAAAACCACAAAGCCTAAAATATTCTCCCTTTTCTTTTTAATTTTCACTGTTAAAAAGACTTGAGTTGACAAAACAATACCCTGTACAGAACTACTTTGCAAGGAAAATGGACCTTCTTGGGTTTCTCACGTGAAAGAGAGACAAACCCAAACCAAAGATGCAAGGCCTTACACACTCTAACGGGCCCCTGCAATTAAAACCTCTTAAGTTTGAGAGTTCAAGAGATCATTGGCTTTCAATTGTCGTGTATAACTAGTCTCAATTAATGGTATCTTCCATAACTCAATCTGATTTCCATTGGGCAACGTGAATTGAAAATGAAAACATTTGGAAAGCCTATAAATCAATTCAAGGATTACAGCATTTTGTATCATTCTGTTTCTTCCTTTGCCTCTTCTATCTCTAACCTAGCAAGCAGAAGACAACACTCCCACCCCCTCCCAAGAATACAAAAGCACATTTTCTAGGCAGCTCCAGTCTCCCCAGGACAGCACAAGGATCAAGAATAAAGAGAATTAAGTTTTCATAATTATTCCACCATAGCATCAGCCGAACTATCAGCAGCAGGCACATTAGACTTTCTTTTGTTCTTCCCTGTATGAAACAACCATAGATATCAATGACACATCAGAAGCAGAAGATATGAGAACGTACCCATTCCATCAACAATTCCACGGTTTTTTGTAAATGTCCTATTCCGTGATAAGAAACAGATACATTAGCCAAACTTGTTCAAAGAACGAACTTTGCACCTGAAATGTAACACAACTATATCCTATACATATATTCTCAATTTGTCAATTTGAGAGACCCAAAAAAATATAATCTCATTCTGTCAGACCCCCTCAGCATACTTAATTTTACATCATCCGACATAGCAGTTACCAGTAAGTCCACACAGCTGCAACAAGATACTATGCAATCAAATAGATCACGTTCTTTTGCATATGCAGTTGAGTGATGAAATTCATTTTATTACTAGCGCTGTACATGATGTAAACCTATGTTCCATAGGCATCGATATGATAAGGGCACGAGTTACGAAATTTTTGTGAAAACTAAAATACAAGTATAAGAGGATATCTTATGTAAAACTATAAAATCATAAAAAATGAGGTAACTGAATCATAAGATAAATGTAATTTTGACTATACTTTAATTCCAAGTTTTCATCAAAGCATCATAAAATATATCAAGAAAGCAAAAATATCTAAGGGACACAAAAATACCCAGCAATTACCAGCATTGAATAGGTGGGTACGGGTACACTAGCTATTTAGGAATACCTATGCTTCATAGATATGAACACAAACCACAATGCACAAGCATGGCAATAAGTAAGCCAATGCATACCAATTACCAAGTACAAAATTATCCGATAAATCTACACATACAGTACAACCATCTACCTTACAAATAGGTACATTTTTATTACTTCAACTTTGGATCTTTCAGGTATGGCAGGTTGTGTCACAGTAATCAGGCATGGATCAGCTCCTAAATCCATCTAGTGTCATTACTATCACAGCTAGATTTTCAAAGGATATATATGGCCTGCAAAGTAAAAAATGGTGGTCCACTAAGGTCGCTGGGTTTGATCATATTAAAGAGTGAGATGACACCCATTAAGACTTCAGACAATAAGCATTGGAAAAAAGATTCATCGTTTTGTAAGAAATGAATATCTAAGTGGTGTGCAAAGATTAATTGACAAAAAGGCTCAAGATCTAGGAGTATTCAAGTCCCCTCTTACCAATGAGAATCTTAAATTCACATTCACTTGCTGACACAATGGAGTAATGCCGTGACTAGAAGCAAAAAGGGCAGGATTCAATGGGGAAAAAAATCCAATCTGTTTAAACAACTTCTGAGAAAATAGATAGGCTATTTTTTTCCCTTTCTACTTTTTCTCTCTGTGTTGGAAGAATTCCATATTTTATCAGTGCATTGGTATATGATGCAAATATCTAAGAACTATGGTCTGACAAAAGGGGATGGCAAATACTGAGACTAGTTCACCCCATAAAAAGCAAGTATAGTCACAAGTGGTCGACTTTATGCACAACAGGAATCATTCATAAATATTGTTGATGCATGGTATGAGAACTAAATTCTTGAAGACTATTGATACATTAATTTTTCACAAAAGAATTCACTGGGTGAATATTAAGACAAACATCCATTTCACATTTGATGTTGCAAACTAATTGAAGTATTATGTCGAATTAGTCCATGAAAAATATAGTTTACACTCCATGTATGACAACATTAAATATTACTCCTAAAAATACATCAACTTATGAGTTAGCCTATGAAGAATGCCTTTGGATTGGATACTTTAGCAGCTGATGATACTTCCATGCTTCTTTGGTTAAAATGTTCACAATAATCATTCTAGAGGCTATCTATATACAATCAATTTGCACAATTCAAGCTAGTTTATATTGCAAACATTAGGCTTACTTTGACAATTGTAATGTTCAAAAGAACATGAGATATACAGAGGTAGCTCCAAGTCATGATCATTATGAGAAGAAAAAGAATCATGAAAAGATAATGATATAGAAAAATAATAGCTTCTTGAACTAAACCCTCAGGGAAATTGACTCTATTATCCAATATACAAAGATTATGCATGAAACCATTCTTGATACTGATACCGACAAGTGACTACCCTTCCACTCACTTGGCATATGAGATGTCAGATTCAATGATCAAAAGTGATTTATGCAATACATCAACAACGAAAAAAAAAACTGATTAAGAGAGATGTCCTCTTTGCATAATTTGATCCATTGATTCATACCAACCTCGAAGGAAAATGGAAAAGTATACAAGCGGCACATTACTTGCTTGGCTCATTTAACTAAATCTACTGTAAATGTAAAGTTACTTTTGCCACCATGCCACAGAAGAAGTGGGATTAATCTTTATCGGACCACTAGGTCAAAAGCTATAGCTGATTGTGAGGGCACAATTTTTTCTGTGGTAATTTCAAAACTGCATTAAGCATTAAGAGGAAGCAGCAGTGCACCCACTATAGGCACCTGAGCCCACAAATCCAAAGAGAGATGCTCGTTAAATGCAAAACAACATTTTTGAAAAGAGTTGAACTTGGTCTATCTGCACACATATCTTTGTCTTCTATCATGGAAGTGTGATTATAATGGTGTGAGCAAAATGTCATATATTTGTTGAGAAGTATTGTTGACATTTGAAAATAGGAGTAGTATTCTTGAGATTTCAAAGTTCCACTTGATGAAATGGGTAGCTATGCTTTTCACTGACAACAGATAGGGGATGATCAAACCAATACCGACAGTGTTAGTAGTAGAGTTCAGGCCCCTTTTGTTTGCTGGGTGTATGGAACTTTTGTTGAAAATAAGAACAACTATTTCGAATTTTATAGAAACCTGGAGGCAGTATGCATAGTTGTCAATAGCAGGGCAGCTCATGGCCGTCTGCCAAAAATCCACCATGGCGGCATTGCCCCACTACGGCCGCCATTTAACAACATTGTCAGTATGTTATTATTATGTAAATGAAATTATCTTGTTTTCACTATTTCAATGGTATATTTATATATAATGTGCTTTCGTATCCCTACATCCCAATTTGGAGAAAAAATTACCATACTTGGCACCCATGCAGAACCTAGTAGGAGATGAAACAATAAATTATAAGCATGAAACATTCACCTTTGCGCTTCAGTTGCCTAAGTTTCAAGCTCTTCTTCAAGTGAATTTTTCCAGGAGATTTACTACCGCTATCCTTGGTTTCCCCTGCTTGGAAAATCCACCAACAAACATTCATGTTTTCAGCTATTTGCTTAACATACAAAAAACATACATAAAAAAAAACAATCCTCCATCTAAATTTTAACTTTTTTTTTGGTAAGAGCATCAGAAAAATACAAGCTAGAAAAAACTCGCAAGTAAGAAAATCACACTGCAATGAAAATAGTAACAGACTCAAAATGATGGAAAGTGTTAATTGATTCTGATTAACTTAGGTGAAGCCTTATACACAGGAGATCGGGTGCATACTGTTAATGTTACTCTTGGGTGCAGAGAATAGAGACTCAATCAATAACTGTCAGGGCTAACTAACCCGTAACAGACTAACTAACTATTAGAGAGAGAGAGAGAGAGAATACCAGCTTCCGCAACTGCCATTTGCACTTCTTCCATGCTCACCAAGCCCTTCTGCATGGCTTCCTTTTGCTCCTTCAGTTAATTATAAATAGGAAACAAAATGAGTGAGCGAAATTCACGATCACAGAGAGTGTGTGTGAGTGAGTAGATAGAGATAGAGATGGATAAAATACTCGGCGCCATATTTTGAAGAGCTTGCGCTTGCGCTTGCCGGAGAGGGAATGGGGCTGGTCCTTGACCTTGAGCTTGCCGGTGGAAGGGTCTCCGTGAAGCTGCCTCTTCTTCTCTGCGATTAGGGCTCTCCTTTGCTTCTGCACCACATTGAACTTCGCCATTCTCTTCCAACTCTTCTCTGATTCTTCACAACCTCACCCAACCCTAAAACCCTCTCTCTTCACCCTAAAGTATATTTAATTATCCAAATACAATACTGCCAAAAAGTATTTAAAATTTTGGGGGAAAAAGGTTATATTCTTGCACTTTTTATTATTGTAGCTCTCAAAATATTTAATTTTCAATTATATTCTTATAGTGTAAAAATTTATAATTCAATTTTTAATTATATAAAAATATTTATAAAGTATCTTTAGTTTAACAAATTATAATTAAATCTTATATTATATATAAAAATCTCTAATTAAGTCTCTATAACTTAAAGACTATATTTTAATTTTTTAAACTATACAGATTTAGTTAAAAAAATTTATACAATATAAGAACTTGATTATAAATTTATAAACTATGGAGACCTAAATAAAAATTAAATAAAATTATAGAGATTTTTAGAATAATTAAATCTTTTTAAAGTTAAGAAATGTTTTGGGTTGGTTAACGATTTTTTCATATGATGTTGTTTTTTTATTAAATACTTTTCATTACATGATAAACAACCATTAATTTTTTTTGTTTAACCTATTACTAATAATCTATATTTATACTACTAATAATTTAAACTTATTTCAAAGAAAATTTTATCATGTGTTATTTATAAAGATATTTATGCCCCACTATTTTCTCAACCTTCCTATTTAAAGTAAGTTTTTAAATTTTATTTGCATTATAATTATTAATCATTTTTTCATTATACTATCATTTGGCTCTTCTATTAACACACACTCTACATTAAATATTATGCCACTTATCATTCCATAATTTTTAAACATTCAAAATATTAAAGCTTTAAAATCTTTAGAATGTTAAAAACATTATAATTGAAATTTTTTACAATTTATATTTAACATTGCAATGAAATGCATTATAATATTAAAATATTATTAATAAAAATAAAAATAAATTGAAAAGTATAAAATAAATGTATTCATATATTTGACGAAAAAAGCTGCACAAATATAATTGTGGTGATATTTGGTGTTCCACTAGCATATATTTGATCCAAAATGTTCATTGCTAATTTTAAAAGTTAAATAGATAAGAGAGTCCCAAAAATCAAGTAAACTTGTTTTCTATTTTATTTTCCCCATTTAAGAGAGAAAATCCTTCAAAACCCTGAATTTCAAAATTCTCTCAATCTCCAAGGTACAAACACATAGATTGAGAGAAGCAACATGGACTTCGACAAGTACAATTGCTCGGATAAGGCAATGGAGGTCAAAGACATCACTAGAGACTCCTCCAAGAAGAATGATGGCTTTAACCTGCACGAAGCACAATGAGGTCAATCACGATTATGATGTAGGCGACGAGAAAAGGAGCAAGAGGTCATAGGTGGGGAGAAAGGGGAAAGAGAGATGTATAGTCAATGGATTTTTTTGGTAGATAAATTTTTAAGCTCAATTTAGGTAGCAAATTAAACTATAATCACTCTTATTTATTCTTGTGCTTTTCCAAAGGAATTGAATTCTAGTTGGATTTCAAATTCATACCATTAATTAATTCCAAATCAAGAAAAGGGATTACAATTCTTGAATAAATTTAAGTCTAAGGGTTTCCGAATACCTTGTAAAGTGTGTGCGTGAATATAAAGCATCCAATATGTTTTGTTTCTACAAGTATCTATATAATAATAAAGGGGATTGAGTATAATAACTACTTTATGTGCCCATCCCAAATCATTTTGAGTTTGTTAAAATATTGATTGACAGAAGATAAACCTTGAGAGAGATTCATCATGGCCTTCTTCAATTGAAAAAGTCTTGGACCATTGGCTTGTCCAGATCTTTCTTTCAAGTCCTTCCATAAAGTTGCAGTCGAATCAGCAAATATTGCGCTCTTTGCACTTTCCTTGGAGATGCAATTCAAAATCCAAGATAACACAATGTCATTGTTATAGTCCCAAGCAGCAATCATCTCAGGGGTTGCATTTGAATCTGGACGAGGAAGAGACCCATCAATAAAGCACATTTTCCACTTTCCATTCAATGCCATTTTCATGGCCCTTGCCCAAGACATGTAATTGAGTTTTGTGAGAGGTTGAGTGACAAGAACCAGCCTTGGATGATTAGAGGGGTACAAGAAGTATGGATCTTGAGGTTCAGCCATCTGGTTGATCATTCAAGAACCAAAAAAAGAGGTAGGAAGGGAGGGAAAATGATAGAGAACGAAAGGAGAGAAAGGAGGGGGTGGAAGCAAAACATTTAATTGCTTGTTGATACCATATTACAGTGGTAATTGAATGAAAACATAGTGGTCTATTATTGATGAAGTAGTCATGTTTATATGCATATATGAGGGAAGTGACTGTCTAACTTCACTAAGGTTAACTAATTGAGCATTAAAACTAAGATGGTGGTTAGAATAACTCACTGCAATACATTTTATCCTTACAACTCCCCTCTTCCAACTCTTCTTGTTTTTTTTTCCTCTTTGAACTCTTATTTTCTTTTCAAGCAATTGTTAAAAAAACAATAATATATGGTTGAATATCTATAAAAAAAAATTAATATTGATAATGCATATAAATTTAATAAAAAAAATGCAAATTAACAGGCTCGCTAATGTCCGACAAAGCGCTAGTTTTTCTATTAAAGGCAATTATATTTGAGTACTATGAATTTTAACTAAAATTCAAATTGTAATTTGTTATGTTAACTAGTTTGTTTAAATCGATTCATTTTATATTTATGCAAATTAATTAAGATGGTCAAAGCAAAATTTATAATTAGGAAGTTTGAAGAAAAGGGTTTTTAAAAGAAAATATAAGAGCTAAAAAAAGCATTGAGTCAATATTTTGAAACTACTGCTATTGGCAAGCATAAACACCGGCACTTTTAATTAGTTAGCAAATTTATAGGGAGAAATGCATTTTGCCCCATGAATTACATGCCTTAATCACTTTAATTTTCAACCAAAATAACGTGCAATACCATCTCGAAAATAAAATAAAAAATATTTTTTATTATTTCATTAATAAAATTTTAGAAATAAGGTATCATTTTAATAATTAAAAAAAATAAAAATCTAAAACACAAATCAAACAAAGTCCTATAAATATTGTTTTTATTATTTTTTTTATAAATCTTGAAAATAAGAAAGAGTGAAAATAATGTGATATTTTTATAATTTAATTTCAAACTAAAAGCATGACTCTACCCGCTTTCGCGACCTGGCAAATCATGCACAACTTTGTTAATTTATTTGCATCACATGCATTTTCTCAAACATTATGATTTGTTATCGACTCATCGTACCTTTCAGATTGACGTGTGTTCCTGAACATCCTTGCATCTCATACGATTCATAACATGTCCATGCATTATTTCTTTTCCTTCCAAGCACCAGAGAATAGCACATCACATGTAGACATTGTTGTTCATATTTTTTAGGGAAAAAAGCAAAATATCCCCTGAACTTTTGGCTTTGTGCAATTTAAACCCTAAGTTTTAAAAATGTGCAACCCAACGCCTTGTACTTATCAGATGGTGCAAAGTGGACCTTCTATATAATAGAAGTTAAATTACTCCGTTAAGTATCCACATGCTTCTCACGTGCATTATCAATTTGGCAAAAATGCCCCTTTTGTCTCTCATCACTCTCTCAAAACACACTCACCCCTTCACCTGAACCCTTCTTGTTTCTCTTTCACTCGTTCATGTGGCGGAGGAAGAAAGGCCGCACAAGGGGTGGTTTGCGTGGCGGCGGAGAGGAGCTGAGGGTGCGGCGCGCTGGAGGGAGACCGTGGAGGGAGAGGTTGCTGCAAAGGGAGGCCGATCGGCGCTGAGAGATGGATCTAAAAGGAAGGGGCCACGGGTGTAACATCCCCTGTTGTTTTATGGATTGACGACTGTCCCCACAAACCAACACGGGTCTTTTCAGCATGCTTTGGCCTCACTCGCACGCTTCCCAGGAAAACTTCCCAGGAGATCACCCATCCCAAAATTGCTCCAAGTCAAGCACGCTTAACTGTGGAGTTCTTTCAGTTTGGGCTACCGAAAAGAAGATGCATCTTGTTGATATAGGTAGTACAAATCAATTCATATAAACCCTCCTTAACTGTATAGTCCCATACCTATACAGTCTCAGGATCCCTCTCATTCGGGTGTGTAATCGGTTCATTCATGTACCCCTCCGCTATCGAAGTCTGCCAGGAGCCGCTCCTTGTCCGTGCCTCCTTGCACCAGCGATCACTCCCCGACTTCGCAATCCCCGGGCGTTACATGCCCACCAGTAACATCCCCTTCTTTTCGGTAGCCCAAACTGAAAGAACTCCACAGTTAAGCGTGCTTGACTTGGAACAATTTTGGGATAGGTGACCTCCTGGAAGTTTTCCTAGGAAGCGTGCGAGTGAGGACAAAGCACGCTGAAAAGACCCGTGTTGGTTTGTAGGGACAGTCGTCAATCCATAAAGCAGCAGGGGATGTTACAAATGGTATCGAGCCTGCACCTCTCCCGATGCGGTGTGGTTGACGAACCAGCCGGAACGCGGTGGGCCTGTAACGCGCGGGGATTGCGAAGTCGGGGAGTGAACGCCGGTGCAAGGAGGCACGGACAAGCGAGCTCTGGCGGTTTCGAAAGCAGAGGGGTACATGAATGAACCGATTACACACCCGAATGAGAGGGATCCTGAGATTGTATAGGTATGGGACTATACAGTTAAGGAGGGTTTATATGAATTGATTTGTACTACCTATATCAACAAGATGCATCTTCTTTTCGGTAGCCTAAACTGAAAGAACTCCACGGTCGCGTGCTTGACTTGGAGCAATTTTGGGATGGGTGACCTCCTGGGAAGTTTTCCTGGGAAGCGTGCGAATGAGGCCAAAGCATGCTGAAAAGACTCGTGTTGGTTTGTGGGGACAGTCGTCAATTCATAAAGCAGCAGCGGATGTTACAACGGGTAGTGGTGCATGGCGATGGATGGCGACAGAGTTGCGTGAGGAGGGAGGAGGAGCTCGTGGTGGGGTGGTCCTCACGGTGGTTGCAACGGTTCGCAAGGAAGATGGAGACCAAAGATGCTGTCCAGTGACGGGGGAAAGCTGAAGGGGCATTGTGGTTTAGGTCATGATTTGGCCGATCGGGGTGGTGGCTTCGCCTGGCTTTCACGATGGTCGTTGGATCACCGGCGGGGGAGTGGCAGAGGAAGAGGAGAAGTGGTGGCGGCTATGGTGAGATGATGATGATGAAGCATTAAGGTTGTGGCCTTCTCCCCTGTTTCTGGACCTTTATTTTTTTCATTAATTTTGGTTTGAATATGGGTTGGTATTGTTGGGGTTGAATGGATTGCTACTAGTAATGGTTATGATTATGATTTTTGACACTTGATGTAAGAAATAGAAAACAGAAAAACTTGTTTCTTGTTACTACTGTTGCCACTTGTTGAGTTTTTGATGTGTATTCTTTCTGTCCCCTTTACTTTGTGTGTATTCTCGCTTAATATTTCTGGTCGATTGCCTCAATATGTCTTCTGATTTTTTCAGAGGCGTGAAAGGTTTCAGGTGAGTTTTTCTGGTTTTAAGCTCGAGTTTTGATGGGGATCAAAGATAGAGCTCAATCTCAATGTCCATTTGTGCATTTTTTGTTTCTTCCATGACTCTTTGTTCGTGTGTTTGTTGTAGAGAAGAAACACTAGGTTTTGATATGTGGATTTTGGGAAATTTCTAATTAAAGGAGAAGTATTTTTGTCCAACTATAAACACAGGTGAGATGCATGTGGACTATTAACGGTTGGTTTAAACGTCTCATTAACGGGGGGCTTGTTTGCACTATATGGTAAGTAAAGAAGTCGTGTTGCACATTTTCAAAACTCAGGGTCTAAATTGTACGGGAGCAAAAATACAGGGGGTAAAGCTTTTTTTTTTCCTTATTTTTTATGTATGTATTACGTGCATTGCATGTCATTCCTCTCCGGAGAGTGACATTTGAGGGTCTGTTTGTTTTATGTTTTTGAGTTCCAAAGCAAACTTTGTAAAATGAGAATAAGGTTGCACAGTAACTCGAGGTGTTTGGTAAATTTTATATTATATTAAAAATATTTTTTAAGCAATTACAAGTATTTTTATGAGAACTATTCTTGATGATATTTTTTATTCTAGGAAACGTATTTTGAAGATAAAATCTTATTATTATGTTACTTTCACGTTAATAATTAAAAGTAATTTTACTTCGTCTCATTCAAATAAAAATTATTTTCTTAAATATACTTTTAATATACTCAAACCAAACACTAATCATTTATTTAAAAAGTGATTTTTTTAAAAGTAATTCTTGTTAACATAATTATTCAAAAGAAATTCTCCCAAAAAATAAACCAAATGTATCCTTAGTAAATCTCTTATAACCAGATGATTTTAAAGTGCTCCGAATATTATTTTTAACGTGGAATTGAATCTAAATGGAATTGACTCAAATTGCATTCCAAATTGATTTTTTCTTAATCGATCTGGCTTTATACGTCAAATGAAATTTAAATTGTTTTAAATATTGTCATAAAAAAAATAGTTTTAAATATTATACGTATGTGTGTATAGAACTTTCAAAACTGGCAAAAGTTTATTTGATGAGACAGTAAATATTTTTCAAGAACACATGCCCCAAATCTTATGAACGCAACACAAGATTGAGATCAGAAGAAAAAGGCCCTCTATTTTCTTAATCAAATATTAATAGTTTGATACTCATATTGAAAAAAAGAACAACTTTAAAACTTCTTATCAATATCTACCTCTCAAATAGATCTATAATATCCAAAGGAATTAATTATTATATTTGACGATAAATATCCTAAGAAATAAAAAATCAACGCAAGTCATATTATCTAATTGTACCCCTTTAACGGAACAAGAACAAGTTATATGAATATTTCAAATATATCAAATTCATAAACATACCATTAAACATAAAATTATTTACATTTCTTTATCTATCCGTTTAAATCCTATAAAAAGCTCGTTTGTAACATGATGATATTAAACTGTTTAAATTTGTCAATAACTGTAGATATAATTTTCTTCATAAAAAGATGATCCTATAGGTAGTGTTAGGTATCTGTCTCGTCTCAGAACAATGAAGATAGAAATAGTGGAGACAGAGAGATAAATACTATCTTTGTATTGTGTTTGATTATAGAGTACAAGATATGATAGTTATCTTTGTATCTTGTTCAAAAATATAAGGGCAAAACAATAAATACTTGATAAAAGACATTATGTATCATCATTGGACCACCGCTGGCGATCGCTGCACCATTGCTACCCCACCTATAGTAGTGAAGAGACATAGGGAAATATTAAATATATATAGGGGTATTATTAAAAGAAAAAATATTAAATTTTTGTCTCTGTATCTTGTTCACACTGTCTCTACTTTTGGAGGTAGAGAAATTTTCTATATTTTTATCTCATGGATAGAAAAAAAATTTGTTCAATGTTCCTGTCTCTACGATCAAACAGATTTGTATCTCCAATATCTCCATATTTTTGTCCCTAGAACAATTATCAAATGCTACCATAGATACAAGAGATTTACAATTTTCTTGTTCTTTAAGGTGGCATTTGGTAAGGGGATAGGGACAGAAATACAGGGACATTGGAGATGAAGTCATAAATAATAAATATGTATAGGGATATTATTAAAATAAAATATTAGATTTCTGTCTTTGTAATATGTTCCTACATTTTGAAGGTACAAAAATATTATATTTTTCTGACTCTTATTTCTATCTCTATCACCAAATAAATTTATGTCTCTAATATTTTTATATTTCGGTCGCAGCAACACTAAACAAACACTTCTTATATAGATTTTGTCAGTGTTCTAGAACTTTTTATTGAGTTGTCTCACTTTTGCTTTGATTGGAGAGCCAAAGGACCCTTATCGAGTAAACTCTTCAAAACTTGATGCATATGCAAATTAAAGTTACATTGAATCATTCTTGCTGTGAACGGTTTACTCATATACATGCCAAAAGCCAAGACACAAGAAGACTGTCTTCTTGTTTCTAATTCACATAAACTTAATTGATTGTACCACTTTCTTGAGCTGCTTCCGATGCATTATTCTTCATGAGAATATCTTCACTAACAATGCACTTGCAGAACCTGTACGTAGTCTTTGATTGTAGCTAACTGTTTCCAAGAGAGAAAATTAGAAAAATGATATGCTTTAAAAACTGTTAATTTCTCTAGCCCATGCCTACTTTCTGTTTTATATATATATAACAAAGAGTTTAATCTTGATGCACTGACAGTTGTAAAAGAATTTTATACTGTCATCCAATCAGATTTCTTCTTTTGTATGATTTTTCAAATAGTGGGGGTTAAAAATAATCATATTTACTAATGTATTATTACATGATTGGATAAATATGTAAAACTTTTTTACACTATTAGTGTATTCCAATTAAATCCTAAAACAAAATATCTAATAAATAATTAAGAAAAGTTAATGAAAATTACAACTAAAAATACACACTTAATGAGAAGAACATAATTCATTGTCTAAACGGTCAATTAACATTTCAAAGTCATTATTATCATTACGGGAACAGTTACTAGTAATTTTTTTTAATGGTTTAAAATCCATAATGACAGAGAAAAAGACAAAGAAAACAATGAGAAAACACAAATAGCAAAATTCACTATATAATGAGAGATGAGATTGTATAAGTGGGATGGAACCTTATATAGGTAAAAAAATATTACAAGCTTCTAATTAGTATCTAACAAACCAATCAACTCTAGTTAATTTATAAGGGAGAATTACTATTTTAATCATCAAAAGATTATATCATTGGTAAAATAGTCTTTAAAAGAAATTATATTAATTTGTAATCCTCAAAAGATCTATCATGTTTGACAAGTCAATCCAAATATCAATTGGTCTATGTTTTCATTAATAAAATAATTTTTTAGTAGTTATTTGATTAAATATATGATCTTTGAGAATTAAAGTGATCGTTCTATAATGTAAACTTGACATAAAATATACTATTTTTTCAAAGATATAGTTTTAGAATTAAAATAGTGATTCTACTATATAAATTTAATATAAAATATAAAATATAATTACTCTTTGGGTAATTAAGTTAATTTATTAAACAAGACGAATCTTTGAAAACTACGTATAAATATAAATATAGTTTTTTTCAAATGTTATTTTTCACCGACATAGTGTTTCGGGGCCAAAACGACAGTACTTTCTAATTTTTAATCTCAATCACATACCCAAACACTTTTATCAATCTTATATTTTGAAGAGTCTTATTGATAAAGCTTTTGGTCAAATAAAACACTTTACATAATAATTGCTTGGGTCAACAAGTAGAACGTGACTAATGAACAATGTTCTCGAGAGGCACAGGCACCCCCCCAAACCCTCAGGCGCACACGGAAGACGACGTGCGGGCGTCGGAATTCCAGAGTCCAAATCAGTGGGCCCCCTTTTCCAGCCCACAGGCTTGGCCTGGCCTTCGCCGCTTCGGTTTCTTCAAAGCGAAAGCACACACACATGGCACGCCAATACAGCGCTACGAATACCATGTAACCACCGAGACACAAAAGTGAATCACACTGTTAGAAACATATCTTATAATTAATTTTTTGTTCATTTTTATGATGAAAATAAAAAGAAGGAATATCCGCCTCGGAAGAGCCGCATCCGCTACTTTTCCTAATAAATAAAAAATGAGAAATAGAAAAGAAAAAGGAGGTCTTGGGGAATCAATGAATGACCGGTGAGTGGGTTTAGCTATGGTGACTTTCAGCTTGAAGCAAACGCCCACATTAACAAAATTCCACGCGTAACTCATGCTATTTAATTTTTCGATTATTATTATTATTATTATTTAAATTTATATAGATTAAAATTAAATCCTTTAAAAATACTCCTCATATAAAAAATATATTTTATTGAATTAAAAATAAATATTCTTCATTTAGATATGAAAAAGAAATAACACTATTTTAGCTTTCAAACACTGTTTTTTGCCCCCTCAAAAGAAAACATAATATCTTTAAAAAGTTGCTCCAGTGCGACCTCAGTTTCTAGAAAATAGAAATTTAGCCTGAAGGAAAAGCAAGCGAAAAATCAGCCAACACACGCAGACACAAAGACATAGGGTGGGTAGCAACCAAAGTAGTAGCGAATAAATAGTAATCGTTCCTCTAACCCTTGCAAGTTGCAAGTGCTTTTAAAAGTTCAAAAACCACAAACAACAACAACAGCAACAACCACCTCGGCATTTCACAAAGGTTTGTTCCTCTCTCAGCTCCTACTCTTTGCTTCTGTCATTCTTATTTATTTATTCATTTATTTTCTTTTATTGTTTGTGTATAATTATTATTCATTTTCAGTGTCTCTGCTCTAAACTCAAATCCTCTACCTACCCACTTCATATTTTTTTATTCCTAATATTTTTTGTTCAATTATTGACATGTTGATATGTGATTGTGTAGGAACACTTAGTTAGAGTAAGATTTGTGTCAGATCAGAGTAAGAGAGAGGCAAATGGCGAACATAGACATAGAAGGGATCTTGAAGCAGTTGCCGAACGATGGTCGTGTTCCAAAGACGAAGATCGTGTGCACTCTTGGACCTGCTTCTCGATCGGTGGAGATGATCGAGAAGCTTCTGAAAGCTGGCATGAACGTTGCTCGCTTCAATTTCTCCCATGGAACTCACGAGTACCATCAGGAGACCCTCAATAATCTCAGGGCTGGCATGCACAACACTGGAATCCTGTGTGCTGTCATGCTTGACACTAAGGTGACTTTTTCTTCAATGCCCTCTTTTATATTTTACTTTTTTTTTGTTTTCATTTTATATATACATGTATATATATTTATGTTTGTTAGTGTTAGATTCTATGTAGTGTTGTTGATATATTATATTCTGTTTTGTTTTGTGGGTGCTTGGTTGTTTGATCTGGTGGACTGAGAGGGTCTGTTTGGTTTGCATTTGTCATTTCTTGTTTTTGTTTTTTGTGCTTTATATGTTCAGAATTTTGCGAAGGAAAACAAAAGGATGAAAACATGAAGCATGATTTTATTGTTTTCAATGCTTTCACTATTTGTAAGGGATTTGTTAAGGCTTGCTTAATTTGAGTGTGAAAGATATACAAGTATGTTATGTCTGTGACTGTGATGCCTAGATTATTTCTCGTGAAATTGAAGTCGCAGTTTTTGACAAACTGGCTGTGTGCATAACTCACTTTGTAATTGACATGATTGAGTGGAATGTAAAGTGGGTTATGCATAAAAGTGGCCACTTTTTGTTGCCATTTGTCTAGACTGCATTCTCCCTTGTGTAGTTTTGAAATCAGAGTGGTCAATGTGAGGGCAGTGATATTGGTGATGGTGTATTCCTGGCAATTCCAGGTGAAAATGATTATGCTTTGAGTTGGTTGGTGTTTGGAATATTAGCAGGTACCACATGGAAATTCCCAAAGTAAAACAACTCCTTGCTGCAGTTGATTCACTTATGTTCATGGTCAGCTTAACCTCAAATGGAAGCCATTTACATCAAAGATTATGTAACTTTCTATTTAATCTCAGGAAAGAGCATTGAAATAAGTGAAAATTAAGCACGGTATCTGTCGACATTTCATTATTTTTTTTTCTTACGTCTCATTGATGTTCCGATCTATCGTATTTGGGTGGTGTTGAATGATCGGATCTCTGATGTCCATTATCTTCTCCCCCTGTTTAGTCATTGTATCTGTTCAACAGTTGTGGCCAGCTTACAGCTTAAATGCTAATGTTTTTCAGTTCATTAATATCTTTTTGTTCCAATAGGATATTTTTGGCCCCTTCTTTGTACTATTCTGTTTCTCTTGTAGCGAAAATTTCTTTCTTCCTCAATAAACTATTAACTGTTCTATGTGCATCTGCTTTATGCTGTATTTTGTAGGGCCCTGAGATTCGGACTGGTTTTCTGAAAGATGGAAAACCTATTCAACTTACAGAAGGACAGGAAATCACCATAACTACCGACTATAGTATTAAGGGGGATCCAGAGATGATATCAATGAGTTACAAGAAACTGCCTGTTGATTTGAAGCCTGGAAACACCATATTGTGTTCCGATGGAACAATCACCCTCACTGTCTTATCTTGTGATCCAGGTGCTGGTACTGTTAGGTGTCGTTGTGAAAACACTGCAATGTTGGGTGAGAGGAAAAATGTTAACCTTCCTGGTGTTGTGGTGGATCTTCCCACTCTCACTGAGAAGGATAAGGAAGATATTCTTGGATGGGGTGTCCCTAACAAGATTGACATGATTGCTCTTTCATTTGTTCGTAAAGGCTCAGATCTTGTTAATGTCCGTAAGGTTCTGGGGCCACACGCAAAGCATATTATGTTGATGTCAAAGGTATTTTGTTGTGTTCTTATGCAGCTTACATAATATCAACTGTATGCATCCCCCATATAAATAATTATAGGTTATATTTTTACATGTGAGTTATTTTTCATTTGTATGTGGTTTCTTTGGAATTGGAAGGGGCTGATTCTTTTTCTTCACCATTCGGGAGTTGCCCACTGGAGTCAGAAACATTGTTGTGTATTTTGGAAGTGAAACTTATATTGGTTTAGTGATTCCCGAACTTAGTCTAATAATAAGTGGGGACCACATGCTTTAACCCCCTTTCCAAAGTCATAACATCCAGCATAGGGATAGAGGAAGGGAATCCTATAATATCGTCTTGACATGCTTGAGTTGAGTGCATCTCCCACTGACCTTGTTTTTTAATGATTTTATGAAATTCAAAGGTTGAGAATCAAGAGGGAGTCATGAATTTTGATGACATCTTACGTGAGACTGATGCATTTATGGTGGCGCGTGGTGATCTTGGAATGGAGATTCCAGTTGAAAAGATTTTTCTGGCACAGAAAATGATGATTTACAAGTGCAACCATGTTGGCAAACCTGTTGTCACTGCTACCCAGATGCTTGAATCAATGATCAAGTCTCCCAGGCCAACCCGAGCCGAAGCAACTGATGTCGCCAATGCAGTTCTTGATGGAACAGATTGTGTCATGCTTAGTGGTGAAAGTGCAGCTGGGGCTTACCCTGAACTCGCAGTGAAAATCATGGCTCGTATTTGTATCGAAGCAGAATCATCCCTTGACTACGGTGCTATCTTCAAGGAGATGATAAGGTCTACTCCTTTACCAATGAGTCCATTGGAAAGCCTTGCATCATCTGCTGTTCGCACAGCGAACAAGGCCAGAGCAAAACTCATCGTGGTCCTCACACGTGGTGGGACTACCGCCAAGTTAGTTGCTAAGTATAGGCCAGCAGTTCCAATCATGTCTGTGGTGGTGCCAGTTTTAACTACAGACTCGTTCGACTGGACCTGCAGCGACGAGACACCAGCAAGGCACAGCTTAATATACAGGGGCTTGATTCCTATATTGGCTGAGGGATCTGCAAAAGCTACTGATGCAGAATCTACAGAGGTCATTCTTGAAGCTGCTCTTAAGTCAGCAACAGAAAAGGGGCTGTGTAAGCCTGGCGATGCAGTTGTTGCACTACATCGTATTGGAGCTGCCTCTGTCATAAAGATCTGCATAGTTAAATGATTCAAGATTAGCTTGCTGAATGTGTTATTCGCCTGAGAGGCACCAACTGATGCCGGGTTATGTTTTGGCTTTTACTTATGATATTAAAACTTTGTGCTGTTTGTTCTTCATGAGATGGAGGATTTAACTATTAGCTTTACAGGAGCGGGTTTTGGTATTCTATGTTGACAAGAGTAATACTCTTAAATTTCGGATTTTGGTATGAAAATAACCAGCATTTATCTTTTGAATTTTAAACTATGATAACTTTTTTGCTTAGGAAAAATATGCAGTAGGTGAGGCATTATTTTCTTGTTGGTTAAAAGAGGCAGGGGCTTTACTGCATTTTAAATGTCTTTAAAAAATAATCAAAATTTGGATGACTCTCTACTTAAATTTGAATTTGTTATATTAAAATTAAAATAAAATATAATAATCCTTTATCCGTGAGATGAAAAAAGTGAAGGGAGAAATTACGATGTTGAATTTGTGATATAACGTGTTTATTAATGTTTTGCTCATCTCAAATGGTTCAACACTACAGGAATTGGGCTCAAAAAAAATAAAAACACCGCTAGTATTGGGAGAATTTTATGATAAATCGATTTAGCTCAACCCAAATTACATCAATTTCTAATAAATAAACTATTTTTGGAATATAATTTGATGCCATTCATATGAACAAAACAAAGTTAAACATTAATGTACACGTGAATGGAAGGTGTAAAATAGTTTTATATTTTTAATTCAATCTAAAAAATTATCATCTTATAAATGAAAAATCCTAAGAGATAGATATTTGAAAGACACGAGAGAGAGTGTGGGGAAGAGATGGCGATGGCATACTACGGATGTAGCTGCCGGTTGCGGTGGTGTTGCCCCAATCCCAACACACACACCACCAGTCCCTCCTCCCTTCTTCACCTTTCGAAACGCACTCTCCTTCTCAATGTTTCTGCTTCTTCTTCTTCTTCTTCCAATGACAGTAATAATGATGACAATGATAAGTCTCTGACTCAGAGGCACAAGTTGTCTTCTTCTTCTTCTTCTGGCAGTGCCAGTGCCACCAACGTCAAAGGGTCCGGAACCAGCGCAAGAAGTCGCAGGCTGCTCAGAATCCGCGAGGAGAAGCAGCAACGCGAGCACGACCGCATTCACAACTATCCCGCTTGGGCTAAAGTCCTCGAAGACGCCTGCAAGGACGACACCGAGCTACGCGCTGTTCTCGGAGACAGCGTCGGCGACCCCCAACTCATGAGGAAACGGGTATCTTATGCTTCCTTATTTGTTTGTTCCTATGTTCCTACGCTCTGTTATGTCTTTGAAACTATAACTATTTTCGCTTGAAGTAAAAGCGTGGTTATGTTTTTATGTTGCCACCAGTTAATTTAAAATTGGTTTTGGTTCATTTTGTGTTGTGCTGGGTTGGTTGGCTCTAATTCTATTGCCTTGGAATGTTTATGAATGAATGAATGAATGTGTTATGTTGACATTACATTGTATAGGTGGAAGACAGAGTTCGGAAGAAGGGTAGAGACTTTCGCAAGTCTAAAACGGGATCTGTTGTTGCCTTCAAAGTCAGCTTTAGAGAGTGAGTAAACAAACAAACATCACTTGACACTATGCAAATAAATAAAGACTATGGTTCTTGCCTCTTGTATTTTGTTTCTCATCTTCCATAGTTTGATTTCTTGCTGCTTCAACGGCACGCATCATGTGTTTCCTTCTATTGTTCTATTTGCACTTCTTCATGTATTGCATAGTTACACTTCCTCTATGCACTGGTTTCGGCCCACTAGTGCAAAAAATCATTACTCCAGCATAGACTGCAGTTTCATGATTTCTGTATGCTGTGTATTGCGCTTATTTGCCAGTTCGCATGTTCTGAATCTTCATTAGTACTTTATTCTGGTATCACTCTAATGGTATTTCTATTTCAGCTTCAATCCATCTGATTCATATATTTGGTTTGAATTGTACGGAACGCCATCTGATAAGGACCTTACTCTACTTGGTAGTGTAAGTGTTTGTTTGGCATTTTTGCGCTTTCAAATATGTGGTTTACATTTTTTCTGAATCATGTGAAATATGCAGGTTATTCAATCATGGTATGTCATGGGCCGCCTTGGTGCCTTCAATTCTTCAAATTTGCAGGTTAGGCCATGTTACTTACTTCATGATTGTTACTTTCTGAGTGCGGGAAACCATCATTGATGTTTTTTATTGGGAGACAGTTGCGTTGAGATGTACCAAGTCCTAGCCAAAATGGTTTTTGTTTTTTCATGTTTTATATTTTATATTTTATTATATACATATACATTCAGAGTTTGGTGACATAACATTGAAGTTCTAAAAATGCCAGTTGGAGTATTAGGATTCTTGTAGTTTTAGGGTATGCTTGTGAGTTTGATTTTGGAAGGGAAGAGAGGGAAGGGAAGGAGTTTGTTGAGTAAAATTTTGAAATTTACTCTACAAAACCCTTATTTATTTTTGCTCCCTCCCTCTCCAATAGTCAAACTCACAAATATGCCCTTAATGATTTGTGTTGGTACTGTTATTGTACTTGAACCTACAAAAATTAGTATAAATAGGAGTATTATGTTAGTCTTTGATCTCACATCATGTCATAATACATTCGCACACACTCCTCTCATTGTACATTCTTTACTGGTAGGTTCAACATTACTAGAAACTAAGGTGATCTGACTCATTGGCGATATGTGTATGGCATTGTCGTCTATTGCTAGCTTCCAACTAGTAGCTGTTACCTTTTAACAAAGAATTAAAGCATCTTCAATTGATGGCAGCTGGCGAATTCTTCAATGGAGTATGATCCTCTCTATGATGCAGATAAGGGTTTCAAAGTGATGCCATCATCTTTCCATGATATTGGTGATATTGAGTTCCAGGATAACTGGGGACGAGTTTGGTATAAAGCTTTAGAACTCTGTTCTTCTGTGCATGTGTGTGTGTATGTGACTGTGCATGCATGAAATGTGATTTGCTCAAGATTCCTGCCGGTACAATATATTTGAACTCTAGATCATCTTCCTTGCAGGGTGGACCTGGGTACATCTGATTATTTTGGAATTGATGTGCTTCTCAACTGCCTAACAGTTTTAAGCTCAGAGTAAGTTCGAATATTGAATACATCATATGTAATACAAAGATTAATTTTCATACACTACTACCAGTATAGTGTATTACATGTCAGCCAATCAAATATTATATTTTATATGTGATTTTGAGGAAGTTATTATTAGAGTTAGTTTTAATAACATGACTATACATGATTGGATGATTATGCAAATTTTATAGTGAATTTGTTGCAATTAAGTTATATCTCCATGGACACCTTTTTGTTTGTTTATGTGAAAAATTGAACAGCAATTATGATTGACCTTTTTTCTTCATATGTCAGATACCTTGGTATCCAGCAGGTTGTTTTTGGTGGCCGCAAAATGGGTGATTGGGAAGAGGGAATGACAAACCCTGAATATGGTTACAAATACTTCAAGATCTAAACTGGTACTGGGTGTAATTGGTTTCATCATTCCTCGCACTGTACTTTTGATATGTTTCAAAAACAGGACACTTGGAGGTTCAGTGACATTGATATGATCATAAGAAGAGTAGCTTCCTAGGTTTCTTTCTTTTTTTTTGACATTGATATGATCATAAGAAGAGTATCTTCCTAGGTTTCTTTCTTTCTTTCTTTTTTTTTAATCCTTTTTAACCATCCATTGGTAGTATTTGGTATGAATAGTAGTTGTCTTTCACTCCCCATGAGTTTCCAGTCATGATGGTTTTTCACACACAGCTAGTAGAAGAACCCAGGTGGCCTTTTTTCTTTCTTTTGGATTCACTTAGATTATCCTTACAATGAAATATGTTGTCACTGAACCACACTTTCTAGTTTGAAAGTGTTAGTTTCATTTTATTTATACAGACTATTATCACCTTTAATTTGGTTACATCAGTGTTTTTATTATGAGTAATTTTTCTTTTGCTTACTACTTTTTAGCGTAGCATTTTTCGTACCATGTTTTTTTTTTTTAAAAAAAAAGGACTAAGACCTGCAATTTGGTTGTTGGCACAGCTTTTTGATTATATCGATATTCAGTTTGAATTATATAACTTTGCTTAGTTATCACTCATGACCTATGAGTGTGTGAAATTAGAATACTTGAACCTTCTAATCTTTCTAGGTTCTGAAGATATTAATCGTATTGTTTTACTTAATGATGGGTAAGCAATATGACTGCTTAAAAGATATTTAAAAGGATATAGATAAAACTCACGACAGCAATATGCGCAAGTACTCATTGCGGGCAGCATTTGAAAATTGCGCACTTTCTTTGTTGTGTACCACTTGTTTTTACGCGATTATTTTATTCTCTTATTTATTTCATTTTTAATTTTTAATTCTCCTTAAAAGATGAAACTACGATATATGAGCCATTTTCGTGCACTAGGAATCAATGTCAAATAGGCTGGTCTGAAAACCAATTCGAGATGGATGGTCCATGCCATATTACATTTGGCAAAGCTGCGACCCTTGATTTCTTATTTCATGGCGCATATAAGACTAATGCAACCTCATAATTCACCACAAGCATTGAAATCGTACAAGAATCAGCAACAAATATAAATAAGAACGGCACTACTCACACTATGTATGACAGCACTTGAAAGCACCATTACAAAAATCAATCACAAATCTTAAAATAAGATTAGATGATAGCAGTATCTTGCGCTACATATCAGGTCAGTGGTCAAACGGAGTGAGATCTTTACATCAAGCAGATGATAGATAGGTTATAGTCAGAACTGTGCAACCATCAGCTGAGGGTGACATGGCAGGCCTGTCGTAGAATTAGGAGTTATCGGTGCCTCCACCTTATCATGAATGTGAAACACCATCATTCGGTGCCTCCATTTATCATGAATGTGAACACCAATCCCAGAATACAATGCATCAAACTATATTCGGTGAATCGGGTAGAGGTTTAAATCTTTAAAATGCACAAACCCCTAAAAGCACCCGCAAAACCTTTGAGCAGCAGAAATAACTGAATCCACACGGAATCATAAATTATCCTGAAGAGCCAGATTCAACTCATGCGCAGATTTTGCAATTGATCCTCCTCTTCTACAGGTCATGGCACAATAAATGAGGAAATTAGCAAAAAGATAATGTGAGTGATTCTAATATATTATGTTAATAACCCACTTAATATTCTTTATTCTTTAATGTTTTTCCAGCTTTCAAAATATGAATTTTCCTGTGTGAATTGACTAAAATAAAAAGAAAATAGAGGAAGTACTTGAGTCCGTACCTCGTAAGAGATGGTAGAAAACGTTCGACTTTTTCGAGCTCTATAGAGCATATGTTGCAACGCTCTAGCCTGAACCCCAATAACAAGCAAAAAGTAAACTGAGTAGATGTGCAATATGTACAAAATAAAATAAGAAAAACCAAGATGATGAATTAACACCTTGTCTCTGCTTCGATATCAACACCAACAGACGGTGTAGCTGATAGGGTTGAATAAATAACCGAACCAAAAATTCTGATCAGCTTCAATAGCATTTCCAAGGATACTTCTAGATGTCTACAGGTATAAATATCAAATTGTCATAACATTGAACGAAATCTATAAAGCAATAATTCATAAATGTAAATAAATAAAAAGATAAATTACTCTCACCTCCCCTAAGGTTTATGGAAATACAACTCACACTCCTTCTAGTTGTTCGACATACACTCACACCCCTCTACTTGTCAAATTTTAAGTATTTATATTACAGTCACATCTATCATTCATAGAGCATCATTAGTAAACTTAACAGAATGACATTTTTGTGATATTAACTGTTTTTAATTAATAAAATTATAAAAATACCTTTACCCACCCTGTTAAGTTTAAAGGTATTTTTGTAATTTTATTAATTATGAATAATTAATATCACAAAAATATCATCGTGTTAAGTTTACTAACGGTGATCTGTTAGTGAAGGGTATGACTATAATATAAATACTTAAAATTTGACAAGCAGAGGGGATGTGAGTGTACGTTGGATAACTAAAGGGATGTGAGTTACATTTCCACAAACCTCAGAAGAGGTAAATGTACCCTAAATAAAAACATGAAATTCTTGATGCTCTTTTGTATACAATCGCAAAACAGACCAAGTCATTGTAACCACAAAATTTTGAGGAGAAATGAGTCAAGTAATGCTTTGACAGCTATCTAAATATGAAACCCAAGATTGTTATCAATGATTACTTGCAGAATTTATAAGAAAAATTATCAAATACTCGAGAAATAAGTAAGACATCAATTTTATTGCGATGGAAACAAATGAATAGATAATGCCAGATGCAATTATATTCAAGAAACAGAAAATCAAAATACATTAACAAGAACAAAGCTTTTTTTATTTTTTCCTACTAAGGGTGTATTTGGTTAGAGGATAAAAGTAAGGGTAATTTTCTCATGGATGAGTTCTGTGTGTAAATTTACATATGAAACTCCTCCATGGAAAATTTACCCTCAACTTTACCTTCTAACCAAATACACCCTAAGTAGAGTGGGCTACGTAGAACTAAAGATGCCATTGTATTCTATTGTAAAACATGTCAATAGGCCAGCTCATAAATAACACATGCCATAGAGAGCCAGAGCATGTAGCTCAATCAACACCAGCTCAAATCTATAGACTTGGGTCTGATAATGATTTCAGAGGTTTGATCCTCCATGAGGTCACCAGTTCTTTCCTATCTGGGTGCTTGCACCATCAATGCATCCCAACAAAAGAAAAAAGTTGCAATGAAACAGGATTCTGGAAAGAAAATAACTATCAGAATCCACCATTTATTTCACTTTGGCATTTGTGCTCATGAGAAAAGAGCATAAATAATGCCTTGTCCTGCCGTTTGTGTCACTCAGCAATTGTAATGACATATAAAGGACTAACTTGTCCTTTCTTGTGGGTAGGCGGCTTCTAACATATTACAGATTCAAAAGCACCAATTTATTATTGCCCAAAGATCAGTCGCAATTCACATTAATAATCAGTCAATCAGTGACCAGTGTTACTCTCCCTGGCTTCCTTTCACTTCCCTTAACTCATTGCATAAATTCCTTCCTCTTTCCCCATTCCACATAAATCAAGAAAAGCTTATCTTCAAAAGTTGTTGGATAATTTTGTTGGAGTGCCTATAAGCTAGTTTAATAGAATGGTACAAATTGAGAAGTGATATTAATAAATGGAGAGAAACATGTTTTCCAACAAAATCTAAACAAGGCAAACCGCAGCCCTTATCATCGGCCTTCCTCCCCAGGCCCTCATTACCACACAAAACTGGTCTGTAAGTGCAATTTTTCTACTGTGTAGGTGACATTGAACACACAAAGAACATTTCTTAAACCATAAAGCTGTATCTTTTTCTTTTCCCCTCCCTTTTCCCAAAGTGATTTTGGTAAGTAAAAGGTTAAGCCCTTAGCAGTATATTTGTCCAACATATTGCATAAAAATTGGTGTCTTAGATTAGATTGCAGAAGAGACAAACGTTACCTATCCATTTGACTTTGTAGAAGGTTAGTCAAAAGTGGCAGCAGACCAGTGCATATATCAAGTGTGACAATATCAATTTTCTCCATTACAATACTAACAACATCAGCACTCACCTGGAATAAATACCAATTAGACTTACATGAGAAGTTCAACATCTGTTAAAATATCAGCACCAATATCATAAACCACTAAAGAGAACAGATAAAAGTAATATAGAGAAATCAAGCTACTCAAAATACTCACAGCATGATCATTCATCTTCGACATTGCATCAATGGCCTCCTTGATGTCATTTCTTTCCCAACATCTGAAAACCATCTGCAATATGTTGCTTACAGAGTTCAGCAAATTTATAACTGGTAGTAGGTATGATTCAGTTGCCAAAATTTCATTTATTAGTCTCGCTTTGTTATAGAAAATCATGTTCTTGTGCTCGTTCAGGAAAGTCCCTGGGTTGGGCTGTGGATCCTTCAAATTGGTTTATGGGGACAACAACTCACCAAAAAAACTCTCTTCAAAATATTTCAGTAGGTTGCAGATATTTGGTATCTAACTATGTATCATTGGAGAGGTATGATAGAATGTCAGGGATCAATTTTGACTAATGCTGCTTTTACGGGTTAAAGTGGTATTTAGGCACCTAGCATCTTTGTGGTGCTTGGATAATAGCTATGTCAAGAATGGTTTCTTCATTTGGCATACAGAGTGATTAGCAAGCATTTCCTAGTAGTGGTATGTGTCTTATCCCTCTACACTCCAGTCTGTTTGTCGTTTCCAGTATTCTCAAACTCTTCAATTAATTTTCCCCTCATATCCAAGAAGAAAAAGAAAAGAAGGTGAAGCACTTCTTGTTCATTGTGATTACCTTCCTACAACCCTGATCCATTGAAATTGACTTAACATACCAAGATTGTTGCTTGTTATGTCATAGGGTACACAGATAGGCAATATAGAAGTCAGCAGATTAAAACAACACAACAGAAACTCGTCATAATCATAAATTCAACTATCTACCTGTAACTTGGCTGAACGAGCATGCATTGAACTGAGAAACTGATCATGATGTTCCATCACATCAGCAATAGAATCTTCATCACTAGCAGAAACTGTGGCCTTCTCAGTGGATATGGAATGTGCTCTCTGTTTAACTTTAAGGGATTAGGAAATTAAATCTTCCAGGGAAAACAATATATACAAACAACAAATCCTTTTCACTAGGTAGGGTGAACTACATTAATCAAACAATGTTATTGTGTCATATCATAAACCATATCTAGTTATTTAAATTTAATTCTTTTTAATGGTTTCATTTATAGTTTTCTTAGTCTTCCTCTAACTCTACCCACTAAGCTGCCCTCCATCTGATATGCTCTTCTTAGTGGGGCTTTCTATAGGTCTCTCATCACATAATTAAATCATTTAAGACAAGATTCTATCATCTTTTCCACAATAAGTGCTATCCTAACTTTCTCTCTAATGCATTTATTCCTAATTTTATCTTGTTGAGTGTGTTAGCTCATCCATCACTACATCCTCATCTCCACAACATTAATTTTAAGATAAATTACACTCACCTCCCCTAAGATTTGTGAATATGCAACTCACACCCCCTCTAGTTGTCCAACCTACATTCACACCCTTTAGGGTATTTCTGTAATTTTATTAATTAGAAAATTAATATCACAAAATGTCATTCTGTTAAGTTTACTAATTAGTGTTTTGTTAATGAGGGGTGTGAGTGTGATATTAATACTTAAAATTTAACAAGCAGAGGAGGTATGAGTATAGGTTGGACAACTAGAGGGGGTGTGAGTTGCATATTTACAAACCTTAAAGGATATGAGTGTAATTTAGCCTTGATTTTATTCTTTTGCTGGATTTTTATTTTATCATCCAACATTCAGTTCTATACAACATTGCAAGTCTTATAGATGGGTGGGAAAAGTTTCCCATGGGCTTGAGTGGTGCTTTCCTACCACAAAGAGCAACCTCAACACTTCCATTTTATCCACCCAGCTAGAATCCCATGGCTTTCATCACCTTCTATTTTCCCAAATCACATGACTTAACAGAATGGTATGATCTCAATTTCCACCTCCAAGGAAAACAAAGGGGGAAAAATAAAGGAACAGCAAAGACAAGAGCAAGCAAATCTATCCTCAATACAATTACATCAAAAGATTACATTGCTTCTAAAACCATGAATTCTTCAAGTTCAACATGATTGTCTTGATTCAATAAGATATTGCATACATTTTGCATACTCTCCCCCAAATAACACGACCTTTCTGCAAATTCTAACTGAGGAATAAGCATGACTATACCAGTACTCTTTAAAAAAGAAAAGATGTATTGCGTCTATTCTTTGTTTGGTTACATATCAATAAACAATGTTATGATCCATTAATCATCCCATCTAACATAGGTAGAAGTTGAAAGGAAAGGCAATCATCATAGAAAACAATAAGAAACAGTATATTACCCCACTGAAAGGAAGCACATTAACAGATGATATCCTCCTATGAGAAATTCCTTGTCTAGGTCCCTCATAATTGAGAGACCGTTCTCTCTTTTCCAAATTGAGAAGTGAGCGCATTCTCCCTGAATATTTTAAATAGCATAAATTAAGAACCATTTATATAAATAATATAATTATCAACAGTTTACACAATGATACCTCCTCTTTGTACTTCGACAGAAGATAAATCTCTATTCAATTTCTGGCCCTGAGCTTCATCTGGCACACAACAGAACTTAAAACATCAGTAATGCTCCATCCAACAGAACGCAAGACATCCAGATTTTTACTAACAAATGCTCATCAATCATGACAACAACAATACAGTGCAGCGGGCCTTCACGTCTTTTTGGGCTTCAGTTTATGTGGGCTTAGTAAAGTTATGTTTACTCTCATTGTATCCTTGTATTCACTATCCATGTAATTGCACACATACATTGAAACAGCTATGTGTAGAACACCAAATGTGAGACCATAAGCACAACCCCACCCTATAACAAGTTGCTTACAATTAGACACCCCTAGCAATTTCTAACAAGCAAATCACTTTGGTAAGGTACAACTCCCTGCAAAGTTAACAATTTCTCTACACTCTGGACATCTATGCCTGCCAAAATTATTAACATCTTATCTTTAGTCCTTATATGCTAGGATGACCGTGAGTAAACAAATAATAGTTTCTCACAAATTATGTTTTGGGTGGGTCAAAGCAAACAAAGAAAAAAAAAATTATAGAATACTCAAGGTATCTTTGCAATTTGAAGCTTCTGTTTGTGAACAAGTTTACAGACAAGGAACTGGTGGATAGATGATTTGCACAAAATTTCAAGCAAATCACTAGCACGCAGCTCTGTCAATTTATTAAATGTTTGCAGTTCCAACACACATCATTTAAGCCTTTTCACAGAATTAGGAATACCTTGAGTGGAGTTTACAGCAACAGGGAAGTTATTTTTATCTTCAAAAACACTTGATTCACTACCCTTGGAAGCTGCAGATTCAGTTACAGGAGAGAGAGGTGACTTATCCACATCATCTCTGTTGTTTGGAAGTTTACGTATATCTGCTGCCTTTGACTGCAAAGAGAATGGCATTGTTCTTTCAACAATACCAGCTTCTTTTCTAGAATCAACTACTGGTTCCGACCTCATGCTAGTTCTGGGGACAATTACAGGTATAATATCTGGTTTATTGACAGGTGGTACATTGGATGTTGTATGAGATTTCAAAGAACTCCTTTTCTGAGCTGTTGCATTAAGCACTGCAGTAGAACCACCAGATACTGTTTTGGGACCAGAGTTCAAATTGATCCTTTGAGGAGTACTTGGTGCACTTCCTGTGGCTTCAGGCAATCCATAAATTAATTAATGAGAAAGTACAGATATTAATGGATTGCAGAATCCAAATGGATCAAAACCAGAAAGGGATTAACCAAACAAATCAATAACAAATGCAAAAGAGTAAAAAATAAAGTAAGAAACAGAAAGGATACATACATGCCAATTTGCCCTCTTTCAAGGGCTCGGGATCTTGAGAAATTGACAGCCTTCCAAGAGATTTTGTTTCCTTCAGTAATGGATCTGGATTTTGTGGAGCGGAGACCCTAGCCTTAGGTGTGATCTCATTCAGTACAGTCATATTTCCACTTGAAGATTTAGTTTCTGAATGTCCATTTAGTTGGTTCGCTTTATTAAGCGCATATGGTTCTATACGCTGGACAATAAGTCAGAAATGTAAAAAGGCCCATTAGCATGAAATGGTATCAAATACAATAATTGCTAGAAGCAACAAACTTTTCTACAAAAGATAAATGCATATACCGAGATGTCTACAACCCAGACTCCAACACAACTTTGATTGTATGAACAGCCAAGAAGTTTTCCTTCATGAACATTAAGATCCGACAATTTAGACCAACCCACTTCCACCATATCATGACATCTTATAGGCTCCCAGGAGAATACCTACACAGAATCAAGTGAAACACTGTTACCTTGATAAATGGTTACATCAAATAAATCAAATAAAAATGGAGCTCACCTTCAAACTCTCATGTAAACCACAAAGTAGGGTCCTCCCATCAGGACTGAAAGTAAGAGAACGTACTCCAGTTGTCTACAGTATGAAGAATACAACACACTTCAAAGACTTTTCAAAACAAATAAATAAATAACCTGTGTAATAATTGACTCTAAACTCTATCATTGAGAAGAAAATAGCACAACTGCCATAAAAGAAAGTACCTCAGGACCAGCTGAACCAATAAGCTCAAAGGTTTCAAGGTCCCAAAATTTAACTGTCCTATCTGCTGAGCCTGGGCACAAAAGAAACAGATAGAGCAAAAATTACACCCACTTCATTCATTTGAAGAGAAAAGGGAGAAAAAAAATTTACAAGTTTCCAAAAGAAAACAATTCAAGAATTCAGAGCTTATTTAACAAGTTCTGCTCAAATGAGCACTTATCTAAGCTGTTTGTCAAAACAGGACCATGATACTTCCCCACCAACAGCTAGTGAAACATGTTAAATTAGAGCAAGAGATGGAACACTTTATTGTTAAGGTACTATTTTCAAGAGTTCACTAAAAAAGCAAGACTAACCTGTTGCCAGTAGAAACTCATTGGGATGAAAGTCTATACACTGGATCTGGCCTTCATGAGACTTAAAATCATGCATGAGTTTTCCTGCAGTCAAATCCCACAACTGCAAAAGTATTTAAAAAAAATATCAATAGATTCTTTTTTATACAGTAAAGTGCAGTACAACCATACAAGCCTACATACATTAGTCACAATTCATACAAATACTAAGAAGCCACATGCAGAAGTCGGTGATGATTAGATAACTCATTCCAAAATATTGTGGTAGAGGGGTCTGACTTTGTTCATAAGAAGAAAAATGTTTGATTAGATCAGAGGTAGGAAAAAAGATACAATTAGGGGGGGGAAGGGGGAACAAGATATACTCCAAAACAGGAAAGAAAAAAAAACAAAATACAATCAAAGAACATTAATATGTAGACTTAAGAATGTACCAGGGCTGCTCAACACAGTCCATATGAGCAACTCCTTGTAATTGTAACAGCTATCAGCTGTAAACCTAAGAGAGGCCATAAACATAATGCCATCCTCAGGCAAGTTTATGGCAAAGAACATCTTTATTTGAAAAAAAAAAAAAAATGCTCCAACCAAATGCACCAAATGACATCATAAACAGAAAAGGCACTAACCCAACTTCCTTTCTAATGCATTCATTCCCAATTATATCTAATATGTGTACCCATCCAGCACACATGTACATTCTTAAGATGTTTATTATATCCCACACTTCTTCTATTCTAGCTGCAACCCCTCAATGAGACCATTTGACACTCCCCTAGAGAGCAGTCAACTGAAAAAAATAAATAAATATGGAGATGAAAAGAAGGAAAAGGGTCACCTTACCTAACACACGAAGATTACATTCTCATTCACAATCAATGAAGAAGTGAACCACAATAGACAACAATAAATGGCTGAACACACCCAGAATGTTGCAAATCTCATCATGAACAACTTAACTTGGACTTTATCTTCAGTAACATTTGAAAATTCTCAATTTATTATGTTCACCTTTCTGATCTTCTGAACCAATATTTCATGTTCCAAGCACAATGGTGTTCATTACAGTAGACAGTTGGAATTGCTATTTATCTTTATTAAGGACAGCCATCATCATGTACAAATCTTGGTGCACATTTTGGTTCCACCAACCAGTACCACCTTCATTCTCTAAGCTACCTCCTCTCTGACATGGATGAAGCTTGAAGCACATTTCTTACCCATTGTTATTTGGGACACATCATCACTAATGTTGTGCTCTATTGCAAATATTTACATAGTCCATCCTAAGCTTGGATAAAAGATAAGAGCTGTGTTATGCAGCCAACAAACAATGTAAAATTAAATCAACTCTGACTATGTGATGAAACATGCAATTCTATTGTATTGCTTAGGAAACTGCTGTTTAAGTTTTTGAAGGGTCACTCTATAATCTTGTAAGTTTCAACAAATACAAATCATAGAGAAGTTTTAATAATTTAAATTTATTTTATTTCAATAATTGATCATATCAACTTTGGTATGGAAAGTGACTCTATCAATACCGTGAAAAAGGAAAGCAACTCTAACCTTCACAGTATGGTCCTCTCCACCTGAAACAACCCAGCGTCCGTCAGGGGTAAATCTAATTGCATTTACCCCTCTAGTGTGGCCTTTGTATGTATGGATGCAACCCTTCTTTCTGATGTCCCATATCTTCAAATTAGTGTCTAGCGAACCAGATGCAAAGAACTCTCCAAAAGGATGGAAGTCCACCGACGTACAGTTGGACCTATGACCAGTAAGAGTCCGAACAACTACCAAAGAAACATGGCAAGCCAAATGATCAATTTATCAGTACGAGACTACGAGTAAAAAATAATTAACACAAACATATCTAATAAGTTTAGATCTCTGTTCATCAGTGTTTTAATATTGTCATTAAAGGAAACAGGGCAACGAACAACATACTCTTCGCCTCCTCCAAGTCCCAAAGTTTGATTGTACCACTTGCAGCTCCGGCAGCTACCAACACTTCAGAGGAATCAAAGCTTACAGAATCTATACCACTTGAATGCCCTGACAAACTCTGCAAAGAGAAGGAAAAAAAACAGCTCTTACGTAAATATACATAAAATACAAATATCCCGTCCTTTTCTATTAATTGCATAAGAATAAGAAGTACATCATAAAACCCCAAAAATATTTTAAAAAAATTTTAAAACAGTGTAAGGGAGAATAAGAGAACGAACCAGTATAGCATTAGGTTTACCAATAGCCCATAGATTGACCTTGTGATCTTCGCCACCAGTGACAAGAACCCTAGACGACTTCCTTCCAATCTTAAGGCAATTCACAGTGGAAGCATGCGCCACAAATTCCTCTGCAATTAACTCGTCAAGGGCCAAACCCAAACAAAAACCATAAACACAGCAAAAAGTAGCTATGAACTAGTACACAGAGATCCATTCTATATTCTATAAAAACGAAGCAAGTTGAAATTGAAACTGAACTTGCACAGATCAAACAAACACATTGAAGGATACGCAGCTTGTAGGCGCGTTTGGTAGTCATCGGAACTCGCAATAAGCACAAAATTACACGCAAAGAAATTCGAAAACCCTAGCAAATTTCTCAACTCGACACATTCGCGAGATAGAGGCAGAGCAAACACAGATCCAAACTCAGTAACCTGCTTCTCGAAGATTCCAGATCTTAACTCCTATCACCTGCCAACAAAGAAAAACAAAAAACCAAAAATGTGATATATTGAAAAAGCTCCAAACTCAGATCAGAACGAAACAGTGAAAACGGAACTAAGAAGAACCTCACGAGAGTGTTGCTTCGGAGTTCAGAGTATTACGAACACGTAACAAACGCTAACTTGAGGGAGCAGAGTGTGCTCCAAAAGCATGAGTATTTTAGGTGGCGAGAAAGCAAAGTATAGGAGTGATAAAACGCTGCGTTTTGTTGTGTTGTTTGTGAGGGCTACTAGCAATGGAGGAGGAGCATTGTGGTTGAGGGATTTGTTGTCACTGTGCTGTGAGAGAGGCGCTTTGCTTTCTTTCACGATCTGTGCGTGACACTGTAATGAATAATAATGGTGGTTTATGCCTTGTGTTTCAAATTAACCCGAGAGTGGTGGGAAGGGGAGGGTCAAATTGTGGAATCAAGAGAATTCTGTGGAAATTCAGTAAATACCTGAAACCTACCTTACCTTCCTGGCTTTCTCCATCCCCATTCACCTTTTCATCCTTTTTTTATTTGAAAAAAAAAGAGTTAATACCATTTTGATTGCTTTTAAATATAACCGGAAACAAATTAATTCTCTAGTATTTGAAGTCTTCTTAAAGAAAAAAATAGATAAATTAATCCCTTCATACAGATTCATATATTATACATGTATAGAGACTAATTCATTCTTCTTTTTTACAAATTAGTTCTCAATATTTTTTTTAATAATGAAATAGAATTTTACTCTTTAAAAAATAAGATAATCTGTAATATATGTTAAATAGTTTTATATTATCATTTAATTATATAATTTTATTTTATTTAGTAGATTTCTAATAAAGTACATGCGTACAATATTTTTAGTGATATGGAGATATATAATTTTATGCAACTATGTAACTTTTATTAATATTTACCATACATATAAGTTAATTTGACAAAAAACTAAGTTGAAAAAAAGAGGATTCACGCCCGTATAGAGTGAATAAAACTTTTTAGGGTTTGTCAAATACTTATACAGCTACTAATAAATAACTAACTTAGAGAGTTAAAATTTGATAAATTATTGAGTAATTATTATAATATTTGGTTACGTAACATGATTTAGCAATTTTTTTAATTTTTATTAGCTGAAAATATAAAATCATATTATCAATACGTAAAATTTAAATTTATAAATAAAATGCATGAAGTTATTAAGATTTTGTTTTGATAAAATTTTAATTAATAATATAAAAGTTTTATATTGTCATTTTTGTCGTATGCAATATTTTTTAAATTATAGGAGTTATAAATATCTTGTGATATGAAGAAGCCAACTCCGTTGGCCGTTGCACGTTTTCTAACTTTTTTCCACCTTTCTGCTGCCTTTAACACATTCGGTTCCCTCCCTCCGTAAATCAAAATTGAAAAGACCACCTCAACCCCTCAGCTTCCTGTGGACTCTCTTCTTCACCTTTTCTCTACTTTATCTTCTTTTTTTTTTTTTGCTTCTCCCACTTACCTTCTTTAATCATTCGTCTTAGGGTCGCAATCATCATTAGAATGAATATAGTTGTGGCAATTTATTTTGTGGCCAATTAATAAAACACAAGCCACGGTCAAATGGATCTTGCAGTCCACTCAAATAGAAAATAAAAAACTTGCACCATATTGTGAAGCCAGATTGAAACATAATCCAAACAACGGTGCACGCGTTTGAAACTTCAAATTCAAAATAACAAGAGAAATCTTACTTAAACACACGTTACTTACGATCATGTGAATATTAATTAGTAGCAATCGAATTTAATCCAAATCCAGCATGCAATAAAATTTCACGTGAACTTCTACAATATACAACTAATTGGGAGAAAATTCTTTAATTATATTGAATTTTCTTATTAGATAAAGCAGTATTAAAGAGTGTCAACAAACCTCGGATCAATAGTTCCTTCTCCGATCTAAAGGCCATACAGCCAACTTTCACGAATCATCTTCCATTGATACCTAATAATGTTTTTGAAAGACTTCATGTTCATAACCGCCACACCTCACACCTTCCCTTGTTACACGTGCCAAGAGAGTTGGGATACCCTTTTTCACAGAGGCAAGTTAAAGATAGTAATTTTATCTCACAGAAATAGAATAATAAGTGAGGTGAGTTTTATGGTGGGAAAAGATGAGTTTGGGATCATATGGTCACATATGATAAAACTACTTTTATACCCTTAATTTATTTTCTCTTTTCATTTTGGTTTATTTCCCCCCTTTTTTTCTCTGTTACAATGGCATTAATTGAGAATGTTGACTTGGCATCACTGGAGGCAACAGGTTTGTCAGGCCCCTATGTTATTTTCACTTGCATTGGACAAACAGAGTCAAGCTCTGTGAAGCTTCAAACATCTGATCCTCAATGGAATGGTTTGGATTAACTTGGTACTTGTTTGCATAAATTTTTCTATGAAATGAGTATATTTTTACTGGTGTTGTCTTTAAACAAATATGCAATGATATTGGAGTTTGATGCTATGGAAGAACCACCATCGGTTTTAGATGTGGAAGTTTTTTATTTTGATGGTCCATTTGATCAAGATGTTTCACTTGGACATGCTGAGATCAATTTCCTAAAGCATACATCAATAGAATTGGCAAATATGTGGGTTTTGCTGGAAGGAAAACTTAGTAAGTCTGCTCAATCAAAGCTGCATTGAGGATTTTCTTAGACAATAATAAAGGAGTTGAAACAATTAAGGGATATTTGGAGAAGGTGGAAAAGGAAGTAGGCAAAAATGTAACCACCAAGATCCGGATTTGCTCCTTTCCCAATGCCCCATGTCCATCTATTTCTGATTTGCTCGCCTATGACGACAAAAAAACCAATGACACCCTTCTCGACATTAAGTCCACCCCTCATGACGCCATTGCACCATTGTCCACCATGCCCTAATCACCGACCTCCAAATCCAGTGCTGCGGCACCACCTCTACCATCACCCACTCAAGCCTAGAGGTGGCATTGTGTTTAGGCCCAAGCATAGGGGCTGGAGCATCAAGATCAGCAGGAAGAAGAAGACTTCTGATCTCAACAGTAATGGTGAGTGCCAACGTGAACGCCGTTGTGGTGGAAGATGAGGAAGAAAATGGGGGCAGTGAGTTGGGATTTGGAAATAGTGGTTTGGTGTAGGTGTGTGGGGCTGGGAGTGGGGGAGAGGAAGTAGAGGGAAGGTGGCAGTGGCGGTGAGGTCGGTCATAGGTGACGGTACGGAGTAGGGGAAGATAAAGGGTAAAATAGACAAAATACTCTTCAAGTAATTTTTAAGCATATTAAAACACAAATATTTTAATTGCAATTGATATTATCCATTGGATTAAAGTTTTAATGGTTGGGATTTAGAGATCATATGATTTCAAACTCATTTTTTTCCACTATAGAATTCACCTAATAGGTGGTCCAAAAGTACAACAACTTGCAAGAACAAATAGGAGTGCCCAAATTGATAGAAAATTCAAAAAGAATAAATAACTCTTTAAAGAGAATTAATAAGAGTGTATTTGGATTTTTTTTTCTTGAAAAAAAGCACTTTATTTTTTCAAAAAAGTTCCTTTATGTTTATTTAGGCATTTGGATTGACTTTTTTAAAAAAAATCAAATTAAAAACTAGTAATTTTAGGGTTTTTTTTTTAAACTAGTAATACCTACCATCTAAAAAAAATGAAGGCAAAAATGATTGCTAATAAAATCATATTTTAAAACTATCTCTTGCCATTATCTATAATTACACCCTATCATTTGTCAAACCCTTAAAAAGATTTTTTCCTTCTCACTCCTCATAGTTTCATGCACACCCCTCATCTCATCATTATCATACACACATACACCCCTCACTGATAAGGCTACACTCCAACTCTATTATAAACTTCATTATTATTTTTTTAAGATATATTCACTTTCATTTATTTTATTTAGAGATCTCTCTAATTATGTTAGGAAGGATAAACGATATTGGCCTCATTTTATGGATTGCACTGGAGCCATATATAACACTCATAAACACTAATAATACATTAGTTGTGTGTGATTTTGATATGTATTGCATGGTTTGGTTGGGAATATACTGTCCATGATACTAGAATTTTTATGGAAGCACTACGAAGACCAGAATTTTTTTCACAAGCCATAAATGCTTTTACAATTTCCTCTTCCACGTGCATGGCATTCAAGTTAGGAGGAACCAACTCAAGAAGTAGAAGAAGTGAGAAATAGAATAAGGATCGGCCGCCAACAAAATGTATCACTAGTGTCCTTTTTACATAGTTGAACTTTTTTTTTGTCCTTTTATATAATTTTGTCTAGAAGGAATGCTTTTATTTTTGTTTATCCAAACATATTTATAAGTACTTTTAATAATTAAAAGCAATTGTTAGATTGTTATCCAAATTTAAAATAGCTTTTTCTTAAAAAAAATACTCCACTAAAAAGGTTCAGTTAAAAAAGTACTTATTTAAAAAGCTAATCCAAACACACTTTAAGACTATTGGTCCTTTTAAATTCATCATCTAGTGTTTTATTGATGTCTAAGATTAACTAGGATTCGTCATTTACTCTTTAGAAGAAATCCTTTCATTTATTACTGGAAATTTATGCCTAAAAGAACATTTAATTTTGGATATACGTGAAAAAGTGTTGCTTAAGCATACACAGGCATTTTTTTTCAAATGTGTTGCCTTTGATATAATAGAGGTCACACTTTTTAAAGTTAAGGCATTACTCTTTTAAGAGTTATTATATAAGATATGACCAATTATCTAAGGTAATATTTTTTAACAAAAGATACATTTAAGCTAATGCATAACTTTTCATAAAGTTGCAATAGCAAAGTTTAGTCAATTGTCTAAGGCAATACTTTTAAATAGAGAAGATAACAATATTTACATATCAAGTACAATACATTTAAAAAAAGTGTTACCTATGTATATAAAAAGTAACATTTTTCACAAATTCCTAGAAATAAGTATGCCTTTTAAACCAAATTTCTTATAGTGATTCTTGCTAACCACAATCTACGGATGATAAATGAAACTAGACTAAGAGAGAGCATTATTGGGGTTCGTCTAGTGTATCCCACGAACTCCAAAAATGTTTGATTAATCTTTAATCTTTCCTAACCTTGAAACCTCATTTTTCTCTATACCTATTGAGAGAAATAACACAAAAGGAATCTATGTACACCATATCCAATTTTGTTGAGCACTGTGGGCAAGAATTATCAATACTTGGGATTCTCCTCTTCAAATTGCTTTTTACCGGAACCCTTCATGCACAAGCCATATTTTGCTTCGGAAGAATTTAGTGTACCCTACCAACTTCAAAAAGAATGATCAATCTTGAATCTTCCCCAACCTTGAAGCCCCATTTTCTCCTATATTTATTGAGAGAAAGAATACAAAACAAATGTATATATCACCGTCTCCAATTCTATTGAGCATCGTAGGCAAGAATCATACTTAGGATTCTTGTCTTCAAATTGCTTCTTAACAGAACCTCTTCATGTAGAAACCATATTTGCTTCGGAAAAACTTGTGGACTTACATTCTAAGATTGAGCAAAATAGTTGCTATAGAATTTTAGAGTTTCAACTCGAAGACTTCATCTTCACTTAGACAATGAGTCATCTTCAACAAATTAAATAATGTATCTGGTTTCTCATAATTCTAACAATAATTTGAGTAAAAAAAAATATCTTATATTCATGCCATCAAATTAAAGTCATTACATTATTATCTTGATTTATCAAATCATAACATCTCCTACCAAAGCATAATTCTTATGTAAATCCTGCAACAATTGTATGAAGCAATCCCACCTTTATAGAATTCTTTTAACCCTTTAGATTGTAGCTTAAAGCTTCTTCCTTCTACAAAAGGTATTTTCAAAGGTAGTAGAATACTGAAATTAAATACCAAAATCTTCTCCTTCAACTACATAAGACTCCCAATGACTCTAGGCCATCCATTTGATAAGGCTTTACACACCACAGAGCAAAATACATAGGGTAAATTAACTAACCTCCATTGAAGTTTGATAAAATTCACCCTGGCTCCCCTCCATTTATCTAGGCGATATTGACCTCACTTAGACATGCATTATTCATTGTGTAATAGAAGGGTGGTCAATGTAATGATTTTATAAATTTAAGAGAAGTCAGTGTAATAATTTCACAAACTCAAGAACCTACTGAGCAAATTTTACAAATAGAAGGGAGGTGACCATAATTTGCTCAAATACATATCAGTGATCTAAGTTGTATGAAAATGAAATTGTTGCTCCTAACAATTCGGATCCGTAACAACTCCCCATAACTAAATAAATAAGAAAGGAGATGTGATTGGTCAAAACAGAGCCAGTGAAGTGTTTTAACAAAGGCTTTAAGAATCTCATTTTTTGAAGTACAATTGATGTCCAACCTATCAAGCTTCGTCGAGATTAAGGGTCATTTTACACACTTAATAGGATAAGGACTGATAGTATAAAATTTAATAAAATAAAACATGATAATATAATGGTTAATAAACTTTTATTACTATATAGTATTTAATATAACACTGTATAAAATATTATATTTTATATTCTATAATATCATCATTTATTTATAAATAATTCTAACATCTTAAGTAAATATAAAATAAAATAAAATAAAATAAAATATGAATTTTTATTAAGTATCAGTGACTTTTGCATTTTTTATTTTTTCTCTTTTATCTCTATTTTTCTGAATCAAGAATTTTTTTTTTGAATTGGATACTGTATTAAAATGGAAGTAGTTTTATTATTCAAGAGATGGTGGTGGTTGAGAATGAAAGGGTGAGAGAAAGAGAGAAATATATTAGAGAGATAAAATTGGATGAAAAAATTGTGAACCTAAAAAGCAGTTATTATCCCACATCTCCTTAATTATTATATAGATTTAAATATAATTTTCAAATATTATATTCATGTAAATATTTATTAATGAAAATTTAACTTACATTAAATGTTGTAATTTTTTTAATATTTTATATTTTTAATCATAGCTATTTAAATTCAAATTTTTAATCATTAATTTTATATATTACATATTATTTATTTATATATTTTATTAGTTAATAATTTATAATTTCTAAATTTTATATTACATGTGATTATTTTTATTTAAAATATTTATTTTCTATTAATTAATTATTATTTTATTTTATTTATTATTTATCAATTATATTTATTTTTACTTTTATTATATATAATTGATTTGACATTATATATTATTTATTATGAAACTGATATCAATTATATGTACTTATTTATTATAAAACAAATTTACTAAATTAAATTTATTTTTTAATTTTATTTTATTATTATTTATCTAAGAATTATTTTATTTGAATAAAATATTTAAAAATAAAGTGACTCTATACGTTAAAAGCTAACTAGCCCTAATCTGGCCTACCCATGTTATATTAACTTATAGATGTATAAGGAGGTGTGAACACCATATTTTGTCCAAATTTTTATTTTCGTATTCATTATTTTTATAAAAAAAAAAATCTATTCTCTTTTATTGCAGGCTATTCCTATTACCCTTCCTTAGCCCATTACCTTTTTATTTAGCCGTTCGAATTCTGTTTTCAAAAAAAAAAAATGGAACGTTGGATTCCCTTCCTAAAAAAAAATATAAAAAAATAAAAAAGGAAAAGGCTGTTGGATTCTGGCCGTTCCTCATGGCGGACACCATCATCATCCCTCTTCCCCCAACGACATCATTCCCTCTCTTTTCATTTTTTTGACCAGCCAACCTGTAAAATTGGTTCAGCAATAATTTTATTTGACTGGGAACACCATATACATCCATCATCAACGGAAATTGGGGGAGAGGGAAATTTTCCAGCACGAAACATCGGCACAAAGAAATCAATAACAATTCCAGCACACGGCCCGGTAACAAGGTAATCCCAGCAACAACAGTTTCATCATCATTGGAAATTAACAAAAAAAAAAACAAAACAAAAAGAGGAAATAGGGAGGAGGCCGCGGCGGTGCTCCTCCCCATCAGCAGCCGCGGCCTCCGTTCATGCCATCATCATCATCATAGAACTTCCTCTATCAATATTCTCCCTCAACCTCACATCATCAACTTCATCTCCTCTTCCCTCAGCCTCCTCCTTCCTCAGAAATCATCATCACCGCCGAGACCCCCATTCCCACAACCCATGCTCGCGTTGGTTGCCGGAAAACAGCGACCGGATCGGCACATCCACCACTCCATCGACGACCGCACCCCTCCTCCTCCTCATACGGATCTGTCGCGCCCGATAGCTGCCACCTTTCGAACCATCGCCAACCTCCCTTGACCGTCGGCCTTCCTCCACCACACCACCACCAACAACCACCACAAACAACCCCCCTCACGGCTTCATCATCATCATCAACCACCCAACCGCGAGCACCAACCACCACGAAGAACCCAGCCAACCCACGAGCTCTTTGCCCTCCATATCGCAAGCCACCACTCCTTCCCTTCCACCACCCAAGCCGCGCCGACCTCCTCCACCGTGGCCAGTCCCCAAGCCGGCTTCCCAGTTCGCGAACGTCGCGGATCTTCGTTCGCGAGCCTCATCGCAGCTCCACCAAAAAGGTTGGCTACGAAGCCTTCCTCACGCGGCTGCAAGTTCCCCACCGCGTGGATCCACAGTACCTCTGGCCGCTCCATGAAAGCCCGCATCCCATCGCCGCGAAATCATCACGGCAGTAACCTTTGCCCCTCACGGATGTCTCTCTGTTCCTCCGTCAATCGAGTTCCCCTTCCCTTCTCCTCACGGCGTGGTGGCCGCGGCAACCTTCCCAGCCGCGGCCCCTCTTTCCCTCTCTCCCTCTTCCCTCACTTCCCTCTCTCACTCTCAGACTCTCAAAGCTCTCCCTCTCTGTTATTGTTTTTTATTTTTTCTTTTGCTTTGTGTTATGTGTGTTGTTTGTGTGAGAGTGAGAAGACCTGTATGTGTGTGGCTGCGTGCGTAATAGTGAGGGAGTTAAGCGTGTGTGTGTGTGAGGTGAGTATGTGTGTGTGAATGGGGCAAAGGCACAGCCCCATTCCATTTTTTTTTTTGACTCCTTTTTTTGTTTTTGTTGGAGTTAGTTCATTTTGAGTTGGGCTTAGAATTTTTTTTTTAATCATCTTATATTACTTTGGTAAAAAAAAAAAACATAAAAATAAAAGTGTGATTTTAATTGTATATTTGTTTGGTTGAATCTTGTGTTAATCATTATGAAATTAAAAATAAAAAATAAAAAAGGCTAAAATAATTAAAACCTTTTTTAGTTTATTTATTTTACGTGATTTGTTCAAATTAATTGTGCATTTGTGTTTAGGAATGAATTTTACCTTTTTTAGTTAAATTATTTATATGTTTACATATTTCGTTTAAGTTAATTACGATCGTCATGTTTATGAATTAATTTCATCAATTCCTATTGAAATTAGCGCATGCCAAAAAAAAAGTTTTCTTTCCACTCAATAATAAAGAGCTTCTTTTTTTTTCGGATTTCTCTTTTGACAATTTATCAATCAAAAATCTCTTTTTATAAAGTTTGTTTTTTATTTCTTGTTTGAATTTTAGCTTTAATTCTTTGTACATGTACAATTGTCACGAGTTATCTTTTTATTATGTTTTTAATTGTGCAATTGTGTTTATAAGTTCTAGTTTTTATTATTATTATTATTTTATTTTATTTTATATGTTCATGTGATTTGTTCGAATTAATTATGTAATTGTGGTTATAAATTAATTTGCTTACGTGTTCATGGGTTTGGATTAAATTAGTTATGTAATTATGTTTATGAATCATTTTTTTTTTCTTCTTATTTTTATCGGTTCTTGTTAAAATTAGTGCTTGCCAAAATATTTCCCTTCCATTCAATAATCAAAAATCCATTTCAAAAAATCAAAATCAATCGATCCATGTTTTCATTCATTTCAAAAAAAATTAAAATCAATCAGCATATTTCTGTTTAAAATTCTTGTTTCGATTTTAAAATCCACGCAACAACTCGTGATGTTGATGTATAGCTTGCTATCCTCAAGTTTCATGAGAGTGTAAAGATTTCTTGTATGGTTCATACCATCCTGAATCACAAGTGGATTTTAACTTTTCAAATTAGTTTTACGTAATAAAATCAATTCAACACACAATCATTTTCTATGAGCGTGGCTTTGAGTTCCTCATTGCACCAGAGGATACGTCGGCGTAGCCAACAACTATCAAGCCAAAATCCTTTTTAATAAAATTTGTTCTTTATTTTCTGTTTTAATTTTAACTTTATTTCTTTGAAAATATGTAATTATCACAAGTTTTGGGGAAATTAAATATTATAAAATTATAATCAATTTGCATAATAAGCTCTAGGGTAACCGTATTTATACGGATGTATTAGGGGTGCAGTGGGATTAAGTTTCCACCCTTCCTTAATCATAATCAGACTCCCGGACTCAAATCTCTTTTCAAAAGACCAGTTTACAAATCAAAAGGTTTTCCAGTTTTAACCAGAATTAAAATTGGTGGCGACTCCCCTGATTTTTATTTTAAAATTCGATCGTCGTCCCCCGTCGCGGCGCCCTCCGGGCACGTTGTGACAGGAGGTTATGATGTACGAGATTATACACTGTATTGTCTTCATGAAACAACGGATAACTTATCTATATGTTTCGATCCTTTGCCAAACTGCATGTGGAAGAATGTGGAGCCAACTCATGTTCGATGGCTGAATGCCTGAACCTCATTTTGAAGCTATGAAGCTGTAGAAACTTGAACTTGCTGCAAAAACTTCAACTGGTTGTTCCTCATTTTGAAGTTGTGAAGCTATGGGCATGCAATATGCAAAATCCTACAAGCCCAGCTGATATTATTGCTATTCCATAAATTAATTTATTTAAAAGGAAAAGTCCATAAGAAAAAGCAGAAGAGATAACAGATAAGAGACAAAGGTCCCTAGTTCAAAGAGAGAGTGATGGGCAAAACCTCGAGATTTTTCAAAATAATAGTAGCTTTTGGTCATAACAAGCATAAAAAATGTGAACACATCCTACGAAACTTGTATATGACTAGAACCCTGAAAGTTCCAAATATACTCTGTATTATCTTTTTCAATTGTAAAATCTTGTTTGATTTTGTAATTATTTCTAACCTCGTCTCTATTTCAGATGAAGATGAATGCAAAATTTCTGCAGATAAAATATTAATTGTGCATCAAGAAGATGAAAATGTAGATGAAGGATGATGCAGTTGTTTGATTTTTAGTTTTTATGCTTTAAGAATTTATTGAAATTTTCTAATAATTTTTATTGATCTAATAAAATATAAAAGATTAAAAATATATAAAATAATTTTTAGTATTTTTTATTACTCGTATTTTTATCATAAACTATATAAAATATTATTGTAAATTAATTATTTTCACTAATTATTCAAATTCAAATTCAAAATTAAATAATATAATAAAAGTTATTTATCAATTATAGTTATTTTTAATTTATTATATAAAACTAAATTCATATTATATGTTGGTTTTAGAGGTATCAATTTGTTGTGAAATAGTTTTATTAAAACATTTTTTACAAATTTTTATTTTAATAAAATATAAAAAATGAAAATAACCTTATACATTTAAAGCTAATTTAGCCTAATACACCTTCTCCAAATTGGATTAAAGTTATATGGAATTTTGGTGCAAGGTATTGTGATGGATAGTCTCATACAATCCATTATTTGTACTAAACAATAGATAATGATATAATATATAATATTATCTTATTTTATTATGCATGATTCGACATGCCAAAAATTAATTTTTAGTCAATTGAAATATTCTCAAAAAATACATTACTCTCCAAAAATATTCCAACCAAACACAACTTAAGGATTTATTTGATTTTATAAAATAGTTTTCTATTTTAATTTTGTTATTTTCTTAGAATTTTTAAATAAAATAATAGAAACTTCAAAAAAAAATCCAATTTTTATTTTTTTTTGTGAAAAGTTTAGATTGAAAAGAAAATTCACTATAGTTCAGTGTCAGAACATGTCTCTAAATTCATTAAATGTTTATAAATATACTTATAGATCACTAAGTAAGAAAAAAAAACTATAATTTAAATTAAAGTCATGGCTATATATGGACGAATGGAAGATAGATCAAATAAACTGACCCCTTTTGACAATTTTTTAATTATATTAAAAAGAAGAAACTTAAGAAAAAGATGAAAAAAATCGAATATACACCAATGAATTCCTCTTTTAATTTTTATAATTTGAAGTAATCAACTCCAATAAATAAATGACTTATTTAAGTTCTTATATAAAAGTAAGTTTTGAAAATTAACTTTAGAACATGCTAATTTTTATTTAAATACATACTAAGAAATATAATTGTTTTAACTATTTTAAAAAGTATTTCTCAAAAATAACTAAAATAACTTCTTTTGAGACACAAACTGTATAAAGAAATAAAACAAATGTGACTTCAAATATTCAAAAAAAAATTTAAAAAATAAAAAATGCTATTATCCAAAGGGCCATCAATCTACCATTTCATAAATCCAGTCCTTTGTTTATTTGTTAGTATAAATGCAGTCCTCTTCTTTAACGGCCTCTTCATTTTTTTTGTATTTCTACATTCTTCTTCTCCAGAAAATAATTCTCTCTTCGCATTCGAATCCGCCATTTCCAACACAAGATACAAACTACCACATTTAAATAATAATACTAATTGGTTTTGGTTACCGATTAGTTGGTGTGATTGCATGCTTCAACTACAATAGTCTGTTTAGTCTCCAAATTAATCATAAATCTTGTCAAGAGTGCCCTCAATGTAGATCTTTGAACTGCTGGTATTATTGTTCAACTTATAATTCTTTGCTTTATTACTGCAATAATAACGAGGGCCAAACTCAAAAACATCGATCTAGCAACAACGTGTATTTTTAGGATAACAAAGTTAATCATATATTTCTATTTCAAATTTTTCATTTTATTATTGTCCAAAACCCGACAAAATACTTTTAAGTACAATGATACAACAAACTAATTAAGATAGGACAGTTTAGCTCATAATTTGGATATTTGGTTTGGTTTAATAAAAAAAAAATCAAATTATGCTTTAAGATTAATATTACATTGAAATGAAACATCAATATGATTTTGTCAAATATATTAAAATAGCTTGAAGTTAATTTTGTATCATTCAAACTACGGTTTAAACTTCCTCTAAAACAAACACTAATGCATAAGTATACAAAATTTACTTCCCCTTCTGTTTTGGTTTAACAATTGTATTTTCAATGCATTCCCACCAAAATTTACTTCCCCTTCTGTTTTGTTGGTCTGTCTAATGCAGAGGTATAAATTTAGATGCATATACTTTAGAAAATATATTAAACACTAAAATGAAGCAATTGATTGAAGCAGTAGAACATATATGCATGATCTATCTTATGAAAAATTTGAAGTTAATAATTGGGTTAGGGATTTTTTCTCCAAAATAGTTTGTGTCCTCTACGTTACGTTATATGTATGCACTTACGTAAATGATTTATAATTTGTGTTTTTAGTGTGTTTTTGAACATATCAAATTATGCATGGGGCAGCGTGTTTCTGTCTTTTTGAACATAAATTAAATTTTATTAACACGAAAAGTTATTTGAACTTATAATTTTTTAAAATATTAGATATATATATATTAAAAAAATAACATTAGATACACTTATCACTTATAAAAATCATATCTGTACTCAATCTTTAAACAAGATGTTAGTCCAAGTGAAAGAGATTCGAATAAATTAAATATATAATATTAGATTTGATTTTGAGATTTATGTGTTAAATAAAATACTGTTCATAGGGGCTTTGTTTACATGCTGATTGTATCTTGGATGATCTGTTTCTCACTTGCATATGGTGAAGGAGAATTGTGAGCAATAAAAAAAAAAATAACAATGTCACTTTTTGTTGTTAAATTGGCATGAAATTAAATAATAAAAGATAAAATGTTTATATATACTTTAACAAGGAAATATTTTAAAAGTCAGAATAAATTTGCTAGACAAAACTGCAAAAGCAAGAAAAAGAGTGGCAAATGGAATGATGCATGCCACAATCTCCTATTATTAGAAAAGAAAAAAATTATTCAAAAGGGGAAACAACAGTAACATAAAGGATAAAGAACACCACATAAAAAAAAAAATAAGAAAAGTAGTAAAGGATAAAGAAGTAAAGAACACAATGAAAAAAGCTAGGCTCTCTAACGTTATATTATATGTGCGAAAATTATTGTAGAAAGACCTCAACTTTAAGTCTAAACAAATTTAAGGGTTTTAATTTTCTAATATTCTAATTAAAATTATTAATGTAATTAATTCAATTTATAGTATTTATTTGACATAAGAAATAAAGAAAACCACGTAGACATTACAAAATATCAAGTAGGCATTAAAAAATGTTGAATGTTTTTTTATATTTCATTTTTACTTAGCTTAAAATAAAAATAATGTACACGTAAAAAAATACTTAATTTTAATATGTTACCAGTACAAAAAATTATCCAAAAATTCAAAATGTATTAAAACAAAATTTAATAATTTATTAATATATTTATCAACATAAATAATATATGAATACAAAATTAACTAACATATAGCATTTATTTTAATTATTTTAAAAATTAGTATCACATTCATATTCCATTTATTTTAATATTAGTTAATCATTATTTTTATTTTATTTAATGCCTCTACTCCAATCTATTTTTATATTATTAAATTGATATCAAATAAACAAAATAAATAATATTCTTTATCATCAAATAATTAATATAACGTGACTCATACAAACGAGTCTTATAAATAAAAATTGGATGGATTAGTTAGCAAAATCGAACTGGAACAAAAAATTATTAGGTTAGATTCATATTGATGAGTTGTCATTGTCGTAAAGTATATTTTTCTCTTTGGTGATGGGTACTATTATAAAGTTGATCAATTCGTGGACCTTGACACATTTAAGTCCCATAGAAGAGAAAACCAATAGGCTGGGAGTTATCAAGTTGTACAGTGCATAGAATAATAATTTCAGTGGGTGGATATATATCTCATCACATCACCACTGTGGAGTCTGAGCTGGTACAGTGGCAGGTGTGGGTGTTTGTTTGTTGTTGAGGGTGAGTTAGCTTTTAAAAAATAAATTATTGTTATTATTATTATTATTATTTATTTTTCAGACATCCGTAGACAAAGTGATTAATGCGTTCGGGTGGTATAGGTCAATTTAAGATATAAACACTAAGGATAAATTTCAATTCTTTTTCAGGACGAGAATTGAATAATGAAGAAGATTTACAATGTCTTGTGGTTAATCTAGGTCTAACACAAATTGACAGATAATTAGACACCTTAATTATGAGATTCTATCTTTTAATAATATGAATGTAAGGAGTTTCGTGGCTAAAAGTATATCCATCCATTAGTCACAAATGTAGGCTGTGAACACCCTTAAAAAAAAAAAATGCACTGTGGTTAAATTTAATAGTTAACTAATTTTTTTTGAAAAAAAAAAAGAGAACAAACAAAAGAAAGGAAAAAATGGGAAGAAAATAAAGAGAATGCTGTCACAAACAACTCACAACAGACATATACACACACCCACAATGGTAAGGGAAAGAAAGAAAGTGGTGACTCCGCTGAAGGTAAAAGGAGAGATCCTGAGCGTCCGTTTATGATCATCACCATCACTCTTAGATTCACAATCCCCTGTTATTGCTTCCGATCACTGGTTTGTTTGATATCTTCAATTTCTTGTTCGAATTTCCGCAGCTCCAATTGCAATTTATCGTCTTCATTTTTCTCTCATTCCCAAAAAACACATCATCGAAACTTAGGGTTAAGGAAAAGAACAAAAAAAGAAAAAGAAAGAGGGTGAGCTGATTTGATTGGATTGTGAAATTTCAGTTATTCTTTTCTGAATTAGGACTTTTGATTATAGATCCAATCGTTAATTCGCGATCTGAGCTGAAGAGTGTTAGAGAAGGGGGAAGAAAAAAAGTGTTGAATTTGAAATATCCAAACCCTAATTTCTGTTAAAATCCCAAATCTTGCACCCTTTTGTAATATTCCGTTTCTATATTGGAGTGAAGGGAAGGGAATTCGCCCTTCGCTGTTTAGAAGGCGTGGCTAGGGTCTTGCGTCATGTGATTGGCCAATTTTGTTATCCCTTGCGTTGTTGTGGGTGTGACAAGATTGATGGTAGTATGAGGGATATGAACAGGAGTGGGAGTCTTTCGAGGAATTCCACTGGGAGTAGTAACAATAACACTAGTGGTAGTATTAGGCCTGCCGCGTTGAGGCTCTCGTCGCCTCAGCAGTCACTGCGGCGGCTGGGGTTGTGCTCCCAGATAGCTACCGGCGAGCACTCATCCCCTATCGTGTTCCCGGAGAAGCGGGGGAAGGTGAAGGCTTCGAGGAAGAGTGGGGACGTTGGGGGTGGTGGTGCTGGTAATGAGCAGGATGGGGCCAAGGGTTTTGAGCACAGGATTGATATAGGTGGTGCTGGAGGTGGGGATGAGAAGTCTGATTTATTGGGGTATGTGGTGTTCTCTGGGAAGCTGGTTTTGGATAAGAGAAAGATTGCTACAGATAACAATAAAGATGCTCAGCGAGACTCTTTTGATGTTACCAACCAAGTAGCTGTAGATGCAAAACTAACAAGCAAGGCTTTGGTTTGGGGATCCCATGTGCTGCACCTTGATGATGTCATCTCGGTAATATATTGCTTCTGTTGTAACATGGATGGTTAAATGAATTGGATTTATTTGTGATATACTGTTTTTAGGTGATAGGGAAAATGAAAAGAGATTTGACTAATTAGTTTTAGTCGGTGTTCTAAACAGGTTTCTTATTATTCTGGTCTTAGACATTTCACAGTGCACTCGTACCCATTGAAAAAGGCTTCATGTGGCCTTTCTTGTTTTATGAAATCTAAAAGGAGTCGCAAGGACTTTCGCTTTGTGGCTTCTACTAAAGAAGAGGCAATTCAATGGGTTGGTGGATTTGCAGATCAACAATGTTTCGTGAATTGTCTTCCCCACCCTTTAGTGTCTTCGAAGAAGCAAGCATCCTCAGAATTATTTCATGCTGATACCCCTCCCGAATTGATCTTTAGATGTAAAACTTCACCTAAGATGCTTGTAATTTTAAACCCCCGCTCTGGTCGAGGTCGTTCAAGCAAAGTTTTCCATGACGTTGTGGAACCGATATTTAAGGTATGTTACACACTCAATCCTTGATTGTTTAAGTTGCATACACTTGTTGCTGTGCTCATGATTGTAATGGTATGTTTGATAAATCTTCAAATTTGGAAATAAAGTTAAAACGGTTTACTATGTAAAACAGATACAGTAGAGCACCCTGCATGACCGAAAATTATATCATTATTTATATTTTGTACAGTTTTTCATTGCTCTCTCAACATATTACCCTTAGAATTACTATCATGTCATGTCAGTTTTTATTGCATTACTTTAACCAATATAGTTGAAGAACCTACATTATTTTTTATATAACATGCAGTGGGATAGGGTAGAGCAGCATGTATACTTTCTAACTAATACATGAGGCATGTACTGTGACAGCTTGCTGGGTTTAGATTAGAGGTAGTCAAGACGACATCTGCTGGTCATGCTAAAAATCTTGCATCAACTGTGGACATCAGTACTTGCCCTGATGGTAAAACCATTCTTCTATACTCTGAATGTGTAAAATTAGTTTTCTTTATTAACTTTTGAATGCTTTTTATATATATACCTATTGTCTGTTCTTGAAATTGGTGTTTCTTTCAGGAATAATATGTGTTGGTGGTGATGGGATAATCAATGAGGTCAGCGATCAGCAAGCTATTTTATGATTCCGTGACTTGTTCTCTGTACTGGTTTGTTTGTTGAAATTACTGCCTTATTTGTATGTATTGCCTGTTTTTTCTTCTAAAAAGCCTTTTGTATGTTGTCTGTGATTAGATCATAAGCTATCTAGGACTGATTGAAGACTCTTGGTTATCTTTGTTGTTCATTCCTGTTCTCGTAGCTTTTTTTTTTTTTTGTCACTTTGAATTTGATGGTGGAGCTATTAATTTTTGTGATAGGAATTGGATCAGAATCACACACAGAACAGTGAAACTAAGATATGTGTCCTCTCTCCTGATCTAATATATCAGATCAGTGGGGTCTAGTATGTGTATGGAAAGAAAACCTACCCAATGATAATCAGGGCACTTGTGCCCTGGTTCACGGCCACCAATTCCGTTACTGTAGCCCATATTCCTCATTCACACATATATATCAGTGATAGGAGGCCTGTGCACATTTTTCATGGGGACCAAAGTGGAATTAATGATGTAAAGTGGTTCAATAGTATCAGCTACACACAAACTATTGGAAAAGTTATGCCTTAAGGTTTCATATTATGTTATTTTTTGGATTCTCGTTTCTTTTATTCTTTTCTCTCCAGTACTCCCTCTTTCCTTCCACTAAGAGAATATTACATATTATTATTATTATATTATTATTATTTTCATAGAACAAAACCTGCAAATTATTACTGTTAATATTAAACACTGATCCTAGGGAAATTTTTTTGATTGAGTAAATATAGTTCATTCATTTGTCTTGGGGTTTGTTAAAATGAGAGTAAACTCTAAACTCCATAGTTGGCTATAAATGTGTTTGAAACGGGGAAATCCAACATCTGCATCCTCTTGTGTGACTAAGAGTATAGTCAAGTTAGACTGCAAGAGGTTCTAGGTTCTTGCTGGAGTGACAATCCCAGGAAAATGCATACCAAATAGGCTCTAAGCTTTTTCTGGAAGAAAGATGGGTCTATTCATAAGATGATGAGTATCAACTAGAGAAAACAAGAAAGAAGATGAAGGATGCCCTTGTCTAGTTCTATATCATCAAGAAATATGGGATATCTATCTAACATCATTGTGTAATGTGTATACCATCACCAGGATTTAAACTCTGTTCCTTTCATAAGAATTTCACTAGTTAATCGTGAATATATAGAGATCGTTTCGATCATTGAGGTATTATGCTATGTAGGGACCTTTAATAAACCATAAAGGCTTACAATTTTTCCAAACTAGTATTTTAAGGTCGTGGTAATTCAGAATTAGTATTGTTCTTTCATACTTTGAACAATATGCGTATGTCATTAATAATGGGCTGTTTATATGATATGGTTGATTTGTAGGTTCTCAATGGTCTCCTTAGTAGAGACAATCAAAAGGAAGGAATATCCATACCTATTGGAATTATACCAGCTGGTTCTGATAACTCACTAGTATGGACTGTACTTGGAGTTAGAGATCCAGTTTCTGCAGCAATGGCCATTGTAAAGGTAAGCATTCTTTTGTTTTCTTTTTTCAAATAATTAATGGCATGCAATTAATTCAACGGTTAAAGTTAGAATAGACATTGATGACTTTGAAATTTATATCCATGTTTGGACTTTATCCATGTTCTTTTAGGATACTATTCTTCATGATTAGGACACTATATTGTTGTGCCTTTTCTGATACAGTTGTTCATTATTACCATAATTCCTTTTCTGGCCTGCATAATTTTTAAATTATGTGCTGCTATTTCTTTTTTAGAATGATCCATTTTAGTCTCACCACTCACCAGCATGTAGAATAATATTCTTGCTGGTCAGATAGGAAAACAGAAGTATTGGAAATAGATATGCTATGTAGTCTTTGTAATCTTTTTCTGTGTCGATAAATTTGCTTTCTGTGTTCAGTTACATCTCTTTGTTTGCTCTAAAGTATATATGACTTGTGAATGAATAAAATTCCTAAGAGAATTCTCTTGTTTTGGCGAAACAGGCAAACATTTTTGGGTGTAAAGGACACTTCTATTTTCAATGTCAACAATTTTATAGATTTCTCGGTATCTTTAATAATCCATAAACTCTTGAAGTTACTTAATGTATTGATTCCATTTCTCAGGGGGGCCTTACAGCTACAGATGTTTTTGCTGTCGAATGGATTCAGAGTAATAAAATTCACTATGGATTAACAGTCTCGTATTATGGTTTTGTTGGCGATGGTAAGTCAATCCCATTTGTAAAATTCATCATGTTACTTTGTATTATTGTTTTTTTAACAATCCATCCCTTATAAATGGTGGCAGAGATTTTAGGATAAAATAGGGAAACTGCTTGGTTTGTGTAACCTTTGTGTGGGATACTTTGCTTCTAGTTTGTGTACTACTTGAACAGCTCTGTTTTGGCTCTTAGGTCCATCTTTGCAGAATCTGTTTTAGAATTTGTTGCCATAATTATCTCCAGCTTAAAATGCTTAGTCTCAAGAGCCAACCATACCAAAAGCTTAAAGGCTCGTGAATGATTTTTATATTAAAGATGCTCCCCCTCCTCCTCCTCCTCCTCCTCATGCAAGAGCCCTTTTGCTGATGTCTCTTGTTTAGAAGATTAGGGGTTGCAAAGATCATACTCATGACCACTTGGTTGTGGAGGGTATAATACCATGCCGAGAATCAATAATTCCAAAATTTAAGCTATTAGGTGAATGATGATGAATAGTTTTTTTTTTTTTTTGGGGAGGGGGGACACGTCTATGAATAGTTTTTATATTTAAAATTTATGATGAAAGATGTTTCTTGTCTCATTAAGAGAAGAATATCTATATGTTAGTTGATATATTTTAGTTGAAGCTTTTTTCTTTAGGAGCACATGGGAACTTTTGGCCATCAATCATTAATATTCCATATAAATATAATATATAAAAGGAAAATCGCCTTTGTATTATTGTTGGCTTGTTGCAAAACAATTTAAAATTTGAATTGCCATTACTGTTTTATGAAATAACAATTCATTAATATTCCGTCACATCATTTAACTTTTTAAAAATTTTTAAAAATTTCTAGTACTTTTTATATAGCTCTGTGCATCTAATCTAGTTGACAGAGTCATTTATATGAACTGAAGTATGCAATGCACATGGTCAGTCTGGCAGTAAGCCAAACTGTAGTACTAAGTATGAGTTGGTGGTGGGGAGTGAAGAAATCAAATGCTAGGAGGAATGGAGGTGGTCAAAATGCTGCAATGAGGTGGCTTTCTTTGTATGTTTACCACATTATCTTGAGCACTTCCATTTTTGAAGTTTGTAACCTTTATGATATTGATAATTCAACAATGGGCACTTTCTAACTGAGAAAAGGCAAAAAGAAAAGAAAAGAAAATAAAAACTAGGAAACAATAAAACCTTTAGTTTGCAAGACAGTTGATTGATGTGGCGAAAAATTATTAAGGTCCACTTCTGAATGGGCTTTAAGTACTTCCATATTTTTCATGTTGCAGTGTTGGAACTTTCTGAAAAATATCAGAAGCGCTTTGGCCCACTGAGGTATTTTGTTGCTGGATTCCTCAAATTCTTGTGCTTACCGCGGTACAGCTATGAAGTTGAGTATCTTCCAGCTTCAAAAACTGAGAGAGAAGGAAAGCTGTCTGGTGAACGGGAAGTAGTTGACATTGCAGATCTGTATACTGACATCATGGGCAGATCTAATAAGGATGGAATGCCCAGAGCATCTAGTCTTTCAAGTATTGACTCAATAATGACTCCAAGTCGAATATCAGGTGGAGATCTGGATACCTGTAGTAGTACTCATGCTAGCACTGAACCTTCTGAATTGGTGCGTGGGTTAGATCCAAAGTCAAAACGCCTATCATCTGGAAGGGGAAATGTAACATCTGAGCCTGAAGTCATTCATCCTCAGCTGCCTCTATCAACAACTCCAAATTGGCCAAGAACCAGATCTAAGTCAAGGAATGATAAAGGATGGACTGGATTGACCACCACACATGATACCTCCAGATGGGGCAATACTGCAACAAATGATAGAGAGGATATATCATCAACACTGTCTGATCCAGGTCCTATCTGGGACACTGAACCAAAGTGGGATGCTGAGGCTAATTGGGATGTGGAAAACCCTATTGAGTTGCCGGGGCCCCCAGAGGATACAGAAGTAGGATCCACAAAGGAGGTTGTGCCTCGTTTTGGAGACAAATGGGTTGTTTCAAAGGGACAGTTTCTTGGCATTCTGGTTTGCAACCATGCATGCAGGACTGTTCAAAACTCTCAGGTGGTTGCTCCCAAAGCGGAGCCCGATGATAACACACTAGATTTAATCTTGGTTCATGGGAGTGGAAGGCTGAGGCTGTTGAGATTTTTCATACGTCTGCAGATGGGTCGACACGTTTCCCTGCCATATGTTGAATATGTAAAGGTATTTGCATTTATTTTTGTTTTACTCCAAGATTTATTTTCTAATGAAACCGTTGAGACTGCATTACAAACAGCATTAGTTCTTACAATGGGGACAATATTATGACTGACCGTTGACTGCACTGTTAAAATCACCTTTACATAATGTAACGATATTCGATTCTTTTGCCTGCCTATTTACAAGACTACAATTGATATGTGATTGGTTTTAAACTGTTATGTGTTATTGTTTTCATTTGGGAGTTGTATATTGGTTGGCATATCTGGTTGTGTTATTTAATGTGCAGCAGCTACACATTGTCTTTTATCCTGGTAATTATTATTTCTGTATTGTTCATTTATAAGTGCATTTTGATGCAGGTAAAGTCTGTGAGGATAAAGTCCGGGAAGCACACTCACAATGGATGTGGTATTGATGGTGAGCTCTTCCCACTTAATGGACAAGTAATCTCTAGTTTGCTTCCTGAACAGTGCAGGCTTATTGGTCGCTCTCGTAAATGATAACTCTGAGATATTTTCAATTCTTTGATGGGTTCTGGGAAGCTTATGTACCTATCTTGTCAAATATATGAATCCAGATACCCAATTTATCTTGTGAAATTCCTTGTCGCTGTTGCAGCTGAGCTTTTTGTAAATCTTTTGTTCGGGTTATATGTATCTGTTGTTTGCTTGCTTATCTGTCTTCTTTATTTTGTTCTCATTAACAAAAGGAAACAAAAAACAGCACATTTTGTGCATTACCTGCAACAAGCCACCGAATGTATTGCAGATCTCCGTTTCCTCGAATTGGTCTATTGATTCTTGTATTCTAAAGCTTCAGATTGCGGTGCTTTTTCTCAATATCTGATTACCTTCTCATGTTAGTCTCATATGAGGGGAAAACTCCTCTAAAGTAAGAAAAGTGAGGGGTTGTCCGCCTTTAGATCATTTGGGAGATCCTACAAATAATGTACTCCATTGATTTTAAGATAAATGATCTTACTCTCATCTTAGAAGATCTTATTCTTCATATCCTACCCAACACAGTTGAAAGTTGAGATGGAAGAGTTGGGTCTCCAATTTGAAGTTTTATACTAAATCTTATCATACTCAAATCCAGAATCAGTAGAGGGGGCAGGCAAAATAATATAACTTTAGAAAGAGAAATAATTAGGAGAAAAATTATTTACACTAATTCATTTATTAATTGATTTTTAAATTTGTGGATTGTCACTAATGAAGGGTATACACTTGAAATTAAATATTATGGCAGGCTTGCGCGTGACTTGAGGGAAATTGTAGTTTGGTCTTAAATCGACAACTAGAAGGACCATGGGTAACCAAGGTCAATTTCATTCTTCTATGTGTAATAGCGTTGTTAGCTTCAAGCTCTTGGAAGTCTGACTAGTGCAAGTTGACATTGGTTGGGATGTGTTCCTGAGTCCCACTTCGGAGAGAAATGGAAAGAAGGGAAGAGATTTGTATAGTAAAATTTTGAAGGTTTTCTTTATAAAGTTCCCCTTCTCTTTTAAAAATTAAACTGACAAACATACACATCAGGATTAATGTAATGATACACTAATACATTTTAATGCAGTGATACATTAATACATTTCAATACTCTTCGAAGTTTTACTTACAAACTCTGTTACATTTTAATTGAATTAGTGGCATTTGAAGTTTACTAGATACCAACCAATTTAGTTTGGATCATGATGGAGGTAATATTTTCTTGATGATTTTTTTATTCACAAAAATTCAATGGATTGGATATTGTCATCTTGGATTGACATAAGATACATTTTTGGTCAAAATGAAGAAAATTAAAAAAAAATGTATTTATCTATAACAGGCTTCATTAATAATGCTTGTAACTGACTTAATAATACGGTGTCCCAAAAAGTAAAAAGGGGTTCTGGAAGACATCACAAACATTGCAACTTGAAAAGCACATGCATTGTTTGAAACATTCACGGCAGGAAAGTTATTTGACTGCTTATAGAAAATCATAGTTCTGAAATGGAAGAAAAGGCCACCACAAATATTGTTCTCTATGATAATGAGTAAAGAAATATCCTAACCAAATATAGACCGCTCAAGTTCAAAATCAACCAAGCAATTTCTCACACACCAGAAATATCATATGAAAGCATCAAGCATCTGTGATAAGAACAACGTGTAGCAAAGAGATACCTCCGAAAATAATTAAAAAAAGAAAAACAAAGAATAAGGACAAAAATGCAAGAGTACAGGAGAACAACAATAGAACATCAGTTCAGAGTCTGCTTCTTGACGAACGGATGGATAATGGATATTGTAGGTGTGTTGCAGAATGGCTCACGTGTCCTCTTCCACAGAATAAGATTACTACTACGTAACTACGATTATTGTCGCCAGTGGCAATCCGCATTTTTTAGTGCACAATTCAAATTAATTAGTTTATTTTTTCAATCAAACTTAAATTAAAAAATCTAATATAAAAATATAATATATTGGATTTTAAAATTAATTTACTTAATTATTTTCCTATTGCACAATTGCTTCTTTATTAAAAATAATATCCAACGTTAAACACTAACTTGTTGGAGATAAATAACTACAAAAAAAAAACATGAATTATGAAATAGACAATTTTAACTTAGGAATTACTTTTGGAAAATAAAATATGGATAACAAAAACTGTTATATAAAGGCAATACTTTATTTAAAAGAGTTTAATTTTAATATACTAATAGTGTAAAACTATTTTACATTATCATCTAATCAAAATATTTTATTTGAATAACTTTTCAGATAGTGGATATAAAAGTTAACTATCATAACTTATGTGATAGTATATAATTAAATGACTATATAAAAAAATTATACACTTCCAGTTCATAGCAAACAAATCCTTATTTATAACTAGTAACGTGGCATAGATTTACCATTATCCCTGAGATTATCCATTTGTACAAAATTCGGGTATATTGCTGGCTAGGTTGCTCGAGCATAGTCAAAAGTTCACTTTTTTTTAGTATATAGGAAAAGGATTTTCTGGATAGAGATAAAATATGAGTATAATTATTATGCATTGATGATATAATTATTATTATATTATAAAAAATTATTATATGTGTTTATAAATAGTTTAAATTTTAAAAAATTATTTAAAATGATAAATTATTAATATTTTATTTATTCACGATATAAAATAATTTTACATTATAAATATTTTAATTAATTCCAAAATATATATTCATGGTTCGAGGAGATTGGTTATAATTCAACATCGATTATCTCCAGTTAAACAAATCCATCCAATTACACCCCTATCCATCACTGCCAATGCCACGTCCTCTATTCCAAACAAAGTAAACCACAACACAGGCCTAGTATAAACAACAAGACTCATAAATTAATAGAATCCCACCAGATAAGATACACCCACATAGAAAACAAAAACAAGAACAAAAGGAACAGAAACCAGAACAAGAAAAACATAAAATCCACACCAAACCACACCAAAAAACATGAGCGCTAGCATCAGCTGTTGCACTCAGTCCTCGTATTCTGCTGCTGCTCCTCCTTCCTCTTCTTTGGTCAGCGTTTCCCCAAATTGCACGTCGTCATGGATGATGCTCACTCCTCCCCCTTCCACCTCACGCGCCCTCTCACTCACGCTCCCCACTCGCCGCCCCTCAAACGGCGTCGTTCGGTGCGAGGTCGCGGTTCAGGTCTCTTCATCACAAGAAGAAGAATCGGAATCAGAATCATCGTCGAATGCTGATAAGGTTGGTGCGCGCGTTAGGGTGAAAGTTCCACTGAAGGTGTACCATGTTCCGAAAGTAGCGGAACTCGATCTCAACGGAATGGAAGGTGAGATCAAGCAGTACGTTGCAATCTGGAACGGTAAGCGAATCTCCGCGAATCTTCCTTACAAGGTTGAGTTTTTTACGGATGTTGAAGGGCGTGGCCGTGTTAAGTTCTTCGCGCACCTCAGGGAAGATGAATTTGAGTTTGTTTAGTTTTTAACTGTTTGATGATGATGTTGATGGATGAAACTGTAGGTTGATGATACAGTTCCTATTTTTCTCTAATTATTGTTGTTATTATGATTATGATTAAGTAAATAATGATGAGTAATGATGATGACATGATGATCACTTTTTGTTCAGTGAGGTGTTGTTTATTTTGTATGTAAAATTTCCGGTTCCATTAACTTGTTAATTGTCTGCTTTGGCTTCTTTTTTTTTTTCACATGAAATATTGATTTTTTTTTTTGGGGGGTTGATTGTTGGTGATGGTATGGGATGGTTGTGGTTATGGAATGTTGGAGGGTTGGTTGGTTTGTTGAATCCGTTTTTTGAGATGGTGACTTTCTTTGGTGAGGATGCTTTTGCTTCAATGGGTGCTTTTGAACACTTGGTGTTGTGATTGCAGCATATAGCAACATGGATTGTGTGCAGAGGTGTTCCTTTTGGCCTGCGTTTTTTCCAGTTGGGAAGGGGAAGGAAGGAGAGGGAAGAAATTTTGCTTTCTTTTCATTTGTTTGGATAGGATTAGGACATTTGAAATCGTTCCAATGTGAGGAAATTTTAAAATGTTAATAAGTGATAATATTTTCTTCTCTTTTTTTATAGAACTTCTGAATTGAGCGATGCTTTCTGGAAATCTTTCCATGTACTTCTGTTATCATCTAACATCCAAGCAGACTTTTGGATGGAGAAGGGAAAGGAAGAAATCAAAGAAAAATGGAAAAGAAGGAAAGTGACATGAATAGAGAGAAGTTATTTTGAAATATGCAACAAAGTGAATATGGATGGTTTCAAGTGGATCGTCTGGTTGGCTCTCATTTTCTTCCCTTCGTTTTATAAAAACCCTAAAAGAGCTTGATTTCCACAAAATCTTCCATTACTCTGCCCAAACATACTCTTAAAGCATTTATGGAGGACTATGATCTGTGATATGTTTTGGATTCCGTTTTGTAAATCACTAGTTCATCTAAATATCAAACTCAAGCAATTAGAATAGTTTTGCGTCTGCATATTGCTATTCCATCATATTAGGAGAAGATTCATTGTCAGTCTTGGAAGCTATCCATATTGAAAGCAGATAGGTTAAATGAATTCATCTTCTGCTGTCATTCAGATAGTTGCGTAGGCACTTGTTTGTTGCTACTAGTTTAAACTATTCTTTCAATGTTTTCATCTTTGCTGGACGGAAGACACTCAGATTACGCTTTTTATTAGTATGAAACATTCTGATATTTTTAAGTAGGTGTATGTATATCTATAAAAAGCAATGGTAGTCTTTGTCGAATTTGTCTTCTGAACCAGTAGTTTGTAAGCCATGGCAGTGAAGGCAGAACATGATGTTTTGTGCACTTTCTTATTGGTCTTTTGTGTGCATCATATCTGCAAATTGGGAAGGGGCAAATACTGGCTCCTTGGTTGATTCTGTTGCCATATGGTTAGAGGTTTTCATCAAGTAGTTGAAGTGTATGGTATACTTGTAGTAATTCACATTTAATGTTCCAACTAGTGATTTTTAAATATGTATGTATTTGTTCCATTTTAGCATCATATGGTCTGGTGAGAAATGGAATCAGTTAATGAGAGAGCTACATGTTGCTCAACCTATATTCATAAGCGCTCAACCTATATTGATAAGCAAGTAGCTTTGCCACGTATTTGTTGGTGTTATCTGAATTTTTCCCCTTGTCCATTTAATGACATGAAATATGAATAATTGTAGCTCATTGGATTAATTTGTTAGTATTTGTAGAAATGAGTTACTCTTTATCTGATTTCTCTGCATCCTACAGCTCCTGTATTTGCAAGTGATGTGGCTTTATGTCTTACTTAGTCTGGTCCAAGTCTCTCATTTCCATGCTGTTCTTTTCTGCCAGTTTTCTTGTATGATTGCATCTTTTCTGTTAGAAATAATTGATTTGTTGTTTGTGTGTTCTGTTGACATTTCACTGCCCTTTAGATCCAATAAATCAAAAGGGAAAAAGAATACAAAGCAAAAAGAGGTATTAAGATTTTTGCTCCTCAGCCATGTTTATAAACTCTCTCTTTTAATTTTTCAATGGTGGCATGGAGGTCTGAACTTGATTGAAATTGTGGATGTTGCAACAAATTGGAAGATCCATGATTTTTATTTCCCACGAGTTTACTTCTTCAAGTTGTTGGATGTATGCATGCGCTTCACAATTATGATATGATTTGTGGGATACATTTTTTGTGTGAAGTACTCTTCGAAGTATTGTCATATTTAGTTGCATTGCTATTGATAGTCAATGCACTCCTATTGGCCTTTTAGTTAATTAGTGTCTAGTTTGATACAAGAGTAACTAACTGTGATTTTAGATTCTAGATGTTTGGGTGGTTGTGTGACACGCACAAACTTTGAAACTGAGAGAAGACTATTCTTACCATAATTTTCCAGCTTTTGATATATGTTGAATTACTAAAACTTTTTAAATTGCATGATCTACCGTCGAAACTTTGTCTGCTACACTACTCTGATGTGAGATTATTAATATTCGGTTTTAAGTAAAATTTTAAAAAATAATTATGATTATTTTTCGTTGGCAACAACTTTTTTTTAATTCAAATATCTGATTGAGACGGAGGTGCTAATTGAGTAGCCTGTGTCATGTATCCTTCTTCCATAGGCATCATCGAGACTATTCTGAAGTTTGAACTTTGTTCCGTATTTTGCACTTGGAAAGCATGTATACTTGTTATGCTGCTTTCAAGCTTCAAGGATTTATCCTAATGGTCCCCATCATAATTCCCTTGCTTCCCTAAAATATTTTCTTTCCTATTATCCTTAAAAGTGTTGCTCAGACTCTACTATCCCATAGACACAGGTTATAGTCATTTTTTCTTCATCCAGATACGAAACTTGCCATTATCATCACTTTCAGATCATAAACACAATAGCCATATATAAGTTGCGAGGCCCACATTGATCCAAAAGTAGCAACATTTTCGGGTGAGTAATGTAGCCAGAAATTCATAGAGCTCAAATGAAAAATTCACTATAAATTTTTTTACCATTTTAAGATTAATATCAAATTATTAATCTAATCCTCACAGTCAAATTATCACGCAGTAATACATAGAACATGTGGTTACAGTCTCAACACAGGCAACCGAGTCAAAATTGTCAATTATCTTGTGCATCACTAAGATCAGCAGATTTTGATGAAGGTATTCTGTGACGCTTCAAAATTCTAGAAGTGGCAATTTTTGCCATTCCATAGTTCAAGGCAATGACACGATCATCTTCTAAATCAATCCGCAGGCTGTCTGAGCTACAGTTTTCAACAAGTTGGCATAAATGTTCTAGGTTGTCAATTTCTGTTCCATTAACCTTCAAAACCTGGTTATCAGAAGCAATATAGTAAAGCAAAAAGTCAGTGAAAGAACGTGCACTTAAGTGAACAACCTTAACTCGTAATGGTCAAAATGAGTATTAGAGTTCCTTTATAAGACATTTCTAATCAACATTAAAATGATACTCCATTAATTTTCATTATCCACTTCTAAATGAAAAATCTGCAACTGCTATTTTTACGAAGGATAGCACTTACGTTTGATCATTTCTAAAGCGAACTTTAGTAAGGATGGATAGAAACCAAGATATGAATTACACGATTTACTCAATGAATAAATAATGAAACATAAATAAGTTGGCACCTGAAGTTCCGCGAGACGCTCATATCCAGCATTGATATCATCCATAAGAACCTTAAACAAACAAGATATATTATTAACAGAACCAACTTCCGGAACAAACGTTTGCATTCATTTGCTGAAACCAACTCACAAGACCTACCGTATAGTAAGTTAAAGTTTCTTTTAAAATGGGCAAGTTCAATTTAGGCTCCCCCAAGAACAAGAGATAAATTATTTTCTACACTTTTAAAGTTGGCATATTTTGTCCACACTCACTCAATTGGAATAAAACTCTTAAGATTTAATTTAATAAGGTAAATCAGATCATCTGGAGATGCAATTCTTCTACCATCCATTTGAATGCATTATCAGTATATTATTCACAATGGCGACGAACTAATGTCTTGCTGCCCTAGGCTAGATATTTTCTGTTATTACATCATCATATCCCAAACCTTTTAAGTCTGGCTATTGAAGTAAAATTCAATAAGGGTTAATCATGCCTATAAGCTAAGGAATGGTGAACTCTATGTTTTAGTGTTAACAAAAGGAAATATTATTGGAGAAGCAAAGGAGTCAACATAATCCCCCTTAGAAGCGAAGAAGAAACCAAGAAACATAAAACCCTGAGCAATCAAGAAGGCACAAAATACATGTCTTGGTAGTCACTGGTACTTAACAGGGGTAGGAATAACAAACATCAATCGTGTAAGTTCTGCGGTAGGGTTAAAAAGGTGCTAACCTGAGACAGGATCACAAGCTGTTGATTTGCTTTCTTGGGTAATTCCCTCAGTGCCCGTTCACACAAACGACGAGGTGAAGTATTATACCAGTCTTCTCCATACTCATGAAGGTATGGCTGAGTGAGGGGAACAAACACCAGACCCGCAAAAATGTAATAGCTTGGAAGTTTATCGAACTGGTGAACTGGAACCAAGGGTTGAAGCTGAAATATTGACAACAACCTATTTAACAAAACTACTGCCCGGAACTGATTTGTACAAACAACAGTAGTTGAGTATAACAAAGCAATGAAAAATAATGACTGAAGAACAAGAATTGGAACTAAAATTCAAGGTTCTCCAAGCTTTAAAAAGGAAGAAATCGTGAATAAGAAGAATGACAGTATTTTCACAATTTTGATATCAAACATAGAACGCTATCTCTTTAGCATTTCTTCCATTAAATTAAAATTGTTCTGAAGTCGTCACCAAGGCCAGAACCATATATACTTTTTTCCCCTTGATAGAGGAAGTTTACTAAATAACAAGGGTGGAAAGTACAACCAAAAGGAAGCTAAGATATCCTACAAAATTGAAAAAAGGCATAACATATCAGAGAACATGCAAATGAAGAATGCAGCACAGGTACAATCTGCATGCACTGTCTACAACAGAAAATCCCTGAAAACGGCCATTAACATGGCGCTAAAGAGAGGTTATAAAAGCAATCCTATCCTATAGCCAGATGAAGAGCAGAGGAAGGCCTTTAAAGATGTGAGCAAACTGCTCCAATCAAATACACCAAGGAGTGCACAATCGATACAAAATTAAAAATCCTTTGCCACTAAAGAGGGTTATTACATGGATCAAATAACATCATGGTGCTTTGTCAGAAGGCAATTCAGTATTAACGTATCTTTTTCAATTAATTCCAATATCACTCTGATCATTGTTGCCCTTTTCTGACCTCCAATTTGTACCCTTTTATATTTTAATGAGCAAACCATGAACTGATTTTCCCAATAAAGTTGTAATTTGATCAATCATCCGCAACTGGGAAATTCATTGACTCAAACAGGTAAACAAGTATACTATGGTTTACAAGCTCGGTAGTGGCTACTAAATTTATATCACTTTCCAAAGAACATATATTTAAAACAAATGTGCTTGACAAGGATAACCATTGACCTATCAAACAGAAAACATATCCGACAACTTACAGGTCGTAGAATGATACTAAGTTCAAGCACTTCACCATCCCGCAGAACTGTGACTGTTGCCTTTTCATTAGGCTTCTTCATAGACACCAAGTGATCAAATGTTATCCGTTCTCTATTTCGGAAAGGAACTGCAGCATATATGTCATATTATGGCTATGAACTTTATGGGAAATCACATAGCAGAAAAAGCAATTCATGAAGGATTTGCAGGTAAGGAGGATAGAAAAGTTGAAGTTGAAGTTCAAACATTTCTTTTAAAACAAAAAGAAATATTGTTTAAATCGCATATAGGAAGGGTAGCAACTACGGATGAAGAGAACTCAAGTCAAAAGTCAGAACACATCAATGAGCATAGAAGTTCCAAACAACCTTACAGCTTGTACAACATATAAGATTTCAAGTGATACACATTAGTGGAACCATTACAGAAATTTGTTGAACATGACAGGAACAACTCAACCATACCACAGATGTGTCATGGGCATGTTGACGTCATACAATATTTAACTGTAACAGTTCATACCTCAAAAATGTAATTGCTGACTACCACTACAAGAGACACAAACAGAAAAATACGAACATGGTTCAAGGCAGGGCGTTAGATGTTAGAATTGTACAGATATGAAGGATAATTGAGAGATACACTTCAGTTCTGCCTTTATTTTCACTGCATAGCATTGTAATGAGGGTCCCTATTTATTGATATTAGAACAAAAGAAGTATATCTGTAGTGCTAGTAGCAATAATAAAAAATAATATAAACTAATATAGCTAAAGCAAGGGCTCCTAATAGTCTTTACACATGCTAGTTGGCTAACTGAATTACCAAAACCAGCAGAGATGCATCACTTTTATACGTATGATACCCTCATGAAAAACTACCCAACCACATATTCCTCTCTCAATTTACTGCATTAAGCTTTTTAAGATTCAGAATTAAGAAGATTGCAGCTTGCATTCAAACTAGACTCAAGCTTGTTTTATTTTATTTTATTGTTTTGATTAGAGAATGAGAGAGAATATTTATTTGTTTAATATATGCCATGAATGAGTGAAGCAAAGACAGGAACTCATTTAAATGAAGTACCTGTTGCCATGTTTATCATTTTCAAAAGCTTATCTATACAGTAACATTGTATAAATTAAAATCAGAATATAAAAAAGAGAAAGGAAAGAACATACCTGTACCATCATTTGCTATAGGCACACCATCAAATGAAAGTATAATATCATCTTTCTTCAAAACCTTGAATGCGTCTGAAAGAGGATTAATTTTGCTTACAAGCACCCCAGTCATGTCAGGTTGCATGCTAAAATGGGTTCTGAGGTGAACATTCTCAGCACTCTGGCATGACAAACCCAGGCAGCAAAATCCAATATATTTTCCATTTTCTTCTACACCAGATATAAAATGCTTTATTACAGGTACAGGAATAATGTAACTGCAATGTCCAATATCAAAGAAAGTAATCTAGTATGCATAAGTTTATGTTTGATCAGATGAACAGAATATGTACTACTCCATGACAATTTGCAGGGTTGTGCATTTTATCATGTAAATATATCAGTGTTGTCAATGGCAGAACAGCGTGGCAGGTTTTTGGACTTTCATCATTGTTTCCTCCATTCTTAACCACCAGGCTTGTAATTTTTCAGGGTGACGAGGTCCTATGGCCATGGTCATGCACACTTGTTATGCTGTCCATTCTGTCCCTTCCAATGAGCTAAATTACCAAGAAAACCTATATTTTGTTCATTATTCTAGCCTTTCTTACAGCCATCTGCCATAAAACTATGGCAGATTTTTGCTCACTGCCATTGGCAGCCATACAACATTGACAACAACATAAAGAACAATTCATCCCTAAAGATGAAAAAATAAATAAAAAAGAAAAAAAATAATGCTTTGATGATCACTGTACCTCAAGGTTGCAAAATTTAATTTCAAAGTAAAAACAAAAACATAAGGAAATGTAAAAACTACTGGCATATTCAAGGATTAATGAAGCTGCAGTTTTGAGCTCTGGAATAATAATGGCAAAGAACATGAAAGACTTACCCTATGTTCTCGGCGCCTGAGAGATTTTGGAAGGCTACTCCAGCAACCTTGTTACCCATAATGGCAGGGCCTCCACTATTGCCTGGATTTATGGCAGCATCGATTTGTATTGCCATCAGTTGTGATGCACCATGTACGTATTGTGTAGGTTCAACCCTGGAGACAACTCCTTTAGTGACTGAAATGTTGTCACCACCTGCCAACCAAAACATGAGTTATCTATTTAATACAAATGCGGAGTACCAGATTCCCATGGAATGCATATCTCACATAACTTCACAACAGATGGCAGTTGTGTGAAAGCTTTTATTTTCAATTGGGGATAAAAGAAATTTCAAGAGACAAAAAAATGGTGTTTTTTCTTGTGAACCATTTTTTTAAAAAAATTTTGTAGTGCATTCCCCTAATTATGAGAGGCTTCTTCTTCCTAAACCACAGTAAACCCATTTGGAAGTCCAGACTCCCTCTTCAGTCAAGTCTTTTCTTTGAGGGTGATGCTTGACAGAATTAGTACTAATGGAATGTTGTAGATTTGTAGGCTTTGTGGAGCTATATGTATTTTAAATGCATCTTTAGTTCTTCAACTATAACAAAAATGCTTTCTTATGGAATAACCTACTTGGGGTTGTCAGTGAAAGTTTCATCTCCCCATTAACATCAGTGGAGTTTATCACAATTTGTTTTAAATGTCTTGACCAAAATTCAGAGATGTGGTTTTCTGGCAGTAAGCATTTTGTATGGTTCTATGTTGTATTTGATTTGACTGTCAGACAGGTGCATAAGTTTCTCTTTGCCATTAAATGTGTTATGAAGTAGGATTGTGTTTATGGCTTCTCTTTGTACTCTGCTCAGGTTGCTTCTGGGGAACTTTCATTGCTGATATGCAAAGAAATTTGACAATTATGTGCATTTCTAAACCCTTTCAGCTTGCTTATTTCTGCTCTTTTCTTCCCTTTCATGAATCTTTTTTGCCCATTTTAGTTGCACATTCTTTCTTTTAGTGCTAGTAATAATTCAGTTATCTCAAAAAAAGGGAATATATAACTCAAAAAAAAAAAATCCCCACTATATTGCTACCTTGAGGATATCCTACAACAGCAACAGCTTCTTGTAATAATGGGATGTCTCCAAGCTCCAGGGGATTCATACCATCCCAAAACTCTTCACTCTCAACAACCAGTACAGCTAAGTCACATTCATGACCAACGGCTTTAACTTCTGCTCTATACTTGGTGGGAGAGCCATGCTTCCTTACAAGCACAAACGAGTGATCAGCTATCACATGAGCATTTGTAAGAATCTTCCTGCCTGGAATCACAAACCCTGCATCACCACAACAAAGGTCTCAGAGAAAAAGGAATAACCATCAAACAAAACAAGCAGGACAATAGAGCCAAGAGCATAAACATGCAAGTTCCTTGGAAAAAAAAATGCATTTTCTCAATTTATTCACTCCCTCTTATTTAATCAACAGATTCTTAAATCTTAATTAATATTAGTCCACTCTTGTCACGCACATCAAAGGTATATAGAATCAAATTGATATAATTAATGAGTTTTAGTTTAATACATTATTAGGGTAAAGATTTTTCTATAAACTAATCACATCACATATTATTATATGCATAACTCTTGATATAGTTATTGTGAGAATCTAAAGATTTGACAGAGTTTTACTCTAGTAGACTATCTAACACAACATTCATTTATGATAGGATACTCCAGTATCGTTCTATCCATGCAGCTGATTTCATCCAATGGGACAAGACTTGGTTATCTATATTGCTATTGCTGTTGCGAGATTCCAACACTTTTTATAACGTTAGAATGATTTTAAATTGCAGTCCTAGTTGCGATTATGTTGCGTTACGAAAAAAATGCTATTGACACGATCACAATTGCCGCTACAATGCCCTGCAGAGGGCACCACAACCACAATATTGTGACCGCAGTTTAAAACCATGATCTTGACAATGCATGCTTGGTTGATAGTACAATAAAATCAACAATTATAAACACAGAAGCACACCGTTTATAACTATATGTTTGCCAAACATCACATCAATTATGTTTGATATATTTACATTCGACTATTCGAGTCTAGCTACTATCTGCACAACTGAAAACAAAACCTACAAAACATCACAGGAACAGAGAAAAAAAAAAACAGTGAAGTATCAAGTAAATGCAACAACGAAGTGAGCACTAACCAGAGCCCATAGTTTCACGCTGTGACTTGTTCTGCCAAGGAAGCAAGTAATTAGGACTGCACAAAACGCTGAAAACCTTCACCACAGAGTTCAACGCGAGCTCCACCGCCCTGTGATCACTATGCGCCACGTTTTCCTCACTAACACGAAGCGTTCTCGTTCTCCATCTCCGATGATGCCTCAATCTGTGGCTTTTTGCGAGTGTCACCGAACACGACAGCATTCTCGTAACGCTGTTCGTTTGTCGGATGAAGCTGTTGTCGAAAATTGACAGAGGCGGCGCGTGAGAGGCAGCATTGCGCGTGAGAGGTTTGAGGTGAAGTGAAGTGAAGGGAGAGGAGATAAGCTTGTTGCGAAGTGTACGGAGGAGGAACAAAGCCATTTTGCTGCTTTCGCGAATCACGCGCCGCCTGCAAACGCCCGCACTGTAGTGTAACTCCTCGAACTAGGGTGGCATTTGATCAAAGCTCTCGGAGGTTTAATTATATAGTGTGTTAAACATGCTCTCTCTGACTGTGACTTATTTTATTTTTTCATAACTTCTTAATTATTATTTTTTAGAGTAATGCCACACATAAAAATTATGATGATTGTTTGATAAAATAAAATGATATGATTTATTAATTTATTTAATTAAAGGTCAGTAATTATGTCACATTATTCTAAATATAAAACTCTGAATATGTTTTTAGTTGTCTAGCATTTTCCTATTTTTCTATTTTACAAAAATTATTTTGTTTTTATACAAGAAAAATGATAAGAGGATAGTGTCCTGATTTAAGATAGGGAAACCTCTATACTCAAGACTCAAAAATAGGCTAAGAGGTAGGATCAAGCATCCTAAGTTTATAATATGAACAAAACATACACGGGTTATTGATGGTCAACATATTAATTTAGGGTGATCCTTTTTTGAATTTGATGGATAATAAAAAATAGAAATATCATCCCTATATATATATTTTTTTAGGATCATAAAAACATTCCACACCTTTAAAAAGGGTTGAGGGATCCTCCCATAATTATTTTCAATAATCAAATATCCATAAAGAGTCTTATAATTTTTCAAAGGATTGAAAGGTTCTCCCATGATTTTTTTAAGTAGTCGAATATCCTTAAAGATTCAAATGAAACATACTAAGTTTGAGTTAAGAATAAAATATTGATATTGCTTTGGATTCGAGTAATTGATCATTTAGGGTAATCGCTTCACAAATATGCATGATCATAATAAATAGAAATATTATCCAGAGAGGTCCTCCTACAAAATTTCCAATGTCAAATATCTATAAAAGCTCAGATAAAGTATCATCAGTTTACATTATGAATAAAATAATTATATTTGCTTTGTATTTTCGATATTCCTTTAGGTCATTGCTTCTCGAATTCACATGGCCATAAGAAAAAAGAATACTATCTGACAATTTATTTTTTCCAATACGATAAAATATTCCACAAAATTTTAATGGGGAAGTGCTTTCTCTGACTATTTGTTCAAAGTCAAATGCATATAAAGGGCCAGATAAAATATACTAAATTTCATACTAATTTTTTTATATATTGTCTTGTACTTTGGGTCATCGAAGGCCAAGTATTATTTGGATTTATTGCTCAACAATTTTGTAGAGACGGAGAATTGTTAAAAGGGCCATAAAGTTGTCCCACAATTTTTTCAAAGTCAAAATAACTATAAACGGTAGATAAACTGTTTTAAATTTACATCAAGAATAAAACTTCTGTATTGAAATTTGCATCTTTGGGTCACCATGAATCAGCATATTAAGTTTAGGGTTATCATTTCACAAATATATATGGTCATAAGAGATAAGAATTATATCCCACAAGTTTTTGATAGGTGATAAAATATTCCACAACTTTATAAAGGGTCTTCCTATAATTTTTTCAAGGTCAAATAGCCATAAATAATAATTGGATAAAGCATTATGATAACCATTGTGAATAAACTATTAATTTTGAATTTTCAATTTGAATTATCGAGAGTCAACAAATTTGTTTAGGATCAACACTTTTGAAATTTGTTTATAAAAAAAAAATACTTTTCAAATTTACAGGGTCATGAGAGATAGCAATACCAACCAACAATTTTTCATTAGTCAAATAGCCCTAAGAAGTACGATAAAGCTTCATGAGTTTGTAATCTGAATAAAATATTCATTCTACAATAAAAATCCAAGTGTATGAGGGTTAACATATTAATTTAGGATCATCCCTTCTCAAATTTGATAGATCATAAGAAATAGAATACTATTCCTACAATTATTTTTTAAGGATGGTAAAACCATTCAACACATTTTATAAACAATAAAAGTATTCTCCCATGATTTTTTTTTTAGTGGTCAGATATCTCCCAATTTTTCAAAGGGTTGAATGGTACTATCATGATTTTTTTTTTCAAGAGGCATTTATTCATGAAAGGTTATATAAAGCATCATGAGTTTTCACTAAGAATAAAATATTCATATTTGCTTTATATCTCAGGTCACCAAGGGTCAATGAAATTTTTTAAGGTAATCGCTTCTCGAATTTATATGGTCAAAAGAAATAAAAATATCACTTTGAGGGATCCTCCCACAATTTTTCAAGGGTTACACAATTGTTTAAATGGTCGAATGATCCTCCCATGATTTTTGTCAAGATTCAAACAATCATAAAATGTCAAATAGAACATCCTTAGTTTGCATTATCAATAAATTATTAATATTTCCTTTGTATTGTGGGTCATCGAGGGCCAATGTATTTTTTTAGAGACATTACTTCTTGAATTTGCATGTCATAAGTAATAATAGAACTATTGCACAATTTTTTTGAATTTGCATGTCATAAGTAATAATAGAACTATTGCACAATTTTTTTTCGATGCCGTAATATTTCACAATTTTTTTTGAAGCGTAAGTGGTTCCTCCAATAATTTATTAAAGGGTCAAACAAAATATCCTAAATTTTCATTATACACACACACACACACACACACACACACTTTTTGATATCTCCTTGGTCATTAAGGGCCAACATATTCCTTTGGGGTCATTGCTTCATTATGCTCCCAAAATTATTTTTAGGGTCATAAAAACATCTCGAAAGCTTTCTATATGGGGTCATTGGGTTGTCCCACAAGTTTTTCAAGGTTAAAAAGCTATAAATGTTGAATGAAGCATCTTGAGTTTGCGTATTAAGAATAAAATATTCATATTTGCTTTGTATTTCAAGCCATCGAGGGTCAATAAATTTGTTTAAGGTCACCACTTCTCGAATTTAGATGATCATAAGAAATAGAAACATCATGTTGAGGGATCTTCCCATGATTTTTCTTAGGGGTCAAATATCTTCAAAAGGTTGGATAGACCAAACCAAATTTGCATTATTAATAAAATATTCACATTTGCTTTATATTTTGTTATTGAGGATCAATGAGCTCATTTAGGATCATCACTTCCTGAATTTGCATGGTCATAAAAAATAAAAATATCATCATGATGGATCCTTCGACCATTTCTCTCAAGAGCCAAATTCCATGAAAGATAGGATAAAGCATCGTGAGTTTGAATAATAAATAAAATATTCACATATTGTATTTTGGGTCACTGAGGATCAATGTATTCATCTAGAGTTATCATTCTATGAATTTCCATGGTCATAAGTAATAAGAGTACTATCCCACATTTTTTCTAGTGTCATAAAATATTCACAATTTTTTGAAGCGTGAGTGGTTTCTACAGCGAGTTATAAAGTGTTAAATGACTATAATGGGTCAAATAAAATATCTTGAATTTTCATTATAAATTTTTCTTGGGTATCTCCTTTATACTTTGGGTCATTGAGGACCAACATGTTCCTTTGGGCTCATCACTTTAGGATGATTCCAAAACTATTTTCATGATCATAAAAATATCTAGAAAACTTTTTAAAAAGGGTCATAGGGTCGTCCCACAATTTTTTCAAGAGTCAACAAGCTATAACCATAAGATATAGCGTCTTGAATTTGCATAGTAAGAATAAATTATTCATATTTATTTTCTATTTTGGGCCAATGAGAGTCAATTAATTTGTTTAGAGATATCGTTCCTCAAATTTGAATAATCATAAGAAATAGAAAAATCATCGTAATTGATTCTCTAACAAATTTTCAAGGTCAAATATCCATAAAATATCGAATAAAGCATCCTGAGTTTGCGTTATGGATAAAATTACCACATTTCCTTTGAATTTGGGACCCTGAGGGTAACATATTCATTTATGATCATTACTTTTCAAATTTGCACGGTCATTAGTAAAAATCCATAATTTTTTCTCATGTCATAAATGTATTCCCCTATTTTTTGGAGGAAAAGTGGCTCCTCTAGCAATTTGTTCAAAGTCAAAATAACTAAAAAGGCCAGACCAAATATTGTAACTTTTCAATATGAATTTTTTGTGATATGGCCTTTATATTTTGGGTTATTGAGGCCAACATAATTATTTGGCATCATTGCTTCCCAACTATGTAGGTACATAAGAAATATAAGCCTAATCCCAAAATTATTGTTCAGATCATAAAAACATCTTGAAAACTTTTTAAAGGGGTCATTAGGTCGTCCTACAATTTTCTCAGAATCAAATATGTAAAAATGTTGGATAAAGCTTCTTTAATTTGCATCATGAATAAAATTTTCATATTTAATTTGCATTTGGGTCACCACATCAACATTTTTTTTTTCCTAGTATTGCAAAAACATTCCATAATAAAGGTTGAAGGATCCTTTCATGATTTTTTCAAGATTAAAATATTTATAAAGCGCCACACAATTTTTCAAAGGGCCAAATAGTCTTCATGCAATTATTTTCAAAGGTCAAATATCTTTAAAAGGTCATATAAAACATCCTAAGTTTGTTTTATGAATAAAATATTCACACTTGGTTTATATTTTTAGCCACTAAGGGTCAATGAATTTGTTTCAGGTCAATGCTTCTCAAATTTACATAGCTATAAGAAATAGAAATATCATCTGAGTGATCTTCTCCTAATTTTTCAAGGGTCAAATATTCATAAAATGATCAAACAATTTCTCAAATGTTCAAATGGTCCTCCCACAAATTTTCTCAAGGGTCAAATATCTATGAAAGGTGGGATAAACCATCACAAATTTTCATTTTGAATAAAATATTCATATTTGTTTTGTATTTTGCGTCATATGAAAAAAATTACTATCCCATATTTTTTTTTCAATGTCATAAAAATATTCCACAATTTGTTAAAGAGTAAGTGGTTCCTCCAACTATTTATTGAAGTTCAAATGGCTATGAAGAGTCGGATAAAATATCCTAAACTTCCATTATGATTTTTTTTATATTGCCTTTGTGTTTTGGGTCATTGAGGGCTAACACAATTATTTGGAGTCATCGCTTCTCAAATTTGTAAGGACATAAAAAGATATTAGCATGATCCCAAAATTATTGTCAGGGTCATAAAAACATCTCAAAAACCTTTTAAAAGGGTCTTAGAATCTTCCCACAATTATTTTCAAGAGTCAAATATGTACAAATATCGGATTAAAGCTTCTTGAATTTGCATTATGAATAAAATTTTCATATTGAATTTGCATTTCGGTCATCATGGATCAACATATTCTTCTCTAGTATCATGAAAAGATCCCATAATTTTCAAAAAGGCCACGAGATCTTTTCATGATTTTTTTACTAGGGTCAAATAATCCACTTACAAATTTCTTCAAGATCAAATATCCATAAAGGGTCATATAAAACATCCTAAGTTTGCATCATGAATAAAATATTCACATGTGCTTTGTATTTCTCATTCCCTAGGGTCAACAAATTCATTTAGAGTCATCACTTCTCAAATTTGCATCGTCATAGGAAATAGAAATATCATCCCAAAAGATCCTTCCACCATTTTTCTCAAGGGTCAAATATCCACAAAAAGTTAGATTGCGTTTGCATTATGAATAAAATATTTATATTTGCTTTGTATTTTGGGTCACTAAGGGTCAATGATAATAAGAAATAGAAATATCATCCCAATGTATCCTTCTATCATTTTTTGCAAGGGTCAAATATCCACAAAAGTCGGATAAAGCATATTGAATTTACATTATGAATAAAATATACATATTTGCTTTATATATTGAGTCACCAAGGGTCATTGAATTTATTTAGGGTCATCGCTCTCCAAATCTGTATGGTCATAAGAAATAGAAATTTCTTCCGTAGCAATCCTCCCACCATTATTCTCAAGGGGATAAAACAACTTGAGTTTGCATTATGAATAAAAATTCATATTTTCTTTGTATTTCGGGTTACCAAGGTTCAATATATTTCTTTGAGGTCATTGATTCTTAAATTTGAAAATTTAAGAATTTGCTAGTTGGCAATAGATATTAATATCATCCACAATCTTTTTTAAGTGCCATAAAAAATGTTGATATCATCCACAATCTTTTTTAAGTTGGCAATAGATATTAATATCCTCCCACCACCAACAGTAGCAGCACTAACAGACTTATTCAAAGTATATTATAAATAGCATGTAGGAATATAAATTTATGAATTTCTATTTCTATAATTGAATACAGTTACATGCAAAAAGAAATCCAACAAATGAATTGCCATTACAAACACTGATAATTGATAAGCTGAAGAGTGCACCAGCAATGAAATGAATAAACATGGAATGGCATCTCGTTATCACATTATAAAATGATGACACATTAAAATATTTGATTGAAGCCCCTTCTTGGAAAGAATAACTAAGCATGGAATTGAAAGAAAATTTTACCTCCACAAGGATCTCAATGTATTTTTCCATGTCTTCTTGTATTGCCTTCACAAGCGCACACTCTATGCAAATAACAGCGTATATGGTCCCATGTAACTAATGTAACTTACAAAACATTCGTTAGATAAAGAGCAAAAACTCAAAATGAAGAACGCTAAAAGAAAAAGAATATAAAAGATTTATCGTCATCAAGAAGATTCATCTGCCAAAACGAAGCACAATGATGTAGCAGTAGACAACAAAACAAGAAATTCTGTTTTGACAAAAATACCTGTGACAACTTCACGCCGGCCTCAAGAACCAAAAACCAACGTTATTAAGCATAAAGTGCTGTAATATTTTAGTTCTGTTAATAATAAGAAATGAAGAATACCCACGAAGAAGGCACTTCTTTCTTCACATCCTCAGAAAGGGTTATCCACTTATATAAACCATCCATCATAAAGCAAGGTTAGTGGAAGCTGTGTCCTCAGGCAAACATTTTCTCATGTCAAACTCATAAAAAGGCAGAAAAGAATTCAGAGGTTGGTTACCTCAATTAAAATTCCTTGGTTGGGAACAACTTTGAGAACAAGCATGCAATTTGGAACACAACCAATAGAAACATTGTGATCCAAGATAACCCAGATAAGAAAATGACTAAGAAGAAAAAGAGAAAACACAGCCAAACTAAGAGAGAAGAAGAATAAAAGAGAGACCATAGCAGGCTTGGGGTTCATTTGGAAGAGATAAGAGAGAAGAAGCGTGTTTTGTAACAGAGACCAGTTAAACATGAAACCAAAAACAACTTGCCATAGAAAACTACATGACAGCAACTTAACAACAAGAAGTATCAAGCAACGGAGTGAAGAATCCACACTTGTTCATAACTATATTTTCCTAACCACCATACATGGCAAACCTACCACACTTTTTACCAGTATTGGCTTCTTTCTTTGCCTTTATCTTTTCATTTGCAATGGTAGCTATCGAACATGCAATGTCTTTTGCATCTACTCCTTTCAGGGCCATTGATAGTCTCATTATTGCCTTCAGTAAACCAATCTGAAAACTTTTTTGCATTCATACTGCAAAGAAATCAGGATGATGTTATGACAAATATTTAAAGCAGGGAGAAATCAAATGCGTCCAACTCACATAAAAAAGAGGAAGCTTCTGCGAGAAGAGCTCTGCATTGGAGGTTGTGTATCATTCTTCCTCTGCATAAAGCCAAAGCACTAGGAGGAAAAGAATTATGACAAGTCAATGCATGATGCAAACCAAAATTTCCTTTGTTCTAAATGCTTATAGTTAAAAAACCATGAACCTGAAGCCCCAGAGTTGAACTGAGGAGATCAATTATGTTCTTCCCAGCCACAAGTGCGACGAGAAGATCCATATGGACTGCAGCATTGAGATCGTTTCCCATTTTACCCCTGGAAATGTTTTCAGTGGTATCACAGGTAACTGAGATAAGTATTATTAGATAGTCATGAAATTTTTTATTGAGAGAAAAGAAAGGACAAAGCAACTTAGGAACAACCCTGCAGGTCATCTCACTTCATCTCAAATCAATCCTGATTTTGTTTTCCCTACTACCTTGTCAGATCACATTTGACTTGACAAGAAATTTGCAAAATTATCATTTTCTTACAAATTCATCTTCAATCAACCTAGGAATTGGTGATAAATATTTTCCACTAGCATACATTAGCAATTTTCTTTATTGCAATCAATAAACCAATGACACTCTGCCAATGACCCAATGGACCAAGTGGGATTAAGCAATTATATCGAAATTCCTTATTACAGCGTGCATTTTTGGGAGAATTTGTGATATACTCCCACAGCATTACTATGTGCAGCTTTCTAAATGTTCAAATTTGATCAATAATAATATTTTATCTTCAATCCATCAATTTATATATTTACACAATGTTACATGTTATGTTTTGATTGAAGTGGTACAGTACACTGGGAGTGCTCAAGAATTCCTTCTTTTCTAGGGACACAAACTTCAAATTTAATAAGATATAGAGGCTACCTCTAGATTTGGACAAAGAGATGTAACTATTGGATCATTAGCAGTCAATGCTTCTTCACAAAGCTTTATGGACTTATGCACATCTTTAAGGTGGCCCCGCTTAGGCTGTCTAATAATCCTTGCTTCATGTAGTTAAGATATTAATTAAACAAAAAAAATCACATATTCAGTGCAAATGTTTTTCTCAATTACACATGAAGTAAGCAAACACTCTCATATCGCAAACCTGTTTACTTGTTGACTGCATATGGAAGCAAGGTTGACTACTAGCAACAAATGCTCCACCGGTAGTCTGGCCAAAACTGGTCCCTCCATGGTACTGTCAAGCAACCAAAAGAGTGGTTGTATTGATCAGCTTATTTCCTTTCTTTCTCCGGGTAACGAATAGGCTAGATGGAACTAAAAGCAGTCAAGGGGAAAAAATAAGAGCTTGTTCTTGTAGATACAGAAGCAGAAATAGAACTAGAATTTAGAGGTTTGTTACCTCAATCAAAATTCCTCCGAGGCTTTCATCTTTATTGGGAACAACTTTAATAACAAACCTGCAATTTGGAAACAAAACCAACAGAAACATTGTGATCCAACAAAACCCGGACAAGAAAATGACTAAGAAGAAAGAAAACTAACCTGGTTCTTCGGCTTTTCCAGAAGCCATTTTGAAATCATGAACTTCACTTCTTGAGCAATTATTTAATATCTTTTTCTTCTTTTTTAGGAGGCATCCAGGATCTTGGTTCCGGCAGTGTTTTTACATGCAAAACAAAATTATGACTAGGACCAAGATAGCCTTTTGTTCAAGAAAATCGATATAGATACCCAAGTTGAAGAGTCAGAGTAAAGAACAAAAGAAGAGAGGGAGACCATACCAGGCTTGGGGGTCATTTGGAAGAGATAAGAGAGAAGAAAAGTGTGTTTCGTAAGAGAGACCACCTAAACATGCAACAAAAAACAACTTGCCATAGAAAACTACGTGAAAGCAACTTAACAAGAAGGAAGAACAATCATAGCAATGGAGTAAAGAATCCACACTTGTTCACAACTATATTTTCCTAACCACCATACATGGCAAGCCAACCTACCACACATTTTACCAGCATTGGCTTCTTTGTCTGCTTTTATCTTTTCATTTGCAATGGCAGTTATCGAACATGCAATGTCCTTTGCATCTGCTCCTTTTAGGGAAATTGATAGTCTCATTACTGCATTCATCAACAAAGAAATCAAATGTATCTAACTCACCTCAAAAGGACAAAGCTTGTGTGAGAAGAGCTCTATACTCAACAAATCATTCTCTGATTTTGGTATAAAAGTATCAACGTTCTTCTAATCATGTGCCCCACCAAACAATTCCTTGGTAGACCTTAACCAATAATCTGATTCTTCAACCAATCTGTGATTGAGAGAGGGAATTAAATGAAAAAAGAAACAAGAGCAAATAAGCAATCATAAATGCATAGAGAACAAAACAAGAGAGAGAGACCATGCTTGGGGGGTCTTGAGCCACCCTGCAGCCACATACTTTGAAATGCCTGGGTTTACATCATCTGCAGGGTTTGCCGCTGCACCTTCAGGTTGTTGTGAAGAGTGATTGTTTTGTCAGAGAGAGACCTTAAATCCTTACAAATAATCCACAAAACAATTTACAAGAGCTGCAGCGATGATTATGTCACAAGTCACAACTTCCACTAGTGGCACAATTGATCCTAAATCCTCACAAAATAATCCAAAAAAATAAGAATAACCTTTTCTGTATTAGCAAGCAAAACATCAGTTGTAGCATGCGGAAACTCCAGAAATTCCAACAACTTTGCAGACAGTTCCTCTACAAATGATGTCTCATTAATAATATAATTTTTTTTTTGGAAAAAAAAACAGCTCCCAGATTTCGTAACATGTGGTAAAATATTAGAGCAATTCTTACCTTCTTATCAGACTTATTTATTTGAATATTCAGCACATCACAGAAGTTCACCAACTTCTCTTTCGAACATTTGTCAATCCTCTCCTTTAGCTTGGCCTTCTGTCTTTCCTGCCAATAATTACAAAACCACTGTATTGTAGTCGCAAGTTAGTTACAGCCTCTGACATTAAAATGTTTATGATAAGACGATAACCATAGCAACATGCACACAAAATTCAATTAGACCATATGTGTGGTTAGGAACAAAAAGAGAGTAGTCGATTGTATAATGCAATTGTACCTCATTTTCAGCCGACACATAGCCAGAAAACATACCTATGTTTCTCTTTAAGCTGTGCACCTACACAGAAAAACTTGTCAGGAACATATTGAAGACAAACATACAAAAGTACCTGTGACTTGACAACCTCACATCTCGGCCTCAAGCTTCCTCCCATTCACCCAACTCCTATGCACAGAAAACTAAAAAGATTCAACATTAATAACAAGATGTACTTGTTTTATTGAATATATTGATATAACCAAATGGATATTTATGCATGCCTATTATCTTCTTCACATTACCTGACCAACTTTGAATTAGCTCACGTGCAATCAGAGGTGAAATATTGATCTTGAAACTCTTCCTCTCTATTGATAAAGTCAACTAGAAAATAACACAATACCGAGTCATTTTTTGAATTTTGAAGACAGTTCTTTCCATGACTAAAGGGAGAATAATGAAATCGGACAACTGACATCACACATAACATAAAGGATCCAAAGTGCAAAGAATAAAACAAATATATATATATATATATATATATATATATATATATATATATATCACGGTGTTATTGAACTCTACAAGACATAGTAATGTGTTAATTTTTGGCAGAAAAAACTCAATGAAAATCAACTAAGAAAAACAAATTTCAATATAAATGTTGTAAAGACATGGGATACCTGGCACGCTTCTTCTCTTGTTCGGTTTTCGGTCTCCATTGGCAGAAGTCCTCCATCAAATACTACAATAGGGTTAACATCGAAGTGACACAGCAAATTTAATCCATGCATGCAACACTCAATGTGCCTATAACTAAATTTATTATCAGTTTTGTCTCCCTTTCCCGTTTGTGCAGTAATGTAAGCCTATAGCTTCAAAGGGATCCTTCCACGGTTTTTCAATAGTCAAATATAATAACTTCAATGTCTTTTGCATATGCTACTTTCAGGGAAACCATTGATAGTCTCATTACTGCCTTCGGTAAACCAATATAAAAACTTTTCTGCATTATGAATATGATAAGTTTGCATTATGAATAAAACTTTTCATATTTGCTTTATATTTCAAGTCACTAAGGATCAATAAATTCGTTTAGGGACATAACTTCTTGATTTGTCTTGGTAAAAGGAAACAGAAATATCATCCTAAGATCCTCACACGATTTTTCAAGGGCTAAATATCCATAAAGGTTCACAAATTTTCAAATGATCAAATATTCCTCCCATGATTTTTCTCTAGGGTCAATTATTCATAAAGAGACAAATAGAGGATCATGAGTTTGCATTATGAATAAAATATTTATATTTGCTTTGTATTTGGGATTACTGAGTGTCAATACATTTATTTAGGGTCATCGTTTCTCCAATTTATATGGTTATAGGAAATAGAAATATCATTCAAAGAGATTCTCCCGCAATAATATTTCAAGGGTCAAATATCCATAAAATGTCACAATTTTTCAAAGGGTTGAATTTTCCTCCAATGATTTTTTTTCCTGTAAAATCAATTATCCATAAAGAGACGAATAAAGTATCATGAGTATGTATCATGAATAAAATATTCATATTTGCTTGAATTTTGAGTCACCGAGTTTCAATACATTCATTTAGGGCCATCGTTTCTCCAATTTTTGTGGTCATAGGAGATAAAAATATCATCTAAAGAGATCCTCCCACAATATTTCAAGGGTCAAATATCCATGAAGAGTCACAATTTTTCAAAGGGTCAAATATTCTTTTCACAATTTTTTTTAAGGGTCAAATTTCCATCAAGGGTCGAATAAAGCAACATAAGTTTGCATAATGTTCTATTTGCTTTGCATTTTGAGTCATTGAGAGTCAATGAATTTGCTTAGGGTCATCACTTTTCAAATTTGTGTGATCATAGCAGATCGAAATATCATTTTAAGGAATCCTCCCATGACTTTTCATGAGTCAATCCATATAGGATCACAATTTTTCAAAGGGTCAAAATATTCCTCCCACGAATTTTCTCAAGGGTTAAATTTTCATAAAGGGTCGGGTAAAGTATCATGAGTTTCCATTATCAATAAAATTATTCATATTTGCTTTGTATTTCGAGTCATCGAGGATCAATGAATTCAATTAGGGTCATTGCTTATTGAATTTGCATGGTTGTAAGAGATATAAATCTCTTCCCACAATTTTTCAAAGGTCAAATATCCACAACGTGTCTCAATTTTTCAAATGGCCAAATATTTCCTCCACCATTTTTCACAAGGGTCAATTTTCCATAAAGGGTTGGACAAAGCATCGTATACATTTTTGCTTTGTTTTTTGAGTCATCGAGGGTCGATGAATTCAGTTAGGGTCATCGCTTCTCAAATTTGCATAGTCATAGGAGATATAAATATCATCCCAAGTGATCATCCAACAATTTTTTACAGTCAAATAGCCACAAAGTGTCACAATTTTCCAAAGGGTCAAATATTTCTCCCACAATTTCTCTCAAGAGTTAAATTTCCATAAAAGATCGGACAAAGCATTATAAGTTTGTATTATGAATAAAATATTCATATTTGCTTTGTATTTTGTGTCACCAAGGGTCAATGTCTCCGTATATGTCATAAGAAATAAGAAACAACATGAAAGAGTTATCATTAACATGATTCATCAGCTAGCCAAAATAAAGCACAATGATAAATATTCAAGACAGGGAGAACGCAAATGTATCTAACAGCCGGATTATATGTCTGCATGCTCCAAGAAATCACTCTCAGATTTTGGTATAAAAGTATCAAGGTTCTCCACATCACGTGCCCGACCAGACAATTCCTTGGTAGACTTATAATCTGATTCTTCAACCAGTCTGTGAGTGAGAGGGTAAATTAAATGAAATAAGAAACAGAAGTAAGCCAACTTTATGTAAACAAGCAATCTGCTTCTTTTAAATGGTGTATGTAAATAAGAAACAGAAGGTAAAGTTCTGTGGCACTGTGCTACGCTTTCAGTTCTTAAATGAATTTGGTTGAAAAGGAAAAAATGAACAAAAAAGAAAGGTCTCAATCCTTAACCATGAATTCATGATGAGGAACACCATATTATTGTTTCCTTGGCCTATCAATGGTTTTGCTCTGTTACTGCATGGTAAGTTGCTCACTTTTTAGTTTTGTCTTACGAGTATTCATTACTCTTCCCCCTTGGCAAACTTTAGTTCCCTCTAGTGAGAGGTCTTCTACCCCAAAAGTAAAAAATCAGCTCTTCATCACATAAGTACCATACTAGTGAAAGGCTCAAAAGCAAATCTTAAAAATCAGTTCACTACATGTTCAATTGGCAGACCAGATAGACCACTTAATTATGCAGCCAAAAACAACTTGCCATGGAAAACTCTACATGAAAGCAACTTAACAAGAAGGAAGAATAATCACAGCAATGGAGCTAAGAATCCACACTAGTCATAATTATATTTTCCTAGCCACCATATATACAAGTAAAACCAAAAACGTTACTTGTACATTCACTACATTGTAATAATAATGTATTGTGTCTGTGTGACTGAACCCAAAACAAAACTTTATAAAGGACCTTAGCTGGAGAAGTATTTGAGCCACAGGATCCAATGGTTATTCCTTCACTGGTTCTACGTTCTTTCCCTTCTTTTCAGCAGCATTCTCAGAAGATTTTTTAGGAGCCTTTTTAGTAGTTTTAGCAGCAGGTGCTGTGGGTGCCTGACAATAGTTACTAACTAAGGAAAACCCAAATGACCATAGTGCAAATCAGTACATCAAAAGCAATCATCACAATTAAATTTATTAGTGTTAAAATTGTATAACTGAACAACTTACACCATTTATAGTCAAATACAAGAACCCTCCGTAGTTTTCATTAATAGATAAAATGGGGATGAAGATGTAATTGAAGACATAAGGTAAAAATACAATATGTACTAAAAACCACAGAAATATTTAATATTTGGCAATCTGCGCAATATGCAAAGGATTAAAAGAAACAGGCTATATGTTTGCATGCAATAGTAAAGAGGGCATGCTAACAAGCAAATAAGATTGGTATCCATGTTTCTTTAAAAACCACACATGCATATATAAATGAGGTATGCCCTTATTGCAACATCATTTTCAATTGTTCATACCGGAGCAGGCTCATCATCATATATCCTCCCATGTCCCATTTACTTTTGGGTGCAATTTAATTTGCTCATCCTCCGAAACAAAAACACAAGCATCTGTCGAATCAACAACAATACAAAATATAAAATAGAGATAATATAATTCAATTAAATGATTATTTATTACACTAGATTTATTTTTAATAGCTTTTTCATCTGCGTATAGGTAATGTTTAGAATAACAAAATTTGGAAATTTGTTCGACTATTTATAAATGAAATTTTGGTACTTAACTATTTTGTCCTTATTACCTATACGCGTAAGCAAGACTCTGTACAAGTCTGAGACTTCATTAACAGCAGCCACATTTTTAGCAGGTTTGAAACTTGTCACTACAGGCAATAAAGAAAACTTGTTATAATAAATAAATACAAGTAACCTTTAATGTTCCATAAACACGAAAAACTGTCTGTCCAGTAAAATAAAAGCATAACCCAACTAAATTCAAGGAAATTTTTTTTCCTATTTCTAGCAATTACTTTCACAATAGACAACAGCTGATGTGCATGTTAAAAAAAAGGAAAAAAGGAATCAGAATCATACCCCAGTGGTCCATTTTGTTGTGTCACTGCAACAATAAAACAGAATAACAAATTGGCAGCTAACCAACTGCATGAAAACACAGAGATTCTGATATCTCTGAGGCAATCAAAACAAAGGGAAGTCAATCAGCAGCACTAACAACTCTAAAACAAAGAAACAACTGATGATTATGATACATTTTATACACCAAAGTATTTGTCAAATATTATCTAAGCTTTTAAATGTTGAATATAAAAAATTTCCATTTGTAAATTGATAAATCAACAACGACCACCACAAAAATGAAAGGCATAAAGCAAAACATCCAAAGATATTAGAAACACTCTTCCACTGTGAAAGGTATAAAATTTCCCATCTTTTGGGTTAAAAACTCTCTTTTTTCATCCATTTTGGGCCTCCCCTCTACTATATCGGGAAAGAATTCTCACTGATATTGCCAATGCTGCGTAGAATAAGTTGCATTACTAAATGTACATTTTTTGGTTTCCAAATTTCAAGACATTGACAAAAAAAAAATATATAGGATACAAAGAGAGAATTCTCTGAGAGATTCCATGTGGGTATGACCCAAAACGGGGGGAAACAAACCAAAATCATGCGTGTGTGTGTGTGTATATATATATATTAAAGAAAAACACAATTATATAGGTTCAATGAATTTCATTAACAACGCAAAGAAAATCAAAATAAAGCACAATGATGGAGGAGCAGTTGACGCAAGACAACAAGAAATTAAATTCAGTTATTGAAAACTTCAAATCTCGGCCTCCTCAGGCTTCCTCCCATTCTCACCCAAGTCCCATGCACGCACAGCAAAGCAAAACAGATGTAAGCTTACCAACAAGATTCACCAGGCAAGGCAAGAACGAACGTTAAACCAAAAAAAGAAAAGAAATTAAGAAGGAATTTGAATTGGAATACCAAGATAGTGAGACCCTAGCCAATCAAGAAGAGTGTGTTTGGATTGGAAAGAGTGACCCTACCCAACCAAGATTCCAAGCACAGCGCTGCTGCAAGTTGGCGTCAAGAAAGCATGCATGCATATATGGTTCTTGACCAGCCAGCCAAGATTGATTCATTAAGCGATGAATGAAGACTGAAAGAAAGAAAGAAAGAATCTTTAACATTTAACACAAGCCAACCAACATTCATTCATTCATTATAGAGAACAGAAGAGAAAGAACACACATAATAGATTCCTTCATTCATTACCCCTGCAGCCTTAACACCGGACTTTGGAGCAATCCAAAAGAAAAGAAAAGAAAAGCAAAGATTGAATTATTTCTCCAGAGAGAGAGAGAGATGATATGTGCTGTGACTTGTGCTGTGATCGTGAAGAATAATTACTTATATAGGCTTCGGACCCTCGTAATTGTTACGCCACGCTTTTTATTTTTTATTAAAATAAAAAAAAATGGGGAACCGCCTCTTTAATATCATTCTACATATTTCATACATATACCAAATAGCTACCCCCATTTGACTAATATCACCCCATTTATATTTATTTTTATTGAGTTTTAATAAAATATTTTTATACTACTTTATCTTAAGTAATAATAAATATAAATGAATTAAATTATTTTTTACCAGGTATTATAAGATTATCAAAATATATTATTATTAATTAATTAAAAATTAATTTATGTACTTAAAAATTTTAATATTTATGTCATTTTTAATTTTCATATAGCAATTAGATATTCTAAGTATTAAAAATTATCCATTGGATATTAACATTTATTGTAGTTTTCTCTTTATTCATGTTATTAAAAAAATCCATTATCCTTTATTCATGTTATTAAAAAATTTCAAAGTGCTAACTTAATTTCATGACAGTTATCTCAACTTTTTGAATTGTGATTAATTAAGATACAATTCATAGAATGTACATGATATTCAATTTTAACACTTATTTATGTGATTTTCAAGTTTGAGTCTTAATAAATAAATAAATAAATAATACTGATACTTTATCCTTTTTAACTTTTTGGTATACAAATAGTGCTAAAATCCAATATATCATTAATCCTTTATTGTATCGGATTCTACTTGAATATAATTGTTAGGGTCTAATAGATTTTGAATATCTTTTATAAAAATAAGAAAATTGTCAAGAATTATTTTTAATTAAATTTTTTGCATCAAGAATAAATTGTGTAGTTTATTTTTATTTTGTACCATATTTACAAAAAGGTAAAATAAAAAGTATACTGTATTCCTCAATGAAAACTTTGTATATTAAAATAGTTTATTTCAATTTATAAACTATTTTTAAGATTAAGATAATCAAAACACAATTATATTTTATTGCTTTTATATAAAAATTTGAATTTTATATGTCTTACTAGAAAAGCTTTAAAATTAAATTTTTCTTCATAAAATAAAATGTCAAAGAAGCACAAATAAATATTAAAAGAATATATTTTTGTGATATGGAAAAATAATAAAAATAATTTTAAATATCAATAAAAATGATTTTAAATAATTTTAAACCAACAGAATATTATTGATTTAATTATAAAAGAGAAAGAAGAGCATTATATATAGGGCAATCAAATAAAAGAATAATTAAGTAGAAGTGACATTAGATAAAAAGGAGTGGTTCCTTGATTTAATTATAAAAGAGAAAGAAGGGTATAATAGGACAATCAAACAAAAAAATAATTAGGTGAGAGTGATATTAGATAAAAAAGAATGACTATCTTAAAATGACAAAAGTAAGAGAAGGGATGTAATGTGTTAGTTTGTTATTACAATATATAAATTTAAAATGAAATTAAAAATTAATTTATATTATTCGAGGTGTTTGATTAAATTATGATGACAAAATAAAATCAATAGGATTAGAACAGTGCCGAGGACTTGAATAATTTACAAGATGCCATATATTTAATCTCACCTACCTTTAAGATTGAGGATACAGAGAAAAATATAATTAAAAATTAATAAAATGTATTAATCATCTTTTAAAAATGGGACTATCCCAAAAAAATATGGTTATTTGAAGTTATCATTTCATGATGTTTGATTACTTAAAATGTATAATTTAATTAAGAAGAATGTCAATGTTAAACAATGAGTCAAATTAAACTATCAAAAAGTTATTGATCACAATAGATGTGTATTATGATTCTAGACGAAATTTATCTACTAAGTCAAAGTTCAAATCCTAAAGTTGTCAATAAAAAAGGACTTTATTAGAAGACTTCATTTTGAATAGAACTTTATATCACCTCAAACTGAAACTCGTAGGGAGGAGTGTGACCTTGATCGGAGGCAAAAATTTCTCCGGAGAAAGAAACACTGGATATGGGAGTAAAGGGACCATTGAGCGAGGTAAAAAGAGGATGATTCATATTTCCAAAAGAGCATTGTCTATTGCATTTTAAAGTCCATGTAGACTTACAATGGTAATGAAGTCATATGACTATATGAAGTTGATGTAGGTGGGTTGTGTACTTTGTGATGTGAAGACGATTTATACTTGATCGACTTGCTTATAGTTGCATATTAGGACATCTATGTTATGAGCATTATGAAGTCGATACAAGGTGATGGATCGACTTCTTTGCAATATCAAGTCAGTTTACCCTTTATTGATGTCCTTATAATTGCATTTTAGGATATTTATGTTAAAATTAATCAAATTGAACACTGATGTAAATATTTTTTATTTTTATATTTGTGTAAAAAAAATCCTACAAAAATGTATACATAGAATTTTGATGAAAAAAATAATGAATTTTAATAACTATTTAAAAATAAGAAATAAGTTTATTTTTATTGTGTGTTTGATTGTCATAAAAAAGATAAATTTTCATAGATAAGTTATTATGAGGGCATTTGGATGAGATCTTTGGTGAAAATCATTTTTTCACTTAAAAAAATATTCTTTTGTATAATTGGATAATTTTTTAAAAATAATTTAATCTTAAAAAAATAAATTTTTAATTTTTTGGTCAAAGTTAAAACGAGTAGCTTCTAAAAAAAATTTCAATTTCTTCAGTTATATATAAAATTTAAAAATAAAAAATAATTTTATTTTTATTGTGTGTTTGATTGTAATAAAAATTAGGATAAATTTTCATAGATAAATTATTATGAGGGCATTTGGATGAGATCTTTTGGGTGAAAATCATTTTTTCACTTAAAAAATATTCTTTTGTATAATTGGATAATTTTTTAAAAATGATTTAATCTTAAAAAGTTTAATTTTTAATTTTTTTGGTCAAAGTTAAAACGAGTAGCTTCTGAAAAAAAAAAGAATTTCAATTTCTTCGGTTACATGTAAAATTTAAATTTCATAATTAGTTTTTTAAAAATCTAAAACAAATACACCCTATATGTCATCACTATTTTAACTTTAAGTTTTATAATATTTATTAAAAACAATTTATTTTTTAAAACTTAATTATGTTAAATTAATTGTCTTACCATTTCTAAATTGATAAAAATAAAAACAATGAATCTATTTTCATTCAATAATAATACTATATGATTAAACTTGATTTTTCCTTTAATTTAAGATTACTTCAAAACATAAACTGCAAGACATCATCTGGTGTTGTTCTTTCTTGGCTACCAAAGAGTGTACAGATAAGAGTAAGACTTAATCGGAAGGCGAGTTGGATTTCCTAGTTCAATCCTACCCATGAACCTTCTCAATCCATGTACTCTTGCTATGAACTCCATTGGGGTTCCTTCTCCTCTGTTGGTAAAGTCATTCAGAGCATCAAAAGCATTCCCATCATTCACATGTTGTTGCAGCAGCAGCAGGAGTGGCTCAGAATCAGAAGAAAAGAAGAATGAGAGTGTATCTCTATCTGGGATTGTGAATGAGCAAGTTGAAGAGCTTTTGAGCAGAGAGGAGAACAAGTCCCTGCTTGATGGGTTGGAGAAGGCAACGCTGAGGGTTGAGATGGCCAAGAGACAGCTTGCCATCATCCAAGAACAGGAAATCGCTGCAAAGCAGTTCAAGGATTATGTCAACCAGCTTGAAGGAAAAGCTTCAGAGGTATATAATAATATATCATGTCTTCTTGCTTTGTGAAATGATTTTTGTTTATTGAGATAAACTTGTAATCTTGTACCTTATTCAAATGAATTGAATTCTTGTGTCATTCCAAGCAAGATAGATAGGACACAGTAGTAATAGTTAATAAGGAGAGAGATCATTGGCTTTGCTCATACTTCGCCATGACTTGGGTGATAAAAATCTTTTAGGCTATGCGGGCAAGGACAATACATAATTATTGGGGGGAAAAAAGATGGTTTTAACTTCTTTTATTAGAAAAAGATTCATTGATTCCTGCAAAATTAAAATACAGACATGACAGGATAACAAAGGCTTATAATTAATGGTAAAATTTCAAAGTTCAGAAAGGGCATGTGTGATGTGTCCTCAGCCCTCACATCATTTGATGGGAATTTGTCCATGACTTGTGCTCAATTCTAGGGTACTTTGTGTTCCTGCTAACAATGAACTGCAGCGAGCATTTTCCTCTACCGAGGTATTCGATAGGCATAATGCCTTCGAGAGGAGGAAGGGGACATTAGTGACAAGAAACCATACCTATGATCCCTACGGATTTTATGTGTGCTGCCTTGTTGAACTTTTGAGATCATATGATAATGCTGTTGGTTTTGCTATGCTCAATGAATTCCTTTTGGTTAAATACAATTCATTTTATTACCTTGTGATAAAATTACTGTACAGCTTTCCTTGTCTTTAACATGATTTCTTTCACTTCTGAGTCAATGCTAATAATACAAATTGAATGACTGAAATGTAAGATTGCAGAATGTCAAAGAGAAATATCACAGGCAAAAGCCTTGGTTGAGGAAGCAGAGCGCGCTCTGTCACTAAGTGAGAGTGGAAGTCAAGATGGAGAAGAAATCAACCGAGACAAAGAGAGATGGGAATCAGTGAAAGCAGCATCTATTTCTGCTCTTGTTGGTACATTTTCGGGGCTCCCCATATGCTTCACTCATGTCACTGACACTACTCAGCTGCTTCTCCCTTTGGCAATCAACTTCATTAGCTGTGCATTGTTTGGAGTCACTTTTCGATACACAATAAGGAGAAACTTGGATGATGTTCAACTCAAGACAGGGGTAGCAGCAGCTTTTGGTGTTGTTAAAGGTAATCACCTCACCATACTACTCACTTTAAATTAGAATTTGCCACTACATCATTTTAGCTGAAATTGTATGTTGTAATCTTCTTTTCTATTGTGGACTTGAGTTGAATGCTTCTTTGAAACAATACAATCTGAGTAGGTTCAATACTGAACCAAATTTGTGATGCAGGTCTTGCAACCTTGGGTGGTGGACCACTTCTTGAGCTAAACTTTGAAAGTTTCTTGTCACATGCCGTGGATGGAACAACATTTGTGTCTGAGAGCCTTTTCATTTTTGTCTGTGCTGCTGTTGGTCTAGATTACTGTTTCAAGACAAGGCTTTTGAGCACTTTTCCAATTGATAGATCAATTTAGTAGCAATTCTAATTATCACACCTTAAATTGGCATCAACTGACTAACCTCCCTTGCTGAAAGTCTTTTCATTTGAAAATTTAGTCATTGGGGTAATTAGGCTATGACATTTGACCAATCTGATTTTCAATGCCAAATGAAGCGAAGCTATGCAGTTATATCCTTATTCTTTGCACTCTTTATTTATATTGTTGCAGTAGATAGATAACTGTACATAAGAACTGGGGCAGACTGCCTGTTACCTATGTGATATTTAGGGACCTCGGAGACACAAGGAAGCTATTAATCAATCTTTTAGGTCATGAGATAACCTGTTCTGTAATTGATGACAACCACAATTTTCCTAGCCATTCGAGTTCAGATGGTGCCTTTTAGAATGAAGAATATTCTGTCATACTACGACGCTTTTGCCATCCTAGAAACATTTTAAAAATGATTACTTAGGATATGTTGGTGAGTTTAAATTTTGGAAGGGAAAGGAGGGGAAGGAAGGACTTGTAGTGTAAAACTTTAAAAGATTATGGGACTGTTTGAAAAGTGTTCTGCAGAACAATTTTCAATTTTCAAAAAAAAAAAAGAAAAAAAAACTTGTTTTATTGGTTATTCTTTTCAAACTAATTTTAAAAACAAAAAAAATGAGTTGTGTGTTTTAAAAGCAAAAATTAGAAAACAAATAAAAGATGTTTTTTGAATTATGTTTTTTTAAAATAAGAAAAAATGTGGTGACACATTTGTAACTAGTTGGTTTCATTAATTACTATCCAAAATAGTTTTCAAAATATTGTTTAAAAAACAGTTTAAAAAAAAATTCCAAACAATCCTTACACTACAAGCCCTTTATTCTGTTTTCCCTTCCTTCCAAAATCTAAACTCACAAACATACCTTATAGCCATGTTCATTGGAGAGCCTTCTATGTGTACTTTGTTTGACTTTGCTAGTCTTGATAACTTTGTAAATATTGGGGATGAATGCCTATCTCACAGCCCAACAAAGAAAATTGTTAACTGTGTTGAAGGAAGAAAAACATCTTTAACTACATTGTGTAAGTGAGGAATTGTTTCATATTACACTTGCCATTTGTTTTGGCCGAGTGTTTTCTAAATAGAACTAGACAAAATTATGACGAGGTCTTCTAAAGCTCCATGGACTAGGTCAGTTGAAACCTGGGAACCATGCAATTGATTTAGCATAAAGGAAAATCATAGTGCATTGTTATAACAACCTTTCAACAGTAATTTTCTCCGACCCCATTCCCGTTAAGCCGATGAAACTATTACCAGGCTCTGGTTTCTGAACTCCCCTTTCCCGCATTGATCTTCTCTCTTTGCTCATCTCATTCCATTGACCCCTGCTTGCATACATGTTTGCAAGAAGAACGTAATCACTGCTATGGTTTGGTTCCAATTTCAACAGATGTCTCCTCACCTTCTCACCAAGTTGAACATTCCCATGAACTCGACACGCTGCCAGCAGCGTCCTCCACACGATCGCATTGCATTCCATTGGCATGCTCTCTACCAACCCGTATGCTTCCTCAACCAAACCAGCTCTTCCCAAAAGGTCCACCATGCAACCATAGTGCTTCATTGTGGGTTGGATGTTGTACTCTCTGCTCATAACATCAAAATACCTCCTCCCTTCATTAACCATCCCTCCATGGCTACAAGCACACAGCACCCCCAAGAAAGTGACATCATCCGGCCTCTCAACATCCTCCTCCAACATCCTTTCAAACAGCGCCAAGGCCTCTCGCCCATTGCCATGCGTCGCGAGCCCCAAGATCATGGCATTCCATGAAACCACATTCTTCCCTTTCATCTTCCTAAACACCTCATACGCTTCCTCCACCGCCCCACACTTGGCATACATATCAACAAGCGAATTAGACACTCCTGTAATGTCACATAGACTAGTATCTCTTATGCAGCTATGAACCTGTCTCCCAAAATCAAGTGCTCCGATTGCTCCACACGCCGAGAGGGTCACAACCAAAGTGGCATCATCAGGCTGCACCCCACCATCCACCATCCCCATGAACAGCTCCAAACCTTCTTTATACCTCCCACAATGCACATGACAGTTTATAACAGAGTTCCAAGCCACCAAATCCGGGTCCCCCATTTCCTCAAACAGCTTCCGTGCTGGCTCAATTTCCCCCAACATGCCATACATGTGCATAAGGGAGTTTCCAACATAAAGATGATTTTCCAAACCAAATTTAACAATATTACAGTGCAGTTGCTTCCCCAAGATAACGGGTCCCATTGAAGCAACAATTTTGAGCAAGAAAGAGAACGTGAAAGTGTCTGGCAATGCTGCATTTTTTTGCTGCATTTTGCGGTAGAAATGAAGGGCATTTTGGGGTTGTGTGGTGTTACCTAAACCCCTGATGACAGTGTTCCAGATAAACGTGTCTGGTTTTTGGACGGTGTTGAAGACGGAGACAGCATAATTCATGTGTCTGTGTTCTGAACAGAACAGGATGATTTGTCCGAGGACGAGGAGGTTTTGAAGGAAGCCGGTTTGGAAGACGTGGGCATGCACCTGCTTGAGATTGTTTAGGGTGGAACAGCGTTTGATAAGGCTCATGAGAGCTTGTTGAGCATGATGAAAGGCCAAGTCTTTGGGACTCATCAGGGACTCCGCCTGTGTTTGCAGAAGAACAAGTGCAGCTTTCGAGTTCTAAATATTTAATTGTTGCACATGCGAAGCTATACATTAAATTACAACGTGACTGTAAATCGTTAAGCGAACCTGAGTAACGTTATTCTAGAGCTAATGATTCAGGATATTCACCTTTATTTATTTAATTTTTTGCATGAACAGAAATTAACCTATGAAACTATGAGAAATTCCAACTTTTCCATGACATAAAATCTGTTGCCCATGTACGAATGTTATTCCCGATGTTACAATAAAATCTTACATACGAGATCCCTGTAGATTTTTAAACTTATTCTGTGCACTTCTTGTTATGTAATCAAGAGTCTTGAGTGGACTAGTTCACTAGAAAGAAATAATCCGGCGCATAATTATTTTGTCAATGCCATATTGAATTAAACATCTTTTACTAGTTAACTACCATGCAAACAAAATTTTGCTGAAAGGCTATTGATTAAAGATTTCATTTCGGATTGGATAAAAATCGGAGGGGAAGTGAGTTCTTGAAGAACACATAAGTTGTTTCCATTTATTATCGGCTGCCGTTATACATACAGCCCCTCTTAATTGTTAATTATACTAATAATACATGAAATTCTATTCCGACTCACATTTAATCTACCATTAAATAGACATCATATCCAAGATGAAATGTAAGCCAAGATAGCATCTCACGTATTATAAATACAAATAACATTTTTTTAAGAAAAATTGCTTCAAGCCTCGGTAATACGTTAAACACATTAAGCGCATAGTAGCAATCACCCTAGACGGCTCACTCACCCTAATCTGTGAAACATTTCTTACATATGGCAATCAATGGTTGAGGTATGCTGTCAATTGTCAACATCTCTAACTTTGAACATAAATAGGCCATGGGATGCCACAGTTCATTTAACAAGAAAAATGCAATTCCATTCTTACAAGCCAAGAACATTAATGTACCCCAAGGAAAAAGAAATGATGAATGTTGCCAAGTTCATCATCAAACTTTTTTAACTTATATGAATCGAATCATCTAGGGAAAATTTACCGTCCAGGTATGTGTAAACAGATGACCATGTAATCACAGTGACAAAATGGATAATGATATGTAAAAGACACTGGTGCACACTTATTAGACAAATTACAGCAGGACAGCTCTCAATCAATTTTAGATAAGGGTATGCCGAAGGGTCTTGTCCCAACTTCCAATGTTGAAGCAGTTGAATCCCATGACTATCTGAAGGGAACTGAACCAAAATTTTTCACATGAAATCATACTCATCCACATCATCAAATCGACTAGCAACAAAATCATCATCAGGTTTGTCAACATTAAGCTGTTTTTTCTTGCCACCTGCAGACAAAACAAAAAGCTTGAAAATACTCTTAAAAAATACAAGAAAAAAGAGAGAAGATAGGCACAAATGTAAAAGCAGTCTTTTAATCTACAATGAAGTTACCTGTCTTCTTTTTACCAGCAGTGGCTTCTTTCTCTGATTTAATCTTTTCATTTGCAATGGCAGTTATAGACGATGCAATGTCTTTCGCATCTGCTCCTTTCAGGGAAACCATTGATAGTCTCATTACCGCCTTCAGTAAACCAATATAATGATAACTTTTCTGCATTCATCAATAAAGAGATCAGGGTGACGTTGTGATAAACATTTAAGGCACGAAGAAAGCAAATGTATCTAACTCACCTCAAAAGGACGAAGCTTGTGTGAGATGAGCTCTGCATACTCCAAGAAATCACTCTCAGATTTTGGTATAAAAGTATCAAGGTTCTTCTCATCACGTGCCCCACCAAACAATTCCTTGGTAGACCTATAATCTGATTCTTCAATCAGTCTGTGATTGAGAGAGTAAATTAGACGACATAAGAAACGAGAGTAAATTAAATGACATAAATAACCAATCTGCTTCTTTTAAACAGTGTAGTAATTTGGAGGCTATGATAGTCATAATTTTGTATAGAAAATTTTATCAACACCATTACTTAAACATGAAATTTAGTTGCAACGAAGCATAAAAAACAAAAAAATGCATTCCATCAAGCCAACATTTTGCGAACCATAAAACTGGAGTACTAAGAGTATTTCTAATAATTAACTTCAACAGCTTTAGCAGAAGTGAGGAAAACGAAGGCAATGTTCTATGGTACTGTGCTACACTTACTGTACTGTAATGCATTTGGTTGAAGAGGAAAAAATGAACACCAAAGAAAGGTCTCAATCCTTAGTTATGATTGGGGACATTATTGTTTCTTTGGCCTATCAATTGCATTCAGCACATAGATGCTTCCCGGTAGACCTCATCCATATTACCAGTCTTGATAGGGAATTTGCTTTGTTACTGCAAGGTAAGTTGCTCACTTTTTAGTTTTGTCTTACAAGTATTCATTAGCTTTCCTCCTTTGGAAACTTTTGTTCCTTCTAGTGACAGTTCTTCCACCCCAAATGTTAAAAATCAGCTCCTCATAACATAATTACCATACTAGTTAAAGGCTCAAAGCAAACCTTAAAAATCAACGCACTACATGTTCTATTGACAGACCAGTTTGACCACTTAAAACATGAAACCAAAAAACAACTTGCCATAGAAAACTACATGAAAGCAACTTAACAAGGAAGAAGAATCATAGCAATGTCGTTAAGACTCCATGCTTGCTCATAATTATATTTTCCTAACCACCATACATGGCATACTCAAAATGTTATTTGTACATTCACTACATTGTACTAATGTATTGTTTCTCTGTGACTGAACCCAAAACAAACCTTTGTAAGGAACAACAGGGTAAACAAATTTGATGGGGAGAGATATACCTTTGTTGGCGAAGTTTTTCAGCCGCAGGATCCAATGGTTCTTCCTTCACTGGTTCTACGTTCTTTCCCTTCTTTTCAGCAGCTTTTTCAGAAGATTTTTTAGGAGCCTTTTCAGTAGTTTTAGAAGCAGGTGCTGCAGGTGCCTGACAATATTGAAAAAACAAACAATAAGGTGGCAATTAGTAACTTCGGAAAACCAAAAAGACCATAATTATAAGAAGTGTGAGATCACTACATTAAAAACAATCATCACAATCAAATTTATTACCGCTGAAATTGTATTACTAAACAAATTACACCATTTATAATTTAATACAAGAACCCTCCCACTGGCCCTAGTTTTCATAGATAGATAGAATATGGATTAAGATGTAATTGCAGACACAAGGTAAAAATACGATATTTACTAAGAAAATACGACGTTCATACCGGGGCAGGCTCATCTTCATCCTCCCATGATTCCTTTATATCATTTTCTTCCACATCTTCATCATCCCATTTACTTTTGGGTGGATCTTTTGATGTAAGATCAATAGGCGCAATTTGCTCATCCTCTGAAATAAAGAGATAATATAATTCAATTGAATGATTATTTATTACATAGATTTAATAGATTTTTTATATTTGCATATAGGTAATGTTTGGAATAACAAAATTTGGAAACTTGTTTGATTATTTATAAATGAAATTTTGGTACTTAAGCTGACAACATTGTCCTTATTACTTTGGCCACGTTAACAATTCAGGGTATGGACAATAAAGTAAACTCGTTATATATGATAAATAAATACAAGTAACCTTTAATGTTCCCCAAACACAAAAAATGTTTGTCCGGTAAAGTAAAAACATATTACACACCCAACTAAATTCTCTAGCAATTGCTTTTACAATAGACCACAGCTCAAGTGCATGTTAAAGAAAAGAAAAATGAATCAGAATCATACCCCAGTCATCCATTTTGTTGTGTCACTTCGTCAATAAAACAGAATAACAATAAGGCAGCTAACCAGCTGCATAAATACAGATGCAAAACAAAATCGGTCAGATATTTGAAACAATCAAAACAAAGAGAAGTCAACCAGCAGCACCTTCTCAACAACTACTCACAACCAGAAAGAAGAGTGAAAAAGGAGTGATACACAATAACTGAGCAAAGACAGACCTTAAAAAACAAAACAATACAACTAGGCGTATGTTTCCATTCTATCATTGCCATCATGACATTCTTCACAAGAAAAAAGCTCACCTCTATACTAATAGTGAAGTCCCGAGTTCGACAAAAAAGGGGGGGAAAACACTAATGCTAGTAGTAACAGCCATAAGTTTTTCAAATATTTCAAAATCAGATTTTAAGACACCAAAAACAGAGAGAGAGAGAGAGAGAGAGCAAAATTATTCAAACAGGATTGCAAAAAGACAAAGATAGCAAAGATTATATAATTACAAAGGCATAGAAATTGTACACTGACCCTATTGCTTCAAACAGGGTTCTCAACAAATACAAAAAAAAAAAACTTGCATTTTTCAAGTGATAACACAAACGTCTTGAACAATCAGCTAAACCTAACGAACTTAATAACAAAGGTATTAGTAGCTATTTGCCAATCAGATTTCTAGGTATTAGAAACGAAAGAACAAAGGAGAATTTTCTAGTATCGAAGCTCAATCAACATTAACATGTAAACATCACAAACAAAAAACCAAGTATAACAAACACAAAACAAAACCCCTATCACCAAAGAGAAAAAAAGATTTTTTTTCTTTTAAAATCAAGCATCTTGGAGAACAAGGATCCGATCCATATGACAAGGAGACCCAACGAATCTCTTTAAAATTAATTATCAGCACCTCTTCAGAGACGCAACTCGGAATCGACTGAAAAAGTGAATTTGATGCAAAAGAAAATCGATGAGAGAGAGAGGGTTGGGGTTACCTGGTGAGTGACGACGGCGGAAGCAGTGATCGGAAGGGGAGGGGGGGGGTGTGAGGGGTAGATTAGGGCACAATTGGGTTTCAGTGTGATAAATCTCTCTCTCTCTCAATTTTACTTGAGTTGGGACTTTTTGGTACGGTTTTATATACTCTCACTCACTGTTCGAGAATAAACTGCCGTCAAAATAAAACTTAAGCATGCCAACAAAAATAAAAATAAATAAAAATAATAAAATCTGAGGAGTGAGGATGACCGACAAGAGAAACATGAGGAAGGGCTAGCTAAAACCGTAAATAAGTAGATTTGAAGAAAAATAAATAAATACTTGTGTGGTCTAGGGTGTGGTTAATCCGGTTATTAAATAAAGTGATAATAAAACATAAATTTTAGGGGTGTCTATTTTAGGAGTGTTTGGATGTGCTTTTTGGGTTGAAGATCACCATTTTTATCTTAAAAAATTATCGTCCTTGTATTTGAATAATTTTTTAACAAGTAACTAAAATATTAAAAAATATTTTTCAGTTTTTTCTTAGAAATTAAAAAGAGTGGTTTCTGAACAAATTACTTTTTAATTATATAAAAAATTTAAATTTTAAATTTAATTTTTAAAATCTAAACCAAACATGTCCTTCATGTAATTATATATAATTGAAAAAATTCGCTTTTCTAGCTACTTTTCTTAGCTTCTAAAAAAATAAAAACTGATTTTTTTAAAAAATTATAATTATTTTTTAAGAATCATCCAAATACATGATTTTTTTCTATCAAAACAATGATTATATCCTAAAATAATCTCATCCAGATGCACTAATACTCATTTTACTTTCATAATAAATCACTACTCTCATTTGAATTATTTATATTTTCTATATATTGAAATTATAAAATAATTTTATATTATCTATTAATAAAAATTATAAAAAAAATCAAGTCACACTGGCTAATTGTCACCATAGGTAAACTATTCACCACAATTTAGTAACTTACTGAGTTTCTATTAATTATCACTTATTCATTATTAATACATAAAAATTAAATAGTTTCTTAAACTCACCTTATCGAAAAAGGAGAAATTAAATAGTCTTATAGTTTTTCCAAAGTTTATTTTACTTCAAATAGGTTCTTAAAAACTCCTACTTTATCGAAAACGAGACTGTATAATCTTCAAAATAACTAAAAGGATATCGTATTTACACTTTTAGATTTGAATTGAAAAATCATAAATTTGAAGATTGAATCAATGATAACTCATGTACTCAATTTTATCTTGAAATAAACCGATTATCTAAACCAGTTTGAACTAATTACATTAATTCAATTTACTCAAAACTATATCATTAAAAGACCAAAATATCACTCAGAGAAGGGGAAAAAAACAAATTTTTTTCACTTGGATCCACACCTTCTTGGTTACTATTATAATAAATTAATGGATATCTTATCTTACTGGTATTTAAATAATAGTTATCATTAAATAGTAATAATTCCTCAATAAAGTAATATTATATGCCCATAGCTGTATATACTATCGCCATACCAATCTTGACGATGTAACTCCTGGCTCTATTAGTATTTAGCTCTTCCTCTAGCTCATATCTTCCCCCTACCCGCATTGCGTTGTTTATGGTATAGAAGACTTGCATCTCCATTGGCTGTTGCGTTTGATACTCTCACTAACTTGGGCCTTTTTATACAAGTCGCGGGTTAACAAACAACGAAAATGTCTAAATAACCAATATGGCTGGGCCAGACAGAAGGATTATACAGCAAAAATCACAGTGGAAATTTTAAGTTTATAATTAACATGTGTTCCCTTCATTTAATCGCTTGCACTAAATTTCCAAGCAACAATGAAAAAGAAATTCCCTGAGGATTTGCGAATGTCTTCAGAGTCCATGGTTTAAGCCTCTTACAAGTTCTTCCCGTTGCAGGAAAAATCCGGTGAACCTAAAAGGAAAAGGCAGGAAGTGAATGCAGACAAAATCAATCAGTTAGACATTGCATTACAAGATTCTAAGCAAAACTTTGGCAGTGACATGCACCAATTTAGCCAAGGAATTGTAGGGGAAAAAAAAAAAGCACAATTCCTGGCCTAAAATATCCTCAAGAGACTGAAAATTGCATGCGGGTGTATGACAAGAAGCCAGAAAAAATAATCCTGAAATTGCTGCTTTTGGAACAATGGTGACAATAAATCAACCAGAAGCTCCTCAGATATAATTTCTTCAACCTAAGAAAAAGCTGTTCAGAAATTGGAACGATGAAATTAGAAGTTTTATGAGATCTGGTTAATTCATCATTGGAGCTTCAGGCCAGAGTCAATACCAACTAAAAACACAAGGCATTCACAGCAAAGAAGAATCCACTTCCCAACTATCCAAAAATCTCAAAAGGCAAGGCAATTATAAGGTGCCTTTGATAGATTGAAAACTAACAACAAAATTAAATCTAGATCCGTGTTTTTGTTTCCAGATAAACAAAGCTTATGAATGCATGCACATCTATTAGTGAGAGTCTTAAGCATTTATCTGTCAAAGATAAAGGAACTGGAAATTATACACAAGAATATCTTGCAATAAGAAAACTGAGGTATGTAACATATGCACATCCAAGTGAAAAAGTCAAATTATCATGCAAAATAACAAGTTATAAGCAACATACGAAATCCAGATAGTATCACCTAAAGGGCAATGTAAAACAAATATATACTTCAATCACAGCTATAAGAAGAAGGGCAACCCCAGCACATCCACACCACTCATCTAAAGCTCACACATATTCGCTAGCCAAACCCTCATTCAAATCAAATGCCATAAAATGATCAAACATATATTGGCTCTTGTTATAAATAATCGTACCATCTCATATTATCATTCAGCCACATAAGATCATCATGGTTCCATTCATAGAACAAACGCAGCTAAAACAGGTAAATTATGATCACTTAATATGAGAGACACGACAGACTGCACAATTGACAAGTAAGTGGAATCAACTATAGCCACATCACACCAACTCATACACAACAGGTGCAAGCACTGCTGAATATGAAAACTCCAATTCACGTATACTGAAAAAAATAAATAAAAAGAAGATTGTTGTCCAAAAGCGGCATGATATCAGTGGGTGGCGCAACCATACCAAGGTTCATGCTACTTTAGTTCAGAAACTGTCACTAAATTGTAGGTAAAGTGCACAATCTTGATTCTTAACTATTGATGAGAATATCAGCAGTTCTTATCATCAAATAAATTTTAGGCAGGTGTTTATATCATATAAAGTTTAAAATAATGTAATCCAACACATAAACCCTAAATCCTAATCTCCAACTTCAGAGTACCCGAATTCATTTTATTTGACATCGAGAAATTACACCATCACATCAACAATCCCAAAAAAAAAAAAAACCATTCAAAACGGTTAATCACAAAACAGTGTCAAGATTCAAACTTTTCGACACTCACTCACAGCATAATTAAAAAAAGCTTCGCTCATTTTGCACTTCATTTGGCGGCGGTGGTTTCCTGCGGGGTCTTGGCGACGATTGAGATAGCGTGAAGCCCCGATTGAAGCTCGTCGGCCAGGAGGTCGTAAACCATACGGTGTCGTTTCACGAGGCTGTGGCCGTCGAACTTGGGGGAAATGATCCTCACGTTGAAATGCGTCTCCTGATCGGAACTACCCTTGACGGCGGAGTGGCCAGCGTGCTGGTACGAGACGTCGTCTACCTCCAAAACGGTGGCTTCAAGTGCAGACTGCAGCTTCGATTTTATCCTGTTGGCTCTCGACAGCACCACGCTCGCTCCCCGAGAACCCATTGAAGAAGGAGGTTTCGGTTTTTAGGGTTTTATTTGAGATGTGAAGATTTTGCGATTTCGGAGGGTTGAAGTGGAGAAAAAACAGGGAGTATGGGTAGTGGCGTACAGAGAGAGAGAGAGAAAGGAGAAAGGAATATGGAGGAAAAAAACAAGGAGCGTGGAGTATGGGCAGTGGCGTACAGAGAGAAAGAAAAACGGGAAAAAGGAATGCGGTGAGCGTGGATCGAACACGCGACCTTCAGATCTTCAGTCTGACGCTCTCCCAACTGAGCTATCCCCGCAAGGTGATAATGCAGCTCAATAAGGCTAACTTTGTGGCAACATGTATGCCCCTTTAAACTTAAGAATATTGTTGGATTGCTTTGTCATAGTAAAATTCCTTTACAAGGGTGAAGATTCATAATCACTTTTTTTACAGTAAAAAAATATTTTTCAATTTATATCTATAAATGATATTTTTTTCATTTTATATAGGTAAAAATTTCATGAAATTGAGTGATATAATTATTTCACTCTATTATTTAAAATAATTTGCATTGCATCTCATTTCCTCTTATTTAGGAGGTAAGAAAAATAAAGTAATATGATAGAGAAGGACAAACCACTCTCTCCATTTCATCAAATTTTATTATATCCGAACAATAAAGCTTATTATAATTTCATTTATTTCTATTTTAATTTATTGTATTCCACTAATTCAATGTATTCCATCCATCCAAACATACCTTAGAGCTTCTAATATATGTCAAAGTTAGAATAAAATTGTATACCAAATTAGAACAAAGAAGCAGTTTAGGTAAAATGTTATCAGTGAACTCCTCATCCTTATTCTCTTCCAGAGATGTTACAAGAATACTTTGGTTGTCATATGGTCAAACTACACTGCATGACATATGGCATTCAAATTAAACATTTACAATATCAACCTTGGCAGCAGCATCACGAGGATGTCTATTCACTACTCTTGCTACATAGGTCCCTATTGCCACCAACGTCACCACCACCGCCACTGCCCCAATCGCAACCTTAATTGCTGTCCTCTTCCGTGTTTTTACGTCTAAAATGGTTGTGGCTGTTTTTTTCCAAGGTCGAACCGTTTTTGGCATCACAACAGAAAGCACACAATTAGATAACCTCGCACTGATTTCATCCGCATTTATCTCTTTTGAAAGCCTAATTTCTTTGTGGAAACGGCTCCATTTGTGCTTGGATGCATCCATTGGTCTTTCTCCGTGAATTGTTAGGATCCTTTTGGTGTTGGTTTGAACCTTAAGTTGATCCTTTTTGAAACCTGCAAAACATAAGGAGAAAACACAACATCATACCACCAGGCCAACTTAACTTTGTTATTTCTATTTTTCAAGAGAAACTTGTTGGGTTTGTTTAGTTGGAATAAAAATGCGAAAATTTTCATAGATAAACTTTACATGTAATCTTTTATATATATATATATATATATATATATATATAGAATTACATAAATATATATAGAATTACATAAATTTTATCTATAAAAATTTTTATATATCATTTTTAGCTCTCAACTAAATGCATCCTTAGTATGTTTTTCTTCGTGTTGTTTCTTAATTTTTTTATAATATATATTACTAATACATCAAAAGTAAATACTATCGTGAACACAATTACACAAAGGAAAAGAAAGAGAGAAAGTCTTGATTATACTATCACCCATATAATCTGTCTCTTTATCTCTCTGTATGGTGTCTATTAAAAATGTACAAAAAATATTACTTATTTATCATGTGCCAAAATCTAAAATTTGAATGTTGATTCTGGTTTCCTTCAAAATTAAAGAACAAAAAGTTCAGACATAAACTTATGTCACCCCTAATTTTAAAGGATTATACATTGACTCTTGAAATACAATTTGCATAATATAATCTTATCCACACTAAAATATAAGCAAGAAAATTTAATACCCTTCACATCAATCTCAAGAATCTCATGTCCTTCTCCATGCCATCTGCAGAAAGGCTCAAAATCCTCATACTGGCGATTGCTAGTAGCTCCAACAGCTTTGTTTTCCATTGCAGATGACTAGTGGATTCGATCTCTCTCTCTCTCTCTCTCTCTCTCTCTGAGAAATTTTTTCTTTGGCCAAATCTGATGGAAATGTGGATTGAATGAATGAGAGGACTGTAATTTAATATCTTATACAAATACTAGGCTCAAGCATATGAGATTGATGCATTAATGGGGTCTCTATTATTGGTTCAATTTTCTTCTTGGTTGAGAATAATTCCTTGATGGTTTGAATAGGTTTTCTAGGGAGTCGTTGCTTGCTTCAATCCTAGTTTTGCATGTTGAGGACAGTAGTACTATAAACTTCAAATGAAGGAAACCCGTGCTTTAATTTACCTCGATCTATTGATTTCTATTTCTTTTCTTAACAGACTTTGGATTCCTTTTTCTACGACCCAAGAATTGGAGCAATTTTTTTCTGTTCAAAACGAGCTTGTGACTTAGCTTTGATTATACGGGAATTTTAAAAAGAAACAAATTAACACCTTATTACATCAGCTCAGTTGTCTCTAAGCGTGTTTGAAATTTTGGCAATGTTATTAACACATTGTCACAAGTCACAACTCCGAAGAATACAGGAAAGTCCGCATTAATATAGGACAATGTTAATTAATCAAGCGTGGATATTTGGATAGTAGAGAAATTTTTAGGGGATTTTAGAGTAAAATAAATTTTTTATTTTATTTTATTTATTAATTGATATATTAGTTATAGAATTAAAAATGTTGAAAAAATGAAAGATAATAATAACTAAATTGATATCTCAATTAATAAATAAAACTGAATAAATATATTCTCTTGCTTTTAAAATATAAGTCATGGGTGTATGCCTTGGTTTAATTTATTTCACTACTGTTATTAGTTTCGTCTTTTTTTAAAAAGAAATTATTTTTTCTAAGGATATGTTTAGTTAGAGAGTAAAAATAAGGATAAATTTTCATAGATGAGTTTTATATGTAATTTTATAAAGAGCTAAATTTACATCTTATTTTTATCTTTTAACCAAATATATCCAAAATATTGAGTTTATCGATCAAAAGTTGAATTGAAAGTTTCTCACTATTGATAGTGTATATAAGATTTTATTAATTTAAAATGATTTAGAAACTTGTTATTTTTAGTCTAGCTACATGATGGGCTAGCTCCCCTAACGAGAATTTTCTCCATACACAAGAGTCGAATCCGAGACATTATTTAAGAAGACCCACTTGAGCCAACTCCAGCATGTACCATTTGAGCCAACTCCCGTTGATATTTAGAAACTTGTTTGGTTTATGCTATATATTTCTAAGAATATATATATATATATATATATATATATATATATATATATATATATATATATGATTCTTAAAATATGTTATCTTTAACATATTTAACGTGGGACAAGAAATAAAATAAGCAAGGGACGTTTTATTATTACTTTTTGATATTTTGTAGTAGAAATATTTCATTTTCATTTCTTGTCATGAAATAAAATGAACATCTTTTATGAAAATGATAGGCATCTCTCAAAATTATTGTATAAAAACTAATAATAAACATGAGAGTATATCTTTCTTAAATAATAATTATTCTAGTTGGTCACATTAAAAAAAAATTAGTTGGTAAACTTTGAAACAAACTCCTTCAAAATAAATGGATCCCTTCCGTGTTCAAAATATAATATTAACTAAATTAAAATAGAGTGCTAAAATGTCAACGATTATTAATCATGAAAGATCTCAATGATTAACGATTATGACCCAACAAAAAAAAAGTGTAATAGTACTTTTATTTTTGGCATTCACGCACCGGGAGTATGATGTTCGATGTGGACACATGTTCGACTTGCTGATGTGGCCAGAGACCACCGTATAAATTTAACATTTTTTATTAAGAAAAAATTGGATCAAGTAATTGTCTAACTATTACCAGCTGCCACAGATTGGTAAAGTAACGCACCCTCTTCGCAGTTCTTGTTAATCGTGTCTCTGTCTGCGATCATCAAGGTTCTTTATTCAAGCCAAATTTCTGATTTTGTTATCTGGGTCTATTTTCCATTTCAATGTATGCTTCGAAAAATTGCTCCTTTATCAGTCTTGTTCTACTCTCTATCAGTTTCATACTCGTTTGATTGTTGAGACCCAACAACACTTTAACCTTACTCATTCTTTCGAAGCTTTCTCATCATGGCTAGTGGAGGATCAAGCTTCTCTTCTTCTTCTTCTTCTTCTTCCTTCAGCTATGTATGGACCTATGATGTGTTCCTCAGCTTCAGGGGCCAAGACACTCGCCACGGTTTCACTGGCTATCTCTACAAGGCTCTTTGTGACAGGGGAATCCGCACCTTCATTGATGATGAGGAGCTTCAGAGAGGAGAGGGAATCACACCCTCACTTGTCAAGGCAATCCAAGGGTCAAGGATTGCAATCCCCGTGTTCTCCACCAACTATGCTTCTTCCTCTTTTTGCTTAGATGAACTTGCCATGATCATGGAGTGTGTTATGTGGAAGGGTGGGTCGGTTTTGCCGGTTTTCTATGATGTGGATCCTTCTGATGTGAGGCATCAGAGAGGGACGTATGGTGAAGCACTGGGTCGGCAGGAGGTCAAGTTCAAGGATAACATGGAGAAGGTGCATACTTGGAGGAAGGCTCTCCATCAAGCAGCTAACTTGTCAGGTTGGCATTTCAAACAAGGGTATGTGTTGCATATTTTGTTTCTTTGCTTTTCATTTGTCTAATTATTGCAACGGTTGTAATTGATTAGTATGGAAAACATGGACATGGTGCATTCATATGACTTAAAGTTGTCTTATTGGGCAGGGATGGATATGAACATAAGTTTGTTGGGAAGATCGTTGAAGAGGTGTCAAGGAAGATTAAACGAGTTGCTTTACCTATTACTGATTATCCGGTTGGACTAGAGTCCCGAGTTCTAAAAGTAAATTCACTTTTGGATGTTGGCTCTGATGATGGTGTTCGCATGGTAGGGATCCATGGAATTGGTGGGATTGGCAAAACAACACTTGCTCTAGCAATTTATAACTTTATTGCTGACCATTTTGAAGGTGTGTGTTTTCTTGAGAATGTGAGAGAAAATTCAAATAAACATGGCTTAGTTCATCTTCAGAATATCCTTCTTTCTGAGGTAATAGGGGAGAAGAAAATTAAGTTAGTAGGTGTTCAACAAGGAATTTCAAAGTTACATCATAGGCTCCAACAAAAGAAGACTCTTTTGATTCTAGATGATGTTGACAAACAGGAACAGTTACAGGCTCTTGCTGGAAAACTGGATTGGTTTGGTCCTGGCAGCCGAGTCATCATCACGACACGAGACAAACATTTACTAGCATGTCATGGGATTGAAAGAACATATGAGGTAGGGGCTTAGATAAGGCAAAGGCTCTTGAATTGCTTAGTTGGAAAGCTTTTAAAACTGTCGATGTCAGCCCAAGTTACACAAACGCTTTAAGGCGTGCAGTGATGTATGCTTGTGGACTTCCATTGGCTTTGGAAGTAATAGGTTCCAACTTGTTGGGAAAAAATGTAGAAGATTGGGAATCTTTATTAGATCGATATGAAAGAATTCCGAATAGTAAGATCCAAAAGATACTTAAAATAAGCTTTGATGATTTGGAGGAAGATGAGCAAAATGTTTTTCTTGACATTGCTTGTTGCTTCAAAGGATATGAATTAGCAGAGGTTGAAGATATACTTTATGCTCATTATGGGGGCTGCATGAGATATCATATTGGAGTGTTGATTGAGAAATCTCTCATAAAGATTAATCTGGTAGGTAAGGTGACATTACATGACCTGATAGAGGACATGGGTAAAGAAATTGTCCGAAAGGAATCACCAAAAGAGCCAGCAAAGCGCAGTAGATTATGGTTCCATGAAGATGTAGTTCAAGTTTTAGAAGACAATCAAGTGAGTAAGATAGCTATGGATGTTTTCATATTTAACTTGATTTGTCTTTTGACTATTATATGATCACGACAAGTCAGTTATTCCGGCCTCTTGTTGACAATATTAATTCATTATTGTTTTTTGCCCTTTATAAATGTGTCGAAGTCCTTACATATATACATGTATTGTGGTTGATTCGTGCTCTCTTTTTTTTTTAAAGGGAACTGGTGAAATTGAGATCATACATCTGGATTTCCCCTCATCTGAAGATGAAGAAGTAAAAGTAAAATGGGATGGAAATGCCTTTAAGGAGATGAAAAACCTCAAAACACTTATTATCCGAAATGGTCATTTTTCTGAATGTCCCAAACATCTTCCAAATAGTTTAAGAGTATTGGAATGGTGGAGATATCCTTCACAGTGTTTACCAACTAATTTTCAGCCAAAGAAACTTTCCATATTCAAGTTGCCCAATAATTGCTTTATTTCACTCGAGTTGGCTAGCTTGTTGAAGGCAAGTGTAATCAATTCATTCCTCTAATCTTGTATGTTAGTAAATTTGCTTTAAGATTATTCATTTGGTTCTTGTTTCTCTGTTTTTCCTTTCTTTTCTATTGCAGAAGTTCGTGAACGTGAAAGTTTTGAATTTCGACTACACAGAATGTTTGACACAGATACCTGATGTATCTGGTCTTCCAAATTGTCATTTAAATATTGTCAGAATTTAGTTATAATTCATGACTCAGTAGGCTTCTTAGATAAACTTAAAATCTTGAGTGCTTTGTCTTGCCGCAAATTGAGGACTTTTCCGCCCATCAAGTTACCCTCTCTTGAAGAGCTCCAACTTTCTGAATGCTCAAGTCTTGAGAATTTTCCAGAAATACTAGGAAAGATGGAAAATATAACACAACTTAGATTGGATTACACTGGCATAAAAGAATTGCCATTTTCATTCCGAAATCTTACTCGGTTGCAGCGATTAAGTTTGTGTCATTGTAAAATTTTAAGGATACCAAGTAGCATCGTCATGATGCCAGAATTGGTTGAGATTACAGCTTGGAGATGGAATGGGTGGCAATCACCACGACAGGCCGAGGGTGAAGAAACAATGAGCTCAATGGTGTCTTCAAACGTGGAACGCCTTTGTCTCTTACACTGCAATTTGTCAGATGATTTTTTCCCAATAGGTGTTGCATTGTTTGGTAATGTGAAAGAATTAGACCTATCGAGCAATGATTTTACAATTCTTCCTGCATGCATCAAAGAATGTCGCTTTCTAAGGAAGCTTCAAGTGAATGATTGCCAGCATCTGCGAGAAATTAGAGGGATTCCACCTAACTTGGAACATTTCTCAGCATTAAACTGCAAATCCTGGACTTCCTCTTGTACAAGCATGTTATTGAATCAGGTTTTGTTCACTTGATACTGATATTCATGTGGACTCATACTCTACTTAATGCTTCTAAACTTGTGAATTATGACTCAGGAACTGCACGAGGCTGGAAACACCATGTTTACTTTGCCAGCAGCAAGGATTCCGGAGTGGTTCGAGCACCACAGCAGGGGACCATCAATTTCTTTCTGGTTTCGTAACAAGTTCCCTGCCATAGCTCTCTGTCTTGCTATTGGACTGATGGATAAGGACCCTATGCCGGTTTTGTTCAGCCCCATTGTGATCATCAATGGCAATAGGCGTTTCCTTGACCCTGGAGAAGGTCAGTATTTTTGGATCAAGATTTCTTTTCGATCTGCAGATGATAAAATTCCAAGATAATCTTGATGAATCACCTTTAGAAAATGAATGGAACCATGCTGAGGTTTCATATACAACTGCTGTGAATGGATTCCTGGTTATCAACAAAAAGGTTCTGATTGAGCAGTTTGCAAAAGAAAGTGGAATCCATGTATTCATGCAAAAAAGTAACATGGAGGATATTCGATACACCGATCCTTATAAAAGGAGAAAATTAGATGATGATCTCAGTAGTCGTGAGTCGTAAAAGCAATCGGTTCTGAAAAAGCATAGATTTGCAGAGATGGGAGTTTCTGAGACACAATTTGCATGGCAGCAGCAACAATGCACACGTGGCACTGGGAACATGGTGGTTTTTATTGCTTCCTGCTCCAGCAATTAAAAGTATTCACATTTTTTATTGGGTGATAATGTGAATTTGGATTCAGGTTCATTGGTATCAAGTATCAACACAGATAAGGGGCACGACTAGCGTCTGAGGTAAATTATATTGTGTTTGTGTTATCATTATTACTTTTTAGCTGCCCTACTTATTTCGGTCTTGTACAAAAATGATACAAATAAAAAGAAGTGCCAAGACTTGAATGCTCAATGGAGGTGCATGACTCATCTTTTCTTGATACAAATATAAAGGAATGCTATTTGTTTGTTTTAGCGGGGAGTAGGGACAAAAATAAATTTGATTGTGTTACAAAAATTGAGTGCTTTTGTTACTGTGCGATTGCTGGTGTATTCTTACATTGTGTGAAGCCGAGCAAGGCAGCCAAAATTTTGTGCTTATGATGAAATATCTACAAAGCATGTACATGAAGAAGACGAGGATCTTGTCGTAGTTATTTTATTTTGAACTGGTCTGCTGATTTTCTTAACTTTGCCTTTGCTCATTTGGTTCAAGATGTCAAAGTTTTAGGGCATGAAGTAGAGATTGCTTTTCAGTAATGGGGGTCTTGCTTATGTTCCTTTCTTTATGAGGATATTTTTCTCTCCTGAACATTAGAATAATAAAATATCCAACACTTAATAGCAGAACAAGATAATAGTTGTGCGAGGTAGATAACTCTGTTGCCCATAATCAATTTGAATCTTAATTCCATGCTTTATCTCAGTGTTTCCTTCCTTCCTTGGAATTTCTAGGTAACAAGTAAACATGTTGAGGCCTTATTTTAATTGCTATTTCTTTTACTAATTGCTTTGTAATGTGCATGAATTTTGCTTTTATCTTTTCTTGTTTAGGGTGCCGAAAGCCAAATGCTTGCTTTGTTGGCTGCAATTTGCAAAGAATGCTATGATATCCATTCATTATTTCATTATTATAGACAATTTATTTTTTATTTTTGCATCATAGTTTTGCTAGTTGCGTTCTTTTAAAAATAGAGAATTAATATGGGACTCATGCATCAGATTTTTAAATCGTACGCATCACAAATGAAGTGAAAATTCATAACAATCACTCTTCTAAGATTTATGTGGACAAAGTCTCGCAAGACAAACACATTATGTGCCATCAATCAATGTAAAGTCATATTACAGGCTTTTTCACCAAAAAAAGATTAAAAAAATATTTATTTATGGATATACAACTAGACAACTGATATTATTTATTAATATACATTAGTTTTAGGAGCAATATAAATCGGTCAATAGTAGAATATTTTAGTACACAAATTGGTTAGCTATCAAACGATTTATGTATGACGCATTTTACTGTGCAATAATTTAACAGGTACATGTGGAAATAGTACCAATATTAAATCAGTTAACAACTGGCTGATTCATGTGCCCCAAAACGTTCCCAAGATAAACATTTTATGCAAGAGAGATTTTTTTTTCTTTTGTAGAGTGGGTGGCTAAAAAAAAATGACAAAAGATTTTTTATGGTTGCTCATTATAACTATGAGGTAATTTAAAACTCTTAAGATAGAATCCAATTTTGCTGTTAAAATTCAAAATTAAAATCATACTACTAAATTATTATTAATATTAATTATTCATTAATTAAATCTATTATAATCTCAAAATTTAACAAATTTTTATAAACTTAATTAAACAAAACTTATAGACTGAAATAAATATGAATATATATAAGTAAATAAATTAAGCATTATTAATCTCTTAATAATTTTAAACATTTAAATAAATATCATATATTAAAATCCATAAGCTAAATAAATTTAATTAAACATGCATATTATAAACTAAATTAAATTTATAAACAACAAAAAAATTTACTTTATTAATAAAATTATTTCAACTAATTATTTTTCTACAACTACAAAGATTAAAAATATTTTAAGTAATTAGTTTTTACAATACATAAATTAAAATACATGTACTATACTATTCAAATAAAAAAATACATAATTTTAAGTTATTTTTTCCTACAACTCCATAAAGTAAAAAAATTCATTAAAGTATTTCAAGTAATTTAGTTCTTACAAGTAAAAAATTAAGAATATTTCAATTAAACGAAGGATTTTGAATTGCAACTTGGCATTTGCCTCAGTAATAATAGTTAGTGCTTACTATTTGTAAAGTCAAGTTATCTGTTTGCTTCTTAATTAAGTTTTACTTATAACTAAAAGTGCAAATTATATTCCAATAAATAAATTATCTTTTTTTTTTGAAAAAAAATCTAACTTAGTTCTTATAATTGTATAAATTTTGGATTTTGACAGCAAAACTGAACTTCATTTTTGAAGTTTTGAATTACCTCACAGTTATAATGAACAATCATAAAAAGTCTTCCTGCCTTTTTTTTAGCTACCCACTCTACAAAGACAAAAAAAAAATCTCTCTCGCATAAAAAGTTTAGCTTGGGAACGTTTTGGTGCACATAAATCGGTCAGTTGCTAACCGATTTAATCCTGGCACGGTTTCCACATGTACCCATTAAATCATTGTAAAATAAAATGCGTCATACATAAATCGTTTGACAGTTAACCGATTTGTGTACTAAAACGTTCTACTTTTGCCTGATTTACATTATTCTTAAAACTAGTGTATATTAGTAAATAACATCAATCTGAATGTACTTTCGTAAATAAATATTTTTTAATTTTTTGTTGAAAAAGCCTGGTCCAAGTAGAGCAGTAGCACCATAACCATACTGCTACTTCCGGGTAATTCATCGTTCATTTTGAGTGATAGGAGGGCCCAAGAAGTTTCAACAATTAAAAAATGGTGAAAAGCAAACTAACATTTTTAAAGGAGCTAAATAAAGAAAAAGAACAGTAAAAAAAATTATCTCATATGAAGAATTCTGGATGCATCAGTCAAAAGAATAAGCTCCAGACTATTTGGAGGTTTATCCTAGTGATGATTTATGAGAGGAGAAGAGGCACCATGCTTAGTAAGAAAATCAGCGGCTTGGTTACATTCTCTATAGACATGAGCGATTAAACAGGTTTAATCCCGCTTCTTAAGATTATTGATGTTACACAACAAAGAAGCATACACATAAAAGGTAGAAGGAGAAGCTAACAGATGCCAAATCTCCAAACAATCCACTTCACGAACATAGCAATGGCCAAGCTCCCAGACAAGAGCTAAGCCATAATGCAAATCAAGAAGCTCAATATAGAGATTCTCAGCTCTAGGAATATGACCCCCATAACCAGTAATCTAAGTACCATTGCTACAATGAATCACACCACCAAATCTTATTGGATCAGGATTACCCAAATAATTACCATTAGAATGTAATTTCACAAAATTAATAGGAGGAGAATGCCACCTAACCCATTTAACAAAAGAAGGTTGTAGCCTATTTAAGTCAAAAACCGAAAAACATGAGTGTGTAAGTTGCCAAATACAGTTCAAAACTTTGCTTAAAGCAAGTTTCTCTCTATTGAAAGTTCGTATATTCTGACGATGCCACACAGCCTAAAGGGAGGAAAGAAAGAGAATACCATTAGGTCCTATAGCATTGGTCCGCATCCAAAAATGAAGTTCTTGAGAAGAAAAAAGAGGCTAGTGAACACACCACACACGTTCCCACACTTACCTAGTTAAAAAACAATCCCGAAAGCAATGCAAAGGGGATTCCACAGCATTCGAGCACTAAGTACAAAGGGAAGAGTTAGAAAAATCTCTATTATGCCGCAATTTATTAGTAGGGATGCTATTTCGGATGGCCAACCAAACCAGAAAACATACTTTAAAGAAAACTTTCAATTTCCAAATCCAATTCCAAGAGTAATCCATATCATCATCATGTTGAGAAAAAGTTAGCCAATTATACTCAGAAGAAACCTTATAGTACCCAAAGAGAGCACCCTTCCAGACAAAACAGTCGTCATACTCACCCCCCATGGAATGGGGGTCTCCCAAATTAGTTGATGGACTTGAGGAGTCAGATTCGTTCATAAATCATCAAAGTGCCAATTACCATTAACCCAACAGTCCTAAATCTTAAGCTAAGAATCTGATATATGGACAAAATCAACAAGATTATAAAAATGGCCTAATCAAGTCCAGCTACTATGCCAAAAGGAGGAAGTACCATCACCCAAATCCATTTTTGAGAACCTGCACCGTTTGCTACACAGCATGCCAAATAGGAGAAGAGCCACCGGGAACTAACATGCGAAAACATGAAATTCTTCTTGAAAAAAAGCATTTAATGTTTGTTATGAAGAAAAATAGTACTAGCAACGGCCGTTAATGAATGTTATTTAAAAAAGCTAAATGTAGTAAAATTATTAAATGATCAATTATCATATAATTTAATATTTTATAATATAATTGATATTTTATTACAAAATCATTATTATGAATCGTAAAAGAGTTAAGCTTAAAAATGGTTGCTTTATTGCTTTGAATTAAAGTTTGTCACTGGCTACTTATTTTCTACATAATGTTAATTTGTTACTATTGAATGACTAATAGTGTAAATAACGTTGTTATCCTTAAAATATTATTGCCTACTATTTGAAATTATTTGATCCTTCTTCGTAACAATACTTATTAAATTCTTTGAAATAATTTTAACACATTTGATCCTTCTCCTTGGACAATCTTTATTGACAATCCTCATCGTTAATTTTTACAGGGGAAAAAAACAGGGGAATTCAGGGAAAAAGAGCATGCTAACTCGGTTTCCACAGGGAAAAGGGTGGGTAACGGCGGAAAGGGAAAGGAAACCGAATACGAAAAAAGAGCCTTTACTCTGAACGATAGGATAAGAGAACGCTGTTCTGGATTGAAAATCTCTTTTCTAATCATTTTTTTTTTTGTCTTTTATCATCTTGTCTTTTACCACACCTACTTAACTATTTGGTACGATTGACTACTAATAATTACATGCTGTCTCGTACTTATAGTTTATTAATACTTGCTTGGTTTTCTGAGACCCAAACACCGCAACAAAGGTCCATTCTCACACTTAGCTTCTTTAATTTCTCAGTTGCCATGGCTTCGCAACCTGTCTGTTCCTCTTCTTCCTTCAGCTATGGATATTCCTATGATGTGTTTCTTAGCTTTAGAGGCGCTGATACTCGCCATGGTTTCACGGGACATCTCTACAAAGCTCTATGTGACAAGGGAATCCACACTTTCATCGATGATGAGAATCTTGAGAGGGGAGAGGAAATCACACCCTCACTTGCCAAGGCAGTTGAAGAGTCTAGGATTGCCGTCCCAGTGTTCTCCACCAACTATGCTTCTTCTCCTTTTTGCTTGGATGAACTTGTCAAGATCATGGAGTGCTTTAAGGCAAATGGTCGGTTGGTTTTGCCTGTTTTCTACAAGGTGGATCCTTCTGATGTGCGATATCAAAACGGTAGTTATGAAAAAGCAATGGCTAAGCATGAGGAGAGGTTTGAGGATGACACGGAGAAGGTGAAGAAATGGAGGGAGGCTCTGAGTCAAGTGGCTAATTTGTCCGGCTATCATGTCAAACATGGGTACCTGTTATATTGTTTCTTTAGTTGCTTTTTATTTGTCTATATATATATATATATATATAAGCTTCGACCTCACATATTACCCTGTCTTGTTGGGCAGGATTGAATATGAACACAAGTTTATTGGGGAGATTGTGGGGGCTGTCTCGAAAAAGGTCAAGCGTATTATTTCGCATTCTTTGATTACTGGTTGGAGTGGAGTACCAAATGTCAAAAGTAACTTCTCTTCTAGGTGTTGGGTCTAATGATGGAGTCCACATGGTAGGGATCCATGGAATTGGAGGAATAGGAAAAACAACGCTTGCTCTAGCTATATATAACTCGATTGCTGATCATTTTGAAGGTTCGTGTTTCCTTGAAAAGGTGAGAGAAAATTCAAATACAAATGGATTGGTACATCTTCAAAACATTATTCTTCTTGAATTATTAGGAGAGAAGGAAGTTAAGATAACAGGTGTTCAACAAGGAATTTCAACAATACGGCATAGGCTCCAAAGAAAGAAGGTACTTTTGATTCTAGATGATGTTGACAAACAGAAGCAGTTACAGGCTATTGCTGGAAAATCTGATTGGTTTGGTCCTGGCAGCATAATCATCATTACAACTCGGGACAAACATTTGCTAGTAAGACATGGGGTTGAAAGAACATATGAGGTAGAGGGTTTAAATGTCTCAAAGGCTCTTTAATTGCTTAGTTGGAAAGCTTTTAAGACTATCAATGTCAATCCAATTTACATGTACGCTTTAAAACGTGCAGTAACTTATGCTTGTGGACTTCCGTTGGCTTTGGAAGTAATAGGTTCCAACTTGTTTGAAAAAGGTATAGAAGAATGGGAATCTGTATTAGATCGATATGAAAATATTCCCAATGATGAGATTCATGAGATTCTTAAAATAAGTTTTGATGATTTAAAGGAAGATGAACAAAGTGTTTTCCTTGACATTGCTTGTTGCTTCAAAGGATATGAATTACTAGAGGTTGAAGAGATACTTCATGCTCATTATGGGAGCTGCATGAAATATCATATTGGAGTATTGGTTGAAAAATCTCTAGTAAAGATCGATTTGTCTAGTACAGTGACATTACATGACCTAATAGAGGATATGGGTAAAGAAATTGTCCGACGGGAGTCACCGAAAAAGCCTTGGAAGCGCAGTCGATTATGGTTCCATGAAGATATAGTTCAAGTTCTAGAAGACAATCAAGTAAGACTGATATGGTTACTTTGTTCTTTATCATTATATTTGATTTATTTCTCTTGGCTGTTGTATGTTGATGAAAAGTCAATTATTCTTTGTTTTGTATCTCTTATTACCGTATTAATTCACTGTTGTTTTTTCCCATTACAATATATAAATTTTTTGGAATATGAGTGTTGAAATGCTTGCTTACATAGTTATAAACATATATTATGGTTGATTTATGTTTTGTTTTTGTTTTTTTCAATTCAAAGGGAATGGATGAAACCGAAATCGTACATCTTGATTTCCCTCCATCAGTAGAAGAGAAAGAAGTAGAATGGGATGGAAATGCCTTCAAGACCATGAAAAATCTCAAAACACTTATTATCAGAAACAGTCATTTTTTGAAAGGTCCCGAATATCTTCCGAATAGTTTAAGGGTGCTAGAATGGTGGAGATATCCCTCACAGAGTCTGCCACATAATTTTGATCCAAAGAATCTTTCCATATTCAATTTACCTGACTATTGCTGCTTGTCATTCAATTTGGCTTGCTCACTGAAGGCAGGTTCATTTTTCTGATATTTTATGTAAATGTATTAACTTTAAAATTGTTCATTTGATTGATGTTTCTTTCTTTTCCCCGCTTTTTTATTGCAGAAATTTGTAAAGCTGAACATTTTAAATTTTGACTATAGCCAATATTTAACAGAGATACCTGATGTATCTGGGGCTCCAAATTTAGAAATATTGTCGTTTCAAAATTGTGAAAATTTGACCACAATTCACAATTCTGTTGGTTTCCTGGATAAACTCAAAATCTTGAATGCTTTGCAGTGTAGCAAGCTTAGTAGTTTTCCACCCATCAAGTTGCCCTCTCTTGAAGCACTCCATCTTTCATATTGCTCAAGCCTTGAAAATTTTCCAGAAATACTGGGAATGATGGAAAATATAACACGACTTGATTTAAAGGCCACCATGATGAAACACTTGCCATTTTCTTTCCGAAATCTCACTCAGTTGCGAAAATTATATCTACAAGGTTGGAGAGTGAAGTTTGAGATATCGATAACAAGTGGCGAGGTTATCGCCCCCGGATTGTTCGGGTGCCCATCACCAACACAGGACGAGGGTGACGAACCTGTGAGCTCAGTGGTATTTTCAAATTTGGAATGTCTTCATCTCAAGATGTGTGCGCTATCATATGATGATATCCTAATCGGTCTTGCATTGTTTGCTAATGTGAAAGAATTAGACCTATCATATAGTTATGTCCTGAGACTTCCTGTATGCATCAAAGAATGTCGCTTTCTATGGAATCTTAGAGTGGATAATTGTGGGGATCTTCGGGAAATGACAGGGATTCCACCAAACTTGAAGCATTTCTCAGCATTAAACTGCAAATCTTTTACTTTCTCATCTATAAGCATGTTATCGAATCAGGTTTTTTTTGTTTTTTATTTTATTTACTTGACTTATAACTGATATTCATGTTGATTCGGACTCTACTTAATGTTGATAAACATGTGAGTCATGACTAACAGGACCTGCACGAGGCTGGAAACACCATGTTCATTTTGCCAGGATCTAGGGTTCCAGAGTGGTTTGATCACTGCAGCAGGGGATCATCAATTTTTTTCTGGTTTCGCAACAAGTTCCCTGCCTTAGCTTTAGCTTTCTGTCTTGCTCGCGGAGATTGCTCATCCTCATTTAGAATCGGCGTGCTCATAAATGGCAATAAGCCTTTCCTTGGCTCTGAGCCTCATAAATTCACTATCGGTATGGACCATATATTTCTTTTTGATCGGCGGAAGATAAGATTCAAAGATAATCTGGATAAAGTGCTTTTGGAAAATGAATGGAACCATGCTGAGGTTTCATTAACAGTTGCAACTTATGAACGGATTGATGTGGACTATGAGATCCCACCTAGAAGGTTCACAAAAGAAAGCGGAATCCATGTATTCAAGCAAAAAAGTACCATGGAGGATATTCGATTCACTGGTCCTTATATAAGGAAAAAATTAATTAGATGATGGTCTCAGCAGCAATGATGTATGGATTTGTTCTCATGCATGGGGTATTGGGCACACACAAGTTTTTGTTTGCTTCCTGCTCTAGCAATGCAATCATTGAATGATAATGTGAATTTGGATTCAAGTTCAGTAGTATCAACACTGATAAGGGGAGCAACTAGTGTTCAAGGTGAATCCGCATGTTGTGTAATCGCTGCTATTGCTTTTAATTGCTCCATTTATTTGGATCTTCTGTATAAATGGAACAAACAAAAAGAAGAACTAGGACAAGAGTTCTTCAGGGATGTGCATGATTAATCTTTTTCTTGAAGAAAACATAAACTCAATTTGCATTTTTCAATAGTTTCAAAAAATAGAAATTGATTGCATTGCAGAAATTGATTACTTGTGTTACTTGTTGGATTGTTGCTGTGTACTTATAATGGAAGAGGCCAAGTGTCGCAACCGAGATCGCGACGGGGACGGCGAATTTAGGAAAAGAGAATTTTTATTGAAAATTAATGGAGTCGCCACCAAGTTTATTAAATTGGGAAAACATTGGAAAAAACCCATTTATTTTAAAAGATGATCTTTGAAACCAGATTATGAGTTCGGGAGTCGGTTATGCATAGGGAAGGGTATGAAATTAATCTTACGCACTTTAAGACACCCGTCCCAGACTGCACTTAGTAAGTTATGCAAATTAATTAACAGTCTTCGAAATCCCTATTTAAATAAAGAAAGAACTACGCAAAATACTCACAAATCAAATGAACAAATTATGAAAATTTAATTTTGGCTTGACAGGGATCACCTGCTCCTACGTATCCCCTGGTGCAATAGGGAACTCAAAGTCACGTAGTTCTGTAAAAAATGCTTGTGGGTTGATAGACTTTAATTATTAAGAAAAGAATTTGCAACAAGATACGCAAAATCCGTTATTATACGGAACCCAAGTTGACACTGGGTCACTCAATGAATTCAAATAACAATGAAGGTAACATCTGATACTCAATCATCGTTATCGGACATTGCATGGATTAAAGAGATCCTTATGAAGAAGCAATTCTTTTAGAAAATGGAATCCGTTCTCGCACAGGATTTAAGTTAGCACTTAGCTACTCAATAAACCCTTATGATTCAATAACAATAAAGATAACATTTGTTACTCAATTATCATCGTTGATCATTGCATAGATTAGAACAAATCTTGTCAGATCAATGAAAATCCATTTGTGCACGTAATACTGAGTTAGCACTGAATTTCTTCAATGAATCCTTATGATTCAAAAATAGTGAAGATAACATTTGCTATTCAATCACTATTATCGAACATTGCACAAATATAAAAAGATTTTAGAAAAGGTTGTTTTAAAAAAAACAAAGAAAATTTCTTTTGTTTTTATTTCTTATTTTTAAAACAAAATTCTAATTTTACAGGAATTAACAAAGTTAATTCATAAATGCAAACACAATTAATTTGGACCAAAGAGCATAAACATATAAAAGAATTAAAATGAGCAGAAAATTAATTTAAAAACATAGTTATACACACAACACATAATCATATAAAATAATCAAACTAATAAATACACCAAAAATACACACTTAATTCGAGCAACACACCAAAAATATACATATAAAAAAAACATCACAAGCGCACAATTGGTTCAAACAAAACGTATAAATATATAAAATAATAAAACTAATAAAATAAAATAAAATAAAATAGAATAAAATAAAATAAAATCACAAACACACAACCATGTAAAATAAATAAACTAGAAATGCAAAATTATTACAATTACATAATTAATGTAATCAGAACATATAAACACAAAGTATTTAAACTAAAAAAGGTAAAATAAATATAACTAAGCAAAAAAATAACACTCCAATTATGAACTTGTAAAATTAATGCAGAGACAAAATTATTTATTTAAGTAAAAACATTAACAAAATATAATAACTAAAGACTAAAAGCGAATCAAGGGTCCTAACTACCATATTTTTGTATTTTTAAGATTTTAAACATAAAATGCACTAAAATGTTAAACAAATGATTACATCAATTCTTAAAACGATTTATTTAATCCTACTCAAAAGAACACTCTCTCCCTCTCTTTTTATTTTAAACTTAAACTAACTAACTCTTAAATAGACAAACCTCAAAACCAAAAATTTAACAAAACAAAATAAATCCAAGTTTAAACACATAATTTGAAAATTTATTCTAACAAATACTAATCCAAACCAAAATAAACTCAAAATTCCTTTTTTATTTTATTAATTTAAAATTATCCCTAAATTAAACTCTACCCACTCCCCAAACATACCCACATGCTCTCAGCCACTCATATACAAACACACGCACACGCATACACCCACACATGCGGCTCTCTTTCTTTCACATGCTCACATGCACATGCTCATGTCACATATATACCAAGCACATGCTCATACCCACACATAACACATACATCACTTCCTTTTCTCTGCAACACACACATACCCATTTCTTTTATCATATGCACACCCCATTACACAGAGAGATAAAAAGAGAGACCAAGCAAAGAGAGAGTGAGGGGGTGAGGGCGCTGATTATGCCGGGAAAAAAAGGGAGACCGCCAGCCGGGCATGGAGAGAAGGAGGCCTTCGTTCAGCGACCACAAAGAGGGCGGACGTCTTCCGGAGAGAGTGAAGGAGTTTGGCCCTGAGTGGGGCAAGGCGAGATGGTGGTTTGGCGTGAGGAAGTCGCGGTGCATGGGAGGTAGATCGGCGATGGGCTCATGGAGGGGCTGAGCTTCTCGATCTGAAAAGGAAGGCCTCAGATATGAAGCTTGCCATGATGGCAGCAGGACGGCGAGATGAAGCTTGGTGGGGGCTTTGGGTTATCGGCAATTACCGGAAGCAGAGAGGCGGAGTGAAGGGGAGCTCGCGATCACTTAGGGAGTGGCGCTGGGCTCTTGCGGTGGTCTTTGGACCTCGCGACCGCGATCGGGCTTTACGGTGGCGGATCCGAAAACGAGACCAGCGACCCGTGAACTCCGGCGGCGGTGACCGGGTTTGGCAGCGATGGTGAAGAAGTAGAGATTGAGGATAGTGGAGGCGTGGTGGAAGGATGAGATGGAGAGCAAGAAAAGAAGAAGATGATGGGAATGGTAGTTGCGGTGGTTGATGGAGGCTTTGGGTAGTGGCTTGGTTATTGTTGCTGAAGACTGCGGGATTGAGAAGAGATGATGATGGTTTCGATGAAGGAGAATGAGAAAGGAGGAAGATGGTGGAAAGGGTAGGACAAGCAGAGGCCGCGGCTATGGAGGTGGGAGCCGCGGCCTCCCTCCTCTCTCTTTTTTAATTTTTTTCTAAACTGAATGATACTTGATGAATACCTGTATACTGATTATCGCTCCCGTTCTTCTTCCTGGTATTCTTGCTGGATTTGGATTGACCTCCTCCTTGTATCTGTTGGCTCCCCTGGAAATCTAGCTGAAATGCTGCCGATTTTGTTTAAAATTTTCAGTCGTTGCTCTATGTTTGAGAGGTGTTTTTGATATCAGCCTGTATGAGTGTTTTTTTTTCGATCCCCTTCCTCCTTGTTACAGCTGGTTATTTGTATTGAGATGGCATTGATTAACTAACTGATATCTCCATGCTCTCTGAACTGCAGGAACTCCAAATGGAATTGTTCCCCACGCTTCTGCAGCTGGCTCCACTACCCATCTCCATGCGCGGCTGAAGCAGGAGGCACGTGGGTGCTGAAGTGGGAGGCCAGAGCATGCCCCATGCTGTTGTGCTCTCTTCAATTTTTTATATATTTTTTTTTGTATTTTTCTTTTTCTTTTGTTTTATGAACATGAATAAAAAAAAAAAAAAAACTAGGCTGACATGATGAAATGGACATTTTTTAATTTTTGTGAGTACAATAAACAGAAAATCTTTTTTCTTAAAAGAAATGCATGAATGACTATAGATGTAAATTTTTGAATTTTTGGTTTAAGGAATTGGACAAAATCGGGTGTTCACACCAAGCAAGCCAGTTAAAAATTTGTACATGTGATGAAATTGCAGATAAGTATGAACATAAAGAAACCAATCATTTAGTTTTAATTTCTCTATTTCAAACGTGTCTGCTGACTTTCTGATAGAGGAACCTAGACCATGCAGCCATCACCAACCCACTTGAGCAGCCATCACCAACCCACTTGAGACCATGCACCACCAACCACCACCCATGTGAAGAGCCCATTTTTTTGACTATTGTTGCAAGTTGTTTGAATTTCATTTCAAGATGTTTGTTGTTGATTCATTGTATCCTTATCATTCCAAATGCTTCCTTATCATCCTTGGTTCCTAAAATCACTATAAATAGGGCCAAATACCTTATGTAATATCATCATTGAGTTTAAGAATAATTTGAGTTTGTGAGAGCTTTCTCTCTTGTTTCTGAGCCATTTTGGTATTCAGAGCAAGGTTTTATCCCTGAGTTGAGTTTTGAGTGAAGAAATCAGCGGAAAGCTTGAGTTTTTGGGTGGTGTTTAAGTGCACCAAGGCTGCCCCCTCCGAACTCCACTTTACGGCCATTTTTCGCCAAAACTAACGCCGCCATTGCGTCCGGAAGGTCAAAAAACCTTTGGGTAGCAAGTTTCACGGCCAACGGAGCCTCCACGCGCCGCCACGGGCTTCGCCGGAAAATTCGCTGGTAAAGTCGCCGGAGTTGCAGAACCACCGTGAGCCACCATCGGACCACCGTGAGCCGCCACCGGAAATTCACTGGAAAACCAGAGGTAGAAGACGACCACGTCACCAGCCACATCAGCCTGCTGTGTCCAGTCAGCGACACATCATCCACTAACCATCGCCACGTGTCACAAGTGACCACGTCAGCAGACCAGTCACCAGGAGGTTCAGAAAATTGCACTTTAGCCCCTTAACTTTTGATAATTGCAATTTAGTCTCTGAACTTTTAAAAAATTACAATTTTGCCTCTTAACTTTTCAAAATTACCTTTTTACCCTTACTTATCAAAATTACCATTTTACCCCTCATTTCTAGAATTTTACCTAGCCTTCCAAAATTACATTTTTGCCCTCCAAAGTTCATAAATTGTAATTTTGGCCCAATACCTATTTCTAAAGTACCAAATTCCTATAAAATTCCAAGTATCTTTCTGTGGTTGCAGCTATTGTACGATCTTCCACATCGTAAAAATAATTTGTTATTGGAAAAGAAATTGTGGGATTGTAAAGGCACATTCGAGAAAGGTCTGGCTAAGGAAAGACTTGGTTTTTAAGGACGCTTAGCGCCACCTCTCTTTCCTGGGAACTTCCCTGGTGTTCTAATTACAAAACTATAATCTCCGATCCGGTAACCTGGTACTTCACAAATTTTCCCTACACACAAAATGCCTCCAAGAAGACAAAATGAAGCAACTCTCCGAGAGATTCAAATGGAAGAAATGAAGAGACAAATCCAACAGTTACAAGAAACTGTAAATGCACAACAAGCTCTGTTAGAAGCACATCACATGCAATCAGATAATGATGAATCTAGCCGTCGTCCGCAAAGACAACCCTTTAGACATGATGACATCAAGGTAGATATTCCAGATTTTGAAGGGAAACTTCAACCAGATGAGTTTGTTGATTGGCTTCAAACTGTTGAGCGAGTATTTGAGTACAAGGAGATACTAGAAGAAAAGAAAGTGAAGATCATTGCTGTGAAGTTAAAAAAACACGCTTCTATTTGGTGGGAGAATCTTAAAAAGAAGCGTGAACGAGAAGGGAAAAGCAAGATCAAGACATGGGAGAAATTGCGTCGAGAACTAACTCGAAAGTTCTTGCCTACTCATTATTATCAAGATAATTTCATTCAACTACAGAATCTTCGACAGAAGAACTTGTCTGTAGAAGAATACACCAGAGAATTTGAGAAGTTGATGATGAAGTGTGACATCCAAGAAAGAGAGGAGCAAACAATAGCTCATTATCTGGGAGGACTAAACACTGACATTGCCCATCCAGTTCAGCTCCAACAATATTGGTCCTTAGACGATGTTATCCGTCTAGCCATAAGAGTAGAGAAACAAATACCCAGAAGGTCTTTTAACAGAACTTTTTCCTCCACTGAAAATCCTTCCTATACCCGCAAAACACCCACAGATCAACCCGATTTCAAGCAAACCTCCATCCAAACCCATCACCACCGAAAACAAAACCAAGGTCGTCAAATGTTTCAAATGCCAAGGTTTTGGTCATATAGCCTCCAATTGCCCAACCAGGAGAACCATTACCATCATCAAAGGAGAAGCTTATGAAGGAATTGAACAAGAAGAAGATCCAGAAGAACCTGAAGGAGAAGAGAAGCTAGAGCCAGTATATGATGAAGAGGTCAACTGCTTTGCTGATCATGGAGAATCCTTAGTGATTCGACGAAGTTTACACACAATGTCAGCAAAAGAAGAACCATGGCTAAGGCATAATATCTTCCATACTCGTTGCACTTCACAGGGAAAAGTTTGTGACGTTATCATCGATAGTGGAAGCTGTGAAAATGTAGTGTCCAACTACATGGTGGAGAAATTGAAGATGCCAACACAAAACCATCCAAATCCATACAATTTACGATTGGCTCAACAAAGGTAGTGAAGTGAGGGTTTCTCATGCCTTGTGACCTTTTCCATCGGTCAAAAGTACCAAGATCAAGCATGGTGTGATGTTATTCCTATGGATGCATGTCACCTTCTCCTTGGAAGACCTTGGCAATATGATCATCGTGGTTTGTATGACGGTTATACCAACACTTACTCCTTCGTCAAGGATGGAGTAAAAGTCAAGTTAACTCCTCTATCACCAAGTGAAGTTAATGAAAGCAAGAAGGAATCAAGACCACTGGTGACCTTGGTGACAAAAGAACAATTAAAGATAACAACAGAGGAAGCTCAGAACATGAGATTTGTTCTACTGTTTGAATCAAATGAAGAAACCATTCTTCCAGTAGAAGTTAAACACATGCTAGCTGAATTCCCTGATGTTGTGCCCAAGGAAATTCCTCATGGACTACCACCAATGCGAGACATCCAGCACGCCATTGACTTTATTCCTGGAGCAGTCATTCCTAACGGACCGACTTACGAATGAGTCCTCAGGAGCACACTGAAATCCAACGTCAAGTTGAAGAACTTTTGAAGAAAGGGTTGATACGAGAAAGCGTTAGCCCTTGTGCTGTTCCTGCAATTTTAGTACCCAAGAAGGATGGTAGTTGGAGAATGTGTGTCGATAGTCGAGCTGTTAATAAGATTACCATCAAGTATCGATTTCCAATACCAAGACTTGATGATCTGCTAGATCAGCTGTATGGTGCTGATATCTTTTCCAAGATTGATCTTCGTAGTGGATACCATCAGATCAGGATCAAGCCAGGAGATGAATGGAAGACTGCTTTCAAAACCAGAGATGGTCTATATGAATGGTAGTGATGCCCTTTGGTTTATCTAATGCCCCAAGTACATTCATGCGCTTGATGAATCAAGTACTTCGACCGTTCATTGGAAAATTTGTAGTTGTCTACTTTGATGATATTTTGATCTACAGCAAAGGCAAAGAGGAGCATTTAGAACACCTTCGACAAGTGCTACAGGCACTACGGGAACAAAAACTTTATGCCAATCTGCAGAAATGTTCTTTCTTGACCAATGAAGTGACTTTTCTGGGTTACATCATCACTGCTGAAGGCATTCGAGTTGACCCAAGCAAGGTCGAAACCATCCACAGTTGGCCAATTCCAAAGTCAATCCATGATGTGAGGAGCTTCCATGGATTAGCTTCATTTTATAGAAGGTTCATAAAAAGTTTTAGCTCCATTGCTGCCCCATTAACAGATTGCATAAAAGGAGACAAGTTCCAATGGACAGAGCGAGCGCAGAAAAGTTTCGAACAGTTGAAGAAATGTTTGGTAGGCGCTGTGTTAGCCCTTCCAAACTTTGATCAAGTATTCGAAGTCAGTTGTGACGCTTCCAACACTGGAATTGGTGTTGTCTTAAGCCAAGAAGGCCATCCTATAACTTTCTTCAGTGAAAAGCTCAACGATGGTAAACTCAAGTACTCCACTTATGACAAGGAGTTCTATGCCATTGTCCGTGCCCTACAACATTGGAGTCATTATCTGTTGTACAAAGAATTTATTCTCTATTCTGATCATGAAGCCCTCAAGCATTTGAATTCTCAACAGAAGATCAATCGCAGACATGCTTTGCTTGAGTGAGTTCCTCTGACCTTATCCATTCTTACTTAAACATAAGGCGGGAGTTCAAAATCTTTGTTGCAGATGCTCTCGATGAGCGTCACACACTACTATCTACTCTCCAAATAAAGGTAGTAGGCTTTGAGACAATCAAGGAGCTATATAAAGATGATCCTGATTTCCAAAAATTTTGGAATCTAACAGAATCACAATCCTTCCAAGACTACTACAGGCATAAAGGATTTTTATTCAAAGGGAAAGCTTTATGCATTCCTCAGTGCTCACTACGGGAATCCATTATCTGGGAGACCCATGATGGAGGATTAGCAGGACATTTTGGAAGAGATAAAACTGTGGCTTTAGTAAAAGAAAGTTTCTTTTGGCCAAGGCTTGAAAGAGATGTCAACAAACATATTCAAAGATGCAGAATCTGCCACTTGGCAAAGGCCAAAAGCCAAAACACAGGGTTATATATTCCACTTCCCATTCCAGAAGCACCTTGGGAAGATGTAAGTATGGACTTTGTCCTTGGACTACCTCGAACTCAGCGACAGAAGGATTCCATAATGGTAGTTGTGGACAGATTTTCAAAGATGGCCCACTTTATTCCCTGCCAGAAGACCAATGATGCTGTTCAAGTTGCTGACTTGTATTTCAAAGAAATTGTGCGTCTTCATGGAATTCCTAAAACCATCACTTCTGATCGAGACGTGAAATTCTTAAGCCACTTTTGGAGAACCTTATGGAAAAAGATGGGTACCAAGCTCCGATTCGATGGTGCGGTCATCCACAAACAGATGGGCAAACAGAAGCAGTCAACCGACTTTTGGGAAATCTACTTCGAAGTTTTGTTGGTAAAAATTTAAAACAGTGGGATATTATTCTGGCCCAAGTTGAATTTGCTTACAACAATTCAACTAATCAAGCCACTGGAAAATGTCCATTTGAAGTAGTCTATGGCACTCGTCCACACGATCATTTGGATTTGACCCTTCATCTAATAAGCAACAATATAGTTCGGATGCGGATAAGCCGAGCAAAAGAAATAAAAAAGTTGCATGAGCAGGTCCGAGAGCAGATCAACAAACAAAATTCAAGGTATAAAGCTCAGCGTGACAAGCATCGAAAGCGACAAATTTTTAAAGTTGGAGATTTGGTATGGATACATCTGCGAAAGGAACGTTTTCCAAATCAACCAAATGCTAAGTTGTCACCTAGAGCTGATGGACCATTCAAAGTCGTGCAAAAAATTAACGACAATGCTTACAAAGTCGAACTACCAGGAACATATGGTGTCTCTGCAACTTTTAACATCGCTGATCTTTCGCCATATTTGGATGATGAGACAGAACTAAACTCGAAGGCGAGTTCTCTCCAACCCAGGGAGTATGATAGAGGAACCTAGACCATGCAGCCATCACCAACCCACTTGAGCAGCCATCACCAACCCACTTGAGACCATGCACCACCAACCACCACCCATGTGAAGAGCCCATTTTTTTGACTATTGTTGCAAGTTGTTTGAATTTCATTTCAAGATGTTTGTTGTTGATTCATTGTATCCTTATCATTCCAGCCTGTTTCCTTATCATCCTTGGTTCCTAAAATCACTATAAATAGGGCCAAATACCTTATGTAATATCATCATTGAGTTTAAGAATAATTTGAGTTTGTGAGAGCTTTCTCTCTTGTTTCTGAGCCACTTTCTAACTATGTTCGTGCAGTTCAAGATGTGAAAGTTTTAAGGCATGAAATAGTGATTGTCTTTCAGTTGAATACTTTGAGCAACAATTTCAATTATATGTAGTTCCGGGTGCAATAGTGGATACTTGGAGTATGAAAAAGGCTGGACGAAATTTTATATATGTGTGTAAGATCCCTTTACTTTTTTGTTAAATGATTCTTTGGTGATTAGGAACGGGAGAAATCATAATAAATGTTATTTGTTTTGCTTCTGTTCTTTTTCTTTTGAAATATTTTTCTCTCCTGAGCATTAAATTAATAGATATTCAACACTCAATAATAGAACAAGATAATAGTTGTGCAAGGTTGAACCCTGTTGCTTTAGTCAATTTGAATATTTATTCTTTGCTTTATCTTATGTTTCCTTCCATCCTTGAAATTTCTAGGTAAAAAGAAAACATGGGGAGGCTTGATTTGAATTAATGGCCATGTCTATGACTCATTGTGTTAGTTTGTGACTTCTGCTTTTATCTGTATTTGTCAGGATGCCAAAGGAGGGTGATTGTCCTGTAGGCTGCAAAAAAGTACCATGACTTGTATTCATTATAGACAAGTTATTCTACTTTTTGTTCATAAATTTGCGAGTTCTGTACTTGAGAGAATTGATTTTGGACATGCATCACATTCATATATTTACTTTGTACAAAGTATCAAAAATGAAGTAAAAATTCACAGATGATAGCTCATAATAGCTTTATGTGAACGAAGTCTCACAAGACAAACATTATGTCTCATCAATCAATATAAATTCATATTACTTAACCAAGCTTCAGCTTTTAGACAAGCTGCATTCTCATTTCTAAACAACAGCTCACCTAAAATCAAAGAGGATGCTAACGGGCTACGTTATTCCACCACCACTTACCGGTAACATTGCACTGCTCATATGCTTACCTTCACAACTCTTTTTGACCACAGACCATATCATTCTTCCATCACGCGAAGCACAAGCAGCATGTATTTCTTTGTAAACAGCCACTATTTCTTGATAGTTTCTGTAAAAAAGGACATCATGGATCATGCTAATGAAAAGTTTTAGAATAAAAAACAAGAGACCAATAAAGTGACAGTTGGAAGGAGATTAAATCAATGCAAAACAGGATAGTCATGAACATGAGACTCTCAATGCAACAATCTCATCTTTCTATCAGCGAAAAAAAACAACAGAAAGAATAATAATTAATGATTCACAAAGCAACCCTGTTCTTGCTTAGCCTTATTTTACGGTCTTCCCCTTCAGAGCTTCTGTCGCTGTTCTTTGTCTCTCATACTGTAATTTTTCAAGTGATTTTTTTTCCAACAGGTCTTGCATTGTTTGGTAATGTGAAAGAATTAGTTAGACCTGTCATGTCAAGCAATAATTGTCCAATTCTTTCCGGCATGCATCAAAGAATGTTCTAAGGAAGCTTAAAGTGAATGATCGCCAGCATCTTCGGAAGATTAGAGGGATTCCACTGAAGTTGGGACATTTCTCAGCATTAAACTGTGAATCCTGGACTTCCTCTTGTACAAGCATGCATGTTACTGAATTACGTTTTGTTTTTTTCATCTACTTGTTCATTATTAGGATAGTAGTTAGATTATAACCATTGAGTTAGTAAGTTAGTTATTATGGATGTTTTGGTTTACCATAGTTAGTTATTAATTAATTATTAGGACAGTTGCAGTCCTGTCCCTCGTGTCCCATGGTATTGTATTATATATATACACTGGTTTCAACACTACAGTGGCTTAACAGTTTTCAATAACATCAGTTCATATAGTTCATTGCTTTGGCACTTCACGTGATAATATTCACTGATGTTCATATTGACTCAATCTAATTAATGGAGAAACAATTTACATGTGGCACTGGGAACATGGTGATCTGTATTGCTTCCTGCTCCAGTAACGCAACCGTTGGATAATAATGTGAATTAGGATTCAAGTTTATTGGTATCGACACAGATAAGGGCACCGCTAGTGTCCAAGGGATATTATATTGTGTGTATGTGCTGTCCTCATTATTACGAATTTTGGTTGCCGTATTTAGTTTGATCATGTACATAAATGATACAAACAAGGAAGAAGTACTGGGACTTGATTGCTCAACGGAGGTGCTTGATTAATCTTTTAGTTGAAACTACCATAAAGGAATAATATATATTGGTTTGTTTCAGCAGGGTTTTGGAACAAAAATCAAATTTGTGTTACAGAAATTGAGTGCTTTTGTTACTGCTGGAATTCTGCTGCGTACTTACAATGTGAGAAGCTGAGGAAGCCAGTTATAATTTTGTGCATATGGTGAAATCTCCAAAAAGTGTGGATATAAAGAAGATGAGGATTTTATCTTAATTACTATATTTTGAACTGGTATTACGATTTTCTTAACTTTGCCTTCGCTCATTTGGTTCAAGACGTGGAATTTCAGGGCAATTTCAATTTTGTACTTAGTAGTTTCAGCAGCAATTTAGATGGTATGCAGAATCTTGAAAGTGATAGTGGGTAACTGGAGTTGGAATATAAATACAACAGATCTTGCTTATGTTCTTTTTCTTATGTAATATTTTTCACAAACTATCTTCTTCTAAGATTTATGTGAACGGAGTCTCGAGAGAAAACTGCATTATGTCGCATCGGTCGATAGAAAATCATATTACTTGAACAAGCTTTTGGACAAGCTAAATTCTTACGGTTATCGTTTACTAAGCAGAAGGATCAGATGTATTAAAATTATCAAAAGAATTTAATAAAAAATTATTACGAAAGAAAGATCAAATAATTTCAAATACTTAATAACATCTTAAGAATTACAACGATATTTACACTATTACTGTATGTTTGATATGTTGTATTATGCATGGTAAAATAGGTTAATACTATACGTTATACCATTATTCATTGTTTAAGCTTATTCATCATAATCACTTATATGCCAAAATGTTGTATAATTTAATCCAGTATGAGGAAATCGGATTAGACTTGATTAACTTTTAATGTATAATCACTTTTATTTTTCAATATTTTACTAAAATAAAGTAATTCTTAATAAAATTATGGTTTTGTCATCAATACCCATGGGGCATGTATCCTTGTATAATCAATAATTGTGATTTAGTTTTGGATGTTTAACTCAAATAAAATGAAAAAGAAGAGATGTTACATAGCAGTCCTATTTTCCAGTTTATTACATATATGTCCTTGTTTCAATTTAATAGAAGTCGATTTGAGTTGACATCCTTTATGTTGCAATTTTTTGTTATACTAAAGTCGACTAGAATCGACTTTTATTATGCCAACACGGCAGGGATAGGTCGTGTCAAGTCAACTCATGTCGGTGGGCCTAAAATGCACTAAAGTCGACTAGAATCGACTTTCAAAGTCAATTAAAATCTTTATGGAAAGATGTTAGAACGTGTCAGAAATAGTTTCAAGTCGATTGCAATCGATTTACAAATACAGCTCCAAACTCTACTTGCATAACAATGAAAAAATTGAATGAGTTCTGATACAAATTTTGGTGAGAATATAGCAGAGAGTTACGTTCATATTCTTTTCCATTATGATGATGAGATTATAAACATAATTGAGGGTGAGACATTCATTAGTGATAATGAAGTCTAATTGGTTGTCTGTGCACCTATTAGTTTGTTGGAATTACATAGCAAAATATTAGAAGAGTATGAGGGTAACAACAAGCAAATAGAGAAAATATTTTATCAGATCCTAGTTGATATTGGGTTAAATAGGATCTGATATAGAAAGCTTCGAATTCAAAAAGACAAGCACATCAATCACATGTTTGTTTATTTTCACACATTTGCCAAAGTTTGTACAATAGATCTATTTCTCGAACTCCAAGATGGTTCTTTAAACTCTAGAGGTTCAAGGCCTAGTCCCGCATTTGTTGACGAACCAAATGCATCCACATCCCTTGAAGTTCCACGTGATCATGTCTAAAGGGCATATGCAGCAGATGATGATATGGCTTCTCTAAGTTTTTCACAGCTTACAAGGCAAGTAGAAGAGTTATTGCCGCTAAATCCACGGCCAGTAGCAGAATTGCGCCGGTTGGATATTTTGATTTTATTGTGGAGCACCAGGATGCTGAAAATGATGAAGAAGAGGAGCCTTGTCATGTATCAGATAATGATGAAGAAAAGCAACAGTTGTTACATTTATGAAACTTGGGTGAACAGTTCATATCACAGTCACAATCTCAACAGCACCTCAGTCACAATTCAGTAGTGGATTCAAATGCAATGTGGCCTGAAGCGAGTAGGTTTGCTTTAGGTTTGGGCTTGGTGGGAGAGAATGAATTGGAGTCGGCCAAGTGTTTCAAAGCAAGGAACAAGTTTTGTTTGCAATTAAATATTACAATATTCGAAGAAGTGTGCAGTATATAGTTTATGAGTCGACCACATAAAATTTCATTGCAAATGTGTCAAGTTTGGTGTTGACTGTAATTGGAGTATACGTGCATGTCACGTTTTGTCGGAAATTGCAGATGTGGGAAGTGCGGAAGCTAAATGGATACCGCACGTGTGTCTCTTAACTTTGCCTTTGCTCATTTGGTTCAAGATGTGAAAGTGTTAGGGCATGAAGTAGAGATGGCTTTTCAGTAATGGAGGTCTTGCTTATGTTCCTTTTTTTATGAAGATATTTTTCTCTCCAGAACATTAGAATAATAAATAATCCAACACTTAATAGCAGAACAAGATAATAGTTGAGCAAGGTAGATAACTCTGTTGCCCATAATCAATTTGGATCTTTATTCCATGCTTTATCTTAGTGTTTCCTTCCTCCTTTGAAATTTCTAGGTAACAAGTAAACATGTTGAGGCCTTATTTTAATTGCTGTTTCTTTTACTAATTACTTTGTAATGTGTATGAATTTTGCTTTTACCTTTACCTGTTCAGGGTGCCAAAGCCAAATGCTTGCTTCGTTGGCTGCAATTTGCAAAGAATGCTATGATATCCATTCACTATTTCATTATTATAGACAATTTATTTTTATTTTTGCATCATAAAGTTGCTAGTTCCGTTCTCTTAAAAATAACGAATTAATCTAGGACTCACGCATCACATTTTTACAGCACAGCACAAATGAAGCGAAAATTCATAACGATCACTCTCCTAAGATTTATGTGGACAAAGTCTCGCAAGACAAACACATAATGTGGCATCAATCAATATAAAGTCATCACTTGACCAAGTTTTCAGACATGCTGAATACTCAATTTTTTTTAAAAATAGTTGGTACAATTGAACGACATTGTCTTTTTCCTTTTTTATGTGCCAAAAAAGAGGCGTCTAAACCAAATGTCAAAGAGTGTCAGGTTTGCTACTCAGCACCAAGCCTTTTCATACCATTTATTCTACTTGTAGAAGATGTCTTGGTTTGTGCTATTTTTCTCTTTTCCAAATATAATTTGAACACTTAAAAGAATATATATATATATTGAATTTATAATTATTATTATTAGATGTGATGATGATTTCTGCACACTGCATCTATTACTCATATCCAATAATTATAAAGTGGACGTTTATTTTTGGAGTGCTTAAATAATACCACTCTTTTTTTCCCTGATGATCTGGTTGATGCCTGCAATGCATATCTAAAGTCATTTGGAGTCATCTTAATCACTTTTGAGCTGGGTTTTCCACACAAATAAACAAAAAAAAATAACAACTCCCTTTTACAATGTAATTAAAAGGGATATAAAAATTAAAAAAATCATTAATTTCTAGTAAATATAATATTAAATAATTTCATATTGATAATATATAAAAAATGATTTTCAAATTTAAAATGTGGCAAATGACTAGTGATTCATAATAATGATTGAGTTTAATTTTGATTTATTAGCAATATAAATTTACATTATCATCTGATTTAAAATATTTTATTTGCATGACTTTTCAAGTAGTAAAATTTAAACACATCTATTGATGTGTCAATACATGATTGGATGATAGTATTAAAATGTTTTGCACTGTCAGCTCATCAAAATTAAACTCATTAATTTTGTAATAAATTATTAATTAGGATACCATATGATAATTAATAATTTAATAATTTTATGATTTTAATTCCATCGGTGTGAAATAATTTTATACTGATATCCAATTAGGTGTGCCATATGAGCAAAAGTGGTTGATTTCCATGTCCGCTGGTTCAAAAAGACGAATTACATTTATATGGTACCACCTAATTAGATATCGGTATAAACCTATTTTGCACATATAGTGCACAGAAATTAAACTCTAAATTTATTACATTTATCTATTTTAAATGTCCTATGTTATTAGTTCGTTACTACTTTTTTTTTTCTTTAACAACATTGAGTGCTTTTTTTTTTTTCTGAGAAGAATTTCACGTTTTGGCACCTCAGCTAGCTTTCCACCATTTTTAATTGTTGAAACTGTTCTCGAGAGTAACGACGAAGTTAGGCGGAAGCAGTGGTGGGACAAGGGAACCTGGTTTTGCATAAATAACTAGTGCAATGCCCGTGCTCTGCACGGGAATGATATATACAAAACTCATTACATAGTTAATTTATCATATTAATTTAATGAGATGTTTTATTAAGTTATGTGCCGTGAAAAAAAAAGAATAGAGTATGAGTACGTTTTCTTTTGATAAATGCAACATTACTCTCCTGCCATCAAAAGATAGCCTGGAGGAAGGAGAGTAGATCCGCAAATACAAAAGCATCACAATCGATCAAAAGTTATTACACCTCACAATTAACTAGTACTTGTTGCCTGTAACAGTTACAAACATGATACTTCCATTACCGTTCCACACCATGGCAATACCCAAATTCAATTTTCCTAAACTATCTTAACTCATGTGATTGTTGGATGATATCCGACAATTCACATCAAGTTGTAACTGCATGCCATCTGATCGAGAAACACTCCTCTAATTCTCATGTTACTCCACAATTTGAGTAACAATTAGCCAAAAGGAATTCACCGATGATTGCGATAATTAAAATGATAATTAAAATACATAACTTGTACGATGCTCGGCAATAGTAATACAATGTATATTTAATTTTAATAAATTGTATATATAAATTGTTTATAGAAATAAATCGGGATTTTAGAATTTGTTTATATAAAATAAATTTATTTTTAATGTTTCTCTATCTTTAGAAAACTGGTCATCAATGATAAAATAAACTCATCATTAGTTCGTATAATGTAGAGATTATATAGTTATATGGTGAATTAGTACCTCCCTAAAGAAGTGGTTAGTATTGGAAAATAGGGAATACTACTTTGGATGGAGCAATTATAGGCATAAATATAATTTTTAGAAGGATTTAAAATTTATTATAATAAAATATTCTATTTGGATATTAATTTAGAAGAAACTGTGAAATCTAACAGATTTTAAAGGGAGATATTATCTATTTAAAATAGAGGATTTTAATTTCTATCTATAAAGATGAAATTTTAGAAATCCCTACATGCACAAGCATATATTTTTCTTATTTTGGTAAACCTTAATTTTATTATATTCTAGTATAATTTCTTTATATTTATGAAATTTTCATTTAATGTTATTTTTAATTCATTTTTTTGCATTTGAAATTTTTTACTATTTGGTTTATATTACATGATATTATATTTACATCTCATTTTATTTTATTTATATAAAAATTAAATTTTATAATTAAAATTTAAAATATTTTGTGAATAAAATTTAAAATAATTTATAAAATATGAACTCATTATAATTGATTTTAGATCATTTGAATTTTGATTATTAATAAAAAAATATTATTTTTTAAAGAAAATTACCTTATGTTTTTCAAATAAAATATATTAAAATTAAGATAATGTAATTACATCACTCAAACAAAGTATTTTACAAATGAAGAAATGTAATTGTTTGTCCAAATAAAAAATTTTAAAATTAAAAGAAACTTAATTGGAGCATTTTAATTTCCTAGTATTTTAAATTTTCTTGTATTTTAAAAATACTCTATCCAAACGCACACTTAATCATAATCTAAATCAATAGCACAAAGTTCAATAGATCCACAATCTGATAAGTCCTAATCATCAGTGCGATGCACGGACGACAAATATTGAAATAACAGGAAAAATTAAATAGAAGACAGTAAGATAAAATTTAAAAGAAGATAGTAGTTGGATATCAAGCAAATTTACAATATTTTTAGTTGTTTCCTAGATTGTACAAAAGTAAATATTTGATATTTAAATAGCTAAACAAATATACATTGTTTAAAACTTCTTGCAATTTCTATCTAACCAAAAGCCTACGAAGGGAATTAGCCTGAAGCATCTATGTATGAGTTTAATATGTTTTCGATAACAACATCAAGATGCATGTTACTGCTCACGTATATGAGTTTCAATAAGAATAACAACATCAAGAACATTTGTTTCGAAGAGGATCTCATTCTGCAGCCACAATAAAAAAAAAAAACCAATATTGATAACAACAAAAAGATTTATTGGTTACTTGTAAGATAATTTGTTGTAGGCTACTAATGGGCCTTTGGATACAGTAAGACTAACTTTAATCCCAACATTCTCCTCTTCAACCATTTTCAACTTTAAGGCCTTCCTTTAACAAACAACAATATTAGCTTCTAGAGCCCTACAATCCTTTAGTTTGATCAATCATACCTTTCGTCAGTGGAGTTAGTTATGAATCCAATAGCAGTAGTTCCTTTACTATATTTGACCACCTTCTTTGCATAATATCCTTCATAGAAAGCAGCTGAAGAGTTGTGTGATGACCGTTAAAAAAAAAAAAATGAAGTGAGGATCACCGTGCACCGTAAGTGGTATAGACCACCATATACTTCTCTTTTTGTTATCTTCTCTTCTTCTCCTCTTCCCCGTAACTTTCTCATTCCCTTCTTCTTCTTCTTCTTCTTCTTCTTCCCTCCCTCCACTTTCTTCTTTTTTTTATTTTATTTTATTTCCCTCAAAACATCATCACCATCTCCATCATCCTCATCATCTCCTCTTCCTTCTCATCCCCATAATCGTGTCTCTCTCTCCTTCCTCTCCTCTACTCCATTTTCTCTCTCTAACTCCATTAGAGGGAGCTTGAAGCTTAGGAAGAATTGGAGTAATTTTCTTCACTAATTCTACACTCCAAGTAGTAAATTAGCTCCTAAACCACTCCGTTCAAATTATTGAAATTTCTGATTATTTTAGGAATATTGTTATGTTTATTGAATTCTAGAATTTGGGGCTTTTATTGATTTGGGGCTAATTTATGTAAATTTGTGATATTGTTAGTTCACAAAAATTAATATTATCTTGTTTCTAGAGCGATAGAGCAATCAGGCATCAACACTTGAATAGGTGGCATCAAAGGCATTGTTCTTCGGTTCTTTGAACCAATAGTTGTGAGTAGATAGTATATCTGTAGGTTACTTTATGCATGATAAACAATATAAAATGGTATAAAGAGCTGAAAGTATGTTGATATAGAAGAAAATAATTTATTTATTGAAAATGTCGCTTTATGTTTGAAATGATAAACTTTAATTTGGAGGCCATAATATGATTATTATGCTTGTTAAAATATTTTGAGTTGAACTGTAATGAATATTGAATTTGAGAGCAAGTTATGTTACTTTTATATTATGTAATATGCATGATTTTGAGTTAAATTGGGGAAAATTCTATAGTTAGAACCTGTAGTTAACGGCAAGGACGTTAGCCTCGGTGCACCGTGAGAAACTCTAGTTAGTAGGTGAGGTGCTAATCCGCACATAGCTACAGCTATATCTGGACTTGTATATGGCTACGGGCCAACTCTAGTTAGCAAGTGTGGTGCTAACCCGCACATGACCTTGGGTCATGTCTGGACTTGTTATCGTTCTGCTTTGGATAATTCCCCAATGTATTTGAATTCATATGAGTATGTAAATCTCATGTTATGACTAAAATCCTATTTTATGAGTACATATACATTATTATATTTATATTATTTTATGCTTGCATTTAGTAAACTATGGATACCCTATCTCTCATTGAGTTGCAAAACTCACCCCGTTGTATTTTCACCCTTTTCAGATATAGGTGCTGGTGCTAGTTCTGGTGTTCCTCCGGCACAATCTTAATAAATTCTAACTTGGTGAGCCTTTTTGTAAAGACCCTTCTAGTTTTCATCCATATGTTGGTTTAGCCTATAGATGTCAGTTGCTCTATATGTCACAGGCAGGTTCCTTGGACTTGTGTTGTATTTGTATTTGAAAACTTATGACTTAGCTATATGTCGCAACCGAGATTGCGACGGGGACGGTGAGAAAAGAGAAATTATTTTGTTAAAAAATTTGGAGTTGCCACCAAGTTTATTTACATTTAGGAAAACGTTGGAAAAAAAACCATTTAAAAAAAACAATGATCTTTGAAACCAGTTTGAGTTCGGGAGTCGGTTATGTATAGGGAAGGGCAAGAATTTAATCCCACGCACCCCTAGCACACCCGTCCTTGGGCCATCTTTAATTAACTGTGCAAATTAAATAAATAACCTTTTTCAAACATTTATTTTCTGTTTCGAGACAATTAAAAGGAATTTATTTTTCTTAAGAGAAAAGAAATTTTAGTGCACCGAACTGTTACAATTCAGATATTCAAATATCAAGTTAACAAGCCGTCACGGCTAAATTAACCCTATTATTTGAATAAGGAATTTACTAAATAAATGAACAAAATTAAATTGAAAATAAATGTATAAATTATAAATATTTACAAATAAGAGGAAAAGAAGAAAATTATTTTTTTATGTATTTTTAATAAATTAATAGAAACAAATATAAAAGAGAACAAACATTTTTGAGGAAATTTTTGAATCATTAAGCTGTCACAACTCAAATGTTTGAAATATCGAGTTAACAATGAATTCACATTTAAATTGACTCTTTATTACAATAACAAAAGTTAAATAAAATATTTTGAAATAAAATTTAAGAAAAAGAAATTTATAAATAAAACAAAATACACGACTAACATAGAAAAAAAAATTAGGAAAATTATTTACAAATAAATTAAGTGGTGAAAAGTTAATTTTAAAAGAGGATTTTAGAATATTAAGCTGTCACAGCTAAAATATTCTAAAACACAAAGTTAACAAACCGTCGCGGTCGAATTAACTCTACTTTGAAAAGAGACTTTGAATATCAAGCCGTCACAGCTAAAATATTCCAGGACATGTGATTAACAAGCCGTCACGGCTTAGCTAATTCAATTTATTAAAAAAATAATTAATTAATTAAGTTTTTTAAAAAAAAAACATCTAAATATTCACTTTGATTTAAAAATGTATACAAACTATATTCAAACTAATCTGAATTCAAACAAATAACTCAGAAATTCGAGAAAAGTAATTATTAACGAACATTTAAAACCCGAATTCTAGATAAAAAAAAGTTAATGATTTAATTCAACAAAAAAAGTTTTATTTATTTTTTTAGGTAAAATTCAAATGTTGACAGAAACTATCAAAGTTAATTCAAAAAAAAAAACAAATAATTTGAGCAAAATATATATATACATATATATATATATATATAAGATAATTGCCCTAGAAAAGTAAGATTTATTTATAAACACAAATCCAATTAGTTCAAATAAAGACATATAAAATACAAAACAATTTGACTAAAAAAAAACATAAACATAGAACCAATAAACTAAAAATCAAATCATATACAAAAACGTAAATAAATTAAACATAACACACAAATACATAAAACAATCAAGTCAAACAAAATAAAATTACATAATTTAAACAAAAAAAAACACGTAAAATAGAAATAATTAAACTAAAAATGAAAATAAATCCATAAACACGAATATACCACCAATTCAAATAAAACATACAAACATATAAAATAATTAAATTAAAACAGCCATACAGTAGAAAGTAAGCAAAACATATAAACATAAAATAATTAATCTATAAATATAGACATCATTAATTTAAGCAAAACACCTAAAATAACTAAACTAAAGAAAGGTCCTAATTTTTTTTTTAGTCTTTTTCAATTAATACAAACATTAACGTTAAATTTACCCAAAATAATAAAATGAAATTAAATGAAAATAATTGAGTTACTTGTTTTTGTTTTTTTCCTTTTTGCAATTAATTTACTTAATTTCATTCAAATAAAATAACAGAAAATATATTACAAATTCTCTTCTTTTTTTTATTGAAATACCGAAATATCTATTACAAACTCAAAGTAAAAAATTTTATTTAGGCCTAAACTAAAATGAAATAAAACTAATCAAGTAAATAAAACCAAAAATCTAAATCATCAAAATATAACAGCCTCAATCTAAGAACATAAATAAAATAACTAGTATATGCAAACTTCAAATAAAATTTATTATTATATTTTTTCGAGATACCCCCCTTTTTTTAAAAAGAAATACACACATATAAATTTAAATAAACTCTCTACTCTAGTCTAACATGCAAAATTCAAATCCACATAATTAACACATACATATATTTGAATAAAAATAATAATAAAAAAAACTCTCTCTCTCCACACTCACAAACACACTCACCCACACACAACTCACCCTCACCCACTCACTCAAACTCATCCACACGCACACACTCACGGATCACTCTCTTTCTCACTCTCTCACACACATACACACAATGATCTCTCACCAACACTTTCACACACGCACACTGTACTTTGTCACACACTCTCTCTCTCTCTCTATTTCTCACACACACGACACTTTAACACATACACATAGAGAGAGAAGTGAACCGAGAGATAGAGAGGGACACGGCGAAGCGAGATTTGCGAGAGGGAGAAGAAAGTCACGGCGACGGTGTATGGCACTAGGGAGGGAGGACACCGCGCGGAGGTGAGGTACAGACGGGGTGTGCGAGGAAGGGAGGGCTGCGGCGCTCACGGTTCGTGCTTACGGTGGCGGGGATGCGCCGCGAAAGAGCAGATCGCGACGAGGGGAAGAGGCGAAACGCAGCACGGTGGCGGTCCATGACAGCCGCTAGGATAAAGGCCGATCCGGTTGTATGCATGAAAAGAAGGAAGACATGGCGGCCAAGGAAGAGGCCGATCTGAAGGTCTGGGGGTTAGTTCATGGTTGTTTGATGGAAGGTTGTATTTCACGGTGGTGGTGATTTTATGAACGGCGGCTAAGCTCTGGAGGTGGTGGCTGGTGGTGCTTCACGGTGGCAGGGGCTTTGTGGAGGTGGAAGAGGGGAGGTATCGGAGAAGAGAGGGGACAGTGGTGATGGTGGGAACGTGGTGGGGCCGATCCTGTGGCGGCTTGAAGGCGGAGACTGGTTGTGGTGGGTTGAAGGTTCAAGACCGCGGTGGTTTAGGGAGTTGGGTTCGTGGTGGCTCGAGGAGTTGGAGGTTCGGTGGGGGCTGACGGTAAAGCTGGTTCGAGATTGATGGAGGTGGTGGTTGAGCTGGGAATGGGGTAGTGATGATGTTGATGATGGCGGTTGTGGGTGGTTGTGGTGGAGGGTGTTGATGAGGATGAAAATGATGATGAAGGGAGGCCGAAGGTGGTGGTTTGAGGGAGAATCAGGGGCGGTGGCTGATGGATGATGTTGAGGGAGATGGAGTTGATGATATTGAAAGGGGAAGAGGTCGCGGCGGAGCAAGGGAGGCCGCGGCCTCACTGTATTTTTTTTTATCAAAATTTTTTTTTAAAAAAAAAATGATGCTGATGAATACCTGAACTGCTGCTGCCTCTGATTTTCTTCTTTCTGGTTGTATGTGGACTGGTTGTTGTTGATTTTTTCCAGGTTCTCTAATTGATGTTCTGATGTTTTAGTTCTCTGAAAATTTTTTGTTGATGATTATTTTATGATCACATCCCTCTTCTTTTTTTACGTCTATTGTTCTCGGATCCCCCCATTCTACCGAAAGAGAGTCTAACCTCTTGCAAGGACATCATCATTTGGTTTTGATTTTTTTTTTTTTTACTTTCACCTATCCCCATGCTCTCCCGTGATGAATTAGACAAAGAAAAGGAATCTGAAGACCGGAGCCCGTGACTCCTCTGCTTTCCTTTTTCTTTTTTTTTTTGAAATAAATAAAATTAAAAACTAGTAATTAATTAGTTTTTTTTATTTTTAGGAAGTAATTAAAGAAACTGTGAATAATAACAAAAATAAATCAAATGCAAAATTTTTTATTTTTGTTAAAAGGTCGAACAAAATCAGGTGTTCACAGTTGCCCCTCTTTATTCATTTCTTATAAGAAAACATGAAAAACTTAAGTTTTATATTTTCTTCGTAAGGAATGAATAAAAACATGAACATTGATTTTGTTCGACAAATGCAAAATAACATGAAATATAAACAATATAAATCTAAACAGCAAAGTGTACATGTGAGAAAAGTCAAATGCAAATGCACAAGCTAGCAAGAATCTAAAGCAGATGGTGCTGACCGGAACTTAAAAACCAACAAGGGGTTAACTGGAACTGTACAATGGCAATCTGAGGTCAACTGGAAAATAAAAATGGCATCTGAGGCTGATTGAAATGTAAGTTGGCAGCTAAGGCCGACTGAAAACATAAATTGGCAGCTGAGGCCGATTTGAAATGTAAATTGGCATCTGAGGCCGACTGAAAACGTAAACTGGCATCTGAGGCTGACTTGAAATGTAAATTGGCATCTGAGGCCGATTTGAAATATAGATTGGCATCTGAGGCCGACTGAAAGTGTAAAATGGCATTTGAGGCCGAATAAAATCGTAAATTAGCATCTGAGGCCGACTGAAACGTAAATTGGCATCTGAGGCCGACTTGAAAATGTAAATTGGCATCTAAGGCCGACTGGAATATAAATTGGCATCTGAGGCCGACTTGAAAACGTAAATTGGCAGCTGAGGCCGACTTGAAATGTAAATTGGCATCTGAGGCCGACTTGAAAACGTAAATTGGCAGCTGAGGCCGACTTGAAATGTAAATTGGCATTTGAGGCCGACTGAAATGGTAAATTGGCATCTGAGGCCGATTGAAACGTAACTTGGAAAAGAAAACAATATCTTTTCTTTCATTTTTCAAATTACGTGCCAGAAAGTCTTGAATTATCTACCTTCAGTTTATTTTAAACTCAATATTGAAAAACTAACCGTAACCCAATATTGCAAGCTTCGAGGAGAACTTTAACTGATCAAACTCACAATCTTAGCATTGGACCTTCTAGCTCATCCAAGATTTTGTTTTCTTCTATGACCTTGCTCATTTTATTCTTCTTCCATTTCCCTCTTCAGAAGGTTGGTTACTTTCCTGTCAAGCTTAGCTGAAATTTCTGTATTATGATGCTATTCATTGATGTATTGCTGTAAACATTATAGATTGCGTAATTGAAGCTTAAATTTATCCTACTTGAGACATTATGAATAAACATGCATTCAAAGAGAAGGTGGAGGGATCAACTGAATGGACATTTTCATTGTTTGGTGTATTAAATGACAAAATGTTTTGAATAACAGAAATGCGAAAGATAAAATTTTGGGAGACACAAAATTTTTGCCCCAGTTTAGGTTCTTGGTGGCTCAATCAATTGACTTCTTAAAGCAAGTTGAACGCCATAGCCATGATATCTGATGACATGTCTTCAAATTCCTTTTAAAATTGCCCCAGTTTCAGTTCTTATCTGCTTGATTCGCTGGACTATCAAAAATTGCCCCGCCGCTTGCGGCGAAGATGCTTATCTTTTCCTGCTCTAACTTTTGCCTAAGCCACTCTTTCAAGTTTTCAACCTAGCGAGCTCTTTTGTTTTGCTGTTTTGCCCTAATTTTTACTTAGGTCGCTCCTTCGAGTTTTCAACCTAACGAGCTTTTTCTTTCTGCTTTGCCCTAACTTTTGCTTAGGTCGCTCTTTCGAGTTTTCGACCTAACGGGCTTTTTAAGTATCTGCTTTGCCCTAACTTTTGCTTAGGTCGCTCTTTCGAGTTTTCGACCTAACGGGCTTTTTAAGCACCTTTTCAAGCATAAAATCTTTTGACTGCATCAATGTTGATTGGTTTAGGCAATTTTTGCCCCTCCATGCTTTGCAAAATCAACGCTCCTCCTGAGAATGCGTGCTTGACAATGTAAGGACCCTCATAACTTGGAACCCACTTTCCCCGTGTGTCCTCTTGATTAGGGAGAATTTTCTTCAGAACCAAATCTCCTGGATGAAAATCTCTAGGGCGGACTTTCTTATTAAAAGCCCTAGCCATTCTACTTTGATACAACTGGCCGTGGCAAATGGCTGTAAGCCTCTTCTCTTCGATCATGTTCAATTGCTCATATCGAGCTTTCACCCATTCAGATTCTTCCAGTTCAGCCTCTATTAAAACTCTGAGCGAAGGGATTTCAACCTCTATAGGAGATACGGCTTCCATTCCATATACCAATGAAAAAGGAGTTGCCCCTGTGCTTGATCGTATGTTGGTACGATACGCGTGCAGAGCATATGGCAGCATTTCATGCCAATCTTTGTAGTTCACAACCATTTTGGCGATGATTTTCTTGATATTTTATTTGCAGCTTCAACCGCACGATTCATTTGAGGTCTATAAGGAGCTGAGTTGTGATGCTTGATCTTGAAAGTCTCAAAGAACTTCTGAACTTCGGCACCATTGAGGTTAAGAGCATTGTCTGTAATGATCCTTTCTGGAATTCCATATCTGCAGATAATGTCTCTCTTGATGAATCTAAGAAACACCTTCTGTGTGATATTGGCATATGAAATAGCTTCCACCCATTTAGTGAAATAATCTATCGCCACCAAGATGAAACGATGACCATTAGATGCTTTGGGGTTAATCGGACCAACAACATCCATGCCCCACATCGAGAAAGGCCAAGGAGACACCATGCTGTGCAACTGAACTGGGGGAGCATTGACTCGATCTGCATATATTTGGCATTTGTGGCACTTCCGAACATAACTGATACAGTCATTCTCCATAGTGGACCAGTAATAACCGCTTCTTAAGATTTTGCGAGCCATCATATGTCCATTGGCATGAGTTCCACAGATCCCTTCATGAACTTCAATCATGATTATTCGAGCTTCATGAGCATCTACACATCTGAGGAGAGTCGTGTCATAGTTCCTCTTGTAGAGAACTTCACCATTCAGGAAGAAAGCCATGGCTAGTCTTCGAATTGTCTTCTTATCCACCTCATTTGCACCTGTTGGGTATTCTCCTCTTTGAATGTACTGTTTGATATCATGATACCATGGTTGGCCGTCCGGCTCAATCTCCACATTGCCACAATAAACTGGTTCACTTTGCACTTCTACATGGATGGGTTGGACATTAGCATGGACCTTCAAGTTAGTCATCATGGCCAAAGTCGCTAAAGCATCCGCAAACTGGTTCTTGTCCCGAGTCAAATGAGAGAACGATATATCATTAAAGCGCTCAATTAACTGAGACAAATGCTTCTGATAAGGTACCAATTTCGGATCATTTGTGCGCCATTCTCCATTAACTTGATAGATTATGAGCGCAGAGTCTCCAAAGACTTTTAGTTCTTTGATTCCTAAGTTAATCGCAACTTGCAATCCATTTGCACATGCTTCATATTCCGCCATATTGTTGGTACATTCAAAGTCTAGTTTGATAGAAGCGATATCGCTTCCCACCGGTGAGACTACTACTCTCAGATTCCACATCCGTTCATATTGGCTGCTCCATCAAAGTACATCTTCCACACATTCCCCTCTTCCTCATCTTCTCTTTCTAGTGTCAACACTTCGTCATCAGGGAGTTCAAGCATAGTGGGTTGTACACCCTCCAGAGGGTTTTCAGCTAGATGATCAGCAATTGCACTTCCTTTGATAGACTTTTGAGTGACATATTTGATATCAAACTCAGACAGCATCACTTGCCATTTTGACATTCTCAATGACACATGAGGACTATCAAATATGTACTTTAACGGATCCATTTGAGAAATCAGCCAAGTAGTGAAGTATAACATGTACTGCCTCAACCTCTTCGAAGCCCATACTAATGCACAACAAGTCTTTTCAATTGCCAGATAGCGAGATTCGTATTCATTAAACTTCTTGCTCAAATAGTAAATGGCCTGTTCTTTCTTTCCAGATTCATCATACTGTCCCAACATTGCCCCGAGTGAAGTAGGCAACACTGTAAGATACAGTATTAAAGGACGGCCTGGCGTAGGAGGAATCAAAACTGGAGGTTTTATTAAATAAGCCTTTATTTTGTCGAAGGCTTCTTGGCATTCTTCATTCCATTCTCCAGGTTGATAGCAACTTGAATATAGGCTCACAAGTATTGGTCAAATTGACAATGAATCTAGCGATGTAGTTGAGCCTCCCAAGAAAACTTCTTACTTCCTTTTCAATTCGGGGGGCTGGCATTTCTTGTATAGCCTTCACCTTATCCGGATCCACCTTTATACCTTCTCTGCTGACAATGAATCCCGATGAATTTCCCTGTGGAAGCTCCAAAGATGCATTTATTCGGGTTCAGTCGTAACTTGTATTTTCTGAGCCTTTCAAACAGCTTTCGCAAGACTACTATATGGCTTTCTCCCTCTTTGGACTTAGCGACCATGTCATCTACATACACTTCAATTTCTTTGTGCATCATGTCATGGAACAGTGCAACCATAGCACGTTGGTAAGTGGCACCGGCATTCTTCAACCCGAATGGCATGACTGTGTAGCAGAATTTTCCCCACGGAGTTATGAACGTAGTTTTTCCTTTGTCATGAACATCCATGAGAATCTGATTGTACCCAGAATATCCATCCATAAATGAAAATCGGTGATTTCTGGCTGTATTATCAACAAGGACATCAATGTGAGGGAGTGGAAAATCGTCTTTCGGGCTAGCTTTATTCAGGTCTCGATAATCAACACACATCCTAACCTTCCCGTCCTTTTTAGGCACAGGTACGATGTTGGCCACCCAATCTGTGTGTCTTGACACCTCTAGAAACCCGGCCTCTAGCTGTTTAGTTACTTCTTCTTTTATCTTTAGTGACATGTCAGGCTGCATTCTTCTCAACTTTTGCTTTTTCTAAACCTGGGTACAAAGGGATCTTGTGTGAAGCAATCTCTGGATCCAGTCCTGGCATATCATGATAAGAACATGCAAAAATATCCAGATATTCTTCGAACAAGGCGATCATTTCTGTTCGCTCAGGATTCTCCAGTATTTTCAGCTCTTTCCTTTCTTCTTCTAATTGCCCATGTTAATTACTTCGACCACCTCATTGTCTAAGTCAAATCCTTTATCCATGTGTTCTAGTAACCCTGAAAATTTCTCAACAGCTTCTTCATGTTCTTCAGACTCATAGCTATCACACTCAAGTGCAGTAAGAGAGTTAATTGATTGGCCTTCAAAATCCCTTTCATGTGGCAAAATTCCTACACTTAAATCCCTGGAAAGTAATTGCGGTGGGTTGGAATGTCAAGACAAATAACGGGTAAACATGAATAAACAAGCGCAAATTAATGGTTTGAGGAAATAATGCTAAAGAAAAAGAATAGCGGATAGAAAAGAGAACAATTGCTGGATGAACATGCAAGTTTATTCAAATGATGTCTCAAAGTAGCATCCATAAAAGCAAATACAATTAATACAATCCCGAATGATTACTTTGAAGTAACAACATCAAGCATTGGTTCGGTTGTCCAATTCATCAGCATCTCATCGTGGTTGACAACATAAGCATTGTTGCATTCTTTAGGCTTCTCGACATCCACCACATTGATGGTTGGACAACAGCTAACTTCATAACTCTCTTCAGCCACAATCACTTCAGCTGGGTAAGGAAATGTCTCTTTCAGATGAGGGATCTGCTTCATCTTCTCTTTTGGTTTCTTTTGCTCAAGAGCCATAGTCTTCATCTGCTCCTCCAATGACGCCTTATATCCTAAACCAAATCGGTTAGGCTTCCCTGAGATAGGTAGAGGTATCTTGATACCCTGCAACCGTGGTCCTAGTCCTTTGCCGTGCAGATAACCATTTTTGGTCATGATATGAGCCACTATCTGATTGACATCTTGCCTTGGGAGTTCGTTCTGTTCTTGCTTCAACCCCACCACCTCCAGACTATGCCATAAGCTGTTTTCCACTAACTCCACATTTTCAATATATGGAAGTGAGACAGGTTTAGATACAATGATTTCCTTCTCTCCATGGATCGTAATGACCGAACCATTTTTAATGTACTTAACCTTTTGATGCAAACTTGAAGGATTAGCACCAACATTGTTAATCCATGGTCTTCCCAGTAGCATGTTGTAATCAGACTCAATCTCCATCACTTGGAATAAAACCTCAAATCGGCTTGGGCCGATTTCCAATGGCAGCACTATTTCCCCCAGGATGTTTTTCTTTGCTCCATCAAAAGCTCTCACAATCATTACTTGCGGTGAAATATCATCCTTGCTTATTAACAAGTAGCTCAAAGTTGACGCTGGCAAGACATTCAGACCTGATCCTCCGTCAATGAGCACTTTAGGCACTATATAGCCTTTGCATTTTAGGGTTATATACAGTGCTCGTGGGTTGGCTTGTGATACGATCTCTTCACTTGAGAAAGTGATCATATTGACACGCTTTACCGGATCCACCATGTTCACCATATTCTCCAATGAGACATCCGGTTTCACATAAGCATCTTTCAAAACCTTTAGCACTGCTTTTTGGTGAGATTCAGATGATAAGATTAATGACAATAAGGAGATTCTGGCGGGAGTCTTCTTCAATTGCTCCAGTATGTCGTACTCACTTTGCTTCATAATCTTCAAGAACTCTTCTTCTTCATTTTCTTCTCTTCCCCTTCTTTCCGCACCAAAACCCTTTCCCATGTTCTCTTCTTCGACAAACTTTCCTTTTTCCAGCTCTCCGGGCCCATAAATCCTTCCACTTCTTGTTATTCCTTTTACCTCCGCTATCACTTCACTTGTTTGGGCTTTTGAGGTTTCCCCTATGTCTCCGTTTGTCTCCACATTAGTTTCATAGTTCCAAGGGATAGCATGTGTATTCTCGTAACTGAATGGTGCTGGTTTCCTCACAGTGATCACCACTTTCTCTGGTTTCGAAGTTCGATTCAGTGGAGGGATGCGGAGTACGAAGCGATCGATCACATTCACCTCTTCTGGAAGATTCGACCTCTTTTTTGCTTGAATCACACCTAGGTCGAGTAATTCTTGTACTCGAGCTTTGAAACTCCAACAATTTTCTATATCATGACCAAAACCTCCAGAGTGGTATATGCAGCTCGACTTTATGTCATCTTTCTCATTTTCTTTCATCATGGATGCAGATGTTGTGATATGATACCCAGTCTCCTTCAAGCCATTGAACACTTTCTCCATAGGAGTTCGGAGACTCATAACCTTCTTGATCAATGGTTCATCACTCTCCAAGGCGTTCACACGACTTCCTCCTTCGTGTTTTGGAATTGGGTTATTAACAATATTCGGCTTTGAATCTTCCTGAAAGTTTAGCCTCCCACAAGCAATTAACCTTCTTACTGCTGTTTTGAAACCTTCTCAATCCTCAATGGAATGCCCTGCTATGTCCATATGGTATTTACAGGTCAGGTTCGGGTTATACCAAGCTGGGTATGGTGGTTCTAATGGGTGCACAGGATATGCCGAGATCAGATGAGCATCAACTAACTTTTGAAACAGATCAGCATTCGAAATAGATAGCTTTGGGAAAGGTGGGAAGTTGGGGAATCGATTACGGTTTTGGTTTTGGAAATTTGGTCGAGTTGTTGGGGTGTATGGTGGGCGGATTGGTTGGTATGGCCTTATGTGGAGGTTGTTAACTTGGGGTTGAGAGTATGGAACAGTGTTTGCGGTTGGTGTGGGTTGGTAAGATGAGTAAGGAGGGATATGTGTTTGGTATGATCGCGGCCGTGTTGGTGTGTATCGTGGGACGAAGGATTGCTGACCATGTACATAATTCACATCTGTCTCTTTTTTTCTGGGCGGGAAACTCTTTCTAGCTTCTTCACTGCTCATGGGAAGCTTGCCGGCTTTTGCTAAGCTTTCAATTCTTTCTCCAGCAGTTATCAACTCAGAGAAGTCTTTGTATGCTGCTCCTGCCATTGCCCCTATATAAGGGGATCCCAAGGTTCCCAAGAAGTAAGAACACATTTCAGCCGGGATGAGTGGCGGTTGAACTTGAGCAGCTAAGGCTCTCCATCTTTGAGCATATTGCTTGAATGATTCATCCTTCTTCTTCTGCATAGAGCTTAATTGCTCCCGTGTAGGTGCCACCTCAAGATTGAACTTGTATTGACTCATGAACAGATCTGCCAATTCTCTCCAACTAGAAATCTTTGAGTGGTCTAGTTGAATGTACCACTCCAGAGCAGGTCCAGGCAGGCTTTCATGGAAGAAATTGATGAGGAATTTTTCATCTTTCGACCATATTGCCATCTTAGTACAATAACTCTTCAAGTGAAAAAGAGGATTACCCGTCCCATCATACTTTGAGAAGTCAGGAACCTTGAAGTCCCTAGGGATTATTACATCAGTAGAAGGGCTGAGTTGTTCCACTTCCACATACCCATAGGGGCTAGGTCCTTGAATAGCCCGAATCTGCTCTTGAATCTTCTCCATCCATTCCTCTTTGAACTTTCCTTTTTCTGCCTCTGCACGACTATTCTCTGAGGAAGATGGCTGCTTCTGAATGACCACACGAGGTTGCTCCCAGACAGGGGTAACATGCCCATGCTCATGAGTTTGCATATTTTCTAAAGAACGATAACCTTCTCCGATAGGGATTACCAATGGTATCGTGGGCGGTAGTTGCCCATGAAGGTTATTCGGGATTTCACCTATATCATTCATCCCTACAGTGACATTTAGAGCTGCACTCGGTACCACAGGCATACCTAGTGTCGTGGTCTTTGGTTGCACATTTGCTGAATGAGCTCCCAATAGGTTAAGTGATTCTTGTATGGCCCGCATCATATCCTCCAATCTTCCTTGGTTGTTTGACAGTTCATTCAGTTTTCCTCTTACCGCATCAACTTCATCGCTCAGATTTCTCCCTACTTCAGAAGTAGTTGTGATTGGGATACCCCTTTCTGAGTCACCATTTCCTCCAGCCATTCTGGTTCGGGCTCTGGTATTGTGAATTCGAGTTTGATCGGTATCGGTTTTCCTTGGGCGCCCAATTGTGATGGATTTTTACCTATTAAAAACAAACTTTAGTAAAAAGAACAAAACAAAAAGTAGCTATTTATTAGAAATCATCATTTGAACCGAATCTTGATGTGACTATCTTTGATGATAACCGTTCCTCAGAACGTCTCGTTCAAAAGTACTAAGTCATGGATATTGCTATGAGACCAACGCAATACAGAGAAACCAGGATTCTTTTATTCATAAAGGCATATTACAACCATCATCTTTCTTACATTGGTTCTCACAACAACAAAAGAAAATACACTGTAAAGCCACAAATGCCTTTCTCAACATTTCTCAGCAATCATTTGCTTCATTCTCCCAATCAAGTCTTTGCAATAGTCAATAAAGTCGCTAATCTCAATCGGGGTTTTGAAAGGGATTATTCCTTGTTCGGCCAATCCTAAGTATCTTGGAATATCTTCGATGGCCGCATTAGCCAATCCTGCCAAGTTTGAGAAGCGAGTCTTCAGCTCATGAATAAAGTGGTTCTGGTGTTGTATTTCAGAATCCAAACTTGCAACTCTTTCCTTTTCTTCTTCCAGAGCAACTTGATATTCCATGATCTCATCATGCATGTGTTGGCTTAGTTCTTCAATCTTCTTTTGGTACTCATTATTCAATTTTTCCATTTGTTGTTTTATTTGTTCTTCACCTTTTAACGCAGTTTCTTCAGCAATTTTGGCCTTTCGAAGTAGATCTTTCAGCTGTTGATTTTCGGCTAGCGCTTTATCACGCTCTTGCCTCCGAAGTCCAAGCTCTTTGTTGGCAGCTTTGAGGCATTCCTTAGTTTTCATCATGTGTTCATGCCCCATCTTCAGCTTCTTGCTTGTTCCGTCTAGAGCTTGATCCTTTTCAGTGCTTTCTCGTTTTAACTTCATGAAACTATGGTGGACACTTTTCAATTCAGCTTCTACTTGCATCTTTTCTTGTTCAACCTTGTCTAGCTTCTCTTTCACTTCTTTGATTTCTTCATTTCCATGGAAACCCCAGGTTGATGCATCGTCCGGAGGAGTAACAGCTATGACCCTGAATGGCATCTTGATCTCTTGTGCCCTGTTTTTCACCCATTAACGATAGCTTTCTTTCACAGCACAACTCCTCATTCCCAATTCTTTTCCTTTTCGGACGATCTTGTTCCAAGCATATCGGACTTTCTGCAATAGGCCAAAGTCATTGGAGTCTTGATAATATGAGACAAACGGAGTAACTGCAGCTTCAGAAGGAGGTCCCATCATGGGATAGCCGAGTTGGCGTAATACCAAGACAGGATTGTAGTTTATGCATCCTCGGGTACCCATGAGAAGTACATTTGGAAAGCTTCCGCACTGATAAATCAGAGTTTGACCATCCTCCCTCCAAGGATACCATCGTATCATTTTTTCATCCAATTTGGCCAGGTCTTGAGCCCACTCTTGTCCATTCTTCTTCTTGATATTATGCATTCGTAGGTCTTCAATCGGACAAGGCGCCTTGTAATTCCTTTGGAATATGTGCGAAGTAGCCCACACATATAGTATTGGTAAACAGCATAGAATTCTCTTACCATTTCTCTCATGGCAAAAGTTCAGAGTACAATAAACATATGCCAGGAGGGCTGGAACGGGATTATGACCATGGAACTTGCGAGCAAAGAATACGTCAATAGCCACAAAGTCTACAAGGCATTCAATGTTCGGAAATAAGGCAGTGCCGTAGATAGTGAGGACCAGTACATCTACGAAAGTATCCCAGTCTTCAACCTGAGCTAAACGGTGCATATGCTCTTCGAGATAATCCCTTGAGAATCCGTAAGTCCCATTTCTACACTTCTGTGCTTCGTGCAAGTTTTTCACACCTACCCTTAGGACAGTTGACAGGGTTTGTAAAGAAGGATAATGACCTTGGTAGTGATAGGGTTTTTCTCCTTCTAGTGGTAGTCCCAGGATTTTCTCAAATTCTTCAATAGTAGGTGCTAATTGGAAGTCTTGAAAAGTGAAACATCGGAGCGGAGGATCATAGTACTGTGCAGGTCTTTGTGATTGCTTCTTCCTGCTCTTCCACTTCTAAGAGATTCAAGATCTTTCCATATTTTCTGGTGAGAGACAAGCGTTGCGGTAGCTTCAGCAATTGACCCAAAGACCTCAGGCTTTTAGTGTCAGGTGTCTTGGCTTTGAGACGTAGAGTTCTTTTCAACTTTTTACCTTTCTGACTGTCTGGTCTCATATTTGTTTCCATTTTCCCAAAGATACTCACAATAAGATTTCAGTTCAAATTTCTAACAAACCTGCCATAATAGAAAGAAAAATTTGATTTAAATGAAAGAAGGAAAAGTAAACAATTTAGGAAATGAACAGAAATTATGCCCAAAGAACAAAGATAGGAAAATATGTACAAAGAAAGGAGTTAAGGAAAATGCACACTCTCTTTGTGTCCTATGTGAGGTAAATTCTGGAGGTTAATTCTATGGTCCTATGGTCGTTCTACCTTGTGAACACTTTCACTGGGTGGGTCTATATTCTCAGAGTTCTACGGCCTCTAGAGTTAAGATTCATTTCAGAACGTTACCCACAACAGCAGGTGAACCGCTAGATGTAGGGCATTCATGAAAGAATCACACTCTAGATGAGATTTTCGCGATAACCAAACAGGATGAATATCCAAAAGGGCTACCGCTACACAATCTCTTTCCTATCTCAAGTTACACTCAAACCCAAGTATAGGGCCCCACTCGTGTGATTATCGTGTAAGTGTTGTGTGTGAAGAGAGCATACAAACCTGAAATCCTAAGACTACCCATGACTAATACCTGTAAAAACAACTCAAACAAACACGTCTGAGAAACCCAATTATAAATATCTATCCTAAGGTTTTAACAAATAGAGCTATCAAACACATGAAATGTAAGATTTTGTAAAGAGACAAGGTATAAAGAAAGAAATATTATACAAAGTAAATTAAGAAAAGGAAAACAAACGTCAAAAGGCTATATTTAATTTGCACAATTAACTAAAACAGGCCTGACTCTCTTGGAAGTCCTCAGTGGAGTCGCCATCTGTCGCAACCGAGATTGCGACGGGGACGGTGAGAAAAGAGAAATTATTTTGTTAAAAAATTTGGAGTCGCCACCAAGTTTATTTACATTCAGGAAAACGTTGGAAAAAAAACCATTTAAAAAAAACAATGATCTTTGAAACCAGTTTGAGTTCGGGAGTCGGTTATGTATAGGGAAGGGCAAGAATTTAATCCCACGCACCCCTAGCACACCCGTCCTTGGACGGTACCTTTAATTAACTGTGCAAATTAAATAAATAACCTTTTTCAAACATTTATTTTCTGTTTCGAGACAATTAAAAGGAATTTATTTTTCTTAAAAGAAAAGAAATTTTAGTGCACCGAACTGTTACAATTCAGATATTCAAATATCAAGTTAACAAGCCGTCACAGCTAAATTAACCCTATTATTTGAATAAGGAATTTACTAAATAAATGAACAAAATTAAATTGAAAATAAATGTATAAATTATAAATATTTACAAATAAGAGGAAAAGAAGAAAATTATTTTTTATGTATTTTTAATAAATTAATAGGAACAAATATAAAAGAGAACAAACATTTTTCAGGAAATTTTTGAATCATTAAGCTGTCACAACTCAAATGTTTGAAATATCGAGTTAACAAGCTGCTACGGCTAAATTGACTCTTTATTACAATAACAAAAGTTAAATAAAATATTTTGAAATAAAATTTAAGAAAAAGAAATTTATAAATAAAACAAAATACACGACTAACATAGAAAAAAAAAATTAGGAAAATTATTTACAAATAAATTAAGTGGTGAAAAGTTAATTTTGAAAGAGGATTTTAGAATATTAGTTCGTCATGCCTAAAATATTCTAAAACACAAAGTTAACAAACCGTCGCGGTCGAATTAACTCTACTTTGAAAAGAGACTTTGAATATCAAGCCGTCACAGCTAAAATATTCCAGGACATGTGATTAACAAGCCGTCACGGCTCAGCTAATTCAATTTATTAAAAAAAAAATTAATTAATTAAGTTTTTTTTTAAAAAAAACATCTAAATATTCACTTTGATTTAAAAATGCATACAAACTATATTCAAACTAATCTGAATTCAAACAAATAACTCAGAAATTCGAGAAAAGTAATTATTAACGAACATTTAAAACCCGAATTCTAGATAAAAAAAAGTTAATGATTTAATTCAACAAAAAAAGTTTTATTTATTTTTTTAGGTAAAATTCAAATGTTGACAGAAACTAACAAAGTTAATTCAAAAAAAAAAACAAATAATTTGAGCAAAAATATATATATATATATATATATATATATATATATATATATATATAATATAATTGCCCTAGAAAAGTAAGATTTATTTATAAACACAAATCCAATTAGTTCAAATAAAGACATATAAAATACAAAACAATTTGACTAAAAAAAAACATAAACATAGAACCAATAAACTAAAAATCAAATCATATACAAAAACGTAAATAAATTAAACATAACACACAAATACATAAAACAATCAAGTCAAACAAAATAAAATTACATAATTTAAACAAAAAAAACACGTAAAATAGAAATAATTAAACTAAAAATGAAAATAAATCTATAAACACGAATATACCACCGATTCAAATAAAACATACAAACATATAAAATAATTAAATTAAAACAGCCATACAGTAGAAAGTAAGCAAAACATATAAACATAAAATAATTAATCTATAAATATAGACATCATTAATTTAAGCAAAACACCTAAAATAACTAAACTAAAGAAAGGTCCTAATTTTTTTTTTAGTCTTTTTCAATTAATACAAACATTAACGTTAAATTTACCCAAAATAATAAAATGAAATTAAATGAAAATAATTGAGTTACTTGTTTTTGTTTCTTTCCTTTTTGCAATTAATTTACTTAATTTCATTCAAATAAAATAACAGAAAATATATTACAAATTCTCTTCTTTTTTTTATTGAAATACCGAAATATCTATTACAAACTCAAAGTAAAAAATTTTATTTAGGCCTAAACTAAAATGAAATAAAACTAATCAAGTAAATAAAACCAAAAATCTAAATCATCAAAATATAACAGTCTCAATCTAAGAACATAAATAAAATAACTAGTATATACAAACTTCAAATAAAATTTATTATTATATTTTTTCGAGATACCCCCTTTTTTTAAAAAAGAAATACACATATATAAATTTAAATAAACTCTCCACTCTAGTCTAACATGCAAAATTCAAATCCACATAATTAACACATACATATATTTGAATAAAAAAAAAAAAACTCTCTCTCTCCACACTCACAAACACACTCACCCACACACAACTCACCCTCACCCACTCACTCAAACTCATCCACACGCACACACTCACGAATCACTCTCTTTCTCACTCTCTCACACACATACACACAATGATCTCTCACCAACACTTTCACACACGCACACTGTACTTTGTCACACACACTCTCTCTCTCTCTATTTCTCACACACACGACACTTTAACACATACACATAGAGAGAGAAGTGAACCGAGAGATAGAGAGGGACACGGCGAAGCGAGATTTGCGAGAGGGAGAAGAAAGTCACGGCGACGGTGTATGGCACCAGGGAGGGAGGACACCGCGCGGAGATGAGGTACAGACGGGGTGTGCGAGGAAGGGAGGGTCGCGCGCCACGCTCGTTCGTGCTTACGGTGGCGGGGATGCGCCGCGAAAGGGCAGATCGCGACGAGGGGAAGAGGCGAAACGCAGCACGGTGGCGGTCCACGACAGCCGCTAGGATAAAGGCCGATCCGGTTGTATGCACGAAAAGAAGGAAGACATGGCGGCCAAGGAAGAGGCCGATCTGAAGGTCTGGGGGTTAGTTCATGGTTGTTTGATGGAAGGTTGTATTTCACGGTGGTGGTGATTTTATGAACGGCGGCTGAGCTCTGGAGGTGGTGGCTGGTGGTGCTTCACGGTGGCAGGGGCTTTGTGGAGGTGGAAGAGGGGAGGTATCGGAGAAGAGAGGGGACGGTGGTGATGGTGGGAACGTGGTGGGGCCGATCCTGTGGCGGCTTGAAGGCGGAGACTGGTTGTGGTGGGTTGAAGGTTCAAGACCGCGGTGGTTTAGGGAGTTGGGTTCGTGGTGGCTCGAGGAGTTGGAGGTTCGGTGGGGCTGGTAAAGTCGGGTTCGAGATTGATGGAGGTGGTGGTTGAGCTGGGAATGGGGTAGTGATGATGTTGATGATGGCGGTTGTGGGTGGTTGTGGTGGAGGGTGTTGATGAGGATGAAAATGATGATGAAGGGAGGCCGAAGGTGGTGGTTTGAGGGAGAATCAGGGGCGGTGGCTGATGGATGATGTTGAGGGAGATGGAGTTGATGATATTGAAAGGGGAAGAGGCCGCGGCGGAGCAAGGGAGGCCGCGACCTCACTGTATTTTTTTTTATCAAAATTTTTTTTAAAAAAAAAATGATGCTGATGAATACCTGAATTGCTGCTACCTCTGATTTTCTTCTTTCTGGTTGTATGTGGACTGGTTGTTGTTGATTTTTTCCATGTTCTCTAATTGATGTTCTGATGTTTTAGTTCTCTGAAAATTTTTTGTTGATGATTATTTTCTGATCACATCCCTCCTCTTTTGTTTATGTCTATTGTTCTCGGATCCCCCCATTCTACCGAAAGAGAGTCTAACCTCTTGCAAGGACATCATCATTTGGTTTTGATTTTTTTTTTTTTTTTTACTTTCACCTATCCCCATGCTCTCCCGTGATGAATTAGACAAAGAAAAGGAATCTGAAGACTGGAGCCCGTGACTCCTCTGCTTTCCTTTTTCTTTTTTTTTGAAATAAATAAAATTAAAAACTAGTAATTAATTAGTTTTTTTTATTTTTAGGAAGTAATTAAAGAAACTATAAATAATAACAAAAATAAATCAAATGCAAAATTTTTTATTTTTGTTAAAAGGTCGAACAAAATCAGGTGTTCACACTATATATGTTATGTTTTGGAAAAGATTTGTAAACTTAATTTGGTTTTATGTTGAACTGTATTGGTACTATGATTGGTACATGTTGAAATATTATTATGTATTGGAAGGGCGCATTCTGAGAATGCTTGATGCCCAAGTGCTGTGGATTTATTGGAAATATTGCAGGTTATGTAATTATTTGGGAAATGTCCGAAAAATAGAGGAAACTCTGTCCGTTTTTCTAGAAAATTTAGTGATCTAAGGCTTGCTGGGAAAAAGTGTTCCCATGCGCCAATCATGGCCTAAATTGGGTCGTGACAAGTTGAAATTGAAACAAAATGTCAAAATTCAAACAATAAGTTTAACTCAATAAATGAGAAGAAAAGCAAATATTAGTAATCCGTACCACTAAGTTTAACTCAATATGGCTTGATTTAAGTAAAACAATAGGTTCAACTCAATATGGTTTAATATCAATAGCTATATCATATCCCTTGGGAGGCTTGAATCTCACCCGCATAAACACTAATACTAACAAATGATTATGGTGAAAAACAAAGGAAATTACATTGCCCGAAAGAACCATGCTACAATGCTTCTTAAAATAAACTAAAATATATAAATGAATGGTATTTGTTTTAATTTGATTGCTGAAAAAGAACATGCCAAACCCAAATTAAGTCAAGCTAAGAAGATAAAAGCAATCTCAAACCACAAATAGAAGATCTCAGGATTGAGAAGATAGGAACCATGATTGAGAATAACACATGCAATAGAATGTTGGTTTATGTATCCTAAATATGATGACAAAACACTTTGTTAAAACTTTATTCCTCCTAATGTGTTTAAATTTAATTAATCTTGCTGAACTTTCTGATTATTTCATTTAGTGTTTTAGAAATATATTTGTTTGAATATTAGTTGTCTTGTGATGTTAAATCTGATCTTGAGCAAACCAAGACAATGGACTGGAACCTCAACATTTTGGTGTAAAAGGCAGAAAAAGGAATAGAGTGCAGAACCAGCACTTACCAAACATGGAAATTTTTGGAAACCACACCGGTTGCTTGTTGGAATGGACAAAAAACGTGTACTGATGGTACATCAGATATTTTAAAGCTAACAAGTCAAACCCTCTCTCTCTCACATGCTCAATGTTCATTTCCTTTCTTATTATCTTTCTGGACCGCATCTCACAAAGATAAAAAAAGGGGTAGCAGCTTTCTTAACCAAAAAGGAAGAACTTCATTAGAAAAGAAAGGCTATAGCAGAGAGTGATGTGTCACAACTCTTCAAGCTTCACCAATGGATATATTCTCACCCTCCTATATAAGGTGAACTTGGAAGACATTCAAGACAAGAGGAAAGATCAAAAACCAAGAACTATACTGCTGATACATTCAAAATCACATTCCTCTTCTCTCAAAGTTTCATCTTTATTGTAATTATATTATTCTGAGATTATTCATATAGCTGTTGTATTGAGAGATTTACTTTGTTTGAGTAAAAAATAGCAAATACTTTTTGTTAGAATCCATCTTTGTAAAGCTTTATCTTGAGAGATAAAAGCTAAGGGTCTGAGCTTGGAGAGACTCATTGAAAATACTACTTAGTTGTGAGCTTGGAGAAGCTTGGGAAAAGAACACTCAGTGTTTTTGTACTAGTTGTACAAAAGATTATAGTGGATACACTCACCTGGAGGGTGAGGACTGGATGTAGGATCTGAGTTATAGATTCGAACCAGTATAAATATCTGTGTTAGCTTTTCTATCCCTTTCTGTCCATACATGCATATTGGTTAACCATTTTATTTTTGGAAAATATCTAACTGAAGTTTGAAGTTTTAATCATCTTTTTGCGCATGTACAATTGCCATATTTGAACTGGTTTCATATCCTTATTTCAAGCTTCGTTAAAATCATTTGGAAAACAGTTAAGCAAAGTCTCATTAGCATTATCTCTGATAAAACAGTATCTGTATCTTAGCATTTGTCATTTTTGCATATCTATGACGACAATCTCCTATGATAGCAGGAGACATTCGACTGAACTTTCTAATTTGTGTGTTAAAGTGTGTAGAAATTTTTTTATAAGAATGCTTAATTCAACCCCTATTCTTAAGTATTTTGATACCATCATAGAAGATCAATAAGATATTATATAAGGGGAGGATTTACATTAAGCCAAAGAAAACCATTGAAGAAAAATAGTGACTATGCACTTGAATCGTAAAAGATCATATGTTTTTATTGAAGGTAAATATGCTCTTGAAAATCACAAAACGAAACAGATTTAAGAAAAATTGAAACAATGCCAAACCTATTAAAATCAATGTGAATGTATCATATTTAAAGCAAACCTTGAAATTGGGAAGTATCCTAATGGAATATGAAACAAAATTAGATTAGGAAAGTAGAATATGATAGCACATCAGACAAACACCAAGAACCATTGAACCAACAACTCATGGAAAGAGATAATGTCAAAGTATGATGCAGACCACTCAAATCTAATTTTGTTTCTCTTATGTAATCCCCTTACTTTTTATACATTTGAGCTTCACTATCGTACTATCAACATAGTCAAGTAGGGACCATGTTCCAATAGCATATTAGCTGCCAAAATATCCTCTAGTTGAAAAAATTTTCATCCTCACATTGCAAGTAATCTTCTATATTAATATTAAAGGTGAAGTGTATAATCAAATCTCCTCACATTGCAAGTAATCTTCTATATTAATATTAAAGGTGAAGTGTATAATCAAATCTCTTGACAAATGTCAATAAGTGCATAAACAATCAGAAATTTTTTTGAATGCATAATTACTAATTGTGCTGTACCCTTTTCGTGAAATCACCACATTTACTATTAAAGGTGACATAGTTGGAAGTTGACCAAATCTGACACCTATACACTTTCATTGAATAAAAGCCAATTAAGTTTTACAAAGAGCAGTAGCCATTATATGAGCATCTAATCCGAATGAATACAAATATATTAAGAAATAGTTGCCAAAGGGAAGAACAGCTGCAACTGGCAATGTAAAAGTTACTACAGTTGCGACTTTCAAATTGAATTTTGTCTCTCTATTCAACTCAATAATTTTGCATAATCCTAGGGACTTGGATGGAAAAAATGAACCAGAATTCATATATTAGAAAGACCATGATTTCATTCAATGATTAAAAAAATTTAAGATACAAATTCCTCATTGTAGAAAAAAAGCTAAGGACAATAACAAACCGAATAAAGAAATTGGAAATACACATACAACATTACAATAAAATAAAATGATAGAGAATATAATTATATATACTGTTCAACACATAAGTAATTCACTCATTCACAATCCATCTCAGTCCAATCAAATAAATTTCCAAATATCATCAATACATAACAACAAAATCAAACCAATGTTTAAAACAATATGAAAACAATAAATAATGACAAGGATCTATACTACCACAACCCCACTTCTTAGCCGTGAACCACCATCGTTCTCAACTGTCACTGCCTCGCTCTGCCAATTGTCATGGAGCACCCTCGTATCTTATCAGAACTGCAAACCTCAGAACCTCTGTTATCCTCTGCCTTGATCGTGAACCCATAGCCATGAGCCATCCTCAACCACCACCAAGCCTCAGTCACCCCATCCACTACACACCACTGCGAGACCATAGCAGGCCTGCAAACTATCACCAGTGTCAAGCTTCAGTCACACCTAACAACATCTGAACCGTGACCAACATCGCCATCGCCGCGGATCCTCTCTTCTGAGATTCACAACCACAACAACCGAAACCCCATCACCATCGTACGCTACCACGTGAGCTACACCTCCAACCCATGAGCTATGTCACAACCATGACTGATTAATGTGACCTCCACAACCCCCATCCTCGTGGTTGCATCCAAGAAAGACCGCAATAAAATTTTTTATGAGAAGCTTTTCTTGTAGGGAGAAATTGGACAAAGTAAAGGTGGATCTAGAAAGAAATGGAACGAAGAAAATAACCTTTTATTTGAAATCAAAATTTGAAATTTGAATGTCCGCATTATTGTGTCTCAGATCTAGAATGGGATTGCATTTGATGGGATAAAGCTTTTATTCATTTGATGGAATTCACTTATTTGATTGTGTCATTTGTGGTTTCATTTATGCGGAGATCTCACTTTGATTTTGCTGTACCATTTGCATCATCCGCATGCCACATTCTATTTCCTTTAAGTTGGTTAAATTCAAAAGCTGAAACTCCAAAACCCATCAAAATAAATGAGTTATGTGAGAGAAAAGCCATAAACGCATTTGTATATTGCATTCCACTACCAAAATTGAGTCCAGTAATTTGGTGGGAATATGAAATTAACATCATCCTGACGCGTGTCCAGATCACTTGATCAATCTTATATCTCCATCACCGGTTTTTATAATAAGATATAAGATAAGATATAAGATATAAGATAATCGTTTCTTGTCTTGTATTAACATGTCCTTTACCGACCTACTTAACTATTTGGTACGTTGACTTCTAATATTTCACGCTATCTCGGACTTTGTTTATTACCAGTAGTACTTGTTTGGTTTTCTGAAACCCAACACTGCAACGAAGATCAATTCTCACACTTGGCTTCCTTCTCAGTTCTAATGGCTTTGCAAGCTTCCTTTTCCTACGATGTGTTCCTCAGCTTCAGGGGCACTGATACTCGCTACGGTGTCACCGGCAATCTCTACAAAGCTCTATGTGACAGGGGAATCAACACTTTCATCGATGATGAGGAGCTTCAGCGAGGAGAGAAAATCACACCCTCACTTGTCAAGGCAATTCAAGAGTCTAGGATTGCCATCCCTGTGTTCTCCACCTGCTATGCTTCTTCTTCTTTTTGCTTAGATGAACTTGCCAAGATCATGGAGTGCTTTAAGGCAAATGGTCAGTTGGTTTTGCCTGTCTTCTATAAGGTGGATCCTTCTGACGTGCGACATCAAAGAGATAGCTATGCAAAAGCAATGGCTGAGCATGAGGAGAGGTTCAAGGACGACATGGAGAAAGTGAAGAAATGGAGGGAGGCTCTGAGTCAAGTGGCTGATTTGTCTGGCTATCATTTCACACAGGGGTACCTTCTTATACTGTTTTCTTTAACTCCCTTTCATTTGTCAAATATTGCGGGGTTGTTTGGAATTGCTTTATTTTTGTGAATTTTAAAACGGTTTTGAAAATAATATTTTAAAAATTATTTTGTATAGTAATTAATGATACCAATTAATTATAAATGTACTGTCATATTCTTTTTTATTTTGAAAAATAGAGTTTCAAAATCATCTTTAAGCTATTTTCTAATTTTTGCTTTTAAAATACAAAACTTTATTTTTTATTTTTAAAATCAATTTAAAAAGAATAACCAACCAAATAATTTTTTTTTTTATTTTTTGCTTTTAAAAACTGAAAATTATTCTGGAAAATACTTTCCAATTCCAAGCCACTACAATTTTGAATTGTAGCAAGTATCAAAACACGGATATATATACGATGCATTGTTTTTACCCCTCACATATTAACTTGTGTCATTGGGCAGCGATGGATATGAATACAAGTTTATTGAGAAGATTGTGGATGCTGTCTCAGGAAAAATTAAGCATGTTTTTTTGTCTAATGCTGATTATCCAGTTGGATTGGAGTACCAAGTATCAAAAGTAACTTCGCTCATGGATGTTGACAATAATGATGGAGTATATATGATAGGGATCCATGGAATTGGAGGGGTAGGAAAAACAACACTTGCTCTAGCCGTATATAACTCGATTGCTGGTCATTTTGAAAGTTCGTGTTTCCTTGAAAATGTGAGAGAAAATTCAAATAAAAATGGAGTGATATATCTTCAAAATATCATTCTTTCTGAGTTATTAGGAGAGAAGAAAATTAAGATTACAGGTGCTCAACAAGGAATTTCAATAATACAGCATAGGCTCCAAAAAAAGAAGGTACTTTTGATTCTAGATGATGTTGACAATGAGGAGCAGTTACGGAATACAATTGGAAAACTTGATTTGTTTGGTCCTGGCAGTAGAGTCATCATTACAACACGTGACAAACATTTGCTAAAATGTCATGGCGTTGAAAGAAAATATGAGGTAGAATGTTTATACAAGGCAGAAGCTCTTGAATTGCTTAGTAGAAAGGCTTTTAAAACTGTTAATGTCAACCATTGTTACGTGGACACATTAAACCGTGCTGTGACTTACGCTTCTGGACTTCCATTGGCTTTGGAAGTAATAGGTTCCAACTTGTATGGTAAAAGTATAGAAGAGTGGGAATCTGCATTAAATCAATATGAAAGAATTCCCAATAAAAAGATTTATAGTATACTTAAAGTAAGCTTTGATGCTTTAGAGGAAGACGAGCAAAGTGTTTTTCTTGACATTGCTTGTTGTTTTAAAGGATATGCACAGGAAGATGTTGAAGATATACTCCAAGCTCATCATGGGGGCAACAGGAAGTATCAAATCAAAGTGTTGGTTGATAAGTCTCTTGTAAAGATTGATCGGTCAGGTATAGTTACATTACATGACCTCATAGAGGACATGGGTAAAGAAATTGTTCGACAGAAATCACCAAAAGAACCTGGGAAGCGCAGTAGGTTATGTTTCCACAAAGATATAATTCAAGTTTTAGAAGACGATAAAGTGAGTAAGACTGATTTGGATATTTTGTTATTTTATCATTATCATTATTCGATGGATCTCTCTTTATTATTTTATGTTTATGAGAAGCCAATTATTTGTTAGCTTCCAATCTCTTTTTGACAGCATTAGTTTTTTTCCCCTTTATAATATTTAAATTTCTTTAAATAAAAGCGTTGAAGTCCTTTATATATATATATATATCTATATCTGTGTGTGTATTGTGATTGTGTTTTTTTGTTTCTTCAATGAAAGGGAACCGGTGAAATTGAAATTATACATCTCGATTTTCCCTCATCAGAAGAAAAAAAAGAAGTAGAATGGAATGGAGAGGCCTTCGAGAAGATGGAAAACCTCAAAACCCTTATTATAAGAAATGGTCATTTTTTGGAAGGTCCCAAGCATCTTCCAAATAGTTTAAGAGTTCTAGAATGGTGGAGTTATCCTTCAGAGAGTTTGCCATCTAATTTTTATCCCAAGAAACTTTGCATATTCAAGTTACCCTACTATTGCTGTGTGTCACTCGATTTGGCTAGCTTCTTATTCAAGGCAAGTCCATTTTTCTGATCTTTTGTTTAAGTAAATAAACTTTAAAATTTCTCATTTGATTTCGGTTCCTTACTTTTTTTTCTTTCTTTTCTTTTTTTTTTGGCAGGAATTTGTGAAGCTAAAAGTTTTGAATTTTGACAACAATGTATATTTAACAGAGATACCTGACATATCTGGTCTTCCAAATTTAGAAAAATTGTCATTTGAACGTTGTCAAAATTTGGCTAGAATCCACGATTCGATTGGTTTTCTGGACAAACTCAAAATCTTGAGTGCTTTTTCTTGTTGGAAGCTTAGGAGTTTTCCACCCATCAAGTTGCCCTCTCTTGAAATGCTCAATCTTTCAGAATGCCAAAGTCTTGAAAATTTTCCAGAAATACTGGGAAAGATGGAAAACATAACAGAACTTCATTTGGAGTTGACCGGCATAAAAGAATTGCCATTTTCATTTCGAAATCTTACTCGGTTGCGACGTTTTACTCTCTCTAGTTGTTTAAATTGGACGATTGGGACTATTGCTTCCGATTGGGACGGGTCGCTAACATCCAAAGAGGACGAGGGTGACCAAACAATGAGCTCAATCGTGTCTTCAAACGTGGAACACCTTTGTCTCTCATGGTGCAACTTGTCCGATGATTTTTTCCCAGTGGGTCTTGCATTCTTTGCCAATGTGAAAGAATTAGACCTACCTCGCAATAACTTCACAATTATTCCAGCATGCATCAAGGAATGTCGCTTGCTAAGGAGGCTTCGAGTGGATTATTGCCATCATCTTCGGGAAATAAGAGGGATTCCACCAAACTTGGAATATTTCTCAGCGATAAACTGCAAATCTTGGACTTCCTTGTGTACAAGCATGTTATTGAATCAGGTTTTTTCCTTTTTTTTTTATATTTTTGTGATGTACTTGATAATTGATATTCATGTTGGCTTAGACTCTAATTAATTATTGTTGATAAACATGTGAATTATGACTTACAGGACTTGCATGAAGCTGGAAACACCTTGTTTATTTTGCCAGGATCAAGGGTTCCAGAGTGGTTTGAGCATCGCAGCAGGGAAGGATCGATTACATTCTGGTTTCGTAACAAGTTCCCTGCCTTAGCTCTCTGTCTTGCTTTGGGACTGCACGATTACAGAACTTTGATCAGGCCCATCATGATCATACATGGCAATAAATATTTCCTTGACGTGGTGCATGATCAACATTTCTTGAGAATGGATCATATATATCTTTTTGATCTGCAGAAGATAAAATTCAAAGACAATCTGGATGAAGCACTTATAGAAAATGTATGGAACCATGTTGAGGTTTTATATGAGGCAATTGCCTACTTTGAGCCTACAAAATTAAAAGGAATCGGAATCCATGTATTCAAGCAAAAAAGTAACATGGAGGATATTCGATTCACTGATCCTCATAAAAGGAGAAAATTAGATGATGGTCTCAGCAGTCCAGAATCATGAAGAAACATAGGTTCATAGATTTGGGAGTTTTTGAAACACAATTTGTGTAGCAGCAACAATGTATGTATGGGCTCCTTCTCATGCATCGGGTACTGGCCACATACCGGTTTTTGTTGCTTCCTGCTTCAGCAATGCAGTGATTGGATGATAATGTGAATTAGGATACACCTTCAATGGTATAAAAGCAGGTAAATGCTCATGTTGTGCTACTATTGACACTATTTTTAATTGCCCGATTTGTTTTGTAATACCCTAGTTTTTAACCCAAACAAAAAAGGCTAGGAAAAAAAATAATTATGAGCCAGGAAGGGTGTCAGTTACCCTTATCTGTCATTTTGAGTTTTAAAATTCACTAAGTCTGGACCCTACACGTCCGTCCTTAGAGGACTATATAATAGAACCACATTCTTGGACTCAAAAGTCTTTATTATTGTTCCCAAGATGAAAATAAGTTAAAAGACGATTTTTAACAAATTTTAGGAAACTTTTAAGCCTCTCATTTTTAGTTTATAAGTCCATAAAATCTAAGAAATTTCTGATTTTAAACTAAAACCCAAAAATTTTGATTTTGATTAGTTGAGATTTTAATTTTTATGATATTTTATTTGAATTCAAATATGGGATATTTCTTTATTTATATTTATGTTTTAAAGTTAATCGAGAATAAATAAATGAGAATATTAACTTTGTAGAAATAAGTGACTATTAAGATAACTCAGCCAATATATACCAACACACACCCACCCACACCCCTCGTTTTCTTGCTTTCCTCTCTGAAAACAAAAATAGAGGAAGCACTTCCTCCCTCCATTTGATCTCTCTCTCTCTCTCTCTCTCTCTCTATATATATATATATATATATATATATATATATATATATATATATATATATATATATTTCGGCCTAGCACCAGCCACTCCCCCCTCCTTTGCCACCAGCCACCACCACGCCACTGCTGCCACCGTCACGGCTCCTCCCTATTATATGTGAACAGTAGCGTCCTTTCCCTCTCTTTTGGTGGATCAAGGTTGTTGCGTCAATCTCTTGAGGAGATAGCAACATCCATTCCCCCTTCTTCCTTCCTTTGGCTATCAAAGGTATTATGGAGCTCAATCTTACTTCCAATTTCCTAGGTTAGTTGAGTTATATTCTGGATATAGGATTAGAAGTTAATAGGTATAATCTTTTATGCTAAATGATGATGGATGATTATGTGATGATGTTTATGGCGTCAAATACTTTGGAGAGGCATCACGTCTACTCTACCATGACGCAGGTTAGGAGCACCACATTCTTGGCTTGTGTTGTGAGTGAATAATGTGTTTATGGTTAATTGGCATTTAGTTCTATGTATTATTTAAATATCTATATTGCATATTTGTTATCTATTTTGCATTGACAAGTAAAATAATTTTCTTATTGTATTCATGTCTTGAAAGTTGTATTTATTAGTTCAAGTAGTCTTAAAATTGTTACATTGGAATTAGATTATGATACAAATATACTTTTGGAATGCTTATGGTTTTGGATAAAAGCTCCATGACTTTATTTTCTTAAGCAAGCTTGATTGAGAACCAAACACGGTTTTAATTTATTCTTTTGCACCCGAAGGAGATTGGAAACTGTCACGACCGGGATCGCGACGGGGACGGCGAAAAATGGAATTTTCATTTTTGAAAATTAATGGAGTCGCCACCAAGTTTATTAACATTGGGAAAAACATTGAAAAAACCCATTTGTTTTAAAGAATGATCTTTGAAACCAGTTTTGAATTCGGGAGTCGGTTATGCATAGGGAAGGGTAGGAGTTTATCCCTACGCACCCCTAATACACCCGTCCCAAACTGCACTTAGAAAATTGTGCAAATTAATTAATAATCCCTTAAAAAAGAAAAAACAAGAAAAGAGACAAAATATATTTACAAATTCAAACAAAACAAATTAAGGAAAATTAATTTTGGCTTGACAGGGGTCGCCTGCTCCTACGTGTCCCCTGGTGCAATGGGGAAATCAAAGTCACGTAGTTCTGTAAAAAGATTGTGGGTTGATAAATTTCATTTATGAAAAAGAATTTATAACAAGAAAATCCGTTATTGCACAGAATCTAAGTTAGCACTAGGTCACTCAATGAATTCCCATGATTTAAATAACAATGAAGGTAACATCTCCTACTCAATCATCGTTATCGATCATTACACGGATTAAAATGACTTTTGTGAATGAATGATTCATTTAGAAAACAAAATCCGATCTCGCACAGGATTTAAGTTAGCATTTAGCTACTCAATAAACCCTTATGATTCAATAAGAATAAAGATAACATTTGTTACTCAATTATCATCATTGATCATTGCGCGGATTAGAACAAATCTTGTCAGATCACTGAAAATCCATTTGTGCACAGAATACAAGTTAGCACTAGGCTACTCAATGAATCCTTATGATTCAATAATAATGAAGATAACATTAGCTATTCAACCACCATTACTGAACATCGCACAAATGTAAAAGATTTTTTTTTTTTTGAAAAAAAGGATAATTAAATAAATTTTTTTGCTTTATTTCATATTCTTAAAACAAAATTCTAATTTTAACAGGAATCGACAAAGTTAATTCGTAAATGCAAACACGATTAATTCGAGCAAAACACATGAACCTATGAAATAAATTAACTAAAAGCAAAATTAATTTACAAACGCAATTACATAATTAATTTAAGCAAAGTACATAAACATATAAAATAATAAAAAAGGAAATTAATTTACAAACACAAGTACACAATTAAACAAAATATAATTAAAAAAGGGGTCCTAATTACTATTTTTTTATCCCTTTTAATTAATAAAATTTTTAACAATAAATTCACTTAAAAATTAAATAAATAATTAAATCATCTTGTTTTTTTTTTTTGAAAGAGAACACTTTTGAAAAAAAAAAAGTTCCAATCACGGACTAATAAAATTAATTCAAAGACAAACTATTAATTTTATTAAAAACACAAACAACTAAAATAAAATAAATAAATAAATAAAAAACAAAAGCAAATCAAGGATCTTAGCTAAAAAATAATAATAATTTAAAAAGACAAAAATTAAATGTCAAAATAATAATTAGATCACTTCCTAAACTAATTTATTTAATTTCCTCCAAATGATCAAAATAAAGAACATGTTACAAACTCTTCCCTTTTTGATATTTTTTATTTTTGATAGAAAGACTTAATTAAGAACTTTTTATGGAAAAAGAAAAAAAGAAGCCCCAAGACAAGTTAAAAAGAATGGTCCAACAAATATACACGAGAAGAAAGCATGATTCAAACCAAACAAATATTAAAAAATAAAAAGAACACTATCTAAAACATATATTACCTCGAAAATATGAAAGCCACCCAAATAGTCATTTTTCATTTCACGCAACCCAAACGAAATGAACTGGAGGCCATGATTCAAATTTAAATCAAACTTAAAAGCCAAGCTCATAATAGTTGTTACCCACTAAAGTAAAATAATAAAATATCCTAAATCTAACATATGTTGGCAGCCACACAACTAAAGGATAAGAATTTCGACATTCACCTGCTGTAACCTATACACACGCAGCACACATGAGAAAGAAAAAAAATAAAAAAATTTACCCCCCCGTTTGCGTGTTCACCCAATACAGAGATATGCTCACAGTGACATAAAACTCTCTCAGACTCTCATGCGTGCACGTTCACATACTGATACAAACACCTTTCACTGTCTCACACAGACACATATATAACACAAAAAAAAAAAAATTCTGTCTCTCTCTCTCTCTCTCACACACGGGCTCACACTCACAAATTTTTCACACACACACTCTTTCATTCATGCCCACACAGAGAGAAGGAGAGACCAAGAGAGAGATAGAAAAAAAAGAGATGGAGATGGCGTGAGGGGATGACATTCCGGTGAAGGAAGGAAACCGTGTGGCACGGCAACAACTTGGCCCAAAGGGAAAGCTTCGTGGTGGTGAACCTCAGCGGCGGTGGCTTCACGGTTCCATGTCAAGGTAGGAGGTTCAGGTAATGGTGACTTTGGCCAACAGAGAGAGAGAGAGAGAGAGATGAACGGAGAAAGAGGGAGAGAAGGAAGGTGCTGGCCGCGAGGGAACCGGCTGGCGGCACGAGTCCGTGGCCGTGCAGGCAGAGCAGAAGTGGTGGTTCGTGATTTGCAAGGTTGGCCAGATCTCACAGCGGCGGAGTTCAGGTAGCACGCGGCGGTTGGAGTGTGATTGGGATCTGGCGCAAAGGTTGACGCGGAGGGAAGGAATGGAGTGCGTGCCAGCCAAGGAGCGGAACCTCCACGAACGGAGGTGACCATGGGGCAAGGAGGAGCGGCGCTGTGTGGGGCGCGGTTTCTGTAGCTTGGAGGTGCGCGGTGGTTCACGGCCGAAGGGGTTTTCGGCTTATTTGATGGTATTTGGTTCAGGTGGTGGTGAGGCGGCCGCATTGATGGAGTGTTTGAGTGGTAATGATGGTGGCCTTGCGGTGGAGGAGAAGAGGAAGAAGATGATAGGGGGTGGAATGATGGAGGTGGTGGACGGTGGTGAAGGGGGAAGAGAGGCGTGGTGGTTCGTTGGGGGGGGTGATGGAGGAGGAAGAACAAACAGGGGCCGCGGCTATGGCGGTGGAAGCCGCGGCCTCCCTCCCTTCTCTTCTTTTTTTTTGATTTTTTTAATTGTATTGATATTGAAAAAAAAAAATACCTATTATCCTTGCTTCTGATGAATCCCTTCCTGATATTGCTGGAAATCTTTATTGATGATTATGGAAATTGATGATGGTTTGAATCTGTATGTTGAAATTTTTTTTGATGATGATGTTGCTGATGATGATGATATTACCTTGCTGAATTGTATTGTTGGACTGGATGTTCTTGATTTTTTTCTGCTTCTCCAATTGATCCTTTGATATTTCTGGGTCTTTATTTCAGGTTTTTTTTTTGAGTGTTTAAATTTTTTTTGATGATATCCCTTTTCTCTGAAAACTGATACCCATTGTTATATGATCGTTTCTCCCCTCGACCCCCCAATCATGCCAATGGTTCCTTCTTTTTGATAAAACCATCAATATGTGCCCACATGCCCAACCTCATGATTTTGCTTTTGTGAGTGGAGAGGGAATATCATAATTATGTCCAACATCATCATTGTGCATGGAGAAATCATCCCGTCTGCCATTGTTGACTCCCTTTTCATTTTTATTCTTTTTATTATTATTTTTTTTTATTTTTATTTTTATTTTAATTTTAAATCAGAGAAAAGGAAATGGGTTGATGCATTTTTTTGTTTTTTGAAATGGGCTAAATCCGAAAAATATGCCAAAATTTGTTTTACGGGCCTGACAAAATCGGGTGTTCACAGAAACAATTGCATTCTTTATGTTTTACTGAAGTGATTGGTTTCTTGAAAAGAAAGTAGATGAATAAAACTTGAGTTATTTGATATGAAAAGTTATTTTTTTAAAAGAAGATATCATTGACAGAAACTGTAGCTAATGGCATTGATATTAGCCTTGAGATAAACCTCAGCTAGCAGGGGAGTTGCTAGCCCGATATGTTAGGCCAGTATATCGGTATCAATAGGCATTGGAGATTGGTGTTAGGGCCACCCAAATGATTCTTAATCACTCTAGGGACAAGTGTGAGGACGGCCTAAGAGTGGTGTGAACACACTGGGGATGGGCGTGAGGGGCTGTCCAGTTGTGGGATTGATTTTTTTTTAGACTCTGTTCTGACATAGAGACCTCCTCAAACCTCTTTTTAATGCATAAATTCCATAATACTATGCTATTACTATAAGAGATTTGTATGTTGATTCTGTACTCGCTTAGTTTTGTTTATATCTTGTATTATTTATTTGACTATCCATTATTGTTTTGGGACTTGTTGCAATTAACTGTTAATATGTTATTATTGCTCACTGAGTTTCATAACTCCCCTGTGGTTATTCCTCTATCACAGATTAAGGTGTAGACCCGAGTCCAAGTCCTCCCGCTTAGTAGGTTTTGAGTCATTACTATTTTGATAGCCCAACATTGGCATGTGGGCTTTTCTTTTGTATTTCCCTATTGAGATACTAATGTTTTGAATTATGAGATTAGGTGCTCCATTAGATCACATGCAGGGATCTGTTGGTTATGGTTATGTTTATGATTATGTCTTTTGTGGATGTAGTTATCAATGGATGAAGGATATATGTGTGAACTCATTAGCCGTGGACTTATATGTATGTACTTATGTATGTATATTCATACTTATCTATCATCTTGCCTGGGTTGTAAATGTGCTGTTACATATTTCATAATTTGGGATGTCCGAAGAACAGAGGAAACTTTGCCCCCCTTTTTTGTAAAAGCTTGCACGTTTAGGCTTGTGGAGGAATGTGTTCTCTATACGCCGGTCACGTCCCAAGATTGGGTCATGACATATTTTGATCTTCTACATAAATGGAACAAACAAGAAGAAGCACCGGCACTAGAGTGCTCGAACGATGTGCATGACTTATCTTTTTCGAGGAGAAAACATCATGGGGCCCAATTTTCTTGTTTCAGGGAGTGACAGAGAAATAAAAATTGATTGCATTGCAGAAAGTGAGTGCTTCTGTTACTTGTTGGATTGTTGCTGTTTACTAATAAAGTGATGGGAAGCTGAACAAGCCAATTAAAATTTGTGCGTATGGTGAAATCGTGGACAAGTATGGACATAGAGAATAGTTGATGATTTAATCTTTAATTATTCTATTTCAAATAGGTTTGCTGACTTTATTAACTTTGCTCATACGGATCCAGATGTTAAACTTTTAACGCATGAAGTTGATATTGCCTCTCGATTTGGTAATTTGATCACCATTTTCAACAATATGTAGGTTCTGAATGTAATGGTGGATAGTAGGAAAATAAACAAAGCTGGATCAAGTTTTGTATGTGTATGTGTATGATTCTTTTACTTTTCAATTAAAAGAAATTATTCTTTGGTGATTAGAAACGGGAGAAAGCAATCTTAATAATGTTAGTTGTTTTTGCTTTTACGCTACACCCACACCCAGAACCAGCAAATTTCGTACCTGCAAGACTTAAAACACACACCATAAGTACCCCATAGGCGCGCACATAAAATCGCCTACCTCTCAACTCTCAATGTGTATCACTCAGAACTCACTGTTTGTGCTCACTCAGTATATAACTCACAGTGAAGTTTTCAGCACGCTTTAACTGTTATTCTCTCCTCCTCATTGTGTTTTACTCCTCACACATATTACCGCCATGTCATGACATCATACAGTCTTCAATTTTTCCTGAATGCATGTCACCTGCAAAACAAAACAGCCAGCAAAACATAAACCAATAACCTGCCGCTAGGTTCACTCAGCTGTGTTTCACTCATATCCATTTGGGCCCGTTTGGTTTATTTTTTCCAGTTTTTAATTTTCAGTTTTCAGTTTTCAAAATTTGTGAAGGACAAACTATAAAAAAATTGAAAACTGAATCCAGTTTTCAGTTTTCTAAATTTGTGAAGGAAAAACTGAAAAGATTGAAAACTGAAAATCTAGAAGACTGAAAACTAAAAACTGTCTTCAGCAAACCAAACAGCCCTTAAAGTGTTCACACTCTTCTGTTGTATTTCACTTCCTCACTATGTTTCACTCCACTCCCCCTCAAAAGTCACTCCGCATCAACGCTTTCCTTAAACCTCTTGCACTACCAGTAGAACCATCACCTGAAAATATAGAGGACTTTCAGAACAAACAAACCAACCAATTATAGCAACGGATAATTATTTTTAGAATCAACATCCAGATTGTACAATTAAAAACCATCACCCAATTAACCTTATACAACTCTTCTTTGGAGCTCACCTTGCCAACCTCAAATCTATAATCCTACACCGATTCATGGTCAACCTTCCTCACAAGATATCTCTGACTTTCTTCCACCGATTAAGCCAAAACTTAGCTATACTCACAACTTCATCCTTATCAAATTTCTTTTTGTAAAAAATAACACTATTTCGACATCTCCATACACTCCATATTGTCACAAAAAACCTTCTCCACCACTCTCCTCTTTCAAATTTTTTGAGCGGCATATCCATCCAGACTTCAAAAAATGCTTTCAGGTTAGGAGGTGTCACCCACTTTACATTCTTTTCCTGTAACCAGTTGCACCACAGGAAGTATGCAAACTCACACTCAAAGAACAAATGAAACCCATCTTCAACACGTTTCTCACAGCACATAGGGCATGATCCTGTTGATTAGTCTCAAACTTAAGAAGCCTAGCTCTAGTGTTTAATCTATCTACAACTACAAACAATGTGAGAATCTCTACTCTCGGTGGAACGACTCCTTTGCATACAGCTTTACTGAAGCGGTAACTATTAACATTCCCACTTCCTCTTGTACTGCACTGATCGCCATTGAAACAGATTTTGCAGAGAATATACTATTCCTATCAAATTTCCATATTAGTCGATCTTATGGGAATTTCTCTTCAGTTTCACCGTGGTAAGCACATTCTGTAGTTCTTGCAAAAGAATTTAGGGCTGGTTTCATTTTGTAATTTTTAGTTTTCATTTTTAGTTTTTCAGATTTTGTTAAGTAAATACAGAAAATTCTAAAAACTATAAGATCATATTTTCAATTTTTATTTCTAATTTTCAGTATTTTTTTTATAAAATCCTGAAAACTAAAAAATTAAAAATTAAAACCAAACAAACTGACGCTTAGCTTCCTACAGTAGTTTAATTGTCTCTCCAATGGAAATTCCATAACCACTCCAACCAATCCCAAAATCCGCAGTCACTGACCCTACATTCTTTCTGCTCTGACAAGGAAAATAGCCTAGGAAAAGAGTCCATTAATCTCACATTCAACGCCCAAATATCACTCCAGAAACTAGTTATAACTTATTTTATTATATTCAATTATATTGTCTTTTTATTGCATGTAAAAATAAAATAATTTGCTTTATCCCTTTGCCTAGTTGAAGAGGTGTCTATTACAAATCTAAAGGAGTTGCAAGTTGCAACAAGCAAACGAGATGTTAGATATGCAACAAACTATTTTATTTGCACTATATATCAACACATTACGTCGTTTCAGTCAATATAAATTATAAAGTCATATCACTTGACCAAGCTCTTAGACAAGCTGAATTCTCATTTTTAACCGAAAATCATCAGTACAATTGAACAAAATTCTCTTTTTTATTTTGTGTGTGTGTGTGTGTGTGAAAAAAGAGGTATCTATAATAAAACTCAACAAGTTATGCTATGCTAACGTGATGTCAGATTTGCTACGCAGCACTGAACCTTTTCATCCCATTTGTTTTACTTGTATGAAGAAGTCTAAGCTTGTGCTTTTGTTTTGGAAAAGTATGTGCAGGCAGCTGTTAATATAGTTATAACTTATTGTACTCAAAATTCCTTATTTATTTTCATAATTACACTTTCTATTTTATAACATGATTATTTGAGTTAGCATTTTTTTCATTCCTGAATTTAATTTTCTTTTTTTTTTTGTTTCTGGCAAAAATTAATGATGAGCACTATTAATAAAGGCTGTCTAAGGAGAATGATCAATTGCGTTAAAAAGGATTTAATAAAGAATTATAATGAAGAAGGATCAAATAATTTCAAATTGTGTGGAAAATAATATACTTAAGGATATCAACATTATTTACACTACTAGTTGTTTGACCCGTGTAATGCACGGAAAAATAATAAAAAATAATTTATTGATTATTATAAAAGATAGATGATAATTTATTTACATATATATTATAGAAAATTGAGTATATAAATTTCTTTTAAAGTAAGTTAATATTTAAATAATTAAATAAGTGGACAAAATATAAATGTATCATTCTATTTTATATCTTATATTGAATATCATGTTCATAAGGTTGAAAATATCTTGATAGATGACTTATAACTGACAATAAAGAGCCTATTTTATAAAAATTTTACACATTTTGAAAGTTGAAATTGTTGAATAAAGAAAGAGAATAAATGTATAATTTTACTATATCGTGAATCATTTATAGAGATGACAATGAGTATCCATGAGAAAGGGGACATGTCTCACGCCTCTCGTCACCGTTTAGAATTTTGTCTCTAATCCCCATCCCCATCCCATCTCCCTTATGGATCCCCATTTCTCATTTCTCGTTTCCCGTGGGGATTTTGAGTCCTTATGGTATTTAAGGGTTTATTAATAAATTTTAAAAACAGAAAAATTTTAAAAATATTTTACAATTTGAAATATAAATATCTATAATAACAATACTATTAATACAACATAATCCAAATTAAAATTAAAAAATATATATAAAATAAAAATGTAATAAAAATAATTAAAAAATAAAGATGTATTATCCCTATCTCTATTTCGCTTAACAAATAGGGACTTAACCTCCATAAATCATCCTTATGAAGGCGAGATATGTGTCAATTCCTTTCTCTATTGGGTAATTCCCATGTGTACCTATTTTTAATTTTTTTTATCATCTCTATCCATTTATATCTTTTTAGTAAATTAAAATATTTAATTTAAAAAAATAAAAATGTATTTTCTAATTAATAAAAATAATACATAAATTTAATTTATATGATTTTAATTACATGTCCTTTCCTTGTACAATCTTTTAATAAATTAAAATATCAATTTTAAAATATATGTTACAATTAATGCGTGATAATTAGTAAAAAAAATTATTTATCACTCTAATTTATATAATCTCAATTATTAGAGTAGTATATCAATTATAATTTTTTCAATAAAAAATAATATAATTATTTACTTTATAAAAATTAATAAATATTTAATGTCATTATCAAAGAAGTGTAAATTATAGAATTAATTTTTTTAAAATATTTTAGTGTTAAAAAATTGAAGGTATTTTTTTCAAAAAATTAGTATGAAAAAAATTATGGAATTGATAGATTAGAATGTTTAAGTTGTAAAAAAATAAATAGAATATAGTGATACATATAGATAGATAATTTTTTTTATTATGATTTTCAAACTTTCTTTATTGGAAATTAGAAAATTTTCTCTAATCCCATCTTTATTTAGAATTTTGCCTCCATTCTCATACACATCCCAATCACGGGTCTCTATTTTTCATTTTATATGGAGATTTGAATCTCTCTTGATATTTATGGGTTTATTAAAAAAATTTAAAAATAAAAAATTTTAAAAAAAATTTGAGCATCAAAACTATATATCTATAGTAACAAATACTACTAATGCAACACAATTATAATAAGTTTGTTATTGTTAATACTATAATTATATATATAAAATTTTGTGATATAATATGTTAAATTATAATTTTATTTGTGATATTTTTTATTTTTCATATTGATTTTGTTAATAGTAGAGATATATGAAGGTTTGATTGGGAAAATAATAATTAATAATTAGAAGGTAAATTAAATTCAAAAACTTACTTTAAGTGTTAAAATTATGAAAAGGGTGGGGTATTATTTTTCTATAAATAACACATGGAAGATTTTTTATGTAATGAGTCTTAAATATTAGTATTTTGTCAATTATTATCATATTTGATTAAGAATAAATTATTATATTAATATTATAATGTGTCTTATATATTTGATTAAGAATAAATTTGGTATAAATTGAATTTTAAATTATTATTATATCAAAATCAATCAATTAGCAATTCGTTAACAATTTGACCTATTCCTTTTTTTAAAAAAAATATGTTGATTTTAAAGCTTATTTATTTTGAAAATATTTTCTTTATAATTTTTTTATATTACCTTCATAATGTGAAGTTATTAATAGTTCTTAATTTAATTGTAGATCATAATTATATTAACATGAATTCTCTCTTAGTGCAAATTATAATATTTAATGATTGTAATATTTGATTATTTAATGATTGTAATATCTAATTTTATTTTATATGAAAAATAATTAATAAGTAAATTATAAATTAAGTTTAAAAAAATCTTTAGACGTAAAGATTGAGAAAAGTGAGGCCTAAATCACTATATAAATGACATGTCAAGTCTAAATCATTATATGATAACATTTGTAATAGTTTTCATGAAATAAGTCTAAAATATTAGTATAGTAAATTTATACAATCGATAAATTTTATATAGAATTTTAATCATTAATAACTTCTAATTATAAATAAGATTCTGATAAATCTCTATCATTTTTTTAAATCTTCTATAATTTTTTTCAACACTATTTTTTTTTCAAAATTCATTCCAATCTTTTAAATTATAAAATTATTAAAATTGTCATGAATTGTATGACTAATTTTTTTTTTCAAAATTCATTCAAATCTTATAAAATATAAAATTATCAAAATTATTTACAAGAGCTTAGAGGTTATTGAAGGTATAATTTTATGGTCATCCCAAGTGATTCTATGATTTTCATTTTCACCTGCATACATATATAAATTTTTTTTATTGAATTGGCATATTCTTAGTCTTCATATTATTAAATTAGTCTATATATATAATCAAATAATGTCATCACTAATGACACAAAAAATATTCTACCTTTAAATAATTAAATTCATCATAATCTTATTGTTTATAAAAGAAGTAAATGATATGACCTAATGCATATATTTTGTATCTTTCTTATAATTTATATACTTAATTTCATAAATTTAATATAATAGTATTCAAAAGAAAATCACCATCTGCATCAAATATAAAAATTTTAGATGTGAAATTAATACTAAAATTGTGAAATTAATTTATCAATATAATTCATGATTTCAGCATTGCAATAATTAAAGATATTTAATTAATGTAATACAATCTTATTATTAAATATGGATGATTATTAATGATATGCTAATAATATGTAATAATTATGATTTTATTTTTTTAAAAAAATTAATAAATAACCTTTTAAAAGATGTGGACCCTAAAATATTCTCATTGTGACACATGTAAAATTTTTCTTCAAATGACTCTGAAATATTAGTATTACAGATTAGTCATTCAATAGGAACGAATTACAATTCTATTAAAAAATAAGTAGCCACTGACAAACTTTTCTCTAATTTCTACAGTTGGCTAATTCAAAGTAACAAAGCAAAGACTTTTAAATTTAATTCTTTTTTATGAATCCCTAATCAATCAACGCATGCCTATCAATTCATTTTTTTATTTTTGTAATTCCTTTTAATTTTTAACTTCTTTTATTTATTTTTGTAACTTCCTATGTATTAAGGGTATTTTGAAAAATAGGACTGTTGGACACCAAAAAATAGTTAAAAGGGATTATTCCCTTTATATATAATATAGATAATAATAATTGAGTTTAATTTTTAATTTTTGAAACTTTTCACACCTTAGTTTGATTTTCACTGTTTTTAGGGTGGTTACTCTGGTGCCATATGCAGTCAATGCCTATGGTATTCAAGTTGATGTGATTAGACGGGTATATGACATGTGTTCGCGATGTAGGGATTAGATTACAGGTCTAAAGTTAATTATGAACATTTTTTCTTTTTAATTTTTTTGTTTCATTTTCATTTTTATTTTTCAATTTTTTATTTGTTTTGCAGGAATTCTAATTGAATATGTACAGTAGCTTTTTTATTTTTCTTTTTTTTTTGGTTCTCAATTCGACTTGTCGGAATTTCTGACAAGTGTACAATAAATTTTTTATTTTCCCTTTTCTTTTTTTCTTTTTTCCTTTCTTTTTTATTTTTTTCCTTTTTTTCTTTTTTTAAGCAATTCGACTTAACCGAATACTCAACAATGGACAGAACATTTTTTTACTTTTTGATTTTTTTTTATTTTTTAGGAATTTGACTTGTTCGAATTCTCAACAATGTACAATAATATTTTTCTTTTAAATTTTTAATTTTTAATTTTTTCTAGGAATTTGGATTGAGTGTGCACATTAATTTTTTCAAGTAATTTTTTTTTCATCATGGATTGTCTCCTCTTTGCCGTCGACCGCCTAAGCCCTCACTACTCTAGGGTTCCACCATCTCTGCTGCATTTTTATTTTCATTTTTTGACTTATTCTCTCTACTTTAACCAAAAATTTTGTTAATACATAATATTGCAATTAAGTGAAAGAAAAAAGGGAAAATAAAACAATTTACTGTGCACCGGTCAGAATTCGTACAAGCCAAATTGAGAATAAAAAAAAGAAAAAGAAAAAAGAAGAAAATAAAAAAAGTAACTATGCACATGCAATTGGAATTTAGGGAAAAAATTAAAAAAATTTAAAAAAGAAAAGAATTACCGTACATTTTGAGAATCCAGAGAAGCCGAATTCCAAAAAGGGAAAAAAAAAGAAAAGAATAAGAATAAGAAAGAAAAAATAAATGAAAAGGAAAAGGAAAAATAACAAAAAAGTTACTGTGTATATTGTTGAGAATTCAGTCAATCCAAATTGGTGATAAAAAAAAGCATTCGAAGAAAAAAAAGGATCATTCTAATTATTTTTTATAAAAATGTTAACCTTCATAAACCTGTAATCTAACCACTCACATTGTAGACACATGTCACGTACCGTTTAACCACATTAACTTGGGCACTCTGAGTAACCACCTTCTCAAGAATAAGGAGGGAGTTACACGAAAGTAGTGATACCGTTACACTTATTTCGTGTTGGTTTCTTTTATCAACATTATCAACATTGGAATTGGGGGTGGTGAAAATGTTGCTATAGTCAATTTGAATCTTTATCTCTACTTTGTCTGTAGGTTTCCTTCCTTAGAATTTCTAGGCAAGAAGAAAACATGTAATTAATTGCGATGTCTGTGACTTATTGTTTTATAATGTCTGTGACTTTGCTTTTACCTGTCTTTGTCCAAGGTGATTGCCTTGTCGGCTGCAAAAATACTCTACGACATTTATTCGTTATAGACAATTTATTCTTGTTTCTGCTCATAGTCAGATTTGTGAGTACTGTACTAGTGTGAATTAATTTTGGAAATGCATCACATACTGATAGAAGAATTAATTTTGAAGTACTTTGTACAGAGCATCACAAATGAAGTAAAAATTCACAGACGATCACTCTTCTAAATGTCTCACATGACAAACATGTTTCTAGACCTTTTCATCGCATTTCTCAAGGAGTTGCAAGTTGCAACAAGCCAAGAGATGTTAGATATGGTAAACAGCACTCAACCTTTTCATCCCATTTGTTATACTTCATGAAGTAAGAAGTGCAGGGTTGAGCTGCTGCTTTTATTTTTCTTTTGATTCGGTTGATGCCTGCAATACATATCAGAAGTGTCATTTGAAATCATCTTAGGTGAGAAGTAAACATGTTTAGGCCTGATTTTAATTTATTGCTGTTTCACTGACTCATAGCTTTGTCATGTGTGTGAATGTTGCTTTTATCTTTTCTTGTCCAGGGTCCCAAAAACCCAGATGCTTTATCTTCGCAATGTGCGAAGAATGCTACGATAGGACATCCATTCCACATTGACAATTTTTTTTTTGATAATTATTTTTGCATCATAAATTTGTGAGTTCTGTTCACTTAAAAAGATAGACAAATTACTTTTATTTTTGCATCAGAAGTTTGTTAGTTGTGTTCTCTTAGAGAATTAATCTAGGACACATGCATCACATTTTTTTCGTTGCACAAAGTATCACAAATGAAGTGAAAATTCATAAACGATCACTCTAATAGCATTGTCATGATGCCGGAACTGACTGAGATTACCACTAACGAATGGGATGGGTGGCTATAACCAAAACAGGACGGAGGGTGAAGAAACAATGCGCTCAATGGTGTCTTCAAATGTGGAACGTCTTTCTCTCACATACTGCAAACTGTCAGATGATTTCTTCCTAATTGGTCTTGCTTGGTTTACTAATGTGAAAGAATTAGACCCTGCACTCAATGATTTCACAATTATTCCTGCATGCATCAAGGAATGCCACTTTCTAGAGAAGCTTTTTGTGGATTATTGCAAGCATCTTCAGGAAATAAGAGGGATTCCACCAAACTTGAAACACTTCTTAGTAGCATGATGTGAATCCTTAACTTCCTCCTGTACAAGCATGTTATTGAACCAAGTCTTTTTTATTTATTTACTTTATGTACTTGACTTGATAATTGATTTTGATGTAGGCTACGGCTCTAATTAATGTTGCTAAACTTGTGAATTATGACTAGCTGGAACTGCATGATGCCGGAAACACCGTGATTACTTTGCCCTGCACAAAGATTCCGGTGTGGTTTGAGCCCTGCGGCGGGGACCGCCAATTTCATTCTGGTTTCCTAACAAGTTTCTGTTGGGCTCAGAGACTGATTCACAGTGTAATTAAATGATGCCAACGTATGGCAATGAGTACCAAAAATAAATCCGATAGAATTAAATCTACTGAGGTCAAGTATTGAATGAAGATAAATATCAGGATGAATAGTAATTCATGATGGGACCCGCTGATCACTATTCACGATGGGGCCCACTGTCACTATTCATGCGGACAGCACTCAGCAATGGAACCGTATCACTATTCATGTAAATAGTAAATTTGGAGTTACTATTCACTGTGGTAGGACTCACGTCACTATTCACGCCATCAAAACAAATCAAGAAATATGCACACCGAATTTTTAATGTGAAAACCCCCAAATACCGGAGGAAAAACCACGGGACAAACTCCGAAAAATATTCCACTATATTCAGGATAATTACACAATATCCTTTCCACACTCTCCAACCCAAGAGGTAAATACAGTGTTTCCTGGTGAGAACCTTCTTATTCAAATACTACATTTTTGCAGTACCAAGGAATAATAAAGATGATACCCAAAAAATATTTCCGGTGTATATACTCACACCCTACACTCTCTGAGATTTACTCACACTCTCTATTTTCTTCTCACTCTCAGAAAAATAACACACTCTCTGTTATTTTTCTCTCCTTTGCAGCTCGTTCATCCACTGCTTCTTATGATTCTGAAACTGAGCAAATGCCTTTATTTATAGAGGGAGCTTAACGTGTGCACAGTAATTAATTTACTGTTCACGCAGCGAAAATTCTCACATGCGTGAACAGTGATTTCACTGTTAATCACTGTTCACGCGTTGAAAATTCTCTTCATGCGTAAACAGTGATTTCACTGTTAATCACTGACATTATCATGCTTGAACAGTGATTTTACTGTTCACACGTGGAAAAATTTCTTCCTGCTGATTCAATTCTGCCAGCTTCTAGATTTGAGGCTGGACCGCACAGTTCCCTGCCATAGCTGTTTGCGTGGTTTCCCATTTTGATTTCGCCTCGTCATGGTCATAAATTGCAATGAATGTTTCCTTGACTCTGAATGTCAAAATTTCCCATTGAATATGGATTATATATTTTTTTTTTATCTGCAGAAGATAACATTCAAAGATAATCTGGATGAAGCACATTTAGAAAATGATTGGAACTATGCAGAGTTTTCATTTGCTATAAGTTTTGAAGAAGGCATTCCTTTCCATGCGAAGGTCTTAGTTGTGGAGTGTGGAAAACAAATTGGAATCCATGGATTCAAACAAAGGAGTTCCCTTGAGGATATTCAATTCACTGATCCTTATACAAGGACAAAATTAGATGATGGTCTCATTAGTCCAGAACCATAAAAGGCATGCATTCGTGGACTCTGATAAGGGCTTTGAATTGAAACACTATTTGTACAGCAGCAATGATGTATAGGTTTGCTCTCATGCATGGATTACTGAGGCACAAAGTAGTTTTTGTTGCTCCCTGCTTCCGCAACGCTGTGATTGGATGAAAGTTCAATAGTGTCAACACTGATAAGGGGCACTGCGAGTGTCCAAGGAAAATTCTCGTCTTGTATCGTCGCTTCTAGTGATTTTAATCACCCCATTTATTTTGATATTCTGCATAATAGGAACAAACGAGAAGCTGAGCAAGCCAGTTAAAATTTTCTGCAAATGGTGAAATCTGAGAAAAGTATGGACATAAAGAAACTGATGATTCAATCTTATTTTGTTTCAAATATGTCTGCTTTCTAAGTGTGCTTATTCGGCTCAAGATGTGAAAGTTCTAATGCATGAAGTAGAGATCGCCTTTCAATTTGGTGCTTTGAGGTTTGAGCAACAATTTCAACGATATGTAGAAATGTAATAGTGCATACTAGGAATACAAGGAAAGCTGGAGTAAATTATACTTATGTGTGTAAGATTCTTTTACTTTTCGATTAAAAGAAATAATTCTCTGGTGATTAGAAACGGGAGAAAATAATCATAATAATGTTATTTGTTTTTGCTTTTGTTCTTTTCCTTCTTATGAAATATTTTTCTCTCCTGAAGATTATATTGATAAATACCTAACAATCAATAATAGAACAAGATAATAGTTGTGCAAGGTTGATAACGTTGTTGCTATAGTTAATTTGAATCTTTATTCTTTGGTTTATCTGTATGTTTCCTTCCTTGAAATTTCCAGGCAAAAAGAAAACATGTCGAGACTTGATTTTAATTAATTGCTATGTCTGTGATTCATTGTTTAATAATGTTCATGCCAATTTTTCAAAATAAAAGTTCTTAAATTTTCTTGAATATTGTGAATATAATCTTTTTTTTCCGTCCACTAAATTAATTAAACAAAAGACATCATCAAGTATATATTATATACACATCAACGCACACGTCAACTTCTCATTTGCTGAAATCATTGACTTTTAATGTATGTCAATATCATCATAATTTCGTTGAAGTTGTTTGTAAGAGGTCCCTAAGCGGTTCTTCCATCCCAGGTGCAGTTTCGATGGGGGGCGGTCCCAATTCTCAGGGTGCTTTGGGGACCTATGGAATGTGAGCTGTTAATAGCTGTCTTCTTATCAGGTGTTATCTACATTTATAAATCAAAGGTTTGTGTGGCATTTAATTTTGTTTAGTTTCAGGTGTTTTGTATGTTTATTTTTTCTCTCTTATAAACAAGAAGCCCTTTAGCTATACTTATTCGGTACGTTGACTTTCTATACTACACGCAATCGCGGACCTTATATTAGTGTAGTTGTTTGGTTATTGTTTTAGAGAGAAATATAAAATGTAAATGCACACATATATCAAACACAAAATACACTCAAATAATTTTCAGTATAAAATAAAAACCCACTTCACCATATCCAGCAAGTAAAAGATTGACACTTGATGTGATGTGATGGGACATTGAAGAAAAAGAGAAGCTTCATCCGTTAGGAAGCATGGCTTCCTTCACCCCACGATGTCCTTTTTCTATAAAATGGGGCAAATGAAGTAGAAAAGAAGACAGAGATGGACAGGGGAGGAACGCCCCCTTTCCCCCTTTCTTCCTCGTCTTGGTCCTTCCTTCTTCCTCCTTGAGCTATCTTGCCTCGTAGGGTTAGAACCCTCTCCCCCAAAACATTTGGCGACTCCACTGGGGAGGCATGAGAGCATCACATAACTGAGGAGGTAGAGGAATGAAACTGAAGGAAACATAACCCCCACTTCTTCGAAGCTTTGTTATCGGCTACCCAAGCCAGGAAGACATTGCCGATCATAGATCGACAATATTGGAAGCAACCAAAGGCACCAGCAAGACCACGAACGTGGTCATATGCGATTCCTACCGCATGACCCAAGGGCCTGGCGGCATACCACCTCATCGACAAAATAACGGGAGCGCCACAAACCACCACCAAGCAAACGCTTCCTCGGCGACGAGAAGCTACCATAGAGATCAGCGAATCCCGACGTTGACGAGCTGAATCGTGCTTGTATCCCTCTCAGCCATGTAATAGCTGTCGAAAGAATCAAGAGGCGGCAGATGAGCAGTGCGATGGCAGATGCAAGTGGTAGGCTGCGTGAAGAGGATTTGGCAGATCTGCATCTATGGGTTGTACCGCTCATACCTTTTTGTCGTGCACTTCCCCTCCTGCGCAACCCTGAAATGAACACTATCGGTTTGCCCCTTTTGGCTCTCTCTTTGGATTCCAATGCTAAATCTAGTTTTTGTGGCTTTTCTACCATTCGAGTTTTTTTTTTTTCTGAAATATAATTGTTTAGTACTTCTTATAACCTTGTTTGTGTCGAAAGCATTTGCGTTTGTGTTAATGCGTGTGGGGCCTAGTAAGCAATTTGAGTGCATCTTATCCATTACTCCCATTGGTCCTTATTCACTTGGACATGATAAAAGGACGTTAACTTGGTGGATGACTTCAGAGCACCTATAGGATGTATAGCATTTGGTCCAGGCACATTCTACTTTGTATAAAAGCCAAATGTGTTTGGTCCTCCACTTAGTTTGTTGCTCATTGTTAAGTGATATTGCGACCTCTCAATTCACGATCATTGCTTGCATGATAAAATTTGGATAGTATTATATCTCAGTATTTGTATAATGAATGGATAAACATGTTTGGGTTTTTGGATACTGACTTAAAAATACATTTTATTAAGACGCATACATTGAGCCTTAAAAGCATTAAAATCAAGAAACACTATATGCAAATTTTGAAGGTTACACTAATATCCTTTTGAAATTTTAGTCAGGAATATTAAGTTTCTTCATACTGCACAGTGTGTTTTGCTCTTGAAATTTAACAGAATTGTTTCTCAATAAAGTGGATTTTCGTGGTACTTCCGTTTTTAGTTATATGGCAATTATTCTTTTTAAATGAAGTTAATTACAATGAATGAAACATTGACACCCGTCTGCTCTTTTAGATAGAACTTTGTCAGGACATGCAGATTGAACTATTTAGCACCTTGGAGGATATGCGAAGAAGACATGCCTCCTAAACTGGCGAAGCCGCGTGAAGCGTGATACCGCCTAGAATGGCGAGGCCATACCACCGCATGGTGATACCACCTTTCGAGGTGATGATTTATTATCCGCCCGCGCGAGCTTCTTACGCCGCGTAGACAGGCGAGGCCATACCATCGCATGGTGATACCACCTTCCGAGGTGATGATTTATTATCCGCCCGCGCGAGCTTCTTACGCCGCGTAGACAGGCGAGGCCATACCACCACATGATGATACCACCTTCCGAGGTGATGATTTATTATCCGCCCACGCGAGCATCTTACGCCGCGTACACAGGCGAGGCCATACCACCGCATGGTGATTTATTATCCGCCCGTGCGAGCTTCTTACGCCGCGTAGACAGGCGAGGTCATACCACCGCATGGTGATACCACCTTCCGAGGTGATGATTTATTATCCGCCCGCGCAAGCTTCTTACGCAGCGTAGACAGGCGAGGCTATACCACCGCATGGTGATGCCAACTTCCGAGGTGATGATTTATTATCCGCCCGCGCAAGCTTCTTACGCCGTGTAGACAGGCGAGGCCATACCACCCCATGGTGATACCACCTTTCGAGGTGATGATTTATTATCCACCCGCGCGAGCTTCTTACGCCGTGTAGACAGGCGAGGCCATACCACCGCATGGTGATACCACCTTCCGAGGTGATGATCTATCTATCCGCCCGCGTGAGCTGGTGAGGCTATATCACCTTATGGTGATACCACCTTCTGAGGCGGTGATTTACTTCCGCCCGTGCGAGCTTTTCGACGTTGCGTAGTCAAGTGAAGCTATATCACCTCATGGTGATAAACATTGTCGCCCACACGAGCCTCTGATGCCACGTGGTGAAGCGAGCTTAAATCACCCCATGGTGATAAGCATTGTTGCCCATGCAAGCCCCTGACACCGCGTGATATGTGAGCCTAGACCACCATTCAGTGACAAGAACGTATTTTCACCCGATGTGCCCATAACGCCATGAGGTGTACGAGTCCGAACCACCATTCGGTGACAAAATGTTTCTTTCACCCGCATGTGCCCTTGACACCATGCGGTGTGTAAGGCTAAACCACCATTTGGTGATAAGAATATTCTCTTCCTCTCGCATGTGGCCCTGACGCCACGCGGTGTACAAGCCTAAAACCAATGTTTGGTAACAAAGCTCTCTTTCACTTGTACACACCCTTGGTGCCATAAGAGCTCGAGCATCCTCGCCCGGGTGTCCTCAAAGGTAAGCGGACTCCTACCCCCTTGTCACGCGGTATGCGACATTTGACTACTGCGCGCCTCTGCCATTGCGTGGTATATGAACTCAACTCACTAGTAATAAGTATTTCACCATCTCAAGGGTATTTCTTTACCTTTGCACCACGTTGTTACTAATGATCTACGTCCCAGACAATCTCGACAACAAATTGATAACATATTTACAATATACATTGAGTGCAAAGCTTACATAGCAAATGTATAAGAACTTAGCACAAGAGATATATCTCCTTTACACAATATATATGTAATAGCACCACGGTTATATGCTCACACCCGCTCACATACATAAACTCGTTCCCGTGACAAAATAGTAAGGGTATGCATAAAATGCAAAACAAAATCTCAACCCACTAAAAATCCAATAGAGGAATATCAACAGCAGTAGCGAAACATTTCCGATGTGTAGAGTGCGAGGTTATGCCATTTGGGGATGAAAAATTCTGCTTGCATGAGCTCCTATGCCATGCAGCTAGGTGAAACTTTACCACCCTATGACATGGATTAGCTTCCTTATTCGAAGGCCAAGAGTCGGACTGTGTAGAAAATGGCTGCAAGTGCTCAATGCGGAGCCATACCTCCCCAATGAGCAGGGGGCTGATATCCTCAGAACAACCTTCTAGACAGGACCCTCAGGCGGTGACCCCCAAGCAGTGACCCTTGTCGGGTGACCCCTAGGTGGAGATCCTAGCGGTGATGGCTCACCCCAAGCGGTGACCCTTGGCGGGAGACCCCTAGATGGAGATCCAAGCAACGATGGCTTGCCCCCAATGGTAATGGCTCAGCCCTAAGCGGAGACTCCTAAGTGGAATTCATGAGCGAAGACCCTGCGAAGAATGTATGTTGAGGAAATATGAAGCCTCATTTTCATTACAATTGCCAACATAGAGATTTGATGATGAGTAAAACATTACCACTTTCAAGTATTCACTCAAACAAACTGATGAAAGCAAAAATTATATCACTAATAATGGAGATAAAGCAAGATCGGGGGCTAAGACTCGACCCAAAATGGATCACACCCAAGGGGGCCAATATCTTGGGAGTAACCCTTTGGCGGAGACCCCTAGGCGGGATTGCTAGGAGAAGACCCCTAAGCAGGACTCCTGAGAGAAAACCCCAGCTGTGATAGGTCACCACAGGCAGAGACCCTTTGACGGGACCCCTGAATGGAGACTCCCATGCGGGACTCCTGTGCGGAGACCCCAGTGATGGCACAACCACTACCCTTAGGCAGAGAAGCCATAAGCAAGGGACCCTAAGCAGAGGTGGTTTGAGCACCTTGGCGGAAACCACTACACAAAAATAATAATAAATTTCGACATGGGTGTACTCTTGAGAAAATAAGCAAGGTTAGACAGGGCCTACTCCAAATTGCATGATATTAGGTGAAAAATCCCCTAGCGGGTCATGACCAAACCAGACGGGAATAAAGTTGGGGGCTAAATGAAGCCAAACCTGATAAAGAACATGTATAAGCAGGAAAGCTTACAAAACATTTTTCACCATTACAATGACTTGATTTGAACAATAAAAGACAAACGCAATCCGAAAAAGATGAAAGGTTGAAGCATGCTCAACAAGGAGCCATACCTCTTAGTTGAGCAGGGGGCTAATGTTTTAGAGAGAAATATAAAATGTAAATGCACACATATATCAAACGCAAAACACACTCAAATAATTTCCAGTATAAAATAAAAACCCACTTCACCATATTCAGCAAGTAAAAGATTGACACTTGATGTGATGTGATGGGACGTTGGAGAAAAAGAGAAGCTTCCTCCGTTAGGAAGCATGGCTTCCCTCACCCCACGGTGTCCTTTTTCTATAAAATGGGGAAAATGAAGTAGAAAAGAAGACAGAGATGGACAGGGGAGGAACGCCCCTTTTCCCCTTTCCTTCCTCGTCTTGGTCCTTCCTTCTTCCTCCTTGAGCTATCTTGCCTCGTAGGGTTAGAACCCTCTCCCCCAAAACAGTTATCAAGATCGAACATTCGAACATACCCTCTAGTAAACATCCACTCTCACAGAAAGCTTCATTCTCAATTCTCGTGATGGCTCTGCAAGCTTCATCCTCCTCGTCTTCTTCTTCCTTCAGCTATGGATGTTCCTATGATGTGTTTCTCAGCTTCAGAGGCCGTGACACTCGCTACGGTTTCGTTGGCTATCTCTATCAAGCTCTATGTGACAAGGGAATCCCCACATTCTTTGATGATAAGGAGCTTCAGGGTGGGGAGGAAATCAAACCCTCTCTTGTCAAGGCAATTGAAGAGTCCAGGATTGCCATCCCTGTGTTTTCTAAAGACTATGCGTCGTCTTCTTTTTGCCTGGATGAGCTTGTTAAGATCATGGAGTGCTTTAAGGCAAAAGGTCGGTTAGTTCTGCCTGTTTTTATGATGTGGATCCTTGTGACGTACGACATCAAAAAGGTGGTTATGGAGCAGCACTTGCTAAGCATGAGGAGGTGTTCAAGGATGATATCGAGAAGAATAAGAAAGTGAAAGAGTGGAGGATGGCTCTGCATCAAATGGCTAATTTGTCAGGTTATCATTTTACACATGGGTACTTTCTTATATTATTTCTTTATTTGCTTTTCATTTATCTAATATTACTTGTGTTTGATCCGTGAGGTGCACAAAGCGAGATAGAAGTATTCATTAAAATTTTATTGCAATTACCAAAAGATATGTTAAGGAAATTGAAGTATTTGACATCTAATTAACACACATCTTTAGCAAAATTAAAACATGAAAATACAAATTATATTAAAAATTTATGAAACAATTCTAAAGAATACACTTGGATAATACAAACGTTTTTCTCATGCATGTATGACGTTGTGATTTTGAAAAACTCCTTAAAAAAAAATATTAAATTCATTAATTCAATAAATAAACAACATATTGTAATATACGACAGTTTAATATTAACTATTATTAATATTGTGCAGTAATTAAATTATATATCATAATAATTAAATTTGATATGCTATAATAAAATAACATGTAATTAATGTTATTGTTTATAATAGTGATTGTTTAATTAGGGAATGATTGATTGATAATATTTATGTATTAATTGATAGCATTATTTATGAGTTATAATTTGTTAATTATGATAATATTTGATGTGATTTTAACTAATAAAATAATATTGGAAATTAGCATAGCTTCCATGTTCAAGATTTTTTCATTTAAAACTTAATAGAAAGCTTATAGAAGGAGAATTTGCCATGTGGCTAGGGATAGTAAAACAAGTTGATCCAGTGGATTTATTTGCCAACTGGCCATTTTTTGACGTTATAAGTTGGTATTTTCAACTTAGATAACTAAAATAAGTCAATACATTCCACCCTATTTTTTTTCAATCCGCGACAAGACAAGGCAGATTGATAATATAGTTAGAAACATAACAAAAATAATTTAAAACACTGCCATTATGTAAATAGCCACTCATAGCATAAAAGAATCAACTGGGCCTCTCTCTGTCAGCTCCGGAGGGAGTAGCTCACTCTATGTCAACAGAATCTAGCAAACACAAGCATTTTGATATGTTTAAATAATTTATTTCAAAATAATTTATCAATTAAAGAGTCCATTGAACAAAACTCCTAATTTATGGAACTTATGGTTTCTAAGAATTAGAGAAAAATTAAGTCTTGACTCTACCTATTACAATCTACTAATATTAGAGCTCCTAACTTACTAGATTTGTACTTAAAATATCAAATATATATCCATCCACCAATTTTGAGAGTTCCCTAATTTTAGGATATACTGTAGAGTAATCAAAAAGGAAATGATATTGAGATTGGAGACTTATATCAAATTTTAAAAGCTATTAGATATAAGTTTTGATGATAAAAAGTAATAATTATGAGATTTATTGGTTGAGGGTGGAAGAAGAATGAATGAATGAAAAGGAAGCAGAGAGCGAGGAAAAGGGGGGCGGGGGGGGGGCGTGGTTGTTCACTGGTTTTAGTCCACCCCCCTCCCTTTTTTTTTTTTTTTTTTGTAATACAGCCTAACCAAAATTATCAAACTGCCCCCACTTAATTTTTTTTTTCTTTTCCCTTAAAATGCAGAACGCGGTTTGAAACGGTTTGTCCGGTTTTATGGGTTATTCTTTGGCGGGGCAAGCCCGTTTGTCATCCGTACATGTGGCAAAACTTTAATTTACTATAGGATTGCTTCCTAATTATGCAAAAATATTTATATAAATATGATTTACATAACAAAAACAAGTGTGCATTGATTCAAAAGATGATTTTGAATTCGAAATTTAAAGTTTGTTATATGAGTTGTGAAATATATCTTTTATTTCAAAAATAATTATAACAATTAAATTCCTTATATTTTGTCAAATCCGATTATTTCTTTTTTTAAAGAAATTGAATTACATTAAAATCAAATTAAAACATGTCTAAATCATTCCTAGAGCCAAGTCATCACAAAACCACCAATAAATTTGTCCAAGTTGACAACCAACAAAGTTCGGTAATAGCTGAATTCTTTAAACACAATGTCATACGTTCAATCTATGACTATATGTATATGAAATGATTTATCACACAATATCTATACTTCAATTGTCTTTAAGCCTGCTTCTCGTAATAGACAACTCTTGAGCACTAGATAGAAGATATTTTGGCAGAAAAAGAACAACATGCAACACAAAGAAGTAGATTTGGAATATGCATTAATTTACAAGGTGATTTTGAATTTGAAATTTGAATAATTTTATAAGAAAAAATAAATTTAAAAAATTCATAACATGTAACATGAAAATATTTAATGTTTTTCAGGTTTCTAAATATTATATTTTCTATTTTAGAAGCAAATATAAATTTTTAAGAAGATGAAAATTATAAGACAATGACACATGACATGGTATTTATTGTTTATTGTTTGAGGTTCCTAAATATTATATAAACGGTGACAGATAAAATGATCCTTCTATCTTCTGGGTCATTTGATGATTATCCCTTTTTTAACCTTTAGATTTTTAATAAAAGTCAATCAACGGTTAAGGATAATTGAACATACAATATACATTTATTAAGTAATAAATAATATTTTTAAAGTTACAAGATCACCCTTATAAGAAGAAAAAAAAGAGTTTTGCCATGGAATATGAAGGGATGCTTTCCTATTGGCATTTTTTATGCCTCAGCTACTCAAACCTCCACCTATGGAGATGGCAGCGAAGACAGATAAGATGAGGAAGCAAGCCCGACAACCCACAAGTTCCAACCTAGAAGATCTATGGTTGCACTACCCTCAGCCCCAACCAACAACATCAATTATGTGCATTTTGTTTGGGAGTCGCAAGGGTTCAAGCCAAGATAACGCCCACAAGGTTTGCAACCTGTGCTTTGCCAAGGCCACTTGAGGTATGCTGTTGCTATTAACAAGCCTACACCCTCCAGGTTTCATTCATTGTTTATTTGACTCAAAGTGAGCATTTTTTATCCTCGTGTTATTTTCATTTTAATTTGAGGGCCTTCTTTCTTTTTCTTGGATTGTGGTTGTTGAAGATTTTCTTTTGTAAGAGAGAGATAAGTCCACATATCTTCAATTTATCATCCCAGGATCATGAGCAGATTCACAGTGGTAATGGAGGGCATGGAAGAAGGAATTGAAAAGGAAGTTCATCATTTAATGTGTGGCTAAAATTGTGCTAGGAGATAAAAATCTTTCACTCCTTTTCACACAAGAAAAATTAGAAGAAAACAATGATGTTGGCTAGAAAAAAGAGATTCAAAACGATTTTGCGAGCCACTGTAATGAAATGGAGGAGGTGTGACTAATAAAGGTAATGGGTAATGGTAGAATGAAAGACTGGTTGAAGAGGAAAATTAAAAGTTTAAAAAAGGATAATTTAGTATTTTAATACTAAATTTTAAAGGACTATTTAATGTTACAGAACACATAGGGACCAACTTAATAGCCACCTATATAAAGATATATAGATATAGATTATAATTTTGAGTTGTAACAACAAATAAACAAGTATCAAAACATATCTACCAAGAATAGATTTGTTGTATGAGAAGTAAAAAAGAAAGTTTCTAGATAAAATTGGATGACTATAACGACAATAATAACTCTAAAAAATCACTTGTTGAGTTATCACCCTCCCTAAAGAAACTACTCACTTTTCGTCCATAAGCAAGGCTACATTTAGGAGAATGAAAATGAAGAGGGAATAACAAGGATTGACAAAGCTAAAATTAAGTGACCATTATTTGGAAGCGATTTCAGAGAGCAAGTGAAATGACTAATAAGGAACAATGCAGGTGTCCCTTTCTTGTCACTCAAAATCTTGATTTTTTGACCCTCCAAATTGGGAGTCAAGAAAGGAATAAGTGCAATTTCTCTTCTCTTCCATCATTAAAATTGTTAAACATCCAAACAAAGACATGATATATCTTTTTTTCACTTCACTCCTCACCTTTCTTTATTCCATTACCATTTGCTTGTTTTAGTAGAAAAAAGGGAAGAAATAAAGTGGGGAAAGAGAGAGAATGGAGAGAATAAGTTTTCTTCCACTTGGATATGAGAAGAAAATAGAAAAGAAAAAAATTTTGATAGTGGAATTCAAAAAATATTTTCTCTCCACAGTTGAGAAGAAAACTAAAGTGGAAGAGTAATTTTAGGTAAAATTACCATTATAACCTTTTACATATTAATGTATAGGCAAAAAATTTCCTTCTATTTATTATTATGTCCAAATATATAGTTATGAACTTCCACATTTTATCCAAAACCATATTTAATATCAATTTTTGCTGTTATATTTTTCATGTAAATGATAATTGAAATTGCCTAAACCTTATAATTTTAATGTAAAAAAGTATGTTATAACTAAATACATTATTTTAAATTAATTGGATATCAACTTTTTATATTTGTTTTAAAGCTAATTTATTATCTATAATTAATAATAAAATAGAAATATCAAATATAAGAAATTATTTATATTATATTATTTTAAGAGTAACAATATTATTTCGTGTTATTACATTTTCTTTCTTCTTAGTTTTGGTCTCGTCCCCAAGGGCACTTGCAACTACTAGATTTCAAAAGTTAACTGAGACACCTCCCAAAAGCCCCCTTCCAACGCACCAAAAAAAAAAAACCCTTACAGCTGCCAGAGAGGATTCTTTCGAAAGTTTGCTGAAACACATAGGCCTTACAACGTACGCTTAGTCCGGCCCGGAACTGTGTAAAGTGTACAGTATGCTAGTATGCCAATATTGTTCCTCGATTTTTCTAGCTTGAAACGATTTGGCTTCAATTTTCAAGTGGAATTGGTTGTTATCATCACAACCGTGGATTGCCAATGCTCTACAATCCTGGCATTTTGCTTTGGTTAAAGGGAAGCGAAGCATCCCATGACTTTTCCATTGACAACACAAAGGAGCTAGCATGGCCATTTTCGATGTTTATTTAAAAACTTTTAATGAGATGAAATTGAATTGAATTTTAATATTTAAAAGAAATTAGTAAATTAAAGAATTGAATTGAATTTATTGATTTGGAATTAGTTTAAAAATAAATTAATTTAATTATTTTTATAATTTTATCATTCACTAATAGGTTATGAATAAAATATTATATTCAAGTAAAATTATTTTTGTGGTAACCAGAAAAAAATAAAGTGAGAAGCACTGTGCACCTTTAGTGTTATATACTACCATAGTTCTCACTCTCTCTTTATCTTCTCTTCCTCTCCTCCTCTCCCATAAACTCTCTCATTCTCCTCCTCCTCCTCTTCTTCTTCTTCTTCTTCTTCTTCTTCTTTCTGTTCTCTTTCTCTCCCTCCACTTCCTTCCATTTTTTCTTCCATCATTACAAATATCACCACCACCTCCATCACCATCATCATCATCATCTTCTCTTCCTCCTCATTCCCATAACCGCGCCTCTCTCTCTCTTTCCCTCTCCTATCTACACTTTTTCTCTCTAACTCCATTAGAGAGAGCTTGAAGCTTAAGAAGGATTGAAGTGAATTTCTTCACCAATTCTACTCTCCAAATGGTAAATTAGCTCATAAACTACTCCATTTAAATTATTGAAATTTCTAATTATTTTAGGAATATTGTTAGGTTTCTTGAATAGAATTTGGGGCGTTTATTAATTTGGGGCTAATTTATGTAAATTAGTGGTATTGTTAGCTTACAAATATTAATATTGTCTTGTTTCTAAAGCGACAGAGTAATCAAACATCAACACTTGAATTGGTGGCATAAGTGGAGTTAGTATTCGGTTCTTTGAACCACTAGTTGTGAGTAGATAGTGTATCTGTAAATTACTTTATGCATGATAAATTGTGATTATAAAAATAAAATTATATGAAGAGTTGAAAGTATGTTGATAGATGAGAAAATAGTTTATTTATCGCAAATGAGGCGTTATGTTTAAACTAGAAATTTTCATTTGCAAGCCAAAATTTGAGTGTTGTGTTTATTTAAATAAGTCTTTATCAAATTACAATTAATATTGAATTTTAGAATATTTTATGTTAATTATTAAATTCGACGTCATTTATTGTCTATTGTCACAACATACTCGGAGGACGTCGCGACAGGGATGAAAACTAATTTTAAAATAATAAAATAAAATGGGAGTCGCCAGCAATTTTAATTTTGGTTAAAATTGGAAAACCTTTTGATTTATAAACTGGTCTTTTTAAAAGAGATTTGAGGTTCGGGAATCTGATTATGATTAGGGAATGGTGGAAACTTAATTCCACTGCACCCCTAATACATCCGCATAAACATGGTTACCATAGAGCTCATTATGTAATTAATTATAATTTTAATAATATTTATTTTTCCCTAAAAGTCATAATAATTACAATAATACAAAAAATAAAATAAAATGAAAGGAAAGAAAATTAAAGTAAAAGGGAACAGTTTAATAAAAAATTAATTTTGGCTTGATAGTTATTAGCTATGTCGACGTATCTCCTGGTGCAATGAGGAATTCAAAGCCACGTTGTTCTGTAGAAAATAATTATGTATTGATAGATTTTAATTAATAAAAAGAAAATAAAAATGTGTTGATCAATTTCAATTTTAAATAATTTTTATGAAGAAATTAAAACTTATTTTGCACAGGATTTAGAATAGCGTCAACTATGCAATAACCCTTTACATTCTTGTCAAATTTGAGGATGATAAATTATACATCAACATCACAAGTTGCGTGGAATAAAAAAAAATTTACCAAAAAATCTAAAATGATCAAAATCTTTTTTACGATAAACTAAAAATAAACTACACTAAAAGAACTCCAGTCCAAAACATCCCTCCAAGAAACAAAGCCCAATTCCCCCCCAAACCAAATAAGCCAAATGAAATAAAAAAACAAAGACAAGAACCTGACGCTAAAAGGAAATGAAATAACAAAAATCAAACAATAAAATAATAAAAAAAATGAAAAAAGGATTTGACACAAAAACAAAACAAAACAGCCAAATGAAATAAAAAAATAAAAAGAGTCTGACGCAACAAAACAATGGGATAACAATAAAATAATAAAAGAAAAAAAAATCAAAAAGGAACTTGAAACAAAAACGGATAAGAAACAAAAATAAAAAGGAACAGAAAGAAAGAAGGCTAAATCCCCATTGTATCGTAAAAAAATCAAAAGAGTACAATAAAGCAACAGGAGCAGTAGAGAACGAGGGGGCTTTAGGCGCTTCATCCTGGCTTCGTAGCAGAGATGGCGAGGGACTCTTGGGTGTGCAACGGCCACAAATTTGAAGGCCAAGTCTTCTGCAATTTTCTGGTGGTGGCTAGGATGGTTGTGGACGTTGGTTATATGGCAGTGTCTGGCTCAGACATGAGAGGGTGAAGATGATGATGATGGTTTGAAGTCGGTGCTGATATTGATGGTGAGGATGAGAGGAAGGCTATGGTGACAAAGCTACAGATTGACTTCTTTGGTGAGTAATAGTGATGATGATGTTGTTAGTGAAAAAAAAACAATGTGTAGCAACTATGATATGCATAAGCTTCTGAAACTCATTTTACCTTGTTAAAATCCTATGATCTAAGATGAAAGCTCACTGTGTATCACCTTCTTTGTTATTATGAGTCACTTTCTGTTAGTTGCCTTGATCTCATATTGACTTTCTAATATTGATTGAGATTTTGTTGAGGTTGTGTTTTGGCTATTTATTCACCCCATGGACCAACGAGCACAAGTTGGAGAAAATGAGGAAAAGTATTGGGCTGACAGACAGAAAAAAAAAGGTTAAAGGAGTGAAATAAGATAAATAGATGGTCTAGGGACCTAAATTACAATAGGGAAAAGGATTGGTCCCAAAAAATAAATAAATAAAATAAAAATATAAAACATAAATAAAATAACAAAAGAAGAGTTCGGACAAAATATGTAGTGTTCACATCTATTATGTCTCATATAACTTGACGTTGAATTTTTTTTATATTGTAAGAATGTCATGGAATTGGAATCGTGTTGGAAATATCAATGATGGTATTTATGAGAATTGTTAGGTCTATAATTGTTAGATTGAAATTGGATTTTGTGATTAAAAATTTTTGAGAGTGAACCTAAGTAGAAACTATAGCTAACGACAAAGGTGTTAGTCTTGGTGCACCATGGAACTCTAGTTAGCAGGTGAGTCTTGCTTGCATATAAGCTGCGGTATGTGCGAACTGTATTTGGCTATGGGCCAACTCCAATTAGCAGGTGAGGTGCTATCCCGCACATGACTTTTGTCATGTCTAGACTTGTATTGCTACGGGCCAACTCCAGTTAGCGGGTGTGGTGCTAACCCGCACATGATCTCGGGTCATGTTTGGACTTGTTGTTCTACTTCGAATAACTTCTCAATATATTTGGATTTACATGATTATGTAAAGTTATGTTATCAAGAAATCTCATGTTATGGCTAGATTCATATTTTTTTTTTTATGAATACATATACATTATTATGTTATATTGTTTTATACTTGCATTTAGTAAACTATGGATATCCTATCTCTCACTGAGTTGCAAAACTCACCCCGTTGTATTTTCACCTTTTTCAGATACAGGTGCTGGTGCTAGTTTTGATGTTCTTCTACCACAATCTTAACAAATTCTAAGTTGGTGAACCTTTTTGTAAAGGCCTTTTGGTTTTCATTCATATTTTGTTTTAGTCTGTAGATGTCAGTTGCTCCATATGTCACAGGCAGGTTTCTTGAACTTGTGTTGTAATTATGTTTGAGAACTTATGACTTAGTTATATGGGTTATGTTTTGGAAAAGATTTGTAAATTTAATTTGGTTTTATGTTGAACTATATTGGTATTATGACTGGTATATGCTGAAATATTATTATGTACTGGAAGGGCGCATTCTGAGAATGCTTGATGTCCAAGTGTTGTGAAATTATTGAGAAATATATTACTGGTTGTATTTTAATTGGGAAAGGTCCGAAAAACAGAGGAAAATCTGTTTGTTTTCCTAGAAAATTTGGTTTGGTAAGGCTTGTTGGGAGACGTGTTTCAGTGCGCCGGTCATGGCCTAAGTTGGGTCGTGATAATTTTGGTATTTTCATTTGTTAGAATTCAATTCCTATACCAAATCACACCCATTTGGGTTTGATTTCAATTTCATAGTTTTGTTGGATTTCAATTCCTTCACTTAAGTTGCTTCTAAAGTATGGAATTCAATTCAATTTCTTGATAGAATTGAGGGATTTCCAAACGCCCTGTTAGACGAGAAAAGGGAAAGAACCGCAACACAACAAACACATAAGCTTGAAGGATCTTGAAATTCTAATACTAAACTAACAGAAATAATAATTGTACTCATAAAGTGTGGGATATCGTGTCGACTCACGCATCATCTCCCATTGAATTGGATATGGACTCTACTTAAATGAGATCTACATTCCATCCAATGGTGAATAGGATGTTAATCTGCACGATATCTCACATTCCATAAGTAAAAATAACACTACTCCTAAACTAAAGAATAAAATCTAAATTTTAGGAGAGCAGGGATCTAGTTCTACAAAAGAAAAACTTTTGGGATGAAAGTAAGTGGTTGTTTAAGGGGGTGATAAGTCAGTGATTTCTTAGGTGGGTACTGTAATCTCAGTCATCCAATTTTATCTGAAGGTTTGAAAATTTTCACTTCTCATCAGGTAATAACAAATTCATTCTCATTAGATACATCTTTATATACATACATATATAATGCATTTGTTTAACCTTCGACATATTAACTTGTCTTATTGGGCAGGGATGGATACAAACACGAGTTTACTAAGGAGATCGTGGGAGTTGTCTCAAGAAATATTAGACGTATTGTTTTGCCTATTGCTGATTACCCAGTTGGACTGGAATCCCAGGTGTCAGAAATAACTTCACTTCTTGAAGTTGGCTCTAAAGATGGAGTCCACATAGGAAGGATCCATGGAATTGGTGGAATAGGAAAAACAACTCTTGCTCGAGTAGTATATAATTGGATTGCCGACTATTTTGAAGGTACATGTTTTCTTGAAGACGTGAGAGAAAATTCAAATAAGTATGGGTTGGTGCATATTCAGACTATCCTTCTTTCTGAACTATTAGGAGAGAAGGAAATTAAGTTAACGGGTGTTCAACATGGAATTTCAGTAATACAGTATAGGCTCCCAAAAAAGAAGGTTCTTTTAATTCTGGATGATATTGACAAACAAGAGCAGTTAGAGGCTATTATTGGAAAACCTAACTGGTTTGGCTTTGGATTGGGCAGTAGAGTTATCATTACAACTCGGGACACACATTTGCTAGCAAGGCATGGAGTTTATAGAACATACAAGGTGGAGGGTTTAAATAAGGCTGAGGCTCTCGAATTGATTAGTTAGAAGGCTTTCAAAACTATCAATGTCAGCCCAAGTTATGCAGATGTTTTAAATCGTGCAGTGACTTATGCTTGTGGATTTTCATTGGCTTTGGAAGTTATAGGTTCCAACTTCAGAAAAGTATAAAAGATTGGGAATCTGCATTAGATCAATATGAAAGAAGTCCTAATAGTATTATTCAAAAAATACTTAAAGTTAGTTTTGATGCTTTGGAGGAAAATGAGAAGAGTGTTTTTCTTAATATTGCTTGTTGCTTCAAACGATATGCATTGGCCAAGGTTGAAGATGTGCTTCATGCTCATTACGGGACTTGCAAGAAATATCAAATTGGTGTGTTGGTTGACAAATCTCTCATGAAGATTAATAGGGTTGATGAGACAGTGACATTGCACGACTTGATAGAGGACATGGGTAAAGAAATTGTCCAACAAGAATCCCTGAAAGAGCCTGAAAAACGTAGTAGGCTATGGTTTCATGAAGACATAGTTAAAGTATTAGAACACAATCAAGTAAGACTAATATGGATGCTTTGTTTTTTCTTGGTTAACTTTGATCTTATCTATTTTGAGTATTATAGGTTCACGACAAGTTATTCCTTGTTTTCCAATCTCTTGTCGATTGTATTAATTCACTATTGCTTTTTCCCCCATATAACATGCAAATTTCTGTCAATATGTTGAACTCCTTACATGTATATGTGTATTGTGGTTGATTCATGGTATTTGTGTTGAAAGGGAACTGGTGAAATTGAAATCGTGCATTTGCATTTCCCCTCAGCAGAAGAAGCAAAAGTAAAATGGGATGGAAAAGCCTTCAAGAAAATGAAGAATCTCAAAACCCTTATTATCAGAAATGGTCATTTCTCCAAAGCTCCCAAACATCTTCCGGATAGTTCAAGAGTACTGGAATGGTGGACATATCCTTCCCAATATTTACCAAGTGATTTTCATCCAAAGGAACTTTGCATATTCAAGTTTCCCAATAATTGGATTATGTCACTTCAGTTGGCTAGCTTGTTCAAGGCAAGTGTAATAAGTTCGTTTCTTCGATTTTTTTATGTTGATAAAGTCACTTTAAGATTATTCATTTGATTTTTGTTTCTTTATTTGCCCTTTTTATTTTTCTTTTTTGCAGAAGTTCGTGATGCTGAAGGTTCTGAATTTTGACTACAATAAACGTTTAACAAAGATACCTGATGTATCTGTTCTTCCAAATTTAGAAAAATTGTCAGTTGAATATTGTGATAATTTGATTACAATTCACAGTTCGGTTGGTCTCCTTGCTAAGCTTAAATTCTTGAGTGCTTACTCTTGCTACAAGCTTAGGAGTTTTCCACCTATCAAGTTGCCCTCGCTTGAAGAACTCCGTCTTTCAGAATGCTCAAGTCTCGATAATTTTCCAGAAATAGTAGGAAGGATGGAAAAAATAACACATTTTGAGTTGGGCGACACTCGCATTGAAGATTTGCCAGCTTCATCACAGAATCTTACTCAATCACGGTGATTAGATATGGGCTACAGAAATTTTAGGATTCCAAGTATCATTGTCATGATGCCAAAACTGACTAAGATTGTCGCTTGGAGTTGGAATTGGAATTGGAATTGGTTGCTATCACCAAAACAGGAGGAGGGTGGAGAAACAATGAACTCCATAGTGTCTTCAAATGTGGAATGTCTTTGTCTAAGATACTGCAACATGTCAGATGATTTTTTTTCAATAGGTCTCGCATGGTTCGCTAATGTGAAAGAGTTAGACCTAGCAGGCAATAATTTCACAATTGTTCCTGCATGCATCAAAGAATGTCACTTTCTACAGAAGCTTACTGTGGATGATTGCCAGCAACTTCGGGGAATTGACGAGATTCCACCAAACTTGGAAGATTTATCAGCAATAAACTGTGAATCCTGGAGTTCCTCTAGTACAACAATGTTACTAAATCAGGTTGTCTTTTTATGTACTTGACTTTATAATTGATGTTCATGTTGACTTAGATCCTACTTAATGTTGCTGATCCTGTGACTTATGACCAACAGGAACTGCATGAGGCTAGAAACATCATGTTTACCTCGCCAGCAACAAAGATTCCAGAGTGGTTCGAGCACCGCAGCAAGGGCTCATCAATTTCTTTCTGGTTTCGTAACAAGTTCCCTGCCATAGCTCTCTGTTTGGTTGTTAGACCGATGTATGATGTCTTTGTCCAATTTCCACTTATACCCATGGTGATCATAAATGGAAATAAACATTTCATTGGTTCTGAAAGTCACTCTCTCGAGGGTTGAACGGATCATATACGTTGCTTCAATCTGGAAAAGAAAGGTTTCAAAGATAATGTGGATGAACCACTTTTAGAAAATGAATGGAACCATGCAAAAGTTTCATATAAAGTTCAGGAATCCTATCTTTTCTCAGAAGTGGTCTCAGGTGTGGAGTTTGTAAAAGAAATTGGAATTCATGTATCCGAGCAAAAAAGTGCCATGGAAGATATTCGATTCACCGATCCGTATAAAAGGAGTGTCATAAACCATCTCTCCTAGACATTTAAGCGGTTGGGTAAAGGAAGGCGCACATGAATGGTCGCATATCTAACACGCACACTCCTTCACTCGAATACATCTCTTTGAGTTTGAAGTGTGAACAATTTAGAAGAATGGGAGATGATAAAGTTCGAACTCAAAACCACTTGGTGATAGAAGTTCTGATACCATGTTATAAACCAACTTCTCCGAAAGTTTAACTTGTTGGGCAAAGGTACATTAATGGTTTTGTGTCTAAGAAGTTAATAAGATGGTGGTCTCAGTAGTCCATAATCATAAAAAGCATGGATTCGTGGACATAGGAGTTCCTGAAACACAATTTGTGTAGCAGCAACCATGTATGGGTTTGTTCTCACGCATGGGGTTACACAGTGGTTTTTAGTGCTGCCCGCTCCAGCAATGCAGTGATTGGATATGATAATGTGAATTATGATTCAAGTGCAATGGTATCAACACAAACTATGGGGCACGACTGGTGTCCAAGGTAAAAATTCTCTTGTGTGTTGCTGATTGTAACTAATTTCAGTTGCCTTTTTTACTTTGATCTTCTACTCAAATGAAACAATCAAGAAGCAGCACCAGGACCAGAGTGCTCGATGAAGGTGCATGATTAATCTTTTTCTTGAAGAAACCATAGAGGAATTCAGTTTGTTTGTTTCAGTAAGGACAAATAATACATTTGATTGCATTACAGAAATTGAGGGCTTGTGTTACTTTTGGATTGCATTACTTCTGGTATGATCCGATCCTATGTGAGATAGCTTTGTCTTTAAGTTGATGTATAGTTTGTTTTGTAATGCTAGATTTGATCCCGGATCTGTTTCCGCTTTGTACTGTGATGAACTTTCAGTGTTGACTGTACTATGTTTTGTAGCTCTAGTCTTCTTTGAAGTGTTGAGCAGTATCATTTCAATAATAGAAAAAAAAAATGTGCATATGATGAAACCTTTGAAAAGTACGGACATAAAGAAGCTGAGGATTTAATCCGTATTATTCCATGTTAGATAGATCTGCTGACGTAATTTTGCCTCTACTCAATGAATTCAAGATGCAAAAGTTTGAAGTCGTGAAGTAGCGATACCTATTCGATTTGGTACTTGGTGAAAATTTAGAAGATATATATAGCGATTCTGAAAGTAACAGTGAGTAACTAGGAATATAAAGAAAACAGGACTAAATCGATGCTTTGTCTTCTCTTTCAATTTTTTTTTTTTAAAAAAAAAGGCAGAGAGAGAGAGGTTCTTTAGTCAACAGTTAATGGAAGAGAGTGATCATTGTTTTTGCTTTTGTTCTTTTTCTTCTTATGAAACATTTTTGTCTCCTGAACATTATTACATTAGATTAATAGTTATCCAACCCTCAATAGCAGAATAATAGTAGTATACAAGATAGATAACTCTGCTGCCAATTGTCATTTTGAATCTTCATTCTTTTCTTTCTCTTAATGGTTCCTTCCTTCCTTTAAATCTCTAGGCGTGAAGAAAACATGTTCAGGCCTGATTTTAACTATTTGCTATGTCACCTACTAATTGCTTACAATGAAGTGCATCACTTTTGCTTTGTACAGAGACGGTGTTTCTTTTGTCGGGTGCAAAACAATGCTATGACATGCTATTCCTTACGGTTATAGAGAATTTATTTTGATTTCTGCATCATAAATATGTGGCTTCTAATCTCTCTTTTAAGAGAATTAATTTAGGACACTCGCATCACATTACTTTGGACACAGCATTACAAATTAAGTTAAAAATCATAATTAAATGATCACACTTGAAAAGATTCATGTGAACAAAATCTGATAACACAAACATTATGTTGCGTCAATCAATATAAAGTCATATTACCAAGCTTTTAGACAAGCTGTATTCTCATTCTTAAATTAATATCATCTGCACAATTGAACAATATTGTCCTTTCTTTTTGTAAAATAATAGACGTTATTTCTTTGACTAGTTGAAAAGGTTTCTATAACAAATCTCAAGAAGTGATAATATGCAAACGAGATGTCAGATTTGCTACAAATGGAGGTGCATGATTAATCTTTTTCTTGATACAAATATAAAGGAATACAATTGGCTTGTTTTAGCAGAGAGTAGGGACAAAAATAAATTTGATTAAATAAATTTGATTCTGTTATATTAGGAGATAAACAGAGTAATAAATGAGAAAAAAAAGGACTCATTAGCATCTTAGTAAAGGCTATTTAAAGAGAAAAGATGAAATGCATTGGAATTTTTAAAAAGCTGTGATTGCCCCCACTCGGAAGAAAGGAAAAGGAATAAATTTTTGGATAAATCACACTTAACTTTCTCAAAGTTTATTGAAATATAATAGGCCTCCCTCTAGTTTCAAATTTTACAGTATAGAGTTATGAGGTTTGAAAAATCTACACTGGCCTTCCCTAGTAATAATAATTGTTAGTGCTATTAAATAGAACACATCTTTTAATAGTATGAATGTTAAGAACTATTATAAGTATAAAAGACCACAATATCATTCTTTTACTAAACAATGAAAATATCATACTCTTCCTTAAGCCCCCCTTATTTTGCACCTTGTGACCAAAACATCCTCCTCCCGCACTCATAACATTGTGCAAGTGAGAATGATATTTTCATTATTTAGTAAAAGAATAATGTTATGGTCTTTCTGCAATTATAACGGTCTTTAATATTTATCTCTATACAATCAAAAGACATGATGTATTTAACAACATTAACGGTCACTGTTACTAGGGGTGGTTAGTGTAGAATTTTATAAACATAAGGAATTTATTCTACAAAGTTTGAAAATAGAAGAGATATCTATTATATTTCAGTAAACTTTGAAGGAGGCGAGCGTAATTTACTCTAAATTTTTTTCTATTACTTCATGTCTTTTATCAAATGAAGAGAAAACCGGACTAGAACAGCCGGTCTAATCGGGAACTAATCACCTTTTCGATTAGGTTAAGCTCCTAAAACTAGGAAAGGTCAAGAACCCATCAGAATTGGGAAAAACCAGTGGACAGGACCGGTTTTGAGGGTTGGCCGGTGGGGCTCTTTGACTTGAAAAAAGGAAAATTACATGAGGTTGGTGGTTCAGGCTCAGGGCCTTTGAGGGTTGGCCGGTCGGGCTGAGAATGAAATCAACCAGTTTCTGTGTTGACATGATCATCGCTGTCTTCATCGTCATCTTCTCATAGTAGTAGTTGTTGCTGGCTTACTGGCTTGGTTTGATTCGGAAGAAGACTCTGGAGGTGCCTTGGTAATGGGGTCTTCTTGCCGTGCTGCTGAGGGGATTTCCTTTTTTCTTTTGGAGTAATTAGAAGAAGGAGGGAACGAGGGGAGATGAAGTAATGTGATGTGACGAGGGGATGTGACTTACGGTGGAGACTAAAGAGATAGAGAGTATGTACGTGTGAGTTTTATTTATTTATTTATTTTAATCGTGGTGGGTGGTGGAGGGAGTATTTGGGTTTGGAAATTAATCAAATTATTAAAAGTGCATTCGAGTTAAATTTAATTAATTTGAGATATTCATCCAATTTAATTAAATATATATTTATTATTAATCTCATAATAAATTTTTATTTTTAAAAATTATTATAATAATTAATTTACTCTTCTGTTACACGTATACATTTATGTATATTTTTTATTATATTTGAATTGAATTTCAATTAAATTTATCGCACCTCCAAAACTTTAAACCAATATCCTAAGCAATTCAATATTTTGTTCGATTTTCTCGTCATTGCTTTTATCAACGTGTCCCTTAGCTGCTTTACCATTACTATTTGGTACGTCAACTAATATTACAAGCAATCTCAAGTTCTTGTATTCACACCTCAGTTTGCTTTTCACCACTTTTAGAACTTCTTATCAACATGTCCTTTCCTTTACTATTTGGTACGTTGACTGACAAATACCCGCGGTCTCAGTCTTTATTGGTAGTTGTCTGGTTTTGCAGAGCCAACACTCCAACAACCATCCATTCTCAGTTCTAATGGCTCTGCAACCTTCCTTCTCCTTCTCCTCCTCGTCTTCTTCTTCCTTCGGCTATGGATGTTCCTATGATGTGTTCCTCAGCTTCAGGGGCATTGATACTCGCTACGGTGTCACCGGCTATCTCTACAAAGCTCTATGTGACAGGGGAATCAACACTTTCATCGATGATGAGGAGCTTCGGCGAGGAGAGGAAATCACACCCTCAATTGTCAAGGCAATTCAAGAGTCTAGGATTGCTATCCCTGTGTTCTCCACCAACTATGCTTCTTCTTCTTTTTGTTTAGTTGAACTTGCCAAGATCATTGAGTGCTTTAAGGCAAATGGTCGGTTGGTTTTGCCTGTTTTCTATAAGGTGGATCCTTCTGACGTGCGACACCAAATGGGTAGCTATGGAGAAGCAATGGCTAAGCATGAGGAGAGGTTCAAGGATGACATGGAGAAAGTGAAGAAATGGAGGGAGGCTCTGAGTCAAGTGGCTGATCTGTCTGGCTATCATTTCACAGGGTACCTTCTTGTACTGTTTTCTTTAATTCCCTTTCATTTGTCAAATATTACAATTTTGAAGTGTAACAAGCAAGTATTAAAACACGGATATACATATACGATGCATTTTTTTTTTTTTTAACTCACACATATTAACTTGTCTCATTGGGCAGCGATGGATATGAACACAAGTTTATTGAGAAGATTGTGGATGCTGTCTCAGGAAAGATTAATCGTGTTTTTTTGCCTATTGCTGATTATCCAGTTGGATTGGAGTACCAGGTGTCAAAAGTAACTTCGCTCATGGATCTTGGCACTAATGATGGAGTCTTTATGGTAGGGATCCATGGAATTGGACGGGGAGGAAAAACAAAACTCTCTCTAGCCGTATATAACTCGATTGCTGACCATTTTGAAAGTTCGTGTTTCCTTGAAAATGTGAGAGAAAATTCAAATAAAAATGGAATGATACATCTTCAAAATATCATTCTTTCTGAATTATTAGGAGAGAAGAAAATTAAGATTACAAGTGTTCAACAAGGAATTTCAATAATACAGCAAAGGCTCCAAAAAAAGAAGGTACTTTTGATTCTAGATGATGTTGACAATCAGGAGCAGTTACGGGATACTATTGGAAAACTTGATTTGTTTGGTCGTGGTAGTAGAGTCATCATTACAACACGTGATAGACATTTGCTAAAATGTCATGGGGTTGAAAGAACATATGAGGTAGAATGTTTATATGAGGCAGAGGCTCTTGAGTTGCTTAGTAGGAAGGCTTTTAAAACCATTAATGTCAACCCTTCTTATGTGGACGTATTAAACCGTGTTGTAACTTATGCTTTTGGACTTCCATTGGTTTTGGAAGTGATAGGTTCTAACTTGTTTGGTAAAAATATAGAAGAGTGGGAATCCGTATTAGATCAATATGAAATAATTCCCAATAAAAGGATTTATAATATACTTAAAGTAAGCTTTGATGCTTTAGAGGAAGAAGAGCGAAGTGTTTTCCTTGACATTGCTTGTTGTTTCAAAGGATATGAACAGGAAGATGTTGAAGATATACTTCGTGCTCATCATGGGGGCAACATGAAGTATCAAATCAATGTATTGGTTGACAAGTCTCTTGTAAAGATTGATTGGTTTGGTACAGTTACGCTACATGACCTTATAGAGGACATGGGTAAAGATATTGTCCGACAGAAATCACCAAAAGAGCCTGGGAAGCGCAGTAGGTTATGGTTCCACAAAGATATAGTTCAAGTTTTAAAAAGCAACCAAGTGAGTAAGACTGATTTGGATTTTTTTTTATTTTACCATTATTATCATTATTCGATTGATCTCTCTTTATTGTTTTATGTTCACGACAAACCAATTATTTATTAGATTCCAATCTCTTTTTGACAATATTAGTTTTTTTTTTCCCTTTCCAGTATTCAAATTTCTTTAAATAAGAGTGTTGAAGTCCTTATATATGTGTATTGTGGTTGAGTCTCGAGTGTTTTTGTTTTTTCTGTGGGGTCCAGCCGAAAAATTTGAAGCAGCCGGGAGAGATTTTTCAACGCGTGAACAGTGAAATCACTGTTCACGCATGATGATGTCGATCTTACATAAGATTTTTCAACGCATGAACAGTGAAATCACTGTTCACGCGTAAAGAGTCGACACTGAAGGAGAATTTTCAACGCGTGAACAGTAAATTAATTACTGTGCACGCGTTGAGCTCCCTCTATAAATAGAGGCGTTTGCTCAGTTGATGGAGGAGAAGCAGCAGCAGAGATATAAGCTGCAAAGGAGAGAAAAATAACAGAAAGTGTGTTATTTTTACGAGTGAAGGAAGATAGAGAGTGTGAGTAAATCCTGCAGAGTGTAGGGTGTTGGTATATACACCAGGGAATATTTTTGGGTATCATCTTTATTACTCCTTGATCGCAAAGTGTAGTATTTGAATAGGAGGTTCTCTAAACACTATATTTACCTCTTGGGTTGGAGAGTGTGGAAAGGATATTGTGTAATTATCACGAATATAGTGGAATATTCTTCTGAGTTTGTCCCGTGGTTTTTCCTCCAGGTATTTGGGGGTTTCAGCGTTAAAAATTCGGTGTCGTATTTTGATCTATTTTTGGTGGTGTGAATAGTGACGTGGGTCCCACCACGTGAATAGTAACTCAATTTCTTATTCACGAGAATAGTGATACTTCTCTTTGAGTCTTTGTCAGTGTGAATAGTGACAAGTCAAGTGAATAGTGATCGTGATCACGGATTCTTATTCACCCCAGTATTTATTTTTCTTGCCTGATTGGTAGATTTAATTCTATCGGATTTATTTTGAGTCTTCGTTACATTAGCGTCGTTTAATTACATGAATCGATCTCTGGCGGCATTTTCAATGAAAGGGAACCGGTGAAATTGAAATCATACATCTTGATTTTCCTTCATCAGAAGAAAAAAAGGAAGTAGAATGGGATGGAGAGGCCTTCGAGAAGATGGAAAACCTCAAAACACTTATTATAAGAAATGGTCATCTTTTGAAAGGTCCCAAACATCTTCCAAATAGTTTAAGAGTTCTAGAATGGTGGAGATATCCTTCTCAGAGTTTGCCATCTAATTTTCATCCCAAGAAACTTTACATATTCAAGTTACCCAAGTACTGCCGTATTCCATCCGATTTGCCTATTTTATTGGAGGCAAGTTCATTTTTCTGATCTTTTATTAAAAGTAAATTAACTTCAAGATTGCTCATTTGATTTCTGTTTCTTTATTTTTCCTTTTTTTTCTTGCAGAAATTTGTGAAGCTGAAAGTATTGAATTTTGACTACAACAAATATTTAACAAAAATACCTGATGTATCCAGTCTTCGAAATTTAGAAACATTGTCATTTCAACATTGTGAGAATTTGACTACAATCCATGATTCGGTGGGTATCCTGGATAAACTGAAAATCTTGAGTGCTTACTCTTGTTGGAAGCTTAGGAGTTTTCCATCCATCAGGTTGCCCTCTCTTGAAACACTAAATCTTTCAGGATGCTTAAATCTTGAAAATTTTCCAGAAATACTGGGAAAGATGGAAAACATAACACAACTTCATTTGGAGGGAACCTGCATAAAAGAATTGCCATTTTCATTTCGAAACCTTACTCGGTTGCGACGATTTACTCTCTCTAATCGTATAAATAGAAGAATACCCAGTAACATGGTGATGAAGCCAGACCTGACAGAGACTATCGATTCCGCTTGGGTCGGGTCGCTAACATCAAAAGAGGAGAAGGGTGACGAAACAGTGAGCTCAATTGTGTCTTTAAACGTGGAATACCTTTGTCTCCCAAGGCTGTCAGATGATCTTTTGCCAGTGTCTCTGGCATGGTTTGCTAATGTTAATGAATTAGACCTAACTCGCAATAATTTCACAATTCTCCCAGCATGCATCAAGAAATGTCGCTTTCTAAGGAAGCTTGTAGTGGATCATTGCTATCGCCTTCAGGAAATAAGAGGGATTCCACCAAACTTGGAACATTTCTCAGCAATATACTGCGAATCTTTGAGTTCCTCGTGTACAAGCATGTTATTGAATCAGGTTTTTCTTTTTATTTTTATTTACTTGACTTGATAATTGATATTCATGTTGGCTCAGACTCTAATTAACGTTGATAAACGTGTGAATTATGGCTTACAGGAACTGCATGAGGCTGGTAACACCATGTTCATTTTGCCGGGATCAAGGGTTCCAGAGTGGTTTAATCACCGTAGCAGGGAAGTATCAATTTCATTCTGGTTTCGTAACAAGTTCCCTGCCATAGCTCTTTGTCTTGCCTTTGGACACCACCATATCGGAACTTTAATCAGGCCCATTGTGATCATAAATGGCAATGGACATTTCCTTGACTTGGAACATGATCTAGAATTATTCAGAATGGATCATTTATTTCTTTTTGATCTGCAGAAGATAAAGTTCAAAGACAATCTGGATGAAGCAGTTTTAGAAAATGAATGGAACCATGCCGAGGTTTCATATGAGGCAATTGGCTACCCTGGTTCCTACTACAACGCAAAATTAAAAGGAATTGGAATCCATGTATTCAAGCGAAAAAGTAACATGGAGGATATTCGATTCACTGATCCTCATAAAAGGACAAAATTAGATTATGGTTTCAGCAGTCCAGAGTCATAAAGAAGCATAGATTCATGGGCATGGGAGTTTCTGAAGCACAATTTGTTCAGCCCCAACAATGTATATATGGGTTCATTCTCATGCATGGGGTACTGGCTACATACTGGTTTTTGTTGCATCCTGCTTCAGCAATGCAATGATTGGATGATAATGTGAATTAGGACCCAACATCAATGGTATCAACACTGATAAGGGGCACGAGTCAGGACCAATGTCCAAGGTAAATTCTCGTGTTGTGTTATCACTGCTACTATTTTTAATTGCCCCATTTATTTTGATCTTCTGCATAAATGGAACAAACAACAAGGGCACCGGGACTGGAGTGCTCGGAAGAGGTGCATGACTAATATTTTTCTTGAAGAAAACATCATGACACTCAATTTGCTTGTTTCAGTAGTGACAAAAAATAAAAGTTGATTGCATTGCAGAAAGTGAGTGCTTGTGTTACTTGATGGATTGTTGCCGTATACTAATCAAGTGATTAGAAGCTGAACTAGCCAATTAAAATTTTGTGCGTATGGTGAAATCGTGGACAAGTATGGACACAGAGAAGTTGATGATTTAATCTTATTCCGTTTCATATAGGATTGCTGGCTTTCTTAACTTGCTCATTCGGGTCCAAATGTTAAAGTTTTAAGGCATGAAGTAGATATTGCCTTTCGATTTGGTACTTTGAACAACATTTTCAATGATATGTAGATTCTGAATGTAATGGTGGATATTAGGAAATATAAACAAAGCTGGTCTAAGTTTTGTATGTGTGTGTTTATGAATCTCTTACTTTTCAATTAAAAGAAAGTATTCTTTGGTGATTAGAAACGGGAGAAAGCAATCATAATAAAGTTATTTGTTTTTGTTTTTGTTTTTGTTTTTGTTCTTTTCCTTCTTATGAAATATTTTTCTCTCTTGAACATTAGATTAATAATCAAGGCGCTGCCGAAACAACTCAACTCTTCTAAATTGCACATGAGTCTCAAGAAGAATGAAGATTGCTGGATGAAACTTCTTCGCAAGCTCCTTAATATGACCCCTAGCAACCTTATTAAAGGCCCCTCTCACCTTATTTCCCTGGTGGGTCCCTTTTCCCGTGGAAACCGACTTGGTCTTCAGATTATCTTTGGCAGCTTTTTTCGTATTCGGTTTCCTTCTCCTTTACACCGTTGCCCACCCTTTTCCCATGGAAACCGAATTGGCATGCTCTTTTTCCCTCAATTTTCCTTTTCTTTTTCCCTGTAAAATTAATGATGAGTATTGTCAATAAAGATTATCCAAGGAGAAGGATCAAATATATTAAAATTATTTTAAAGAATTTAATAAAGAATTGTTATGAAGAAGGATCAAATAATTTCAAGTAGTAGACAATAATATTCTTAAGGATAATAAGTAGCCAGTGACAAACTTTTCTCTAACTTCTATAGCTGACTTTAATTCAATGCAATAAAGCAACCATTTTTAAGCTTAATTTTTTTATGATTCATAATAATAATTTTGTAATAAAATATCAATTATATTAGAAAATATTAAATTATATGATAATTGATCATTTAATAATTTTACTACATTTAGCTTTTTCAAATAACATTTATTAATAATCGTTGCTAGCACTATTTTTCTTCATAACAAACATTAAATGCTTTTTTTAAGAAGAATTTCATGTTTTCGCATGTTAGTTTGTTTTTCACCATTTTTTAATTTTTGAAACTTCTCTCGCACCCTCTATCACTCGAGATTAACGACAAAGTTACGCGGAAGTAGTGGTATGGTTATGGTGCTATTGCCTCACTTGGACGATAGGAAAAGAGAACGCGGTTTTGGATAAATAAATGTCTTTTCTAATAATTTCTTTTTTTGTCTTTTATCATCTTGTCTTTTACCACACGTACTTTGGTATTTGGTACGTTGACTATTAATAATTACATGCTCTCTCGTGCTCTTAGTTTACGTTGACTGCTAATTTTTGGTACTTGCTTTGTTTTCTGAGACCCAAACACTGCAACAAAGATCCATTCTCACACTTAGCTTCTTTAATTTCTCAGTTCTCATGGCTTCGCAACCTGTCTGTTCCTCTTCTCCCTTCAGCTGTGGATATTCCTATGATGTGTTTCTTAGCTTTAGAGGCGCTGATACTCGCTATGGTTTCACGGGACATCTCTGCAAAGCTCTATGTAACAAGGGAATCCGCACTTTCATCGATGATGAGGATGTTCAGAGAGGAGAGGAAATCACACCCTCACTTGCCAAGGCAATTGAAGGGTCTAGGATTGCCATCCCAGTATTCTCCACCAACTATGCTTCTTCTTCTTTTTGCTTGGATGAACTTGTCAACATCATAGAGTGCTTTAAGGCATATGGTCGGTTGGTTTTGCCTGTTTTCTACGAGGTGGATCCTTCTGATGTGCGATATCAAAATGGTAGTTATGAAAAAGCAATGGCTAAGCATGAGGAGAGGTTCAAGGATGACACGGAGAAGGTGAAGAAATGGAGGGAGGCTCTGAGTCAAGTGGCTAATTTGTCCGGCTATCATTTCAAACATGGGTACCTGTTATATTGTTTCTTTAGTTGCTTTTTATTTGTCTAATATTACAAATTTAAACTATCAATATATATATATATATGTAGTTCGACCTGACATATTACCCTGTCTTGTTGGGCAGGACTGAATATGAACACAACTTTATTGGGGAGATTGTGGGGGCTGTCTCGGAAAAGGTTAAGCGTAGTATTTTGCCTGTTGCTGATTACCCAGTTGGAGTGAAGTACCAAATGTCAAAAGTAACTTCTCTTCTAGATGTTGGGTCTAACGATGGAGTCCACATGGTGGGGATCCATGGAATTGGAGGAATAGGAAAAACAACGCTTGCTCTAGCTATATATAACTCGATTGCTGATCATTTTGAAGGTTTGTGTTTCCTTGAAAACGTGAGAGAAAATTCAAATAAAAATGGATTGGTACATCTTCAAAATATTATTCTTGCTGAATTATTAGGAGAGAAGAAAATTAAGATAATAGGTATTCAACAAGGAATTTCAACATTAAAGCATAGGCTCCAAGATAAGAAGGTACTTTTGATTCTAGATGATGTTGACAAGCAGAAGCAGTTACAAGCTATTGCTGGAAAACTTGATTGGTTTGGTCCTGGCAGCATAATCATCATTACAACTCGGGACAAACATTTGCTAGTAAGCCATGGGGTTGAAAGAACATATGAGGTAGAGGGTTTAAACGTCTCAGAGGCTCTTAAATTGCTTTGTTGGAAAGCTTTTAAGACTATCAATGTCAATCCAATTTACATGTACATCTTAAACCGTGCAGTAACTTATGCTTGTGGACTTCCATTGGCTTTGGAAGTAATAGGTTCCAACTTGTTTAAAAAAAGTATAGAAGAATGGGAATCGGCATTAGATCGATATGAAAATATTCCTAATGATGAGATTCATGAGATACTTAAAGTAAGTTTTGATGGTTTAAAGGAAGATGAACAAAGTATTTTCCTTGACATTGCTTGTTGCTTCAAAGGATATGAATTACTAGAGGTTGAAGAGATACTTCATGCTCATCATGGGAGCTGCATGAAATATCATATTGGAGTGTTGATTGAAAAATCTCTAGTAAAGATTGATTTGTTTGGTACAGTGACATTACATGATCTGATAGAGGATATGGGTAAAGAAATTGTCCGACGGGAGTCACCGAAAAAGCCTTGGAAGCGTAGTCGATTATGGTTCCATAAAGATATAGTTCAAGTTCTAAAAAACAATCAAGTAAGACTGAAATGGGTACTTTGTTCTTTATCGTTATATTTGATTTATTTCTTTTGGCTGTTGTATGTTGATGGAAAGTCAATTATTCTTTGTTTTGCATCTCTTATTACCGTATTAATTCACTGTTGCTTTTTCCCATTACAATATATAAATTTTTTTAAATAAGAGTGTTGAAATGCTTACTTTTATAGTTATAAACATATATTATGGTTGATTTATGTTTTGTTTTTGTTTTTTTTCAATTGAAAGGGAACGGATGAAACTGAAATCATACATCTTGATTTCCCTCCATCAGGAGAAGAGAAAGTACAATGGGATGGAAAGGCCTTCAAGACCATGAAAAACCTCAAGACACTTATTATCAGAAAAAATCATTTTTCGAAAGGTCCCAAATATCTTCCGAATAGTTTAAGAGTGCTAAAATGGTCGAGATATCCCTCACAGAGTTTGCCATATAATTTTGATCCAAAGAATCTTTCCATATTCAAGTTACCTGACTATTGCGGCATGTCATTCAATTTGGCATGCTCACTGAAGGCAAGTTCATTTTTCTGATATTTTATGTAAATGTATTAACTTTAAAATTGTTCATTTGATTGATTTTTCTTTCTTTTCCCCCTTTTTTATTGCAGAAATTTGTAAAGCTGAAAGTTTTGAATTTTGACTATAACCAATATTTAACAGAGATACCTGAGGTATCTGGTGCTCCAAATTTAGAAAAATTGTCATTTCAAAATTGTGAAAATTTGACTACAATTCACAATTCGGTTGGTTTCCTGGATAAACTCAAAATCTTGAATGCTTTGAAGTGTAGCAAGCTTAGGAGATTTCCACCTGTCAAGTTGTCCTCTCTTGAAGCACTCCATCTTTCATATTTCTCAAGCCTTGAAAATTTTCCAGAAATAATGGGAAAGATGGAAAATATAACACGACTGCATTTAAAGGGCACCATGATGAAAGAATTGCCATTTTCTTTTCGAAATCTCACTCAGTTGCGACAATTATATCTAGAAGATTGGAAAACATATTGGAAGATATCGTTACCAAGTAGCATTGTCATGATGCCAGAACTGACTGAGATTATCGCTCACGGATTGTTAGGGTGGCCATCACCAACACTGGACGAGGGTGACGAAACAGTGAGCTCAGTGGTGTCTTCAAATGTGGAACGTCTTCATCTCAAATTGTGCATGCTGTCAGATGGTGATTTCCTAATGGGTCTTGCATGGTTTGCTAATGTGAAAGAATTAGACCTATCATGCAGTTATGTCCTAAGACTTCCTGCATGCATCAAAGAATGTTGCTTTCTATGGAATCTTAGAGTGGATAATTGTAGGTATCTTCGGGAAATGAGAGGGATTCCACCAAACTTGAAACATTTCTCAGCATTAAACTGCGAATCTTTGACTATCTCGTCTACAAGCATGTCATCGAATCAGGTTTTTTGTTTTTTATTTTATTTACTTGACTTAAAATTGATATTCTTGTTGATTCGGACTCTAATGTTGATAAACATGCGAATCATGACTAACAGGACCTGCACGAGGCTGGAAACACCATGTTCATTTTGCCAGGATCAAGGGTTCCAGAGTGGTTTGATCACTGCAGCTGGGGACCATTAATTTCTTTCTGGTTTCGCAACAAGTTCCCTGCCTTAGTTTTCTGTCTTGCTCTCGGAGATTGCTCATCCTCATTTAGACTCAGTGTGCTCATAAATGGCAATAAGCGTTTCCTTGGCTCTGAGCCTCATGAATTCCGTACCCATATGGACCATATATTTCTTTTTGATCTGCAGAAGGTAATATTCGAAGATAATCTGGATGAAGTGCTTTTGGAAAATGAATGGAACCATGCTGAGATTTCATTAACAGCTGCAACTAAATTGTCTCATGTGGACCGTGAGATCGCACCTAGAAGGTTCACAAAAGAAAGCGGAATCCATGTATTCAAGCAAAAAAGTACCATGGAAGTTATTCGATTCACTGATCCTTATAAAAGGAAAAAATTAATTAGATGATGGTCTCAGCAGCAATGATGTATGGATTTGTTCTCATGCATGAGGTATTGGGCACACACAAGTTTTTCTTTGCTTCCCGCTCTAGCAATGCAATCATTGAATGATAATGTGAATTTGGATTCAAGTTCAGTAGTATCAACACTGATAAGGGGAGCAACTAGTGTTCAAGGTAAATCCTCGTGTTTGTGTTATCACTGCTATTGCTTTTAATTGCCCCATTTATTTTGATCTTTTGCATATATGGAACAAACGAAAAGGAGAACTAGGACTAGAGTTCTTGAGGGATATGCATGATTAATCTTTTTCTTGAAAAAAACATAAAGTAACTCAATTTGCTTGTTTCAGTAGTTACAAAAAATGGAAATTGATTGCATTGCAGAAATTGAGTGCTTGTGTTACTTGTTGGATTGTTGCTGTGTACTTATAATGTAAGAGGCCGAGCAAGCCAGTCAAAAATTTGTACATGTGGTGAAATTGCAGATAAGTATGGACATAAAGAAACCAATCATTTAATCTTAATTTCTCTATTTCAAACGTGTTTGCTGACTTTCTAACTATGCTCGTGCAGCTCAAGATGTGAAAGTTTTAAGGCTTGAAGTAGAGATTACCTTTCAATAGAGTACTTTGAGCAACAATTTTAATTATATGTAGTTCCGAGTGTAATAGTGGATACTTGGAATATGAAAAAGCTGGACGAAATTTTATATGTGTGTGTGTAAGATCCCTTTACTTTTTTGTTAGAAGAAATGATTCTTTGGTGGTTAGAAACGGGAGAAGTCATAATAAATGTTATTTGTTTTGCTTCTGTTCTTTTTCTTCTTATGAAATATTTTTCTCCCCTGAGCATTAAGTTAATAAATATTCAACACTCAATAATAGAACAAGATAATAGTTGTGCAAGGTTGAACCTTGTTGCTTTAGTCAATTTGAATCTTTATTCTTTGCTTTATCTTATGTTTCCTTCCATCCTTGAAATTTCTAGGCAAAACGAAAACATGAAGAGGCTTGATTTGAATTAATGGCCATGTCTATGACTCATTGTGTTAGTTTGTGACTTCTGCTTTTATCTGTATTTGTCAGGATGCCAAAGGAGGGTGATTTGTATTCATTATAGACAAGTTATTCTACTTTTTGCTCACAAATTTGTGAGTTCTGTACTTGAGAGAATTGATTTTGGACATGCATCACATTCACATATTTACTTTGTACAAAGTATCAAAAATGAAGTAAAAATTCACAGATGATAGCTCATAATAGCTTTATGTGAACGAAGTCTCACAAGACAAACATTATGTCTCATCAATCAATATAAATTCATATTACTTAACCAAGCTTCAGCTTTTAGACAAGCTGCATTCTCATTTCTAAACAACACCTCACCTAAAATCAAAGAGGATGCTAACGGGCTACGTTATTCCACCACCACTTTCCGGTAACACTGCACTGCTCATATGCTTACCTTCACAACTCTTTTTGACCACAGACCATATCATTCTTCCATCACGCGAAGCACAAGCAGTATGTAATTCTTTGTAAACAGCCACTATTTCTTGATGGTTTCTGTAAAAAAGAACATCATGAATCATGCTAATGGAAAGTTTTAGAATAAAAAACAAGAGACCAATAAAGTGACAGTTGGAAGGAGATTAAATCAATGCAAAACAGGACAGTTTGAACATGAGACTCTCAATGCAACAATCTCATCTTTCTATCAGCAAACAAAAACAACAGAAAGAATAATAATTAATGATTCACAAAGCAACCCTGTTCTTGCTTAGCCTTATTTTACAGTCTTCCCCTTCAGAGCTTCTGCTGCTGTTCTTTGTCTCTCATACTGTAATTTTTCAAGTGATTTTTTTTCCAACAGGTCTTGCATTGTTTGGTAATGTGAAAGAATTAGTTAGACCTGTCATGTCAAGCAATAATTGTACAATTCTTTCCGGCATGCATCAAAGAATGTTCTAAGGAAGCTTAAAGTGAATGATTGCCAGCATCTTTGGAAGATTAGAGGGATTCCACTAAACCTGGGACATTTCTCAGCATTAAACTGTGAATCCTGGACTTCCTCTTGTACAAGCATGCGTGTTACTGAATCACGTTTTGTTTTTTTCATCTACTTGTTCATTATTAGGATAGTAATTAGACTATAACCATTGAGTTAGTAAGCTAGTTATTATAGATGTTTTGGTTTACCATAGTTATTAGGACAGTTGTAGTCCTCTCCCTCGTGTTCCTCGTCTCCCATGGTATTGTATTATATAGATACTTGTTTCAGCAGTACGCTGGCTTAACAGTTTTCAATAACATCAAGTCATTCAGTTCATTGCTTTGGCACTTCACGTGATAATATGGTATCAGTTTGATCAAGAATGAGGCCTGGATGATCGGAGCTATGGAGGTAATAAGGATTTGAAATCTCACCCTTACAAGACCTGACATAGCTTTCACAGTCAACAAGTTAAGTCAGTCTGTTTCTCAGCCAACTTCCGCACACCTAGATGCTGTACACCACTGACTTAGATGTCTGAAAAATTCACCCGGGCAAGGACTTTTTTTTCCAACTCAAAACTCTCTCTCTAACTGCATATGCTGATGCAGATTGGGGAAATTGTCCAGATACCAGGAAATCAACATCTGAATATTGCATTTTCCTAGGATATAGTCTTGTGTCTTGGAAATCCAAGAAACAACCAAGCAGAGTATAGAGCTATGGCCAACGTCGCAAGTGAAGTGGATTGGTTAGTTAAATTACTTCAAGACTTCCAGGTACCAACAGGTTCAGTAAAGCTACTATGTGATAATCAAGCTGCCATACACATTGGTTCAAACCCCACTTTCCATGAAAGAACAAAACACGTAGAGATAGATTGCCACTTTGTGAGCAAACGAGTCCAATCCGGCTTACTCAAGCTCATCTATGTGGAGACTAAACATCAACTAGCAGATATAATGACAAAGCCTTTAGCTTCTGTCCCCTTCAAATTCATCATGTCCATGATGAGCATAAAAGACATTTATTGCCCATCTTGAGGGGGAGTATTAGGACGGTAGTTAGATTATAACCATTGAGTTAGTTAGTTAGTTATTATAGATGTTTTGGTTTACCATAGTTAGTTCTTAATTAATTATTAGGATAGTTGTAGTCCTGTCCCTCGTGTTTCTCGTCTCCCATGGTATCTTATTATATATATATATACTTGTTTCAACATTACACTGGCTTAACAGTTTTCAATAACATCAATTCATTCAGTTCATTGGTTTGGCACTTCACGTGACAATATTCATTGATATTCACATTGACTCAATCTAATTAATGGAGAAACAATGTACATGTGGCACTGGGAACATGGTGATTTGTATTGCTTCCTGCTCCAGTAATGCAACCATTGGATGATAATGTGAATTAGGATTCAAGTTTATTGGTATCGACACAGATAAGGGCACCACTAGTGTCCAAGGTATATTCTATTGTGTGTATGTGCTGTCCTCATTATTACGAATTTTGGTTGCCGTCTTTAGTTTGATCATGTACATAAATGATACAAACAAGGAAGAAGTACTGGGACTTGATTGCTCAACGGAGGTGCTTGATTAATCTTTTAGTTGAAACTACTATAAAGGAATAATATATATTGGTTGTTTCAGCAGGGTTTTGGAGCAAAAATCAAATTTGTGTTACAGAAATTGAGTGCTTTTGTTACTGCTGGAATTCTGCTGCATACTTACAATGTGAGAAGCTGAGGAAGCCCGTTATAATTTTGTGCATATGGTGAAATCTCCGAAAAGTGTGGACATAAAGAATATGAGGATTTTATCTTAATTACTATATTTTGAACTGGTATTGTGATTTTCTTAACTTTGCCTTTGCTCATTTGGTTCAAGACATCGAAATTTCAGGGCAGTTTCAATTCTGTATTTAGTACTTTCAGCAGCAATTTAAATGGTATGCAGAATCTTGAAAGTGATAGTGGGTAATTGGAGTTGGAATATAAATACAACAGATCTTGCTGATGTTCTTTTTCTTATGTAATATTTTTCACAAACTATCTTCTTCTGAGATTTATGTGAACAAAGTCTCGAGAGAAAACTGCATTATGTCGATAGAAAATCACATTATTTGAACAAGCTTTTGGACAAGCTAAATTCTAAAGGTTATCCTTTACTAAGTAGGAAGGATCAGATGTATTAAAATTATCAGAAGAATTTAATAAAAAATTATTACGAAAGAAGGATCAAATAATTTCAAATACTAAATAATATCTTAAGAATTACAACGATATTTACACTATTACGGTATGTTTGATATGTTGTATTATGCATGGTAAAATAGGCTAACATTATATGTTATACCATTATTCATTGGTTAAGCTTATTTATCATAATCACTTGTATGCTAAAATATTGTGTAATTTAATCCAACATGAGAAAATTGGATTAGACTTGATTAACTTCTAATGCATAATCACCCTTTTCAATATTTTATTAAAATAAAAATAATTCTTAATAAAATCATTGTTTTGCCATCAATACCCATGGGTATGTATCCTTGTATAATCAACAATTGCGATTTAATTTTTGATTTGATAAATTTTAAAAATTTGATTACAAGGACTTGTCTCATTTTTAGTTATAAATGACCGAAAAATATCGGTATCATTGAATTTTATAGGATGCCGAAAAAACTCATAAAAATTATTTCATAATAAATAAATACCATTAAAAATAATAAATGACATAAATTTAGGGCTTTTTTACTGAAATAAAATGAAAAAAAAATTATATATGGAAGTGCAATATTTTGAAGTTTATGTATGCATCCACACTCTTTTTTCATATTAGGAAAATTAGTTAGCTTACAAGTGATTTTAAAAAAGTGTAATCGAAAGAAATCAGTCAAGAGATAACCTCTTTTTGACCCTTTTTGTGTTAACAGAAATCGATTAGCTATTGGGTGATTTCCATGACTCGTGTAATATGCACAGAAATCATCCAATATTTGATCGATTTCCTTGTGGTCTCCCACTACTAACCGGTTTTCTCAGATCTCCTCTAATGGCGACTCTTGCCTTCTCTATGTCTATACAAACTCCACATTTTAGCTTCTCTTTGTGTGAAGATCGTAGAGGGAAAATGCTATAAAATTAAGAGACAGGGTTGTTAGATTTTGAAGGAGAAATGGCAGCAAGAGGTTATATCCTTGTGCACTATAATTGTGAAATAGTGCAAAATACACAAGATAAGGTAAAGTTCTGTCGTCCAAATCCAATACATATGTGTGTTTGTTCGTCCATGACTATTTCTAAACTTCATGAGAAAATCTTTGACAAGTTACAGCAACAAAACAAGTAAATAATGCAGATGTTTTATTGGCTGCTATTGTTGGTAGGGCAAGGTATATTATGCTTCACAAGTTGCTTGATTCAAACTGACATTGACATTGGGATGATGATCGATTGTCATGCTCGATTTCCCGATCTTAGTGTTATGGAGATATTCATAGCTCTCGGAGACTTGAACTTAAGCTCTGGAGGATCCGTTGATCCAGCATTTGTTGAAGGGTCATTAGCCCTGGGTTCTCCAATATTAGCGATGTCAAATGCAGTGCAAAATGAAAATGTTATGCCTAAAAATGAGAATGACTTGATAGGTGGCTAGAGCTTTGAAATGAATGTTGGCAGTAATTTGGCCCAAATTGAACCAAATCTGAGTTATGATGATATATCTAATGTGGAAGATTTCGAAGATATCCAAATGAAGGTAATAACTCAAACTCCTTCTATTACACTTTAATAGTTGTAATATTTGATATTTTTTAGTATATGATTTGAAATGAAGATTTGGTATAATAAATTTCAATATGTTGCCATATCTTATTTTTTACATTATTTAATTTTTATTGCTCTGAATTATATGGTGTTTAGTGTTGCAAAACTTTGTATAAACTATTAAATATGTATTAAATTTTATAGAGTTGTTTGAAGATGAGATAGACGAGGAGCAGTGCTTCTTACCCAGGGCCAACCGTCAACATCCCAAACTCAAGCATAATTTGAAAGTCAATGAGTTGGTCACTATTCAAGTTTAAATTTTGAAGCAATGTAAGAGAATCACTTGGTTGATAGCAACACAATGAGATTACATGGAGCGAATTAATTGCATGAAAGGCAACAGTTCCCAAATAAAGAATCCGTACTACTTGCGATAAAAAACTATAGCATTTGAAAGGGAGCCGAGTACAAGGTATGTCAGTCAGATCACGTGAAATATTAGGGGCAATGCAAGAACTTTGAGAGACGGTGCAATTAGAGCATTCATGTTATATATCGACGGAAGAAAGGACTGTGGGAAATTAAGAAGTACAATGGGGAACATACTTTTTGTCACCGAAATTTCGCAAAAACGCTCTGAGCTGGATATTCACATTATCACTACTAGCATTCATTCTATAATTGAAGCCGATCCAACTGTTCCTATTAAGACATCGCAGGCCTAAATTTATTCAAAATATGAATTCCAGATTTCATACTGGAAGGCATGGCTTGCAAAGCAAAAGGCCATTACTTGGATTTATGGTGATTGGGAGGAGTCATGCAATGAGCTTCTGAAATGGCTACTGGCTTTGTAATCATTTATATCTAGTACAATCATTGAAATTTCAACTCTGCCTTATTATGTTAGTGATTTAGTTGACCGCAGCTGTGCCATATTTCACTGTCCATTTTTGTCATTTCCGCCGTGTATAGAGGAGTTTAAACATTACAAGTGTTTTGTGACTGTTGATGGAATGCATTTGTATGGCAAGTATAGTGGGACGCTACTAATGCAATTGCACAGGATGGTAACTCAAACATTTTCCCTATTGCATTTGCGGTGGTCGAAGAGGAGACAACAGAGACTTGGTTTTTTTTCCTAACAAATCTTCGGCACCACGTGATACCACAGGAGGGCATACTGATCATTTCTGATAGGTATGTTGCCACGAAAGCAACTTTAGATGCAGAAGATAGTGGATAGCATTGTCCAAATTCTTATCATGCTTATTGACAGAGTAAAATATACTAACACAATAAATTAATAAAAATTTACCTACTTATAAAGATTTGTTACGATATGTCCAAAATTATCATAATGCCTTAAATAATTTTGAGCTATCACTTTTGCTCTTCCTTTTTTATACCACTTCCCACTTATACTACTACTCTACTCTCTTTTTTCACTCTCAACATCCACAACTTTGCTCCCACAGAATGATATAAACACAAGTCGGCTGATTCTTCATCGCAACATACATACATATACAGAGATTTGGCTGAAAATCGGACAGCTATGGTGAGTGATGGTGCATCGTGTACTTAGATTAATGCTTGGTTTCGCTTAGTCCCCTGTATACATGACAATCAACCAATTTCACCACGTGTCATGCATGCAGCGGACTGGGCCAACTTCCCAGCCACACGATGCACCAACCACCAAATCCCAGTTGTACGATTGAGCTCCGATAGAATCACCCAACTGCCAACCGATCTCTTTGAAGAAATTAATGAACAAAAGTCGGTCACCTATTGACCGCTTCCTTTGTGTTTTTGTTTTTTTAAATCACTTTAGAGTTAACTGATTTCCTTAATATAAAAAAGAGTATAGATGCATACATAAACTTTAAAATATTGCACTTTCATATATTTTTTCATTTTATTTCGGTAAAAAAAAACCTAAATTTAGTTATATATAATGAAAAATGATTATAATTGATAAATAATAAATAAAATAAAATAAAAAATATTTAATAACTAATATGCAATGTCTAATAAATAAAAACAAAGATTATTAATAATAAAAATAGTTTGGTTTAATGTTTATTTTTAAATTGATAACTTACTAACTTTATTAAATTTATTTTTTTAAATAACCTTTACCAACAGTCGTTGCTACTATTTTTTTTTCTTAACAACATTAAATGCTTTTTTAATAAAAAATTAGCGTTCTCGCACGTGGTTTGCTTTTAACCATTTTCAATTGTTGAAACTTTTCTCAAGAATAACGAAGAAGTTACACGGAAGCAGTGGTACTAACGTACAGTCGGCGCACACGGACGATAGTATATAGGAAAAGGGAACGTAGTTTTTGAATCAATGTCCTTAGCTACCTTACTATATTTCATTTCGTCTCTTAAACGCGGTCTCAGTCTTTATTAGTACTTGGTTGGTTTTGGAAACCCATAACACTACAACAAACATCCATTCTTACACTAATCTTCATTCTGGCTCCGCAAGCTTTGTCCTCCTCCTCTTCTTCTTCCCTGGCTATGGATGTTCCTATGTTGTGTTCCTCAGCTTCAAGGGCACTGATACTCGCCACGGTTTCACTGGCTATCTCTATAAAGCTCTATGTGACAAGGCAATCAACAACTTTATTGATGATGAGGAGCTTCAGAGAGGAGAGGAAATCACACCCTCGTTTGTCAAGGCAATTCAACAGTCTAGGATTGCCATCCCTGTGTTCTCTACCAACTATGCCTCCTCCACTTTTTGCTTAGATGAACTTGTCAAGATCATGGAGTGCTTTAAGGCAAAGGGTATGCTGGTTTTGCCCGTTTTCTACGACGTAGATCCTTCTCATGTTCGCCACCAAAGAGGGAGTTATGGAGAAGCAATCGCTAAACATGAGGAGAGGTTCAAGAATGATATGGAGAAAGTGCAAAATGGAGGATGGCTCTGCATCAAGTGGCTAATTTGTCCAGCTATCATTTCACACATGGGTACCTTCTTATATGTGTTCATTAACTGCTTTTCATTTTTCTAATATTACAATTTTGAATTGTGACAAGCATGCATCAAAACATGGATATATATACAATGCATTTGTTTGACCTCACACGTATTAACTTGTTTCATTGGGCAGCGATGGTTGTGAGCACAAGTTTATTAGGAAGATCGTGGAAGCTATCTCAAGAAAGATTAAGCATGGTGTTTTGCCCGTTGCTGATTACCCAGTTGGATTGGATCCCACGTATCAAAAGTAACTTCGCTTTTGGATGTTGGATCTAATGATGGAGTCTACATGAGAGGGGATTCATGAAATTGACGAATAGGAAAAACAACACTTGCTATAACAATATATAACTTGGTTGCTGACCATTTTGAAGGCACATGTTTCCTTGAAAACATGAGAGAAAATTCAAATAGATATGGGTTGATGCATCTTCAAAGTATCTTTCTTTCTGAAATATTAGGAAAGAAAATCAAGTTACCAGGTCTTCAACAAGGAATTTCGATAATGCAACATAGACTCCAAAAAAAGAAAATTCTTCTGATTCTAGACGATGTTGATAAACAAGAACAATTACAGGCTATTATTGGAAAACTTGATTGGTTTGGTCCCAGTAGTAGACTCATCATTACGACACGAGACAAACATTATATTTGTTAGCATGTCATGGGGTTGAACGAACATATGAGGTAGAGGGGTTAAATAATACAAAAGCTCTTGGATTGCTTCGCTGGAAAACTTTTAAGACTATCAATGTCAATCCAATTTACATAGATGTTTTAACACGTGCAGTAACTTGTGCTTGTGGACTTCCATTGGCTTTGGAAGTAATTGGTTCTAACTTGTTTGGAAAATATATAGAAGAATGAATCTGCATTAGATCGATATAAAAATATTCCTAATAATAAGATTCACAACATACTTAAAGTAAACTTCAATGCTTTGGAGGAAGATGAGCAGGATGTTTTCCTTGACATTACTGCTTCAAAGGATATGAATTACAAGAGGTTGAAGATATACTTCATGCTCATCATGGGGGCTGCATGAAATATCATATTCAAGTGTTGGTTAAAAAACCCCTCATTAAAATTAGTTGGGGTGCGGTTGGCAGAGTGACCTTACATGACCTGATAGAGGACATAGGTAAAGAAATTGTCTTACAAAAATCATCAAAAGAGTTTGGAAAGCGTAGCAGGTTATGGTTTCATGAAGATATAATTGAAGTTTTAGAAGACAATCAAGTGAGTATAACTAAATACAAGTCTTTTTTTTATTTATATTTGATTGATCTCATTTTGGATATTCTTTGCTGTCGATTATATTATTTTTCAAATCTTGTATTTGTTGTATTGATTTACAATTGTTTTTTCACTTTACAATACATAATATTTTTGAAAAAATAAGTGTGTTGAAGTCCTTACATATATACATGTATTGTGGTTGGTGATTTTTTTTTTAATAAAAGGGAATTGCTGAAATTGAAATCATACATCTTGAATTTCCCTCATCAGAAGATAAAAAAGTAGAGTGGGATGGTAAGGCATTCAAGGAGATGAAAAATCTCAAAACACTTATTATCAAAGATGCTCCTCTTTTGGAAGGTCCCAAACACCTTCCAAATAGTTTAAGGGTGCTAGAATGGAGGAGATATCCTTCACAGAGTTTGCCATGTAATTTTCATCCGAAAAACCTTTCCATATTCAAGTTACCCGAATACTGCTCTATGTCACTCGATTTGCCTAGTTTATTGGAGGCAAGTTCATTTTTTCTAATCTTTTATTTAAGTAAATTAACTTTAAGATTGTTCATTTGGTTCCTGATTCTTCATTTCCCCTTTTTTTCCCTTGCAGAAATTTGTGAAGCTGAGAGTTTTGAATTTGGACGGCAATAAATATTTAACAGAGATACCTGACGTATCTGGTCTTCCAAATCTAGAAAAATTGTCATTTGAAGGTTGTCAGAATTTGACAACAATTCACAATTCGGTTGGTTTCCTGGATAAACTCAAAATCTTGAGTGCTTTCTCTTGTCACAAGCTTAGGAGTTTTCCACCCATCAAGTTGCCCTCTCTTCAAACACTCCATATTTCTTGTTGCTCAACCCTTGAAAAATTTTCCAGAAATATTTGGAAAGGTGGAGAATATAACACAACTTTATTTGATGGCCACCTGCATTAAAGAATTGCCATTTTCTTTTCGAAATCTTACTCGGTTACGACAATTATATCTGAAAAATCGTACATATTTCAAGATATTGATACCAATTAGCATTGTCATGATGCCGGAACTGACTGAGATTAAAGTTATCCGAGTCGGTGGGTGGCTGATACCAAAACAGGACGAAGCAATGAGTTCAACGGTGTCTTCAAACGTGGAATGTCTTCGTCTCTCATTCTGCTACCTGTCAGATGATGTTTTTCCAATGGATCCTGCATGGTTTGCAAATGTGAAAGAGTTAGACCTATCAGGCAATAATTTCCTAACACCTCCTTCATGCATCAAAGAATGTCGCATTCTATGGAAGCTTAGAGTGGATTACTGCAAGCAACTTCGGGAACTAAGAGGGATCCCACCAAACTTGAAACATTTGTCAGCACTAAACTGCAAATCTTTGACTTTCTCGTCTACAAGCATGTTATTTGTCAAACCGTGATTTTCGTTTAGGGAGGGAAAATGAAAACAAAACTTAAGTGGGGGCAATTTGATCTTTTCCCTAAGTCCCAAAAAAAATAAAAAAATAAAAGGGGGGTTGGCTTTAAGCCACCATAACCCACCCCCTAACACACATACACACACACACTCACTTTCTCTCTTTCCTCCCTCTCTGTTCCCATCTTCCTCTTCTTCTCTCTTTTTTTTTTATTTTCTTTTCAACTCACAAACTCTATTGTGAGCTTAGTTTGTCATTAAATCTCTATGCCCATTTGCTTCCAAAGCTTGAGGTAAGTCTCCAATCTCAATCTCATCCATTTTTTTTTATTGGTTACTTTAGGATATACCTTAAGAACTAATAAGCTCTCAAAATAGTGGATAGGTATATGTTTGGTATTTTAAGTATAAATCTAGTGAGTTAGAAACTCTAATATTAATGGGTAGTAGTGGATAGTATTAAGACTTGATTTTTCTCAAATTCTTATAAACCCTAGGTTTCATAAATTGGGGGTTTTGTTATTAGCCTCAAATTGATAAATTATTCTGAAATAAATTATTTAAACTTGTCAAAATATTTATGTTTGCTAGATTCTGTTGACATGGAGCAACCTACTCCTCGTGAGTCTATTAGGAGAGGCCCGATTGATCACTTTAATCTTGTGAAAGTGGCTATTTTATAGTGGCGATGTTTTAAATTATTTTATGGGAAAAACTAATTTATTAGATTTGGTAAAAATTTCATGTTTAGCTACTTGGATTAATTGGATAGTTCGATTAGTTGATTTTTTCAAATATGGTAGTTATTAATATGACTTGATGATTGGTTGACTCGATGATTTGGTTGAAATTATTACTAGCTCTCTTTGTTAATCTTATAATGCTATGATTTGGCTATATGTTGTTTAGGTAATGCGTTGAAAAAGTTATGACATTTGGCACCTGTAAAGTTAATATGAAGATTGAGTTTTAAATTTATAAATTGTGTTTGATAAAAATTTATTTAAGAAAACCATAATGGGTTCTAAGATGAAATTTCAACTATGCTTGAAGAGAAGTAATGGCAATACCGCTAGCCATAGCGAAAAAGATATAATGGCATTCTGTTTGCGTAGCGAAGAGATGTAACGGCATATGTGCACATAGTTTCTCTTAGTGAGATGTAAAAATTTGAAAGAATATTATTTGAGAATTAATAAACCTGGTGATTTACGGGTTGAGATTACTCCCCAAGTAAGATTTATGCTTTTTATGTAACCCTCATGAGTATTTGATGATGAAGAAAATTTTATGTGCGAATAACGAATTAGAGAAAAGTGAGGAAATGTGTTTAGTAATTTTATTTTGAGACTTTGCTGAGAAATAAAAATTTTGAGGAGTATTTATTTTCAAACTATGGAAGAAATATAAAAGTATGACCTATTATATTGTTATTATTGGCTTTTGGAAATGTGTATAATTTATAGCCTATCTTGTTTCATATTACATGCTCGTGCGTTGATCGGTTTCTCCTTCTCATTCACTTTGTTTATAGTCCTCACTGGGTCTGTTTGACTCACCCCCCTTTTTCCTTGATTTTCGGTGTGATAGCAGACCGGATTCTTGTTTACTGATATTCTTTTTGGTAGGCCTCTGTTGCCAATTGAGGCTGTTTTTGTTATTGACTCCAATATTTTGCAACTATAGGATATAGGTCGTGTATTTTGATTATGTGTAAGCAAGAGTTTGAGGCTAATTATTTTGTATATCTGGAATTACTGGAATATTCTGGCTGTTGATTCTGGATTATGAAATTACATTATGTAGCAGGTAAATTTTAGCCATGGATTGTCCAATTTTAGGAGAGTGCCAGAGATTTTAGGTCAGTAGGATTTGGGTTTAAAATTTATTCTACGGAGATCACATCTTTAGGCTTCTTTGAATTTGGTAGGTGAGTTAAATCTGCCATTGTGCACGGCCTAAGATTGGGTCGTGACATTATTGAATCAGGATTTTTTTTTTTTCTTGTTTAATGTACTCGAGTTGATAATTGATATTAGTGTTGACTTAGACTCCAATTAATGTTGATAAAATGCGAATTATGACTTACGGGAACTGCACGAGGCTGGAAACACCATGTTCATTTTGCAGGATCAAGGGTTCTAGAGTGGTTTGATCACCGCAGCAGGGGACCATCAATTTCCTTTTGGTTTCGCAACAAATTCCCTGCCTTAGCTCTCTGTCTTGCTTTCGAACCCGTTATTAGCTCTCTGACTTCATTTAGTCCCATCGTGTTCATAAATGGCAATAAACCTCTCCTTGGCTCTGTACCTCACAATTTCTGGATCCAAATGGACCATATATTTCTTTTTGATCTGCAGAAGATAAAATTCAAAGATGATCTGGATGAGGCGCTTCTAGAAAATGAATGGAACCATGCCGAGGTTTCATTTACAACTGCAGACAACGAATTTCATGCTACCTCCAACGAGTTCCCAATTGTGAAGTTTGGAAAAGAAAGCGGAATCCATGTATTCCAAGCGAAAAAGTACCATGGAGGATATTCGATTCATCGATCCTTATAAAAGGAGAAAATTAGATGATGGTTTGAGCAGTCCAGAATCATAAAAGGCATAGATTCATAGACATGGGAGTTTCTAAAGCACAATTTGTGGATCGGAATAGCAACTATGCATGGGTTTGTTCTCATGCATGGGGTACTGGGCTACATTATCATTGGATGATAATGTGATGAATTAGGATTCAAGTTCATTGGTATCAACACACGTAACAATTCCGTTGTGTCTGTGCGGTCATTATTACTAATTTTAGTTGCCGTATTTATTTTGATCTTGTACATAAATCATACAAACAAAAAGTAGTACTGGTACTTGATTGCTCAATGGAGGTGTTGATTAATCTTTTTCTTGATACAAATAAAACAGATCGTGCTTATATTCTTTTTCTTATGAAATATTTTTCTCTCCTAAACACTTAATTAAAAAAATATCCAACACTCAATGGCATAACAAGATAATATTTATTCAATCAATTTGAATCTTTATTACATGCTTTATCTTAGTGTTTCCTTTCTTCATTGAAATTTCTAGCCAAGAAGTAAACACGTTGAGCCCTTAGTTAGTTAATTGCTGTTTCTCTGACTCATTGATTTGTACTGTGCTTGAATTTTGCTTTTATCCTTTTTTTGTTCAGGGTACCGAAAGCCAAATGCTTGCCTTGTTGGAGGGCTGCAATATAATGTGCAACGAATGCTATGACATCCATTCATAATAGACAATTTATCTTTATTCTTGCCTGATCAATTTGTGAGTTCTATTCTCTTAAAAAGAGAGCATTAGTCTAGGAACAGTCATCAAATTTTCACACTGTACAAAGCATTACAAATGAAGTAGAAACTTCCAAACGATCACTCTATGCTAACCAAGACGAGCACATCACGTCGCCTCAATCAATATAAATTATGAAGTCTATATCACTTGACCAAGCTTTTAGACCTGAATTCTCATTTTTAACCAAAAAAGAAAAAAATCATCAGCACAATTTAACAACGTTGTCGTTTTTTGTGTTTGTCATAAAAGAGGTGTCTATAACAAATCTCAACAAGTTATACTATGCTAACCAGATGTCAGATTTGCTACGCAGCACTAAACCTTTTCATCCCATTTGTTTTACTTCTATGAAGAAGCCTAGGCTTGTGCTTTTTTTATTTTTAATTTTTTTTGGCCCGTTGATTTGGTTGAAGCCTGCAAACTGCAATACATATTAGAAGTGCAAGTTTGCCACAGACTTCAAAAAGAAAGGAAGTTCTGGAAAGTATGTTAGTGTAGGCAGCTGTTAATATAGTAACTTATTTTGAGCACATTTGGATATGCTTTTTTCTCAATTAAAAAATTTTCTTAATAGAAAAAAAGATTTTTTTGTGTTTTTCAGCAAGTTTGGGTAATTTTTTTAAGTAAAGATAGAATTATTAGAAAAAGAAATTTTTTTTTTTTTGAGAAGTTTGAATTTTTATGTTACCTTTTTTATAATATAAAAAAAATGTTTGATAATAAATAAAGATCTTTTAATATTGCATCTAAATATAAATTAATATTATATTAAACATAAATCAACTTTTATTTTTTAAAAATATCTTAATCAAAAAGATCAATTAAAAAAATCTTTTTTGATAAGCAAATCCAAATGAGCTGTTTGTTATATTCAATTATTTGGTGAATTCATGCAAATTATTTTTCTTGTTTTGAGACTATTTAGGAATTTCTCAATTCAAAAAATGGGAACAAAAGTCACTGCCAAAAATTCCTTTTTTATTTTCATAATTACACTTTCTGTAATTATACCATGCTTAATTGAGTTAGCATGTTCCTTTTTTTGTTGCTGAATTGAATTTTATTTTTCTGTTTCTGAAAAAATTAATGATGAGTACTATTAATAAAGGTTGTCTAAGGAGAATGATCAATTGTATTAAAAAGGATTTAATAAAGAATTATTATGAAGAAGGATCGAATAATTATTAAGGATAACTGGATAACAATATTATTTACACTGTTAGTCATTCAATAGTAACAAATTACCATTCTACAAAAAAAAGTAGCCACTAACAATCTTTTCTCTAATTTCTACGGTTGGCTAATTCAAAGCAACAAAGCAAGGAATTTTGAACTTGATTTTTGTATGATTCATATACTATGCCCACGGCTTGTCAATTGTCTAAATAACGCTCCCATTTTCACTGAGCATTCATTTACAAGCCCAATTTTCTTTAGATAAACAGGTCCAGTCCAAAAAATAGCCCATTTAATTTGGTGGCAGCAGAAGCATTCAGGAATTAGGTTCCAATCTTGCAAAGCAGCTTTAGGTTCTTTGTTGGTTGGGTTCCAATATTGCAAAGAATCATCTAGGAATTGGGTTCCAATCTTGCAAAGAAACATCTAGGAATTGGGGAATTGCGGGTCATTGAAGTTATTGCTGGTGGTGGTTTTGTATGGAGACGGAAGAATCGAAGGAATGAGAGCGCAGGGGCAAGGTATTTCTTTTCGGCACGGTGGTCAAGGTCTCTTCCTAGTGCCGATGAAAAAAGTCGAGGGCTTTCAACAATAATAATAATAAATAAGGAAGAATAATCAGATTTAATTTTAACTTTAATTTAAAACCTAAATTACTGTTACCTCATGCAATTAACTTAACTTTAAAGCACATGCTACACTTATTATTAAGTGGGCCCCACTTTCTCCACTTGTTCTCCTTCAATTTGTCAAGCTAAGAGATTTTCTCCACTTCTCTGAGGAATTTATTACTCTTGCCCCTCGCGGAGGCGGTTTCACTTTCACATTCCTTGCTTGTTTGGTACGTTGACTGACTGAGACACGCAGTCTCAGTCTTTATTAGTACCTGTTCGGTTTTGGAGGCCCAACACTACAACAACCATCCATTCTCATTTCTCAGTTCTCACACTAAGCTTCACTCTCAGTTCTAATTAATGGCTCTGCAACCTTCCTTTTCCTCCGCCTCCTCCTCCTCATCTTCTTCGTTCGGCTATGGATGTTCCTATGATGTGTTCCTCAGCTTCAGGGGCGCTGATACTCGCTACAGTTTCACTGGGAATCTCAACAAAGCTCTTCGTGACAAGGGAATCCACACGTTCTTTGATGACCAAGAGCTTGAGGGAGGGGAGGAAATCACACCAACACTTGTTAAGGCAATTGAAGAGTCTAGGATTGCCATCGCTGTGTTCTCCACCAACTATGCTTCTTCTTCTTTTTGCTTAGTTGAACTTGCCAAGATCATTGAGTGCTTTAAGGCAAATGGTCGGTTGGTTTTGCCTGTTTTCTATAACGTGGATCCTTCTCATGTGCGACGCCAAAGGGGTAGTTATGAAGAAGCAATGGCTAAGCATGAGAAGAGGTTCAAGGATGACATCGAGAAAGTGAAGAAATGGAGGGAGGCTCTGAGTCAAGTGGCTGATTTGTCTGGCTATCATTTTAAACATGGGTATGTTTTTATCTTGCATCTTTAATTGCTTTTTATTTTATCTCATATATGTTAAAATTTTGAATTGAGACAAGCAAGCATCAAAGCATGGATATATAGATTGGATCATAGTTACTCTTATTTTAGCCTTTCATTTGAATAACATCTATCCGATAGTTTTGATTAATTTACTTAATCAATCCCCCACCCCACGTGACATGAATTTTAATCTGTCTCACCCTCTGCCTCCACAGAGTGGTGCCATCCACTCCTATGTCTTTCGCCATGGGCATTGATTATGGGAATTTTGCTTCGTCGCTGCCGAAACTGCAAGCTGCCTACGATTTTCCAAGCGAAAACGCCGACGATAGCTTTGCCAAAAAGTCCCTCCTTCTTCAGCACTTTTGGCCTTCTCATTGAATTGTCCATTCAATGTATTCTCACAAATCAGTTTCCCTTTTATCCTTCTTCTTATGTTTCAATTATAGTTTTACTGGACAACACCGTATGCTTATTGATAAGTGTGCACATAAAAATTTGAAAATCAAATAAAATACCATTATCCAACATTTCAAATAGCATTTTCCAGGTTTTTCTACAAAATTTTGGAAACAGTTTTAACTTGGAACTTTCATACTTCCGATCAATACCTCCAAACCAAGATCTTATCCCTGCTTTGCACGTAATTGCAGAAAATGTCCGTATGTGAAAAGCGGAGAGAAATAGAATTTGGTATTTCATATTCCCAAAACTAAGTAGACTTTGCAATGGAACATCTTTGGCGGAGAGAATTGAGAGAGATCAAAATTAAAAAGATTAGAGATTAAAATTCACGTCACGCGAGGGATTAAATAAATTAATCAAAACCATCGGATGTTATTAAAATAAAGGGTTAGGATTAGGAGTAACTTATTATACTTACATATGGAGTGAATTGATCCATTCATGTGTATTATCGGTAATATTGTAATTTTATTTAATTCACATTAATTGGTATTTTATTTTTTCTCTCACAAAATTAAGAATCTCTCTCCACTATTTTTCTCCTTCCTAAATAATGCATAAGTGGTATATTAAAAGGTTAAATACATTGTTATATGCTCAAATATGTTTAGTATTAATTCAATCCAGTATATTTTTATAAAATATCTCAACAATTACATCCGCAGTTAGCACAGACCTAAACAGTTAAATTACGCCTAAAAATATACATGTCGAGGGTTGATGGGTTTAAAAATAATAATAATAAATGCCCTTATTATTTGAAGATTTCTCGGGCATTGATGTCCTATGTATACGTAGGTTATGTTTTTGAAATTTTTTATCTATGTAACTTAATATTTAATAACCACATTTTACTCAGTACATATATGATTATTGCATATTGACATGTAACGTGTAAAGCATGGGCTATTTGAGTGAGGGATGCAAATTGTTTAAGAATTTTATGAAAAATTATTTTACCGAAATAATATAAGCACATGATAATGTTATGTAATTTCTTAATATCCCTTATACATTATTTAGGAAGGAGAAAAATAGTGGAGAGAGATTCTTAATCATGTGAGAGAAAAATTAAAGTAGCAATTAATGTGAATTAAATAAAATTACAATGTTATGCATAATAAAAGTTCCTTAAGAAGAGAGAACAATGAATTTTTTTGTCTACAAAAATGTGTAAGTTGCTAATCTTCACATAAATGTGTGGAGATTATCATTCCTACACACACACACACACACACATATATATATGGGCCGTTTGAGATGCTTGATAGTATAAAACTTAATAAGATACCTGTCATTTAAGACGCATAATAATATAAGGCTTAATAAGATACCTGATAATATAAAACCTGATAAATTTTTAATGTTATATAGTGTTTGATGTGATATTGTATAAGATATTATATTTTATATTATATGATATTATCATTTATTTACAGATAACTCTAATTATATATAAAGATTAAATAAAAATAAAATAATAATTTTTAATTATTCACATTTATTAAAAATATATAATATTATCATTTATTTAAAAATAATTCTAACTATAAATAAATATTAAATTAATATTTTTTAGTATTTTTGTCATAATTATTTAAATTTTAATGTACTAAAATAACAAATTAAATTCTTTTTATTATTAGTCCTTAGTTTAATATACCATATATTATTTATTTATATATTTTAATACTATATAATTTATAATTTATTTTTATATGAAATAAAATTATTTATTTATTTATTTAAAATATTTAATATTTAATTTTTTATTTTAATATTTATTATGTAATTATTTAATATAATTTTTATTATTTTATATTAATATTTTAATAATAATTTTATTTATCATTTTATTTATTATATTATTTAATATTATTTAATTAAATAAATAAAATAAATCATATACGTCAAAAACTAATCAGGCCTTACTTTTCTCTCTAGGCATGATTGAGTTATCCACCACGTTAACATATAATACAGGTTTGATCGATAGATAAACTTATGCAATACGTTGCTCGCCTCAACCAACATATGAAGCCTTTACATTTTGTATTAATTTATTCTGTCATGCCTTACACCGTGTGTCAAACGGGGCCATGTATTGACCATTCATATAAAATTTAATGGTCAATATTTACTCCTTTTATTCTTGCAATAAGCCACTTATCTCATATCATACGTTCTATAGATATATATGTAAAATGTTGGGCTCAAAAGACACAGAGTGGTGCAAAAAATAAATATATGGAAGTACAGGCTTTTAATCTATGCAAATGCGACAATCAAATATTTCACTATGCAAATATAATGGAGATATAAAAGTGGTTACGTTTTATTCAACCCAAATCTCAAATAATAGAAATATAAAATTGACACTCCACCTCAAGTCTAAACCCCAAATACACTTAAAGTACTAATAGTATTTTTCCATTAGTGTATACACGTAACATGCAGAAAATACACAAGAGAAAGCAAAATCTTCTCTACGAGCATATGGTTTGGAAACCAACATCTTCGGACTACCCAAATTCCAAATACTCCAATGCATTTGGAAGTCTGTCTTCAAACTCCAAAACAAGCTCAACATATAGAGTTTAAAATGCATAATTGTTAAAGTAAGTGTGAACACCTGATTTTGTCCGGTCTTTGAGAAGAAAATCCAAAAATTTACATTGAGTTTATTTACTTATTTATTTTTCTTTTATTTGCAATTTCATTAATCATTTCATCAAATTTTTGCTGGTTGTTTTCTTTATTTATTTACAAAAAAAAAATAAAATAAAAAGAGAAAAGAATTGAAGAAGAGACAGAGGAGCCTCACGGACTCGTCTCCCTTTTTGCTTTTTCCAGCCGGAGAACCTGGGAATATGAGAAAAGCAGAAAAAAATAAAAAAGGATGCAATGATAGTGTTTTTGATTTTTAGATCTCTTTCGATGGAGTTAAAACATATTAACACGGGTTACATAGGGGGGCAGGGGGAACGACCATCGGATAACCTTTTTTTTTACAAAAACAAACGGAATCAAAAAAGAATTCCAATTCAGAAAGTAGCATTAGAGAGCAAGAACAATCAACAAAATTTCAAATACATATACAAAGATCAACAATTCTAGCAGAATAATTAGGTGATAAGGTAAACAATACCATCATCATCAGCAATATCATCATCAGTCTTTTTTTTTAAAAAAAAAAAGAAAAAAGGAAGACACAGGGGGCCGCGGCCACCCTCCATCGCCGCGGCCCCCCCTCTCTCTAGCTTCTCCATCACCATCATCTTCAACCTTTCATCCTCACCCCACCAACCATTAACCACCGCACCACCCTTCACAGCCCCTCCATGGACCACCACCATCGGCCCCTCATCTTCAACCCACCATCATCACTCCCCTCTCCTCCAACCACCGTTCCCTTCCCCCTTTAACCACCACCACTCTCCTCTCCTCATACCACTTCACCGCCACAACAACTCTAACCACCATGGCCTACCGCTCCGCAACCCCTACCAACCCGCTGTACGGTGGCCGTCCCCAAGCCAAAGTCGTCCAATCGGAGGTATCTCAGCCTCCATGTGAGGATCGGAACTCCCCCGCGCCGCCGCCAGCACAACCGCCACCGCCGCGCTTCCCCATGGCAGAACCAGTCGCGCGCCTCCGCCTCGGGCCTTCCCTCCATGCGTGTCGCCCTCTCTCGTCGAAACCTCCCCCTCCCTTGCCCCGCATGCCGATCTGTTGGCCCTGATGTGCTGCTGTGAGGACCGAGCCATGCAACGCCGCGAGGCCCCACCGCCGGCGGCCTCTCTTGACCGCATCGATCCGCCTTCCTTTCCAATCTCTACCGCCTTGGATCTCTCTTCCTCCCCATCGCTATATCTCCCCCTCGCTTGAAGCCTTTTTCCATTTCCCTCATACCCTTATCTATTCTCTCTGCAATTGTGTGCACACGTGAGAGAGAGAGAACATAGTGTTGTGTGTGTCTCTGTGAGAAAGGAAAAGAAAGAAAAGTGAACGTGTGTGAGAGGGAAAGAATCCCGTGAGTGTGTGTCGGTGAGTGAGAGGTTTTTTTTTGTTTTTTTTAGTGTATGTGTGATCAGTATTGTTAATTGGGTTTCTTTTTTATTCTTGGGTAGTATTTGTGGTGGGCTTCATTTTCTTAATTTTAAGATCCAAATGTTGTTTTTATTTGTAATGTTATTTTGTAAATTGGGCTGATTTTGTTCTAAAAAATTTCTTGCGTGTGTGGGTATGTGTATGCTAATAGTAGATTAATTGAGATATTTATTATTATTGTATTATTATTTTGTTAGAATTATGTCTTTTTGTTGAATTAGATCTTGTATGTTGAATTTAAAGTTGTTTTTGGTATGATTAGTATTTATTTTTTTTTAAGTTTATTTGTTGGGTTTGAGTTCACTTTGATCTAAAATAATAAAAGGGGTTTTATTTGATTCAAAAAGTTTTTTTTTTCTTTTTTTCTCTTTATTTTATTTTTGTAATGTATTCTCTTTTATTTATTTTTGTATTAGTTTCAATATAATTTAATTATAAAGACAAAATAGAAAAAAAGAGTGATTCAATATTTTTGAGTGTTTTAGTGTTAGTGCTTCAATTAATTAAAAAGACTAAAAAGAGAAAAATAGTAATTAGGACCATTGTTTTTTTAGTTTAATTATCTTATATGTTTTGTTAAATTGTATGTTTACGTTTATGTTTATGAGTTAATTTTATTTTTATTAATTTATGTTTATATGTTTGGATCGAATTAATTGTTTAATTGTGTTTATTTTACTTTTTTTAGTTTAAATACTTTGTGTTTATATGTTTTGATTAAATTAATTGTGTAATTATAAAATTTTACATTTTTAGTTTAATTATTTTACATATTTTGTGTATTTGCATTTGTGAATTACTTATTTAGTTTTGTTATTTTATATAATTATGCGTTTTGTGTGTAATTAGGTCATGAATTGTTTTTTTTTTCCTAATAATTTTATTTCAAAATATTTTATTTAACTTTTGTTATTGTAGATAAAGAGTTAATTTAGCCGTGACGGCTTGTTAACTCGATATTTCGAACATTTGAGCTATGACAGCTTAATGATTCGAAAATTCCCTTAAAAATATTTGTTTTTTTTCTTGTATATTTTTTTTATATATATAAAAAAAATCGATTTCTTCTTATCTTATTTGTAAATATTTATTAGTTATATTTTAATTTTTGATTTAATTTTCTTCATTTATTTGTTTTTTTTTAATAAATAGGGTTAATTTAGCCGCGACGGCTTGTTAACTTGATATTTGAATATCTGAGTTGCGACAATTTGATATTCCAAATATCTCTTATAAGGTTTTTTATATATATTTTCTCTTACAAAAACACCAAAAAAATAAATTTTCGCTTCTTTTTTTAGATTCTATTTGTAAATATTTATTATTTAGAAAAATCCTTTTTTTAAAATTATATGCTTATTGTCAAATGTTTTCGTTTCAAATAAAGAACGGTTAACTTAGTCGTAACGACTAGTTAACTCATTTTTAGGACATCTGAATTGTAACAGTTCGGTGCACTAAAAATTCTTTTCTTTTAAGAAAAATAAATTCCTTTTAATTGTCTTGAAACAGAAAATAAATGTTTGAAAAAGGTTATTTATTTAATTTGCACAGTTAATTAAAGGTACCGTCCAAGGACGAATGTACTAGGGTGCGTGGGATTAAATTCCTGCCCTTCCCTATACATAACCGACTCCCGAACTCAAACTGGTTTCAAAGACTATTCTCTAAAAAATGGGTTTTTCTAACGTTTTCCCAATTTTAAATAAACTTGGTGGCGACTCCATTTTTTTTAACAATTTTTCTCTTTTTCGCCGTCCCCGTCGCGATCCCGGTTGCGACAGTAAGCATTTAATGTTTTAACCATTTTACCACAACAAATCTTGGCAAATATTTCAACATGTTTTGCTTGCAATCCCAAAGAAATTTAATGGCCTTGGACTTATTTGAGCATTTGTCCATGAAGTGGTTGAGAACCAGTATTCATTGTATTACATTCTTACAACATAAGAAGAAAATAAAGAAGGTGGTGGGTCAATTTCAAATTTTTTATCCATGGGCTCACTACTTTATTTGTTTTCTTCCTATGTTGTAAGAATATTATACAAAGATATTGTATACATATTATCTCTCTCTTTATATATATATATATGCTCATGGTTGTTTTGGCCGATTGATCTTCCAATATGCTAGTTTTAACAATTTTCGTTCTTTATATTTCTTCCTCGCTGCTTGGCCTGTAATAAGTATATTTGGTTTGCCGCGTTAGAAATCAGCACTATGACTTTCAATTTAAATGGTTCCAATTTCAACCAATCTATAGTTGATAGTCAAGGTCGTGTAATTAATAACTGGGATGATATTATTAACTGAACTAACCTTGGTAACATAGGCCTTATTCACACAAGTAATGGAGAACATATGGAAGTTTTAGAATATTATTTTTGGGCACTCGAACGAAATCCATTCTTACCCTAAGCTTTTAATAATATGGTTGTGATCTGTCATTATGTGTGACTATCTCCATTATAGAAGAAGAAAAATATGAACCAGCAAATCAACTAATAAATACTAGAAAAAATAATAAATATGCTATAAAATAATTAATTTATTATGAACATAGAAAATCAATATTATTTGAAATTCTAGGACAAAACAAGAAGTTTTTAACAATTTGAATTTTTTTATTTTAACTTTACTTCTTTTATATTATTTTATATTAAAAATTATTATTTTAGATTCAAAATATTTTTTAAATATATATATATATATTATCTTATAGAATATATTATGTTTATAGAATTATAGAATTCTATTTTGAATATTATTAATATTTTAAAAAGGGGATTCTGATTTTTTCAGAATAATGAATAAAATAAAAAATTTGATTCCATTACGTTAAACAATAATTTCAATTACAATATTCTTATACATTAAGATTAAATATTTGTAATGTATTTATACAATTTATACAGTAGAATTATATATATATATATATATATATATATATATATATATATATATATATATATATATATATATATATATATATATATATATATATAATGCGAAGCATATGCTCAACCTTACAGAATTTTAATCTATCTCAATGGACAGGGATGGATATGAACATAAGTTTATTGGGAACATTGTGGAAGTTCTCTCAAGAAAGATTAAGCGTGTTATTTTGCGTGTTGCTGATTATCCAGTTGGATTGGAGTACCAAGTGTCAAAAGTAACTTCACTCATGGATGTTAGTACTAATGATGGAGTCCATGTGGTAGGGATTCATGGAATCGGAGGGATAGGAAAAACAACAGTTGCACTAGACATATATAATCGGATTGCTGATCATTTTGAAGGTTCTTGTTTCCTTGAAAAAGTGAGAGAAATTTCAAATAAAAAAGGATTGGTACATCTTCAAAATATGATTCTTTCTGAATTATTAGGAGGCAAGAAAATTAAATTGACAGGAGTTCAACAAGGAGTTTCAGAAATGCAGCATAGGCTCCAAAAAAAGAAGGTTCTTTTGATTCTAGATGATGTTGACAATCAGGAGCAGTTATGGAATACTGTTGGAAAACTTGATTTTTTTGGTCCTGGTAGTAGAGTCATTATTACAACACAGGACAAACAATTGCTAACATGTCAGGGGGTTGAAAGAACATATGAGGTACAAGGTTTACATAAGAGGAAAGCTCTTGAATTGCTTAGTTTGAAGGCTTTTAAAACTATTCATGTCAACCCTTGTTATGTGGACGTACTAAATCGTGTTGTAACTTATGCTTGTGGACTTCCATTGGCTTTGGAAGTGATAGGTTCCAAGTTGTTTAGTAAAAGTATAAAAGATTGGAAATCCGCATTAGATCAATATGAAAAAATTCCCATTAAAAAGATTTATAAGACACTCAAAGTAAGCTTTGATGCTTTAGAGGAAAAAGAGCAAAATGTTTTTCTTGACATTGCTTGTTGTTTCAAAGGACATGCATGGAAAGATGTTGAAGCTATTCTTGGTGGTCATCATGGGGGCAGCATAAAGTATCAAATGAGAGTCTTGATTGAAAAGTCTCTTGTAAAGATTGATCAATTCGGTATAGTTACATTGCATCACCTCATAGAAGACATGGGTAAAGAAATTGTCCGACTGGAATCACCGAAAAAACCTGGGAGTCATAGTCGGTTATGGTTCCAGGAAGATATAGTTCAAGTTTTAAAAGACAACCATGTGAGTAAGATAGATTTGGATATTTTGTTATTTTATCATTATCATTGTTCAGCTGATCTCTCTTTATTATTATATCTGTGTGCGTGTTGTGGCTGAGTTTTTTTTTTTTTTTCAATGATAGGGAACTGATGAAATTGAAATCATATATCTTGATTTTCCCTCATCAAAAGCAGAAAAGGAAGTAGAATGGGATGGAAAGGCCTTCAAGAAGATGAAAAACCTCAAAACACTTATTATTAAAAATGGTCATTTTTTGGAAGGTCCCAAACATCTTCCAAATAGTTTAAGAGTACTAGAATGGTGGAAATATCCTTCACAGAGTTTGCCGTATAATTTTCATCCAAATAATCTTTGCATATTCAAGTTACCTAAGTACTGCTATATGTCACTCAATTTGGCCAGCTCACAAAAGGCAAGTTCATTTTTCTGATCTTTATTTAAATAATTTAACTTTAAGATTGTTTATTTATTTTTTGGTATTTTGAAAATTCTATTGGTCGAAATTTAAACCTATAGCCTTGTGTATATTATCCAAACCAATCTTTAAGATTGTTCATTCAGTTTCTGTTTCTTTAATCTCTCTCTTTGTTTTTTTTTTGCAGAAATTTGTGATGCTGAAAGTGCTGAATTTAGACTATAACAAATATTTAACAGAGATACCTGACGTATGTGGTCTTCCAAATTTAGAAGAATTGTCGTTTCGAAAGTGTGAAAACTTGACTGCAATTCACAATTCGGTTGGTGTCCTAGATAAACTCAAAATCTTGACAGCTTGGGGTTGTAGCAAGGTTAGGAGTTTTCCACCCATCAATTTGCCCTCTCTTAAAACACTCGATCTTTCATATTGCTCAAGTCTTGAAAATTTCCCAGAAGTACTGGGAAAGATGGAAAATATAACACAACTTCATTTGGAGTTGACCTGCATAAAAGACTTGCCATTTTCATTTGGATATCTTACTCGGTTGCAACGACTAAAAATGCGTGCTTGTAGAGACTGTATGAGACGACCTATCGTTGTCTTGATGCAAGAACTGGCTGAGATGGTGCATGGTGAACGGAGGAGCCCAATGGAGGAACCTCTTCCTTTCTTTGCCAGACCTCCATCAATTGATTTTCTTCCAAATGCTGTTGCATGGTATGCTACTGTCAAAAACTTAGACCTAGTTTATGATAATATCATAGTTCGTCCAGCCATCGAGGGACGTGGCTATCTAAAGAAGATTGTTGAGGGTAATCGTAATCGTCTTCGGGAAGTAAGAGGTATTCTACCAAACTTAGAACTTTTCTCGGCAAGATACTGCAAATATTTGACTTCCTCATGCACGAGCAAAGTCACTTAATTCAATCATCTGATTTGGAATGAACTAAAACTATGGAATTGAATTCCTACAAGAATTAAATTTCATTAAAACTCCCAAAAGCAAATCAGAGATGTGATTTGCCCCTAGATTTGGACCTAAAAGAATGAAATACCCAAAATACAGAAAACACTTGTTTTGATTGTGTTATTTTTATTAATGATGGATAAAATAGTCAAAATTTCCAAAGGAACTGAATTCAATTACGTAGTTTACTTATCTATGCCAAACGTATGAATTCAATTCTATTTGATTAAATCATTCCAAAATCGAAATTCATGTTGACTCAAACTCAAATTGATGGCTAACAGGAACGAAACGAGGCTGGAAGCCCAAGGGTTACAGAAAGACTGTGGGAACCGTAGCACGGGACCCTCGATTTCCTTCTGGTTTCGTAATAGATTCCCTCCCATAGTTCCCTCTCTTGCTTTTGAATTGATTGAAAAGATAATTAAGCGAAGCATTATCCCAAAACTTTGGACCTACTTCATCAATAGCCCCATCGTGGTCATAAATGGCAATAAACCTTTCCTTGGCTCTGAACCTGACGAATTCGGATCAACATGGATCATACACCTCTTTTTGATCAGCGGAAGATAAAATTCAAAGACACTGAAGAAGGGGTTTAGAAATGAATGGAACCATGCAGAGAGGTTTCATATGCAACAGCAGATAGCGGATTCCTTGCTATCTCCGACAAGGACCCAATGGGGAAGTTTACAGAAGAAAGCAGAATCCATGTATTCAAGCAAAATAATCTCATGGAGGATATTCGTTTCACGGATCCTTATGGAAAGAGAAAATTATATGATGGTCTCAGCAGTCCAGAATCCTGAAAAGCATAGATACGGGGACATGGGAATTTCTGAAACACAATTTGTTAAGCCACAATAGTGTATGCATTTGTTCTCATGCATGGTGTAATTGGCACACATTGGCTTTTCCTGCATCAGCAATGAAATCATTGGATGAATGTGAAATACAATTCACAAGTTCAGTGGTATCAACATTGATAAGGGGCACGGCTATTGTCCAAGGTATTTTCTCTTCCTGTATTATCACTGCTAGTACTTTTAATTTCCCCATTTATTTTGATCTTCTGCTTAAATGGAACAAATGACAAGGGGCACCAGGACTATAGTGCTCGATGGACAATGTGTATGATTAATCTTTTTTCTTGAAGAAAAAACATAAAGGAATCGAGTGCTTGTGTTACTGTTGGATTGCAGCTGTATACTTTATAATGTGAGTAGCCTAGGAAGCCCCTTAAAATTTTGTGCATATTATGAAATCTCATAGAAGTATGGGCATGAAGAAGCTTATGATTCAGTTTTGATTATGCTATTTCAAATAAGATTTAATTGGAATACACTGACAGTATAAAGAAGTTTTACATATTCATCAAATCATATAATGACACATCAGTAAATATGATTACTTTCAACCCCTATTACTTAAAAAGTCATATAAAAGAATAAATGTGATTGGATGTGTGATGACCGCAAAAAAAATAAAATAAAATAAGGACTACCGTGCACCTTAAGTGGTATATACCACCATATACTTCTCTTTTTCTTTATCTTCTCTTCTTCTCTCGTAACTCTCTCATTCTCTTCTTCTCCTCTTCTTCTTCTTCTTCTTCTTCTTCTTCTTCCACTTCCTTTTTTTTTTTATTTTGTTTATCTCCTCTTCATTCTCATCCACATAACTGTGTCTCTCTCTCCTTCATCTCCTCTACTCCATTTTCTCTCTCTAACTCTATTAGAGGGAGCTTGAAGCTTAGGAAGAATTGAAGTAATTTTCTTCATCAATTCTACACTCCAAGTGGTAAATTAGCTCCTAAACTACTCCGTTTAAATTATTGAAATTTCTGATTATTTTAGGAATATTGTTAGGTTTATTGAATTTTAAAATTTGGGGCTTTTATTGATTTTGGGCTAATTTATGTAAATTTGTGATATTGTTAGCTCACAAAAATTAATATTATCTTGTTCCTAGAGCGATAGAGCAATCGGGTATCAACACTTGAATAGGTGGCATCAAAGGCATTGTTCTTCGGTTCTTTGAACCAATAGCTGTGAGTAGATAGTATATCTGTTAGTTACTTTATGCACGATAAATAATATAAAATGGTATAAAGAGCTGAAAGTATGTTGATATAGAAGAAAATAATTTATTTATTGAAAATGTGGCTTTATGTTTGAAATGACAAACTTTTAATTGGAGGCCATAATATGATTATTATGCTTATTTAAATATTTTGAGTTAAATTGGGAAAAATTCTATAGTTAGAACCTGTAGTTAACGGCATAGACGTTAGCCTCGGTGCACCGTGAGAAACTCTAGTTAGCAGGTGAGGTGCTAACCCGCACATAACTGCAGCTATGTCTGGACTTGTATATATGGCTACGAGCCAACTCTAGTTAGCAGGTGTGGTGCTAACCCGCACATGGCCTTGGGTTATGTCTGGACTTGTTATCGTTCTGCTTCGGATAATTCCCCAATGTATTTGAATTTATATGAGTATGTAAATCTCCTGTTATAATTAAAATCCTATTTTGTGAGCATATATATATATATATATATTATCATGTTTATATTGTGTTATGCTTGCATTTAGTAAACTATGGATACTCTATCTCTCATTGAGTTGCAAAACTCACCCTGTTGTATTTCCATCCTTTTCAGATACATGTGTTGGTGCTAGTTCTGGTATTCCTCCGGCACAATCTTAATAAATTCTAAGTTGATGAGCCTTTTTGTAAAGGCCCTTTTAGTTTTCATCCATATGTTGGTTTAGCCTATAGATGTCAGTTGCTCCATATGTCACAGGCAGGTTCCTTGGACTTGTGTTGTATTTGTATTTGAAAACTTATGACTTAGCTATATATGTTATGTTTTGGAAGAGATTTGTAAACTTAATTTGGTTTTATATTGAACTGTATTGGTACTATGACTGATATATGTTGAAATATTATTATGTACTGAAAGGGCGCATTCTGAGAATGCTTGATGCCCAAGTGCTGTGAATTTATTGGAAACATTGTAGGTTATGTAATTATTTGGGAAATATTCGAAAAACAAAGGAAACTTTGTCTGTTTTTCTAGAAAATTTAGTGATCTAAAGCTTACTAGGAAAAAGTGTTCCCATGCGCCGGTCATGGCCTAAGTTGAGTCGTGACAGGATGACAATGTAAAACTCTTTTACACTATCAGTGTATCAAAATTAAACCTATAGGAAATGAGAGAAAGTATGAAATACATTTACAAGTTTAAACATGAAACGGTCATTAACCGGTTTTCATTGGAACGTTCACAAAGTTACAAGTATTGTGAAGGTTGTATAGGAAACCAATTTGGAACCATGGGTGAGTATGTTGGTTCACGTACAGTGCCTTCGATGGCACCAAATGATTCATGCTTTCATAAATAATTATATTGTAATTATTCACAGACGTTGCAATTATGAAACTTGACTCAATTCAAGCATGAACATGCATGCTTAAGCATTGTGTTTCATGAGTCATGGCTTTCAAATTCTGTACAGCACCTTTTGGTTTTAATGACATGACTTTAGGAAAAAGCTATGCAAAGATGTGATCATTCATTTACATCTAATCATCTACTATAAATAATCTCCATTATTGAACATGTTTCACACTTCCACTTTGTGTATTATGTGAGTTCAAGAGTTCTTTAAAAGTTTAAAAGTGAGAAAAGTTTTTGTTATTGCTGGACAAAAAATTCGTATAGAGATTTCATTGTATCCTGGAGGAGTATTGTCATCAACTCATACTAGCTACATATGGAGGCGAATATCTCTCTAAAAATAGTGATTGATTTCGTTCATGTCTTGAGACCACAATATGCAAGTTGTTGTTCATCATCTTCTACACAACAAAGTAATCACGACAATGTTATTATTATTATTATTTTTTTGGCTTTTATTCTCTATTTACTTATGAAATATTTTTCTGTCCTGAACATCAGATCAGTAAATTAAATATCCAACAGTCAATAGCAGAGCAAGATAATAATTGTGCAAGGTTGGTAACCTTGTTGCTATAATTTGAATCTTTATTCTTTGCTTTATGTTTCCTTCCTTTCTTTTCTTTTGGGCAGAAGAAAACATGTTAAGCCTTGATTTTTATTATGTTATATCTAGGACTCGATGTTTTATAATATTCGTGACTTTTTACTTTAATCTGTGTTTGTCCAGGGAGCCAGAGGAGAGTGATTGTCTTGTCGGCTGCAAGGAAGGACCATGACATGCATTCATCAATCATCATAAACAATTTTTTTTTTTTTTTATCTTGAATTTGAGTTATGTACTTGAGATAATTAATTATGGACATGCATCACATATTTACTTTGCACAAAGGATCACAAATGAAGTAAAAATTCACAGACGATAACTCAATAAGCTTTATGTGAACTAAGTCTAACAAGACAAAATTATGTCTCATCAATCTATATAATGTTACTTAACCAAGCTTTAGCCTTTAGCCAGCTGCACTCTCATTTGTAAACAAAAATCACCAGCACAATTGAACAATATTGTCTTTTTTATTGTATGTAAAATAATCTGCTTTATTCCTTTGACTAGTCGAGCAGGTGTCTATTACAAATCTCAAGGAGCTGCAAGTTGCAACATGCTAACGAGATGTTAGATACGCAACAAACTATTTTACACTATCATCATATCAACATTAAACTCATCTAAAACTAATCCTAACACATGATATGAAGTGAATTTAGTATATCAGATATCTAAAATGTTCCTCTGCCAGGTTCTTACCAAGAATCAGCTGGGGAAAATTGCCTGAATTGTGTGATTTATCAATTAACTGAGGCAAATAACAGATATCACTCTTGAGCATTTTACAAAATGCACTTAACCCCATTCATATCTTAAAACAACGCCCCACTCCAAAATCAAAGGGGATGATAGCCGCTACGTTTTTATCATTATTAAAAGGAAAAAAAATTCCACCACCAATATCATTGTACTTCTCATATGCTAACCTTCACTACTCTCTTTGGCCACAGACCATATTTTTTTTCCATCGTGGGATGCACTAGCAGTATGTAATTCTTTGTAAATAGACACTATTTCTTGATATTTTCTGTAACAAAGAACATCATGAATCATGCTAAATGAAAAATTTTAGAATAAAAACAAGAGACCAATAAAGTGACAGTGAGAAGGAGATTAAATCACAACAAAACAGGATAGTCGTGAACATGAGACTATTAATGCAGCAATCTTATCTTCCTATAAAAAATCATCCTCTTGATTGAGTGATATATAACAAAAATCAGCAAACAAACAGAAAGAATAATAATTAATGATTCACAAAGCAAAAACGTTACCAACTTAACCCTGTTCTTGCTCAGCCCTGTTTTACAGTCTTCCCCTCCAGAGCTTCTGCTGCTGTTCTGTCTCTTATACCGCAATTTTTCAAATGATGTGTATATATATATATAATAGGTCATGCAGTGTTTGGTAATGTGAAAGAATTAGTTAGATCAGACACGCAATAAATTTAGAATTTTTCTTGCATCCATCAAAGAATGTCGCTTTCTAAGGAAGCTTAAAGTGAATGATTACCAACATCTTAGGGAGATTAGAGGGATTCCACTAAACTTGGAATCACAATTATACTGCAAATCCTGGACTTCCTCTTGTACAAGCATGTTACTGAATCACGTTTTGTTTCTTTCATTTTACTTGTTAATTGATATTCTTGTTGACCCATACTCTACTAAATGCAGCAGCAATGTACATGAGCCATTGGGAACAAAAGGAAGTTCATTGGATGATAATGTGAATCGGGATTCAAGTTCATTGGTATCAATACTGATAAGAGGCACTGATAGTGTCCAGGAAAATTTTATTGTGAATGTGCTATCATTGTTACTAATTTTAGTTGCCGTATTTATTATTTTATTTTGATCTTGTACATACATAAATGATAAAACAAAAGGAAGTACTGGGACTTGATTGCTCAATGGAGGTGCTTGATTAATCTTTTTCTTGAAACGAATATGAAGGAATACTATTGGATTTTGTTTCAGTAGGGAGTAGGGACAAAATTAAATTTGATTTTGTTACAGAAATTGAGTGTTTTTGTTACTGCTGATTGCTGCTCTATCCCTACGACGTGCGAAGCCAAGCAAGCAAGTTATAGTTTTGTGCATATGGTGAAATCTCCAAAATGTATGGACATGCAGAAGATGAGGATTTTATCTTAATTACTATATTTTGGACAGGTCTTCCTATTTTCTTAACTTTGCCTTTGTTTCTTTGGTTCAAGACGTGGAAGATTTAGGTCATGAACAGTGAAGTAGAGATTGCGTATCAATTTTGTATTTAGTAATTTGAGCAGCAATTTAAATGGTATGCAGATCCTGAAATTTATAGTTGGAATACAAATAAAACAGATCTTGCTTATGTTCTTTTTCTTATGAAAGTTTTTTCTCTCCTGAACATTAGATTAATAAAATATCCAACACTCAATGGCTGAATAAGATAATAGTTGTGCAAGGGTAGGTAAACTTTGTTGCCCATAATCAATTTGAATCTTTGTTATCCGCTTTATCTTAATGTTTCCTTCCTTTCTTGAAATTTCTAGCTAAGAAGTAAACATGTTGAGGCCTCATTTTAATTAAATGCTATTTCTCTGACTCATTGATCCGTAATGTGCGTGAATTTTGCTTTTATCTTTTCTTGTTCAGGGTGCCGAATGCCAAATGCTTGCTTTATTGACTGCAATGTATCAAGAATGCTATGACATCCATTCATAATAGACAAACTTTTTGCATCATAAATTTGTGAATTCTGCTCTCTTAAAAGCAGAGAATTACTCTAGGAACAATCATCACATGTTTAAATTCTATAAAGCAACACAAATGAAGTAAAACATTCTCAAATGATCTTTTTCTAAGATTGAGCAGTGATAATATAATCTTGGGTTTATAGTAAATCCTACATATAACAATGTATTAACCATTTAAAGTATAATTTAAAGTCAAAATTATATAAATATTATAAAAGTATTTGTTGAGATCATATCATGTGTAGAATTTACTATAAACTCCAGTATAAATTAATATTTTCTCAAAGATTTATGTGACCAAAGTCTCCCAAGAAAACCCCATCATGTCACATAGGTCGATAGAAACTCATTACTTGGACAAGCTGAATTCGTAAGGTTATCTAAGCAGAAGGATCAAATGTATCAAAATTATTAAAAGAATTTAATAAAGAATTATTATGAAGAAGGGTTAAATAATTTCAAATAGCAGACAATATTACTCTTAAGGATAAAAACGTTATTTTATTGGGTTGAGATGGGAACAACAGTATCAGTCATTCATTATTAACAAATTACCATTCTATACAAAAAAAAAGTTTATCCAACCAGTAATCTTAGAGCACTTCTTAAGGAATTAAAAAAGAAAATATTTATACTGAAAAAACGTGTTTTGCTGTTTTCAATGTATGAGATCCACGGCAAAAACTTTGAAATTTGCCTTTTTTAACTTCCTTAACTAGCATCCTAGGGGCATTTGTAAGCAAAACCAAAAACAAAAGGTAGCAAAACCCCAAAAAACTTTTCTACAGTTGGCTAATTCAAAGAAACAAAGCAAGGACTTTTGAACTAAAATTATTTTATGCTTCATAATAATAATTGAGTTTAATTTTTAATTTTTGAAACATTTCACACCTTAATTTGAATTTCACCAATTTTTAATTGTTGAAGCTTTCCTCAAGAATGAGGTAGTTGCGCGGAGGTAGTCATACCATTGCCCCACGCCACAAGGGAGAAAGGAAAAAGGAACGCGCTTTTGAATTTTTGTTCTTCACGTTGTCTGTATGTTTCCTTCCTTGAAATTTCTAGACAAAAAGAAAACTTGTTGAGGCTTGATTTTAATTAATTTCTATGTTTGTGACTTATTATTTTCTAATGTTCGTGACTTGTGCTTTTATCTGTATTTGTCCAGGGTGCTAAAGGAGGGTGATTGTCTTGTAGATTACAAAAAACTAACCATAACTTGCCTTCATTGTAGACAATTTATTTTACTTTTTCCTCATAAATTTGTGTGTTCTGTACTTGAGAGGATTTTGCACATGCATCACATATTTACTTTTATGTGACCAGACTCTCGCAAGAAAACCCCATCATGTCAAATCGGTAGGTGGAAAGTCATATTACTTGAACAAGCTTTTGGACAAGCTAAATTCTTAAGGGCACGAATGGGAGATGAAATTATAAGGGAGTGGCAGGGTAGCGATGTTCATAATTTATCCTGACCTACCAGCTCAGTTCGGTCAGAAATTTATTGAAATAGATTTGGATTTTAAAATTTGACCCGGTACACTTTTCAGACTAGATTCGGATTATATTTTGAATTAGCTTGACTTGATCCGAAATCAAATAACTCCTCAAGAGATATATATTTTTATAATAATTTTTGAAAAATTATGAGATTTTAAAGTTTAATTGATATATTTTGGATAACTTGATGTTATTTCTACATTGATATCATTTATTTTGAAACCTACATCATAAAATATCTCTAAAATTTAATTTCTTTCTTGTAAAATTTTGTAACTTTATTATATACAATATCCAAATTCTCATATATTGTTTAAATGTCGGGTTGACCTGATATGACTTAGGACATAGTTTGGTCATTATCGGGTCAGGTCCTAATTTCAAAAATTGAACCAGTCAAAAAATCGGGCCGAGTTCGGATTTTATCCAACCCAACCCAACCCAACCCGTCTCTTATACACTCCTAGACAGGAGAAGGGAGTGACATTTATATAACAAAAGTATGTTTGGGAATTGTATTATATAATGAAATGGAATGGTCAAGAAGAAAGTAAAAGTCCCTCCCTTTCTATGAAACTCTTTAACACTTATTGTCCCTCCAATTTGGAGGGTTAAGGAGGGACACAAAAAAATAATTCTCTAAACATAATTAATTTAATATTTTATCCTCCTACAAATACAAATAGATTATTATTTATATTACATAAAGGGATAAAATTGGAAAATTCTTTTCTGTCCATACCCTTCTATTGACACTACCAAACAAGAGTAGAAAGACTCTTCTCTCTTCCTCGACTAAACTCTCAAATAATAGAATGACACACTTCTATTCACTCCCCTCCTTCCTTCTCCATTATATTCTATTATGAGTCATTTCTTTCCATCATTAATAAAACTTTCAATCATGGCCTAAGGTTATCTAAGCAGAAGGATCAAATGAGTTAAATGAAGAAAGGTCAAATAATTTCAAATAGTAGACAATATTACTCTTAAGGATAAAAATGTTATTTACTAGATTGAGGTGGAAACAGATATGGCAAAATGGATTGAGCCCGTCGGGTTGATCTATCAAAATCATCATTTTTAGCCAGCTGAGTTAAAGTTTTGAGCCTGCAAAAAAATTCTAACCTACCTAACTTGCACTACTTAACCTGTGGATTTAGGTGGGTTAGGGCAGGTTTGACTCACGGGCCAAGTCTCTTTTTTGAAGAAAAATTTCACAATTTATTGATAAAAAAAATAAGAAATATGTGAACAAAAAAGAAAAAAAAGTAAGAAATGTGTACAATTACCAATATAGTAACATTGTATAGTTAATACTATTCACTCAAAAACTTTGAAATTAAAACAATATCATAACCCAAACAATACTATTAACAATAATATTTTATAGTCAAAATTGGTATATAGTTTTGTTATGGACATCAAAATTTGAATATACATAAATAAAAAATATTTCTTTGAATTTTTAATTTTCTGATAGGCTGACAAATGGGATGGACTGACTATTTCAACTCATTTTACTTTAGTGGGTTAACCCACCTGTCCCTTTTTGGCGGAGCAAACTAGTCTATTTTGACACCTCTAGATGGGAACATTATTAGTAATTCAATTGTAACATATTCCAATTATAATAAAATATTTATCTAATCAGTACCTCGGGATATTTCTTAAGGAATTAAAAAGTGGAAATATTTATTTTGTAAAGATGTGTTTTGATGTTTTGAATGTATGAGATCCATAATGAAACTTTGAAACTTGCTTTTTTTTCTCACTTTTTAATAGCACATATTAGCAAAACCCAAAAAAAAAAAAATAGCAAAACCCAAGAAACTTTTCTACAGTTGGCTAATTAAAAACAACAAGGCATGGACCTTTGAACTTGAATTATTTTATGCTTCATAATAATAACTGAGTTTAATTTTAAATTTTTGAAACCTTTCGCACCTTAGCTTGATTTTCGCCATTTTTAATTGTTGAAACTTTTCTCAAGAATAAGGACGAAGTTACGTGGAGGTTTTTCTTTTTTTGGTTACAGAAATTACGTGGAGGTTGTGATACCATTGCCTCACGCTACAAGAAAAGAAAAAGGAACGCGCTTTTGAATTTTTGTTTTTTATTTTGTCCTTATGTTTCCTTCTTTGAACTTTAGAGGAAAACTTGTTGAGCCTTTATTTTAATTAATTTCTATGTTTGTGACTCATTATTTTCTAATGCTCGTGACTTGTGCTTTTATCTGTAATAATCGTTTGATCCATGTGATACATAGAATGATAATAAAAAATAATTTATTGACTATTATAAAAAATAAATGATGATTTATATAAATATATCTTATAAAAAATTGAGTATATAAATTTATTTTAAAAATAAATTAATCGGAAAAAATATATATTTTGTGTTCCTTCGTAATAAAAAATATAGGATAAATTACTTTCTCTTCAATATTTTTGAAAAATTTTAGGACAAATTAATCCCTATCGATTTATAAAATAGTTATAATTATATTACTCGATAACAAAAATAAGCCCATCAAACTATTGAGGGGGAACTAAATCTATAATCTATAATACTAATATTTAAAATTTATTATATGAAATTTTTTCTATAGGTCATTCATAGAGAAAATTATGTCATACCATCTTCATAATCTTAATAATTAAAGTAAATTTTTAAATTTAATTTATCTTATAATTATTAATTAATTTTTTCAATCATACCTCCATATCTCTTTTCCATTAACACAATAAAAATACCCTATAAAATATCTCATTTAAAATTTTTTAATTTGAAAATAATAACAAATAATATAAATAAATGATAATTGAACGTATTATTAAATTATTAAAATTTTGTATGTATAATTATTACAGTATTAGTTAATGATAATAAACCTATTATAATTATACTACTACAAAAAGAAGATTAGCATAATTAACGATAATTTTAGTGGCCATGTGTAACTATTATATAATTATAAAAAAATATATTATATAAAAAATATTATAATAAATCTTACCATTTTTTAAAAACACACACTAAATTACAAATTTTGAGTATTGATATATATATAGTTAAGATTTAATTTTAACATGATGTCATATATCATCAAATGATATTAAGAATACCTTGTAATTTTAAAAAAATAAAAAATATATATTCTATATATTTTATTTCTTTTTCAATACTATTAATCTATTGTAGAAGAAAATATCTATAAAAGAAAATACTGCATGTCTTCATCTTTATATCACATCTAACCTAACAAAATACAGCGAATGAAGGATAATTGCATTTTATAAAGTGATAACTCTAAAGAAAAATGTAATGATAATGATTTATAATATTTGGCATAATATGTTTTCTAACCCATTCCTTAAATTTGAAAATTGAATAGCTTAGTTGTTTCAAACTGGAAAATGTGAAGCTGGTACATAGACTTTGAGTTTTTAATCTTCTTAGCAATTTCTCATGAAGTATATGTTAATCAATTGTGAAACTTTTAAATGATGTCATTTTCAATGGAGCCATTTTTTTCAAAATTATGTATAGTTTTAAATGTAGAATTTTTCTCTTTTTTTTTCTTTGGAGATTTAAATGCGGAAGATTATGAGCTGTATTTTTTTATGCTATTAACCTGGCTCCAAAATACAGAGAAAGAAATTTAAAATCATAGACACTTTTATTTGGCATAAATATTGATTGTTCTCTTTTATGTATTCTAATTCATTTCTTAAGTTAGAAAATTATGTAAATTAGTAACACCGAATTGGAGAATTGATGTTGGATTAGTCTGTACATCGAACAAAATGGTTTCCTCAAGAATAAAAATATTTTTTTTGTTCTGTCATAATTAAAAATATAGGATAAATTAGTCTATCAATAGTATTTTTGAAGAATTTTATGACAAATTGATCCTTATCGATTTAAAAAAATAGTTGTAATTATATTACTCAGTAAGAAAAATAGGTGTGTCAAAATATTGAGGAAGAACTAAATTTACAATCTATAATCTATAATTAACATTTAAGACTCATTATATGAAAAGTTTTCTACGTGTCATTCATAGAGAAAATTATACCATACCATTTTCAAAATCTTAATAGTTAAAGTAAGTGCTTAAATTTAATTTACCTTATAATTATTAATTAATTTTTTCAACCATAGCTCCATATCTCTCTTCCATTAACACGATAAAAATACCCTACAAAATATCTTATTCAAAATTATTCAATATAAAAATAATAACAAATAATATAAACAAATGATAATTGAACATATTATTAAATTATTAAAATTTTGTATGTATAATTATTAAAGTATTAGTTAATGATAATAAAACTATTATAATTATGCTACCACAAAAAGAAGACTATTATAATTAACAATAATTTTATTGACCATATGTGTATCTATTATATAGTTACAAAAAAATATATTATATAAAAAAAGATTATAATAAATCTTATAGTTTTTTAAAACACACACTAAATTACAAATTTTAAATATTTATATATAGAGAGTTAAGATTTAATTTTAACATGATGTCACATATCATCAAATGATATTAAGAATACCTTGTAATTTTAATAAAAAAATAAAAAAATCACCTATTCTATATATTTTATTTATTTTTCAATACTATTAATCTATTGTGAAAGAAAACATTTATAAAAAAAAATGTTGCATGCCTTCATCTTTATATCATATATAACCTAACAAAATATAACGAATGAAAGATAATTGCATTTTATAAAGTGATAACTCTAAAGAAAAATGTAATGATGATGATTTATAATATTTGGCATAATATGTTTTCTAACTCTTTCCTTGAGTTTGAAAATTGAATAGATTAGTCACATCAAACTGGAAAATGTGAAGCTTGTGTATAGCCTTCCAAATGATGTCAATTTCAATGGAGTTGATTTTTTAAAATTATGTATAATTTTAAATGTAGAATGTTTCTCCTTTTTTTTTCTTTGGAGGTTTAAACACAGAAGATTATGAGTAGTATTTTTTTATGTTATTGACCTGACTCTAAAATGTAGAACAAGAAATTTAAAATCATGGACACTTTTATATGGCATGAATGTTGATTGTTCTTTTTTATATATTCTAACACATTTCCTAAGTTAGAAAATTATGTAAATTTGTCACATCAAATTGGAAAATTGATGTCGGATTAGCCTGTATAGTAATTTCCTATCGATGATTTATCAATCAAATAGTGAGACTTCCCCTAATGTAATCCATGAAAAAAATAACATCGAACAAAATGGTTTCCTTAAGAATAAAGATATATATTTTTTGTTTCAACGTAATTAAAAATATAGGATAAATTAGTCTGTCAGTAGTATTTTTGAACAGTTTTATGGCAAATTGATCCTTATTGATTTATAAAACAGTTGTAATTATATTACCTAATAAAAAAAATAAGTGTGTCAAAATATTGAGGAGGAACTAAATTTATAATCCATAATCTATAATACTAATATATAAGACTCATTATATGGAAAGTTTTCTATGTGTCATTCATAGAGAAAATTATACCCTACCATTTTCAAAATCTTAATAGTTAAAGTAAGTTTTTAAATTTAATTTATCTTATAATTATTAATTAATTTTTTCAATCATACCTTCATATCTCTCTTCCATTAACACAAAAAAAATACCTTACAAAATATCTCATTCAAAATTATTTAATATGGAAATAACAACTAATAATATAAATAAAATGATAATTAAACATATTATTAAATTATTAAAATTTTGTATGTAATATTATTACAATATTAGCTAATGATAATAAAACTATTATAATTACGCTACCACAAAAAGAAGGCTATTATAATTAATGATAATTTTATTGACCATGTATAACTATTATATAGTTATAAAAAAGCTAGTATATATATAAAAAAGATTATAATAAATCTCACAGTTTTTAAAAACACACACTAAATTACAAATTTTAAATATTGATATATATAGTTAAGATTTAATTTTAACATGATATCACATATTATCAAATGATATTAATAATACCTTGTAATTTAAAAAAATAAAAAATCATATATTCTATATATTTTATTTCTTTTCCATTACTATCAATCTATTATGAAAGAAAACATCTATAAAAGAAAATACCGTATGTCTTCATCTTTATATCACATCTAACCTAACAAAATGTAGCGAATGAAGGATACTTACATTTTATGAAGTGATAACTCTAAAGAAAAATTTAATGATGATGATCTATAATATTTAGCATAATTTATTGTTATCTATATGTTTTCTAATCCATTCTTTAAGTTTGAAAATTAAATAGATTAGTAACATCAAACTGGAAAATTTGAAATTGGTGCATAGACTTTGGATTGTTAGTTTTCCTAGCAATTTCTCACCAAGTATTTATTAATTAAGTGTGAAACTTCCAAGTGATGTCATTTTCAATGGAACCAATCTTTTCAAAATTATGTATAGTTTTAAATGTAGAATTTTCGTCCTTTTTTTTTCTTTGGAGGTTTAAATGTAGAGGATTATTATGAGCAGTGTTTGTTTATGTTGTTAACATGGCTCCTAAATGTATATATAGAAAAAGAAAATTAAAATCATGGACACTTTTATTTGGCATGAATATTGATTGTTCTCTTTTATGTACTCTAACCCATTTCTTAAGTTAGAAAAGCATGTAAATTACTTACATTGAATTGGAAAATTGATGTTGGATTAGTTTGTATAGTAATTTCTCATCGATGATTTTGCAATCAAGTGATGAGACTTCCCTTAATTTAATCCATGAAAAAAATAACATCAAACAAAATGATTCCTCAAGAATAAAAATATATATTTTATGTTCCATCATAATTAAAAATATAAGATGAATTAGTCTGTCAGCAATAATTTTGAAGATTTTTATGACAAATTGATCCTTATCTATTTATAAAATAGTTGTAATTATATACTCAATAAGAAAAATAAGTGTTTCAAAGTATTAAAGGGGAACTAAATCTATAATTTATAATACTAATATTTAAGATATGGAATGTTTTCCATGTGTCATTCATGGTGAAAATTATGCCCAATCATTTTCATAATTTTAATAATTAAAGTAGTGATGCGAGCTGTCGCAACTCATAAACAAATTAAAATTTATAAAGTGTTAAGTTGCACCAAAAATGTAGTAAAGGGCACAACTTGGATCGTCTCTCAATGAGGCTTCAATAATTAGTTGGAAAGATTTGGGGGTTTTAAAGAATTAAAGCAATAATTTAAATTGAAAGATAATAGCAATAATGGAGAAGGCATTAGTGCAAGGTATTCCTAGGATTGGAAATCAATTATCATTGACTAAATATTCAACCTATTGATGGCTATTAATAATAAATTACTGGCAATTCTACTAGTGATCAATCAACCTCTAGAATTTGACCAATACAAATAACTAATAAACGACGATCGCCAGTCTATTTAGAAATCACATTGATTTAATGAGTCAATTGCTATAGCCTAATCGCCAATCGGAAAGTTAATTCTAATGTTCTCCCTCAAATATAAACCAATAGATCTACCAATTTATGCCCAAAGGGTTTTCTTAAACGACAATCGCCAATTTAGTTATTCCAACAAAGATTATAGCAATCACCACAATAATTAAAGGAATAGAAACTACAGAACATTAAGAAAACCAATGCATTCAATATAAACAAAGGGTCTCAAATGTTATCCCAATCCATCCGAAAATCCCTACACTAGTAAAAAAATCTACTCCTTCATCTCTAGAGGATTACAACAATGAAGATAAAAGAACATAAAAATAATAACAATGATCTTTGCCACAATCTCCAAGATAGAGTACCTTCACCAATGGAACCCTTAGAGAGAAAAGAAAGAAGGAGAAGAGAGAGATGTAGAGAGAGAATATGGCTGCCTCAAAGTGAGTTCAAGACTAAATCAAAAACTAGGGCAAAAGTTTATCACAGTTCCTTAAATACTACTCTCTAAAATACCTAAAACTAGGGCCCAAAAACAGATTAAATGAGCTGTTTTGCATCATCGCACCAGCACTGCAGCACTCATGAGCGCTACGGCACTCAGTAGTGAGCTATGCTGATGAACATAATTTTTCTAGGTTGCTGTTGATGAGCGTTGCGGCACTAGACAAAATTGAATCTGACCTCGGCACTGGAAATAGTAATTGTAGCACTTTGAATATGCTTTCTAACGCCACCAAAATCACCTCAATCAGACATCTGTACCTCAAGATATTGCGAAAATACTAACTGAAGGTCAAGTTAGACAACATCAGAACATCAGCAACATTTAATCTTGCAACCCGATTTTCACCAAGATACTCTTAGAACTAGATTTTGAGCTGAACATGAAAATTGTAGAGGAATTCTTAAGCTTTCCAAAACATCTTTATTTGTCTTAATCCGATCCCTTGTTCTTGACAATTACATTTGATCCAAAGCTCATGTACTCAATACCATACTCAGAGAGACAAGCCAAACGTAGCAGATCCCATAATCAACACAAAAGCTATCAATTCTATGAAAATCACACAATGAGGGATAAATCAAAATCCTTATTAATTATGTCAACAATATAGTAAAACTCATGTAAAAGGCTAAGGTTTAGAAGTAAGATAAGTGGCATAGATGCCCCTTATCAAACTCCCCCACACTTAAGCTTTCATATGACCTCATGTGAAACAAAGATCAAACCAAGACATGGATGAGAAGTAGTAAACAAGGACTACACTAGACTTCTAAACTAAAATGCATGATGTGTGTAATTAAATGACAATACACCAATCCAATGATCCTAGAGGTACAATAGTAAGCTTTCACACCAACAATCAAAAAAATTAAAATAAGCAAGGCATGAATAAGAACATAGCACATAGAGTAGAATTCACATATGATGCATGGATCAAGTACAAAAGTCCTCCTAAGGTCAGTGTTTTCCCCTCATTTACTGAAGTGTTTGGGTTATGATGCACACTCAATCGCCTCAAATGAAAATGCATTAGCATAAGCTTGCTACAAGTCTTATTCTCCATTTTGTCACACACATATGCATACTAAATCAAGAGGACTTACCTTTAGTTGTAATGGGGCTTGGGTAAAGGTGGATAAAAATATAGGCCAATAGGGTTAAACCTCAAGTCAAAGGAGAGCAAATACATGCACCAAGAGCACAAGTGCCTAAGGGTACACTTTGTCCAACTTAACACAATTACAGGCCTTTCTTTTGCAATGTAGCACATCTTCAACCAAACTCTTTTTTTTTTCAAAATTTTGTTTTTTTTGTTCCTTCTTGGTGTGCTACTTGTTGAATTTATTTTTATACACATTATTCCTCCCCCACACTTAAATTGGGGCATGTCCTCATGCTCTCCCCCACACTTATGCTCAAGTATATATAAGAGTTGCACAAATGCTCTCATAAGCTTGAAAGGTTGGGAGTTTTTATGGTTTTTCACTTTTGGCTAAGGATGTGCTAAAATAAAAGAATAGGCAATAAGGCTCAAAAGGGCTAAACAATGGTAACATGCAAAGGTTGGCTATATGCGCAAGTGGCTAAAGGTAAGAAAAATGCCTCAATCATATTCAAGCATGCACATGGAAAAATATTTTCAAGCAAAACCCTAAGCAAGTTCTAGAATGCAAATCCAAAGAGGGAAACACACATGAACAAATAAGGATGACATATTGTAATCCAATCAAAGAGGTTCAAAATCTCGCAGGTAAAAGTGCATGTACTCAATCTAAGCAGCATGCAACACAGGATAAAGTCAATGCCGAGCAAGTCCATAAGGTGCATATGGTATGAGCCTAGGCATGTAACCTTGATAGAGAAAATTTTAGGCATTTATTATGGTTTCATACTTAGCCTAATTGGTTTCAATATATGTTTAATTTTGATGATTTAGCTGAGTTTTGCATTATTGGGCCTCATTGGATTTAACTGTTAAAATTTGGTTAATTTTAGATTTTACTTTTACTATGACCGTTTTATCTTTCACAGATCATTTTGAGCTCTAAAAATATCAGATTTGGGTGATCTTGAAGTCTTTTGAAAGCTAAGACCGAGATCTATAATTTTGGGTTTCACAGGCTTCATCAAATTCGGTCAGTTTCAAGGCTTAAATGGGCTTCCAAGTTGCGGAACTATTGCTTAAGTGGGTCCAAAACCTTTTCTCACATAATGGGGCATATCTCACTCAAATCTGATCCAAATAAGGCATATAATATGTCTCTAGAAAGCTTATCCAGAGAGGATCATCTTATCGAGATCAAATTTCGAAAATCAAGAACATCTGGATAGATAAAGTTAGTGATAAATGGAAATCTGGGAAGGGACACTTGATTGCCTAAAAATTTCTGTTTTCTTTGCAAATTCTGGACAATCAAGAATCAAAAGCTTGTATTTTTCATTTTTCTTTTTTCAACTCAAGGTGTTCATACAGAGAGGTTGCCAATGGAGATGTCCATGGAAGACCAAACTCTTTTCAATCCTTGACATCACAGATAATTGGATTGAATTTGGAGTTCCTGTTATGTAAATCTCATCTTTGTATGTATGCTTTCCTTTTCTTAAACTTTAGTTTCAATTATGGATTTGGTTATTGAACATGATCATGTTTGAATTATATCTGATTAGATATAGAACTAAATTCATTACTGAATTGAAGTAGGGCTGAATAACTGATCGGTTATTTGGATTAATCCGAACTGCACGTAATTCAACTTTCATTTAAATTATGATGGTGATTTAAGAATCGTTGAGTGAAAACTGTATGATTATATAGTTGATTTGGATTAATAGAGTAGCATTCAAGTTTAACTCTTTTGAATTGTGATGAATTCTGCCAATGATCATGATGTCTAGGATTGATTCTTTGATCAATTGAAATTCATTCTATTTCTGTCCTACACTAGTATAATTCTTGTATTCTAAAAATCACAATTCCCCTTTGTTGTTATTAGCATTTACAGTTTGATAACATACTTGGTGTGTCCTTAGGAAGAATGACCTGAGTTAACTTATGCTACAAATAAGGGGACTTAGACTATTTTGATAGTGGACGCGGCAGTGCATATCAAACCTCTAAGGTGCCAAAGGAATGGTATAAAATACAAGTGAAAATAAATATGATGCAAGAATTAAAACTAAAAATGACAAAAAATAAAATGCAGAAAAATAAAAGGGAAAGGTAAAGAAAAACCTTACTGTGGGTTGTCTCCCACCCAACACTTTGCTTTAATGTCCATAAGTTGGACGGTCAGGACCTTCATGGAGGGTAAGCAGCTTCAATCCACAGATAGGCTGTCTGAGGCCTTAGATCTATAGGAGTCTCATGGAGGTTTATCAGCTGGTGCCCTTCAATTTTACACCAAGTCATCCTAGAAAATTCCAGCTCAATTGCACCATCAGGGTGCACACAGGTGATCAAGATTGGTCCCTTCTATCTAGACTTTGGCTTCCCAACCATTAGTTTTTTCCTGAGCTCATGTAGCAAGATCCATTGCCCCTCACAGGGCTTCTTACCCAACATGGGCTGGTTATGGAGCACCTGGCAAACTGATGACTGCTGCTTGGGTAGTGTACCTGTATCCAAAAACTTGGAACACTCTAAAACAACAGGTGCATCATATCCCATGGAAGAAGAAAAAGAGGGGAATGGGGGATCTAGGTCCTTATAAGCATCATCGACTAAAGAGTCAATAACATCAATTCCAAACACAGAGTGGTTCTTATGGGGATGTTTCATACCATCAGATAAGTTAAATTGAACTTTCATGTCCGCACACTCCATGGATAATGTGCCAGCATGAACATCAATCAAGGTTCTAGCAGTTTTCAAAAATGGTCTACCCAAGATCAATGCATGCTGGCTAGCATTGGTATCATTCTCCATCTCAAACACATAAAAATCAGCAGGGAATATTAAATCATTTACCTGAACAAGAACATCTTCTAATACTCCCTCTGGTCTTATGATGCTACGGTTGGCTAGCTGAATTTGCAACCTGGTTGGCTTGAGCTCTCCAAAGTGTAAGGACTGGTAGAGTGATTTGGGCATAACATTAATGCCCACCCCAAGGTCAGCTGGAGCTCTTGTGATATGCAAGTTTCCAATGGTACCATAGATTGTGCCCGGGTCCTTGCACTTGGTTGGCAAGTTACTTGGCTTGATAATGGAGGAAGCATTGATCCCCATACTTTGCTTTATTGCATCCAATAGAGGAATATTTACTTGCACTTTTTTGAATGTTTCCTAAGTTTTGGAATCCAATTCTAATGCAGCAGACTTTCTGGGTTGGATCCTTTGTGGGAATAGCAATAGGGGAAGGAATTTTGGAGCTTTTTTAGATTCTATGGAGCGCGGCAGCACTCATCTGAGGAGTGTCCTGGCACCAAGCTCCCATATGATGATTCTGTGGAGTGCTGCATTGCTCACTCGAATGTTTTTTAGACTTGTTTTCATCTTGCTCTGTTTCCTGGACAGGCTCAGTCACTTCTGGAATTTTCATCCCAGACCTAAGAGTCATAGCACAAACATTTCCTCTTGGATTAGGCATTGGTTTTGATGGTAGCTGGGCAGCTGACGTCTGCTGGCTTTGATTTTTTTTCATCGAGCCATCTCCTCCCTCAGCTGGGTATTTTCTCTTCTAATTTCCTGCATTTGCTCTATCATCATTTTCATCATCTCAGTCATAGTAGGATCTGATGAAAGAGATGCAGGAAGGGCCTGTTGCCTTTGATGAGGTGCCAAATACTTCTGCTGTGAGGGTTGGCCCTGTGGTTGAGAGTTATTTCCCCACTTCAAATTGGGGTGATTCTTCCAGCTGGAGTTATAAGTATTCCCAAAAGGGAACTGGCCTGCCTGATTCTGAAATTGACTTTGAAAGGGGTATGTTGCTGCTACCCTAGTGGTTGAGTCATCTTATAGGGCTGGGCACATATCTGTGTGATGTTCCGTGGAGGTACAAATGCCACAGACCATAGGGACCACTGGAGATGTTGCCTGGCTCACCATCAATTGCTTCATAAGACCAGAAAGCTGCTGTAAAGTCTGGGTCAACAATGGGCTCTTTGTCTGGCTCACTTCATGATGGCCTCTAGTAGTTGTAGCTGTCCTGGAACCAAATTGCTGAAAATTGATAGCCATATTCTCAATCAATGCACGGGCTTCTTCCAGTGTCTTATCTAAGAGTGCCCTTCCACTAGCATCATCTACCATACATCTATCAGTAGGTATCAACCCCTCATAAAAGTATTGAAGGAGGAGTTGTTCTAGAATCTGATGATTGGGGCAGCTTGCACAGAGGAGCTTGAAACGCTCCCAATACTCATGAAGAGTTTCATCTGACTGGCGAATTCCAGAGATCTCCTTTCTGATGGAAGCTACTCTAGAGGTTGCAAAATACCTCTCCAAGAAAAGTCTCTTCATCCTCATGCAGCTATTTACAATCCCATCTGGCAAATTAAAGAACCAGTTTTCTGCAGTACCCTCCAGGGAGAAAGGGAATGCTCTCAATTTAATATCATCCACTTCTACCCCATTGGGCCTCATGCCAGAATACACCATGTGTAGCTTCTTCAAGTGCTGGTGGGGATCTTCTCCAGACAGCCCATGGAACTTGGGCAAAGCATGAACCATGTACCCTTTAAGCTCAAAATCATTGTCTAGTCTAGGGTATGTAATGGCCAAGGGCTGCTGGGTGAAATTAGGAGCAGCGAAGTCCCTAAGTGTCCTGTTCCTATCTCCTATGTCACCTGTATTTCTTAAAACACTAAACAGAGGATCAGAACGCTTAGATGGTTCCGCTTGTTGATGCTTGACCTGCCTGATTTTTCTCAAAGTTTTCTCAATTTCAGAATCAAGAGGTATCAGATTTCCAACAGATAGGGAATGCCTCATACAAGGGAACAATAAATAAATTAATAAAAATAAAATAAATAAAAACTGGAAAAAAAAATAAAAAAATAAAAAATATACAACTAAGTTTTAATGCCTCCTCGACAACGGCGCCAAAATTTAATGTGAGCTGTTGCGACTCACAAATAAATTAAAATTTATAAAGTGCTAAGTTGCACAAAAAATGTAGTGAAGGGCACAACCTGGGTCGTCTCTCAAGGAGGCTTCAATATTTAGTTGGAAAGATTTGGGGGTTTTAAAGAATTAAAGCAATAATTTAAATTGAAAGATAATAGCAATAATCGAGCACAACTTAACCCAACACCTTACGGCACGAGCTGACGATAGCCATGCACCACCTGTGTCCGTGTTCCCGAAGGCACCCCTTTCTTTCAAGAGGATTCACGGCATGTCAAGCCCTGGTAAGGTTCTTCGCTTTGCATCGAATTAAACCACATGCTCCACCGCTTGTGCGGGCCCTCGTCAATTCCTTTGAGTTTCATTCTTCACAGACATGTCTATTTCACCGAGCCTGTCTCCGAGACAGTGCCCAGATCGTTACGCCTTTCGTGCGGGTCGGAACTTACTCGACAAGGAATTTTGCTACCTTAGGACCGTTATAGTTACTGCCGTCGTTCACCGGGGCTTTGGTCATCGGCTCCCCTGTCATCAGGTCACCAACTTCCTTGACCTTCCGGCACTGGGCAGGCGTAGTGCAAGGTATTCCTAAGATTGGAAATCAATTATCATTGACTAAATATTAAACCCATTGATGGCTATTAATAATAAATTACTGGCAATTCTACTAGTAATTAGTCGACCTCTAGAATTTGACCAATACAAAACTAATAAACGACGATTGCCAATTTATTTAGAAATCACATTGATTTAATGAGCCAATTGTTATTGCCTAACCGCCAATCGGAAAGTTAATTCTAATGTTCTCTCTCAAACATAAACCAATAGATATACCAATTTATGCCCAAAGGATTTTCCTAAACGACAATCGCCAATTTAGTTATTCCAACAAATATTATAGCAATCACCACAATAATTAAAGGAATGGAAACTACAGAACATTAAGAAAATCAATTCATTCAATATAAATAAAGGGTCTCAAATGTCATCCCAAGCTATCCGAAAATTGCTACACTAGTAAAGAAATCTACTCCTCCATCTCTGGAGGGTTATAACAATGAAGATAAAAGAACTTGAAAATAATAGCAATGATCCTTGTCACAATTTTCAAGATAGAGCACCTTCACCAATGGAACCCTTAGAGAGAGAGAAGAGAGAGAAGGAGGAGTGAGAGATGTAGAGAGAGAATAATGGCTGCCTCAAAGTGAGTTCAAGATTGAATCAAAAACTAGAGTAAAAGTTTATCACAATTCCTTAAATATTGCTCTCTAAAATACCCAAAATTAGGGCCCAAGAACAGGTTAAATGAGCTGTTCTGTGTCATTGCACCAGCGCTAGCGCTACAGCGCTCAGCAGTGAGCTATGTTGATGAACATCATTTTTCTGGGTTGTTGAGCACTGTAGTGCTGGACAGAATTGAATCTGGCCTCGGCACTAGAAATAGCAATTGTGGCCCTTTGAATAAGCTTTCCCACGCCACCAAAATCACCTTAATCGGATATCTATAGCTCTAGATATTGCGAAAATACTAACTGGAGGTCAAATTGGACAGTATCAGAATATCAGCAACCTTTAATCTTGCAACCTGATTTTCACCAAAATTATCTTAGAACTGGATTTTGAGCTGAATATGAAAGTTGTAGAGGACTTCTTAAGCTTTCCAAAACATCTTTATTTTTCTTAATCTGACCCCTTGTTCTTGACAATTACATTTGATCCAGAGCTCTTGTACTCAAGACCATACTTAAAGAGACAAGTCAAACGCAATAGGATGTAATTACAAATTATTCCATAATCAACGCAAAAGCTATCAATTCTATGAAAAACACGCAATGAGGGATAAATTAAAATTCTTATTAATTATGTCAACAATATAGTAAAATTTATGTAAAAAACTAAGGTTTAGAAGTAAGATAAGTGGCACAAATGCCCCATATCAAATAGGTTTTTAAATTTATTTATTTTATAATTATTAATTAATTTTTTCAATCATACCTTCATATCTCTCTTCTATTAACACAATAAAAATAACCAACAAAATATCTCATTCAAAATTATTTATATGAAAATAATAACAAATGATGTAAATAAAATGATAATTGATCATATTATTAAATTATTAAAATTTTATATGTATAATTGTTACTGTATTAGTTAATGACAACAAAATTATTATAATTATGCTTCCACTAAAAGAAGACTATTATAATTAATGATAATTTTATTGACTATGTGTAACTATTATATAATTATAAAAAAAGTTAATATATAAAAAAATGATTATAATAAATCTTATAGTTTTAAAATACACAGTAAATTACAAATTTTAAATCTCCGGAAGGCTGCAACCGTGGAGGATCCATTTCCATTCTCTCTTCCACGTGTGTGCTTCCATTAGCCTTATAAGAACCCAACTTCAATTTCTGTGTTTTTCCTTTTTTTCAAAAAATATATTTCCAATCTGCCCATATAGCCACACTACATACATGCAAAATAGATTTCTCTCATTGCAACTTCCGCTCAATGTGAAGAGAGTTACGTAGAACAATATACATCCACTCTCATTTTCCGGTCTTATCTAATTTTTTTTTTCTTTCCAAAATTTGTGTGCTTCTCACTTTGTCTCTGCCACGTCTCAGTCCTTTCCTCCCTCCCTTACTCCTTTGACAATCACAACCACCTCCACCTCCTCTCCGCCGGCCATTCTCCACCGATGGCCACTCCCTGCGACGCTGTCGTTTCTATTTTTTTTGTCTCAACCGCCTCACTCTCTGCTTCATCAACCATTTCATTTATTGAAAAAAAAAAAAACATTTCGAGTCGCGCACTGCCATAATCAGATCCAAAGTGGAAGAGAGGGCAAAACGGAATGGGGAAGAAGAGGGTAAATTGCATAGCCTCTGCCACACACCACGAATCCGTCGCCCGTCCCGTCGTGCACTGCCACTGTCCAGCTATCCCGAGTCGCGTCACTGCCCGCTCCGCCATCTGCATCGGATACCGCGGCTATTGCTTTCTTCCCTTGCGCCGCTTCGCACCCCCACCAGCCACCATTTTCTCGCATCTACCATTGCCGGCCAACCGCCCCACCCTTCTATAGTTAGAAGCCCTTACTATCTCATTTCAAAATTGTTTCTAAGAACTGCCTCTGTTTTCAAAACCATTCCCCTAATGTTTAATGAAATGTTTTCTTACACTAGAACTCTGATTTTGGTGTTTCGAAAGAGGAAACCCTATCCACTTATTTGACGATTTTCAACTATGAGTATTTGACTTTTCTTTACATATTTTGTGCTCAGCCTGAAACTTTCCTTTATTTGAGTTGATCGGTGGTAATTCCAACTTTGCGCAAATAAGAAAGTTGGAAAGTTATCAAGATTAGACGGTTTTGGATTTGATTTGTGTTGTGTGATTTGATTTTAGGTGTGATTTGCTTGAAGTTTCTCCTACTGTATCTGAGGTTGCAGGTGCTATTGTTAATGTAAGCTTTTGGCCTTTTCTTTACTTTATTTGCGCTTTGTTGTTTCTGTGTCTCAATAATGATTTGATTTCATGTTATCCACCATATGCTATCTGTCTCTCTACTCTATTATTATCATAACATATAGTGTATTATATTATTAGAAAAGCTTTATTAGAGTTCAAGTAAGCATAGGAGGAACAAATAAGTGGTGAAGGATAGCATGGATATAGATGACGGTCATGCTTGAGTCGTTTGGCTTCCATTTTATTATTTATTACATCCTTTTAAAAAATTATGCCTCTTCTAATCATCTTTGCTTAGAATCGATCTAACAGGTTTTTGCTTCTTTCACATATAAGATAAGAAAGGAAGGAGTGGTTATCCATGGAATGCTTGATTTGTTATATGTAAGAATATTCTCACTCTAAAGTCTATAGAGATCCAAGGTGTTACCAGATAGACGAAGAAAATAGATAAAGGGTGGACTCTTAAGTGTTAAGTGGAAAGTGTATTCATAAATAAATAGTAGCCTATTCATTTTCAACATTATCTTCTTACATTCGAATACATGTAAGAGTTGGTGACTGTTTGTCCACCCTTTTGTCTCATTTATCCTTTAATTTAATCATCCCAATCAAAAATTAGGCCAATTGATTTTGATGGAACAAAACCAAGACAAAATAATATGAGACAAAAATTAGATAGTAGTTTGTTTTTGCTGGAAAAGATACATTATGATTGTCGTAAAGGGGCAGCACTTATATTTTTTGGCATATTGCATCAATCATTGTACAGTGTTAGAGATGGCTCAATTAAAATCATCATACTTGGGGTAGTACTAAACATTTCCATTAATTCCATGTGTATGATCAGGTACTAAACATCTTTGTTTAATCTTATATATGTTTTTCTCTACTTAACTCATCGCGTATAGTTTTTGCATGTTATAACCAATAATGTAAAAAAACAAGTGACTAGGTAGCAAAATACTGGACTGAAAGAAAGAAAAGCAAGGATTTACCTCAAAAGGGTTGAAAGGTAGAGACAAAGGACATTGGATGCAAGAAAGGAGTAGAGGTATTTTGTGGGGTTTTCTCTGTCTAAATGGCTTTTTGAGAGGCGACTTACGAGATACCCATATTATCCTCGAGTGTTGAAGGGACTAACATTTTGTCACAGAAAGAAGACATTGGAGGGTGCCGATCGACCTCGGTAATGATAGCCTCTCCAAGGTTGGGTTTGGTTTTGTGGCATTTGATTGTTGATTGTTTGATTTGGTTGGTGTTTAGATGTTCTTTGATGCATTTAGATTTATGGATTAGTTTATTTTTGTTGATTGAAATCAATAGTTTTTGCATTTGGTCACTAATGTATTATTTTGGTTTTCGACAGGAACTCCTTTTCTTCATAAGTTTGAATACAACAATTAGCAATTAATTGTTTAGAGGTTGAATCTTTGCCTTAAGAGTGTATTTGATGAAAAAAAAAAGACATTCCTTTCATTGGTGCTTAGTTTCATTTATGTCTAATGGGTTTTTTAGAATTGATAATGATTGATCTTATGGTTCTATATTGCAATTTTTTAAGCTGCCAAGACTATCATATCTATCTTTGTAGCCATTGCTTCCATTGAAGATTGTAATGGTTATAAGTTTGCCTTTTTGGAGAAAGGACTTATCCCTGAACCTTTATGCCAAGTGATGCTTCACATATGTGCATTTGATCTGATTCTGCTTTTAAGTTTTTGTGTGCCAGAGTTAGTGCCATATGGTTTAATCCTTAGTATTCTCAATGAATCAAATTTTGTGTATTTTTTGTCTCTCATAACTCCTTACTGAAATTTCTGTTATAAAGATCAACCAATTTTCATGAGGTTGATTTGATTCTAATTGCATTCTTACTCATCCTTAATTTTTTGATTGCTAGGTTGTCACTTGCTGACAATTAACTAATTGTGAAATTCCAAAGTGTGAATTCCATTGATGGTAAAGTAATAAAATTTAATGCTATATTTTGGCATTTATTTTTTCATTATTTATTAATCCCAGTGTTTTAACGTCTGGTCCGACCTGTGCATCAGTGAACCTGCCAGGCGGCCGATCCGAGCAACTCATTAGATCGGATCTGCAAATATACTCATGTCCTTGAGATAGTTTTTTTATTATGGGTTTAATTGATTCGCCACTCAAATTTACTCTCGGAATATGTGAGATTTTTTTTAATATAAAATTATAGTAAAAGAAAAATATTGTAGGAATATTTTATTAACTCTCATGCTTTTGTAGCGGGTGATGAGATCAGGAACCTAATTGAACATTTATTTTCATTATAGGGATCCAATTGAAATTTTTTAAAATGTAGGATTTTGGTTGAAAATTCAGTGAAATTATAGAGATTTTTGTATTAATCAAACATTTATAGTATCAATGATCACTTTAAATTCAATATTTGTCACTACAGCAATAGTTGTTCTCTGTGACCCCGTGCGTTGCACAGGTTCTCGACTAGTATTGATACATATATATATATTTATATATATAGTTAAGATTTAATTTTAACATGATACCACATATCATCAAATGATATTAAGAATACCTTGTAATTGAAAAAATAAAAAATCATATATTCTATATATTTTATTTCTTTTTCAATACTATTAATCTATTGTGAAAGAAAATATATGTAAAAAAAAATTGCATGTTTTCATCTTTATATCATCACATCTAACCTAACGAATAAATGATAATTGTACTTTATGAAGTGATAACTCTAATGAAAAGTGTAATGGTGATGATTTATAATATTTGGCATAATTTGTTGTTATCTATATGCTTTATAACTCATTTCGTAAATTTGAAAATTAAACATATTAGTCACATAAAAGTAGAAAATTTGAAGCTGGTGCATAGACATAGCAACTTCTCGCCAAGTATATGTTAATCAAGTGTGAAGCATCCAAGTGATGACATTTTCAATGGAGCCAATTTTTTTAAAATTATGGATAATTTTAAATGTAGAATTTTTTTTCCCTTTTTTGCTTTAGAGGTTTAAATGCACAAGATTATGAACTGTGTTTTTTTACGTTATTGACATGGCTTCTAAGTGTAGAAAAAGAAATTTAAAATTATGCACACTTTTATTTAGTGTGAATATTGATTATTCTCTTTTATTTGTTCTAACTCATTTCTCAAGTTAGAAAATTATGTAAATTAGTCACATCGAATTGGAAAATTCATGCTATATTAGTCTTTATAGTAATTTCTCACCGATGATTTATCAGTCAAGTGGTGAGATTTCTCCCAACTTGATCCATGAAAAAAATAACATCGAACAAAATGGTTCCTCAAGAATAAAAATATATATTTTGTGTTCCATCATAATTAAAAATATAGGATAAATTAATTTATCTTTAGTATCTTGAAGAATTTTAGGACAAATTGATCCTTATTGATATATAAAATAGTTGTCATTGTGTTACTTAATAAGAAAAATAAGTTTATCAAAATTTTGAAGAGGAACTAAATTTATAATCTATAATCTATATCTATAATACTAATATTTAAGATTCACTATATGAAGGGTTTTTCATGTATCATTTATTCATAGAGAAAATTATACCCTATCATTTTCATAATCTTAATAATTAAGGTAAGTTTTTAAATTTAATTTATCTTATAATTATTAATTTATTTTTTCCAAGCTTACATTCATATCTCTCTTCCATTAATACAATAAAAATACCCTATAAAATATTTCATTCAAAATTATTTAATATGAAAATAATAACAAATAATATAATCAAATGATAATTGAATTTATTATTATATCATTAAAATTTTATATGTATAATTATTATTGTATTAGTTAATGATAACAAAACTATTATTATTATGCTAACACAAAAAGAAGACTATTATAATTAAGGATAATTTTATTGACCATGTGTAACTATTATATAATTATATAAAAAGTTATTATAATATGTGTTCTAAGTTGATAATGAACTAAAACTACAATGCATGTGATGTTAAAAAAACTACATAAACCTATTACCCAGTTAGAAAACATATTATAATGCTTTTTATATAATTATATAATAGTTAAACATGGCCAATAAAATTATCATTAATTATAATTGTCTTCTTTTTGTGGTAATATAATTATAATAGTTTTTTTATCATTATTTAATTCTATAATAATTATACATATAAAAGTTTAATAATATAATGGTACACTCAATTATCATTTTGTTTATATATTTTGTTATTATTTTCATATTAAATAATCATGAATGAGATATTTGGAGGATATTTTTATTGTGTTAATGGAAGAAAGATATAAAGGTATGATTGAAAAATATTAATTAATAATTATAAAGTAAATTAAATTTAAAAATTTAATTTAATTATTAAGATTATGAAAATAGTGGAACATAATTTACTTTATGAATGACATATGGAACACTTTTCATATAATGAGTTTTAAATATTAGTATTATAAATAGATTTATCTAGGGTGTCAAAGAATGGTAATTGTCTTATAGGTTATAAAAAGTTACCATAACTTTTATTCATTATAGACAATTTATTTTACCTTTTGCTCATAAATTTGTGTGTTCTGTATTTGAGAGAATTGATTTTGTACCTACATCGCATATTTACTTTTAAATTTAACAAATAAACGAATTGGCTAAATCATGTTGCTATATTGACAGCTGCTTACAAAAACTTTTAGAACGAATTTTCTTTTTAATTATAGAAATCGATTTATTGGAAAAAATTTAACATGAAAGAAGAAAAGCTTAGTGATAAAGATGATTCCAAATGAGACTAATATTAGGAGGTGACTTAATTTGTATCAAGTATATGTTTAGGTCATATTGGGTAAAGTTTGATTTATTTAGTTTATTAGTTTATATTTTAAGAATTATTTTATTTTTATGGTTGTCAAGTCCAATTGTTAGTTGTAATTTGGGCCTATTCTAGTAGGGTTAGAAAATTAGTTTAACCTAAATAAGAGGTATAAATACCTCCAAACTTGATAGCTATCAGGATACTCAGTTTTGATTTTGAATGAAATTTTTCTAGTTTCTTTTCAGAAACTTTGTGCGTACAAGTGAAGTTGAGTGATTCCCTTAGCTTGTTGTATCAGGAGGCTGAATGGAAGATTACTAGGTAAAATGATTTCCTTGTAATATTTTTATTTGGTTTTTAATCCTATCTTTCATATTAATTGTGTGTTGAGATTTCTGGATTTTTGATATCCATGGAATTCCATATCAAAGACCTTCTGATTTGTATTGCAGTTGCAAGCCTGGCCTCCTTCTTACTTCATAAAGTATAACAAATAAGATGAAAAAAAGTTAAATGTTGATTAGTTAGTTTGAGTTTTCAGTTTTTAATTTATATTTTTAATTTTTTAATTTTTAAGATTTTATGAAGGATAAATTAAAAATTAAAAACATGAATTTTATAATTTTTAAAATTTTTAATAATTTTTTTATAAAATCTAAAAAATAAAAAATAAAATCTGAAAACTTAAAATAAACCGATAAAAGATTTCGTTCGCATCCTGGTAAAGGCTATTTAAAGAGAAAAGATGAAATGCATTGGAGTTATTAGAAAGTTGTGATTGGCCCCACACGGAAGAAAGGAAAAGGGAACGCGGTTTTGAATAAAAACTCTTCTAATAAATTTTTTACCATTATTTCATGTCTTTTATCAACTTGTCCCTTAGCTACTTTACCATTCGAATTTGGTACGTCGACTAATATTACAAGCAATATCAAGTTCTTGTATTCACACCTTGGTTTGCTTTTCACCAATTTCAGATGTTGAGACTTCTGTTGCCCACGCGGAAGGCAGGAAAAGGGAACACGGTTTCACTTTCACAATCCTGAAAGATTGGTTTTTTTCTGGTGTACCCAATTTTCGAAAACATGAAAATAATCACAGCCTATTTTCCAATTCTAAATAGAAGTTCCTAAATTTCAAGAATGCTGTGAATATAACCTTTTCCGTCCGCTAAATTAAGCAGACATACATCAATTATATATTAACACACCTCAAATTCTCGCATGCTGAAATTATTAATTTTAGAACATTTTGAAAAGAAATATGTTGCTCTATTTTTAGTAAAACTCTTCTAATTATTTCGCACTTCTTATCAACGTGTCCTTCACTATACGACTTGGTTCGTTGGCTGACTAATACACGCGGTCTGAGTCTTTGTTTTTGGAGAGCCAACGCTCCAACAACCATCCATTCTCAGTTCTCAGACTAAGCTTCACTGTCAGTTCTAATGGCTCTGCAACCTTCCTTCTCCTCCTCCTCATCTTCTTCTTTTTCTTCCTTCGGCTATGGATGTTCCTATGATGTGTTCCTCAGCTTCAGGGGCACTGATACACGCTACGGTGTCATTGGCTATCTCTACAGAGCTCTATGTGACAGGGGAATCAACACTTTCATCGATGACGAGGAGCTTCAGCGAGGAGAGGAAATCACACCCTCACTTGTCAAGGCAATTCAAGAGTCTAGGATTGCCATCCCTGTGTTCTCCACCAACTATGCTTCTTCTTCTTTTTGTTTAGATGAACTTGCCAAGATCATTGAGTGCTTTAACGCAAATGGTCGGTTGGTTTTGCCTGTTTTCTATAAGGTGGATCCTTCTCATGTGCGACACCAAAGGGGTAGTTATGGAGAAGCAATGGCTAAGCATGAGGAGAGGTTCAAGGATGACATCGAGAAAGTGAAGAAATGGAGGGAGGCTCTGAGCCAAGTGGCCGATTTGTCTGGCTATCATTTCACAGGGTACCTTCTTATACTGTTTTCTTAAATTCCCTTTCATTTGTCAAATATTGCAATTTCGCATTTTGTGACAAGCAAGTATCAAAACACGGATATATATATTCGATGCATTTTTTTTTTTAACCTCACACATATTAACTTGTCTCATTGGGCAGGGATGGATATGAACACAAGTTTATTGAGAAGATTGTGGGTGATGTCTCAGGAAAGATTAAGCCTGTTTTTTTGTCTAATGCTGATTATCCAGTTGGATTGGAGTATGGGGTATCAAAAGTAACTTCGCTTCTGGATGTTGGGTCTGAAGATGGAGTCCATATGGTAGGGATCCATGGAATTGGAGGAATAGGAAAAACAACACTTGCACTAGCTGTATATAACTCGATTGCTGACCATTTTGAAAGTTCATGTTTCCTTGAAAATGTGAGAGAAAATTCAAATAAAAATGGAATGATACATCTTCAAAAGATTATTCTTTCTGAATTATTAGGAGAGAAGAAAATTAAGATTACGAGTGTTCAACAAGGAATTTCAATAATACAGCAAAGGCTCCAAAAAAAGAAGGTACTTTTGATTCTAGATGATGTTGACAATCAGGAGCAGTTATGGGATACTGTTGGAAAACTTGATTTGTTTGGTCCTGGCAGTAGGGTCATCATTACAACACGTGACAAACATTTGCTAAACTGTCATGGGATTGTAGGAAAATATGAGGTAGAATGTTTAGACAAGGCAGAGGCTCTTGAATTGCTTAGTAGGAAGGCTTTTAAAACTGTTAATGTCAATCCTTGTTATGTGGATGTGTTAAATCGTGCTGTAACTTATGCTTGTGGACTTCCATTGGCTTTGGAAATGATAGGTTCCAACTTGTTTGATAGAAGTGTAGAAGAGTGGGAATCCGCATTAGATCAATATGAAAGAATTCCCAATGCAAAGATTTATAAAATACTTAAAGTAAGCTTTGATGCTTTAGAGGAAGACGAGCAAAGTGTTTTTCTTGACATTGCTTGTTGTTTCAAAGGATATACACGGGAAGATATTGAAGATATGCTTCATGCTCATTATGGGCGCAACATGAAGTATCAAATCAAAGTGTTGGTTGACAAGTCTCTCATAAAGATTGGTCAGTTCGGTACAGTTACATTACATGACCTCATAGAGGACATGGGTAAAGAAATTATCCGACAGACATCACCAAAAGAGCCTGGAAAGCGTAGTAGGTTATGGTTCCACGAAGATATAGTTCAAGTTTTCGAAGGCAACCAAGTGAGTAAGATTGATTTGGATGTTTTGTTATTTTATCATTATCATTGTTCGATTGATCTCTCTTTATTATTTTATGTTCACAACCAGCCAATTATTTATTAGCTTCCAATCTCTTTTTGTCAATATTAGTTGGTTTTTTAAATAAGAGTGTTGAAGTCCTTATATGTATATTTATGTGTGTGTTGTGGTTGAGTTTTTTTGTTTTTTCAATGAAAGGGAACCGGTAAAGTTGAAATCATACATCTCGATTTTCCCTCATCAGAAGAAAAAAAGGAAGTAGAATGGGATGGAGAGGCCTTCAAGAAGATGGAAAACCTCAAAACACTTATTATAAGAAATGGTCATTTTTTGGAAGGTCCTAAACATCTTCCAAATAGTTTAAGAGTTCTAGAATGGTGGAGTTATCCTTCTCAGAGTTTGCCATATAATTTTCATCCCAAGAAACTTTGCATATTGAAGTTACCCAAGTACTGCTGTGTTTCACTCGATTTGGCTAGCTTCTTATTGAAGGCAAGTCAATTTTTCTGATCTTTTATTTAAGTAAATTAACTTTAGATTGCTCATTTGATTTCTGTTTCTTTATTTTTCCCTTTTTTTTGTGCAGAAATATGTGACGCTGAAATTTTTGAGATTTGACTACAATGTTTATTTAACACAGAATCCTGACGAATGTGGTCCTTCTCAGTGTTTATTTAACACAGTTCCGTCATTTCAATGTTGTGGGGTATTGACTAGAATCCACCATTCGTTTGGTCCATATAGACTCAAACTCCTTCAAGCTTCAAGAAGGCACCTAATAGAACTGAAGGTAAACTAATGAATGATGTTTATTGAACTCATGAAAGATAACCAATAAGTGAACAAGAATAGAGAGCTCTGAGCATTAAGCAGCTCAGCACTCCTACACTGACTAAATTTTTCCTAACATGAATATCCCCTTTTTTCCAGCTATTATACCCCTTCCCTTAATAGAATTTCTATGCTTCTCTCAAATTTGGTAACAAACATAATTTAAATTTCTAAACTATCAATTAATCTAAATTTTTGAACTACTCTTATTTTTTATCCTCTTGTAAACCTTCAATGAATCAGGGAATTTATCTCTAACAATACCCCCTCTTTGAAGTACCACCTTGACCTCAAAGTGAATTTCAGGAAAGTTCAGCTCTATATCTGTGGCTAACTCCTAGGTACTCTCAAAATCTGGTAAGTCTTTCCATTGGATCAACACTTCCTTCTCTTCGTGTTCGGTCACTCTAGTTGCCAACATTGCAGTTGGTTGGACTGTTAATTCCCACTCTTCAGTTAGCCCTTTGGGTAGTGGTTGGCACTTGCTTTCAGGGGCTAAGCATCTCTTGAGCAGAGACACATGGAATACGGGGTGAACTAAAGATTCAGGAGGTAACAGCAATTTGTAGGAAACTTTCCCTACCTTCTCAATGATCTCAAAGGGGCCATAAAACCTCGGGCTCAATTTCTGGTTTATGCGCCTGGCCAGCGTCCTCAATTAGTATGGCTGAATTTTTAGGAGTACCTTATCCCCCACCTCAGATTCAACTTCTTTTCTTTTCTGATCTGCCTGTGCCTTCATTCTAGCTTGTGCTTTATTCAAATACCACTTCAGTTCATCTATCATAGAGTTCCTCTCGACTAGCAATTGATTTACCTCCTCAACAGCAGAGGGTGATACATTAACCTTGATGAGTGCAAGGGGTCCTTCCATACAAAATTTTAAATGGGTAGGAATTTGTAGCAGAATGATATGTGGTATTAAACCACAGTTCAGCCCAAGGTATCCACTTACTCCATTGCTTAGGTTTGGCACTTGAGAAACACCTAAGATAAGTCTCCAAACATCTGTTTACTACCTTTGTTTGGGGATGGTATGCAGAGCTATACTTCAATTTTGTTCCCGCTTTTCTGAATAGCTCAGACCAGAAGCTACTCATAAATACCCTATCTCTGTCAGTCACAATGGAAAAAGGAAACCCATGTAGGTGAACTATTTCCTTAATGAACAGGCCAGCCACATCTTTGGCCGTGTAAGGGTGATTCAACCCTAAGAAATGCACATACTTGGAGAGTCTATCCACTACTACTAAGATAGTGTCCATACCTTGAGCCTTTGGGAGTCCTCCTATGAAATCTATGGAAATATCTTCCTACACCCTTGATGGAATCGGTAGTGGTTGCAGCAGGCAAGGTAGCTAGGATCGAGATCCTACCTGGGATCGGACGGGAGTTGCAAAATCGTAAAACGTGGGATCGTAACACGGATCGTAGGATCCTATCAGAACTAATATACACATATATATTTCATATAACATGACATAAATAAGCAAAATAGCCATAACTAACATATTTAACTTCAATTTAAAATGCAAATAGTCCAAGAGCCACAAGTCATACCCACACAATCTATAAACCATAGCATAAAATGCAATAAGTCTACAAGTTTTTGATATCACATAAACTAAAAACATTAAAGAAAACAACCAAACTTATATAATCTCATCTAAACTCTAAAGCAAATCATCAAGGTTATGATCATCATATTCATCATCTGCTATCTGGTCCCCACCATCTTCATTGCCATCTCTTCGAAGAAGCTCATCAAAGTCATCCTCATCTAGAGGAGGAATCTCCAAATCATCACCAGGGCCACCAACTCTACCACCACCTTCTCCAATAGCCAAGTTCAAATCATCTGGAATATCCAAATCCTCTAAGTTTTCCAATACATCTTCATTTTCCACAATCCATTCTTCATCGGAGTCCAAATCATCAAGGTTATACTCAATAGGATTTCTTGCTTGTTTCTTCTTAGACAATCTTGAATTGGTCATCACAAAAACAACATCATTCATAGTTTGTTGCTTCAAATGATTTCTCCTCTTTGTGTGAACCTAACAATTACCAAATGTAATAGCAATCAACCCATAGCAATTGGCAACTAACTCTAGTATTCTAAAAGTATAAAATATTTACCATTTCAAAGGCACTCCAATTCCGCTCACATCTCGATGAACTGCACGTCAAGCTCAACACACGAATAGAAAATCTTTGAAGCTCGGGATGCTCATCCCCATAAGAATCCCACCATTGTGCTGGAGTTTTGGTATTTAAGGCAGCCTTGGCTACTTCCCTACCAAAAAACTTAGCTCGACTCTTGAAATCTTCAAGTTGAGCATCAATCTTGGTAATTTTAGCTGGATCCCCTACAATTCTCTCCAAACAATCATATAGTCCTCTCTTTACTTCATAATCACTCTTAAATGTAGGACTATAATATAACTGTGGGTTAAGATAGTAGCCTGCAGCATGCAATGGCCTATGGAGTTGGCTATCCCATCTTGCATCAATGATCTCCCATAAAGGCATATAGCTACAGAATAGAAAAATTGAATTAACCTCTAAAGTATTTAAACTAAACTTCATTATGTAAGAATGACAAATTAAATAGTTTACCTATTTTCAACACCTTGAAAAACAGCTTGTATTTTCTCCTTAGCACTATCCTTATAAATGTATCCCATTGCTGGCTTCTCATCTGAATCCACTAAACGCAGCACATGAATAAGAGGATAAGCACCCCTCAAGCAAAGGACAATGTCTCTCCAAAATAGTCTATCTAAAACAACAACTTCAATAAACTTCCCATCCCTTGTCTTGGAACATTTACTTGATTTCCATTCATCCGAAGTAAACATTCTTATCAATACACTCTTCTTCTCATTAAGGCTACCCAAAGTGAGGTAGGATGTGGCAAAACGAGTCATGCCCAGTCTCACCAAATCTTTTCCTTTGGTATGGTATTGTAATAGGGAAATGAGAGAAGTCCTTGAACAGATATAAGTAGTAATCTTTCTTCCCTTGGCAATTGTCTCTTTATGAAGCTCCAATTTTTTCTCAAAATCCTCCAACATCAAATCAATGCAATGAGCAGCACAAGGTGTCCAATAAAGCCTTTTCCTCTTTTCCATCAACATTTGCCCTGCAGCTTTGTAGTTGGCTGCATTATCTGTCACAACTTGCACAACATTCTCCTCACCCACCTCCTCAACAACATCATCTATCATCTTAAATATTTTATTAGCTATTTTACAAATATGTGAAGCATCAATAGACTTTAAGAAAACAGTCCCCTTAGGACTATTTACTAGAAAATTTAATATAGTTCTCCTCCTCTTATCTGTCCAACCATCTGTCATAATTGTGCAACCTGTTTTCTTCCAATAAGCTCTATGTTCCTCTAACATTTCCATGGTTGAGTCTACCTTTTTCTTTAAATATTTGACTCTTAGCTCAGTGTAAGAAGGTGGTTTGAATCCTATTCCATGCCGGGCAATCTTTTCAAACATCTTTCCATATTCTTCACTCCTTGCCACATTAAAGGCTATGGCATTGTTGTAAAAAAATGAAGCAATTTCTTCACATGCTTCCTCCCTTAAGTTCTTCTTAAAAATAGTGTTAATTGTGGTTTGAGTGCTAATTCCTCTTTTCTTGAATAGGTTTGCAGGAGTCTCTACTTCTTTTCCTTTCCTTTTCTCACCAACTAAAGAATCATCACTTTGTCCATCATTGTTTTCTACTAATGCTTCCTCCTTACTCCTTGTTTTCATAATCAAATTTTTTTGTAAACCAACCACAATATCCCACATTTGTTTTCTTATCTCATCACTAACAGCATTACATGCTCCCACATCTTTTTGAGTTCTAGCCAAATGATGTTTTAATCTATAAACCCCCCCTGTAATCTCCTTAAGACAGTATTTACATTTGATTCTTCTAGTATTTCCATCAATAGAAATTCCATGATTCCAACCTACATCACTTCTATTTCCAGGTGCATTCTTATGAATGTTTTTCCCTCTAACTGATGTATTCCCAGCAACACTCCCACATTCAGATTGAGGAGTAGAGCCAGAACCTCCATTGTCCCCTCCACCAGAATCTCCATTGCCCTCCACACCAACATTAGCATCATTTGATGATATTTTTCACAATGCAAACAATACCTAATACAAAAATACTCTGAATCAAAAAATTAAAACGGGAAAAGCATGGAGCATTGGAGCAGAAAGCAACATTTTCGAATTGAAAAAAAAAAGGAAAAGAGAAATCTGAGCTCACCTTGCTTATGAGAAGCAAAGGAAAGCGCTGGAGAAGCGGACAGAGAGAAGAGAAGCAGAAGCAGAGGTGTGCCGGCGGAGGCAGAAGCAGAGGTGCGCCGGCGGAGGCAGAAGCAGAGGTGCGCCGAAGGAAGCAGAAGCAGGGACCGAGGCGCAGTGGCGCAGAGGGTTGCCGAGACGCGGCGGAGATCGAAGACGAAGGCGAAGACAGAGAGGGAGCTGTGTGTGCGTCGGCTTGGCTGCTGAGAGGTTAGGGTTCCTCACTTCTTCTGATGGGGGGCTGGGCCGCTGAGAAATGGGCCGGTTTTTGGGCCGCCTTTGCTGGGATCGGCCGCGCGGCCAGGATCGCGCGATTCAAGCGATCTTACGATCTTGTTCGGTGATCTCACAGCGAGACGGAGAAGGGGAGCACGGTGTGGGATCGGGATCGTTGGGGTGGGATGGAAGCGTGGGATCGCACGATCCTACGAGGTAGATTGCGATCCCAGCTACCATGGCAGCAGGCCCACCGGGGATAGAGTTTGGTACTTGTTCCCGTTACAAATATCACAACTTTGGGTGTATTTCTGAATTGTTTGCCTCATGTCTTCCCACCAAACCAACCCAAAAATCCTTTTATAGGTTTCGAAAAAATTGGAATGCCCTCCCAAGACTAAATCATGAAATTCTTACAAAATCACTTGAATTCTAGGAGAGGCTTTAGGAATGATTGCCCTTCCTTTGTAGTACAACCTACCGCCTTTCAATTCAAAGCCCTCAGGTCCTCCCTTACCTTTAATTAGCCCTTGTATAATTTGCTTCAGTTTTTTAATCGGCTTGTACCTCATCCTCCAACCTTTCCCAATTCTGAAAAGCAACAGAAGAAATTGCCCCTAGGCCAGTCCTCCTTGATAGGGCATCAACTATCCCATTTTCCTTTCCTGCCTTGTAGACTATTTCAAAGTCAAACCCCAGTAATTTGGCTATCCATTTCTGTTGCCCCTCCCCTATGAGTTGTTGGTCCGCCAAATGTCTTAAGCTTTTCTGATCAGAATGCACGGTAAATTTTCTGCCCAATAAATAGTGTCTCCATTCTGGTACAGCTAAGACTATGGCCATAAACTCCTTTTCATAGACTGATTCTTGCTAGGCCCTGTCAAACAACTTTTGGCTGAGGTAGGCTATTGGTTTCCCTTCTTGCATCAAAACTGCACCTATTCCCTTCCCCGAAGCATTTGTTTCCACAACAAAAGTTTTCTCAAAATTCGGGGTTTCCAATACATGTAAAGTGGTCATGGCCTCTTTCAACTAATCAAAAGCTAACTGGGCTTCCATATTCCACTGAAACCCATCATTCTTTAGCAATTGAGTCAAAGGCTATGCAATTCTTCTATAACATTTAACAAATCTTCAGTAGTACCCTGTGATCCCCAAAAATCCCCGAAGTCCCTTTAAGTCAGTGGGAGTTGGCCAAGCTACCATTGCTTCAATCTTCTTAGGGTCAGCCTTCACACCTTCACCTGAAATCACATGCCCCAGGTATTCAATTTCAGTCTGGCCAAACGAATATTTCTTCTTGTTAATGAAGAGACTATTCTGCCTCAACAATTCTAGCACCCGCTGTAAATGCTCCTTGTGCTCCTTGATTGTCTGGCTATAGACGAGTATATCGTCAAAGAATACTAACACAAAGCACCTCAGGAATGGTTTCAGGACACTGTTCATAAAGGCTTGGAAGGTGGAAGGTGCGTTGGTGAGTCCGAAAGGCATTACCAGAAATTCATAGTGACACTCGTGAGTGCGAAATGTCATTTTCTCCACATCCTACTCTTTCATTCTGATTTGGTGATAGCCTGACTTCAGGTCCAACTTTGAAAATACACAGGCTTCTCTTAGTTCATCCAAAAGCTCATCAATCACAGGTATAGGAAATTTATCCGGGATGGTTACCTTGTTCAAGGCTCGATAGTCAACATAGAAACGCTAACTCCTGTCTTTCTTTTTCACCAATATAACCGGGCTCGAGTAAGGACTCGTGCTAGGTCTAATGATTCAAGAGGCCATCATTTCTCCAATGATCTTCTCAATTTCATTCTTCTGAAAGTACGGTACCTGTAAGGCCTAATGTTGGGTATGTTTGCCCCTTCTTTCAAGGTGATGGAATGATCTTGAGAACATGAGGGTGGTAAACCATTGGGTATGTGACAAATATCGTCATATTGGAGCAACAGCTGCTGTAACTCCTCTGATATTGCGGCTTCCATGGCTTAGCCTTCTCGGATTTCTCAGCTGCTCCTATAGCACAAGGAGCAACCAAATAACCTTCTCTTTTTGCCTTCAACGCCTTCAGCGTTGTGCGCCACGAAACCTATGCTGTCTCCAACGATGGTTCCCCCTCTATGTGCCTTCATTCTTTGCCAGCTTTATAGTGACTGTATTGCTTCTGGAAATTGGCTTTAATATCTCCCAATCCTGCGATCCATCCATAGCCCAGAACAACGTCCACACTTCCCAACCCCAACACAAAGAAAGATTGGGTAATACTTACACCTTGGATCTCCAATTCTAAGTTTTCACAATGCCCAAACCCTCAATGGATCTCACCCGTACCCACTTCTGTCGTAAATCAAATCTTCTTGTGCGGCAGCTGGAGATGCTCTGCTAGCGGGTTGAGATGAAGTTTGCATAAGCCCCTGTATCCACGAGAACTATCACCTTTGCGTCACCTACTTTACCACGAACCTTGAAAGACTTATTAAGAGTTGTGAAACCTTGAAGGCTGTTGAACGTGAGATGGAGAGGGTTCATGGTCAGCTCTGGTTCCTGCTCTTCTTCATCGTGGCTTTCATCCCCCTCCTTGTTACTCTCCTCGGTCTCTGATTCCTTTAGGAATACTGGCTTGTAATGCTTGAGCTTGCATGCGCAGTCGCGGTTCCACCTTTCACTGCACTTGAAACATAGCCCCTTACGGCTTTGTTCTTGTAGTTCTTCTTGGGTCAGGCGTTGGCCAGAGCTGCTACTGCCACCTACCCCTTCTACATGTTGTTTGGGTGTGGTAAATGGTGCTGTATTCTTATGTCCACTGCTCTTAGCAAAAAATTGTGAAGGCTTGTGGCTATCTGGGCCCTTAGCACGCAAGGCCCAAAGATCTCTTGGTTGGCCCAACTCCCTCACCCTTCCATTCCTTGTTACGTTCCTCTAACATGAGAGCTTTGTCTTTGATTTCAGCCAAAGAGCCTAGCTCAAGGCTCTTGATCTCAGCTCTCAACCTTCCTTTAAGTCCATTGATGAACACCCCTATTAGCATTTCGCGGTCCACATGTCTTATTGGGCCTGATATCCGCTCAAAGTCTTCAATATAATCCATCACGGAGCCTACTTGCCGGAGACGCAAAGCGGCCCGTATGGATCCTTCACAAATCCGGGTTGAAAGCGCTGTGTGATGCCATTGGGTCTATTCCTCCCAAACTTGGTACCAGTACAGTGCCTTGCCTTCTAAAGCGAGAACCACCATGTCGAACTTCTCTTCATCCTCAATGCCATTGATGTGAAAATAACGGACGATCTTCACGAGCCATCCCAAGACATCTTCGCCGAAGAAGATCGGCAACTCCATCTTGCGATCGCAGTCTCAACGCCGTGGAGGAGGGCTATCGTAAGAATGGTGTTGCGGCCGGTTTGGCCACGATGGGCGTTCCCAGTGGCGATGACCTTCAGGGGAGTGGGGGAGTTTCTATCATCGTGATCTCTTGATCGCGAGTCATGGTGCTCTCTATGAGGAGGAGAAGGGTGTGGGTGTGCCCTTGGTCCCTTCTGGAACCCCCAATCCAACGGTCATCAGAGCCAACTCGAAATGGCGTCCGGCGTGGCAAAGAACGGCCGTGCAAGCGATGTCGGCAGTTGTCCCTTCTCTCTAGCAATTGTACCACTTGATTGATCCTCCTCCCAAGTTTAGCCGCTTGTTCTTCCATTTGCAACTTTAGCCAAAAATGGGCAACACTCCTCAGGAACAGAGGACTGATACCAATTAATAGAACTGAAGGCAAACTAATGAATGATCATGAAAGATAACAATAAGTGAACAAGAATAGAGAGCTCTGAGCATTAAGCAGTTCAACATTCCTAAACTGACTAAATTTTTCCTAACCTGAATATCCCTTTTTTTCCAGCTATTATACCCTTTCCCTTAACAAAATTTCCATGCTTCTCTTAAATCTAGTAACAAACATAATTTAAATTCAAATCTGGTAACAAACATGATTTAAATTCCTAAACTATCAATTAATCCAAATTTCTGAACTATTATTTTTCTTCCTCTTGTAAACCTTCAATGAATCACATAATTTATCTCTAACAGGACCCCATCGAGATGACCCCTCTTCAAACAGTAGGAAAGATGGAAAACATAACAGAACATCGTTTGGAGTTCACCGGCATAGAAGAATTGCCATTTGCATTTCGATACCTTACTCGGTCGCGACGATTTACTCTCACTAATCGTATAAATAGAACGATACCAAGTAAAATGGTGATGATGCCAGACCTGACAGAGACTATTGCTTCCGATTGGGAAGGGTCGGTAACACCAAAAGAAGAGGAGGGTGACAAAACAGTGAGCTCAATTGTGTCTTCAAACCTGGAATACCTTGGTCTCTCGAGGTGCAACCTGTCAGATGATTTTTTCCCAATAGGTCTTGCATTCGTTGATAATGTGAAAATATTAGACCTAAGTAGCAATGATTTCACAATTCTTCCGGCATGCATCAAGGAATGTCACTTTCTAAGGAAGCTCATAGTTGATGATTGCAAGCAACTTCGAGAAATAAGAGGGATTCCACCAAACTTGGAACATTTCTCAGCAATAAACTGCGAATCTTTGACTTCCTCGTGTACAAGGATGTTATTGAATCAGGTTTTTTTTCTCTTATGTACTTGACTTGATAATTCATATTCCTGTTGGCTCAGTCTCTAATTAATGTTGATAAACATGTGAATTATGACTTACAGGAACTGCATGAGGCTGGAAACACCAAGTTCATTTTGCCAGGATCAAGGGTTCCAGAGTGGTTTGATCACCACAGCAAGGGACCAACAATTTCATTCTGGTTTCGTAACAAGTTCCCTGCCTTGGCTCTCTGTCTTGGTTGGAAACCCAACCATCTCGGACCTTCAGACAAGCTTCTCGTGATCATAAATGACAATGAATATCTCCTTGACTTACTAGATGATCCAGATTTCTTCAGAAGGGATCATATATATCTTTTTGATCTGCAGGAGATAAAATTCAAAGACAATCTGGATGAAGCGCTTTTAGAAAATGAATGGAATCATGCTGAGGTTTCATCTGAGGCAATTGAACCTTGGTCTGCCATCAATCCAAAATTTAAAGGAATCGGAATGCATGTGTTCAAGCAAAAAAGTAACATGGAGGATATTCGATTCACTGATCCTGGTAATCCTCATAAAAGGAGACAAATTAGATGATGGTCTTGGGCTATCAGCAGTCCAGAATCATAAAGAAGCATAGATTCATGGACATGGGAGTTTCTGAAGCACAATTTGTGCAGCAACAACAATATATGTACCGGTTCATCCTCATGCATCCGGTACTGGCCACATACTGGTTTTTGTTGCTTCCTGCTTCAGCAATGCAGTGATTGGATGATAATGTGGATTAGGATACAGCTTCAATGGTATCAACACGGATATAAGGTGCACGACTAGTGTCCAAGGTAAATTCTCGTGTTGTGTTATCACTGCTACTGTTTTTAAATTGCCCCATTTATTTTGATCTTCTGCATAAATGGAACAAACAACAAGAAGCACCAGGTCGAGAGTGCTCGAAAGAGGTGCATGAACGATTTTTTTTTTCTTGAAGAAAACATCACGGGATGGGTCTCAATTTGTTTGCTTCAGTAGTGGCATAAAAATAAAAATTGATTGCACTGCAGAAATTTAGTGCTTGTGTTACTTGTTGGATAGTTGCTGTATGCTAATAAAGTGACGAGAAGCTGAACAAGCCAGTTAAAATTTTGTCCGTATGGTGAAATCGTAGAGAAGTATGCACGTAAATAAGTTGATGATTTAATCCTTATTATTCTGTTTCAAATAGGTCTGCTGATTTTATTAACCTTGCTCGTTTGGGTCCAAACGTTAAAGTTTTAAGGCATGAAGTAGATATTGCCTTTCGATTTGGTACTTTGAACAACATTTTCAACACTGCAGATTCTGAATGTAATAATGGATATTAGTAATTTTTGACAAAAAGCTGGACTAAATTTTATACGTGAGTATGATTCTTTTGCTTTTCAATTAAAAGAAATTATTCTTTGGTGATTAGAAACGGGAGAAAGCAATCATGATAATGTTATTTGTTTTTGCTTTTGTTCCTTCCCTTCTTATGAAATATTTTTCTCTCTTGAACATTAGATTAATAAATATCCAACGCTCAAATATCAGAACAAGATAGTAATTGTGCAAGGTTGATAACCCTGTTATTTTATCAATTTGAATCTTTATTCTTTGGTTTATTTGTATGTTTCCTTCCTTCTCACACGACCCAACTTAGAGCCTGATCGGCGCATAGGGAACATGTTCCCTAGCAAACCTTTACCCACAAACTATTCCAAAAAAAAAACGGGTAGAATCTCCCTTCCTTTTCAATCATCTCCCAATTCCAATAATGCTAACAAGTTTAATAAGCCATCTAGACTCAAAACTAAGTAAATCCAGCTTTTAAGTTCAAGTATAAAATCAATTACTATAACTCTTTCGAAACTTATTTTACATAAACAAACATATACATATACATAACTCCAAATGTAACACTAATCATAGAACCCGAGGACCCTGCCTGTGACCTATGGAGCGACTAACATACTACCAGACAATATTTCAAAAATGATTTCAATAATAAAAGAATGCCTTCTCAAGAAGGCTCACTACTTTAGCATTGAATAACGGCTAATCCGGAGGCACCAAAAAAAAAAAAACCAGTACTAGCACCTGCATTAAAAAAATGAAGAACAATGGGGTGAGTTTTGCAACTCAGTGAGAGATAGAATATCCGTAGTTTACTAGATGCAAAATAAAAAAAACAATATAAACATAATAATATATATATACTCTTCGCAATTTTTATTTCTAAGCAAACTCTCAAAAGTAATTACTAAAATCCCCTTTTCTCACATTTTCTCCAATTCGTTATTCTCACATAAAATTAACTTCATCAAATACTTAAATACACATGAGGGTTACATAAGAGGCATAAATTTTATTTGGGGAGTAATTTCAACCCATCAATCACAAGGTTTATTATTTCTCAAATAAGGTTCTTTCAAATTTTATCTCACTAAGAGAAACTATATGCACATAAGCCGTTATAGCTCTTCGCTACGGCAAGCGGTAATGCCATTATATCTCTTCGCTATGACGAGCGGTATTGCTATTATATCTCTTGGCTACGGCCAGCGGTATTGCTGTTATATCTCTTCGCTACGGCCAGCGGTATTGCCATTATATCTCTTCGTTATGGCGAGCAGAAATTCTATCTTAGAACCACTCATGGTTTTTCTTAAATCTTTATCAAACACAATCTATAAATCTAAAATTCACTCTTCATATTAATCGAACCTTGCAAGTATCAAGTATTATAAACTTTTCCAATGCATATTGAAATAACATATAGCAAAATTTTGACACTATAAAATCAATAAAGAGAGCTTACAATAATTTCAACCAAATCATCAAGTCATATTTAATAACCAAACACAAGAACTTTGAAACCTTCGTACTTCATTTGCTAACCAATTTTCAATTCAAATTCATAATTTCTCAACTAACTTCATTAATATTTATTAATAAAATCCACTAAATAAATATAAAACACTTTAATAGCATAATTATAACTAAAATTTACTACGCAAAAAATAAAGTACAGATATACTATCTACTCACAACAATGGTTCCCAAGAAACTAGAAAGCACTACTCAAAATTCAATAAAGATAATTAAAAATGAATGTGTGCTAAGATTTTCTTATATATATAGGGAATTATCAGATCTTCATGGGGCAAAGACTTTATTCATTGTCCTTATCCTATTTAATAAACAGTGACTCCATCCTCATCCTCATGAATACTAAATGTGTTCCCATCTCATCCTTTTTTCAGGTACTCCTCATGGATACTCACTTCGATGATGTTTTTAATCATCCTACCTATTTACATATTTTTAGTAAATCTAAATATTTAATTTATAAAAACATAAAAATATATTTTCTAATTAATAAAAATAATAAATATTCTTCCACATCATTTTAGTAAATATTTTTAAATAAATATTTTTCAAGTTCCTTTATAATCATATACAAAATTAAAACCTTATTTCTCAGTAATTATTGAGTCCATTATATTATCATTGATTATTCTCTGAATTTTATTCATTGAAGATAAGTATTCTTTAAAATCATCAAACAATTACTTTCTGTCATATTCTAGCTCTCCAACTAAGGATTAATGACTTTGAAATTAATTAAGTGGAGAATCATTTGGGCATGATATGGACTTAAACTCTTTTAAAGACCTTTCATTTGAATTAATTAAATTTTTAATTTCAATTAAAGATAATTCTTTAGCTATGAACTCAAGATAGAAAAATATATAAAAAATTAAAGTTTTTTTAATAACAATATGAAACTTCTAACTTATTCTAAAAATTGCAATATTTATCTTTAAAATTTGGAAATATAAAATAAAAATCATTGATAAAAAATTTAAATTACAAGTTAAAACCTATATTAATTCTTTAATATACTTTTCCGATCATATAAAATTTTATCTTCTCAAAGTTCTCAAACATGCTCTCATACAAATTATGGTATGCTCATTGTGTTTATCATTATTAATATAACAATAAGTTTTCTTAACTGATTTTCAAGCACTAACATAATAATTTCCTTTATACCTTTAATAAATTCATTGTTTAGGAAATACATGAGAAATTTTTGATAAATTCTATTCATATATTAAAGTTCCAAAATGAAAAAAATAGTTTTCAATAACCTTAGCACATAAATTTATTATTTTTTTAATGATAATTTGAAAAAAAAACTTAAAATCACGTTACAGAAATTATAAGTTCACAACCTTCTTGATCTCAGTCAATTTGAATTTAGCCCTATATAAATATATTAAATATGTATTTGACTTTTATTAATATTAAAAATTTAGTTTTTATATTTTAAATATTTTAAAAATTCTCTTTTGGTTTTTATAAATGTCATTATGTAAAGTGATAACTAACTGTGAGATCATAAATATAATACTAAAAAAAGCTAAAACAAAAATAACCAATAAAGGTAACAAAAAATTTATAAGATAAAACTGATAAACAATCATAGTGAATACTCCTATTATATAATGAGTCATTTACCTTATTTTAGTATATCAAGGTTGAATTTCTAGTTTATAACAAATATTATAAATTAACAAATATATTGATTTAAATATAATGAATCATATTACCGTATATACATACACACACACACGGTGTGTGTAATCATTTTATCAATAGGTACAAAAATCATATAGTAATTAATCAATATTATATATTAATTAATTAATTGATAATTAGGAGTATATAAATAGAGTAACATAACTTATCTACTTTAAACTTTTTTCAAACATTTATATTTTAAAAAATAAACTATATAATTTAAAATTGCTTTTGATTATTTGTATCTTTTACTTATCACTAATTATTTTAAATAACTCCAATATATATAGTTATCAAAATAATGCACAGCATTTTTTGTCATATAGATATCAGCATAGATTGCCTAGATATTAAAAATAATTATTATAAATATTGAAATTATATAAATTAATGATAGTAAACTAATTATATATAATAATTATGATTATAATTTTTTTTAAAAAATTAATTATTAAAGTTATAAAATTTGTGGGCTCTAAATTACTTTGGAAGCTACATCTAGAAAATCTAAATGAGCGTTGAATATTAGTATTATAGATTGAATTAAATGTTGATAAGTTTTAAATATGTTTAATTTTGGCAGTACAATCCTACTATTAAATACTAATGATTGTCAATGATATTGTAATAATATATCATAATCGCATTATTATTTTTTTAACAAAATAATTAATGATTAACTTCTTAAAAATCGTGGGCCCTAAATTATTCTCATTGGGACACCTGAAAAATTTTCCTTTATAAGAGTCTGAAATATTATTATTATAGATTATAGATTATAAATTTAAAAGAGAAAAATCTTTCATAAGAACATAGAAAACAAAAGCAAAATAATAATAATAATAATAATAATAATAAATTCATGAATCATGGTTGCTTTCTACTACTTCTTATCACCAAAGAATCATTTTTTTAAATCGAATAAGTAAAGGAATCTCTCACACACATACATAATATTTCCTGCTTTTTTTTTATTCTTAGTACCTATTATTACATTCGGAATCTACGTATAATTGAAGTTGTACTAAAATTGAAAGACTGTCTCTACTCATGCCAATCACTGAAACTTTCACATCTTGAACCAAATGAGCAAACTTAACTACGTTAGCAGACATAATTGAAATAGAATAATCAAAACTAAATCATCAGCTTCTTTATGCCCTTACTTTTACGAGATTTCACCATATGCAGAGAACTTTAACAGGCTTGCTCGGCTTCTCAAATTATAAGTATATAGCAGCAGTCCAATAGTAACACAAGTACTCCATCTCTGTAATGCAATCAAATTTATTTTTTGCTCTGAAGGAAACAAACAAATTAAATTCCTTTTTATTTTCTTCATGAAAAAGATTAATCATGCACCACCTAGTCCAGGTGCTCCTTGTCATTTGTTCCAATTATGCAGAAGATCAGAATAAATGGAGCAATTAAAATCAGCAGCACTGATAACACAAAACAGGAGAATTTACCTTGAACAGTACTAGCTTTGCCCCTTATTAGTGTCGATAAACCATTCAACTTGAATTCCAATTCACATTATCATCCAGAGATTGCATTGCTGGAGCAGGAAGCAACAAAAACCACCATGTGCCCAGTTACCAGGGGCGGAGCTTATGGCCCCCCCCAAAATATTTTTGAAAAATTTATATATATATATATATAGTTTGTGTAATAAATAGATTTCATGATAAATATTACTCTATATAAATGTGATATTTTGATAAGTGAATTTTGAATTCATGATAGTTGGGTAGCGATGCAATCGGTGGAGGGAGATACATGTACAGTAAATTCTAATATGCAATTTGTCATGTGTACTTTCAAATGCTTGAATATAGGGCTTTGTTTGCCATCACAGTGAGATTTGTGTGTTGCTTTGTTTCTAGATTATGAGGATCACTTTGTTACTTTGGGGGTGATGTTTTGGTTTTTTTTATTTTGTTGTAACTATATCTCCTTCCAATTACTCTATGATTCAAAATTTTGAACTATGCTATCTATAAAAAAAAAATGTGATTTTTTTAATCTTAGAGTTTGTGAGTGCATTTTCTAATTGAAAAAATGATGTGTTATCATGCAATAAATATAATAAAGATGAGTTTGGTTTTGGTAAATAGTATGATTCTTTATATTAAGGATGTGTTTGATATGGTAAAAATAAGAGGGTTTTTTTTCATGAGCTTAATGTGTAATTTTTCACATAAATTTTATCAATAAAATTACACATTAAATTTATTCATAATTTTTTCCTTCACTTTTACGATCATACCAAATACATTACAGAAGAAAAATTACTGGACGCTAAAATATTGATTAAATTGTTGCCAGCACTCAATTTTTTATTAAGTTTTTCAAAATAAACTCTCAACCCTTTTCATCGTTCTTTTCTTGCTGTTGTTTGTTATTGTACAAATAAACTCTCAGCCCATTTTATTTCTCTTTTTGGTGGAGGTTGTTTTGTTGTTGTAAAAAAAAAACAGAGAGAAAAAGGCAAATCCATGCTATTTCATTTTGTTTCAGCACGTTTTTAATTTTATTTTTGAATTAAAAATTAAAAAAAAAAAAGAAAGAAAGGGGTGGGTGCGGGCAATTCTTGACCATCGCTTCCCTTTTATCTTTCTAAAATAAAATAAAAACAGAAAGAAGCCTGCACCGATCTTCTTCTTGTCGTTTTAGGAGGAATGAAAACCAATGAAGTCAAGCAGGAGCATGCATAAAAAGAAAGTCGTTGAATTAGCAATGCAAAATTCAGAAAGAACAGCTGCAAATCAGAAAAAGTCAGTACTAAATCCCTTAAAATCAACAGTAAGGGGATAAAAGTCTCTCAGTCAGATCATCGTGTCGGGAAAAATTGATTTATCAGTGTGTATAAATAAAGATCAAAATTCAGACAAAGGAGGGGGGACTCTCTCGGATCACCATTTTCATCTTCTAAAAGTTATTTTGTTCTGAGATTCTGAGAGAATTGAAAGAAAATCACAGAAACAGAGGGAGGGATAATCATCTTCATCTTCTAAACCTATAGTTAAAACCATTAGCAATAACCCGTAATACCCACCAAACCATCAGCAACCCATACCCCTGTTAGCAACCAAAAACCAAACCATAGCTAGGAAAGAAACAAAAAAAAAAAAAAACCGGTGATTAATCCCAGACAAAACCAGAATCCAACATTGTCAGCCAAACACAAACCAAACACCAGATACCCAATTTTCATCAACACAAATTCAATGCAGACGATTCACAAGTTCATCAATAGCCCATTTTAACAACAAAGTTTCAATCCACAAATCAGAACCAAATTCAACAGCGAAACCAAAAAAAAAAAATCGGAAGCTGTGAGGGACGCCGGCGGTGCCACTGCCACCGCCATGGCCGCCGGCGCCCCCTGCTCCCATTTGTCCTTCCCCTCTTGTGCCATCACCCTTGCCTGCGAACCTCATCATCGCCGCCAAAACCCAGATCGGCCCCAACTTCCATCATCCATAGCCCGCGGCCTCTCTTTCTTCCTCTTACCTTCCACCGCCATCTTCATCACACTGATCTAGCCATGCCACCACTACACCGGCCCGCCTCCTTCCTTCCTCCTCCCGAAGCCGGCGCCAGATCGCGGCTGAGCCTTCCTCACTGCCATCATCATTTCCGGTCACCCCTTTACCTGCAAAACCCATCACAACCACACCCATCTCCCTTCCCCGCAACTTCCCTCGGCCATCACAGCGTCGCCGCGCGCCACTCCTGCCTTTGCCTTAGCCGCGGTCACTCCCTCTTTTCTGCCATCATCATCATCATCCCCGCCAAGCACAGCCGCGGCCTCCCGATCACCACCGCCAGTCCTCGCAGCCCCCTCCACTTCTCTCCGCCTCTCTCAAACTCTCAGCCCAATCGGTGCTCATCGCACCTTCACCCATGACTCCCATCAAACCCAACAGATCCCAAACTCTCTGTTTTAGCCTTTGGAGATAGAACCCTTATTCCTTGATCTTTCTCCATCGTTTTCTTTTCGTTAGTGTACAGGTGTGAGTGAGTGGCGGTCTCACCCTTTCATCTCATCAAAAGAGCATCTGCCCACCAACGCCAAAAATGTATTTTGAAAGAATAATCAACCCCACCGTGTGTTCATGTGCCCCCTTTTGTGTCTCTGTTTTTTGAAAGAATAATCAAGATATCTAATTCCACTTTCAAGGCACGTGAATGTTATTTTGTCACTTGCTAATTCTTTTTTTTAAAAAAATTGTTTACCATTTTATTTGTGTTAACAAGATTTTGGACTGGCCTTGCTAGTTTTTCTTTACCTTGCACATATTCAATTTATTTTTTTATAAAAAATAAATAACCAAAAAGGATATTTATTTAAAAAACCAATAGTGGATAACATTCTTTAAATTATCTTTGTTCATACATATATAGAGTGTTTTGGCTAAAATTTGTATTTTGGTTTGTTTAAAAATAAATAAATAAGTGATTGAAACTCTTTTTTTTTTATATTAATTTAGCCGTGGCGGCTTGTTAACTACGTGTTTATAGATATTTTAGCTGCGACAACTTGATATCTTAAAACCCTGTTTCAATAGTAAAATCAATCAACCCAAAAATATTTTCTAGAGAACTACGTGGTTTTGAGTTTCACATTATACCAGAGGATATGTAGGAGCAAGAATTTTTTATCAAGTCAAACTTTAAATTTTTATAACTCTGTCTCAAACTTTTGTTATTTTATTTCCTCTATTTGTAAATATTTTATTTTGTTTATTTATTTATTTGTAAATATTTCATTTATTTATATTTTTGGGTAAATTTTATATGCTTTAAGTTGTTCTAATTTGGGTAATTAACTTTTGGATAATCGTTTTAGGACAGATATATCAAAAGTACATGATATTTAATCTCTACCCTTCTCTATGCATAAATAAACTCTCAGATCTAATTCTATTTTAGCAGACCATAGTAAATTTTTTTTACATAAAAGTTTTCCCAATAGTTTTTCTTAATAAACCTTGGTGGCAACTCCATAAAAATATTATCAGCAATATAAGGTTAAAAAAAAAACTCTTATTAGGGATGTATTTTAAAACTTCGAGAGAATTTATAGAGTGAGAGGAACAAACTTAGTCATTAGATCTTAAAAAATAACTAAATATAAAATATATAATTATTTAACTTTATAAATGATCAATACAACTTTTATTATAAATTATCCACATCCTTGATGGCTAGACCAATCGTAATAACTTAAGATTTATTTTTTTTATCTCTCGTATAAAAATATTTCTCTTATTCAGTATATTTAAAAAAATTATATATGTTATAATTAATTTTAATTTTGTTGTCATCATCTATGTTACATGTTACTTAACCCCCCAAAATTTCTTTTCAAGCTCCGCCACTGCTGGTTACCCCATGCATGATAACAAAAACATACGTTGTCGCTGCTGCACAAATTGTTTCAGAAACTCCCATGTCCATGAATCTATGCCTTTTCTGATTCAGGACTGCTGAGACCATCATACAATTTTCTCCTTTTATAAGGATCAGTGAATCGAATATCCCCCATGTTACTTTTTTGCTTGAAAACAAGGATTCCGCATTCTTTTGCGTACTCCAAAGGTCGGACGTCATTGTACTTATCCATCCAAGGATATGCTGTTGTATATGAAACCTCAGCATGGTTCCATTCATTTTCTGAAAGCGCTTCGTCCAAATTATCTTTGAATTTTGTCCTCTGCAGATCACAAGAAAAAATATGGTCCATTGTGGTATTGATGCAATCCTGTCCCTTTCCAGAGTCAATGAAACGTTTTTTGCCATTTATGATCACAGAGGGCCGAAACCAAGGCAAAGTGAACATGCTATTTGGTTGACCAACAACAACCCAAAGAGCTATGGCGGGTAACTTGTTGCGAAACCAGAAAGAAATTGATGGTCCCCTGCTGCGGTGCTCAAGCCACTCTGGAATCCTTTCTGCGGGCACGATAAAGCTGGTGTTTCCAGCTTCATGCAGTTCCTGTTCGTCATAATTCACAAGTTCAGAAATATTAAGTAGAGTATGAGTCAACATGAATATCAATTATCAAGTCAAGTACATAAAAAAAAAAAAAAGGAAAGACCTGACACAGCAACATGCTTGTACATGAGGAAGTCAAGGATTTGCAGTTTCTTGCTGAGAATTGTTCCAAGTTTGGTGGAACCCCTTCAATTTCTCGTAGATGCCGGCAATCATCCACGGTAAGCTTCCTTAGACAGCGACATTCTTTGATGCATGCAGAAATAACTCTGAAATTATTGCCATCTAGGCATAATTCTTTCACATTAGCAAACCATTTAAGACCTGGAAAAAAATCATCTAACACGTTGCATCTGCGGAGATAAAGACGTTCCACATTTGAAGACACCGTTGAGCTCACAGTTTCTTCACCCTCCTCCTGTTTTGGTGATAGCCACCCACCTAATCCCCCTGCATGAATCTCAACCAGTTCTGGCATCATGACTAAGCTACTTGGCATCCTAAAACTTATTGGTTGGGTCCATGCACAAAACACCTGTAATCGTCGCAACCGGGTAAGATTTCGAAATGAAAATGGCAATTCTTTTATTAGAGTGCCATCCAACGAAATTTCTGTTATATTTTCCATCTTTTCTATTACATCTGGAAAGTTCTCAAGACTGTTGCATTCCAAAAGATCGAGTTCTTCAAGAGAGGTCAACTTGATGGGTGGAAAAGTCCTAAGCTCAAAGCAATGCGACACACTCAATATTCTAAGTTTGTCCAGGAACCCAACCGAACTGTGAATTGTAGTTAAATTCGGACAATGGAAAAATGACAATTCTTCTAAATTTGGAAGACTGGATACATCAGGTATCTCTGTTAAACATTCACTCCATCCCAGATCCAAAACTTTCAGATTCACCAACTTCTGCAAAGGAAAAAAAAGAAGGGAAAACAAAGAAACAAGAGCCAAATGAATAACCTTAAAGTTAATTTACTTCAGATACAAGACTAGAGAAATGAAAAACACTTGCCTTGAATAAGACAGCCAATTCGACTGACGTAAGGCAATTTCCTGATAACTTCAAGATGGAAAGTTCCCTTGGATGGAAAGCACATGGTAAAGATTGTGAAGGATAATTCTCCCATTCTAGTATTCTTAAACTTTTTGGAAGATGTCTGGGACCTTCGGAGAAATCACAATTTCTGATAACAAGTGTTTTGAGGTTTTTCATCTTTTTGAAGGCGTTTCCATCCCATTCTATTTCTTGCTTTTTTCCAAAGGGGACATCAAGATGTATGATTTCAATTTCAGCAGTTCCCTTTTATTGAAAGAAAATAACAGATATAAGTTAACCTCAATACATGTATACACGTAAGGACTTCAGTACTATTTAAAGAAATTTACATGTTATAAAGGGGGGAAAAAAAACAACCATGAACTAATACTACCGACAAGAGATCGGAAACCAATGAATAATTGACTTGTCATGAACATATAATAGTCAAAAGAGATAAGTTAAAGATAATGATAATAAACAAAAAAAATCAGACTAATCTTATTTGGTTGTCTTCTAAAACTTGAACAATATCTTCAGGAACCCATAACCTACTGCGCTTTCCAAGTCTTTTCAATAATTCTTGCCTGACAATTTCTCTACCCATGCCCTTTATTAGGTCATGTAATCTCACCTCACCATCAGAGTCAAACTTAATGAGAGATTTTTCAACCAACACTCCAAGGTGATATTCCACGCAGCCCCCATAATGGGCATGAAGTATATCTTCAAACTTTGGGAATTCATATATTCCGAAACAACAAGCAATATCAAGAAAAACACTCTTCACATCTTCCTCCAAAGCATCGAAGCTTACTCTAAGTATGTTATGGATCTCGTTACTAGGAATTTTTTCATATCTATCTAATGTAGATTCCCATTGTTTTATACTTTTTCCAAACAAGTTGGAACCTAGTACTTCCAAAGCCAATGGAAGTCCACAAGCATAAGTGACTGCACGATTTAAAATGTCCATGTAAATTAGATTGATATTGGTAGTCTTAAAAGCTTTCCAATTGAGCAATTCAAGAGCTTGTGCCTTATCTAAACCCTCCAACTCATACGTTCTTTCAACCCCATGACATGCTAGCAAATGTTTGTCCCTTGTTGTAATGATTATTTTGCTGCTAGGACCAAACCAATTAAGTTTTCCAACAATAGCCTGCAATTGCTCGTGTTTGTCAACATCATCTAGAATCAAGAGTACCTTTTTTCTTAGGAGTCTACGTTGAATTATTGAAATTCCTTGTTGAACACCTAATAACTTAATTTTCTTCTCTCCTAATAATTCAGAAAGAAAGGTACGTTGAAGATGCACCAACCCATACTTATCTGAATTTGTTCTCACCTTTTCAAGGAAACATGTACCTTCAAAATTATTTGCAATCTGATTATATACTGCCCAAGCAAGTATTGTTTTTCCTATTCCTCCAATTCCATGGATCCCTATTATGTGGACTCCATCATTAGACCCAACATCCAAAAGCGAAGTTACTTCTGACACCCGAGACTCCAATCCAACTAGGTATTCGGAAACAGGCAAAACAACATTCTTAATCTTTCTCGAGACATCTTTCACAATCTTCTCAATAAACTTGTGCTCATATCCATCCTCCCTGTTCAGCAGGGTAAGTTAAATGCGAGGTCAAACTAATACATTGTACATATATTCGGCTTTTTTACCAAAGAAAAACAAAAAAAATGATTAATTATGGATACATGTTATTGCGCACATTATTAATGAATATACACTCGTTTTTAATAAAAGCAATACATGATACAGTGTCACGTATCTTATGAATTTATCATTCGCAGAATACATGACATAGTATCACGTATTATATAATATATGACATTGTATCACGTATTATTAACACACAAAATAAACATAATACGTAAAATAGTCTCATATATTATGCGCGCGTGTGCGTGAAAGTGATTAGTGAGCAAAAAGTAACAAAGGGCTGTGAACTATATATAGACCCGAACCATTAATTAGTCAAGATCGATTTGATATCTAGAAGCAGATTATGATGCAAGAGCTGGTTCATTTTTAAGTTGAATCATATGAGATTTTTTTGTTGCTGTTGCCATAATAGTGCAGCAGGTCAAAGCACAGAAGCCAGCTCCATAACTCAGAATATCTAATAAGGTGGCTTACTGCTCGTATCAAATAGAAACCCTCAACTACAGTAAGAGTAAGAAAAAACTATATCATCTGTGGTATTTATTAATTGACATGTGAATTATTATATTGAAAATATATGAAAAATAGAAGATAATAATGACCAACAAAATTAATATATTTATTGATAAATGAAATAAAGTAAATATTTTCTCTTACTCTCGTAATACCTAATATTTCTCTATAGAAAAAATATGTGTTTATTGATTGTGGAGATATTTTATTTACAATTTATATGATATATATTAATCATAAATATGTATAGAAAATGAATTAACATAAATTAGTTTATATAAAAATATAAAAATAAATAATCTCTTTGCATGGGAACAAATTTAGTAATGTCTAAATTTTGATTTTTGATTCCTACAAGTAAATATTGGTCCTTTTACATTCTTTTTTCTTCAAGTTTTAGTCTTATTATTTTTCAAAAAAAGATTAGTCTTTATAAATTTATTTATTTTACTTTTAGTCCCTAGTGAATAAAAATTCAAATTGTAGGAAATTACTAGAATTGATGAAAAATATATTTTGCTTTTGGTCTGGAAAAATAAATATTACAATAACCAAAACTATAATTGATGTAGCAATAGGGCTAAAATGATGTTTAAACCAATAATCGAGAAATTACAAGACTTTTGAGGCTGCCTTTCAGAATGTTTAGTTGGGCCATTACTAGTTTAAATATCATTTTGTCCCTATTGTAGCATCAATTATAGTTTTGGTTATTGTAATATTTATTTTTCGGGACCAAAAGCAAATTTTATTTTTCATCAATCCTACTAATTTCCTACCATTTGAATTTTTATTCACTAGGGACTAAAAGTAAAATAAATGAATTTATAAAGACTAATCTTTTTTCGAAAAATAGAAAGACTAAAACTTGAAGAAAAAAATATAAAAAGAGTAATATTTATCTGTAGGAATATAATTAAAAATCAATATTTAGACGTTACTAGATTTATCCCGTGCAAAAGCATGAAGATTATTTATTTTTATATTTTTTATATAAACTAATTTATGTTAATTTATTTTCTATACAAATTTATGATTAATATATATTATATAACTTGTAAATAAAATGTCTCCACAACAATAAACACACATTTTTTCTATAGAAAAATATTAGGTATTATGAGAGTAAGAGAAAATATTTACTTTATTGTATTTATCAATAAATATATTAATTTTATTGGTCATTATTATCTTTTATTTTTCATATATTTTTAATATAACAATTTATATATTAATTAATAAATATCACATATGACATAGTTTTTTCTTACTCTTACTATAGTTGAGGATTTCTATTTGATACAAGTAGATTCTGAGTTATGGAGTTGACTTCTGTGCTTTGAGCTACTGCACTATTACGACAATAGCAATAAAAAAATCTCATATGATTCAATTTAAAAATGAACTAGTTCTTGCATCAGAATCTGCTTCTTGATCATATCGATCTTAACTAATTAATGCTTCGGGTCTATATATAGTTGACTGACCCTTGTTGTTTTTTGCTCACTAATCACTTTCAGTTCAGACACACACATGCATAATATATGAAACTATTTCACGTATTATGTTTATTTTACGTGCTAATAATACGTGACTCAGTGTAACATATTTTGTAAAACATAAATTCATAAGATATGTAACATTGTATCACATATTGCTTTTATTAAAAATATGTGTGCATAGTAATGCATACCTGTAATTCATCATTTTTTTGTTTTTATTCGGTAAAAAAGCCCATTTATTCATGTTTTGATACATGCTTATTGCAGTTCAAAATTGTAATATTAGAAAAATAAAATTAAAAGCAGTTAAAGAAACAAAATAGGTACCCATGTGTGAAATGAAAGCCGGACAAACCAGCCACTTGACGCAAAGCCATCCTCCATTTTTGCACTTTCTGCATATCATCCTTGAACTCCTCCTCATGCTTTGCCATTGCGTCTCCATAGCTACCCTTTTGATGACGCACGACAGAAGGATTCACGTTATAGAAAACAGGCAGAACCAACCGACCATTTGCCTTAGAGCACTCCATGATGTTGACAAGTTCGTCCAAGCAAAAAGAAGAAGAAGCATAATCGGTGGAGAACACAGGGATGGCAATCCTGGACTCATGAATGGCCTTGATAAGTGAGGGTGTGATCTCCTCCCCTCTCTGAAGCTCCTCATCATCAATGAAGGTGTGGATTCCCTTGTCCCAGAGAGCTTTATAGAGATATCCAGTAAAACCGTGGCGAGTATCGGTGCCTCTGAAGCTAAGAAACACGTCATAGGAAAATCCATTGCTGGAGGAAGAGGAAGAGGAGGAGGAAAAGGAAGTTTGCAAAGCCATGAAAACCAGGAAGGAAACTTAGGGTGAGAAACTGAGAATGGATGTTTGCTGTGTAGTATTGTTGTGGGTCTTCAAAACCAAACAAGTAGAGAATTATTAATTGGGCCAACTCATCTGCATCTTGCAGACAAGACAGGCATGTAAGCAAGCACCCCAAATTAAATCATCACTTGTCATTTTACTTGTCATACATATTTCACCTGCTACGCCAACAAAAGTAGGGAAGTGTTATATTCAATGTCACAATCTATTTTACGAGAGATTCTCATCTACTCCGGGAGCAAAACCAATTACTTGCTCTGTGTCACTTATATTTTGCCATGTCAATGGTGTGGGGATAGTATATTTCCCTAATTATTTTTATTTTAAAATCATGTTGAAAAATGAAAAAAAAAAAAAACTAACCACCCAGTTAGTCTAACCCTCTCAATCCTATTCCCACTACCGACAAAAAGGCAAAAGGGTACAGCCTCATTTATCTCACTTTCACTGATAAGCCTCCACAATTCCAAAATCCTTATCCACAACTTACATGGTTATACATGGCTGGCAGAGGAAGAGAAGGCCAAAGAGGTATCACCTTGCTGCACTATCACCTTCTCATCCCCGATCCGTTTCTGCCACTCTACAATTCGCAACCACCATCGCCACTCCTCCCTCTGCCCCCTCCTTATTCGCCCTGTCACCACCCAATCAGGTATCGTCCCTTTCATTTTTTATATTCTCCGATTGAATGATTTATGATTCAATTCAATTTTTTTAAAAAAATAAGAAATTGGTTGGTGTAGGTGGTTCAATCAAAAAGAGGGTTGAGGATGTAATGGCAATTCTTTATTAAATTGATTTTAAAAATCTGAACAGGTTTATAAGGGAAGTGATGAGGCTTCTTTGATCCACGTGAAGAGCATAGCATAATGGGATGCCATCATGGCTGCGACAATGGTGAGCCAGTTGCCAAGAAACTGGTATGTATGTGAAGGCAAGGTGCCGAACGTGGGGGTTCCTGCACAAGTGTTTCTCTACTTGGTTGCGGAGCAAATGCAACAAAACATTAATAAAATCTAATAATAAATTGAGTAGTTCCAAGAGTTTGTTGAGGGGATAAGAGTTTGCAGAGAAAACAACTAAATTTGGGGGTGCAGGTGATGGAAAGGCTAAAAGTGATCAGAATGCAAGTGAACATGTAACAGCTTGAAGTTGCAACTTCATGATGCTTGGATGAGGAAATGTATTGTGTTTATATGTTAAAATAGCTTTGAATCATTCTACATGTAATCAAATTATTGGAAAGGATTATGCAATCTATTGAATTTTTTCATTTTACAGTTCGTATTATAGGCCTTTATTAAATTGCAAGCGAAGCAACATTGAATTCAACACATCCTATAAGTGGTGATATACATAATTACAAATGAAGAGATACCATACAGGAACCACTTAACCATCGTTCCTGTGGAATTTTCTTCTAATTTAATTTGAATTTTCTCCATCAACAAAGCACATTGCCATGCCAACATTGGAACAGGGTCTCTGCCTCTATCCATCAAGACTATCATGGCCTCTAGCAAGTCGCCTCTTCTTGGAGTTCTTCACCCTCCTTTGCTAGCTACCAGTCACGACAGAGGCTGAGCTGTGGCTCATGAGCCGTTGACGTTGGAAAGGACTACAATACTATACTAGCGACAATGTTTTTCTCACAACTGTCGTTGAGCACCGCGACCCTTTTCAGTGCATCATTCTCACTAGAGCCCCGTCGCGAGCATGGTCGATCACAACAAGGTGTCGAAGATTCGTTTTGCCGATCTCTGGTCTACGACCGACATTCTCCCAAGCAACAACAACCTCTTGGATCTGGTAGAAAACATGATAATGGAGACGATGGCGGACGAAGGGAAGAGATCACGAACGTCATCGAACATTGACACGAGGTCCATGGGAGGTAGAGGCACCTTACAATGCATACTGAAGCTTATCAGTGAAAGTGAGATAAATGAGGCTGTACCCCTTTGCCTTTTTGTCGGTGGTGGGAATGGGATCGAAGGGTTTAGACTAGCTGTGGTTAGTTTTTTTTTTTTAAATGATTTTAAAACAAAAACAATTAGGGAAACATACTGTCCCCACGCCACTGACATGGCAAAATATAAATGGCACAGAGCAAGTCATTGGTTTTTACTCTTTACTCTCTCGGAGCACCTAAGAATCTCTCCTATTTTACGTAGCTTTAGCGGTAATAAATTTTTTGCTTTTCCATAAAACAAAAGCTCCATTTCTTTATCCCTTTCTCTTGTAAATATTGGCAAATGTCCTTCCCTCACGGTCGAGAAATAGAACCGGCGCCTAGTCACAGCTCCCGAAGTCAGCGCGTGGGGAAGTTCTTCACTTACCAACCATCGGTTTTATAACATGTCACTATATTTACGCTTTTGCCCCTGCCCTCTCTCTCTTCCTCCTCCTTTCATTTTGTTCGCTTTCTCTCTCTAACTAGCCCTTCTCTCTCTTTCTCTCTCTTCCCTTGCCTTTTCCTACTGACATGTCTTCCTCCGGCGGCGGCAGAGTTACCTCCGGCAACCCCCAGCAATACTTCTGCCACCAGTGCGACCGCACCGTCTCCCTCGTCCCTCCCTCCTCCTCCGAGCTCCTCTGCCCTAATTGCAACGACGGTTTCCTCGAAGAGCTCGGATCCCAAACCCCTAACCCTAACCCTATTCATCCTTTCTTCTCTTTCAACTCCGACCTTGCCGGCGGCGGCGCCGGCGGGATAGGCGGCACCTTGCCCTTCCTATTCTCCGGCGGCGACGATCTATCCGCCCTGTTTGGCGGCGGAGCTCCCAACGCCACCGCCGCCCCCGCCGACGCTTTCAACCCCTTCGTATTTCTCCAGAACTACATCCAAACCCTAAGAGCCGGCGGCGCCAACGTCCAGTTCGTGATCGAGAACTCCGGCGATCCCGCTGGAGGCGCGTTCCGGTTCCCCGGAAACCTAACCCACGGCGACTACTTCTTCGGCCCGGGGCTCGAGCAGCTGATCCAGCACCTCGCGGAGAACGATCCGAACCGGTACGGGACGCCTCCGGCCGCAAAGTCCGCCGTTGAGGGGCTGCCCGACGTGTCGGTGACGGAGGAGCTACTTAAATCGGATTCATCGCAGTGCGCGGTTTGCAAGGACACGTTCAAGCTCGGCGAATCGGCGAAGCAGATGCCGTGCAAGCACATATACCACTCCGATTGCATCTTGCCGTGGCTGGAACTGCACAATTCGTGCCCTGTTTGCCGTCACGAGCTGCCCACCGACGATCAGGATTACGAGCGGAGGGCACAGCGTGGCGGGGGTGCCCCGCCCCCTGCCCCGGTGAGCCGGGCCGCGGGGCCCGGTGGTTCGGCTGAATCTTCCGGTGGCGGCAGCAGTGGTGGCGGCGGCGGCGGTGGTGAGGATAACAATCGGCAAGTGGTGGAGAGGAGGGTGTTTAGGGTGTCTTTGCCGTGGCCGTTTCGGCAATTTGCTGCTTCTTCTGCGGAGACAAGCAATAACAATAACAACAGTGGAAATAATAGTGGGCAATCGAATTCCGAAAGTAGAGGGAGCCAGAATTTTGAGTCGGAGACCAGACAAGAAGATCTTGATTGAGAGAGAGGAACTCGTGTATTTCATATGTAAGTTCGGAACTCCCCTGATTTCTTTTGGATGTCGGTTCTATCACATATGGTTTTTGGTTGCCAAGTTTGGTGTTGATATTTGAAATGCATTTGATTTGAGTGACATGATGAAGGAGCATTGAAGTGCTGAGTTGATATCATATTTGGCCTTTTATGTTTGATTCTTCAGGAGTGAATGTAGTTGTCCTGTGGGAGTAGTCTTTGTGGTTAGAAATTTGTCGTGTGTTAGGTGGCGATAGCTTTGAGCTTGAAGCTATGGAAGAGTGAGGTTTCTGAAATTCTAGTTTCAGTTCAATGATATGGATTGTGCAGCTGATACTTTAAGAAACCTTGCTTTATCTTTCTTTTGTTGCTTGGTTGGTGCATAAATTGAGAACCAGGGGGAATGGAAAGGGCTTTGATTATGTTATGTTTTTTTGAAGGAAATTACTTTTGTTTTTTGATGTCGTAAGTAACTTATAGAAGCAAACATTTATAGCATGCAGTCTGAGGACTTTGGTTTCTCTTATATCTGACATAAAATGCAAAAGACAGGAGTTGATTAGAAAATGATTTATGCCACACTTCTAACCCATCCAGAGATAAATATAAAAAGCCATTGCAACATCAGATGCTTCCTTATCTCTTTTATAGTTTATATTTGTGGAGTTAGCAGCTATGGCAGTAAGCTTTAATATTTTTGACGTCTGAGTCTCAACATGTTTTTAGTTTTCCAGATGCATAGTATATATTGGTAAAACAGACGTCCATAGTGCATGGAAGAAGATTTACCTCTGCTAATGTGAAATGAAGTGCATGCTGAGAGATGGGTATACCTATAAAATGATTCACCTTCTTGGCAGTCTACGACTCCATACTGCATTGGGAATTATTAGATTTTTTTTGTTATTTTCTACTATGAAATGTCCACTTGGAATGCTTATTGTTAAAGCTAAGAAAACAGGCCATAGGACCACAGCTAAGAAATTGAAGTAGTGTATTTGTTATTGTTTCTCATAGTTATGCTGCAAAGTGATTTTCTGCCATCTAGCACAGCAAAGGTTTCATCATCCGCAATGAGTGATTTTTATTTTTTATTTCTGGATAAAGTCTGCTCACTAAATGAATAATCCAGTGTTTCCGTTGTTTTTAGAGGACTTGTTAAAAGACTGTGGGGGGAAGAGGGGGGAGGATTGTAGGCTAGATTATGTAAGATGAGGGTCTCAGATAAGATTGCTAATTATTGTGGCCGAGGACGAGTTTAGATCTACTCAGGGGGTTCACTGCTGAAGAGCAATGCTGGACTTTTATTTTGATTGTTTGAAGCTAAATGGCAGGATTAATGTTTTCTTTCCATCTGAGTCTGTCTGCAGGGTTGCTAGTTGGGACCTGAAATGGGCCTGTCTCTGATATTCAGGACTATAGAATATAGATATATCTTTGGCTGCAGCACTAGATTTAAAGAGATCATCGTCAGAAAGAAATACTGCTCTTGTGTGTTTTTGCCAAATGAAATGGGAAAATCTGCTTAGTTGCAAATCTGCTTTACCTTGGGAGAGGAATGTAGTGAAAGGTTTCAATCCAATTGTTGAATGCTTGATCTAAGTAGGGGAGTGGATGAGGTCATCTCATTAGTTGAACATAAATCTGATTTCATTCTTTTGTGTATGATGTCAATTGTGTAGAATAATAAATTTGAATGGGACCAATATACTACCACTACTTATAACTATGACTTTCCATGAACTCAAATGATATTCAAAATCTAGAGGGATTTTGATTTGCTTCTCATGTTCCAGACCCATATTCTTTATGTGTTTATTTATTTGAAACTGTTACTATTGGTTTGTAAAGCGAAGTTTTCATTGTTCTTATATCAATTATTTAATGAATCACTTCTTTCATGGTACTATTTAATGGTTTACTTATCAAACAATGACATTTGTCTTAACTAATATTTTCATATGCTTATTTTAATATCCAATTCATAAAGTCCCTGCTGTTAAAAACACATCTGTCCGATTACTTTCTTTTGTTTTTCAGATTAATGGAAACCATTTTGACTCTTGAATCTTAGAGGCAATGTTTTCAGGAACTAATACTGTATGTCACCTGTTGTTTTATTGTAGGCACTAGACACATAAGTAATCATCTGTTTTCCTTGATCTTGATAGTATACTTGCCTTTTTGTGTATTTGGGCAGGTAGCCACATATAATGACCGTAGGACAGGATACTTGAAAAATTTTGTTATTTTTACCATGTGTGGGTTGTGACTTCAGAGGCTTTTGTTTTTCTATTTCCTATATGAAGGACCATGTAGGTATCAATAATCAACAACAAAAATTATGATTCATCTGTTCATTGCTTATCTTTATTGAAGTAATGTTTTTTATTTTCCAGGCCTTCCTCACGTTCTTGAAAGATTTCAACTCTGGGATGTGTTTGTATGAGTTATCTTTAAGCAGTATTCGACTTTTAATGCTCATTGTTGAACATTATAAAGGTTGTGCTTGTTATTTTTAATGCCCACTCAGTTTCTTGAAAGAATTTTGGGAATTATTCGTTTGAATCATACACATCTGAAGCTTTGTTTCTCATCAACTTATTGATATACAAAAGAAGTGACCAACCAAATTATGAATCGAACTATGATGTAGGGTGAACTGTTATCTCTGACCCTGCCTCAAAATATGGTGTTTGATTTATCCACCTTAAAATTCTACCTTTGCAAGTACTTTCATACTTGAATCCTGTAGCTAGTAAAATTTGTTGTGAAGAAAGCCTAATTGTATGGTATATTTTGATTTCATTACATATTCTGGACTGGGAGTTATAAAATCTAGAAGAGGAAGGCTTGTCATGCTGTTTGTGGGGTAAGTTTCTTAAATTGAGTGTTACGCTTTACTGCACAGCTGATAGGGGTTGGTTTACCTCGTTGCCTTTTTACTCGTGAGAATTGCATAATTTGGTTTTTGATTGAATCCGGGGTAAATGCTGGAAGGGTGGACTGTAATCCCATTGGAAATCTTGCTTATGTTATCGGTTTGCATTGGCCTTTGAATCTGTGGAGTCTCCCTTTGCACTATTTTCTGCTTTTGGCTTTATGCAGGGTGCTATAACACAGTAAATATGTGTTTTATAATTTCACGAATCAGATGCCATATACTTTGGGAGATTTTCATTTTGTTCCTTTTTTCTTTTGCTGGCAGGTATGAAGAGTGTTTCAAATCTGCAGCCTTGTTTGATAGAAATGATGCTAAATGTCAAGTAGTGATTAGTGACAGTTGCATAAATTATGTTTTATGTTTCATTATAATAAACACACGTAACTGTCCATCACCATTTTGACGCTTAGAGTTATAGATTCAAAATTTTATGTGCAATATCGTTTCGGTATTTTGTAAATTTTATATCCCGGCTTTTGGTATAATATGTGGCGGTGAAAGCTGCAATGCGTCCACTAGTCTTATCTCCCCAATCTGAAAAACTATAACAGCTTTTTTTTTCCCCCCTTTCGTTTCTACTGTGCGCTGATATCAAATAGTTTCCTGAAATTCAAGTATCATTAGAGCTCTCTGAGGTTCTTGTCTAAAATTTTAACAAAGTATTTCTTGTAAATATTTTCTAGAGTAAATTATACTCATCTTCCCTTAAGTTTGTGGAAATATAATTCATATCCCTCTAATTATCCAGCTTACACTTATATTTATATTACAGTCACACTCCTCATTTACAGAATATTATTAGTAAACTTAACATAATAACATTTTTGTAATATTAACTGTTTTTAAATAATAAAATTATAAAAATACCTTTATTCACTCTATCAAGTTAAAGGTATTTTTATAACTTTATTAATTAGAAATAGTTAATATCAGAAAATGTCATTCTGTTAAGTTTACTAATGGTGTTCCATAAATGAGGAATGTGATTATAATATAAATACATAAAATTTGACAAGCACAGGAGGTGTGAATGTAAGTTGGACAATTAAAGGGGGTATGAGTTATATTTTCACAAATCTCAGGGAGGTGATTGGTGAGTATAATTTACCCTATTTTCTATGTAAACTTATATATTTATTGAAAATGATTTATACGGTTAATCTGAAGACTGTGGGATTTGGTCCAGGGGTTTTGTGAAATCAAACATGGATGACTCGGTTAGATCGAGCTCTATGTTCTTGGATCAAAGGAAATATGTGGGCAAATTGATGGAATTTTGTTTCAGAGTTGTTTCTTCATGCTTCTATCCGATTTGGTTATAACAATGATAATAAAATGACGAAACAATGGCGATTTTGTCTTCAATATGTGATTTTACAATTCAGTTCCTACTCTCCATAGTTAGTCAAGAACTCTTACCATCTGTAAAGTAAATTTGCTGCTGTGAAAACAACTACCCAATGGAAAATAAGCTTGAAGTCGGTCAGCCATAATCACCTTTTCAGATAAAACCTTGCTTTCTTTGTTCATTTTTTTCAAATTTATTTATTTTGATCGACTGTGATTCGTTAGTCTTTGCTCTTCGCTTTTGGTTGGTCTGATTAGGTAGTCTTTCTTGTTCAAATTGTGGTAAAGGATACAGTCTGCGGTCCTGTGCTGAATGACAAGCAATGACGGGCTTCAGTACATGTTGTTCTTTTATTTGGACACGTTGCTCTCAAATTGAGACTTCGTGAGTAGCATTTGTTAATTTCCCAAAGCTATTTGTCAAGTAGTAGTTTGTTTGGCGGGAGGTCAACTAGTTCATCCCCCAAAGTGGTGGCACTAACTATGCCATCACTGTTGGAGCCTGGGTTGAGTGAATATTGGAGTTGGACGTAGCTAAAGTTGACTAGTTTTAATATGTTCCCTAAAGTTGTGGCACTAACTTGGCTCAGGATTTAACTACTAAACGAACAGGGGATGTTATCTCTAGGAAGAAACTAGGTTATTGAACAATATCATCTTAGAATTCACTCCCAGTTTCTTTAACGAAGATGTCATCTCCTCTTTGCGCTCGCTTTGGTCTTGTAAATGACAATATCTTAAATATTTTATATTCGAGTGTAATATATTAAGAAAAATATTATTTGTACGCATTGTATATGAAACATCATTTCAACTCATACCTTATTTACTATTGAATGAGGTGTAGATCCTACTTGGATCGGGTCCACACCATATTCAATTATGAATGAAGTATGTTAACACAGTATTCTATGTATAATAAGTACAAATAACATAACTTCTATCACAAATGTAAAGTGTTAGCTTAGCTTATTATTGTACTGTTATAGATATTTTTTTAGTTTTTCACCGTTTTTTTTTTTTGTTTTCTAACAAGTGTTAACGAATAAAAAAAATTAAGATGATAACAAGCGCAATATCACAATAAAGACAAATCCAAGAGCCCCCCATTTGTTCATGATGCCGAAATCTTGCTCACATCGGAAGAAATGTTCTCTTTTTTTTAACAGTGAATGTTCTCTTGAGGGTGAAGGTCTCTGAAGAAAAATTTTATGGCAATCGAACTGTTCTGCATTACTGGTATCAGTGTTTCTCAGCGATATGCCTATCTGAGCAGGTGTTTGAATTTTTCAAGTTTAGGATTTTACTCAATTGTGTGGCACCTGCTTGAGTAATACATGTGTTTTCTGGTATGGGAGAGAGACAGACTAAGGTGTGTGTATACTGGTGTAGGCTTTGCATTCCTTGTGTTGTATGATTTCCCATTTCTCAATGGGGTAATCATGACTGCTTATCTTAAAAAATAATAATAATTTTTATACTGAAGAAAGGGTCTTTAGAAGCTTGTAAGATGATCGATACGTTGAAAAGTTTATGGTGCGTTTGGTCTGTAAAAATATTTCCTATTTTCATTTTCTATTTTTATTTTCTAAAAAGGATTTTTATTTTTAGATTTTTAAAATTAAAAAATGTATTTGGTTTGTAAATATAAATTTTGTTTTCAGAAAGTGAAAACAATGAAAACATATTTGGTTTATCTATTTTAATAGTCGCATAATATTTCCAACATCATCACCATCAATGTTTCACCCTCCAAACAAAACCTTGACCTCCATTATCATCACTGCAACAACATCTCCAACATCATCACCATTAAACATCTTCAGCATCATCACCATCAACCAATCACAATTCCAGAATCAAAATCAATCTCAAACCAACCAATTTTAAACAAAACAAAATCTCAAAGTCACTCAAACCAAAATCAAATCACCAAAGCATTAAACCCAAACCAACCTTAGGACCAGAAATAAAGGAAAAAAAAATGAAACAGGAAGGGAAAAGGGGTCGCAGCTGCTGCCACCACCAAGTCCACCACCGCGGCCTAACCCTTCGCGGCCGTGAACCACTGTGCGTTGGGCCACCCTTCTCTCTCTTTCTCTCTCCGCTGTTGCTCAGTTATCAACCACAGCAACGCCTTCTTCCTCAACCTCAGACAGTCATCATCGCAACGACAAGCTTAGCCACCACAGCACCCCCTTCTGCCATTTGCTAGCATGCGGCCAGGGCCTCCGCTTCCGCTTCGTGCTTCGCCATGCCTCAGTTTTGCGTCCCCCGCCTTCCCTCTCTAGCAGCATCACGTCTTCCCTGTCGCAAGCTAGAATGCCACCGGCACGAAACATGAGCTCTGCCAGGGGCGTGGTGGCTGACAGATCTTGCTGCTGTTGATGGAGAAGACAAAGGGAAAGGCATGGGAGAGAGGCTGGTTCTGCTTCTCTACAATTACGAAGCATTGAAAAAAGATGAAAATAAAGGAAAAGTGTCTTTGTGTGATTCAAAGGGGGAAAGACATCATATTTACAATCCCTGCCACTGCGTTTTCAATCTTTTCTCATTTCCAAAATTTCCATTGAAAACATAGGAAATGAGATTTTATCATTTCTGAATTTTCATCCTTTCAGGGAAATATTTTCAGACAATATTTCCAACATTGTGAACCAAATGTATTTTGAAGCTTTATTTCTAGATTTATTGAAAATGAAAACGGAAAAAGTGCAAACCAAACACCCCCTTAGCGATTACTATTTTTCATTTCTTAGGGCATTCGTTAGGAAATCTTTTTTAATGTTTAGGTTCTTGGATTTCATCTACGAGACAATTTTGTGGACATGATAGATTCGTACAAATTTTATTGACAAACTTTTAACACTTTACTATTTTTTTTCTCTCTTATATAGGGGCATTTAGCAAATTTGAACTTATGGACGTATTTGTGATTTTTATTTTGAAGAAAAAAAGAAGGGCAGAAAGGGATTTGTAAATGCTTTTGTTTTTCTTCCAAAATCAATAAATTCGTTTTTGTAATGAGATCATTAAATTCTTATTATGTTCATGTAACTATTTTTGATATTTTATTGTGAAACTGTAATAAGTATTTGTCTACATCCCCTAAAAAGATACTATTTATCAGTTTCATGCTAATTTTTATAGAGAAATATTATTTTAATTTATTTTTATGGGACATTATACTAACACACATTATTAGATAAGCTATGAGATTCAAATTAAGTGAAATTCATATGCAATTCAATGAAAAATATAAGTGTATCGATATAATATGAATCAAAATAATATTACTCAATTTTTTATATTATTTTAATCTCTAGATGTGTACACGAGTTGCTGTCCATTGGACACTCTTGGTCAAACTTCGCTACCCTCCGCAATGTGCATTTCTCTCGAATATATTAAACGTTCAAGGGAGTAACCTCGAATCTTACTTCTCCTAATATAAATAATACAGAGAAAAAAAAGGTTACAGAGAGAATGAAAACAAATCTGTTCGATTTAATTTGCATATGTTATTATTGTCATAAACAGCTTTTAATACGCTAACTGTTTAGAGTAAGCTTGCAGATTATTATAATAAATCTAGTAAAAATTGAACTTAACAGGTTATGTGCTTTACTCCGTAACGATGCTTTGATGTATTTTAATTGTGAAAATCAATAATTTTTTATTTTTTATCTATTGTTAATAAAAATAGCACATATTCGATAAAGTTTAGATATTAATTTGTATATTATTTGTTAGTTTAGGCTATCAAGTTGTACTTGATCTAAGTGATATAATGTACCCATTTTTTATTATCAATAACAAAATTTAATAAAAGAAATAAAATACATATATTCAGAAAAAAATTAAGAGTTGATTTGCATGTATTTTAAATTTTGGGGTAAAGTGTATAATATTTATAATCACGGGGATAATGTGCAAAGTTTTCCATAAATTTATCAATTAAATCAGTAAGGAATCTTAAGAATGTGAAGGAATTGACTGACTTCCCTTTTGCCAGCGCTCTTTGACTTGATTATTTGTTAGACCTTAGTTTATGACAGAACCAACCCTTTTTAAGTAATGAGAAATTGCCATCTTAACTAATGAAAGTAGGTCTGAAGACACTACGATTGAAGCATACTTTACACAAATCCACGCTCGTCGATCAGTAATTACTATTACTAATGTAATAGTTACCACAATTTTTTTTTCTGATCAAATTATTTTGCACTATTTTCTTTTAAATTATTCTCAATATACAATGAAAAAATTGGCTTTTCGGAACACTTCCAATTTACTTCTATCAAAAGTATATATAGAAACCGGCTCTAATTTATTCATTACCACTGTATATTAAGTGTCCTCATTTGTATCACTCCTATGCTACCCTTAATCTTCTATTAGGGCTTCAATGCTTACGTACTTAGTAAATGACAAACTAATTGAAACAATAGTTCAACCCTACAATCACTGGTAAAAGCCAAAAATCCACCAATGGCAAATTCGAATACGAGATGAGTACCAATTGTGAACTGTGAACTACATTGAGATTTCCTCATAATTCAGAAAAATTGTTTTAAATTTAATATTAATTAATATTATTTTTGACAGAATAGAGGCACGTTAAATGTAAATTGACCAGTTCAAGCTATATATATATATACGGGGAAAATATCGCTCAAGAGAATTGATGAATTTTTTTTCTTATGAAATTGCAATATTATAAAATCTGTTATGCATTATTTTGTATAAATATGAATTCTAACAGAGTGTTATATTTCATATTTAATTAAATTTATAACTTATTTAAATTTTATTTCATTAGACTTTTAATTCAAGTTAAATATTATATTTAAGGTAGGCATGTTTTATATTATGCTAGAAGTCTAATTATAGTTAATTTTTGTGTTTAAAATTAATTAATACAATCATTAAATATAAATTTTCAATATCATAGTAGCAATGTATTAATTGCAAATATAAAATAAGTTGTCAATTAAAGGCATTTACAGATGTCACAAATGAAAATAACAAGTAAAAAATAACAATAGATAATTGAGATGCTAGTACCCAATTCTTAATTTAAGTTTAAAAAATTATAGAAAAGACTAACTATTAGAATGACCTTAAGCATATTTTAGAAATAATATAAATAAAAGCAATTAATATGAGTGTTAATAGACAAATGGCAGTGAAAATAGTCACCCCTTATAAACCAAATTTTTACACTTCTGTTGAAAAGAATTTGAAACGAACATACATTTTTTTTTTTTCAAATGCAAGCTGTTTGGAAAGTATACGTGGTTAAGCATTTTGGAAAATGGACTTGAACATGATATTTTAAAATAATAATAATACCTTTTTTTATACTAAAAGAGTTTTTTTAGCAAGCGAATTTAAGATTTTAGGTGATAATACTTAAGTATTGAAATTTTCAATAAATTGAAACGGGTGCACTCTTTGAACAAGGAAAAAAAACTGTAAGGCAATAATTGTTTGCAGATAAACCAAATCAGGGGCAATTGATGGCTTGAGCATTGTTTTTCTTAAAATGTTATTCAATAGCACATGACATGATTCTACTAATTTCATTTTTGGAAATTTTAACTAACTTGAGAGCAGCATGCAAAATAATTTAATTGAATTAGAGTGAATCATGTTATTAAAATCTGTTTAATAAATCAGAATACATGCAAGTATAGACACACAGCAAGCACAAAAAAACAAAAATAGACAAACACGACAAAAATGATTGTGATATTACCTGCTGGAAAATTAAATAATAATTTCATAAAACTGAAGTAGAAAGCAAAAGACATATAAATTGGAGTAACTGTAATTTAACATGTTCAAAAATTGAATAAAAACTAGAAGAATGAGAGGAACCATATAAAATTTTAAAAATATAGTTATAAAAAATATGTAATTTTCAAGTATTTAATATATTAAAATTTAATGACATAATTTTCCTAACTTTTCAACTTTTAATAAGTACTTCTAAGATACTACGTATTAGCTGAATTCATAATAATAAAAAAAATATTTCAATCGAACAAAATGAATATTCATTCGTGACGTGTAACAATCATGAGTGGGGCCACATGGCTAAGTGCTTTTGGCTCTGTTTGGCTATGTGTCGGTGCATTCTCTCTCACCGCGTTAGCCAATTATATAAAAATCGGAATAAATACAACTCGTGCCTCTTTACCACTTGAGTAATAATAATCTTTTCCATGAAACTAACGCCAAAAAATCTATTAAGCATTTAAATTACAAATAAACAAAACTAAGAAATTGATGAAAGAGGGGTCAATCTCATCATCGTGATTCCAAGTCCAAAAGTGGTAGACAGAAGTTGAAGAGCTACGCTGACAAAGGTACAAGGAATCGTTTTCTTCTCACCGGTTTGTATGCACAATCATTTGACTTTCTTTGTAAACCAGCTTTATTTTTTATTATTTATTATTAATATCGGTATATAATTATATTTTAAACTACTATCATCAATGCTATGTAAATTATATTTGAATATTGTGTGAAACTTTATGTCACGCAACTTAAGAATTCGTTCGAATACTTTAACCCACAAAAAAGAAAAAAATTGTTCATATAAGAGTCCTCTTTTAATTTTTAACTGCAATCAATTTTTTTTCGTCAGAAAGTGTTTAATTCACTGATAAGTTGATAGCTTTCATTCAGATTAATTTACTTGCACTTAAATTTATCTTCCTTTTGTTCACATTAGGCATTCCTTCTACGGAAAAATATCATATAAATTTTTGGAAAAAGATACATGCAATGAGAGAAAAAAATCAGAAAATATTTTTGACGAAACATTTAAGTTCCTTTAAATTATGGATCATAAATTTTTAGCAATGTAAAGTAATGGATAACCAAACCTAACACGATTATAGTCAGTTGAGTTCCTTAAACATTTAGTCGAGATTCAATTTTTATCGATGTGTATATAGAAGATCTCGTAATCAAAGAAACTCACGTTTATAAGCTTCACATCTCAAGAAAATTAGTCACTTTTTCGAGACGATGAATACTCTTGATTCATCTAAAAAATATAATAGATGAAAAATCTCTTAACTACTTGTTCTGTATTTTAATATAATTATCAGCATAAAGTATTATTATACAACCATTTTTCTGATTAATTATCATACAACTATGATATATTATGCTATCAAGTTTTTTTGTACTCTTATTATAATTATCTCAACTATTGTGTAAAAATAAGGTTGATGATATAAAATATTTCATGAAAGCAGTAATTTAAACAAGCTTCCTTATATTTTATATGAATTTTGTGAAACTCTAGTTTATAATTATTTCCCTATATTTCTATCTCATTCAATAAATAATTGTTATAGTTTATTACTTCTACTTCGTCATTTTATATTTTTAATTATTTATTTTAGCTCGAAACCTCAGTAATAATAATAATAATAATGATAGTAATAATAATAATAATAATAATAATAATAATGATAGTAATAATAATAAAAGAGAACATGGCTTGTTAGCAACTTAAAAGAGGAACAAGAACCAACCAAGAAGAAGAATCCCAATTCCATCTCCATTCCCAATTTCCGTCGTGGAAACAAACTATTGAAGAAAGAAAGAGAGTGGTGATGGTGTGTGGAATAAAGTCAAATTCTATCTCTTGAAGAAGAACATGCAGCTTCAAAAACAAAACAAGAGCCCCAATTTGCTTTCTTCTATTTCCTATTTCCTCTCTTTTTTCTACCTTTACCAATAAAAAACACAGTTTTAACCCCCTTCGTCTTCTTCCATCTTCACTTTTCTTTCTCCAAGATCAGATTTTTCTTTGACCCTTTTCCTCTTTAGTCACAATCCCACCCTCCACTCTCTCACCCACTTCACCCCCCTTTTCACAAATCGATTGCATGCTTCGTCTTCTTTCTTTTGTGTGCGTATGTGAAGAAGAAGCTGTTGTTCTCTGTGCTGTGAGATCGGATTAGATCTTTGGTGTCGGTGTCCGATCGAATCAGATGTCGCCGTCGAACAACTTGCAGAACGGCGGCGGCGGAGGTGGCGGCGTTAGCGGCGGCGGGGTGAATTATATTGAGCATCAGGTTTCTAAACTGGACACTCTTGCCGGTGTTGCAATTAAGTATGGGGTTGAGGTATACCTATTTTTTTCTTTTTGTGCATTTGTTCTTTTGATTCTGAACTTGAAGTGCCTTAAAATTGGTAAAGTTTTTCCCTGTTTTGATGGGTTTCATGGGGTCTTATTTTATTTTGTTATTTTTTTAATTTATTTTTGGAGTATGCAAAATTGGTGTTTAGTTCACAGGGTTTTTGGTTGGATGAGAACAAGATTTAGATTTTGCGTGCTATGTTGCCATTTTAAGAAATTCTCTATATTTTTTGGAGTGGTGGAGGGATTATGTATTTTGTTTTGTTTTGTTCTTTTGCCAGTGAGGTGATCTGAAGGAACCATTGGAGTTAAGTGGCTCAATTTGTCCATCAGGGATTGATAATTCCCGGCACTAACAGACAGCATTTTGTTGATAGGGTTTTTGAACTTTTGATATGGTTCTTGACTATTTGATCAATGATTTATTTTGATGTGGTTCTTGACTATTTGATCAATGATTCATCTCCTTTGAGTTACATTCTAAAGTTTTAGGATATCATTGGTGATTAGGGGGAACGGCTACGGAGAGGGGAACAATGATAGGAATGAAGGGTTTTTGGTTTTAGCAGTTTTGTGTGAGAAATGGTGGGAAAGTAGGAACAAAGAACTTGTTTTCTTCTGCCCCTGCTTTCTGTGAATGTATGATGAGAGGAGGGATGTCTGTTCTTAACTTCATGCAATCTCCAACCACTTTTTCTTTCTGTCAATAATTTAAAGCATTACAAGAACCAACCAATTTATAGTTAAAGATAATACATTATCTTTTAGATATGCTAATGCATCAGATTAGATGTCTGCATAGTGCGGAAAAGTGCATACAGGTGACAATTCATAATTGTTTGAGAATACATAAGCCTCACCTTTTGTTGTTTAAGAGTATGTAGGATCATCAAGTATGTTAATTTCCTTCTGAATTGATTACCATAAGTGTTTATTATTTGAGGATTTTGTTATCTCTCATCATTATTTATAATGTATTGATACTATAAATGGGTTCGTACTCTTGTTATTTTAGCAATGAGGCATATCCTGGAATTCCTTGTGATCAGAATTCTTTGTAATTATTCAGGTAGCTGACATCAAAAGGATGAATGGGTTAGCCACAGATCTTCAAATGTTTGCACTGAAGACATTGAAAATTCCATTACCAGGAAGACATCCACCGTCTCCCAGTCCCAGTCCCAGTCTGCCTAATGGACATGCCAAGTTGGGGTACTGCAATACTCACTTCTTCTAATTCTTTTTACCCTTGTCAAGGTGCTAGAATTTTAGAATCTTTTTCAGGGATGCTTTTGCAAGCATGTATAGTACATCATCCACCCATAACCTATTCCTTTTAGAGATTGATGGCAATTCTTGTGATTAGTTATCAGCTATTGTATGCTTCTGGTTCCCATTGAAAGCAGCGTAATTTAAATATTTTTTATCTTCTTCATTTTGATGTTGTTGTTGTGAATTTTGATTGACTTTGGGTATAAATTTGACTTGCATATTCTACTAGTCCTTTGTATTTGACTTTTGGTTGCTCTTCACATTTTAGAATTGATTACAGAAACCTTTATACTGAGTATATTAGGTACAGTGAATATAATTGCTCATCAGTGTAGTTTAAGATTGCTGTTACTAGACACTAAAGCATTTATGTGGATTTAAAAATTTGCTGGATCTTGCAAATCTCATTTTTAAGTGAAACTTATTGCAGAGGTAATAGCACTGAGAGAAGAGCCCCGCACATAGGTCAATCTGGCATCAGGGAACCTTTGCAGTCCTTGAGGCTGAAACCACCCCTGCAGAAGGTTTCTCCAGCTATGACCATTTTGCAGAAATACTATGGACTCGGACCTTCCAACTCCAGAGATACATCCGAAACAGAATTGGCAGTTTATACATCTGGTAGTTCAGATCATTCCAGAGATGAATGGCTTCCCAAAGCCTCACCAATTTCTGACCTGCCATCACACCATTACCCCAAGTCAACTAATTTAGTGTACGATTTACTGACTGGGGATGATGAAGTGCATGAGTACATGCCTCTTGCAGATTTCGGAGATGGAGGATGTGAGAAGTCTGATGAGAAATCTGTCCGCAGACGTCAGAAGGCTGAAGTTGATGGTGGAGCTGTTACGCCTGAAAAGATTTTGAAGGAAGGAATTAGTGGGGGATCAAATGGTTTTTCTTCAACTGGAAAAGCATTATCTATGAGGCCAAAATCAGCTAGTCGAGCAACGTTGTTTCCCGAGTCAGAATCAGGATGGTTGGATTCTATTCCAGTGGGGATGGGAGAATCGATATTTACTGATTCACTTTCCGGAGTGCGCAAATCATCTAGTGCATCAAGCCTCAGAGAGCAGGAAAAGAACAGTTCAGCAGCAGCCTGGCCAACCGCGATGTGGAATTTGAAACCAGACCTGCAAGCAGCCATCTCTAAACCTATCTTTGATGGCTTACCTATCCCAATAACTGGCCGCAGGAGCAAAGCTGCCCTTGATTAGTGCAGTTTATTCGCTTGGAGCAACATTATTCTTTTTGACCCTATACAAACATAAATTGCAGCAAGATGCAACTCTTTTGGGTAAGTAGTAAGCCTTTGCAAAGATGAAACAAACTACACGGTTAGGATATTTATTCCAGGCATAGAGTAACAAAGGGATGAATGGCCTCCCAAAGCTGCAGCAGCTGAGGAAATGGTGCATGAAACTGGTTTCTGTCAAATGCACCAACAATATAATATGGTTGTCCCACCTGGATTATAAAAGTTACTTACATATTGATAGTCTCATTTGTTAAATGATTGGATCATGCAAGCAAAAGTCATTCTGTCCAGTGAATTGTATCATGTCCATTATATTTGTGTATGTATTTATGATTTTTTATTTTACCTTTTCCTTGAGACCCTGTATACTGCAATGACATAAAATTTGTGCAAACCATGTTGCATGGGCATTATATTAATGTCTTTTATGACTCCACTACAATTATTCGGATGATGGTGCATTTTAACAGCCGTTCAATCAAACTATCTGTTAGATCTTGATTTCTCATTGCTAATCGGTGTCCTAAAATAATTGATGCAATGATTTTTGCATTAGTCTTGAATTAGAAACATGTGATTAATATATGAGAACACTCTGGCATTGTCAATCCAATCGTGCCTATATAAACCTTTGACAATGCCCATGTAATAAAGTAGGGCAGGTGCATTTTAGACATAAATGTGCAGTCCAAGACCATAAACAAATAAAAGCAATAGTAATTATTGTGGAGAAGATTGGTAATGAATGCTTTTTTGGTGGAGAAAAGCAATGCTAAGAAATGATTTGTTAGCAACTAATTCTAATGTAGGAATTAATAGACATGCGTGCTCCCCGTTTCTATAGCACGTGATTACGACAGCGCACATGACTGAATCACATTGCCGACAAGCTGAAAAGGATGGCTGCTGTTGAATATGAACCATGTGGCTCTAATTAGGATAGCGATTTAATGGAGGAAATTCTAAGATATGCACATGTTTTGGTAAAATAATATTTGGACTTAGCATCTTAAGATTTACTACTGTTGAGTGCCAAATATTCCATTGGAATCTAATTGAGTGGCCTAGGACAAATTGGTGAGCATTGCACCGGATGTAACTGATTTTTATTTAGATTGACACACAAGAAAATCAAGGGGAAAAAACCTGGCTTCTGAAAATTTTTAAATTTAAAAATAGCAGTATATTCTCTCTTATTTCATACATACAACGAGCCATATCAAACACAATAACCCAAGGTTCATTTGAAGGGAAAAACTTTAGTCGTATGATTCATGCAATCATGCCCAACCAAGTAACACAGCCAAAAAAGTTAAATCGAACAGTTCACATGCAATTAAATATTTTTCAAAAAGGAATGTTCCCACAACATTAACTTAACTGAATTCTACATTTGAATACTTCAAAAGGTAGCCCACAATCTGTAACAAAGCTAACAGATTTTCAGCTCTCAAGTTCGCTACAATGCTATCGTTCCCGCAGAGAAAACAAAGTCTTTTTTTTTTTTTCCTTTTATAGATGTTAGGCTTACCACCTATTTTTAGGTGGTTTCACTTTATAAATACGAACTATCCAATTCTGGGTAGTGAACGCCTCTTCCAAGTACTCAAGCTTTATGTCCTTATTTCCAATTTCAACTCCTCTAGCACGATCAAACCTGTCATTCCATGATGCAAACGATTATAAATGAAAAAGGTAGATCACTTCGAATTTCAAACAGAACATATTATATAAAGCATACACACCATTCACAAATGTCAACCATGCTAATTTCAAAACTTCAATCAGGGTTCATTTAGGTCCATGGACAAAGGACAATGCTAGGTGCACATCATCTCACATCAATGTCAGGTGGCAGAATCAGTGTGTACAAAACAAGGTGGGAATAGCTATACTCAGATGGTGAACAGTGAAAACTGTACATAAAGTGATGTGTATGTGTTGAGTGTTGGGGCCGAGGGGGACTAAGATCCATATTCCAAGCCTTTATTCAAAAGGGGTAGGTGAGAATGTTGCAAGATACACCAAGTTATTAAATCTTTAACAGGCTTGCTATAAAGCATTAATTTGAACTAATGGGACTAACCGTCGAGAGCTTTTGGAACTAATCTCAAGCATTATATGGGTAGGTCAAAATCTATCTGCCTATTCGACTGAGTATTACATGGGATACCCTAATCTCAAGCAATTTGACTTATAAATGATATCTAACAAGAATTAACAGAAACTTATCTAAGTCCAGTAGTTTGATAAAGTATTTTGGATATTTTTAATAATAAACATATTTTCCACGTAGCTAATCAAGTCATGGATTCATCAAATACCCCTGTCAAAAAACCACTTGCATATATAATTGGACCTCTCCCTCTTAAATCTATCATAGGGGTGTGCATATATAGATTCTAAGAACATCAGCTTCATATATGTCTGTCTATAAGGATACATAAAAATACCAAATGTTTATTTTTGTCTCTGCTAACATGCATATTACTACAAAATTAGTATTGGGTGCCCATTAGTAAGGACCCCCAAAATTTATGCTGTGCCAGTATGTATTAAGATCATACCAAGTGACAACGATAAGAGTTACGGGACTTACCCAGGCGGTTTGCCATATTCTGTAGTCAGCTCCCCAAAACGATAGTAGGATAGTTTGTACCTAACAATCACAGATGAAGAAAAATATAGTTGACTCACCATGTATCAATTCATCACATGCCATTATATATAAAAGAAATATCAGCAGACAATATTATCCTGAAGCATGTTCTTCCTTTTTCCCCCTTTCTCTGCTTCTTTTGTTTTGTTTTTTTTTTAAAATAAAACACAGTAACCCAAATAGCCTGGCTGTAGAAGTAGGTTGAAGGACTGTGTAACAATTCCAATCTATCTAAAATTTGAATGCCCTGAGGGCACAATGCACCCTCACTCATGAATTCATCCTGTCAAATGTAAACCATATTTTCATTCCAGACCTAAATAGACTTGTATGCATGTAGACTTGCTGGGACTTCAACAATGGTTCAAAAAAGCCATGCCTCTGTATTAGTTGAAAGAAACTTACATGAGACAGTTCAACATCTTGGGAGCTGCACCTTTATCTACACGATACTCTCCATTGACAAGGTAGTCAGGTTCCCTAATTACAGGGAAAACTCCACCACCAATTCTCACCATCCACAGAAATCTACACAAATTATGAATATCTTTAGACAAATGTTGTAATCACTATAGCATGCAACGTATTGCAATATTTACTAAAATGATGAAAATAAACTAATGATAAACATGTTAAAAAAGAGGAAATGTCAATATCTAAGACATGATCAATGAGTGAATATTTAAAATATTTATAAATGAGGAAAATTTAGCAATAGAAAAATCTAGCACAATGAACTACCTCATTCAACCACACTATCATTATCCCTAAAAATAATTTTGTTTGCCACAAAGATGGAAACTATAAATCCACGAGACAGAGAAATAGGCTCAACCCAAGTTTTCCTCTAGCCTTGTTTTCATAGAAATATGTCACCAATATGCACCAACTTGATTGGATTCCCATAAAAAATTTTATTTTCTAGACAGTATGAAGTCTTGCATTCAAAACAGGTTTAAAATAGGAGCGTAATAAACATAGCAAAGCATGAGGACAGACTGAAAAAAAATTAATTTCTGAAGATGAAAATGACCAATCACAAAAATAAAGAAAGATTGAAGCTACCTACACGATTCTGGCACTCACAAGAGTGCAACATAAATGGCTCTAAGTTCAGTTGACAACACTAAAATCTGTTATATGCTCAACAACTCAAATAAAGCCACCTCTGTAGGTGCTGTGCAAAGATGTGAATGCAAGTGTAGTACGAGTTAAAAATAGATGTTTAAAAGCAAGATATAGTACTCCAGATGGTCTTACTTATTAATATCATCAGAAGAATAACCAGTAACACCACCAAACACAACTAATACATAGTCAACATCAAGCGATCTCATTATCTCATAAGCCTCGTCTTCATAGGACGACATTGCACGCCCAACAGTTGCTATGTGTGTATTATTCCATGTATTATTGTCAACAATAACAGTTCTGTTTCCCATGGCCGTGATTTGATAGCCATAATCCCACCATGACATCACCTTGGCATCAGGCGGAGTATTCTGGCGAAGCCAAAAGTAAGCCTCACGATAATCATCAAAGATGACCCTGTTACCATGGGCCCCTCTTGCAGCCAAGACAATTGAAGGTGATGAGTAGGCCTCTGATGTGACCCAGGTACAGTGAATAGCATATCTACTGAGTAGATAGAAAGCACCAAGAAGTAACACAATAGCACCATTTCTTTGGAAGGGCTGGGAGTTATCAACTACACCCTGCATGTACGCAATCATACTATTTTAGAATTGTCAGACCACCAAAATACTGAAATGCATTGCAGAAAATAAGAGACAAAAACACTACTACCGTAAGATTTCTAGTTGGCAAAAGCTGAAGTTACAAACTATGGCATTGCTGTTGGCATGAAAGAACATGGCAATTACCATCCTATTGTTGGCACTACTTATCTGAGTGATTTACCATTGAAAAATATCAAGCAACAACAAATTCATATTTCCTATTTACTCAACTAGTTCCCTTGAAAAATCCAACCTTGGAAGAACCCTTTGTAGTACTTGCTCCTTTACTAGAACCACTTGGAGCTGCTTGGCTTTTGGCCCTCACCAAACGAGTCAAATTCTTCACAGTTGCAGAAACTGCTATAGCACTAATGAGGCACACAGCAGGGGTAGCAACAAGAATTAAACGAACCATCACACCAGCAAAATACATGCTTGTAAGGCCATACATAACTATAAAGATTGTGGCATCAGACAAGCGCTTGAAGCAAAAATAGAGCCCAGCAGGGAATAGGAACAGCAGGATATGGAAATCAAACATGAAGGATGACCAAGCCGTTGGCTGATGCTCAGAGACAGATGCAATAATCGGAATGTGATCCTTAGCATATGTTGGATCAAGCAAGGAGTAAAATCTTCCCGTCCAAGGAGAAATATAGCCAGATGCTGTACCTACTCCCAAAGCAATGGCCCCAACACTAACTGCACAAGTTACAGTGATCCTCAAAAATGCTTCAAACAATTTTGTGTCGCTTAGCAAATGCCTCACCCAATCCAGGAAGAAAAACACCTGCAAAAACAGTCCAAATTAGAGTCACAAGAAGACCTGCATGCTAAAGTCATCAAGCAAATCTACTGATGCACAGATAAAGTAGTATCCACCATATAAACACACATCATCACAATGTTTTGTTGTAACAGAAATCAATTCATAATCCTAACTAAGCGGACATAACTTCAATTTCAATAATTTACAATGGCAATGCATTAACTGAAAATGAGACTATGAGAGTAAAGTGTAGGAATTTAAGATCAAATCAAATACTTTACAATGGAACAGAGTTTTTTTGTACATGAAAAAAAAAAACCGGCTAAACCAGCTAGGTCATAAAAGCATCCGTAAAAAGTAATTTCTTCAAATACAAACATAGAAGCCCTATAACTAACAAACAAGTGAAACAACGCCAAACACACGTCACTTCAGATCTGCAAAGTTTTTATCATTTGATCACATCCGACCCCAACTCCTTATCCACATACCTACACTTCCAATTATGCCACCTACTCCACATGTGAAGTTATGTGCACACACACAAGACGTGTACTAAGTAATATTCAATTCATAATTATAATTCTATAACCATGGTTTTAAATTGCAGTGGTCTCTACCACCACACCACAACAGCAATTGCAGTTGCATCAGCTGTATTTTTGCCACAGTTTCTCACTTAACCAGAATGCAACTGCAATTTAAAACCAAAACTATAACCAACTAATAACTAACAACATAGTAACAAATTCGTTAAAAAAATCCTCTGCTATGCCACACGCACAAATCAATTACCAATTCAACAACAAATTGCAAAAACCAACAAAACAAAACAAAAAAAAATCAACCTGCAGCAAGAAAAACACTCCCATGGCGGCCATGTGCTCCCCGGACTGCACGTGCTGGAACCCCACAAACCTAATTTGCATTGCAAGTAACATCCCCAACACATACATGCAATTGTAAGCCACATACAACCTCATCGAGTACCTCCCAGTGACCAGCAACACCAACACATAAAGGGGCACCAAGTTAATGATAAACACATAACCACCCCAAGCCGAAACCATGTAAAAGTACCCAAATGCAGAGGCCAGAGCCCAAGCCAACGACCCAGTATTCACCGCCTTGACGAACAAGTAAAACGTCAACAAAAGTGCAAAAATCGCAACACCCTCGTTGTCATAGGAACCCGCCACAGACCTCGAAATGTAGCCGGGGCAGATCGCGATAAGCGCGGCGGCGACGATTCCGGCACCGGAATCCCAAATCTCCTTGCCGAAGAAGTAGGCAACGAGGGTCGTGTTGGAAGCGAAAAACGGCGCCGTTAGGACGCAGACCTCGCGGATGTGGACGGCGAATCGGAGGAGGTGGAGGAGGCGGTAGAGGGCGACGGCGGTGATCATGAGGCCAGGGTAGAGGGTTCCGCCGATGATGCGGCCGAGTGGGTACCAGCTTTCTGAGTCGAACCAGTTCCAGAACTCGGAGAAGCCGTTTTGTGTGAGGTAGAGCGTGGTGCGGTAGTTGAAGTAAGGGTCGAACTCGTGGATCATGGATTCGTAGCGGAGGACGCTGAAGAGGCGAGTGATGAAGGCGAGGATGTAGATTAGGGTCAGGACCGTGACGCGGATCAGGAGCTCTTGTTGCTTCGTTTTGAGTTTTAGGGTTTTGGAGAGTGAGAAGTTGTTGAGGAGATCTTGCGCCATTGATGATGGTGATCCGGGCTTTGAGGTGGCTGCCATTGCTGGGGACTAGAACTGAGGTGATTTGATTGCGGAAGTGAGGAAACGTGGAGTGTAGAGTGTTTTAGGGTTGTCGGATTTCCATCGAAAATTTGGGATTTTCTCGCGAAAATGGGAACCCTAGTGTGAGTGTGAAGTGGTGTAAGAGAGGACGGATCTGAAACGAGGAGGAGAAGGGAGAGAGACAGAGTACTCAGAGTCAACGAATATGAAAGTGGTCTGAATCCAAAGGCCATGGGGAGTATTCCTATTCCTATTCCTTTTCCTATTCCTATTCTAATCCTGGGTGAAGGATACAGAATCCATTGTGTATGTACCAAACAGGACACTAAATATGCCACGACTTGGTCCAAACTAAAGATTTTACATGGTGCTTTTATTTATCGACTAGGAGTTCAGTTAATTCAGCACTAGGACAAGAGACTAGCCCCTTGTGGCAGTGTTTTTGTTTTTCAGGACCACAGCTCTTTAGCTGTACAGCACGAGGCCCAAAACACTGAATGAAATGCCGAACAACGCGACAATGCTGCCATATTACATTGACGTTCACAACAAAAAAAAATGTGGGGGACACTTGTTTGGATGCACTCATTAAGGTGGTCGGAACGGGAGAGATTAATCATACTTCGACTGTGCGGAGGATGTTTTGTCAGAGTTCTTTTGGGCCTCACAAATCTATGAATGGACAACATAACTTGGGGTCTGGAGTGTCACAACCTATAACCCCTGGCCTGTTAATATTTAGGCTTTCAGATGTATAGAGCTTTTTTGGGCTTAAGAGAGATTTGTGTATGTGCAACAAGTTGGTTGTTAGCCGAAAGAAAAAGGAAAAACCACGTTGGTATTAATCGGTGTTTTTATCTTAAAGCGATTGGGAGTAATGCGATTTGTGCATATACAACAGAAGTATATATCATCAGGATTGCTTGCATTTGACAACTGTGCCACTGTGCTGGTACGATCTACAAATTCCCAATGTTGTTTGCATCAAACAATTAATTAGCGCATATAACGTATATGCTGTAAGATGTTCCGTCTTGATCAAAACTATTGCAATGATCCGACAAGAATTAAGGTATTCAGTTGCCTAAGTATTCATTGCTCTGACCATCTATCATAAGTTACCGGTAGATTTTATGATAGACCTCAAATGTTTAGATTCATTATAAACCTCCTATTTATTAATCATTGAATCAAACCATTCAATAAAAATAATATTTACCTAATGACTAATAATAGAAGATTCATAGCAAAACCTAAACATATAACATCCACCTTATAATTTGCCTAAGGTACCAAATAGTTATGTACCACTCGAGTCAAGTGAGTGCTAGTGACATTAGCCGTGGTCGTGTTTACCAATATTCACGAAATTTATCACGATGAACATAATATCAGAGGACTACATAACTAACCAACTTCGCAGAGGCGGTAATTTGAAGTTGTTCGAAATTGACTGCAAAGGATATATGTGTTTACAAATCGGGCCCACAAAAACTGTTAAGGGACCGTATCAATCAAACTTCCCGGAAATTAAAGAGCATCTTGAATTACTTCTTATTTTGATGCACCTCTCAGCCTTTTCTTGAAAAAAAGGAAAAATAGCCCATTGCTATCAATGGGAATCAACTGTTTTGACCTTGTTATAGACAATAAAAAAAAAACAAAATGGTTTGATAAAATTATATGAGAACCGAAACTATTGCACCAAACCCCTCTGCTTGAAAATTTCTAGCATGGCAGCTCCAATTTTAGCAGGTGACTCCACAACTGTGACCCCGGCTTCCTTGAGGGTCTTAATTTTGTCTTGGGCAGTACCCTTGCCACCCGACACAATAGCTGCACAAGCCAGCACAAGCATAATTAATATCATACAAAAATGAAGCAAAATCAGCATGTCACCAAAAATTTTGTCATGACAAGTCTCATTCTAGATTCAGCTGTTACAAAGTAGTGTCGTGTCCAGTTTCATATGTCTATGCCACATAGCATGCAACTAACATTGCAGCATTCAAGATTAACCAAAAATATAGGTCAGAAACTGAAAACAACATAAGCACGTGCATCATACCACCTAATACTTCAAAAGAAGCTGAAATGCTATGTCCTATTACAGGTTATCAGTTCCAAGAATTACAAATAATCTAACCTCCAGCATGGCCCATACGACGGCCCGGGGGAGCAGTTAATCCAGCAATAAACGCAACAATAGGCTTCTCACTTCCACTTTCCTGTACAGTCAGTCATTCATAAAATTAACTTAGGAACACATGAAAATGGTCCTTTCAAATAACAAATAACAATATGATAACTGAGAATGCATGTGTGATCTTTTCTCTATATATCTAGCACAAATATCACCAGGTAATGCCTTATAAACATCCAACTTCTTGTCCACCAAAAGAAGAAAATTCACATCTAAGGATAACAGTATACAAGACTTCTAGTCTCTAGCCTTAAAAAGTGATTTGATTTTGAATATTCATTTATAGAGAGATCCACAAACAAGTTATATGATTTGATGATCATTACCTCAAACACCCTGACGGCATGCCATACTATTGAAGAATACACCAGAGGTGAGAACATGGTTTCAAAATGCAACTAATGTGCAAGTTGACAAGCAGATTAATAGCAAAACAGGACATGCATAAATATGTTGGATAAAGAAGAGATCATTTGCTAGTGATTGCCTATTCACATTATGCCAAACAGAAGTAAAACACATCACGACTTCATTTAATACCCTCAAAAACCTCCATAGTGCATGACTTAAAAGCAATTGGAGTGGAGTACTAATGCAGCAAGTTGTACTCAGATTACAGTTTAGCATAATGTAAATACTTTCTTCTGAATTAAAAGTATAACATAAAAAACATATTACACTACTTTAGTTGTGTACCTTCCTTACAAGACCAACGAACATATTTTAATTTATTGCATACTGATAATTAGGTAGAAGACAGAAAACCTGTGAACAGATAATACATTAAAAATTAACCTTAATTAGTGCAGCAGCATCCTCTTCAGCCGTCCCTCCAATCTCTCCAATAAGAACGATACCTGAATTACACCAACAAAAAGTAATGATAAATGGCCCTATCCCATTAATCCTACAGGAACAATTCACTGCACAAAGATACTACTCACAGAAGACAACACCCAGAATTAGTTGACAAACAAAACATGCAGTAGTATTCAGACATAAAATAAAATATGTCAAAGTACCTTCTGTCTGCGGATCCGGTAGGAATTTCTCAAGGCAGTCAACAAAGTTTGTTCCATTAAAGGGATCTCCTCCTATACCCACACAAGTGGATTGTCCAAGGCCAACAGCAGTCGTTTGGAAAACCTGAATAGTTAGAAACAAACATATGGTTTATCCTTGGGTAACCATCGTTACTGTATGAATAAAAAAGAACTTCAATTTTCAAATGGTAATAACTCCCAGAAATAAGCCAGTAATTTGACAACAAACAAGAATCAGTTATTTTCATTCTGAAAGCTCCAGTTAAAATTTTAAAAAGATGTATGTTCAGAATTCCTCAAAGCATAAAATGTCAGCAGAGTGAGCAAGAAAAGTGATCCAAAATAGATAATAAATATACATGTGAAATGTAGGTGGAAAAGCAGCATGCCCATCTTTGACTTAAGAAGCATCACATAACATATACACAACTATATCCAGTACAGTGTGTCAGTATTTTCTTTTACATAAAACAAAGACATCATTGCCCATGAGAAAAACAAAAAGAACTCAATTCAAAGAAATAAATCTCGTCAATACACAAAAGTGAACCTCATCAACTACTATAACAAAATAAATAGTTGTCCAGACATCATAATTAGGACTCACCGCTTCATATGTCAAGGTACCAGAACGAGAAACAATTCCAACGCGGCCAGGTTTATGAATGTAGCCAGGCATGATTCCAATTTTACATTCCCCGGGCTTGATGATACCAGGGCAGTTTGGTCCTATCAGACGTGTTTTGGACTGCTGGTTAAGGGCAGCTTTAACTCGTACCTGGGGTAAATAAATAATAACTTCAGCAGCATTCATTTCAGCAGCAGTGAGCAAAATGTAAACTACACTAGTGCTTAAGTGAGCTTAACTGGCTAGCCCAAATTCAAACAAAAGATTTCATATGATAAGATTTTGAAATTTTGTCCATTTTCTCAAAAGCAATAATGCAAAATCAAAGGTATGCAGTTAGCCATCTAATCTTAAATGAATAAACAAACAACTACCAAACCTAATAATAGAACCACAAAGATTTCAAAGACTAAGCAATATGAAAACCTCTACATGTAATAACATAAACCTACCTTGTATAAATTAAAAAGAGACAACAAAAAATTATATATCAAACATAAGTGATTATACATAAGTTCAAATGAAGTTTTCATAATATAGGATGTTGGTGCGTTTGGATGAGCCTTTTTTTTTTTGTGGCTTAAAATCATTTTTTTTCTGCATAAAAAAAGAAACTTTTCATATATTTGGATAACTTTTAAAAAATAATCAGAATCTCAACATAATCAGTTTTTAGTCTTTTTTTTTTTTGCCGAAACTAAAAATGGTAGATTCTGGAAAAAAAAAATAAGTTTCAAATCTTTCATTTATGTATAAAATTTAAATTTCATAATCAGTTTTTTATAAATCTGAAACAAATGCATGGTTCACAATGCCAAATTAAACATACAATAACAAACTTTTTTACACAAGGTGGGGTCTACTGCATAAATCGAACACACCATGGTGTCTTAACATTAACCATGCTAACCATTTGAAAAAAAAAAAAAAATCTATGAAGCAAGAATACATCATTCGAGTGTCATGTCATGTACACTTGTCAGACAAATCTCAGTATTGAATCTTGTATGAAACATATACTGCACACGTCTATACAGCAAGGCCATTTAGAATTTGAAAAAGGAAATAACACACAAATCCTAAGTGTTACGGCCTATACAAAAGCTGGCCCAATACCGTTAAAAGGCCCAACGGGGAATCAAGGCCCAAACGGCAGAACATGGTTACCAAAGCCGAAAGTCGTACTACTGGCACGGAGAGCACCATTCAAGGCCTCCGAGCTGGGATGTCACAAGTTCGAGGCCTGAACCCGAATCTCCTAAAACCATTAACCCACGTTCTCATAACCAACCATGCCCACTAGCCACGTCCCGAAAATCAGGGATGCATGGTTCCTATTTAAAGGGTATCCTCAAAAGACAAGGTACATGCACTATCCTATACATTGCTCTATTCGAATATATTCTGATACCCTTGGTGGAGTCCTTGCAAGTACCCCACCATCCTATTGAACAAAATTTTCATCCCAAGAAAGGAACAGCATTCTCGTTTATCACTCATCCCCAAGGTAACCCTCTAACATTACTTCGATACACTAAGTTTGTTTGAAATCTTCAAGCAATTTTCATTATTGAACAAAGAAAACAAGGCAAGGGTGGTGAAGTTCATATATACATCATGAATAATGAATCTATTTCTTTAAACTTTTAATTACACATACAAGGTGTGCCTCTCTCATGTCCCATGTTCATGAATGCACTACTACATAATATTAAAAAAAAACATTTTTTTTTTCATATGAAAGCGACAAATTACCATGTCATGCTGGGGAATTCCTTCGGTTATACAGACAACAAGATCCAACTCAGCCTCCATAGCCTCCATAATAGCAGCCGCAGCAAAAGGAGGAGGAACATAGACAACAGCAGCATTTGCCTTAGTTTCAGCCTTGGCTTCAGCAACAGTGTTGAACACAGGTAGCCCCAGATGTTCCGTTCCACCTTTCTTCGGCGTAACACCACCAACCTATTCACACACGCATAACAACAAACACATACAGATCACTCACAAGTTCAGCACAAATTTTTCTCACTCATGCATTTCAATTTCATTTGACGAGGGATCGCGAGAATGAGAATGAAAGAGAGTGCGTGTGTACCATTTTGGTGCCGTATTCGATGGCCTGTTCGGTGTGGAAGGTGCCGTTTTTGCCGGTGATTCCCTGGCAGATGACGCGGGTGGTCTTGTCAACGAATACGGCGGGAGGGGGAGGCGGCGCCGCCGTGAAGTAGCGGATGCCGTGCCGGCGGGAGGCGACGGAGGAGATCAGCTTAGTCAAGGCCTGGCGACCCATGTTACGATGTCGTATTCTTCTTCTTGTATCAGATCTGTGAGTTTTTTTTCTGTTGAGAGCTTTGAATGTGATTTGCACGCTGCTTGCTCGTTGCTTTGCTACTGCTGATGCTCCTCACTTTTGTTTGTCGATTTGTCAATTCCTAGGGCACGCGACAGAAATTGAATAATGTCGGACAAAATAAAAGATGGAAACGCAATTTTTGGCCCAAAAAAATTGGGCTTATTTGGGTTTAGGGGTGAGTACCATATATAATATTACTAGAGACTAATTTTAATACATTGATTTTACATTATTGTCATTAACTTTAATTATATGCTTTTATTTATAAGAATTCTAAGGGTGTGTTTGATATGATGTATTAGATATGATAAGATAAGTCAATAGTATATGTTATATTCTTATCCATTATTTAATGCAAACAACATATTATATAAGTTTATTTATCATAAACCCTTTATACGTCAAAATGTTATATGACTTAATATAACAGGAGGATGCCGGCTTAAGTTTGATTAGCATTTATCCTCTCAAGCGTGTGATTAAGGCTTACACTTGGTTTGATAATGTTCTATAACAGTTTATTCCTACTTAAAAAAATATAAGCCAATTTTTTTTCATTTGATAAACAAAAAAGATATGCTTGAGAGCACCTCATGGGCGCTCTTTTGAGCTAGCTTGTGCTCTTCAAAACTTAAAAAACTAATATGACCTTATTTTATTTAATGATAATAAAAGCAGAAAATGCCTTCTTTAGCATCTAATTCATTATAGTCATTTTATATTATATGTTTATCAAATATCACTGTTGCGATTTCTTTTTGTCGATAGATTCTACGTTATTTTACAAAATAATATTAGTATGATTGCTTTATAGTAGTCTTTGGAGATCTCAGAACTCAGCTCGACCACTTTTAAAAGCACACAATAATATCAAATCAACCCTAAGAACAATTTTTGAAGAGTCCAGAAGCTTAACACTAAGTAAAGTCACACCTAGACCAAACTAACCCTTAATTTGCTCTCAAAGTAACAACTGTAAATGTTCTATAAACGTTTTGTTTTATTTCTTTATCACGTAATTCCAAAATATAATTAATGAATTTTTGTTCCGTTCCAATATTTATTTTTCAATTAAATATAAAGGTAAATTTGTGCTATCTTTCCTTTCCAATCCATTTTTACTAATGTTAATACATTCCGATGATAAAAAGACATGAAAGTTACGCTCCTATTTGGGCAAGGCGACTTTTGTCGTGTGGACATCCGAGTACAAATGCCAAATGGATGTTTTTTCCAGACTAAAAAGAATGGATGTTTGAACTGACACAAAATAATCTTAGTTTAAATATCCAGAAACCTAGCCACCCCATTTTTGCAATTAGACCAAAGTTATTTGAAGATTTAAAGAAGAGAAACTAGAGTTACAATCAATTAATGGTAGGGTTGGGCCTAAAAGATGATCCAACCTTCCTGTTTACAAAATTACACCGGTAGAATCTCTAATGTACGCTGACCAAAAAACAAAACCTCAAATGTACAACGCAAAATAAGGTGTCTGGCACATCAATCTTGGTTTCCTATCTTTCAGGATGCTCAAAATAAGATATACAAGCACTTGAGTAAATGAGATTCTCATATTTATTATTACCACATGTCTGAAAGGCCTCAATCGTATATGATTATACGTTTGAGACTTTGGGCATGTGAAATTCTCATGTTTGAAACAGCATCATATTGTAAAATAAAATGTCTCCTGAGTCGTGGTATAAGGCTTGCGTCTACAAACATTGACCATATATCTAGTTATGGAAAGACAGAGGAATGAGTGTCCCTGTGATGTCTTGCAAGGGAAAAACCAGATGAAAGAAAAGGGGAAAACTAATTTTCTTCTCATGATTGCAGTATTTCAGTTCCATTTCATGGAAAACACTGGTAGCATATATGGTAAACAATTAACAAAGAAGAAAGATAAATTCTAGATTCCAGAATTTTGCTTTTTCACAATACTTTTGTTAACAGAATCTTGTAGTAGAATTTTCTCGTAAAAACCAATGAATATGTTAATGAATCAGTCCTTTACAGGTAACTGACACTTAATCAGCAAGAAAAAGAAGGGGGTAAGGGAGGACAACCTAATCAGCTTGCTTACACGGTATAGAGTGAAAATTATATGATGCCATAATCTGCCTAAATCCTAATGGACATCATCTATGAACTTTGACTCTCCACAAAAGAAAATTTAGCTAAGAAACCAAGTTAGCTGCAGCATTAGTTAATCCTGGCGTGGAAAGAGAATAGATGCAAATATCATGGTGTTCGAATATCACCTTCACATAACTTCCATGATCCATCTTCTTGCGTCTTCAGGATATACTTAAAGAATAGGTGCAAACATCATGGTGTTCGAATATCACCTTCACAGAACTTCCATGATCCATCTTCTTGCGTCTTCAGGATATACTTAACTTTGTAAGTGCTGTAATCAACCAATAAAAAGAAAAATAGTGATGTTAATGAATAAATTGAAAGAATAGACTATCAGGATGAATATTTAGAGGAGCAGAAGAATAACAAGGATAGCAGAAATTTTTTTTTTTTTTTTGGGTTTTACTAGTGTCTTGCCATTGGATCACTAGCTAGTTGTGATGGTAGATCATATGTTACCTATAGTAATTTGGGTTTTGGGGCTGAGAATCGTCAACTAGTTCAGCTGCTTCCTCTATGAGAGCCTCTATTTCTGCCACGTCTACTCCATTCCCATCTGATAGAATGTCAGCTTGTAGGACAGATAATTTTAGCAAAACAAATCGCCAGTGACAACATCTTTCTTTTGCTGCATCAGCCAAAGCTTGCCACTATCAAAGATAGCACCAATTAGTAATGTTTTCTTGTGATGCTTGAATTTGTATTCATTATCATTTTATTCCATTGTAATTTTCATGAACAGGCAAATGCTGAGTGTTTTGAAACACCTAACTTGTTCCGTATGTGTAACCCATTTACAAACAAACAAGAATTTGAATGAAAGGAGGTTAAACAAAAGCCCAGTATGCACTACCTGAGCAAGCATGGATTCATCAAGGACTTGTGCCAGGCAATTAACTTCATGGCTAGGCCCCAAAGCTTCAGCTTTGATTGTTTGCCATTGCTTAACAAGAGTTTCTGCTTCCTCCACAGGCATCAGCCTCCTGTAGACATGGGAGGATGATTTGGTAAGAGCAGTGCGTAAATCACTTTGAGTTCCAGCATCTGACTGGTGTAACAATGGCATCTTAACTATTGCAAAGATTTTCTTCAATCTGCTAGCAATGTTGCTTCCCCTAATGTAAGCAGGGCCTATAGTGTAGTCAGCAGAAGAATCTGCAGTCCAAGCAGTATTATCATTGGCCTTAGTGGAAGCCCAATGAGAATCAGCAACAGTCCTGCTTAAGTTCATTCCAAACAACTTGATGGTGGCAAAAGCAATACAACCCAGTACAGTAATGTATGTTATTCTTCCAAACATGTGCTCAAGAGTGTAGTTAATATCCCAAATTCCATTGCGATGAGTGCCAAGATTCCTTTTCACCTGAACTGGTGACTCGCTAAGGTTGCTTCCATTTTCATTTTTGCCAGATAGGAGTGAACTCTGCAAATCAGTAGGAGCCAGCTGCTTGACAGCATACCCTAGATTTGGAGTAGAGCTCATATAGGAGCAAGGTTCCTCAAAATCTCTTCGTTCTAAGGATCCAGATGAGGATAAAGGCCTATGACATATGGTTGGCAACGTTTGTGGAGCTCCCTTAATTTTCTTGCTTCCTGAAAATTTCTTTTGAGCATTAAAGAAATTGGCCTGCAGAGATGTAGATCCACCACAATGTTTTGTCAAAATCAAGGAGGCAGCAAATTAGTTGTTGCCTAATTCTACAATTGATCTCACCAGAGCTGGAGAACAATCCTTAGTATCTGGAAATAAAGCTAGCACAGAATCCTTCAGCCACTTTTCCTGGTCAAGTTCAGCAAATGGTCTTCGATAAGAAATCAGAAACTCAAAATTTTATCGTAAATGTTAAGATTTAGGAATGGAACAGTGTTCTTGAAGAATTACAGCTGTTATCTCGTGCAAAAGGATACTAAAAACTAAAGAAAGATTTTCCTAAAGCTCAATTAAAATTAAAGTCTCTTCTCTTTTTCAATGAAAGCAAACAATAAATAGAAATTATTGGAAGGAGTATGGCATTCAAGTACGACCTATATTTGAGGCTAGACTCTACAAGCATGAATTATTCCAAAATACATTTGTTTTTGGAAAACCATCTCATAGTCAATAGCACATGCTGAACATGATAAGCCCTCTTTAACACTAGGCGTCCACTAACACTATAATGGAGCTGCTGAGGGTGAGGAGGTGTCACAAAAGCCGTCAACAACTTCACATGCCACATGCTACAAACAAAGCCGCCTAAAGCATTTCTAATACATGATTTGAGGGGCAATAAGAATAAGAATCAGAGTTGACATGATAATAAGAGAAATACCAATGATGGGTTTTCAACAGAAGCATCTATTATTGCCTTCCCCAAGACTGAATTATGTTTTGGATTTGAGTTCAGCTCAAGCTGCTTTAGCTTCTCAACTGCCTCAGCCTCTGTACCCTAGAATTTAAGACAAGATTGAGGAATTTAGATGCAGAACTCCAGGGGGGAATGGAAAGTCAGGATAAAAGTTAAAGCTGCTACAGACCAAGATTCATTCATAGTCAAAATACTTCATGAAGGCAACAGGAATCATTAAAGTTAAGAAGAGAAAAAACATATACCTGGCCCAGAAGGAATAAGCAAAAAGCTTCCTCAAATTTCAGATTAATACCCTCAGAAGCTATCAAACATTCACATATGTTTTTTGCTTTGCTAATCTGCATAAAATTAAAATAAAACAATCATTATCACGATGAAATTAAGAAAGCCACTGTTTGAGAACGTATGTAATAAGAATATGTAAAAAATATTCATGAAATATGGAATATAAAGAAGTATTAAAATATGCCTACAGTAATTAAGCTTCAGAGAAGAGTGTTACCAACTCTATTTGCTTGCTTGAAAATCCAAGTGCCTTATGAGCAGCAAAAACTCTATACAAACAGTTAGAATCAATTACTACCCTTTGATTTTGTGATTCAATTGTCTTCTTATTCTTTCGCATCACAACTAAGTTATCCCAAGGAAGAAGATCAACTATCTCATTAGCCAGTAAACTGTTTAACGCTTGGCATAGAAAGGAAGGCCAGTCCTGCACTTGGCATGAAGCTTCAACATCAAGGCCCTGTCTGAGCAATTCACGCAAAGCCGCAATAGCTCCTCGTCTTCTATCAACATTTTCAGGGGTGAGAGGCATGCCCAGTAGTTCCAAGGTACAAGCAGGTGCAAGCTCTTCTAGAGATTCTTCAATCTAGAAACCATCAAAAGCATCCTCAGGGGTGTGTTCCATGCCTAATATCCAGATATGAGATGTGATAATACAGAGAAGGAGGCGGCTGACGTCTAAAATTACATGTTTTCAGCCATTACTGGAGGAATTGCAAATTTTCTAGCTAAATAGAGTAGGAAAAGGGAATGACATGGACACAGAATCGATAGAGTAACATAATTTCAAAATGAAATACATACGCTAAGATATTAATAAGTAAACATACAGTATTTTCTGACTAAGCCTAGGTTAGATATTAATGAAGCAGACCTGAAATATCTGATATTAAAACTTCTTGAATAATTGAAAGCCAGAGCATTTCCAACATTTGAAGTGCAAACTAAAAATTTCAACACCGAATTATTCCCAAAACTCACTGAATAAGCCACAATTCTGTATACAAGAATGAGGAATATAACATTTTCATATCTATGGACTTAATGATCTTTTATCTTCTGTTGAAAGGAGGGATAGGGTTACAGCCCAACTTTTCCTTTTTAAAGATACATGCTTTGTGGAGCAAACCAGCTAATGAAAGATCAAAGATGAATATACACTTCAAAGTAGTTTCTTACGTGGGATAACAGTGTCATTTTTGCAAGAGATGGTTTACTTCTCAGAAGACACTGGGCACGAGCAAGAGCTTCAAAACCTTGAGAAACTTTTTTCTTCTCAAATCCAATCTTCGCAATTGCACACTTCAAGAAAGCACCTATGATAAGGAAAGGATACATAACAAGAATGCTATAAATTGAGAGAGTAATTTCCTGGCCTCTCTCTGCCCACGCCCTACCTCAGCTAGTGCCATAGAAAGAAGCAAATCATCTGTATATGGCTTGGCATCTGGATGCTGAAGACTTGTCCGTCCAATCTCTAGTACAAGCTTTGACTCTCCAACCTGGACAGCAGAAATAGAAAAAGCAGCGGTTAAATATTTACAAAAAAATAGAAAAAGAAAAACGTGTTAGAAATAAAGAAATATTTAGTAATCTCTATTATATCTTAGAACATTTCACATCATATCATAGATTGATTTATATTTATTTAGGTTGATTCTATCATTCTGACTAGATTTTATCTTTAGCTTATAAATAGGATTATCTCATTATATTATTACAACCTAATATATCAAATATATTTTCATATTATTGAATCTCTACTCTCTCTCTTTTTTTCTTTCATTATCTAAAACCCTCAATTTCAACATGGTATCAGAGCAGTACCATTCACCATGACCTACGTCCATTGTTACGCTACAAAGATTCTACTAATTTGGAATCACTTGTACTGTACCTGCTATCTTTACTCTTCTTTCTATCCCGCCATTGTTCTGACTGTTAAGCCCTTTTAGGTTTGACAGTGTTCTTGCTTTCCAGAAATGTCAAACATCAAACCATTGCTGTTTCTACTTCTGGCAACCTTTCCGTTCTCCTTCCCGCCGTGTCAACCCCACCGGCAGTGTGTCAATTCCCTCTGCTATGTGTCACTTCCATGAATTAGAAAACCATCGTCCACCGCCTGCCACTGCCTCCGGCGACCTTTTTCCGCCGCCGATCCCAGCCCGAGAATCCACCAACATGGTCATCTCCTCCTGCGCGCCCAATCCTTGAAAGCCAAGCATGGAAACTCTTTTTCCCTACTATGTGTCACTTCCAGCAGTGAGAAAACCACTGTCCACTGCCTTCCTCCGCCACCGGCGAGCTTTCCAAGCGCCGACCCCACTACTAGCCTCGCCTAGCCCTGCACAGCTGAACCCCACCGACTGCACCTCCAGATCTGCTGTCGCGCTCCCATGCGCCACTGCTCCCTTCTGCCCGTTTTTCAGCGCCACAACTTCTGGCCGAGAGTGGCAGCGCGTCAAGTCGCCGTTCCAGTCGCTGCTTGCTCCGTTGGACTCGCGCTGGTCTCCTCTTCCCGGATTTGTCCTTGGCTTCGCATTTCGTGCTCTTCGAAGACCTCACTTTTTCTTATTTCCGATTCTATCGCTACTTGTGATCCATGATTGTGACTTGTGAATGATGAATATTAGGTTGTGCTCCCTACCAACCTTCTATTGTGAATCCTACCAATAGTGATACTTGTCTTTCACTTAGTCACGCCGATGCTATACTTTTCCAATTTTGGATCTCCAATCTTTCAACTATTCAAGGCTTCCATATGCTATTCTTGCAATCTATCGTTGCATGTATGAGGAATTTCCACCGCCTTCATTGCGTCTCTTCCAATGCTAATAGCCGTGTGTCTCTTCTTTTCCCAGTTGTGCAATTATCCAACAAGTTGTTCAAGATGTGTGTCATTCCAGCTACGTTGTTGTGTTATCTTTTCAAACGTATCCAGCATCTCTGAGTTGCCTTGTTAGTCTTTCTTGGAGGTTCTTTTATATTTTAAGGGTTTAATTTTAACAAGCTTAAAGCTTAGTAAGCTTTAACTTGAGGGGGAGTGTTAGAAATAAAGTAATATTTAATAGTATCTTTATTATATCTTAGAATATTTCACATCATATTTTAGATTGATTTATATTTTTTTAGGTTGATTCTATTTTTATGATTAGATTTTATCTTTATCTTATAAATAGGATTATCTCATTGTATTATTACAACACAATATATCAAATATATTTTCATATTATTGAGTCTCTACTCTCCCTCTTTTCTTCTTCCATTATCTGAAACCTTTAATTTCAACAACATGTAAAAGGACTAAGCTCATGTCAAGTGTACCTCATGAAGAAGGCATAGAGCAGCAGGCAACCAAGACCAAGGAATTCGAAGAGAAGATTTAGGGGGAATCTTTTCCTTCAGATTACCAGCATATTCTGGCTCGAATAGAAGCTTATCCCTAACATCCATCAGCAGATCCTGCAAACCAAATTTAGATTAGACCAACAACATAGGCTCGAATTACTTTATCTGCATCTCTAAACTAAATTTAACAAAACTCAGTTATCACGAAACATGTATGTATGGTCATATCCATACCTGGCGAGATGCAACAACATCCACAGTGTAACCTTCTTCAATTTCTGCACTTTTTAAACCCATAATAGCCTTAACAATTTCATCTTTCTCAGCTCGATCAGGAACACCTATGAGCTGCAAAATGGTATGAATTTGAGTGGTATAGGATAAATCTTTAGACAAATGAAGTGAAAATTAGCATGAATGGGATAGTACAATGAAGACAGCTGGATACTCCATCACTCAAATTGTAAACTTCAGAATGCAAACAATCATCACAGCTACTGAATAATCCGAAACAACAGCCACCATAATTACATATAAGCACCCTCCAGCAAGCAATTTTAATATTAAAATGGTATCAGTAACAAGATGAAAATGCTAAGGGTGTGTTTGGTTTCAAAAAACCGTTTTCAGTTTTCATTTTCTATTTTCCTGTTTTTGGGATTTTATTAAGGAAATAGTTAAAATTGAAAATGAAAATTAAAAACTGGATTTTATAATTTTCAGTGTTTCCTTCACCATATTAAAAGGAGACTAATTAAAAACAGAAAATGAAAACTAAAAACAGTTTTTTGAAACTAAACGCACCCTAAGGAGATTCCTTCTTCTTCCCCCTCTTCTCAACAGCATAACTCAGCTTAAATGTCCTGTTCCAATAATCACATTCTATCATACATGTTTTCTCCAAAATAAACAACCATTTTTCTCCACATAAAATTTACAACTACAACCAATAACAAAATCCCACAAGTTAACCTCAGTTGAGGTAAATTTCCCACTGTCTACTCATCATCACCCACATTCAAAAGTAATCAAATCTCAGCAAACACACCAACGAGAACTCAAAATTCATAGTTCTTCCTTCCAAATCCTATTTCACCAATCAATAAAAAACACATAGTCACATGCACATACAATGAAAAAAAAGAAGTAGCATCTATAACCTGGTAGCAAGAAACGGGGATTTCGGCACTCGATTTCATCTGCGCGTTCTCAACAATTCGGGTATTATCAACATTGTTCTTCAACCTCCTCCTCTCAAGCACAACATCACTCTTCCCAGCGTGCGACCCAACACAAAACGCAGAACCGCAAAAGCCAGAAGAACCCGCATCGCCATTAAACCCACCAAACTGAACCTTCAAATCACAGTAACTTACTCGAGCAACGTAACGCAGAGAAGGTGCGATCGCTGAAGCATTAGCAAATGCCATGAGCTCACATTCCCAATGAAAAAAAAAACACTACACTCCAAAAACCCTAATTGGTCCAAATCAGCTGCAGCATTGAGTTCACTTCGAATTTGAATACACAGAAACTCATTACATTGAACAAAAGGGAGAATGTTGTGCAGTTTGATTTGGGGAATTTTGGCAATAAAGCAGGGACATATTAAAGAAAGGTTATGCTGGGAAGTGTGAAAAACGTTTCAGAGAAAAAAGGAGGGAGATCAATTCAGCGAAACGAAAACCGGATTAGAAGGAAAAAAAGTTATTTTTGATTTATAAGAGTGTGATTCGTTTTAGCTCTGTGTTGTTAATGAAGTTGATTAGTTAAAAAAATGCCGTTTGATCAAGAGAGTTCGGAAATTTTTCCAGGAAAATTAATGTTAAATGATAATATAATAGCTTTTTTCTTCTGTTCTTTTTTTTCTTTTTTTCTTTATTCTTTTTCTTTTTTAAACTTTAATTGGCCGTGGCGAAGAAAAAGTGGGAACCCAGGAGGGTTTTTGTTGTCCTTTTTTTTTTGCCGAATTGAATCAAATAATTAATAATTAATGATACATTAGGGATAAGTATTTTGATCAAGAGGATTCTAGGTGTACGGTTGAGAGCGTGTTATTCCATTCTTGTTATAAACTGTCGGTATCTAAATTTTTTAAATCTAGCTGATGATGGGCACGTTATGGAGATAAGGTTTCCTAGCAATAGCTTGTGCAAAGGCAATCTTGGGGAAAATAGTTTTAAAATGAAGCTAATATCACAATCAAGAAAAATTCTTGCAAAATAATCTATTCTTTGACATATTCATAAAAAATAATGGGATCTAATAGATGAGTTTGTTATGTTGAATAAAGTCGATGGGATCCCATTTTTTGATATACTTAAATATAATATGTTAGATTTGTGCTCATGTTAAATTCTTTTCACAATTAAATAGTGTAAAATGTCAAATGTGTATTTGTGAATTTGGGTGTTAGGGAAAAATAGAGGATAATGAATGATTAATAGACAGTTTGGAGAAGAGAGGGAAAAGGATGAATTAATTTTTCATACCGAGTAATACTTCTCCACGCAAGATGTTTAGTGTATTAGATTGAAATCTTTAGAATCTCGCAAGAGCACCGCTTTATGACTCGAAGGCCAACTATCCGAATTGAACAAATTCAATTTTAACCAATAAGCGGTGATGTTTAAAAATGAAATTGAGAGAAAGAAAACAACGTAAATATAAAACACAGAGGGGTAGTAAATAGATCACGACTTCACACATCATTTTATTCGTACCAATTATCATTTGTGATCTCGTAAACTACAAATGAGAATAACTTATTTAAATGTCTGGTTGTTGTTTACATTCTTATGAATATTGAGTATTTTTCCAAATATACCTCCAACAAAATGGCAGCGAAGATGGCAGTGGTTCTCTGATGGTAGTGGTGGTTCAGTAACTAGAGAAAGTAAATTTATAAATAAAGTAAACTGAATAAATTTATCCCAATTTTTATTTCTAACTAAACACACCGAAAAAATAAATTATTTTTGGAGAGTTATAAAAATTCATTTGTAACTAAAATAAGACTTTTTTCTTTGGTACTCTTCTCGTTTTCAATTGTTTGTAATTGAATTTTTATTTTTTCTATATTTTAATAAATCGGATTAGTGGGAGAACATAATCTTAGTTACAAATAATTATTAGGTATCAGTATTCTTAAATTTTATAAAGGTACTGGAGAAATTCCTATAAAATAAACTATATTTTTTTTAACAAAATTCTAGATATACAATTTTTTAGGATTTTTTACAAAAATAACCAATATGTACATGAATGCCCAATTTGGTTAACTTTAACATAAATATCTTAAAATGCAATTATAAGGATCGACTTCTTATCATCCAACTTTATTTATTTTTTCTTTTTCACAAATGTATTAAGGTTAAAAATTCTTCTTAGAAGGTATAGGAAATAAAGATATGGGATTTGAATACAAAACCACTTACTCAGAGGTGCAGGAAACAACCACAACCGCTAGGTTATAGGTTCAACCACCACAACAGTCATAACATAAATGTCCTAAAACACAATTATAAGGAAGTCAATCCACCATGCATCAACTTCATAATGGTCATACGGCTACATTACCATTAAAGTCCATTCAGGCTATATCAGCTTAATAATGCAAAGAAGTTGATTCAAGCTACACCGGCTTCATTACCATTGAAGTCGATTTAGGTTGCGTCGACTTTAGAAAGCAAAGAAGTCAAAGAGATGCCCCTAAATGAATTCATTTACTTTATATGACTCAAAATACAGAGCAAATATGAATATTTTGTTCATAATACAAAGTTGAGATGATTTTATTCAACTCTTTGTGGAAATTTCACCTTTGAGAAAAATCATGGGAGAAACATTCGACCTTTAAGAAAATGGGAACCTTTATGCATATTTGACCATTGAAAAATATGACCGCTCAAGATGATATTTCCATTTCCTTTGTGTAACACCTAAAAAAATTATTTAAAAATTAATTTAAACTTTATTAATGAGAATTTCAAAAATTTGATTGTTTTAGCAATGATGAGAACAGTCCAATGGATGTATAAAAAAAAGTGAATAGTGACTTGCAGGCTTTGTGGGCCCGTCAAGACAGCTGAAACCTACATCCAGGACCAGGAGATGCCCGGGACTAAGAGAAAATAGGGTTAACATTATAAATAGTTAAAAATAAAGATTTTATACCTAGAATTTAATTTTGGGCAATATCTGATTACTCGAATATGGTGTTTCACCCGTTCAGTAAAATTTCGGTGTGCGATTTCCAACACCAAAAGATAATTTAATCTTTACAAAAGGATCATGTTTATCCTTTAAGGCCAAGTGTAAGGCTAAGATTTAATTTTAATCTACAAGAACAGATCCTAGCCATTCGTTTTGTTTCAAAAAGCAAGAAATTCAACCTTTATTTATTAATTACAACCTACACTAAGACCATTTAAAGCCACCAAACTTTATTCCTTTAAGCCTTACATTCTCGGCTAGCAAGGAGAGCAACACAGCCACCATTGTTGCTTCCACAAAGAGCTTTAAACTTGATTTCAACCCTTCCAAAATCATAGCCTAAACTTGCTAAAACCTCAAACTCCTTTTACTAAACTTACTCCCCTTATCACCACCTGCAAAACTAACCGATTAGAATTTCCATTCCTCACAATTTCTCAGCTTGATATTTCATCCTCCTCCACTACTTAAGGAAGGGCTTAGGATCTATTTGGAAGGTTTGGAAGTGGGGAAAAAGCATTTTTAAACATCCTTTAGAATTAAAAGCCATAAATCTCCAAAAGTAGGGCTTTTCAACCTCTTTCTGTTTCATTTCGATTTTTGCAAGTTTTTCTATAACAGCCCAGACTCCCTTATGGATTGACAACTCTCACCACAAATTAGCACGGGGCCTTTTCAATGTGCTTTGTTCTCACTCACATACTTCTTAGGAAAACTTTCAAAGAGGTTACTCATCCCAAAATTGCTTCAAGTCAAGCACGTTTAACCATAGAGTTTTTTAGTGATGGGCTACCAAAAAGAATATGTATCTTGTTGGTATAGGTAATACAAATCAATTTATATAAGTCATCCTCAACTGTATAGTCTCATGCTTATACAGTCTTAGGATCACTCTCATTCTGGTGTGTAATTTGTTTATTCATGTATCCCTCTATTTAGAAGCCTGCCAAGAGTTACTCATTGTCTATACCTTTTTGCACGGATGATCATCCCCCGCCCTCATCACTGGGCGTTACATTTTCACTTATTTAATTTGAAGGTTTTAGTTTTTGTGGCAAGGCTACGCATATATATTGATGGTCTAAATTGGTAAACTAGTTTGGTATTGTTGGAAAATCATTTTTGTCAAAATAAGTATTGAACTAATTGCTGGATTTTCAAATTTTTCCCCAGGCAAGAATTAGTCACAAATTTTCTCATGTATTTGTAGGTATTTTTATGAGCTAAAAATTTTATATATTGAAGTTAATATCCTAAGGCAACTCCATAATTTTTCTTTGGTCATGATAAAGACTTTACTACTTCAAAAATCAAGAACCATGACTATGTGAATTGCTAAATCTAAAGTTGCAAATTTCGATAATTTTGTTACCATAGCAAATGATTGAATTTTCAATTGAAATTTTTATAGAGTATTGAAAACATCTTAGGGTTTAACCATGAATTTTATTCTGATTTTAGGAGCTCACTGGCTATGGTTAAAAATTGTGGAATTCTAGCTTTGAGCTGAGATTGGGTGTTCTCTGACCACCAAATTTGTAGGATTTTGTTACCATAGTTAAAGAATGATTCTTGCTTTGAAATTTTTCCACGACCTTGTAAACACATTGAAGTGTTATGGATAATTTTTGTAGCCTTGGAATTGGATGTTTGATATACAAATTAAATTTTGTTACATAAGTATAAAATCTGCCAATGGGCTGGAAATGCATCCAAACCTTGAATTAGTGATATAATGGCATTTCGGTTCTAGTATGATATACATACTTGATTGTAAATACTTGAGCATGTAACTTGTGATATATAAATGTATGCTAGAAAAAGTAAAGATTGGCTTAGGAGGAATAAATGAGAAGCACATGTGATTAATGCATGCACTCAGCAAAAGAAGGTTGAGACTATAACTTGAGATCTCCTTTGGTATGTCAAGGGAATAGAAGGATAAGAATGATCTGAGATCCCCTTCGAGGTACAAAAAGCACATAATAAGGAGAATGGTATAGATAAAATCCCCTTTAACTAACTTGTCAAGGGTACATAAAGAAAAATTAGATCCCCATCGACTTATCAATGGCATGTAAAGTTAAGAAAGATACTATATTTATCATATGCATATGCATAATTTATTGAATTATTCGTCTAGAATGAATTTTTATGATGTTGAGTATTATGACATATGTATAGTAGGTGATTGAATGTTTGAAAGAAACCCGCTTCAGAAGGATGATTTTGAACTCTAAAATGAACCATTGTTATGAAATCATGATCATATTTTCTTAATAAATCAAAGTGGCTGGGACGATGATGATGACATGGATTTATTTTCCTATACATTTTGGGAATACCCTACTAAGAATTTTAGAATCATCACCCCTATGTGTATGTTTCTGTATCATCCCTAGACTGATCTAGAAAACAATAAGACTGCTACATGAACGAGGTTGAAATTGCAATAGTTTAGTGTCTGAGGCTTGTATAGATTGTATTTAGTCATGTGTATATGTTTATAAATATAATAGAGAATATATGTGTACTAAAGCTCATAAAAGAGCTTTCTTTTGTTCCTAACTTTGTATTTAATAAATGTTTTGTTTCTTTGTTATACGTTTTAATAGAATCACAAATTAGTTATTTCACAATTCGATCAATCTTGCTATAGATAATTAAGAAAGGTCCGCTAATATATAAATAATGACTCCTAAGTATAATGTCATGACTTAAGGATGATGTTATACTTGGAAGGGTGTTACATTTTGACTATGTAAATTTGATAAGCAATAACCTTAAACGAATTCATTGACCCTTGGTGACTCAAAAAACAAAGCAAATATGGATATTTTATTCATAATTAGCTTAGAATGCTTTATATGACTCTTTTATCAAAATCTGACCCTTGAGAAAAATCGTGGGAGGAACATTCAATACAAAGAAAATATGAATATTTCATTCATAATCCAAACTTAAGATGTTTTATTCTACCTTTTATGAATATTTGACTCTTGAGAAAAATCCTCGGAGGAACATTCGAGTCTTTGAAAATTGTGACCATTTTATGGATTTTGACTATTGAAAAATCGTAGGAGGATCTTTCTTGATCATATTTATATTTCTTATGACCATACAAATTCGAGAAGCAATGACCCTAAATGAATTCATTGACCCTCGATGACCTTAAATACAAAATAAATATGCATATTTTATTCCTAATGCAAACTTAAGATTTTTATCCGGCCTTTTTTTATATATTTGACCCTTGAAAAAAATTTGTGAGAGGACCATTCGACCCTTTGAAAAATTATGTGACCATTTGGGATATTTGACTTTGAAAAAAATCATGGTAAGATGCACCTACCCTATTAAAAATTATGGAATATTCTTGCTATCCTAGAAAAAATTTGTGGGATGATGATATTTCTACCTCTTTTGACCTATTGAATTTGAGAAGATATATTATGCTAAATTATGTTGACTCTCAATGACCTAGATTGCAATCGTAGAATGAATATTTTATTCATATTACAATGACCGTTGAAAAATTGTCGGCTATTTTTATGACCCTAGAAAAAATTGTGGGTTGGTATCACTATCTCTTATGACCCTGCAAATTCGAAAGATATTGTTCCTAAATGAATATGTTGATTCTCGATAATTTGAAATGAAAATTTAAAATTAATAGTTTATTCACAAGCTTACCTATGCACCTTATCCAATTCTTTATAGCTATTTAACCTTTGAAAAAACTATGGAAGGACCTCTAACCCTTTTAGAAGATGTGGAATATTTTATAACATGGCAAAAGCTTGTAGAATATAAGTCTTATCAATTATGACTGAATATTTGTAAAGCAATGGCCCTGAATGAAATATGTTAATCCATGGTAACCCAAATACAAATTCAATATGAAAATTCTATTTTTAAAGCAAGTTCAAGATGCTTTTTCTGACATTTATAGCTCTTTGACCCATGAAAAAAATTGTCTGACGACCCTACAAATATCTTTAAAATAATTGTGGCACTAATATTTTTTATGTGCTTGAAAATTTTAGAATGGCCCTCAAACAAATATGTTGGCCTCTTAATGACCAGCAATATGAAAGAAATATTAATTATTTATTAATAATGAAAATTTAAAATATTTTATCTAGCCCTTTATAGCCATTTGACCTTGAACAAATTGTTGATAGAACTGCTTACTTTAAAGACAGAAATACCAAAAGTTTTTTCATGATCCAAATTCATGATATTGTGTGTGATCCTTTAAAGCCACTTGACCTTGAAAAAATTGATGATGTGAGCACTTATCTTTTAATTAAAATTTGTGAAATATTTTTATGACACTTGAATTTTAGGATGATATTGTTACGAGAAATATTTGGTGTACAATATTGTTTATAATAAATTTATATTTCTATAGTATAAATACATGAAGACAAAAATAAGTGTGGGATGTTATGCAACAAAGGGTATGAATGACATTACAATAGAAGAAAGAGGGGAAGCAAGCACTAAGTTGGTTGCAACAAATAACCATGTGGCAGAAGATGAGCTTGGTAAAGGGAAAAGAAAGTAAATAACTAACCCTAGGCTGAGTGGCTATGCAACTTGAGGTATAAGGTTAAAAACATAGCAGAGAAAGAGTAATTCTAGTATGAGCCTCTCATTGTCTATTGGTGATAATATCTCCTACCCACTTCTCTAGTCTTGATTCCAATTTCTAGTCTCTTATAGGTGAGCCTGGAAGTCGATGGAGGAAGATTAATCAACCTGATATTATCTCAATTTCCTTTTTTATTGTCTTTGATATTAGTTTCTTATTTCACTCATACACACCTGCTGAAGCTTTTCCTTTCATATTTGTGAGAAACATTACACTTTGTTATTTCCATCTTACTGAATCAATATACATTCGGGTTCAGCCCTTTTTCCTATTGCTGTGTGAAGTTTATAGCATTACATTGGTGCTTTCATCCCCACCATGGCTGCTAACGACAGCCCCTTGGGCCTCAATGAATAGTTAGAGGTCCTTGGAGCTGATATGGCTCATCTTGCTCAAGCCGTTCACAACTCGAATGATTGCTTGATGGATATTGAAAATGCCATCGCCATACTTCAGTAGCCTTTCAATGGTCCCCATGGTGGTCGTACTTATGCTGATGGACACAACCATCGTAACCAGACTCTACCTCACGCCCCACATGTTGATTTCCCTAAATTCGACGGGTCTGATGTTCTCAATTGGATATTCAAGGCGGAATAGTTCTTTGATTATTACCAAACACTAACGGATCAACGCATTACCCTAGCATCAATTCATTTTGAAAAAGAAGTTGTCCCTCGGTTTCAGATGATGCAACGCACGTTTCCCTTTAACTCATGGCAATTTCTCACTAGATCCCTGGAGACCCACTTTGGACCATCCCCATTTGATTGCCCTCGTTTAGACCTCTTCAAGCTTGTGCAAACAAGCTCCATCCAAAAATATTACCTGGAGTTCAGCATCTTAGCCAACCGTAGCTATGGCATCAGTGCAAATGCTATGGTCGATTGCTTTATTGGTAGATTGAAAGCGGAGATCAGGAGAAAGGTAATCGCCCAAAACCCCACTAACTTGATACGTGTATTTGCCTTAGCAAAATTGTATGAAGATAAAGCTGAGAGCAAACTAAAAACCCCTTCATGGCAACCACGTCCTTTTCCCAACCTGTGCCCTTTTCATTCAATTCCTTCACCGACATCAACCACACTCCACAAAGCACCTCCACTACTCCAACTACCACCACCTAAATCTTCAACCACAACCAACGCCAGCTAAATATTAGGAAACTACCACCAGCGAAAATGCAAAGAAGGCAATAGCAAGGTCTTTGTTTGACATGTGATGAGAAATTCTCCTTCGGACACAATTGCCTAAATAAGCAGATGTTGTTGCTTCAAGCTGAGGAGAGACTGAGGAAGAAGTGTACTTTGACACAGCTAATGAAACAGATGCCACAGAGGTCACAACTGAAGGATCAGAGAAAGCTCAACAATTGTATTTTAATGCCATGCTTAATGAACAAAGAGCAGACTTTATGAGGTTCAAAGGTCACATTCAAGGTTTACTAGTGAAAATTCTGCCAGACAATGGCAGCTCAGATTGCTTCTTGTAGCCATGCATTGTTCAATTTCTTAAACTCCTAATTCAAGGTAAACCTCAATTCCCGGTGATGGTAGGGAATGGCATGACAGTTAACACTGAAGGTTTTATTCTATATGTTCAATTAGATATTCAAGGGTATAAGCTTCTTGTTTCAGTATTTCTTTGTCAGTACCAGTGACAGATATGGTGTTGGGCGCTGCATGGCTGAAGAAATTAGTGGTTCATGCTGCAAATTATGTAGATATATACTTAAAATTTTATTGGGAAGATCATATTGTTACTTTACAGGGTATTCAAGAACAAAAACCAATCCCAACTCAACTTACTAGCCTCACTTAAATTACCCAAACCAGAGCTGTTGCTAAATTGTTTGCTTTGGTGATCAAACTTTTCGCTCAAAATGTGTTGCAATTGCCTGAAGACATGGAACCAAAATTAGTTTTGTTGCTCTACACTTACAAGGCAGTGTTTGACACTCCAGTGGGCCTACCACATGAGATATGGCAGAATCATAGCATTCTTTTAATGGAAAGAGCACAACCAATAAAATCTAGAGCTTATAGATACCCTCATAGCCCAAAAGAGCAGATCGAGTTGATAGTGCAAAATATGCTAGAGGGAGGTATCATCCAACCAAGTTCAAGCCCGTTTTCTTCTCTTATTGTGTTAGTAAAAAAGAAATATTGTTCCTAGAGGTTTTGTACTAATTACTGAGCTCTTAATGCAATCACCATTAAGGATAAATTCCCAATGCCCACTGTGGATGAGCTGTTAGATGAGTTTGCGTGGGGCTAAGTTTTTTTCCAAGCTAGATTTATGATCTAGGTACCACCAAATCTTAGTGAAAGCTAAAAAGGTACAAAACTGCTTTTAAGACTCATCAAGGTCTTTATGAATGGCTGGCAATGCCATTTGGTTTAAACAAATGCGCCTGCAACTTTTCAATCTCTTATGAATTCAATTTTAAAGATAGTCTAAGGAAGTATGTGCTGGTATTTTTTGATGATATACTAATCTACAGTACTACATGGTAAGAACATCTATAGCATTTGGAAGAGGTTTTGAAGATACTACAACAACACAAGCTCTTTGCTAAACTCTCCAAGTGCTCTTTTGGCTTAGAAAAAAATTGAATATTTGAGTTATATGGTCTCAAGGAAAGGAGTTGAGATGGACAACAATAAGGTGCAAATTGTCAAAGAGCGGCCTACTTCAAAGTCAGTGAAACAACTCAGGGCCTTTTTGGGACTCACTGGGTATTATAGGAGATTCATTAAACATTTTGCTATGATTGCAACCCCCCTAGCTGATTTACTTAAGAAGGATAACTTCAAGTGATTTGAGGCAGCACAATTAGCATTTATAACCTTGAAATTAGCAATGACATCAAGACCATGTTGGCTTTACCAAACTTCACTCAGAAATTTATCCTAGAAATTGATGCATCAGGTACTGGAGTGGGAGCAGTACTATGCTAGCAGGGTCATCTGATTGCTTTCTTCTCCAAGAAAATGTCTCTTAAAATGCAAAAGCAAGGAGCATATGTGAGGGAATTGTATGCAATCACTGAAGCATTAGCCAAGTTTAGGCACTAGGCACTATGTTCTTGGCCACAAGTTCATTATCCGAACAAATCACCAAAGTCTCAAACACTTGTAGAATCAGTACATGCAAACTCCAAAGCAATAAGCTTAGTTACACAAGTTACTTAGTTATGACTTCCAAGTGGAGTATAAGGCTGGAAAAGACAACATACTTGCTGATGCATTGTCTAGGTCGTTTTGCATGGCTTGGAGTTAACCAAATTGTAATTTACTTGATGAGATAAAAAGGACTCAACAACAGGATAATGGATTGCGGCTATTATTATAGCAGACAGACAAGAATTCCTTGCTATCCAATGGGGTGGAAATACGAAGTGAGCTGGTTTATAAAGACCAAAGGCTCTGGATTCCACGATCGGCTAATCTCATTCAGAGGATATTACAAGAGTTTCACTCTTTACCAATCAGGGGGTATTTAGGAATTAAAAGGACAATAGCTAGAATTGGTAGCAACATGTATTGGCAAGGGATGCAGCAAGACATTAGAAAATTCATCAACACATGCCAAGTGTGTCAAAGAGCAAAGACCATGAATTCGTCTCTTGCATGGCTGGTAAATCCTCTACTAATACCAGCTCAAGTATGGGAAGATATCAGCATGGATTTTATCATAGGATTGCCTAATTCTAATGGGTATACAGTGATAATTGTGGTTGTTGACAAATTATCTAAATATGCCTATTTTATGACTTTGAAGTCAGATTACTCAGCTAAGGTGGTGGCTGAAATTTTCTTTCATAACGTGGTAAAGTTACATGGAATACCTAAGTTAATTGTTTTAGATAGAGACAAGGTCTTTACTAGTAAATTTTGGTAGCACTTATTCAAGCTACAGGGCATGACCTTGGCCATGTCATCAGCTTATCATCCACAGTCCGATGGACAAACTGAAGCTGTTAACAAGATTGTAGAGATGTTCCTTGGGTGCTATACATATGATAACCCAAAAATATGGTGGAAAGCATGTACTGGGCAGAATTATGGTATAACTCTTCCCATCAAACTAGTTCAGGGTTTACTCCATTTGAGATTATATATGGAAGACCCCCTCTTATGATCACTAGATACATGCTAAGCAATGAAGATCCTCCTGATATACAACAGCTACTGGCTAAAAAGGATAGGATGTTATAATACGTAAGGAGTAACTAGGAGAAGGCACAAACTGGAATGAAGAACCAAGCTGATGAACACAGAGTGGACAGGGAATTTGATGAAGGTGATTTGGTTTCAGTCAAACTTCAACCTTATAGGCAGCACTCCATTGAGTTAAAGAAGAATTAGAAATTGGGGCTGAGATGCTTTGGATAATTTCCCATTGTTCAATGAATTTGTCAACTTGCTTATAAGTCACAATTACCACTGGAGGCTAAGATACACCCAGTTTTTTGCGTTTCCATTCTGAAACAATTCAAAGGTGATCCAAGTGTTGAAAATTTTCCTTTGCCACCTTTGACTACTGAACAAGGTCCAATACTGAGGCCTACTCAAGTATTAGAAACCAGAATAGTTAAAATGGAGGGAATAGAACAAGTGCAAGTGAAGATTAAATAGGAAGGATCCAAAGATGATATATGGGAAGACTATAAGACTATAGCTGAACACTACCCAAACTTCAACCTTGAGGACAAGGTTGATTTTAAAGAGGAGGGTATTGTAATGCAACAAAAAGATATGAATGGTGTGAACACCCAATTTTGTCCGATCTGTTAACAAGAAAATCCAAAAAATTCGCATTTTATTTGCAATTCTACGTTTAGGTTCTTTTATTTTCTTTGATAAAAAAGGTTTTCTGCTTATTTTATTTTGTTTATTTCGAAAAATAAAAAATAAAGATTTCAATTCATCATTTCAGCCCAGTTCGTTTTAAGCCCATTTTAGCCCAATTAAATATTCCATTTCATTCATTTCCTTTCAGCCCACGTTTCTTTGATCTTAAAAACCAAACAAAAAAGAATTAAAATTAAAAAAAAAAAAAGCTGGAGCAGAAGAAAGTGCATCAACGTGAAGATAATAAAAGAAATAGAAAGGTTGAGAATCATGAGTATCCATGATGTATCATCATCACCAAATTCCCCGACTCGCAATTCGACTCGCTTTACTCCCCACCATTCTTTGAAACATCATTGAGGGAGAACATAATTGATGGGGGAGAATTATAAGTCGAGGAGCATCGGCAAACAACTTTGGGAGATGAATACACGTTCACTAAAAAATCTTTCCCAAAGCACAAGACAAAAAAGGCCAGGACACAATTTGAAACCAGAAATTAGCAGCAACAGGGAGCAATACCAGGGAACAATCATCAGTTAACAACAATTTTCAGTCCAGTCCAGCAACAAGAAGAAAAGAAGGTAATTGCAACAGCAATAAAAAATCAATCAAAAAAAAAAGAAGAAGAAGTAGGGGGAAGAGGCCGCGGCCGCACGCTACCTCATGACTCTCCTCATGGTCTCCTTCCTCAGCCTTCCCTCATCGTCATCATCCTCACACCGAGGCCACACCCCAGCCAGCCACCGCGCCCAGCTTCCCACCGCGAACAACTGCGACTCTCTCCCCTCACTGTGGAGCACCGCCGCTCAGCCACAAAGACCACCGGAAGAGCCAACCGCCGCGAGCAGAGCTTCGCACGAAGCCCCGGCCGTCGCGTCCACTCTTCCTCTCCTCCTCCGATCTGGAACCACCATACCAGATTGCAAATCCGCCGTCGCCGCCGCCAAACGCGGTCATCTCCGCCTTCGACCGAAGCGGCCAGCCACCACACCTGCACCATCGAGACCACATCCAGCCCGGTATCCAATCTCCGCACTTAAAAATCTGGCGACAGGAAGACGGCCGGCCGCGTGGTCTTCTTCCCCCACGGATCCGCCGCGTTGGACGGTGACATCTCCTCTGTCTCGTCGGCGGCCGCAGCTCCGCGAAACCGTGAGCGGCTCTCCTCTCGTGACTTCAGATCGCCTCCGGCCCGCGTAGCCATTTTCCGCCGGCGTCTTGGTTCGCTGCCGCGGTGTAGCCCCCTCCTCGCGGCACCGATTCTCCTTCCCTCTCTCCCTCTTCCCTCACTTTCCTCTCTCACTCTCAGACTCTCAAAGCTCTCCCTCTCTGTTATTGTTTTTTTATTTTTTTCTTTTGCTTTGTGTTATGTGTGTTGTTTGTGTGAGAGAGAGAAGACCTGTATGTTTATGTGTGCGTGTGTAGTGTGACCGTGGTGTGTGTGTGTGTGTGTGTGGCGATGATAGATTAAGGAGTTATTATTATTATTATTATTATTATTATTACTATTATTTTAGTGTTGTTTTATTTTATTGAGTCAAAAATTAAGTTTATTTATTTGTTTGGGTTTATTTTGCATGATTGTCATTTATTTTATTTTGAGTTTTTAACTTGACTAATTAGAATTGAAGTTTGGTTGTTTGAAATGAATTAAAAATAAAAATTTTATTTAAATTCTGTTTGAGATAAATATTTGAATAGCTTGACTTATTAGAAAAAGTTTGTATTATATTTTGTTATAATGATCTTAGATTATTTGAGTAAATAAAAAATAAAAAATAAAAAAATATGTTTGTAATTACTTTTTGTTTTTATTTAGATATTGTGTTAATGGTTCTAAAATTAAAAAAATAAAAAATAATTAGTAGAATGTTTAGTTTTATTTCGTATTTTAAGTTAGTTTTATTTTATTTTGTTAGATTAGATTTTGAATTTATTTATTTGGATTAAAGTGTGTTCGTTTGATTAATGTTTATTTTATTTTTTTTTAGTTTCAGATTCTTAATTGAAATTTGAGTTATTGTGGTTTCGATGAATAAAAATTTTAGTTCAAAATGAACATTTGAATAGTTTGAATTATTTTGATCTTAGTTTATTTGGGTAAAATTAAAACCAAAAATAAAAAGTTTTCTTTTATTTGTTTATCTGTTTTGGTTGAATCTTGTGTTAATGGTTTTGAAATTAAAGTAAGAAATAATTAGTACCCTTCTTAGCTTAATTGTTTTATGTGCGTTGTTCAAGTTAACCATGTGTTTATGTTTGCATTTTTTTAATTATTTAATTGTGTGTTTTATGTTTATATTCAAATTAATTGTATGTTTATGTTTGTGAATTCTTTATCTTTCCATTTAACAATCAAAAAACCCTTTTCAAAAAAATTTTAAATCAATCAATTCATGTTTTCATTCATTTTCAAAAGTTAAATCAATCAACATATTTCTGTTTTAAAACTCTTGTTTCATTTTAAAATCACATATGACAACTTGTGATATTGATGTATAGCTTGCTGTCCTCAAGTTTCATGAGAATGTAAGGATTTGTGTATAGTCCACTTTATCACAAATCACTTGTGCAAGAATGGGTTTTAGTTTCTTAAAAATCTTTTTTATTAAAATCAATCAACACATTGTCATTTTGTTTTCTTAATTAAAATCCGTAAAACAAAGAGTCATTTTCTACAGAACGACGTGGCTTTGAGTTCCTCATTGCACCAGAGGATACGTCGGCGTAGCCAATAACTATCAAGCCAAAATCCTTTTTAATAAAATTTGTTCTTTATTTTCTGTTTTAATTTTAACTTTATTTCTTTGAAAATATGTAATTATCACAAGTTTTGGGGAAATTAAATATTATAAAATTATAATCAATTTGCATAATAAGCTCTAGGGGAACCGTATTTATACGGATGTATTAGGGGTGCAGTGGGATTAAGTTTCCACCCTTCCTTAATCATAATCAGACTCCCGGACTCAAATCTCTTTTCAAAAGACCAGTTTACAAATCAAAAGGTTTTCCAGTTTTAACCAGAATTAAAATTGGTGGCGACTTCCCTGATTTTTATTTTAAAATTCGATCGTCGTCCCCTGTCGCGGCACCCTTCGGGCTCGTTGTGACAAATGGCATTACAATAGAAGAAGGAGGGAATGCAAGCACTAGGTTAGTTGCAACAAACAACCACGTGGCAGAAGATGAGCTTGGCAAAGGGAAAAGAAAGAACATAACAAACTCTAGGCTGAGTGGCTATGCAACTTGAGGTATAAGGTGGAAAACATAGCAGAGAAGGATCAATTCTGGTATGAGCCTCTCATTGTTCATTGTGGATAATATCTCCTATCCTCTTCTCTAATCTTGATTCCAATTTCTGGTCTCTTGCAAGTGAGCCTGGAAGTCGATGGAGCAAGATTAATCAACCTGATACTATTTCAATTTCCCTTGTTATTGTCTTTGATATTTGTTTCTTATTTCACTCATACACACTAACTGAATCTTTCCTTTCATATTTGTGAGAAATATTACACTTTGTTATTTCCATTTTACTGAAGCAATATAGATTCAGGTTCAGCCTTTTCTCCTATTGTTGTGTGGAGTTTATAGCATTACATAGGACCTAACAAAATATTTTGTTTTTATATGTCTTTATACTATAAATTCATTATAAAGAAATGTTGTATACCTAACATTTTTCTCTTCTCATTTCTTATGACCATGCACCTTCAATAAACGATGATCCTAAATAAACAAATACATGGACTTTTGGTGGCTCAAAGTATAAACCAAATATGAATATTAAATTCAAAATGCAAATAGAATATGTTTTACATTGGTATTTAATCAGGTGATATTATATAAATAAAAGTAGTTAACTTTCACACTCATTATTTGAAAAAGAAACTATTTTTGCTTATGTGGTAATATCTAATTAGATATAAGTGTAAAATTATTTTATATTGATAATGTATAGAAATTAAATTTTTTATAAAATGAAGACTAAACAATATCAAAATAAACTCAAGTTAGAAGAGAGATAAAGTAATGTAATAACTCATAAATAACCAATATGAACTGTCCTCGTATGGTTTCCCTTGTGTAATTATTTTGACAGAGATTGTCATCCTTATTCGTGGGTGCCAACCCCACCAATTTCTTCTCTTTCAGTTGTTTATGATTTTGTGTTTTGCTTTGTTCTCTCTTTTAAGTGTTTTGTTATCTTCTTTATGGATGTTTCGTTCCCCTCTTTTGATGGGTGTTTTGATTTGTCCTTATAGGTGTTTTTATTTTTATGTCCTTACAAATATAGAGGCATTCATATCCATGTTAAAAAGAGACGTAATATATTTTTCAAGCTATAACACTTATTGTGATATTGATAATATTGGGATAAAGAGTAGGGTCATAGACCTTTGATGAATATGTGACACATTTGTTTCTTATTAAATATGAAAATAACAAATATATCTATGCTTACTTCGGTTAGATTTTACTCTTGATGAATTTTTTCTTTTTCGTAAAAAGAAAGAGTAAATAACTCATTTAGTCCTTCAAGAAAATTTCGCAAGTCTATTTAGTCCTTGAAAAACTTAAATTAAACTAGCGGTCCCTCAAGATTTTAATAATAAGACATATTAGCCCCTTTGTATATATGTGATTCTTTAAGCATTAATAGAATTATACATTAACTTACTAATATGATATTAAATGGTGTCTATATCATTTAAAGCAAAATAGAATTTAAAATGACTCATTTTAGTGGTTAAAATTCATAAAATGAGTCATTTAAATCTCTATTATAAGTCATAAAATGATTCATTTTGTGTAATTTTAGACATCAAAATGAGTATAATATATTCCAAAATAGCTTCACTTAGTTTGTCTCTAACGTCTTAATAACATGTAATTATTATACTGTGCCGCATGTGTAAATTTACTAATAAAAGAACTAAGATGTTTATTATTTTTAATCTTAAAGGACCACGTGTTAATTTTTTTCTTTAAAGATGAAATAGTCGATGGTAAAAATTTTTAGGACCCCGATAGGGTATTCACTAAAAAAAAAAAGAAAGAATGCATAAAAATTAAAAAAAAAAAAAGCTAACGCAGAGCAAAGCTAATAAGCGATGCATCAAAACGCAGTGTTTGACAAACCTGAGAGTGGCTGAGACGACGATCACTTGTTTTCCGCCTGTGAGCAAAGCTAAGCTCGAGAGAGAGAGAGAATCTCAATGGCGCGCGGGAAGAAGAAGAAGAACGACGACGAAGGAGAAGGAAGCGACGTGGATACCAACCCCGAAGCAATTGAGCGCAAGAGGCTCAAGGCCTTGGCATTCTCCACCGGTATGCTCTCCGACGGCCCTGCCGCCGCCGGCATTCAGCTGAAGCCGTCGTCGACGGTGGTGAAGCATCACGGAAAAGACATCATGAAGAAGTCTCAGAGGAAGAGCAGCAGGTTCCTGTTCTCCTTCCCCGGCCTCCTTGCCCCTATCTCCGGTGGCAAGGTCGGTGAGCTCAAGGATCTCGGAACCAAGAACCCTATCCTCTACCTCGATTTCCCTCAGGTTCTCTCTCCCCCCACCCTCCTCTCTCTCACAATTTATTTACTTATTTATTTATTTATTTTTTAATTTCTATCCTGAAATGTAATTTTCACTCGAATTCGTTTGTAATTAAGAGTGAGATAGTAATTTGGTGCTGGAAAAATGTAATTAGCTATTTAATTAGGTTAAGTCTTTGATTTGAAATTGTGTGGTTTAGTTTGTCTTTGCATTATTTGAACTGTTTCGAAGTGCTGCAATGGTGTGGTGTGGTCCTAGTTGCCAGGTCGGCTATGATGATTAGGAAAGAGGGAGGGATTTGAGAAAAAAGAAGGAGCTGTGAGGATAGCCGTGTGAATAGAGAGAATTTGGGGATATTGTTTCTATATCTTCGACGCATGTTTTATATCATTGAATGTTGGTTTTTATCTTGTTGGGAGGAGATTGGAATGGAAAACAAGAAATACGATTTTTTTCCCCCTCAAATTTTGGAACAAATTTAACATTTTTTAAGGGAATATGGATGTTTGATTTGCTGTGCTGTGTTGTGTTTTGGTATCTGATGTAATTTGTTTTCTTTCACTGTCCAGGGCCAAATGAAGTTATTTGGTACCATTATATATCCTAAGAACAGATACCTGACTCTACAGTTCTCTAGAGGTGGGAAGAATGTAATGTGTGAGGATTATTTTGATAACATGGTTGGTTTTCTATCTCGCTTCATTGTTATCTTCATTTGTGTTTGAGACTTGAACCAGATAGAGCAAGGTAGATTGATGTTTGCATTACAAGGGGAAATAAATGCTCAATCAAATAACTTTCTTGTGTTAACTGGCTATCACAGACTTGTAATATATTCATTTCATAATGGGTGAATAGGTTCGTGGGTAACAGTATGGTTTACTGTAAGACACAATAGTGTCATTTGATCTATGTAACTGAACCTAGTGGCAAAAGACTTTGTTGTTGCTGTCGTTGTCGTCATCTAGACTCCTGCAATTTTAATTCCTATGTTTATGGTATTAGAGATACTGTATTCATTCCTTATCCTATGTAACATGCACATGTCTAGATCTAACAATGCTTTTGCTCTTCCTATTTCTCTTGCTCTCTTGGTGTGTTGGTCAAGGAATTAAGATTTTATGCATTTTTTATGATAGTCCGTTCATGAATTTGTATATTCTTGAATTGGGTTTGGGGCATAATTACCTATTTCCCTATTGGCAATATTGTGCATTTACTAGATTGTATTCTCGGATGCATGGTGGATTGGGAGGAAAGATGAGAACCCAGAAGAAGCCAAGCTGGAATTTCCTAAAGAATTGTATGAGGTTAGCAATGTTTACATCGTGACAGTTGTGTCTTTTTCCTTATTTGGCATGAAGAGAAAATATGGGTGTTTGTATTTTTTTATACAGCTCTTGGAATGCTCAATGCTCTTCTATTTCAGGGACAACAAGCTGAATACGACTTTAAAGGGGGTGCAGGTGCAGCTTCTGTAGTTAATCAACGTATTCCCAAAACCAGAATTCAATGTGCAGAGCCAGAGTCACCAAAGACACCCATTGAAGATGATTTATCAGATAGTGAAATCAATTCAAAAGATACAAATGAAGTCGTTCCAGTTCGCCATTCAGGAAGAACTGCAAGAAAATCATATAAGTATATGCCTCTTCTGTATTAGTTTTCTTGATGTGTGTTTGTTTTCAGCCACAAAGTCATGAAAAAACTATTATGATTTGGTCACGTGTTGTGAAGACCTATCGAAGTCCCAGTAAAAGGAGTAGATAATATGGAAGGCAGCCCAATAGTTAGGGTAGAGGGAGCTTAATATATATATATATATTAAAAAAAAAAATGAAACTATCAAGAATGACTTTGTTTCCCATATCCCAAAAAACCTTAGGCTTCAATGGGTTGAATATAGACATGGTTTATAACAAGATGAAAGATACTACAATAGAATAGTGTGGGGTATGTTTGTATTATTCACAACTAGGACCAGTAAAATCCTAGCTCAAGGGAAATGAGAAAGAAGAAGAAATAACAAGTATGTAATAGAGCAGAGGTTCAGCACTGAGCAGCTGAGCTCTCCAATTCCAATGCCTAATTCTTGCTCCACCCCGCCCCACCCGGGTTGAAATACTGCAACTCAGCTAACAGAATTTCCTGGCAGCACTCCCACTCCCATGCCCTCACCTGCTGACTCAGCAGTTTTGTTGGGCTGAACAAATATCTCTCCCCTTGAATTATCTAAAATGCCCTTGACATTCTTCCTTTTTTACACTTTTAACCCGTCCTTAGGCACATAGTCCCTTACACTAGACACTGGTGCTGTTTAATCCATGTAACCAAACCCATCTTGTGGAAAGAGGCTTTGTTGTTGATGATGATGTTGATGTGTGAACGATAATTGGATATTACTTGTTGTGTTGCTTTCTAGAAATAAAGTCATGAAAAGTTATTATGTTTTTGTATAAACAGATTAATGTCGTATTGTGAGCATGTGATAGAGTCAATGACCTAATCTTCCCTTAAACTCAATGCTAATGTATATTTTTTCACATAACTATTGTATTGAGTTATTTAACTTTTAAGTGGATGGTCTGCCATAAGTTAATATTGTACCATCCGTGACTGAAAATTCATATGGTTCTTTTGTTGGATCAGGTTTGCCGAAATTTCTTCCGATGATGATTCTGGCGAAAGCAGCCCTGACCTTTCTGAACATGAAGAAAAAGTGGTACAAGTTAACACCTGCTGTAAATGATCACTAAAACTCAAATATCCTAATTTTGTCAGTTTTGTGGTATCCTCTTAAAATTGGGGTTAAAATATTCAGGGTGCATTTCTATGTAGAGTTTTTCATATAAACCCCATTCCCTGAAATTTTTCACCTTGTTTTTGTGGTACAACATGGTGACCCTTATAGTTTATTAGTTGATATGCTAATGGTGACGACATTTTTCCTTTGTATCTTTGATGTCTTTGATCAACAGTCAATCTAGAATTTAAAACTTCGTTGATCTTATATTTTGTATTATATCAATGAATTTTCATTATATCTTTTTCAACTCATGGATACAGAAAAAAAGTCCATCCCCGGTAGTTGTTGACATTGATAATGAGGATGCTGCTCAAGGAGATCAACTGCCCAAGGAAAATAACGAGCCTGCTTTAGGGACAAAATCTAAGAAGGTGTCTCAATTTGCTTCAGTCACTGCATCCATTGAAGTTGTGTCCATTAAGCATGGTTCACTTGTTCAGCCTACCATTTCCACATTATTCAAGAAAGCGGAAGAAAAGGTAGTCTTTTGAAAGTGTTAGTTGGAGAACCAGCACTTCATATCTTCCAAGAAAAATGTTGAAATTTTTATCATCTCTTATATATTTTATAAATTTATAATTTCTGTACATATGCCAATATTAGGGTAATTTTTTCGTACATGAACAGAATTTTTCTAAAATGGCATGTAACTAGTATTTTGGGAAAATTGCATATAACTCTTTTACTAGTATTTTAAGAAGATTCAAGGATATACTTGCTTCTTTGTTTGGGGGAATGTAACTATTTAGGGTATAGATAGTAGAGGGACTGGTATTAATAGAAACAAAAATTTTCAAACTTTATATGGAAATGTTTCACTTCTGATAACTATTCATGCATGCAATATGAACGGATGATTATTCATCTCTATAAAGTTTCTGCATGATACTGCTTGGAAGTCCTTAGGCTCTCAATATTTTGCTTTCATACTAAAATGGATTTGAATCATCTGATACACTGTTATGTATTGTTCAATACTGGTCAAATTGATTATCTCACAAAAAATCTTATTTTTTCAGAAGGCTCCAACAAGTTCAAGAAAATCTCAATCATCTAAAGGTTGTTCTTTTCCTGGTTTCTTTATGCTATATGCGCAATTATGATTTATGATCGTGAAAATTGAACAATAAAAATTATTTATATTTTTCAGTTTCTGGCCAGAAGTTGCAGCCTAGTGGTTCAAAAAGAAAGATGGATCTGGTTGAGTTTTTTCCCATCTAATTTCCTGATTCCTGAATCTCTTTCTTCAAGTGGAATCAGAATCTTCCTTAATCAGCAATAAGTGCTTCATGTTGGAATAATATACAGGCTAAGGTATTGGCTGTTGATGCAGGATGAAGGTTCTGGGAAAAGGGAACGAAAGACCAAGAAAAAACAAATAGGTGAATATTCTCCTTCCCTCATCCACTCTCTAATGGATATGTGGTTTTATCATTTTCTGGTTTAGTTCTTTATTCCGAAAAAATAAACATCATTATAAAATGTAGTGATTCAATCTAATGTATGCATGCATCTTTGGATCATGGGTCAGACCACACGTAGGAGAAATTGTTGCTCCCTCATTGTAGCGACAATGAAAAGGATCCAACCATTATAAGTGATAGACCCCCTGGTACTCAGGTGTATATTAGGAATGGTAGAAGGGGATCAACGGTGAATACTGTTATGGCAGGATGGGGAATATTCAGGCTAATGGCCTGCAGCATAACAGACTGTCTACAATGTAGTGGAAAATAGGTGAGAATGGGAGTTCAGTTGGGATGAGTAGGATAAATGTGAAGAGATGGTAGGTGAGAATCCAGTATAGGATTAGCTTTGGGATGAAGATAGGTCCTGGAAGCCCCTCCAGGAGCTAGCTCTGTGCTGCTATTTTTCCATTTTTGTTACTTCTCGGTTTTCTGCAATAGAGAAGGAAATTGGTAAATGTTTGGCTAGGAAATTTTTTAACTAAGTTCAACATGCATCAAAACATCTATACATGATAATAAATTTCCGCTGCCCTAGTTTGAGTTGCCAAAAGGGAGTGATCTCTCTCTTTAAATTTGTCAGATCTTGTGATAGAAAGGATAAGTTTTAGGCTGTTATTTCAGAGATATACTTAGAATAGCCTCTGGGAGTCCTCATCAAGCTTTGTATAGCAGTGAATCTTTCTGACAAATTTGGGTCCTGTTGATGATGTCATGCACAGTAAATGGGCCTCTGTCTGCACATCATCAATTTGGTAGAAGAAACTAGAAGAGCATTGTATGATTGTCTTATTGTTCTGAATAGCTATCTAAATATTTAAATAATTTGTAACCAATCTGCATCAAAGGCTGTTTCTTTTAGGTAACTAACTAAATAATTGTTGTTCATTGTGTAAGTAACTTTGGCAAACTTATCATGTATGTGATTTTTCAGGTGAACACAAGGCAAAAAGCAAGGAGTGTGAGGTGAGTTTTTCTCATTCTTGGAAGTCCTTTTTGTGTGTGTGGGTTATCATGCTTGATGCTTATCATAATGCTACCCCCTGCAACTATCAGGAAAGAAATTTGTAAACTTTATTTTTGGCTTCTTCCATTTTTTCAGGGATTAGCTTTACTTTCGATAATTGCTGCTGCTCAATGCATTTCGTCGTTCCACTCTTATTTCTTTTGTCTATGCTCCTCTTTTGTCACCTCAACTCATGCCATAGAGTTTTCATTGGTTGGATTGATCTTATATCTTCGTGAGGAGTGATTTTATATCTGGATTGGTTTTAAACCAACCAGGCAATTATGGTAATGTTACCATAGTAGTTAGAATCTCACAATTCACAACTCGAATCTCACGATTCAATACAATTTAACATGCTACTGATACATATCATGCAGTGTATCTAAAATAAGCATGAATCTTATGATACATGTATGATTAGAATACGATTCATATGATTCAGCAGTTTAATGATTCTTTAGTTTCCTATTGTTTTTGAACCTTTTTCCAACCAATTCTCACAAGAGGAATTAAATATTCAAAGAAACTTGAGGTTTTGCAGTTACTCCTTCTCTCTATATGCATCTTATTTGGTTATTCCATTGTTCTATTTCCATTCTTCTAAATTAAAATCTCGTAATTCACATAGTTACATTATGGTGATCCTAAGACTAAGAAAACAAAGGAGGGTGTTACATGAGAACATTGTTTTTTATGTTTCTTTACATGAAAATATTGTTATGCTATTTTTTTTTTTAAAGTGATCAGGAATCTTACGGTTCATTATTTGTATCCCGATTTGATAACCATGAATGTTACTGCTTCTTGGTTTGGTTGGACTGCTGGATAGCAAGTAAATGATAAAAGGCTCATGAGAGGAAGGGGAAACATAAATACATTAAGATGATTTGAGTGTGAAAAACATGAGGAAAACAACATGGCTTTGAAGTTTTCAAGTTGAGATTATAAGTTTGTTTTCTCTGTGGACATAATTTAATGAGTGAGTTGAGAAGATATAGTTTTTGATTATGATAGGTGTAATAGGTTCAATCTTCAAATTGGCATTGATTTGTGCTATATACCCTTACAGTTCCATTTACAACTTCATCTGATATGCTCGCTCTACAAATTGAATTAACATCTACCCGTGCAACATTATCAGTCTATGCTCTTAATTATGAGATAATAAACGTTGAATCAATCTTACGTACAGTTTTCTTTGAACTGGTAGTTTGACATTTACAGTATCAATGTAGGTTGAAGATGATGATGACATTGAAGAATTTTCAAATCCTTCAGGGGTAATAGTTCCTGATGAATACCAGCAGACATGAAGCTAGTTTTTTACTACTGATAGTTGATAGCAGGCAAGGTGTCTAACCTTCTGATCAACTGGTTGTGTTTAATTGTTTTATCTAGGATGGTGATGATAGCGATGAAGACTGGACTGCTTGAGATTGCGATACAACATTCAGTTATTAGGCAGAGTTAACAAGGCAAGGTCTTGCAGGTGATGTGATGCCCGTTGACTCGTTATGAAGGATGAACTGTGATGATATAGCTTTGCTTACCCATCCCCCTAGAGCACATATGAGAAAAGGGGTTATGATGGAGGAAGAATGAAATTGCTTCACCGTTTACAGCTTCAAGCTTCGTCTCACAAATCGTAATCATTATACAGTGATATACTTAAATTTCAACCAAAGAGTTTGAAGAGGACGCATGGAAGCTGGAGCAACTTTATGGAGGACATGGAAAAATGTATCATCAGGAGGTTCTGTTGAATTTTAAAGAGACCGCTAGTGTTTTGATAAAACGAATGAGTTAGGTTCCATTATGAACTAAGAAATATTTTTAAAGTTGATGTGACAATAGTTTATGCAATATTATATGTTGTATACATGTCTCATCAATCTTTGTCATGGCATGTTGGTTTCATTTGCTCTACCGCAAATAAAGTTTCCACTCCTGGACATTTTGATGCTTCTCTTGCAGAAAGAAATTAAAACCTGCTATGAATTACCTGGAACAAACAATTTCTAAATATATCAGAACTATGGCAATTAATATATAGAATTGTTTGTGAACAAACTTGATATTAAGCTTGTTTACTCATGCATCGGCTTGGTTTATTTGGCAAGCTTCTAGTTTTGTTTAGATTGTCTACATTACTAATGATCTAAAATAAAAATATTTCTTTCCTTTATTTAAAGAAATTGTAAATCGAATATGAATATAATAGTTAATAAGTCGTTACGGAGATAATTATAAGCTTTTTTAACCGTATCATATATTGGAAAAAAAAAATTAAATATTGTGTTAATTTACTATTCACGAAGTAGATGAGATCCGCTTATTTCAGCTTGAGCATAGATTTAATTTGAGCTTCTTGGATTAAGACCTGGATAAGTTATACCTGTTTGTGTTTCATATTTGACTAATTTGTAGAAAAGTGAAGCCATTTAAACACAATAGGAGCCTTCTAAGATAGGGAGGGAGGAGTTGTAGAGTATGATGGAGAGGGTAGAGAAGTGAAAATATAGAAAGATAAGGATAACATTTAAATTTAAAAAAGAATGATAGTTAATTTGATAAATGAGTTTACTAATCTGATATTAAAACATTACTAACATTTTCCAATAATTATAAGGGCTTTCAAAGATAATTACCAGCCAATCATGCGAATTATCAACACCTAACAGTTCAATTTAAGGGAATTCTAATAGTTTTAACACTAGTGTCATTTTTAACTGTTGGTATTGTCCAAAAAAGGGGCTACTAGTTATAAAAGACTTTAATTAAGTTGAATATAACTTATGGAATTGGAAAAACATATTTTCAAAAAGACTTGGATGATTACTAGTTTTTTTCACAAAATTACCGGTGTCTTCTTAATAAATTACTAGTTTATTATGCCAATTTACCAGCAATGGATAGTCCAATTCAATGAGAATTCTAATCATTTTTTCACGAGTTTAATTCTTATTTGTTAATATTGGTTCCAAAAAGGACTACAAGATACGGAACACTTTAATTAAGTTGAATAAAATTTACGGGATTGGAAAAAATATTTTGAAAGAGATCTGAATGATTACTAGCTTTGGCATAGAATTACCACTTTCTCAAAATGAATTACCAGCGTACCATGTTAAATTACCAGCAGTGGACAGTTCAATTCAAGAGGAATTCTAGTTATTTTAGCACTAGTGTCATTTTTAGTTGTTGGTATTGGTTCCCAAAAAAGGGCTACATAGTATAATGGCGGGAATTGACATAAAAAAATTTCAAGAGACTATGGTAGCCTTTTAATAGGTTTAGTAAGACATATGGGGTTGGAAGCTTCAACATCAACTCTTTCAAAGATTTGTTAACCGTGAATAAAGTAAATTTTCACTAATATTTCATATATTATATCTACATAAAAAAATCAATGGTATATTTGATTGCACAATTGACAAGCTTAAATGGGTAACTTAAGATTTTCTTGTTATATCATTCACCGCAACCTCTCTTGGATAACAGCAATCAATATAGAAAAGTGAGGCACATTTGAAATTAATATCAATTAAGGATAGTATCATAAAATTGATATAAAATAACAATAATAAAATCAAATTCATATCAATCGCAATATCTTGTGTTTTAGTCAATGGATTTCTTTATTTTACTTGACTAAAATATGGATATATTTTGCACCTATATGTATTATTATTAATATTCATTACAGATATTCCTCTTAACATATATTTTTTCATATTAATATTTGTAAAAAAAGGGGGGTAAAGATGTAGTATATAGTTTTACTATCACTTTATTTAAAATAACAATTAAGTTTAATATGAAAGGTAACCAATAATTTTGTAAAAATATAAAAAAAAGAGATGCATAATCAATAATAACCATTAAACAAACAAATGAAAAACATCAACTTGATATATACTCAATTACTTTTTGAAATCACTGTGTTTGTACGCTAGTGATCCCTGATACATCATTTCAGAACCTTAGTTATACTTGACAGCAAGCTTTTCAGAAATATTCAAGTTTAGAGATTTCAGAGTTATCATATTTATTTAATTTATTTATAAATTAGTTTTAGATATTACATATAGAGAATGGTGAAGAAACTCCACAACTTCTTCAAATCCACTCAAGATTTTTCGAAATTGATGAAAAAAGTTTTTGACGAATCAATTCCTTTTTTTAGCCAACTGCAAATATCTATATGGGTCATTCTATCCGGAATGTCATGATTGTTGATTTCATAAAAATTATAATATTTTCAATTTTTTTAACAAATCACATTTTACATTTACTTAGCCATTTTTTTTTACCAAACCTAAGAAATTAATATTTGCTTAAAGCATTTACTTAATATTAATAACATCTAATATAATAATTAATACACACCGAAAGAATGAAGCCCCTTTTTTGTTTGTTAATATTTTTTATATTATATAGTGCTTTATATTACACGATACAATATGTCATTTTAAACATTGTAAACTTTCACCTATATTATACTATATGTCATCTATCCTTATTCTGTTAGTCATGCCAACCAGATTTTGATAGTAGAAGGTCTATTAGTATTTTAATAATATACAAAATGTTTCATGTACCATTGCATAACGTATTTATTTAATTCTTGTTTACTTTTTTGAGTTTTCGACTGTATTTATTATTGATAGCCGTGTCCAAGACATAGGGTCTTCGTTCATATGATATACTAATATTATTCAACTAATTCTAATATTAAATTACCACAAAATTATTTTTATTAATTATTTAGAAACAAAAATTATATATTTTTATCTCAACATCTTCTCTTGTACTTATCAATATTATGTGTGAATTATAACTGCATCAAACTCGCTCCACGTCAGACTAACAAATTACTATACCTTAACATTTCCATTACTCTTCATTAAGCCCATTAACACTAATTGCAAAAGCTAAACCTGGGGGTTGTAAACGTAATTCACGAATTTCACGTCCATGCGTCTTGGGTCACACATGCAATTATAAGAAATTTGGTCATTCCTTACATTATAGGCACAAGGAGGAAGGACCATGGAGGTCCTGGCCCATGTTAGAAGGAGCTGTGAAGATCTGAATTCTATTCCCTCATTGAGAATAAGATATCGAGTTGTCACACAAGAACACTGCTAAGAACTAGTAAGAATAAAGTTAAAAGAAGGCATTCATGTTCATGAAACGACATAAGAAATTACTGTCATAATGGGGATAAATCAAAACTCATGCGAAGCATAGGAAATATTAATACACTGATATTATACACACTGTTAAACTGACACAAGATTGCAACAATTTCGCTTGATGGCACTTTTGTGCTTCTCAATACTCATAATTAGAAGAAAGAATTGATCATACAGAAAGACACCTATCCTGGCCCTTTTCTTTGAACTCAAATGACACATATCGTCATCAAAATGATAGCATCGGGAACAGATGAAGGTACTTGAGAACTACTTAAGGTGAATGCAATACATTGAACTTAATGCCAAGGTCAGAGGGAGTATATATGAAATGAAAAGGTTTTAGTCGCCTCAAATGAAATGACGGAGCAATCTAAATATATGGAAACATATACTTGCTGATATATCTTGATGTAATACAATACATTTTCTTTATTATATGTTGTTACCCTATACCCGGCAGCAGAATTTTGAACCAGGGAACTCAAACTAGTTTTGCTTTACATATTTACAAGGCAATAAATGGCTTTCACACTTCCACATGATACAAAACCCAACTCAATTTGGCCTTAATTCCCTAAGAATTTATCAACCCTGGCATTTGTGGCCCTAGACAAGAACTTCATACAAATGGGTGGCTTTACTCCGGCAAGAGCAAGTATTGAAGCAGGAAGAATCCATATTCCATCCCCGCATATCAAACCAGAAGCAACAGCTGGTCCAAAAGCATCTGCCTTGACCTTATTCAACTTTTCCCACACAAACGATATCATACTTCCAACAAACATATCAATGGCAAAGTAGGGTCCTATATAGAAAGGAATGACCATAGCCATTGGAAGTGGTATGAACCTCCCTCTCTTACCAAGGAAGTCTTTAAACATGTTTATCAGAATGGCAGAACCAAAGAAGATGTAACAAAGCAATAGGCAATTTTTTGGTAAGGACTTAAAGCCTTCAACCCCCAATATGGCCATGTTACGGAAAACCATTGCATTTGGGGCAGGATATTCACTTGTATTTGTGCCAAGGTCAGGAAACACTTTGTAGAAAATCCAAAAGACACAAGGAGAGACAACACAACCCATTGTTGTCCCAATAACTTGGCTCACAAACATGGAGCGAGGTGAAGCCAGCGTAAGGTAGCCAGTCTTAAAATCCTGCATCAGGTCAGAAGCTGTGGAAACAATGTTCATCATCACTCCACAAGCTGCTAGGCCAGCTAGAACTCCACCATGTGATGAACCAGCCCATGCTCCAATTGTGAAGATGGCAAGCTTTCCATAGGTGGAGGCAAGGGACCAATCTGTCAGCCCAGTACCATATGCATTGCAGAATGCTAAGGTGGGAGCAATGAGGTAGATGACAAGCATGTAATGCCATTTTAGCTGGTGAAAGATGTGTGGCAAAGTGGATATAGAGATAGCAGCAATAACAACATAGCCTCCAACTGCATACCATGCGGGAATCTGATCTTTAAGAGCTGGGTGCGGTGCTGGTCATCATAAGATTGCTGAGGACTAGAGGGAGAGTCCTGGTCTGCAACTGGAAGAGCATTCTCCCTTTGTTTGTCCCGGATTTGAGTATACAAACCCAAGAAGGTATGAGCTCGCACCTTAAAGAAGTTATATAAACCATCTCCCAGGATCATGGCTATAACTATAAATACCTGAACTCAAGGTGTAGGGTAAATCCAATTAATTGGTAGAATAGTAGAACTGAATTAGAGTCTAAATAAATATAGAACTTCAATTGCTATAAAGTCATAATTATTTATCCGAAGGTCACAAATCACGTCACATCATTTTAATTCTTAATTACTGGCAAAAGCTTATGACTGTTTAGCAATTTTCTTTTCCTAATTGCGCTTACATTCATTAACAAGAGCATTTTGATGCTGTAATTCTCTCACTGCAACTACAACTTGCATTCAGTTCTTACAACAAAACTTCTATTCTTTAACCATCTATGAGGCAGTTATCAACAGTGTTTCTGTCTTTTCCTCCTAACATAAAAGTTGCAATTGGAGGCTTTCAAACAAAGACCTCTGAAAGCATGTAACTAACAGTGGCACTGGAGGTGCTTAAGAACTGGAAACTTACCCTATAACCTTGGATGCCATGAAGGTTGCTTTCAGCAAAGCCCTTAGCATACCAATCACCCTCTTTGTTCTTTATGAGCGGCCACATTACACCCCATGAAAGAATTCCTCCAAGAAGCAGTGATATATTTATGATATAGGGGCAAATCACTCCCACTCCAACATAGGTTGCAGAAAAATCAAAGTAAAACCTGAAAATAAGTAAAGGTTGGATTATTGACTCCTAATTATTTTGAGAATGGGACTAATTCGAATTATCTTAGCATTAAATTTATGCACATTTTTGTTTCAAGATATATGAAATTTAGAATTTAATTCCTATGCACTGACACACTGTCAACTAATAGAAATTTAAGAAAGTGTCAAATCATAATGGGTAGTTATCATAATGAGTAGTTATGCAACATGATTTGGCACTTTCTTGAATTTCTATTGATTGGTGGTGTAAAATTTTTTTCCATTGCGAGTGCATAGAAATTAAACTCTAAAATTTATTTAAAATGAAGATGTGACAACATACCTGTTTTGATATGCTTTGAGCCATAGTGAAGGGAAGGCTTGAATTCCACAACTGTCAGTAGCTGTATAGAACCATTGAAAAAAGCCCCATAAGAAACTAAAACTGAAGAATTTCCCCAGCACTTTCACTTGCTTCCTGGAAGAGTTGAAAAGAAACAGTAAGTTTGAATGTCTAACTTATCATGCAGTTACTTCAATAGTAGCATAGAGTCTGCTAAAGTGCTTACTTTGCAAGTTTGGCTCCCTGAGGAATGTGGAAACTGTTGATGAGATGAGCTGTTGCAGTACCACTTGGATTGAAGTCAATGACCATAATCTGTTACCCATAACAAGCAAAATTTAATCAGGACTATGGAAAGTCAGATACAGATCATAATTGCTAAAGAGGTACAATCGTAAAGATAAACCATTTGAGTATATTAGTATTGGTAAAATTCATTCTGCAAAGGATTTTCCAAGATAGGAAAAAATGAAAAAAATAGAAGCTAAACATAAGATCTGCTGATTTTGTTGATTAATATATTCATTTTCAAATTTATTAGGAACAAAATGGAATATTAATTTGTATTAAAAAATGGGAACAGTAATGGATACAGCGGTTAATATTTCAACAATTTGTCATACCTTTCTTAAAGGTACAATTGAGAAAAATCCAAGAAAGCTAACAACAAATAAAAAACCAATTATCCACCCCAATTTTGGGTCCTTATAATCACTGGTGTCGTCGAATTGTTCAGATATACGTTTACTCATACTAAAGAGGTAACTCCCAAATCCACCTGTCAATACAAAGGCAACCACAGAATGAGGATTTTCATTTAGCAGGCCTATTATGATATCAAAAATAGTTCCTAGATTCTAAAAAGATTGGGTTTCCTTTTGTGATGACCGCAAAACAAAAAAAAAAAAAAAAATTGAAGTGAGGACCACCGTGCATCTTAAGTGGTATAGACCATCATATATCTTTTTTTTTTTATTATCTTCTCTTCTGCTCCTGTAACTCTCTCATTCTCTTCTTCTCCTCTTCTTCTTCCCGTTCTCTTTCCCTCCCTCCACTTCCTTCTTTTTTTTTATTTTACTTTGTTTTCCTCAAAATATCATCACCACCTCCATCATCCTCATCATCTCCTCTTCCTTCTCATCCCCATAACCATGTCTCTCTCTCCTTCCTCTCCTCTACTTCATTTTCTCTCTCTAACTCCATTAGAGGGAGCTTGAAGCTTAGGAAAAATTGGAGTGATTTTCTTCACCAATTCTACACTCCAAGTGGTAAATTAGTTCCTAAACTACTCCATTTAAATTATTGAAATTTCTAATTATTTTAGGAATATTGTTAGGTTTATTGAATTCTAGAATTTGGGGCTTTTATTGATTTGGGGCTAATTTATGTATATTTATGATATTGTTAGCTCACAAAAATTAATATTATCTTGTTCCTAGAGTGATAGAGCAATCGGGCATCAACACTTGAATTAGTGGCATCAAAGGCATTGTCCTTCGGTTCTTTGAACCAATAATTGTAAATAGATAGTATATCTGTAGGTTACTTTATGCATGATAAACAATGTAAAATGGTATAAAGAGCTGAAAGTATGTTGATATAGAAGAAAATAATTTATTTATTGAAAATGTCGCTTTATGTTTGAAATGATAAATTTTTATTTGGAGGCCATAAGATGATTATTATGCTTGTTAAAATATTTTGAGTTAAACTGTAATGAATATTGAATTTGAGAACATATTATGTTAATTTTATATTATGTAAAGTGCATGATTTTGAGTTAAATTGGGGAAAATTCTATAGTTAGAACCTGTAGTTAACTGCAGGGACGTTAGCCTCGGTGCACCGTGAGAAACTTTAGTTAGCAAGTGAGGTGTCTTACCCACACATAAATTTGCAGTATGCGGACTTGTATATGGCTACGGGCCAACTCTAGTTAGCAGGTGTGGTGCTAACCCGCACATGGCCTTAGGTCATGTCTGGACTTGTTATCGTTCTGCTTCGAATAATTCTCTAATGTATTTGAATTTATATGAATATGTAAATCTCATGTTATGATTAAAATCCTATTTTATGAGCATATATATATTATTACGTTTATATTGTTTTATGCTTGCATTTAGTAAACTATGGATACCCTATCTCTCATTGAGTTGCAAAACTCACCCTGTTGTATTTCCACCCTTTTCGAATCTGAGTCTTTGGTCTAGTTATGGTGTTCCTCCGGCACAATCTTAATAAATTCTAAGTTGATAAGCCTTTTTGTAAAGGCCCTTTTAGTTTTCATCCATATGTTGGTTTAGCCTGTAGGTCTCAATTGCTCCATATGTCGCAGGTAGGTTCCTTGGACTTGTGTTGTACTTGTATTTGAGAACTTATGACTTAGCTATATACGTTATATTTTGTAAAGGGATTTGTAAATTTAATTTGTTTTATGTTGAACTATATTGGCACTATGACTGGTATATGCTGAAATATTATTATGTACTGGAATGGCACATTCTGAGAATGCTTGATGCCCAAGTGCTGTGAATTTATTGGACACATTGCAGGTTATGTAATTATGTGGAAAATGTCCAAAAAACAAAGGAAACTCTGTCCGTTTTTCTAGAAAATTTAGTGTTAAGAACTGCTTTGGGAAAAGTGTTAAATGCAGGTCATGACCTAAGTTGAGTCGTGACACCTTTCACGTGTATAATATCATAATCTCATTCTAAAGCTTTCAGTTGTTTCATTCAGAATTCCAATTTTGTCAAATAAGTATGACACAACATTTGAACCTAGATTAAACAATGTGTTATACTTCATTCCAAGATCAGATAGAACTCATACAATGATACAAGATTGGCAAAAAATTTTCCCTTTAAAATAATGATCTGAGATAAGGTAAAGTATAATAAATTTTCTGCTGATGTTTACTTGAAGTTGATGGCATCAACTTTTATTCAATCTGATCAAATTTCAGAAGCTTTATATATTGTTTCATACAGTCATATACATGCCAAAGCCAAACAACAATCACCAACTAAGGAACAAGAAAGCCATGTTATTCATACTGTTGTACCTTTTTTTTTTTTTGTCCAAGCACAGAAACTGTTGTTGAACCTCAAACAATGCATTTACATATAAATAGTCATTTCAATTACTAATGCGCCATAATTAGCATGATTTGGCTTCTATACCACCTGTACCCCTCTTATTTAAGCAAGATTATATCCTCATGAAGTTTAGTTTAATAAATATGGTCCAACTTTTTTTTCCAGTTCAAATTTCTTGGTATAAGTTGAAATTTGAATAAAAAAGCAGCCCTGTCTTTCAAGGCATAGGCCATGGGCAAAAATGATTGCTGTGTGGCTCCTAGCCTATTGCTATTCCATGTTTAATATATTATAAAACCAGTAGGAAGTGCCTGACAGTGACCAATAATAACCTTGACAGCAAAATATTGTGATATCATCCGGCCTTAAATTTTTTTTTTTCCAAATTAGACAAACAGAGGGAATTGACTCCAAAACTCAGGAATTTTCATGAGAGGAAAAGAAAAAAGAAAGAAATCCAAGTAACAATATTTACCAAAAAACAAGCACTAACGTTTGAATAGTTAATTACGTGGTTCACGTGGTTAAAAGTTGATTGCATTCATATTGAGTTAACCACTCTAGTGCTAAGTATAATTATCTCTATCCTGATTTTGCTATTTATTTAGATTTCTCTCTGAATACTTTCCCGAAAAATTTATCCGAATACATCTTCATCAATCAACTGTCATGTCATGGCAGAAATATTGAACAAGGAGAAGAATATTTCATCTTTTCTGAGCAATCAGATTAAAGTCAAGGTCAGTACTACAAACCACGCTTTTGCTCAATCCATACTCCCCCACAAATCAAATTAAATTAGCACACTGTAGAGTCACAAGCGGCACCCAGAAAAGAAAGAACTCTTTAAGAATTTCTTTCCGATTTCAAAGCTATGAAGCACACTATCTAAATTAATCACAGATCAAATTACGAGCCATGAAATCAGAAAAAAGGTCACAATAAGTCAAAAACCACTATTTGCATGTTTCGTTTCATGTTGAGACTTCTGACAACTGATTTTGGGAGGCCAATACCAATTTTGGCGGGTTTTTAACATTTTGGTCTCTCTTCGCTAAAATCAATTTTTTTTATAGAAAAAGTGAAAATATTTTACTTTCTATCAAAATAACTTTTGGAAACTATCAAATATAAATTCACTTGATTTCAAAATTAATTATCACAAAATTAATTCTATCTAGATTAAATTCTACAAAAATAGAGCTGGACGTGTATATATATCGAAATATTATAGATAGCACATGTAATATAAGGAGGTACCGCTAGAGGCAATGCCAGAGGAGGCAACAACACAGGTCTGGATGACAGTGTTCTCCTGCCTTGTAAATGGCTGCTTCAACATCCCAGATTTGTCCAAGAACTTGGTCCATGGCTTCACAAAGAAGAACCCCAGAAGGCCAGCAGAGACATTGAGTGAAGGAATGATACCAGCGGTGAGGTTCAGCTTCATCACAATGAAACTGAACAGCACGCTGAGTGCAAGGCTCACTGCAAAGGCTCTCACAGTTAGCTGGTTCCTCCATGATGGCACCAGCTGGTGCTGAAACACCCTCTCCACAGAAACCTCTTCTTCATTCAGCTTCACCCCATTTTGGCTCAGTTTGTTGTGTTCATCATCTCTATGACCATGAGATTCATCAAAACCGTTATTGTCCACCACCCCACTTCCATTTTGTGTCATTTTTTCTTTCTTTTAAGTTCTCCAGTTATGTAGAGATCCTAGGATATTGATATATCATATATATGTATGAGCTCGGAATATCCAAGGAAGTAGGAAATCTTCCTATGTGTAACTAGCACTTTGGTTGGAGATTTTGTGTATATCTTTATATCCTTTAAGAAAGCTAGAACGTGTATGATGGGTTCATTGATAATTGACTATTTACGTTTGGACATCAACATCATTATCAATCACTGCAGGAAAGAGAAAATATAGAAGACCTATCATCGTCCCCCCTAAGTGCATTTGTTTTTTTCATTCTTCTTCCAGACGGAATCTATCTTCATCGGCACGCTGAAAGGTAATGTCACTTGTCTCTTCTGAGGGAGATATAAGAGATTCTGGCATAGCAGTGGCATGCATATGCCAACTCTTACTTCAACAACCAAAATTGAGTTTCGAATTGAGACACCCACTCCATTATAATTGAATATGATAAATTGGTGAGTTTAGGCGACCATCACATCCAATAATAGTGGAGTGGGTGTCCAAATTTGACACCCATATTTGGGTGTTGAAATAGCAATGCTCTATGCATGTATCATAATTTTAACTCTATATGTTGGGGCATTCTCATTCTCATAATAAAAAGAGAAATTTATACTCATCATTGGTGGGACACCATGCCGATATGATGAGGTGTAAACTCTACTTTATTTGTGACTCACATCTGATTCAATGATAGAAAAGAGAGTATCAGTATGCTATCCCATAATGTGGGTGTAAATAACACTATTCTAATAAAAATAGGTTCAGTTAATTTTATTCAAAATATTCTTATTCATTGTTGAGTCTCATTAATTTAATTATGAATATAATTAAAAATAAGATATTGAAGCTGTATATTTATTTGAAAATTTTTTCTGCAACATAGTACTGTTCAACCAGTGATTTATTAATGTGATGACAAGAGAAAAGCAGGGTAGAAAATAGTGATGCTCTTTCGTATAAATATTGATGTAAGAAATTTTAATGTTAAGTATGTTAATTTTTCTAGATATTTCATTTCGAATTCAGTAACTAACTTCTCCTTCAAGAACTTCTTCTCAACTGGATCATTACCTGGTACAATGATGTCATCCACATATGCCAAGAGAAGTGTAAGTTTTCCTCCAATTGTATGTTTAAAGAAAAGAGTATGGTCCCCTTGACTATGCCTGTATCTAAGTGACATCATGGTTTTTGCAAATCTCCCAAATCATGCATGAGGGGACTGTTTCAACCCATACAAAGCCTTTTTTAAGCTTGCATACCTTGTTTCTTCCATTGGTGACATCATATCCAGGAGGAATTTCCATGTAAACTTCTTTCTCTAAGTCTCCATATAAGAATGCATTCTTTACATCAAATTGATGCAAATCCCATCCAAAATAAGCTGCAAGAGAAAGCAAAACTCTGACTGTATTCATCTTTGCTACAGGAGCAAACGTATCCTTATAGTCAATTCCATACATCTATGTGTACCTTTTTGCAACTAGTCTTGCTTTAGATCAATCTAACTCACCATCTAATCGATACTTCATAGTGTATATCCATCTGCATCCCACCGGCCTTTTATCTTTTGGCCTTTCAACAATCTTTCCCGTTCTATTTTTCTCTAATGCCCCCATTTCCCTATTCATAACTTGAACCCAATTCATCTCCTTTAATGCCTCTTGTATCGAGTTTGGGATTTGTATAGAATCAATAGCTGCAATGAAACTTTGATGCTGTAAGGAAAGGTGTTTAGAGGAGACAAAAAGAGAAATAGGATGCTTAGTCGAAGTTCTTTTTTCTTTTCTCAAAGCAGTCGATAAGTCATCTAAGTTGGGTTCACAAATATTGGAAGAGTCAGTTTCTTTAATACTTACCACAAGTTCAGACTCTTGAAGTTATTGCTGGATCATATCGGGTTTATTTCTCCTTTCATACGCCAAAAGTAGTTTTTTTTTTTTAGCTTCCTTAGGTGGTATAATGGAAGACACTAACTCTTGGGAACTAGATGGAGTAGTAGAGGACACTAACTCTAAGGAACCAGAGGGAGTTAACTCTTGTGATGATGGGAAAGGGAGAAAGGATTGAGAAAGAAATGTCTCAACTTCTACTAGACTCTCTTTCTGAAGCGGATGACTAAAAAATGACTTAGTTGCACAAAATTTAACATCCAAAGAGACAAAGAAACATGACTATATGAGTGAAAACATTTGTATCCTTTCTTGTTAGGAGCATAACCTATGGAAACACATTTGATAGGCCTCGGATCAAGTTTAATACGATGTTGACACATGGACAAAGACTACACATCCAGAAACCTGAGGCTGTAAACTTTGCATAATTGGAATAGAGGGAAAGTGAGACAACATAGATTGAACAGGACTAACATTACCAAGGACCCGAGAATGCACCCTATTAATTAGGTAGACAACTGTTAAAACCGCTTCACCCCAATAAGAGCTAGGGACAAACATTTGGAAAAGAAGAGTATGGGTAACTTCTAGAAAATGCCTATTCTTTCGCTCTGCCACACTATTTTGTTGAGGAGTATCAACACATGTAAGTTCATCAATAATGCCATGCTCTTTCATAAAATTACAAAACTGTTGATTCACCTATTCCATGCCATTATGTGAATGTAATTGTTTAATGGATTTTTCAAATTGTGTTTTAATCACATGATAAAACTGAATAAAGAGTTGAAAAATTTCGGATTTATCCTTCTTAAGAAAAATCCAAGTGACACTTGTACAATCATTAATAAAAGAAACAAATCATTTTGTGCCAGTGATATTAGGAATAGATGCAGGACCCCAGACATCAGAATGAATAAGTGCAAAAGGTTCATCACGTTTATTACAATTAGATGGAAATGACACTCGGTGATGTTTAGCAAACTGACAAACTTCACAAGAAAAAAACTCAACTGACTCCTTTAAAAAGAGAGACGGATACATAGACTTTATTAATTGAAAAGGAGGATGTCCTAGACGCCTATGATGTAACTAAATTTGTGATGCCTGAGATTTTGAATTCACAGTATAACATAAGACAAGTATCTTCTGTTTATTATCACCTTCAGCCAGTGCATTAAGGAGATAATATAACCCTCTTTGTTCCTTAGCAACTCCAATCGTCCTCTTCGTGGCAAGATCCTAAACAACATAATGTGAATGGAAAAAAGTTAAAACACAGTTAAGATCTCTAGTAAGCTTATGAACAAAGATAAGGTTACTAGCGAGTTGGGGAACATGAAGGACATTATTTAAATGTAAAGAAGGGTGAAGAGAAATGCTACCAAATCCTGCAACTGAGGTTTGGGAGCCATCAGCTATAGTGATATAGCGTTTTTCAAAAATAGGAAGGTAGGAAGAAAAATGAGGTTTTTAGAGGTCATATGATCGGTTGCATCAGAGTTAATGAGTCATAAATCTTTACATTCAGTATTAGATGTATAAAAAGATTGAGAATAAGGAACCTTACTAGACAGGGTTAGAGAACAAGAGCCAGAAGGCTTACTAAAAGAGCCAGAAGGCTTACTAAAAGAGCTTATGAGATATGGTAAGTGTGTAAGCTCATCCTTACTAAGAGTAGGAACTTCATAATTGACTTGAGGAGAAGGGGCATTGTTTGATGTAGCCACAAAGGCTTGACTACTTGGCAGGCCGCGAAATCCTCTTATGTAGCAAAGAACTTTGTCTCTTTTGTGAAATTTAAAGCAAGTCTCTTTAATATGCCCAGACTTCTTGCAATAGGGGCGCCAACAACTATTTTGGGAAGGCCTTGAAAAGGAAGAAGGGGTCCTGGCTTGGCTGTCTCGCCAGTGACCAAAGCTGAACCACTACTGGGTTTGTCATTAAGCATAACTGCCCTACGACTTTCCTCCCCCCGCATAGTGTAGAACACCTCGGATATAGATGAGAGTTGTTCTTTACCTAGAATCTAAACTCGAATGGAGTCATATTTTGAATTTAAGCCAGAAAGAAACAAAAAAATCCTGTCCTTGTTAACAAAGTTTGCCAAAGTAGAAGTATCCTTGTTACATTCCATATGCAAGTTTTGGTATTGGTCTAACTCAGTCCACAAACCAGTGAAAACACTATAGTAATCTGTTCCCGACATTACTCCTTGCTTAGTGGAGAATATTTTCATCTTCAACTCATAACAAATAGCAATATCCTGCTTCTTGGAAAAAGTCTTGCTAAGTACATCCCAAACCGCACGGGAGGAAGTAAGAAACATAAAATTTCAAATGATTTCAGGAATCATAGAATTCCATAGCCATGTCATAATAAGAGAATCCTCATTATTCTAAGTCTCAAGAGTAGGGTCATCCTTTTCAGGAGGATTTCCCTCAATGTAAGACAATTTTTGATAACCTTTGAGGGTATGCCGGATAACTTAAGCCCACTGCAAGTAATTTTTTCCGTTCAAGTGGTAGGTTGGGTGCAAAACAGGACGGTCGTTAGGATTTAAAGGTGTATGTGTAATAAAAATGGAGGTTTTAGGTTCTACCATGGTGACAGGGTTTTAGGGTTTAGGGCGACTAGAAGTTTGTAACAGTGACGTAGAGGAATAAAAAATAGGGAAAATTTTGAGGAAAAAAAATGGGGAAAAACAGATAAATAATTATATCAATTAAAGCTGTAAATGTCCAGCAATGAAGGCCGAAAGACGGCGAAAAAGTGATCAAGCTCCCAGATTAGGAGCTCTGATATCAACTTGAAAAAGAAAATTGAAGAAAGATCGGGAATTATAGAAGTGAAGTAATTCTTTCTTATATCTTTCGGTATAGAGAAAGATACAATTTATAGGCCCATTGCAAGGACTACAAAATAAATGTGTAAGATACTAACTTACCTAACCATATCTATCACAATAAATGCTTACCTAACCATATCTACCATATTCATCATAATAAATACTTACCTATTTACCATAATAAATGCTAATCACATCTATCATAATAAATGATAAAGTCATAAATGTATGATACAATTCAATATATTGTATACATGTTTCATCAATATTTGTCATGCATGGCATGTTGGTTTCAGTTGCTCTACCGCAAATAAAGTTTCCACTCCTAGACATTTTGATGCTTCTCGTGCAGAAAGAAATTAAAACCTGCTATGAATAACCCGGAACAAACAATTTCTAAATATGTCAGAAGTATGGCAGTAAATATATAGAACTGTTTGTGAACATACTTGATATTAAGCTTGTTCACACTTGCATCGGCTTGGTTTATTTAGCAAACTTCTAGTTTTGTTTAGATTGTCTATACTACTAATGATCTAAAATAAAAATATTTCTTTACTTTATTTAAAGAAATTGTAAGAATATAATAGTTAATAAGTCGTTACGGAGATAATTATAAGCTTTTTTAACCGTATCATATATGCAGTTTTGCATGTAGAAAAAAAATCAAATATTTTGTGTTAATTTGATTACGATTCACGAAGTAGATCAGATCCATTTATTTGAGCTTAAGCTTGAGCATAGATTTGATTTGAGCTTCTTCTTGGATTAAGAACTGGTAGGAGTGCCAAATAAGTTTTACCCTTTTGTGTTTCATATTTGACTAATTTGTAGAAAAGTGAAGCCATTTAAATACAAAAGATTAGCTATAGACTCAAGTATAATACTTCAGAGAATTGTGAACTTCTGAATTCTATTCCCTCAGAGAGAATAAGATATCGAGTTGTCATATAAGAACACTGCTAAGAACTAGTAAGATTCAAGTTAAAAGAAGGCATTTATGTTCATAAAACGATGTAAGGAATTACTGTGATAATGGGGATAAATCAAAACTTTAGCAAAGCATAGAAAATATTAATACTGATATTGTATACATTGTTAAACTGATACAACATTGTAACAATTTCGCTTGATGGCACTTTTGTGCTTCTCAATACTCATAATTAGAAGAAAGAATTCATCATGCAGAAAGACACCTATCCTGGCCCTTTTCTTTGAACTCAAATGACACAAATCGCCATTAAAATGATAGTGCCGGGAACAGATGAAGGTACTTGAGAACTACTTAAGGTGAATGCAATACATTGAACTTAATGCCAAGTTCAGAGGGAGTATATATGAAAGGAAAAGGTTTTAGGAGCCTCAAATGAAATGACACAGAGCAATCTAAACATACGGAAACATATAGTTGCTGATATATCTTGATGTAATACAACACATTTTCTTTATCGTGTATTGTTAACGTATATCTGGCAGCAGAATTTTGAACAAGGGAACTCAAACTAGTTTTGCTTCACATATTTACAAGGCAATAAATGGCTTTCCCACTTCCACAAGATAAAAACCCAACTCAATTTGGCCTTAATTCCCTAAGAATTTATCAACCCTGGCATTTGTGGCCCTAGACAAGAACTTCATACAAATGGGTGGCTTAACTCCAGCAAGGGCAAGTATTGAAGCAGGAAGAGTCCATATTCCATCCCCACATATCAAACCAGAAGCAACAGCTGGTCCAAAAGCATCTGCCTTGACCTTATTCAACTTTTCCCACACAAACAATATCATACTTCCAACAAACATATCAATGGCAAAGTAGGGTCCTATGTAGAAAGGTATGGCCATAGCCATTGGAAGTGGAATGAACCTCCCTCTCTTACCAAGGAAATCTTTAAACATGTTCATCAGAATGGCAGAACCAAAGAAGATGTAACAAAGCAATAGGCAATTTTTTGGTAAGGACTTAAAGCCTTCAACCCCCAATATGGCCATGTTACGGAAAACCATTGCATTTGGGGCAGGATATTCACTTGTATTTGTGCCAAGGTCAGGAAACGCTTTGTAGAAAATCCAAAAGACACAAGGAGAGACAACACAACCCATTGTTGTCCCAATAACTTGGCTCACAAACATGGAGCGAGGCGAAGCCAGGGTAAGGTAGCCAGTCTTAAAATCCTGCATCAGGTCAGAAGCTGTGGAAACAATGTTCATCATCACTCCACAAGCTGCTAGGCCAGCTAGAACTCCACCATGTGATGAACCAGCCCATGCTCCAATTGTGAAGATGGCAAGCTTTCCATAGGTGGAGGCAAGGGACCAATCTGTCAGCCCAGTACCATAAGCATTGCAGAATGCTAAGGTGGGAGCAATGAGGTAGATGACAAGCATGTAATACCATTTTAGCTGGTGAAAGATGTGTGGCAAAGTGGATATAGAGATAGCAGCAATAACAACATAGCCTCCAACTGCATACCATGCGGGAATCTGATCTTTAAGAAAGAGCTGGGTGCGGCGCTGGTCATCATAAGATTGCTGAGGACTTGAGGGAGAGTCCTGGTCTGCAACAGGAAGAGCATTCTCCCTTTGTTTGTCCCGGATTTGGGTATACAAACCCAAGAGGGTATGCGTTAGCACCTTAAAGAAGTTATATAAACCATCTCCCAGGATCATGGCTATGGCTATAAATACCTGAGCTCAAGGATTAAATAAATCCAATTAACTGAAGACCTTTGAAAGCATGTTAAATAATAGTGGCACTAGAGGTGCTTTAGAACAAGAAACTTACCCTATAACCTTGGATGCCATGAAGGCTGCTTTCACCAAGGCCCTTAGCATACCAATCACCTTCTCTGTTCTTTATGAGCGGCCACATTACACCCCAAGAAAGAATGCCTCCAAGGAGCACTGATATATTTATGATATATGGGCAAATCATTCCGACTCCAACATAGGTTGCAGAGAAATCAAAGTAAAACCTGAAAATAAGTAAAGGTTGGATTAATGACTCCTGATTTAGAATGAGACTAATTTGAAGTATCTTAGTATTAGATTTATGCAGATTTCATCTTAAGATAAATAATTTTAAGATGAAGCTGTGACAACAGACTTGTTCTGAAATGCTTTGAGCCCCAGAGAAGGGAAGTATATAAATCCACACAGGTCACCAGCAGTGTAGAACCATTGAAAGAAACCCCATAAGAAACTCAAGCTGAAGAATTTTCCCAACACTTTCACTTGCTTCCTGGAAGAGTAGAAAAGAACCAGCAAATTAGTTTGGATACCTTATTTTTCATGCAATTATTTCTAGTAACATTGAGTCTTCCAAAGTGCCTACTTTGCGAGTTTGGCTCCATGAGGAGTATGGAAGCTGTTGATGAGATAAGCGGTTGCAGTACCACTAGGATATGTCAATTTGAAGTCAATGATCATAATCTGCAACCAAGAATAGAAGCAAAATTTATTCAAGACAGGGGAGAGAGAGAGAGATACTGACAATAGTTGCTAAAGAGGTTAGTACTAGTAAAATCGATTCTTCAATGCATTTTCCAAGATAGAAAAGAAAAATAGAAGCAAAAAATACCTCTGCTGATTTTCTATACTAGTGTATTTATTTTCAAATTTATTAGGACTAAAATGGAACATATTTTTGTATTAGCAAAATGGAACAGGAATGGATACAGCAGTCAATATTTCAAGATTTTGCCATACCTTTCTTAAGGGTACAACTGAGAAGAGGCCAAGAAAGCTAACAACAAATAGAAAAGCAATTATCCATCCTAAGTGTGGGTCCTTATAATCACTGGTGTTTGAAGATCGATCAGCTACACGTTTACTCATTGCAAAGAGGTAACTCCCAAATCCTCCTGTCCGTACAAAGTTACCACAGAATGAGTCATTTAGAAAGGCCTATTACGACATAATCAAAAATTCGCTCCTATAGGTTATAAGAAGATTATGTTTCCTTTCACATGTATAATATCAGAATCTCGTTCTAGAGTATTCATTTGTTCTAAAATTCCAATTTTGTCAAATAACTATGACATAAAATTTTATCCTATATCAAACAATGCGTAATACTCCATTCCAAGATGAGATAGAATACATACAATTATACAAGATTGATAACTTTATCGAAAAATAGAAGCTTTATCCTTTGTTTCATACAGTGATAAGCATGCTAAAGCCAAACTATAATCACCAACAAAGGACCAAAAGAAACTCATGTTATTTTAAACTGTTGTCCAACTTCTTTTTTTGTACACAAACTGTTGTTAAACCTGAAACGATGCATTTGCATATAGAACACCCATTTTAATTACTGATGCTAGTATGCTACCCTATTAGCATGATATTTGGCCTCTATGCCTGCCTTTACCCCTCATATTTAAGCAAAACTGTATTCTCATGAAATTTAGTTTAATAAATATGGTTCAACCCTTTTGCTTTCTAAATCTCTTGGCAATACTTTGAAATTAGGAAACCAACATCGGCCTTATCTTTCAAGGCATGGATGAAAAAACAAGAAACAAAAATATGAGAATTTCTTGTCAATTTCAAAGCAAAGAACCATGCCCTCCAGATTACACAACAACATTTTAGAAAGGTTGTGGATAGTACTAGTATTATAGGGACAAAGTCAGAAAAAGGCATAGAGTGAAAGAAGGTACCGCTAAAGGCTATGCCAGAGGAGGCAACAACACAGGTCTGGATGACGGTGTTCTCCTGCCTTGTAAAGGGCTGCTTCAACATCCCAGATTTGTCCAAGAACTTGGTCCATGTCTTCACAAAGAAGAACCCCAGAAGGCCAGCAGAGACATTGAGTGAAGGTATGATACCAGTGGTGAGGTTCAGCTTCATCACAATGAAACTGAACAGCACGCTGAGTGCAAGGCTCACTGCAAAGGCTCTCACAGTTAGCTGGTTCCTCCATGATGGCACCAGCCTGTGCTGAAACACCCTCTCCACAGAAACCTCTTCTTCCTTCAGCTTTATGCCATTTTGGCTAAGTTTCTGTTTATCACCTCCATGATCAAGAGACTCATCAAAATCATTGTCCACCGCCCTATCCCCGCTTCCATATTGGGCCATTTCCCAGTTCTCAAGTTGTCTTCTAGGAGCGTGGAAACCAGTACTTTGGTTGAAGTGGGAACGTCCAGTTTCCTATCTCATCACTTCTTGTCATCACATGAAATATGAGAATTTAATAGCTATTAAAATCTTAAAATATTTACTAAATATAAATTACTTATCTTGTGTATGACAAGAAGTGAATGACAAAACAAAAAGAGATGTAATTTTGGCGGAGGTGCCGATAAAGAATTTCTGTATGCTTTGTACCTTACGAGAATTGCAATGGCAATATTCACACTGTGGGTCCATTGAGTACTGAAACATTTACTTGTGGACGTCGACATAATGACTGTGTGATCACAAGTTGATGGTGCCTTAACAGGCAACAGCTCAGCTAGGAGCCATTCGGTGCGGCTAAATCTATTAATAGCTGGGTGGCTATAATAAGTCAGCCGTGAGATCATTATTGCTAACTTGTATATTTATTGAGAAATTTAATCAAAAAATATTTATTGAGGCATTCAAAAACACGCAAGCTGACTATACAACACATCATGTTTGACAAGCATGTAATGTAATAGTTTCCCCGGTGTGAGAGATAGTTGAATTGACTAGCACGCCGTAATATTGGCGGACCTTGGATTTGGATGGCAGATTCGTGTAGACTTGGATCTTTAACATTATTCTCTTATAATGTATCACTGTTTACTACCAAGAAGGACGTAACAAAGGGTGTGGTTTTACTATTTTAACATTTTAAAAATTAGTGATTATTAGAATATTTATTTTATTATTATTAAATATAATAATAATTTTTATTTATCTTTTTTATTTATTATATCTAATAATAATAAAATGAGTATCTTAATAAATAACTAATTTTAGGATGTTGAAATAGCAAAAGTGAAAAGAGTGTATGATATGGTTATCTGTCTTTGAATCGTAGAGTTTTGGACTTCTGGTGCATTTATGAGATAGACCAATGAATACAAGATAGCTGGCTTAAAAGTTTTGAAAAAGAAAGTGAAACCTTATTATAATTCAATTTTACTCTTTTATCTTTTTCTATTTCTATCCTTTAGCTCCCTTCCAGCTTAGTAAATTTTGTCATCTCTCCAGAGCACCCCTTACAACAAATACCCTTAATTCCCTTCTAAACCTTAGAGGGAAATGCTAATTTTCTTAATTCTAATTTAAAATTTTGCTCACGTGTATTAAATGTACTTGAATGATGTTAAATTATAATTTATATCATTATGAGTAAAATTGTGAATTAGGGGAATTTCCAGATTGATTGCAAACAGAAGTTTGCACCGCAAGACATTTTGATGCTCCTCGTGTAGATAGAAATACAACCTTGCTAATGATGAATATCCAATTGCGTTATGAATCATCTACTATAAACAAGATCACAATATAACAGAATTAAAGCAATAAATGAATGGACTGTAAAACCATGGCAAGGAGTTTTTTTTTTTTTGGGTACAACCATGGCAAGGATTTGTATATTACCTGAATGAACTTAATATTAAGCATGCTCACTTATGAAACGGCTTGGTATATTTAGCATGCATGTAGTTTGGTTTGTATTGTATATTACTTTCAATTTGAACTTGTGATGGTATTAATTCTTGCGAGGAGTTGTGTTTGACTCATGTCAGCTTCACCTGTTTCTTTTTTTGAAACTTCTTTTTTATAAAAATGAAGCCATTCGCAAAAGCAGAATGTAATAGACTGAACTTATGCTATGTTTGGAATGTGCATATTGGAAATGAAAACGTTTTAGGAGACTCAAATGACACAGCAATCAAAACATAAAAACTTATACTTCCTGATTTTTACTGATATAACATAATACTTCTTCTTTATCATATTTTGTTCAACTATATCTTGCAGCTGAAATTTGAACATGGGTGGGAACTTCAACTAGTTTTTCTTCACAGATTTACAAGGCAATGATAGGCTTGAAGACCTTCACAAGATACTAAAACAAACTCAGTGTGACCTTAGTTCCTTAAGAAAGTATATTTGAAAATAGAAACTTGTTTTTGCTTCACTGATGTACAAGGAAATAACAATTTTTAAGATCACAATATACTAAACTAAATTTGACCTTAATTCCCTAAGAAAGCATCAACCTTGGCATTTGTGGCCCTAGACAAGAACTTCATACAAATGGGTGGCTTAACTCCAGCAAGAGCAAGTATTGAAGCAGGAAGTGTCCATATTCCATCCCCACATATCAAACCAGAAGCAACAGCTGGTCCAAAAGCATCTGCCTTGGCCTTGTTCACCTTTTCCCACACAAACAATATGAGACTTCCAACACACATGTCAATGGCAAAGTATGGGCCTAAGTAGAAAGGAATTGCCATAGCCATTGGAAGTGGTATGAATCTCCCTCTCCTACCCATGCAATCTTTGATCATGTTTATCAGAATGGCAGAACCAAAGAAGATGTAACAAAGCAATAGGCAATTTTTTGGTAAGGACTTAAAACCTTGTACTCCCAATATGGCCATGTTTCTGTACACCGTTGCATATGGGGCAGGGTATTCACTTGTATCTGTCCCAAGGTCAGGAAATGCTTTGTAGAAAATCCAAAAGACACAAGGAGAGATCACACAACCCATTGCTGTGCCAATTATTTGGCTCACAAACATGGAGCGAGGTGAAGCCAAGGTAAGGTATCCAGTCTTAAAATCCTGCATCAGGTCAGAAGCTGTGGAAACAATGTTCATCATCACTCCACAGGCTGCTAGGCCAGCAAGAACTCCACCATGTGATGAACCAGCCCATGCTCCAATTGTGAAGATGGAAAGCTTTCCATAGGTGGATGCAAGGGACCAATCCGTTAGGCCACAGCCGTAAGCATTGCAGAACGCTAAGGTGGGAGCAATGAGGTAGATGACAATTATGTAATACCACTTTAGTTGGTGAAATATGTGTGGCAAAGTGGCTGTAGAGATGGCAGCAATAGCTACATAGCCTCCGACCGCAAACCATGTGGGAATCTGATCTTTCAGGAAGAGCTGAGTGCGGCGCTGGTCATCATAAGATAGCTGAGGACCTGAGGGAGAGTCCTGGTCTGCAACCGGAAGAACATTCTCCCTTTGTTTGTCCCGGACTTGAGTATACAAACCCCAAAAGGTATGAGTTAGCACCTTGAAGAAGTTATAAAAACCATCTCCCAGGATCATGGCAATGGCTATAAATACCTGAGCTCAAGGTGTAAGGTAAATCCAATTAATTGGTAGACTAGTAGAACTGGATTAGAATCTAAATTAAAATAGAACTTCAATTGCTATAAAGTCATAATTTTTTATCCTAAGGTCACTAATCATGTCACATCATTTTAATTCTTAATTACTGGCAAAAGCTTACGACTGTTTAGCAATTTTCTTTTCCTAATTACGCTTACATTGACTAAAAAAATCATTTTGATGCAGTAATTCTCTCACTGCAACTACAACTTGCATTCAGTTCTTACAACATAACTTCTATTCTTTAACCATCTATGAGGCAGTTATTAACAGTGTTCTGTCTTTTCCTCCTAACATAGACGTTTGTAATTGGAGGCTTTCAAACATAGACCTTTGAAAGCATGTAACTAATAGTGGCACTGGAGGTGCTTAAGAACAGGAAACTTACCCTATAACCTTGGATGCCATGAAGGTTGCTATCACCAAGGCCCTTAGCATACCAATCACCCTCTTTGTTCTTTATGAGCGGCCACATGACACCCCAAGAAAGAATTCCTCCAAGAAGCACTGATATATTTATGATATAGGGGCAAATCATTCCCACTCCAACATAGATTGCAGAAAAATCAAAGTAAAACCTGAAAATAAGTAAAGGTTGGATTATTGACTCCTAATTGAGAATGGGACTAATTTGAATTATCTTAGTATTAGATTTATGCATATTTTCCTTTTAAGATATATAAAATTTAGAGTTTAATTCTTATGCACTGACATCTTTGTCAACTAATAGAAATTTAAAAGTGTCAAATCATGATAGGTAGTTATCATAGTAAATAATTATCTAACATGATTTGACACTTTCTTAAACTTTTATTGTTTGGCAGTGTAAAATTGTCTACCACTTACCGTGCATAGAAATTAAACTATAAAGTTTATTTAAAATGAAGATGTGACAACATACCTGTTTTGATATGCTTTGAGCCCTAGTGAAGGGAAGGCTTGAAATCCACAACTGTCAGTAGCTGTATAGAACCATTGAAAAAAGCCCCATAAGAAACTAAAACTGAAGAATTTCCCCAGCACTTTCACTTGCTTCCTGGAAGAGTTGAAAAGAAACAGTAAATATGTGTGAATGTCTAACTTATCATGCAGTTACTTCTATAGTAGCAGAGAGTCTGCTAAAGAGCTTACTTTGCTAGTTTGGCTCCCCGAGGAGTGTGGAAACTGTTGATGAGATGAGCTGTTGCAGTACCACTTGGATATGTCAACTTGAAGTCAATGATCATGATCTGTTACCAATACCAAGCAAAATTTAATCAGGACTATGGAAAGTCAGATGCAGATCATAATTTCTACAGAGGTACAATTGTAAAGATAAACCATTGGAGTATATTAGTATTAGTAAAATTCATTCTGCAATGCGTTTTCCAAGATAGCAAATAATGAAAAAATAGAAGCTAAACATAAGTTCTGCTGATTTTCTTAACTAATATATTTATTTTCAAATTCATTTAGGAACAAAATGGAATATTAATTTGTACTAAAAAATGGGAATAGTAATGGATACAGCAGTCAATGTTTCAACAATTTGTCATACCTTTCTTAAAGGTACAACTGAGAAGAGTCCAAGAAAGCTAACAACAAATAAAAAACCAATTATCCACCCTAATTTTGGGTCCTTATAATCACTGGTGTCGTCGGATTGTTCAGCTATACTTTTACTCATACCAAAGAGATAACTCCCAAATCCACCTGTAAATACAACGTCAACCACAGAGTGAGGATTTTCATTCAGCAGGGCCTATTATGATATCATCAAAAACTGTTCCTAGATTCTAAAAAGATTAGGTTTCCTTTCACATGTATAATATCATAATCTCATTGTAAAGTTTTCATTTGTTTCATTCAGAATTCCAATCTTGTCAAATAACTATGACATAACATTTCAACCTAGATTAAACAATGTGTTATACTTCATTCCAAGATGAGTTAGAACTCATACAATGATCCAAGATTGGCAATTTTTTTCTTTTTCCTTTAAAATCATGATCTGAGATAAGGTAAAGTACAATAAAATTTCTGCTGATGTTTAGTTGAAGTTGACAGAAGGCATCAACTTTTATTCAATCTGATCAAATTTCAGAAGCTTTATATATTGTTTCATACAGTCATATACATGTACTTCTCTTTTTCTTTTTCTTTTTTACAAGCACAGAAACTGTTGTTGAACCTTAAACAATGCATTTACATATAAATAGTCATTTCAATTACTGATGCTAAACAATTAGCATGATTTGGCTTCTATACCGCCTGTACCCCTTATTTAAGCAAGATTATATCCAAATGAAATTTAGCTTAATAAATATGGTCCAACTCTTTTTTTTCTTCAGTTCAAATTTCTTGGTATAAGTTGAAATTTGAAAACAAAAAGCAGCCTCATCTTTCTAGGCATGGGCCACGGGCAAAATTGATTGCTCTGCGGCTCCTATCCTATTGTTATTCCATGTTGATATATTGTAAAACTAGTAGGAAGTGCCGGACAGTGACAAATAATAACCTTGACAATGTACCCAAATTAATAATAATAACAGCAAAAGATTGTGATATCACCCGGCCTTAAATTTTCTTTCCAAATTACACAAACAGAGGGAATTAGTTACCAATAACCTTGACAATGTACCCAAAATAATAATAATAATAATAATAATAACAACAACCTTGACAGCAAAAGATTGTGATATCATCCCGCCTTGAATTTTCTTTATAAATGAGACGAACAAAGGGAATTGACTCCAAAACTCGGGAATTTTTATAAGAGGAAAAAAAGAATGAAAGAAATCCAAGTAACAATATTGACCAAAAAAAAAAGGCATTAACATTTGAATAGTTAATTAAGTGGTTCATGTGGTTAAAAGTTGATTGCGTGCATATTGAGTTAACCACTCTAGTGCTAAATATAATTATCTCTATCCTGGTGTTACTATTTATTTAGATTTCTCTCTAAATACTTTCCTGTAAAATTTATCGAAATATATCTTCATCAATCAACTGTCATGTCATGCCCGAAATGTTGAATAAGGAGAAGAATATTTCATCTTTTCTGAGCAATCAGATTGAAGTCAAGGCGTAACCAAAAAATCAATTGTATGTAACCAAAAAAAAAAAAAAGAAAAGCGATTGAAGTCAAGGTCAATACTACAAACCACGCTTTTGTTCAATCCATACTCCCTCACAAACAAAGAGCATGTTTGAGAGCACGTTTGCCAGCTCCACAATCGATTCTAAAGTCTCAAACAGGATTTTATAAAAAATTATGTTTGGTTTTGAGATATTAGAATCAATTTTTGCTTTTAGAATTGATTATGAGAGAAGTAAATTTTCAAATAGAAATCACTTTATTTTAAAATTAATTCTATTTAAATTAATTTTGATGGAATCAATTTTACTAAGAATCAATAATCATATAAACACATAACCAAACAGCCTATAAATTAGCACACTGTAAAGTCATAAACGGCGCCCAAAAAAGGAAAGAGCGTTTTAAGAATTTCTTTTCAATTTCAAAGCTATGAAGCACACTATCTAAATTAATCACAGATCAAATTACAAGCCATGACATCAGAAAAAGGGTCACAAGAAGTCAATTACCACTATTAGCATGTTTGGTTTCATGTTGAGACTTCTGAGAATTTATTCTTGGAGGCTAAAATCAATTTTGATTGTTTTTTAATATTTTGGCTTTTCTCGTTAAAATCAATTTTTACCTTTAGAATCGATCCTAGAAGAAATAAATATCTAGTTTTTATTAGAATCACTTTTTAAAACATTATCAAACATAAAATCACTTTACTTTAAAATTAATTTTCACAAAATTAATTCTATCAAGAATAAATTCCACGAGAACAGGACTGAACACACTATACATATATAGAAAGATTATAGATATCACAGATAATATAAGAAAGTACCGCTAAAGGCAATGCCAGAGGAGGCAACAACACAGGTCTGGATGACAGTGTTCTCCTGCCTTGTAAAGGGCTGCTTCAACATCCCAGATTTGTCCAAGAACTTGGTCCATGTCTTCACAAAGAAGAACCCCAGAAGGCCAGCAGAGACATTGAGTGAAGGAATGATACCAGTGGTGAGGTTCAGCTTCATCACAATGAAACTGAACAGTACGCTGAGTGCAAGGCTCACTGCAAAGGCTCTCAGAGTTAGCTGGTTCCTCCATGATGGGACCAGCTGGTGCTGAAACACCCTCTCCACAGAAACCTCCTCTTCATTCAGCTTCACCCCATTTTGGCCCAGTTTGTTGTGTTCATCATCTCTACGATTATGAGATCCATCAAAACCATTATTGTCCACCACCCCACTTCCATTTTGTGCCATTTTTTCTTTCTTCCAAGTTCTCCACTTATGTAGAGATCCTAGGATATTGATATACAATATATATGTATGAGTTGGGAATCTCCAAGGAAGTGGTGAATCTTCCTGTGTGTAACTAGCACTTTGGATAGAGTTTTATGTGTGTATCGTTTATATCCTATCAGAAAGCTAGAAGGTGCATGGTAGGTTCATTGAGCAATTGACCATTTATGTGTGGACATCAACATTATTATTAATCACTGTAGGAAAGAGAAAAAGATAGAGAGAAAGAGCACATGTGAATGTGATCCCAAGTGAGTGGTGCCTTCAAATGTCACAGCTCTGATTACAGGGTGTGTGTGAGACAGTGGAATTGACAAGCACACAATAATATTGCCGTGGGCCTTTGATTTGGATTTGGATGACATTTCGGACAAGATTAATTAGCGTGGACGTGGATCTTTATCATTCTCTTTTGTACTCCTAGCAATTGGGATGTGAAAATTTCAAATAAGTTTTTGAACGTAATTTTGTACATAGAAAATTTTAAAGTTTTTATCTCTGATACAAAAAAAAAAAACTGGCAAAAAGGAAGGAAAGAAGAGAATAAAAAAAGCCAAAAACGCAAATAGTATACGTGGATGTTTCTCTTTTTTGATACATATGTGGATGCCGTATTCTAAATATGCATTTAAATAACTTTTGTTATATCTTTTGAGATTAACTTCAATGTACTAATTTATTTGTAAGATTTTTGAGGTAGTAGATAATTAAGTTAAATATTTTTATTAATGTAGTCATATATGATTAGATATCTACATAAATTTTTTTTTTATATTGATAGATTATATAAATTAAATTCATATATTAATATCTTTTGATGAGTTTTTCTGGAAAAAAAAATGAAAAACACAATAAAATTTGCATTTTTTATAATCTAAAAATTATAAGGATATGTAATTACCTTTAGTTTGATTTAATGTTTTTAATTTGTACACGTAGTATTTCTTATCATTTATATTTCTAAAAAAGTAACATAAAAATAATAAACTTAATTATTAAAGTAGATATTATTATTAATTTGTCAACGTAAGCAAACTACATAAAGAATTTTCGTTCATAATTTATAATAACTTCGATCCATATTTTTTTAAATAAGCTGGTATTTAGCGACCCATACAACTTAACTTTAAAATAAAATGAGTCATTTTCGGATTTAACTTATTCGAATCATCAGTAAAAATATTATATAAACATATAAGTCTATTATTATATCTAAAAACTATTTCACGCAATTCCCTGCTATTTAAAAAATATTATATATAAAATTATGTAATTAAATAATAATATAATTTTTTTTTATAATACCGACGTATGAAAATCAATTTTTTTTCAAATTGAATTAAATTTTTGAGAAAAACGGTGACTTCCAGATGAAAAAAAGAAAAGAAGAAGTGGCTCATGTGCTAACTTCTACAATCATAGGTCGAAATAAGGTGAGAAGAATACTTTTTTTTTTAATTTTTTTCAATTAGTATTAAAGATTCTATTTTGGCTATGAAAATTGAGGAGTTTTAAAATTTTATGGCGAGTGTCTATCCCTCTAAACAAGATTATGGTGTACGAAAGAATTAGTCGTCGGCTCCGAATTGAACAAATGTTAAAAAAACAAAAAACAAAAAATTGTTAGTGTATGGATTTGGTCGCTATTCTCGTGCCGTAAATAAATGCGAGATTTGGCTCTATCTTGTTTGGCTTTCAGCAACCCATCATTGTCCCCGCTAAGGTGCGTTTGTTTTTGCCTTTTTTTTCCAGAAGGTATGTGTTTACCTTCATCGGCAAGCTGAAAGATAATATCATTTGTCTCTTCTGAGGGAGGTATAAGATACTCTGGCATAGCAGTGGCATGTATACATAGTAATTTTAACTATACGATGGGGCATTCTCATTCCCATAATAAAAATAGGTTCTGTTAATTTTATCTAAAATATACCCATTTATTGTCGAGTCTCATTAATTTAATTATGAATATATTTAAATATAAGATATTGAATTTGTATATTTATTTGAAAATTTTTGCTTCAACATACTACTAGATGACAAAATAAGAGCAGGGTAGAAAAATAGCAATGCTCTTCCGTACAGATTGTGATGTGAGAAATGACTTTCTACCAAGAAAATCCATTTTTGAGCTGAAATCACGGGAGGAAAACTTTTACACTTTGATTAACACGATTTGGAAAACAAAAGAAAAAGAGTTTAGTACCAAAGAATTTTATTTTTTAAAATAGAAAAATAGGGTTTGTTTTTCCCTTACCGTTTTTCTTTTTGTACTAAGGTAGGTTATTATTAGTGCTTTTTTCTTGTCAAAAAGGTTAGGTAATAAGGTTTGTACTGTACTTATTATGCAAAAATAGTTTTGTTAAAGAGTGTTAAGGACACTCTTCAAGAATTTTAAAGTGGAAGATTTTTATAAAAATAAAATAAAATATTTATTTTCCAATGCATTGAATATATTAAATACTTAAAATCTATTCATTTTTTATTTCATAAAAAGTACTCTTAACACACTAGTTAGCCTTTTTAAAAAAATGGCCAAATCTCTCTGTAAGTGATTTAAACATAAACTACTAATTTCATACTAAAAACATAAATTACTAATTAATATTTAGAGTATATTCAGCTTTCAATTTGACTTAAATTTGATCGACTTAATGTGAGAGTTTAGCTCTCCGAAATCTATTGTTTGAAATAATAAACTTTCTTTTTATTGTTTGATCAAATATAGGTATTTTGTGCAATAAGAAATTGTTTTTATTGAAGCAATAAAAAGATTATGAAATTTAATGAAGTTGGTTCCAAAGCTCGAACTTTGCGAGATTCATGTGATAGACAGCTGGCTATTGATGGCAATAAATTATTCTATTTTCTTGTACAGTCATTTTATAGGTTCCGCTAATGAGTGCAGCCTTCATATATGTTTTAGAGGTGAAAGATAAAATCAAATATGTTTAATTTTCAATACATTAAACGAATTATATAATGAATTGTTTTGCCCAGGACTCCAAAAATAGAATATGAAACCTCCCCTATGTCTTTCACAAGTTTTTTGGTTACGTTGTTTGTTCATTCTTCACACTCAATACTTCCTTTCAGCTTTTTCTCGAGTTCTTAATAATTGACAAACAGGATAAAATTTCTTTAAAATAAAGTCATCTCTAAATTCCAAAAATAATACTACCTCTATCCACTAATAATTGTCTTATATGAAAATAACAAAAATTTGATACATTAGAAAATTAATATATCTAGGCACAAATATTTGTCATTGACTTTCTAATGTACTAAATAGAACTAAATTTTCATCATTTTCATATAAAACACTTATTAGTGGACAGGGAGAGTACTACATTTATATTAACTTATAACATCTTAATTTATTAAATTAATTTCAAAATAAATTTATATCTATTTGCTCACTTTATAAATTAATTTAGACTTAAATATATTTTTTGTTCTATTTTGATCCCACAAACTTCTAGTTAAATTTATTTGTTCCAAACATTTTTAAAATATTCAATTCTAGTCAATGTTAAAAATATTTTAAGATATGTATCTATTATTTATAAAACAAATTAAAACATGTTTTAATCTTTACAAATATTTTAATTATTTTTTTAATACTTATAGATATCATTACTTAACAATTCAACGGCTGAAAGAGAGATCAAAATTGAATATTTCAAGATGTTTAGGTAAAAAGTAAACTAAACAACTTTAAGTACCAAAAATAAAATTTATTATATCCATAAGAATTAAAATAAAATATAACTTTTAAAGAGTTTCTTTTTTTCTTTCTAGAAACATAGGGTGTGTTCGGTTTCTCCTGCATATTATTTTAACAGTGTATAAACCAAAGAGTTGATAATCAATAGGGCATATATAAGAGAAGATAAGATGGGCAAACCTTAAAAAAAAAAAAGAAGATAAGATAAGATGTGGCTAATGTGATTTGATCTTATTACCGATAAAACAAAAGGAGGTTTGATATGTATTAAATTAAAAATACAACAATCAAGAGATTTGTGGATAGGTATCTGAAACCGTAAACGCAAACCAATCAAAATAGTTATTCACACTCATCCAAAAATATTTTGGATAAGAAATCCTTTTCTTGTGGTGTATCATAAAAAAATTCACTACTATTTCATATTGAAGATTAATTGGTCCTCATTACTATTCTCATAGATACACAATGGTTTTTTTTTTTTTTTGGGTGTGTACTCCCACAATTTCTTGCACTAAACACATTCCTATCTAACTTGATTCCTTGCTTTCTTTGTTTTTTTTGGTGTAGGTGTCCTTCCTCTCTAGCATAATGCGAATAGATCATTTTAAGTGGAGATTTTATATAATCATTTGAGAAATTTTATCATTAGTTAACAAAATAAACCCTAAATCAATGATAAAAAAATTACCTACATAATCATGTAGAATCTTCACTCAAGAAGATCCATTTTCGTAGATTCTTCCTAAGCCATCGGCGTAGCAGAATCATCCCTCCACTTTATGTAATGATTACATCAGGTTGTAAAATAGTATTACTTTCGGGCGTTCACATGCGTTTCCTCTTCTTTTTAAAAAAAAAGATGGTAGGAAATACTGCCATCGACCTTTTGCCTTTCTGGCGCAAAAGAAGATGCGGCATGCACGCGGAAAAAGGTATTCAACAGAGAATAAACAATTCTCAATAATAGGCTAGGCGCGAAAGATTATATATAAAAAAAATTATTAATACTAATAATACATAATATCTTATTAATTTATTTTTTATTTATTATTTAATAAAATTTAGGATATATATTTTATGTTTTCATCTAATAATAAATAAGGTATGAGTTGGTACAATATCCTATAATAATTAATATAAATAACACAATTTATATATAATATATGCTTGCGTTTGTAATTAATTTTTTTTTTCTAGCATGAGTCAATGATGTTCAATTTCGTCTAAGAAAATTTTGCTTAATGAAAACGCAAGTAGTTTAAGAACTGCGAGTTCAAATGTAGGAGGGAATTGTTTTTAAATGCATATTAATTTTGCGATTGTATGTGCTCCATATATTTTAGCACTATGTTATTATTGTAAATAATTTTATATTACTAACCAATTTTAGCGCTGAATATGATCAAGTTAGCCTATTTTAATAACGTAATTATATATAATTAGATACTTCATATAAAAATTTTATACTGATACTTGTGTGAATCGCATATTGAAGCGTAAATTTAACATATTTTAAGGATGCTTCTTTTTTTTTTTTTTCCTTTTTTTCCCAAGGCTACTCTTTTATTGAATATGATATAGCTCTCTTCAAACGCTGTTTACATCGCCCTCAAGGTTTAGGTAACTTCGATATTGTCGCCAAAGACGTTCTGAAATGGGACAAGAATTGGATGAAAGCTGTCGATTGTGTAAGAAACAGTGAAGCATCCACGTAACATTTAAATTTCACATTGAACCTATAATTTACTGCTCAAATTGAGAGATATTTTTGGATCAATATCAACCATAAAAAAACTACCAAACACGATATAATAACTCTCCTAACTTTTATTAATTGACGGTGTTATAATGTTTTGTATTATAAATGCATACAAATTAATATTTTTTTTATTTTATATGGAATTGTTTCAATTGTAACCTTAAAAAATAATTGATGTATAAGGAGGAAAATACCATTCACTTATCGTACAATACTATTTTTTTTCTTGTTTATTGATATAAAGAGTTTCACTATATTAGAGATGTGACGTTATGGTTGACCTTTAAAAATAATTTTATATATTTTTTCAAGATATACAAAAGTTTAGGCTGTAGAGGACTGTACAATATAGTCAAAGCATGCTTCCAAACGTATCAAATACTTAAAAATGTATTCATAAATCATTCATTAACTAAAAAGAAAAACTCATAAATCAGTTGAATTCAAATCATGACATTACATGAAAGAAAATCGAAAAGAACTCACTAGATAAGGTAATGTTGAATTTAAATAATTTAATATGAAAGGCTCGAGGCTTCGATAAGGTAGTCCTCTCAGAAATACCAAAATAGCAGGGAGAATCAGTAAATCACCATCCCTGGTTAATTATGCTTTCAATTTGTATAATATTTGGGAGAAATAAATCATGTACACCCAAGAGAAGAAGATATAGTACACACTTATTCCTTTTCCATAAAAGTCTAAGACCCTCGGCGTACAGTGTGGGCACTTGTCTGCCATCCAAATTGGAGAGATGGGGCACATCAGGTCCCATGTTAGGGTGGGGCCTCTCGGTTTAAGAGTCTTAATTAATACTAACCAAAAAAATCATTGATGTATGATACCAAAGTTTAGTTTTGAATACTTAATTTTTTTTTTTTTGGGTGCGTAAGAATACTTAATTTAATGTACGTGAGACGATGGGCATCGTTCTATATTTTTTTAAACAAATATTTTGCAACTTGATTGAACGGCAAGTATTTTTTTAATCAAATGAATTCCTTTTGGAATTAATCATTGCAAGTTGGATTGGGACGGATACGATAAGGGGAATGAGGTGAGATAATGTGTGAAAGGGCTCAAAGTCTGTGTCATCAATGTGAGGGTTGGCAGCCATGAATTTGGACCGCAAAATTCAGCAAAGTATAGCTAAGCATCATCAACTTCGCGTCTGCTTTGATCGGCTTCCGAAATCCCAATCACAAAACCAGAATGCTAATGTCGGCCCTCTACATCTTGGCTCTAGGAAAAGACTCGTTTCATTGTAAAGATGTGTTTGGTTGACGCGAAAAATTGAAAAGAAATTTTTTATGAATAAAATTTATGTATAAAAATTATATATGAAGATAATTCATTAAAAATTTTCTCTCATTTTTATCCTCTAAATACACCCTAAAGTTATTAAACTAGGACATGAATTTGAGTTTAATGAACGTTCATAAAGATATAAACAAATGAGTGAATGACTCACTAATAGAAGGATTGAAATAATACGAGGACTAAATGTATTTTACTCCCTATATTTTAAGCTATGTGTAATTTAAATTCCAACTTTTTAAAATATGTAATGTGACCCTATGATTTTAAAATTATGCAAATCGGTCCTTCCATTAATGAGATATCCATTTATACTGTTAAATAATATTTTTTTCACAAAATTGCCCTTGCACTATTTTGAATTTTCCCAACCCTCATTCTTGGCCCCTTCACTTTCCCTTGCCATGCTTCTAAAAAACGTTCTCTTCCTCGTTCTCTTTCAATTTCCCGACCCATTTCATGACCACCGCGAGCCATCATTGTTCTCTTCCTCCAAGCCCGTCACCACTGTGAGCCGCCGCAACCATCGGCGGTAGCAACGCTCTCTACAACCATTCCCTTGCCATGCTTCCACCTCTAACCTTTGGGGGTTCTGTTTGGTTTTGGGGCTATGGGTTGTAGAGATAGAGAGAGACCACAGTGGTGGCAGATCGGTAGAGACGAAGGAGGGTGCGACGTAGGAGAAGGAAGGGTCGCGACAACTTCGCAGTGATAAACCAATACGGGGTCGAAGATCCAGCGATGGTGGTTGTCGCGCATGGCTATTGTGCGCAAGGGCAGTGACAAGACGCAGGGACGACGGAGGAGGAGGAGGGTCGTGACAGCTTCGCGGTGATGAAGTCTCCGGCGACAGCTGTGGAATGGAGAAAGATGATGGTGGCAACGGTGGCATTTACTGCCGCTACTTGTCTCTTCTCTTTTCTTTTCTTTCTGGTTTGGGGTTTGAAAAGATTGGTTGGTACTCTGAGATTTGGATTGTTTGGTTTTGGTCTCTTTTTTCTGTTTCTCCTTTTGCGATTGATGAATGAACAATGGTATTGTTACTGATTTGTATTTCATTATGGTTTTGAAATTCGAAAGATTTTTTATGTGGGTTATGTGGTTACTGTGGAGGGTTCTTCTTTAGTTGAAATTGGGTGAAAGGGATGATTGTGCGAAGGGTACCAGAAATGGGAAATTTAAAAACGTGTACGGACAGTGTTGTCCAAAATATATCATTTAATAGTATAAATGATGTCTTACTAACGAAAGGGTTATTTGCACAATTTTAAAATCACAGGGATTGCATTATATATTTTAAAAAGTCAGGATTTAAATTACAAACTTAAAACATAGGATGATAAAATACATCTAACTCATAATATTATTAGGTAATCTTAGGATGTCTACGATCAGAAGCATCTCTCAAGCCTTTAGTCATGAGACATTCTTTATATATATCTTCAAGAATTTAACTTTAAATTAATACATAAATAGACAGTTGACCTAGCAAGCTAGCTTCTGTGACTTTTTGGTGGCTTCTAGATTGTGTTCATATTTTGTGTTTATGTTTTTATTGCATATTATTGATGAAATTAATATTTTTTTTATAAATATGACAAATACTATGAAACTTATTTTAATAAACTTATTTTTTTTTATAAAAGTATAACTTTTTTATTATTTAATTAATGAAACAAGAAAGTTTCTTTTAGTAAAAAAATTATAATTTTTTCAATAGAATTGTTTAATGAGGTTTTATGATGGATCTGATCTTATCTTTAAGTTCATCATGTGATCTCTATTATTAGTCATTAGATCAGTTCATCTTATTAAAAATGATAACTATTTAATAATTAATAATAAAAAATCCAATTCAAAAATTTAATATCCACCTTATAATTGGCCCTACATGTAATGATACTGCCACTGAGTTCCAACTTCTTTGGAGCGTAACTTTTATTCTTTTTCCTGTTATCTTTTGATGTAATGATGGAGTGAAACTTGTTTAAGCGTGTTATTTTAAATGCTTAGTACTTCTACCTTTCTTAATTATATATGGGCATCCCTAAGTGCTTTCTTTTAAAATTGTGAATGTGTGGGCGCGTTTATTTCATTATTTGTGACTTTGAAAGTTTTAAAAATATTTTTTTAAAAAATACTTCTATAGTTTCTCATATGTAATATATAATAATATAAATTATAAATCATGGTCCCACAAAGTCCAAGACCCTGTTAATTTTCTCTTCTATCTACGCGGCTAAATTGGATTCAAGCATCTAAACGTGAAATAAATATTTGAGTTGAAAAAGCTATTTTCAAATTGTATTGAATTTTAAGTGGTAAGTTTACTTATTTTTAAAATAAATTTTATGAGTAAGTCAATAAACTATTACTCAAAAATCACCATCACGATGACCCACTAAACTCTGACAAATATAAAGAATCCAATATAAACTATGAAGTTTGAATGCAAGATAATGACATGAAAGGACCTACTACTTATGATAATGAATTAAATGACGATTCCATATGCTTCACGCTCCCGCTACTACTTACCGCAGTTTCACAAACAGGGTTTGCAATGCCTGTTCCTTGTTGGGAAACACATCAAATCCAATTAAATTCACCAGTTTTTGAGTCATCTTAAACCAAATATTGCACAAACGTCGTAAATTAATTATATGGTATGTAGCTCCAATGGCGCAACTCCTGAATGCTCTCACGGTCTCATCAAAGGGCTGTTTCCATATTGTAGCCCTGGTGTGACCCGGTGCTCAATCGTGCATCTGCAAACCTCAGTCGGCTAGGATCCCATAACATATATGCAACAAAATTCAAAACTTTAGCTTGTACCCTTTAACCACATATCAATTTCATAGTAACATTAATTCTCACCAATCTGACCTCTTCGATATTAACATCAAGACCATCTTATCCAGCGGCATGCATATCAATTAACATAACTGTAGAGAGTATTTAATTCAATCCTAAAAGAACCCAACTGATAGATCCTACAAAAACCCCCATATATCTAAGGCCCATTTAATATTGTGGTCATTACTGCCCCAATTTTGGGTCTGGGTTACTGCCCCATGTCAAACAATCTACATATACACCCACAGGTGGGTTCATATTTCAATCCACATACACGAAAGCACCTCTACACTACAGCACACCACACACGCAAAGAGAGACACACAACCATTTTCAAAATTATTTTTAAATAATTTTATATTTCAATAGATTATTTTTTTTTTCTATACTACCTTTAATTAATTTAATATTTTTAAAGCATTTCATTTAATATTAGTATACTATATTAATTAATATGTACGGATATATTAGTTTATTTACTGGATTTTACTCAATTTTCATTATCTTTTTTAATATATGTTTGCCTAAGACTTAACAGATATTTTGAAATGAAGGAACACCTCTCACTCGTAAATTAGTGTTTTCATTGCCTCACAATCTCAAAGTATTTCGCTCCACACTGCTTGTGTTTTAATTTAAACCTCCTGTTGTTCGATCTCCTATTCTGAATCTCTCTCTTCCTGTGAAAAAATATTAAGGATAAATTACACTCATTTTTTTTAGATTTATAAAAATACAATTCACATCCTTTCTAATTGTCCAGCTTACATTCATATTTCCTTTATTTGTCAAATTTTAAGTATTTATATTATAGTCATACTCTTCATTTATAGAACACTATTAACAAACTTGATAGAATGATATTTTTGTGATATTAACTATTTTTAATTAATAAAATTATAAAAATACTTTCACACGCTCTGTTAAGTTCAAGGGTATTTTTATAATTTTATTAATTAGGAACAATTAATATCACAAAAATGTCATTTTGTTAAGTTTATTAACGGTGTTCTGTGAATGAAAAGTCTGATTGTAATAAAAATACTTAAAACTTGATAAACAGAGGAGGTGTGAGTGTAAGTCAGATAGTATAAGTTGTATTTTCATGAAATTAAGGAGAGTTGATATAATTCACCAAAAAAAAAAACAATATCACCAACACATGCACCCACATTTATTCAGCTGTTGAATTGGCACAATTTATTCCCCGCCAATGCATCCCTCAAATCCTCAAAACACACACCAGTACAACACACAACACTCATTCACAGTATATACTATCTCAGACACTCACATATCAGGGTCTTATTCCTCAATTCACCAAGTGTTTCACCCAGAGTGTTTAGCAACTATATCGCTTCTGAGGTTCTTCACAATTTTTGACTATGTACATTCACTGAACACCTTTTGATAGTTCCTCCAATTAGCTTCCAATCCTCACGAGCACAATCAAAACATCATGTCACAAAAGTAGCACCCTTGACCCGAAGCGCTAATTAGAAGTGCATGAAAACACATTAAGATGCTAACACAAGGACACACTCCCCACCTCAAACAATATGGAAATTAGAAAATGAAGACACCAGCAACCTCCTAAATAATATCTGCCGTGATATAATGGCCTGAACATGATCTTCATTTCATTACCTTCACACCAGCATTATTTCTTGTTAAATACACAAACTGTTACAAAGAGCGTTATGTGTTTGATATAATGATAATCTCTTCGATAAAAAATAACATAGTAAATGATAAAAGCTCCATAATTTGATAATCGCATACTTCTACTTTATTAAAATAAGAATCTGTCGGTTTTTTTATTTTTTCACTTTAGTAAACAAAGTAGATTTGATGAAGCTTCTTTCGACAAGATCAAAGTAATAAGGTTCTGACAAAGTCAAAAATTTGATTTAGTCTTGTCTGAACGCACATATGGAAGCATCCACCAACTTCAGCCAAGCAAAACAAGACTCATAAAATATTTCACTGTAAGGAAAAGTTCCCTAAATAACTGCAAAACCAACATCAGCACTACATGTTCTTTGTATTTCTTGAAATAGCAGAGACAGAGTACTAAGGGGGCATGGAGAAGAACATGATGCCTCCTCCTAACGACTTGTTGTTTCTGATCCTGTTAAGGTTACCGGTGAAGTCTCTGCTACGTTTCAGGTCTGTCTCCAAGGCATGGCTCTCTCTTATTTCCGATCCTCACTTTGCAAAATCACATTTTGATGTTGAACTAGCACGCACCCACAGGCTCATGATCCTAAAATCTTCTCCTCCTCAAACTCGATCTATAGACTTAGATGCTTCTCTTCATGATGATTCATCCTCTTCTGCTCATACAAACCTTGATTTTCAGCTTCCCACACCAAATTTTGGTGTTCAAACTATACCTTCCTGTAGAGGCTTTCTTCTACTCTGGGACCATCATTCACATATCTACCTGTGGAATCCATCCACCGGTGTCCACAAGAAACTACCTTTGTCACCTGCTGTCTCTAGTATGAATCCTTGTTCCTTCACATTTCTTTATGGTTTTGGCTACGACCCATCAAAAGATGACTATTTGGTTGTTCTAGCATCTTATGACTCATCGACACGTGATTGGGCAACCCAATTCGAGTTCTTCTCTTTGAGGGCTAATTCTTGGGGAAGAATAGAGGGTACCCTTTTGCATTACATGGACGATTGCGATGAACCAAGAGCCGGGACACTCTTGAATGGTGCTATTCATTGGCTGGCTTTTCGTTGGAGAGTGTCCAGGAATGTTATTGTTGCATTTGATTTAGTTGAGAGGAGTTTATCAGAGATTCCTCTGCCTAATGATCTTGATTGTGATGACTACGGCCGTTGTGATTTGTGGGTTCATGGTGGACTTTTGAGTCTGTGTGTTCAGGGCTTTGATGATCCGGTTGGTGAGATATGGGTGATGAAAGAGTATAAGGTGCGGTCTTCTTGGACCAAGTGTATTGATGTGCCTTATGATGACATTCCCAACAGACCCTTCCTTCCAATATGCTCCACCAAGAGTGGTGATGTTTTTGGAGTGGATGGATGTGCAGGATTGGTGAAGTGCAATGCCAAAGGAGAGGTGGTTGGGCATCGCTCATATGAACATGGTGAAGCAGCTGCTAACATCCACCTCATCCGCATGAGGGCAGCTATGTATACTGAGTCTCTGCTTTCCCTCCCCGGTGGTGACAATGAGCAAGCAAAAGATGAATGAAGGACAGTAACACACGAGAAGAATTAGGGTGCCTTTGGTTTCAGAACGACCGTTTTCAATATTCATTTTTCTGATTTCCTGTTGTTAGGACTTTGTGTAGGAAATGGTGGAAATTGAAAATGAAAACTTAAAACTTATTTTGTAATTATCATTGTTTTCTTTATTAAATTCTGTAAACTTAGTACATGCAATCTTGATCTTATTTCATCGTGATGTTATTACTATGCTTATGCTTGTAGTTTGCTTCCACTCTTGCCCATGGATCTTAGCTTCAAGCGGCATAGTTACTTAATTGCTTTGCTAGCATCATATGAGTATGAAGTCATAAGCATGACACTGGATGCTAATACTAACGGTGATATTCAGTTCTGTCTACAGCTACATGCTGTGAATCAAATATTTACTTGCCCAATTGAGGTTTTTTTTTTTTAATATTTAGCTCGATTATCAATTAGCCAAATTGTCAGGCAATGCTTGCTCTCTCTTGGGAAACGCATCAAATCCAATTAAATTCACCAGCAAACCCTTCATTTGTTAGTTTTTGAATCATCTTTAACCAAATATTGCATGAACTTGAATTAATTACTAGGTATGTGGCTCCAATGGTGCAACACCTGAATGGTCTCATTCCTCTGTTCAATAGCTATGATATGGCATTAACATTATCCTCATTTCATTACCCTCAAGACCAGTACCATATTTCTTGTTATAAAACTGTTAAGAGTTAGATATGGTGGTAAAATAAACCAAGATCTGACGGAGAACATCAAAATTTGAACTTGAAAAAAGATCATTAAAGAATTATCTTCGTAGCGACACTGCTTAACCCATTAATTGAATAATGAAAGACCACAAAAGGACCATATTAGTTAGCCATTTTTTTTTGTTTTTCCTGGAAAAAAGAAAAATACTACCAAGTACATTAGACTGTTACAGATTATTAGACATGGAAAATCTATCCAGATCTCTTTGCACTGTGACGAAAATCCCCAGAAAAACTGTTAGTCCAACATCACATCAGCACTACATATTCTTTATATTTCTTTTTACAGAGAATGTGAAAAGTGAGCTAAAATTGAAAGCGAGAGTAAAAGCACCACAGAAAATGGTACTGCACAAAGCTATTTACAAACAAATTCACCAGGACCTAAAGACATGCAATTCGATAAATCATGCTTAGATCCTATCTGTGATTATCTCCCTATCTGAGCATAGCAAAAATTATTTTTCAACGAAGTGGCCTACTTATTGTACTTATTTTGAAAATTTTTCGATCTCAATATCGCCACCTGGAGAGGAAAAACTCATAATCAGGATGTCTATTTGTGCAGATTTGGTTGCCCTTGTTGACAACAGCTTTCGCCATGAGAGATGCTGTTTCCCCGAGCGTCCGCAGCCGTTCTTTAAGCAGTAAAGCAGGGTTTAAGCCCAGCATTTCTGCTGCCAGTGCAGATTGCCTCAGCTGGAACCAGCATTCAACCTGTTCATATGACATAAAATGAATAACCGCATAAATAAGCCTAAGTAATCAACACATGGGAACAAATGACGTGTGATGGAGCATTAGCACAATCAACTATTTGAAGAAATAACACAATGGCTTCTATCCTTCATGCCTACACTACTTGAGCAAAAACAGAAATAGATAATGTTTCTTGAAACAAATCTGGTTCAAGCTGTTTATATTTTACATTCCTGACTGCCCAGAAATGATTGAACCCAAATAAACTGTGATCTTGCTACATGATTGAACATACTAATATGAGTTCCAGTTAAACTGAAATCAGCCACACAACAATACAAGTAAATGTTAAAAGAATTTATTTACAATTGACTCAACTTGAAAGGGTAAATTACCAAACGAAAGCTTGTAAGTCTCAAAAGGTTCCACTGTGAGGAAGAAGTTGAAGCAAGATATTCATACCTGGGCATTGTAGCTTTGAAGACCCACAGCTGGAGATACTATGCAAGAACCTACAGTTGGCGAATCGGAATTTGTATTTCTATGAACCAAATGTCCAAGTGAATGGTAAGTCAAAAAAGCTGCACGGAAGTTACCGTCTGGAATACGGTAAATTGGATACCACGCAACAGAGTACCTGCATGCAAATTAGCTGGTTTAAGTTGCTACCACTGGAAATTTCACTTAATTTAATCATGATAATGCAAAACTCAGGTTACCGGGTCTCAAGGAAGATATAAAATATACAGTGTTCGACAAGTGAAATATAGTTAATGCAAAGATTTCTTACCAGGATCCAGGATGAAGATCTCTGAGGTTTATTGATTCGAGTGTGGTTGGGTCCCCAAAACTTTTGGACAGAACTGGCATATCTCCTCCGACCAGCTCCTGTATCCTGTTAGAAGATAAAAATCAATTCAAAAGTACTTGTGAGCCTTTTGTGAACATCTATTACCTGACAAACCAAAAAATCATTTTCTCCCATCTCCTCAACTGCCCTCCCACACCCAAGTCCCCGAATGAAACATAAAATTTAATAGTTCATCTTTCCTAATAAAATTATTTGTGATAATATCCATAAAAAAATTTATGTTATGCAATGTGTTCATTTACACTACAGACCACAAATATGAGCACTTAAGCACATCTCTGAGCCTAGATCATCATACTAAAAAAATCGCCAAAATGACTGAACTGGAAAAAATATGGGTATGGATTCTCCTTTATGCAGCATTCCATCCTGTCCATGTATTTCACTATAACAACGGTTTCCTTCATAATTGAATGACAAAATCAAAACTACAATAAGTTTTCGGTCAATCAAATTCAACATAATTATAATAAGTTAAGCAACATATAAAGTGGGGATGAAATGATGACAGGATAACAGGGTTGAACATTCTTACTTCTCATAAAGCGGCCTTTGTTGAGGTTGCTCCATTTCAAAATATTCATAAAGTAGTTCTAAATCACCAGAGCATTTTGAACTGATAAATGGATCAGAGGCATTATTGATGGAAGCCGTCTTTCTCTGAGTTTGAATGTCTGGATCCTGATTTCGAGGCTGAGGAAAGAGAACAGAAAATATTGGATGTGGACTGCCAGAGGATGTGTGTTCTGAAATGTCAATCATTTCACATGCTTCTGAATCCTTAAAATCCAGAAATTTGTCGCTGCTATTTACACATTGATTTGTATTGTTCTTAAACAGCTGCACTGCTGACAAAGAAGGGACAAAATATGCACGAAATGGAAAATGACCAACACCACCTAGTCTCTTTGGATTTTCAAAATCCTGAGCCCTTATCTCCAAACCATAGCTCCCATGTTTCTCATACCACTGCCACAGGTCTCCCAAAGATAGGTCAGGTATCTCATGTCTACAAAGTGCGACACAACCACCATAGTTTGGAGAGCAGGTGAAACAACCTTGTGAATTAGGTGATTGATAAATAACAGGACTACAAAAATGAAGTAACCTTTCAATCTCTGCAATTGGGCCACCCGTGGCCATGTGCACGGCTTCACAAGCTAGTTGTGCCCTGCATGCATCACTCACAGCTTGAGCTATTCTGTAGGAATCATTTTCTGATGCATCTTGATTCTCACATACTCGAATCATCTGATTAGCTGCTTCATTCTTGACCCTGTGCCCTGTCACTGTGCATGCTACCTGATTCCCAAGACTCTGATTCTCACCCTCATCTAGACAAGAATATTTTCCGTCAACTTGAACCATGCATTTTCTACTTGCATTCAGTGACATATCCTGATTCAGAGGAAAGGAATCCACTTTTGGATCAACATTGCTTTCTAAGCTAAAATATTTACTAAGTGGTGCGTCAGAATATTCTGGTGATGAGCTACTAGAATCAGATTTTTCCAACCTTGTATCCTTTTTCCCAATTGGTATCCATTTCCAAAGGCTAGTTCCAGAACTGTGGTTTTGTGCATTGTGGTCTGCATAAGAAACTTCTTTTTCTGGTTGAACAGTCTCATCACCTAGAAGACTACAAGATGCTGGACATTGCTCCTCAGACATGTTTGGTAGGATGCTGTTCTCACCAGGCATTAACGATGAGCTATCTTGAATGTCCATATTTTCATTCTTCCCACTTGCAATATTGTGGTAGACATTTTCTTGTGAATCTGTTTCCCCCAGATGAAATTGTGAACTGTGAACTAATTCAGATGTTATCTGTTCAACTCTGTCTGTCTCGAACCCATCCGTGAGGCAACTAACATCAGAATTAAATCCAGAAACACTGGTCAACCCTTGTTGATTATTTTCCTGAGATGAGACGTGTGGGATGTCATTCTGCTGAACACAAGCCTTCGCGTTATCATTTAACATGGACCTGTTCAAATTGGAGCCCTTCCTAGAATAACTGCAGTGCCCTTTTTTTGAAGCTGACTCCATTCTCACTTTTGATTTCCTACCAACTTTATTTTTCAATTGCTTTTTATCCTCTGTTTTTGATAGAACATTTACACTAGCAGAACTAGACTTTCTGATAATTGAAGGATCCTTTTTCACAGTAGAACCAAACTGTGACAAAGTTGTGTTTACCTTCTTTAAATCGTCATTACATTCATCAGAACCGTTCTTCTGAACCTTTTGCCAGATAGAATGACTGTTTTCCTTCCCTGTTCGATTATGCGTTATTCCAACACTCCCAAATTTATTAAAACTTGAACTCTTCGACACTGTTCTCTTTTGCTTAGCTCTCTTATCATTAGTAATACAATTTTGACCACCATTCACAATTCCCTCATTATGTTCACAGTTATTGCGCATCCCAGTAGATACGTTTTGACCAAGAAAATACCCATCTCCTGATTTTGAAGCAATTCTGCGACTTACCTTGTTGGATCGTTTTCCTATATCACCAGCTTTTGTACTTGCATCACTGTTTGAACCAACTGAAACTGAATCCAACACCAAAGAGTCAGGTACATCATTATAACAGCTTAGATCAACGTGTTGCATGTCCTTAGCTTCTGTATCAGTGACTGAAGAATCAGGGCCGCTATCTTGAAGCTGATTCTTGGAATCAAATGTGCCAGATTCTCCAGCAGAATCCTGAACAACAGGTGCAATAGCTTTTGACATCTCCACCTTGTCAATACAAGAGTTGCAACTTTTGGGTGCTTCCGGTACATTGATGCTGTTCTTAATCCCATTCCTCTCGCAAGCATCCTTTACTAATCTATCATCAGAAGACAATTCTGGTTCAGTTGTGTACATCATCACCCCAGCCTCCTTATCCACGTCATTGCTGCTGCTGGTTTCAGAAGTCAAACTCACACAGATATATTCCTCATTAGGAGCTTCCCGTTCAGTAGAGCCGCAGTCACTTGAGTTCTTCTTACTCTTTCGAACTTTCTTTCTTGCCCTTTTCTTTGAGTTTTTCTTCAGGGACTTGTCTTGCTTGGAATTACTGGTGAACTTATCAGATGAATTAACAGCAGCAGAACTATCCGGGAACAAGCCAGAGTTGCAGATCAACGAGCTTTGGGAACAAGAATTCCCAGGGACTTCATTCAGTTCATTGAGTTTTGAAGCTTTCTTAGCAATCTTATTTTGACACCGACGATGCACATTTGACCCAGCAATGTTTCTTCTCATAAATGATTTGACAGAATAAGTATAGGGAGGTAGAGGCCCTCTTGGCCCCTTACATTGATCAAGCTTCAACCTATTAGCAGGTGGAGGGGAGAAAAGTTGTAGACCATCCATATGTACACTGGAAGCTAAATTGATATGATTCAGACAGCGCACTGGTATGGCGACAATTCTCCAATTTCCATCAGGCTCAAAATTAAGGAATGTAAGGATGGCACACCTAATAAATAATCAGCAGAACTTAACCATAGTCACTTTTAAGTTTCAATAGTCTTCAAAATACAACCAAAGAATAAATTAAAAAAAAAGAAATATAAAAAGAGAAACCTTAAAAGAGTATGGGACTTATATAATAATAGCAATGCTGTTGGCTGTGTTGGGAAATTAAGTGTATCCATTAAGAGGCTTAAAAGCTTCAACATTGTGAAAGAAATAACAAATTGCATCAGTTATTCAGAATAGAAGTGCTACAGTCGTACAGATGTATTTTTGAAAACCCAGCCTTCATAGAGTCTGGCAGGTATTGCAAAGAAATACCAGAGCACCTCTTTGAGGATTTTGCCACAGATATAGCATGAACTTACTTTTCCCCAACTGGATAAGTAAAGTTAGTTGGTCTTAATAATGAAAAAATATTTTGGGCTAGGATTAGGCATTTAGCGTCTACTTGGTGTAAGGCTCACTTAGAGGGGTTTCCATCTCTGATATGCTAAGAATTTGTAAAGGATCTCTGTTAATGAAATTTCTTTTATGAAAAAAATATCAATAATGAAAAAACATGGATAACAAGAAGATAAGGAACAAGAGGTTTAAGAAGATCAAGACTAAAATGAGGAAATCCTTCGGATGGAGAGAAGATAGCATCATCATGAATAGGTCAACATGAACTCATGTGTCCTCTCACCATGTACAAATCAATGCCTCTACTGGCTTTTTGCATAAGCCTCAATTCATTCTAAAATGAATAGTATATTTCTAGAGAAATGTCATTAAAAGGCTTGGAATGCATGTTCCATCAATACATCAGCAATTTCAATAAAAGAAACAAGTAAACTAACCATAGAACTGTATTAACATATGATCAAAAGAAAATGCAAGAAATACTACAGTAGCATAAATATTTTACCCACTATCAGAGTTAATGCTTGAAACAGAAGACTCTCCACAATCCTGAATAATTAAAAAAAAAAAAAAAGAGAGAGAGACAGAGGTTAGGATTAACTGCCAAGCCAAACTCGATTGAAAAAATAATTGCAAAACTAGGACTGTTATTTGGGCAAACCTTGAAAGGTGTGATTGTATTTTGTTGCTGATGTATTGTTGATATAGAATCCTTTCCTGCTTCTGAAACTTTTGGACTATCGTTACCTATCTCCTGAATGGCACAATGCATCTTCCTTGCCTGTCCATATCAGCAGCATCGGCCATAATTTTTTGAGGAAAATGGAAAATGGTAAGAAAGAAATTGTATTTTCAAAACAAAGATAAACAAGATATTACTCTAGAAATAACTTTACTGTTTATGTTATCAACTGTAAGACTAAACTGTCTAAGAGTCACCTAGATGTCAGTTAAGCTATAAACAGCTCATGTTCACTTAAAAACTTGCAATCTAAAATCAGACAAGGGAAACCCTGTAAACATTTGTGAAAGGTAAGCTCCTTTACTCTCTTACTTTGCTTTATTCTTTTGTAAGCCTCTTTTCTTTCCATAGTTCTAAAAGATGACCATTTACCAAACAAACAGGTACATGTCAATTAACTTTACCAACCCCCCACCAGGCAAACTACATGATGAACAATAGCCACATTGCTCAGATGCAAAAGAAATAGCCATATTCTTTTATCCCAGAAGAAAATGACAAGACAAAGAACAATGTTTTGTCCAAGAAAAGATTCAATGATAATATTAATATCATACTGATTAACAAAAGGTAAGCATTATGATGAAGACAATGGATAAAATGCAGAAACAAGTCACTGAATAATAATACCAGAAGAAATTGTTGTGGACTAACACCACAGTCCAATTTTTATAGATACCCAACACAGTAAACAAGCCTACACAGAGCTGAATTAACTTTGTTAAGCCAATTTTATTGAAAATTCCAGGTCAAATAGGCATATTGCTAATAAATACCTACCTTGTCTTTGCAATCTTCGAATGAACCATCTCAATCCTAACATAATATATGGCAACAACACCCCAAAAATCAACCTTTGTCTGCTCAAATTTCATCCCAAATGCTAAACATGAAAGATCATGAAGCCTTTATTCCACCAAACTGCAGAGAGCCTTGGATTCATGTTCTATAGGGTCTATACAAACAAAGTACTTATTATCCCCCACATTTCTTGGCTTCCATAAAATAAATGAAGCTGAAATTATGGAGAGAACTGTGCAATGAAGAAGAAAGAATGCAGTTCCACACACACAATACAGATGTGCAGGAAAGGAGAAACCTCAACTTGGGTTTCTCCAAATCAAATTCAAGAAAAGTTTAGATTGTCCCAAAATGAAACTGAATTCTGTCTACCAGTGAAATAAAAAAGGCGTCCCTCTAATTTAACCAAAAACTCACTAAACCTCCCAATTGAATAATAAACAAAGCACATCTCAATAACTTAAACTTGCATAAATAAGTAAAGGGAGGGAAAAAAAGAAAATCAAACATGAAGCTGTTGACTTCTTTGAACCATCAATGCAAAATCTATCAGTAAAATTTGACTAAACCACAAATCTCCCTACCTAAAATATCTGAAAGAGAGCAACGTATCCCTAGCCATACAAATCGTCCCCCAGATTTAGGCCAGAGTCTTAGATAACAGAAATCCACAAGAACAGCTAGATCAGCCAAAGATTACCTATATATAGGTATCATCCACCACATAAGCATAATCACATATGCACACATATAAAAATCCAATTTTTATTAATAAAAACATAAAAGAATCAAAGAAACAAGCAAAAAGAAGCACACCCCAATATTGATACCAAATTGAAAAAAAATCAAAATTCACGAACGATCAAACGGCAACAACACACCATACACATGGAAAACTGAAAAGGGTACACCCCATCAAACCAAAAAACAATAAAAAATGGAACTCTAACATAAACAATGAAAAGGGTAATTGAAAAAAAATATGATCACAGTGTAAATGGGACAAACCATGAGAGATTTTGCAAAGGGTCGGAGCTGGTTGGCTCTCTTGTTCTTCCAAGCCTCAACGGCTCTCTTCTTTATCAAGTAGTCACCCGTTTTTGTTTTGCTTTGGATTGAAAGAACAAAAAAATTCTTCACTCCCTTATGTTTGTGGGGTGATGAAAAAGAAAGCGACTTGCTTTTTTGTTTTTTTTGTTTTTCTTTCTGTTGTCACAGTGCACTAACTCCAACACTGAGGCAGTTCAGTAGGCACAGACACTCTCCATGAAGTGAAAGGGTACAACCAACAAAATTGAAAAAACCCAAATGAAATTATTTTGACTGCAATTCAAATCATCACTATCAAGGGGATACTATCGTCATATGGATCTTTTTCATTGTAAATGACCAAAAAAAAAATATAGGATAGGGTCATCTAACTGTACATTATTAAGATTAATTTTGATCTAGGAATTAAAAAAATATAAATTTTAGCGACAATAAATATGAAAATCAAATATTTTTATAAATATATTTATATATAATTAAATGGTTATGTAACTTTTTTTTATCTATATTATGTAAAAATTAAATTTAAGTTTTTATATTATATATAATTAAATGGTTATGTAATATTTTTTTATCTATATTACGTAAAAATTAAATTTAAGTTTTTATATTATTCTGTATAAATATATATAAACAAATTTGTTTTTATGTGTAAATATACCCAGTTGCAAAATTGGAAGCATTTTATGACATAAAACTGGTTTAACCATTCTCAGAACCAGCGAGCCACGCGTGGAGCATGTGGCGCACGATGACGAAAGAGTAATACATACATATATATATATATATATATATATATAAAAACATTAATAATTTTTAAGAAGACTTTTTTGATATTCTTATAAAGTTAAGAGTATTAGTATCTTATAATTATTTATGATTAAAATTATACCATTTGTTTTATTAATACAATTTATTAAAATAAAAAAAATAAAGATTCAATTCCAATCATGGAAAGTAAGAAGGGTGAGGTACTTATAGGATATCGAAGTAAAAATCAATGTTTTAATATAGAGTTTAACTTATATGTGTTGACAGTGCAAAAAATATTTTATACTATCATTCAATTATATATTAACATATTAATAAAAATAATAAAATATTACACATAATAAGAAACGCATAGGTGCTCTTAGAACAAAAAAATGTACTTATTTTGTTTCAATTAATAAATGACACACTAATTTTATAAGTTATTATTATCTTTTATTTTTTCTATATATTTAAAGCAATAACTGATGTCATTTATTAAGTTAGATAAAATGTTTTAGATCAAATGCATCATCTTACTTTCAAAGTACTTAAGAATTTCTCTACATTTACTACTTAAAAATTAAAGTTATACAAATGAAGTAATCTGACAAGATAAAAATTTGAATAAAAAATTCAAGTATTTATTAATTTTTAATATTTTAATCATGAATGTAATCAAGAAAGGTTGGATTTTAAGAAACTAACAAATTAGTTTGATCAATAATTCATTCATTATTGTCTTTTTATCAATTTTAGAAAAAAAATTTACCTTCTTTTTCATAGGCTCATTGAGTAATTCTCATTATAAAATAAAATTTATTGTCTAACAAAATAGTATATTCCAATTCCAAGCAAGACATTAATGTTATTAATAGTATTTGATTGATATTATGTGGTGTTTGGCAGATTGCATACTTAGATTTAGAAAGATTGTCATCTTTTAAATTATTTATAATGTTACAATGCAATGTTTAAGTTATTTAACTTGTAATTTACGTTAACTTGTCTAGTATTTCAAAAAGATTACCAGTCAAAATATGTTTTTAATAATAATAATAATAATAATGAGATAATTAGCACCTAGATGATTATATGTGGTGATTCATGTAAATATTCCCGTGGGCACAATCTACATTAATTACTATTAAAGTGGCAATGTGAATTGCCCTGGTAATATGAATTTTGTAAATAAAGTAATGTTGTGGATCCAAATAATTTTAAACAATATTTTCAGTAATTTAAACAATATTCAAATATATATATATATATATATATATATATATGTATATACACCTCCCCCCCCCCCCCAAAAAACCGGCCCAGGTCAATGAAAAAACCCATCCTAACTAAGTTAAAATTCTGAAAATTATATATTTTAAAAAAAATTTTAAAAATATATAAAATTTATGTCATTAGAGATTGAGTTTCATCAAGTTAGAAGAATCAAATACTATCGTATGATAGATTTTCAAGACAATAGAAACAAAATTGAAATATTTTTACTAATATAATAATATATGATTAAATGTCAGTTTAATATATATCAAAATTGATTTATATTAGTGTTTACAAAGAGAATTTTATGGTTAGAGATAAAACCTATGTATGTAAACTCTATGTCTTAAAGATATCAGTCATTATTTTTGATGACGAATACTTTGGTTCATCTTAAATATATATCAAAATTAAATTCTTCTTCAATACTTTATGAATGCTTTTCCTTTTCTTTTTTTTTTGGTTCCGAATCATGAATGCTTTAGATATGATGAGTAACTCGACGAAATCATAGGAGAAAAATTGTAAGCACAAAAAGGATTTTAACGCATAATTTTTTTTGTCGTATTTGAAGTGGCAGTTACCGACTAAGCTTAAAATATTGTTTGTCACATATTTTATAATGACTATTCAAAATGTAAATAATTATAACGCTTCTCCATCAAAGAAGTTATTATAACATTTTTCCTCAAAATAGGTCTCAGCAAATATTTTAGTATAAAAGCATAAATTAATAAAATAATGATAATTTTGCAATCATTATTAGCTTGACATTTGTGACAGAGCTTATTTTAATTTATCACAGTTTCATTGGTAATTAATTGTTTCCTCTTCCAGAGCTACTATAATTCTCTAGATATATCCTTTCACGGTGAAAAGATATAGAATAAATAGGATAAATTAGTTTTTTTGATTTAAAAATTTATATAGTAGTCTTTAAGATTTCATAAATTGAAACAAGTTATTTTTTTCATCAAATTATTATCTGAATTGTTAACAGTAATATTATCTTTTTTGTTAAATTACTTACGTGTATTATTAATTTTTACGGTGGGTTTTAATTTGTTTTACTCTTTTGATTTGTATAGAATAAATGATAACTTAAAGTCAAAATCTTTTTTCTGAGTAGAGAGTTATAACGAGTGAAAAAATAAAAAAAAATCTAAATGACTTAGTGTAGAGAAATAAGTAAATTAGGATCATAAAAATTAATAATATATATAAATAAATTAATAATATATATGAATAAGTTAATAAGATATAATTTAAATAATAATTTTATAAAAAGATTAATTTATTTTAATTTATAAAATTTAAAAAATTAAAATAATATTTTTTAAATCTAAGTGGCTAATGTAGAGTTTTATTAAGGAAGATATTCTCCAGTAGCATACAAGAAATTTGTCATAGCTCGAAAGGCGAATTCAGGCTTTTCGAAAAGTAGAACGAAATCTGATTCCTGAGGATATTCGAGTAGCAACAATAATTAGTGGTAGGTGTGTTCCATGCGAAGTGGTGGTAGCTGCATCAAAATGTGTTAACTCTCCATTGTTGCTGGAACGACGGATGACAAGTTTTTGCAATGATTGAAAAGCTTGATTTTTTAATTTTTTTAAATTAATAAATGTGAAAATAATTTAAAAGCTACTTAATTTGTTTGAAGTTCCTTACCAAAAAACTTTGTTTGAATTTATTTTTGTTTTAAAAAATTATAATTTCTGTTTATTTCTCCATTATTTATAAAAATTGATAAGATAATAATAATTATTTGTAACTGTTAAGTGCTGATATTTTTGTCAAATGCAATGAAAAGTACATTAAATAAACAATGACAACGAAATGATTATGTAAATATTACTTTCCGGTAGTTAGGTGATACCAAACTTTATACTTATGATTTTAGAATCTTTTACCACTAATTCATTTTTAACGGTCTTTTATTTTTAAATACTATTTTAATTAAATATAATGACCTAGACACGAATAATTACTTTGTAATTTTATACAATTGTATTGAATAATATTTTTAAAATAATCGACACTTTCTTATTTTTTCAATAAGTATCACTTTTAAAGTTATTTTTATTATCCTTGTACAAAAATATTTTAAATAATAAATATTTTTATTTTATATCTACTAAAAAAATAAAATGCTAGATATGAGTAAGTGTCAAGAAATGAAAAATTAAATAATAAGACCAATTTACGAAATATGTTACAATTTTTCTAAAATAAAATCTATTTAATTATTTTCAATTTGTATGTGTATTTAATAAGTAATAATTATTTAAAGAATTTACCTAATCTGTATTCTTAGAGTACCAATTAAGATTTTCAATAAAAATACATATATAAAGTTGATGATAGGTCCTACACCTCAATAAGAACACTGATTTTATTTTTTTTTTATGATTTCTCTAAGGACACTAATCAGCGAAATCTATATTTAAAAATCGGGAAAAGTAACATTTGGGTGGTAATATAGTTAATTTCCTTTTCAGACCTAAAATGACAAAACTAAGATAAGACAAAGAAGTTCGTGCATTGATCTTTTTAATAAAGAAAAGAAAAGTGGGCTATTCCTTCTGACGTTACATATTAGGGTCCCCACAAAAGCCAAAAGGTCACTCCGCCCCCACACAAAGCAAAAGCAACGACCACGAGACTCACGTTGGGGAGTGCACATCTTCCTAGGTTAAAATTTTGATTGATATATTGAATCTAATTTTAAAGATAATAGTTTTCAATTTTTTGTTTTTGATGTCATATTTTCTATTTAGAGTGAATACTCTATTTAATCCTTCAAAATCTTTTCATTGGACTATTTTTCCTTTCAAGAAAAGAAATTAATCATGCGATTCCTTAAGATTAAAAATAATAAACACATTAGTCCCTCTATTAATTTTTTATTAGTGAACTTATACATGTAACACAATACAATGATAATATGTCATTAAAATATTAGAAGCAAACTAAATGAAATTATTTTAAAACATATTACACTCATTTTAGTGTCTAAAATTACACAAAATGAATTATTTTATCACTTATAATAAAGATTTAAATTACTCATTTTGTAAATTTCAATCATCAAAATAAGTCATTTTAAACTCTATTTCATTTCAAATGAAATATACATTACTTAACATCATATTAGTATGTTAATGTCCAAACTCTATATTCTATTATTAAAATTTTGAGGGATTGTAGGTTTAATTTCAATTTTTTAGGGACTCAATACTCTTGTTAAATTTTCTTAAGGGGGCTATATGAGTTATTTATTCTTGTATTTATTTTCAATTGATACTTAATACTATTAAGTGATAGTATTTATAAAGAATAAAATTAAGTTCTTAAAATATTTATAAAAAAAAAATTAGACTTTAATATTTATAAAGATTAAATATATATTTTGAAAAATATTTATAAAAATCTGAACTTAGAACGATAAGAGCCAGAAACAGCATATTGAAACAAAAAGACATCAACAGTCAAATTTTCTTTTAGAGATTAGGATCAAAACGTCATGTTTTCTTAAAGATCGAAAGATATTTAGCCCAATTTTTGTATCTTCAAAGTGGAGAGACAATAGAAACAAGATATAAAAATAAAAATTTAATATTTTTTTAACAATATCTCTATATATATATTTGATTTTTTCCTCTTCATTCTCACTATCATCGGTGGTTTGGTAGCAGTGATCTGGTAATAGCGGCTAAGGTCGGGTGATAGTAGACAAGAATAAATAATATCTTTATTGTTTATTTTTTATCTTGTTCTCATATTTTTAAATGAAATATAAATACAATCATCGTGTGTTATACTTTGCTATCAAATATAATATAAAAATAATAATTTTTATATTTCTATTTTTACTATTTATATTGTTTCTGTTTTCAATATCCTGAGACAGAAAGTAGGTACTGCCTTGGAAAGGATTAAATATTATCCCATTTAAGGTCTTACAAAATAAGGTGATACATATTGTAAGAAAAGAATACTATCAACGAAAATATGCATCTATCATGTAGAAAATAGGGAAAAGACGTTTTCTTTTATCCATACAAAAATTTAGAAAAGTTCGACCGGTTATCCTGCATAAGTCAAAACATGATTTCCAAACTCAGCAGACACCGGTAGAAAATTGGCGAGATCGCCTGACGACTGAGTTCTTTCACTGAAGAACCAATATTCAAGCCAGATGATAATTTTGCAGTCATTTAAGTGTATAACGCATGATATAAATAATAGATTTTCATAGTTTTAAATTGATAAAAACATAAAAGGTCTTCAAATTATGAACAAAAATATACGAAAAAACATATACACAAAAATTCAAGATTCTCAAGAGGAAAAAAAAATCTTATATTTGGGATACTATCAAGCTTAATTGTATTAATTTCAAGTCATTTTTAGCATAAATAATTATAATATTTGATATAAAGTTAAATTAGTGAAATGTTTTTAAGTAACACAGCAATTCATTATCCTACTCCATTTTAATACATGAAAATTTTTTTTTGGTACATCATGAACAACGTTTATTATCTATTCTTTTATTAAAAAACGATTTTTTTCCACTGTAAAAGCTAAAACACAATGAAGAAGATTCCTATCAGTTTATTTCTACAAATCCCACCTCACAAACGAATGATCTTCTCACGTTTATGACCGTATAAATTTTGCCACCCATGGGTGTGTTTGGTTGAAAATAAAAGTAGAACATAATTTTTTAAGAATAATACCATCCATAAAAATTTACATCCTAATTTTATTCCAACCAAACACTCCCTAATTCTAAGGCGAATACATTGTTCAACGTTTAAAATTCTATATAGACATCTCATCCAGAGTTTTGAACTCTCAAGTCTAATCTCTTTCAATGTATCTAACATTCTAATTGTACAACTGTTTCGCTTTTTATTTTTTAATCGCAACTTTATATCAAACACGAGGGAAACAGACAGAACAAGTGAACAGCAACAGTCCCACTCATGTCCAGAAGCCTGACGCATCCAACGCGATCTCTCTATAGAGGATCAGCAAGAGGGAAAGGCTTTAGCTACCTGACCATATAGTGTGTTTTTGTTTTCAAACTTCATTGGTCAGACGTTACCATACTGTGTGGGTCATTTGTCCAAAAGCCACGGGCCCATGCCTGTGATGTGGGCCCTTCCTCGTACACAGATTCTCCCAAAATTCATGGTAGGACATTTTGGCAGCTTCAAAAATAGAAAGTAGAAATTTAAAATCTCATTCATCCATTACAAATTAAATTCCAAAAATAGAAAATAGAAATTTAAAATCTCATTCATTCATTACGAATAAATTAAATTAATTACGTTATTAAAATATCGGCACAATTTGAGTTGTGACACAATGCTAGTAAGTGAATGAAACTCGGCTGCACGAAGTGCTAAGAGTACGTTATCCATTTTTGAGCACCAAACATTTTAATAGTATAAGGTAAGTAATCTTTGCTAAACCATCGACCAAGGATGTTCAAAAGGCATTCACAGATTTAGAGCTCAAAGCTGTATTCCTTTTTCCAACAACACCCAAGTGCAACCGCACCTCTGAATTAACTAGATCATCCCAGCATTTAAGGGTTGTTAATTTTTGTTGATACCAAATAACCAAGCACAAGGTGGAAGGTCCAACCACAATTTCAGTACAAGTTTATGATGGTAGTACTGTGGTGATTACTTGCCAATGCTTCAGCAATTTTCTTCAGCGTGCCTCATACTGGACAACTGCATAAAAATCCAAAAAATAAATAAATAAAGAATGAGATGTAGATAAATCGCCTCTGGGTAAAGCAATGCATTGGAAGTGTGTCCACTGCTTTAAGCATGGCACTCTCAAAAGAATCGGATGCTTCATTAGTTTTCAATGGCTTGGGCATAACAAAGATGAGTAGTATTCAACGGGTATATGATGGATGCATTAATCCATATAATTTCATATTTCCTTTGCTAATTTATTGGGTTCTGTTCTTTTTATGAGGATATATTTATCTTTCGACATCTACATATACAACAAGAAATATATAATAGAATAATATTAATAAGTCGCCAAAAAATATTTAGTATACCAGACATGGCTTAATGTTTTAAACTGAAGAAAACCAGGAAGCCTTGAACCAACTGATACTTCTCTTTTGGAGAACCAAAAATATCGGTCAACTACATTACCCTTGTGTATTTCAAGCTAGGAATTCATAAAATGTGTAAAATAGAATACATACCTAGGAGAGTGGATCCTCTCAAGTAATTCTTAACATGATATGGTCATGTTTATATTCTCACTACTAGTTAAAATCTCTCTCTTACAACATCAACTTTCTTTTCAACTTATTCAGAGGTAAAGACCAAAACATGACCCTCTCATGTTAAAAATTAACATGAGAGGATCCATCTCCATACACCTAGCAATGCATAAAACTATAAGTGAATAAAGGACCTACAACCATTCAAACGGTCAATATTTGTTAGGAATCAGGTGTGACAGCTCCCATGAAAACTTGAATCTTCAAATAAACAGAGACAAAGCAGAGGGAAAGGGAATCATATGATTTATCCTACAATGAGATGACTGTTATCGTTCTAAGTAAGCTGAGGCTCAAATCCTACGATAAATGTCAATTCTGGTCAACAGGGAATTCTCGTAACATTTCCCTTCTACATGTTCCTCTTTCTGCACTTAGGTTTCTGCATACAAAGTTTTAAAATAAGGGTGATTACTGATTATTACCCCCATCAATTATTTCACCCACTAATAAACTTCTAAATTTGGTCATTCATATTCTTGACACACTAAGTACAATGCTACGATCAAATGCACAATAACAGTAGCATGTTCAAGGATCAACATAGAACGAAAGTGGAGTTGACGCTTAAGCTTAATACTTCCCCTTTGTTCCTAATGAAACCAAGAAACAGAGAATTAAAATTCTAAAAACAGAGATTTCAATTTCAATTTTTGCAATGAGAGGCTTACTGCGACGAGTGCGCTTCTTGTAAAGGATTCGGTAACCGCACTCACGGCACTGTATAACATCACCTGGTTTCAGCGTATTCTCCATCCCACAATCTGCAGAATAAACAAAAAAAAAAAAGACGTAAAATCACAGTTTCGCTCTCAAAACCCTAAAACGGTTAAAGAAGCTATTAACTGGCAGAAATGTTAAAAAAAGAAAAAGAAAAAAAAAACTAAGAACATCCGCAGTAACCAACGGATTTGAGAAAAGAATTATGGAAAAACTGAAATTCAGACAAGCGCGAGCCCTCGGCTATGTATTTCAGAGCTTGAATTGAAGCTAATTGTGTTTCCATGTATTTTTCTTCCGCGAGAATTTTAAACAGAAAACCGAAAAGAAAAGGAAAAACAACAGCTGAGAAGAGAGGATGAACCTCCACAGATGTAACTAACTGGCTCAGGTTGAGGATCCATGGCGGATTTCAGCGACCTGAGAGGAACGAAGGGTTTTAGGGTTTTGGTGTTGCACACTCTGGAAGAGACTCTCTGGTCAACGTAGAGCTCTTAATTTTATAAGCTAACATTGGGCCTAGAATTGCCCAGGCCCAATTATACTTTTGTAGTTTGCTATTGCTTGCCCAAAATACTAACAAGAAGAAAAATTTAAAGGATCATATTAATTATTTTGAAGTGATTTTTGTTAGCATTAAATGGTACTTGTTCACTGTACAAAAAATTAGTTTTTAAAATAATTTTAGTTTAAATTGAGTAATTATTTTTTATAATTCATCAAAAAAATATTTCATTGATAATATGTTCAATTAAATTTTGATAAATTTTATATATTTACATATATACACACAGTTTTAACTTTTGAATAAAAGCTGATACTAATAGTTTCTATGTAAATTATTTATTTTTAATTGAAAAAAATCATGTAATTGTATGTTTTGTTTGTGATTTGTATCGAATAAATCATGATAAGATTTTTTCAGTATTTAATTTATATATAATATCAATATTAAAAATTTGCATAAATATTCAAGCATGTATTTTCATATCAACAAAATAATTTGATTTAACTACTTACCAACTATCTTCAAAATCTTATAAATATGAAGCATATAAACACTTTATTCAACATCCTGAAAATACAGCGAGGTTTTTTTTTTATATTCACCTAAATTTGAGTTTGTAGATTAAAAATAGAATTTATTTTATATAAATCATTGGTAAAAAAATTACACATACATCTAATTATACATAATTATATCAACTTTTAAGAATCAAAAATGCAATTAAATGACAATGTATGTGGAATTCGTTTACACCGTCAATGTATCAATGTTAATTTATTCAAAATAACAAAATTGACTTTCAAATGTTCATCAATAACAAGTCATTTTATATTCATATATCATTAAATTTATTTTTTTAAAATCAAAATAAAAATATATCTCTATGAAAAAAAAAGATATCTAACTATACAATTTCATGTTTTTGGTATACAAATCGGTAGGCACAAATTTTTAAAATTTAAATTTGATTATATTTTTACTTATAATAATGTATTCAATTAATAAATTATTAAATTAATAAATTGAGTAAGATAATTTTATAGCATAACTTAATAGTGGAATGTAATTTAAATTTTATTGTAAAAAGAGAAGAAAGAAGTGAAATGATTGTAGGAAGGGGGAAAAAAGTCAGACTTTTCATAAATAAATGAATAGTTATAACTTTTTAAAGTTTAAACTTGATTGCAGATAGAGAAAAAAGGAAAGAAAGTAGATTGATATAGAAAATTGAGTAATTTTAGGCTTCATGTGATAATTTTTATAGTATTTCTTTTCGATATAGATATATGATACGAGGACCAATCATAACAACTAGCATTAGATCGTAGTCAAGTGATTTTTTTAAGGAATTATTTATTTGACCGTATAAACTTTAAAGACTTGTAAGTAATATAGATTCTTCTCACCTCTCATTGTCAGATACTTATCACTAAGATAGATTATACCATTTTGACACGAGTATGTATTCAGTGCCAATGTCATTTTTTTCCCTGCAGCTGAACGCTGTTTTCAATATTATTCATCATCATCATCGTCATCATAAAATTATAAATTTTAATGGATGTGCGAGCCTATGTTTAGAAAGATGTATTATTACTATTATTAAAATAACTCGATTGGATAGAAGAAAGGGGACACACGATTTGAATCTTGATTGATAAACTTATTAAAATTTGAATCTGACGAAATTTTTAATGCAATTGGTCACACATCAAGTAATGCGTTTTAAGGAAATTTAGCATGTTAGGAGCTCAATCATTCTTTCCTTCTAGATTTTCAAATTTCAATCTTCTTTTTTCAATGCATGGAAAAAACCGTTCATCATAGAATATTCTAGCTCAGCCTTAGGTCAACTAACTATCAAATAAATGATAATCAAAATCAAAGCCAAATAGTTAGCCAACTTTTTTTGACGCGGAAAAAGTTGGCTTCCTAGCAGCTCATTCGGCTTATATTCCAATCTTGTGATTCGCCACAAACAATGCTACATGCTTTCGAATCAATGTTAGGCTTCCTCTTACTAGAAGCATACTAAATGTTAACACCACTATAATAAATTATTATCTTCTTAATCTTAGTGATGTAAGTCTGTAATAAATATTAAACAGTCCTATATGTGTGGAGGACTCTAATGCAAAGAATACTGAAAAAAAACTGAGAATTTTAGGCTTTGGCTTTTATCAAAGCTTCCCTTGGACGGCTATTAACAAGAATAACAAAGATATTCTTTGCTATATTTTCAAGAATTCCCAGTTCGTTCGCATATCAGATTTTTTGAAGTTTTCACTAACTCATGAAGTCTTTTGGTGCTTCTCCGGGGAGATGCTTTTCTCCTGCAGAGCCTGTCAATCCACTACAAAGCTTCAGTTCTGATGGCAGCTCTGAATCCACCAAAACAAGTAAGAAACAACTTTTCCTTGCTTTTGGTATATCTCTCATCACATCAAGACTTACCCGACATCAAATTGATGGGTTCTTTTGCACCTGTTGCAGATACAGAAAGTTCAAAGAGGAGCACAAGAAGGAAAGGCAACAGAAGTTTTGCATATAAGATACATGAACATGGTAATTCATGGTTTGAGATATGACACTAAGGGTGTGTTTGGTTGGAGGATAAAAGTGAGGTGGAAATTTTCATGGATAAGCTCCATATGTAATTTTATGCTTGTAGTTCTTCCACGAAAATTTCCACCCATTTTTATCCCACCAAACATAGCCTAAAACTGAAAAAACAAAAGTGAATTCTATTTGAGCCTCAGGGAATTAGACTGATTCTTCACACATGTATGGTATGTGGGATTGCAGTGAAATTGGGTCCTAAACTGTCTGAGACTCTGAAGAGTAAGCTGAGTTTGGGAGCAAGGATTATACAAGAAGGTGGGAGAGGGAACATCTTCAAGCATGTTTTTGGGATGCAAGAAGAAGAGAAACTCTTGAAGGCCTCTCAGTGCTATTTATATACCACAGTTGGTCCTATTGCTGGAATTCTCTTTATCTCCACGAAGAAGGTTGCATTTTGCAGTGAAAGGCCCACAACCTTCTCTTCTGCAGCTGGAGAGTTACTCAGTGCACCTTACAAGGTAGTCTTCATATGATAGAAATTAGAAACTTTAAGCTCGTGCTAATAACTTCATATTTCTTGTCTCTTCTGCATTATTGTGATATCAAGGGGCTTCCCTATTTGCAGGTTTTGATACCAATAGAGAAGGTAAAAGAGGTCAACGAAAGCCGGAATGTGAACAAGTTAGAACAGAAATACATACAAATTGTGACAAAAGATGACTCTGAATTTTGGTTTCTGGGGTTTCTAAGGTATGAGAAAGCTTTCAGGAATCTCCAAAAAGCCATTTCCATGGCCATTTAAGTCTAGAAAAGGAACAACTGAGCATTGTTAAGTGTTTGATATATGAGATTTTCATAGTTGTTTTACAATAGGAAAAGTTTTGTGATCTGGATGTTATGTCAGAAAAACTGATTGTTAATGTTTGACCGGATTAGCAGCAGTAGTGTGTTCTATCAGTTTAAGTCTATTGGGGTTGTCTATTATTGCTTCATACCTTACCACTAGGTGATTAAGAAGTTGTGACTAAGCTGTATGCCATTGAAGAAGTCATCACTGTAGTCTTTGAGTCCTTCATGACTCGGCAGAGGTGGTGAATGCAACACGGCTTGGCATTGCCTCAAGTAGGGACCAAATGTAGAGAACCATGAACTATAGCTAAAGCCATGATTGTACATAAAAGCCATGACCATGTAATATTAATATAGTTACTACCAGTGAAATTTACAAGAATTTTTTTTTTCTTAGTCAAATTCAAAATATACAGTATTTTCCACGAACTGCTTATGAATGGAAATTTACGCAACTGCTAACTAGTAATACAACAAATCATCCCACTAGTTTCGGTAGAGAAAAATTTTGGAACATTTTGTGCTTGTCAACTTTTCACATGCTATCATTCTATTTTTATCCCTTATGTTTGGTTAGAAGGTGAGAATGGGACAAATTTTTCATGATTGATTTTCATGTATAAAATTACACATAAAACTCATTTATGGAAAATTTATCCCCATTTTTCCCACCAACCAAACATAGCCTTAAAGCAGGCATATATAACTGTTAGCATCAGACTGCTTGCTCCTTTTGCCTTAACTCCACAAACAAAAACTGCGTAGTCATTTGAGATGTTGAAACCTAGTACATACTATTGCAAATTACAACATAGTCTCAGCTGCCAAATGTTGGGTTGAAACAAAATGCACATAAGATGGGATATAAGATGGGATTGCAAATTTGTGTTTGTGCTATTTAATTTGAGGTGTTATTTTTCTCCAATGATCTGAATGTACTCCTCACCTTTTACCTCAAGCTCTGCTCCTATTACTCTGACTTTAGTCCGTTTGAAAGCTTGACATATTTGATTCAAACATGGGACAGTTGCAACAACCCATGACCTGTAGGGTTGAAAAGACCAGCAGAACTGGTTAACGATAAGAAATTATGGAGTGACTGTAAACTTGCTTGTGGTCCCACATGTGACAAGAATCCAGCAAGGTCTTATGCAAGGACATTGGAATCTATGACCAAAGGTGAATGTACACTGGCTTGATGTCTAAAGCAAAATTAAAGGCTGTTTCCTTCATTTACGTGTGACATTCAAGGTTTTAAGACGAAATCATGTGAAATTATGAAAAGTTAATCCCTGCTTCTTCTGAGTCTCATTAGATTTAAGAAATTAGATATCTTAACCAAGTAAATTCTTCTTGTTTCTTTGCCAAGCCTTTAGTTGTTGATAACAGTCCATAACCAAATTGTGAGTCTGTTGTTTTTCTCTGCTGTTGTTTTCCACACAAGTAAACTAATGAAATTAGAGCACAAAATAGATGTAATAATTATAAAGAAGTGACATTATCAAGGGTTTTCACTGATCAGTGAACCCATTCCTTCACAAAATGCGCACCAAATGAAGTGCTTACACTCAAACAAAAGCATAAAGTGTGCATGGTATTAATTTATGGCACTCATTTCTCTCTCTCACACAAAACAAAGGCCTAGTCTGATGTAGAGACCAGCTAGTTTTATTCATTCTTTGTGGCGTTGGTTTGATTAGAGCATAATCAAGCCCTTTTGAACATAACCTTGAAAGCTGGAACCTGATCACTAAGAGCCAAATGCTTGCTGCCATCACTATCAATGAATATCCCAAGTGCCCTGCACAAAGTGGAGCACTTGCACACCGAAGGGCAGAAAGAAAGCTGGTAATCATTCCCATCTTTCTCAATCTTGAACCAATTGACAATGGTGTCAACACCAGGATTGCCCTCAACACCACCAGTGCTTATAAACCACACCCCAGTTAACACCTTGAGAAGCTTCCACACTGGTGACTGGGAGCATGTGGTTGATGTCACAGAGGACTTGATGTTGAGATCAGTTGAGGTTAGGATGACACCTTCTTTGGCATTGAAGGGTGTGAATGTAACTGGGGTGCCATTCAACACTTCAAGCTTCTCTTGCACCACGAAGAGAGGGCATGTGCTGTTGGCACTGCTTGCAGCTGTTAGGCCACCACCTTTGCCTTTAGAGACTGGTAAAATGTTGTACTTCACACCTGTTCTCACCTTCTGGCCTGTAATGTCAAGCACTGGTTCTGGTGCTGCTAAAGTTATGCCAATGAACGCAAAACAAATGATGGAAAATGCTAAGAGTGAGGAATTCATTCTTCTTTTTGTGAATGTATGTGGCTTTAAGAATCGGTATGATTGTTTGTGTTGGTACTTGATACTGCATGGAAATGGAAATAGAAAGCCTCTATTTATAGGGACTTAAAACGGAACATGTGAATGTGGCGATTATGATCAACTTGCACAAGGGTAATATTTTTATAGCTTTGGTGAGGAAGCGATGATTGATGTCGGTAGTATATAAGAATAATGATACTATGACAAAGATAATGGAATTGATGTGTATAGTTATAGTTAGTGGAGGAATTGATGTATATAGTTAGTGGAGATTTTGTTTTTTCTTAGGGGGTGCTCTGAAGAGTAGCGAGAAAGGGTTCAAGAAAACGCGGGGTTCTTTTTTTCTTTTCCCACCATGCGTGATGGGGCCGTGCTTATCGAAAGCAGAGTGCATTTTTCTGAGAAACTAACATATGGCTAGCAATAGCATGATTACGGCGAACGTGATCAAGACATTTCAAAAACGTGGCAAAAGGAAATGGTGGTTGGCCAAATTGTTTTCCTTTCAACTGTGTTTTGCACTTTTATTTTCATCTATGCTGTAATAACACACAGGACGACGAATCTATGTATCCTTGTATAAACTGTTGGGGCTTATGCCTCCATCAAGATTAATTTTTCTTTTTTAAGTGTCTAGATGTGTATATATATTTAATATTTTGCTCCTATTATTAGATAGAGTCTAATTTTAATACATTACTAGCATAAATATATTTCACATAATCATTTAATTATACTTTTTTATTTATATGATTTTTTAAATAATAAATATAAAAATAAATAATTATAACTGATATAATATTATATAATTGAATAACTGTATAAATTTTTTTTATATTATTAGTGTATAGAAATTAAATCCTATTTCATTAGTTGGTGCTATATTAAAATAAAAATTATATGAAACGTTTTTATTGATAATAGAAGTGCATCTATATATTTATTAATAAACTTATTGAAAGCGTCAACCAAAAAATGAGTTAATATTTATTTTAATACCTGACTTCATAGTTGTGAGTTATTTTAGTCCCAATATTTTAAAATGAATCAAATTAGTTCTAATATTATAAAATATAAGTCATATTTGTCCATCAATCCACTTTTATTTAACATTTCATTAAATAATTAGTGATGTGTAACGTTAAATGATATTTTACATATTTTATATTATCTGAAGTAGAATTAAATTTAAAATTACTTATTTTGATGTCTAAAATTACACAAAGAACTTATTTGAATCTCTTTTTTAAATCATAAAATGACTCATTTTGAATAATTTTAGACATAAAAATAAGTCACTTTAGACTTTGTTATATTTCAAATAACATATAGCATATTAAGGTATCACTTAACATTATAAAGTATCATTTAACCTATAAAATATTAAATAAAAATAGAATGATGGATTAACTAAACTTATATTTTATAATATCAGAGATTATTTTAACTCATTTAAAAATTAAAATAATTTATAAATGTAAAATTATTTATAAATATAAAATAAAGAAAAACTAATAGAAAAAGATTAATTATCAGAATTCAAAAGCCACTTTGTTTGACTATACAGTTGTACTTGTCGGCCATTATTAATGAAGCCACCCTCGGATGTTTTTAGTGACCCGAAAATGTGTTATTTTCATTTAAATAAAGGTAAAAATATAAAAATTTAATTATGAAAATAACAAGATAGAATTACTTTGTAATTTGTTTTCTTATTTAAGTTTGTGTTGAGGGAAATGGTTCGAAGCTAAGATGCAAAAGAAAAAGGAATATATATATTCATGAAAGAATATTTGGATTTTATTATTAATTTTAAAATCAAAGTTTAATGCATATTTCGCTCAATGTGGAAAAGGTAATATCACATGAATATATATATATATATGTTGGTATGGAATATCGCATTAATATGAATAATACTTAAAAATATTTCTAGAAAAAGAAAGAAACCCTAAATTAATCCCGGAAGAAAATTGTGTTGGACAAACTGATCTCTTAAGGAAAAATAAAAATATATTTCACAGCCCCTCATAATTAAAAATATCAAATAAGTTAGTTTCTCTTCGATATGTTCAAAGAATTTTAGGATAAATTGATTCCTAATAAATTTGTAAAATTGTTTTAATTAATCCATAATAAAAAAAGATAAATAATTTTATCAAAATAGTGAGAAGGATTAGCTTGTCGTATATTTTAACTATAAAGGAATTAAAGGATCACAAAATGTATTTATTTTTTTGAAGGACCAATTTATCTTATAATATTTTTTTGAATGATTAATTCAGGTGTTTTCTCTTAAAAAAATACATAAAAATAATGATGGATAATTGTTAGATCTAGACTAGATTTTATTTAAAATGCTTAATTAGTTTTCGCCTTTTTGGGGTGAACTGGCCTGTCAGGAAAATTAAATCTGAACAATACTATGCCATGGCTACTTTAATACTTTCTACGATCGAGATCTACGTGCCGCATTTTTTATAAGAAATAAATGTTAAACAATTATTTTAAAAATTTATCTAATTAACTAATGAATTATGCACATCAGTTGAGGAATAAAAAAATAAAAAAATATATTATTAGAATTTGAGAAGATGAAGTTTTATGTTTTAAAAGCACGAGATTCACAAAAGACGTTTTGCAATTTGCTTGTTTTTGGTTTATTTTTAACCTTAAAGTACATGTTAGAAAAAAATCTTATTTTAATTAACAAATAAAAGGAAAAAGTAAGTAAAATATGCTAGGAATAACCGTAGACATTTAGCAGTTGCAATAGTTACTCATTTTTTTATTTGTTTTCTTTTAATTTCTTTGGTTCAATAGCCGCTCTCTTTGTTTATAAGATAAGATAAAAAATCAAAGTAAAAACAAAACTTGTTTTTGTGTGTTCCTCTGGGGGTGTCCTTTTTCATCGGTAAATAATAGTTAAAGTTATGTTTAAATTATAAAAAATACATACTAAATAAATTTACTGTAGGTGATTTAATATGTTTAGTAAAAGAATTTAATTTTGATACATAAAGCAATTTTACAGAAACATCTAATGTTCAACATGATATATTTTCCCGGAAGCCTTGCTGGAATTTCAAATAATCAGCCTATAATTAAATTCATAAGACTTAAACAAATAGTTATGCAAGGTACCATAAAATTTGGTCAAATGCCATATTGACCCAAAATTTGAAGATAATAAATCTATGAGTTCTCCTATATTATATATTATTCACTCAAATCATACTTAATCAATATGACACTTCAACACTTATACTTGAAATTTCAACAATATTAATACATTAGTAAAAGCATTCGCTTAATCACCTACTATTATAAAAGTTTTATGAACAGAAGCATTATGTAAGACTCAAACTCTTTATGAAAAAAAAAAAATCAAAGTCTTCTGCATTGATAATGCTTCAAAATAAATCACTTGACAAAATATACAAATTTTATGGCCACAGTGCGTCTGTTATCATAGCACAGCTTGCGTGAAACTATAATCAAAATTAAATCGGAAACATTTCGCCTACCATTTCTTTTTGGCACGTTTTTAAAATGTCTTCTTGAGCACGTTCCGTGCTATAATGCTGGTCATATGTTCTACACTAGTTTCTCAAGAAAAAAAAAAAAGTTTCCATGCATTATAGATGATTTTATAATCTCATCTTATTGATTCTTAAATATGACCCACAATAATACTCATTTCTTTGCCTTAAAAAAATATTATCCCTGGGCAAGTTGATCACAATTGCCACAACCACATGTTCTCTCTTGAATCCCTTACAAATAGAGGCAGCTATTTCCATTTCTAGTAACCAAAACAGCAATACACCAATTCTTAATTTCTTATAGTCACATACCCAAAAAAATGAATTCCTCACTCCTAGTACTCTCCCTCATTTGTTTTGCCTTAACTGGCATAACTTTAGCAGCACCAGAACCAGTGCTTGACATCAAGTCCTCTGTGACATATTGACATCAACCACATGCTCCCAGTCACCAGTGCGGAAGCTTCTCAAGGTGTTAACTGGGGTGTGGTTTATAAGCACTGTTGGTGTTGTTGAGGGCAATCCTGGTGCTGACACCATCGTCAATTGGTTCAAGATTGAGAAAGATGGCAAAGAATACCAGCTTTCTTTCTGCCCTTCGGTGTGCAAGTGCTCTACTTTGTGCAGGGCACTTGGGATATTCATTGATAGTGATGGCAGCAAGCATTTGGCTCTTAGTGACCAGGTTCCACCCTTCAAGGTTATGTTCAAAAGGGCTTAAGTAAGCTTTAAATAAACCAAATGCCAGGAATAATGGATAAAACTAGCTAGTGTCTACATGGGGCTAGGCCTTTCTTTTGTGTGAGAGTGCGAGAAATTAAATGAATATCATAAATGCTATGAACAACATATGCTTTTGCTTGTTGGAGTGTAAGCACTTCATTTTGGTGCACATTTTGTGATGGAATGGGCTCACTGATCGGTGAAACCCCTTAATAATGTTATTTCTCTGTATCTATTATTTTGTGCTCTACTCTCATTTTACTTGTGTGGAAAAACGACATCAGAGAAAACTAACATACTCTGATACTCTCATTTTGGTTATGGACAGTTACTTATCAATAACTAAAGGCTTAAAGTTGTGGCAAAGAAACAAGAAATTCCTTGGCTTAGTTGAGATTTCTGATTTCTAAAATCAATTAAGACAAAGTGCAGCCTTTTGGATAAGTTTATTGATCTTCGAAAGAGTAATGTTATTAACTAGAATTGGACATAATATCTGTAGAAATACCAAATCACATCCGTATTTATTATTGGATGATTGTGAATCTCACTTGATTTGGATCTCTCACATGTAACAATATCATGTTAATACACTATTATCCATCATTAGATGATGTACGAAGACTCCACTTAATGTTGTTGGACTCAGGGATTGATTCACAGTATAAATAAATGATACTGTAATATGACAATGAGCATCAAAATAAATATGGTAGAATTAAATCTACCAATCAGTGCAGTGCAGTAATAATAAATATGTACTAAGCCAAAAGAAAATGGAATACCAAATTTTAACATAGAAATCTCTAAATACTGGAGGAAAAAAATCACAGGACATACTCTGAAAAATATTCCGCTAATAAGTTCATGATAATTACAAAATATTCCTTTCAGTTTCTTCGCATTCTCCGACTCAAGAGGTAAGATACTATTTCCAAGTGAGAATTCTCTTATTCAAATATTACACTTTTGTAGTACCAAGGAGTAATAAAGATGATACCATAATTTATCTAGTATATTTACCCACACCCTATATTCACTCAGATTTACTTACGCCCTCTATTTTTTCTTTCACTCTTGGAGACTAACACTTTCTCAATGTACTCTCTTCACTCAGCAGCCCTTGCTTGCTATACTGCTTTTGTGCAAACTCGCCTCTATTTAGAGAGACTATCTATTTAGAGAGGCTATCCGCTTTGTGAAAGCATTGCAAGTTTTAGTTGCAGCATGAAATTTCTAAGGCTCCTCTACTATCGACCTAGGTTCATTTAGGCCATGAAGAAAACTCACGCATGTTGAGATTTCTTCCTTTCATCCAACTTTTAGTATTGGAATTTAATGCCATGTTTTATGGCTTTTGACCACTCTGGCTTCCATACCCCATAAATATATAACAATATTTTATTTAAAGGCGAATGAGAGTATATCAACATTGTCTCGCCTTGCATTACTCTTGTTGAAAATATTTGATAATTAAAAGTTTCTTATGACACCATTAGTTCCCAATTAAATAATTTGTCTATCCTATCATCAATTAATAATTTCGCATAAAGTTAGAATGACGTTCACAAATTGCATAATGCACGAATTTGTCTCCTAAACCCAAAAGTAAGCCATATATACTTAATTTTTTATAAACGAAAACCAACTTTATGTTTAGAATTAAAGCTATCTTTTTAATACTTTTAAAATTATAATAATTACAATGAGATTTGAATTTAAGAGCTTATACATATTCTTTAAACCTTTGACCCATCAGACCAATTAGAGTGGCTTAGAATTAAAATTCTTACTACATTTGAAGATTTGGACATATAAATTTTATTGATAATAATACAAATTTAAAGAAGAATAAATCGAAAACCATGTTATCGGATTGTTAACTGCAGCAAGAAATAGGATTGGTAAGATGTTATCACCATTATTAAGTGACGATGATACGTTGATACATATTAGTATCAGAAACTAATCCTAAATGAAATATGTTATATTTGAAAACTGGATCAGATAAAATAAATTTAAATTTACAAAGTTACATAATTATTATGTCTTTTCTAATGAGATTAAATAATGGGTCATTAATATTGCATTAAAAGTAAGCCATGTATACTTGTAAAAGATTAAAAATCTTTAATGAGTTCAATTTAACAATTTAAAGTTTAAGCATAGAATATCCACGCGAAAATGGCTCTTTTATTAAAATAAAACAAAAAAAAATTATTTATGAAAATAAATGAAAAAGAAATTGGATACAGAAATGAGCTAAAATTATGCGCGCGAATACGCAAAGAGCCCTTATGTAACCTGTTTGCACTGTCACGACCCAACTTAGGTCATGACCGGCGCATGGGAACACCTTTTCCCAGCAAGCCTTAGATCACTAAATTTTCTAGAAAAACAGATAGAGTTTCCTCTGTTTTTCAAACATTTCCCAAATAATTACATAACCTGCAATGTTTCCAATAAATTCACAGCACTTGGGCATCAAGCATTCTCATAATGCGCCCTTCCAGTACATAATAATATTTCAACATAGACCAGTCATAGTACCAATACAGTTCAACATAAAACCAAATTAAGTTTACAAATCTTTTCCAAAACATAACATATATAACTAAGTCATAAGTTTTCAAATACAAATACGACACAAGTCCAAGGAACCTGCCTGTGACATATGGAACAATTGAGACCTACAGGCTAAACCAACACATGGATGAAAACTAAAAGGACCTTTACAAAAAGGCTCACCAACTTAGAATTTATCAAGATTGTGCCGGAGGAACACCAGAACTAGCACCAGCACCTGTATCTGAAAAGGGTGGAAATACAACGGGGTGAGTTTTGCAACTCAATGAGAGATAAGGTATCCATAGTTTACTAAATGCAAGCATAAAACAATATAAACATAATAATGTATATGTGCTCATAAAATAGGATTTTAGTCATAACATGAGATTTCTTAATAACATAGATTTACATACTCATATGAATTCAAATACATTGGGGAATTATCCAAAGCAGAACGATAACAAGTCCAGACATGACCCAAGGTCATGTGCGGGTTAGCACCTCACCTGCTAACTAGAGTTGGCCCGTAGCCATATACAAGTCCAGACATAGCTGCAGCTATGTGCGGATTAGCACCTCACCTGCTAACTAGAGTTTCTCACGGTGCACCGAGGCTAACGTCCCTGCCATTAACTACAGGTTCTAACTATAGAATTTTTCCCAATTTAACTCAAAATCATGCACATTACATAATATAAAATTAACATAATATGTTCTCAAATTCAATATTCATTACAGTTCAACTCAAAATATTTTAACAAGCATAATAATCATATTATGGCTTCCAAATAAAAGTTTATTATTTCAAACATAAATTCAATAAATAAATTATTTTCTTCTATATCAACATACTTTCAGCTCTTTATACTATTTTATATTGTTTATCATGCATAAAGTAACTTACAGATGTACTATCTACTCACAGCTAATGGTTCAAAGAACCGAAGAACAATGCCTTTGATGCCACCTATTCAAGTATTGATGCTCGATTGCTCTATCGCTCTAGGAACAAGATAATATTAATTTTTGTGAGCTAACAATATCACAAATTTACATAAATTAGCCCCAAATCCATAAAAGCCCCAAATTCTAGAATTCAATAAACCTAACAATATTCCTAAAATAATCAGAAATTTCAATAATTTAAACAGAGTAGTTTAGGAGCTAATTTACCACTTGGAGTGTAAAATTGGTGAAAAAAATTACTCCAATTCTTCCTGAGCTTCAAGCTCCCTCTAATGGAGTTAGAGAGAGAAAATGGAGTAGAGGAGAGGAAGGAGAGAGAAAGAGGCACGGTTATGGGGATGAGAAAGAAGAGGAGATGATGATGATGATGGAAGCAAAGATGATGAAGAAGAATGGAGATGAGGGAGAGAAAGAAAGAAAGAAGTGAAGAGGAAGAAGGGAGGAGGGGGGTTACGGGAGGAAGAAAGAAAGGGAACGTTCTGTAAGGGGGAAGGAAGGAAAAATAAGGAGAAAGGGAGAGCTCTATGGTAGTCCATACCACTTAAGGTGCATGGTGGTCTTTTTCTCAATTTTCTTTTTTTTGGTTATCACAATCTTCCCCCCTTAAGAAATTCGGTCCCCGAATTTTTAATAACTCGAAGATAAGACACATACCTCAAGAATCAAACAAATGTGGATATCTGGCTTATATAGTCTCTTCCGCTTCCCAAGTCGCTTCCTCTCTAGAATGGTTATTCCAAACCACTTTCACTGACACCACTTCTTTTGATCGAAGCTTTTTCACCTGGCGATCAACAATGGCCACCAGCTCCTCCTCATAGGATAATTTCTCATCAAGTTGGATTACTTGAGGAGAGATTACATGAGACGGATCAGGAATATATTTTCGAAGCATAGAGACATGAAACACTGGATGAACCATAGATAATTCAGGGGGTAGTGCTAAATAATATGCCACTGCACCAACCCTATCCAGAACTTCAAAAGGGCCAATGTAACGAGGGTTGAGCTTTCCTCGCTTACCAAATCTTATAACTCCTTTCATAGGGGAAACCCGAAGAAAGACATGTTCTCCTACAGAGAACTCCAAGTTACGTCTTCGATGATCTGCATAGGATTTCTGCCTACTCTGAGCAGTCAAGAGCCGTTCTCGAATCAAACAAACCTTATCAAGAAATTCTTGTACAAGGTCAGGACCTAGCATCTTAGCTTCACCAACTTCAAACCAACCTATGAGAGATCTACAACGCCTCCCATATAAAGCCTCAAAAGGTGCCATTTGAATATTGGCTTGGTAGCTGTTGTTATATGAAAATTCTATAAGAGGTAGGTAATTACTCCAATTTCCGCCGAAGTCCAAAACACATGATTTGAGTATATCCTCTAGAATTTGAATGATTCTTTCGGATTGTCCATCCGTTTGAGAATGGAAAGCTGTGCTGAGATCAAGCCGAGTTCCTAAGGCTTCTTGGAAGCTCTCCAGAATTGAGTCGTAAATTGGGCCCCACGATCAGATATGATGGAAATCGGAATCCCATGAAGTTTGACAATCTCATCAATATATAATTGTGTATATTGATGAGCTCGATATGTGGTCTTTACAGGAAGAAAGTGAGCTGACTTGGTCATACGGTCCACTATAACCCATATAGAGTCATACCTTTTTATGGTGTGAGGTAATCCTGTTACAAAGTCCATAGTGACTTGTTCCCATTTCCATTCAGGTATTTCTATCTGTTGAAGCAATCCTGCGGATCGCTGATGTTTAGCCTTAACTTACTGACACACCAAACAACGAGACACGAAGTCACCAACATCTTTTTTCATGCCTTCCCACCAGTACAATTGTCGCAGATCCTGATACATCTTAGTTGATCCAGGATGTATAGAGTACCGAGAATTGTGAGATTCTTCCATAATGGTTTTTCTAAGATTTCCAACATCTGGTACGCATAAGCGGTTACCAAATCGAAGCACTCCCTCTTGGTCTATTACAAACTCAGAGGTTGCTTCACTTCTAACATTATCCCGCAACTTAAGCAATCTCGGGTCTTCATTCTGAAGCACCTTAATCTGCTCCATGAGGGATGAATGGGCTCTTACATGAGCCAAGAGTATCCCAGACTCCCTCAAGTCAAACTGAACACCACAAATGATAGAGGCACCTAGACCATGCATGCAGCCATCACTAACCCACTTGAGACCATGCACCACCAACCACCACCCCATATGAAGAGCCCATTTTTTTTTACTATTGTTGCAAGTTATTTGAATTTCATTTCAAGATGTTTGTTGTTGATTCATTGTATCCTTATCATTGCAGCCTGTTTCCTTATCATCCTTGGTTCCTGAAATCACTATAAATAGGGCCAAATACCTTATGTAATATCATCATTGAGTTTAAGAATAATTTGAGTTTGTGAGAGCTTGCTCTTTTGTTTATGAGTCATTTTGGTATCAGAGCAAGGTTTCTATCCCGGAGTTGAGTTTTGAGTGAAGAAATCAACGGAAAGTTTGAGTTTTTGGGTGGTGTTTTAAGTGCACCAAGGTTGCCCCCTCCAGAACTCCACTTTACGGCCATTTTTTTCGCAAAACTAACGCCGCCATTGCGTCCGGAAGGTCGAAAAACCTTTGGGTAGCAAGTTTCACGGCCAACAGAGCCTCCACGCGCCGCCACGGTCTTCGCCGGAAAATTCACCGGTAAAGTCGCTGGAGTTGCAGAACCACCGTGAGCCACCATCGGACCACCGTGAGCCGTCGCTGGAATTTTCACCGGAAAATCAAAGGTAGAAACGACCACGTCACCAGCCACGTCAGCCTACTGTGTCCAGTTAGCGACATATCATCCACTCAACTACTGCCACGTGTCACAAGTGACCACGTCAGCAGACCAGTCACCAGGAGGTTCAGAAAATTGCACTTTAGTCCCTTAACTTTTGATAATTGCAATTTAGTCTCTGAATTTTTAAAAAATTACAATTTTGCCTCTTAACTTTTCCAAATTACCTTTTTACCCTTACTTCTCAAAATTACCATTTTCCCCTAATTTCTAGAATTTTACCTAGCCTTCCAAAATTACATTTTTGCCCTCCAAAGTTCATAAATTGTAATTTTGGCCCCATACCTATTTCTAAAGTACCAAATTCCTATAAAATTCCAAGTATGCTCTGTGGTTGCAGTTTTGTCTGATCTTCCACATCAGAAAAGAATTTGTTATTGGAAAAGAAATTGTGGGATTGTAAAAGGCACATTTCAGGAAAGGTCTGGCTAAGGAAAGACTTGGTTTTTAAGGACGCTTAGCGCCACCTCTCTTTCCTGGGAACTTCCCTGGTGTTCTAATTACAAAACTATAATCTCCGATCCGGTAACCTGGTACTTCACAAATTTTCCCTACACACAAAATGCCTCCAAGAAGACAAAATGAAGCAACTCTCCGAGAGATTCAAATGGAAGAAATGAGGAGACAAATCCAACAGCTACAAGAAAGTGTAAATGCACAACAAGCTCTGTTAGAAGCACATCACATGCAATCAGATAATGATGAATCTAGTAGTGATGCATCATCATTTAGAAGCCGTCGTCCGCAAAGACAACCCTTTAGACATGATGACATTAAGGAAGATATTCCAGATTTTGAAGGGAGACTTCAACCAGATGAGTTTGTTGATTGGCTTCAAACTGTTGAGCGAGTATTTGAGTACAAGGAGATACCAGAAGAAAAGAAAGTGAAGATCATTGCTGTGAAGTTAAAAAAACACGCTTCTATTTGGTGGGAGAATCTTAAAAAGAAGCGTGAACGATAAGGGAAAAGCAAGATCAAGACATGGGAGAAATTGCGTCGAGAACTAACTCGAAAGTTCTTGCCTACTCATTATCAAGATAATTTCATTCAACTACAGAATCTTCGACAGAAGAACTTGTCTGTAGAGGAATACACCAGAGAATTTGAGAAGTTGATGATGAAGTGTGACATCCAAGAAAGAGAGGAGCAAACAATAGCTCGTTATCTGGGAGGACTAAACACTGACATTGCCCATCCAGTTCAGCTCCAACAATATTGGTCCTTAGGCGATGTTATTCGTCTAGCCATAAGAGTAGAGAAACAAATACCCAGAAGGTCTTTTTACAGAACTTTTTCCTCCACTGAAAATCCTTCCTATACCCGCAAAACACCCACAGATCAACCCAGTACTTCAAGCAAACCTCCATCCAAACCCATCACCACTGAAAACAAAACCAAGGCCGTCAAATGTTTCAAATGCCAAGGTTTTGGTCATATAGCCTCCAATTGCCCAACCAGGAGAACCATTACCATTATCAAAGGAGAAGCTTATGAAGGAACTGAACAAGAAGAAGATCCGTAAGAACCTCAAGGAGAAGAGAAGCTAGAGCCAGTATATGATGAAGAGGTCACTGCTGCTGATCATGGAGAATCCTTAGTGATTCGACGAAGTTTACACACAATGTCAGCAAAAGAAGAACCATGGCTAAGGCATAATATCTTCCATACTCGTTGCACTTCACAAGGAAAAGTCTGTGACGTGATCATCGATAGTGGAAGCTGTGAAAATGTAGTGTCCAACTACATGGTGGAGAAATTGAAGATGCCAACACAAAACTATCCAAATCCATACAATTTACAGTGGCTCAACAAAGGTAGTGAAGTGAGGGTTTCTCAACGCTGCCTTGTGACTTTTTCCATCGGTCAAAAGTACCAAGATCAAGCATGGTGTGATGTTATTCCTATGGATGCATGTCACCTTCTCCTTGGAAGACCTTGGCAATATGATCGTCGTGCTTTGTATGACGGTTATACCAACACTTACTCCTTCGTCAAGGATGGAGTAAAAGTCAAGTTAACTCCTCTATCACCAAGTGAAGTTAATGAAAGCAAGAAGGAATCAAGACCATTGGTGACCTTGGTGACAAAAGAACAATTAAAGATAACAACAAAGGAAGCTCAGAACATGAGATTTGTTCTATTGTTTGAATCAAATGAAGAAACCATTCTTCCAGTAGAAGTTAAACACATGCTAGCTGAATTCCCTAATGTTGTGCCTAAGGAAATTCCTCATGGACTACCACCAATGCGAGACATCCAGCACGCCATTGACTTTATTCCTAGAGCAGTCATTCCTAATAGACCAGCTTACAGAATGAGTCCTCAAGAGCATACTGAAATCCAACGTCAAGTTGAAGAACTTTTGAAGAAAGGGTTGATACGAAAAAGCGTTAGCCCTTGTGCTGTTCCTGCAATTTTAGTACCCAAGAAGGATGGTAGTTGGAGAATGTGTGTCGATAGTCGAGCTGTTAATAAGATTACCATCAAGTATCGATTTCCAATACCAAGACTTGATGATCTGCTAGATCAGCTGTATGGTGCTGATATCTTTTCCAAGATTGATCTTCGTAGCGGATACCATCAGATCAGGATCAAGCCAGGAGATGAATGGAAGATTGCTTTCAAAACCAGAGATGGTCTATATGAATGGACTGTGATGCCCTTTGGTTTATCTAATGCCCCAAGTACATTCATGCGCCTGATGAATCAAGTACTTCGACCGTTCATTGGAAAATTTGTAGTTGTCTACTTTGATGATATTTTGATCTACAGTAAAGGCAAAGAGGAGCATTTAGAACACCTTCGACAAGTGCTACAGACACTACGGGAACAAAAACTTTATGCCAATCTGCAGAAATGTTCTTTCTTGACCAATGAAGTGACTTTTAAGGTTACATCATCACTGCTGAAGGCATTCGAGTTGACCCAAGCAAGGTCGAAACCATCAACAGTTGGCCAATCCCAAAGTCAATCCATGATGTGAGGAGCTTCCATGGATTAGCTTCATTTTATAGAAGGTTCATAAAAAGTTTTAGCTCCGTTGCTGCCCCATTAACAGATTGCATAAAAGGAGACAAGTTCCAATGGACAGAGCAAGTGCAGAAAAGTTTCGAACAGTTGAAGAAATGTTTGACTGAAGCGCCTGTGTTAGCCCTTCCAAACTTTGATCAAGTATTCGAAGTCAGTTGTGACGCTTCCAACACTGGAATTGGTGCTGTCTTAAGCCAAGAAGGCCATCCTATAACCTTCTTCAGTGAAAAGCTCAATGATGGTAAACTCAAGTACTCCACTTATGACAAGGAGTTCTATGCCATTGTCCGTGCCCTACAACATTGGAGTCATTATCTGTTGTACAAAGAATTTATTCTCTATTCTGCTTGGAGTGAGTTCCTACAACCTTTTCCATTCTTACTTAAACATAAGGCAGGAGTTCAAAATGCTGTTGCAGATGCTCTCAGTAGACGTCACACACTACTATCTACTCTCCAAATAAAGGTAGTAGGCTTTGAGACAATCAAGGAGCTATACAAAGATGATCCTGATTTCCAAAAATTTTGGAATCTAACAGAATCATAATCCTTCCAAGACTACTACAGGCATAAAGGATTTTTGTTCAAAGGGAAGGCTTTATGCATTCCTCAGTGCTCACTACGGGAATCCATTATCTGGGAGACCCATGATGGAGGATTAGCAGGACATTTTGGAAGAGATAAAACTGTGGCTTTAGTAAAAGAAAGTTTCTATTGGCCAAGGCTTGAAAGAGATGTCAACAGACATATTCAAAGATGCAGAATCTGCCACTTGGCAAAGGCCAAAAGCCAAAACACAGGGTTATATATTCCACTTCCCATTCCAGAAGCACCTTAGGAAGATGTAAGTATGGACTTTGTCCTTGGACTACCTCGAACTCAGCGACAGAAGGATTCCATAATGGTAGTTGTGGACAGATTTTCAAAGATGGCCCACTTTATTCCATGCCAGAAGACCAATGATGCTGTTCAAGTTGCTGACTTGTATTTCAAAGAAATTGTGCGTCTTCATGGAATTCCTAAAACTATCACTTCTGATCAAGACGTGAAATTCTTAAGCTACTTTTGGAGAACCTTATGGAAAAAGATGGGTACCAAACTCCAGTTCAGTAGTGCCATTTATCCACAAACAGATGGGCAAACAGAAGCAGTCAACCGACTTTTGGGAAATCTACTTCGAAGTTTTGTTGGTAAAAATTTAAAACAGTGGGATATTATTCTGGCCTAAGTTGAATTTGCTTACAACAATTCAACTAATCAAGCCACTGGAAAATGTCCATTTGAAGTAGTCTATGGCACTCGTCCACACAGTCCGCTGGATTTGACCCCTTCATCTAACAAGCAACAATATAGTTCAGATGCAGATAGCCGAGCAAAAGAAATAAAAAAGTTGCATGAGCAGGTCCGAGAGCAGATCAACAAACAAAATTCAAGGTATAAAGCTCAGCGTGACAAGCATCGAAAGCGACAAATTTTTAAAGTTGGAGATTTGGTATGGATACATCTGCAAAAGGAACGTTTTCCAAATCAACCAAATGCTAAGTTGTCCCCTAGAGCTGATGGACCATTCAAAGTCGTGCAGAAAATCAACGACAATGCTTACAAAGTTGAACTACCAGGAACATATGGTGTCTCTGCAACTTTTAACGTCGCTGATCTTTCGCCATATTTGGATGATGAGACAGAACTAAACTCGAGGGCGAGTTCTCTCCAACCCGGGGAGTATGATAGAGGAACCTAGACCATGCATGCAGCCATCACTAACCCACTTGAGACCATGCACCACCAACCACCACCCCATGTGAAGAGCCCATTTTTTTTTTACTATTGTTGCAAGTTGTTTGAATTTCATTTCAAGATATTTGTTGTTGATTCATTGTATCCTTATCATTCCAGCCTGTTTCCTTATCATTCTTGGTTCCTAAAATCACTATAAATAGGGCCAAATACCTTATGTAATATCATCATTGAGTTTAAGAATAATTTGAGTTTGTGAGAGCTTTCTCTCTTGTTTTTGATCCAACAAACCTCAAGTTTGTGAACTTCATCCACTAACGGTCTCCTTACAGGAGCAATATGAGGCAAATTACCCATAGACTTTCTACTCAAAGCATCTGCTGCAACATTAGCCTTTCCAGGATGGTATAAGATGGTACAATCATAATCTTTAAGCAACTCCATCCACCTTCGTTGCCTCAGATTCAAGTCCCGCTGCTGGAGTATGTACTTTAAACTTTTATGGTCAGTGTAAATTTCACATGTCTCACTATAAAAATAATGCCTCCAAATTTTCAAAGCAAAGATTACTGCTGCTATCTCTAGATCATGAGTGGGATAGTTTTGTTCATGCTTCTTCAACTGTCGTGAAGCATAAGCAATGACTCAACCATGTTGCATCAAAACACAACCAAGTCCTATCCGAGAAGCATCACAGTAAACTGAGAAACCTCCAGAACCAGAAGGTAATACAAGCACAGGTGCTGAGGTTAGGCAATCTTTAAGTGTTTGAAAGCTTTTCTCACATGCATCTGACCACTGAAATTTCACATTCTTCTGAGTCAACTTAGTCAATAGCGTAGAAATTCTTGAGAAATCTTTAACAAATAGACGGTAGTAGCCTGTCAATCCTAGAAAACTACGAATCTCAGTAACTGAAGTGGGTCTTGGCCATTGTTGGATTGATTCAATCTTCTTCGGATCCACCACAATCCCATCCTTGGATACAATGTGACCAAGAAAAGCCACTTGATTAAGCCAAAATTCACATTTGAAGAACTTGGCATAAAGCTTGTGATCCATCAATGTTTGCAGTACAATCCTTAGATGTTATTCATGCTCTTCTACACTCTTGGAATATACCAAGATATCATCGATAAAGACGATCACAAAGTGATCCAGGAAGGGTTTGAACACACGATTCATCAAATCCATAAAAGCAGCTGGGGCATTCGTTAAGCCAAAGGACATCACCAAAAATTCATAATGCCCATAACGAGTACGGAAGGCTGTTTTAGGAATATCCTCATCTTTGACTTTCAATTGATGATACCTAGAGCGGAGATCAATTTTAGAGAAACAAGAAGCTCCTTGAAGCTGATCGAACAAGTCATCAATTCTTGGTAGCGGATATTTATTACGCACAGTAAGTTTATTAAGCTGCCGGTAGTCTACACATAGTCGCATTGAACCATCTTTCTTCTTCACAAAAAGCACTGGAGCTCCCCATGGGGATGTGCTCGGACGAATAAAACCTTTCTCTAGCATATCTTGTAACTGATCTTTTAACTCCCGTAATTCTGTAGGAGCCAAGCGGTAAGGAGGAATAGATACAGGTTCAACTTCTGGGGCCAAGTCTATGCTAAACTCTATCTCTCTCTCAGGAGGCAATCCTGGTAATCATCAAGAAACACATTTGGAAATTCTCTAACCACGGGGACTTGGTCAATGCTAGGCACTTCAGCCTCAACATCTCTAACCATCGCAAGGAAGGCTTGATTACCTTTATTCATCAAGCGCAAAACACTCATGGATGAGATCAAACTAGATGAGATGAAATAATTATCCCCTTTAAACATGAAAGATGGACCATCTGGAATGTTAAACCTCACTACTTTAGAATAACAATTGACATTGGCATGATAAGGAGCTAACCAATCCATGCCTAGGATAACATCAAAATCAACCATCTCAAATAGTTTCAGATTAGCTAATATATCTACCCCATTCACGTTGACAATACAAGACTGGAATACTAACTGGATCCACAAAGATTTTCCTATTGGAGTACTAACCTAAAATGGGTTTTCCAACAACTCAAGTTGCTTGCCAAAGCGAGATGCAAAGTATGAAGATACATATGAATGTGTAAAACCCGAGTCAAGCAAAACTTGTGCATCAAAAGGGCAAACTTTGAGTGTACCTGTAACAACTTCATTGGATGCTTGAGCATCTTGTCGTGTCATGGCAAATACCCGTGCTTGACCTCTGCCCCTTTGACCTGACCCTCTACCACCTGGGCTTCTACCACCTATTGCTCTACCATTAGAACCAAAGGGACTCCTTGGGGAAAGGGCTGATTGAGATGATGCTGGTATGGCTTGATGGGCTGAATTTTGACCTTGGACCTCTCTTGAGCGTGGGCAATCTCTCAAAAAGTGACCTATTTGTCCACAACCATAACATGCCCATCTATTGTCATGACAATTTCCAAAGTGGTGCTTCCCACATGTTCTGCATAATGGCCTTATTGGACTTGATTGCCTGGAACCTTGTATACTCCCTTGAGATTGGCTAATAGAATAAGGTTTAGAGCCGGATACGGTCATAGGAGTAGATACATAAGGTGTGGCTTTACTTGAGTGCTCCTGATGTTGTGTTGAAGTAGTGTAACTTCCTCCTGAGCTAGGACCTCCAAAAAAAACTCCTTTCATCTTAGGTTTCTTAGCTAACTCCTTTGTAGCTCTATTATCTTCTCTTGTTGTCTCCATAGCATAGGCAACATCTACCACTTGAGCAAAAGACATTCTTCCTACTTCAGGAAGTAGGTTGGTGCATAGTGGTTCTCTCAACCCTTTGATAAACCTTCATACTTTCATTACTTCATTTACAATTAAGTGTGGTGCAAATCTGGACAGCCTGGTGAACTTAGTAGCATATTCAGTTATTGACATTCCTGGAGCTTGTTTCAGCTTCTCAAATTCATTAGCAAGTCTCTCTCTTCTATTGTCTGGAAGGAATCTGTCCTTAAAGGCTTGTGAAAATTCTTCCCATATTGGGAGTGGTCTCATATCAGCTGCATATTCTTCTAATAGAGACTCATACCAGTGTGCTGTGGTACCTTGAAGATTACAGGATATAAAATCCACTACTCTGCCATCCTCACATCTGAGAACTCTAAGGGCTCTCTTTGATCTATCTAAAAACTCTTGTGGGTCTTCATCTGCAGAGTCCCCGGTGAAAGTAGGTGGGTTTAGCCGGAGATATGCTTCAATAGTTACTTCCTCACGTTCAAAAGTTTGGGTATTTCTTCGAGCACCAGGGGTAGGTTCATCTTGTGGTTGGGCTCTATCTTTTGCCTGTTAGGTTAAAACTACCACCAAATTGTCGATGGCTTGCTGCATGCCCAACATCCATACATCAAGATCAGCTGATTGCCCTTGTGGGCCTGATGCTTCACCTTGTTCGGGTTCGGGTTCGGGTTCGGGTTCAGGTTCAGGCCTAGTCGTTCTTCTACGACTTCCACCCTAACCATGACCTCTAAGGCCACTACCTCGGCCTTGATCTCTACGGGCTCCACCTTGACTTTGCCCTCTATGGCCTCCACCTTGACCTTGTCCCCTTCTTCTAAGTGGAGGATTGGGAGCTTGGTTAGGTCCTGCATTGGAGAGGTTATAACCTCTTAGCCTCACGTTGCGTTGACGCTTTCTAGGAGGCATCGTACCTAATAGATTGAACATGGAATTAGAATGCAGGTAGAAATTTTTGAATAAGAATGACATAATACCACACGACTTAAAAACAAACTCAAGAAGACATTCCTATTAGGCCTTTGATAGGATCGCGCTTTGTGAAAATGGGCCGGCAACCATTTACACAATCGTGACTCTACTAAAGGACACTTGCTCCATATTACACAGGGAAACTTAAGCTCTGATACCAACTTTGTCATGACCTAACTTAGGCCATGATCGGCGCATGGGAACACTTTTTCCCAGCAAGCCTTAGATCACTAAATTTTCTAGAAAAACAGACAGAATTTCCTCTGTTTTTCGAATATTTCCCAAATAATTACATAACCTGCAATATTTCCAATAAATTCACAGCACTTGGGCATCAAGCATTCTCAGAATGCGCCCTTCCAGTACATAATAATATTTCAACATAGACCAGTCATAGTACCAATACAGTTCAACATAAAACCAAATTAAGTTTACAAATCTTTTCCAAAACATAACATATATAACTAAGTCATAAGTTTTCAAATACAAATACCACACAAGTCTAAGGAACCTGCCTGTGACATATGGAGCAATTGAGACCTACAGGCTAAACCAACACATGGATGAAAACTAAAAGGGCCTTTACAAAAAGGCTCACCAACTTAGAATTTATTAAGATTGTGCCGGAGGAACACCAGAACTAGCACCAGCACCTGTATCTGAAAAGGGTGGAAATACAACGGGGTGAGTTTTGCAACTCAATGAGAGATAGGGTATCCATAGTTTACTAAATGCAAGCATAAAACAATATAAACATAATAATGTATATGTACTCATAAAATAGGATTTTAGTCATAACATGAGATTTCTTAATAACATAGATTTACATACTCATGAATTCAAATACGTTGGGGAATTATCCAAAGTAGAACGATAACAAGTCTAGACATAACCCAAGGCTATGTGCGGGTTAGCACCACACCTGCTAACTAGAGTTGGCCCGTAGCCATATACAAGTCCAGACATAGCTGCAGCTATGTGCGGGTTAGCACCTCACCTGCTAACTAGAGTTTCTCACGGTGCACCGAGGCTAACGTCTCTGCCGTTAACTACAGGTTCTAACTATAGAATTTTCCCAATTTAACTCAAAATCATGCACATTACATAATATAAAATTAACATAATATGTTCTCAAATTCAATATTTATTACAGTTCAACTCAAAATATTTTAACAAGCATAATAATCATATTATGGCCTCCAAATAAAAGTTTATCATTTCAAACATAAAGCGACATTTTCAATAAATAAATTATTTTCTTTTATATCAACAGACTTTCAGCTCTTTATACCATTTTATATTGTTTATCATGCATAAAGTAACTTACAGATATACTATCTACTCACAGCTAATGGTTCAAAGAACCGAAGAACAACTCAAAGGCACGCTTTATGTTTGATGACTTGTTCGATCAGCTTCAAGGAGCTTCTTGTTTCTCTAAAATTGATCTCCGCTTTTGGTATCATCAATTGAAAGTCAAAGATGAGGATATTCCTAAAATAGCCTTCCGTACTCGTTATGAGCATTATGAATTTTTGGTGATGTCCTTTGGCTTAACGAATGCCCCAGCTGCTTTTATGGATTTGATGAATTGTGTGTTCAAACCCTTCCTGGATCACTTTGTGATCGTCTTTATCGATGATATCTTGGCATATTCCAAGAGTGTAGAAGAGCATGAATACCATCTAAGGATTGTACTGCAAACATTGAGGGATCACAAGCTTTATGCCAAGTTCTCCAAATGTGAATTTTGGCTTGATCAAGTGGCTTTTCTTGGTCATATTGTATCCAAGGATGGGATTATGGTGGATCTGAAGAAGATTGAAGCAATCTAACAATGGCCAAGACCCACTTCAGTTACTGAGATTCGTAGTTTTCTAGGATTGGCAGGCTACTATCGTCGATTTGTTAAAGATTTCTCAAGAATTTCTGCGCCATTGACTAAGTTGACTCAGAAGAATGTGAAATTTCAGTAGTCAGATGCATGTGAGAAAAGCTTACAAACACTTAAAGATTGCCTAACCTCAGCACCTGTGCTTGTATTACCTTCTGGTTTTGGGGGTTTCTCAGTTTACTGTGATGCTTCTCGGATAGGACTTGGTTGTGTTTTGATGCAACATGGTCGAGTCATTGCTTATGCTTCACGACAGTTGAAGAAGCATGAACAAAACTATCCCACTCATGATCTAGAGATGGTTGTAGTAATCTTTGCTTTGAAAATTTGGAGGCATTATCTTTATGGCGAGACATGTGAAATTTACACTGACCATAAAAGTTTAAAGTACATATTCCAGCAGCGGGACTTGAATCTGAGGCAACGAAGGTGGATGAAGTTGCTTAAAGATTATGATTGTACCATCTTGTACCATCCTGGAAAGGCTAATGTTGTAGCAGATGTTTTGAGTAGAAAGTCTATGGGTAGTTTGGCTCATATTGCTCCTATAAGGAGACTGTTAGTGAATGAAATTCACAAACTTGAGGCTTGTGGTGTTCAGTTTGACTTGGGGAAGTCTGGGATACTCTTGGCTCATGTAAGAGCCCATTCATCCCTCATGGAGCAGATTAAGGTGCTTCAGAATGAAGACCCGAGATTGTTTAAGCTGTGGGATGATGTTAGAAGTGAAGCAACCTCTGAGTTTGTAATAGACCAAGAGGGAGTGCTTCGATTTGGTAATCGCTTATGCGTACCAGATGTTGGAAATCTTAGAAAAACCATTATGGAAGAATCTCACAATTCTCGGTACTCTATACATCCTGGATCAACTAAGATGTATCAGGATCTACGACAATTGTATTGGTGGGAAGGCATGAAAAAAGATGTTGGTGACTTCGTGTCTCGTTGTTTGGTGTGTTAGCAAGTTAAGGTTGAACATCAGCGACCCGCAGGATTACTTCAACAGATAGAAATACCTAAATGGAAATGGGAACGAATCACTATGGACTTTGTAACAGGATTACCTCGCACCATAAAAGGATATGACTCTATATGGGTTATAGTAGACCGTATGACCAAGTCAGCTCACTTTCTTCCTGTAAACACCACATATCGAGCTCATCAATATGCATAATTATATATTGATGAGATTGTCAAACTTCATGGGATTCTGATTTCCATCATATCTGATCGTGGGGCCCAATTTACGGCTCGGTTCTGGAGAGCTTTCCAAGAAGCTTTAGGAACTCGGCTTGATCTTAGCACAGCTTTCCATCCTCAAACGGATGGACAATCCGAAAGAATCATTCAAATTCTGGAGGATATGCTCAGGTCATGTGTTTTGGACTTTGGCGGAAATTGGAGTAATTACCTACCTCTTATAGAATTTTCATATAACAACAGCTACCAAGCCAGTATTCAAATGGCACCTTTTGAGGCTTTATATGGGAGGCGTTGTAGATCTCCCATGGGTTGGTTTGAAGTTGGTGAAGCTAAGATGCTAGGTCCTGACCTTGTACAAGAATCTCTTGATAAGGTTCGTTTGATTCGAGAACGGCTCTTGACTGCTCAGAGTAGGCAGAAATCCTATGCAGATAATCAAAGACGTAACTTGGAGTTCTCTATAGGAAAACATGTCTTTCTTCAGGTTTCCCGTATAAAAGGAGTTATAAGATTTGGTAAGCGAGGAAAGCTCAACCCTCGTTACATTGGCCCTTTTGAAGTTCTGGATAGGGTTGGTGTAGTGACATATCATTTAGCACTACCCCCTGAATTATCTATGGTTCATCCAGTGTTTCATGTCTCTATGCTTCGAAAATATATTCCTGATCCGTCTCACGTAATCTCTCCTCAAGTAATCCAACTTGATGAGAAATTATCCTATGAGGAGGAGCCGGTGGCCATCGTTGATCGCCAGGTGAAAAAGCTTCGATCAAAAGAAGTGGTGTCAGTGAAAGTGGTTTGGAATAATCATTCTAAAGAGGAAGCGACTTGGGAAGTGGAAGAGGCTATGCAAGCCAGATATCCACATTTGTTTGATTCTTGAGGTATGTGTCTTATCTTCGAGTTATTGGAAATTCAGGGACCGAATTTCTTAAGGGGGGAAGATTGTGATGACCGTAAAAAAAAAAAAAAAAGTGAGGACCACCGTGCACCTTAAGTGGTATAGACCACCATATACTTCTTTCTTTTTTTTTTCATCTTCTCTTCTTCCCCTCTTCCCCGTAATTTTGTCTTCCCTTTCTTTCTTCCTCCTGTAACCCCCCTCCTCCTTTCTTCCTCTTCACTTCTTTCTTTCTTTGTCCCTCATCTCCATTCTTCATCATCATCTTTGCTTCCATCATCAACAATTATCACTACCACCTCCATTATCATCATCTCCTCCACATCCTCTCCATCATAACTGCTCTCTCTCTCCTCACACCTCCACTTTCTCTCTCTAACTCCATTTGAGAGAGTTTGAAGTTTAGGAAGAATTGGAGTGATTTTCTTCACCAATTCTACACTCCAAGTGGTAAATTAGCTCCTAAACTACTCCGTTTAAATTATTGAAATTTCTGATTATTTTAGGAATATTGTTAGATTTATTGAATTCTAGGATTTGGGGCTAATTTATGTATATTTGTGATATTGTTAGCTCACAAAAATTAATATTATCTTGTTCCTAGAGCGATAGAGCAATCGGGCATCAACACTTGAATAGGTGGCATCAAAGGCATTGATCTTCGGTTCTTTGAACCAATAGCTGTGAGTAAATAGTATATCTGTAGGTTACTTTATGCATGATAAACAATATAAAATGGTATAAAGAGTTGAAAGTGTGTTGATATAGAAGAAAATAATTTATTTATTGAAAATGCCGCTTTATGTTTGAAATGATAAACTTTTATTTAGAGGCCATAATATGATTATTATGCTTATTTAAATATTTTGAGTTGAACTGTAATGAATATTGAATTTGAGAACATATTATGTTAATTTTATATTATGTAATGTGCATGATTTTGAGTTAAATTGGGGAAAATTCTATAGTTAGAACCTGTAGTTAACGGCAGGGACGTTAGCCTCGGTGCACCGTGAGAAACTCTAGTTAGCAAGTGAGGTGCTAACCCGCACATAGCTGCAGCTATGTCTGGACTTGTATATGGCTACGGGCCAACTCTAGTTAGCAGGTGTGGTGCTAACCCGCATATGGCCTTTGGTCATGTCTGGACTTGTTATCGTTCTGCTTTGGATAATTCCCCAATGTATTTGAATTCATATGAGTATGTAAATCCTATTTTATGAGTATATATACATTATTATTTTTATATTATTTTATGCTTGCATTTAGTAAACTATGGATACTCTATCTCTCATTGAGTTGCAAAACTCACCCCGTTGTATTTCCACCCTTTTTGATACAAAGTCTTGATCTTTGGTGCTAGTTCTGGTGTTCCTCCGGCACAATCTTAATAAATTCTAAGTTGGTGAGCCTTTTTGTAAAGGCCCTTTTAGTTTTCATCCATGTGTTGGTTTAGCCTGTAGGTCTCAATTGCTCCATATGTCACAGGCAGGTTCCTTAGACTTGTGTTGTATTTGTATTTGAAAACTTATGACTTAGCTATATATATTATGTTTTGGAAAAGATTTGTAAACTTAATTTGGTTTTATGTTGAACTGTATTGGTACTATGACTGATATATGTTGAAATATTATTATGTACTGGAAGGATGCATTTTGAGAATGCTTGATGCCCAAGTGCTGTGAATTTATTAGAAACATTGCAGGTTATGTAATTATTTGGGAAATGTCTGAAAAACAGAGGAAACTTTGTCCATTTTTCTAGAAAATTTGGTGTTCTAAGGCTTGCTGGGAAAAATGTTCCCATACGCCAGTCATGGCATAAGTTGGGTCGTGACAAAGATTCAAGATGGAAACTCTTCAGTACAACCTCTTTCCAAAGGTTACCATGAATATATACGTTTTAAGCTATATTTATGTTTTGATTACATTATTACCATGTTATTAGCAAGAACTATTTAAACGAAGTGATGATATTAATTATGACTTTGTTATTTGTCACTAATGACTATTGATGGTATCCTCATTATTTTAATTACTTTCAGCCACATCATGATGATGAACGAGAAGAAGAAGAAAAGAAAGGAAACAATATCGAATGGAAAAGACAAGAATATTGGGGCAGGGTTCTTATGGCATTGTCTACCTTGCTTTTGTTGTTGCTCCCCAAGAAGTGAAAGGGAAATTCATTGCAGTTAAGAGTTCAAGGCCTAGCTTGGAATATTCATTGGAGAAAGAAGCAAGCTTATTGCAATCACTTATTGGTTGTGAAGCGATCATTCGGTATATCGGGAGACAAATCGCTATGGACAACGAAGGACATTCAATCCACAACCTTCTCATGGAGGTTGCTCCTCTTGGTTCTCTCGGAGACCTAATCAAGAAGGAACCAATGTTGGAAGATGAAGCAAAGATCTACACGCGTATGATTCTTGAAGGGCTTTCTCGCATTCATCACGAGGGAATTGTTCATTGTGATCTTAAGCCAAACAACATCCTTCTCTTCCCACCATCCGAAGACGGCGCAAATCATCATTTGAAGATTGCAGACTTTGGGCTGTCTAAGACTAAAGATGAGGCACGCAATGGTGATTCTTCTTCGAAGATGGAGTTTAGAAGCACACCGTCTTACATGTCGCCGGAATCAGTTGACGGTGACATTGATACACCAATGGATATATGGTCTCTTGGGTGCATAGTAGTTGAGATGATCACGGGGTCGCGTGCATGGTACAACTTTGAAACCAGAGCCAGCATACTGTGTAAGTTTGGGTTGCTTAGAGAACCACCGGTGGTACCCAATGGGCTGAGTGAGGAATGCAAAGATTTCTTGAGGAGATGTTTTGTTATGAACCCTAGCCACAGATGGACCGCTGATATGCTTCTCAATCATCCTTTTGCTTATAAATTTAAACCATATGATATATTTAGAGGTTTTCAAGGACATCATAGGAGTTTTACATCATTTTTCTCTTATGAATTTTGATTGCATGAGTACCTTAGACGTAACATTACTTCTATAGTGTGTGTGTGTATATATATATATATATATATATATATATATATATATATGGTATACTGTGTATTGTTCTTTCTATTAACCAATCTTTTAAAACATGTATTGTACCGGTTGTTGTTCATCATGATTATTTGTGTTTAATTGTTAGTTTATATCGATCTTTATAGTTGGTTTTCTTGATAGATATAAACATTTTTAAAGTGACAAATCAATTGATTTTTACGAATTAAATAAGCAAGCTCTATGGTTGGCGTGGTCAGTTGGTGTTTTGAGTTTGTCGTTTCTGTTTTTGTGTTATGAGAGAAAGTTATACTTTGATAATGCTCCTCTTCCAAAAGTTGACCTTTTATCTCATTATAAAAATATAGATGGTTCTATAAACTTTTAGGATTAAAAAAAAATTTAGAATTTCCTTTTCCAAAAGACTAAAAACTATCCGTTTATTTCTTAACTTATCAAGGAATTGCGGCAAAAATTACCCGTGAATGAAAATGAATATTTGATTTGAAGTTAACCATAAACTTTTTTTTTCTTTTTTGACAAAAGTATATGAAGATGATGATATGTTTTGAGGACAACTTTTTTGTTTTTTTTAAGAGTAAACAATATTTGTGGTCATCATACTTTTAATTTGACATCAATTTAATCCTAATAAAATTTTTTACATTAATTTAGTCCTAATATTTTTATTTTTGACTTCAATTTAATCATTTGATTCGAGCTCAACTTCAAATGAAATGACTAAATTAATATGTCAAATAAGAAATACATCAGAACTATATTGATGTCTAAATTTAAAAAAAATCTTAGAATGAATTCAGATTGATGTAAAAGTTTTGTTAAAATCAAATTGGTGTTAAAATTGAAAATATTATAATTAAATTGATATTAAAAAATTTATTAGGATCAAATTGATATCAAATTAAAAATATTAGGACAAAAAAATTATTTACTCTTTTTTAAAAATTTAAAATGGATCAAATGAATTGCACCAAATAGTAAATACATTTGAAACTAAGTAGCTATATTATCATCATGGAAGTGAAAATAGATCAGACCTGTGAGGGATCTATGGTATATGGCCCATAGGTAATTTGGTTTGTTATAAGCTTTTTAATTAATCTAATACTGTCATATTAATAAAATAATTTCAGTCAATTATTTTTTATTTTAAACATCTTATAAATAGGAGTATATTGAAAAATAGTGTACGTATATTGGTGGTATATAAAACTTAATTTATAAAATTATGTATAAATGAATTGAACGTTTGGAATAATATAACTTTGACACAGTTTTAAATTTTACATATATATGTATATTAATTTACAACCATTGTCATATATGATATATGCATGTATGACTATCATACGTATGCAATTCATAACAAGGAGGAAACTGTTTACTTTAGCCTGCAGGAGGGATTACCATCTCGGGCGTTTTGAAATAGTCATTGCCAGAAAACAAACCATTGCAAGAGTCAAGGGTTTAAAAAACAAAATACGTTGTTCTTCCAAAAACAGGCTCCTGCTGATTCAAAAAAAAAAGCCGTACATATTAAACCTCGATTGAGGAACTGAACATGTCAACCACCGCGTACAGCAACTAGTTGATTTTAGATCTATTACTTATCATTAAAATAACTTTATATGGCCAATTGTATTGAATTGCTCAAATCATTGATCGAAATACAACTAATTCAGCGATCTGATCTATAAATTCATGCTTTTCACCTCCAACCAGCTCCATCCATCACTAATAACCTCCAAATATATATTACCTGAATCAATTAGTACACACACACACAAAACAATTATGAAGATGTTAGTTTGAGCACATGAACACTCACAATTGATGATGCTAGTGGCTGGAAAATGAGAGCTCAAATATGGAGGAAATGCAGAACAATGCAAGACATGAAAACAGATCAAGAACAGGACATATGGTGCTGTAAAACCATCGAACATCATCATCTTCATTCTCTATTTTAGTTCAAATAACAGTAAAAAATTACATCCACCAGCTGTAAAAAAAAAAAATTTCTGACCATATTAGACACATTAATAGCCATATTTTCATGTTTCTAGACTAATCCAACAACGTTACATCAGTAAAATAGACAAGATATTTATTAAACATCACATGATAACTCTCATGGGCCAACACATCACAATAACCCAGCCCAATCCAGCATTCTCATCCTTGATGTTTTTGCTGGACATTCCAAGTAGAGATCTTAGGAACTCAAATCTTGCTCTTGGAAGTGATTTGGTGAACATATATCAGCAACATTATACTCTGTAGGGAAGTAAATAAGTGAGACTTCTTTCTCCTTTTCAGCATCTCTAACAAAACAATACTTGATCTTCATGTGTTTAGTCCTTCCATGATTAATTGGGTTTTTCACCATAGAAATAGTAGATTTGTTGTCACAATTTATGATAGTAGCTTGTTGCTGCCTTTGTCTTGAATCTTTGCGAATTTTTCTCAACCAAATAGCTTGATTCACACCATTAGAGGCTGCATTGAATTTAGCTTCTGCAGTGGACTGTGCCACAACAAATTGTTTCTTAGAATTCCATGAGAAAACATCAGAACCAAGAGAGAATGCATAGCCAGTTGTGCTTTTCATATCATCAATAGAGCCAACCCAATCACTATCTACAAACCCCATCAAATTTTCATTTTTACATGGCTGAAACCATACACCAAAGTCAGCAGTCCCTCTAATGTATCTCAATATCCTTTTAGCAACTCCAAAGCGTGCTTGACTTGAAGCATTCATAAATCTTGAAAGCAAACTTGCAGCATACATTAATAGGGAGAGATGTTGCAATTGATTTGCAATGTTAAGTACAACAAGCTACCAACTAAGCTTCTAAATTTCCTTTCATCAGTTTTCTCATAACCATCATTCTTGGACAACTTTTCATTAATGAGGAGAGGTGTTGCAACCGATTTGCAATGTTACATTCTGAATTTTTTAAGAATCTCCTCAGCATACTTCTTTTGGAAAATGAAAATTCCTTCTCTAGATTGATGGACCTCCATCCCTAAGAAATAACTCATGACACTAAGATCTATCATCTCAAAAACACTTATCATTTGCTTCTTAAAAGCATCAATGAGCTGCACATTACTTCTTGTTACCAATAAATCATCAACATAAAGAGAAAGAATGATAATATCATAGTCTGAGAAAGTCTTCACATAAAGTTTTGGCTCATTCATGCTCCTCATAAATCCATTATCAGTGAAGTATGCATCAATCCTATTGTACCAAGATCTAGGTGCTTGTTTAAAGCCATATAAGGCCTTTTTCAGCTTATAAACATAATATTCCTTTCCTTTTACAAGAAAATCAACAGGCTGTTCAGCATAAATCTCCTCTTCTAACACTTCATTTAGGAAGGAAAATTTGACATCTAACTGGTAAATAGCCCAATTTCTTTGAGCTTCCAAAGCAATGAGTACTCTAATGGTGTCATATCATGCAACGGGAACAAATGTATCTACATAATCAACAATAGCTTCTTGAGCACAAACTTTGATGACCAATCTAACCTTGTGTTTATTTATATAACCATCAAAATTTAATTTGGTCTGATAGACCTATTTCAATCCAATCACCTTTCTATAATTTGGCTTTTTAACTAGTAGCCATGTATCATTCTTTTCGATCATTTTAATCTCCTCCTCCATTGCTAAATTCCATTCTTTGTATTTTGAGGCAACATCAAAATTTCTAGTTCAAGAACAGCAAGGCTACACCTTTCATAGACATTTATCAGCAAGAGTTCTTGTTTTTCTTAGTGGTGACTTAGGATGATCCCTTGGAGAAGAAGGACTTGAGCTAGATGAACCTAAATAAGGAATAGTTTCTTCAGAATCTAAATTTGAATCACTTGAGTCTCCATCATTAGAAATATGATCTTCATCATGTGGTGGCTGCAAAGGATCATGCTGGGGGATAATAGTTAGTCGTGTCTCAACCTTGGACTCATCCCAATTCCATGAGCTAGCCTTGTAAATTTCACATCATGACTGACAACATTTTTTTAGACATTAAATTGAAAATTCCATAGCTTTTAGATTGAGTGTTATAGCTAAGAAAGATGCCTTTATGAGCTTTTATTTCCAACTTATGTTTTCTCTCAGCTGGCACATGAACATAGCACATGGAACGAAACACCTTTAAGTGCTTGACTAAAGGCCTTGTGATTGCTCCATGCTTCTAGAGGAGTCTTGCCATTTACTGCATTTGTAGGCAACCTATTAAGCAAATAATTAGTTGTGTTCACAGCTTGTGTCTAGAATTTTTTACGTAGATTCTTTTTAGCCAACATGCTTCTTGCCGTTTCCATGATTGTTCTATTTTTCCTCTCACAAATGCCATTTTATTTAGGACAATAACCAACAGTGAATTGGTGTTGTAGGCCCTCATCTTTACAAAATTGCTGAAATTTTGTGGAAGTATATTCCTTGCCTCGATTAGATCTTAAGTTTTTAATCTTGCAGCCACTTTGAGTTTCAACCTATAATGCTTGGTGACGAGGGCAAGGAGTGATCGTTAGTGCAAGAAAGGCATGGACAAGGAGCAGTTCCTAATAGGCTTTTAAGCAGAAGAGTACATGAATGAACCAATTACACACCAGAATGAGAGGGATCCTAAGACTGTATAGGTATGAGACGATACAGTCGAGGATGACTTATATGGATTGATTTGTACCACCTATACCAACAAGATGCATTTTCTTTTCGGTAGTCCATCACTAAAGAACTCTATGGTTAAGCGTGTTTGACTCGGAGTAATTTTAGGACGAGTAACCTCCTGGGAAGTTTTTCCAGGAAGCGTGCGAGTAAGGACACAGCATGCTAAAGAGACTTCATGTTAGTTTATGGGGACAGTCGTCAATCCATAAGGCAATCTAAGCTATTATATAACCAACATCTTAAACTTCTTGAAAACATGAAACACATCATATTTTTGTCTAAGGAAATAGACCCAAGTCATTCAAGTAAAATCATCAATAAACATGATAAAATACTTGTTCTCACTAAAAGAAAGAGTCCTCATAGGACTACACAAATCTGTGTGAACTAATTCGAGCTTCTCTTTTGCTCTCTATGCTTTCCCAATCGGAAAAGGCTATCTATGCAACTTGCCAAGCTAACAAGCATCACATACTTGAATAGGAGGTAGATTTCTCACTATTTGTTTATCATAAAGATGCTTCAATGCATTAAGATAGTAGTGACCATATCTTTTATGCCAAAGCCAATTGTCATCAACTCTGGCTTTTAGAGCATCACATAAATTCTGCTACATAGAAGCAAAACTTTTGTTCTCCATAGGGACATTAGCAATTATCTTTTTAGCAAGATCACAAATAGTGCAGCTATTATTCTAAAAAAGAAGAGAATATCCATGAGAAAACATTTGAGAGACACCTAATAAATTCTAATCAAGTTCAAGCACAAGCAAAACATTTCTAATAAGCTTCATACCTTTCTTTATTACAACTAAAATTATACCTGTCCCTACAGATTTAACAACAACACCATTCCCTATTCTGATAGAAACACTTATTGAAGTATCAATTCCCTTGACGAGCTTAGAGTTATAAGACATGTGGTTAGTACAACCGCCATCAATCATCTATGCATCCTTGCTATCAAAACTAGAAGATAAGGCTGCCACAAATAAATGATCATCACACTCTTTATTGTCAGAAACATTTGCTTGCTGATTTGCTTGGAAATTGAGAAGCTTTGACCTTGTTTCAACTTGCAAAACTTCTCAACATGGCTAGAGTTTTTGTAAAAATGACATTGCATCTGAGGTTTGTCTTTATACTAACAATCCTTGTTTAAATGATTAATTCTTTTACATAGACCACATGGAGAAAATTTTCCCTTACTCTCAGGTTCTTTAAAGCTTAAAGAACATTTTTTAGATTCTGAATTTTTATCTCCAACTACCTTTTTCTTTCCTTTATTATAAGGAAATTTTTTGTTTATGTTTAGATTGAAATGCCCCTTCAACAGAACTTTAATTTCGCCTGTTCATTCTTTGCTCATGTAGTTCTAGAGTACCAACTAACTCAGTCACTAACATTGCACTAACATCTTTAGATTGTTTTACGGCGGTGACTACAGGATCAAATTTAGCAGGCAAGGAAATCAACATCTTTTCAACAATTTCTTTATCAGAAATTTTATCCCCATACAACTTCGTCTGGTTAGTAATTTCTAACATTTTGGCAGAAAAGTCCTTAACAGAATCAGAACTAGACATTTTCATATTTACAAAATCTTTTCTCAAAGTTTGAAGTTTAATGAGTCTGTGCGTTGATTATCCTGTCGCAAAATAGTCCGAGCTTCCTTGGCTATAGTGGCATTCATGATGCTTGGTGTTGTGAAATGAAGAGCCCAAAATATCAAACAGAGTAGCACAAAATAAATATGTGAAAGAGTAAAATAAATGACACCAAGAATTTATATTGTTCGGCTTAAAGCCTACATCCACAGACAAAGGTGACAACCAGATATTTCACTATGGAAATATAATGAAGATCCAAAAATGGACACACTTCACTTAACCCAAATCCCAAATACACTCAGAATACCTCACAGTATATATTTTTCTCACTGATGTATACTCTCAACTCATAAAAGAGAAGAATTTATATGGAACAAATAATTCTACTCTATTACAAATGAGGAAAGGATTGTTGTTTCTTCATTTTTGATCTACAGCTCAAGTGCTGCAATTGAAGCTCTATTTATAGAGCCATTTGAGCAATATTTTCAAACAAGATTTCGGTGCCTTTACCTGCTTTTATCATCCAATTTTGACAATCTATCCATCAATTGAATGTGGGCACCGAAAGGAGATTGTATGTGAGGCTTAGACAATTTGTCCACATTGATTTGACAAAAGGCTTCCAAAAGAGTCAAGCCATCTACTTTACAAATCTCCACCTTGGCTTGATTTTTATCAGTCTTCAAATTTCTAAAGTTGCCTTCTCCAATGTGCCCATAAGGACAAACTCACATATTGCGAATGGCAATTAAGTCCAAGCAATGCTTGAACTTAGTAATAGTGATTGACTTTGTCAACATATCAGCTGGATTGTTTGAGGTACCAATATTCTTTATTGTAATGGCATCTTGAGAAATAATCTCACGAACAAAATGATATCTGACGTCAATATGTTTAGTTCTTTCATGATACATTTGATTTTTGGTCAAATATATGACACTTTGGCTATCACAATAAATAGTTGTAATATCTTGTTCTAAGCCTAAATTGCCTACCAAACTCCTAAGCCAAATGGCTTCCTTCATCGCTTCTGCTGTTGCCATGAATTTGACTTCTGTAGTGAATAATGCAATAGTAGATGGTAAAGTCACTTTTCAACTAATTCCACTATCCGAAAGTGTAAAGAAATACCCTATCAGAGATATCCTTTTGTCAACATTTCCAGCATAATCAGAGTCAATGTAACCAATAACACTACCACCAGTGTTAGAACTTTTATCATATACTAAGCCAATATTCGTAGTACCTCAAAGATATCAAAGTATCAATTTCACTGCTTGCTAATACATCTTACCAGGATACCCCATACCCCATATATTTGCTAACAATACTGATGGCATGTGAAATATTTGGATGAGTGCATACTGTAGCATACACTATGCTTCCAACTGCTCTAGCATAAGGAACGTGTGACATTTGTTCTTTCTCTTCAACAGACTGTGATGAATATATGGCTAATAATCTGAAATGGGCTGCCAATGAAGTATTCACAAGTTTGCATCTTGCATTCCAAAGCGCACAAGTACCTTTTCAATATACTTCTGCTGAGTCAAATATAATTTGCCAGCATGACAATCCCTGTGAATTTCCATGCCCAAAATCTTCTTAGTTGTACCCAAGTCTTTCATTTCAAATTTGTCGCTGAGTTGCTCCTTTAGCTTCTTAATCTCAGATATACAATTAGTAGTAAAGAGCATGTCATCAACATAGACCAACAAGTAGACAATTGAACTATCTGAGAGCTTCTTATGGTAAACACAATAGTCATAGTTACTCACTGAATAACCATAACGTAACATAAAGGTGCCAAATCTCTTATACCCATATAATGACTTTTTTAAGAGATATACATGATCCTCCTTACCTTGAATAATGAAACCTTTTGGTTGCTACATGTTGATCTGTTCTTCAAGCTCACCATGAAGAAAATCTATCTTGACATCGAGCTATTCAAGCTCTAAGTCAAATAATGCAACTATAGAGAGCAACACACGAATGGAGCTATGTCTCACAATAGGAGAGAATACTTCATTGAATTCTATTCCTTTCCTTTGACTAAAACCTTTTGCAACTAAGCATGCTTTGTACCAAGTCAGTTCAACTCCAAGGGATCCTTCCTTTTTCTTGAAGATCCATTTGCAGCCAACAACTTTATGTCCTTTAGGTGGTTTCACTAACTCCCAAGTCTAGTTCTTATGAAGAGACTCCATCTCTTCACTCATCACAACAATCCATTGTGCAAACTCTTCACTTGAGATAGGCTCATGGTATGTGGTGGGATTTTTTGATTCCATATCCTCTGCCACTGATAATACAAAAGAGACTATGTCTGCATAACCAACTTTTGTGGTAGTTTTGTTTGTCTCTTTTCTCTATCTCTAGTAAGGCTATAATGCTGCAACTGTTGTCTTGTATTTATAACATCAATAATATCTTGTTCTTCTTCTTGAATGGTTTGATCAGAGGTATCTTCTTCCATTTGCTTTGGTGGTTCAGATTCAAACTCCACCTGCTTGCTAACATCTTGGTCTTTTTCTGTATCGCCAACCTCCTTTTTCGGATGAAGCATGGGTGATTCATTGAATATGACATCTCTACTGATTCTAAATTTGGATGACTTAGGTTCTGTACACCATAATCTATAACCTTTCACCCTAGTTTCATATCCGAGAAATATACATTTTAGTGCCCTTCGCTCAAGATTTCCATAATCAATATGAGCATATGTAGGACAACTAAAAATTCTCAAATTCGAATAATCAACAGGAGCATCGAACTATACCTCAATAGGAGTCTTCAAATCGATCGCAGTTGATGGAAACCGATTTACCAAGTAGCAAGCCATATTAACAGCTTCATCCCAAAATTCTTTAGACAAATCATCATTAGATAGCATACAGTGAGCCCTCTTCAAAAGAGTTTTGTCATACGTTCTGCTACTCCATTTTGTTGTGGAGTCTTTCTCATAATACAATGTCTTACTATGCCTTCATTTTCACAGAACTCATTTAACTGACCTCTACAAAAGTCTAAACCATTATCTGTTTGGAGGTGCTTGCTTTTCTTGCCGGCCTAATTCTCAACAAGTACTTTCCATTTCTTAAAAGTATGGAACACATCATTCTTGTGTTTCTGAAAATAAACCCCTACCTTCTTTGCTCAAGAAATCATCAATGAATGTCAATAGGTATCTGGTACCACCTTTTGATGGAACAGGTGCAGGGCCCCATAAGTCAAAGTGGATGCAATCCACTGTGTCCTTAGTCTTGTGGATATTAATGCTAAAGTTGAATCTGGTCTGCTTCCTGTAGACACAATATTCATAAAAGTCAAGCTTCCGATTTTTTGATCACCTAGTAAGCCGTGCTTACTCAAAATTGACATTCATGTTTCACTCATATGCCCTAGACCTATATGCCATAAATGAGTAGTATTTGAATTTGAATAAGATGAAGATAACATTAAGGCAGTGCCAAGAACTATATTTCCTTGGAGTAAATAAAGACCGTTGATTGACTTGCCTTTTATCACAATAAGAGAACCCTTGGAGATTTTTAAAACTCCACCTTCAGTAAAATACTTATAACCTTGAAAATCAAAGACACCCAAGGATATAAGATTTTTCTTCAAGTCTGGTATTCACGGAACACCAGTCAGCATTCTCGCAATTCAATCATGCATCTTGATTTGTACTGTTCAAATGCCAATGACCTTACAGGGCATATCATTCCCCATAAGAACAGCACCACCATCAATTGACCGGTAAGTTGTAAACCAATTCCGGTTTCGATACACGTGGTAGGAACAACATGAATCAAATATCCAAGTATCACCAATTAAACTGGTTGATACTGTGAGAACATTATTAGTACTTTCAGCTGCACTTGTTGTATCACTTGAATCTTTGTTCTTTTTGTCTTTGAGCCTCGGATATTTTGCTCTCCAGAGCCCTTCCTTCTTGCAATTTTTACATATGCCTTTATGATATCTAGACTTAGATCTAGACCTTCTTTTGCTACTCGATCCGATCTCCTTTGACCTCCCTTTGGCAACCAAGCCAGATGTAGTATCATCATGACTACCAGTATCATACTCCATTTTATCGCGATTTAAAAGTGCAGATTTCACCTTATCAATTTTGAGACTTTCATGGCCATATATAAGAATTTCACGAAAGTGCTTGTAAAAAAGAGGTAAGGAACAAAGCAATATCATTTCCTGTTACTTTCTTGAAAATGTCTCATCCATATTTTTGAAATCTGTGACAAGTGATGTAAACTCAGCTATATGAGACCGGATTAATGTCTCTTCCGCCATACAAAGCACGTACAGAAGTTGCAACACACCGAGACGGTCGGCCACTGTCTTAGTCACATATAATGGCTCCAACTTGGTCCACAACAATTTTGTTATTTTCTTCGAAAGGGCTTCCTGCAGTACATCGTCTGTAATGCATAACTGAATAATAAAAAGAGCTTTTTGATTGACATCTTCCCATTTATGTTTTTCCATTGTCTCCGGCATCTTTTCCTTATCAGAAAGTACTACTTTTACACTTTGCTATACAAGAACAACCATCTTATGGACCTTCCATATTCCGAAATTAATGCGCTCATCAAACTACTGAATATCAAATTTTGCAGTAGATATTTTTAAACAAATTAACCCAGAACTCTATAAGAGCTCTGATACCAGCTCGTTGTGAAATGATGGGCTCAAAATGTACAAACAGAAGAGTACAAAATAAATTTGTGGACGAGTAAAATAAATGACATTAGAAATTTACGTGATTTGGCTTAAAGCCTATGTCCACGAGCAAATGCGACAATCAAATATTTCATTATGGGAATATAATGAAGATACAAAAATGGACACACTCAACTTAATCTAAATCCCAAATACACCCAAAATACCTCACAGTATTTTTCTCATTGGTGTATACTCTCAACTCACAAAAAAGAAAAATTTATATAGAACAAATAATTCTATTTTATTACAAATGAGGAGAGGATTATTGCTTCTCCGTTGTTGATCTGTAGCTCAAGTGCTACAATTGAAGCTCTATTTATAGAGCTATTTGAGCAATATTTTCAAATAAGATTTTGGTGCCCCTACTTGCTTTTATCATCCAATTTTGTTAATCTTTCCATCAATTGAATGTGGGCACCGAAAGGAGATTGCATGTGAGGCTTGGACAATTTATCCACTTTGATCTGCCAAAAGGCTTGCAAAAAAGTCAAGCCATCTACTTTACACTTGGAAATATTTTATCTAAGATTGCAGATTGGAGAATGAAGAGAGCCTTTGCATCTTTGGAAGGATTTTCATTTGAAGCTCTTTATTGCTAGTCAGTTAGTTATGCATCTAATGCTGGAGCTTCAAAACCTTTCTCCACAATGTCCCATAAATCATTAGCCCTCAAGAAACGTTGCATTTTTATTCCCCAAAAATTATAATTGCCTTCAGAGAAATTTGGTGCAGTGGGTGGAGAGAGACTCATGGAAGCCATCTTCAAAATACAATAGATGAACCCTTATCTTTTGAGAGAAAAAACTCCACGGCCCGTAGAATTAATCCTTAGAGCCCCGATGCCAAATGTTAGTTTGAGCACATGAACACTCAATCGATGATGCTAGTGGCTGGAAAATGAGAGCTCAAATATGGAGGAAATGCAGAAAATGCAGGACATGAAGACAAAGCAAGAACAGGACATTTGGTCTTTGTAAAACCATCGAACACCATCATCTTCATTCTCTATTTTAGTTCAAATTACAGCCAAAAATTACAAATTGTAACAAATTTTTTTTGACCATATTAGAGACATTAACAGCCATATTTTAATGTTTCTAGACTAATCCAACAAGGTTACATCAGTAAAATGGACAAGACATTTACTAAACATCACATGACAACTCTCATGGGCCAAAATATCACAATAACTCAGCCCAATCCAACAGGAGAACATCACAGTGCTAGCATTAGTCCTTATAGTTGTCTCTGCCTTGAGCTCACAACCACTTCTTGGAGCGGCACAAGTGATTGACACAAAGATCGTGCACAATTCTCGGAGCAGCGCAAGTGATTGACACCTCAGGCCAAATTCTCCGAGCCGGCGCAAATTACTACGTTGTCCCTGCCATGCCCTTAGAAAGATGCGATGGAAGACGAAGCCGCCCCTATGAAAGGTGCATAAGTGGTGGAGGCCTGGATTGCCCTCGCAAGCATTGGTGGATCATGCCCTCTTGATGTTGTGGTCGTTGATGGATGCTATGGAATGCCACTAACATTTTCACCTTTTAATTCCAAGAAAGGTGGTGTTCGTGTTTCCACCGATCTCAACATCATGTTCTCCACCGGTCGTACTACTATTAGGTGTGGTGATTCCAAGGTGTGGAAGCTTCACGACCAATTTGATTACACGAATAGGCAGTGGTTTGTGACCCTTTGGTGGTGTTCAGGGAACCTCGGTTGGCAAAGCGTTATGATTGGTTGAAGATTGAGGAGTATGATGGTGTTTATTGTCCTGATGTGTGCCCATATTGCAAGCACTTGTGAAAGGATGTTGGGGTCTTTGAGGATCAGGATGGGAAAAAGCTTCTTGCTCTAAGTGATGTGCCACTCAAAGTTAAGTTCCAGCTCGCCTAGCTGATCAAATCAAAGCTCCTCTAATAATGAATAATGAATATATATACATATACGAAAAATTAAACCACTAAAAAGTGTATTTTCTGTATTTGTTATAGCATTGATGTTATGTTCATCAATGTCAGGTTCGTTAGGTTATACTTATTTGAATGAATACACAATTAAATAAAGGTGCTTACTCACGTGCCAAAGACAGTTAATACCTATGGTACCTTTGACATTTAACCACATTTTGAAAATGTGGCCAAATGAAAGAAATAATGTTGCTAACTGAGTTTTGGCTTCAAGCTCTGAAAGGTGAGCCGCGCCACATTAACAACGCCGAGACTCTTTAATACCTTCTGCTTCGCATCCATCGACGGTGGACTCATCATGAACAACCCAATGGACACCACCGTCACTCACGTCTTCCACAACAAGTGCGGCTTCCGGTCGATGAACGGCGTGGAACAAGCAATGTCGGTGATTGCTCCACGACAATGATACAGCAACACAAGCCCTTCATCACCACCAGCTCACGGTGCTTCCCTCCGTTGCCTTCCCCATCAACAATTTGACTCCCACTCCCTCCACCACCGTAGTCCACCTCGACGCTGTCTAGCTCCTCCACCACCTTTCACCTTGAATTTGGGGATAAGATTCTAAGTTGGGATTTTCTTTTGAGAGGGCAGAGCCATTGTTGTAGAGGAGAAAGTGCGTGAGGGAGAGCGGCAAACCCCATCAGTGAGGGTGATGATTGGAAGTTTTTTTTTTTTAACTGAATTCGGAATGTCTGAATTCAATTCAAGCTGCAGTGTTTTTTTTTTTTTTTATCTGGGCAGTCCAAAATCATTTTTTCCCTTTGTTTTTTTCTTTTAATTCCTTTTTTTTTCTAGAATTGAGGGGGTTGGTAGTGGTGATGATGATGGCATCAACGGAGGAGGAAGAGGATGTTGAGGGCATAAGAGGCTTTGAGGAGGAGGAAGAGGATGATCCATGGAAGACAGAGGTGCGAGGGAGTTTGGAGTGAGGCTGCGGCACATGGTGGAGATGTGCGGTGGCGGTGGCACCGTTGGAGGTGGGTTTCAGGTTTGAGAAGCAAAAAAATTGATCTGGAAGAAGAGGGTAAAATTGGTATAAACTCTATTTAGAAGCCTTTATAAGCGTTATTTGCACATAAGCGCTGAGAATCCACCTTAAATAAAATGAAGCAATATTAATTTGGTCTTATTGTCGCTTTTCTTAATTTAGGTTGGCAATAAAACTTGTGCAAATTATCATCTATTTGTTTCAAGACGAGACCATGGTTCTCATCTACGATTTCAACAGTTGTTATATGCTCGTGCAAGTGAAAACAAATAAGAATAATAAAGAATTTTTGACCATTCTTTACACCACAAGGAAGAGTTTACTTTACTATAGCATTACTAACTACGGAAAAGTGAATAATCAAAGGAGTGAATGCATGTTCAGCAACTATTTTATTACCAACTTAAAGAATTTAGCATGTAATTAATTAGTGGGATGAGAAAACAGATGATCTGTTATTCTGTTAGTTCAGAAACACCTCAAGGGCCACTGGTTCCAATGGGTGTATTATATTCATGAAAATCGCGAGAAGAGATAATAGCCGAACATCGAGACCGGAGCACCCCACCAGGATTTTATAAGGCGAATTCTTAAATGAATTTATAATTATAATAATCTTTTTTTTTTTTAACGTAAGGATAATAGAGTAGATGTTGCAATGAAATATTCATTTTTTTATGTTTAAATAGCATTACTCTAAATATTATATGAATCCATATATATATATATATATATATATATATAAAAATTAGCAGAGTACAATCATAAATTAATATATTTGGACATATATGCATATATATTAAAAAAGAAGTGAAAGAGATATTTATTTTAACATTCAAACATTAGCCCTGCATATATAGGCTTCTGTTAAAATACCTGTTTCATGACTCTGCAGACAAAACAACGGGAGAAGTCAACCACGGAAGGAAGCAGCCAACCATTTCATTTAATGGCTTCAAAAACAATTGATGCTGACCACAGTAAGCATTAATTTTGTAGACATACTTGGTTTTATAGTCAACAAAAAGTGTGTACTACGATAACGAAAAAATTTATATGAGCATATATAGTTCGTGCTGGGTAAAGGAGCATGAATTAAGTTAATCCACGGCATAGGGTGTAAATTTGTGATTAGTGTTATATTACTCTGTATAAATCCATGCTCCTAAGCTTCTATCACCTATACACCAGCCAATGAAGATCACATTACTAGCACTACTCAATCTCTTTGCCTTGTGTATAAAACCAATATTGTTTGGAGGATTTGATTCTCCACTTGACAAAGTTGTTGACACCTCAGGCAACAAGCTCAGAGCAGGTTCCAATTACTACATCCTTCCTGTCCATACTACCAAATGCACAAGTTTCGGCACATGTACAGTTGGCAGCGGATTTGTGCTTGCCAAAGTATCAAACAAGACATGCCGTCTTGATGTTGCAGTTGTAAATGGATACCATGGCCAACCATTATATTTTACACCAATTAAACCAAAGAAAAAAGGTTTGGTTCATGTATCTACTGACCTCAACATTAAGTTCTCGGTTCAAACAATTTGTCCTCAATCAACAGTGTGGAAGATTGACCACTTTGATCGGTCCACAAGGAAGTGGTTTGTGACTACTGGGGGTGATGTGGGGAACCCAACTTGGAAAACGATCCACAACTGGTTCAAAATTGAGAAATATGAAAATGACTATAAGCTGGTCTACTGCCCGAGTTATTGTGAATACTGCAGGGTTCAATGCAGGGATATTGGGGTAGTTGAGGATCAAATTGGGAACAAGCGTCTAGCTCTCACTGATGTGCCTTACAAAGTTCGGTTCCAGAAGGCTTAAAGCTCATTGAATTAATGCGAGGATTTTGTATATATTACTCCTACTTTAGAGTTATCATTGATCATTTCCTTATCAACAGTGCTATATGCATGGCTCTAGTTGGTACATCATACAAAGTTATGTGTAATATAGTACATAAGCGGATTGAATACAACTTGATCGCATAATGCAAGTTATATACTTATATTGATATCTAACATTTGGAGCGATACATACCATTATATAATTTTATCCTATTTGATATTAATTAATTATTGTAAAATAATTTAATCAATTAAAAATTGACAAACATCTATTCATTTATTTGATAAATTGATATTAAATGACATACATTATGCTTGTCAACAGTTTAACTTAACTCAAAGTAAATAAATATTGATTTTGAAATAATACTTATGCATATTTTATATATTTTAATCTATGCATTGACAGTATAGAATTATTTTACATTATCATCCAATGAAAGCATCTCATTTGCATGATTTTTTAAATAGTAAATATAAGACTTAATTACTTTTATAGATATAATAATACGTAATTAAATGATAATATAAAAAAGTTTTTCACTTTCAGTGAAATTAAACGTGATAGATTTTTAGTTAAATTTACGAACTAGTCCAGCCCATTAACAGCCAGCCCCCGCCTCATAGCAAATTTGTGGAAACAGATTTGGACCAAATTCACTGCTGCGTATACTTTTGGGCCTAAAGAGTTGTGCTCAGCATTATCCACATCCATCGGGAAAAAAACAAATAAAGAAAGAAAAATGCTAAAGCAATAGGAGGAAGTTGGAAGAGCCACATAAAAGGGGGAAACCGTGGCTGTTAGGGGCATCTGTGGAAGCGGATAGCTGAAGCTCTAGCAGCCATGGAGATTATACAATTCATCTTCCGGTTAACTAAAAATCATGTGCACTTAAATTCAACTCCTAAATTGAGGTCAATGTCCAAAAATACTTCATCTATTCCATATTAATAATAGCTCTTAGGAAATCATACAATTTTAATATAATAAAAAATATATTTGGCTATAAATTATAGCAAAATATATTAATTTTTCAATATATCAAAATTCACGATTTGCAAATATTAACACGAAGAGTATTGTTGATTACTTGACCAACTACGTACATCAGGTGTGATAAGGCTGGTTAATAGTTACTTTACGTCATTGCATTTGAAAATTCAAAACCCCACGCACATCCTTATCTTCTTCAAACTCAAAACAGTTAGGGGTCAAGAAAAAAAGGCTAAGCATGTTCCCATTGTAGGGACGAAACTACTATTAAAATGAGTTTGTGTGTGATGGTATGTAAACTCAATTCGTCAGATTTTGACCTTCAAGTGTTTATAGTTTCTGTCCTTTTCGTTATCTATTCAAAGATTGAGATTAATTTGTACTTATCTTTTTATATTGTCATGCCTGTATCCATTTAATTTTTATCAGTTTTAAATATTATAACAAATCTTTAAAGAGTATTTTTTTTTTAACCTTTAAGGTATTTATCTGAGTAGAAGGGACATTAATCCCTTATACACGTGGTCTTAGATTCTAGTCAGAAATTTATATGTATAAAAAAAATTATCACTAGATGGAGTCCCCCACTTAGGCGATCAATTGTATCATATTCATAGGATATTAGTTTTGTGGTATTGGATGACGAGATATGTCTATTCCTATTCGGAAACATTTGAGATTTGTCAAAGTTATAGTTTCTCTGGATTGATAAAATTATGATGCGACTTTACCTAATTTTAAATATAAATCTAATGTTATAAAGAAAAATTAGCATCATTACTCAAAACAATTTCGAAGATCAGTGGTTAATAATTACTAATTAAATTAACTAGCATGTAAGCATCTTTCCAACTCACCACCATTAATAGTTTTGTCCTTCCTCTAGGTTATATATCCAAATGAAAAGGGGCTATTGTGCTAATTAGGCCAGTGATCATTACTCAAACGTCATACAAACATAACTATAAGATTCTACCCGATGGTCGACTCGATCAAAATATTGGGTCACTAATTCAATTAATGAGTCATTGATTGACCCATATTTAATTAAATCAATATATAAAAATACAACTTAATGAAACCATATATATATATATTATGAAATGAAACACAATGACACAAGCGTGTGCTTAGCTCAGTGGTTGCTGTCTTGTTCACTCATCCTGTTCATCAGTGGCCGGTTCATCTACTCGCCCGCCCAATTTGATCCGAATTTGATCAAAATTTGATTGGTTCAATGTAGAACCGATCTAATAACTATGCATAGACCAAGCATATGGAGCAGTCTTTCAGAATAAAAAGAGATAAATCACCAAAGAACAAAAGAAATTAAGAAAAGCTAGCTATGTCATGCTGAAAAATGCAATTTCAATTGTAAAATAGCAAAACAATTTGTGTGCTTCTGGCCGCCTGATGGTGTGCTGAACCAATACTTCCAGAACAATCAATGCTGACAAATATGGTTAGACACTCAGACGTTGAGAATTATTTGATGAAGTACAATTTAACAAGCAAAGTTTATTGAGTCGGCCACATTCATTGACTTGAAAATTTTTTAGTGCACAATTATATGAATCCATAGATTGAATTCAATGCCATATGCCCCATAAATAAGTTTCCATCGAGAAAGATTTATATCACTTAGCAATTAAACAATAACCATGAAGTCAATATTCACATCATTTGTCCTCCTATTTGCCTTGTACTCCCAACCCTTGCTTGGAGGTGCTGATGCTTCTTCCGAGCAAGTGGTTGATACAGAAGGCAAGAAGGTTCAGGCCGGCATAGACTACTACATCCGGCCGGTCCCAACAACCCCTTGCGATGGCCGTGGGCCTTGTGTTGTTGGCAGTGGCTTTGTTCTCGTAGCCAGATCAGCAAACGAGGCGTGCCCCCTTAATGTTGTGGTGGTGGAGGGTTTTCGAGGCCAGGCAGTAACATTTACACCGGTTAACCCTAAGAAAGGTGGTGTTAGGGTTTCCACGGATTTGAACATCAAGACCGACCTTGAGATAAGTTGTACGGAATCCACAGTGTGGAAGCTTGAGTTTGATGCTTCAACTGGACAGAGTTTTGTGACTACTGGTGGTGTTATAGGAAACCCTGGCAAGGATACAATTAGCAATTGGTTTAAGATTGAGAAGTACGATGATGATTACAAGCTGGTGTACTGCCCCACAGTGTGCGACACTTGCAGGCCCTTTTGCAACAATGTTGGGGTGTTTGTGGATAGCAACGGGAACCAGCGTGTGGTTCTCACTGATGAGCCATACAAAGTTCGGTTCCAGCCATCTGCCTAAAGCATCTTCAATTCTTGAACAAATTTTGTGTGTATTCAACGTTGCAATACTGATCATGTTTTGTTCAGTGTTGGATTTGTTGATGTGGAATAAAGCAAATAATTGATCCAATTGGGAAAGCAGTATGCAGGAATAAAACTGATGCTTTGATTATATATATATATTTTTTTATGAAAGAAATTTCATAGTCTTGGGTTTCGATCCATTTTATTGAAGTGTGATAGAAGTTAGAAACCGACGACTAAAGTTGTACCGAATAAAATGGACATTATTTTACTCTTTTCCCAACAATGTGAAATCAAATTCAACCTTCATAAATCTAATGTGAATTATCATGAAATTTGTTAATGAAAACATTTGTACAATACAACTGCCAATTATCAATACTAGTTATATTTTGATATGAAATGGAAAAAATAAAAGAAAATTTTAATTATTTATGAGATTTATTCAATACTTATTTTGACCCCATAACAATTTTTTTTTAGAAAAAAAACTATCCTAGTCTGTTTATAAAACTTTATTTGATTTTTAAATGACTAGAGAAATGTATTTTGAACTAATGGTTCTCTTTTTGGTCTTAACTAATGATTCAAACACCATTTGAACACCAAAGAATCAATGTATAAAGAGTTGAGACTTCAAGTTATATATCTTTGGCATATGTAATGAACGTAATAAGATAATTAATGGTGGGTGTAATATTTCATCATTAAGATAATTGAAATTCTCAATTAGTAACACATGATTCGCCCCATATTTATCTACAACTAGATTTACCAACAATAGAACGTGAAATTAGTGTCCAAATAAATATAATGCTAATGATAGAGGGTTTGCCTTAGAAATTAAAGTAGTATAAAAGTTTACAAAAGTTAGCAAAATGGCAATAGGCTCTCTCTACATTTTTTTCAACAGAAAAAAAAAAAGAAAGCATAATATATGAGCACAGTAGCACACTATATTTTGGACAGTCCATTTTAGGCACTGTATCTGGAGATATGGTTGTTGTAGACTGCGGAAAAGTAAACAAGAATTGGCATATTTCGGTCGGATAGACTTCAAAACTTTTCTTTTTTACTTTTGGTACTCAGCCTTCTAAACCGGCATATGTATGTATGTATGTGTGTCTGTGTGTGTATATATATATATATACAAGCACATAGATATGCTTAGTTTGGAAAAAGACCAGAATATTAATTCCACAGACAATAGAAATGAATGATAACTATTTCATAATAAAATATAACAATCACGGAACCAAGAACATCAGGTAAGTGATCACTCAACTTAGTACTGACTACTAAGTATAGCTGGCTAGTTGCAATTGTGGTGGTCAAAACCATGGACTGTTTCTGTTCATACGACAATCCAATGGATTTGATTCACATTTACATCACTAGCTAGCTCTATAAATTCAAGCGCTTAAAGTATGTCATAATTCATAACCAAAAACACAAAGCAATTGAAGCATACAAAACCAATATGAAGATCACAACAGCACTGCTCTCATTTTTCCTACTCTTTACAATGAGCACAGAACTAGTCCTCGGAGCAGCAGATCATGCTTCTTCTTCCCCTGAGCAAGCGTTTGACATCTCAGGAGGGAAGATTATACTCGGTTTCACTTACTACATCCTTCCCGTTCCCAGTACCACATGTGCAACATCACCTAATTGCAACAGTACAGTTGGTGGCCTTGCACTTAACAGCACAAGATCATCAGAAGAAGAACCTTGCCCTCTTGATGTTGTGGCTGTGGACACATACCATGGCCTGCCAGTTCAATTCCATGCCATGACTCGCAGGGAAGCAGTTCTCAACATCTCAAGGGATGTGAACATCCAATTCTATGCCGAAACCAGTTGTCCACAATCCACAGTGTGGAAGCTTGAAGACTTTGATTCCTCAACAGGAAAGTGGTTTGTGACCACTGGTGGTTCCATAGGTAGCCCTGGAAAGAAAACTGTTCGGAATTGGTTCAAGATAGAGAAGTATGACAGTGATTATAAGATTGTTTACTGCCCTACGGTTTGCAAACATTGCAAGGTTCAGTGTAGTGATGTTGGGGTATTTCTGGATGAGAATGAGAACATGCGTCTTGCTCTCAGTGATGTGCCATTAAAAGTTCGGTTCCAGCAAGCTTAATTAGTTTACCATGAACGAATTGTTTTTTATTTAATTTTCCCCTTTTAGTATTTTCCTATGATTGTATTTAGTTTCTTGTTTTGAAACGAAGTAAATAAGAAATGATGATCAGAGTTTATATGTAGATATATCAGTGTCACAGCTTTATCAAAGTATTTTTTGTCACTCAGTGACAGAGGATATCTGGCTTTTATTATTTCCGATTCCACACCACAAGATTGCTAGTGTTGGTGTCCTGTCATTGAACTTATTTTTGGGAAATCAAACAAGAAACCTACCTTCAAAGTGTTAGATTCAATAGAATCTGAATAAAATAACTTACATACAATTCATCATTTGATGTTCATCATGTCAAAAAAGTATATATCTTAAAGGTAATCAATCCAATAGAATATTAACGCTACATAACCCATAAAGGATTATTAGATTTTTTGACAGAAAATAGTGGTAATTATGAAATAGAATAAAGAATTATGACTTACTTACTCATACAAGGATCAATATATACGTCACGTTATTTTCGAAAGTTCAGGTAAAATTTTATTTACTCTCTAACATTTTTCAAATATATATATATATATATATATATATATATATATATATATATATATATATGTATGTATGTATATATGGGTAAAATCTTTTATATGCATGCTTATATAAGGGGAGAGTTTCCTGAAAGGACAAATGGTAGTAGCGAACTTGGCCCTAGAAGAAATAGAGTACACGGTGCTGCAAAATGTATAAAAGAAGAAAAAAGAAATACAAGAACTCTGTTTTATATTTAGATCAGTAAATATGTTTGTATATGAGTCCAGTCAAGTGATTTAATAGTCATTAATCTCTTTTTTTTCACGTGTAAGAGTTAATTTATATATCACTCACTTTAGTTTATAAAATTAAAAAAATATTAATTTAATTTTGAATTTACAAAAAAAGATCCAAGTTAGTTCCTATTATAAAGTTTATGGGGACTAATTTGAATTATCACAAGAATTACTTTGAATAATTTTTTAATTTTTTTACTAAATTGATATTTTCTTAATTCCAGGAATTAAAATAAATTTCATATACAATTTTAAAACAAAAAATGTACCTTTTTTTTTCTTTTTCACTTTATAGTCTTTTTTTACCTTAGAGAATCAATATTAGTAGAATGGAAAAAGATATAATTACTAAAGTTTAATTTTTATACACTAACAATGTAGAATAATTTTACATTGTAGATCAATATAAATTCAAGGAAGTATCAAACTATGATGAGTAATTATTATAACCGGTAGTTATTTGATATGATATGATATTTTCTTAAATTTCTGTTGATTGACGATTTAAAATTGTTTTACGATATTAATAGATAAAAATTAAACTCTAATTACCATACTATAGTCCATAGATATACTCTGTGGTGACAGGGTAGGTCTTCCCCCACTTGCTTTAATTTAACAACAGAAATTAAGAATGTACCGAAAAGGAAAAACAACATGTTCGTTAATAGCACAATTGAAGGCTTTAACAAACGAAAAGAAAGACTAATCTATGGGCTTCTTTACAAACGAATACCCAAAAACATGATAAAAAGAAGTTAGGTACTAAGTGACGAAGAAAGAAAAACGAAGTTCATTCTGAACTTCGAATCCTACAAGTCAAGAGTACAGTGAAGAACTTTGCAAATCCTATTGAGAAACCGAGTCTTTCTTGGCCAGTTATAAGAGTTGAATTCCATGACAATCCATACCCATGGATGAGTCCACTGATTAGAGACTTTCATAGATCCAATCCCAGCCTATAAATTCAATCTCTTCTATTCTGCTACCACAAATCACAAGAATTAACAAAATTTCCAACGTCGGATTGTGCTGCCAATACACGGGGAACCTCTCTAGGCCATTCAGGTCCAAGAAAAAGGGGAATTAGGTCTCCACCGACCTAATCTTTATAAACTTCTCCTTAAACCTCTTGAAGTTAAAAATCAACAAAGATAACAACTTCCTTTGGGGGACACTATTGAAAGAAATCCAGCTCCCCTTTTCTACACCCTTAACTTGAACAAAATAAAAGAATACCCCAATGCTAGGCTCCTGCTCAAGCATAGCGAACAAATTCTCAAAAGCAAGGACAAAAGTCCAACTATTGGGATGAGGCTGAGAAGGGGTGATATTGACCTCATTCAAAAACCCCTCCTCAAACCGAGTAAAAGGAACCTTAACATTTAGCTTTTCAAAAAAATCTATATACATGTAAATAAAATCAAAACCACCTTCCCCTTCCCTGTATTGATAGACCCTATCATCGACATCACATGGAAGGCACTCCACCTTCCTCTCAATATCAGAGGACACTAAACACGCCCTCCTAAACCTACGAATGGATTCCTTATCGTTAAACATAGAAACTACCTCCCTAACATCGCTACTGACCCATCCATAAGGGTCATACTCAGCCTCATTCACTACTTCCTTCCCCTTTTCAGAAATAGAAGAACCCTTCCCCTTTGCTATCAATAAATACCAAAACAAAATAAGATGACGGACAAAAAATCAGAAAAAGAAAGAAGGACGAATGCAAAAAAATAGCAGTAACCAGCAAAATCTCCTATTCTAGGATTCAGAACAGAATAAACCGTTTAAATGAAAGGAAGAAGGGAAAGGAATCAAACTCACCGATTGAAGACTTGAAAAATCAAAGCTTAGATGACTAACTCGAACCATTAAGTCACAGACGCCAAGAGCGAATGAACGCGAGAATGAGTGAGAAATGAGGAGTTTTCCAGAAATGAAAATGGAAAAGCCTCTCTCTTCCCTTTTTGCTTAAAACTGAGCTCATCCAACGGACAAGACGATTTCCCTTCACTCAATAACGCATCTGGGACACTCATCACATCTAATGGCCAGGGGCTCATCACTTTTATCAACGGGAGACGTGCAAATGCACAATCCCACATTTATAAGAAATGATTGCTGACCATTTATGAAAGGACACGTATCGCGGCACGTTCTCCTATGTCTGTTATAATTGCAATTGAAGAGACTCATAGCTCAGCTCAAACCCTCAAGCTCGCCATGAAGCCCTTGACCCAAAAGGGTACGACCAACACAGTTACCATATGCTCGACCAAAAGCTCGCCCAAGAGATATCAAAACAACACTCCACAAGTCGACTTATTCGAGCTCGGCACGCAGTCCTCAGCAAGACACCTCGGCCTACGACCAAGCTTGGGGGTTATGTACTGGACTAGAAAATATGGGCCGACCTCCTTGGCCCAACTCGTAAGAGCTCGGCTGTGGGCCCCAGAGATCAACCCAACCCGAATATCTCCCCCTCGGGGCCTCATAGTTTGACCACATGCTAAGGGGATCCCTGGCGGATGTATTCCAGATTTAGCTGGGGATATCTTATAAACCCCATATAATATCTTCATATATCCCCATAATATCTTGACCAAATCACATGAATATTTCCTACATCTAAGGAGGATCATAACAAATTTACCATGGAATAACCTCCCACTATATAAGAGGGCTATTGTCCCCCAGGTATGACACAATCTTGATCATAAAATACTTCTCATTGCCTTGACCACAAAGCCACTGCTTGGAGCAGCTCGTGCCGCACCCGAGCAAGTGCTTGACACAGCAGGGAAGATAGTTTGAGCTGGTGTTAATTACTATCTCTACAAGCCCTGATGCAGGTAGCCGTTCCCTCAATAACATAGGTGAACCCTCGTGTCCACTTGATGTTGTAGCTGTGAATGGCAATGAAGGCTTGCCATTGGTGTTCACACCGGCCTGTTAATTCCAAGAAAGGTGTGGTTCGAGTCAACACTGACCTCATAATCTATTTCTCGTATGAAGATACACAATGTCCTAATTATTCCACGGTGTGGAAGCTTAAGGAACTGTGATAACTCAACCGGGCAGTGGTTTGTGGGCATTGGCGGTGTCTTGGGGAACCCTGTTTGGGAAACCATTGGCGATTAGTTCAAGATCGAGAAGTATGATGAGGATTATAAGCTAGTTTATTGTCCTAGTGTGTGCAGTGGTTGCAGTTATCAGTGCAGTGACATAGGGATATATGGGGATGAAAAGGGCTTGCGTCTTGCACTTAGTCATGTGCCGTACAAAGTTCAGTTTCAGATTGCTTGAGGCTCAAATTATATATATATATATATATATATATATGTATATACACGCACACACACACTTGAGTCTTCTATGAATAAGTGCAAGGTTGCTCAAGTTGAGTTCCTTGTTATAGACTCAATAAATAAACAAACAAGTGATTTTAGTTTCTTTTAAAATTCCTAGTGTGTTCTTAGTTTAAACGGTAGGTGCCGGATAATTTTCCTAAACAAACATGTATTATGGTCTTGGTACGTAAAAAAGAAATTTCATCCAAATGTGGGACTCAATGTATGAAAGGTTAATTAGAGCTTGTGGCAAGAGATCCTTGATTATTTATTAAATTTTTCTAATTGATGCCTTAAGGTATGTTTAAGGAGTTAAAGAGGGAAATTTTCACGTTGAGAAAAGGAGATTTCTAGAGCCTGTTTGGCTAATGTTTTAAAAAATAGTTTTGATTTTTAAAAATCAAAGATCAAAAAATTTTGTTTGGATAGTTGTTTTGTAAAAGTTGTTTTTAAAAACAAAAAAACCAAACCCACATTTTAAAACCTGAAAAACAAAAATAGAATGAGGCTGTTTTTTGATTTTATTGTTTTCAGATGGGAAAAAACGCGGTGGCATTTTTGTGAATAAACTTATCTTGTGTTTTCTTCTGTCTTCGAATCCTGGCTCACCTCCTTCTCCCATTTTCTTCTTTTTTCATGGCATGCTTTCCCCCTCTGATGGTGGCAGATGCCCTCATCCAAGTCAAGCTCTGTTTCTCTCCATTTCTTCCGACATCCACCGTTGGTGCTCCCCCCTCGCCGGTGCTGCACCTGTGAAGCTCAGCCTTGGAGAACCAGCCCCAAACCGGTGCTACACCTGTGAAGCTCCGCGAGCTGCTCCCCCCGCCAGTGACAGATCCTACCACTCGAAGCCTCTGGAAGTGGAGATCCACCGCGAGGTGCTCCCCCTAGGCGCAACCACAGCTGCTGCCACCATGACCTGTGAAGCTTCAAGGAGCTACAGTAGCCGGCCCCGCCACCCTCGAAGGCCAGATTTGCAGGACGCGCCTCTTGCTCCCCCAGATCTGTCGGCCCTGCCACCTACTTCCCCGGATCTGCTAGCTTCGCCTCTTCCTTCACCTGAGCAGTAAGTTGCTCCCTCTCTCTCTCTCTCTTCCATGACATCTGGGACGAAATTGAATCAAGTCTTGCAATGTTTCTGATCCTTTGTTTTGGCATATTGATGTTCCTTGTTTATTGTTTATGTGCTTTCCCCTTCAGATTCCCTGTTTCTTGTTTATTGGATTGCTTCTAATTAATTTGAATCTTGTATATAATGTTAGCATTTTTATCTACTGCAATGGATTAAAATAAACAAAATCATTAAAGATTATCAGTCACAATATGCATGCTTGGTGTGGAATACTTGTTAATTCTTTCTTTATATGGAAGCTAGGAGTTACATTTCCTTCAATTTTGCTTTAATGTGGTCTTTTTTGTTACAAAGCTGATTTGGTGTTGGTTCTTGCTCATTTGCTCGGATTGTGCAAGTTTGAAGGATCTGATTCAAGCTTGTTTGTTGGGAGTTTTCAAGCTTGTTGGATAAAATTAGAGTATGTGAGGAAGATGTTTAAAATTCTCTACATCATTAGGTGTTGTGTTTCTTTCTTTAGTTTAGCCATTGGTTACTTGTTTTGTTTAAATGGCAGCACCTTAGTTCAGTAAACTACTACTGCTTTTTCTGTAATAGTAGTTCTTTTGTGTTTTTAAGTATAAAATTAATTCTCTCAGTAAATTACTTGATGCTATACAGGTACACGGGTATAGCCTTTCTATAGGCTAACAACATGATTAAAATAATTTGTTTTTGTGGTAATTTTTAGACTTGTTTCTTTATTTGGTCCCTAAGATCTTGATTGATGCACGATGCTTACCTCTTCTCTAGTAGATCTCTACCTTAGACTTAATATTGACTTAACTTCCTATTCTTGGATTGTGTTAATAGGCATGCCAGTAAGAAAACTCTACTCATTAGGTAAGCTTTATACTAATCCCATTCCCCTCCATCTTACCTTCTCATTTGACATTTTTATATTATCTTCTCTATCACATTATGCCTCCAGCAGCAGTCTCTTTAATAAAAAAGAGAACATAATGATTAGATACTAGAAAATGTCTCATTATTCACTAGCAAAACCATGCAACGAAGCAAAAATTTTATGCAATTACTTATAATATAGAACCTTACCTAATGCATCAACATAAGTTTGATCATTACTGAAGCGGCCAGGGGTACCCTGTGGGAATTCAATATCAAAAAACAAAAATTGCATTCTAGGAATATTGGATGTCAAACTTTTTTTCTTTTAGATGTGATGTTGGATGTTAAATTTAATTAGGAGCTGAGTAAATGGTTGAATAAATAAATAATATTGCATGCTTTAATTCATTGGTGAAGCTTGTATGTTAACATGTGCTCACTAGAAATGGCTGTTTTGTGCATATGCTTAATGGGGGAGTTTTTGTGCAGTGGATCAGCTAATACAAGCATTGGTATTTGGAAGAGAGAGGCTTTTGGTAAGCTTTGCAAAGTTGGTGTCATAAGTGGACATGAAGGGCCAGTGAAGTGCTTGCAAGCATCATCTAATAGGATTGGTGGAGGGCTTTTGCTGTGTAGTGAAAGCCTAGATAGAAACACAAGAGCGTGGTGGGTTCCTAGGTATACTTCTTGGGCTTCAACTTTTAGAGGTTTGTAGAATCTTGTAAATGATGAGATTAGAGTTAGATTTTCTAATGGAAAATTTTCTGTGTTGATCGAGTTGGAATCAGTTGAAGTCTCTGTGAAGGAATTATATCCCACAATCCAGGGTAGGAAAGAAATTGAGAAGACACAATCAATTCAAAAGAATGTTGAGGAATTAGGCGGCGCTTCAAAGAAGCTTTCACAGGGATTAGATCATCTTGCAAAGGAAGTGGATAGTTTTTTCCAAGTAGTTTTGACTAGTCATGACGCCTTATTTTCATCTTGATTTGTTAACAGTTCAATAAGTTGAACTCATAAGTCAAGTTTGAGCTAATGATTTGAGTTCATTTATTGGAATAGGAAGTTGTATTAAAACTATTTTTAAAATAGGAACCTGTATTAAGACTTTATTTATTAAGTATGTATGAAACTTCATTTACTGGAACTTTATTTTTAAGTATGACTGATGAAGCTGCAAGGACAATGGCAAGATTTTGTGACCAAATTGCAAATTGGATGTGGCTATAAGAAAATCAAGCATAGATTACAAATGGATTTATAAATATAAATTGATATCAAGTTGTGTTAAGATTATTTTTAGAATAGAAAGTTGTATCAAGACTTTATTTATTATGTATGGAAAATATTATATATATAAAACAGAATAGTTAAAATTTGTCATTTATAGTAATGTCCATTTGCCAAACAGTTTTTTGTTTTATTAGTTTTAAAAGTTATTTTTTAAAAAAATTATCTAAACAGATTTTCTATTTTTTAGCTTTTAAAAATTGTTTTTAAAGTTAAATTGCCAAACAAGTTTTTTTGTTCTTTTGTTTTCAAAAATTGAACTTACACTTGTTTTATAAAACAGATTTAAAAAACAAAAACAAAAAAACACTTCCAAACAGCCTCCTATGTTTTCAACACATGTGGAATCCATCATTTATGTTTGGTTGGAAGTAAAAATTTTCAATGATAAACTTAATGTGTCATTTGACACTTAGAGTTCATTCATGAAAATTTTCACCCTTTTTTTACTCCATAACTAAACACATTCTTAGTTTTAAAAGTTACTTTTTTAAGCATCCTTCATTTAGGTAAAAAAAACAATTATTTATTTAACTAATGGCAAGGGCACTTTCTATGAAATTAAAAAAATGATTAGAAAAATATCAATATTATCAAAAGTTAAGAGAAATTTATTAAATTGTCCTTCCTCCACTAATTTCTCTCTTTTCCTTTACTAATAAGTCAATAATATTTAATAGGGGTATTAACAAAAAGAAATAAATAATACTACTTAAATTTTTAAAATGATGTATTATCTGTAGATAAAAAAATTTATAAAATGAATAATTATTCAAGAATAGGAGAAATATTTTGAATTGTCTAATTAGATATTTTATCTATCACTCATATTCAATGATTCTAAAATCACTATTCCAATTCCACTTTTTAGCTCTTTAAAGAACATCAATCTATACAAATCACCCCGCCTCTTGTATCTCGACAGTGGGGGACTCACATTAATTTCCACCATTTACAGAGTGTCAAACAATAGAGGATTGCAAAATATATCCCTTAATGATTGCATGCTTTTAAAGTTCATAGGTTCATTATAAAAAATTTCTTGCTTCAAACCTTATTGAGGTTTAGAGGTGAAATGTTAGAATTTTTGTTGTTAATTTGGGCTAGATTTTAATTTTATAAAATGGCTGAATAGATAGGCCAGATACTTTGTGTAACCCATGAAGTTAATATGTGATTCATTGTGAGTTTTAAAAGCCACCATGTATTATTAGCTTGGGTCTAATAGTAAGTATACTGGATTTCCAAGTTTTGGTGTGATCAAGGTCTTTGACGGACAATACCAGACTACTATAAACTATGTGAGTAGGATTCTCACTCTAACCTTGGCAACCTAGATGGCACATTGCTCCATCGATGCAGCCCTTTGCAAGGAAAAAGAATGGAGTGGTTTCTCCTATACCTGATGCATATGATTATGTGTTCAGTAGATAAGGTACGCATCATTGTTATTTTATATTCCCTTCATCCACTTTTATTTGTCTCCTAGGAAAACAGTACAAATATAATATATCAAAAAATTAATATATTTGAATACAAATTGTACATCTACTAAGATGAGTAGAATTTTTTTTTTTGGTCTATAATATATGCATTTTTTTTTTTGACAAATGTATTGAAGTAGATGGAGTATTTGGACAAAAAGGTTAGGCAACATTTGTTAATTTGATCGTTAAATTTAATTTATAAAATACAAGAAAATCACAAAATATGAAGAGTTAATGTTTAGTTAATTACTCTAAAGGTTTCTATAGTTTTATTTAATTTTCAATTAGGTTGTTATGATTTAAAATTTTTTAATTAAATCCCTATAATGTAAAAATTTTCAATCAAATCCTTGTGATTTAAAAATTTTCAATTAAATTCATATATTGCATGAAAAATTTTCAATTACGTCCCTATGTTGTGAAAAAAATTCAACTTGAAAATAAATTTTAGGAATTTAATTGAAATTTTTTGCACAATATATATAGAGACTTAATTAAAATTTATGAAATATAGAAACCTCTTCACAAATTATGGAACTATGAGGAACATATTGAAACCTTCTGTACAGTATATGGACTTGATTATAAATTTTAAAATTATAAGAATCTAATTACAAATTAAATATAATTATATATAAACCCCCCCCCCCCCCCAAATATTTAAATCTTCATATTTCGGATTTAGAGGCAATTTCTCGAGTCCTTCGTGTGGATTGACAAAAATCTCCGGTCCCAGTTAATTATTTTTAGAGTGTGTTTGGTTGCGATAAAAAATAGGTTATCCACCGAAATTTTCCCCCACTTATTATCCAATCAAACACACTCATAAAGAAGCAGTCAAGAATACCGTCAAAACAAAGAACAAAGAAATTAGAAAGAAGAAAAAAGCGTCCGTTAATACCGCACTAGAAAGCTTTAAAAACAAAAGAGAGAGAGAGAGGGACCCTTGCTCCATCACCTGTGGGCTTCTTCTTTTCACTTCACATGCCAAACAAACGGAGCAGACGTACTCCTAATTAAACATGATACTATGATAAGTCAGGCAGCAAGTGACTTCAGAGTTTAGAGAAGAAAAGTAAGCAGTATCCAAACTTGGAATCTTGCCAGACAGAGTATAATGAATTTCACAAATGCCACTGAGAAAATCAGTCTACAGCGGCCAATTGTATATGAGTTGAAATCCATGACCAACGTTGCACATATTTTAGTCCATAGATTAAACCCATCCCCAGCCTATAAATATTCATGCACTCCTTCTCTCTCAAGTCACACAAACACCCACGAACTTCAACAAAATTCAGACAATATGAATACCACATTGCTAGCATTGGTCCTTCTCATTGCCTTGAGCACAAAGCCACTTCTAGGAGCAGCCGTTGCTGCACCTGAGCAAGTAGTTGACACATCAGGGAAGAAGGTCCGAGCAGGTGTCAATTACTATATCGTCCCTGCTTCCTCTGATGTTGGCGGCCTCTCCCTCGCCAGCACCAACCAAGCCTGCCCACTTGCTGTTGTGGCCGTTGATGGTTTCCAAGGTGTCCCGATGGTGTTCACGCCAGTTAACGTCAAGAAAGGTGTCGTTCGTGTCGACACCGACCTCAACATCGATTTCTCGTACGCCTCAGATTGCCCCGAGTCCAATGTGTGGAAGCTTGATGACTATGATTTTGCAACTGGGCAGTGGTTTGTGACCACTGGTGGTGTTGTTGGCAACCCGGGCAGGGACACCATTGCGAATTGGTTCAAGATTGAGAGGTACGAGGATGCTTATAAATTGTCCTATTGCCCAAGTGTGTGTGGAGATTGTAACTATCCATGCAGGGATATAGGGATATATGAGGATCAGTATGGCAAGCGTTTAGCTCTGAGTTATGGGCCATACAAAGTTCGGTTCCAGCTTGCTTGAACTGAAGATATCCACTTGTATATGCCTGAATCTCTTTAAGAATAAGCGTAATGCACAAACTAGTCCATACAATAGGTTGCTCATAGTTGAGTTCCTTGCGATGGGCTAGATAAATATATAAGGAATCAAGTTGTCGTCCTATTTTCAGTCCAGTTCGTGTTCACCGATATCATAATTTACGGTATTTATTCCAGATTTACAGTCAATGGTTATCTATGTTAGACCATGAAAACATTCAACTTTACCTATCAAGTTTAACTTCTTGGGAGAGATGTTTTATATAGCAGCCTCCATAACCAAATGATTTTAGATTCGAACTCTCGTTTTCATAAAATTATTCCTGTTTCAAGGCAAAAAAGAAAAAGAAAAAGAAAAAGTCAATTATGTGAGAAGCATGATGGAATATAAAATAAGATTAATTACCTTGCGTGCATATATGGCATCAATCCCATCATTTGAACATTAATGGGAAGTTGGAAAAAGGAAACACAATAAAGGAAAGAGTCAAAACTAAAAGAAAAAATTTAAAGAGCAGCATTAACTTTTACAAATATATTTATTTTTCTTATAATAGAAGGTTAGGCAAGAAAGTTAAGGGTCTGAGTGAAAGCTATGGATGAGAAATGAATGACAAGGGAAGGAAGAGAAGATTGAGTCAAATTGTGTTTAAGAGAGTTTTATAAAGAGGGAGAAACATAGCCAAGAAGGACACCAAAACCCCCTAGCCATTGCAAATAGCAAAAATAGTGACCCCAAATTGAGGGGTTAGAGACAATTGTTGCAATAATCCTTCTATTTTCCTCCTCAATACCTAAATAACAAAGTGATATCTTATTATTCACTCCTCTTTTCACTGCTTCTCTCTATTCTATTAATGACCCTTCCATTTTACCCACTTTAGTCTTCCAATCAGATTAAGAATGGCTCCAGTGCAAGGGTTGCACCGTCCCAACCTATATAAAAAAATGTGAGGGGACTATCCTTTCTCTAACGGACTCGTTGGAGATGAATGGAGCCAAGGGAGTAGTCCTCTCCCCAAGAAAAATCGCCCCTTTATGAGGCTGAATGCTTCTAGAAAATAATGTTTTAATGTGTAGAGTTGTTTTTTATATTTTTAATTAGATTTACATTGTAAGTTAAATGCAAAGTTGGGACAATATTAATATAGAACAACTATTGACCAATAGTATAAATTTTAAAATGATCCACGCTATAAATATCAATCTTCTCTGAAATTTTTTTTTCACATTTCATTTCTATCATTTCCAATATCATTTTACTCCTCAATGACACAAATTTTAGTCCATTTTTCATTAAAATGGACCAAAATCAATTTATTTAAACTCTTTTCTTAATTATTTATAAAATTTCAACTGCTCTCAAAAATTAAATAATAAAAAATTCACAATCTTCAAACTTTCAAAATCCAAATACTAATCTTCAATTTCCAAATATCTTCCTAAATCCAAATATTCAACAATCTCCGGCTCAAATTCTTTCAAATTTTCAAATTCTTCATTTTTTTCTCCCTCCAAACAATCAAAATCTATAAACATTTGAACTTTCATTTCCCCTATCTTTAATTCCAGTGGCCAAAAATATAGGTACATTGTGTTTTTCGTTTCAGACCTAATTTGGCAATTCAAGATCAGCATCTCCTAGTGTTGGGGGCTTCTCTGACCCATCTTGTCAGAAACGCATAAAGATGACTCTGGGTTCAAAATTTTCAAACCATGATAGGCTAGATGTTCTCGATTATGTACATTTTGGTTATGAATGTTTCGATTATGTGTTGTTTTAATCATGCATGTTTCAGTTATGTAATTTCTCAATTATGTATATCTCAATTATGTATGTTTTAGTTATATAATATTTTAACTATGTAGTGCTCTTAAAAAATAATTTAATTTTTTATTATATTAACTTTCACTTTAAATTTTTGTTCTGAATTTAACTTTAAAAAGCTAACAACAAAAAAATATTATTAAAAAAATAAAACTTAACATTTTTTAATCTAATCTATAAATTAAACTGCATATTTGTAATACAATATTTGATAAATAGGTTCATATATATATATTTTTTAATCTTAAAAAGTATGTGGGATTAAAAGTTGGATCAAAATTAAAACTTTCTGTTGGAGCAAGAGACCGCACACCCAAGTTCTTCTTTACTTTTGTCATGTATTATATATGTAATAAGTGGTAGAATCAAAGTTAAGATTCAACTTGGAACCCAATATTGTATTCCAGTTGCTCTAAAGACCCAAGATCTGAAATGGTAAATGGAACAGCTTCTATTGGTTCTATTTGATTTAACAACCTTACGAGGTATAGTTAACTTGGCCTGAATATAGTCTTTGTTATTACGAAGAATGTTGTATATGATGTATATCAAAGGCAACATTTTTCAAGTGTTTGCAAACTATGTGTTGATATATTAATATTATTATTATTGTTGTTGTTGTTGTTGTTGTTGTTGTTGTTGTTATTTTAAGCATTTCTTTAAATATGGAGGATCGATATAATTAGAAATTATAGTAATGTTTTTGGTGAACTTGGTCAATGTGGTGAATATGGTAAGACAATCACATATGAAAAAGTTTTTGGTTTTTACCTAATCTATAACTATCAATACAAAATTATTCATATTTTCTCATGAATAGATTTACAATTACCATTTATATAATAATTAAAATACCCACTTATTAATATATGGTTACATAGTTGAGGAAAAGTGTGTCACAATGAATATCTAGAAATAATAGTCTAATTTAAAAGACAATCCAGAAGAACAATGTACCGCCAATCATAAAACAAATAGACAGCGAAAAAAAATAGGCAAAAACATATTCGTTAATATCGCACCAGAAAACTTTAAAATATATAAAGAACATATTGATCTATGGGCTTCTTCTTACTTCAATTACTAAACTAACGGAGCGGACTTCGTTTGGCCATTTTCACTTTGACAGTTCTTGCATCGTTCTTCCTCACTCGTAAGCACAAGACACTGTAGGTTAGGCCACAAGTAACTAGGACAAGAACAAAATTCATTCGAAACTTCGATTGTTGCCAGTTAGAGTGTAACGAAAACTTCTTCGCACAAACGTTACTGATAAATTATTTAGTGCTCAGTGGCCAATTGTGTGAGTTCAAATCCTTGACATATTAGTCCACAGATTAGACCCATCCCCAGCCTATAAATTGATGCACTTGTGCTATCTCAAGTCACAAGAAACACAAACTATATACAGCATTATACATTAACAAGAGAATACGATGAAGACTGCAGTGCTAGCATTGGTCCTTCTCATTGCCTTGAGCACAAAGCCACTGCTCGGAGCAGCTGGTCCTGCCCCCGAGCAAGTGGTTGACACATCAGGCAAGAAGGTCCGTGCTGGTTTTAATTACTATATTGTCCCTGCTTCCTCTGATGTTGGTGGCCTTTCCCTCACCAGCACTGGTGAACAATGGACATGTCCACTCGATGTTGTGGTTGTGGATGGTTACCAAGGGCTGCCACTCGTGTTCACCCCTGTTAACACCAAGAAAGGTGTTATTCGTGTCTCCACTGATCTCAACATCTATTTCCCGGACTTTCAAGACTGTCCAGACAACTCCACTGTGTGGAAGCTTAAGGACTACGATAACTCAACTGGGCAGTGGTTTGTGACCACTGGTGGTGTCTTTGGCAACCCGGGTAGGGACACCATTGCCAATTGGTTCAAGATTGAGACGTATGAGGATGCTTATAAACTGTCTTACTGTCCAAGTGTGTGCAATGATTGTTCCTATCAGTGCAGTGACATAGGGATATTTGAGGACCAGTATGGCAAGCGTCTAGCTCTCACCTATCCGCCATACAAAGTTCGGTTCCAACTTGCCTAAAGCTCCACCTCTATATAATATAATATGTTCCTATATATGTAAACTAAATCTTTATGAATAAGTGTACTTTTGCACAATAGTCCTTACAATGCAAGGTTGCTCAAGTTGAGTGCTTAGCTTGTCATGGACATGGACTGAATAAATACACGTTCTCGTTTTCTCTCTTGGAAATTCATCTCCCTTTTCCACCCTGTCGCCATAAAACTGCTCCCCATTTTAAGGTGTGCAGAGAGCAACAAGAAGAAAGAGTAACTTTGGACTGTACTGAATTGAAGTGTATTGAGTAAATGAGTTATATATGATACAATGGTGTATATAGCCTTAGATAACAATCGAGAGATAAACAATAGAAGGGTAAATGAACATAGGAGAAATAACTAAACTCAACTAACTAGATATTATTTTCCCTTGTCAGCCCCCTCAAACTCAGGAGGAGAGGAAGACTGAACCTTGAGTTTAATTTGTTGCAGGGATAAAGAAACAAGGTTTTGTGAATGTCGGCACTTTGTTCCCCAGTAGGGACATGAAACACTCAAACTTGTTGTAGAGTACGATCTCAGACAAAGTACAAATCAATTTCAAAATGTTTTGTGCGTTGGTGTAAAATTGGATTAGCAGATATAGAAGAACCGCACTCAAATTCTCACAATAAACACAAAGGATGGAAAGGAGAAGAGATATGAAGTTCAGAAAGAAGAATCTTGATCCATGAAATTTCTGAGATTGTAGCAGCCATAGAGCGATACTCAGCCTCGGTGCTTGATCGTGAAACAACCGATTGCTTCTTAGAAATCCAAGAAACAATGATTGGACCAAGGGAGACATAGAAATCTGATGTTGATCTTTGATCGTCTAAATCAGAAGCCCAATCCGAATCATAATAGGAAGTGATGGAAAAATCAAGGGAATGACGAAATGATCCTAATAACTAACTAGATATTATTTTTCATTATCACTTGTTAGTTAGAACAGCATTTTTTTCATTGTTAATATATAAATTTTGAACCTAATAAATGGTGACTCATGGAAATCTCCCTACATTTCGGGTGTTTTTGGACGAATTTTTTGGGTGTCGAAATCACTTTTTTTAAAGAAAAATTATTTTTTAGCCTTTTCTTTTGTTGAAATCACCTGATTTTCAGCCCACTGGCCGACTAATTCGAATTCGGGTATTGCAAAGACTTAATACAGGGTGACCCTTCTAATTCAGTTTGCTTCGTTCTCAATTCTATGATTTGATTATATATAAAATTTGAGTTTTATATTTTATGTAAAAAATATGAAACAAATGCACCTCCACTAATATTGATTAAATATCCATTTTTATCTCTCAAACATATTTGAAAGTCTCATATTTAATACTCATAATTCAAAAAGGGATAGACAAATTAGCACCTTTATACATGTTCGTACAATTAAAAACAACGTATGAAACTGTGCAAGGGATCAATTTGTCTCTTATATTGTACACTATTAATCACATTGAAGTCACATGTAACTCCTATTGACATATATAAATATTGATTTAAAACCTTTTTGCTATATGGACTAAATTCAAAATCAATGATATGTATAAGAGCTATAATTAATTTTTTCATCTAGGTTGAACTATTGGTATCTCAGTCCTATTACCAGAAACTTGATTAATTTGGCTTGACATGATGATTGAGGTCGCTTGAAGGAGATAGGAGTCTTCCAAAAAAGATTTTTTCCATTCTCAAACCGAATCAAGGTGTCGTCTTATTTAAGTCTAGTTTGTGTTCACCATTGTCACAATTTGTGGTATATATTCCAAATTTACAGTCAATGCATGGTTATATATGTCAAACTACAAAAAACAATAAGCTTTACCTATTAAGTTTAAGCTCTTGGGAGTGATGTTTTATGTAACAGCCTCAATGACCATATGGTTTTGGATTTAAATCATCATTCTCATAAAATTGTTCACATTTCAGGACCAAAAGAGTCCAAAAGAAACATTTATGTGAGAGGCATGATAAAATATAAAATTATTCATATATCTTTATCTACATAATATAAAATTAATTACCTTGGGTATATGGTTTCAATCCCATCATTTGAACGTTATCTGGAAGACAGGAAAACTTTGAAAGGGAACACCTAACAAAAAGCCAAAAGTTAAAGGAATTTTTTTTTTAAAGAGTAGTATTAACTTTTACAAATATTTTTTTTAATAATAAAAGGTTAGATGTGGAAGTTTAAACCTAAGAAACTAGGAATAGTAAACCGTATGACTTCTTTCTAAAGAACTTTTCAAGATTCAAACCCCCGATATCATAGGTAAAGTTCACCAAAAACTCAACCAAAACTGACCCTCATTAACTTTTACAAATATTATGGATATTAAAAGTGAACATCCAAAAGAGTTCCAATTTAATTTTGTTGTGCTCACAATGTCAAACTCAAGTGATCGAAACAAATCTCTCCATTTGTATAATTTTTCAAATAGTACAGTGAAATTTAATATTATTTACCAATGTATATTAAATGATTAAATAATTATATAATTAAGTCCAAAAAGTATTAATACGAATACAAAGTATTGATTCCCTCTATTATTACGAAATGGTATAACTTTCTCATGGGTGTCCACTTTTGAGGTTTATAATCTACCGTCAAAGGCAAACACACATGATGCTCATGAAAATTGAAATGCTATGACGGGAATACAACTAGTAGAGACTAAAAATTAATAATAATGATACTTGTATAATAAAAAATTAGAATATTTTTATATTTTCTATTTTATTATCATTAGATATGATGATCTTCACTCATTACACTTATTTATTGTATCTAATGATAATAAATGGAGAAGTATAGAAATATTATAATTTTTTGTTATATAAATATCATTACTAAAAAATTAAGGGTCTGTTAGATTTTTACTTTTACTTTTTTATTTCATTTTTTATTTTTAGTTGTTTATTTTATAAATAAAATAATGAGCACAAAAAATATAATTATTTTATTTTCACTATTTTCTTCATAAAATTATAAAAAATATAAATAAATTAGAAGCATGAAATTGTAAAAAAAAAAAAGTCCCTAAGTTACTTTAGTTGTTATTTTCAATCAATTTTTTAATATAACTTTTCAATCTAATTTTATTTTGTCGTGGTTTAATATTGCTTTTATGAGACGGGAGATACTCCTATTTGTGGCTCCAAGGCTGTTAAAAGGTCTGATGAGTACTTTTTACGAGCAAGAAAGAATCATTTTAGCCTCAAAAAATCATATATCTAATAAAATAGTCTTTGAAAAAATTATATTTACTCTTGATTCTCCAAAGATTCATCATATTTAATAAATACATAATCCAAATCTCAGTTGACCTGATCCATTTTCACTAATAAGAGTGATGGTTTTAGTGACTATTTTGTCAAAGACATATAATCTTTTGGGAAGCTAAAGTGATGGATCTACTATCCTAAATTGTCATAAAAGGGCAATTTTATAAACAATATGATTTTTAAAGACCTAAGTGCTGGTTCTCTACAATATCAATTTAGCATAAAATATGACATGTAATCAATTTTGTTAATGAAATGAATATCAACTGACATTTGTGTGAATTTACCAAACGGGATAGGTTTTAGAGAGTTACAAGTAAATATAGTTTCTTTTGGGGGCCATTTTATCAGTAATATAATCTTTCAGGAAACAAAATAATAGTTCTCCCAATAAAAGAAAATAGCAAGGACAAAAATAACAATAATTTTAAAAGTGAATATGTTGGCATTTTTACCTAAAAATAAATAATCGATTTGTATGGTTTAAGGTTTTAAAAATCCAATCAATATAATTTTAGTTGTTTAATATGTTAGTTTGATAGACTTGACCTAATTTGACACTCCTACTTCTTCAAGATAATTTTTTTCATGACTTATATTTGGTATATAATTATAATTGAAAGATAATTTTTAAAAAATGATAATAATGATTATTAGAGTAATTTTCTCCCTTTAAAAATTCAAGAGATTTGACAGTTAATCTATTTTTTCTTAAAAAAATTAAAATATAATGTTCAAAATGCAAGTAAAAGAATTCCAGAATGTGAAGATTCGGTCAAATTTTGATGCCAATTATGGCGACCGCAAAATGAATGAGATATTTTCTTACCAAATTACATTTTTCCCATTTTCACTCTAATTGAACACGCCTTAACAGCCTGATTGATAGCGTGGAAATTGGAAGGAAGGAAAGAGGAGAAAAATAGTATCTAACCGCTCCACTGATCATGTGTCCGGGAATTTATTGTTGTTTTGAGAGGGGCTGCTTTTTTTCCCATTCATTCTGTTTTTACTTTCTTTTATATTTTTAAAAGCTTACAGTATTATGTAATCATCTATCTAGAATGCATTAAATATAATGTATCAGATATAAGTTTTATTATTGTTTAGTTAGTATATCTTTGAAATATCATATTGATTTAAAATATTATTTTTATTATATTTATTTGCTTTACATTTGAATAAATTTATGATGAAATTGCAAAATACTTTTAAGTTTTCACTAATATTTTATATGACTTCATATTCATTGTTGGAATAACCTCTTAATAACGGTAAACTTATCATTTGATATTATTATTATTATTATTATTATTATTTAGTAAATACTAAAATTGGTCTATGACAATTTCATTGAGAGATAAATTAGTCCCTAATAAAAAAAATATTACTATTGAGGTCACTTATAATTGTAAAAATAGGACACTACAGGTCTCTGACAATTTTATTGATTTACAAATTAATCCCTAACAATAAAAAATTAATATTGAGATCTCTTGCATTTGTAAAAATAGGACATATAGATTCTTGATTTACAGCCTGGTAAATGCCAACATGAATTTTAATTATTGTTTTATGTGACACCCACTAATTCCAATCAACACTAACTAAAACATACTCTTTTTTTGTTTTTGTAAATTTCTACCCTAGCATTCTAATATTTCACCGTACCCATTATTATCAAAAAAGAAACTGTTGGCTCCAAGTTTGTCATTCAAAGGAACGAATCAGATTTAGAATCAATTTTCTTATACTTTATTATCATCTTATTCTAAGAAATTATGATACCAATATCATAAATTCATGATCATTTCCCCAAAAGAGTTGTTTGTTAAAGTATAATAATTCCATATTACAAAACAATACGGTACTATAATGTTTGGTATATGGGATACTATATTAAATTTTAAAATATTTAAGGAGAGACTTACAAAAATGAAAAGGTTTTCATTTTAGTAAATTTGGATTAATAAATGCCATATATATCAATAATTAAAGTCTACCTTAGTATTTAATAGGTTGCACCATATTAAAGGACCTATAATATCTTATTTTTATAATTGGGAGGGATCTCAATACTAATATTTTTTTATTATAGACTAGTGTATCCATTAATAAAATTAACCTATAGTATCCTATTTTTACAATTATTAGGGACTTCAATACTAACATTTTTTTATTAGGAGCCAGTTTGTCCATTAGTAAAATTATCAGGGATCTATAATATCTTATTTTTGCAATTGTAAAGAATCTCAACACTAATTTTTTTTATCAGAAACTAATTTGTCCATAAATAAAATTATTGGGACCAATTTATATCGTTACTCTTTCTTTTTTTTTTCTCACCTGTTCATACAAAAGTATTCATATTTTCTCATGGATAGATTTACATTTACCATTTATATAATAATTAAAATACCCACTTACTAATACATGGTTACATAGATGTGGAAAAGGGTGTCACTATCAATATGTACAAATAATAATAGTCTAATTTAAAAGAGAATCGAGAAGAACAACGTACCGCCAATCATAAAACAAAAGAGGAAGCCCCAAAAAAAAAAACATATTTGTTAATATCGCACTAAATTTTTATTTTTTTCTTTTTTTGGGTCGTGCTGCACTAGAAAACGTATATGTAAAGAAAACATTGATCTATGGGCTTCGTTTCACTTCAATTACTAAACTAACGGAGCAGACTTCGTTTGGCCATTTTCACTACACAGTTCACACATTGTTCTTCCTTACTCGTAAACACAAGACACTGAAAAAGACAGGAAACAAAGTTCATTCGAAACTTTCGATTGTTGCCACTCAGAGTATAACGAAAACTTTGCACACACCTTACTGAGAAATTGAGTGCTCAGTGGCCAATTTTACGAGTTCAAATCCATGACACACTAGTCCAAGATTAGACCCATCCCCAGCCTATAAATTGATGCACTTGTGCTATCTCAAGTCACAAGAAACACAAACTATATACAGCATTATACATTAACAAAAGAATATGATGAAGACGGCAGTGCTAGCATTGGTCCTTCTCATTTCCTTGAGCACAAAGCCACTGCTCGGAGCAGCTGGTCCTGCCCCCGAGCAAGTGGTTGACACATCAGGCAAGAAGGTCCGTGCCGGTTTTAATTACTATATTGTCCCTGCTTCCTCTGATGTTGGTGGCCTCTCCCTCACCAGCACTGGTGAACAATGGACATGTCCACTCGATGTTGTGGCTGTTGATGGTTACCAAGGGCTGCCACTCGTGTTCACACCTGTTAACACCAAGAAAGGTGTTATTCGTGTCTCCACTGATCTCAACATCTATTTCCCGGACTTTCTAGACTGTCCAGACAACTCCACTGTGTGGAAGCTTAAGGACTATGATAACTCAACTGGGCAGTGGTTTGTGACCACTGGTGGTGTCTTTGGCAACCCAGGTAGGGACACCATTGCCAATTGGTTCAAGATTGAGAAGTATGAGGATGCTTATAAACTGTCTTACTGTCCAAGTGTGTGCAATGATTGTTCCTATCAGTGCAGTGACATAGGTGTATTTGAGGACCAGTATGGCAAGCGTCTAGCTCTCAGCTATCCGCCATACAAAGTTCGGTTCCAACTTGCCTGAAGCTCCACACATATATAATATAATACATTCCTATATATGTAAACTAAATCTTTGTGAATAAGTGTACTAATGCACAATGGTCCTTGCGATGCAAGGTTGCTCAAGTTGAATGCTTAGCTTGTCATGGACTGAATAAATAAACGTTCTCATTTTCTCTCTTGGTAATTCATCTCCCTCTTGCACCCTGTCGCCAAAAAACTGCTGGCCATTGTAAGGTGTGCAGAGAGCAACAAGAAGAAAGACTAATTTTGGACTGTTTTGAATTGAAGTGTATTTAGTGAATGAGTTATGATAAAATGATGTATATATATAGGCTTAGATAACAATCGAGAGATAAACAATAGAAAGGTAACTAAACATAACAAAAATAACTAAACTAACTAGATATTAGTTTCCCTGATCTGCGCGCCTCAAACTCAATAGGAAAGGAAGACCGAACCCTGAGTTTTTTGCGAAGATAAGGAGACCGAGTATTAGATATAGGTTTTGTGAGGATGTTAGCACTTTGTTCCTAAGCAGGGACATGAAACACTCGAACTTATTGTTGAAAATACAATCTCGAACGAAGTGCAAATCAATTTCAAAATGTTTTGTGTGTTGGTGTAAAATTGGATTAGCAAACAAGAGAACCGCACACAAATTGTCACAATAAACACGAGGGATGGAAGGAGAAGAGATATGAAGTTTAGAAAGAACAGTCTTGACCAATGAAATTTCTGAGCTTGCAGCAGCAGCCATAGAGCGATACTCAACCTCGCGGTGCTTGATTGTGAAACAACCGATTGCTTCTTAGAAATCCCAGAAACAATGTTTGGACCAGGATAGACACAAAAACCTAATGTTTGTCTTCGATCATCTAAATCAGAAGCCCAATATGAATCACAATAGCAAATGATGGGAAGATCAAGGGAAGGACCGAATGATCCTAATAACTAACTAGATATTATTTTCCCTTATCACCCATTAATTATAACAGCATTTTATTTCATTATTAATATCTGAATTTTGAACCTAGTAAGTGGCGACTCATCTATAGTAATCTCTCTACATTTAGGGTGTTTTTGGACTAACGTTTTTGGGTGTCAAAATCACTTTTTTTTTAAAATAAAAATTTATTTTTTTAGTTTTTTTCTTTTGTTGAAAACCACTTTATTTTCAGTTCACTAGCCGAGTAATCTGGATTCAAATATTCAAAGACTCAATACAAGGGCGACCCTTCCAATTCAGTTTGCTCCATTCTCATTTCTATGATTTGATTATATATAAAATTTAAGTTTTAATTTTTAAAAAAAATCTAAAACAAATGCACCTCCATTAATATTGATTAAGTATCTGATCCTTTTTTGTCTCCCAAACATATATTGTAGGACAAATTGATCCCTTTGTATTTGAAAGTCTTATATTTAGTACTCACAATTCAAAAAAAAAAAAAAAGAGAGAGACAAATTAATCCCTTCGTATATATTTGTACAATTATAAAAAAAATAAAAAAATATGAAGCTATGCAGGTGACTAATTTGTCTCTTATATTGTACACTATTAATCACATTGAAATCACATGTAACTTTTATACTAAATTCAAAATCAATTATACATATGGGAGCCAAAATTAATTTTTTTCATCTCGATTGAACAACTGGTATCTCAGTCCTATAACCAAAAACCTAATTAATTTGGGTCGACATGATTGAGGTCCCTTGAAGGAGATAGGAGTCTCCTAGAAAAGGTATTTTTCATTCTCAAATGTAATCATGTTGTGGTCCTATTTTCAGTCTAATCTGTGTTGATCGTTGTCACAATATATGGTATATATTCCAGATTTACAATCAATGCATGGTTATATATGTTAGACTATGAAAACATTCATTTTTACCTATCAAGTTTAAGCTTTTGGGAGAGATGTTTCATATACCAGCCTGAATGACCAAATAGTTTTAGATTTGAACCCTTGTTCTCATAAAATTGTTCACACTTCAAGACTAAAAGAGCCCAAAAGAAATATTTAAGTGAGAGGTGTGATAGAATATAAAATCATTCATATGTCTTTATTTATAAAAAAATAAAATTAATTACCTTGCATGCATATATGGTTTCAATCCCATCATTTGAACATTAAACCGGAAGATGGGAAAACTTTAAAAGGAAACACCTAAGAAAAAGTTAAAAGTAAAATAAAAAAAGTTTAAAGAGTACAGTATTAACTTTTAAAAATATTTTTTGTATAATAAAATGTTAGGTGTGAAAGTTTAAGCCTGAGAAATAGTAAATGGTGTGACTTGTTTCTAAGAGAACTTTCTATGATTTAAACTCTTAATATTGCAGGTAAAGTTCACCAAAGACTCAACCAATTTCTGTTAAGCTAACCCTTATTAACTTTTACAAATATTATCGATATTAAAAGTAACAATTCAAAAGAGTTCGAGTTTTATTTTGTTGTGTTCACAATGTCAAACTCCTGTCATCGAAACAATTTCTCTCTTTGTCTGATTTTTTACTTAACTAGTATGGTGAAAGTTAATATTATTTGCTACTGTAAATTACATGATTAAATAATTGTATAATTAAGTCAAAAAGTATTAATACGAATACAAAGTATTGACTCCATCTATTATTACGAAATGGTGTAACTTCCTCGTGGGTGTCCACTTTTGAAGTTTATAATCTACCGTCAAAGGCAAAGACAAATGATGCTCATGAAAATTGAAATGCTATGATGAGAAGAAAATAGCAAAGACAAAAATAATAATAATTTTAAAAGTGAATAGGTTGCCATTTTCAGCTAAAAATAAATAATTGATTTAAAAATCCACTCAAAATAATTTTAGTTGTTTAATAGGTTAATTTGATAGATTTGACCTAATTTGACACTCCTACTTCTTCGGGATAAATTTTTAATGATATATATATATATATATATATATATATATATATATATATCTATTTGGAATATAATTATAATTTAAAGATAATTTTTAAAAAATAATAATGGTAATTAGAGTAATTTTCTCCCTTTAAAAATTTAAAAGATTTGACACTTAATCTAATTTTTTTAATAAAAACATATATATAATGTACAAAATGCAAGTAAAAGAATTCCAGACTCTGAAGATTCATTGAAGTTTCGATGCCAATTATGCCGACCACAAAATCAATGAGATCTTTCTTACCAAATTGCATTTTTCCTGTTTTCACCCTAATTAAACACACCTTAACAGATTGTTTGATAGGGTGGAAATTGGAAGGAAATAGAGAGGAGAAAAATAGTATCTATCTATTCCAACTGATCACGTGCTAGGGAATTTGTTATTGTTTTGAGAGGGTTTTTTTTTCCCATTCTTTCTATTTTTACTTTCTTTTATATTTTTAAAAACTTACAATATTATGTAATGATCTATCTACTAGATTGTATTAAATATAAATTTTATTATTGTTCAGTTATTGTACTTTGAAATATCATATTGATTTTAAATCTTATTTTTATTTTAAATAATTAGTATATTGATATTGTTTTAAATCTTTCAAATTTAACATAGTTAAATTTTCTATTTATATTAAATTATTTTTATTATATTTATTTGCTTTACGTTTGGACAAATTTATGATGAAATTGGAAAATACCTTTAAGTTTTCACTAATTTTTATATGACTTCATATTTATTGTTGGAATAACCTCTTAATAAAGATAAAATTATCATTTGATATTATTATATTTTCTTTTTTCTCACTTTTTCATACAAAAGTATTCATATTTTCTCATGGATAGATTTACATTTACCATTTATATAATAATTAAAATACCCACTTACTGATATACGGTTACATAGATGTGGAAAAGGGTGTCACTATCAATATGAACAAATATTAACAGTCTAATATAAAAAATAATCCATAAGAACAATGTACCGCCAATCGTAAAACAAATAGAAAGCCAAAAAAAAGCAAAAGTATATTCGTTAATCTAGCACTAGAAAACTTTAAAATATGTAAAGAACACATTGATCTATGGGCTTCGTTTCGCTTCAATTACTAAACTGACGGAGCAGACATCGTTTGGCCATTTTCACTTCACAGTTCACACATTGTTCTTCCTTACTCGTAAACACAAGACACTGAAAGTTGGGCCACAAGTGACTAAGACAAGAAACAAAGTTCATCCTAAACTTCGATGGTTGCCAGTCAGAGTGTAACGAAAACTTTGCACACAACTACAGAGAAATTGGGTGCTCAGTAGCCAATTTTATTGAGTTCAAATCCATGACACATTATTAGTCCACAGATTGGATCCATCCCCAGCCTATAAATTTAAGCACTTCTGCTATCTCAAGTCACAAGAAACGCAAACTATATTCAACATTATTATATACGAACAAAACAATATGAAGACCACAGTGCTAGCATTGGTCCTTCTCATTGCCTTGAGCACAAAGCCACTGCTCGGAGCAGTAGGTCCTGCCCCCGAGCAAGTGGTCGACACATCAGGCAAGAAGGTCCGAGCCGGTTTTAATTACTATATTGTCCCCGCTTCCTCTGATGTTGGTGGCCTTTCCCTCACCAGCACTGGTGAACAATGGACATGTCCACTCGATGTTGTGGTTGTGGATGGTTACCAAGGGCAGCCACTCGTGTTCACACCTGTTAACACCAAGAAAGGTGTTATTCGTGTCTCCACTGATCTCAACGTCTATTTCCCGGACTTTCTAGACTGTCCCGACAACTCCACTGTGTGGAAGCTTAAGGACTACGATAACTCAACTGGGCAGTGGTTTGTGACCACTGGTGGTGTCTTCGGCAACCCGGGTAGGGACACCATTGCCAATTGGTTCAAGATTGAGAAGTATGAGGATGCTTATAAACTGTCTTACTGTCCAAGTGTGTGCAATGATTGTTCCTATCAGTGCAGTGACATAGGGATATTTGAGGACCAGTATGGCAAGCGTCTAGCTCTCACCTATCCGCCATACAAAGTTCGGTTCCAACTTGCCTGAAGCTCCACCTATATATAATATAATATGTTCCGGCATACGTAAGCTAAATCTTTACGAATAAGTGTACTTATGCACAATAGTCCTTAAAATGCTAGGTTGCTCAAGTTGAGTTCCCAGCTTGTCATGGACTGAATAAATAAACCGTCTCTTTTTTCTCTTGTTAATTCACCTCCATTTTCCACTTGTCGCCATAAAACTGCTACTCGTTAATTATAACTGCATTTTTTCATTCTTAATATCTGAATTGAATAATTCTAAATCTTGTACTAGATATACCTATAAATCTTTCTAGATACTAAACAAGATAAGTAGTACTCACCTTTTAAGTTTTCAAGACATTAATTGCATTTACTCTTTTACCTATTTTAGTATTAGGAAGATATAGCAAAACTCTCATCTGATAACCATGTGGTGACTCATGCTAATCTATCTATCTTTCCATTAATATTGATTAAATACTTATTTTAATCCCTCATGCATGTGTATGTATATATATATATATAGGAGGACAAATTAATCCATGAGTATTTGAAAATTTCATATTGGTCTTTCACAATTTAAAAAAGGGATAAATTGATCATTTTGTATAGATCCGTACATTTAAAAAACACGGTACAAACTTGTATGGAAAAACTAATTTGTCCCTTTTATAAAAAAAATTATAAGAGATCAATATGAAATTTTTAAGTCTTGGTAGGCTATTTTAATTTATTCCCCAATATACTTCAGAGGGGTACCATTTTAACTATCTAGTTGAATGTGAGAATCTTTAATAGACTTACTAATAAAATAATTAAAAGTCTTGTCTTATTTGACCATAATTTGTATGAGATATCATGTCAACTCATATTTCATCCATTATTAAATGAGGTATAAGCATGGTCCATATTTTATTTAATGATGAATTAGGTGGAATCGACACAATGTCTCATACAAGTTATGACACTTAATAAGCAGAGATTCTTACATAGATACCAATTTAATATCTCATATTTAGGAAAAATCACAATAAAAATTGGTTTTATCAACTTTATTTAAAGAGAAATATTACTTGTACTTGTAATATGTAAGATATCGTATTGATATATTCATATATACTCTTGGATAGGATATGGATCCCCACTTAATTTGAGTCTCACATCTCATCTAAGAATATATGAGAGTGTGTCAATATAGTATTTTATGCATTATGAGTCTAAATAATATTAATTTTATTTAAAATATATTCACTTGATTGTGAGCTCCACTTGTGAATGCACCTAAATATATGTGTCATTAGAATTGTGTCCATGTAGGAAGTTTTCATATACAAGGCACAACAACGTTGCAGAGGCACTAACTGAAGAAATTCATCCAAAAGCTTAGAGAAGCAGCACGGAAAACTTGAAAAATCTTATAGAGAAAATTAATTGATTCTTTAATTACTCCCTCCAACTCTTATTAATAGTTATGGTGGGAATTGTGCCATTTTTGTATATTAAAAAGCTAATGTATTTGGCCATCACAATTTGTGACTAGATATACATTGATTTTTTAATATATAAAAATGACACTGTTTTTCACAACTGACTATAAGAAATGGAAAGAATAGTTATCAATTGTGTGTGTTGAAATCCACGACCATCCATGCACTCGAGAATTAATCCATAGATTAGACACATACAAATCCGAAATGCCTGTAAATTCATGCTCTTCAGCTACCATAAGCCACAACAGCACAACAAAAATTTTAACCCAACAATCATACAAAACAATCATACAAAATTTTAACCCATGACCGGCGCATGGGAACACCTTTCCCAGCAAGCCTTAGAACACTAAATTTTCTAGAAAAACGGACAGAGTTTCCTCTGTTTTTCGGACATTTCCCAAATAATTACATAACCTGCAATGTTTCCAATAAATTCACAGCACTTGGGCATCAAGCATTCTCAGAATGCGCCCTTTCAGTACATAATAATATTTCAACATATACCAGTCATAGTACCAATACAGTTCAACATAAAACCAAATTAAGTTTACAAATCTTTTTTCCAAAACATAACATATATAGCTAAGTCATAAGTTTTCAAATACAAATATAACACAAGTCCAAGGAACCTGCCTGTGACATATGGAGCAACTGACATCTATAAGCTAAACCACATATGGATGAAAACTAAAAGGGCCTTTACAAAAAGGCTCACCAACTTAGAGTTTATTAAGATTATACCGGAGGAACACGGAACTGCTTTTACTTTGTATTTGAAAAGGGTGGAAATACAACAGGGTGAGTTTTGCAACTCAATGAGAGATAGGGTATCCATAGTTTACTAAATGCAAGTATAAAACAATATAAACATAATAATGTATATATACTCATAAAATAGGATTTATATACTCATATGAATTCAAATACATTGGGAAATTATCCAAAGCAGAACGATAACAAGTCCAGACATGACCCAAGGCCATGTCTTGAGGTTAGCACCACACTTGCTAACTAGAGTTGGCCGTAGCCATATACAAGTCAGGACATATTGCGGTATGTGCGGGTTAGCACCTCACTTGCTAATTAGAGTTTCTCACGGTGCACCGAGGCTAACGTCCCTGCCGTTAACTATAGGTTCTAACTATAGAATTTTTCCCAATTTAACTCACAATCATGCACATTACATAATATAAAATTAACATAATATGTTCTCAAATTCAATATTCATTACAGTTCAACTCAAAATATTTAAATAAGCATAATAATCATATTATGGCCTCTAAATAAAAGTTTATCATTTCAAACATAAAGCGACATTTTCAATAAATAAATTATTTTCTTCTATATCAACATACTTTCAACTCTTTATACCATTTTATATTGTTTATCATGCATAAAGTAACATACAGATATACTATCTACTCACAGCTATTAGTTCAAAGAACTGAAGAACAATGCCTTTGATGCCACCTATTCAAGTGTTGATGCCCGATTGCTCTATCGCTCTAGGAACAAGATAATATTAATTTTTGTAAGCTAACAATATCACAAATTTACATAAATTAGCCCCAAATCAATAAAAGCCCCAAATTCTAGAATTCAATAAACCTAACAATATTCCTAAAATAATCAGAAATTTCAATAATTTAAACGGAGTAGTTTAGGAGCTAATTTACCATTTGGAGTGTAGAATTGGTGAAGAAAATTACTCCAATTCTTCCTTAGCTTTAAGCTCCTCTAATGGAGTTAGAGAGAGAAAATGGAGTAGAGGAGAGGAAGGAGAGAGAGACACGGTTATGGGGATGAGAAGGAAGAGGAGATGATGAGGATGATGGAGATGGTGATGATGTTTTGAGGGAAAATAAAATAAAATAAAATAAAAAGAAAGTTGAAGGAGGGAAGGAGAACGGAAAGGGGAAGAAGAAGAAGAAGAAGAAGAAGAAGAGAAGAGGGAGTTACGGGGAAGAAGGGAAGAAGAGAAGATAAAAAAAAAAAAAGATGAGTATATGGTGATCTATACCACTTAAGATGCACGGTGGTCCTCACTTTATTTTTTTTTTTCTTTTACGGTTATCACAGGAGCTTAAGCACTATGATTATTCAACTGGACATAGGTTTGTGACCACCGGTGGTGTTTTGGGCAACCCCCGACCATTGCCAATTGGTTTAAGATTGAGAAATACGAGGATGATAAACTGTCGTATTGTCCAAGTGTGCGCAATGGTTGTAACTATTCGTGCATGGATATAGGGATGTATGAGGAGCATTATGGCAAGCGTCTAGCTCTCAGTTATGTACCATTTAAAGTTCGGTTCCAGCTTGCTTGAAGCCTCCACCTTGATTGATGTATATGACTAAATCTTCATGAATAAATGTAATTTACGACTTATCATTGGTTTTGAATTTAAATATATCAGTCCCCACATATGTTGTGGTTTGTGAGAAAATCCCAAGTGTCAATAAGACCCATAATTTGGTGAATCTTATGCAGATAACAGTGTGTGATATGATCATTTCAATTGTTTAGCTGGCGTTTATGTGGCAATTGTCAAACAACGGAAAACATTAACGCTATATTATGCACTATTAACCACATCGAATTCCCATGTGAGTGTTATTGACATATTTAAAGCTTGACTTAAAAGCGTTTTCGCGTAGGGAATAAATTCAAAATCAATGATAAATATAAGGACTACAATTAATTTTCTCGTCTAGGTTGAATCACTAAATCCAAATCCTATTATCAGTCACTCACTCATTCGATCTGACTGGACTGGGGCTCTTAAAGGGGATAGGAGTCTTCCAATAAAAATTTTTTTTGTTCTCAAATGCTCAAGGGACTAAAATTAATTTTAATCCAAAGAAGAAGTTACACTTACACATAATAGAAAATTATCATGTAATTATTAGTAAATGATATGTATAAGGACTGATATAATAGAAATCTTTTGATAGGTTCTAAAGGATATCTGGCCAGAATTTCACTTTTGGTTTAACTATTTACCACATCACTGTCACCTAAAGGGGGGTCAAAATTAATTGAGACCTTTCTCTCAAATAATAGAATGGACCAATTTTTGTCCAACTTTGATCCCATTTGATTTCAATTAATTACAGCAGTAAGAAACCTGTCATCACCTCTAATTGTCAGGTGTCTTCATTTTATCTATCAATGACAAAATGAGCTCGGTTCTAGCTAAGTGGGACAGAACCCACTTAAAGGAATCTCTAGTGAATTGGGGACAAGTCCGGCGCTTCTTGTGGGATCCATTGCACGAATTGGAATGGAAAAAGCGACAATTGGAAGTGCTTTAAAGTACTTTTTTATATTTATAATTTTTGAATCCGTCTCATTTCACACGACCCCTATGAGCAAACAAAGAAAGACCAGGGTGCAGAACCAGAATAAACAAAAGGATGGTAGTACATGGTTTAATGCACTGGTTATCCCTAAAAATTATAATAAATTCTGGAATATCTAGAGAGTTTAAGCTCCTCTAAGGAAATCTTTTCGAGTTCTTGGCGTAGAACAACAAAAGATCCATATATAATTGCTATTAGATTGATCCCGTCGACGTCACGCATCGAAGTCTTTCTTATAATGCACAAGGATTTTACTATTTTAACACCTCGTTTTCTTAAATACCTAAACACCTCATTCACAATATACATGGGTCCCATTACTTACTTTTTTTTTCAACTTATTCTCTCTTCATCATTTCTCTCACATTACATAGGACCCACATGGGTGTCTACACCCATATGGGTGTCAAAATATCATTTCTCATGACATAATCTGGTAATATACTAAATTTTCCCCAACTCTAGTTGCCTTTAATTTAAAATATAAAATCAAGAAGAACATTGTACGGCAAAAAATAAAAGGAAGAAAAAGAAGGAAACGAGAATCATGTTCGTTCACATCGCACTAGAAATCTTTATAAAGTATAAACAACATATTGTTCTATGGGCTTCTTTTCACAGAACATACTAAACAAACGGATCAGAAGTACTTGCAAACACGATACTAGAATTAAGTTAGGTACAAACTAGTCATCACTGAAAGAGGAAAAACAAAGTTCAATCGAAACTTCAAATCTTGCTAATCTGAGTATTCAATGAAACTTTGCAAATTAAATGTCTTTAGTGGCCAGCTGTATGAGTTGAATCCATGGCTATTGTTGCACATATTAGTCCACTGGAATAAGAGTATATGACCCATCCCAGGCCTATAAATTCATGCACCTCTGCTGTCGTAAGTAACAAGAAAACAAAGACTTCATAAATCACACATAACAAAACAATAATGAAGACCACATTGCTAGCATTGGTCCTTCTCATTGTCTTGAACACAAAGCTACCCCTAGGAGCAGCTGGTGCTGCACCTGAGCAAGTGGTAGACATCTCAGGCAAGAAGGTCCGAGCAGGTGTCAATTACAATATTGTCCCTGCTTCCTCTTTCGCATTCTTCAGCGTGGAGAGCATAGGTAATCAGACATGTCCATACGATGTTATAGTAGCCGATGGTGGCGACCCTAAATTTGGCCTGCCAGTGGTGTTCACACCTGTCAACACTAAGAAAGGTGTTGTCCGTGTCAACACCGATCTCAACATCGATTACCACTCGTTCGACGATTCAGACTGTCCAAACTCCGATGTGTGGAAGCTTAAGGACTATGACTACTCAACTGGGAAGTGGTTTGTGACCACTGGTGGTGCTGTTGGAAACCCGGGCAGGGACACAATTAGAAATTGGTTCAAGATTGAGAAGTACGAGGATGCTTATAAGCTGTCTTATTGTCCAAGCGTGTGCAAGGATTGTAGTTATCCATGCATGGATGTAGGGATATATGATGACCAGCAATATGGCAAGCGTTTAGCTCTGAGTTATGTGCCATACAAAGTTCGGTTCCAGGTAGCTCCTGCAGATGACAATTGAAGTTCCCCCCACTCATATAAATATATGCCTAAACCTTTATGTGTATATTTGTAAGTGTAATGAACTGCTTGTCCTTATAATGTAAGGTTGCTCAAGTTGAGTTCCTTGTCATGGACTAAATAAATAAATGAGCAACTTGTTTTAATTTTCTCTTTTGAGCCTTTTGAAATTTCTAGTTTATGTTGATCATTATTGATTTGCTGGCGGTACATCCATTCATGATATACAATTAACGGTTACTTGTATTGGTTCCTGATATGGCCTTCCTCTTTTAATATTTGAAAGGTGATAAACTTTCGGTGATGATCCAACTTAGGCCACAATCGGCGTACAGGGAATACCTTCCATAGTAAGCCTTAGCACACACAATTTTCCAAAAAAATGAACAAAATTTCCTCTGTTTCTCTAACATTCTCGAAATACACTTACAATCTACAACATACCCAAATGAATCCAAAACACTTAGGCATTAAGTATTTTCAGAATGCGTCCTTCCAATAGATAACAATATCTCATCATAGTTCAGTTATAATACCAAATTAATTTTCAGACTCTGCTAAACATAATATAAAACATAGTTCAAAACATATAACTAGATTAAGTTTACAAATCCTTTCCATAATATAATTTATATAGCTAAGTAATAAAATCTCAAACATAATCATAACATAAGTACAAGTACCCTGCCTTTGACAAATAAAACAACTGACAACTATAGGCTAAACAAAATAAGGGTTCCAACTAAAAAGGCCTTCATGAAAAGGCTCACAAACTTGAAATCAACTAAGGCTATGATGGAGGAATAGAGTCAGAACCAGCATCAGTACTTGTATCTAAAAAAGATGAAAAGATGAGTTTTGCAACTTAGCAAAAGATAGAATATCCATAGTTTACTTAATGCAACAATAAAATAAGATAAATATAATAACACACACACACACACATACTTATAATAATATGGTTCTACTCATGACTTGAGATTTCTCAAAATCATATCTTTACATAATTGTATAACTCTAAACATAATGGAGAGTTATCTGAAACAGAATAATAACAAGTCGAAACATGACATAAGGTCATGTGTGGGTTAGCACTACGCCCGCTAGCTGAAGTTGGCTAGTAGCCATATATATGTCCAGACATGACAGAAGTCATGTGCGGGTTAGTACCTCACCTGCTAAATGGAATTAGCTCATAACCAAATACATATCTAGACATAATTGTAGCTATATTCGAATTAGCACTTCACCTACTAATTGGAGTTTCTCACGATGCACCAAGGCTAAGACCATTACCATTAGCTACAGATTTCTAACTACGAAATTTTCCCAAAATTAAATTGCCAACAAAAACATCCAATTCCATGATATTCTTACAACAAAGATCTATTTTCAAGGCTATGTGAGATATGGTTGACATTGGATAAAATCAAATTTAATAGTTAACATAAGATATTCTAAAATAAAATTCAACTAAGAATAATTAAATAAGCATAATATTTAAGTTTGTACCTCCAGTGAAAGCTTCCATTTAAAACAAAATGCCTCTTTTTCAATAAATAATTTATTTTTTTATAAATCGACATACTTTCAACTCTTAGCGAAATTTATTTTCTCATATATTGACATACTTTCAATAAATAATTTACTATGCAAAAAGTAAACTATAGTATATTATCTCCTCACAATTAGTGGCTCCAAGAATCGAAAAACAATTCCACTTATGTCACCAATTTCAAGTGTTGATACCTGATTGCTCTATTATTTTAGGAATAACACAATATTAATATTTATGAGCTAACAATGTCACCAATTTAGATAAATAGAGTAGTTAAGAAACTTCTCTACCACTTGGGTACTAGAAAATTTGACAAAGAAATTGCAACACTCTCCTAAGCTTTAAACTTTCTCTAATGGAAGTTAGAGAAAGAAAATGGAGGTAGAGAAGAGGAAGAGAGAGAAGATGGTTGTAATGATGATGAGAAGGAGGAGGAGGAGATAAAGATGAGGGTGGTGGTGATATTTTGTGAAGTTGGAAAGAAAGAAGAGGAAGAAGAAAAATGAAAATGTAAGAAAAGGAAAGGTTGGGAAGCAGGAGAAAGAAAAGGAGAAGTAACAAGGCTAAAATGGTATATACTACTTAAGGTGCATGGATAGTCCTCACTTCTTTTTCATTCCTTTTTTTTTTTTGCTGGTTACTACATTCTTCCCCCATTAAAAAATTCAGTCTTTGAAATTCCAATAATTCAGAGATAAGACACATATCTTAAAAATCAAACAAATATAGATATCTTAAATGAAATGCATCATTTCATTAAAGGTATTATGAGTGGATTTTTACGTCTGCAATATGCACGTTAAATGCGTTCTTTGAATTTCAAATTATAAACAAATTTATAGACGAAAAAAATCATCTGTAATATATGCATTGAATACGAGCCTTAAATTTCAAATTACAGATAAATTTTTCTGCCAGTAATATATTGAATTTATAACCTATGTGTATGTGCTTTGTGAAAAAAAAAATTTATTATCTGTTTGTAATTAATTCCCGTCTATAACTTTTTCTTTTTTTTTACATTTTGAACAAATTTAAGAACTTTTATAATTATTTAGAGAGTCAACCCACATAACCCATTAACTTGAATAAATTGAGCCTAAGTTGACATTTTCTTGACTTGCTAATAAAGTGGACCACCGTGGATTTGAGACATTTTAACTTGCAATTGCGGTGGACCAACCTACTACGTACTGAGTTGGCTCACTTTGACAACCCTAGGCATCTAGCAAATAAAAAGCAAACGGAGCATATGGCCATCTAGTAAGATAATATATCAAGTATTATAACCTTTAACCAAAAAAAATAAAAAGATAATATATACAACGTCGTTAATGCTAAAGGTACAGATTCATCTATAAAGTGGTGTGTTGTCCTAACTTGATAGACCAAAAGTTAGGCCTGAGCACAGCGAAAGGCCGAAAAAGACATTTTATGCTAAAGTTGATAAAAATCTAAATCTACAAGGCCAATTGTATTCGTCGAAATCGTTGACCGTGAGACCAAAACCTGAGTACATGGCTTAAAACCAAGCCAAATATGTATACAAATCGATGTCCTCTATGGTGGTGGCATCGGTACCATCAGTAGCCAAATCACAAAAGGTTACTCAATTACATTTGATCCGAAAATCACCATGCTAGCTGATGTGATCTATGAAAACAATGATCAGGATCAAATTGCTATCAGTAGTTTATGACTTTGAGCTGGTGATCGATGTTGTGGGCAATCCGCACAGGCAGGCAGTCAGTACTTGGTTTGAGAACATTGACATGAGATTATAAGCATAGGCTAGATTTGGGGATCCATGGTCCCTTCAATTACGTTCCGTTTATAACTTTTCTCATAAAGGGTTATCTATTTTTGCGCATTAGTCCAAAGAGATTAGACCCATCCCCGGCCTATAAATTCATGCACTTCTACTGTCACGTAAGTCGCAAGAAACACGCATACTTCATAAATCACACATAACAAAATTAAAACAATGAAGACCACATTGCTAGCATTGATCCTTCTCATTGCCCTGAGCACAAAGCCACCGGTAGGAGCAGCCGATGCTGCACCTGAGCAAGTGTTAGACATCTCACGCAAGAAGATCCGAGCAGGTGTCAATTACGATATTATCCCTGATACCTCTAACTTTTTCTTCACCGTCAGTGACCAGACATGTCCAAACGATGTTATGCTAGCCGAAGGTATGGCTAACTATGGCCTGCCAGCGGTATTCACACCTGTCAACGGTAAGAAAGGTGTTGTCCGTGTCAACACTGACCTCAACATCAATTACGCGTACGACTATTCAAACTGTCCAAACTCCACTGTGTGGAAGCTCAAGGACTATGACTACTCAACTGGGAAATGGTTTGTGACCACTGGTGGTGTTTTGGGCAACCCGGGCAGGGACACAATTGGAAATTGGTTCAAGATTGAGAAGTACGAGGATGCTTATAAGCTGTCTTATTGTCCAAGCGTGTGCAAGGATTGTAGTTATCCATGCATGGATGTGGGTATATATGATGACCAGCAATATGGCAATAAGCTTTTAGGTCTGAGTTATGTGCCGTACAAAGTTCGGTTCCAGGTATCAACTACAGATGACGACTGAAGTTCCCCACTCATATATGCCTAAACCTTCTAATATTTATTATGTACATGTGTAATGGACTGCTTGTCCTTATAATGCAAGTTTGCTCAAGTTGAGTTCATTGCCATGGAGGCATGGATTAAAACTAAATAAATAAATAAGCAAGTTAATTGTTTTAATTTTCTTGTATGAATATTTTGAAATTTCTTGTCATTATCATCATTTAATTTGCTGCCGGTATATTCATGATATACAATTAACGGTTAGTTGTATAGGTTCCTGGTGGCTGTTTTTTTTTATTAATAGTTTAAAGGTGCTGAGCTCTCGAAAAGAATAAAAGACGGGTATAGCAAGTAACTTGAATACGATAAGAAACAAACAGAAAAAAATGAAAAACAAAAAAGACAAAAGAGGCACGAAACAAACCCAACGGCATAAAGAAAAGTAAGAGAAACCACAGGCCTCAACCAAACTAACCAATGTCCCCACTTACAAGCTTTTGCTCTATCCTACCTATCCTTCCTTCTCATTCTCTCGTCACCAAAATCTCAACTCACAAAACCTTCTCCTCAATCGGACAGCTGCCTAGTCATTAATCTGGTTCTCATGTGTGGCGTGCCTGTCTCAAGAAGCCCCTCCGGGTCATCTTCCTTGGGAACAACATCGTCAAATTCATGTGATAGTTTATTTTTGAATTCTTCGAATAAGCATGTTTCCGCAGCCATTTATGTACCAGAGGAAAAAAAATGAATATATATGGTTTTAGTACGCTGAACGATCCATTTACATAGGCAAGCCAATCGAGTGAAATTTCATCCATGCATGTTTGTGGGACTTGGTTTGACTTCTAAGCGATTATGTCCTACTTTCATTTGACTCTGGCTCCTGAATTTCTTTAACCAAGGGGACGTTTTGATACCCAAATAAATAAATAAAATAAACCATATTTTACGGAGTGGTATTTGGTAAGTGCACTTTACTCTTAAGAGAGAGATGACCAAGGTTCAAACATTGAAGAAAATGTTAATAGAAGAACATATTATATTTAGTTGTAACAGTGCCAAATGGTAATCTCTCCTACAAAGGTAAAATATCAACACACTAATTAATTTGGTCGTAAGATAATATATCAAGTCCTGACCCAAAAAAATCAAATAAGGATAATATATCAAGCTAAGCACGTCGTCGTTAATGCTAAAGGAAGCAGTTCCATCAATGAAGTAGTGTGTTCTCCTAACTTGAGAGACCAAAAGTTAGGCAGGAAAAAAATGAGAGACTAAAAGGACATTTTATGCTAAAGTTAGTGAAAATCAAAGTCTGAGGCCAATTGTATTCGTCGAAATCGTTGACCGTGAGACCAAACATGAGTCCATGCATGGCTTAATTAAAACCCGTATACTTACAAATCGATGTCCTATATATATGGTGGCATCGCTATATCATCAGTAGCCAAATCACCAAGGTTGCTCAATTTGGTCCGAAAATCAGCAAATTAACTGATGTGATCTATCAAAACAATGATCAGGGTCACATTATTGTTAGCAGTAGTTTATGAATTTGAGCTGGTGATGACATGTGATTGTAGCATCGGCTAGATTTGGGGATCGGGCGCCATGGTTCCTTCAATTACGTTTATAACTTTTTCTATAGACGGTTATCAATTCCCTTTTAATTTATTTATTAGTTAAATAAGTCATGGGTTGATAATGTTTAGCACATTCTTAATTTTTCAAATCATAGTGAGTCATTAGCTATTGAGGTCTAATCCGAAATTCATCATACCCTACCATCCTTTTTCACGGTTCCTTGCAAATTTGAACTTTGGAAAGAGATGAAATAGCAAACTTTCTTTCAGACTTAGTTAAAGTAGAGTAGTGTTATTTTAATTTATATTTTATGGGACACCGCGTCGACACACTCTCATCAACCTTTGGATTGGATATCAACCCTATTTATTTTGGATTTCACACCATATCCAATTATGAATGTGAGTTTGTCAATACGGTATCCCACAAAATATGAGTTAAAATTATATTTTTCCTTAACATAATACCGATTTCCTGTCTTGTATTTTCTAAATGTGCATTCTAGTGTGCCTTGGTGAAAAATAATTGAGACATGTGGGGTTAGCTACTTTCATTTAACCACATTTATTAAATGTGGCTATATGTGAATAAAAATGTTGATAAAATCATCTTCCTCCTTCATCCTCCTCAACAAGCATCAGATGGTCATTCCATCATCCACGACAACAACAATTGCATTTTGGTGAAACTTGTAGTCTTTGACGATCATCGCTAGAGCTGTGTGTGACCCTTTTCTAGCTCTTTGACTTTCTTTATTAGCTCTTTCGTTGGTGGGGTTCCCTTTTCTTTGTTTCTTCTCTCTTAACAACCACAACAACACATAACACACGCACACTCAACTCAATCTTGTTTTTCTTTCTCTTCAGATATGGCCGCTAACCAATAAGAACAATTCATCTCTCCCTCTCACACTTCCACGCAGCCATAAAGTCTTCACCTTTATTATCCACTGACGCGCACACACACTATCCTCTTTGTTTCTCTCTCTCACACACGCAATGCTACAAAGACAAGTGGTGAATTCCACGGACAATAACGCAAAGGGATATGTATAGGTTGAAATTGAAATTGATTAGACAAATAATAAGATTTCTAAGAATTTCTCAACTGAAGGGCCGGTTCTTGCTTCTGCTTTCTGCTTCCTTTTATCTTTATTTTTGGGGTAATTAGAAGAAGGAAAGAGAGGAGTTGGAGTAGTGTGATGGATGATGGGGTTGGCAAATGTGTTGGGTTGGTTGATGATGGGGACTAGTTAAAGATGGGGTGGGGAGAGGAGAGAGAGAGAGTTTTCATTTTTTTGTTTTATAGTTTTTAAATGGTGGTCGTTGAGTGATGCGATAGTGGGAGGGTACATTTGAATTTGTTAGGATTTATTTGATTTATATTTGGCTTAAATTTTATTAATTTAATAAATTCATTTAACCCAATTAAACATACATCTACTATAAGTCTTGTAATAGTTTTTTTTTTTGAAATTGTTACAATAATTTAATTTGTTAGTCTATTGTTTGCATATATTTATATATATTTTATTATATTCTGATTAAAACTCAGTTGAACCTTTAAACTAGTGTCATAGTCAGTTCAATACTCAGTCCGATTTTCTCGCCCTTTAAAAATACAAAGAGAAGAAAAAAAAGGAATGCTACAGCCAACACTTTTATTGTGTTCCAAGTGAAAAATAAGAACTCTCACGGATGTATAGTTAATGTTAAAAAAACACTTACAAGAATATTTATGAACCAGTCATTTTTTTTTTTGAAAGTTTGATAAATAAAAACATGTAATTAGATGGCAATAAATGCATTAAAATTAATTTCTCATTTTTTAAAAGTAATAACAATTAATTTCTATATATTGATCATGTAGAACAATATAATTTTATACCATCGGTCAATAAAATTTTAGCAAATAAGTGATTATGACCGTGAGTAGTTATTTTTAATTATTTATTATTCTAATAAAATTATACTATTTGATAATATAAATTATTTTATATTATTTATAAATACATACAAATTAAATTCACATAAATTTTACTGACTTTAGTAAAAAAAGTAGGTATATACATTTAATAACCACAGTGCGGATCCTTTGCAATCTGGAAATATATTTTAAAAGTTTAATTAATCCGCTAGTCCCTATAGTTTCACCAAATTTTCAATTAGGTCTCTACAATTTAAAAGTTTTCAATTAGGTCCCTATACTGAAAAAAAAAATTCAATTAGATCCCTGACCCCATCCACCGTTATAAAAATGTGAGAATTAACAGAATATTTTCAGATGTTTATCACATGTGATATTTCACGCAGCCATACTCTTCTCCACTCCATCCATGGTGACTAAGTTAGAAACGCAAGAAGCTAACACATACACATGGCCGGAAATCAATGCTTTCTGGGTCAAATCTAGAACACCAGAGACTTCAAGGTACAAGCTCTTCCTTATCTCCATGTACACTTCACCCAACCACTTCCTATTGGCCAGCATCTCCCCAAGGCGCACGCTAGCCTCCACCACACTCTTCGCGCTATTGTGCGTCGAGTCCAAGATCCCCATCCTCACACCCTCTGTCGCCCTCGCCTTCAAGCAGCCCAATAACCTTTCGCGTAGCACCATTGATTTTGGCTCGGAGACCGGAGACTGAATCTCACTTTCTCTCCTCTCCCCTAACATCTCCACCTCACCTCTGCATCCTCGCATCCCTTTCTCGCTTCAATGCTATTTGCGTGAGTTTATGGTGATGAGTGGAACTTATTGTGTGTAGATGAGGGACTTTATTTTCAAAGGGTTGGGGCTTTGTTGAGTTGGGAAGGGGCGGCGGTGTTCAGGCAAGGGGCGGCGGTGGACTGGTCAACCATGGCGGCGCCGCTAAGGGTGATATTCAGAAGAAAAAAAAATTTGTTAGGGTGTTCAAATCATGGTCCTTTGTTCGCAGGGGTTGAATTACATCTTGTTCTCCCTTTGTTTTTAATTCCAAAATAACAATACAAAATCTCTAATTCTCTTCTTTGTGCTTTTAAAAACCAACCGATTTCTCTACTACTCACTTACATTCCTTCTCTGTATTATGGTGACATTCCTTCTCTGTATTATGGTTCATATACTTGTAGTTTAATTGTTCCTTCATATTCCTTCTCAGCTTTCCCCTTTAGGTTTTTCATCTCTTTCACTCTCCGCATGTTCCTGTTCCTTTTCTTTCTTTCTTTCTTTTTGGGTGTTTACAACATTTGTTATGAAAATTCATTTGTTGGGTTGGAACATAATTTATGAGCTAAAGATTGAATCTTTTAGAGTTTATGGATAATAGGTTCCTGTTCTTTTCAGTTATTTTTTCGTACATGTTGTGGCTTGATGATTTCATGGTGATGATGGGGTTTCGTGGCGGAGGTTCAAGGACAAGGATGAAGGGCTCGCGGCTAACAAAAGGTTTCTGGTTTGATTTTCTTTTGGGGGAGGGGGGGCGGGGGCTATGCAATGAGCCTAGTTTTAATATAGAGGAAGTGTCACGTCACTCCGTTAACTATCATATTTTTTGTAGCGGTGAATGGGGTCAATGACCTAATTGAAATTTTTTTTTTCAGTATAGGGATCTAATTGAAAACTTTTAAAATGTAGGTATTTAATTGAAAATTTGATAAAACTATAGAAACTGATAGATTAATTAAACCTATTTTAAATATTGTAAGTAAGTGATGTTATAGTTTTTTAATAAAATGTAGTAATCAATTGTCCAAGAGCAATTGATTATTAACCGGACAAGATGGAAACAAATGGGAAGAAGCTGCTTTCCCAATCCGAAACATGCTGCAGTTTACTCGGGCCTCATCACTAGCTTGTGCTTCTTATATGCTTTCTGGCATTTATTTTTATTTTATTTTTTGACTTTCTGATGCTGCTCATACTATATAATTAAGGTTTTATTCTGTCATGCAACTTTTTCTTTGAAATTAAATCTACTCTCTGGCTTCCCTTCACTTTGTGAATAACAATTTTACTATTATGCATTACATAATGGAAATTTTAAAAATTAATTTAATATTTATTTCTATATTGTTATATTAAATTAATTAATTAAAAATACTTAGAATATAATGTTATATAAAAGTAAAAAATAAATTCAATATTAAATATTTTGATTAAATTAATTGTAATTTAATAAAAATCACTTAAAATCATTATGAAATTTTTTTGCAAAATAAAAAATACAAAAACAAAAATCATTATATATTAAAATCATGAGGTGTGGTGGAGTAGCAGCTCACATTGTCCCTTAACCATGTAGTCTAGGGTTCGACCCTCATCTATGGGAATGGAGCGTATTTCATGGTCAGTCATTTGCTTCTTTGGAAGAGCTCCTATGGCAAGGGGATTAATCACTACTACAGATGGTGGATACGCTGATTTCGATCAAAAAATTATTATATATTAAAAGAAGATTTACATAACAATATTAATATTGATGAGTTTGAATAATATAAAGTAAAAATAAATTATTAGTTTAAATCTTTTAGGAAGGATATTTTAGGACAATTGAATAAAAAATAGAGTTTGACAATAGCCACTCCCATTTAATATTAGTAATATATATTATCTTCTAGTTTTCTTTCCAATTTTGGATCTCAAACTTTAATTTCATGTTAATCAGTGCATATAGTTTCACACAAATATTCGATTGGTTCAAGTAATATATATAATACAGGTGGAATTTATTTACATCATGTGTAAATCTTAATATACTTATATTTTTTGATAATGTTTTATAGGTATAAAATTTTATTAGTCTAACCATTAAATTCAAATTTTTTTATCTAGTAGATCAAATATATCAAAATTCATATAATTTGAAAATAATTTAATATTTCATTATGCAACTTTATTTTGACGGATAATATATTTTTGAAAATACTAGTAAATATCAATCATTAGAATGCATGCCTATTATTATCTGATTTTTCTGAAATTTGACATATTTGATCACGAATATAATATCACATAATTCAATGATCAGATGAATTAAATTCAATTTCTATGAAAGGTTATTGAAAAGTATGAGTGTATAAGACTTGCACTAGTGTAAATGGATTCCCACCATAATATATATGCATATACATAAACATATATATATATATATGTATATATATATATATATACATTGTTGATATATATATTGCTATATGTATATATATACATTGTTATTGTTTATATATATTGTTATATATATATATTGTCATATACATTTTAAAAATTAATTTAAAATTTGTTTCTATATTTTTATATTAAATAAATTAATTAAAAATACCTAAGAATATATATAATGTCATATAAAAGTAAAAAATAAATTCAATATTAAATATTTTGATTAAATTAATTATAATTTAATAAAAGTACTTAAAATCATTATGAAATTTGTTTTGCAAAATAAAAAATACAAAACAGAAATCATTATATATGAAAAGAAGATTTGCTTAACAATATTAATATCGATGGGTTTGAATAATATAAAGTAAGAATAAATTATTAGTTTACCTCTTTTAGGAAAGATGTTTTAGGACAATTGAATAAAAAATAGAGTGTGCAATGACCACTCCCATTTAATATTAGTAATATATATTATCTTCTAGTTTACTTTCCAATGTTTGATCTCAAACGTTATTTTCATGTTATACAGTGCATATAGTTTCACACAAATGTTTGATTGGTTCAAGTAATATATATATATAAAATACAGGTGGAATTTATTTATATCATGTCTAAATCTTAATATACTTACATTTTTTAATAATATTTTATGGGTATAAAATTTTATCAGTCTAACTATTAAATTTAAATTTTTTACCTAGTAGATCAAATATGTCAAATTTCATATAATTTAAAAATTATTTAATATTTCATCAGGTAACTTTATTTTAATGGATAATATATTTTTGAAAATACTAGTAAATATCAGTCATTAGAATACATGTCTATTGTTATCTAATTCTTCTAAAATTTAACATGTTTAATCACTAATATAATATCACATAATTCAACAGCCGGATGAATTAAATTGATCTTTCTATAAAGAGTTATTGAAAGGTATAAATGTATAAGACTTACACTGGTATAAATGGATCCCTACTATCTATATATATAAATAAATCATGAAAATAAATAAATAAACCATTTTACGGAGTGGTATTTGGTAAGTGAACTTTACTATTACAGAGAGATGATCAAGGTTCAAACCTTGAAGAAAACGTCAATAGAAGAACATCTTATTATATTTAGTTGTAACAGTACCCAATGGTAATCTCCCACAACTGTAAAGATCAGCACACTAATTAATTTGGTCGTAATAAGATAATATATCAAGTCCTAGCCAAAAAAAAAAAAAATCAAAAAAGGATAATATATCAAGCTAAGCACGTCGTCATTAATTCTAAAGGAAGCAGTTTCATCAATAAAGTAGTGTGTTCCCCTAACTTGAGAGACCAAAAGCTAGGTAGGAACACATTGAGAGACTAAATGGACATTTTATGCTAAAGTTAATGGAAATCAAAGTCTGAGGCCAATTGTATTCGTAGAAATCGTTGACCGTGAGACGAAACTTGAGTCCATGCGTGGCTTAATTAAAACCCGTATACGTATAAATCGATGTCCTATATATATGGTGGCATCGTTATACCATCAGTAGCCAAATCACCAAGGCTACTCAATTTGATTCGAAAATCAGCAAGTTAACTGATGTGATCTATCAAAACAATGATCAGGGTCACATTATTGTTAGCAGTAGTTTATGAATATGAGCTGGTGATGACATGTGATTATAGCATAGGCTAGATTTGGGGATTGGACGCCATGGTCCTTTCAATTACGTTTATAACTTTTTTTATAGACGGTTATCTATTCCCTTTTTATTTATTTATTAAATAAGTCACGGATTGATAATTTTTAACACCTTGTTAAATTTTCAAATCATAATGAGTCATTAGCTATTGTGGTCTAATCCAAAATTCATCATACCCCACCATCCATTTTCACGGTTCCTTGCAGATTTGAACTCTGACGAGAGAAAAAAGAGCAAACTTTCTTTCAGACTTAGATAACATAACAATGGCTCTCTATCTTGTATTCATTAAAAGTTGTGTTATTCATAATTATAGGGTGTGTAATATCATGCCGACTCACATCTCATCTGTGAGATGTGAATCCCATTTAAATAGGATTCATATCTCATCCAATAATAAATAAAGTGAATTGACATGATGCCCCACATTCTATGAATACAAATAATATTTTTCATTTATTAAAGATGCATTCTAGTGTGCCTTGTGTTTATTACACTGAATAATGAAGTATTGACTAAATAATGAAGTATTGAGGTGGTGAAAAATGATTGAGATACGTGGACATGGATGTAGCTAGTTGCTTTCATTTAGCCACACTCATCGAATATAGCTAAATGTGAATAAATATGATCGCAATCTCATCCTCCTCTCTCGTCCATCTCAACAAGCATCAGATGGTCACTCCATCATCCACGACAACAACAATGGCATTTTGGTGAAACTTGTAGTCTTTGACGGCCATTGCTAGAGCTGTGTGTGACCCTCTTCTAGCTTGTTGATCTTCTTCATTAGCTCTTCCTTTAGTGGGGTTCCCATTTTTTTTTTATTCCCTCTTCACTACCACAACAACACAACACACACACTCTCAATAATTCAATCTTGTTTTTATCTCTCTTCAGATATGGCAGCTAACCAATAACAACATTCATCTCTCCCTCTCACACTTCCATGCAGCCATAAAGTCTTCAGCTTTATTATACACTGACACACACACACTATCCTCTCTGTTTCACTCTCTCACACACAGAATGCTACAAAGACAAGTGGTGAATTCCACGGACAATAATGCAAAGGGATATGCATAGGTTGAAATTGAAATTGAAATTGATTAGAAAAATATTAGGGTTTCAGTTTTTTATTTTCAATTTTCAATTTTTTAGATTTGTGAAGGAAAAACTGAAAAAACTGAAAACAGCTTTTCAGTTTTCAGTTTTTTTAATTTTTTCTTCATAAATTTAGAAAATTGAAAACTGAAAACTGAAATTGAAAACTGTTTTCAACAAACAAAACAGATCATTTCTAAGAATTTTTCAATTGAAGGTCTTATGTCTACCCTATCTTTCTCTCTTTTGAGCAGTCAATAAAGATAGAAACAAGTTCTTCCTTATTTTTTTCTGCTTTTTTTACCTTTTATAAAAATTTGTGCTTTTGCTTATTATTGTTTTTCCTCAGCTCTGGTGGTGGTTGTGGTTTTGACCATCAAACACTACAAGTTTTCCCGAAACTCCGTTGTTGTTGTTGATGATGGATTGACCTTGTTTTTGCATCTGGCTGAGGAGGAAGGGGTGGAGGAGGAAGGAGGATGAGTTTGACAACATTTTTATTTACATTTAGCCACGTTTAGAGAATTGGGTTCTTGAACACTAAATAAAACCAAATATGCTGCATCCATAACCACGTGTCTTGACCATTATTCATCACCTCAACACTTCACTATTCTTTGTATAAAACACAAGGCACAGTAAAACTAACCTTTATCAAAAGAGTAAATTAACTAGTACTTTACATTATGGTTGCATTGGTAATTTACTATATTCAATGTTTTTTTAATACTAATAATTTTGCTTGCCGACCATCAGGATCTCATATTAATCGTCATAAGTCAAACATTGGAAAAGGAAAAAGGAAGAAAAAAACGCTACAGCCAACACTTTTATTATGTTCCACGTGAAAAATAAGTCCTCTCACGGAGTATAATTAATGTAAAAATAAATATTTAACTATATATTATCACATTAATAAAAATATTTAATTAAATTATTTATTTTTTAAAATTTTTATAAATAAAAATATATAATTAGATAATAATATATGCATTAAAATTAATTTCCTATATTTGCTCAAAGTCATAACAATTAATTTCTATGTATTGATCATATAATATAATTTTATACTATCGGTCAATAAAATTTTATCAAATTATAATAGACAATTATGACAATTAATAGTTATTTTTAATAATTTATTACTCTAATAAAAATATATTAATTAATAATATAAAATTATTTTATATTATTTATAAATGCATTAAATTCACATAAATTTAACCGACCTTAGTCGAAAAAGTAGGTATACACATTTGATAACCACGGTGCGGATCTTTTGCAATCTGGAAATATATTTTAAATATTGTAAGAAAGCGACGTTGTAATATTTTAATAAAATGTAGCAATCAATTGTCCAAAAGAATTGATTATTAACCGCAAAAAAGGATGGAAAGAAATAGGGAGAAGCTGCTTTCCCAAGCTGAAACATGCTTCACTTTACCCGGCCCTCATCATTAGCTTGTGATTCTTCCATGCTTTCTGATTTTTATTTTTTGGCTTCCTCATTTTGTCGCGCAATTTTTCTCTTTTTTGAAAATAGGGGTTAGTTTGGATTTAGTTTTCACTTTTAATTTTATAATTTTTAAAATTTTATGAAAAAATATTAAAAATTAAAAAATAAAATTAAAACTATAATTTATAATTTTTAAAATTTTTAATATTTCTTTCATAAAATCTGAAAACTCAAACTAAACATGTCCTGACTCTATTTTCTGACTTTCCTTCACTTTGTGAATAACAATTTTACTATTATGCTTACATAATGAAAATTTTAAAAATTAATTTAATATTTATTTCTATATTATTTTATTAAATTAATTAATTAATAATACTTACAATAAATGGCCATATAAAAATAAAAAATAAAATCAATATTAAACATTTTGATTAAATTAATTATCATTTAATAAAAATCACTTAAAATGATTATGAAATTTTTTCACAGAATAAAAAAAATGAAAACATAAATCATTATATATCCAAAGAAGATTTACTTAGCAATATTAATATCCATGGGTTTGAATAATATAAAGTAAAAATAAATTATTATTTTAACTCTTTTGGGAAGGATATTAGTGATATATATTATCTTCTAGTTTACTTTCCACTGTTGGATCTCAAACATTAATTTCATGTTAAACAGTGCATATAGAGTTTCGCACAAATATTTGGCTGGTTCAAGTTATATATATAATATGGGTGGAATTTATTTACATGATGTGTAAGTATTATTATACTTACATCTTTTACTAATATTATTTTAGGTGTAAAATTTTATCAATCTAATTATTAAATTCAAATTTCTAATTTAATAGATCAAAAATATCAAATTTTATATAATTTAAAAATGTTCTAATATTTCATCACATAACTTTATTTTGATTGATAATGTGTTTTTAAAAATATCAGTAAATATCAATCAATAGAATACATACCTATTGATATTCGATTTTTCTGAAATTTGACGTGTTTAATTATTAATATAATATCAAATAATTCAATGGGTGAATCAATTAAATTCAATATTTATAAAGAGTTATCGTGTAAATGTACAGAACTTTCACCAGATGTAAATGGATCTACACACATACACACACATTATATATATATATATATATATATATATATATATATATATAGGGCCCAATATGCACCATTCTTTGAGGGGAAGCAAATAATTAGCGTACTGCAGTTATGGCATTCAATGTCAAGCATCTCCTTAGTATTTTACTACTGATTCTCTATTTCACAATCATCGAAGCTGCAACAATATTCAGCAACGGCATCAACACATCTGTCGACCGGACTAGTTTCCCAGAAGGTTTTATTTTTGGGACAGCATCTTCTGCTTACCAGGTATCCAAAACTTTGATTAATTTTGGGACAGCATATGCTATATATATGAAATATTTGGTGGTATGTGCACAATTTCAGTATGAAGGTGCAGCAAATGTAGGTGGCAGAGGACCAAGTATATGGGATACTTTCACTCATCATTATCCAGGTTTTCGCTCTTTATCTCTAATAATTTCAGTGTCTAAACAAATATACAATACTGTACTATGTGTTCTATTTCCTGCTCTAAAACATTTAATTTTTTTTTTCTCTAATTGTCCAGTTTATATTTAGATCATTTTAATTTTAACAGCACTGCCATTTTCTAGCATCAAGAAGAGTCATAATTGAATCCCTCCCACATTTAGCAAAGCTGGAAATATTTTAGTTCTATGGATGTGGGATATCGAAATAGAAACAAAATAATCAAGAATAGCCCTGAATATTCAGCATCTATAGACTGTGGTTTATCCTCGGACTATGTATGGTTAGAGAATAAAAAAGAGGGGAAAATTTTCATTTATAACCTCCGTTTGTAAAATTATACTTGGAATCCAATGCCTTTTTATCCTCTAATCAAACGCATCCTCAATAGTGAAAAAGAACAACACCTGATCACGAAAACAAAACAGGGGCGCCTCCCACATAAACGCCATCCATACACAACAAGAGATCGCAGCAAGAGACTATCACTAAGTTTGCAATAAACACAGCAGATAAAACTCCACTGGGTTCATCTGATGTCTTCGATAGTTGAAGCAAACAACAAGGAATACACCATATTGCAAACAGCAGCAGCAGAACCAAAGCAAGCAGCAGCAGAGTTTAAGGAATACACCAAATCCGCATGAGGAGCATATCCACCCAGATTGTTTTAATTATATGAAAATGGAAAACGCAAAAACATATGTGTGCATAAAATAGAATTTTCGAGAATAAAATTGAGGTAGAGAGAAAAACTCAGAGGAAGTAGATGAAATGTCACATTGTTTTTCAGAATTTTTAATTTTATTTGAATGGACAAGCTGATCACTGGGATAACAATTGTATTATAATTAGATAGAATTATAAACTTAGTTTATCTTCATTTGTTCAAAACGTCCCTAGTTATAATCATAAACTCATATTCTGCTGTATAAATGATAGGTAAGATAGATGACAGAAGTAACGGAGACGTCGCCATCGATGAATATCATCGTTACAAGGTGCAATACTAATGACTAACACATACAGTACCTGGTGTCCCTGTATATGATAATTGAAGATCAAAGATATCAAGCATTATTGAGATTATTCTGAAAACATTATTGATGATGTAGGAAGATGTTAAGATCGTGAAGGATATGAACATGGATGCTTGTCGATTCTCCATCTCTTGGTCCAGAATACTACCAAGTGAGAAACAGGAAATTGATTGTAACTTTTAATTTTGCACATTGATTAGCATATTCCTCAATCATTCCAATAAAAAAATTTGTTGTTGTGTATTAGATTATTATTAATTGTTAAATTAAATCTTAGATCCTTGTGGCTAATTTCAGAGGGAACGCTTAGTGGGGGTGTGAACAAGGAAGGAGTTAACTATTACAATAACCTCATCAATGAGTTGCTAGCCAAAGGTCTTCTAATATTTTGTTGTTAAAGCATTTATTTTTTTAATATTTGTTGCTAAATCATTTTTTTAATATAATTGTTGTTTGTTTCACTTTTAGGTTTAATGTAATTATAATACCTTCTATTTGTTATCTCAATGCAGATCTCCAACCCTTTGTGACCCTCTTTCATTGGGATCTTCCTCAGGTCTTAGAAGACGAATATGGTGGCTTTTTAAGTCCTAATATAGTGTAATTCACATTTCTTAATACTTAACGATCAAAATATAGGTCAACATGCCTTGAACATTAACCCCCTGTTTTTTCACTGTTTAGGAATGATTTTCGGGACTACGCTGAAATTTGCTTTAAAGAATTTGGAGACAGGGTGAAGTATTGGATTACATTGAATGAGCCAAGGAGCTACAGCAAACATGGCTATATAGATGGAAATTATGCACCAGGGCGATGTTCATCATGGCACAACCCAAATTGCACTGGTGGAGATGAAGCAACTGAACCCTATACAGTGTCACACTATCAATTACTAGCCCATGCAGCTGCTGTCAAAACCTACAAGACTAAGTATCAGGTCTTGTTTTGTTGAGTAATATTATTTGTGCATCAAAAGTAGACATCTTGGTGGGCGATATATATAAGATAAAGAGACAACGCGCTAGTCCCACCCACGGTTACCAATTGTTTTCTCTCTTTCTATTTCTCTAGGGTCTACTATGGATGTCTACTTTTCACATACAAATAACAATACCAACATATATTTGTGTTATGAAAATTTAGTGGGCACAAATTAAAGTTTATGCTGTCTATTAAATATGTCTACAAATAACATTACCAACATCTATTTGTATTATAAAAATTTACATCACAAAATGAATCGATTTCCTAACATAATTAAGAGTCATATTGAGACCAAAACCTTAATTAATTCCTTTTCTTTGTGTGTATATATAGGCAGCACAAAAAGGCTGGATAGGGATAACACTGTCGTGCGACTGGATGGTGCCACTCTATGATACAGAATTGGATCATCATGCTGCAGAAAGGGCCCTTGATTTTATGCTTGGATGGTATAACTGCTTTGAGGAGTTAAAGTCCCTTCTGAAAGTTATTAGGAGTGTTGCCTATTTTGTCATTTTAATCCATTCCAACGCGAGAGCTGAATCAAATTAAGAATTTATTGCAGGTTTATGGAGCCATTGACAACAGGGGATTACCCAAGTTCCATGCGGTCTCTGGTGGGAAACCGTTTACCGAAGTTCTCAAATCATCAATCAAGGCTTGTAAGAGGGTCCTTTGATTTTATTGGATTAAACTACTACACCTCCAATTATGCTACAGATGCCCCTCAATTGAGTGATGCCCGGCCTAGCTACCTCACGGATTCTCTAGTACTTCTTACAAGTAAGAACATTTTTGTAGATCTTATTAATGGAGAATAAATTTTAATACGTAATAGGGGATTGTCGTATCTAAATAAATTATATAATTTCTGAATCGCTATTTCTACTCTTAGGTTATATTTGATTGGGAAGTAAAAATAAAGATAAATTTTCTATAGATAAAATTCATGATAATTTTACACTATATATGGTGTTCATCTATAAAAATTCATTAGCTTTTGCTCTCCAAATAAATATGCTATGATGTGATAGGTGGCGTGTTTTTTTTTATTATCTTTCTTTGCCACAAAAGTCTGATGTAGCCACAAGCTACATGCACCTAATTTCAGCAAGCCTCCCAATTGGATATATTTCAAAGATGCTGATATGATGTGAAGGAAATGGCAAACCAAAGCGGGGGGTGAGTTGAAATTTGCCCATGTGCTTATCTTTCACGAGTTTGCAAACACATTAAGGGCACGTCATGCATAGGACGTTTATAAAAGTCGGCTGCTGCACGTCATTTATGCAATCAAGGGAGAAACAAAAATCCTTTTGTCAATTTAGTGAAAAAGTAGAATTATTCATTCATTCTAAATTCTCCTCATTTATGAGTTAAGATTATATATTGATAAGAAAAATAATATGAGATATTTTAGATATATCTGAGATTTGAATTTTGAGTAGAGTTTGTTTACCTTTTGTATTTTTTTCATATTTTTATAGTAAAATATTTGATTATCTCCTTTGTTCATAAACGTAGGTTTTAAGTCGAATCGCATAAATTTATGTTACTACTTATTTTATGTTTCCATATATTAATTTTGCGCTATTCTATTTAAGCTTTTTGCGCCCCTCATGTCCCAACACATGCCCTTAACACATTTAGTCAGTCGATTCCATTTGCTTTTGAACACATGATATTTGTTTACAAATATTGAAGCAACCTGTTTTTTGTTGTGACAGCTGAGCGTAATGGGATACCTATCGGTCCAAGGGTATGTATGTTAGTAACATATATACATTATTTGCATTTGCAACTACTTATCAATGCTCCATTTCAATTAGCTTTCTTAGCTTGCTTGGTGATGAAAAGGAAACATTTATACTCGCAGGCTGCTTCAGATTGGTTGTTTGTTTATCCAAAAGGAATCTACGAGCTGTTGCTCTATACTAAAACAAAGTATAACAACCCTTTGATCTACATCACTGAAAACGGTAATTATACTCCAACTATATTTACTTTCAATCTAATTATTAATTATTCATCTTGTAAATGATCATTCATTGGCTCAAAATTTAATTTATATAGGTATAGATGAGTTCAATGATCCAACACTCTCACTTGACCAAGCCCTTGCAGACACAACCAGAGTTGATTATTATTATAATCATCTCTACTATCTTCAAATTGCAATCAAGTAAGTACTGTCCAGTATCAATAAAACAGGGTTTTCCCCCTAGTTAATCTAGTCTATATAAGGTTTAATGTATTCCTAACTATGCTGGTTTTTAAATTTATTAGGGATGGTGTCAATGTAAAAGGATATTTTGCATGGTCATTGCTTGACAACTTCGAATGGAACAATGGTTACACTGTGAGGTTTGGAATATACTTTGTAGATTACAGAGATGGCCTCAAAAGATGTCCAAAACTGTCGGCCATTTGGTTTAAGAATTTCCTGCAACGTAAAAAATTACTTGGATATGGTGATTCCCGCTAAGCACTTTGAACCTCATCAGTCGCCTGTGACTTAGATAAATGTTGTTACAGTGAGCAACATCGTTCAATAGTCTTACTCCTATTTAAGTATGACAGACTGCGTAAAGATCAAGACTCTTAAATGTAAGTGGGTTTGTAAGTTGTAATACTAAGTATTGTACAGCAACTTCTCGAGTTATTTCACAGAAAGAAACCTGAACCAAAAAGAACGGAGAATCTCGTTAATTTAATAATAAATTTATTTATTATATTATTTATTAAATAAGGAAAATGGGCCTTTTTCTTACAAGGACAAGAAAAATAAATCTTATACGTTAAAAGTGAATCATGTCTTATTATACCTTATAAGGTCTGAGTAAGTTATTAATCATTTTAGTACATAAGGGATGTTTGATAGATAAGATTATGCAATATATAATTTGTAACAAATAACAAATAAAGTCATTATATATTATATTAATTTATTTTATCATAATTTATACGGTGTGCCAAGGGCTATAATGGATCATTCATGATCTATTAAGATTTTGTTTTGGAGAAAAAAAAATAAAAGGATAATTCTTAAAATAATAAATGGATAGATTGAATATCCTTCCATAAAAATGATTAACAGATGGACTGAGTGGTTATTTATTATAAATAAGTCATGGATGTATAATTTTTAACACTTTTTTATTAAAAAAATGAATTAATAGTTCGGTTTTTACCCGATCTATTTCTATTTTGGTCTAATTCAAAATTCATCATACGCCACCATCAATTTTCACGGTTCCTTGCAAATTTGAATTTGACAAAGATGAAAGAGCAAACTTGCTTACAGTCTTAGTTAACATCGATTTGTAAGATGGATTGAGTAGTTTACATATATTATGATTACCCACCATCAATTTTCACGGTTCCTTGCAAATTTGAATTTAAGAAAGATGGAAGAGCAAACTTGCTTACATGATTAGTAAACATCGATTTGTAAGATGGATTGAGTAGTTTACATATATTATGATTTGAATTTTCTGGTACATTCAAGGTTTTCTTTATTATGATAATTTTGCCTACCCATAAGGGCTCATCTTAATTAATCATAAGTCAAACATTGGAAAACCCAAAAAAAAAAAAGAAAAAGAAAATGCTACTGCCGTCTGCCAACACTTTTATTTTGTCCCATGCGAAAAATAAGAAGGCTCATTAATTCCATACTTTTATTATTTCATACTTTTTATTTAAACTTGATTTACATATATATATATATATATATATATATATATATATATATATATATATATATTACCAATATAAAAAAATATTATCCAGACATTTAATTATATATTATTTTATTAGTATTAGTATCTGATTCAATCTCCCATGTTTTCAAAAATCTTATAAATATAAATATATAATTAAATTGTCAGTACATAAAAAATCAATCTCTTGACTTTCCCTTGAAATAAGATAATTAATTTCTATATATTGATAATATAAAATATTATACTGTTAATCAATAACAATATATCATATTAAGATGATTAATGATAACAACTGGTTATAATAGTGGATAATTATTTTTTATAATTTCTTATTTTAAAAAATTCTATTAATTAATATTATAACATTATTTCATACTTTCCGTACATACAAATTAAATTCACAGGAATATTGCAGACTGCAGTTCAGATTTAATAACCACGGTGCGTATCTTCTGAAATCTGCCAATATAGTTTAAATATTGTAAGAAAGTGGTGTTTCAATATTTTAACAAACTGTATTAATCAATGCCCGAGAGTAATATTGATTAATGGCAAGCAAATAAAGAGATGCAAAGAAATTGGAGAAGCTGCCTTCCTAATCCGAAACGTGAAGCAGTTTACGCGGCTCTTCATGATTGGCTTATGCTTCCAGTATGCTTTCCGATTGCTAGGTATCAGACTCAAGGTCTAGAGTGAAAGAAACTTGCTTAAGCTTAACAGAGAGGAAAAAGTCAATAGAAATTGAAATTTATGGTAAATTTTATACGTGACATGATATTATTTTTATAATCTATATACTTATAATGGTAAATATTATATGTGACATGATATTATTTTTGTAATCCATATGTTTTAAATTTTAAATTATACTTTAAATAATTTATATGTTATCATATGTTGGATTCATTATGAAAATGAGACTATAGTATTGTTACTCTAGAGAGAAGTGTGCTAAAAAATGAAGAACGAATTCTGATTATGCAAATTCATTGTTTATCTATACATACAGCAATGATTAGCTTTCAATCAATAATTAAGCTCATGGTTAACAACCTGACTACCGCTAATAACAAACAGAAAACTGACTCAGTAACAAACTCTAACTCTCCTAACTAACAGACTTTTGATTATTACTCTTTTCACCGATGCTGCTTATAATATTATATAATTAAGGTTCTAATTTCTTCATGCAAATTTTCTTCTTTGAAAAGCCAAAAAAAAATCTACTTTCTGGCTGGCTTCCCTTCACCCCGTGAATATAAAATGCGTGTCTCTAATACTGATTATTCCTCCCCTCAAGCCATGCCACGGATCATAAAAATTTTGCGAGGCCGCCGAGGCGAGGCAAGCGATAAAACTTGGTTATAAAAGTCCATCTTATAGACACAAAAGTGTTCCTTTGTCATTATGCTTAATTGAAAGAGGATATTACCCATCTTTTAATTTATTTTTTGGAATCAAACTGCTCGTATTAATTGCTTTGTAATGTGGATATCCTAGTCATCATATACTTTGCCGATCGCGAGAAGCAAGGCATATTTTGATCCTACTATGGTTTCATTTATAATATCAAATTTAATATCATTAATATACACTATTATGTTGCTAGTACTGAGGAGTTTGGATATTTTAGTATATATAATATCATAAATTTATAGCTCATTTTCAAAATACCGATATATATATTACGTTCCAATGATGGATATCAAACGTTAATTTCGTGTTAAATAGAATATATAATTTCACACAAATATTTAATTGGTTCAAGTAATTCAATATTTCTTCCTTTTAAGGAAAGTTTTATATTTGAGTTCAGCAAATAAAAAAAAATTTAACGCTTCAAAAATTTTTTTTACCTTGTACCTTAATCTGGCTTGAATTAAATTAGTTGCAATCACATAAATTCCAAATAATAATAATTTAGATTAAAAAATATGTAATAAAGTTTTATTCGTTACCCAAAAAAAAAAAAAAAGAAAAGAAGTTTCATCATATAAGACGCCGGTATGCAACATTCTTTGAGGTGAAGCAAATAATTAGCATCCTGTAGTTATGGCATTCAATGTCAAGCATCTCCTTAGTACATTATTGATTCTAAGCTTGCCTATTATCGAAGCTGCGGCAAATCGGTAATATTCAACAACGGCATTTACACATCTCTCAACCGGACTAGTTTCCCGGAAGGTTTTATTTTTGGGACAGCATCATCTGCCTTACCAGGTATCCCAAAATTTTGATTAATTTTCTTGTTTTGATATGATGTCATTCATATATAAAGAACAATTAAAAGTTTTAGCTGTCTAATTCTCTTATCTTTCATTCTCTCCGTAATAATCCAAGCGTAAGTGGTATCAGAGCCTAAATCGCGGGAGAGGTATAAGTATTTGGTGTTACTTGACGATACAAGTTTTTTCTATTTGTTGCCATTACTGTCAATTTATTTTTGTCTTAAAGTTCTGTTATTTAGCTTTCTGAGCAAGTTATAGCTATAAGTCTGAATCAGAGTCAAGTGTAGCAGTGAGAGCTGTGTATACGTTGGTCAGCCCAAATAGTGGTCCCGCAGTAAGGCCCAGAGGTGAGGCAGTGAGTCCGTTGGTCAGCTTGGGTGGTCCCGTAACATAAAACTCTGGTAAGATTCATGGCTAGACTTCTTAGAACATTAAGTAACTTAAACTTAGAAAGAAATAATGAGATAGTAGTTAGAACAAATAATGAAGAAGCTTCATCTAGTAGCAGTACTAATAATAATCCCTCATCAGAATTACAAATAGCTAAAATAGAAGAACGATTACATAGTTGGTCTATACCAATAATAAGAAAAAATGAAATATATAAAAGCCAATATTTTTGGCAACAACGAGATGAAGAGATACATATGTTAGAATATAGTTACCCAGGAACTAGTAATAACAATATCATAAATATTTTAGAAGATGAAAAGCTTAGAGAACATAAAGAAAATGGTTTTAACTTTATACATATTGGACTAATACAAGTAGCAGCAAAACCAAACTTTAAAATAGAGGTAAACACTCCTATATTAATAATCTTAAGAGATATAAGATTCAAAAAGTTTGAAGACTCGTTAATAGCTACCCTAGAAAGTAATTGTCATGATGGTCTAGTTTTCTTTAATTGTTATCCAAACTTTGCAATGAACATAAATAATGATTATACTCCAGAAGCTATAAAATTATATGTAAAAACCCCTGATGATATAATAGATGAAAAATATGATCCATTTCAGATAATATATAGAATATATTATAAGATTACAAAGATAGATGATAATTTCAGAGCTTTAAAACAATCTCCTAAAAATGAAACTATATTAGTCCAAGCTAATCTAAGAAAAACAACCGTACAAGTCCCTAAAAAGCTTAAACATTCAGAAGTCATAAAGAATATTCCGGAAGAATGGTTATTAGAAGATATCGTTGAACCAAATAAAATAGAAAATACCCAAGTAAGAGAAATAATTCAAGAAGGAAACAATATCAGGCTTAGGATGAACCGATCACAATCAGTAAGAGTAAGAGAACATCAGATAATTAGACCAGAAACTTCTAGAAACTCAATAGATAACTCAACTATTAATATTGATTTAGTAGGAATAAATAATAACAGAGCTAGAGTTACAACGCCAGTTGATGAAGATACCCAATATTCTCCAACAGCTTCACAAATATTAAATACTTTAACTATAAAAGAACCCTTTTAGATAGATAAAGCATGGATAAGAGAAGATTTTGAAGCAGAATATAATAAAGATATTAGAGAATGGTTTTTTAAAACTTTTAGTAAATCCGAAACAGAAGATATTAGAAAAACATTTTATGATTATTTAGAAGAACATGAAATTAATTTATATTTCTTTGATTGGCTAAAACATATCTATAAGAATGATGAAATAAAAGAATTCTGTCCTTTAGTAAAAATAACGACAGCTTGGGAAACAATTAATGGAGAAATAATAGAATCAGAATATCCTCCAAAAGAAAATATAAAAGTAAAACTATCAGAGAATACTAAAATAGAAATGGCAAAATACAAGGATATTACTACTGAAACAGGAAACGTAGCAAAAAAGGATATAAGAAAAATTCATCAACAATTAAATTATACTAATACAATATTAAATATAATGGGTAATCAATTAAAAAGAATTGAAGAAAAAGCTGAACAAAGTAGTACTAGTACTAGTATAATGAAGAATAATATAATTCCAAGACCAATAGAAACTCCTATATATAAAATAGAAAGTAAATCAGGAATATTATTAAAATCTAAAAGATTAGAATCTGATATAGAAGAGATAAAAGAAAAATTAAAAAACCTAAATCTTAAAAAAGAGATAAATACCCTAGAAGTAATGAGATTAACAGCTCATAATGGATAAGCCCAGCTAAAAACTAGAAATTATTATCCTAGACCCACACCAGCTGATATAGGATATGAAGAGAGAGGTATGCAATATCAAAATACGTATTCAAGCGGAAATATAGAAGAATGGAATATAGATGGAATAAGTGAACAAGCAGTCTTAGATGCAACGTGTCAAATGGCTATGTTTGCCACTGCATTAAAATCAAATGGCCTATCAGATAAAGAAGCGGCTATAATAATAATACATGGATTTACAGAACAATTAAAAGGTTGGTGGGATAATTTCTTAACAAGCCCAGATAAAGAATTAATACTAAATAATGTTAAACAGGAAGGAGCAGAAATAATACAAGATGCAACAACAACTTTATTAGTATTTATAATTAACAATTTTATAGGAGATCCTAGTGTTTTTAGAGAACGAGTAGGAACTCAATTACTAAACTTAAGATGTCCAACAATGTCTGATTATAGATGGTATAAGGATATATTTATGTCTAAAGTAATGATGAGAGGTGATGCTAATAATGCATTTTGGAAAGAAAGATTTGTAGCAGCTTTACCTAGTTTGTTTGCAGAAAAAGTTATACAAAAATTACAATATCATTTTGGAAATCAAATCCCATATGAAGCCTTAACCTTTGGTCAAATACATAATATTGTGATAGAAACAGGAATAGAAATATGTATTGATATGAAATTACAAAATAAGATTAAAAAAGAAAAAATGACAAATAAAAGAAAACTAGGAACGTTATGTTATCAGTATGGTTTAGACCCCATAAGAGCCCGTAGCAAACAACATAAAAAACAAGTTAAGAAATTACATAAATATGTATCTAAATATACAAAACCTAATAATTCTAGAAAAAATTATCAAAGGAAAAATATACAACAAACTCCACCAGTTTATTATAATAAACCCTATAATAAAAATAAGAAAAAATACGAGAAGAATGTTAAGAGAGAAAATGTGTGCTGGAAGTGTGGAAAACCAGGACACTATGCTAAAAATTGCAGAGTACAACAAAAGATAAATGAATTAACTAATGAAGAATTGAAACAAACATTACTAAGAATATTTATTAATTCTGAATCTAAACCAGAATCTGAAGAAGAATTTATAAGTGAAGAAGATGCTGAAGATAATGAAATACTCCAACTAGATAATAAATCTTCAGAAGAATCAGAAGTAGCTGATGAAGAAGAAAATTATTGTTTAGGACCAGGTTTATGTAATTGTGAAAACTGTACAGAGAAAACGCTAAATGTTTTAACTAGTGATCAAACATTTACCTTAATATCAATAATAGATAAATTAGAAGATTCACCATTAAAAGAAGAATTTCTACAACAATTAAATTCGTTAATCTCTAAAGAAGAAAATCAGAGAAAAGAAATACGACCCACAGAAATGAAAGATGTTTATAATAGATTTAAAGTGCCTAAAGAAAGTATAACTGAAATTAAAAATCTTAAGCAAGAAATCTCATAAATAAAAGAACAAACTATTACTTTGGAATATAGGTTATTGAAATTAGAAGGAGAAAAAATAATTCATACTCAGAAATCAAAAGCCGTAATTATAAAGGAACCAGAAGCAGAAGAAAGCTTTACCCTCTTTATTAATATATTAAGCTTAATAACAATGCATAAATGGTGGACAAGATAACCTTGGTTGTTAAAAATGAAAGATTTGAATTAGTAGCTTTAGTAGATTTAGGAGCTGATATAAATGCAATACAAGAAGGTGTAATACCAACTAAATATTATAAAAAATCAAATGAAAAAGTAGCAGAAGCTAGTGGAACAGGATTAAAAATTCAATATAAGCTTTCCAATGCTAAGATTTGTAAAAATAAAGTATGTTTTAGAACATCTTTCGTATTGGTAAAAAATATTGTAAATACAATAATACTAGGAACCCCTTTTATATGTTTATTATATCCATTTTGGACAACAGAAAAAGGAGTACAAACTCATGTTATACCAGAAACCCCAGTTCTTTTTGAATTCTTAAAACCACCTAGAACTAAGAGCTAAATATGTTACAAAAAGCCTCCATATCAACAGAAGAATTTAGAACAAAAGCATAAACAAATTAATTTATTGAATAGAGAAATTTATTACAAAAAGGTAGAAGAACAAATAGAAAATCCTAAAATACAAAACATGATAAAAGAATTTGAAAAAAGGATAGAAAAAGAAATTTGTGATACCAATCCAATGGCTTTTCACCACAGGAAAATCCATGAAATATCTTTACCATATGAAGAAGGATTTAAAGAGTCAGATATACCAACAAAAGCTAGACCGATACAAATGAATGAAGAATATTTAAAATATTGTAAAAAAGTAATACAAGAATATTTAGAAAAAGGATTGATAAGACCGTCCAAATCACCCTGGAGTTGTTCAGGATTTTATGTTATGAAAGCATCAGAAATAGAAAGAGGAGCCCCTAGATTAGTAATTAATTATAAACCTTTGAATAAAGTCTTAAGATGGATAAGGTATCCATTACCAAATAAGCAAGATCTAATTAAAAGATTATATAAAGCTAATATCTTTTTCAAGTTTGATAAGAAATCTGGATATTATCAGATCTCTGTAAAAGAAGATGATAGATATAAAACAGCTTTTGTAGTACCTTTTGGTCATTATGAATGGAATGTAATGCCTCAAGGACTTAAGAACGCCCCAAGTGAATTTCAGAAAATAATGAATAATATCTTGAATCCATATATGGAATTTTCTATTGTTTATTTAGATGATGTATTAATATTCTCTAAAGGAATTAATTAGCATAAAGAACATTTAAATAAATTTATCCAAATAATAAAAGAAAATGGATTAGTCATATCAGCCAAGAAAATGAAGATATTCCAAATTAAAGTAAAATTCTTAGGATATGAAATATATCAAGGAGCTTTTACACCAATTAAAAGATCAATAGAATTTACAGACAAATTTCAAAATGAAATAAAAGATAAAAAACAATTACAAAGATTCTTAGGATGTCTAAATTATGTAGCAGACTTCATTCCTAATATCAGAACTATTTGTGCCCCTCTGTACAAGCGCCTTAGAAAAAGTCCCCCTCCATGGGATGATGAAATGAGTCAAGTTGTCATAAAATTTAAGGGCATTGTCAAGAGTCTTCCTTGTTTAGGAATACCAAACCCTGTAGCAACTTTAATAGTTGAAATAGATGCTTCTGATCTAGGTTATGGAGGAATTCTTAAGCAAATTCTTCCAGAATCTATAAAAGAACAAGCCGTCAAATATCATTCAGGTATTTGGCATCCAGCTCAGCAGAAATATTCAACAATTAAAAAAGAGATTTTATCTATAGTACTATATATTATAAAATTTCAAGATGATTTATTTAATAAAATTTTTTTAGTACTAACTGATTGCAAAGCAGCCCCTCATGTTTTACAAAATGATGTTAAAAACCTTGTTTCAAAACATATCTTTGCTAGATGGCAAGCTATTTTGTCTTGTTTTGATTTTGAAATAGTACACATAAAAGGAGATAAGAATGCTCTTCCAGATTTTCTTACGAGAGAATTCTTGCAGGGCTCTGCCCAGAATGAGCCAGAGTCCAAACACGAGAGATAATTATGGTCCCCCACGGAACCATAAAAAGGAATCTGTACCAGCTTCATCATCAAAACCTTTGATTATGTCACAGGTTGTTAAAAGCTCAATGATATCAAACAGTAAAAGTAATATTGATAAAAGCTCTACTGATATATGTTCTCAAAAATATTCAACACCTCAACCAGTTACCCCTTCTCAATTATTCCTTACCAAGCCCATATATCAAGACTATCCCTATATTGAAAAACCAAATTCACTACCTGTAATAGCCATTGAGAGAAAGTGGTTTACCCTAGATAGAAAAACCATGTATAAAAATATATTTCCTAAACCCTTCCATTATCCACCAGTTCACCTTCAAAAAACCCACAAGTTTTATGAATATATTCTACTTGATACTGACTCAGTTGAAATAACCCATGTAATTGATAAAAAAAGACTCTAGTAAGATTTCCCATTCCAAACTTAAGATTATTAAGATCCTAACTTTAAAAGATTGGAGGCAACCCCTTTATCAGATGGTTCTTTTAGTTCAAAAAGGGAATCTCTTTACAATTCCCTAAATGGTTTCTCAGATGGTTTTTGGATTTCGATCCAATTCTAGCCATATTTCCAAAAGAAGTAGCAGTGAGTTATGAATATTGGAAGGCCAAGACCTCATTTATACCAGAAATGAAGATGATCTCATTTATTGCATGTTTAGGGATAATATGGATAATGCAATGGGATTATAATTCAGTAAAAATGGAAGAAGATAGCAGCATTCAGTATCTTGTAAAAATTATTAAAGTCCGATGATGGGGAAACTTTGATCTTAATTTAATCAGTAAAAAGGCTATTGACACATGGATAGCCATATCACATGAAAAAAGAACCTCTTCCTCCTCTATCTCTCCTAGCACTTCAAAAATCAGTGACAGCAAAAAAGAATCCCAGTTTTTAGCTCAAAAGAGACAGCTAATGGCAGCCTTAGTCACAGCCACGTTAGAAGAAGAAATTCAAGAACATATTAAAGCCATGTCAACCAAACCAGAAGAAGACGAAGAAGTCAGTTCAAGCCTGGGTCATTATTTTGAAGACACTGAAGACCAGTACAACCTTTAAAAAAGTTTCAGGATAAGAATCTCTAAAAGTAAATGTCGACAGCATCTCCTAACAGTAAAAGCAGAAAACAACAAACCTACAATCATTTCAAGCTTTGAAGTAAAACAAAAACAATCCGCAAAAGTCAGAAAGTCTAAAGATTGCTTTGATATAAAGATAAAGACATCATAATTGTGATAGCTCCATTATTGGTGTAATAGTAGCAGGGTTAGGTGAAATAGGAAATAGAATCCCTCTATAAAAGCCAATTCTCATAGAAGAAGAGATATAGCAAAGAATCATCGAAAAGAAAAATCTCTAAGCTTTAAGTCTAAGTGATAGTTTACACTACCCTCATTCCCAAACAATCTTTGTATTCTCTTTACGAGCTTTGGAAGCATTCAATAAAGTGTTGAAGCTTATCAGCATATTTTCTTCTATTGAGTATAAGATCAACAAAATTAAAGAACAATTAAAAGTTTTAGCTGTCTAATTCCCCTATCTTTCATTCTCTCTGTAACGCTCGGGGATTGCGAAGTCGGGGAGTGATCGCCGGTGCAAGGAGGTACGGACAAGGAGCGGCTCCTGGCAGACTTCGAAAGCGGAGGGGTACATGAATGAACCGATTACACACCCGAATGAGAGGGATCCTGAGACTGTATAGGTATGGGACTATACAGTTAAGGAGGGCTTATATGAATTGATTTGTACTACCTATACCAACAAGATGCATCTTCTTTTCGGTAGCCCAAATTGAAAGAACTCCACAGTTAAGCGTGCTTGACTTGGAGCAATTTTGGGATGGGTGACCTCCTGGGAAGTTTTCCTAGAAAGCGTACGAGTGAGGACAAAGCATGCTGAAAAGACCCGTGTTGGTTTGTGGGGACAGTCGTCAATCCATAAAGCAGCAGGGGATGTTACACTCTCCGTAACGATCCAAGCGCAAGTGGTATTAGAGCCTAAATCGCGGGAGAGGTATAGGTATCTGGTGTTACTTTGACGATCCAAGTTTTTTCTATTTGTTGCCATTACTGTCAATTTATTTCTGTTTCTTTTTTATCTAGAAATATATACATATTATATAATCGATCTAATAAAACCTGATTTCCTGGAAAAGGTTCTTCTTCAAATAGTTTTATAGTATCTAAAACTTGTTTTTGATGTTTTCTTATACGAAATAAAGCATATCTACAAACATAAGCTGAAAGCATTTTATCCTCTGCTTAAAACTTCTAAAAAGGGATCATAAGTACTTAAAAGTTGTAAAATTCTAGATAGTTCAAGATATAATTCTTGTAATAGGTTTAAATCTTTATTTTCTTCTATTGAGTATAAGATCAACAAAATTAAAGAACAATTAAAAGTTTTAGCTGTCTAATTCCCCTATCTTTCATTCTCTCTCTCTCTCTCTGTATATATATATATATATATATATATATATATATATATGTATGTATGTATTTGATGGTATCACGGTATATATTTATGCACAATTTCAGTATGAAGGTGCAATAGATGTTGGCGGCAGAGGACCGAGTATATAGGATGCTTTCTCTCAATTATCCAGGTCTTCATTCTCTGTTTGTAGTAATTGCAATGTCCGTAGACAATATTGTACTAAATGTTCTATTTTTTGCATTAAGACGCTTTAGTTCAATTCTAATATTGATGATTGGCAAGCTTAGAAGCAGTATATATTCAGAATATTGGTATGATAGTTAGATTGGTTAATTAGAGTAGTTATTAATTGATTTCACTTATAGCTTATATAAGACTTTATCTTCTTATATTATTTCAATCTTTTTATCATTTAGTAGAATTCACTTTTCAGTTCTTTCAATTATATTATTATTTTCTCTTTTTTTTTTATCACCATAAGTTTTAATATGGTATCAGAGCCTCTTCACCCTTCTTAAGCTTTTGCTGCATCTTTTTTTCTTGTTATTTTCCATTTTCTTTCCTTTTCTCACCTACCAAACACCCTCACCTTCATTTTCTCACTTCTCTCTCCACATATCTCTGCCATGTGATCGTTCAAAACATCTCAGATAAAATTTTTCTTCCAAACCCCTCCATTACTTTCCTTTCTTTGGTTCATATTTGCGAATAACTCCTTCATTTTCTTCATTTTTCAAAATTATAAAATCACAAAATCACCATGGTTCTTCATGTCTGTGAGTGTTTAGTCTTCACCAGGATTCTTGTCATGACCCAACATGGGCCATGACTAGCACATAGGGAACAAGGTATTCCGCAAGTCTCAACATGCAAGCTTTTATAGAAAAACGGGCAGAGTTTTCCTTTGTTTTCAGGACATGCCTAAATTTAGAAATATAACATGTGTGAAAACAAGATAAAAATACAGAATCAAGCTTTAAGTGTTATCAGAATGTGCCCCCAACAACGAATCAACCAACACAATATATATATATATATATATATATCAATCCAAATTCTAATATATAATCTAAATCGAACACTATCCTAAAGTCAAAAGGAAGTTAAGAAAATTTTCAAACTAGTTTCAATTGAAAATTCATAACCAAAATGTATATGTCCAACGATATCTAGAATTGTAGCCCAAACATAAATCCAAGTTAAGGTTACAATTCTTTTCCATAGTATAATTTATATAACTAAGTCTTGAATCTCAAACATAAACATCAACATCAATAGAAACCTAATCTAAGGACCCTGTTTGTGACATATGGAGCATTAAAACAATTTTAACATGCTAAAACTTAAAAAAAAAAAGAAAAAGGTTCCATTATGCCAAGAGGCTTTCTCAGGAATGCTCACCAACTTAGACAATTAGTTGCTAAGGAGCCACGAGATTGGAACCTAGAATTGCACTTGTATTTGGAGAAGAGAAGGAAACAACGGATCAGAGTGAGTTTTGCAACCTAATGGTAGACATGATGTCTATAACTCGCACGAGACAATATATAATCCAAAAGTAAAACAATACTAATTTTCTAGTTCACATAAGTTCAACAAATTCTTTTATAATGAAAAGGAATTTTGAAAACAACTAGCTTTATAAAAATTAATAGGGAATCGTCAAATTCAGGATAAACAGAAGGATTCACACTCAGACAGTCATTCCTTTGTATGATCCTGAAATAGAACAATCCTACCCATTCGAGTAGACATAGAATAGAAGGATCCACTTTAATCAAATATAGTCAAGGTGCACCAAGACTAATGCATACTATCGTTAGCTACAGATCTTGTCAGAGATCTTCTCCAAAACATATAATTATTTTATACATATTATATTCAACCGGCTCTATATGTATTTGCAAAATGGGCCATCTTTACTATCCATAAATTATTTCTCAAATCCATACCAAGGTTCGATAGCTTCAATTATTTCAAATCTATGAAATTCAGTACTTCTTTATGTAAATTTCAAATCAAGTCATATTGTCTCATGAGTAAATTTTCAATTAAACATAAGCTATATGCATCAGATTTTGTTTCATCAAATTTATACGCATAGCTAAATAATTGTTTCATAGCTTCTAATTTACAAAAATATATTTAGAACTAATTTAGCATAATTAAAAACAATTATGAACATAATGTCTACTCACAAATTGGTTCAAAAAATCGAAGATCAAATCTCAAGTGCGACCAATCCAACAGTTGATGCTCAAATGCTCTATAATCTAAGAACAAGATAAATACAATTTTAGTGAGCTAACAATATCACCAATTACATAAATTAGCCACAATTCACTAAAATTCATAATTTATAGGGTTCAAACAAACTCTAATAATATTAATCCTAAATTAACTAGGAACTAAAATAAATTAAACAGAGTAGTGAAGAAGCTTATTTATCACTTGGAAAGTAGAGTTGATGAAGAAAATCATTTCAATTCCTTTTAAAAGATTCAAGCTCTCTAATGGATGCTAGAAATAGAAAATAGAAGTACAGGAGAGAGAGAATAGTGGAAGGTGATGTAGAGGAGGAGGAGGATGATAATGGAGGTGGTGGTGATATTTTTTTTTAAGATGGAAGCTAAGAAGATGAAGAAGAATGGGAGGAAGTAAGAAGGAGAGAAAGAAAACGGGAAAAAGAAGAAGAAATGAAAAAGTGTTAGGGGAGAGTGGGTGGGGAGAAGGGGAAGAAAGAAATAAAAAGAAAGAGAGAAAACTATGGTAGTCTATATCACATAAGGTGCATGGTGATCCGATCAATTGAAAATTTTTTTTCTAGTTATAACAATTCTATTTCCGGCTACTGCTCTACCTCAAGCCATTTGCTTGTGTTTCTAGCTCTAGTTCTTTTCTGATCTTCCCTAGTTTGCTGACCTGGTCCTTTCTCCACCAATTCGCGGTTCAGATCTAGCTCGACGTGGTTCGTCTTTCTCCGATGAGATCTCTATTTGTATGCTCTGATCTGCTTCTATTTTTGTTCATGGCTTTCTGGTTGGTTCTTCTCCAATGAGTTTTCTTTATTATTGATCTAGTTCATCACCCCATCTTCTCTGCTTGTCAGATCTGTAGTTTTTCTGTCATCTTCTCCGGCAAGGTGTGTGCTGTTTGAGTTTTTTAGCATGTTCCACGTCACCAATTTGTTTTGCCGACTTTGTTCTTCCTTCCATGTTTCAAATCCGCCCTTGTGTTTATTTCCTTTTCGTGGTCCCAATAGTATTGCTCCAAGTTTTGGTGGTGATGATACTTATGCTCAAGTTTTGTTGGTTTAGATTCAAGATTTTTTTGGTCCAAGATTTGATAATTTCTGACTATTGGTTTGGAAGCTAGGGTTTGCATTTTCTCTGATTTTGCTTCAATTTGATACTTTCTGTAATGATTTGGTTCTGGTTATGAAAGAATCAATTCCCTATACTATCTTCATTTTGGTTTTCTGAGTTGAAATTAATTTCAAGATTAGATTGGATTCTATCGAGATGTTCTTTTGTTCTTGAAATTTGTTGTTTTCGTCCAACTGATTTGGTACTAGTTCAGTACTATTGATCTCATCATTTGGAGATATCCGTTTTGGTTCAGATTATTGAGATTTGGTTCAGTGCCTTTGAATGGCTTTGATTTGCTTCTGTCTTAGATGGTTAAGAATCGATGTTAGCTGCCCTTGATGGTTAAGCCATTTATGCTAGCTTTTGCGTGCCCTTTAGGTGGTTAAGCATTGGTTTGCTTCTGCCATGGATGGTTAAGAGTGATGATTGACTTCTATCTATTGTGGTTAAGCATTGATATTCTTTTCGTGTTTGGATTGTGATTGCTTCTGTCAAGTGGTCAAGAATTGATTGTAGCTTCTGCTTAGTATTTAAGCTTCTAATGATATGGTATTTCTTCTGGCATAAGCGCAATGGAGACATCAAATTGGGACTATGCACCATGGCCATTGCTTGATGACTTCGATGATTTCTTCAGGGGCGAGTGCCATGGAGACGTTGAATTAGAAATAGTTACCACCACCATTGCCTTCATGTTACATTCTTTGTTTGATTTAATTTCATTGTATTTTTTCTCCTTTTCAGTTGTATTGTACATTCATCTCAAGCTGGAGATGCTAAAATATGCATGCTCTAGCATGCAGAGGACTATTCGGAATATTGCTATATTAGTTAAATTGGTTGGTTAGAATAGTTATTAGTTGGTTTCACTTGTGGTCTGTATAAGGCTTTATCTTCTCATATTATTTCGACCTTTCAATCATTCAGTAAAATTCACTTTTCAATTCTCTCAATTATTATTCTCTTTTTTTTTTATCACCATGAACTTCAACAGTATAGTTGATCTTTAGTTCAATTCTAATATACCACTCTTACATATTCTGCCCAATAAATGATAGGTAAGATAGATGACAGAAGTAATGGAGATGTTGCCATTGATGAATATCATCGATATAAGGTGCAATACTAATGACTAACTCACATTATCTAGGTTCCTTGTAATATAATAATTGAAGCACAAAGTTATTAAGCACACTTGAGATTCTTCTGAAAACATCATCATTGATAATGATAATGCAGGGATATGTTTAGATCAGGAAGGATATAAACATGGATGCTTATCGATTCTCCATTTCTTGGTCCGGAATATTACCAAGTAAGAAACAAGAAACTACATAACTTAATTTTGCATTAATAATAATGATATTTAGATATTTAAAAGTGAATTGCCATTTGACACCCATCAAATTCAAGACAGAAGAAGAGATTGATGAGTGTGAACAAGAATCTTATCTAATGGTAAGAGGATGGATATCTAAATACAACACCTAGATACTTTTAAATATCTAAATGACAGTATTGAACTTTGCACATTACTTAAGGTGTTTCTTAACCATTACAATAAACATTTCTTGTGTAACTTATTATTAATTTAATTTCGGAGGGAAAGCTTAGTGGGGTGTGAACAAGGAAGGAATAAACTATTACAATAACCTCATCAATGAGGTGCGAGCCAAAGGTGATCATGTATATGTTGTTAAAATATTTAACTTTTTAATATATGTTATTTAGGTTTAACTAATTTAGGCCAAATTATGTAATTATAATTCCTTGCATTGGTATCGCAATACAGGTCCCCAACCATTTATGACTACTTCTGATTGGGATCTTCTTCAAGCCCTAGAATACGAATATGGTGGCTTTTTAAGCACTAATATAGTGTAATCTACATTTCTTTTACTACCTAATAATCAAAATATAGGTCAATATGCTTTGAATATTAACTTCTTCTTTTTTGGATCATTATTTAGGAATGATTTTCGAGACTATGCTGAGCTTTGTTTTAAGGAATTTGGAGGCAAGGTGAAGCATTAGATTACTTTAAATCAGCCATCGACCTTCAGTATACATGGCTATGCGGATGGAATTTTACCACCAGGACGGTGTTCATCATGGCAAAATCTAAATTGCACTGGCGGAGATTCAGCCACCGAACCTTATATAGTGTCCCACCATAAGTTACTAGCTCAAGCTGCCGCTGTCAATATCTACAAGACTAAAAGTATCAGGTTTTATTGTATTTTCATTTACTAATATTGTTTGTAAATTAAAAGTAGACATCTTGATGGACATTACCTATGGAAAAAAAGGAGACAATTTTGGGGATCCATCACTACCAATTATTTTTTTCCTCTTTCACTCTCTATGATGCCTACCAAAAATATTTTACTTTTTGATATACAAATAACATTATTTATGAATATATGAAAATTCAATTCACAAAGTGAATGGATTTATTAAATTGATTAGGAGTCATATTGAGACCAAATTAAAGCTTTTCTCTCCTTTGTATGCGTATAGGCAGCTCAAAAGGGCTGGATAGGGATATCACTACTGAGTCACTGGATGGTGCCACTCTATGATACAGAATTGGATCACCATGCTGCACAGAGACCCCTTGATTTCATGCTTGGATGGTATAAATGCTTTAATTTGTGAACCTAAAATCTTTTGTGAAAAGTACGACCATATGAGTTTATGACATATATTAGGAGTGTTGTAGCTTATTTTGCCATGTGAATGCATTGCATTGCAACACACGAGCTGAATCTAACTAATAAGAATGTATTGGCATATTGCAGGTTTATGGATCCATTGACAATAGGAGATTACCCAAGTTCCATGGGGCCTCTGGTGGGAAGCCGGTTACCAAAGTTCTCAACTCATCAATCAAGGCTTGTCAGAGGGTCCTTTGATTTTATTGGATTAAACTACTACGCTTCCTATTATGCTACCGATGCATCTCAATTGCGTGATGCCAGGCCTAGCTACCTCGCGGATGCTCTAGTAAATCTTACACGTAAGTTCATTTTTGTGGATCTTATTAATAGAATAAATTTTAATATGCATAATCGAGAGAATTACCAAATCTGAAATAAACAATACTTACTAATTCAATTCCATTTAATTTGCTTTTGAAGAAAGATAAACCTATGCATATAGTTGATGAGTCTGTGATATTTGTTGCTAAATATTGAAGCAATTAGATGTATTTTGTTCTGATAGATGTTCCTATCTATTCAAAGGTATGTACATATATGCATTTGCAATTACACGTATCAATGCTTGATTTCAAGTGGCTTTCTGGCTTGATGAAGAAAAGTAAATACCTATAAATTCACACGTTCCTTTAGATTGGTTGTCTATTTATTCAAAAGGAATTCGAGAATTGTTGCTCTGTATTAAAACAAAGTACAACAACCCTCTGATCTACATACCTGAAAATGGTATTATAAACCAACTAAATTTACTCAATCTAATCATATGAAATATTCAACTTATAAAGAATCACCCACTGTTTCAAAATTAACTGAGTTTTAAATACTTGTTTCCCTATATTTGTGGAAAACAATAAATTTTTACAGGTATAGATGAGCACAATGATCCAACACTCTCACTTGAGGAAGCCCTTGCAGATATAACCAGAATTGATTACTATTATAATGATCTCTGCTACCTTCAAGCAGCAATAAGGGAAGTGCTATCATCTCGGCTAAACAGGTCTTTTATAACCAATTTATTGTATATTAGTTTAACGAAAATATTGTTTTAACATGCAAAAGGAGGTGTCAAATTGTGACACTATTCCATCACTATGGGATGTGATAGTGACTCCCATTATCTTTATTCATTCATCACATCCAATAGTAATAAATTAAAATGGGTGTGCAAATTGGCTACCTACTCTTAGCTATTGGGATATCATTGCTCCATATTTAATGTATTCCTAACTTTGCTGGTTCTGTTTTTACTAGGGATGGCGTGAATGTAAAAGGATATTTTGCATGGTCATTAATTGATAACTTCGAATGGACTCATGGCTACACTGTGAGGTTCGGAATGTACTTTGTAGATTACAAAAATGGTCTCAAAAGACATCCAAAACTATCGGCCATTTGGTCTAAGAATTTCCTACCAAAAGAATACTTAGATATGGTGATTCATGCTGAGAACTTTATTAGTCATGTTCATGTGTGATCATTAGATCAACATGATTGCAGTGGGCAATATGGTTCAATAGTTATCCTTCTATTTAAGTCCGATGCATTGTATAAAGATCAGGACTAAGTGGGGTTTGTAATTAAAGTGTAGTGCTGTAAGTATTATTGTATTGTAATTTATTGAGTTCTTTCAAAGAAAGAAACCCTGTACCAAAAAAGAACAAAGAATCTCGTTATGCACTTATCTGGTGAACCACTCAGGAAACCGATTTTACACAAACCCACCATCAAACAAGATGAAATAAAAGTTACTGCCATCATATCGGCTATTACCAACACAAACACCTAAAATTTGAGAAAGTAACAGACCAACAGCACCCAAAAAAGGCAGCAAATTAGACACAACACGCATGGAAACAACATTCCAAAGCAAGAAAACTGATGCCATCAGAAAGCAGCAGATCACAGCATCCAGCTGTCATCCATTCGAAACACACTGCATCAGATATATAGCACAACAGCAGCATCATGGCAGAGGTGCTAATGCTAAGAATCAAAACTTCATGACAGATGACCAGTAACAAGTGTCTGGTCCGAAATTATGGATCCAAACTATAAGCCTGAAGTAAATCATATACTGCATGCATTAAATCAATTGTTTAATCCTGCGAGCCATCTCAATTTTCTCAAGGACAAGAGATTTGAACATAATGAAGGAATTTCATATATATCAAATCATATAAATAATAGATGAAATCCCTATATCCCAAAGACTAATTTAATCTTGAATATGACATGTTTAACAACAATCAAAAGATTGGATTAGAGTTACCTGGAAAGGTTGAGAAAAAAGACAACAGATTTATAAACATCTCCTAACCTGACATCAAAAATTCAAATACAAGGGATCAGAGAGAAATCCATTTGAGAATATCAAGAGACTTACTCCTCTTATTCTATAATAGGTTTTTTGTATCATTGTATCAATGGCGCAACCAAGCACCCTATATATTGATTAAGAGGAAGGTCTCTCCTTATGTCAGAAAAGTGTTGGGCTAAGCCACCAATCATAGCAAAGCCCGCATACAAGGACCCATAAACATACGCATAATAAACAGTGCTCAACAATAATTAACCTAATAGCAACAATGATCACAAATTATTCGGCTTAAATAATAAACTCTAATTGTTTGTCGTCAAATTAATTTGGGTTCAAAATTAAACTCAATATTGATTTATGTTAGTCCACAAAATTATTTCAACAATCTCCTACTTGGATAACATAAATCAAAATATTATAAAATAATACCCAAATTAATTTACAAGAGTAACAAAATGTCAAAACCAAATAAGCACTTCCAAACATATGGTCCATAATGGGATAATAAATATCTCACCAATGCAAAAAATCATACTCGAAGGAGTACTGACATCATACATGCAAGATGCTTATTTCCTGGTGACCCAATATAATGTAGTATATGGGTAAATGGGAATGCACAACAAAATTATACATCAGTATATGATTAAAATCAATTCCCAACAAAATGGTCTAGCATCCGCCCAAGATGCTAAATAAGATCTAACAGATCTCAGCACAATAACAAAATGAGACTTGGTCCAAAATATCTCATAATATGCTATATTAATATAAGAGTATGTACAATACCATCACCAACAATAAATAGTAACAACACAATGGTTATGGTAACATCATCAATAGCAGCAACAACAATAATAAAATATGACAGCATAAGCATCCAGCCAAGATGCTCTAAGATTTAACAAAATATTTTAGGATGACAACAAATTGAAAATGTGTCCAAAATATCCTAATAATTTACTATTGTACCAATTATATCGATAATTCTGCTACACAAGTTTAAATGGCAGTAATATATATGGTTATAATAAATATACAGAACTAGCTCCTACTAACCTAAAACACCAAAAAGACCTCAATATACTCATATGGGTTATGTAACCAACAATAAACTTTAATTGCTAGCCTTTTGTTAAGGGATCAACAACAATACATTTTGTAATAACTTGAGAATAGTAGTTTATCACAACTTCCCAAATTAATCTCGAGACAATAACATAATAATATTAGTATTGCACACTTCTTCCATTAATCCAATACATCATAAACATTCGCATTAGAGGTCATAAAATTTCAAAATACTCTAATGGTACAATAAATAATAATGGAATCAGTGATAACTTTATAGTAGATTACTCAATGTAGGTTTGAACTTATTATTGTTTTCTCTAGCAACAAAGTACAAAATAGAGAGGTATAGGAGTATAGAGTCATTTTTGTTTATAACAGAACCTCACAAAATTATTTAATATACTCTGCCAAAATAATATGAGGAGATCATCAATGTCCAATTGACATTGTACAACAAATATTTCCTCTCCATCATCACAAACTAATAATCAAATGCTCATTTGAGCACAAAGCAAATTGCTAATGGAAGCATTTTAGATCTTTAAACCAACAATAAGGACATAACAAAACATAAAGTCTCTAACTCCTACTATAACAAAATTTCAACATTAATGGGAGCAACATCATGAGATAATCCAAGAGACTCAACAATGTCCTTTATATAGGTCTTACACAATATAGCGATGACAGAACAAGTAGAGAAAAAGAAAACCACGCAACAAAATATTATAATAACCATAAAATTAGTTTGGTTTTTTGACGTTCAATTAATTAGGTGATTAATCGAATTAGAGTCCTTGTATCATTGCAATCCCATCGAAGGGTCCTGGATCACAATATACAAAACTTTGCAACATGACAGAGAAAAATAATTACAATAATATAAAATTTTTAAACAATTTAATTCAAATTATTTTCTCTATCATCCAATGATTATGTCAAATAATGTCATACTGAAGGGGATGTTCATTATCTGCATAACCCAACAACATTTGGAATCCAACATAAAAATTATGTCATTCCAAATGGTGTGTCCACTATCTACATAATCCAACAATATTTGCAAAAGATTTATAAAACATTGGGTTGCTACAAAATTGCCCAACAAACAAGTAATTACTTTTAATATTATTCAGGAGCTAATGCTCATACACAATAAAATCATGCTCTTAGAGCTAGTACCTAGCGGAGATTGAAAACTCTAAAACCATGATTATCAACTCATTAAGAATTATACAATATCATAAAATCTTGAAATTTAAATTTAAATATTTCCAAGATATTAAAAGAAATAATTAAAATTTTTAAAATTTATTTTTGGCACATAACACAACACAATACTTAAATGGTATATTTTATAATCCTCAGAAAGAATTTCTCAGAATAAATGATATGATATTATCAACATAATAGTATTTATCACAATTGCTCTTAGAATGTGAGATCATAATTATGAAAAATACCTAACACAATATTTAGCTAAACTATATCAAGTTTGAGAGTATAAATTTAATAATGTGCCAAATAATACCATAATTATACACAAAATATATCTGACCTAATATAGTGAACCCATGTACCTGTCATACTCAATCATCAAGTGGGCCTCTCTTAGCAATAGTATAAAACAAGTAGGTTCATGAGTTTTTTCACTTAATCAAAATTAATATCAATATATATGTTCAAAAGAAGCACAAAATCTTTCTAATATATAGAAAAATAAATTAACTCTGAGAGTAGATAAAATATGATATGCCAATATTCACAAAATGTTGAACTTTAGATTTAAGAGTGCCCATCACCTTTTAACATTATAAAATTTGGAATCACAAAATAAATAATTCCAAAATACTGAAATAATTAAATGTTATAAAATTTATTTTCTGACATATATAAAACATGATTCAATAGCAAAATAAAATATTTCAGAATTTCTTGAGCAATAACTCTCAGAACAGTACTATACATAATTAAGAAAAAAAACTTGGTGCCCAAAAAAAATTAAATAGAATTCACTAATAATTAATATTAATATTTAATTAGAAATTAATTTGGGTTGAAGAAGGGCAGAAATTTGGGCCCAAATAAGCCTCTCACGTGCAGGAGCAAATGGGCCTTATCCGAAATGGCTCAATAAGGCCTTCTTCTTCCTTAGGCAGGTTGACCCGCAACTAGAAGGGGTTCCGCCATTAAAGCTCATTATGAGCTCAACTTTCAACATTTCTTCACGCGAAATTTGTCCAGATCAAGAGAGAATCGAGCTGCAATCAAAACCCATCAAGAATCATATGATTTCATGGCTCCTGGACAGAGAACCAACATGACGAAGAACACTCGCATTGAAGCTCAGTTTTCGTTCAGTTTCTGCTTCATTTCTCAGTGAAAATCGATGTTTTTGGTCTCTTGGGATTTTCCTTGAAAAGCTCTACAAAACCCATAAGGAGATCGAACACAAATTGGCCACGAAAGGTTCAGGGTTTTTGAACAAAGGGGACCGCGAAGGGTTAAGTGTTCATATTATTTTAATCTGATTTCTCTCTCAATATTTCACCAAATTTTGTGTTCTTCGTGTCTATAGATTCAGTTTTGAATGTTCTATAAAAGCCCTAAAGAAATTTAAATTGATTTGTCCAAAATCATATATCTGATTTTCGACCCAAAATGTAGGGTTCTTGTGGTTCTTCCTCAATTTCTCCGATGACTCAATGAAAATTAATGATCTTGGTGTCATTAGATTCGCAATTCAAAATTCTACAGAAGTCCTAAACTGATTTGATCCAAAAAGGCTCAAGATTTTTAATCCGATTTTGAATAAATTAGGACTTCACAGTAAGGATTCAAAACATAATTTTTATTTTGATTAACCTGTAATCTTACAACAAACAATTCATAGCCATAATAAGGAATTAAACTGGCTCTGATACCACTTGAAGAAATTTCATATGTATCAGATGATATAAATAACAGATAAAATCCCTATATCCTAAAGATCAATTTAATCCTGAATATAGTATGTTTAACAACAATCAGAAGATTCGATTAGAGTTACCTGGAAAGGTCGAGAAAGAAGACAACAGATTCATAAGCATCTCCTAACCTGACATAAAAAATATAAATGCAAGGGATCAGAGAGAAATCTAGTTGAGAATGTCAGGAGATTTACTCCTCTTATTCTATAATAGATTTTCTGTGTCATTGTATCAATGAGGCAATCAAACACTCTATATATTGGTTAGGAGGAGGGTCTCTCCTTATGTCAGAAAAGTACCAGGCTAAACCACCCATCATAATAAAACCCAATGACCCATAAACATATCCACAATAAACAGTACTTAATAATAATTAGCCTACTAATAACAATAATTATAAATTATTAGGCTTATATAATAAATTCTAATTATTTGATATCAAATTAATTTGAGTTTAAAATTAAACTCAATATTAATTTATGTTAGCCTATAAAATTATTTTAACACATAACTCATCACTTTAGATATTTCAGTTGGGCATCCATGCTTCCACCATAGAAAGCCTCCCATCCAAATTTCCTAAGAGAACATGCATTGAAAGATAATATGTTCTAAAGATACAATTCAACTGCAGAAGTCAGAAGGGGCTGACAGCAGCAGCAGTAGGCAAGACAGTCAGTTTGTAGGACAGACCACACCAGAAATTCTACGCGTGGCCGGGCAAGACCTTTCCATGCTAAACACGTTCGAATATCTCGCACAATATTCCTAGCAGTCAACTTCGATGCAACAAGAGAGTAGAGACAGATGATAAAAGACCATCATATCGCCGTGGAACAGCATCATCCTCATTTTGATCTAGACCATGTTATTGTGACAAATCATGGAATTCATCATACAAAATCTCCAATTGAAAGAAGTCTCTTCTCCACATAAGATGCATTGTTATTTTTATATGAGACGGAAAAATTTCGGACCACCATTAGAAACTTATTTTTAAATATTGCAATAACATTTTATTTGAACAATTATCTTAATTGATAATAAATAGTATAAATAAGAATTCTAGGTAATATAATAGATAACGAATTCATGAAATTGTATATTCTATCATTCTCCCTGATATTTTCTTACTTCTCCGTTATAATCCTTCTATATTCAATTTCGTATTCATTCCATCAACCTCCATTGCATTATGGATAATCCCATTCCACAACCAATTTTATACGAATAGCTTTGTGGAGCCAGGTCATTATTTAAAATTAATTAATGAATTATATATTCTTTATATTAATCTTGAAAAATTATCCTTTATTATTTTATTTATTTTTAAAGGGTAAATACTGGATGACATAAAAAAATTACTTTTAATTTTTAGAAAATTAGCATCAAGAGTCACTAATTTATTTTTCTGAATCAAGCTGCTCGTATTGCTTTGTACTGTGGATATCCTAATCATCATATATTTTGCCAATCTCGAGAAGCGAAGTATATTTTGACCCCTGCGATTGCTTCATTTACGAAATCAAATTTAATATTAATATATATTATCTTTAAATTTTTTTCCAATGATAAAAAAAAACGTTGATTTCGTTCTTAACGATGTAAGATATAAAATCATTAATATATCCATACTAATTAGCTTAAATTTGTGTAAGAGATGGTCTTATGAAATTGTATCAATCTCCATGATCAACAAATGGTCAGAGATTTAATCTTTATTATCTTTTATTATAATAAGAGCACTGTTTGGTGGTACGAACGGTGAGGGGACATAGTGAATATAATTATCATTCATATATTTTCATCTATTAACTTAAGTTTTTGAAAAAAAAATAGTTTCGTAACAAATAGTGCATACAAGTTTCATAATATATACCACCTAGTGGTTTAGATTGTTTGATATTTTGTTCTCTTTAATTAATGTTCTAGACTTTTTAAAACTACCTATAGCAAGAGACTTTTATCATTAGGTGGACTTTTGTCGTATAAGTTTACTTTTGATATACTGACACTGAATTATATCCAATTTATACATTAATTTTTAAAATATGCATCATGATATTTTGAACTTTTCAAACAGTGTAAAACACTCCATTTGATTAAGTTGACATTAATTTCCACCGTTAAATAATTATATGCATGTTATAAGTATAATTAAACTGATAAAAATATCATTCCTTTTAATCAAATTTCTCAATTCTAAACCTCAACTAAAAAATGGATAAAAATATTCTTTAGATGTTATCGATTGATTATAACCAAAGGATATTTTTGTCCATTTTTTAGTATGGTAGAGTTTAAGATTTGGAAATTTGATTAAAAGAAAGGGCATTTTATTTTGTCCATAACAGTGCATGTGATATGCACATAACTATTTGGTAGAATTGTGTTGCATAGTTTGGAAACTCAAGATGTCGCGATTCTCATTTTGAAAATTTAGGGTATAAATTACACATGATCTAAAATTCAAGGGGTTGCAATGTATTTTAGTCTAAAAATTTTACATTATTATATAATCAAAAAAATTTATTTGTATAATTTTTTAAGTAATAATTAAAAAAAATCAATTATCATAATTGACATCTCAATATATAATTAGATGAGGGTACAATATACTTTTACATGCATAGAAATTAAATCCTTATCTTATTTGGTTTAAGTGGTTAGTTTCTTTGTTCCCATTAAAAATAATGCTAAAAGACTTTTGTCATTTAGAGGACTGATCTGGAACCAAATTAAATTATAATAGAATTTCAGCATGCTTCAAATACTATATAAGGGCCCAAACTATATGCAACAAGACTCGTTGGCAAATAAGCGTACTACACTTATGGCATTCAATGTCCATCATCTCTTTTGTATTTTACTGATTCTTAGCTTGACAATTATTGAAGCGTCAACGATATTCAACAACGGTATGAGTACATCTCTCAACCGATCTAGTTTCCCAGAAGGTTTTATTTTTGGTACAGGATCATCTGCTTACCAGGTATCGTAAAATTTCGATTAATTTTCGTGTGTTGATGCTATCTATCACATATCTGATCGTATCACGCCGGTATATATTTATGCACAATTTCAGTATGAAGGTGCAGCGAGTGTAGGTGGCAGAGGACCAAGCATATGGGATACTTTCTCTCATAAGTATCCAGGTCTTCATTCTTCATCTGTAATAATTTCAATGTCCATATAATCTTGTGCTGTGTTTAATTTATACTGCTTTATGATTGTATATAAAGAGTTTGAGTTCCTTTTAATATATATGAACGATCAATTTGTGTGTGTGTGTGTGTGTGTGTGTGTTTCTTTACATAGAACAATGGTGTAGTTCAATTCTAAAAATCAAATTATAATTAACTACTTGTCCAATTCATGTTTAGATCAATTTAATTTTAACAACATTACTATTATTCAACAAGAGCCGTGTTTGAATCCCTCATTTTGCAAAGCTAGAAATACTTTAGTTCTATTAATGTGGGTTATAGAAAGAGAAATAATTGCAGGAGTATTTTAGTCACCCTAAGGTCTAGAGTCCTGGCGGGCTGTTTTTCCTGCATTATTTTATATGATGGAAATAGAAAACACAAACATATTGCGTGCATAAATGGAATTTTTGAAAATAAAATTGATAGAGAGAGAAAGCCAGAAGAAGTCGGTGAGTTGTCAGTAGTCACATAGTTGTTCAGAGTTTATTATCAATTTGAAAGGTCAAGCTGATCATTGGGGTTATAAAATTGTATCAAAATTAAATAGAAATGGTTTAGTTTAGTTAATTTATTATTTAGTCAATACAATAATCATTCCTCTTTTGTTCAAAACCTCGCAAGTTAAAAACTCCTATATATTGTGTAGGTAAGATCGATGACAGAAGTAACGGAGACATAGCCATCGATGAATATCATCGTTATAAGGTGCAGCAATACTAAGGAATAGTTGAAGAGAAAAGATATTAAACATAATTGAGATTTTTCTTAAAATATTATTGATATGCAGGAAGATGTTCAGATCATGAAGGACATGAACACGGATGCTTATCGATTCTCCATCTCTTGGTCCAGAATACTACCAAGTAAAAACAGGAAGCTACGTAACTTTTAATTTTGCCCATTACTTAGCGAATTGTTAAGCTTTTAGAATTGGTATGATGGCCAGGGCTTTTGATAGAAAGCATAAGGTTCCAGATTCAAACCTTAGTACAAATAATGTACTTTCAGAAGCACAAAAAGAAATTCCAATAAATCAAAATGGTTTTGTAAATTAATTATTATTAATTTACTTAAATATAAGATCCTTTGGCTAATTTCAGAGGGAAAGCTTAGTGGAGGTGTGAACAAAGAAGGAGTCAACTATTACAACAACCTCATCAATGAGTTGTTAGCAAAAGGTCATCTAAGATATATATATATATATATATATATATATATATATATATATATATATATATATATATATATATATATATATATATATATATATACACATATATATATTTTGCTAAAACATTGTTTTTAATGTATATATGTTGATGAAACTTTTAATTATTTTATATAATTGTTTTCTGTTTTTACCAATTCAAGCCTAATAACATTTTAGTACCTTCCAATGGTATCTTAATGTAGATCTTCAACCCTTTGTGACTATTTTTCATTGGGACCTTCCTCAAATCTTAGAAGATGAATATGGTGGCTTTTTAAGCCCTAACATAGTGTAAGTCATATTTCTTAACACTTAATAGTCAAAATATAGGTCACATGCCTTGATAATTAACTTTTGTTTTTTTGTACTATTTAGAAATGATTTTCGGGACTATGCTGAGATTTGCTTCAAGAAATTTGGAGACAGGGTGAAACATTGGATTACGTTGAATGAACCATGGACCTACAGCAGACATGGCTATGCAGATGGAGAATTTGCACCAGGACGATGTTCATCATGGCAAAAACCAAATTGCGCTGGTGGAGATGCTGCCACTGAACCCTATATAGTGTCACACCATCAGTTACTAGCTCATGCCGCTGCTGTCAAAATCTACAAGACTAAGTATCAGGTTTTGTTATATATTTGTTGAGTAATATTATTTATACATCAAAATAGACATTTTGGTGGGCAATATACAGAGAGAAGAAAGAGACAACGCATTGTTCCCACATAACTTACGACAAGATGCTTTTGGGGGTGTTTGTTTCAAGTCTCACAAATTTATTTCCAAGACTAATCACTTGGTAATAATTCATTTCCATGTCTATTACAAGTTTCATAGGAATATTCCCAAATATCAATTATTCATATGAAATAAATATTCCCATGTTTTGAGCTGATTCCGATTACTTGGTAATAATAATTATTAAACAAAAATACTAAAACATCCCTCATTTATTTCACTCCTCTCCACAGTAATGATATTATTAAATATGTCAAAGATATTTTAGAAATTATGACAAATATTCTTAGAATTATGTGTTATTAAACAAACAAATTTAAAATTTATTTTCAGAAATCTCATCAACAGATAATCCAAATAATGTTTAATGCTAAAACAAACAAGTTTTCTAATTAAAATACCTAGGAACGACATTCTTAAGTATAGCATTCTCAAGAATGTGATTCGAGATTGTAATTTGAAACCTTGAAACAAATGCCCCCTTAGTGTGCTTGATTTTGTGTTCATAAAATCAATTTTAATGTAAATTTATATATAAAGTAAACCCTATTTTAGTTTAAATATATTAAGAGATAAATTATTCCATCAGGATTTTATTGGTATCTTACAATTTAAAAAATGGAATGAATACCAATAAGATGTTAGCCCGAATAAAAGGGGTTTGGATCCCTTCAGCATAAGGTCCTAGAGGGGTTCCCTGTCATGTGAGGAGATATTTTGAAAAACTAAGAACACAAAAAAAAAAGAGATGAATTGATCGCTCCCTACAAGCTTTATAATTAAAAAAACACTAATTTGTCTCCTGATTTTTTCTGTAGGACCACGAAATGGGTATTTAGTCTTATTGATATTTGATAGTTTAATATGACAAGTGATTTTGACAAAAGTTAAAATAATAAATTGTAGAAACAACACTTTTTCCCTTTTATCTAGAATTGGTTTTGACCCCCATAATAGATTTTGAGCAATAGATCCAACGGAAAACAACACAATAGGTAAAGTGCATTATGAGTAATGTTATTTATATTTTATTTTGTGGGATATCGTACTGATATACTCTCATATATTATTGAATAAGATGTGTATTTTAAATTAAATAAAATTTATATCTCATTTAATAATAGATAAAAGTATATTAATAAGATATCCTATAAATAGTAAGTATAAATAATACTTCTCCTGCAATATTGGTTTTGTTGTCCCGAAATCAATTTTGGAGGCTCTCGTCACTAAATGCTTTGTTTCTTTTTCTTTCTACAATGTCTAATAAAGAATGTCTTTTTTTTTTAATTTTTATGTACAAATATCATTACCAATTTATTTATAACATGAAAATTCAATCCACAAGGTGATCTCTTCCGCTTTCTTGTGTCTATCAGGGATATTTGCTTTTGATATATGAATAACATTAGTTGTTTGACTAGTGCAATACACGAAATTATAATAAAAAACAGGTTGTTAACCATTACTAAAAATAAATAATAATTTATTGAAATATATCTTATAGAAAACTAAATATATAAATTTATTTTGAGAATAATTTATTAGTTAAATACTTAAATAAATAAACAAAATATGAATATGTTATTTTATTTTATATCTTAGTTTAAATATCATACTTATAAGATTGAAAAAATCTCAGTAGATAACCTTTAACTAACAATAAAGAACCTATTTTATAAAAATTATACGCTTTTTGAAAGTCAAAATTGTGGAATAATGAAAGAAAATAAGTTGATAATTTTATTATATCATGAGTCATTTATAAGGATGAAAATATGTGTCTATAAGACATCATCATTGTTTAAAATTTTGCTTCTCATTCTCAGCCTCATCCTCGTCATATATCCCTACTCCTTGCATTGAATCCCTACAATTATTTATGGGTTTATTAAGAAATTTTAAAAAAATTAAAAATATTTTGAAATTCAAAACAAGAATACCCAAAATAACAAATATTACTGGCATAACATAATCCAAAATAATAAAAAAATAATAATGCAAATTCAATGGAGTTAATTAAAAAAGGAAAGTGTGCTAAGATATATTTATATAAATAGGGAATTGGTAAGTTTCATGGGGTCAGAATACTATTCCACATATTTGCTCTATTTAACAAATATAGACCTCGCCCTATCCCAATGAAGACTAAACCTTTCCCCATTGTGAGTAATCCCACTAGCAGGTACCCACTTCAGCTAATTTTTTTTATAATCACTAATCATTTATATAATTTTAGTAAATTAAAATATTTAATTTATAAAAATATATTTCTAATTAATAAAAAATAATAAATAAATTTAATTTATGTGATTTTAATTACACCTCCTTTTCTTGTACATCCTTTTAGTAAATTAAAATATCAATTTTAAAATATATATTAGAATCAATATGTTATAATTAGTAAAAAAATCATAAATAATCCTAATTTATATTATTTCAATTATTGAAGCAGTGTATCAATTACACAGTTATTTTCAATAAGAAAATTAATATAATTATTTAATTTTTTGAAAATTTTAATAAATAATTATTGTCATTATCGAAGAAGTGTAAATTGTAAAAATAAATTTTTTAAATATTTTAATATTAAAAAATTGAAGACTTTGTATTAAAAAAATAATATAAAAAAATTCTAAAATTAATAAGTTGCAATGTTTAAGTTACAAGAAATAAAATATGGCTTAGTACTTAGGAAAGACAGATTTAGAAGAAAATATGTATCAATTTATTAAAAATATGTAGATAAAAATTAACTATGCAAAATGATTGAAGGAATATTTTTCAACGTTTAAGTTGAGGAATAAATTTTAAACTTTTGGTTTGATTTATTATTTTATGATGGTTTCCAAAAATTATATTTGTGCAAGGTTATATTTTTTTTGTTCAAATATGAGGCATTTATTTTTTATGTTTTTCAATTTATTTTTCCTTTTTATTAATAATATAAAATGTTATAATACCTTTTATTGTAGTGTCAAATATAAGTTATGAAAAATTTCAATTCTAATATTCTAAGGCTTGTAATATGTTGAATGTTTAAAAATTATGAAATTGTTAATTGACATAATATTCAATACAGAGTATGTGATAATAAAAGAGAAATATGAAAATATAAGTAGAAAAATAATTAATAATTACAATGCAAATAAAAATTTATTTTAAATAGAAATATTAAAAAAATAGTGGGGAATAAATTTTTTAATGAATAACACTTGATGGAATTTTTCTTAAAATGAGTCTAAATTATTAGTAATATAGATTAGCAATAATTATTGATAAAATTAATAAGCAAACTAAATTAAAGTGAATAACAAAGATAAAATATAGTAACTAAGAAATGTGATATTAAATAATATATATCATATATATTTAATTTATTTTGAAATTTATTTGGGATATAACGTGGTATTAAACATGATATATATATATATATATATATATATATATATATTATAAAAATGGATCTAAAAATGTTACTTAATTGTTATTAATTAGGGAACTATTGAACCAATATAAGATTAAATTTTAAATAAAATACTAATTGCAATATAACAATAATGTAAACTAAATCTTTGGGGTATAAAATGACAACTGGTATACGATTAATATAATAGCAATTAATGATAACATCAAAAGATTGATATCATTTGAAAAATTTGTGTATTAATCATTTAGATTTTTTTATTATTTTATTTTATTGCAAGTTTGATTTATTTCTATGAAAGATCTATTGTTCATTATTTAATTTATTTATTATTAATTTAGAATTTTATATTTCACTTATATTTTGTAAAAATTGTTGGGTTAATTGAATTTTTATCAAGTGCATTGTGTAAAACGTATTAAAACATGATAAAATGAAGAATATATGTTTGTCTAAATTGTAAAAATATTTCTTCGAATTAAATTAGGTCAAAGTTTTTGGAAAATAAGTAGTTTTCAGTTTTAATAATATATTATTTTTCCTATTATATTATAGAGCATTGTAAATTTGTTTCTTTTTTAATTTTTATGTAAAAAATATTTTATTCTTATAGTAATATTATAAAGGTTTAATCAATCCATCAGTTTCTATAGAAATCCTATTTTAAAAAGTTAAAATTATACACATAAGAATAATAAATACAAAATGATCAATGTCAAAAAGTTGTAAAAAAATTCATTTTAGACATGGGAATATCCATTTAATTGACAACAAGAAACATATGAAATGAAATCAAATATATTATGGATCATATAATAGAAATAATATAATTCAAAACTTATTATTGCCAAATCAAAAATTAAATCATATTTCACGAAGCAAAAAGGAAGAAGCTGTAAAAATGGAGAAGCAAAAATATGATGACAAAAAAATAGAGAAGATTCTTATATTCGAAAAAGCTCATATATCAACATTAAAGACAATCATAACAATTAAAAAATGATTACATTGCATATATAAATGCAAAAGAAGAATGTAGATTATAGAGTAATAATGCAAGAAAGATGAAGAAGAAGAGTGAGAAAAATGAAGAAGATAACAACAAAAGAAGTCGAGTGTAAAAATAGCAAAAAAAAAAAAGAGATAGAGAGACAAATAGAGTGAATGAGAATACGTGGGTTTGAGGTTCAAAAGAAAGGAAAAATGAATATATATTGATTAAAATATTCCAATCATATTCCCTAAGTATGACGATTATATCTCGCACTAAAATAGTTCAAAATTATTTAAGTAATTAGAATTAGAATTCAATATTTGATTATAAATATAGAAATTACATTTTTTTAGTATAAATTGGATCAAATAATTCTCCTAATTTAGCACGTGTGAAATTAACTACAATCATGAAATCAGTTAAATATGGAATGTTAAAATTTGAATTGTAGGAAAATATCTAAAAATTCATTCTTTAATTGGTGCAGTGTAATTCTACTATTAAATACTGATAATTTTCAGTGATATTTTAATGATATATAATAATCATAGTTATGATTTTTTAAAATTATTAATTGTTAATGTTATGAAAATTGTGGGTCCTAAAGATATGTGGCAAAACTTTTCTTGAAATGAGTTTGAATTATTAGTCTTAGATTACATTAGATATAGATTACCAACATATATTTGTAAGAGTGTAATTTTGATGTATTTATACTGTGAAAGTTTTTATCTTGTCACCTCATTAAATTCTTTCATTTACAAGCCATTAGGATTAGTTTAGTGGTTAGGAATTTTGATAGTATGAATGAGGTCCTAGGCTAAAACTTTATTGTGATAAATGTAATTTTAGAAATATTAAAAAAAAATTCCTTTCATTTACATGACTATTCTAGTGGAAGTAAAAGTCAATTAGATTAGTTGATATGACAATATATATGATTGGTTGGCGGATAGTATATACAAATTAAATCCTCTTTATATTATGAAAATTCAACTCACTAGGTGAATGGCTTTGCTTAATTAATTGTCATATTGAGACCAAAACTTTCCTCTCCTTTGTGTACGTACAGGCAACTCAAAAGGGCTGGATAGGGATAACACTAGGGACTCACTGGATGGTGCCACTCTACGATAGAGAATCGGATCATCATGCTGCACTAAGAGCCCTTGATTTCATGTTTGGATGGTATAATGCCTTGTGAACCTTAAATCATTTGTGAAGCTCAACTAGAGTATGACACATAGATATTTATTAGGAGTTTAGCTTACTTTTCATTTTAGTTCATTGCAACAAGCGAAGCTGAATCTAATTAGGAATGTATTGTAGGCATATGGATCCATTGACTACAGGAGACTACCCAAGTTCCATGCGGTCTCTAGTGGGAAACCGGTTACCAAAGTTCTCAACTCATCAATCAAGGCTTGTTAGAGGGTCCTTTGATTTTCTTGGGTTAAACTACTACACTTCCTATTATGCTACCAATGCGCCTCAATTAAGCGTAGTCAGGCCTAGCTACCTCACGGATTCTCTAGTTAACCTTACAAGTAAGAACATTTTTTATAAATCTTATAAATAGAATAGCTTTTAATACAAATTAAAATGGATAGATTATTGGTCCTCCTAGTCTAATACTTATTAATTCGATTCCATTTGCTTTCGAAGTAACATAAATAAGACTCCACAGTTGATGAATCCATTATATTTGTTGCTAAATATTGAAGCAAGGTGTTTTATTATGACAGCTGAGCGTGATGGAATACCTATTGGTCCAATGGTATGTATGTATGTATGCGTTTGCAATCATATATTCCACATATCAATGCTTCATTTCAATTAGCTTTCTGTCTTGATGAAGAAAAGTACATGTATGTGCTCGCAGGCTGCTTCAGATTGGTTGTTTGTTTATCCAAAGGGAATTCGAGAATTGTTGTTCTATATCAAAACAAAGTACAATAACCCTTTGATCTACATCACTGAAAATGGTAATAAACAAACACCAACTATGTGTGTGTATCTTCAATATAATTATGAAAAGCAATTTATGGACTTGATTTACTAGTATTTGTTTCCTTATGTTTATGCAAAACAATTTATTCATTTATATAGGTATGGATGAATTCAATGATCCAACACTCTCACTTGAGGACGCCCTTACAGACACAACCAGAATTGATTACTATTATAATCATCTTTACTATCTTCAAATTGCAATCAAGTAAGTGCTGTCATGTGTCAATAAAACAGGTTTTTTTCCCTGACTAATCTAGTGTATATATGTTCAATGTGTTCCTAACTAACTTTGTTGGGTTTTAAATTTATCAGGGAGGGTGTGAATGTAAAAGGATATTTTGCATGGTCATTGATTGACAACTTTGAATGGAATCGCGGCTACACTGTGAGGTTTGGAATCTACTTCGTAGATTATGAAAATGGCCTCAAAAGGTATCCAAAACTGTCAGCTATGTGGTTTAAGAATTTCCTACAATGCAAAAATACACTTAGATATGGTGATTCGCTCTAAGAACTTAGAACTTTATTAGTTATGCCGTGTGTGACTTGGATAAATATGATTACAGTGAGCACCATGGTTTGACAGTCATACTTCTAATTAAGTCTGATGCATTGAATAAAGATGAAGACTCTCAGATGTAAATGTTGTTTGTAAATTGTAATGCTGTAAGTAGTTTATTGCTTGCTTGAGTTCTAAGTATTTCAAAGAAAGAAACCTGTACCAAAAGAACAGAGAACCTTGTTATGCACCAATATAGACAACCACTCAAAAACCATGTATTACATGAACAGCTTTTATGCGGCCTAATTTCGTTCATAAATATGAATATAAAGCAAGACTGCAGTTGATAAGTGAGCGATCAAGGTTGTAATTAGTATGTAATTACGAAAAAAGAAAGTTTGACTAGTAAACTTGAACAAGAAGAAGAGAAAAAGAATTCCATCAAATAATCAGAACAGAACATAATGGTGGAACAAAAACCTTCCGTTAAAGAATCTTAGAATGAGATGAGGGTATGTTACAATCAAGAGCTACAGGAATAAGTCACCTATTAAAATTGACTTGACACAGGTTTTGATCACTTAACTGGAACCTGTATCTTTATGCGCCTCAAAAATAGAATTACAGGCTTTGTTAAAGCTCAGCAGTAACATGAAGGGATGTATCTTCAACAAGGAATTCTTGAACAACATCATTCACCCGAATTTCTGAGCCCTCCTTTCCCCAACCAATATGTTGAAATTTCCATGAACTGAGCACGCAGGCAGTAATGATCTCTATATAGCAGCATCAGGGCTAATGGGAATTAGTTCAATCAATCACCTCACCACTTTTGCTTCTTCTAGCAACCCTGCTCAGGAAAGATCCACTAGGCATCCGTAATTCTCAATCATTGGCTTCAAACTATGGCTCTGAATCATTATGGAGAAGAACATTTTGCCCTCCACAACTAGCACAGCCACAGCGCCACTACTATTACAAACAGTTAAAACTGACAAGTGTTACCTCATTTGAAGTAACCCCTGATTCTGATATGCGAGAATAAACCTCCAAAGCACGGTTTGCTTTGCTGTGATAAGCATACACTGATATCGTTGTTGTCCATGTAAATAGATCCTTATTCAAGATTTCGTTAAATAACCTTGCAGCCAAACCAAGCCTTCTACTTTTTGAGTACATATCCATCATAGCATGGTTCACTGTGACATCCAGTTCCAGGCTTGTTTTCTTAACCATGTATGCACTAACCAAATCAAGAGCCCCAATATCAGCACAACCAGAGCACGCCAAAAGGATGAGTTTCCCCATCAGCTTCCAACTGATCAACATCTCCAAAGCCTGAATTGGGGCTCCTGCCTTGACACGCCTGGCGATCATAGTCGCCCATGAAATCACATTTCTTTCAGGCATTACATCAAACACCTTGACAAGCAATGCAGATTGTTGCAAAGTACAAACTATATATCCATTGAATCAGTCCAAGAAAACACATCTTTGATACCCATCTTCCCAAAAACCATTACAGCCACTCCAATCTTTCCATTTATGCAATACATGTCAATTGTCAATCAGAGCATTACCCACAACTGCAATGGAAAAGCACTGAGATGGACTTGGTGGGAATACCGGCAAGGAGGTACAGTATGTCCATGACTTTTTCTGGTTCTTGAATCTGGTTGAAGACCCTGTTTCCAACATTCTTGTAACTTTGAAGCAACTTGCACGCCAAACGTTTTCGTAGATTGTGTATGTGTAGTAATCCAAATGTCACACATAGTGCACGGATTCTCTTGAGCTGGGCAAGGCTTATACAATTGTGCAGTGCTCTTTGCAAGTAAGTGCAGTTCAACAAAAGAAAAGTGGATGATGGTTCATCTTGTTAGAACAACTATGCATATAGAAAATTTAACATTGAATTGTGTACAAGATACTGGTATCATAATGAAGTGTCACAAAAACTTGCAAGTTGTTGCTTCTAGCCGTTTTATAAACATAATTTCACAATATTTATTCCAACTTTTATGTGCTACTTTTCCTTTAATTTCCTCGATGTATTTATTTTCTTAAAGCCAAAAGAGTGAATTGTTCACTTTCTATGTACTCGTTAGCTTCAAGTCAAAGAAGTTGATAATCATGAAAGAATAAATGGAACACAGAAACTTAGACAGTTGGAATAAGTGAAAAAAAAGGAAGAAAATCTCATTTCGTTTTACATGAAGAAGGTTGGCAAATTTTGAAACATGAGAGACAAGGAATCCTTCTATATATGCCACGTGAACCAAGGAATGAAAATTTGCTGGAAAATTTTCTCACAGAGACACGCTACACATTAAAAAGAAGTGCACTTTTCTGGCTTTATTATATGACCTGTCTCACAACACCCCACAACAAAAAAATTGCCAAATTACAAAATGCTAAAAGCTTGGTTCTCCTTCTGAGGGTAAGTGTTAACCTTCTGGAACCTGACATAGTATGTCTGAATGCCATCACCAACAGCCATAACTTTGGTTCCATCAACATCCTCATATGTGCCCACAGGAGCACAAAGGACACCAGTCACTGAGGGGCAGAACTTGAAGCTGTAAATCTCGTAGGCATGCTCCCCTTCAAGCCTCTCAATCTTGAACTTGCTGGTGAGGGACTCTGAGTCACCACCAGAGCTCAAGAACCAAAACCCTGAACCTTCCTTTGTGAGCTTCCACACTGTTGGCTGGTTGCATGTGGTCTTCACAGCAAAGTCAACAGTAAGATCAGTTTCTGTGGGAATAAAGTCAAGAACCTTTGCTCTAAAGGTCACTGGGAGGCCAATGAATGAAGGGTCACGGATTACATCAAGAGGGCATGTCTTGTTCCTTGTTTGGCCTAGTGTTAGGCCTCCATTGTCAGCCCAAAGTGGCCATACATAGTACCCTACTCCTGGTTGTAATGGCTCACCTTGCTTGTCCACTACTGGCTCAGGATCAGCTGCTAGCAATGGATGTGTGTTGAAGGCCAAGAGGAGGAAGCACAGTGGAAGGAATTGAAACATAGCAACATTCTTCATTGTTCTCTTTCTTTCTTGTAGAATGAGGCTTATAACGTTTGTGTGTTTTATGATGTGTTTTACTTTTATGTGCAACAATTTATAGTGCACCAATGCCACTACCAAGATTCTTTACTCTTTTTTTTTTATTTGCACATATGTTTTTTTTTTTCTAATTATTCTGGCGGCTATATAGATTATGGTGATTGTAGCACGAGTTTAAGAGATTGAGAATAGTGATTACTAATTAGAATGCAGCTGAAAGTTGATGAGTATAGCAATGTATAGTTATTTTATTTATTTTTTGTTCATAAAAAATTTGCCATGAGTAGCACGCATGGTCAATTTTATAATAAAATTTTTGAGGGGTCGTGGAACGCGTTGGCAATAAAGAGTGCAATGGAGTGGGGCCGTGGTGTTTACACGACAAACACGGACTCGAATCCCAGGCAAAAACTTCAGTGAGCCTTAGTTTGGTCATCCATGATTCCTTGTGTTCTTTGAAAGGTGTTCTTAAAAGATTATATCATTACTATTTGGCCAAATAATATAAAAGTGCTTGAGAAGTTGTATATATATATATATATATTAAAATTGCTCTTGAAATTCAAAATAACTATAACATTATATATAGATATTAAAATTAAAAGGGTGATTGATAATTTTATTCATCTTTTAAGAGTTAACTTTAAAAAGTATCTTGTGAGGAGCTCTAAAATCACCTTTGCTTTTAAAAGCCAAAAAAAAAAAAAAATCTCATATTTACTAATTATACTTTGGAGCGCCCATTACCAAGTGTTTGGTTTCAGAATTACAAAAATTAGTAAAAAAAGAAGTAGTATATATTTTTTCAAGTGTTATGTCATTTTTTTTCATTTTGTATGAACCCTATGAGGCGAAATGGTGACAATATTATCAAGTTTGGGAGCATGCGATAGGGCTGGACCAAATTCAACCTCCTCTGATCGTAGTAAGAAATTTTGCTTTATTTTTAAGCTGTCTTTACAAATATTACTGTGATATTAAATTCTGTTACTGTCGTTTATGAACTTTTGATTAGGTTGCAATTTTTTTTGTTTTTCAGTAAAACCCTTTCTCTTCCTTTTTTTAATCTTGTTCTGACTTAAAGAAGAATCGACCATGCATAGTCTGGATTAAAACTAGCCTCAGTGAAATTCGCCTGAAGCAATTTTGATATTTAGTTGTTTTTCCAGTTAATGATGTCGTTTTTAATCAAAACTACCCCATATAAGTATCTAGCAGGAGAAGAAATCATTGACAATGTGTTATGGAATATTTATAAAAGCTAAGATAATCTAGACTGAGAAACTACAAACTAAAAAATTAATGCTAATAATGCTAATTTTTTTCTCTCTTGCCACAAATGATTACATTTATAATATTATAAGATATTCTAGAACTTTCTCATACTCTAACAACTCCCTTTAAATTATAGAATATTCATACTAAAGATGCCTTTTTATCCTTAATAACTCTTATTCTAATTCCAAAATATTTCTATTGGATATTTTTCCCTAACATTCTAGGGTAATATTACCATCCCCTTGACATCAATCTTATCCTCAAGCTTGCTAAAACTAAAACAAAAACGAAACAACTTGTTTAAAAATTATAAATCCTAAACAATTACCATGATTATTTTTTTTAAGACTAATGATTTTTCTTCTTACTACATTCATCATAAAAGCTTATATTTATAATAGCATAAATAATTCTAGATCCTTCTAAATTACCAACATTTTATACTCACTCTCAGTGAGAGCACCAAATTGTTATAGAAAATTCATATTTCCCCTTATAAAATATTTGTTAAATTTGGACAAACACATATATTTAAAAAAGTGATAAATGATATGATAATAAAGTACTTTTATACAAAATTATGGTGTATAGACTAATATGTTCCTATGAATTCTCCAACGAACCTTTTTAATACACTAATATTAGGGGTATTACTGAAACAAAAAAATTATACTTCATTAGAATATAAAATTGACAGATATTTTAAAAGATGATTTTGTTTGAAAGTAGATAGATAGTTTAAAAGGGATGGAGTAAAAACTAAAATAATCTAAACTAAGAAACTATAAGCTAAAAAACTAATGCTAATATTTTTCTTTCTTGTCTTCATTCATCACAAATGGTTACATTTATAATATTATAAGGTATTCTAAAATTTTTTCAAACCATAACACATCACCCTTATCTATAGAATATTCCAACTAAATATTCTTTCAATCCTTAATAACTCTTATTATAATTCTAAAATATCCTATTGGATATTTCCCCTAACATTTTCCTATAACACAATGAGAATGTTGTATGCATCTCAACCAAATATTTTTCGGCCAAACTAAAATTGGGTTAAATGCATCTAAAAAGATTGGGTTAGCTCAAGATACAAAAGACAAGAATGCATGGCATGTTAAAGTAGGTGTCTTGATGCGGTGATAGTAAATAACTTTTTCACACAATCATTCAATTATATCTTACCACATAAAATATGGTTCACTTTCACCAAGTGCTTCAAATATCATGTGTGAAAAAATTTAATTAAATGACAATATAAAAGATCAGTGTATTTAGATTAAATTCTTATTAATTTAAAATTTGTTAATTTTTTTTTATAATTGAAAGGTTTGACAAGAAACCTAATTATGTTACGAGTAAAGCTAGCTCAGGACTTAACCTATTTTTGCTTAGGTGACCCCATAGGGTTAAAATTTGTTAAAATATATCAGTATTTTCGGGGTACTTGTTTACTTTGTGGTTTATCCCCATCACATGGGGAAAAAAATCATTGCAGAGGCATAGCCGTAGCGTACAAAATCACTACAAAAGTGTCGACAATTCCTTAGTATTTCTTTTATGTTTTATTTTTGGAAAATTTTATTTTAATGCACCATTGCGACGCACATACACGATGCATATGGTACAGAAAGGGTGTCTCATAGTGTGCATCCACATACTAAAGGTGTTGCATAGGCTGTAGTAGGGGAAAAAATTGAAAAAATAAAAAAAGAAATTGTGTGGGTCTCATGCTTCCCCTAAACTTCGACCCCAACACAAACCTCAGTTCCCCCCAAACCACAAACCTTTTCTTGTCACTCTCTTCTTCTTCTCGCGAATAAGGCAGAGACCGCATCCTTTCATCCTAACAACTAAGTCCGCCCCCACCACCACTCCCTCTTGCCATTGAGCCCCTGCGAAGTCTAGCCATCGAGCCCCTGCGAAATCCCTCCCCCAACTCTATAAATCTCACGCATCGGTGTCCTTCTTGACTGTAGTATAGCTGGGCCAAGCCACCCTCATCGTCCTTTTTCTTTCACCCAATCTGAGACAGCATCTACTCGATAACGACATTCACCATCCTTAGAAAACAATAACAACATTCCTGAGATAGCAAGGGAGCCACTGCGGCCGTGAAATCCTCCGCCTCCATAGCGGTCCTCTTCCTGTGGTAGCTCTCTATAGCTTAAAGGTTTGTCATATTTTCTCTTATTTTGCTTTAATGACTAGGGTTTGAGTGTTTGGAATGTAAGGGTTTGAGATGTTAAACACTACTGGAGAGTTTTGGTCACTCTTCCCTACCATTTGACTTTGTGGAGAATTATTATCAGTTATCCCACTGAATTTGTAGGGGCATGTTTTTCATTTCAGGTTGCTCAGTCCGTAGTGAGGCTTGCAGAGCATCCATCCCCAAATATACATCCCAAATGGTAGGAATGTAACTTCTAATATTTGACTATAGTTGGGTGTCATTCTTCTCACTTTAGGATCTATTGCTAAGAATAATTCAGATCTGTAGCTGCAAATTGGATAATTCTGATCATAATCTTGGACCAAATGGATTGCATTCAAATTTGAATTAGGTTAGATTTTAGCATATATACTATATATTTCTCTTATATTCTTAGTGTTGGAAGTTTTTGCAAAAGAAAATAGGCTTGACTTAATTTAGTACACTCAACTTTGATTTCTTAAGGAAAAAAAAGTTATTTTTATTAATAAAGAAGGAAACAAACTCAAAGCATGAATGAATACCAACTTTTTGAAAATATTACGTGTAGCACCCCCCTAACTACCATGTTTTACTCGAGTATTAACATAGTCATTAGAAAAGTATTACTTACATTCATAATCTATACTAGTCGAAGAAAAAAAAGAAATCAAATGTTTAGACACATATATCGCCAAACTCGTATAGACATACATGAACATCATTGTTAAGTTTGCAATATGTACATTGTACTGATACTACATTGGTTAACTGCTAAGCTAATCAGGAACTCAGTTCACAAAAGAAAAGAACACTTCCAGTATCTAATCTAACCTGCTCAAAGTCGAGGTCCAATAAAATTTAATACAAATAGAAATGGACCTCACAATATTTAATAGGATCAATCTACAAATTAGTGGGTCACTAGTAGTAAACTACCACTATATACATATCAGGAGTCCCTGAAGATCTCACGTCCTACTAGATGAAACCATTGGCCATCGATATGATAGCCTCTCCTCCACCCAATGCGTCAGGACCCTCTAGTGGGTCTGAATCTGAAGATAAGGATGAAGAGGGATCATCTGCTAGAGGGGGTGCTGGCAGTGCATGCAGGATATCAAATATCATTAGGTGTACCAAGTGAAGAGGCACATCATCATAGGGGAAAGCAGGGTCAAAGTCAGCTATAAATACAAAAGCACTAAAGAAACGGCCAAAAAACACATAAACACGGACTTGCGAGTAACACACGGCTTAAAGAGAGTCGAGCGCAGGATCATAATGCCATACCCACTGTGGCGAGTCAAGGTAAAACACTAGTGATGGCATCTGCTGGATCTGAATAATATAGAATAAATAAAGCCATAGGGATAAGAATATTATAAAATTTTTAATAGGTACTCCCTCAAATGTGAACATAATATAACCAGTAAATTCATTCATATTGAATTCATCATGCTAAATCATATGCATAAATACCAATGTGCATAATTCATATAAAGTCGGATGCAAAATGGTAGTAATCAAGTGTCTTTTTCTTACAACTTGTGGAATTCAATTTAGTGCAATTGTCTCTTTTCATTAACATAGGGAGGCTTAATCTTATATCAAGTGCTATCTGTAATGGAATCACTCCACAAGAACTATTGATTATTAGGACATGAATTCATTCCTATATGTCGATACATCTACCGACTCATCAAATTCCCAGAGAAGCTCTTACTTTTTCCTTTCCCCATTAACCACATAAGCCTTGTCTCTATTTTCTCCATATGTTAAAAATTTGCACAATTATAAGTCATATTTTCTCTTTTACCACCATAATACTCACATCATGTGCTTCTCTTATTCAGTGGCATTTTTACATCACAAGTAAGTATTTATTCCATTGGAGTTTCCTCCATATCTCATAAGCATTTCTTTAAAATATCTAACATGTATACATATACCATATACTTAAATCAAATACCACGTGACCATTGATTTAAGACATTCTCACCATTTCAACACCCTAGCAGATTTATGACTCTTGAAACAATATTTAATTTCTACATCAAAAGGCCAATTCACAAGCCACAAAAATTCCTTATGACACTTCAATGTGTCTAAAAAACCCTGTAAAATTTTCATAACAATCAGAGTTCTATAACCATGTCACTAAATTTTTCAAGTTTAGTGGTCACAACACATCTTTTCACAGCCTAGGATAAGGTTCTCCTAATTTTTAAATTTATCATATGATGAAATCAACTCAAAATAAAAATTATAGTTATACTTCAGGATGTTGTTAACTCCCTATAAAAATTTCAAAAGAGCAATCGCTCATTTACTATGATAATAAAATCATACTATTTTCCTGCTTCAGATTCTGAAATCTAGACAGCATGAGTACTAATTCAATTCTTGATTTTTCTCAGGTAGTAAAAGTCTTTATCATGCACCACAAAATTTTTCAGAGTTTCCTTAGGATGATAGCTTAAACATATAATTTTTATAGTTATAAAAATGAACATAATTGCACCAGAAAATTCATGAACAAACCCTGTCCTGTTGAAATCTGAAAATCCAGCAAACCAATTCAAAACCTCTCTTGATAAAAATGATTTTTCCACAACACCAAACACTCCACCAAAATTAACACCTCAATATCAACATATTATCAACCAATAAGATTAGTAATTTTAGACAGAACCAAATCAAAATTGTCAGAATAAATTTTGAAACAAAAGAGAATAATTAAACCCTACTTTGAGAGATTTTGAGTTCTTTGCTCCAAAGGTGTTCTACTTGACCTCCTTTCACCTTGAGAGCTCCTAATCACACACCAAACCTCCTCTAGGCAGTAAGGGAGTGAGCAACCAAGGTTAAAATTGATGAATAATTAGAATTCTGATCAGTTAGAATTGTAGAGTTTGAGGTGTAGAACAACTTTGATGAAGGAAAGTTTTGATTTCAAAGACTCTAGGCTAGTATATATGAAAGTTAAAATCAAGATGGAGCTCTTGGCTATAGAGAAAATGCAGCTGGTTTCTCTCCCCTTTGCTGGCCGAGAATGGCTTCTTAAAAAAGCTAATTTTAGTTGAGTTTATCTTATAGTAATTAATATGAATATTACATATATATTTAGATAATTATCATCCAATAAAGTAAAATGAATGGTTGTGATTCAATCTTCATAAGATTGAATCTTGGCCATTCATTTGATTTAAAGAGATATGTTTATTTGTTTTGTAGAGATCTAACTAGTTTTCGGTGTTAGAATTCGCACACCGAAATTTCACCGAACGGGTGAAACAATGTATCCGAGTAATTAAACATTGCCCGAAAAATATTTTCGAGTATAAAATCTTTAATTCTACCTATTTCCAACCATAATCATATAATTTCTCAATTTTGGGCATCTCCAGGGCCCAATTATAAGGTTTCGACTGTCCCGACTGGCCTGTAAGGCTCGTAAAACACTATTCATATTTTTTTTTTTACTTCCTTGAATCCTTCTCATCATTTCTATATCTGTCAAAATCTTAAAATTCTCATTAATAGAACCTCATTTAATTTCTAAAGAGAATTAGGATGTTATATTACGAACATTTTAAATTAAAATTATGAACATGTTAAAGCAAAATTACCAACTAATATCAGTGAAATTTTTGAATCACTTTAGTTTTGAATCACAAATTTGATATTACTTTGAGGATTAATTTATCAATTTAGAGGCCAAAGTTATCTAAACTTATTTTTTAACTCAATTTTTATGCAAAACTTGATGTATTGCCAACCTTTTCAATTAGTTACTAAAATTTTTAATAACAATTACCAATATTTTTGACCCATTTACCAACCACCGATAAAATTATATCTTAGACATACTTCATTAGTTTAGAGTGCTAAGGAATGTTCTTGACTTGTTCTTAATCCATCAATTACCTTAAATACAGTTCAAAAATCAAAATATAGCCAACATAATCAATGGCCTTCTTTGAACAAGGTAGAAATTCACAAATTTTACAAACCCAAATCCTACCACATGTAAACATCAAAAGGTTTGAAGGATAATAATCAAAATACAACCAAACTACATAACAATCATCTTTATATTGACGTAAAAATTAATAAATGAACTTAACACAAAACAAATAAATTTAAATTAAAATATCTCATTCATGGAAACATTAATCTTCATATTCCTTGTACTCCACTTAGGTACCTATAAAAATCAAGAGAACAAGAAAAATTAGATAAACATTAGAAGCAATAGTACAAAAGAACATTAGATAATTCAAAATACGTAGGGGTGTATAAGAAAAGATAATTGGACAATACCAAGATAGGATTTGCCTATCAAGGTTCATCTTTATTCGTCCTATTTGCCTGAAATTAACAAATAAAAAGTAAAACAAATTGAAGAGTGAGATCAGAAGACAAAACTAAATATGAACCAACACAATTTGAGTAAAAACACCAATTTCACTAATATTGACACCAAATTTTAATTTCTTCAAGTTGAAGGCTCATTTGTATGCAAGCCCCTAGAATAAGGGACTAATACAAATATCTAAGTCAAGGATAGGGATAACAGCTAATTCAGTTTATCCGCTATTTTTTACCATAGACGGGTCTCATCTTGATTGACAATTATGCATACTATTATTATGGAAAGCCTTTAGGCATTGCCATTGGTACACTACATTTTTATAGTCATGGGATATTTGTGTAATAATGCACAAACAATTTGCAATTTTAGTTGATATACTCATGAATCTAATTGTGGAAAATGAGTGCTTATAGATTCTTATATACTGTCTCTAGGAATCTATTTATTCATAGAAATTTACTGACTTTCACTTTGACTTAAGTAAAGCATAACAAAATTTACATGGTTCAACAGTTTTAATGAGATTTATTAAATGGAATTAAAGTGGTTAGTTATCAATATTTTGGTTCTTAATAAACTAATTATTTGTACAAGTTCCAAAACACCACTTCTTTCATATTCAACTAGCCTCCACAAGCCATTTCAACTGTAGGAATTAAATTGAAAAAGAGCAATGTAGGATCAAATTAATTAGTACAAGTGAACTATGTTTCCCAGTGCAAGAGAAATGATGCAATGAGGTAATTGAAACTCTAACTATTTTGTCGCACCATTGAAGTCACACTAAGCTCACAATTCCCTATATTTCTCCAACAACTCCACAACTCAAGTCAGTCTTCGAAAAATTAAAGCTTTGTCATCTCTTTCAAAAGGGTTTATTAGGGGGTGCCATGTGGTAGTATATGAAGAAGATGATAGATGTTGAATGAGAAGGAAACCACTAGGGGGTAAGGAAAAGAGAAACAAATAGGCAGGATTAGCTAGTTTGGGTAGAAGAAGAAAAGGAAGCAGGAGGAGGAGGTAAGATTGGCATGGCAAAGGGAATTGAAGAGCATAGGGTGAGGAAGTTTTCAGAGAGCACAAAGGGGGGGAGAGAATATGCAGTAGGAGAATGGGGAAAGTTTCACATGTGGTAACACTAATTTGTTTTTCATGTTCTTATGATTTAAAAAAAAATTTAAGCATCTCCGCCCCACCATATGGTCTCATAGTGATAGTGCTCATTAATAATGACCCAATTCATACTGCATGCGTCACCGTATGCATCACATATGTGCATCAAAATAACGGGACTCTTTATTTTTTGAATTGAACAATTCCTTTGGTTTTCTTTTTTTTTGTGTCCACCTCATCAATGAATATGTATATGATCTTACCATTAGCCATTATGCTATCCTTGATTAGCCAGCAAAAAATACTTCAAATGATACAAAAATGTGCAGAAAAATATAATGTTCACAATACTCCAGCAGAAAATGCAAAGAAAACTTCCAGATTTTAGCTAGCTGAAAAATGTAAACAGCTAAATCAAATGGTAATGCACTTCTCCACACTGCTATACTTCCCTAATCCACCACACACATCTGAACATAAGAAATTGTCCAGGGGTGTATCAAAGGTATGAATATTGAACATTAGCCACAGGATTGCATAAATGACAAGCCAATTGCACTACTCCCTAGTCAACTGGCATGAGTAAATTCAACAACCTAATATTATCTGCAAGATTTCCGGATTCTAGAGGGGAGAATATCATGTTGACCTTTATTTTCTGTCCTTTATGTTAATCTTCTATTCACAGTCATACATCTGCTATGTGGTGTAGCCTACAGTTTACCCTCTGGACTCGCTAACTTTCGTGTGGTCGATCATATACCCTTCTTGATGGCACAAAATATGGAAACCACCACACGACTTGATTCCAGTGCTTCAAAATTTCTTGCCGTCGAAAGTGCCTTTTGATCATTGATGGTAACCTCACATACACCTGAATACATGCCGGTTGTAGTGGCACCTTTATCCAGCTCAAAAACTGCACCAAAAAACAGCTCCACAGGCTTAGCATATAAACTTGAAGATACCTCTAGTGACAGTGAACCACTAGTAGTCCGATGATGAAACCAATCTGGGATCTTGCTCGCTGGAAGCATAATTTCACAAACTGCTCTTGGGAGGATAACATCACCAATAGTTGCCTGAAGCATAAAACATAATTTTAAGTCAGGAATATTCTGCAGGAAGAACACATACAGAGAGACAAAGATATTGATAGCATTGAGCAACAACCTCATTCTAGAAGAGATTTGTTAGGTGCTCCCTGGCCAGTTTATTAATCAGTCTATGGCAGTTAATGAACCACATTCGATAAAACCTTGGGAAATCCTCTGAAGTAAAATTTGATGGGCTGGATGGTAACGGAACACTTTCCAAAGATCTACAATTACTTGTGTCGATAAATCTTGTACTTAGTGGAAGTTTTGGAAGCACCTGAAGCTTGGAGCAGCCACTACGACGAAGGCCATTGAGTTATTGCAACTTATGGAGGCCACTGGGGAGATGCTCAAGATTTTTGCAATAATCTAAGAATAAGAATTTTAGCCCAGTTAGATATTCAATTGACTCAGGTAGTTCTTTTATGGCTGTCCCTGGGAGAAGGACTTCTTCAAGATGTTCCGTACTCTCAAAAATCTCAGGTAACTTTCTTAGTTTTCAGCAGCCGGTGAGGAGAAGAGTGCGAAGAGATTTTAACTTGAAACAACTTGGAAGGGCCTTGAGATTGGAGCAGAATAGAAGGTGTTGTGAAATGACGGGATCAGACTAGCGCAAAATAAAATATGTAGAAGCTTAGAATAAATGACACTAGGAATTTACGTGGTTCGGCTTTAAAGTTCTACGCCCACGCAAGAAAGACGACAATCAAATATTTCAATATGGAAATATGATGGAGATACAAAAGGTGAATACACTCCGCTTGCCACCCTAATTCCAAATACACTCAGAATACCTTACAGTATTTCTCTCAACAGTATATACTCTCAACCCTCTATATAGAGAGAAAACAAAATACTCTCTAAATTCTTAGAATAGAGGAAGAGAAGAATGGATTGTTGGTGGTGTATGAAGTTTGATGAATGAAGCTCTATTTACAGAGCTTGGATTGTACACCATGGTTGAAAAATGAAGCCTCTATGTTTGAAGCCATCAAGTGTAAAGCCTCCATGTTTGAAGTCACCAATCTTGAAGCCTCCATGTTTAAAGCCATCATACTAGAAGCCTCCAAGTTTGAAAATTTGTTTAAAAAATCTAGCCATTATAACAGAAGGTTTAATGTAACTAGCTTGGCCAGAGTCCCCACAGAATCATGCACCTGGATTAAATTTTTACAATGGCCTAGGCCGAGACTTTCAAGGTTTGGAATCATGGAGAAGTCTGGAATTTCACTGAGGTGTTCACAGCTGCTAAATGATACAAGTTTCAAGTCTCTGAAAACCTGAGGAAGACATACATCGTTAGTAAAGTAAAAAAGAAAGATAAGTAGCTAAAATTTTAAACCACAATATCTTTTGACACTTCAGAAGATAATTGAAAAACATAGACTCCATACCTTAGCTCCCTTCCACAGGTGTTTGATGCGATTATGACTCATATTTAAAGAAACAAGACTCTTTGGGTGGAAACTTGGTGCTAGCGTTGAAGAGGGGTATCCTGGCCAATCAGTTAATCTTAGCTCATTAGATAGATACTGGATGTCATCCGTAAAATGCGCATTGTTGATCTAAGAAGTCAGTCTTTTCATCTTTGCAAAGGCCTTGCAACTTATGTGCCTCTTATCTGATTCTGGTAGATATAGGCTTAGGTCTTCAATGTTGTTAGTTCCCTAGGGGGACACAACATTTGACAACAAAAATGGACATCAAGAAAAGATAGGTACTAGAATCAAATTTTAATTTTTAGTACTCACGCGTTGAAAATTCTCTCTCTGCACCTAACCTTTCTCACACATTACTGTTCACGCATTGATTCTTCTCTCCTGGCTGCTTCAAATTTCTCATATATTATATGCAGGGATTGAAGTATTTTGGCTCGCTGCAGAAGCTGAGGCGTGTTAAGGTGTTAACATTTAACCGTTGTTAAGATTTTGATACTGACATGCTTATTGAGGGATATTTGGAGAAGTTATCAGGAATTTGTGCCTTCAGTGTGGAGTAGTTCTACATTAGAAGGGACATATCACGTGTTTTCTATCAGGATTCTAGTATCTTTCGATTGCTTGTTTTGCCTTTTTTGCAGTGCTATTGCTCTTTACATCACTCTTACTTTGGGGTTGAGTTGTCAATTATAAAAAATTTATATAAGTAATTGATTTTGACCTCCTTATTTTTTAGTTAATAACCTTCATTATTTTTCTTATTGTTTTCTTATAAAACTTTTCTGAAACTATGACTTTCTACCATAATTGTGTGTTGTTCAAGCTTATCAATTCAGAATGACCCAATTTCACAATAGTGTGACATGACAGTGTAGATCAACGTGTACGAGAGGGTGAATATCGTAAATAGTGTAATAAGTTGAACATTTTTTTTTTTTGTCTGATCAAATACCTCTTGAAGCCTTCCTATGTTTAGAAGCTGCCAATTAGCTTTAACAGAATCCTACAATTTTCAAATAAACATTTATCGACAATTCCTGGCCCAATCAATTCTTATAAAATCCTAAGATTATCTTGTTAAAACCTCTATACCCAATAAGATTTTGTAAACACCCTGCGGTATTTATTATTGTTCATATTTTTTTTTAGGAGTGTTTTTCTCCACCATTCAATCAGTGTTCACAAACTCCAGAAACGTCCAATAAGGATAGCTTCTTGAAGAAGACTCCACCACTTTCTCCCTCCCTCTCAAGCTGCTTTCCCTCAACTTCCATCTTCTTTAAACCATTCAGAAACATCTTCATTTTGAGCTTCCTAATTGCATCAATAATTATCAAAATAATCATCTATCTATCTATCTCTATATATATAATAGTGGTGCTGTTTAATACGAAAGAAGTAACGAAAGTAACCTGGGAAGTGGGAATTGATTAGTTGCGGGAGAGAGTTTCTATGAACAATGCTGATCTTCCACATCTTTAATCTTCCTGATTTGCAGTGGTAATTACTAATTAGCACCTGAGTAGTAGAGTGTTCAATACAACAATGTAACAAATTGTGGATGCATTAAGCATGTTATGGAAAAAATAAAGACAAGTTATTCCGTTGACTCCATATAAGGGCATTATCAAAGATTTTTGCTCCAATTCATCTGGAATTATCTGGAGGCCTAATCAGTGCATGCCCAACTTCTGTGGCAATAGGGTAAGTTACTTACCTTCAGTAGTCTACTTGAAGATAAAACTATATATGTACAAATCAAACCTTTTCATCTTCCTGAAAGAATTAGTTTCTTTCCTTTATCATAGGTTCCTCTTCATGATTGCTGTTATCATATAAGACAAGGGCAGAAGTACGGTTCTATTACCCTAATTCATCTTACTTCAATTTTCCTAGTAGAGTTGGAAACTCATCGGCTTTTCGCTCTTGCCTTTTTCACCTTCTAGCATTTTTGGGTTGACTGAAGCTGAATAGTGTTTCCATTGCTATTTTTTCCTGTTCAAATATTATCGGACACTTCAATATGGGCGACTCTCTCGACTTAAATTTGTATAGTGATTTGTCATGTTTAAATCCCTTTATTGTTAATAAACAAAAGCTCGCTCGATTTTTCGTTACTCATCTGATATTTCAAAAAGCACCAAAAATCTTTGGCAACGAGCACCAATCACTTTCCAGGGTATCGTTTTAATGATCTTGATTATCATGCGTTTTCTTAGAAAATTGAGACTTTTAATATTCAAAATAAGAGAAGTTATAGTATTATTTTTTGATAAGAATATGAAAACATTACATGATGCATAAAGAATAAAGTAGGTTTTTAATTATTTATGTAAAACTTCTTAAGATATGCCTGAGGTCTATTTGCCTTATTTACTTAGTCGTTTATTCCCATGAAAAATGAAAACAGAAAACATCATGCCGGCATAATCATAGTGTACAAAATCATAGACTATATAATTATGCAAACAATTACCTGTGTCATCTTTTTTAAAGTAAACAATTTCTTTTTTCGTTTGTCACTTCATCAGATAACATGTGTATGACCATACTATTAGCCACTATGCTTTCCTCGATTAGCCAGCAAAAAGTCATTTGATGTGTGTGTGTATATATATATTAAAAAAAAAAAACTCAACATTAAAGCAAGCTGGAAAAAAACAAACAACTATTTCAAATGGCAAAGCACTTCTCTTAGTTGCAGTACTGTCTAGTGATGGCAATGGGGGACTAGAGGCGCGGGTATCCGTGGAGATCCCCGGATTCGGATCCCCACAATCGGGGATTATTGTCCCCGCGGGGACGGGGACAGGGACGGGGTTAAAACTTCCCCCACAGTGAGTTCGAGGACAGGGACGGGGATTAGACCCTCCGCCCCACGGGGTCCTCGCCCGAGGGGTAATTTAATAATTTCCAATAAAAAATATTTTTTATTCCATTCACACTCATTACTCACTGTCCCATTTACAACTATCACTCACTTCCAATTTTCACCAATGGCCGACATTCAAACTGACTCACTCTCACTCACTCATGACTCATACTCATTACAACACTTTACACTCGGTGAATCACTATTCACTCATCACTCATGTCTCTCAGCCTTTCAATGACTCAAGACTGAAGACTCAAGCTCTCAATCTCTCAAACTCTCACTCTCTCAAGCTCTGAAACTCAGTCTTCTCTCTCAAACTCTCACTCTCATCGACCAAGCGGCAGCAAGCCAGCAACCAAGCAATTGAGTGATAGTCTACAGTGACCGCCACGACCGCCACTACTAGCGAAAGGGAGCCGCGACCGCCACGAGGAAGGGAGCGCTACCACCACGAGAAGAGGCGACTCGCAACCACCGCTGCGAAAAGGGATCCGCGAGAAGAGGGAGCGCGACCACTGCAGGAAGAGATCCGCGACCGCTGCAAGGAAAGCCGCACCACAGCCGCCACGACGAAGAGACCCGCGACCGCCGCTGCGAGGAAAGCCGCGCAACCGCCGCCCCGAGCGCCACTGCCAGACCACCGTGAGAAGAGCGGACCCATAACCGCCACTGCCAACAGAAGGGAGCTCCGACCACGCTGCTGGTTCCATGGATTTTGAGAGAAGAACCTTTTCAATCTTTTGCTACCAATCCCATGTTTGAAAGGTTAGATTAAGCCCTGATCAATTGGTTCTTCTAATTTCTTGACTATAAAAACTGTCTTTAAGGGTTGACCATGAGTTTTGCAGTGTTTTTATGCTACTGCAAAGTAAAGGTTGGAAATTGCTGGTGAAGAAGATCAATTGAGTTCTGAGTAAGAAACTGAAAAGCCTTCCCAGTGGTTTTTGGATTAATGGCTTGTTCTTGCTTTTTCTTAATCTGTGTTCTGCATTCTGCAATAGCTCTAACTTGCAGAGTTATTACAGTGTTTTACTCCAAAGAGATATATGTCAGGCCATGGACTAGAGAAAGCAAGCAAGCTTCAAGGGTCAACACCACATGATCAGCTACTGATTCAAATCTCAGATTCCTTCTCAAGCTTGTTGCTGCTCACTATTGGGTTCCTAGTGTTCATGGTTGCTTGTGTTAGGGACAGTGAGAAGCAAGGAGAGGCATTATGTCAAAATTACAAATATTCCATCATAACTAATATTAAAAATTTTGTAAGAATTGAGTGATAGTCTATTAAAAATAAAGTTATTTCAATTAAAATTTAATTTAAAATTTATATAAAATTATTTTCTTTAACAGCAAAAAACCATTTTCTTTGAAGCAATAACTGAAATTAACTTACATTTACAGCCTTTTTGATATTTATGGTATGATGGATTGATGGTGGTATCAAATTATGTTTAAGATGATAAATTTTTTGAACCAAAAAAAAAATAAAATTGACAATCCTATGAGAGAGTTTAGTTGAAAAATTCTTGAAAGCTCTTGTGTTGAAAAAATTCTTTGATCTTTTCTTTGATTTGTTGAAAAAATATGACAATCCTATAAAGAGTTTAGTTGAAAAAATTCTTTAATCTTTTCTTTGGTTTTTTTGTGTCTCTGATTTTGGTCCTTTATTTGTAGGATGAGTACTCCTGATCAATCCTCTTCTGTCCCTGTGGGAAGCAATACGGTTATAGCCACACCACCATCAACCAGTCAGGCTACACCCACACTACCTTCAAATCTGATGGAAGAAGGCCAAGAAACTCAATCTCCTTCTCACACTGAAACACAACCTGTCATTGAACAAAATTGCAATGCAAGAGGAAGTCCTAATAAAAGAGGATTAACTTCAGAAGCTTGGAACCACTTTAAAAGACAAAAAATTGATGAAAAGTGGAAAGCAATTTGTAAGTATTGCGATAAGGTTCTTGGAGGAGAAACCAAAGCAGGTACCACACACTTGCATGATCACATAAGGACTTGCAAGCTTCGAACTGTGAGGGGTCCAAAGCAAGCAAAAATTAATACTATGGTTGAACCATCAGGTTCATTTGGAGATGGGGTTGAATCAGTAGTATCTGGAACCATCACTTTCAATCAAGATTTTTCAAGGTCTGAACTTGCAAAGATGATTGTATTACATGAGTATCCATTGGCAATGGTTGATCACATTGGTTTTAGAAGGTTTTGTAGTACTCTGCAACCTTTGTTTAAGCCAATTACACGGAACACTTTAAAGTCAGATATAATGAGATTATATGACCATGAGAGGACGAAGATGGCGAAGATGCTTTCAAAGATTCCAAGTCGAATTGCAATAACTACAGATATGTGGACTGCAACTAACCAAAATAGAGGCTACATGTCTATCACAGCCCATTTCATTGATGATGGTTGGACTTTCCAAAGTCGACTTATAAGGTAGCTAATTACTCCTGATTCTTGCTATTTCCTTTATTGGTTTATAATGATTGATATTTGTATATGTGTATGATATTTACTGTTTTAGTGATTTACCTTAGGTTCATTTATGTGCCTGCACCACATACTGCTGAGGCTCTCTGTCAAGTTTTGGTTGATTGTCTATTTGATTGGAATTTGGATAGGAAGATTTCAACCTTGATTGTTGATAATTGTAGCACTAATGATGCCATGATTGAGCGTTTCTTTGAAAAGATTTCGTCTTCTTTGTTTGTGAGGGGTGAGTCATTATTCCATATGCGTTGTTGTGCCCATATACTTAACTTGATTGTAAAAGAAGGATTGTCTACCATAGATGAATCTATTCACAAGATTAGGGAAAGTGTTACGTACTGGGTTGCAACACAAAAGAGGGAGGAGAAATTTGCGGAAGCTTGTAGACAATTGAACACCCCATATTCAAGAAAATTATGTCTTGATTGTAGAACTAGATGGAACTCCACATATCTAATGCTTGCATCTGCATTTCCCTACAAAGAAGTTTTCAAACGTTTGAAAGTCCGTGAAACTAGTTATAAGTGTTTGCCAAGTGATGGTGATTGGGCCATGGCATTAGAGATTTGTGAGAAATTGGAAGTGTTCTATAGTGTGACTAAATTATTTTCTGGTACTCAATATCCCACATCCAATCTCTATTTTCCAAAAGTTTGTGAAATTAGATTGTCTTTGAATGAATGGCTTTTTTCTGAAAATTTCACCATCCAAGTTTTGGCATCAGATATGATTTCAAAGTTTGATAAATATTGGGGAATGATTAATGAGGTGATGGCGATAGGGGCTGTTTTGGATCCTAGGTATAAGATGAAGTTGTTGAACTATTTTTTTCCTATCATGTATGACAATGAAAGTGACATAGAAATAGGAAAAGTGAAAAAGTTAATGGAAGATTTGGTGAATGAATATCAAGCTAAAGATAGGATTAGGAGGCAGGTTTCTACATCTAGTGATTCTACTTCTTCTTCAATGGCTACTGATGGTAGTTCTTTTTCAAGAAGAGAAAAATGGAAGTGTAATTACTTAAAATATGTTCAAGATATCACGATGTGATAATGTCAAGTCTGAATTGGATTGTTATTTGGAAGAGCCTGTCTTGCTTGATAAATCAAATGAAGAGAATTTTGACATATTGGGTTATTGGAAAAATATTGGTGTCAAATATCCAACTTTGCAAAGAATTGCAAGAGACCTTTTAGCCATCCCGATATCCACAGTTGCTTCGGAGTCGGCCTTCAGCACTAGTGGTCGTATTTTGAGTCCCCACCGCAGTAGGTTAAATGCAAATACAGTTGAGGCAATGATGTGTACTCAAGATTGGTTGCGTAATATAATTCTAGGTAATGTTACATTATATTTTGTCCATCTTTTGTGTTTGCTAACACTTCTAATATTTCCTCTCAATTTGTTATAATTGTTAGTTACTTCAAAAGGAAAGGCAAAAGATCAATGTCTCATAGTACTTGAGGATAAAGATGTGGATGATAGGGTATGGAAATGAAATCTTATATAAAATTTATTGTAGCTTTAATTTTCTAAAAATTGGAATTAATATGTTTCTTTTTGTAGGCAAGTACCACTCAAGCAAAATGATTACGGAGACTAGCAAGACAACAAAGCATCACTCATGTGTTTTTGTTTTTTTAATTACTTTCTGTTGGTTCTTTTGGATATTATATTTTCTGGACATTTTGTTTATGATAATTTAATGTTGTAAAGGCTAAGTTTTTTAGATTTATGGTGTTGTAATGTTAAATTAACTATTTTTAGTCTTTTTTTTTTAAAATTTGGACTATTTATTAAAGATTTTTGGGTTAAAAGGCTTTTTTCCCTCAATTTTGCATATTCCCACGGATACACGGATCTCCACGCGGGGATCGGGGATTCACGGGGATCGGGGATGGTGGTGATGTTCTCCCCATGGCAGAGATTGGGGTCAGGGTCGGGAAATTTAATGGGGGTTCGGGGCGGGCAATGGGGAAGTAGCCCCCACACTTGCCCCGCCCTATTGCCATCCCTAGTACTGTCCTAATCCTCTACACACATCAGAACCTAAAACAATGTCCTCAGGAGTATCAGAGACATGAATATTGAACACGAACCACAGGATTGCACAACTGACAACGCAACTGCACTATTCCCTAGTGTACTGGTAAGAGTAAAATAAATTTAACAACCAAATATCATCTGCAAATTCCTGAATTCTAAAGACGAGAAAATCATTTTAATATTTATTTCCTTTCCTTTATGTTTAATTATTAAACTTATATTCATAGTCAATCAGTCATACATCTGCTGTGTGGTGTAGCCTATAGTTTAGCCTCTGGACTTCCTAACTTTTGTGTGATCGATCATATACCCTTCTTGATTGCACAACATATGGAAACCACAACTCTTCAAGACTGCATTTGCTTTCACCTTTGATGATGTTTCAGAGGTCCCAAATGAAATCTCAAAGTGATTCCAATAATGCATACTGTTGAGGGGCCACAGCCGATGAATAAGTTTCATCCTAGCCAACCACACATGACTTGAGTCCAGAGCTGCAAATCTTCTTTCAATCTTACCTTTGTTTAGACCATTGATGGTAACCGCAAACTCACCGTCGAACACGCCGATTGTAGTAGCACCTTAATCCAACTCAAAAACTACACCAAAATACATCTCCAAAGGCTTACCATACAAACTTGAAGCAACCTCGAGAGAAATTGAACCACCAGTACTTCGATAATCAAACCAATCTGGAAGCTTGTTCCCTGGAAGCTTGTTCCCTGGAAGCATAACTTCACAAGGAATAACTTCCGGAGGCTCACTTTCATCGATAGATACCTGAAGCATTAAAGATAATTTTAAGTCTAGAGTATTTTGCATGAAGAATGCAGAGAGAGAGAGACAAAGATGTTGAGCATTAAAAATAATTTTAAGTCTAGAGTATTTTGCATGAAGAATGGTCACAGAGAGACAAAGATGTTGAGCATTGAGCAACAACCTCATTGTAGAAGAGATTTGTTATGACGTCCCAGACCTGTTTATTAATCAGTTTATGGCAGTTAATGAACCACAGGTGATAAAACCTTAGAAAATCCTCTGCAACAAAATTTGATGGGCTGGATAGCATTGAAAAACTTTCCAAAGATTTACAATAGCTTGCGTATAGATATCTTGTATTTAGTGGAAGCTTTGGAAGCACTTGAAGCTTAGAGCAGCCATCGAGATTGAGAGCTGTCAGGCATTGCAACTTCTGAAGGCTACTGGGGAGATGCTCAAGTTTTTGGCAAGACTCTAAGGGTCTGTTTGCTTTACATTTTTCAGTTTTCAGTTTTTTCAGTTTTTCCTTTCAATTTTCAGTTTTTTCAGTTTTTCCTTCACAAAACAGAAAACTGAAAACTGGAAACTGAAAACTGAAAACTGAAAACAGGCAAAGCAAACAGGTCCTAAGAATAACAATTTTAGCCCAATTAGATATTCAACTGATTGAGGTAGTTCTTTTATGGCTGTCCCTTGGAGAAAGATTTCTTCAAGATGTTCCATGTTATCAGCAATCTCAGGAAACTTTCTTAGTTTTGAGCAGCCAGTAAGGAGAAGAGTACGGAGAGATTTTAACTTGAAACGACTTGGAAGAGCCTTGAGATTGGAGCAGAATAGAAGGTTTAACGTAACTAGCTTGTCTAGAGTCCCCACAGACTCATGCACCTTAACTAAATTTTTACAATGATCTAGGCTGAGACTCTCAAGGTTTGGAATCATTGAGAAGTCTGGAATTTCACTGAGGTGTTCAGAGCTGCTCAAGGATGCAAGTTTCAAGTCTCTGAATACCTAAGGAAGATACATCATAAGTAAAATGAAAAAAGAAAGATAATTAGCTAAAATTTTAAACTACAATATAGTTCAAAAGATAATTGAAAAACATAGACTCCATACCTTAGCTCCCTTCCACAAGTGTTTGATGCGACTATGACTCATATTTAAAGAAACAAGCCTCTTCGGGTGGAAATTTGGTGGGAGAGTTGAAGAGGGGTATCTTGGCCAATCAATTAATCTTAGCTCATTAGATAAATACTGGATGTCATCCGTAAAATGTGCATTGTTGATCATAAGAAGTCTAAGTCTTTTCATCTTTGCAAAAGCCTTGCAACTCATGTCTCCCTTATCTGATTCCGGTAGATATAACCTTAGACCTTCAATGTTGTTAGTTCCCTAGGGGCACACAACATTTGACAACAAGAATGGACAATAAGAAAAGATAGGTACTAGAATCAAACTTTGATATTGAGATAAATGTTCAAAGAGATGAATATACCGTATTTTGGTTTAGTACATGAAGAACATCCTCATGAAACCAGAGTCTACAACGTTCTCCAGGCTCTTTGGGGGATTCTTGGTGGACAATTTCTTTAGCCATTTCCTGTAGCAAATCATGCATCCAGAGCTTGTTCACCTCTACAGTAATGAGAGACTTCTCCTTTAGAACTCCGATCCCACTGTCTGAATGCAGGTCACAACCATCTAGTATCATTTTCACATATTGTTTTTCCTCTCCTTTAAAGAAACAGGCTATATCCAAAAAAATGGTCTTTTCATTCTCCTCCAACCCATCATAGCTGATTTTAAGCATTTCATAAATTTGTTTATTTGGAATTTTTTTCATTTTGGATAATGCACTCATCCACTCAGCTTTTCCTCTGCCACACAGATAAGACCCCAAAACCTGAAGTGCCAAAGGCAGGCCCTTCGCATAGTTCAATACGTGAGAGGACAATTCCTCATAAATTGTTGGAGGACATGGTTTTTTGAAAGCAAACCAACTGAACAGTTCGAGAGCATGGTCACGACTTAATTCCTTGACCTTGTAGGTTGTTTCCACATTGTGAGCAATTAGCAAATGCTCATCTCTAGTTGTTATGATGATTTTACTTCCTGGTCCAAACCAATTATATTCTCCAACCAATGATTCAAGTTGCTCCAATGAATCAGCATCATCAATAACTATGAGAACCTTTTTGCTACAAAGCCTATTTTTTATCAGATTAATGCCTCTGTCTCTGTTGCCTACTCTAAAATCTTTATAGCACAATATCTCTGAAAGAAGTGCTTCTTGTAGTTGAACTAGGCCAAACCTTTGACTTGAGATTTCTCTAACATTAGCAATGAAGGCACTGCCATCAAACTGATCAGCAATTTGGTTATAAACAGCCTTAGCAAGTGTTGTTTTCCCTATTCCACCAATGCCATAAAGTCTTAGAGTGTGAACAATCGATTTTATTCAATCTTTTTAACAATAAAATCCAATAGTTTGTACTTAATTTACCTATTTTATTTATAGTTTCATTTCTTGTTTATTAAATATAAAAATAAAAATAAAATTGAGAAGGAAATAAAGGAGTTCACGGACTCCTTTATCTGGCTGCCTGTGAATTAATAGTAACATGGGGAGGGGGAAAAGCAGAAAAATCTAACAGAGGCCATGATGATGTCTTTGAACTTGGATCCCTCTTTCGGTGGAATCTGAAGAAACGAGAATACATGTTGACACAGATCATAAAAAACACGGGGAGGAGAAAAACGTTGGAAAACGAAGATCATCAGCACTACCATCAGCAAGAACATACACTGTCCAGTTCATCAAGATATACAAAAGAAACCAGCAAAGAGAACTCAAGTAAAAAATCAACAATTCAATCCAGCACTAAAGAAGGTAATAGCTACAACATCAGCATCATCAAAAAAAATTAACCAAAAAAAAGAAGAGAAATAGGCAGGAGGCCGCGGTGGTGCTCCTCCCCTGCCACCAGCCGCGGCCTCCCATGATCACTATTGTCATCACTTTCTTCCTCTGCCTCCCAGCCAGTAGATCCGTGCACCATCACGAGCCACCGCCCGAGCCCCAGCCACGAATCGCGGCCCCTCTCCAGCACTATCATCTTCTCCCTTCTTCCCTCATCAACCAACAAACACCACCCTCACCACAGCCTCCAACCACCACGAGACCCCTTCCCCTTCTTATCCTCAACACGACTACCTATCCATCACCTCCAACCACCACAAGCCGCCACCTTCGTCGGCCACATTCACAACCACACACCAACCATCATCCCCTCAAATCACCATCATCATCAGTCCCAGCTCCATCGCAGCCATCATCATCCATCGCCTCTCTCCCCCAACCTCTATGAACTTCAACCCACCATCCGCACCCCAAAGCCTCCGCTAGATCTTCAACTTTCACCACATTCCAAGCCACGAACCACCGTCTTCCCTTCTTCCCTGGCGCACCATCATCATCATCCCTCCATACTTCAACAAAACTCACTACTGCAAACCCAGCACCCTTTCCCCTTAACCTCCGCGAACCGCACCGCGAGCCACCAGCCTAACCACGCGAGCGCACTCCTCTCCACGCTGTGACTACCGCGCGCACATCACCACCGCGCCAGTATCTTGGCGTCGCGGCGCTAACAGTGCGAAGCTTTACCGCGCCGACGTTCACCCTTCTTCGCGAACGCCACCCCCACTAATGAACCTCAACTCCGACCGCTCGCCATGAACCAACCAAACCGCCGACCGTTTCGTGTTGGTCGCGTCACCGTCGCCTCCCCTCCGCTCGGTTTGCAGCTGAGCATAAGTCACCGTGAGCCACTCGAACCCATCGCTCGGCGATTTGGCCGGCCAGCCCCTCGGAGCGTCTTCCTCCTCTGGCCGGCGGCTCTCCCCTCTCTCTTAGTCTCTCACTCTCTCTCTCTCTTGTCCCATCCTCTCACCTTCTATGTCCCTGTTTTTTTTTTAAAAGAAAGAATAAAAAGGAGACAAGCAAAACAGGGGACGCGTTTTCCAGCTGGTTATTTCTTTCCTTTTAAAAAATAAAAAATAAAAAAATAAATCAGAATGTGTAAGCGTTAGTGTGTGTGGGTTTTTGAATATGCATGTATGTTATACACGTGTGTGTATGCTTTTTTTTTTTGTGTGTGCCCGTGCATGTTATGATAGTATGTATGTGGTGGGTATAGTAGTAGTACTAGATTAATTAGGAAATGTATTATTATTATCATTATTTTTATTTTGTCGGTATTGTTTTATTAAGTTAGAAATTGAGTTTGTGTGTTTAGATGTGTCTACATGATCATTGTTTAATTTTTAATTTTAGTTTCTAACTCGATTGGAGTTTAAGTTATTTGTGATTTAAAACGAATAAAAAAAAAAGAAGTTTATGTAATTTGGTTCAAAATTAATATTTGATTATTTTGATTTATATAAAAAAAAGAGAGTTTATGATATGTCTTTTTTCTTTAATTTTAGTATTCTAGTGAAAATGAATAAATTAGTTTCAAGGTAATTTAATTATGCAAAATAAAATAAAAAAGGAGTGATTTAACATTTTCTTTGATTTTTGGGTGTTTTAGTGCTGGTGTTTCTTAATAAAAAAGGAGAGAAGGTAATTAGGGCCCTCTTTTTTTAGTTTAATTTTTCTTATATTCAGTTTAATTGCATGTTTATATTTATGTGTTAATTTTGTTCCTATTTAGTTTTACTAATTTATGTTTATATATTTTACTTTAATTAAATGCATAATTATATTTATTCTGTTTTAATTTAATTATTTTATATGCTTATGTGTTTTATTTGAATTGGTTGTGTATTTGTGCTTAGGGATTTATCTTCATTTTTAGTTTAAATATTTTTATTTTATGTGTAATTTTACGTTGTTCAATTTAACTATTTTATATATTTATGTGTTGTGCTTAAATTATTTATGTTATTGTTTATAATTTATTTTTAGTTTAATTGTTCTATGTTTATGTGTTTTTGTAGTTTAATCATTTTATATGTTTTATTCAAATAATTTGTGTTCGTTTTTTTTAGCTTAAATACTCTGTGTTTATGTGTTTTGATTAAAATTAATTGCGTAATTGTAACATTTTGTGTTTGTAGTTTAATTATTTTATATATTTTGGGTATTTGCATTCGTGAATTATTTTTTTGTTTCGTTATTTTATATGATTATGCATTTTTGTATGTAATTATGTCATATTTTCTTTTTATATTATCTTATATGTTTATATATTTTATTTAAATTAATTGTGCTTAACTTTGGAGGTTCCCGTTAAAATTAGAATTTTGTCTAAAAAGAGAAGTTTTATCCATTTTGGATTCAAAATAAATATTTGGGTATTTTATTAAAATTTATATACTTAATTAATTGATGAATTGTATATAAAAAAAAGAGAGGTTAATTGAGCCGAGACGATTTGTTAATCTCATGTTTCAGAATATTTTAACTGCGACGGCTTGATATTCAAAATCTTTTTTAAAATAGAGTTAATTTGACCGCGACAGTTTGTTAGCTTTATGTTTTAGAATATTTCAGCTATGACAGCTTAATATTCTAAAATTCTCTTTCAAAATTAACTTTTCACCATTTAATTTATTTGTAAATAATTTTCCTAGTTTTTTTATGTTATTTATGTGTTTTGTTTATAAGTTTTTTTTTCCTAATAATTTTATTTCAAAATATTTTATTTAATTTCTGTTATTGTAGATAAAGAGTTAATTTAGCCGTGACGGCTTGTTGACTTAATATTTTGGGATACTTGAACTGTGACAGTTCGGTGCACTAAAAATTCTTTTCTTTTAAGAAAAATAAATTCCTTTTAATTTTCTTGAAATAGAAAATAAATGTTTGAAAGGGATTATTTATTTAATTTGCACAGTTAATTAAAGGTACCGTCCAAGGACGGGTGTACTAGGGTGCGTGGGATTAAATTCCTGCCCTTCCCTATGCATAATCGACTCTCGAATTCAAACTGGTTTCAAAGACTATTTTCTAAAAATGGGTTTTTCCAACGTTTTCCCAATTTTAAATAAACTTGGTGGCGACTCCATTATTTTCAAATTGAAAAATTCTCTTTCACGTCCCTGGTCACGATCCTGGGATTCTGACAGATGGCGACTCCACTGGGGATTTCCAAGAGAGTCAGGCCTGTTGTAGTTAGTTGTGCAAATTAAATATAGCCTTTTGATGTTTGTTTTCCTTTTCTTAGTTTACTTTGTCTAATATTTTCTTTCTTTATGCTTCGTCTCTTCTGCACTTTGCATTTCATGTGTTTATCTATAGTGATGACTTTATTTGTTAAAACCTTAGGATAGATGACTGTTATTGGATTCTGTATGTGTTTGTCTGAATTGTTTTTGCAGGTATTAGTCATGGGTACTTTTAGGATTTCAAGTTTGTATGCTCTCTTTACACACAACACTTACACGTTAATCACACACGAGTGGGGCCCTATACCCGGGTCTGAGTGTAACTTGAGATAGGTAAGAGATTGTGTAGTGATAGCCATTTTGGATGTTCATCCTGTTTGGTTATCACGAAAATCTCATCTAAAGTGTGATTCTTTCATGAATGCCCTACACCTAGCGGTTCACCTGCTGTTGTGGGTAACATTCTGAAATGAATCTTAACTCTAGAGACCATAGAATTCTGAGAATATAGACCCACCCAGTGAAAGTGTTCACGAGGTAGAACGACCATAGGACCATAGAATTAACCTCCAGAATTTACCTCACATAGGACACAAAGAGAGCGTGCATTTTCTTTAACTCCTTTATTTTGTACATGATTTCCTCTCATTGTTCTTTGTGCATAATTTCTGTTCATTTCCTAAATTGTTTACTATTCCTTCTTTTATTTAAATTAAATTTTTCTTTCTATTATGGCAGGTTTGTTAGAAAGTCGAACTGAAATCTTTTGTGAGTATCTTTGGGAAAATGGAAACAAATATGAGACCAGACAGTCAGAAAAGTGAAAAGTTGAAAAGAACTCTACGTCTCAAAGCCAAGACACCCGAAACTAAAAGCCTGAGATCTTTGGGTCAGTTGTTGAAGTCACCACAACGCTTGTCTCTCACCAGAAGGTATGGAAAGATCTTGAATCTCTTAGAAGTGGACGAACAGGAAGAAGCAATCACAGCACTGGCACAGTACTACGATCCTCTACTCCGATGTTTCACTTTTCAAGACTTCTAGTTAGCACCGACCATTGAAGAATTTGAGAAGATCCTGGGGTTACCACTAGAAGGAGAAAAACCCTATCACTACCAAGGCCATTATCCTTCTTTACAAACCCTATCAACTGTCCTAAGGATAGGTGTAAAGAATCTGCATGAAGCACAGAAATGTAGGAATGGGACCTATGGATTCTCAAGAGATTACCTAGAAGAGCACATGCGCCGTTTAGCTCAAATCGAAGACTGGGATGCTTTTGTAGATGTACTGGCTCTCACTATCTACGGCACTATCTTATTTCCGAACATTGAAGGCCTTGTAGACTTTGCGGCTATTGACGTATTCCTTGCTCGCAAGTTCCATGGTCATAATCCCGTTCCAGCCCTCCTAGCAGATGTTTATTGTACTCTGAACTTTTGCCATGAGAGAAATGGTAAGAGAATTCTGTGCTGTTTACCAATGTTATATGTGTGGGCTACTTCGCACATATTCCAAAGGAATTACAAGGCGCCTTGTCCAATTGAAGACCTACGAATGCATAATATCAAGAAGAAGAATGGACAAGAGTGGGCTCAAGACCTGGCCAAATTGGATGAAAAGATGATACGATGGTATCCTTGGAGGGAAGATGGTCAAACTCTGATTTATCAGTGCGGAAGCTTTCCAAATGTACCTCTCATGGGTACCCGAGGATGCATAAACTACAATCCTGTCTTGGTGTTACGCCAACTCGGTTATCCCATGATGGGACCTCCTTCTGAAGCCGCAGTTACTCCGTTTGTCTCATATTATCAAGACTCCAAAGACATTGACCTATTCCAGAAGATCCGGTCCGCTTGGAACAAGGTTGTCAAGAAAGGAAAAGAATTGGGAGTTAGGAGTTGTGCTGTGAAAGAAAGTTATCATCAATGGGTGAAAAATAGAGCTCAAGAGATCAAGCTGCCCTTCAAGGTCATAACTATTACTCCTCTGGACAATGTATCAACCTGGGGTTTCCATGAAAATGAAGAAATCAAGAAAGTGAAGGAGAAACTAGACAAGGTTGAACAAGAAAAGGTGCAAATAGAAGCTGAGTTGAAAAGTGTTCGCCATAACTACACGACGTTAAAACGAGAAAGCACCGAAAAAGATCAAGCTCTAGAAGGAACAAGCAAGAAGCTGAAGATGGGGCATGAACACATGATGAAGACTAAGGAATGCCTCAAAGCAGCCAACAAAGAGCTAGGACTCCGGAGACAGGAGCGTGATAAAGCATTATCCGAAAGTCAACAGCTGAAAGATCTACTTCGAAAGGCCAAAATTGCTGAAGAAACTGCGCTAAGAGGTGAAGAACAAATGAAACAACAAATGGAAGAATTGAACAATGAATACCAAAGGAAGATTGAAGAGCTAAGTCAACACATGAATGATGAGATCATGGAATATCAAGTTGCACTGGAAGAAGAAAAGGAAAGAGTTGCAAGTTTGGATTCTGAAATACAACATCAGAACCACATTATTCATGAGCTGAAGACTCGCTTCTCAAACTTGGCAGGATTAGCTAATGCGGCCATCGAAGATGTTCCAAGATACTTAGGATTGGCCGAGCAAGGAATAACCCCTTTCAAGACCCCAATCGAGATTTGTAATTTTGTTGACTACTGTAAAGACTTGATTGGGAGAATGAAACAAATAATTGCTGAGAGATGCTGAGAATGGCAGTTATGGCTTTATGATGTATTGTCTTTTGTTGTTTTGGGAATGAATGTAAAAAAGGACGATGGGTACAATACCCCTTTATGAATGAAAAATCTCTGTTTCTCTGCATTGTGTTGGTCTCATAGCAATGTCCATGACTTAGTACTTTTGAACGAGACGTTCTGAGGAACGGTTATCATCAAAGATACTCACATCAAGATTCGGTTCAACTGATGATTTCTAACAAATAGCTATGTTTTTGTTTTTGTCTTTGACTTTTCACTAAAGTTTTGTTTTTATTAGGTAAAAATCCGTCACAATTGGGCACCCAAGGAAAACCGATACCGATCAAACTCGAATTCACAATACCAGAGCCCGGACCAAAATGGCTGGAGGGAATGGTGACACAGAAAGGGGTATCCCAATCACAACTACTTCTGAAGGAGGAAGAAATCTGAGCGATGAAGTTGATGCGGTGAGAGGAAAACTGAATGAACTGTCAAACAACCAAGGAAGATTGGAGGATATGATGCGGGCCATACAGGAATCACTTAACCTATTGGGAGCTCATTCAGCAAATGTGCAACCAAATACCACGACACTGGGTATGCTGGTGATGCAAAGTGCAGCTCTAAATGTCACTGTAGGGATGAATGATATGGGTGAAATCCCGAATAACCTCCATGGGCAACCACCGCCCGCGATACCATTGGTAATCCCTATTGGAGAAGGTTATCGTTCCTTAGAAAATGTGCAAACTCATGAGCATGGGCATGTTACCCCTGTCTGGGAGCAACCTCGTATGGTCATCCAGAAGCAGCCGTCCTCCTCAGAAAATAGTCGTGCAGAGGTAGAAAAAGGAAAGTTCAAAGAAGAATGGATGGAGAAGATTCAAGAGCAGATTAGGGCTATTCAGGGACCTAGTCCCTATGGCTATGTGGAAATTGAACAACTCTGCCCTTCTTCTGACATAGTAATCCCTAGGGATTTCAAGGTTCCTGATTTCTCAAAGTATGACGAGACGGGTAATCCTCTTTTTCACTTGAAGAGTTATTGTACTAAGATGGCGATATGGTCGAAGGATGAAAAATTTCTCATCAACTTCTTCCATGAAAGCCTGACTGGATCTACTCTAGAGTGGTACATTCAACTAGACCACTCAAAGATTTCTAGCTGGAGAGAATTGGCAGATCTATTCATGAGCCAATACAAGTTCAATCTTGAGGTGGCACCTACACGGGAGCAATTAAGCTCTATGCAGAAGAAGAAGGATGAATCATTCAAGCAATACGCACAAAGGTGGAGAGCCTTGGCTGCCCAAGTTCAACCCCCACTCATCCCAACTGAAATGTGTTCTTACTTCTTGGGAACCTTGGGATCCCCTTACATTGGGACAATGGCAGGAGCAGCATACAAAGACTTCTCTGAGTTGATAACTGCTGGAGAAAGAATTGAAAGCTTAGCAAAAGCCGGCAAGCTTCCCATGAGCAGTGAAGACACTAGGAAAAGTTTTCCACCCAGAAAGAAGGAGACAGAGGTGAATTATGTGCATGGTCAGCAATCCTTCGTCCCACGATACACACCAACCCGGCCACGATCATACCAAACCCATATCCCTCTTTACTCATCTTACCAAGCCACACCAACCATAAACACTATTCCATACTCCCAACCCCAAGTTAACAACCTCCACATAAGGCCATACCAACCAACTCGCCCAATGTACACCCCAGCACCTCGACCAAATTTCCAAAACCAAAACCATAATCGATTCCCCAACTTCCCACCTTTCCCAAAGCTATCTATTTCGAATGCTGACCTTTTTCAAAAATTAGTTGATGCTCATCTGATCTCGGCATATCCTGTACACCCGTTGGAACCACCATACCCAGCCTGGTATAACCCGAACCTGACCTGTAAATACCACATGGACATAGCAGGGCATTCCATTGAGGATTGCGAAGGTTTCAAAACAGCAGTAAGAAGGTTAATTGCTTGTGGGAGACTAGACCTTCAAGAAGATTCGAAACCAGACATTGTTAACAACCCGATCCCAAAACACGAAGGAGGAAGTCGTGTGAACGCCTTGGAGGTGGAAGAACCTCTAGTTAAGAAAGTTCTGAATCTTCGAACATCAATGGAGGAAGTGTTCAATGGCTTGAAGGAAGCTGGGTATCACATCACAGCACCTGCATCTATGGTGGAGGAGGAAGAGAAATATGATCTGGAATCAAGTTGTGCATATCATTGTGGAGGTCTCGGACACGATGTCGAACACTGTCGGGGTTTCAAAGCTCGAGTACAAGAATTACTCGACCTAGGTGTGATTCAAGCAAAAAAGAGGTCGAATCTTCCTGAAGAGGTGAATGTGATCGATCGTTTCGTACATCGCATCCCTCCACTGAATCGAGCTCCGAAACCAGAGAAAGTGGTGATCACCGTGAAGAAACCAGCACCATTCAATTACGAGAATACACATGCTATCCCTTGGAACTATGAAACTAATGTGGAGACAAATGGAGACATAGGGGGAACCTCGAAAGTCCAAACAAGTGAAGTGGTAGCGGAGGTAAAAGGAATAACAAGAAGTGGAAGGATTTATGGGCCCGGAGAACTGGAAAAAGGAAAGCTTGTCGAAGAAGAGAACATGGGAAAGGGTTCTGGTGCAGACAGAAAAGAAAGAGAAGAGAATGAAGAAGAGGAGTTCCTGAAGATCATGAAACAAAGTGAGTACGACATACTGGAGCAATTGAAGAAGACTCCTGCCAGAATCTCCTTGTTGTCACTAATCTTGTCATCTGAATCTCACCAAAAGGCAGTACTAAAGGTATTGAAAGATGCTTATGTGAAACCGGATGTCTCACTGGAGAGTATGGTGAATATGGTGGATCCGGTAAAGCGTGTTAATATGATCACTTTCTCAAGTGAAGAGATCGTATCACAGGCTAACCCACGAGCACTGTATATAACCCTTAAATGCAAAGGCTATATAATGCCCAAAGTCCTCATTGACGGAGGGTCGGGATTAAATGTCTTGCCAACGTCGACATTGAGCTACTTGTCAATGGGCAAAGACGATGTTTCACCGCAAGTGATGATCGTGAGAGCTTTTGATGGAGCGAAGAAAAACATCCTAGGGGAAATAGTGCTGCTATTGGAAATCGGCCCGAGCCGATTTGAGGTTTTATTCCAAGTGATGGAGATTGAGTCTGATTACAATATGCTGCTGGGAAGACCATGGATCAACAATGTTGGTGCTGTTCCTTCAACCTTGCATCAAAAGGTTAAATACATTGAAAATGATTCAGTCATTACAATCCATGGAGAGAAGGAAATCATTGTATCTAAACCTGTCTCACTTCCATATGTTGAAAATGTGGAGTTAGTGGAAAACAACTTATGGCACAGTCCGGAGGTAGTAGGACTGAAGCAAGAACAGAATGAGTTCCCAAGGCAAGATGTCAATCAGGTAGTGGCTCATATCATGACCAAAAATGGTTATCTGCACGGCAAAGGGCTGGAACCACGGTTGCAGGGTATCAAAACACCTTTATCTATCTTAGGGAAACCTAACCGATTTGGTTTAGGATATGAGGCATCATTGGAGGAGCAGATCAAGACCATGGCTCTTGAACCAAAGAAACCCAATGAGAAGTTGAAGCAGATCCCTCATTTGAAAGAGACCTTTCCTTACCCGGCTGAAATAATTGTGGCTGAAGAAAGTTATGAAGTTAGCTGTTATTCAACCATCAATATGGTGGATGTCGAGAAGCCTGAAGAATACAACAATGCTTATGCTGTCAACCACAATGAGATGCTAATGAATTGGACAGCCGAACCAATGATTGATGTTATTACTTCAAAGTAATCATTTGGGATTGTATTAATTGTATTTGCTTTTATGTATGCTACTTTGAGACATCATTTAAATAAACTTGCATGTTTATCCAGCAATTTTTCTTTTTTCCATCTGTTATTATTTTCTTTATCACTATTTCCTCGAACTATTAATTTGCGCCCTTTTATTCGTGTTTTACCTATTATTTGTCTTGGCATTCCAACCCACCGCAATTACTTTCCAGGGATTTAAGTGTAGGAATTTTGCCACATGAAAGGGATTTTGAAGGCCAATCAATTGATTCTCTTACTGCACTTGATTGCGATAGCTATGAATCTGAAGAAGATGAAGAAACTGTTGAGAGATTCTCAGGGTTACTTGAACACATGGATAAAGGATTTGACTTAGACAATAAGGTGATCGAAGTGATTAACATGGGCACCGAAGAAGAAAGGAAAGAGCTGAAAATAGTGGAGAATCCTGAGCGAACAGAAATGATTGCCTTGTTCAAAGAATATCTAGATATTTTTGCATGGTCTTATCATGATATGCCAGGACTGGATCCAGAGATTGCTTCACACAAGATCCCTTTGTACCCAGAAGCTGAGCCGAAAAAGCAAAAGTTGAGAAGGATGCGGCCTGACATGTCATTAAAGATAAAAGAAGAAGTGACTAAACAGCTAGAGGCCGGGTTTCTAGAGGTGTCAAGACACACAGATTGGGTGGCCAACATCGTGCCTGTGCCTAAAAAAGATGGGAAGGTCAGGATGTGCGTTGATTACCGGGACCTGAATAAAGCTAGCCCGAAAGATGATTTTCCGCTTCCTCACATTGATGTCCTGGTTGATAATACAGCTAGAAATCACCGATTTTCATTAATGGATGGATATTCCGGGTACAATCAGATTCTCATGGATGTTCATGACAAAGGAAAAACTACGTTCATAACTCCGTGGGGAACATTCTGCTACACAGTCATGCCATTCGGGTTGAAGAATGCCGGTGCCACTTACCAACGTGCTATGGTTGCACTGTTCCATGACATGATGCACAAAGAAATTGAAGTGTATGTAGATGACATGGTCGCTAAGTCCAAAGAGGGAGAAAGCCATGTAGTAGTCTTGCGAAAGCTGTTTGAAAGGCTCAGAAAATACAAGTTGCGACTGAACCCAAATAAATGCATCTTTGGAGCTTCTACGGGGAAATTACTGGGATTCATTGTCAGCAGAGAAGGGATAAAGGTGGATCCGGATAAGGTGAAGGCTATACAAGAAATGCCAGCCCCCCGAACTGAAAAGGAAGTAAGAAGTTTTCTTGGGAGGCTCAACTACATTGCTAGATTCATTGCAAATTTGACTAGTACTTGTGAACCTATATTCAAGTTGCTGTGGAAACATCAACCTGGAGAATGGAATGAAGAATGTCAAGAAGCCTTCGACAAAATAAAGGCTTATCTAATGAAACCTCCAGTTTTGATTCCTCCTACGCCAGGCCGTCCTTTAATACTGTATCTTACAGTGTTACCTACTTCACTCGGGGCAATGTTGGGGCAATATGATGAATCCGAAAAGAAGGAACAAGCCATTTATTATTTGAGCAAGAAGTTTAATGAATGCGAATGTCGCTATCTGGCAATTGAAAAGACCTGTTGTGCGTTAGTATGGGCTTCCAAGAGGTTGAGGCAGTACATGTTGTACTACACTACTTGGCTGATTTCTCGAATGGATCCATTAAAATACATATTTGATAGTCCTCATGTGTCATTGAGAATGTCAAAATGGCAAGTAATGCTGTCTGAATTTGATATCAAATATGTCACTCAAAAGTCTATCAAAGGAAGTGCAATTGCTGATCATCTAGCTGAAAACCCTATGGAGGGTGTACAGCCCATTATGCTTGAATTCCCTGATGACGAAGTGTTGACACTAGAAAGAGAAGATGAAGAAGAGGGGAATGTGTGGAAGATGTACTTTGATGGAGCAGCCAATATGAATGGATGTAGAATAGGAGCTGTAGTAGTCTCACCAGCTGGGAAACAATACCCAGTTTCCATCAAATTAGACTTTGAATGTACCAACAACATGGCAGAATATGAAGCATGTGCAAATGGTTTGCAAGTTGCGATTGACTTGGGAATCAAAGATCTAAAAGTCTTTGGAGACTCCGCGCTCATAATCTATCAAGTTAATGGAGAATGGCGCACAAAGGATCCGAAATTGGTACCTTATCAGAAGCATTTGTCTCAATTAATTGAGCGCTTTGATGACATATCATTCTCTCATTTAACTCGAGACAAGAACCAGTTTGCGGATGCTTTAGCGACTTTGGCCGTGATGACTAACTTGAAGGTCCATGCTAATGTCCAACCCATCCATGTAGAAGTGCAAAGTGAACCAGTTTATTGTGGCAATGTGGAGATTGAGCCAGACGGCCAACCATGGTATTATGATATCAAGCAGTATATTCAAAAAGGAGAATACCCAGCAGGTGCAAATGAGGTGGATAAGAAGACAATTCGAAGACTAGCCATGGCTTTCTTCCTGAATGGTGAAGTTCTCTACAAGAGAAACTGTGACACGACTCTCCTCAGATGTGTAGATGCTCATGAAGCTCGAATAATCATGATTGAAGTTCATGAGGGGATCTGTGGAGCTCATGCCAATGGACATATGATGGCTCGCAAAATCTTAAGAAGTGGTTATTACTGGTCCACTATGGAGAATGGATCAGACGATTATGTTCAGAAGTGCCACAAATGCCAAATATATGCAGATCGAGTCAATGCTCCCCCAGTTCAGTTGCACAGCATGGTGTCTCATTGGCCTTTCTCGATGTGGGGCATAGATGTTATCGGTCCGATTAACCCCAAAGCATCTAATGGTCATCGTTTCATCTTGGTGGCGATAGATTATTTCACTAAATGGGTGGAAGCTGTTTCATATGCTAATATCACGTAGAAGGTGTTTCTCAGATTCATCAAAAAGGACATCATCTGCAGATATGGAATTCCAGAAAGGATCATTACAGACAATGCTCCTAACCTCAATGGTGCCGAAGTTCAGAAGTTCTTTGAGACTTTCAAGATCAAGCATCATAACTCAGCTCCTTATAGACCTCAAATGAATGGTGCGGTTGAAGCTGCAAATAAAAATATCAAGAAAATCATTGCCAAAATGGTGGTGAACTATAAAGATTGGCATGAAATGCTGCCCTATGCTCTGCACGCGTATCGTACCAACATACGATCAAGCACAGGGGCAACTCTTTTTTCATTGGTATATGGAATGGAAGCCGTATCTCCTATAGAGGTTGAAATCCCTTCGCTCAGAGTTTTCATGGAAACTGAGTTAGAAAAATCTGAATGGGTGAAAGCTCGACATGAGCAATTGAACATGATCGAAGAGAAGAGGCTTGCAGCCATTTGCCACGGCCAGTTGTATCAAAGCAGAATGGCTAGGGCTTTTAATAAGAAAGTCCGCCCTAGAGATTTTCATCCAGGAGATTTGGTTCTGAAGAAAATTCTCCCTAATCAAGAGGACACACGGGGAAAGTGGGCTCCAAGTTATGAGGGTCCTTACATTGTCAAGCATGCATTCTCAGGTGGAGCGTTGATTTTGCAAAACATGGAGGGACGAGAACTGCCTAAACCAATCAACAGTGATGCAGTTAAAAGATTTTATGCCTGAAGAGATGTTTAAAAAACCCGTTAGGTCGAAAACTCGAAAGAGCGACCTAAGCAAAAGTTAGGGCAAAACAGTAAAACAAAAGAGCTCGCTAGGCTGAAAACTCAAAAGAGCGGCCTAGGCAAAAGTTAGAGCAGAAAAGATAAGCATCTTCGCTGGCAACTGAAACTGGGGCAATTTTTGATAATCCAGCAAGTCAAGCAGATAAGGGCTGAAACTGGGGCAATTTTAAAAGGAATTTGAAGACATGTCGTTAGATATCATGGCTATGGCATTCAATTTGCTTTAAGAAGTCAATTGATTGAGCCACCAAGAACCTAAACTGGGGCAAAAATTTTGTGTCTCCCAAAATTTTATCTTTCGCATTTCTGTTATTCAAAGCATTTTGTCATCTAATACACCAGACAGTGAAAATGTCCATTCAGTTGATCCCTCCACCTTCTCTTTGAATGCATGTTTATTCATAATGTCTCAAGTAGGATAAATTTAAGCTTCAATTATGCAATCTAACAATGTTTACAGCAATACATCAATGATTAGCATTAATTCAGAAATTTTAGCTAAGCTTGACAGAAAAGTAATCATCCTTCTGAAAGGGAAGAGGGAAGAAGAATAAAAATGAGCAAAATCACAGAAGAAAACAAAGTCTGGGTCGTACCAGATGGTCCAATGCTAAGATTGTGAGTTTGATCGGTTAAAGTTCTCCTCGAGGCTTGCTCAATTGAGTTACGGTTAGTTTTTCATTAATGTGTTTGGAGTAAACTGAAAGTGGATAATTCAAGGCTTTGTGCATATGATTTGAAAAATGAAAAAAGAGACTGTTTTCTTTTTCAATTTACATTTTCAGTTAGCCTCAGATGCAAGTTTACATTTCAGTCGGCCTCAGATGCTATTTTACGTTTTCAGCTGGCCTCAGTTGGCAATTTTACGTTTTCAGTCGGCCTCAGATGCCAATTTACATTTCAGTCGGCCTCAGATGCCAATTTACATTTTCAAATCGGCCTCAGATGCCAATTTACATTTTCAGTCGGCCTCAGATGCCAATTTACATTTCCAGTCGGCCTCAGATGCCAGTTTACGTTTTCAGTCGGCCTCAGTTGCCAATTTACGTTTTCAGTCGGCCTCAGATGCCAATTTACATTTTCAGCTGGCCTCAGTTGCCAATTTACGTTTTCAGTCGGCCTCAGATGCTAATTTACATTTTTAGCTGGCCTCAGATGCCAATTTACGTTTCTAGTCGGCCTCAGATGCCAATTTACATTTCCAGTCGGCCTCAGATGCCAATTTACATTTTCAGTCGGCCTCAAATGCCAATTTACATTTCCAGTCGGCCTGAAATGCCAGTTTACATTTTCAGTCGGCATCAGATGCCAATTTTTACATTTCATATCAATATCAGAATACCATTTTTACATTTCCAGCCAACCCTTGTTGGTTTTTTAAGTTTTGGTCAGCATCGTCTGCTTTAGACTCTTGCTAGCCTTTGCATTTGACTTTCTCATATGTGCATATTATTTTTGCTATTTAAATTTCGATTGTTCATATTTCATGCATTTGTCGAACAAAATTGATATTCATGTCTTTATTCATTCCTTATGAAGAAAATATAAAACTTAAGTTTTTCATATTCTCTTATAAGAAATGAATAAAGAGGGGCAACTGTGAACAATCGATTTTATTCAATCTTTTTAACAATAAAATCCAATAGTTTGTACTTAATTTACCTATTTTATTTATAGTTTCATTTCTTGTTTATTAAATATAAAAATAAAAATAAAATTGAGAAGGAAATAAAGGAGTTCACGGACTCCTTTATCTGGCTGCCTGTGAATTAATAGTAACATGGGGAGGGGGAAAAGCAGAAAAATCTAACAGAGGCCATGATGATGTCTTTGAACTTGGATCCCTCTTTCGGTGGAATCTGAAGAAACGAGAATACATGTTGACACAGATCATAAAAAACACGGGGAGGAGAAAAACGTTGGAAAACGAAGATCATCAGCACTACCATCAGCAAGAACATACACTGTCCAGTTCATCAAGATATACAAAAGAAACCAAATAAGAGAACTCAAGTAAAAATCAACAATTCAAACCAGCCCTAAAGAAGGTAATAGCTACAACATCAGCATCATCAAAAAAAATTAACCAAAAAAAAGAAGAGAAATAGGCAGGAGGGCGCGGTGGTGCTTCTCCCCGCCACCAGCCGGCCTCCCATGATCACTATTGTCATCACTTTCTTCCTCTCGCTCCCGGCCAAGATCCGCACCACCACGAGCCACCGCCCGAGCCCCAGCCACGAATCGCGGCCCCTCTCCAGCACTATCATCTTCTCCCTTCTTCCCTCATCAAGCAACAAACACCACCCTCACCACAGCCTCCAACCACCACGAGACCCCTTCCCCTTCTTATCCTCAACACGACTACCTATCCATCACCTCCAACCACCACAAGCCGCCACCTTCGTCGACCACATTCACAACCACACACCAACCATCATCCCCTCAAATCACCATCATCATCAGTCCCAGCTCTATCGCAGCCATCATCATCCATCGCCTCTCTCCCCCAACCTCTATGAACTTCAACCCACCATCCGCACCCCAAAGCCTCCGCTAGATCTTCAACTTTCACCACATTCCAAGCCACGAACCACCGTCTTCCCTTCTTCCCTGGCGCACCATCATCATCATCCCTCCATACTTCAACAAAACTCACTACTGCAAACCCAACACCCTTTCCCCTTAACCTCCGCGAACCGCACCGCGAGCCACCAGCCTAACCACGCGAGCGCACTCCTCTCCACGCTGTGACTACCGCGCACATCACCACCGCCAAGATCTTGGCGTCGCGGCTAATAAAGGCGGCTTTACCGCGCCGACGTTCACCCTTCTTCGCGAACGCCACCCCCATTAATGAACCTCAACTCTGATCTGCCTGCCATGAACCAACCAAACCGCCGATCTGTTCGTGTTGGTGTGCGGCCGGCTGGTCGCCTCCCCTCCGCTCGGTTTGCAGCTGAGCATAAGTCACCGTGAGCCACTCGAACCCATCGCTCGGTGATCTGGCCGGCCAGCCCCTCGGAGCGTCTTCCTCCTCTGGCCGGCGGCTCTCCCCTCTCTCTTAGTCTCTCACTCTCTCTCTCTTGTCCCATCCTCTCACCTTCTATGTCCCTGTTTTTTTTTTTAAAGAAAGAATAAAAAGGAGACAAGCAAAACAGGGGACGCGTTTTCCAGCTGGTTATTTCTTTCCTTTTAAAAAATAAAAAATAAAAAAATAAATCAGAATGTGTAAGTGTTAGTGTGTGTGGGTTTTTGAATGTGCATGTATGTTATACACGTGTGTGTATGCTTTTTTTTTTTTGTGTGTGCCCGTGCATGTTATGATAGTATGTATGTGGTGGGTATAGTAGTAGTACTAGATTAATTAGGAAATGTATTATTATTATCATTATTTTTATTTTGTCGGTATTGTTTTATTAAGTTAGAAATTGAGTTTGTGTGTTTAGATGTGTCTACATGATCATTGTTTAATTTTTAATTTTAGTTTCTAACTCGATTGGAGTTTAAGTTATTTGTGATTTAAAACGAATAAAAAAAAAAAGAAGTTTATGTAATTTGGTTCAAAATTAATATTTGATTATTTTGATTTATATAAAAAAAGAGAGAGTTTATGATATGTCTTTTTTCTTTAATTTTAGTATTCTAGTGAAAATGAATAAATTAGTTTCAAGGTAATTTAATTATGCAAAATAAAATAAAAAAGGAGTGATTTAACATTTTCTTTGATTTTTGGGTGTTTTAGTGCTAGTGTTTCTTAATAAAAAAGGAGAGAAGGTAATTAGGGCCCTCTTTTTTTAGTTTAATTTTTCTTATGTTCAGTTTAATTGCATGTTTATATTTATGTGTTAATTTTGTTCCTATTTAGTTTAACTAATTTATGTTTATATATTTTACTTTAATTAAATGCATAATTATATTTATTCTGTTTTAATTTAATTGTTTTATATGCTTATGTGTTTTATTTGAATTGGTTGTGTATTTGTGCTTAGGGATTTATCTTCATTTTTAGTTTAAATATTTTTATTTTATGTGTAATTTTACGTTGTTCAATTTAACTATTTTATATATTTATGTGTTGTGCTTAAATTATTTATGTTATTGTTTATAATTTATTTTTAGTTTAATTGTTCTATGTTTATGTGTTTTTATAGTTTAATCATTTTATATGTTTTATTCAAATAATTTGTGTTCGTTTTTTTTAGCTTAAATACTCTGTGTTTACGTGTTTTGATTAAAATTAATTGCGTAATTGTAACATTTTGTGTTTCTAGTTTAATTATTTTATATATTTTGGGTATTTGCATTCGTGAATTATTTTTTTGTTTCGTTATTTTATATGATTATGCGTTTTTGTATGTAATTATGTCATATTTTCTTTTTATATTATCTTATATGTTTATATATTTTATTTAAATTAATTGTGCTTAACTTTGAAGGTTCCCGTTAAAATTAGAATTTTGTCTAAAAGGAGAAGTTTTATCCATTTTGGATTCAAAATAAATATTTGGGTATTTTATTAAAATTTATATACTTAATTAATTGATGAATTGTATATAAAAAAGAGAGAGGTTAATTGAGCCGAGACGGTTTGTTAATCTCATGTTTCAGAATATTTTATTGCTGACATTGATATTCAAAATCTTTTTTAAAATAGAGTTAATTTGACCGCGACAGTTTGTTAGCTTTATGTTTTAGAATATTTCAGCTGTGACAGCTTAATATTCTAAAATTCTCTTTCAAAATTAACTTTTCATCATTTAATTTATTTGTAAATAATTTTCCTAGTTTTTTTATGTTATTTATGTGTTTTGTTTATAAGTTTTTTTTCCTAATAATTTTATTTCAAAATATTTTATTTAATTTCTGTTATTGTAGATAAAGAGTTAATTTAGCCATGACGGCTTGTTGACTTAATATTTTGGGATACTTGAACTGTGACAGCACTGGCTAAAAATTCTTTTCTTTTAAGAAAAATAAATTCCTTTTAATTTTCTTGAAATAGAAAATAAATGTTTGAAAGGGATTATTTATTTAATTTGCATGATTAATTAAAGTGTCCAGGCCAAGGACGGTCTTAGGTGCATGGGATTAAATTCCTGCCCTTCCCTATGCATAATCGACTCCCGAATTCAAACTGGTTTCAAAGATTATTTTCTAAAAATGGGTTTTTCCAACGTTTTCCCAATTTTAAATAAACTTGGTGGCGACTCCATTATTTTCAAATTGAAAAATTCTCTTTCGCCGTCCCCGTCGCGATCCCGGTTGCGACATAGAGAATATGACAACTGAGATTCTCGAGTCTTCAATAGCTCTAAGAAGTGCAGGTGCAATATGCTCTCCACTCTTGAGCTCCTTGTAGTCTACGAAAGTATTAACACCCTTTTTGGCATAGAGCATGATAGAGATGGCTTGTGAAACTGTTTCGAGTATCTTCCCCTCTGAAGCTCAGGAATACATCATACTTCCACCTGAAGGATTTACAACTCAATGCCATTTGCATGACCCTCACAAGCCAGTATGGTGCAAGCCTGTTCGAAGAAGTTGGAGAGTGAACTGACCTAGATCGAAAGGAAGGAAATAGGAGAGGTATTCTAACTTTGAGTTGAAGAACTCACGACACTTTGAATCTCTAAATTTGGTTTGATCAACACGATTACAAGGCTATTTATGGACACATAAAGTGTCTCTATAGTAGTCGAAACTCAATGCGCCTGTTGACGATATTTGACTAACGCGTGTATCATGTGTAATACGTAACTAGAAGTTTTTGAAACCTTTGAAACGCGGAAAGAACACGTAATCTTGAATATAAAGATGCAAGCGTTGGTAATATGGCTTGACTTTACAAGCGTTTAATAATTGTGTGCTCTCGAAGCTTGTCAGTTCAGAATGACCCAATGGAGTGACATGAGAATGTGGAAAGTTTAAGAGAGAGTGAATATCGTAAAAAGTGCCAGAGGGTGACCATTTTTAGAAAATTACTACATTTCATCGAGATTTTTCATTTAATTGTAATAACCAGCGCTAGTAGCTCAATCCTAATAGCTTCTATATTATTATTAAGGTAGTCAATTTAAATATTAATAGATTTATGCAAAAGTGACAAGTCAAAGGAATTGCGTACTCCATTTAATACTAAATGCTAGATAATTTTTTTTTTTTCTAACTTCTGACGGGAGTAACATTTTTTCTTAGTTGCAATTAGGAGTGACATCTAAAATTAGTTCATTTAGTTAAATATAATAGACTAATAAATAAGAAACTCTTTGGGATAGAAAAATGATATTTTTACCGTAGCATTGAAACTTACCAAGTGCCCCTCCACGATTTTTACAACATTTTTTTCTCTCTACTTTTACTATTATCTTATTTGTGATTAGTTAAATTCAATCCCAATTTTTGCAATTTTATCAGTTTTTTATTTTTTTTATCAATTTAACTTTTTAATTTGATTAAATTGAATTTAAATATCATTAGTGACTTCTCAAAGAGAAATAATAAATGTCCACCACCATACGTATACTATATACTTATATCAAGTTAAAAGTTATAAATTAACATGTAAAAAATTATAAATCCATATGTAAAAAGTTATAAACTAATATGTAAAAAGCTTTTGTATACTTGTTTATAACATTTTACATACTGATTTATAATATTTTACATACTAATTTTTAATTTTTAATTTAGTATAAGTGTGTGGTACAGGTGTAATAATAATTATATTCCACTCTTCTTAAATACATTTTATTTTGCCTGATCAAATACACCTCTTGAAGCCTTATTATATTTAAAAGCTGCCAATATCAGCTTTAATAAAATCCTAGAATTTTCAAATAAACATTTATCGACAATCTCTAGGCCCAATCAAATCTTATAAAATCCTAAAATTATCTTCTTACAATCTCTATGCCCTGTAAGATTTTGTATATATGCAGTATATTTATTATTTTCATTTTCTTTTTTAAAAGGAGTGTTTTTCTCTATCATTCAATGGGCACAAACTCCAAGAACGTCCAATAAGATGGTGAAGGACAATTTGCACTCATCCATGATTTGGATCTTCCGATGGTCCTCGGTCCTCATTTATACTCATCCAAATTATAAAATTAATCTCTTTTTAATTTTTTATTACCACTTATAATCATAGTAATCAAAATCGGCTCGAACCGACCAATTTATTTGAAAAATTAGTAAATCGGTCATGAAATCAGTTCAAACCATTATTTGGACGGATTCCACATTAAAATCGATGCGATCCGATTTGACTCAATTGGGTTTGTATTAAAATTGGTGATTCGGTAGGTTAATTCAAATCAGATCAAATCATTTTTTTTTTTTTGCTTTTTTGGGTTAAATGATGCATTTTTTTTCAAAACCTTAAAAAATATTATAATCTATCTTATAAAAAAATGTAATAACTTTATTTGTATTATCATGATTTGTGAATTCGTGATATAAAATTTTGTGAGTTCGTGACGTAAAATTTTATGAGTTTATTTGTATAATTATGTTTTGAACTTGTCAATTATGATTTATAATTGCAAAATATGAACAATATTTAAGAATTTATGTTATTTATTTATATTTTTATATTTAAATTTCTTAAAAAATATTAAATTATTAATTAGTTATCATTTTATTGTATCTTAGTTAAATTTTTATATTTATTTTTATATAAATTCAGTTCGGCAGATTCCATTGATCTGTCAATTGAATCAGTGACCTAATAATTATCACCTATTCGAGTTTGAAAACTATCCGTGTAATTACTCACCCACTTCCAACATAACCGCCACTGCTCCTCACGATTTGTCCCATTGCAACCGCTTCCGCCGCCCTTTGTTACTATCACAGACTCACAATCTCCTCTTCCACTCCTATTCACCACCAGGTGGTTGAGTTTATATGACAAAATCATCCCTTTCTTAGTGACTAATCATCCTTGTTGCGTGTATCATTCATTTATGACTGGAACTTTCCTTCGCCACTGTTTCCGCCACTGACCCTGTTCGTCCTCATCCCTGGTTAACATGGCAGCCGCCATTAGTCCCTCCCCTTACTGGATGAATGGCAACCACCCCATGAAAAATCTCTCATTTTTTACTCCGTACAGTTCATGGTTTTAACAGGAGCATCGAAAAATAAAAATAATAAAAACTTGAAGAAGAAAACAACATGTCTTGAGAAGAATAAACACAAACCAGAAAACCAAGGGTTTTGTTTGTCACAGTTGAAAACCCAAATTTTTATTTTGTATTTTATTTTATATTTTAATTTTGATGTTTTATTGATATGTACTAAAGATTATTTCTGGGATGGAATGGATGATTCACAGAGTGCAGGGGCTGAAGGGTGTGTGCAGCGATGAGGAGGAAGAAGAAGAGTTTAGGTTATTTTGGTACTTTCAACTTTACATTTAGCTTTAATAAATTATTTATAATAAGTTTGGTCATCAATCTTAACCATTGATTTTTTAAAAATCTAACCATTCAAATTAAAGGACTATCACAAACTCTAAAATAAGTGAGGATCAAATTATCAATCACCAATAAGAATAGCTTCTTTAAGAAGACTCCACCACAATCTCCCTCTCAGGCTGCTTTCCCTCACTCATCATTTTTTATTTCTTCCTTTTACATGATCTCTCCTTAACTTCCATCTTTTTTAAAACCATTCAGGATCATCTTCATTTTGAGCTTCCTAATTGCATCAATAATTAATAAATAATCATATATATATATATATATATATATATATATATATATATATATATATATATATATATATATATATATATATACATTTTGCAGCAATAATTAGCACCTAAGCAGTAGAGTGGTCAATACAATATACCAAATTGTGGATGCATTAAGCATGTTATGGAAAAAATAAAGATAAGTTTTTACCTCAAGCTATTCCTTTGACTCCTTAATGACATTATCAAAGACTTTTGTAGTTTGCTCCAATTTATTAATTTGGTTTCAAAATAAATATCTTTTTTATTTTTTTCAATTATATCATATCATGTATCTATATATATTCAAGCGTGCGTATGTTTTTTGATCAATCTATCCATATTTCTTTTTCCAATTTAGCCAGCCATGATGACCAATGATTTTTTTTTTTAATTTCAATTTTTCATGCTCTCTCGCTAAAACATGCACATGATTCCATGAAAAAACACTACACATTTTAAGTCTTATAGTTGAATTTATATAAATTTAATATAATGGTGAAAAAAATTTCAACTTTGAAACATTTAAATTATTATTAACTATCCAAAATAAATATATATAATTTTAATATAATGGTAAATCTTCCTTCAATATTTTTTTATAAACAAATAATTCTTCAATATTATATTGATTAATAAATGCTAAGTTCTTTCCGTTTATGTCTTTACTATATCTACACATTTCTATCTTTATTTTTTTTATATCATACTTTAAATGAAAGCCATGATCCCATCCAACATTTTATATCTACTATTTTCATTTATTAATATAGAATCGAATTAAATATTGTCATTACGGTTGTTTTTTACTTTAGAATCAGAATTAAATAAAATAATTAATTATAATTATTTTTCATCGATGACTATTATTTTTAGTACAGGATCGTAATTAAATAACAGGACCGCTATATGGCTCGGATGCCATCGGTGCGAATTGCACAAATCACTTAACTAGATTCTAGTTTTTTCATTAATTTAATTTAATAAAAATAGAAAGAAAAAAAAATCTAAGTTTGGCGAATGGTTTTTCGCAAGACCACAACGCAACGCATGGTACATCATCCTCGCGGATCCCTAGATAGCGCAGCTCGTTGTTTCCCATTCAGACGCAGTTGCACGGTACAAGAACTTAATCAAGAAATTCCATTGACAAGTATCCTTTCCCTGAGGAGAAATATTATTTTACACAATGAGATATTGTATCAATATAATCCTATTTAATTTTAGATGGATCATACATCTTATTTAATTTGGATCTTATATCTCATCTAAAGATAAAAAGAAGCATGTTGACATGATAACTTGTAAATTGTGAATATAAATAACAATACACTTTTTTAAAGAAAAAAAACCATTACTTCTTTGTTAACCACTAACCACAAACATTTCCACAAATTAAGAATAGCATCAGAGAGCAATTGATACAGAATTGATTTTATATCTCACAGTGCATTCCCAAATAGATTATTCAGCAATTTTAAATATTCAATATCCATCCTTTTTTCATACATCAGTAGTTGTTTTTTTTTTTTTTACATATACATTATCATTCTCTGTTATATAATAAAGTTTAATTTTAATATACTGACAATATAAAATAATTTTACATTGTCATTCAATTAAAACATTTTGTTTTGATGACTTTTAGGTAGTGGATATAAAAGCCAATTATCATAACTTATGTGGCGATATATGATTGGATGACTGTATAAAAAAATTTTACACTATCAGTATATAACAATTAAATCCATATAATAATGTGAACTATGAGAGGAAAATGTGAGAACATTAAGTAGAATTATAATTAGATAAAATATTTACGATTTCAATATTAATATTTTAAATTTCTCTATTGATGATAAACGAATATCATTCAATCTGTTTTCTATTCTACTTTCTACATATGATTTATCATTTTATGCCAAAATCAATATAAATTTTATACTAATAAATTAAATAATCGCTAATTTTTTTCCCTATTCTCTATATGATGTATACTGAATTCATTTTATGCCAAAATTAATATCAATTTATACTAAAAAAAATTGCGAGCTATATCAATAATGTTGGAATCTTTTTTGTTTTTAGTTTTCATTAAATTATCGCCACAAGGATAGACTATTGTTTTTCTTTGATTACTGTATAATCAGAATTCAAAATTATGATTATAATTGTTTTTTGTTAAAAAGAAAAAACAAATGTCTATATATATATAAGTAGCGCAGTGCCCGGCTTTGCAAGGAATAAAGTAAAATGCTAGTACAGTAAAGCTTTTTAATGGAATGTTTGTTAGTGGTTATCCAGATGATATTGTATTTCCTGCATCTCAATACCAATATATTCAATATGATTTTTACTTATTGCGATTCCATTGTTCTTTGTATAATAAAGTAGGTCCCCTAATGCAAATATTAATGTAATGTCGATTCTACTAACAACATGATAACTTGAGAAAAATTTAATTTTAAAAATAATAAATCAACTTCATTCATTTATAATAGATGAATTATATATAGTTAAGCATGTTGAAAAATATTTAGATAAGTATAGTTCTTTGATCTACCCTGTAGCGAATAATTAGAAGATTCCTAAACTGAAAATCCATTTCTATTACAACAGCTTTCCTCTACTATAAGTAATCTGTGTAAAATGCAATAACTCTACAATGACTTTCATCAGCATCCTCACACTGCACCTGAAATCAATGATTTGAACAATTCACATAATCGGACAAAAAAAAAAGAAACTATGAAGAATCAATTATACATGCAGAAAAATCAAAGGCCACATTTGGATAATCATATTTTTAAGTCAATAAACAATCATCAATATATGTTAATGTCAATGAAAGAGAAATACAATAACTAAACTTTCATATTATCCATGTGTGGAAAAGAATTATTCATATCCTAAATTGGTGCAGTACCTTTAGCAAAGCTTTCACTTGCAATTTATGAATATTAAGGGAATTAAATCATCTACAAAGCAAAATATTCATCCTGCTGCAATACAACTGACATTGATTTAATATTGCTAACATACCTTAACAATAAAATGAAATGAGATCCATTACATCACATTATTTTTTGGACTTACATAATCCCCTATAATTCAAATAGTCATATGCTTGAAATAGTTATGCAATGGACTATCCACTAACCAAACAAAACAAAAAAAATCAGTACAAAAGGACCAATATGTAGAAAATTTTAATGCTGACTGTGTATAACAATTTAATTTCAAACATGCATGACAAATACAATTTCAATACTTGCTTTAATACAAAAATTGGATCAATAACTTCTAAGCATTGAGTACAATCTATGCAGCAGCTATGCATGAAGAACTTTAATTTTCCATGGGACAACCACATTCAGCATAAGCCACCATATATGGGATTCTGCTAACTGATTTCAACAAAAGCTTAGGTTTTGACATCATATTAACATTATAATCTAATTAACTATTTGCATTATTACATGAATACCTATTTTACTGAGAAACAAAATACATCTGTAGTATTGTAGCTTTATTATTCATTTGAGTCCTTAGTGTTGGATAAAATGGTCATTGTCCTTCATTTTAATTTATAATATAAGATATAAGATTTAAACTATGTAAATTGTTCATGAATTGTTGGAAAAAGTGGAAACTGATAAAATTACAATGATTTATTAATATTTTTAATTTACTTTTAATGGCAACTACTGATCCATGTAAATTGCTTTAAAATATTTCATACCAAGGGTCAGTGCTAAAATGTTTTGGTTTGGACCATATGTTCTACAATTTGATCTTTGTTTTTGACTTAAATTGGGTTTGGTTGTAACAAAAATGCTATCAAGGATTTGATAATGGGCCAAACCATTGATGGTGCCAATATTGAGTGTTTGTATTTACGAGCTTCGAACTACCATGTTGGTGGACAACACAAAATGGTGGCATGATTTCAATTTTAATTTAAACACTTTGAGAACAGCGGTAAGTTTTGACATAATAATATTCAAGAATTGCAAATTTATGAGCTTCATGCTAACATGCAGTTACACATTCCTTCTTATAGGAATTGAGCAACATTTTGGGGGAAAGAGGATCAAATTACAGAAAATACTTCATTTTGCCAAATTCTAGTATGAGAAAATGGTCTAGCTATTTTTCATCAAACTAATAGATTAATCTTCAGTGGATATGTATTCAGTCACTTATGGCCATTGACGAATTTTAGCAGGCTCTTATGATCTTTGGCGTATTATTTTCTGGATGAGTGGTCTCATGAAAAGCGTAATATGAAAAAATAAGCATGTGATTAATTTTATGGCTTACTTTAGCGATAATGTTTAGTACGTGGCTATCATGTACGCAATTGTCTTGCTGAATAGGACATGAAATTAACTATGTTGGTAAAGTAGCGATAATTTTAGTTTGCAAACTATATAGATTAACTAAATGTTTATAGGAAATCTATATATCTATTTATACACAATAGAAATGAGATTCTCTAGCTATAAGCTGCCCTGTTTATTAATGTGTCAATTTCACAAATTTAAAAATAAAAATATTTAAAATAAATAAAAAATAAACAAAAGTATTTACTCGATACTGGAGTGCTAGCTATTTTCTATGGGCTCAAACCCCTAATAATCCATGGCAGTAAAGTTCTAATGGTTTTGTAGATGATATTGATATCATTTTAAACTGCTGTAGTAGGTGATGACTAAAAGAATAATTGAGAATATTATTTCTTTAAGCAAATACTGTTTCAATAAAATCTCTGAGTATCATTAAATTTGTTAATTCTATTTATAATTAATAGTAATTATTATTCTCAAAATGTTATTAATTATTATCATTTTCATGCATTATTGGATGGTCATCTAGGTGTAACAAAATTTAGAACTAATTTGAACAATTCAAAAAAGAAAATTGTAGATCATGCAAATGTCATGGATATTATTATGGACAAATTAAAATATAATTTGATTGCATAAATCAATATGATTCATATACACAACATGTTATCATGATAATTATTACTTAAATTATATTATCCAGTTTGTATATAATCTAACTAACATTTTCATGTATTACACTAGTTAGTAGACTATTACATTAATAAATCAATATATTTGGACATGTATCCAAATACATTCATTTATTAATATATCAAAAAATTAAAAGAGACATTTATTTTAAAATGGAAAGAATATCTCGGATTAGCTAGAAGCCTAAACAATGCAAGCCCAACCTCCTTAGCAATAGAGTGAGTGAGTTACTTACCTTGAGTAGTCTATGGACAAATCAAATCTTTTTCATCTTCGTCCACATGATGAAAAAGATTGGAGCGACCCTGAAGATTAGTTTCTTTCCTTTGTCATAGGTTCCTCTACATGATGGCCTACTGCACAAGACAAGGACATAAGTTCGTTTCTGTATAATTCATTTTACATGCTTCGATTGAGTTACATACCTTTGGCTCTTACTTTGTCACCTTCAAGCATTTTTGGGTTGATTGAAGCTGAATATTGTTTCCAACTTTCCATTGCTTATCCTTTGTTTTCCCGCATGTATCCTGTTCAAATACTACAGTGTAAAATGCTTTTGACTCTCTTAATTGAGATTCGAACTGTGATTTGCCATGTTCTAATCCCTTTATCGGTAAACCAAACCTCAGCTGACTTTTTATTGCCCATCTAATATTTCATAAAGCCTCAAAATTTTTTTTTGGTAGTGAGCATCAATCACTTCCTAGAATGTCGTTATAATGTCCTTGATTTTCATGATTTTCATAGAAAATTGAGATTTTTAATATTCAAAATATGAAAGCCGATAGTATTATTTTCTTGAGAGATGTTAATGTTAAATATAATTATGACAATAAATGTACAACATAGTTATAGATGTAGAAGAAGACAAAATAAGAGAGTGGGTCCAACAGTATTAAAATATTGAAATATGAAAAAAAAATAATGATAGTATAAATTTGTTTTCAAATTTTATTGTATATTAAATTTTTTTTATTTTCATATGTAGATTACGACAACATGATATGATGTATAAAGAATAAAGTAGGTTTTTAATTATTAATGTAAAACTTATTTGCCTTATTTACTTAGTCGTTTATTCTCATAAGAAATGAAAAATGAAAACATCACGCAGGCATAACCATAGTGTACAAAATCATAGACTACGTAAATGCAAACAATTACTTGTGTCTTTTTTTGGGAGAGTAATGCTAGTTTGATACTCAAAAAGTGGGTATCTATTCAGACACCCATCTATTCAGATACCCACTTTATAATTATTGGATGTGATGAATGTTAAGGATAAATGGGGATCACCATCATATTCAATAATTATAAAGTGGATGTCTGAACAGATACCCATTTTTTGGGTATCAAAATATCATTATCCCTTTTGGAAAAGTAAAACAATTTGTTTCTTTGTTTTTTTTTTTTGTTTTTGCCGGTCACTTCATCAACTAGCGTATATATGAACATACCATTAGCTATTTTGTTGTCTGTTGGCTTTAATTAGTTGGCATTACCCTTAAAATTTAATGGACTTAACATCTCAGCCCATGATGCCTGTAGTGGGTATAGTTCCTCAAGTTAGATATAGTTATGATCATTTAAGAAAATAATGTTCCACCCTTGCTAATAATTATAGTTTTTGGTCTAATGGTAAGCACTTGATCCAACGAACGCCTATAATAGGTGTTGTGCCCTTGCTAACAACTATATCTTTTGGTCAGTGATAAGCACATGATCCTACACTATCCTTGACTAGCCAGCCAAAAAAGAAATCATGTGATATAAAAATGCACAGAAAGATATATGTTCAAATACTCAAGAAGAAAACAATGAAAAACTCCATATTAAAGCAAGCTGAAAATAACAAACTAAGTGCACTTATCCACGAGTAATGTTTGGTGTACAATAAAATTGTACAACAAATATACAACACATATTTTATCACCATTGGATGTAACGAGTGAATGGAATAAGTGAGGACTACACATCACATCCAATGATAAGAAGAAGTGTGATATGCATTTGTTATACAATTTTATTGTACATAAAACATTATTCCTTATCCACCGCTATACTTCCCTCATCTGCCACACACATCTGACCATAAAATAATTTGCCGCGGAGTATCAAGGATATGAGCACTATTCAAATACCCACTTTATAATAATTGAATGTGATGGATGTCAAGGATAAGTGAGAATCATTATCACATCTAATAATTATAAAGTGGGTGTCTGTTCAGACAGTCACTTTTGAATGTCAAAATATCATTATCGACCGAGCACCAACCATATTGACAGCCCAACTGCACTATTCCCTACTCAACTGGTATGAGCAAATGTAACAACCTAGCACCTTCTGAAAATTTCGGAGTTCTAGAGACGAGGAGGTCATGTTGACCATTATATTCTTATCTTTACCTGAATCTTCTACTTAGTCATACATCTGCTATATGGTCTAGCCTACAGGTTATCCAATGTACTTCCTAACTGTTGTGTGATCAAGCATATGCCCTTCTTGATTGCACAAAATATGGAAACCGCAACTCTTCAAGATTGCTTTTACTTTCACCTTTGATGATGCTTCAGAGATCCCAAATGAAATCTCAAAGTGATTCCAATAACGCATACTGCTGAGGCGCCACATCAAACGACCAACTTTGATCCTAGTCAGCCACACATGACTTACGTCCAGTGCTTCAAAATTTCTTGCTACTGAACGTGTCTTTAGATCATTGATGGTGACCTCATATAAGCATGAAAACATGCGGGTCGTGGCAGCACCTTTGTCCAACTCAAAGACTGCACCAAAAAGCAACTCCATAGGCTTACCATATAAAGTTGAAGCTACCTCAAGAGAAATTGAACCATTGGTACTCTGATGATGAAACCAATCTGGGATCTTGCTCCCTGGAAGCATCACTTCATCAATAGATTCCTGAGACATAAAAATCAATTTTAATTCTGTAATATTTTACAGGAAGAACACACGCAGAGACAGAGAGATAACGATGGTGAGCATTGAGCAACAACCTCGTTGTAGAAGAGATTTGTTATGTGCTCCTGGACCTGTTCATCAATCAATTTATGGCAGTTAGTGAACATCATTTGAGTAAACCTTGGGAAATCCCCTGCAATAAAATTTGATGGGCTGGATACTACTGGAAAGCTTTGCAAAGATCTGCAATTACTTGTGTCTATATATCTTGTATTTAGTGGAAGCTCCTGAAGCTTAGAGCAGTCATTGAGATCAAGAATAGTAAGGTATTGCAACTTCTGAAGGCTACTGGGGAGATGCTGAAGTTTTTGGCAAGAATCTAAGGATAAGAATTTTAGCCCAATTACATATTCAATTGACTGAGGTAGTTCTTTTATTGCTGTCCCTTGGAGAAGGATTTCTTCAAGATGTTCCATTTTCTCAACAATCTCAGGAAACTTTCCAAGTTTTGAGCAGCCAGTAAGGAGAAGCGTGTGAAGAGACTTTAACCTGAAACGGCTTGGAAGAGTCTCGAGATTGGAGCAGAATAGAAGGTTTAAAGTAACAAGCTTATCAAGAGTTCCCACAGACTCATGCACCCTAACTAAACCTTTACAGTGGTCTAGGCTAAGACTCTCAAGGCTTGGAACCATTGAGAAGTCTGGAATTTCACTGAGGTGTTCACAGCTGCTAAAGGATACATGTTTCAAATCTCTGAATATCTGAAGACACACATCATTAGCAAAGTAAAAAAGAAAGATAATTAGTTACACGATTGAACTGCAATAGCTTTTTACACAACAAAAAATAACTGAAAGATCAATTCCATACCTTGGCTCCTTTCCACAAGTGTTTAATGCAACTATGACTCAGATTTAAAGAAACAAGCCTCTTTGGATGGAAATTTGGTGGTAGAGTTGAAGAGGGGTATCCTGGCCAATCAATCAATCTTAGCTCACTCGATAGATAATGGATGTCATCTGTAAAATGTGCATTGCGGCTGATCATAAGAAGTCTAAGTCTTTTCATCTTTGCCAAGGCTTTACTACTCATGTCCACTCATCTGATTCCGGCAGATCTATCCTTATGCCTTCAATGTTGTTAGTTCCCTAGAGGCACGCAACAGTGGAAATTAAGAAGAGTTAGGTACTTGAATGAAACTTGGAACTTTGATATTCAACATAATATATTCAAAGAGATGGCTATACCGTATTCTGGCTTAATACATGGAGAACATCCTCATGAAACCACAGTCTGCTATGTCTACCAAGCTCTTTGGGGGATTCTTGGCGCACAATTTCTTTAGCCATTTCCTGCAGCAAATCATGCATCCAAAGCTTGTTCAGTTCTATAGTAATGAGAGACTTCTCCAATAGAACTCCAATCCCACTGTCTGAGTACAAGTCACAACCATCTAGTATCATTTTCACATATTGTTTATCCTCTCCCTTAAAGAAACATGCAATATCCAGAAATATGGCCTTTTCATTCTCCTCCAATCCATCATAGCTGATTTTAAGTATTTCATAAATTTGTTTGTTTGGAACTTTTTTAAGTTTAGCTAATGCACTTATCCACTCAGTTTTTCCTCTACCACACAGATAAGACCCCAAGGTTGTAAGTGCCAAAGGTAGGCCCTTCGCATAGTTCAATACGCGAGAGGACAATTCCTCATAATCTGTTGGAGGACATGGTTTTTTGAAAGCAAACCAACTGAACAGTTCAAGAGCATGGTCATGACTTAATTCCTTGACCTTGTAGGTTGTTTCCACGTTGTGAGCAATTAGCAAATGCTCATCTCTAGTTGTTATGATGATCCTACTTCCTGATCCAAACCAATTGTGTTCTCCAACCAATGATTCAAGTTGCTCCAGTGAATCAGCATCATCAACAACTATGAGAACCTTTTTGCTACAAAGCCTATTTTTTATCAGATTAATGCCTCTGTCTCTATTGCCTACTCTAAAATCTTTGTAGTTCAATATCTCTGAAAGAAGTGCTTCTTGTAGTTGAACTAGGCCAAACCTTTGACTTGAGATTTCTCTAACAATAGCAATGAAGGCACTGCCATCAAACTGATCAGCAATTTGGTTATAAACAGCCTTAGCAAGTGCTGTTTTCCCTATTCCACCAATGCCATAAAGTCCTATAGCCCGCACATCATCTGATTCAGTGCCTAAAATTGATTTAATATCGTCAATAGGCAAATCCAGCCCAACAGGATGCTTAGCAACATTGAGAGGTGTGCGGTTCAGCTTACTCAGTATCTCTTCAACTATTCTCTGGACAAACTTTGATTCTTGCCTGCCATTCATAAAGCCAAAAAAATTCTTATTATCTTGAAAAAGAGAGCTCTAAAATGGCGTCTGCATTGATATATAATCACATCTAGAGTGAATTTACACTTTTCAATCAATCAATGGCTAGGTTAAATTCATCTTGATCAAGAGGAACATTGATAGAATCAATTGCATGTGTGTTTTGAGTCCCCTAATGCGCCAAGTCATTCTCTTTTGTGGTTACAGATCCAAAAAGCATAATCTAAGTCTCTCAGATATGATTATCATTGTATAAGATTTTATAACATTTCATGCCATCTTGAGAATAACCCCACAACAAGTTACTTATATGAATGGAAATTGGCAACACTTTACCAGATACAAAAATTCATCTTCCTTTTATAAGCAATAAAGGCAAAGAAAAGTTTCTCCTATCTTTCATATGTTAATGTTTGGCCGTCAACTTTTGCAGTTCAAATGCATTTGCTTGTAGTTAAATTAACAAGAAACAAAAAAGACCCCAGCATTTCCCTCTAAATATGGTATTTCTTTTATAATGATTTCATTAAATCAATGTTGACTAGATGCTTTCAACTAAAGTAAGTGAAAGCCTTCTTAGGACAATTTAATGGAAAGGAATATGCTGCCAAATCTTTTATAGGAAGAGTAGTTGACGTACTCATGTTTTTTCAGAGGTCATCAATTCTTTTTCAAGCATCTCTAAGTAGGTTATTTATTGAGATAATATTCATTTTAGTCTCTCATTTTATATTTATAAGTCATTTTTATCTTTAACTTTTAAAATGAGTCAAATTAATTTTGAATATTACAAAATATGAGTCAAATTAATCCCTCAATTTATTTTTATTAATTATTTTATCAATTAAATGATGATAAGTAACTTTAAATAATATTTTCACATAACATTTATTCTTTGAGGCAGAATTCAATTTAAAATAACTCATTTTAATGTATAATATTGCACAAACTAAGTCATTGTATGATTTAAAATGGAATTTAAATGACTTAATTTGTGTAATTTTAGACATCAAAATAAGTCATTTTAAACTCTATTATATTTCAAATGACATAAAGTATCATTTAAGATTATCTATCATCATTTAGTTGATGAAATATTGAGTAGTAAAAATAAATTAAAAGACTATAACGATTCATATTTTACAATATTAGTGATTAAATTCACTCACAAATATAAAGTCTGTAACTAAAATTACCATTAACTTATTATTTAGTTCTCGCGATAAATGTTTGAATTTCACCAAGTATGCCTAGTGACCAACAAGTGTTTGATAACTCATAAAAATATAGATAGTTAACAAAAACATTGGAGTACCAGAGTACTTATCGGGTATTATAGGACACATACCCATCTCCAAGATGCCACCCAGACAAAGAAGCAACTTCGCATAGAGCTTCCCTCCACCTTTTTACCTTGTTTGTATCATCTTTGAACTTGCCTTCATGTTTGGCCAAAGCTTCTGCAAAACTTCCCTGCTGCTTTCTTACTTGAGATGGATTCACATCATAAAAGACTGGCAAAACAAGTTGACCCTTGGAGTCCTTACACTCAAGGATCTTATGGAGTTCTTCTATGCAAGAAGTGGAAGATGCATAATCCTTAGAGAATACGACAACTGAGATTCTTGAGTCTTCAATAGCTCTAAGAAGTGCAGGTGAAATATGCTCTCCCCTTTCGAGTTCCTTGTAGTCTATGAAAGTATTAACACCCTTTTGCAATAGAGCATGATAGAGATGGCTTGTGAAACCCCCTCGGGTGTCATCCCCTCTGAAGCTCAAGAATACATCATACTTCCACTTGTAGGATTCATAATAACTCAATGCCATTTCCTCAGTTTTAGAAACTAGAATGAACTTCTCTTGGTTTTCAACACATCACAAATAGCCTCCGAAAGGTAATATATATATATATATATATATATATATATATATATTCACATTAAATTGTCATCTGAATATTCAAAGTCAACTTGCAAATAACAAATTCGTTATCCAATGAAAGCATCACACTTTTTAATCAAACACAGGTAGCATAAGTGCATAGCAGAAATAGTTTTGAATTGTTTAACCACTATACTGTTCTAACAAGTAACAATAATTATAAATTTGTATATCAATAATACTATTTTAACACCTAATTTTGGGTGTCCCAACTAGACACCCATTTTATTATTATTGGATAAGATTATGATCTACACTCATCCCCACTCCTCCATCTCCTCCAATAGTGATAAAATGAGTGTTTAGATAGGATATCCAAAAGTGGGTGTTGAAATAGTATCAACTTTGTATATTACACTATTTATGTATGTACAATGCCAGTTAAACGTTATATAGGGTAGTATCTAGTTACAATAGTTTGACCCAAAAATGTTCAAGATTCCATCAAGTTTCCCTCTAATCTTTGACCACTCATCCTCAATGTTTGCTTTGGTAGCTATTGCTGATTCCTGCTCTGATCTCAAGCGTGGCCTTTGCCTCCTCAACTGATCTCTTTGAGCTTTCAACATTATTCCTTTCTCAAAAGTTTCTCTTTTCTTTACAAGGGCAGTGCCCCTAGCCACTTTAGAGATGGAGATATTATACTTAATGGCATTGATTTGCTCTTCTATCTCTTTCATTCTTTGTTCCAAATAAGCCAACTGGCTGCACAGCTCATCTTCTATGGATGAAAATTCGCTGAACTGGTTCTTGTTAGATATCAGAACCTCTTCCAGTGCATCTAACTTCGAAAGGCTTGCAGTTGAGGACTGAAGTTTCATACTTGCATCAATGTAGTCACAACTCCACTGGCTAAAGTCTGTTGAAAGTTGTAGTGCTAGAGATTTTAAACACAAGGAGACATCATCATCCTCGGACAAAGTGTAGAGACATTCTAAGGCTGTTTTCATGGAGGACGATGATCCTGGGTCTAAAAGTTGATAAAATTGTTTGGAGAGGAATTCCTTAAACATTTCCAATGCTTTCTTGGTTTCTTCGCTCTTGATAGGATAAACTAATTTTGTATCATCTCTGGTATCTCTCAAACTTGAAGGTGATAGAGCAAAGGTCTCAGCACGGAGCGCAGCATAAAATGCTTCCATGTTGTCATCTGTCAGGGTTAAGTCAAATTGACTTGTACTGTATGCCATTGGAAACTCACCAATCTTATCCCTCTTAGTTTCATATTTCAGCACTGGAGCTCCTTCTGGTTCTGATTCTTGATTAGCCAGGACAAAATTCTCAGCAGAATGGATAGTAGGAGGCACTTCTTGAGTTGGCTCTAATTTGAATGCAGCTGCTCCAGCAGCTTCAGCCACATTCACATTCCATGAGTTCTGGTTTCTAATTCTCAAAGAGCAATAGTTTTCGGACTGGTGAACATTGACCTGGGGATTGATTAGTTGAGAGAAGTTTCTATGGACATACTGATCTCCCATATCTTTTTCCAGATTTGCAGTAATAGTTGGCACCTGAGTCATGGAGTGGTCAATACAATATGCCAAATTGTGGATGCCTAGCATGTTATAGAAAAAAGAAAAACAGGTTTTACCTCAAGTGCTTCCTTTGACTCCTTAAGGACATCATCCATTTTCAGTCCTATCTTATGACATAGTAAATCCTCTTTAACAACACTATCAAAGGCTTTTGCTCCGCTTTCCATGGAAGGTACTAGAGCCCTAACCAGTGTAGGCCCAACTTCTGTTACAGCAGAGTTAATGAGTTATTTACCTTAAGTAGTCTACTTGAAAATAAAACTACATAAAAAAACAATTCGTTTCATCTTTCTGTAAGAAGGTTTATGTTCATTCGTTTCTTTTCTTTGTCATGCGTTCCTCTGCATAATGTTTGATATATTAAAAACGAAAAAAGGTATAAGCAAGACAAGGATATACATTTCTATATAGCTCATTTTACATACTTCAATTTTAATTCCTAACTGAGTAGATACTTCTCACTCTTACCTTTATTTTCCGAGTTGTGACAGTCATTAGGTAGGAGTGGATTTTCATTCATTCTGTTCACTTGATATTCTAATAACATTGGATCCCAAGCCACATCATCATATAACTCCAGTTGCAACAAAGGCAACTCCTTGCTTTGGTGCATTACATCAGCCGAAATAATGGCAATAGTCTTTCCATTTTCCTGAGCCATACATCCATCACCTTCAAGTATTTCTGGGTTGGTTACAGCTGAATGCTGTTTCCATTGTTCATTTGATAGTTCATAAAGCCTCAAATTTTTTGGCAATGAGCAACAATCACTTCCCAGGTTATCGTCATAATGACATTGGTCATCATGTGTTTTGGTAGAAAATTGAGTGCTATCTAAGGAACCATTGACTTTAACCGCCCTGGTGTTGTTTGGAGTAAAACTTGAGTACAGCATCAAATCTGTTGTCTTCATCTCCTCATCATCCTTAAACACATGAACTCCACAACAGAGAACAGTCACTTCTGCAGCTTTACTTGCATCTATAATTTTACAAGAAACTTCAACATAATTTTGTTCAGGCAATAAATAAGTATTTAAATCCATTACATCTTCTTGATGATAGAGCCATGCAAGATCACCAACCACTGAAAGGAAGTACTCTACCCTATTGGATGCATTCTTTCCATTAATAGAAATCTGAACTCCACAGGTGAAAAAGTCAGTCATTTTATTTCCTAGTCCAAAAATGAAACATAGAGCAATTCTTGGGAATATCTGGCCAATCCAAAATGACATAGACCCTCCTTTGCTATGGTAGTCGAACGGCATTGGTATCCTTGGCCTTGGTGCTATAACTTCGTATTTAAATTCTTTAGAGAATCCCTGTAACAAAGGAACTGCACTCAAAACACTTCCCAAGTAAACAAAAGAGAGAGACTAAGATAGCTAGAGTTCTACCTGGCTTAATAATAGGTCCAATGATTGTGAGTTCAAAAGTGTGCAACTAGTGCCATCTATATGTTCTAAATTAGGAGGAATCCCAGAAATATGTTGAAGCTTCCTGCAATTGGCCATGTAAAGCTCCTGCAAGCTACTCAGTCTGTTGAAACATTTGGGTAGGGTTACAAAATGGTTACTTGAAATGTCTAAGGATGTCAGGTTGGAAAAGCAACAAAGCATATGAAGGTCTTCGTCTGATAGGTTGCAGCCGCTGAGCTCAAGAGTTTCCAGCAATGGAAACCCATATGAGGAATGGATGCTAGGGGAGACTAAATCTAGACATGCTGGTGCTGGTAGTAACTCTAAATTAGATGAACCTTCATCAGACTCTTCAAGCATGGTTGAGCAATTCTGTGTGCTGAAACTCCTCAGCTTCTCTGTAAATGGTTGAAGTTGTGGACAGCCAGAAATATCAAGTGACTGAAGGTTTGGCCATATATCAGTGGTTGTAGGAAGTTGCTTAAGATTTGAGCAACACTTCAGTGCTAAAACCTGAAGGCTACTGAAGTTGACTATACTAGAAGGCAGTTCTTGTATAGCAGTCTCTTCCATCTCGATAATTCTCAACTTTTCCATTTTTCCCAACAATTCTGGGAACTTCTCAAGTTGTGAACAGCCATTGAGAACAATGCATCCTAGAGATGGCAACTTGAGGACACTTGGTAAGTTCTTTAGCTCAGTGCATCCTTCAACACCTAAATAAAATAGTTTATCAAGTGATCCAACGGATTCATGAATCTCAACTAAGCCACTACAATCTTCAAGAATCAATTGCTCTAAATTTGGGATCCCGGAAACATCAGGTATTTTTGTCAGGGACTCACAAGAACGGAAATTCAGAGAAATCAGATTTGCATACTTCTGTGAAACAGATAATTAAATGGTTACTTCTGAGAAATACAAATGCAAGCAAGAAAAGAAAGAGGAAAGGAATGATTATACACAATCCTCACACCTTGAATGGCTTGTCCAGTATTAGATGACTGCGCCGCAACTCCAGCATTACAATTTTCTCAGGAAGGAAATCAGACAGTAAAGATGGCGAAGTGTAGTCCTCCCAGTCAAGCATCCTTAGGGTGCTTGGTAGATGTACAAGGCCTCCAGAAAATTCAGCATTACGAACTATGAGCATTCTAAGATTTTTTATCTTCTTGATGTCTTGAGCACTTAGCTGCACCTCTTGCTTTTCAGGTAGGTCCAGCATTATACCTTGAACCTTGTCACTTCCCTTCACAAATTTTCATATGCAGAAAGAGTCAACCAAATCAGAATCTGGTTAAAAATGAATACATATTTCACATTTTTTCAAGGTTATTTCTCAACTTAAGTAGAACCTGATATCAACCAAAATTGAAAATAAAAGAAGACAATTTAAAATGTTTCGGTATCATTGTCTTACTGTAAGGGGAAAAGAAAGAAAAAAGTAGCAATGAGCAGCCTAACAGATATGGATCTTACCATCCCATTAGTCAATACTCGAAGCACATCCTCATAGTACCATAATCTGCTGCGTTTTGCAGGGTCTAGTGGTGACTCTTGCCTAACAATTTCCTTTCCCATGTCTTGGATAAGATCATGCATAGATACAAAGCTTTCATCCAAAGTAATCAGAGATTTATCAACAAGTACTGCAATACCAATAGCTGGGTGAAGATCACAAGCGCGTTATGCTTTTACAACATATTCCATAATCTCTCCTTTGAAGAAACATGCAATATAGAGGAAAATTTCCTTTTCATTTTCCTCTAACCCATCAAAACTTATTCTAAGTATGTCCTGAACTTTCCTATTAGGAGTTCTCTTGTATTTATCCAATGCAGATTCCCATTGTTCAATGCTTCTACCACACAGATCAGAGCCTAATATTGTTAATGCTAATGGATGACCCTCTGCATAAGCTACTGTGCGATTTGAAATGTCAAAATAACTTGCATCAGGGTCACTTCGTTTAAAGGCATTCCAACTGAAAAGTTGAAGACCTTCATGGTGGTTTAATTTCTTCACCTCATAAGTCAAATCAACTTGATGTGCAGTAAGCAAATGCTTATCTCTTGTAGTTATGATAATCCTGCTTCCAGGACCAAACCAATCAAATCCTCCAGCTAATGCTTGTAGTTGATCCACATCATCCACATTATCAAGAACTAGTAGAACTTTTTTTCTACATAGCCTCTCTTTTATTATGTTGATTCCTCTGTCAACATTGCCAACTTTTGCTTTCTCTCCAAGTATCTCATAAAGAAGTCGCTCTTGGAGTTTGACTAGGCCAGCTCTATGGCTTGCATTTTCTCTGATATCCGCAAGAAAACTCACATATCGAAATTGATCACGTAGTGGGTTATACACCGCTTTAGCAATGGTTGTTTTACCAATACCACCAATTCCATGTATCCCAACCATTTTAACATCTTCACATCCATGTTCTAACAGTAAGTTTACTTCTGATACACGAGCTTGGAGTCCAACAGGGTGGCTAGCAACATTTAATGGGATGCGATTCAACTTGCTGGATACCTCATCTACTATTCTTTGGATAAATTTGAATTCATACCTGACAGTTAATGGAACATGTTATAAGTAGCATGAAATAAATAGTTTTAGTGCATTACAATGTAGAATAAATATGCAAAGGCAGGCAGGATAAAGATTTCGTGCATTACTTGTTTGGAGCAAATATATTCAGTGAAGACAAACTATCTATTTCAGGACTTTTCTTACCAGGTAGAATAGGAATGAGTGTCTTGCTCAAATTTTACAGTATTTACTCATTTCCTCTCATGTTTTACAACCATCATTGAAAACCAATGAATGACTTAATATTGAATGTGATGAGTTCACAAGTTAATCACGATAGCTAGAAGATGAGAAAATTCTAATCACTTGATCACTTTGCAAATGAACAAAGAGATATATAAGAAATAAAAGTTCAAATTTACTTGTTATACTTTTGCTAAACTATTTCATTCACTCACTAGTGTATCTCATGAAAAATATTTCAACAGTTCAATTGTCATATTGGAAGTCTGAAACTTTTTTTGTTTTTGCATGATTATCAAATCAGATATTGTTATGTGTAGCTAAAATCTTCTAATGATGAGGCCGGACAATATTGATAGTGAAAAACAACAATACTGATAGAGAACTAAAATCATATATGATTGCTATACTGTTGCATAGCACAAAGATGGTGTGAACAAAAATACCCATTACTGAAATGCCATCCAGACAGGTTTGCTGCTTCATGCAAAGCCGATCTCCATTTCTGCACCTTCTCCATGTTGTCTTTGAATCTTTCCTCATGCTTAACAAAAGCTTCTGCAAAACTTCCTTTCTGGTGCCTCACATCTGCCGGACTCACGTTATAGAAAACTGAGCAAACCACCTGACCCTTTTCTTTCTTACACTCAAGGATCTTGACAAGCTCATCAAGGCACCATGTGGAAGAAGCATAGTTCTTGGAGAATATGATGATGGAAATCCTGGACTCTTCTATTGCTTTGAGAAGGGATGGTGATATCTCTTCACCAACCCTGAGCCCCTCATCATCTATGAAGGTGTTGATACCCCTTTGATCAAGAGCACTGTAGAGGTTTCCTGCAAAAGTCTCACGGGTGTCTGCACCCCTGAAGCTCAAGAAAACATGGTAAAACCATCCATGGCTGAAAGAAGAGCTGTAGGAGGATGAGGCAGTCATATGGTGCAATGTTAGCTCACATAGGAAATCTTCAAGCTTGGCTCCTGAGAATTCTGTGTATGCTTTACACTGCGTAGATATCCTGGGTTCACTTGAAAAAAGACATGCCAAGCGATTTCTACTATTGCAAGAAAATGTAAGCAAGGAATCAGTTTTTGGTCACTTTCAATTGTTCATTGATTCCTTCTAGCCAATGATGGCAAACAAGAAGAAATGTGTTATTCTAAGATTGATGGCCATAGAGTCAACAGTTTGCTGAGCCTTTTCGGTTTACTGCCTCAGCTGGAACAGGAATATATTTCTTCCTACAAAGTTAGACTTCTATAACAATAATTTTTCAAACGTCCTTGTATTAAAATATTCTTGTATTTATTTTTTTCGACAAAACTTTTTGACTTGCTTCGAAGTTCTGATAAAGATGTAACTTTCTAACCATGTCGTTAAAAAAAGAAAAAAACACAACTGTCTAAGATCTCCAACCCCTTCCTGCAATGTCCTTGGTTTACATACTGAGTGGCTATTCAGTGTTTTTAATTTGAAAATTAGACATAATATTTGCATTACATCTTTGACTATGTCAAATTAAAGATATAAAAATTAAAACTATTGACAATTGCAAATGCTTTTCTTTTTCCCCACAAAATTGAGGACATTTAATTTCCTGCTTGAAACTCAAAAACATTATATAAATTACCGGAGTCAAACTATCTTGATTTTGAACATTTCTGGTTAACAAAAAAAAACCAAGCACGTTATTAGTTCAGTCGTCCAGCGTTTCCTTCTTGAATTATAGAAGGAAGAACACCTTTTTTCATAGAAGTGCGAGATTGACAGACTAAATGAATAGTATTATTTTTCATTAGTAAGAGAGTAAAGTAACATTAATTCTTCATGATTAAAAGATTGATTACATTTTCTTTTTTATTACTAAAGATTAATATCAACGAGCTAAAATAATGGTAACTCCATTGTCGGAATTAAAATAATGGTTTATGCTACGCAAAAATAAAACACAATAACCGATTATGACATTTTAAACATTTTATTTGTCAACATACAGAGTGTGAAATCGTTGAAAGCATAAAGTGGCATTGCTCAGACCAATTATCCCAGAGCCGCATCATAATTAAATGGACACTACAAACATCAAATGATCAAAAGCCATAATCCTATCATCTAGAAAAAGTACAACAAAATTGGATCTAAACACATCATACATAACTTACACCAACCATTAAGTTACTGAAATATACATAAAAATTCAAAGTTAAATAATGATCAGTCACTTGATTTCACATTATCATGATTAAATCAAAACTTTAGAACGAATTGCTTAAAATGTTCTGTCTAATGAGATAAGAACTCATTTTAAATTGTTATAGACAATATCATGAAATTAAAGTCACTGCCAGAAGTGCTCCTTTGTCCTCATGGAGGTCTAACAATTATCAGAGCTTTTTATAGCTCATCATGGGGTTGGTATGAAGACATCTGAATGAGTTAAAATCAAAATCAGCCTATTAAACATCATTTTCGGGTTGACAGGTCTGAATAGCTATACCATCTAAGTACTCACAATTTTCCCCATTTAAGCTTTTGTTAAATTTTTCTCCAAGCTTTGACCATTCAGCTCGTATCTCTGCTTGGATTTTCTTGGCCTCTTCCCACTCATCTTTCAAGTGAGGCACTTGCTCCCTCAACTCATCTCTTTGTGCTTTGAGTGTCTTTGCTTCTTCAAAGACTTCCCTTTTTCTCTTAAGAGTCGTGTTCTTTGCTGATTGGAAAACAGATATGTTAGCTTTAATGGCATTTATTTGCTCTTCTAGCTCTTTCTTCTTTTGCTCCAAACTTGCGAGCTGATTGCTTAACTCGTTTTCCAAGGACAGAACTTCCTTAAACTGGTTCTTGTTAGCTTCAAGGCTATCTTCTAGTTTATCTGCTTTCAAGATGTTGGAGCTGGCAGATTCTATTTTCCTACTAGCATCATTGTACTCACAACTCCATCTGGTGAATTCTCTTGAAACTTCTAATATCAGCAACTTCATTTCTGATGAGATTCCATCATCTGTAGACATCTTGGTAAAGTAATCTATGGTAGATTTCATGGTACCACACTGTCCAGGCTGCAATAGAACTGAGAAGTCTTTGGTGAGAAGGTCTTGCAGCGTTTTCAAGTGTTTCTTGGTCTCTTCACATGGCGTGCTGCTGTTGGATAATTCAGTAATGGCTGTGGTATCTTGGGAAGGTGACATAACTGCAGTCTCAGCATCAAGAGAAGCATAAAATGCTTTCATTTCTACATCATCCAGTGTGAGTTCCCCTTCATTCTGAGGAGATTCAACAGTAGCAAGCAACATATTGGAACTTGTTTTTTGATCTAGTTCTTGTGTGGGACTGGGACCATTTTCTATTGCTGGAATAGCAGTTGGCACTTGAATACTTGAATTCTGTGAAAAAATTGTGACTTGGGATTCAGGTTCAACCTTTAATGGGCGAACCATAAGCACTGTGTTTAATCCAGATTCTACAAAATGAAGAAAAAGTTAGTAGTGGTAATGAAATGTAATCCAGATGAGTTCTCTATGGATAAATGGCAAAGCCAAACAGCCACATTTCAATTGAAGAAAATGCAATTGCGGTCAGCACAGGACATTAAATCAGCTACCACCAGCTACTGCAATGGATATAGCCAAGAGTTTCTCCTTACCAAAATATTATAATTTAGCATCAACACATAGTAAATGTTGTAACTATCAATCTCATACTCTATAATGGTTCCGATATGTCGGCTTATCAATTGCTGTGTTTTTAATCAGTGACTTAAAGCAGATCAAAATATAACAGCCACAACTGCAGGCAGTCTAAAATGGTTAATGCCTATAACTATGTCCTTCCCAATTTTTTAAATGTTTCAGCTGTTAATTAGTCAGGTTTTTGTTTGAGCCCACCATCCATTCTGCTACAGCAAGTTAACTATATGTCAGTTAAATGAGTAAATAAAACTGGAGATAACATGAATTTGGTGGGCCAATGATTACACATCCAAAATGTTTATTGAAAAAAAAAAATACACTTACCTTTGCCACTGCTGCTGCCTCTAAAGCACACTGTAGGCATTGAATCTGTGGTAATAACATCCGCAGGTTTTGGACGTTTGGGGCATATCATCAAGTGACGTTTCAAATGAGAAGTCCCACATTTATCTTGCAACAGCTTTCCACAGTGTTTACATAGAGCTTTACTGCCATCACTTGTTTGAATTCGCTGCATATCTTCCCATACTTTAGAAGTCATCTTTGATCGCTTGGAACTATTATAATCTTCATATTCATAATCTGTCTCAATGATTGCGGTATTCTCATTTGTCATTTTCTCCTGTGAAAGAAATATCAACTAAACTTAGCAAAGCAAATAAATTGAGAAGTGTTTTAGTTACATCCAAACCATCAGATACTCTTATATAGTGTACCAATTGAAAGAAATAAAAGGGATCTTTTAATATGATGCCTTACAAGAACAGGCAAAACTGTTTTCAAATCCTGTAAAAGGCCCAAAATTAATTAGTTCAATTCTCAAAGAATTGAAGCCCTATACATTCAGCTCATAAAACACTGCATTGTGAATCATCAAAGAGTGAAAGCACAAGCTAACAAACTGAGCTAACAATCATTTATACATACATTCATGCATATGTATTTAATCCTCATAACAATGCTAGAATCCTAAAGTTACAAGTGCAACACTCCGCTGTGCAATCCAACACCAAAGAGACAGCAGGATATAATTGACAGCACAATTATCCAAAATAAGATTTGTGCTGACCTCTTCACACAGAAAGTTCGGTTCTTCCAGCAAAAGTTCTGTCAGAAAACACATGGTTTTAAAAAAAAAAAAAAAGAAAAGATCTTCTTGGGGAAAACTCTAAGCTAAAGGCCATCCACTACCAAACATATTTTCCCTTCAGTCTACAAATCACAAGCAAAAATTTTGTACTACTATTACATCAAAATGCACTCTCTGCTCCAAACTGTTGTTAAGACATCATCTCTAATCATCAGCATATGATATATATGTATATTGCAATTAGACCTTTACAGCCTGCCTCAATACAAAAATAAGCTAGAATGATAGTTTAGTGTTCTGCCCTATCGTCTAAGTCCCTGTGTAACATAAAAATTGCTTCCACGGAGGATCCTTTTCCATCTTTTCCTAGCTTAACACCCGCTTCAGAATTTTCAACCCAAAAAACTCCTTTTTTTTCCTCTTTACCCCTCTCAAATTCCAACAAACACAGAACTTTCAGCTTACAATCCATGCTAATAGTTGAAAAGTACCAATTTTTCTCACAAACATTCATCACTTGTGACATTTTACCAAATGGCTCACCTCACTTTTTCAACTTTCAGCATCACAGATCTCAAGTTCAAAAAAATTGACCACAAACCCTCAATTACATCCTTTTCCAATTAAAATTCTTTTTTTAAAAATTAAAAAAAATCGAAGCCCACAACAAAATAAGAGAAACCCATACCAAATTCTGTAGCCATGCATTGGAATTGAAAACAGAACAATTAACAAGGTCAGAGATTTTACATGCAAGGAACCCTAATGAAACCCAAACAAAAAGTGTTAATAAGAATTTACAAAGAGGAAGCGTGTTGTGTTACCTACGTTTTGCAGTTTTGTACGAAGCGAGGTGGAGCTCAATTGCCGCCGTCGAGGGCTCAGCTGCTGAAGGGGACAGGGATTTGTTGGACGGAGATGAAGGAGGAGCAGGAGTGGTTATGTAGGCTTCGGGCTCGAGCCCGGGCCTGGCGCCGCAATTCACCGGTTTGGAGCGTATCATGGGCCTGAAGATTTGATGGGTCATGGGCTTAAGAAGTGGGCTACCCCGTCCAAGTGAAAAGCCTGAGGTTGTTGTTGAGGGTCAAAGATTAATCTTGTTATTATAGTTGTAGTTGAGCGAAAAAAGAAAAGAATAATAAATTATATTAAAGTATAGGTCAATGAACTTTCACAAAATTTTCTATTAGAAATAGGAGTGATGATAGCCGTATAACTAAATTATATAATAAATAGATATCACACTCCTTATTATTAGTGGATTTAATGAATGAGTGGGGACCACATATCACATTCAATAGTAGTAATGTGTATAATGTGCATTTGTTGTGTAATTTAATTATACGTCAAATATTATTCTAGAAGTAGTTTTTAAATTAAATTTAATTGTCTTACACAAACAGCATATAAAATTTTTATACAGTCATTCAACTATATTGTCACATAAGTTACGATAGTTGACTCTTATACTCACTATTTAGAAAATCATCTAAGCAAAATATTTTAATTGGATAAGAGTACAAAACAATTTACAATACCAATACATTAAAATTAACCTTTTAAAAATCTATACTTGGATCATTGTAGCGAAGTAGTAAGCAAATATTTATTAATGAATAAATATTTGTTATAAAATCTCTAAACCTAGCCACTGTTATGAAAATATGAGATTAAATATCATATTTCTTAATTCCTTTTTATGTGAGTGTATACATAACAAAAAAGCTAACAATAGTTGCATATTAATACTTTTCTGAGACTTGATTGTATTTATTCTTTGTCCAATAATCAAAATAAAAGTTTACCATGATGAGTTTTAGAGACATTTTTAATATTTGAGGGGGTTCAAGACAACTCTTATAGAATTGAAAATAAATGAAATCAATGATTATTCCACTTAATTTCACATTTTGTAATGGTGTTTAGGTTTAGGGATTTAATTACAAAATTTTATTCAATATAAGGATTTGATTACAAATTTTTAAATTATAGAGACTTAATTAAAAATTTGATAAAACTACATGAATTAAGAATAAATTAAACAAAAGAAAATTATAGTTGATTAGTTGTAAATATTTTATCCACTTTTACTTTAATTAAATTTTATTGCATCACTCTATATTTAAGTTTAGTAACATCCTTCGATGTACTAGTAGAAATGAGGATTGAACCTATAACATTACATCTACTACTTAGAAGAGAAATTATTCTTTTTGCCCCCTCAAACCAAAACCAATCATTTTAGTTCTTAAAATTTTATATATACTTTGAATTGGATTTCACTCCTCTAAAGTGAGGAAATTAATTAAGTATAAAAATAAGGAGTTAATCACTTTTGGGTCAATAACTTCTATCATGTGTACTTCGAATATGGATCCACTAAATGATCCAATAGTAATTAATCCTTTATTTTTGCACTTTACCAACATTCTTATTTTAGAGGAGTCATATAATTCAAGTTAAGTCTAATGATATGTTTGCATCGATAAATCTAGGTCATTAAAAGAATTAATTTGAATCTTTTTTACACTAAATTGATTGTTGATTTCTCAATTATAGCATGCATATGACTGACTGCAAAAAGAAAAATGAATCTTTACTCTTATATAAACTATTGTTGTGTGTACATATGCATTACCAACAAGCGCATAGATTAATTGGTGGTAGCTATTCTAGCTTAACTGTATTAATTTCAAGATCTTTTGTGAAATGTGAAATCTTGCTGCACTGCATTTTTAAGTCTTAAAAAACTATTATCTCTTCATACAAAATTTGTCAAAGATGAATTTGAGGTTTGCTCTATATCCGACACAACAGTATTATGATGTCAACAAGTATCATATTTTATAACGTGATTAATTTTAATACAAATATTACATAAAAAATTTTTACATTATTATCCATTCACCACATTACTACATGCAAGACTTGAGGAATTGACTCGAATACTTTCCTTGATGTAAATTTTTTGGTATGGTCATATGTCATTCTCTTTTGATTTGTACTTGGATTCCTCCATTAGTTGATAGCTTTTAGTTTGCACTTTTATTAGATTCTGAAAAAAAAATTTTACGCTCCATATATATATATATATATATATATATATATTATTGATAAGTAAGTTTATAAAGACAACTTTTAAATTCCTCCAAACACATTGGTTGAAAAACAGCAAAATCAGTTTCAATAATCCAAGTAAGCAGTAAAAAGCACAGAAACTGCTTTCAGAAACCATAATCCCATGCATGAACATTGAGCAAGATACAGAATGAGTAGACACTGCATACACACTAACAAAATTCTGAATCATCAAATGCACACCCAAACTCCCACTAAGTTAGTTACTTTGGTGATTTTTGGCTTATGAAACCCACTTTAACTCGACCTTTATTTTTCATCTTCACTCCCTTTCGTTGTTGCAGCATTTGCCACCAATGCAGCTTCTTCTTACTATGTCTTCCATGTGGTTTATCCCTTGAACCTTTCATCCCACCAAGTTTGTGACTCTTCTGTTTCTTTGAATGCCGCATGTGTCTCAAAAGCCCTTTCACAAGCCTGTGAAACTGCCCAACCTGGTTCCCACGTGGCACCACTGCTCTGGCAACACCCCTTCCTCTCCTTGTCTTGTCAGCTTTTCTTTTTGTTAACACCCCATGTTTGTTCTTTCGGTGAAAGACATGCTGCAAGTTATTCCACATAGAATGCTTATTATGGCCTCTCTTAGACTGAATGCTGCTACTATCATCATCATCATCATCATCATAGTGATGGTGATGATGATGGTGGTGGTGATGAAAGATTAGCCCCAACTTATTTTTCAGCCTCTTTAGCCCACCAATTTTTTTCTCAGCATTTATTTTAGGGTAGTATCTATGAGACTTCATGCTTCCATATCTTTGTGAACGGTTATCATCATCAGATTTAGATACATATGAACTGTTACTCTCCTCTGAGCTACCTTCATATGCTGCATCAACCATTGTTCCTGATGTGGAGCCTTCTGTTCCACTTGGCAAGGAGTAGTCCTCAGAGTTATTACTACTATTGCCACTGTCTTGTTGAGAGGTCCAGCTAGAAGAAGATTGAGTGGTTGAACTGGACGACTCTTGTTCATGATGTTGTGGTAGAACCCTTGTCTTCCAAGGTTCAACATGACCACTCTTGTGTGTCTCCCTCTTGTCCAAAACAGACCCTTCTCTTTTGTGATGGGAGAATACCTTAATCTCACTGGACCTTTGGTCCAATAGGGTTGGTCTTATCACCATCTGATGTGGTGGTGTTGGCTTTTGTCTCCTTGCAATAGTGGAACCTGTGGATCTCGCAGGCTTCTGTGCATAGGAATGTTCAGGGCTCCTTTTCTTTTGATTATCATCAGTTTCTGACCAAGTCACTGGACTTCTTCTGACCAAACTTTTCCTATTTGCATGACCGGATAACTTGGATGGCTTCCTAGTGAGATTATCTTGATTCATTGGGACCCTCAAATCTTGAATATGATCACTGGCCTGACTAACCTGACTAACCTGACTCCTCAAATGAGTGTTACCAATGGCTGATCTGTTGAATGACTTGACTTTATTCAAACCTTGATTCCTATTCTGACTTGTCAACTCTCCTCCAGATACCAACTGGTTACCAATTTGCTTTGGTGTATCATCATTTCTCTTTGCAGATACTGCATTAGTACGAAGCCTGTGATTCTGACTTCCTGCAGTCTCATCTTTTCCCTGCATATTAGCAGTGTCTAAATTTGCTACCTCATTCATAGTTTGGTTATCCGCATTGTTCTTTGTGGAATCGACTAAATTTGAGCAAAGTTGCAAAGCAAACACTCGAGATTCAATCCGTTTCATTGCCTTAAGCAAATCATCAGAGAAGTCACCCTTCTGATCTGGAGATTCAACATGCCTGGCAGCATTAGGATTGTATTGAAATTCATCAATTTTACTCAGCAGTGGTATATTCTTGTCTTCATTAGACTCCCCAGCTTTCTCTTCAAGCATTTGTTGTGATTCTTTTCCTTGCTCATGAACACCATCTAAAGCATCCACATTATTATGTTGTCCTTCATAATGACTACTCTCTTCGTCAGGTGAAATACCCTTCTGATTAGATAAATCTGTTGCCTTGACTATATCATGTTGCATCATACTGTTCTCCTCACCTAGAGTACTGTTTGTTCCTCCGTTATCAGAGATTCTACTTGGCAATTCTTTGTCAGATACTAATTTCAACTGGGGCTTTTCATCCTTCTGTGGTGTCATTTTACTTAATGTTGGATCTTTTACAGAATTTTGAGAATTATTGGCTGCCACTGGAGACTTAGATTGCAGCACGGCCATGTGATTTTCTTGTTCAAAGGATGTCTTAGAGATACCTTCTTCTGTTGCTATGATCTGTTAAGTCAGCATAAAAGAATCCAAATTAACAATAGCAATCATATTTCTATTCCTGGCTTCAAGTTCACTGTGTGCTAGAAGTAGAAACATTGCTATAAAAGTGCAATTTACTCCTTATGTTATAAGATTGCCAAAAGAGGGAAAAAAAAATGGAAAAAGAATTATGATCTCATCTGCAAATAATAAACAGAAAAAAAAAGGAGGGGTCACGTCATAAACTGATGAACAGTATGCACCTTTAAATGAGTCTGAAAAACACTAACAACAGCTACATCCAGCAAATTTTTCAATAAACCTCGAGCTCTCTCAATCAACTTCTACGAAAAGCAAGGGGAGAAAAAAAAAAACCACAAATATCAGAGTTGCTCCTCATGAAGCACTACGATTCCTGCAAGCAAGCTATAAATAAATACTATACACAGAATTCATAAACAAGAGTATGAAACTGGTAAATAAAATTAAGATAAATAAATTAGGATCAAATATCAAAAACAGAATTAATTAGCAAGAGAGCATGAATATTGTCATTCCAAAAAAGAAACGGTTAATCAAAAACAAGGAAATGCAACTGAAAAAAAAAGGAATATATATATACACACACACACACAAGAAACACTTACATAATCTGAATATTCATTTCGCAAGCGGAGGTTATTGTCGTGAAGAAGCCTGTACAGGAGTCTTATTGCACGAAGATTATTATGCGCTTCCTCGAATTCCATCTCTTGATTTATTTGGACACATGCACGTTGCTATCCTAACAACATTCGAATACATTTCACGACCAGTTTGTTCTCCTTGGCGAAAACGTCGGTAACAACAATTTTCTACTCATGCATAACTGAAAGTGAAAGTGGGCGATATGTTGGAAGTTGAATCAATCAATGGTGTGTAATTACGTCTCGTTACATCGACGACTCGTTTTGGATCCGAATATATATGAGTGAGGAATGCAAAAATTAATAGGTGCATATGTTGAAGGATGAACAATTTTGGGTGAAGCATTATTGAAGATGGATGGATTGGGCAAACAGAACGAAGAAGCATAACTGAAAAGTAACAACGGATGCGTGTGAAGGTAACGAACACGCGCCAAGCTTCAAATGGCCGCAGGTATAAGAAGTAACGGTTACTGTTGCGTCTAAAACGGTCTTGAATCACATTTAAATGCTGATATTTGCACAAAACTTATATAACGTCCTTAATGGACACGCTCTCACAAATTTTTACAAATTTTCAATGAGTTTAATTTTGATATCCTGGTATAAAAAAGTTTTATATTATAATCTAATCAAATCTCTTTTTTGTATGACTTTTTAAGTAATAAAATAAAAGTAATCATATTTACTGATGTATTATTATATGATTAGATGAATATGTAAAATTTTTGTAAGCTATCAGTACATTCCAATTGAATCCATTTTCAATATAATTTTGATTTTATGTACTAATACTGAAATTTCATCAAAATTATAAATTATAAAAAATGATTACCTTCAATCACAATCATCCCTTGTTATTTGGATACTTTACTTTTGGCAAAATAAAATTACATTACATTATTAGTACATAAAAATTAAATTTTTTCAAAATGTAAATTTATTTTAAATTTTAAATTTATTAGAAATTAATTTTAATATATTATTCATTTAAAAAAATTTTACATTATTATCTAACATATACTTTTACTTGTAAGAGTTAATTTCGTGACAGTTGGTGAATTTTGACAATACATATTTGATAGGTATGTAAAACATTTTTCGCAATTACGACATGACATATAAATTAGATTCGATTTATTATTTTGTTTCACTTATTTTATACGAGGGAGTTTCTCCATACCCACGATTTTTTCTAGGGTACAAACCAGTAGTCCTTACAAAAAAAGCCGTAAGGATTATTCAACTCCTAGACACCTTATAATCTTGTCAGATTTTTCTTAATGTTTGGTGTATAATAAAATTATACAACATATATATACCGTATATTTTATTATTATTGGATGTAATCAGTAAGTGATATAAGTCTGAGCCACACATCACATCCAATAATAATAAGTATATAGTATACGTTTGTTGTGCAATTTTATTATACATTAAATATTATTCTTATTTTATTCAACTTTCGGTGACTTCTGCTTTATTTTTTAAATTATGCTGTAATAGCTTATAATCTTGTTCTTATATTTCAATAACTTTTTGAAATATATAAATACATCGATTTTTAGGTATAAGAAACAATCACAAAAGGAATATAATAAATTATTAGTAAGTTCGCTAGATACGCCGAAAGGTATAGATGATAGAAATAGTGTTAAGGTGTGCTATCAAAGACATCTTATCAGAATATCACTCTTTGGAATTAAGACCTCAAGCTTCTGTTAAATTTTTCACCAAGCTTTGACCATTCAGCTCTGATATTTTCCTGAATCTTCTTTGCCAATTCCTGCTCATCTCTCAATCTTGGCCCCTGCTCCCTCAACTCATCCCTTTGAAGTTTTAGCACCTTAGCTTCCCCAAAGATTTCTCTCTTTCTATATGTAGTCATATTCCTTGCTGATTCAGAAGCATAGATTCTAGCTTTAATGGCATTTATTTGTTCTTCTAGCTCCTTCTTTCTCTCCTCCAAATAGGCCAACTCATTGCACAACTCATTTTCCAAGCAGATGACTTCCCTGAAATGGGTCTTGTTAGCTTCAAGACCCTTTTCTAGTTCATCAACTTTCAACAACTTGGCTGTTGTAACCTCAATTTTCTTGCTCTCATTGGTGTAATCCCAACTCCAATGAGTGAACTGTCTTGAAACTTCTATGATCAATAATCTCAATTCTAATGACACTCCATCTTCTGCAGGTAAATTAGTGAGGTAGTCTAAGGTAGCTTTCATGGAAGTGTACTCATCAGGCCCCAACAGAACAGAAAAGTCTTTAGCGAGGAAGTCTTGAAGTGTCTTCAATGCTTTCTGTGTTTCTTTACTTGGCATTCTGTTGGCCAGTTCAGAAACAACTATGGTGTCATTGGAGAAAGGAAGATGAGAAGTCTCAGCTTCTAGAGAAGCGTAAAATGCTTCCATTTCTACATCATCTATAGCTGAATTGGTTTGATTTATTGAACAGCCAATTGTTGCTGGTAGCATCATAATGGAGCTGGCATCTTGAGGTAGTTCTCCTCTGGTAACTTTGTCCCAGGATGCAGTAGCACATTGTTCCTGAACATCCATAAAACTTGTGACTTGGGATTTTGGTTGAGCTTTTGCTGGTTGATCAACAACTAGTGTGCTTGATCCATAATCTACAAGGGGAGGAGAAAGGTAAGGAGTTTGTAAAACAATCAATTGATTGGACCTTTGTTAGATCATTGGTAAACCAAACTAGCTTTTAGATCTCTAATTACTTGGAAAGCATGCAGAAACGAAAGTCAAGTTTGTCCAGATGTACCAAAATATCATTAGCTATTCACATAGGAATTGCAATTGGGGCAATCTGCCTCAAATCCTACCAAAAAAGTTGCTATCATAATTTTATTTTGTTGGATTATCAACAGTGTATTATTTTGCTTCCAAAACCGTATCCTAGCTGACTCTTGTATAAGCTATTAAGCATGATTTGTCAAGTGGTGAGAATATTAAAATGGAGCCAGATCAACAAATTATCAAAATAAATAACACAAGATAATAACATGATGGTGGGGCATGGAAATAATGTGTCTTTAGTTTACCAAAATAATAATAATAATAATAATAATAATGTGTATTTATATCGAAGTCAGGCTTACCTTTGACACTATCAGTGACTTCAAGACATACGGACGCCATTGAATCTTTATTAAACCTATCCAATGCTTTGGGATGCAACAAAATCTTGTCCTCACTCTGATCAATGTCACTATGGCATGCAGTTTCACTAGTTTCTTTTTGTTCACTTATTTTCCACCATTCCTCCACTGGTATATCGGACGTCTCACAACCTTCCATGTTATTGAAACTGCAGAAGTTATCATCTAGTCTCTCGCAATATTGGGAATCTTGAACAGACTTTGTGCTTTCCTCACTGGTACTATCCAAATCAGCATGATCAACATCCTCAGAGTCTCCTCTTGAATATGAATCAAGATCAGGATTAGGATCTGTAAAGAGGATATCCTTCATGTTAACTTCTTGCTTACACACATGAACTCCACACCAGCTCACAGTCACATTTGGTGCTCCACTTATCTTCTCACAAGAAATCTCAAGCTGATTCCAGTCATCCACAAGATATAAAGCAAGACTATCCCACTGGATAGTTGGATGAGTTCTTAGGTCATACAGCCACACATGATCTGTCACCATTTTTGCAAAGCATCTTGGTATTTCCATTTCATAAACTTCATCACCATTTATATAGAAGCGGACTTCACAGTTTAAAAACTCCTCCATTTCACCTTCCACTGCAAGAGCAAAGCATAAAATTATCGCTGGAAATCTTTGGCGCACCCAAAATGTCAGATATTCTCCTTTCGCATGGTGATCAAACCATTCTGGAACGTTTGTTCCAGGGATTATAACCTGTAACTCACATGCCTCAAAAGTTTCCTAAAAAGAAAAATCAATTAAAAATGTGTTGTAACACAAAAGAAGATTTAAGAAGATTTAAGAAAGTGCCAAACCTGGCTCAATAATATGTCTGATGACCCTGCAGTCAATGATGTGCAATTGCTTGCATTAATGTATTGTAAATTGGGAGGAATTCCTGGAATTTCTTGAAGTTGTTTGCAGTCGTCCAAGTGAAGTAATTCCAAGCCAGGAAATTCTTGTATGCAGCTTGGAAGAGTTACAAAATCATTTCCTGCAAGGACTAACAAAGCTAGCTTTGGGAAACAATGGAAAATTATGGGAAGATCTTCATCTCTAAGGCCACAGTTCTCTAGATTCAGTGACTGAACATTATCAAAGGTGTGGCTAGATTGTCCTAATTCTCTCAACTTTGTCAAGAAACTTCGAAGTTGTGGACATCCTTCAATATCAAGGTTTCTAAGATTTTGCAACATATCAAAGCTTTCCGGCAGTTCCTTGAGACTTAAGCAAGATGTCATGCTTAGTTCTTGAAGCCCAGCAAGGTTTCCAATGGAAGGAGGCAATTCTTCAATACCAGTACCTTCAATAGAAATGGATATGAGATTATCCATTTTCCCCAAAATAGCTGGGAAACTTTGGAGACTTGAGCACCAATTAAGAATAAGACTTTGCAATGATGTCAACCGTAAGGCGGGTGGAAAAACCCTAAGCTTGGTGCATCCATAAGCCCTCAATTTAACAAGTTTGTCAAGGAATCCGACAGAGTCATGAACCTCTAATAGATTTGTACAATGATCAAGATTTAGTTCTGTTAAATTAGGGACTCCAGAAACATCAGGTAGTTTTGTTAAGAATTCACAGTGACTCAAATCAAAAGACGTCAAGGAGTCGAAAAACTGGAAAGCAAAGATTAGATCAGTATAACTTCAAGTTTTATAAAGGGAAAGAAACAAAGATAAAAAGTAAAATGAAACCTTACCTTGAATGGCTCTTGCATTGTAAAATGGCTGCGTGACAAGTTGAGTACAACAAGTTTCTTTGGTTGAAAACTAGGTGGTAAAGATGATGAAGGATATTCCATCCATTCAAGCAACCTTAACTTGTTTGGAAGATGCTGGGGGCTTCCAAAAAAGAGTCCATTTCGAACTATAAGAATTTTGAGATTTTTCATCCTTTTAAAGGAATCACCTTTCAAGTGTACCATGTATTGATCAGGGAGGTCCACCATCATGCCTTGAATTCTATAAGTCCCCTTTTATATCAAAGCATAAGTAAACTACACTAAGTTAGAATTTGATGAGTCTATGACAATTATGTTTGTAAAGGCTAACTAAAATCTGCCAAACAAAAGAATATGAATAACAACATACACAATGCTCTTACCGTATTTTCAGTCAGTACTTCAATAACGTCTTCTTGATACCATATTCTACTTCGCTTACCAGGCTCTAATGGCGAATCTTCTCTTACAATCTCCCTACCCATGTCTTGTATTAGATCATGCATTCCCAATCTGTTATACTCATCAATACTTACAAGAGATCTATCAATAAGTACACTAATACCAAACTTTGGATGGAAACCACAAGCTTTTAGTGTCTTTTCAACGTATTCCACTGTCTCCCCCTTGAAGAAACATGCTATATCCAGGAAAATTTCTCTCTCATTCACCTCTAGATTATCATAAGTTACTCTAAGTACATTCTGAACCTCTTTATTAGGAATTTGTTCATATTTTTCCAGTGCAGATTTCCATTCATCAACAGTTTTGCCAAACAAATTTGAACCCATTACTTTCAAGGCCAATGGAAGCCCCTCAGCATAGAGAACCACACGGTTTGAAATCTCCATATAGCCTGCATCAGGTGATTTCCTTTTGAAGGCATTCCAAGTGAACAATTCAAAAGCCTCATCATGATCTAATTTCTTCACCTCATATGTTTTGTCAACCTGATGAGCAGCAAGCAAATGCTTATCCCTCGTTGTTATAATTATCACACTGCCAAGACCAAACCAATCACGTCCTCCTGCCAATGCTTGTAGCTGCACCAATTTGTCAACATCATCAAGCATCAGAAGAACTTTTTTGCAGCATAACCTTTTCTTTATAATGGGGATTCCTTGATGAATATCTCTTAACTTAATGTTCTTTTCCCCAACTAAATCAAATAGAAGTGCTTCTTGAAGTTGTACTAAACCTTGATGTTGATTTGAACTTTCTCTTATATCAGGAAGGAAACTTGTAGCTTCAAATTGATCAGCAAACAAGTTGTACAAAGCTCGTGCGATTGTTGTTTTCCCAATACCACCAAGTCCATAGATTCCAATCACACGAATATCTTCTTCACCAGGTCGAATATGCAAAAGTGATTTCACTTCTGATATGCGAGTCTCTAGTCCAACTGGGTATTCAGCAATGTGCAAAAGGGTTTGATCTATTTTACTTGAGACCTCCTCAATGATCCTTTGGATAAGCTCAAACTCATACCTGCCAAGTTACAAGTTCGCCCATAACTACAAAGTAAACGGGTCATGTTTGATTTTGTTCACCACAGTGTTGAAATTGAAAGCTAAGCATGCAACAATTTAGACAATTTTACTCTTTCATATCATATTAACAAACTAAGAAGTTCCTTTTTCTTGGCCATCTTTATAGCATTGGACTACGATATAACTAAGAGCAAATCCATGGACTAAAAGGCAAAGCTAGGAAAGAAACATAGTTGCATACCCATTTTCTAAGCTCCAACCTGACAAATTGGCTGCCTCCAACAAGGCATGCTTCCACTTTTCCAACTTTTCCACATTACCGTTGAATCTAATTTCATGGTCAGCCATTGCTCTGCCAAAACTCTCTCTCTGATGCCGCACCACAGAAGGATCAACCTTGTAGAAAACTGGCAAAACCAATTGGCCCCTTGTTTTCATACACTCGAGGATCTTAACAAGCTCCTCAAGACACCATGTGGAAGATGCATAGTTTTTAGAGAACACAATGATGGAAATCCTGGACTCTTCAATAGCTCTAAGAAGAGCTGGGGAAATCTTTTCCCCCCTCCTAAGCTTCTCATCATCAATGAAAACATTGATACCCCTCTGGCGTAGACCATGGTAAAGAAAGCCTGTGAAGCTTCTCCTTGTATCTTCACCCCTGAAGCTTAGGAACACATCATAAGACCATGTACGGCCATAAGAAGAAGTCCCTCCATACAGCATCATGGCCACTAGTTAGAACCAAAATTGCTGTTAAAAGTACTACAAAGATCACTTTTGAGAGATAAACAGATTCGGGGGACTAAAAAGTTTTTAACGTTAACAAGATAACAGAAAGTCACAATCAACATGGCTATGAACAAACTGCAACATTGTTATCATCAGACATTGAAGCTCTTAACTTATTATTGATTGTTTTGAGGCATAAATGTTGTAGGTAGTGACTCGGAACATAGTCAGAGTCATGTGGCCAACGCGTTATACGTCTTTAGTCAACGAATAAACAGATTGTGGGACCACTCACCAAGATACTATTCAACAAACAGTTCTTTACTATTTGAATTTGTGGTTTAGGCAGAAAAGCTATTCCAATATTCCAATTTTTTTTTTTTTAATCCTTGGATGAAAGGACTTTGTTGGTAGTGGAATTTAGCTTTCATATCAAATAAGTGATATTCTATTTTCAGTTGCATCACATCGACCCACCATTTTGTTTGGGAATATATTAACAGTTGAAGCTTTCATCACAAGTAACACTTAATTGCTTACAACAAAGAGCTAGTGATATACAATTGTGAAGCAGTGTATTTTCTGCCTTGAAAACACTTGAAGTATTAGTTTTATGCATAAACAACTTAGATGATGCAGGGTAGGTCAACAATCAAGTTGGAGTTCCTTTTAGAGAAACAGCTTTTTGCAAAGCTGGAACATGACACCATAAACAAGAACTTTCTTGCTTCATCTTTCATAATATCTTGCTTTGTGGTTGTGGCTATTAATGTGTCTTCCCTAAAATTATCTTTTGCAAAATAGGCTTTTAGAAAGAAGCTATTGTGTTACTTATAATTTGGAATAGCCAGAAGAAAAAGGTTCAAACACCGAGAGTTTGCATATCAATCCACTGTGGTGTGCTATTAATATTATTGGATTCAACTCATCAAAGTGAAGAAAATAATCTTTTCAGATTTTTTTTTTTTTTTACTCTTCCTATTCAACTGTGTGCCGATATGAGAAAATATTAGGAAATTGAGAGTTGTAAGAAAGCTAGCTTCCTTTAAGCTAGTGATCTCTGACCTTAGGATAGGAATGGCATGCAATCACTACTAAGTCTGTGTGTCAAAAATTTGTGAGAAATGCTACTGCTCGGTGAAATTTTGTGATAATTTTTTATAGAAATCATAAGATAGCCTGTTTGTTTTATCTAGTGCACACCGTGCAAGAACTCCAAATAGAAAAGTATGTTTTATAGCTCGTTGATCAAACCATCATTTGACTCACTCCAAATGGTGTCAAAATTCACTCATTTATTCAAGAATCAATAGCATACCACATTATTATGACAATGACAATTCATTCCAGCAAACAATTTTGGCTATTCAACATTGTTTTTTTTTTTTTTTTTAATTTGTAATCAATAAACACACGCAATTAGACAAAGTAACTTTTAGCTCTTTCCTTTATAGTTAAAATTCTCAATTTTATCATACTCTCACTATAGTGTTTGTGATGTAAAATTTGTATTTTCTCATGCATATTTTTCCAAATATTAATCATATAATAATATCATGATTCCCTTAGTCCTCACCTTTTTTTCTGTGAGGTATTTGAGATATCAAATAAAATTGTTGGGACAAACATTGCACACACTATATATTCAAGGCTTCTATGTATGGATCTTACCTGATATATAAAACACCTTGAGAAAAGAAAGAACTTGCCTTATAAGTGCCCTATAAATTTTTACCTCCCTGTTGTCTATGGAAAATTCATGGTTAGGAGACCTTTTCTTATGCTGCTTAAAGAAGTGTTTGTTTGGTGGAATTCCATGACTATGGAAGCTTAATGCAAACTTATTTTGATGCAAAGCCTAATGTTCATTGTCAGTGACTTTCCATTTTTCTTTTCAAGCAAAATAAAAATCCACCACGCTATGTGGAAGAAGATGCATGGTAGTGGGCATTTCTTGTTTCCACTGGCTTGAGAAACAACATGAAGCATATAATGCCAAATTCAGTAGGACAAAAAGAAGGGGGGGGGGAAGATAAAATCATTTTCTACACGACATTACCAATGTTTTTATGCATTTCTTATAGCACAACTTTGTTTGGGAATATATTAACATTTGAAGCTTTCATCACAAGTAACACTCAATATATTAGATGTATTTGTTATAATGGCTAGATTTTTTAAACAAATTTTCAAACATGGAGGCTTCAAGATTGGTGGCTTCAAACATGGAGGCTTCAATTTTCAACCATGGTGTGCAATCCAAGCTCTATAAATAGAGCTTCATTCATCAAACTTTCTACACCACCAACAATCCATTCTTCTCTTCCTCTATTCTAAGAATTTAGAGAGTATTTTGTTTTCTTTGTTTTCTCTCTATATAGAGGGTTGAGAGTATACACTGTTGAGAGAAATACTGTAAGGTATTCTGAGTGTATTTGGGATTAGGGTGGCAAGCGGAGTGTATTCACCTTTTGTATCTCCATACTGAAATATTTGATTGTCGTCTTTGCCCGTGGACGTAGGCTTTAAGCCGAACCACGTAAATTCCTAGTGTCATTTATTTTACGCTTCCACATATTTTATTTTGCGCTACTCTGATCCCGTCATTACACAACAAACTGGTATCAGAGCTCTTATAGAGTTCTGGGCTAATTTGTTCAAAATGTCTACTGCCAAATTTGATATTCAGCAGTTTGATGGGCGCATTAATTTTGGAATGTGGAAGGTCCACATGATGGCTGTTCTTGTACAGCAAGGTGTAAAAGTAGCACTTTCTGACAAGGAAAAGAGGCCCGAGATAATGAAGGAATTTGAATAGGAAGATGCCGATCAAAAGGCTCTTTCTATTATTCAGTTGTGCATTACAGACGATGTACTACAAGAGGTCCTTTCGGAGAAAACAGCAAAAATGCTGTGGACCAAGTTGGAGTCATTGTATATGACTAAGACGGTGGCCAACCGTCTCGGTGTGTTGCAACGTCTGTACATGCTTCGTATGGCAGAAGGGACATCAATCCGGTCTCACATAGCTGAGTTCACATCACTCGTCACAGATTTGAAAAATATGGATGAGACTTTTTCAAGTGAGCAACAGGCAATGATGTTACTTTGTTCTTTACCTCCTTCATACAAGCACTTTCGTGAGACGCTCATATATGGTCGTGAAAGCCTCAAAATTGATGAGGTGAAATCTGCACTTTTAAGTCGCGACAAAATGGAGCACGATACTAGCAGTCGTGATGATACTGCATCTGGCTTGGTTGCTAGAGGGAGGTCAAAGGAGATTGGATCGAGTAGCAAAGGAAGGTCTAGATCTAAGTCTAGATATCGTAAAGGCAAGTGTCGATATTGCAAGAAGGAAGGGCACTGGAAAGCAGAATGTCCGAGACTCAAAGACAAAAGGGACAAAGATTCAAGTGATACAGCAAGTGTAGCTGAAAGTACTGATAATATTCTCACAGTATCAACCAGTTCAATTGGTGATACTTGGATTCTTGATTCAGGTTGTTCCTACCACATGTGTCGGGACCGAGATTGGTTTACATCTTACTAGTCAATTGATGGCGGCGTTGTCTTTATGGGAAATGATATGCCCTGTAAGGTCATTGGCATTGGTACAGTCCAAATCAAGATGCATGATGGAATTGTGAGAACGCTGATTAAAGTTCGATACATACCAGACTTGAAGAAAAATCTTATATCCTTGGGCACCTTTAATTCTCAAGGTTATAAGTATTCTGCTAAAGGTGGAGTTTTGAAAATCTCTAAGGGTGCTCTTATTGTAATTAGAGACAAGTTGGTCAACGGTCTTTATTTACTTCAAGGAAGTACAATTGTTGGTGCTGCCTCAGTATCATCTTCCTCTGATTCTGATTTAGAAACTACTCGTTTGTGACATATGCGTCTTGGGCATATGAGTGAAATAGGAATGTCAATTTTGAGCAAGCGCGGATTGCTGGGTGATCACAAAATCAGAAAACTTGACTTTTGTGAACACTGTGTCTACTGAAGCGCACTGCAGTCAAGTTCAAGATCGCAATCCCACAGGACTAAGAGCACAGTGGATTACATCCACTCAGATTTGTGGGGCCTCGCACTGCTTCTGTCAAAAGGTGGTGCTAGATACCTATTGACATTCATTGATGATTTCTCGAGAAAGGTATGGGTTTATTTCTTGAAACACAAGAATGATGTGTTTCATACTTTCAAGAAATGGAAAACGCTTATTGAGAACCAGACCGGCAAGAAAATCAAGCGCCTCCGAACCGATAATGGTTTGGAGTTTTGTGGAGGTCAGTTCAATGGGTTCTACGAAAATGAAGGCATAGTAAGACATCGTACTGTGCGAAAGACTCCGCAACAAAATGGAGTAGCAGAACGTATGAACAGAACTCTTTTGGAGAGGGCTCGCTGTATGCTCTCTAATGCTGGTTTGCCTAAAGAATTTTGGGCTGAATCTGTCAATATGGCTTGCTATTTGGTGGATCGGTCTCCGTCAACTGCGATCGATTTGAAGACTCCTATTGAGGTATGGTCCGGCGCTCCTGCTGATTATTCAAATCTGAGAATTTTCGGTTGTCTTGCATATGCTCATATTGATGATGGAAAGCTTGAGCGAAGGGCACTAAAATGCATATTTCTCGGATATGAAACTGGGGTGAAAGGTTATAGATTATGGTGCACAGAACCTAAGTCATCCAAATTCATAATCAACAGAGATGTAAGGTTCAATGAATCATCCATGCTTCATCCAAAAACGGAGGTTGGCGATGGAACAAAAGACCAAGATGCTAGCAAGCAGGTGGAGTTTGAAGCTGAACCACCAAAGCAGATGGAAGAAGATGCGCCTGATCAACCCATTCAAGAAGAAGAACAGGATATTGTTGATGCTGTAGATGCAAGACAACAGTTGCAGCATTATAGCCTCACTAGAGATAGAGAAAAGAGGCAAATAAAACCACCACAGAGGTATGGTCATGCAGACATAGTCTTTTTCGCATTATCAGTGGCAGAGGATATGGAATCAGAAGATCCCACCACATACCATGAGGCTATCTCGAGTAAAGAGTCTGCACAATGGATTGCTGCAATGAGTGAAGAGATGGAGTCTCTTTATAAGAACCAGACTTGGGAATTGGTGAAACCACCTAAAGAACATAAAGTTATTGGCTGCAAATGGATCTTCAAGAAAAAGGAAGGATCTCCTGGAGTTGAACCACCTCGGTACAAAGCACGCTTAGTTGCAAAAGGTTTCAGGTAACGGGAAGGAATAGATTTCAATGAAGTATTCTCTCCCGTTGTAAGACATAGCTCCATTCGTGTGTTGCTCGCTATAGTTGCACTGTTTGACTTAGAGCTTGAACAGCTTGATGTCAAGACAGCTTTTCTTCATGGTGAGCTTGAAGAACAGATCTACATGCAGCAACCTGAAGGTTTCACTATTCAAGGCAAGGAGGATAATGTATGTCTATTAAAGAAGTCGTTATATGGCTTAAAGCAATCTTCTCGCCAGTGGTATAAAAGGTTTGACACTTTCATGTTAAGTCATGGTTACTCAAGGAGTGACTATGACTGTTGTGTTTACCACAGAAGGCTCTCAGATGGTTCATTTATCTATTTGTTGCTATATGTTGATGACATGCTCATTGCTGCTAAGAGTATGTCTGAGATCAAGAAGCTAAAGGAGCAACTGAGTGGTGAATTCGAAATGAAAGACTTGGGTGCAGCCAAGAAGATTTTAGGCATGGAAATTCGCAGGGATCGGTGTGCTGGCAAATTATATTTATCTCAGAAGAAATATATTGAAAAAGTACTTGAACGCTTTGGGATACAAAATGCAAAGCCTGTGAGTACTCCGTTAGCAGCTCATTTCAGATTATCAGCCGCACATTCACCACAGTGCATTGAAGAGGAGGAACAGATGTCACATGTTCTCTATGCTAGTGCAGTTGGAAGCATAATGTATGCTATGGTATGCACTTGTCCAGATATTTCACATGCCGTTAGTGTTGTTAGCAGATATATGGGGCACCCTGGCAAGATGCATTGGCAGGAAGTGAAATGGATACTTCGATATCTTCGAGGTACGACAGATGTTGGCTTAGTATATGACAAAAGTTCTAACACTGGTGCTAGTGTTATAGGTTATGTTGACTCAGATTATGCTGGAGATGTTGACAAAAGGAGATCTCTGACAGGATACGTCTTCACGCTTTTAGATAGTGCAATCAGTTGGAAAGCGACTTTACAGTCTACTATTGCACTATCCACTACGTGGTTTAATACATGGCAGCAGCAGAAGCAGTGAAGGAAGCCATTTGGCTAAGAAGTTTGGTAGGTAATTTGGGCTTAGAACAAGATGTTACAACTATTTATTGTGACAGTCAAAGTGTCATACATTTGACTAAAAATCAAATGTATCATGAGAGAACCAAACACATTGATGTCAGATATCACTTTATTAGGGAAATTATTTCTCAAGGAGCCATTGCAATGAAGAAATTTGGTACCTCAGATAATCCAGCAGACATGTTGACAAAGTCAATCATTGTTGCTAAGTTCAAGCATTGCTTGGACTTAGTTGGTATTCACAATATGTGAGTCTGCCCCTATGGGCACATTGGAAAAGACGACTTCAGAAATTTGAAACTTGATGAAAATCAAGCCAAGGTGGAGATTTGTTATAATGGCTAGATTTTTTAAACAAATTTTCAAACATGGAGGCTTCAAGATTGGTGGCTTCAAACATGGAGGCTTCACACATGGTGGCTTCAAACATGGAGGCTTCAATTTTCAACCATGGTGTGCAATCCAAGCTCTATAAATAGAGCTTCATTCATCAAACTTTCTACACCACCAACAATCCATTCTTCTCTTCCTCTATTCTAAGAATTTAGAGAGTATTTTGTTTTCTTTGTTTTCTATCTATATAGAGGGTTGAGAGTATACACTGTTGAGAGAAATACTGTAAGGTATTCTGAGTATATTTGGGATTAGGGTGGCAAGCGAAGTGTATTCACCTTTTGTATCTCTATACTGAAATATTTGATTGTCGTCTTTGCCTGTGGACGTAGGTTTTAAGCCGAACCATGTAAATTCCTAGTGTCATTTGTTTTATGCTTTCACATATTTTATTTTACGCTACTCTGATCCTGTCATTACATAACAGTATTCGTACTAGTTAATTAAGACTCGATATAGGGGATGATTAGCATTGAAACTGCCAAGGTGAAGGGCTGACTTTTAACTTCAAACCGTTTTGGGTGACAGTGAGAGCTGATTTTTCCTTCCTTGATAAAACATTATAAAATGGAGAAATATACAAAAAAATTAAAATTCCTTCCTTCTCCTGCAATGCAATAGTGGTCTAAATTGATTGAAATGCAACAAGTTGTTGTCTCTATGATGAGCCCTAACAATACCGTGTGACAAACTTATTTCGATCTTTTTGTCTGCAGATCTGGTCAATGATTTCGGTGTCACAAAGTATTGGGTTACGAAGCCCAGCTTAGTCAATAAATGTAGCTGCATCAAATATTTCCGTGTTCTCCTGCATTTTCTTTTTGTTGTATCAATACATTTTAAAAATTGAAAGTTGTATGTCCGATAGATAATGGAAATGAACCGGAGAATGAAAAGCACACCGCGGTAAAATTATTGTTACTCAACTTCATTTTTCTCTTTTGATAGAAAAAGAAATTTATCAGAGGAGAAGAGAATATACAAAGAGGATGCGACATCCTCACACAGATACAAAAGATGCGGCTAAGACCTAAAAGGATAAACTATATAACATCACATGTCAATCCCTTTGAATATCAGCCAAGGAACACCATTAAACAGATCATAAGCTGAGCACCATGGTACTCGGCTTCTTGCAAAGGATAAGCTCCTTACGGCAAAAGCACTTCTTGATGACTATTGCATCTTTGATTATCAAAAACATAACCATTCCATCTTTGTTTAACAATAACACGGACCTGTAATATTGTCAGGGCTTTCTTAGATCCACTTCAAAACTGGCGCTCCAAGCTTTGACCATTCTGCTTCAATATTAGCTAGTGTTACCTTCGCCCTTTCCTGCTCAACTTTCAACCCGGGCACTCGGTTCCACAAATCATCCCTTTCACCTTTCAGCAACCTTCCATTGTCAAACACTTCCCTTTTTCTCTTAGCAACTTCGTCTCTCTCTGCTGTTAAATCTGTGATCTCAGCTTTTATGGCATTGATTTGCTCTTCAAGTTCTCTCTTCTTTTCCTCCAAAGAGGCCAGCTTAGTACACAGAACCTTCTCCTTCGTCACCACTTCCCTGAAGTCGTTAACATTGACTTCAAGATCCTCCTTCATTTTCTCAGCTTTTGACAGGTCCGCACCTGCTGACTCAAGTTGAAGGGCTGCATTGTCATAGTCCAAACTCCACTGGACAAAACTTGTTAAAAGTTGCTGTATTACTGATTTTGCTCCCAAAGAAACACCTTCATCTGGCGGCAAACTGATGAGATACTTTAGAACAGCTTTCATCGATAGAGAACGTCCAGGGTGCAACAGGAGGGAGAATTTTTTCTGAACCAAGTCTCGCAGAATCTGCAATGCTTTCTGGGTTTCTTCACTCCGCCTAGCTCTGGTAGATAGACCATCGGAATGGATGTCTTCAATACGTGACAGAGAAGTGGCTTCCGCTTCAATAGAAGCATAAAATGCTTCCATGTTGTCTTCACTTGTTATGGTAGACTCCATCATATCTACGTCGTTTTTCTGCTTTTGGCACTGATTGTTGGCCTATATTGTGTGCTGCATTTTCATTACATTGAAACTGCAGCCCCTGCTTTTGTTTCACCTTGGCTAATTAGTGTATTAGCAAAAAAATAAATAAATAACATTACAAAAAGTTATTAATGTAACTCGTCGCGTATGATGTTGCGACTGCAGTTGCGGTTGTTGCAATTCAGATAAGGGAGTAGCTGTAGCAATGGAGCAAGATATCAGTTGTGTGTTATGTATCTCATAATCAAAATAAGGTCCAACCAATACCGCCATCAAAATAAGTTTCCAGCAATTACCCAAATCTAAAAAACCACAGAAACAGTTCAATAAGACATCAAGCTCAAACAACCAAATACGATATCACTGGAAGAAGATAATACCATCCCCGCAATACAAATACCCTTTAGCAAGAAAATCCTAGTCCCACATCAATATTGAAGATGCGTGTTAAACAAGGGAAAAAAATAGTCATAAAGCAAATAATAGGAACAGAAAGCCACCTTTTGGAGAGGAGTGCCGCCGAGAATCCAAGAGCCTACACGGAAGGGCCGAGCTAGCAAGTAAGAGGATATGATTGATGAATTTATCTACGAAAAGAGGGTTGCTTGCTTCTTTGGTAAGAATACGAAACCGACAATAGACATGGGAACACAACGTACAACCATTGATCATCGCTTTTTAAATAAATAAAATGTCAATTAACAGACACATAAAAAACAAAAATTTCAACCATGCGAATTTGTATTGTGCGAATACCGTACGAAGTTAAATGGCAAACATTGATTGGAAAAGAAAAAAGAGAAATGTGGCATGGTAAAAATGATTCCAGTACTCCACAACTGTTCATATAGTTAGTACGAATTTTGCTTCGAGCCATGAATGATTTTCCTTGCGAAAATATGTTTTCCATGCTATGCACCGTCATCCATGCAACATGACTCATCGTTTTCTGCGCTAAATTAAAGAGATTAACTATGCCCTCAGTCAAAATTGTAGCCAAAACGTCTTATGGTGCATTTGATTTGGATTTTTTTGGCTCAAAATTATTATTTTTTTAATAAAATTATTTTTCACATATTTAAATGATTTTTAAAATAATTAAAATATAAAAAAGAATTCAGTTTTTAGTTTTTTCTTATAAACTGAGAATAGTAACTTTTCAAAAAAATTAATTTTCAATTTATTCAATTAAATATAAAATTTAAATTTTATTATTTTTTTATAAATTTAAAACAAATGCATTCTTACTGTAATAATTTTTTTTCATTTTTCAAGATAACTAATATTATTGCACGAAGCATCATAGTAAAATGACCGCGCACTCTCTAAATTGAAAACAAATCAATTTTCAAAATTTAAGTATAAAAGAAAAAGACTTAAGTTTGATATTAGAAAAAGAGTTAAAAAAAAGATTTTTAGTATTAGAAAAATAGAGTTATATTATTTATACTCATAGTTGTTAGAAACCATGCTTATTCATGTCTTATCCATCATTGGATGAAACATGTATCCATTCAATGGATAGATAAAATGTGAGTCGGCACAATATTTGACATCCTATTAGTACAGTTAATATTTTTCCAGAAATAAGTCTTGATATTTTTAAAGTATGAGATTCATTAAAAACTTTTAAAACTTATTTTTGTTCAAAGTATCCTTAACCAATGTCCTAGCAAAACCTTAAAAGAAATTGACACCCTTATTAAATCAAATTCTTTCATTAAATAGCATGGATAAAAATTAACTATATTTATTGATATAAAATTATTTTATACTATTAATTTATTAAAATTAAATCTATAAAAAAACTAATGAAGAAATAAGTTCTTTTAAAAGATAAATTTTATTTAGTGTAAAACAAAATTTCTTTCAAAATATAATTTTAACAACTTAATAATGTATCAAAGAATATATATAAATAGTAGGATTTAATTTTTTTTAGTTTGAATTTTTAGTACAATAGGATTTAATTTACATATATTGATAATATAATTATTTTTTATATTATTATCTAATAAAATTCTCTGATGTTCATGAATTTTGAATTAGTAGAATGAGAATTAGACTTAAGTTGTTAATATAAAAATATATAATTAGATATCTGTAAAAAATTTAATTATTAGGATGTGTTTGATTTTGATATAAGATAAAAATGAAAATTTTTTATGGATAAACTCTATATGAAAAATTATATATGAAATTCATTAATAAAAATTACACGTGTCTGGTAATTTTTTATTAACTTTCAGATTTTGCCAACATAGGGCAATTCATTATCACTGTGATCATTATCTGCCTATTATATGGCATAGTTGATTAATTTTGTGCAGAAGTATAATGCCCTTTTAGTAGTTGACTAAAATAGCAAAATCCAAACTTTATTAATTGGTTGCCTGTGCTTCTCGTGATGCCAAAACTTTGCTAGTTGATTCAAATTTTCTCCATTATTAAATCGTTCACTGTTGATGAATCAATTGCAACAAGGTTTTTAAGCAAATTATCAAGTATCATGTGCACTTACCAAAGCGGTGCAACCTCTTTTACATTTTTAAAGTATAAAGCAAACATTGCATCAGTGCAGCTGATGTAAAATCTGGAGCAAGAGGACAGATTAGAGAACATGAACAGTGTTCTGTTTTTGCCTCTGCATTTTGGCGTCAACCAAATGCCAATGCAATAACATAGAAACGAAAGTGGAATGAGGCAATCAAAAGTTCAATCTCCAATGAATATAAGTATCTCATCAAACTCAAAATCACAAACAAGTTATTGTTGTCTTGTTGCCTTTGAAGAAAAAAAAAAAAATCATGGTTAACAGTCCACACAAATAGCTTTTATTGCACCTTGCATTGGCCAGGTTCCGCAGTTAGCGTTGGTAACATAGCTACAGCCTCACCTTCAATAACAAGCAGTTCACCATTCTTGAAGCACCTTGTCTTAAACTTTGCGCTGAATCACATTCACAAGTAAAACACGGTTACTCCTTGTTCCAAAAATAAAAAATTCTCCTTTCATTCTATATTAATGGTCACTCTCGGAAAACCATACAATTTTGATATATTAAAAAGTTAATGTATCTTGCTAAAGTCAAATTACACAGTTTTTTGAGAGCGACTACTAAAATGGAACGAGAGGAGTGAAAAGAAGACACAAAAAAGTATTGTCAAGTGTCAAGACATACAGGTATCCATTTTTATTTTCTCTTATGTGCGTTGCTTGTACTTCACCAGTAATCTGATCTCCAACATAGACAGGGAACTTAAAATTCAAGCTTTGAGATACATACACAGCTCCAGGCTACAATCAGCCATATAGTATTACAAACGTGAAGGTGTCAGGAATCTAATTTATTGAGATCATAAACTAACACACTTCCGTAGTAGTGATATCGAAATATGAAGAGAGGGTTAGCCTGGAACTTACAAAGTGTGATGAGATGATATGAGGAAAGAGAGAAGAGACGAGCATCCCATGTACCAGTGGACCTTCAAATCCGGCATCTCGAGCGGCAGCAGGATCAGTATGCAGAGGATTATAATCATGGCTCCCCTTGGAGTACTGAAGGACATCTTCCTCAGTAAACAACCTTGTTTGTCTCAAGACGTTCCCAGGTTTAAGCACATGAGGGGGTGCAGATGAAAACCACCTAAGACTCGGTGATTTGCAACAAAGCAAACTCCTAACGAGCATTCTTTGCGACAATTCAATTCAGCAAAACAAACACCTGATGCTGTCCCCACACTAACTGGAAAAAGCAAAATGCAGGTTAATATTCTCATAACTGAAGACCAAATGATTAGTCTTTTTCTATTTTTCTGGAGGAAAAAAAAAAAAAGATCCAATCACAACTTGTAAATAAAGCCAAAGACTTTCAATTCTTTTGATATAGCAACTAAAGTATTAAACTTGAAAGACAAAAAGTCAAACGAAAATCTGAAATGCGGTATTCATGATTATCTTTATTACTTCTAAAGTTCCCCTCCAACAAAACAAAAAACAAATTTTCTTTTGGGCCGTTTTTAGAATTATTGAGACATTTTAACAAACAGCTAGGGCTCATAGCAATTAACCAAACATACCTTGGCAAATTATTGCAGAACAAACTGAATTTCCAGCGATATAGCATCTTAACAATTAAAAATGAAATGGTTCTGAAGACCCTTATCTGTTGCCGCGCATATGGCAATGATTGTTGGGTGGTGGCCGGTGGTTTGGCGCGGCGGCAGGATTGGCGGCCGCTCAGTGAAATAAAAGAGAATGGGGGCCGGCGGAGATTTGATGACATTGAAACTGAAATGAAAATGGGCCCACAGAGTTCACATCCATTTCCACAGCCTATTTTGTGCGACCCAACACTTTTGGATATTTTTATTATGTACACTTAAGACTCCTTGTAGTTTTTATTTTGTGCAACTCAACATATTGTTTGTTTTAAGGGAAATACATGTCAGGTTAATGGAGTGAACATTTTGAAAATTTAATGGATAAATTATGCATGACTTAAAATTTAAGGGATATAATGCATTTAACCCTAATAGTAATATATATTTTTTATTATTATTATTATATGCAGCCTAAGCTAATCTAAAATGGCTTTTTAAAAGCCTTCAACATTTATTAAAATGGTTATTTCCACCTGGTTTAAGTGGACAAGCTTAATCAATGGATATAGCTGCGTCAACTATTAGTTTTAGTTTTCATTCTTTCATTTCTTTTTTACTTTTTGTGTCCATGCATTTAAAAATATAAAGCTCTATGTCTATCATGCCCGCTGGAAATGAATTAGAAAATGAAAAGCACACCCAAGTGAAATTATTGGCACTCGACTTCTTGTAAAGGATAAGCTCCTTACGGTAAGAAAACTCCTTAATAACTATTGCATCTTTGTTTTACATAAACATAACCACTGCATCTTTGGTTAACAGTAACATAGACCTGTAATATTTGTCAAGGCTTTCTTAGATCTACTCTTCAAAACTTGCGCCTCCAATGACCTGTTCTCTAAGCTTTGACCACTCTTCTTCAATGTTAGCTTGTGTTACCTTAGCCCATTCTTGCTCAGCTTTCAACCTTGGCGCTTGGTTCCTCAGACTTTCACTTTCACCTTTGAGCACTTTCCCATCCTCAAACACTTGTCTCTTCCTCCTGGCAACTTCGTCTCTCTTTGCTCTGAAATCTGCAATCTCAGCTTTCATGGCACTGATTTGCTCTTCAAGCTCTCTCTTCTTTTCCTCCAAAGATGCCAGCTGAGTGCACAAAAACTTGTCCACCGTCTCTGCTTCCCTGAAGTCTTTAACATTGGCTTCAAGTTCCTCTTCCACTTTCTGTGATCTTGATAACCCTGCAGTTGCTGACTCAAATTTAAGGCTTGCATTGTTATAGTCCAAACTCCATTGATCGAAACTTGCAGAAAGTTTCAAGATCAATGACTTTGTTCTAAGAGAAACTCCTTCTTCAGGAGACATGCTGAGGAGATGCTTTACAGTATCTTTCATCAATCTAGAACGTCCAGGGTGTAGCAAAAGAGAGAATTTTTTACTGACTAAGTCTCTAAGAATCTGTAATGCTTTCCTGGTTTCTTCACTGGGCCTGGTTTTGATGGATACAGTGTTGGGTTGGTTGTGTTGGAGATGAGACTGAGAACTGGTTTCTGCTTCAAGAGAAGCATAGAATGCTTCCATATTTTCTTCATTTATGGTAGATTCAACAATATTTATGTAGGTTCTTACATTTGGTGCTGATTGCTGACCATCATTGTCTATTCCTTCTGGAAAATAAGTATGGCAATTCTCTGCTTGGTTTTTACTAAATTGGCTTGTGGCTTCTACATTTGGTTCAGCATGAACAATTGGTGTTTGTTTGCTCTTGTTACGGCCAATATTGTCAGAAACATGAGGGTTTGATGGATCATTGATTTGTTCTCCATATGTGATTTTATCACCCAGTTGTGTTGTCCTATTTTTACTTCTTGATACAATGGTTGTACTTGAATCCTGAGAACATGAAAAATGAAATGGTAAGAAAGATAAAAGATTAATAATTTCACAAGACTAACTTGCAAATAAGTTCATGTCATTGCTTACTAGGGCATTTCCATCTTCTTTTAATTTTCCTTTCTTCTGATGCATTAGCTTTTTCCCATGGATACTTGTAACAACGACTTCGTTTTCCTGATGAAGGACCCATAAATATTTGGTGGGGATTGGCATCTGCAAGACCAGGAGAAGATATTGCAATTAGATTAGTAACAAAAAGTATAATTACTCTATCATCATGGAATTCCATGTTTGAGCATTAACAAAAGATGGTACTTTTTGTGTTGTTTACTATACCTGCATTTCTCTCACTATTCGCCATTTCACATCTTTCTGGGTTCTGATGATTGATGGAAGCTGAATGTTGTTCCTCCTCCTTGTACTGGCTGTCAGTGTCACTGTCTACTTCAAACTCCTCATCATAGTCATACAAATTATCACTTCTTTTGCCAGATTGAAGATTTTCTATGAACTCTACCATTTTTTTGGTAAAATATTTGGCTGATAGCTTGGGGACAACAACATCATTGCTTGTTTCATCATAGATGTCCAAACTATCATTTATATTATCATAGGCAGTATCTGAGCCGTGGAGATCAGGATTTATGAAGGAGACATGGTGGATGTTCATTCTGTCTTTGTATAGATGGATTCCACAACATTTAACAGTCACATTTTCTGGATCACTCAACACCATACATGAGATCTTGATATGATTCCATCCAGACTTTATTTGTTCATTGATGTTGTGCTGCTCCCCTGCTGTAAGGTGAATTCTCAGATCAAACAACCATATGTGATCAATTGGCCACTCTCTTTTTCCTTGGAATACTTGAAGGTCATTGATGAGCATGTGAAATTCACATGTATGATTGGTTTTCTTTTCATCGTTACCTTCTAAAAGGAAAAATAGGGCAACGATAGCGAACTTTCTACGAACCCAGAATTCCACAGACCCTCCTTTGCTGCAATGGTCAAACCAATTTGGAATTTTTGTCCTGAGCACCACAATGTCTATGTACTCAACCTCCTGAAATGCCTGTTATTAGTAAATAAAATTGATCAATCTTAACGTACAGCTACAACAAGATTTTAAAATAAAGTTCAAGAAAGAGAGAAATATAAACTTGACTCAATATTACATCCGATGACTGGGGAGTCAATGATGCACAATTCCTTGCATCAAGGTATTGTAAGTACGGTGGAAGCACTGAAATATCTCTAAGCTGCTCACAGTTATCCACATGAAGGAGCAGGAGTTGAGAAAGATCTTCAATGCATTCAGGGATTGTTATGAAGTTGTTATCCGATAGGACCAACCATTTCAATTGTAGAAAACAATTTAGAATTAATTCAAGATCCTCATCTGATAGATCACAACTTTTTAGAGTAAGCCTACTTAAGTTCGGGAGCCAATCAGTCCTGTCCTCTAATGATTTCCATAGAAGTTTTGGAAGTTGTGGACATCCTTCCACATTAAGCTCTTCAATATTTTGGAACATAGGAATGTTACTAGGCAGGTCCTCAAAACTTCTGCAAGATGTCAGCACTAACTCTTCAAGACTATTAAAGTTTGTGATTGAATTTGGAAATTATTTTACGGCAGTCCCTCCTATATCAATATTTTTCATGCTTTCCACTTTTGCCAAAACATCTGGGAAACTCTGAATGTTAGGACACCTGCTAAGATTAAGGTATTCAAGAGCTTTTGATCTCAGGCCCCGTGGAAAACGCTCGAGTTTGGGGCATTTTCAGTACTCAATGCGACTAGTTTTCCAAGATGTCCAACAGAATCATGACGGTCAACTAAGTTCGGACAATTGTTTACAAGAAGTCTTGTTAAATTTGGGGTCGAAGAGACATCAGGTAATCTTGTCAGAGTCACAATCACCGATGTTCATAAATGTCAAATGGTCAAACTTCCGCATAATAGGAAGAGTAGTTTTATATATATATATATATATATATATATATATATATTTGCAAGTTACATGGCATAGAGATAAGGATTACAAACATGCCTTGAATGGCTCATCCATTGTAAGATGACTATGGGGCAAGTTGAGTACAACAAGTGTCTCTGGATGAAAATCAGCCGGTAAAAATGAGAAAGGATATTCATTCCAATCAAGAACTCTCAAATTATTTGGGAGATGTTTGGGGTCTCCAGAAACTTGTGCTTTCCGAGCTATGAGAATTCCAAGTCTTCTCATATCTTCAAAGGTGTCAGTATTTAGCTGAACTTCTTTTTTAAGGTTGGTCATGTCCAAATTATGCCTTCAATTGCATCAGTTCCCTTTGTAATTTCAAGCACCAAGAAGCAACAATGTACATGACAAAAAGACAAATGCCTAAATTATTGAAATTTCACACATGGTGTCTAATATGAGTAAGTGCAGAAAAAAAGAATTGATTTGAAAATAAGTAAAGCTTCACACTCACTGTGTTTTTAGTCAAGACCTCAAGAACATCCTGAGGATGCCATAGCCTTCTGCGTTTGCCAGGATTAAATGGCAAATCCTTTCTAGCAATGTCTCACCCAGGTCTGTATTGGATCATGAATCTTAATTGTATCAGACTCGCCAATAGTTGCTAGAGATTTGTCAATGAGTACTCCAATGCCATATTCTAGAAAGAAACTGGAGGCAACTAGTGTCTTTTCTACATCTTGCCTCAAATTTCCTTTGAAGAAACATGCAATATCAAGGAAAATTTCTTTCTCATTATCATCCAAGTTGTCAAAGCTTACTCTGAGTACATCTGTAATCTCTTTGCTTGGGATTCTTTCATATTTCCTCAATGCACTTGACCATTCTTCTATAGTTTTGCCAAACAAATCAGAGCCAATAACATTCAAAGCCAAGGGAAGGCCTTTGGCATATTGCACCACACGGTTTGCTATCTCCACATAACTTGCATCAGGCTCCCTTCTTCTAAAGGCATTCAAACTAAACAGTTCAAGAGCTTCATGGTCATTCAGTTCTTTCACTTCATATATCTTTTCAACCCCATGAGTAATTAGCAAATGTTTATTTCTTGTTGTTATGATAATCCTACTTCCAGAGCCAAACCAATCATATCTTCCAGCCAATGACCTCAATTGTTGCAGATTATCAACATCGTCAAGAATCAGAAGAACCTTTTTGCTGCAAAGCCTTCTTTTGATTATCGGAATTCCTTTGTTCACATCACCCAACTTGATATTTTCCCCAAGCAAATGGAGTAAAAGGGTCTCTTGTAGTTGTACCAAGCCATGTTTCATTGAGTTTTCTCTTACATCACCAACAAAACTTGAACCTTCAAACTTGCTAGAAATTGAGTTATATACAGCTCTAGCAATTGTTGTTTTACCAATGCCTCCAATGCCATAAATTCCAACCATGAGGACGTCATCATTAGATTGGATTCCCAGGAGTCTCACCACTTCTGACATCCGATAATTCAATCCAATTGGATGATCAGCAATGTGTAAGGAGGTAATATTTAATTTGCTAGAGATTTCTTCAGTAATTCGTTGAATAAACTCAAACTCATACCTGACAAAAATAACAACAAAAATTCTAGTCCTTTTAATTGACATATTATATTGGCTATAAGTGATAGGCTCATAGGAAAATATTTACGTTAGACTGTAAGACCTTGTTGAATCTTGTAACACAGTCTGAAATGAAATGCAACTGTCTCTCTTCCCTTTAAATTTTATTATCAAGAAATGTTATTTTGACTCACACTTTATGGGATACCGTGCCGACACACTCATATCCACCGTTATATGAACTGTATGATCCAAACTAAGTGGGTCCACATCCAATTCAAGGGTGGATGTGAGTGTATCGTCACAGTGTCCTACAAAATGTGAAACAAAATAATATTACTCACCAAAAAAGCATATGCCTGAGTCTTGTATTAATTTTCCATTTTTCCTATTAGCTTACAAAGTTACCATAATTCCACATATATGTTGTATATGTCTCTGTCTTCTTTTGTCATCTTATTTGGTACCAACTTAGTAAATTGGCAAAGGCGAAATAGCTCAATTTCGATATATTATCTATGTAAACTTTTTTCGAAACTATCATTTAATTATATATTATTTTTTAAATCATATATCATTATAATATTAAAAATACTTAACTCTTATAATAATTATCACAGGAGTCATATAAAAGTTAACATATGATTGATTAACAACGTAAAATGCTATGCAAAAATCGCGTTCTAAATGAAAATTAGTAATGACTTTCTATACAAAATACACATTCTATAAGATATTGCTGGGCCACAAGAAGCAAAACACACTAACTATATAATATGTTAAAATTAAACTCGAGGACACAACCACTAAAAACATCATACCTTGTGCGCTCACTTCTAATTTAATTGATCTATTTCGATTTTCAAGCAAAATCCAACAGGTTAAGCCAGGTTTCAGCATTTTAATGACATCGTGATACAATAAAGTGCTATTTTTTGTATATATAAGTAGAATATTATGGAGAGACACTTAGTAAAAGAAAGAATTTGTCTCATCATGATATATACTTATCACTAGTTGTATACATACTTCTTATCACTAATTATATTAGAACTCATGATGTACTAGCGTATCTAAATATACAAATTACATTTCTCCATACAACAATATTAGACCCAGGTTATCAAACTCACCGTTTACTATTAGATTCATAAATCGAGTTAACTCACACCAAAATTCAGATATGGGTAAATTCGGATAAACTCGGCAGAATTCAACTCTTATAAATTCATAACTTTATATTTTTAGTTAGAATTTAATTTCTTAAATAAAAAAATATGGAATTTCACAATAAGCACTCGAAGTTATAATGTATAGACTTAAGGTATTTTGGGTTTTTACACCTTAAAGTTTTGATATGCTATATTTCTTATAATTTTAATTTGTATTTTAGTTTTTTACTTGTATTTGCTCTATTATAATGTTGCAATTGAACTTTTTATATATTTTGTTTTACCGTAAATTTATTTTATTATAATTACATGTCATAATATTTTTTAATATTATTTTTAATATAACTAAATTCATACAAGTTTCCTATTCGAGTTTATCTCGGTTCCACGAATTTAGATAACCTTGCGAGTCTGATAAGTTTGATTGGGGCAAATAATTAGAGGTAAACTTTAACATATTTATCCAAAAAATGATAGCAATATGTTCATCAACTAAACTTGAAATAGAAGCTTATAAAGCAAGAGATGTTTATACCCATTTTCGAAATGCCATCCAGACAAATTGGCTGCTTCTTTCAGCGCAATCCTCCATTTACTTGCTCTTTCTTTTCCATTTTCAAGATTTGCTTCATGCTTAGTCATTGACCTTCCAAAACTTCCCCTCTGATGCCTTACATCGGAAGGATCAACATGGTAGAAAACTGGCCTTACCAACTGTCCCTTCTCTTTCATGGACTCAATGATCTTGACGAGCTCATCGAGACACCAGGTTGAAGTCCCTGGATTATGGCAATCCTAGATCCTTCAATTATGGCATAGTTCTCTGAGAAAACAATTATGACAATCCTAGATCCTTCAATTGCGTTGATAAGGGATGGTGCAATCCCTTCTCCTTTCTTGAGCTTTTTGTCATCTTTGAAAGTGTGGATTCCCTTAACCTCCAAGGCATTGCAAAGGTTTCCTGTGAAACTATAGCGGGTATCTTCCCCATGGAAGCTCACAAAGACATCATATTCATCATAAGTCCGACCTTGGTTGAAGCAAGAGGTGGAAGGCCCTTGATGTGTCATAGCTACTGTTACATAAGTCCTAGCAATTGATATGCTTACTATCACCAAAAACCACTTTCAATAATCAGAAGAATGTAACCGACTTTGAGATGAAACAATATAAACTGCTACAGCAAACCATCAATTTTGTTAACCCTGCCAATTTTGCTAACAATGACTTTGGTTCTTTCATTTAAACTGCTGAAGTTAAAATTGAAAATAAAAAGTCAACGTAAATGAAAGCTCAATAATATTGATGATTGTGATATAATTTATTCTTTTTTCCAAATAGACAAATATTTAGATTATTTTATACTGATGCAATTGCAAAGTATAAGCAAGCATAAGCTACCAATTACTTTGACCTGTTATTATGATCATTCTATTCAAAGTCTCGGAAGGAAAACTGAAAACGAAAGAGAAATAAAATAGAAGAGGCAGAATTAGAGCCACATCATAGTCAAACACTCAAACTATAGTGAACTTCAGAGAAACCATTTACAGTTTGCTAGAATAGGGATGTTCGTACCACACAAAACAATAACTTAGAAAACAAGTTGATTATGGTGAAGCTGGGGAGACACATAAGGCAGCCCCAAAATGCTATTGACAGGTAAAGAGTTCATGAAAAACAGAAGTTTTTCAAGGGGGAAATTATTACACCAATATTGCACACAACAAAGAGCTAGTGGGATAGAATTGTGATTTTTGAAGCAGTGTATTTCTACCTTAAAAACACTTGAAGTACTGGTTTTGTTAAAAAACAAATTAGAAAATGCAAGGGAAGGGCAATAATCAAGTTGGAGTTCCTTTTTAGAAAAACAACTTTTTGCAAAGCTGGAACATGACACCATAAACTAGCACTTTCTTGCTTCATCTTTCACTAATATCTTGCTTTGTGGTTGTGGCTAGTAATGTGCATTCCCTTAAATTATCTTTTGCAGAATACGCTTTTAGAAAGATGCAATTGTGTTAGTTATAATTATTTGGAGTAGCCTGAAGAAAAAGGTTCAAACACAGAGTGTACAACATTGCATATAAATCCATTATGGCATGTTATTGGGTGCAACTCATCCAAGTGAAAAAAATAATCTTTTCAGATTTTTTTTTTCTTTTTTATCTTCCAATTCAAGTGTCTGGCGGTATGAGAAAATATCACTTTAAGAAATTGAGAGTTGTAAGAAACCTACTTCCCTTTGAGAAAGTGATCTCTGACCTTGGGATAAGAATGAATGCAATCACGCAAAGTATGTGCGTCAAAAATTTGTGAGAAATGCTACTAGTCAGTGAATCTTTGTCATAATTTTTGACAAAAATCATAAGATAGCATATTTACTTTATCTAGGGCACATTTTCGAGAACTCCAATGGAAAATTATATTTCGTATGATCAAACCAACGTTTGATTCAGTCCAAATGGTAAAACAAAAGGACTAAGAATAATCGGATAAAATTAATTGCCAAGATTCGCTCATTTATTCAAGAATGAATAGCATGCTACATCATTATGACAACTCATTCTAGCAAACAATTTTGGCATTCAGCACTGTTTTTCTAATTTGTAATCAATAAACACCCGCAATTAGATAGTAACTTTTAGATCTTTCTTTTATAGTTTAAATCCTCAATTTTATCCTACTCTCACGATAGTGTTTGTGATGTAAAATTTGTATTATGTCATGCATATTTTTTCCAAATAATAATCACATAATAATATCATCATCCCCCTAGTCCTCATCTCTTTTCTCTATGAAGTATTTGAAATGTCAAATGAAATTGTTAGGACAAACACTGCCCACAGTATATATTCAAGGCTCGTATGCATGGATCTTACCTGATATATAAAACACTACTTGGAAAAATAAGGAGCTTGCTTTATAGGTGCCCTGTAAAATTTGCCCTCCATACTGTTGTCTACGGAAAATTCATGGTCAGGAGACCTTTTCTTATGCTGCTTAAAGAAGTGTTTGTTTGGTGGAATTCCATGACTATGGAACTTATGCAAACTCATTTTGATGCAAAGCAGAGTGTTCATTGCCAGTGACTTCGCATTTTTCTTTTCAAGCAAAATACATCATCTACCCTGCTATGCACAAGAAGATGCACGGCAGTTGGCATTTCTTGTTTCCATTGGGTTGAGAAACAACGTGAGGCATATAATGCCAAATTCAGTAGGACAAAAAAGAAGGGGAAAAAAGAAAAAATCATTTTCTAGACGACATTACCAATGTTTTTATGCTTTTCTTATTATCAAAATTTCCCCATTTTGCATAGAACTTTCTTTCTTTTTTTTTCAAAAAGTATTCATTAAACAGTGACATACAATCTTCTGAAAAATATACCCAGAAGGAAATGATCAAGCCAAGGTTGGCTAGCCCATGTTAATTCCTAATATCCCATGGTTGGAAGGTAGGTCATGGTCATTTGATTGCAGAAATCTTGAGCAAGTTAATAAGGTGTCCAACTACTGAGTTCATAAATACCAATTGGTAACTACTACAACCAGAATCTTTAGAATAAAGCACCATGCAAAACTCTATACATCATCTACAAAGTCTTTCATTAGAAAATTGATGCACCAGCAAGGGCTTAAATATATTTTTGTTTTGAAAAAGCAATGGTGGTTTAAGGAGATTTTAAAATTTTTTGGGGCATGGCTATAGCTAACGCGATTCAACCAATGGATTGGGTATATCTCGTGAGAATTGTTAGACAGAACATGAACAATATCTAACAAGCCAATTTTGCATAAATTGGCCTCATTTGTTCCCTCTTTTTTTTTCTTTTTTTTTTAAGTAGCCAATATTTTTGGTAATCTTGATGCCTGATATTAGTGGGTGAGACATTTCAAAGGTCAAATAAAATTACTTGTAAAAAAATACAAAAACTTTTGAAATCAAACGCACAAATCCAAAATGTTATTAGCTGATTATTAGATTTTATAAGCGCTTATAAAGTTTGAAGACGTGTCATAACTTTAATTAGATGTTAATCCTGATGGTCCTTTTCATTGTTTTCGACATCAATAATGCTATTTTCTTTTCTTAATGACAAAAACTAGTAAAGTTCAAGATTGGGGCATAAAGAAGAATCCATCAATCATACCCTTGTCACGGTCAACACTCATTAATGCCTTATCTTTCTGTGTGTCTCCTATCGCCTCATGCCCTCAAATCACCTTTGCCAACATAGCAACCCACAAACAAGTACGCCTACCAATGTGCAATAACTGTCATAAAAAGAAAGTAGGAAAAGTCTTATTTATTCAATTACTGCATGTTCCAAATATGAAATAGAAATACCAATCATCTCAGCTGCAATTTACCTTAGTTCAAAGCTTAAAATTCTCCCACTTGCTGTCATGTATACTACATGTAATTTGACAATTGAGGAAAGGTGTGAAGTAGATATCTTCCATGTTGGTGCGTTGCTTGTACATATGAACTCCACACCACCTTATAGTTACATGTGGTGCTCCACCTGTCACTTGACACATCTCTAGGTGACTATAGTCTCGATATAGATCGGCGTCATGGTTCACCATTAGACCAATGGAAATTTAAGTCATAGATCATATAGCCAAACGCTATTGTTTACAATGGAACCATTTCAGTTATTCCATTGAACTGATAGATTAGCCCAGAGTTTATTATGGAGGAATAAGAAGAACTTGCTCCTACAGATATAATAATGTGAAAAATAAAATGACTAATTTGATTTGCTTCCTACATTATTTTGTACAAAAATAGATTTTGCTCGTTACACACAGCCATTTTTTGCTGCTTGATAGTTTTGCAGGGAATAAAAGCTACATCAGTCTCTATAGTAATGACTGAAGTAGTGTCGCATAGAATGAAAGACATATAGTAGTATCGCATGCTTTTCTGTTTTGTTGTTACTGGAAACACGATAAGATAAATCACAACATTGAAAACTTTAAACATAATCCATTACTTCAGGCAGGTAACAGTGTTAGAGTTACAAGGCTAAAGACTAGAGGCAAGAGTATAAGAGATGAAGAAAACTGGTTTTTCCATTCAATAATCTGACACAATAAATCAGTAATCAAAGCAGAAAAACCCACTTAAAGCTCTCTCTCTGATTCTTATACACTTGCAACGAACAAAAGACCGCTAACAAACTAAGACAAAAGATAAGATCATTGGATCGTCCATGACTAACAAACTGAAACAACCAAAACAGATAATCATGACCTAGTTGATATATTTGACTCATTTAACAACATCAATTTGATTATCTCAGAACTGGAAAGATGCATGTCGGAAGCTGAGCCGAAGCACGGAAGTTTCCAAAATCTGTTATCATCAAGAAAATAAATGAGCTGAAAATTAAATTATGTAAAAAGTTATATATTGTGAGTACTTGCTTCAACAAAAGAGAAGTCACCAATCAAAACAAAGGCTCACTCGCATATACATAGGTTCATTGACAGCTTACCTAAAGCACGTACCTGCAAACAAGAGAACCCGAGTATCAAATTTAAGACATTGCAAAATAAAAGTAGAAAAAGCAAACCAAATGAGTCAACATTCTAATTACAACTATGTATGGTATGTTTACCTCGAAAACGAAAGAACAGAGTGACACAAGTGAAGAACATTAAGAACACAAGCAGAATTGCCGCTTGGCAGTTCTTCCGGTCCCATCATATCACTCATGGTGCTTCTGTTGCTGGAACTGATTTGTCAGTTGATATTCTAATTCCACTGGATCCCATGATTCCCATGCCATGGTCTTATCATTAGAGGCAGGTTGGTATTTCTCGGTTGTCTCCTATTCCATTAGATACAAAGTTACATGACTTAAAAATGATACTTCACCAATATTATATATTTCTACAATATGTTTTAGGACCAAGTAAACACAATGCAATCAGGCTGTTTAATTTACATGTAACAAATCTCTTTGCTTTTCTTATTTTACCATTCTTTAGTTTTAGGAGGAGACTACAGGAACTAATTTCGGATTATAGAATAGTCAAGAAACTTTTTATTTTTTGAGTACCATAAAATTCAGTAATTTTGGCTTATATGAATAGTCACTCGCTTAGCAGACCTCTCCTTAGTTTTATGCAGACAAGTATATATGTGTATTGTAGCTAATGTAAAATTAATTTTCCGCAAAAATAAAAAGATAAAAATAGATTTGCATGCCATGGATCACGAGATAAACCGGAGAAAAACATCACAAACAATTATCAGAAAATGACAATAGTAATAATGGGCGTGGCTTGCTTTTGGTCAAAGTCTCTTATTTCAATTTATTGCATCTTCTGAAAGGCATTTCTATTCCATTCTACTACTTCACCAATGTTGAGAGGAAACCCTAGATTTATCATTTCAATCTTGTCGGTCCCCTTTTAACACAAGAAAAAAAAATCAACCACAATACATAAAATAAATAAAAGTGCAAAATGTTTGGAAGCACAGGAATAATGATGTGTCATGGACATAAAAATCATGGCTAAAAATTGATGACAAGCCCACCACTATTTATCAAAGTACTCACCATATCATTTTGTAAAGCTTTAACAATTTCTTCAGGAAGCCCTAAATGACTATGTTCACCAAGTGTTTTTGGTGATTCTTGTCGGACAATTTCTCTACCCATGTCTTGAATCAAGTCATATAATGTCACGTGACCATAGCTGTCACGACCCGATTTAGAAACGTGACCGGCACGTGAGAAATCTCATTCTCACGTAAGTCTGGTGACTTGGATTTCTCTATATGCATAGCTGATTATAAAATTATCCAAAACACATTTTCATTTTCTATATACAATTTAGCTATTTATTAAATTATGCTAGTCTGTACTGAAATTTCATAACTCAAACTCTATTATTTGTAAATCATAATACAAACATATGTGTATAAAACGACTCTGATTTGAATTATCCACAAATACTAAACTTTTCAATACAAACCAAAATAGTTTATAATATGCAAAAACATAAACATGCTCTATAGTTCGGGATCCTGCCTGCATCTATAGTGGAGCACTCTAGACAAACTATAAACACTTCACCCAAGTGAAGCTCACCACTGAAACTCCAGCACTACTAAGAAGATGATGACTGAGAGGAATCTGTAATACCTGTTTTGTCTATGACATAAGAGAAAGGAGAGGGGTGAGTTTTATGTAAAATTGAGTGAGTAAATCCCCACCCATAACCTCCTTCATGGGACACCAAGACAACAATGCAATAAAATCATAATAATCAGACTAATAATGATAAGGTTCTAAAACATTTCATACTTTAAGCCATGAAACCAAAGTCACAATTTTTTTTTTTATCAACTTATAGTATCTTGATAGAGAAATAGAAATATCTATATGAAACTTTTCTAATACATCTGGGTATTACGCACCGCCGTCCCCAGTGTATTATCAAATTCTCTTACTATAGATCTCGGGTCACAACTAGGCACTACGTATTGCCGTCCCCAGTGTGGTGAGGATTTCTTTATTTAATCTAGCCCAGGGTTACTTGGTATCAAGGTTAACGGATTAACTGCCGTTAATACACAGCCTGTTTCTCCATATTTACTATCTAACTAATCAAATAAATCTACATAAATCTGGAAAGCCTTTAAAACCTCTGGGTTCTCTATGAGCTCTGAATCTATTTGATTCTGGCAGTTTGACCTTAGTATAACTGTAGTTATGAAATCATATCCAAGGAATCACCCTTTAAAGACATTTGTGATTTCAATCCACAGAGTATGTAGCTGTCAACTGTTCTAAATCTCATGAAGATTCAAGCTCTAGAATCCCTTTAGATCTGAGTTTCTAATCATTTCCTCAACAACATTCTTTCTTAAACTTGAAAATTCTAAAATCATAACAACATTTCTTAACATCTCAAAGTTCTTCAGTAATCACTTTCATAATCCATATTCAACATAAAACAAACATTTTAACAATCATAAATCTCTAATAATCACAATTAAAACTTACTTTAAACAGAATCATTTGTCAATAATGGTCACATGAGTATTATCAAAACATAGTTCATGCTATTCAGAAAACCACAATTTCATAAATCTACATAAGTATCAAATCTTGTGCCATAATCTTTAAAAATCATATATTAAGTTATAATTTCATGAAAATAACTCTAATGGACAACATAGAGATACAAGTGCGAACCCACTCACTTGGTGGGGCTGACAGTGAAGAAACTATACTGACAGGGCTCCTTGGAACAAGAACAACACCAATATCTAACATAATAGCCATAATACTCTAGATTAACCTCTAATAATCTCTTCAATGGCTCAAATCTAACTTTGACATAGAGAGCACCATGACTTCATGAACACAGAGGGATATCAATAAAATCCCAAGAACCATGAAAGATTTGAAGGAAAAGGAAGTAGAACTAGCAAAATCTTTTACCTTAAAGCGTTGGAAGTGAAAGATTGGAGCTGGATTGAGTAGAATGGAGCTTGGAGGGGGTGGAAATGATGGAAGAACCGAGTTTGGGGGTAAAAGGGCATTTGGGGTCGTGTTTTGTGCTTTGAAACCCGAAATGAGGGTTTTTATAATTCTAGTGACCGCTATAGCGGTCATTGACTGCTATAGCGCTTACTAGAGAATGTGAATTATGCTGTCGCACTGCCTTATTGTTCTCTAACTGCTATAGCAGTCATTGACTGCTATAACAGTCTCCAGAATACACTTATTTATATTTATGTTTTAAAGTTAATGGAGAGTAAAATAAATGAGGACATTAACTTTAAATTAATAAATGTAAATAAGAAAATACCCTCTATTTGGATTCAAATAAAATATCAGAAAAATCAAAATGCTAACAATTCAGAATCCAAATTTTGGGTTTTAGTTAAAATCTGGAAATTTTCGAGATTTTCTAAACTTGTGGGCTGCAAATGAAGGGCTCCATAAAATTCGTTAAAAATCATCCTTCAACTTATTTTCCTCTAAGGAACAATTACTGGGACTGTTGATCCCAAGATTATAGTTCTAACATATAGCTCTCCAAAGACGTGTAGGATCCAAATTTAGTGAAATTCAGGACCAGGATTTGTCTAACGACATGAGTACTGCTCTAAGCTCTCCTAAGTAACAGTAATACCTAGGGCATTACAAAATCGCTCAATCTTTATGAGAGATTTTTCAGCCAACATATTTATTCCATAATCCATGTTGACACCATAGTGAGCATGAAGTATCTCTTCAATCGCTTCCAATTCAAATCCTTTTAGGCAACAGGCAATGTCAAAAAAAATTTTCTGGTGATCTTCCTCCAATGTATCAAAGCTCACTTTGAGTATATTTTGGATTTTTTTATCAGGAATTCTTTTATATTTGTCTAATGCATATTTCCATGCTTTTATCTTTTTTCTAAACAAATTAGAACCTATTACTTCCAAAGCCAATGGGAGGCCAGAAGCATAAGTTATTGCTTAGTTTATAACCTCTATAAAACTTAGATCAACTTTATCCTATTTAAAAGCATTCCAAGTAAACAATTCATGTGATTGTTTCTCATTCAAACCTGTAACCTCATATTTTATCTCAATCCCATGATTTATTACCAAATCTCATCTCCAAGTTGTAATGATGACTCTGTTACCGAGACCAAATCAATCAAGTGCTCCCGCCATTGCATCTAATTAATCACAGTTGTCAACATTATCAAGAATCAAAAGAACCTTCTTACCATGGAGCCTCTATCTTATTATCTGAATTCCCTCATGGAAACTTCCTAACTTTATGTTATTTTCTCCAACTATTTTAGAAAGGAGCTTATCTTGGAGATATACTAATCCATGTTTAATTGAATCTTCTCTCACATCACTAAAAAAACATAAGCTATCAAACTGGTTGGAAATCAAATTATAAACTGCATGAGCAAATGTTGATTTACCTATACCGCCAATCCCAAAATTCCCTACTATGTGAACCCCATGATTAGGTCCATTCTTCATAAATGAGTCTACTTCTTGCACTTGAGACTCTAGTCCAATAGGGTGATTTGAAACTTCTGAAGGAGTACGGCTAATAATTTTAGAAACTTGTGTAGTGATCTTCTTAATAAACCTTTGCTCATAGTCATTCCTGCCATCAAATTGTCACTATAAAGTCAGGTTACGGGAGATATAAGAACTAAGTTGTTTTAAAGAGAAATAAATCAAATCATTGGGCTAGCAACATTGCTTCTCAATTCAAAACTTCAAAACCATACGTTTATAGGTATAATTAGTTATACAATCCTTACTTGTTTAACTTTTCTGGTATGAGACTTATTTACCCATTCATCTACTTGGAATACAAAGTTAAATTCTCATCAGATAATTTTATTATTGCGATACTTATTGTTTGGTATACAATGATTGATATTATATTGTTTGATATATACAATGATTTGATATACAATAATTGTATTATTGCAAGACAAATTGATATATTATTGTAATTCAAATTGTTTGATATACAATGATTGACTTGTTTAAGAGGAAAATAATTTTTTTAACTTTTTAAGTTTTAACAATAAGGACATGTCTGGTTGGGGTAAATATAAATAGACAAACATACGCTAAATATGATTGGACAAAGAAAAATTAAAGAAAACCAAATATATGGCAAAACAGGTAAGGATGGTTACCCAGGTTTAAAATGGTGACCGGACAAGTTAGCTGCTTGATGCAGAGCGTCTCTCCATTTTTGCACTTTCTCCTTATCATCCTTAAGCCTCCCGTGAGCTAGTGCTTCTCCGTAAGTGCCTCTTTGGCATCACATACCATAAGGATCTACATCATAAAAAACCGGCAAAACCGATCTTCTTTGCTCCTTGAAGCAGTCCATGATGTTGACAAGTTTATCCTAGTAGAAGGAAGAAGAAGCATAGTTCTTAGAGAATATAGTGATGGCAACCCTAGACTAAGTGAAGGTGTGGTTTCCTCCCCTTTCTGAAGCTCCTCATCATCAAAAAAGGTTTGGAACCCCTTGTCACAGAGAGCTTTGTAGAGATTATATAATACCCTAGTTTTAAATAAAAATGTTAGAATTTTTTTAAACTAGGAAGGTGCCAATTAATTGGAGGACTAAATCTGGATCCTACATGTCCTTAGAGGACTATATGAAAGAACCATATTTTTGGGATTAAAAGTCCCGGTAATTGTTCCTAAGAGGGAAATAAGTTAAAGAATGATTTTTATTGAATGTTATGAAACCTCTAAATATTTTGTTTTTAGTCCACAAGTTTATAAAATCTTAAAAATTCTCGAATTTGAACTAAAATCTAAAATTTGGATTTTGATTTGTTGAGATTTTAATTTTTATGATATTTTATTTGAATCTAAATGGAGGAGTACTTTTTTATTTACATTTATGTTTTAAAGTTAATGAAGAGTAAAATCAACTTAAAATTAGGACATTAACTAATAAATGAGTATTGAGTCAACCTAGCCCAATATATATACCAACATATACCCACACACCCCTCATTTCTTCCCTTCCTCCTTGTTTTGCAAAAAAAAAAAAGGAACAAAAGGAAGCATGGCCCCTTTCCATTCGGGCACTCTCGCTCAACTTCGGCCTAGCACCAGCCACCACCACACCACCACTGCCAGTGCAACTCTTCCCTACTGTACGTGAACAGTAGCGTCCCTCCCTCTCTTTTGGTGGTTCAAGGTTGTTACTTCAATCCCTTGAGGGGATAGCAACACCCATTCCTTCTTCTTCCTTCCTTTGGCTATCAAAGATACTCTGGAGAGACATCCTGTCTACTCTACTGTGACGTAGGCTTGAAACACCAATTTCTTGGATTGTGTTGTGAGTGAATAATGCGTTTATGGTTAATTGGTATTTAGTTCTATGTATTTAAATATTGATATTGGATATTTGTTATCTATTTTGCATTAGCAAGTAAAATGATTTTCTTATTGTGTTCATGTCTTGAAAGTTGCATTTATTAGTTCAGGTACCCTTAAATTTATTATATTTTAAGAAGAATATGGAATGAGATTTAATAACCACTAGTGATATTGGGATAAGCACTCTACATGATTTGATACAATGATATGTATTGTTATATTGGAATTAGATTGTGAGACAAGTATATTTTTGGAATGCTTATGATTTTGGTTAAAAGCTCTGTGACCTTATTTTCTTAAGCAAGGTGAATTGAGAACCAAACACAGTTTTACTCCGTGACCTTATGATTTAATTTGTTCTTTTGCACCTAAATGAGATTGAAAACAATTACATTCTTTATGTTTTACTGAGGTGATTCGTTTCTTGAAAGGAAAATAGATGAATGAAACTCGAGTTTTATTTTATGTGAACAATTGATTTTAAAGGAGGTGTCATTGACAGAATTCGTAGCTAATGGCGGTGGCGTTAGCTTTGGTACACCTTGACATAAACCTCAGCTAGTAGGGGGTTTGCTAGCACGATATATTAGGCCAGCATATCAGTATTTGTAGGCACTAGGGGTGGGTATTAGGGCCGCTAGATGCTTTGAAACCATTCTAGGGACAAGTGTGAGGGCTGTCCAGTTGTGGGATTGATTTTTGGACTTTGTTCTGACATAGAGACCTTCTCAAACTTCTTTTTAATGTATAAATTCCATAATACTATACTATCACTATAAGAGATTTGTATGTTGATTCTATATATTCACTTAGTTTAGTTTATATCTTATTTATTTATTTATTGTCTACCCATGATTGTTTTGGGACTTATTCCAATTAACTGTATACATTTTATTCCTCTCTGAATTTCATAACTCACACTATTGTTATTCCTCTATTACAGATTCAGGTGTAGACCCAAGTCTTGTTATTCCTCTATTACAGATTCAGGTGTAGACCCAAGTCCAAGTCCTTCGGCTTAGTAGGTTTTAAATCACTGCTATTTTAGTGAGCCCAATATTGGCATGGGGGATTTTCTTTTGTATTTCCCTGTTGAGATATTGATGTTGTGAATTATGAGACTAGGTGCTCCATTAGATCACAGGCAGGGATCCATTGGTCATGGTTATGTTTATGATCATGTCTTTTGTATGAAGGATATATGTGTGAGCTCATTAGCCGTGGACTCATGTATGTACTTATATATGTATATTCATACCTATCTATTATCTTCCCTGGGTTATAAAGGTGTTACTACAGGTTTTATAATTTGGGAAATATCCGAAAGATAAAGGAGACACTGTCCATTTTTTCTGTAAATCGTAAGCTAAGGCTTACGGGGGAACGTGTTTCCTACTCGCTGGCCATGGCCTAGGCTAGGTCGTGGCAGATTAACAATGAAATCATGGCGTGTATCAGTTCCTCTGAAGTTAAGAAAAACATCGTAAGTGAATTTGTTGAAGGAAGAGTTGGATGGTAGCGCAGACATTATGAAGATAGCAAAAGGGTCACTAGGCACGCAAACAAAACCAAGACTTCAGTGATCAAACAACCTTAAAACAGTAGGGACTTTCAATGGTCACAACTGCCGCGAATTTGATGTAAGAGTAAGACACGCTTTTTGACAGTGTCGAACAAAGTGGTGGAAACTAAAGAAGACCCAGGTGTAACGCAGGCAACAGAAGATAAAAACTACAGGTTGATCGCTCCTGAGTCAAGCATTTAACTTTTCTTTATTCCGTAATCCTGGTTGTTAACAACGCGGGGACAAAAAAAGGGTTGCTTACCGAGCCAGCTGTCCCGGGTGGTCTGCTTCGCCACTGTTGGAGCTGCTGCTTCTCAAATCTCGTGTCACGACATTCTTCAACTAACAACCACGTGAAGCTGCTGCTTGTGTTTTGATCAGTAAATCACGCTCACATGTTTGAAATATTTGTCCCAAATTCAGACTAATAATAATGATTCATCCATTATCTATATAAAAAATAATTTTCCTCCATTTTACTACCTTGACCTTCATTTTATTGATTCATGTTATGAATAGATTTATATGAAAACAAAAGTGAGTTCTTAATTTTATGGTCGGGTTTTATTTGTAGATTTTTGTAAGGAACACTGTTCATGTTCAAAATTCAAGCCCAGTTTTCAAACTCAGATCAGTGATCGACTCGATCGAGACATCGGATAGGGAACAAGTTAGCGATTTACTCTATTCTTTAATTACCTGAACTCCTTTTGTCTTTTCTTTTCAAAGCAACAAACCTTAATCTAAATACAAGACTCAAGACATGGACTTACGAAACTTTTATGTGGTAGTTATCATCAACGGTAGGAGTTGTTCCAGTAGTCATGTGGAAGGTGAGATTCACAGGCAGAGGTGTTTCGAATTTTGGTTGGTCTCATTTTTTTTTTTTTTTGTTTTATTGCCATGGAGGATTGGCAGTGATTTTATGGGGTTATGTTGAAAGAGAAGGGGAGGAAGAAGAAAGTAAAGGGATAATTCAGTAATTCTAAAAGGTTACTTGAAAATAAGGGAAGTAAATATAATATTAAAAATTAGAAGGAAATAATTGTAATGTTAACATACTTTAGGGGAGGTTCCTATGATTACCCATAAATAAAACAACCGAAAGCATATTAAAAGGTGTGAAAGTAAATATATGACAAATGTCTTTGTTTTCTTTTCTATTTAGGTTCGCAACATGTGGTAACGTCTCTTTTTTTTTCATTTTGTTTAGTATTTAATGGAAAAATTCCATTCGCAATAGACCGGAAATTTAGGGTCTATTTGATTCGAGTTTTCAATTTTTATTTTCAGATTTTTAGGATTTTGTGAAAAAATACTGAAAATTGGGAGAAAAAAAAATTGAAAACTGAAATTTATACGAATGCGTTGGTTTGACCATTTTCTATTTTCATTTTCACTGAAAACAGAAAATGGAAGTGTAAATATGTTTGGTTCACTTTTCTTGATGTGTGAAATGTAGAAATGGCAAATTGTCATTTTCACTCTTTTCTTTGAAAATGTTGAAAATAGGAAAGAATGAAAACGTGGTGGCATTTTTGTAATTCTTAAAAGTGATCCCTTTTTTTCTTCGAAACACATACACGATACACAATTTGCACATACACAGAGATGGTGAGAGTGAAACTCTAATGGAAGGAGGCCATGACGATGATTAGCGGAGCAGCGGGAACGAGACACGGTGATTGTAAAGGGTGCTGTGGCGGAGCTCGCAATGCTTGGGCTATGATGGATGTCCGTGGAAATTGCTCACAGCGGCTATGGAGGCGCACGGTGGAGGATGCACCGGCAGCAGCAATGAACTAGGACCGCCATCTTCATCACCATTGAACCTCCGCCTCAATGAACCAGAAATCTTCCCATCCATTCTTTTGGCCGTGAAACCACCAAGCCTAGCCATCACTATTGCCTTCATTGTTCCTCGTCGGATCCTCGACCATTGCATGCATGCCCCGTGGCCACGAAAAAAAAAAAAAAACCGCCATCGCCCCTCCCTTCCACTGTCGTCTGCATCACTGTCGCCTGTGCCGACCTCTGCCTTCCATTGCTCTCTTTCTCTCTCTCTCTCTCTCTCTCTCTCTCTCTCTCTCTCTCTCTCTCTCTCATCTTGACCAAGCCCCAAACCCTCAAAATCTGTTCTCAAAAATCAAAACCGTGAGAAATCCAAACCCCTATTTTCAAGTCACAAGCATGCTCCCTTTTTTATTATTTGCTTATTTGCAGTTTTTATTTATTTATTTTTTTGTCTTTTTCATTCACCTTTCAATAACAAATATAATATTATTATCTTAAATTTAATTTTGAAAATATATTTTGAAATCGGACAAACCAAACATATTTTCATTATTTTCAATTTCTGAAAATAGGATCTGTTTTTATAAAGCAAACACATTTCCTGATTTTGAAAATCTGAAAATGGAAATGTTTTTCAAAAAATGAAAACAGAAAATAAAAATTGAAAATATTTTCACAAACTAGATGTGCTAGTTTTCAAAATTTTTAGTATTTTCTTCACAAAATCTGAAAAATTGAAAATGAAAACTGAAAACTCAAACTAAACAAGCCCTTAGCAAGTTCTACTAGAAATTTTAAAATAGTTTCGGTGATGAGTTTAATTTTAATAAACTGATAATGTAAAATAGTTTTACACTATTATTCAATCAAAATACTTAGTTTGGATGACTTTTTATATAGTGGGTATAAAAGTCAAGTACATAAAAATTTAGTTCGTCCAAGTTTTGGATCTTCTCATGGTCCTCATTTAATCTCATCAAAATTACACAATTAATCTCTTTTAAATTTTTAATTCCTCTCTCAATTATTCTCTTTCACTCACCCGCTTCAACATCGCTGCCGTTACTTCTCTCAGTCGGAGCCACCGCCCTCTACTGGTGTGACTGCAGTCTTTAAGTGATTTTGTTTTAGGCATTGTCTTGCTGTCAAAATTGGGGGAAACTAGTAAAACTTTAATGCTTTGTTTCTATGTGCAAATAGAATCCGGAGAATCCATATGTATGATGTATCTAGGCTAAAAGATTTTTTCAATAATCTTCAGTTCACCTTCTATCCCCCTTCTCGTGTTTGTGATCATCCTTTTTTTTTTTTTTTACTGCAATGTAGAAGATGGCTACAGCGCACAATTCGCATGCTATCTTTTTTATTATCGAAAACCGTGGACAATCCGATGCACATCTCTTTATCTCGTCTAGTTGGAGGGGATGGTAAATCCTATGACTAGAAAATTCGAAGCCAATTTCAATATAATTAACAGCAGCAACACCAATATTTGTAGCATGATAGACAAATTCGGTGCAGGCAGGGAAGGGTCGTTGGTGTTCAGGGTGAGTTCCGATGACACCAAGGACGTCACAGAGTATGTGGCAGTAATGGAGAGGGGAGGAGAGAGACTGGGGTATTTTGGTATTTTAAATCTTATATTTATTTTTAATAAATTGCTTAATTTTTTTTTATCATTAGTATTAACCGTTGATTCAATTTTCTATTACATCTAATGGTTAAAATTAAAGGACTATCACAAGCTCCAAAACAAGTGAGGGACTAAATTATCCACCATCTAAAATTCACCTATATGACTTATATGCTAATATATAATTAGATGATTATGTAAAAATATTTTACACTATCGGTGTATGACAATTAAATCCTTCTTAGATTGTTGAGACATGGTGACTGCAAAGTTGACACACCAAAATCGAATCTTGATGATTGCGAAACTGCGTTCCTATCGGATTTCCTATCATCCAGGGCAGTAGTCAGTAAATCACCACGTAACGTCTTGGCAATTCTTGAAAGAAAATATTAGCGTTTGGAAATGGTGAGAAGCAAACTGTGTTTTAGTGTTTTAACCAGAGGGAAATTCACGAAACAGAGAAGAATATGGTCTGGAGTAAGGATCTCCTCCTAATCCAAGGTTATGTTTGAAATTTTTCAGAGATAATGAAAAGAGATGAACAATAATAGAATGAATAGGAAAATAAAAAGAGTGAAATAAGACATGACGTTACGTTGTTTGAATATTGAATAAGTTTAATGAGAAAAAAGGAGAAAATCATAATAATTCCTTCTCCTATTAAATTACTTTCAAACATCACCCATTAGGAAAATGAAAATGGAGTAGCCAAAAAATGACAAGACTTAAGTTAAATAATTATTAATTAAAAATAATTTTAGGGGAGAAAATGATATAGCTAGTAAAGAATAATATGTTCCTCTCTTGCCATTCAAAATCAATTTTTTTTATTCTTCAAATTAGGAGATTCGGGAGGAAATAAAAATAACTTTTAAATAAGAAAATGACATAATTTCTTTTACTCTATCCCTTATCTTTATCTTTTATTCCATTATTAGTCACTCATCATCTAATAAAACTCATAATTATAGCCTTAAATTAGTCATTTAACTTCATGTCAGCCTTCAAAATACACTAAAACTTAGCTACTTAAGGTGGGGGTAAAAAATACTCTTTGTAGCTAGTATGTACGTAAGCATCGAGAACTTCGCACCAAGTTACATATGCTAATATGAAAAAAAGTTACATACGCCTGGGAAAAAATGGAAAATGGCTAGGCATGGTATGACTATATAATAGATAGCCAGATATCAAACGGTTTTTTGTTTTCGGTTACAAGATATCAAACGGCTTTAAATCAGCAAAGTAGCAACCTGACGAAAAACTAAGAGAAAGAGTTGAACTTCGGACTCATGTCGCCAAACACTACAGTAGCAACAAACAATGATGGGGTAAAAATCCAACCCGCTATTACCATAAACGCAAAAATAAACATTCACAACACCGTAACAACTTTTTCTAACTAGAAGCCAGGCCAGTAGTCCAACAAAACCCTTCACTCAGCAGTCAGCACCACCCATAGTCACATAGCTAGAAAGCCTTGATCGAACTGAATCCAAATCTGACACTTTCTTGATGCTGCAAATGTTCATATAATCCAGAGCTTTATGTATTAAACTAGAATTGCAAAAACGAAAAATTAAGAAATAACACCATTCAAGCATATGCTGGATTCTGGGCTGACAAAGGCATCAAAAAATCGGAAGTTCTGCTATTCCATTAAACTGATAAGTAGCCTACCATATATTAAGAAAAAAGACAAGCACGCGTTCATAGATATAATTATTTGAAAAACAAAATAGCCAATGTTGCATTCATTTTACAATCTTTTGGAACCCTAATGAACTCTGCTCAGTAGACAACTAACAATAGATGAACTGAAACATAAAACAAAATCTCACACTGGTAGTCAACTAACAATAGATGAACTAAAATATGACTTGAGAAGATTGAAAATTTCAGAGTGGACATTAGTGAGATAGAAGTATGACATGGAAAATCAGTTCAAACTTAAAACGAGGTGGAGATGGCATACCTCCTGAGGCAGCAAAACAGAATCACAAGAATTGCAATCCTCAGCACATCCACTACTAGATTCACTAATGCTGTCAACTTCATCAGAACCTCCACTAGATTCTAACTTGCTTAATCTGATGTCAAGACACAAGACCATCATTGTCTTCCATGAGTGAAAAGTCAAGCACACTTTTCGCTGGTTTATAACATGATGTGGAGGGCAGACTTTATGATTCCTTCTGCTGCCCTTTCTGTGTTCATATTTGTTTCAGGATCAGATAATGGTGCACATCCTTCCAAACATCTGCTTTAACTTTCTTTCTCGTCAAGACAATCAAATGAACAGGTTGAAAAACACTGGAGCTTTTCTGTCTGAGTAGCAACATTCTTTTGAACCAATCAACAAATGCTCCGAGTTGATAAAGTTTGCAATGCGTCTGATTTAATTTATGCTAATACAAATTAAACTGTAAAAAGCCAGTGAACAAAAGTCAAGCAAAGTTTCCAGAACACAAGAACCCACAAATCAAGGCTTCCTGTTGTTGGCAGCAAAGGCTCCTTTCAGCATTGCCAACCGTCCCTCAAGTCTTGCCTTTGAATTCTGAGCATCCCTATAAGCATGTTCAGAACTTCTAATCTTTTTAACAACTTGTTTGCTCTCCATCAACCACGCAGTTGCATCTTTCAAGAGCTTGTTCTTTTCAGCTTCACCATTCTTTATTGCCAACTTAAGCTCATTCCGCTTCTCCACCGCAGCCTTCAATTTTATCTCCAAGTCAGCAATCTCAGTATCCAACTCCTCTACTAGAACCTTTCCTCGCAAGACCTCAGCATCAATCTGTGCTTGTTTTGCCTTTGCTTGATTAAGATTCTCCAAGAATTTGGACCTTGTTTCTTCGAGGCATGAATAATCTACCAAAGTCTGTTGGATGGAAGGGAAGTTATGGATGAGGTCTTCATAAAAATCTCTGACTTGTGCAACAATTGATTGCAAAGGAATTGGAATACGATCCTCAAGTTGGCCAAGCTTGGAAAGGCAATCCAGTATCTGGTGCTTTATTTCTCCATCAGCAATTAGACTTTCGAGTGGATTATCGAGTAATGGCTCCAAGTTCTGCAGCATGATGACAACCTCAGAGGCTTGGATATCAGAAGAGGAGGCAGCAGTGGGAGAAGTGGATTCCGGAGGAAGATCATAGCTTCCTAGAAGAACTCTCTCTAGTTCGGCCAGAGGGTCCAAAGGCTGTGGTGAAGGTGCTTGAATTTCCATCAAGGAGTTGACTAGTTGGTTAACATTCTCAGAGTGGAAGGAGGATTCATAGGAACCAGACACAGCCTGTCAACCAACCAATGTAAAATTCAGTAATCCCAAGTTGTTTCCTAAACAATTTGTTTTCCTTTGTTTTCAATAGGAAATGGCTGAAAATAACAGTTATTACATGGCAAAATGAGGAAACATTATTTCACAATTTCCTTTTATCTTTTTTTTCATATACTTCATCAGCTCTATTCTAAGCCATCTCTGTTTCTGTTCATCATAGTTATGATTGTTGGAGATTTATTGCTAATATAAGTTTGGGTTATTTCTACCTCTTTGAACCAACCTCGAAAGTCGGCAATGTTGAGTCGGGAACTCATTCATCCGGGGAAATAAAAAAGCACATTGGGAGAAACCAGGAATCAAGGAAGAGAAGATCCAAATGATGGCAAAATTGTCTTCCATTAGAGAAGGTTTCCGAAAATGCCACCTAGTATTTTATCTTTCCGGTTCATTTCTATGCACTAAAATTACTTTTTTATATTGTGATTTAATTAACTATTGTCACATAAGTGAAAATAATTAAGTCTCACGCTCCCTACTAATACATAAAAATTAAAGTCTAATTTTGTTCATAGCTTTGGCTTTAGATTTTATTGCGAATTAAAGATCTCGTTAATTTCTATTTTCATTTTATGTTCTAAGATAGTTATTAATTTGCTTTTTTCACTTGTAGAATTTTATAAAGTAAATGGTGAAAACAACAAAATCAAAAAATAAAAAAAATTATTTTCTGTTTTTGTTATTTCTTTTATAAAATCTTAAAATGAAAAAAATTGATTAAAAATGAAAAAACAGAAATCAATGAAACCGAAAAATACTTTACCTGCATTTTAAAATATTTTAAAGAAGTTAATAGGTCAAATCGTTAAACAGAGATTGACTATAGATCTTTGCAAGGATTTAAAATCATAAAGTATGCATTAAAAAAAAAAAAAGAACCTGTGGTTTGTGATAAAAAAATGATTAACCCCTCATAAAAGAAAATTATTATCATTTAAAGCTCTCGAGTATGATATCTTTGTAAGGATTTAAAATCAGTAAGCATGCATAAAAAATAATGAGTTTGATAAAATAATAAATCATTCAAAGATCTTGAGTCCGAGATACCAAGAGGCCACCTAATTGAAATTTACCTATTGTCTTGCCTAACAACCTGAGTATTTGGATTAACAAGCGAGTGACTTGGCAAAAAAGGAAGAAAATATTATACTAATTTTAAATTATATATGTTGACTAAGAGTTGGACATTAGTGGATCTTAATCACTTGGACAAAGATGCCATCGCAGCACTCACCTTTGTCGTTGATAGATTTTCTGTTATTGGTTTCTTGCCGTCGTCCTCCGCAGCATTGCTGTTGCATGTTAGCGCCATCATTCCCTTTCCTTTTGCTTTGTTCAGAGTTTCACAGCCTTCCAAGTTATGTTGGTTGATGGAGATTAAACCTTGATGCTCTTGCAAGCCTGAAAGTCAAAGAGAGTTTGTATTTAGCTAATTGAAAGAAGGAAAAAAAATGTTATAAAATAATAACGAAAATAGAAGTTATGGAACAATTACACATTAAGAATTTGTTCAGATGGTGAGATATTCAATTTATAACTTATGGTTCTGTTAGCTGTCTATCGTTCTGTTATACGAAATTACACATTAAGAATTCATTTCAGTCATTTGTTTTGCTCTTAGCTGTCTATGGTTCTGTTATACGAAATTTCAAAAAAGAATGATTGCAAAACACAGCAAATAAATTAAGCCATGTATTTCAGGGGAGAGACTACTAGATTTAGAGGAACTCAATTTCAATTTTCAAGTGGCCTTGTTGATTAATTATCAACAAGATGAAGAGAAAAAATAAAAATGCAGTTACTAGGGTATGATACACAATATCACGTATATAATACTTGAGGTTATACTTACTGGTGCCAGTTAGAATGTCATTGTGATGAAAGCACCAGTGCCACATGGCAGACCCGAAAAGGGATACTACAATTAATAGGAGACAGAGAAAAAGGACAATACACTTTTTAGGAAGGCCACTAGTGTCGTGAATAGCACTTGCTGATTGCTCTGAATCTGAATTGTTGTATTCATCAGCCAAAAGTTGTTCCACATCTGAACCAACCAAAGATTGAGGCTCTGAATCTGAGTCTGAATTTGAGCTGCAGTACACATCATCCAAAGATTGAGGCTCTGAATCTGAATTGCTGCATGCGTCATCCAAATGTTGTTCCACATCTGAACCAACCAAAGATTGAGACTCTGAATCTGAGTCTGGATTTGAGCTGCCGTACACATCATCCGAAGATTCTACTGGATTCAGCACTGCACGATCTAGTTCAAAATATACAAGAGGAGAAACGTAAAAGGAAGTTACTAGGCTGATAGAAACACTCTCTTGACCCCTCAAAGGAAGAGTAATGCTAGACTCATTAAAAGTTTCCAGATATTTTAATTACCAAAAAAAAAAATGGTAGTATATTCAATTATTCATGTCCGTTTAGTGTTTTACATATATAAAAAGAAAGGAGTAATAAGCATGCAATTACTAATTAAGCAACAATATATCATTTATGAATTGAAAGTCCTCCATGCTAGTCATCTCAGATTTACATAAGCGCCAGTTTATCATAATCAACCTATGATAAACTGAATCTTATGAGCAGAAGAAGCAAATGTTATCAATTTCTCTCTCTCTCTTATTAGAACACACTAGTGCCGCTTCTATTTCATATTTCAGATTTCCATGGTTTAACTACGCTTTATCTCCCCAACTGCAGAGTCGTATTAGTCAATTATATTCCTGCATTATTTTTATGTCACTAAACTCCTCCAGAGTATGTCCAACTGAAAAGTAAATAATGTCCTCTATCAAACTCTCTCTCTAACATGTGCATCTGATCGTAAGAAAAGCTTTCCCTACAAAATTTTCTCTCTTTGATCATAACATTATTAAGGATCCATTTGGTTCATGAGAGTGGTTATTGCCACTCTTAAATATCTATTGACACTCACATTTTAATTGTCTTTATTTGATATTCTCTAAAATGCTTTTCTTTCTTTACTTCTAATTGAAAAATAATTCAACAAAAATAAAATCATTATAAACTACTACTATACTTTTATGTTATTATTACTTAGTTCGATTAATTCTAATTCAATTATCTAAAAATATTTAATATTTATATTTATTTTAAATTTTTATTGGATTTTTGAGCTATGAACATTGATAATTAATTTATTCATTACAATTCTTTATATCCAACTATTAATTTTTTTAAAAAAAATTCTTGATTAATTTCTATTTAAGCAATGCAGCGGTGATCACTTTCTTAAGAAAATATCAATAAAAATGAATAACCATAATGGTATATTAACAACTTATATTATACATCATACATATATATATATATATATATATATATATATATATATATTTAAAAATTATCAAAATATAGAAAAATTATTTTTTTGAAAAAAGTGACTTTTCACCGAAAAAAACTCTCATCTAAACACCCCTTATTTTTGTATATAACAATTCTTAGTATCATTTATTTATTTAATAATTTTTATATTATGTAATACTAGATAAAAAAAATACCGATTTATGTGTTGTACGTAATAAATTAGTAAGTGTTGTTATTGTTATTCATTTTACTTAGTACTATTATTAATTTTTAAATATTATTTCATTGTTACATATTAAAGTAATTATTGTATTAAAAATATTTCAATAAAATGATTTAAGTTGTAAATACAAGTAAGTTGATTCGAAATAATTATAAATTCGATAGTTATTATAAGGATTTAAAAATGAGATTAATTGAAAGGAATTTTAAAACTGAATAAATTATTAATTAAAATAACAATAATAAATTTAGATAAAATTATAATTGGTGATGCAACTAATGTCTAACTATTATTTTAGTTGATAAAGAAAAGCCAAAAGGTTTTACTAAAAAACTAAACAAAAAGGATACTTTTGAGAGGATGAAATACAGGTTATTAAAGTGCGAGTCATAATGGACGTTTAGAAGTGGCTAGATGTTAGTAAAACAGTTTTTAAAATAATTAAAATTGAAAGAATCAATTTTAAAAAAAAAGATTTATGTTTAAGAATAATGTTAGAAAAGTGAATTTAAAAGATTAATATTAGATGCAAATATATATATATATATATATATATATATATATATACCTACCATATAACTTTTTAATTAAAAAAATTCTATTCAAATCAATTTCTAAATATTAATAATAATGAATTGAAATAATATTGAAGTATGAACAAATTATTAGTTAGTTATGAAAGAGAAAGAAGGATACTTAACTAAGTTAGTTAACTAAGAGTTGCAATAGCCTAGCTTGATACTATCAAACCAACAAAATCCTCTTCAAGAAAACAAATAATAATTGACTACATAATCACACTTTAGTGCGGAGTCTAATTTTTCGTTTCCATGATGTCGAAATATATATAACACTTTATCTTTATCATTTATTATTTTTTTGTCTTTTTCATTTATTATGATGTATTTGTTAGTATCTTTCATTTATTAGGTGGGTCTACACATTTATTAGGTGAGAGTCCTACAATGTACATATAAATTTGTATCCTTCTCTTTATAGAAGAATTAACATAGAATCATAGACAATACTCTCTGTTTTTCAAGTTGGTATCAGAGCTCCTAATCTGGGAGCCTGATCACTCTTCTGCTATCTTCCAGCCTTCATTGCTGGCAGTGCCTTAATTGCTATTATCATTTCTCCAATTTTTTCCTTTTCCCCCCTTTTTTTTCCTCCCAGTCTTATCATAGAATAATCTTGTGATTTCCCTGATTGCATCTGATTTTGGCAAGTTCCTGGAGTTTGGTTCCTCCAATATTGTCATTTCCCACACGGCCCCATTTTTTTTCCTCCCAGTTCTTTCCCTTTCCATCACTATTTCAGCCGCCAGCCACCATTCCGGTCACTGTTCTGACCACCCAACCACTCCATCCAAACCGCCACCCAAAGATCGGCCAACCCACCGAAATCGACCACTAACCACCACCGGATGCGCCTCCATGTGCTGCCCCAATCCTCCGCGCATAATCTCACTGTTTTCATCGCCAGTCACCTTCCGGTCACTGTTTCGACCACCCAACCACTCCATCCAAACCACCACCCAAAGATCGGCCAGCCCACTAAACCCGACCACCAACTACAACAGGACATGCCCCCACGAGCCACTCCAATCCTCTATGTGTAGCCCTACGCACTGCCCCATTTGTAGTGCGTGAAGGCACGTGTACCATCATCTCCTGCCGCACTTCCTTTTTCAACCACTTCCGACCCATTTCGACTATCCTTCGGCCACCCTATCACTATGGCAGAACCAAAAACCTCCACTACTATTCCACCTACACCTTTAAATCCTAATGACCTTCTTGTTTTGCACCCAACCTACCACTTGAATGGAAAAAATTACTTGCAATGGGCTCAAGTTATTCGACATACTCTTAAAGGTCATCGGAAATTGTCCCATATTGAGGGAAATCCTCCTGAGACGGACGACTCTACTTTTGAGGCTTGGGATAATGAGGATTCTCTTATTATGACTTCGCTATTGGACTCTATGATTCCTGAAATCAATCGAAATTGTATGTTTCTTACTTCCTCCCCAGAGGTTTAGGATGTACTCAGCAAAACTTTCTCCAAGAAGCAGGATATTGCTACTTGTTATGAGTTGAAGATAAAAATATTCTCCACCAAGCAAGGAGTAATGTCGGTAACAGATTACTATGATGTTCTCACTGGCCTGTGGACTGAGTTGGACCAATACCAAAACTTGTAGATGGAATGTAGTAAGGATACTTCTACTTTGGCAAACTTTGTTAACAGGTACAGGATATTGGAGTTTCTCTTTCGCTTAAATCTAGAACACGATCTTATTTGAGTTCAAATTTTGGGTAAAGAGAAATCTCATCTATATCCAAGGTGTTTTACACTAAGCGGGGAGAGAAAAGTCGTAGGGCAGTTATGCTTAATGACAAACCAAGTAATGGTTCAGCTTTGGCCACTGACAAGAACACTAAGCCAAGATCCCCTTCTTCCTTTTCAAGGCCTTCTCGACATAGTCATTGGCGCCCCTATTGTAAGAAGTTTGGACATACTAAAGAAACTTGCTTTAAATTTCACAGAAAAGACAAAGTTCTTAGCCGCAAAGGAGGATTTCATGGCTTGCCAGGCAATCAAGCCTTGATGGCTACATCAGACAATGCCCCCGCTCCATAAGTGGATGATGAAGTTTCTGCCCTTAGTAAGGATGAGCTTACACACTTGCGATCTCTCATAAGCTCTATTAGTAAGCCATCTAGTTCTTGCTCTCTAACATTGTCTAGTAAAGTTCCTATTTCTCAATCTTTTCATGCATCTAATACTGAATGTAAAGATTTATGGATCATTGACTCTGGTGAGATTGATCATATGACCTCTAAAACCCCTCATTTTTCTTCCTACCTTCCCTTTTTTGAAAAACGTCACATCACTGTAGCTGATGGCTCCCAAACCTCACTTGCAGGATCTGGTAGCATTTTCTCTTCACCCTTCGTTACACTTAAATAATGTCCTTCACGTTCCCTAACTCGCCAATAACCTTATCTCTGTTCATAAACTTACTAAAGACTTAACTGTGCTGTAATCCTTTTTCATTCGCATTGTGTTGTTCAGGATCTTGCTACAGGGAGGACGATTGGAGTTGCTAAGGAACAAAGAGGTATCTCCTTAATGCAATACCTGAAGGTGATTGTAGACAGAAGCAGCCTCCTGTTATATTGCAAATTCACAATCTCATGCTTCACAAATTTGGTTACATCATAGGCGTCTAGGACATCCTCCCTTTCAATTAATAAAGTCTATGTATCCGTCTCTGTTTTTAAAAGAGTCAATTGAGTCTTTTTCTTGTAAAGTTTGTCAGTTTGCAAGATATCACCGTGTGTCATTTCTATCTAACTTCAATAAAAGTGATGAACCTTTCGCACTTATTTATTCTGATGTCGATGGTCCTGTATCTATTCCTAATATCACTAGTGCAAAATGGTTTGTTTCTTTTATTGATGATTGCACTCGCATCACTTGGCTTTTTCTTATGAAAGATAAATCTAAATTTTTTCAACTCTTTGTTCAGTTTTATCATATGATTAAAACACAGTTTGGAAAACCCATTAAATGTTTACGTTCAGATAATGGCAGGGAATATGTGAATCAATAGTTTTGTAATTTTATGAAAGAACATGGCATTATTCATGAACTTACTTATGTTGATACTCCTCAACAAAATGGTGTGGCAGAGCGGAAGATTAGGAATTTGCTAGAGGTTAACTGCGCTCTTCTTTTTCAAATGTCTGTCCTTAGCTCCTATTGGGGTGAAGCGGTTTTAACAACTGCCTACCTGAATAATAGGGTGCCTTCTTGGATTCTTGTTAATGTTAGTCCTGTTTAATCTATGTTATCTCACTTTCCTTCTATTCTAATTATGCAAAGTTTACAGCCTTGGGTTTTTGGATGTGTAGCCTTTGTCCATGTGTATCATCAACATCGTACTAAACTTGACCCTCGGCCCATTAAATGTGTTTTCATAGGTTATGCTCCTAACAAGAAAGGATACAAATGTTTTCACCCATCCAGTCGTCGTTTCTTTGTCTCTTTGGATGTTATCTTTTGTGAAACTAAGTCATTTTTTAGTCCTCCGCTTCAGGGGGAGAGTCTAGTAGAAGCTGAGACCTTAACCTTTTCTCCTCAATCCTTTCTTCATCTTCCATCGTCGCTAAAGTTAGCTCCCTCTAGCTCCCAAGAGTTAGTGTCTTCCACTACACCACCCAAAGAAACTCAGAAGAAACCACTTTTAGTATATGAAAGGAGAAAGAAACCTGATATGATCCAGCAACAACTTCAAAAGTCCAAACCTGCGGTAAGTACTGAAGAAACTGAAATTGATTCTTCCAATATTTGTGAACTCAACCTAAATGACTTACCCATTTCCTTGAGAAAAGAAAAAAGAACTTCCACTAAATGTCCTATTTCCTTTTTTGTCTCCTCTAAACACCTTTCCATGCAGCATCAGAGTTTCATTGCAGCTATTGATTCCGTACAAATCCCAAACTCAGTACAAGAGGCATTAAAAGATATCAACTTGGTTCAAGCCATGAATAAGGAAATGATGGCATTAGAAAAGAATGGAATGTAGTAGATTATTGAGGAGCCAAAAGATAAAAGACCGGCAGGATATAGGTGGATATACACTGTGAAGTATCGGTCAGATAGTGCATTAGATCGATATAAAGCAAGACTAGTTGCAAAAGGGTACACACAGATATATGTAATCAACTATGAGGAGACATTTGCTCCTCTAGCAAAAATGAATACAATCAGAGTCTTACTTTCTCTTGCAGCTTACTTTGGATGGGATTTGCATCAATTTGATGTAAAGAATGCATTCTTACATGGAGACTTAGAGGAAGAAGTTTACATGAAAATTCCTCCTGGATATGATGTCACCAATGGAAGAAACAAAGTATGCAGGCTAAAAAAGGCTTTGTATGGGTTGAAACAGTCCCCTAGTGTATAGTTTGAGAGATTTGCAAAAACCATGGTGTCACTTGGATACAAGCAGAGTCAAGGGGACCATACTCTTTTCCTTAAATATACAATTGAAGGAAAACTTATAGTTCTTTTGGTATATGTGGATGACATTATTATATCAGGTAATGATCCAGTTGAGAAAAAACTCTTGGAGGAGAAGTTAGCTGCTGAATTTGAAATGAGAAATCTAGCAAAATTGATATACTTCCTTGGAATAGAGGTAGCATACTCTAAGCAAAGCATTTTTATCTCTCAAAGGAAATATATCCTAGATTACTTAAGGAGAGTAGGAAACTTAGGTGCAAAGTTGCTAGTGTTCCCATTGAACAAAACCATCCATTGGAAAGTGAAGAAGAAAGTTCTAGTGTTGATAAGGCACAATACCAAAGATTGGTGGGAAAACTCATATATTTGGCCCATACTAGGCCAGACTTGGCTTATGCTGTGAGTATAGTTAGCCAATTCATGCATGATCCGAAAGTAAGACATATGCAAGCAATAGAAAGAATCCTTCGGTATCTTAAAGCCACACTTGGTAGGGGATTACTATTCAAAAGTGGTGACAAGTTCTCTCTAGAAGTCTACATTGATGCTGATTATGCAAGCTCTATTAGTGACAGAAGATCAACATCAGGATATTCTATGTTTTTGGGAGGAAATTTGGTGACTAGGAGAAGCAAAAAGGAAAATGTTGTTGCTCGATCAAATGCAGAGGCAGAATTTCATGCCATGTCACAAGGAATTTGTGAGCTACTATGGTTGAAAATTATTTTAGATGACTTGAAAATAAAATATGAGGCTTCTATGAAGATGTTAGGTGACAATAAATCAGCTATTAGCATCGCTCAGAACCCTGTCCAACATGATAGGACAAAGCATATTGAAATTGGCTGACACTTCATCAAGGAGAAGTTGGATAGCGGACTTATAGCCACAATACATGTTCCTTCCGGACTACAATTGGTAGATGTGTTGACAAAGGGCCTACCCAAAGATCGATTTCAAGGGCTCACATACAAGTTGGGAATGATAAATATCCATTCACCAGTTTAAGGGGGAGTGTTGTTGAAATATATCTGACACTTTTGTCTTTATCATTTATTGTTTTTGGTCTATTTCATTTATTATGATGTATCTGTTAGTATCTTACATTTACATTTATTAGGTGGATCTACACATTTATTAAGTGAGGGTCCTACAATGTTTATATAAATTTGTATCCTTCTCTTCATAGAAGAATTAACATAGAATCATAGACAATACTCTCTGTCTTTCAAGTCTTGATTTATGCTGAGAAAGAAAATACGCAAGGTAAGTAGTAAAATCAGTAATACTAAAAGCACACATTCATGGAGAAAGAAATGCCACAACAATATTTACCTTGGACATTGAGAGTAGTCGTGATGCTACCCATCCGCTTTGAATTTGGATTCCCATTCACATTATCATTAAATGTCGACGGTAGTGGATCGGTGAAACTGATATCATCCATGCTGCTTCTTTCTTCGATTATATGGACTCCAACTTCTACACTACAGCCCAAATACTTTTGCTCGTGCCGCCCAAGCCCGTCATGATAACAAATAGAAAACACCGCACGATTCCATTCATTTTCTGAAAGTGCTTCATTTACTTGGTCTCTGAATGTTGTCTGTGTTTTACTAAAAATGAATATAAGACCATGATCTCTTCCTTCTTCCATATACGGATCATATTGCACTAATTGGAACGGTTTTGTGCCATTGATGGTCAATTTGGTGCCAATAAAACATGCAAAAGCCGTACTTGGATTAAGAACACCGAAAGATATTGCAGGGAACTTGTTACGAAACCAAAAAGTAATTGATGATTCCCTTCTCTGATGCTCAAACCACACTGGAAGGCTTTTCGCTGGCAAAATAAAGCTCTTGTCTTGACCCTCCTCATATAATTTCTGTTAGTCATAAATGAACATGCGCCAGTTTAATAAATTAGTTTAGCAGTAAATGAAATACATACATAAGTACGTACTTAGTCTCAGTCTGAGTCGTCCTGAAGTAGTTATCATCCATATTAAAGATAAAACATACGAATGAGATACCTACCTTACTCAACAGCATCTCTGTAGTCGAAGAACTCAAGGTTCTGCAGTTGCATGCATGCAATTCTTCTATGTTAGGCGGGATCCCTCGGATTTCTTCAAGTTTCTTGCAATCAGTCAGATCAATTAACCTCAAAAATTGAAATTCTCGGATGCATTCAGGAAGAATTCTGAAATTTTCCCCTCTCAGGCGTAAGGATTGTAAACGAGGAAACATGGGAAGAGCTATTGGCAGGAATTCTTCTGATATATTGCAGTCAAAAATATCAAGATGTGTTGTGCTTGAAAATGGCTTTGACCTTACTTGTTCTTCACCTTCGTCTTGAATAGGTAATATCAAACCCTTACAACAATAAAAAGATAATGTTTCAACTCTTGGCAACATGATGCCACTCGGTAACTCAACAGCTCCACAGCAATCCAGAGATAATGATTGAAGCCGGGCAAGATTATGAATGGAATATGGCAATTTTTCAATGTGATAGGAAGACAAGAAAAGACGCGTCATACATTCCATTTTTCCTAATATTTCTGGAAAACTTTCAAGACTTTCGCAACCATCAAGTTGGAGTCGTTCAAGAGAAGGCAACATAAGAGGTGGTAAACTCCTAAGGTTGCCACAACCAGAAGCATCCAAGATTTTAAGATTATCCAGAGATCCAACCGATTCATCAATTTCAGTCAAGTTATCACAACGTACAAAGGACAATACTTTTAATTTTGGGGCACTCGACAGATTCGGTATCTTTGTTATATTTTCACAGTAGTCAAATTTCAAAACCCTCATGCTCTCGAACTTCTTCTGAAAAAACAATAAAATAACAACAAAATTAAAATAAATCTATATACTTAGTGAAATGAAAATAATTTAATTCATATACTTGCCTTCAGTAATTCGGCCACTTGAACTGAATCAAAGCAATTTTTTGATAAGTCAAACATGACAAGTTGTTCTGGATGAAAATCAAATGACAAAATTTCTTGTGAAGGATGTATCTTCCATTCTAGTACTCTTAAACTACTCGGAAGATATTTGGGAAATTGAGAAAATTGACGTTTTCCAATAGTAAGTATTCTCAGATTTTCCATCTTCTTGAATGCAAGTCCATCCCATTCTATGAAATCACCATTGTCACCAGACTCTAGGTTTATGACTTCAATTTTGCTACTTCCCTTTGAATAATACAAAAAACGAGTGTCAAGAATAATACATAATGGTAGGACATTGGTGCACAAGCATAAAAGAAGAAATTAAGAAACAAGTATGAATTAATAATTCGAGTAAAATGTTAGAAATATATTACCAAGTGGCTTTCTACCTACATAAAATACTCTAAAGAGATCAATCAAGCAAGAAAATAAGAAATCAAACCACTCATATTAGCCTTACTTACTTTATCTTGTTGTAAAACTTCAATTATTTCTTCAGCAAGCCATAGCCGACTACGTGCCCCGGGCTCATTAGGAGATTCTAAACGGACAATTTCTCTGGCCATGCCTTGAATCAAGTCATGTAATATTACATAACCATCACCGTGCTTTTTAATCTTTATGAGAGATTTTTCAACTAGGATATTTATACATTGCTTCACGCTTACACCGTAGTGAGCGTGAAGCATCTCTTTAACAGTTTTCAATTCATATCCATTGAGGCAACACGCAATGTCAAGAAACATTTGCTGGTGAACTTCTTCCAAAGCATCAAAGCTCACTCGAGACTCTAGTCCAATAGGGTGCTCTTCAATTTTCAAAGGAACACGACTAATAATTGAGGAAGAGGTGGATGGTAGCGCTGACATGATGACAAAAGGAAAAGGGTCATTGGTTACTCAAACAAAATAAACCAAAGACTTCAATGATCAGAACTGCCCGAATTAGATGTAAGGGTAAAGACACGTTTTTTGACAGAGAAAACAGTTGGATTAACAACACAATACAAATGCAAATATGTTGTTGTTATATGTTAAATTGAGACATACACAAAGCAAAAAAAAAGTATAGTCACATGTAAACATGCATTAAATGAAAAGCAACCAATGCCTAGGAAAAGCAGCGGAAATTACTCAACCATTTTAAACTCATATTGGGGGGGAAGAAGGGAGGATGAAGAAAGTAAGGAAGAAACCTTTGATTTTCAACCACAAACTTTCATCAATAAAGTAGAGAAAGACAGCAAAAGGCTAACTTCACGAGAGCCAAAATTTCGAGGAACCAGCATGGAAAAGGTGGCATAACCTGAGAGTTGTTTAGTCACTATATCATACCCAAGTTTAATGCAGCTTAGGATAGACCAACCTATGTGCCACATTAGACTTTTACTCCTGATACTCGTTTTTTGTTTGGCATATCCATATCGTTATAGCAATGAGAAGTGGCTATATTTATTAGTATTAAAAGAAAGTTCTTAAAATATTTAATAAGGACCAGAAATAAAATAAATTTCAAAATTTGCAAGGAGTAATTCACATTCAAAAATACACATATAAGGACTAAATCTAGAAAAGCACGGATTAAAAACATAATATTGCAAAAAAAATGGACCAAACACCTATTTTTTCAAGAGACTAAAGCCAAATCGACTTATAACGTAAATTACAGATTACAATTTATTTTTTCACTTTTTTTTTGTTAATTTCAATATTTTAATTTTGAAAGACTAATAGTATAAGATATTTATACATTATTATTCCAATGAAATTTTCCCTTCGCTTAACCTTTCAGGTTGTAGAGTGGATGAGAATCAATTATATTTACAAAAATGACAATACATAATTGAATAATGGTATAATTTTGATTCTTAATTCTCATTATATCAAACTTGAATTTTACTTTTCTATAACATATCTAGTATTATATTATTAAATAATTATTGTATTATAAAAAATTTAAAGTAATATTTATATTTATATGTCAATACACACAATTTTAAAAATATCTTGATTATAAAAAATTTACGGCAAAGTAATGTTTATATTTTTTATATCTTGATTATAAATACTAATAACATTAAGTGTCACATAAAAATGAAAGATATGATCGATATTTAATATTTAAAAATAAATTAACTGTAAATTAATATTATAATAATAAAGTTAATACAAAATTTTTATGGAGTACAATTTTCATACACTGACAGTCCATTAGCAAATGCAATTTCACCAAAATGACATTAATTATGTCATTGTGATAGTGTGTAGTTATTTTGTATAACTTTTCACTTTAGTGAAATTTAATTGATTGATAATGTAGAGTTATTTACGGAAATCAAATTCATTATTATGAAAAAAAATTTCACAAAACAAAAAAAAATATAGAAACACAAACAATAAAATATTAAACGGATATTTTTCAAAAATTAATAATAACAAGTTTAAATAATATTAAACAAACAATAGAATATTAGTTTAAATATAAAATAGAAAGAAGGATATTTAAGATAATTAAACGAAAAAATTAGTTAACTGAGAATTGCAACACATGAAAATGAGCGGCAATAACATCTACCATAGAAGGATCATTTGATCAAGAGCGATATAATCGAACCTAGATCCGTTTCAAGAAAACAATTAATAATTGATGACATAATCACTCTAGTACAAGGTACTCATTTTTTATTTCCCGGATTTATGTTAAGAAGGAAAATATGTAAGTAAAATGAGTAATACAATACTAAAAGCACACATTCACATTTCACGGAGAAAGAAATGCCACAAAAATACATACATTTGCGTTGGACATTGAGAGTGGTATAACCACCTCCTTTCTGTGACAGTGGATCGGTGAATGTGATATCATCCATGCAGCTTTTTTCTTTGATTATATGGATTCCAACTTGTACAGAGTCCAAAAACTTTTTGGGCTCATCATCATAAACAGCAATCACCGCACGATTCCATTCATTTTCTGAAAGCGCTTCACCTACTTGGTCTCTGAATGTTGTCTGTGTCTTACTGAAAATTAATATATGACCAACCCGTTGTTTATCCAAAGACATAGAATCATGTTTTACTAATTGGAACGATTTTGCACCATTGATGGTTATTCTGGGGCGAATTGTTCTTTGGCTGAGAGGATTACTCGGAGTAAACAAACCAAAAGATATTGCTGGGAACTTATTACGAAACCAAAAAGCAATTGACAATTCCCTTCTCCGATACTCAAACCACTCTGGAAGCCTTTCTCCTGGCCCCGGCAAAATAAACATCTTGTCGTGACCTTCCTCATGCAGTTTCTGTTAGTCACAAAAAATATAGTCAACAAGTTTTAATTAGTTTAGCAATACATAAATACGTACCTACATACATGTGTAGTCTGTCTCAGTCTGGGTCAACCTGAACAGTTGCCATATTGATTATAAATTCAACACTAAAACATACGACGAATGAGATACCTACCTTATTCAACAGCATCTCTCTAGTCAAAGCACTCAAGGAAGTGCAGTTGGCTACAAACAATTCTTCTATGTTAGGCGGGATCCCTCGAATTTCTTCAAGTTTCTCGCAATTAATCAGTACAAGTGACCTCAAAAATTGAAATTCTCCGATGCATTCGGGAACAATCTTGAAATTTTCCCTTCTTAGGTGTAAGGATTGTAAACGAGGAAACTTGGAAAGAGCTGCTCGGAAGAATTCTGCTGATATATTGCAGTCATCAATAACAAGTTTTGTTTTGTTCGAAAATGACATTGAGCTCACTTGTTCTTCACCTTCGTCTTCATTACGTAATAGCAAACCCTTACAATCACGAAACCGTAAATCAACTTCTTCTAGCAACATAATGCTACTGGGTAACTCAACAATTTCACCATCCCACAAAAATAATGATCGAAGCCCGGTAAGATTATGAATGGAGTATGGAAATTTTTTAATGCCAACGCCACCCAAATAAAGCTTTGTCATCTTTTCCATTTTTCCTAGTATTTCTGGAAAACTTTCAAGATTTGAGCATCCATCAAGCATGAGTTCTTCAAGAGAGGGCAACGTAAGCGGTGGTAATCTCCTAAGCTTGCTGCAACCTTCAGCATTCATGGTTTTAAGTTTATGCAGAGATCCAACCGACTTATCAATTTCAGTCAAATTATCACAACCTTTAAAGGACAATCCTTCTAATTTTGGCATACTTGACAGATTCGGTATCTTTGTTATACATTCACAGTAGTCAAATTTCAAAGTGCTCATGTTCTCTAACTTCTTCTGAAAAAAAATAATAATAATAAAATTAAAATAGAACTATAAACTTAGTGAAAAGAAAATAGGTTAACTAATATACTTACCTTCAATAAGTAGGCTAATTGGACTGAAGCAAAGCAATTTCTTGATAACACGAGCATGGCAAGATGTTTTGGATTAAAATAAACTGGTAAAAATTCCTTCGAAGAATCTGTCTCCCAAATTAGTACTCTCAAACTATTCGGAAGATGTGTTGGACCTTGGGAAAATTTACATTTTCTAATAATAAGTGTTCTCAAGTTTTCCATCCTCCTAAAAGCTTGTCCATCCCATTCTATGGGGTCACCACTGTCGTCACACTCTAGATTTATGAGTTGAATTTTGCTACTTCCCTCTATCTACAAAAAACAAGGGTCAAGCATAATACATAATAGTAGGACATTCATACACATACGTAAAAGGCAAAATTAAGAAACAAGTATGAATTAATAATTCGAGCAAAATGTTAGAAATATATTACCACGTGATTTTTAGCCCGCATAAAATACTCTAACGAGATCAATCAAGCATGCAAATGAGAAATCATATATTAGCCATACTTATTTTATCTCCTTGTAAAACTTCAATTATATCTTTAGCAAGCCATAACCGACTATGTGCCCAGAGATCTTCTGAACGGACAATTTCCCTGCCCATGTTTCGAATTAAATCATGTAATGTGATCACATCATAACACCCATTGTTAAACCCTTTGTTAATCTTAATGAGAGATTTATCAACCAACACCTGAATCGAATATTTTGGGTCAACATCATAATGTGCATGAAGGATATCTACAACCTCTGCCAATTCATATTCTTTGAAGCAACAAGCAATGTCAAGAAAAATTTCCTTCTGTAGGGGATTCAAAACATCAAAGCTTCTTACTTTGAGTATCTTTTGGACATCTCCATTAGGAATTTTTTGGTACTCATCTAGTGCAGATCTCCATTCTTCCACACATCTACCAAACAGGCTAGAACCTATGACTTCCAATGCCAATGGAAGGCCAGAAGCATATCTCACTAGTTTCTTTAAAATGTCCATGTAACACGGTTCAACTTTTTCAGATTTAAAAGCCTTCCAACTAAATAACTTAACTGCTGCTTCCTCATTTAGAACCTTTACCTCATATGCTTTCTCAACCCCATTTCTTGTTAGCAAATGTTTGTCCTGGGTTGTTATAATAACTCTACTTCCAGGACCTAACTCACTGAAGCTTCCAATGATTGCCTGCAATTGCGCATCATGTTTGTCTAGATTATCAAGAACCAAAAGAACCTTCTTGCAGCAGATCCTTTCCTTTATTATTGAAATTCCTTCACCGAAACTTCCTAGATTATAAACCTTATCTCCAAGAATTTTTGAAAGAACCATATCTAGGATATGTCTATCTGAAAGTTCACTCATGTTTTCAATAAAACACACACTTTCAAATTGGTCAGCAATAGAATTATAAACCTCTTTAGCAAGTGTTGTTTTACCTATGCCACTAATTCCATAGATCCCTACCATGTGAACTTCACATTCACATCCATCATTTAGACATCGGTTCACTTCTAGCACTCGAGACTTCAATCCAACTGGATAATCCGCAACATGTAATGGAACACGACTAATCCTTTTGGATATCTCCTTCACGATCTTCACAATAAAATTACATTCATATTCATTCCTGACAAGTCAAAAAACGTCAAGATAAAATTGGTAAGTAATCAAAAATTGAATTGTTCAAGATGAAAAATCACTTCCTTCTAATTCGTCTTTAAAGTTTAAACAAATAACGATTTGACAAATGAAAATTAAAGAAACAAAATATAAGATGGTAAAACATACCCGATGATGAAATGCTCCCCTGACAAGTTAGCTGCTTGCCGCAAAGCCTTCCTCCATCTTTGCACTTTCTCATTGTCATCCTTATACCTCTCCTCATGCTTAGTAAATGCTTCTCTATAACTACCTCTCTGGTGTCGCACGTTGCAAGGATCAACCTTATAGAAAACGGGCAAAACCAACCGGTCCTTCCCCTTAACGCACTCCATGATCTTTTCAAGTTCATCTAAGCAAAATGCAGAAGATGCATAGTTCTCGGAGAAAACGGGGATGGCAATCCTGGAGTTTTTAATGGCCTCGGTAAGTGAGGGTGTGATCTCCTCCCCTTTCTGAAGGTCCTCATCATCAATAAAGGTGTGGATTCCTTTTCAGAAAGAGCTTTGTGGAGATGGCCAATAAAACCGTGGCGTGTATCAGGACCTCTAAAGCTGAGGAACACATGGTATTTCCATGCATAGCTGAAGGAAGAGGAAGAGAAAGAGCAAGAAGAAGAAGAAGAGGGAGGCAAGGAAGTTTGCAGAGCCATTAGAACTGAACTGAGAAGGACTTAGTGTGAGCAGAAGCAGAAAATTGTTCAAAGTAGAGAACAAGAACAAAGAGAGTGATGCGCGGACAATGTAAGTCGAGGAACCGAAAAGTAAGTGGCAAGTGGACTGCTGTAAAGTTAATAGCTAGAGAGGCCATGTTGATTTAATAAATATGTCGATTTACAATTTTATACAATAAAAAAGAACCGAAAACATATTCAAAACTGCGAAAGCAAATAGTGCATGATAAATCTTTTTCTTTTCTTTTCTTTTCTGGTTTGGCTCGCTATGTGTGGGTGACATATTTTTATTTGATTAATGAAAAATTTTAAAGATAATAAAATCTAGAACTACTACTTTGAAATATTATCAATTATAAAATAATCCTTATAAAATTTATATTCACTAATAGTTCTTTAAAGATTTATTACGGTTAATAAATTCACCCAAAACAAAGCTTTTTTACCAAACAAAAATAAAAAAAATGGTTAATTATGAATCTCCATACATTTTGATATTATTTACTAATATACATTAATTTTTTAAATGATATTAATATGGCTTACAATTAAACGAAATACATCTTATAAAATATTTGGCAGTCAAATGTTTTAATTGATTATACATTTAGCAGTGCGTCGTAACGTAAATCGGCTACCTAGCAGCCGTATTATGGGAAAAGAACTGTACAGGCCACATGGTGACTAAGGAAGAAGATTACTCCCCTCACATAGTGTGGGTGCACATAATTCTACACTGAACTTGGTTGGCTCGTTGACCAAGCCCTGAAACCCGGTTTTTAATTTTTATTCTTTAAAAAACTTTACGTTTTAAACACATTATTCTATATTTAAAGTTTCAAATAAAATGAATATTAACATTTTAACTTATAAAACTTATTTGTTACATATTACACATACACAAATTCTTATGAAATTGTTTTCTTTATTTAAAAACTTTGTGAATTAGCACTTTGCTTTGAACTATTACGATAAACATCTCATAAAAATTAATTTTTAAAATACTACGTTCGAGCACTTCTTAACTTCTCTATTTTTTTTACTGTATAAGCTTTTAGTTAGAGCATAATATTTTAAATTAATAATATAAAAATAAATTTTAAAAGAAATTATCTTTTAATAAAATGTTTACTCCAAGATTGTTAATATTCTTTGAAACTATATGATACCGATGCATTGCACGGAAAAATATATATTAATTGTATAATTATATCTTCTATTTTCAAAATATACACCTCAAATATGTAAAGTATATTCTGCTAGCAAAGACATGTTTTTTAAAAATTTAAAGGTAATTTATACAACAGCACTAGCATTTCTCACTGTTTTCCTTTAAAAATTTAAAGGTAATTTATATAACAGCACTAGCATTTCTCACTTTTTCAAAATTTTTAAAAAAACATGTTTTTGTTAGCGGAATATATTTTACGTATTTGAGGTGTATATTTTAAAAATAGAGGATATAATTATATAATAAAGATACCTATTAGAAGAAAAACATTTAATTTACTCAACTTTCATTCTATATTAGTTAATTAATATATTTAAAAGTAAAATTATAAAAATTAATTTAACACTTCTAAAATTTACACAATTAATATATATTTTTCCATGCAGTGCACTGGTACCATATAGTTTAAAAGAATATTAACAATCTAGGAGTAAACTTTTTATCAAAAGATAATTTCATTTAAAATTTATTTTTATATTATTAACTTAAAATATTATGTTCTACCTAAAAGCTTATACAGTAAAAATAAAAATAAAAAACAAAAAAGCTAAGAAGTACTCGAACGTAGTATTTTAGAAATTAATTTTTATGATATTTTTAACATAATAGTTCAAAGCAAAGTGCTAATTCACAAAGTTTTTAAATAAAGAAAATAATTTCATAAGAATTTATGTATGTATAATATGTAACAAATAAGTTTATAAGTTAAAATATTAATATTCATTTTATTTGAAACTTTAAATATAGAATAATGTGTTTAAAACATTTTTTTAAAACAATAAAAATTAAAAAAAGGGGGTTTCAGGGGTTGGTCAACGAGCCAACCAAGTTCGCTGTAGAATTATGTGCAACCACGATGTGAGGGGAGTAATCTTCATCCTTGGTCACCGTGTGGCCTGTAGAGTTCTTTTCCTATAATACGGCTAGTAGCTGGCCGATTTACGCCTATAACACGTTGCACCACTACAGTTAAAACGTTTAACTGCCAAACGTTTTATAAGTTTAATGGTAAGCCCTATTGCTCTCATTCAAAAAATGGTGTATATTAATAAATGATACGAAAACGTATGAAGATCTGTAATTAACCATTTTTTTTATTTTTGTTTGGTGAAAAAGCCCCCAAAACAAACATTAATTTCTTTAACAAACGTAATTTTTTCATGAACTATTTTATGAAATATGTAATCTTTTTAAAGTTAAAGTCATGCTACAAAATCAACTTATCATAAATAAGCTACCTTTCTAAAAATATGATCATTTGGGACTAAAATAATAATTTTATCTTGTAAATTTAGTATAAAATATGACATTCCTGATAATAAAAATGAACATCATAGAGGCTGATGGAGGATGACTTGAATGAAGATATTCTCAGCATACTTTTCAAATAGGATTATCTTTTAAAATATATATCAATTTTATAATTTAATAATTCATGTTTGTACAAAATTAACATATGTTTTACAAGAAAGGAGTACACGACAACAGAAAAAAAAAAAATAGTAGTAATGTGAGAAATCAAAGTAATGCAAAAAAGTAGTAATGTTGAAAACCAAACGGTACGATTACCAAGTCTCTTGATGACGCCATTGCTGCCAACTCCAATGATGGAGCGAGCAGTCGGACCGCCATCACTGTCTACCCCAGACCGGTGCAGCGAGCAGTGCCACAGTTCCCTCTGGAATATATAATTGGGAAAATTACCTCTACATTTTTCTAGATTTTAAATTGATAAACACCTTCTTTAATTTATTTAATTATATTACACTAATCTTTTCTCTTCTTAAATTTTAAAATATAAAAAAGATGTATAATTGAAAAATTTAGTTTAATTCCTTAACTTAAAATGAGTTTTAAAATGACTCAATTTAATTATTTTTATTATTTTATTCTTCATTAATAAATTAAAAATAAAATATTATATTTAAATAAAATTATTTTAATATTTTTATTTATTAAAATTCAATTTTCATATTAAATTAAATCTAATTTTAATTTCTTAAATTATACTACTTTTAAATCAAGAAAAAGAATATAATTTTTTTTAGAATTGAATTTCAAATATTTTCAAATACCAGGGGGCATGTTGATTTAATAAATATGTCGATTTACACGGTATAAAAGAACGAAAGCGTATTGAAAACTGCGAAGGCAAATAGTACATGATGAACGTCTTTTTCTTCTCTTTTCTGGTTTGGCTCGCTATGTGTCGGTGATATATTTTTGTTTGATGAATGGAAAAATTCTACATGTAATAGAACGGAAATTTGGCAACTTCAACTCGGAATTTTAAAATACATTCGGTGATTGTTGAGACGTGATGAATGCAAAGTTGATACAATAAAGACGAATTGTGATGACTGCGAAACTGCGTTCCTAATGGATTTCCTATCATCCGTGTGGGGCAGTAGCCACTAAGCTGCGTTTGTTTCTTATTTGAAAAAAATATATATATTATAGAATCTAAATTTTATATATAATTAAAAAAGTTGAAATTAACTTTTTTCCAAAAGTTATTAATTTTAGCTTCTAAAAAAATTAAAAATTATTTTTTAAAAATTTTAATTAATCTTAAAAATTATCCAAATATATGAAAAATAATTTTTTATAAAAAAAGTAACTATTAGTCAAAACAATCACAAACAAATGCATCCTAAATCACCACAATGTAGCTTATTGGCAGTTCTTGAAAATGTCAACCTTTGGAAATGGTTAAAAGCAAAAATGGTGAAAAAATCAAAATGTGTTCAATGCAGGGGTGTAAAAAGAACTAGTCGGATCAAATTTCAACCCGACCTAATTTTTAGACTAGTCATTTTTATAAGTAAGAAATAAAATTTAATAGATATTTTAAGTTACATATTACAAAATAAATTATCTGACTATAAAAATAATATTAAGTTAATCAAAATGTATTAATTTAAATATAAACTCTTATAATTTATTACTAACTGTTTTACGAAAAATATAACCATAAAAAACTTTTCACTTTGGGCTTGATAGGACCAACTCGAAATATGACCCAAACCCGTTTTAAAAAGTGTATCGGATCAAATCTAAGGACCCGAACCCGATCAAATAAGCTTCGGACTAGGACGATTAGTGGATCGAACCAGGTTTTAAACACCCCTGGTTTAATGTTTTAACAAGAGGAAAATTTGTGAAACAAAGAAGAAGAATAGGGTCTGCAGTAGGCATCTCCTCCTAATCTGAGGTGCTGTTTGAAAATTTTAAAGATAATAGAAGGGAGAACTACTATTCTAACGGTCAAAATATTGTCTATTATAAAATTGCTCTTAATAGTCTTTTAAAAATTCATTATATTTGATAAATTCACCCAAAATAAATGTTAATTGGTGTCTATTTCCTTTAATAAACATAATTACTTCAGGGCTATTTTAAGCAAATATATATATGATTTTTTTAGGGCTTAATCATACTACAAAATCAACTTACCATAAAATAAATTATTTTTTTAAGGATATGATCATTTGAGGCTAAAATAATGGTTTTATCTTGCAAATTTGGCATAAAACATATCATTTCTATTAACAAAAATCATCATCAATTGAATTTTGTATGAATTTATTAAATGAGGTGGATCTCTTTGAGAGCTATAAATAAATATAATTTCTTTTAAAAACTAATTTGTCACCGATACAATCTTTCGAAAAGTAAAATAGTATTTCTGCATGAAAGATATGATCAATAATGGAATGAATAAGAGAGAAAAAAAGTGAAATAAAATATGAGATAACTTTGTTTGGATATTGAATAAATTTAATCAGAAAAATGCAAGAAGAAAATCATAATTATTCCATTCTAAACACTCCTCTTAAATTACTTTCATGGGTCCATTAAATTAGTCATTTCACTTCATGTAATCCTTCAAAATACACTAGAACTTAGCTACTTAAAGTGGAAAAAGAAGATCTCTTCGTAATTATATACGATAAGCATCGAGCACTTTGTACCGACTTTGATTACTTGAATTTTATGCTAAAGAAGAATACATATTTCATGCGAAAGCAAATTACATGATAAATGTCCTTTTGTTTTCTTTTTCTGTTTTGGATCGCAATATGTGGGTAACTTCTGTGTTTGATGAATGCCTGATTCGCAATAAACTGGCAATTTAGGCGACTTCTACTAGGAATTTCAGTACTACTAGTATAAATTACTCTACTCCCGGTGATTGTTGGGAGATGATGACTGCGAAACAGTGCTCCAATTTCCCACTGTCACGCGTGTCGGCGATAATAATGTCTTGATTATGTGCACTCCAGCTGGATTTCATGGGTTTTTTTTTCAGGTGCTGAAGTGGTCAATGGCTATGGAAGCTAGCCATTAATAAATGATATCAAAATAGAAATATAGGGATATCAAAAACACAAGTCTATTTGATGGTAGAGACATAAATAAGAAATAGAAAATTTTTTTATCCCCAAGACATAAAAATACAAAACTTTTATATCTCCAAAAGTTGAGAATAGGATAAAAAATAAAAATTTAATCTTATTTTTCCAATAATACCTGATACATATTTATTATTTTCCGATATGTCTTCACCAAAAGTGATGGTGCAGGGTGGCTCGGCGACCGGCCGATGGCAATTAACACTGGTCACTGCCCGGTCAACTATCGATCAACAACTGACAGTGATGATCAGCGGCGACGGTCAACAGCTAATTAATGGTCAACCGACGGTGGTCGACGGAGGTCCGGTGGCCGGTGGATGGTGCCATAGGCACCATAGTGTTACCCCAAACAAACAACCTACATTTATAAACAAGCCTAGCATTTTGTGACTAACCATTAGTCTTTTTCTTTTATTATTATCATTATTATTATTAATTTTGGGATTTATTTAAGAAGACACAGTTAAGGATAAATTTTATTTTGTTAAGATTATGGTGCGTTTAGTTTTAGAAAATAATTTTACATTTTTCTATTTTTAGAATTTTATGAAGAAAATACTTAAAACTGGAAATAAAAATCGAAAACCATAAAACTCGGACCGGTGATCGATTGATCGCATATTAAGTCACTGGTTAAATCGGTTGAACCGAACTTAATTAAATAAATATATTAAATAGTTAATAAATATGATTATTACAGGATTACAGCACAACTACCCACTTGACTACACAGTGAGGAAAATTTTTGATTAAATCAATAATTCCTTGGTTGGAGTGGTTCAACACTACTTTTTTGTATTAATTGGTTTGGCTAGTTTCATTCGATTTCCAACTTTTCGAACTAGTTTTGACCTTGCGTCGATCGAGTCAACTGCAGGTTCGGTTCACACGAAGAACTGGACCAATCTGACGGTCAATTAATCGGTTTTCGGTTTGAATAGGTCAATCTGGTCCAGGTTTCAAAATTATGTTGAAAATAAGAATTATAGTTTTTATAATTTTTAATACTTTTTAACAAAATTCAGCAAAACTGAAATGAAAATTGAAGAATTCTAAGAGATGTTTGGTTTGAATTTTTAATTTTCAGTTTTTCAGTTTTCAGGATTTTGTGAAAGAAAAATTGAAAATTGAATTTTATAGTTCAGAATTTTCAATATTTTCTTCACAAAAATTAAAAAATTAAAAATAAAAACTGAAAAATTAAAACAAACGGATCTTAAATTTTTGAGTTTTAATATACTGGGCCCATCACAAACTATGAAAACTTGTCTTTCTAGGATATCTTAGAAGCACCGATGAAAAAACCTTTATTATTATTATTATTATTATTATTACCACTGCTTCGAAATCGGGGCCACAAAAGTAACCGAATTAGTAATATCTTATTTTCCAAGTTGCCTACTTCCAAAAATCTGAAAACAAAAACGCGTCGGCTGTCTAGATTCCATCTTTATTTATACAATGAAGGACAAGGGTTGTTGGCACTAATTAGTAATTAATTACCGACCAGGTTTGATACGTAATATTTCCATACATTCGAGTGGATTATGAATTGACTTGCACTAATGACAAATACAAACGCCCGGCCTAGCCCAAGATTCCTTCTCTAACTGATGTGTGTTTGTTTTGAGTAAAATTAATTTTATTAGAATTTATTTTAAAATAAAACAATTTTATATTTGGAAATATTTTTAAGAACAATTCTGAAAAAAATTAAATTTTATTTTTTAAAATCGCTTTTAAAGGAAAAAACTGATTTTGATATCTAAAAACTAAAGAATATCAAAATTGATAGAATCAATTTAGGGGCTCAAAATTCTCAAACTAAAATCCAAACACACTATATACATGTTTCAAAGATGAAATTTTGAAGTAGAAATATAGGTGTTCTCAGCTGCAATTTTCATTAATTAATATTGGTGGTGCTGTCATGATATCGATAAGCTTGCTGCATGCAAACAAAGTCGACTTGTGTGTTTGGTTTTGCATTTAGTAGAGTTAGAATCCGTTCTAACCTTCTAAAATTGATTTGGATAATTTTGTATCTTATTTGATTGTCAAGTTTAAAATCAATTATGACTTTTAAAATTAATTATGGGAGAAGTAAAAATTTTCTGCTTTCTATCAGAATCAATTCTAAATAAATTATTAAATATAAATTATTCTATTTTAAAATCAATTCTAAATAAATTAATTCTGATAAAATTAATTGTATCTAAAATTAATTTTACAAATACAAAACCGAAAGACATATATTTTTTTCCTGTTTCATTTTCTAAACTATTTATGCAATATCTTATTTTAACGCGGCTCAAATAGCTGCAGTATATTAGAAAAGAAAAAACGCGTCCCCTTGTCCGGGATTCCTTCTTTCTATATAGTATTCAACAAAGGTTGTTGTTGGTGGAGGTGGTAACTGGCGATTACCAAGTTTACCGTCGATGAATGAGTTTGGTCCACTGATCGGTATTATACTATTATGCTCAGTTTTTCATAGGGAACTCACCTCAATTTCAAAAATTTAAAATTTGACTAATTACTTATTAATCTTGTAATTATGAATCATGTTACAGTAATTTCTGATTTTTAAGGACTAATGTAATTCACATTATAAAATTAATAATTAATTAATAAAAATTTATACTTTAAGAAACAAAATAATTCTCCTAAGTTATAAAACCATTAATAATGTAATGTTATCATTTGTGATTCTATTCTTATTTTTTTTTCACTGGTGGCCATATATACGTAAATACTTTTTTTTAACGTTGATAAATTTAAGGATATGCCTTGATTCTTCCCCTATCAACCCCTTACATTTTTTCAAAATCCGAAACATCAAGTTCTGGCAACACAATAAGTGCTACTTGGAAATTGAATAATTCCCAAGTAAAGTAGGTGTAAATGTCTAAATCAAGTAAGATTTTGAACTGACTATTTCTTTTAGGAGATATTGTGTGTGACTTTTGAGATTAAATTTACTCTTGAAACCCCTCTCAGTCGCTTTCTTTTCCCCCAAAATAAAACTGACAAACACACTCTTAGGAAAGTGGGCCTCAAATAATGCTCAGTTAAAATTTCATTCTTTCCTAATATTTTTGAAAAACACTCAAGGCTTGAGCAATCTGAATATAGTATGTTTTGTTTTTAATTTGTAAACTCCCAAACCATGATTTCGGAATAGCTTCTCTCTTGTAGTTTATGTCTGAATAACGGTTCGAGGTTTAAACAAAAAATTATAAAAAAAATGCTAATAGCCTTTCGAGAGAGAACAGCTTGATTATATTGGTGTGTAGAATAACTCTTAAGCTTGCTACAACCGTGAACATGCAACATTTTAAGCTTATCTAGATACTAATTTATCCATTAAGTAAAATCTCACAATATACAAACGAATAGTTTTTCTAAATTTGGGACACTGGGTACATTAAGTATCTTTGTTACACAAAGAGTACAGTAAAAAATCAGAACTCTGATGTTCACTTAGATCAATTTGAATTCTTGAGGGCTCGTCAGTTGTCGTTGGCAACACAGGGCAACAGGTTCTTAGAAGTAGTTGCTGTACTCTGGATCTAGTTCAAAATAGACAAAAGGTAAAGGGAAGTGATGAATGGAGTGATAGAGAAATTAAACAATCACAAAGCAAACTAAGATAAAGAGAGTTGTCCCCAACCAAAAAAAAAAAAAAAAGATAGAGAGAGAATTAACCAACTTGCCTTAATACCGAACTTCCTCTATACTGATTAGGCAGTGATATATCATATATGAATTGAACGTCCTCCATGCTAGTCATTTCCCTATTTACATGAACTCCAATTGATTAATACCTAACCGTGAAAAGATAATGTTTATTTGGGGAAATGTTGCCTGTAAACAACATTTACAAAAATGTTACTAAAGAGTTTTAAGTCTTAACAATCTTTTATTATATTTTTAGTAATATTTTCTTTTAAAGTTATAACCATAATAAATGTTACGAAAAACTAAATCAAGATTTATAAATAACTTGTTCTTATATTTTCTTAAAATTAAATTACATAAATTTAGAAGCACTTAATTCCCTTACCAGAAAATGAAAAAGGAATTCAGTGTCTCAACCAATGATTTATTTCCTTCTAATATTAGGAAAAAAAATGATTTCCTTTGTGTGCATAGACACATTTGCATAACCTTTTGTGGGTACAGCTACATTTAATTTGGCTAGTGTTCGTTTCCCTAAATTCACCAAAAAAAACGTGTTCTGTTCCAATTAATTCATAAGTAAAAATTGAGGTATTTGATTCGGTTTGGATCAGATCATTGGTTCATTTAGGTACAAACTGATTAAATCGATGATACACTGGTTCGGGCATTGGGTTCCCAAAAATCGAAGTTGAACCAACTTGATAACTCAAACCATATATCTCTTTTAAAAAAAAGAAAATCAAAGTGTCGCCTGCCTTGATTGTGAAATAGAGGAGAGGCCCTTTTTAACATGGAAAATGCTTCACGTCCCGAAACAATTCCCGATTGACTGACATGGCGTGATATCATTCAGTATCTTCCACTACCATGATTGGCCATGCTTCTCTTTTACCAATGAGCAATTGCCATGTAAGTCGTCGAAATTTACCATTTATGGCAATTTTTTCAGGTTAGCTAGCAATGCTCTTTTTTTCATTTCACTTTCACCCCAACATATGTCACGGCTCGATTTGAAAACACGATCGACACGTGAGAAATTTCATCCCTACATAAATTCTCTAGGTGATATGTTTCTCTAAATGAATAAAATAACATACTTTCATTATGAAAACATAACTTGATCTAAATTTTTATCTAAATCTCTATTCAAAACTTGATTTCTGGAATCATAAGATTGAAATACTTTGATATACAAAGCTCTAAATACGTTTTTAATCATACTCTGAAAACTAGTTAAATACTTGGAGCTGAGTAACTCTAATCAAAGTTTACAATTTCAAATCCATACCTGAAATCTATATACATATATAGATGTTCATAATTCTAAAATTTAATACACAATCTCAAAATAAATACGTGGCTCGAATCCTACTTGCAAATCTACTAGAGTACTCTAACTCTAACATAAACCTACAGCTGCGGGCTACTAGATTGGTAACTAAACTATGTCTTAACTCGCAACTGTAAGGAGGAAAGGAGATAGGTAAGTCAACGAACTTAATGAATGGATTTTCATCCATCACCTACATAGGACAACCAACATGAACTATGCATAATATATACATGCAACAAGTATAAACCAATTGGTATTTATATACATTACTAATTAGGAAAGCATTTCTTAATCCATAATATCATAAAAAGCATTTATAAATTTATTGTCTAGCGTGAAATCTCTTAAACTTGTGGTGCAGTAAATCCTTGAAAAACAGTAATATTTGATCATGATAAATATATACATAATAATAATTGTTTCTAAATTTCTCTGATTGCTCTGAAGCACTTACTAGGTCTCGAGTTTCTCTATTTACTTTGGGGCAACTTACTAGGTCCCGAATTTCTCTATTTACTCTGGAAGCTTTGGATTTATATAGCTCTAACAATTTGATTTTAGCATAACCGTGACTGTGAAATTATGTCCAAGGGATCACCAACTTATAGGCATTGCAATTTCAAGCTCATGAAATATGTATTTGGTAGTTGCTATGAATCATACTGAATTACATATCTTTTAGAATCATAAAAAATGAATTTCTAAACTCATATTTCAAGCTAACATATTTACATAATCTGGATAACTCTATTATCCTACTTCAAAATCATGAAAACTCTGAAATCATAATAACATAGGTATGCAAAAACTAAATCATACTATATTCTGTATCTATCCATAATATTCAACTTAATATTCTAAAAGCTTTTTGAAATCCCTTGAAAATGTGGCAATATCATAAAATCATAAAACATATTTGACAACTTTAGTAAACTTGCTAAATCATGTATTTTCTAATGGATTCTCTTCTAAAACATATGAAACACTTGTTTTTCTTGGCATACAACAATCCAATCATGTCCCATGATTTTCTAAAATGTATTTTCATTCTATGATCAAAAGATTCATAAATCATAATTTTTGCTAATTTTGTCATCACTTGCAAATTCATATCTATATTTTATTTTCATCTCTAATTTTCATATTTAACAATCATCATGCAAGAAACATACTCATAATGATGAAACTAAGGCTATGTGATCAAACTCACTCACCATTTGGAACCGAGCATGTGTGGTGTAACACCCTAATATTTAACTCAACACGCCTAAGACGCATTTAAGTTAATTATTAGTCATTACTCTTTTGTTTCAGTTTTTAACTCAAACTTCTTTAAAATACTTTAGTAAAAATATGGGTAAAATTTTTTTTTGAACTTAAATAACAAATCGTGAGCCGCGCATACTAAATACCTAACGTCATTACCTTACCTGCATAAGAGAGATGTTAGAAACGAATATCAGGTAAATACAGAATACAACCATAACATAACATAACTCAAATACTGATGACATATCAATAACTGTATCATAATAGTGATGTCTTGTAATCTTAAGGACATCAATATATATCCGTCAATAATATACAAACTGATAACTGAGATACAATTACTCTAAGGAAAAATATCCAAAAGGAAGTTATCTCCGTAGCTCCTCGTCCACTCTCAAGACAAATCACGAACTACACCTTCATTCATGTCTGGAGACGACACGGAAAAGAAAAGGGATGAGAAACTTATACAAGAATCTCAGTAGGGCTTCCCGACTATAACACAAGTGTCATCGTCATCGTCCGCAGGAATCTCGGGTTAAATTATGAAAATGGTGAACATATATATAAGGTTCATTTATCAAGTTCTAAATATCATTAGCCGAGACCTGTATCTTTTAGCATGAATCTTAATGTCATGAATGCAACATATTAATCATGGATGCATGTCAATATCATATACATAGTATCATAAAATTCATAAAACAATGCATATGATATAAAGAACATCATGATCATCATTCTTACAAGTGACTTAAACTTCTTTTTTCTCTTTTCCTTGGGGCGCGCCCTATAATTCTCTCTTTTCTCGAGAGTTCTAGGTTATGAGCTCATACCTCACTAGTCGTCACTAACGTATTCTTATCCCTTTTGATAAGATAAATTCCCGACTCTTAAGGTGCGGGATAGGGGCATTAGGATCACCTTTCATAACCTTTAATTCGGGAGTCTAAAGGATCATTTCCTATTTGGATCACCTCTCATAACCTTTAATTCAGAAGTCTAGAGGATCATTTCCATGTGTCTTATGTCACCTTTAAACTTGGCATGTTATATAGAGATGCAAATATGAATAACTCATCATTTCAACATTTCATGCTCATAAACTTCATGGAATCATGCATCTCAATTTATCAAGCATAATTATAACATACCATAACTTAAACCACATAAACATGTATCATACTTCATTGCATATATCCATAAGCCATATGAGTTTCAACACATGAATATAGCCTTCACAAGATATCAACCGCATTCATGTCATCAAATTTATCAACATTTACGCTTAAGCCCCAAAGGGTCAAATCACAATTTCTCAAAGGTTACGGGTCAAAATGCAAATACCCCTTTGTAACACCTTCTCACAAACTAGAGATCTTTAACATTAACCAATACTTTTAATAGACATATAACTATTAGAAACCGTTATAAACTCATCGTAAAAACCTTTTAAGGCCATAAACCAAATTTCAATACATTTTAGGGGTCAAGGTGCAAAATCGCTTGTTTTTAATATTTAACGACAATGAAATTTCTAAAACTTTATATAAACTTCATAAATGGTATTTTGGACTCATGGACACATTCAACATCATTAGTAGCTTAAAATAAAATCATTTAGCTGAAATAACATAGTTGATAGTTCAAAACACAACTTTCTGCATTTTGCAACAGCCCAAACTAACACTTGTAACTACCCTTTTATGCATCTATGGTACCAAAAATAATTTTTACAATAACTACTAGCGATTTAAACTCATCTAAACATCCTAAATCAGTAACCTTTTCAGTTCTAAAGGATTAGATCAGAATACTACAATTTTAGCATTTAAAATCATGAGAAAAATCGTATTCTTAATCCTTTATAATTTCTAGGTCTTTCAAAATTTCTTTGTACAAATTTAAAGACAAGATCATGCCTAAAAATAAAGTATGTCAAGATTTAAATCAGAATTATATAAGTGCCAAAAATAAATAGATGAGAAGTGTCCATGATCAAAGTTGTCATTTAAAATAAAACAAGTAAAATCTTGAACTTTAGGATTTAAATGATAACTAGAATCATAAACTTGTCTTGTAACCTTATTATTATCATTATAAGGTGATAACTTGGAAAGATAAATATGAAATGCAAGGCTTGAGATATAAATATAAAGATACAAATTCATTCTTAGGTATTTATGATTTAGGTGACAACTTGAAAGTAAATATGAATATGCAAGTTTATATTATTATCTTCAAGAATTAAAGTGATAACTTAGAATATAAATATGATTATGAAAAACTTGAAATATAAATATGATATGCAAGAACTTATAACATAAATATGGATGCAAGTTCATTTTTATGTCTTATTAAGCTTAAAACTCAAGACTTAGTAACTCCTTTAGAAATCTTTTGTCATCAAGAATTAAATCTTGGGCTTTAGAGGACATTTAAATGATGGATTCACAACCACCACCATGATTCCTCATCATCAAGCCATGGTCATTATCAAATCATAAAAATCAAAAATATAAAGGAAGAACAAAAGAAAGTACATGAAATAAAATCCCTACCAAGTTGTTTCTTTGTTAATTAGAGTAAGAGCTTGATCTTGTATGAGATATCAATGACAAAAATCTGATCTTAGTGATGGTATATATTTGGCCAAGTGAAGATGAAATGGTGGGAGGATTTTTGTTGTGTTCTTGTGTTTGGATATGGAAAGTTTAGGTGCTTAGGGGTTGGTTTACGGTATGTATGTGTTTGTTTGAGCTTGGGAACTTGGATGGATATCAAGAATGGAGTCTCTTGGAGGTGGAGAAGGAAGAAGAAGAGAGCTTTGTATTTAGAGAGAGAAGAGAGGATTTTTGGCTAATTTTTGTGAGCAAGACTACAACCAAAAATACAAATGGTAAGAATGAATGTTTGTGTGTGATTTAGGCTTGGAAAACACATATTTATAGGGATTTTGGGGGGTGAGGCAGCTGCATTAATGGCTATAATGGGAGTATTTTTTCAATTTTTGTGAGTGGTAGGACATATATTTGATGGGTATTTAATTTGTAATGGTTTAGAAATGATAAATTAGTGTAAGTGGCTTAACCATCAAGAGTTTAAAATTCCTCAAGACAAAATTAAATGGCCAACACTTATAGTGGAAATTTTAGTGCTAATAATCTGAAGTAATAAAATAAAAATAAATCTAAAATATATTTTATTTTTGAGAAAAAGAAATTGTTAGTGGAAAAGAAATTGATAAACTAAAGTAAGTGCTTAATAATCAAATATTTAAGGTGCTCCACTACAAAATTAAATGGCCAACATATGTAGTGGAATTTTTAGTGCAAATAATCTGAAGTAATAAAAAAATAAATATAATATATTTTATTTTTAAGAAAAAGAAATTTAATACACTAATTTCCTATTATGTGTCTTAAGAACCCCTTTTTAATTAAGAAAGAAAAACAATCTTTTCTAAAATAATCTTATGCTTTAAAATTACCTCAAATAATTATTTTGACTCAAGATAAATAAATAAAATTAATTTATCTTTAATTAGAGCCTAATATTGCCTATATTTATTTGATTACGTAAATAAGCTCATTTATTGTTAATTAGGGGCAAAATGGTAATTTCGCGTAAAAATTCCCCGAAACCACCCGAACATTTTCAAATATCAAATTACACATGTAATAAACATTTTGAACTCGAGGCGATGACTAGGTTCGAAATTATCAATCTCGTGTTAAATTACCACAGGGTATTTTGGTAATTTCACTTGCGTAAAAATTTGAAGTTGATATTTTCACATCTACAATATCCATAACACACATAATCCCCTTCAAGCATAAAACTAACCCCTTGAGGATAGCACTGGTAGTGAGTCCTTGATTTCGGGGCAAAATGACCTTAGGGGCATTTTGGTCATTTACTGTGAAAAATTGAAAATCGCGATTTTTGCACATATTGCTATTTAATCACCATATAATGTTATTCTAATATCAAAATATCCTATTGAAGATGGCCTGGACCATTTTGGCCTCAAATCTTGTGTAGAAATGACCTAGGGGTATTTTGGTCATTTTGCATAGCAATAAAAATCGAAGCGTCACATTTCTACCCTCCTTAAAAGAATTTAGTCCTCGAAATTAGTTACTGTGAATAGTTCAGGATAATGAGTCTTCATTTCGATTCCAATTCCCATGTGAAATCCTTCATCTTACCTTGTCCCCATGCCACCTTAACCAAAGGTACAACTTTGTTTCTTAACTGTTTAACTTTTTTGTCCATGATCCTCGTGGCGATGAAGTTGAAAGTCAGGTTCTCCCTTAATTGTACTTGTTCGCTCTAACACATGACCAGGGTCCGATCGATACTTCTTTAATTGGGAGACATGAAAGACATTATGAAGGTTGGATAGGTTGGGTGGTAAGGCTTTTCGGTTTGCTCCACACCCGACTCGACTAAGGATTTCAAATGGACCAAGAAATCTAGGATTTAACTTCTTGACTCTCATAACTCGACCTATGCCTGTGGTAGGGGTGATCCTAAGGAATACATGTTCTCCTTCTTGGAATTCTACCGGCTTTGGCCGTTTGTCCGCATAGCTTTTCTGTCGACTTTGAGCAGTGAGAATTCTATCCTTAATTCTCTTGATTTGTTCCGTTGTTTCCCTCACAATATCAGGTCCTAACAAGTTTTGTTCCCGGGTTCATACCAACATAAAGGTGATTGGCATTTCTACCATCTGGGGCTTCATACGGTGCCATGCCGATACTTGCATGATAAGCGTTGTTATAAGCAAATTCAATCAATGGCAAGTATTTATCCCAACTCCCTCTTTGGTCCAACACACATGCCCTCAACATATCCTCCAATGTTTGAATAGTCCTCTCAGTTTGACCATCTGTTTGAGGGTGGTAAGCCGTGCTTAAACACAACTTTGAACCAAACGCCCTTTGAAAGGCTCCCAAAACCGTGGCGTAAACCGCGGTCTCGATCCGAGATTATTGTCGACGGTACCCCATGTAATCTTACGATCTCTTGAATATATAACTGAGCTAGCCTATCCAAGGAGTAAGTTACCTTGATAGGTAGAAAGTGGGCCGACTTGGTGAGTCGATCCACTATTACCCATATGGCATCATGACACCTTGGGTCCTCGGTAGTCTAGTCAGAAAATCCATTGAGATACTTTCCCACTTCCACTCGGGGATTGTGAAGCGTTGCAACATTCCAGAGTGGTTTTGGTGCTCAATCTTCACTTTTTGATGGACTAAGCACTTACTAACCCAAGCGCACACATCCTTCTTCAACCCAGGCCACCAGAACATCTTCTTCAGGTCCTGATACATCTTAGTGGTACCAGGGTGAATGGTAAAATGGCTCTTATGAGCCTCCTTCAAAATCTCCTTTCGGAGGTCACCTCTTGCCGGTACACAGATCCGGCCTTTAAACCTCCACATACCATCAGCACCTTGGGCAAAATCTTTTAACTTTCTAGCCCGTACTGCCTCTAGAGTTTCTTGAAACTCACTATCCTCTCGTTGGGCTTGAGTGATTTCTTCCATGAAACCACTCGTCACACTAAGATGGCATGCCTTCATGCTCTTAGTGGTCAAGGTCATCCCTAGGTTCAAGTCTCTAAACCTTTCGATCAGCTCAACTTCCTTAACCATCATGTAGGATAGGTGCAACGATTTCCTACTTAAGGCATCGGCCACTACATTGGCTTTGCCAGGATGGTAGTTTAACCTAAAATCATAGTCTTTCAAAAATTCCACCCACCTCCTCTGCCTCATGTTTAGCTCCTTTTGATCAAAGAGGTACTTAAGACTCTTATGATCAGAGAATACTTCAAACTTTTCCCCATACAGATGGTGTCTCCATACCTTTAAAGCAAACACCACAGCTGCTAATTCAAGGTCATGGGTGGGGTAGTTTGCTTCGTGAGGCTTGAGTTGCCTAGATGCATAGGCTACCACTTGCCTATTTTGCATCAATACACAGCCCAATCCTTTCCCTGAAGCATCACAATATACCTCGAAAGTCACATTAGGGTCAGGTAATACTAACACTGGGGTTGTGGTTAACTTCGCTTTAAGCTCTTGAAAACTCTTCTCACATTCGGGAGTCCAAACAAAAGGGGCATTCTTCCTAGTAAGCTTGGTAAGGGGTAAGGAAATTTGAGAAAATCCCTTAATAAACCTACGGTAATATCCAGCAAGTCCTAAAAAGCTTCGTATTTCCGTTACCGTAGTAGGTCTCTCCCAGCTCATCACAGCTTCTATTTTACTAGGATCTACTGCAATTCCTCCTTTTGATACTACATGCCCTAAGAACTTCACTTCCTCCAACCAGAATTCACACTTAGATAGTTTGGCATATAGTTTCTTTTCCTTCAAAATCTCCAAAATTGTCCTCAAATGATATTCGTGCTCCTCGTGGGTCTTTGAATAGATGAGTATATCATCTATGAAAACAACCACAAACTGATCCAAATAGGGTCTAAAGATCCTATTCATATAATCCATGAACACAGCAGGAGCATTGGTCAGTCCAAATGACATCACTGTGAATTCAAAGTGGCCATATCGAGTTGAAAGGCCGTCTTTGGTATGTCCTCATCTCTCACTCTAATTTGATGATATCCTGACCTCAAGTCTATCTTGGAGAACACCATCGCTCCTCTTAATTGATCCATTAAATCATCAATCCTAGGCAAAGGGTACTTGTTCTTTACTGTCACTCGGTTCAATTGCCTATAATCAATGCATAACCTCATACTTCCATCCTTTTTCTTAACAAATAGGACCGGGGCTCCCCATGGTGATACACTTGGTCTAACAAACTTCTTCTCTAAAAGTTCCTCTAATTGAGTTTTTAACTCAATTAATTCTAGAGGTGGCATCCTATAGGGTGCTATGGATATTGGTCCTGTCCCCGGAACCAACTCTATGGAGAACTCAATTTCTCTTTTTGGAGGGAACTCGGGTATATCATCAGGAAACACCTCAGGATAGTCTCTCACAATGGGTATCTCATCAAAATTTTGCTCAAAGTCTACATCACTAGCGGCTAGGAGAACATATCCCTTACTCTCTTCCTCACCACAGTTTATTTCTACAGCATTTATGTACAGACTTAGAGGTTTTCTAGGTTCACTAGGAATAGGAAGAAAAATGATAGACTTGTCATAACAATTTAACATTACACGGTTGGCGTAAAGCCAATCCATGCCGAGAATTATATCTAGACCTTGCATGGGTAGACAGACTAAATCTAGAACAAAAGATCTACCTTCAACAATGAAATGACAGTTTAGGCAAAATCTACAGGTCCTAACAGGTTTCCCAGTAGGGGTAGAAACAGTGAGATCAAAAGGGAGTTCTGACACATGCAATTTTAAGGATTCAGTACAAGTTTGGGATATGAATGAATGAGTAGCGCCAGAGTCAAATAGTACAATTAAGGTTCTACCATTCATTTCACACTTACCTTCCATGAGGTTTCGAGATCTTGTTGAGTCCTCTGCACTGAGGGTGAAGACCCTTCCTTGGCGTTGTGGCTTGGGGTTGGGGGCTGTTGGGTTCCTCTCTATGCATTCCCGCGAGTAGTGACCAGGCTTCCCACACCGGTAGCAAACATTCTGGCCCAACAAGCAAGGCCGATCACCATGTTGCTTCCCACACCTTGGACATTCAGTAGCAGGGGCAGGTCTTGGAGGTGCGGCTGTGGTCCATTGGGGTGCCTTGCCTTTGGTTCCATTTAATCCCCCTTGATGAAAGTCCTTCCTAGGGCCTTGCGGCCTAGGCTGTGATCTCGGTTGTGGTCTAAAGAGTGGTCGATTTTGCGACTTAAACCTTGGGGCTTGTGGTGCCAGCTTCTTCCCAAACTTCTCTCCCCTTGATGTGCTCACCTTCTTTTCACCATCTTCAATTATACGACATTTGTTGACCAGCGTAGAAGTCCCCTGATCTCCAAATGAGCCACAAGAATGTTGATTTCACTTTCAAATTCCGGATTCGTACTTCACACATTTCCAGTACTCATCGGGGTTTCCTTGATACATCCTCGAGAACTTAATGAGCTCCTCAAACTTGGCGGTATACTGAGCGACATTCATACCTCCTTGAGTGAGTTGCATGAACTCGATATCTTTTGCATTCCTTACTGATTCCGGGAAATATTTTTCATAAAAATGAGCCTTGAACAGCTCCCAATCTATCTGAGTGCCTGCTGCCTCCAGTAGTCTCCGAGTACCGGTCCACCAGAATTCGGCATCCGCTTCCAGCATGTATGTAGCAAAGGTCACCTTTTGTTCCTCCGAGCATATAACCACCGTAAAGATCTTCTCTATATTCTTTATCCATTCTTCAGCATGATTTGGGTTCAAAGCTCCTCTAAAAGATGGCGGATTCGCCCTACGAAACTCCCCGAACCGTGCATTCTCCATAACCTCAGCATCATTAGGATAGCGACTCGCTTCGCCTTGACGGTCCATCCTTTCAAACAGCCTTTCCATGGCCCTTGCCATGCCCCTGAGAGCTTCAAAGTTAGCCTGGCACCTTGTCCGTTTCCATTTGGAGTCCTATTCTGTCGTGATGGTGCCATTGGTCCCTGAGCACACAAAACAGAAAACACTGAGGTGATCAAGCTCAATACTTTATGTTATGTGAGCTAGCTACCATGGCATCTACACAAACAGAGTCATGTATTTCTATCTTATAGCTCATCTTATCAACAAAGCAACTACACATGACATAACTATCGTATTATGCTTGAGAAGCATAGTCACCCAATCCTCAGGCTCGTGAAGGTCGAACTGCTCTGATACCAAAATGTAACACCCTAATATTTAACTCAACACGCCTAAGACGCATTTAAGTTAATTATTAGTCATTACTCTTTTGTTTCAGTTTTTAACTCAAACTTCTTTAAAATACTTTAGTAAAAATATGGGTAAAATTTTTTTTTGAACTTAAATAACAAATCGTGAGCCGCGCATACTAAATACCTAACGTCATTACCTTACCTGCATAAGAGAGGTGTTAGAAACGAATATCAGGTAAATACAGAATACAACCATAACATAACATAACTCAAATACTGATGACATATCAATAACTGTATCATAATAGTGATGTCTTGTAATCTTAAGGACATCAATATATATCCGACAATAATATACAAGCGATAAGCGAGATACAATTACTCTAAGGGAAAAATATCCAAAAGGAAGTTATCTCCGTAGCTCCTCGTCCACTCTCAAGACAAATCACGAACTACACCTTCATTCATGTCCTGAGACGACACGGAAAAGAAAAGGGATGAGAAACTTATACAAGAATCTCGGTAGGGCTTCCCGACTATAACACAAGTGTCATCGTCATCGTCCCCGAGGAATCTCGGGTTTAATTATGAAAATGGTGAACATATATATAAGGTTCATTTATTAAGTTCTAAATATCATTAGCCGAGACCCGTATCTTTTAGCATGAATCTTAATGTCATGAATGCAACATATTAATCATGGATGCATGTCAATATCATATACATAGTATCATAAAATTCATAAAACAATGCATATGATATAAAGAACATCATGATCATCATTCTTACAAGTGACTTAAACTTCTTTTTTCTCTTTTCCTTGGGGCGCCTATAATTCTCTCTTTTCTCGAGAGTTCTAGGTTATGAGCTCATACCTCACTAGTCGTCACTAGCGTATTCTTATCCCTTTTGATAAGATAAATTCCCGACTCTTAAGGTCCGGGATAGGGGGCATTAGGATCACCTTTCATAACCTTTAATTGGGGGAGTCTAAAGGATCATTTCCTATTTGCATCACCTCTCATAACCTTTAATTCAGCGAGTCTAGAGGATCATTTCCATGTGTCTTATGTCACCTTTAAACTTGGCATGTTATATAGAGATGCAAATATGAATAACTCATCATTTCAACATTTCATGCTCATAAACTTCATGGAATCATGCATCTCAATTTATCAAGCATAATTATAACATACCATAACTTAAACCACATAAACATGTATCATACTTCATTGCATATATCCATAAGCCATATGAGTTTCAACACATGAATATAGCCTTCACAAGATATCAACCGCATTCATGTCATCAAATTTATCAACATTTACGCTTAAGCCCCAAAGGGTCAAATCACAATTTCTCAAAGGTTACGGGTCAAAATGCAAATAGCCCTTTGTAACACCTTCTCACAAACTAGAGATCTTTAACATTAACCAATACTTTTAATAGACATATAACTATTAGAAACCGTTATAAACTCATCGTAAAAACCTTTTAAGGCCATAAACCAAATTTCAATACATTTTAGGGGTCAAGGTGCAAAATCGCTTGTTTTTAATATTTAACGACGAGCGAAATTTCTAAAACTTTATATAAACTTCATAAATGGTATTTTGGACTCATGGACACATTCAACATCATTAGTAGCTTAAAATAAAATCATTTAGCTGAAATAACATAGTTGATAGTTCAAAACACAACTTTCTGCATTTTGCAAAACAGCCCAAACTAACACTTGTAACTACCCTTTTATGCATCTATGGTACCAAAAATAATTTTTACAATAACTACTAGCGATTTAAACTCATCTAAACATCCTAAATCAGTAACCTTTTCAGTTCTAAAGGATTAGATCAGAATACTACAATTTTAGCATTTAAAATCATGAGAAAAATCGTATTCTTAATCCTTTATAATTTCTAGGTCTTTCAAAATTTCTTTGTACAAATTTAAAGACAAGATCATGCCTAAAAATAAAGTATGTCAAGATTTAAATCAGAATTATATAAGTGCCAAAAATAAATAGATGAGAAGTGTCCATGATCAAAGTTGTCATTTAAAATAAAACAAGTAAAATCTTGAACTTTAGGATTTAAATGATAACTAGAATCATAAACTTGTCTTGTAACCTTATTATTATCATTATAAGGTGATAACTTGGAAAGATAAATATGAAATGCAAGGCTTGAGATATAAATATAAAGATACAAATTCATTCTTAGGTATTTATGATTTAGGTGACAACTTGAAAGTAAATATGAATATGCAAGTTTATATTATTATCTTCAAGAATTAAAGTGATAACTTAGAATATAAATATGATTATGAAAAACTTGAAATATAAATATGATATGCAAGAACTTATAACATAAATATGGATGCAAGTTCATTTTTATGTCTTATTAAGCTTAAAACTCAAGACTTAGTAACTCCTTTAGAAATCTTTTGTCATCAAGAATTAAATCTTGGGCTTTAGAGGACATTTAAATGATGGATTCACAACCACCACCATGATTCCTCATCATCAAGCCATGGTCATTATCAAATCATAAAAATCAAAAATATAAAGGAAGAACAAAAGAAAGTACATGAAATAAAATCCCTACCAAGTTGTTTCTTTGTTAATTAGAGTAAGAGCTTGATCTTGTATGAGATATCAATGACAAAAATCTGATCTTAGTGATGGTATATATTTGGCCAAGTGAAGATGAAATGGTGGGAGGATTTTTGTTGTGTTCTTGTGTTTGGATATGGAAAGTTTAGGTGCTTAGGGGTTGGTTTACGGTATGTATGTGTTTGTTTGAGCTTGGGAACTTGGATGGATATCAAGAATGGAGTCTCTTGGAGGTGGAGAAGGAAGAAGAAGAGAGCTTTGTATTTAGAGAGAGAAGAGAGGATTTTTGGCTAATTTTTGTGAGCAAGACTACAACCAAAAATACAAATGGTAAGAATGAATGTTTGTGTGTGATTTAGGCTTGGAAAACACATATTTATAGGGATTTTGGGGGGTGAGGCAGCTGCATTAATGGCTATAATGGGGAGTATTTTTTTCAATTTTTGTGAGTGGTAGGACATATATTTGATGGGTATTTAATTTGTAATGGTTTAGAAATGATAAATTAGTGTAAGTGGCTTAACCATCAAGAGTTTAAAATTCCTCAAGACAAAATTAAATGGCCAACACTTATAGTGGAAATTTTAGTGCTAATAATCTGAAGTAATAAAATAAAAATAAATCTAAAATATATTTTATTTTTGAGAAAAGAAATTGTTAGTGGAAAAGAAATTGATAAACTAAAGTAAGTGCTTAATAATCAAATATTTAAGGTGCTCCACTACAAAATTAAATGGCCAACATATGTAGTGGAATTTTTAGTGCAAATAATCTGAAGTAATAAAAAAATAAATATAAAATATATTTTATTTTTAAGATAAAGAAATTTAATACACTAATTTCCTATTATGTGTCTTAAGAACCCCTTTTTAATTAAGAAAGAAAAACAATCTTTTCTAAAATAATCTTATGCTTTAAAATTACCTCAAATAATTATTTTGACTCAAGATAAATAAATAAAATTAATTTATCTTTAATTAGAGCCTAATATTGCCTATATTTATTTGATTACGTAAATAAGCTCATTTATTGTTAATTAGGGGCAAAATGGTAATTTCGCGTAAAAATTCCCCGAAACCACCCGAACATTTTCAAATATCAAATTACACATGTAATAAACATTTTGAACTCCCGGGCGATGACTAGGTTCAGAAATTACTGAATCTCGTGTTAAATTACCACAGGGGTATTTTGGTAATTTCACTTGCGGTAAAAATTTGAAGTTGATATTTTCACATCTACAATATCCATAACACACATAATCCCCTTCAAGCATAAAACTAACCCCTTGAGGATAGCCTGGACTGGCCGTCCTTGATTTCGGGGCAAAAATGACCTTAGGGGCATTTTGGTCATTTGCACACTGAAAAATTGAAAATCGCGATTTTTGCACATATTGCTATTTAATCACCATATAATGTTATTCTAATATCAAAATATCCTATTGAAGATGGCCTGGACCATTTTGGCCTCAAATCTTGTGTAGAAATGACCTAGGGGTATTTTGGTCATTTTGCATAGCAATAAAAATCGAGGCGTTACATGTGGGTGCTACCAACTTGATCTCAAAAGCTTGGAATAGCACTAATAACTGCCATAGAGCAACAAAGGCACATGAATACTCTCTAACAACTCTAGAATAACTATAAACCAACTCTAACAACATTGAGAGAGCATCCTACTTGACAACAATGAAGAATATAAACAACCTAAAACCTAGAACCTGAAATGGAGAAGAGAAAGATATCATAAACTAATAAAAATCCCTTACCTTTGAGCTTGAAGAAAGTGAATTTGAGTGCGGTTGAGAGTGAAGGGTTAGGAGAAGGAGGGAGAGCTGTTAGGGTTCAGACTTAGAAGTGAAATCCGAGTGGAAGGAGTATAAATAGGGTGGGGGCATCACTAAACATGGGACAAGGTGCTCAAAGCACCATCTGTGGGACAACATGTCACTGCTATAGCAGTTAGTAGAGTACCAAACTCTACTAATTCCACCCCTTGACTGTTATAGCGGTGACAATAACTCCAAGTTCTGCATTGTTTGATCTTTCATGCATCTGGCATCTTCCTGGCAAAAGTGACCCGTAATGAGCAGGTCTACAGATACGTATACTTGAGGTATTACACATGAGCACCCTATACCTAAGAGGTCTACACTCTCAACTCACCTATCTTTTCTCTACTAAAAGTTTCAAACCTTAAATTGCCATTGTCCTCCATTCTCTTATCCTTTATGCCACCTAGTTGATACTATCGCCCAATGCCCAACCTCCAGCCATTGTTGCGGATCATGTCGGTGATGCTGTTACAGATCATGACACATTGAAAGTCACAAGCTGCCATCCTACCAATGGCTAAAACCTATGGCTGAGTGCTGCAACTAACTGGCGAGCATTGGCAAAGTGACCTAAGGATTTAGATTGAGGAGTTGTAGTGACGACGTGGTGTGGAGGGCGACGTGACGGCAACGTGATATGGAGGATGATGTCACAGCCACTACAAGATCTTAGTTCTCAAATTTGATACACAGATGAACTTCGATGGCGCCGACGAGGTAAGATGAATGATAGTGTCACAGTAGCGAATGAAGGAGGCTTAACGAGTGATGGTGTCACAGTTGCTTCATCGAAGAAGAAGATGGTTGAGTTGACAATGAACCTTGACAAATGACAACTAATGGAGCTTGATGGAAGATGGTGTGGGAACTGACAGAGTGAGAGTTAAGGGAGAGGTGGATGGTGGCAACTTGGAGTAAGAAGAGGGAATAAGGATATTTAGAAAGGGTATTTGTATTTTTCTTAAAAAAAATAATAAAATTTAATATCATATGAGTTTGAGTTTGATTTGCTGGCCTATTTTTTTTAATTGGTGTGGTGAGTTGAATACTTGGTTGTTTGAAGATTAGTTACTGAATATCAATTTGTGGTTTTGTAAATTTTTTTTTTGGATTTTTAGCATTATATGATTTTTTTGTTGAAAAATCTTAATCGGGTATCAAAGGACCCAAACTGAACCAAACCAACTTGATTGGTATAATTGGTTCGGGTCAAGCTATGAAAATGTATAAACAAACTAATCCGAGCCTAAAATGATTGGTTCAGATTTTTTTTTTCACCCAAATCCGAGCCAAATCGACCTGATTATACCTCTACCACTATGTGCCCGGAGGAATGAAGTTTGTGGTCAAGTAAAACAAATAGTTGCAAAATCATACATACATCAATAATAAAAGAATAGTTTCCATGTACTAATAGAGTAAACCAACTTTTCACTATCGACTAATGAAATCTTAAAAAATGACAATTCATCGTAGTGATAATTACTCGCCATGATTTGACTTTTTATTCAAATTTTATTGATTGGCTACATAAGATTATTTCTAGTCCATGGAATTTAAAGCCAAATAAAAATCCAACAAATATATTACTTGGACAAATGTTGGTGCTACTGACATAATGGCATTAATGTAATTGAATTTGAATCCCAATGCACATCATCATTCAATGGACTCATTGCAGAAGGAAGAAGCAAAATCTACCTTTTTTTCGGTCGCATTGCATTGCCAATGAAGCCAAACCATTTTTCTACAACATACTATTTAAGAAACTCCCATGTTCACCATTTCTTGCAGCAATAGTGAATCGTGTTAGGTACCCAGACGTATGATGCAGCTGAAATATAAAAGTAAGAAAATAGAAACTTTACACAATATGTGGAATGAATTGAATAACTTTCTTTGAGGATTATACCTTCTCTCTATTACAAAAAGATAGCAATAACACTTTCTCTCTTTAAAGGAGAATACACTTCTCTCTTATATATAGGAGAACACCTCTTAAAGAAACTCTTATGTTTTTCTCTCTGGATGACTTGATGATATGAGAAAGAATGAGAACTCAATTTATAGGAGAGCTTCTCCATTTTTATCCGTCCAAAACGAGAGAATGAAAATAATTTTCTCTCTTTCGTAGAAAGCTTATTGTAGCACCAATATAGGAGCTTTACTTTCTTTCCTTCATTTCCACAAGAATAGGAAACTCTTGTCATTCATTTGACTCATACCAAAAATAGCTTTAGTTATTTTCACAATCTCCCACTTAAAGCTAATTTTGTTCAGCTTCAAAAAAACTTCATTTGTCTGATAGACCATAAGAGGATTTGCATCATTTAAATTTGTCAGTGTTGATTGGCTTCATCATGATATCTGCCAGGTTATCTTTAGTGTGAATCTTCTGCATGTCCACACTTCTTGCTTCCACTACTTCATGAACAAAATGATATTGGACACCTATGTACTTTGTCCTTGAGTGAAAAGCTGGATTTCTTGCAATGTGCAAGGCACTCTGACTGTCACAATACACAGGAATTTTCTCCTATTTGTGCCCAAGTTCTTCCATTAACCTTTGCACCTAAATAGCTTCCTTGCATGCCTAAGTAGCTGCCATGTATTCAGCTTCTGTAGTAGACAATGCTATGACAGTTTGTAACTTAGATAGCTAGCTAACAGCTGTACTTGCAAGTGTAAACACATAGCCCGTAGTGGACTTCCTCTTATTAAGGTCACCTGCGAAGTCTGAATCAACATATCCTTTGACAGTAAACTCGGATCCTCCAAAACATAACACGGTATCTGAGGTTCCTTTAATGTATCTAAGGATTCCCTTTATAGAATTTCAGTGCTCTTTACCTGGATCTCCCATAAAACGGCTTACAACTCCAACTACTTGAGCAATGTCTACTTTTGTGTAGATCATTGCATACATAAGGCTCCCCACTGCTGATGCATATGGCACCCGAGACGTTTCCCTCCGTTCTGCTTCATTGGTCAGACACATGCTTGAGGATAACTTACAATTGATAGGAAGTGGGGTAGAAATTGGCTTACAATCTTGCATGTTGAAACGTTGCAAGATTTTTCTCAAATAATTCCTTTGGGAAAACCAAATCTTCCTATCTTTTCTGTCTCTGAGTATTTGCATCCCAAGAATCTTGTTTGTTGGTCCTAAGTCTTTCATGTCGAATTCCCTAGCCAATTGTGCCTTCAATGTTTGGACTTGATCTTTGTTGGGGCCTACTACCAACATGTCATCCACATACAATAGCAAAATGATGAACTCATCATTACCAAACCACTTGTGATAAACAAGTGATTTGAACTCAACCTATTGTATTCAAGGATAGTAATAAAGGAATCAAACCTTTTATATCAACACCTAGGTGCTTGTTTCAAGCCACACAAAGACTTGGTTAATTTGCAAACTAAGTTCTCTTTCCCTTGCTCTTCAAAACCTTTTGGTTGGAGCATATAGATTTCTTCTTCAAGTTCTCCATGAAGGAAAGTTGTTTTCACATCTAGTTGCTCTAGATGCAAATCAAATGTAGCACACATTACTAAAACCACTCGGATAGTGGTTAGTCTAACCACTTGAGAAAATATCTCATTAAAATCTATACCTTCCTTTTGGGTATAACCTTTGACCACCAATCTTGCTCAGTATCTTTCCAACTGGTCATTGCTGTCTCGTTTGATCTTGTAAACCCACTTATTTCTTATAGCTTTACGACCTTTTGGTAGTGGAACAAGCTCCCATGTTTGATTCTTATGTAATGCTTCAATTTCTTCCTGCATTGCTATCATCCACAATGAAGCATCTTTATTGCTCATTGCCTCTTGAAGACTTGTTGGCTCTCCATCTTCTATTAGTAGACAGTACGCATTGTGGCTTGCCATAACATAATTTGAGTGCCATGACAGAGGTTTTGTCTCACAGGTTGATCAACGAACTGTTATATCATTGGGCTTTTCCGGTCCTTGTTTTTCATGTTCTGGTTCTGCTTCAAAAGGATCATCTTCTCCAGATTCCTTATCGATCTGAACTGTAGTAGTCTCTTTATTGCTGGCATTTCCTTGTTCTCCTTGCAGTTCATTTTTTGCAAATATCAGATCTTTACTGACAACAACCTTGCGGGTAGTGGGATCCCACAGGCGATACCCCTTAACACCATCAGCATATCCCAATAATATATATTTCTTAGACTTTGGGTACAACTTTGTTCTTTCCTAGGAGTTGTAAATCACATACAAAGGACATCCGAACACATGGAGAGAAGAATAATCTGCTGGCTTGCCATTCCACATCTCCATTGGTGTTTGCAAACCAATCGCAGTTGACCATGATCGATTTATCACATAGCAGGCAATCTTAATTGCTTCTGCCCAGAAGGACTTGGCTAATCCTGCAATTCTCAACATAGCTCTCATTCTTTTTAAGAGAGTCCTGTTCATCTGCTCTGCTACACCATTTTGCTGAGGCATATGTGCAACTGTGAATTGCCTTTGAATACCTTCCTGCTTGCAAAATTTGATAAAATTACCATCTATGTATTCTCCTCCATTGTCAGTCCTTAAGCACTTGATCTTCTTTTCGAATTCAAGTTCTACTCTTGCTTTAAAGTCCTTGAATACTTGAAACACATCTGAATTCTTCTTGATTGGGTACACCCATAATCTCCTGGAATAATCATCAATGAATGACACAACATATTTTGCTCCTCCTAGGAACATTTCCAGTGACTCCCATACATCAGAATGAATCAAGTCTAGCATGTGCTTGCTCTGGGTAGTTGATCTATTACACTTCAGTCTATGCTGCTTACTCATCACACAATGCTCATAAAATGATAAATTAACCGATTTGAGCCCAGGAATGAGATTACGTTCCACAATAACCTTCAAGCCATGTTTCGACATGTGGCCCAATTTGTGATGCCACATCATTGTCAATTCTTCTAGGCTATTCAATGCTATTAATGCATCTGCTTCCTGTAACGTGTCTCCAAGAAGCATATATAGATTTACCTCGATCTTTTCTGCCTTTATCACCACAAGAGCTCCTTTTACAACTTTCAAGACCTCACCTTCAATATGGGTCTTGCACCCGAGGTTATCCAATTGTCCAATTGACAACAGATTCTTCTTCAAGCCTTTCACACGTCGTACCCCTTGCATTGTATGAACGGAACCATCAAACATTTTTATTTTGACAGCAATAACACCAGTAATTTCCAAAGCATGATCATTTCCTATAAATACAAATCCTTCCGAAATAGGTTCATAAGTACAAAACCAGTCATGGTGTGGAGTCATATGCCAAGTTGCTCCTGAGTCTATTATCCAGATATCAGTGAACTATTTACCACCTTTGGAACGAATTGCTGCTTCGCTGTATAGAATTTCTCCTTCATCAGAGGTACTCACAACATAACCTTGAGATGTTGTTGCATTTGAAGTCCTCTCGGTGTTCCTCTTGGTATACCAGCAATCTTTCTTCATGTGCCCTCTCATGCCATATTGGTGGCATTTGAAATTCTTCCTTCTTCTTGACTTTGATCTACTCTGGCCATGGTTCCTACTGGAGGCTCGTTCCATTGATCTTCCTCTTGTCATCGACAATGCTTCAGCTTGTCTTGAGCTCTCCGATCTATCTTCCTTATTCTTACGCCTAAATTCTTCTTCAAGAATAGCACCGGTAACATCATCAAAGGCTAAACGATCGGCAATATTATTATTGGTGATGTTGATAACAAGTTGATCATATGAGTCAGGTAGACTTTGAAGTAGAAGTTCTGCGTGCTCATTCTCTGCTATTGTGTAATTTGAGGCAGTAAGCTGGGAGAATAGCGTATTCAGATTGTTGATGTGATCCGTCACCAACGTGGATTCACTCATTCAAAGAGAATACAATCTCCTTTTTAGAAATATTCTATTGTGAAGTGACTTGACCTCGTACAGTTTGACAAGTGCATCCCAAATTTCTTTTGTTGTCTTCTTCTCTGCAACACTTGACAAGACTGAATCAGCCAATACCAAATGCAAATTTGCAATAGCACTATCATCCATATCTTTCCATTTGTCATCAGCTATCCCAGTGGGTCTTCCTTCAATTGCTGGTAAGCAACCGTCCTTCCTTAAGATTGCCTTCATCTTCAATTTCCAGAGGGAGAAATTACTCCCATTAAACTTCTCAACTTCATACTTTGCTGCCATATTTTTAATATGGTAACTCGCAGCGGAAAATAATCAGTTAGTAACCTGATCTCTGATACCACTATTAGGTACTAGACGTATGATGCAGCTAAAATATAAAAGTAAGAAAATAGAAACTCTACACAATATATGGAAAGAATTGAATAACTTTCTTTAAGGATTATAACTTTTCTCTATTACAAGAAGACAACAGTAACACTCTCTCTCTTTAAAGAAGAATACACTTCTCTCTTATATATAGGAGAACACCTCTCAAAGAAACTCTTATGTTTTTCTCTTTGGATGACTTGATGATATGAGAAAGAATGAGAACTCAATTTATAGGAGAGTTTCTCCATTCTTATCCATCCGAAACGAGAGAATGAAAATAATTTTCTCTTTTCCATAGAAAGCTTATTGTAGCACCAATATAGGAGCTTTACTATCTCTCCTTCATTTCCACAAGAATAGGAAACTCTTGTCATTCATTTGGCTCATACCAAAAATAGCTTTAGTTATTTTCACAAATCGATGAAACAGATATCCTCCATACTACTTGTATGTTTGAGTACATGGACTCCAATTCCTTTGGTAGCCTATTCCCCAGCTTGGTCGTCCTTAGCCTTGATTCTAAACTCGGCATGATTCCATTCACTTCAAAAAGCACTTCATCAGCCTTGTATTTTGATTTTATACTTTCACGATCAATAATAATTACATGATCTGTATTTTGAAAGTAATCTTTGGGCAGATCAATATGATTTGATGGACCTTCATTGCCATTGATGATCAATTTGGTGACAATATCAACACCATCCACAACTACAACGCATAGGGAGATCACGGGGAGCTTGTTACGAAACCAGAAAGAAATTGAATCTTCTTTGCTAATGTGTTCAAACCAATTCAGAATACTACTTCCTTGAAGATATGTTATAATAATAATAGTAGCGGAAGAAAGTTGATATAAAAGAATAAAATGTGGTTCAGCTTATAGCTTACGTCCACACATCAAACTTCTATAATTGATATAAAAGTATAATAAAGATTACAAAAGAAGTTTATATACTTTTTATCCCAAACCCAAATACACCTCACAAGTGTATACACTCAAAACTTTCAACCCTATGAAAACAAAGAAGAAAATGAAACAAACTTCTATATGAGAGAAAGTGTTATATGTTTGAGATGATTTTTACAAATGAATTAAGCTTCAATTTATAGGCAACAACCAACGTTACGTAACCATTCATGCAACCAATGGTAGAGAGCTATTGTAACCTCCTTAGCCATCCATGCAACCAATAGAAAAGAGATAAAGTGCTCTTGTAACTTCTCAACATATGGAAGTGCTAAAATAAGGGGAAGAGATTTTTCCAAGCCACTAATTATAACAAGATAAAACCTCTTGTCTCCATCCACGTGCAATTCCTGTTAGTCAAATATTGTTCACAAGTTCATTAACACATAGGAGAAATACTCGCAAACATGGTGAATGAAAATGAGTGGTTGTGATTGTTTACGAAGCATACATTAAATGTACTCCAACACATAGATATAGAGCCTGAATCAACATAAATATCAATTTTAAATTGTCAAATCAAATACGATCCTCATTAGGTAGCATGCTCATACTCGAGGAGGCTAAGGATCTGGAGCTTCTTGCAAGGAAATATTTTATGTTAGGTGGAATTGCTCTGATTCCTCAAAGGTCCCAGCATTCAATCCAAGTAAGTGACTCAAAGAGCATAGTTCTTTAACACTTTCAGGAAAACGGTGAAAGTATTTCACGACGGGTCTAAATATTTCATTGCCAACCCAGGTGAGAACTATTGAAACAAATTCATCAGACGTGTGGCAGTTATCAAATTCAAAGGTAACAACTTTTGCATTAGAAGAAACCATTGCACTCGCTTGTTCTTCAACTTCGTCCTGTTTAGTGTATTGCGATCTTGTGAAGTACGTTAAATACACCTCAAGATACGGCAACATGACAATGATACTTGATAATTAAAGGGTATCACATTGTGCCACAATTAGACGTCTAAGCTTGGTAAAATTAGCAACAGAAGATGGAAATTCTTTTATCGAAGTATCGTAGTCTCTACAATATGTTCCATCTTTCCCAATATTTCTAGAAAATTCCCAAGAACAGTGCCCCATGAAAGAATGAGCTTCTCAAGATTGGGCAACTTGACAGATCGAAAACTCTTAAACTTGCTGCAACCCTCAGCGCTCAAGGACTTAAGTTTATCCAATAATCCAATTGATTTGTGAACTATAATCAAATCCTCACACGACGAAATGATATTTAGAAAAAAAAAATTAGGACACTAAATACATCAGGTATCATTTCTATATCTGACTCATCAGGTATTAGTTTGTCATGCTCATGAGTTGAAAAGAAAATGTCAAATGAATAATCTTAAATGAATTTTGTCAATATAAATAAGGTCACAAAAAGAAATTTTAGAACTGCTTGTTGCTCCTTCAGAAAGTTGACAGACATTAAATTACTGTCGGATGACGCAATTTGGCAAGTTCATTCGGATAAAAACCAGGTGATATGTGAAAGATATTCTATCCATTTTAACACATAAACTACCTGGAAAATGTTTGACACCTTGCAAAAAAAGGAGTGATGCGGAACCCTGTGGATTTCAAAAATCCAGAAATCTCAACACAGAAATGATAGAAAAGATAGGATTGAAAACTAAATAAAATATCACAAGGGAATCACTCTACCTTGTAATCTCTTATTTAGCTTCCTGATGCAACAAGATAAGGGAATCACTTAACCTCACTTATACGCACAAAGTTTCTGAAAAGAAACTGGAGAAATTTCATTCAAAATCAAAAACTGAATCTCCGGTGGTTACCAAGTTTAGAGGTATTTATACCTCTTATTTAGGTTAAACTGATTTCCTAATCCTATTAGAATAGGCCCAAATTACAACACTAACAATTGGGTTTAACAACCATAAAAATAAAATAATTCTTGAAACATTTTAAAATATAAACTAATAAACTAAATAAATCAAACTTTGGCCAATATGACCGAAACATATGTTTGATGCAAATTAAGTCACCTCCTAGCTCGTATCATTCCCTCCTTCCTCAAAAAAAGATTCGTCCTCGAATCTTGTAGGCGTATCTAATTGTCCCTGCTAGCATCGAACATGATCCAGGGTCAAATACAACATCTTCAAATTCTTGCAACAAAGAGACAAAATGATATGGAAAATTTGGATGAAATGTAGTAGCAAACAGTGAAACTTTTTTGAACCAAATTGGAACAAAAGCACGAATGCCAAACAAAACACCCTGCAAATCCTTCTCCTTTGCATATAAACATTGTATCTCCTTAACTATAGCACCTTGCTCATTTTTCACACGCTCTACTTTTGCTGCATGTACCAATGAGCCTTTTGCTGCATGCTTTTCTCTCATGGCCTCTATTTGCACTTCATGTTCTAGGACCTCATGCTCCAAATTCCCAAGCGAAGATTGCTGACTGTAGATTGGAGCAAGATACACCCCATTGGAAAATGATGGCACAATAATAATATGTGCATTATGTTCTAGGGTGTCCTCCTCATGAATTTGTAAACCTACTACAGGCCTAGTAGCAACAAGTTCACTATGCTCAATATTGTCAACATGTTCATCATTAGCGGAGCAATCCTTTAAGGATGGTGCAACATCACTTTCAATAGACTTAGAACCATCATTAGAATCAGACACAATTTCACCTTTTCTACTATCCAAGGTCTTTTTACTGGGCAATCATATGCACAAGGACCCAATCCCAAACATTGAAAGCACATAATATTAGAATGGCCCGAAGTGGTAGTAGGAGAAGATGAATGAGAGGTACCTTTGTCATGGTGTGATTTCGGATACTTCTTCTTCATATTATCCCAAACTCTTTTATGCCAAACAAAATTAGCTGCATCAAGCTCCCCCACAAATTGCTTACGAGAAGAATCACTGTGACGATATTGCTTCCGTGGAATAGCCTTGATACTTCCCTTGGACTTAGATTGTGACACCTCATGTAGCCGCGCTTCCATATCATCTAATCTGCTATTAATTTGCTTAATGGTCTTGTACATGAGTTTTGTGGCATTCACTCTATCAACATTTTCATCACTCCCAAGTATGTTAATAGCTATTTGAACAACCTTCAAGGTAATAAAAGAGACAACCTCACAAAGTATTCACTCAAGTGTTTCACTCAAAAGTAGACATTCGTATTTGTATTCAATATGGCTTGTATCCTCTTTTGTATTCACCACTTTTGCTTTTTACCACTCTGGACCCCTTATAAATATTGCACTTCAGAAATTAAACAAACTCAAACAAGATGAAGTCCCAAGTAATATTTAAATGGCATAAGGAATAACCAAAGAACAGGAAAAATAATGAGATCAACTCAAAAGAGAAAAATAAATAAATAAAGAAAAGAAATGACCTAAAAGAGATAAAATAAAATGAAATTTGAAGGACTCAAAGTAAAGAAAAAAAATGGAAAAAAAAGGAATCTGAAATTTTTTTTTGGGCAACTTATTTTTTTTTTCTTGCATTGCTGGTTCTTTTTGTTTTGTTTTTTTTTTTGGTTGAAAGCTTGTGCGCTAAAGCTTGCGCACTGCCAAGTGAAAGGAAAAAGCAAGGGCAAGTAAATGACGCACAACGTGAACAGCAGTAACTTGGTTGTTTTTTTTTTTTCAAACTGAAACAAGACAAGGAAAAAAAAATCAACCAGAAAGAAAAGATAAGGATGATGATGAAATTGAGAAAGAAAATCAAGAATAGATAAATAAGAATTTATTTAATGTCTGAAACTGATACCAAATGATGTGGAACCCCGTGGATATCAAAACCCAGAAACCCCAACACACAGTTAATATGGAAGATAGGATTGAAAACCAAATAAAATATAACAAGGGAATCACTCTATCTTGTAATCTCTTATTCAGCTTTTTGATTCAATAAGATAAGGGAATCACTCAACTTCACTTGTATGCACAAAGTTTCTAAAAAGAAACTGGAGAAATTTCATTTAAAATCAAAAACTGAGTCTCCGGTGGTTACCAAGTTTAGAGGTATTTATACCTCTTATTTAGGTTAAACTGATTTCCTAACCCTACTAGAATAGGCCTAAATTACAACACTAATAATTACACTTACCAACCATAAAAATAAAATAATTCTTGAAATATTTTAAAATATAAACTAATAAACTAAATAAATCAAACTTTGGCCAATATAACCGAAACATATGCTTGATGCAAATTAAGTCACCTCCTAAGCCGGTATCAAGGAGCCTCTCTTTTTTTCTTTTTTTTTTTCAATATGCCTAAGGATTCAGCCCCTTTGGTCCACTGATGAAACACATAATCCTTTCTAATAATCAGTGTCTTGTGGTTTTTCATTTTCTTAAAGGCCTTTACATTTCAAATAGATAATGTATTAAAATTATGCTTGTCCATTTCTATTAATATAATTAATATACTACTTCCATAATACAATTAGTTGTATTAAGGGCATTATCGAAAAAAAATTAATACTACTTTAATATTAGAATTAAGTAGATATTTTAAAATAATAAAATGTTAAAAACATATAGCAGATTGAAAGGGATAGAGTAATAGTTGAAAAAGTAAGTTTCTAAGGAGTATCGAACAAACCTACTATATGCATATATAATATTTCACACACACTCTTTAACATATATAGTTTGGTGGTGTTGTAGCAAATCAAAATGGATGTAGCCTTGTAGAGCATGAGTTTTAATGCAAATAAAAGAATGGTGCATTTACTACATATTTTGGCCAAATTTGTAAACAAAAATTGAAACAGAACGGCACACTCAACTTTGAGAATTTATTCAGATGCAAAGATATCTAAATCATAAGTTTGATCCCTTTTCCGTTTGATTATATCTAAGTCTTTATTTTATTTTATTTTTTGGGTCTGACTATATCTAAGTCTATCAAGTATATTTCAGCAGTTTGTTCTGATTTCTATTATAGTTTTGTTAAACAAAACTAGCCCAAAGAATAAACGCAAAATCAAAGAAAAATAAGCTAAGTAATTCTAGAGGGGAACTGAAAGACTTATTTAGTGCAATTGACATTTGACTCCGTTGGTTTAAATGTCAATGAAAAATATAAGTATGAAGATAATCTTACACACGTTATTAGTCTGTAGTCAAAAGCTTCACCCCAGTTCTTATACATCTCACTCTACAACAATCTTAAATTTTTCTCCGAGTTCTGTCCATTCGGCTGTGATTTTTGCTTGGGTTTCCCTTGCCAAATCCAGCACGTGTTGCAAATGCGGCACTTTCCCCCTAAACTCACTTATTTGGGTTTTACGCGTCTTTCCTTCCTCAAAGATATCTCTCTTTTTCTCACGAGTCAGGCTTTGCTCTGATTGAGAAGCCGATATGCTTCAATTGCATTCATTTGTTTTTTTAGCTCTTTCTTACTTTCCTCTAGATACACCAACTTTTGAAGCAGTGCTTTCTCCAAGGCCACAATTTCCTTGAACTGGTTCTTGTTATCTTTCAAATCAGCTTCTAATTCGTCAGCTTTCAGCAACTCTGATGAAGTAGACTCAATTTTTCATGCTTGCTTCAATGTAGTCCCTACTGGAGTGAGTAAACATCCTGGAAGCTTCTGATATCAATGCTCTCATTTCTCCCGATAAGCCGTCATCATTGCCAGACAAATTGGAGAGATAATCCAAGCTGGTTTTAAATGTACTGCACTGTTTGGGATCCAAAAAAAATGAAGGGTCCTTCATGGTGAAGTCTTGTAACATTTTCAATGCTTCCTTGACCTTTTCACTTGTTGCACTAGGGGCTGAATGATCATCGGAATGCGTAAGAACAGCATCAAGAGAAGCATAAAATGCTTCCATTTCTCCATCATCATCACTTGGTTCAAGTTGACCTCATACAGACTCGTCAATTGTTGTTGGCAACATGGTGTTCAGGTCTAGTTCTTGGCCACTAATTTTGCCACTTGATAAAGTGGACCTCTGGGCCTCAGTATTTTGTGTCTTTGCAAAACTTGCAGCTTGAGAAGATTGTCACGACCCAACTTAGACCATGACCGGCACATGGGAACACTTTTCCCAGCAAGCCTTAGAACACTAATTTTTCTAGAAAAATGGACAGAGTTTCCTCTGTTTTTCAGACATTTCCCAATTACATAACCTGCAATATTTTCAATAAATTCACAGCACTTGGGCATCAAGCATTCTTAGAATGCGCCCTTCCAGTACATAATAATCTTTCAGCATATACCAGTCATAGTACCAATATAGTCAACATAAAACCAAATTAAGCTTACAAATCCTTTCCAAAACATAACATATATAGCTAAGTCATAAGTTTTCAAATACAAATACAAATACAACACAAGTCTAAGGAACCTGCCTGTGACATATGGAGCAATTGACATCTACAGGCTAAACCAACATATGGATAAAAACTAAAAGGGCCTTTACAAAAAGGCTCACCAACTTAGAATTTATTAAAATTGTGCAGGAGGAACATCAGAACTAGCACCAGCACCTATATCTGAGAAGGGTGGAAATACAATGGGGTGAGTTTTGCAACTCAATGAGAGATAGAGTATCCATAGTTTACTAAATGCAAGCATAAAGCAATATAAACATAATAACGTATATATACTCATAAAATAGGATTTTAATCATCCATGAGATTCCTTAATAACATAGATTTACATACTCATATGAATTCAAATATATTGGGGAATTATCCGAAGCAGAACGATAACAAGTCCAGACATGACCCAAGGCCATGTGTGGGTTAGCACCACACCTGCTAACTAGAGATGGCCCCTGGCCATATACAAGTCCAGACATAGCTGCAGCTATATGCAGGTTAGCACCCCACCTGCTAACTAGAGTTTTTCACGGTGCACCGAGGCTAACGTCCCTGTCGTTAACTATAGGTTCTAACTATAGAATTTTCCCCAATTTAACTCAAAATCATGCACATTACATAATATAAAAGTAACATAATATACTCTCAAATTCAATAAATAAATTATTTTCTTCTATATCAATATACTTTCAGCTCTTTATACTATTTTATATTGTTTATCATGCATAAAGTAACCTACAGATATACTATCTACTCACAACTATTGGTTCAAAGAACTGAAGAACAATGCATTTGATGCCACTAATTCAAGTGTTGATACCCGATTGCTCTATCGCTCTAGAAACAAGATAATATTAATATTTGTGAGCTAACAATATCACAAATATACATAAATTAGCCCCAAATCAACAAAAGCCCCAAATTCTAGAATTCAATAAACCTAACAATATTCCTAAAATAATTAGAAATTTTAATAATTTAAACAGAGTAGTTTAGGAGCTAATTTACCACTTGGAGTGTAGAATTGGTGAAGAAAATTACTCCAATTCTTCCTAAACTTCAAGCTCCCTCTAATGGAGTTAGAGAGAGAAAATGGAGTAGAGGAGAGGAAGGAGAGAGAGAGAGACACGGTTATGGGGATGAGAAGGAAGAGGAGATGATGATGATGATGGAGGTGGTGATGTTTTGTGTTGGTGGAAGCAAAGAAATTGAAAAAAAAATGAAAAGAATTGAGAAGGGAAAGAAGGAAAGCGTGAAGATGAAGAGAGGAGGAGCTTACAGGAGGTGAATGGGGAGGAAGGAAAAGAAAGAAAGAAAGAAATAGGGGAGAGAGGGCAGTAGAGTGGATTATGCCGCTTAAGGTGCATGGTGCACCCAATCCTTTTTTTTTTGTTGGATCCCACAAAGATTCCGCTGGAGCCTTTTCTGGGTGGTCTAGAACTGCTTGGTCATATTCTGCATATACAATACAAGATGATAAAAAGTAAAGGAACTAGGGGGGAAATGGTGAATAGGGTGGCAGCAACATTCTCAAAGCAAAATAAGTTATAGAGAAAAAATCAAAATGCAGTTACTAGACTATGATATATATCGCATATATAATAGTCGAGGTTATATACTTACTAGTGCCAGTTAGAGTGTACTTGCGATGAAAGCACCAACGCAACATGGTAGACCCGAACAGGGATACTACAATTAATAAGAGACAGAGAAAAAGGACGAGGCACTTTTTAGGAAGGCTATTGGTAGCATGAATGACCCTTGACGATTGCACTGAATTAGAATCTGAATTGTTGTACACATCCTCCAAAGATTCTTTTTCCACAGGTGAAGCAACCAAAGATTGAGGCAGTGAATCTGAGTCTGAATATGAACTGCAGCACGCAACATCCAAAGATGGATGCAATGAAATCCCATCCTCTTCTGTGTATTCCACAGGTTCACAACTTGTTGGGATATTGGATCTGAGTAAAGATAACTGTTGTACCACACGCAATCCATTGTCAAGCAATATTAGTTGATTTCCTACATCATTATGTTTTGTGCTTTTCAGAGGACTTGGATTTGTGGATGGATCATTGGCGATGAAGTCTTGTATTAATTTCAATGCATCCTTGGAGTCTTCACTTGTCGCAACGGTGGAGGAGTGATCATGGGAATGTGAAAGAATATGAATCCCAGCATCAAGAAAAGATTCCATTTCTGTATGCTCTTGACTTTGTTCAACTTGATTTCTCAAAGATTCCTCGATTCTTGTCAGTTGGGAACACAAGGTAGAGTTTTTACATGTGGTTCTTCTGTACAAACAATAACACTTGATGAAGTGGGACATGGCACTAGAATATTTTGCATCTCAGCATAACTTGGAGCTTGAGAAGATTCTACTTGGCAGTTTTGTAGGTGATCCAACACTCCACGATCCAGTTCAAAATATTCAAGAGGAGGAAGCCGGAAAGGTAAATGGAAGTTAATAGGGTGATAGAAACGCTCTCTTGACGCCTCAATGAAAGAGTAATGCTAGACTCATGTTAAAAGTTTCCAGAATTTTTAATTAAAAAAAACAAAGGAAATATATTCCTGACTCTTTAGTATTTTCCATAAACAAATAGAAAGGAGTAATAAACATGCATTTGGGATATCATATAGGGAAGTCTGCTAGGGTGTTTTCTGGGTCAAAATATACAAAAAAGGAAAAGATATATAGGGAAGTCAACACTCAATAGTAATAGAGAAACATACTCGAAGCAAACTAAGATATAGAGAAATTATCCACTTAAAAAAAAAATGATTGAGTGATCAACGTGCGGCTACAGCGGATTAGACAGGGAAATATCATATACGAATTGAAAGTCCTCCGTGCTATTCATTTCCCTGTTTACATAATCTCCAGTTCCTTATATACGACCTGATGTCTTATGTACAATCCAACTACTTTTTGTTATCAGTTAGTTAACAACTTTGACATTGACTGATTACAAACTAATGGATTCTAACTGTCACGACCAAACTTAGGCCATGACCGGCGCATGGGAACACTTTTCCCAGCAAGCCTTAGAACACTAAATTTTCTAGAAAAACGGACAGAGTTTCCTCTGTTTTTCGGACATTTCCCAAATAATTACATAACCTGCAATATTTCTAATAAGTTCACAGCATTTGGACATCAAGCATTCTCAGAATGCGCCCTTCCAGTACATAATAATATTTCAGCATATTCTAGTCATAGTGCCAACACAGTTCAACATAAAACCAAATTAAATTTACAAATCTTTTCCAAAACATAACATATATAGCTAAGTCATAAGTTTTCAAATACAAATACAACACAAGTCCAAGGAACCTGCCTGTGACATATGGAGCAACTGACATCTATAGGCTAAACCAACATATGGATGAAAACTAAAAGGGCCTTTACAAAAAGGCTCACCAAGTTAGAATTTATTAAGATTGTGCCGGAGGAACACCAGAACTAGCACCAGCACCTGTATCTGAAAAGGGTGGAAATACAACGGGGTGAGTTTTGCAACTCAATGAGAGATAGGGTATCCATAGTTTACTAAATGCAAGCATAAAACAATATAAACATAATAATGTATATATACTCATAAAATAGAATTTACATACTTGTATGAATTCAAATACATTGGGGAATTATCCAAAGCAGAACGATAACAAGTCCAGACATGACCCAAGGCCATGTGCGGGTTAGCACCACACCTGCTAACTAGAGTTGGCCCGTAGCCATATACAAGTCCAGACATAGCTGCAGCTATGTGCGGGTTAGCACCTCACCTGCTAACTAGAGTTTCTCACGGTGCACCGAGGCTAACGTCCCTGCCGTTAACTACAGGTTCTAACTATAGAATTTTCCCAGTTTAACTCAAAATCATGCATATTACATAATATAAAAGTAACATAATTTGCTCTCAAATTCAATATTCATTATAGTTCAACTCAAAATATTTTAACAAACATAATAATCATATTATGACCTCCAAATAAAAGTTTATCATTTCAAACATAAAGTGACATTTTCAATAAATAAATTATTTTCTTCTATATCAACATACTTTCAGCTCTTTATACCATTTTATATTGGTTATCATGCATAAAGTAACCTACAGATATACTATCTACTCACAGCTATTGGTTCAAAGAACTGAAGAACAATGCCTTTGATGCCACCTATTCAAGTGTTGATGCCCAATTGCTCTATCGCTCTAGGAACAAGATAATATTAATTTTTGTGAGCTAACATTATCACAAATTTACATAAATTAGCCCCAAATCAATAAAAGCCCCAAATTCTAGAATTCAATAAACCTAACAATATTCCTAAAATAATCAGAAATTTCAACAATTTAAACGGAGTAGTTTAGGAGCTAATTTACCACTTGGAGTGTAGAATTGATGAAGAAAATTACTCCAATTCTTCCTAAGCTTCAAGCTCCCTCTAATGGAGTTAGAGAGAAAAAATGGAGTAGAGGAGAGGAAGGAGAGAGAGACACGGTTATGGGGATGAGAAGGAAGAGGAGATGATGAGGATGATGGAGATGGTGATGATGTTTTGAGGGAAAATAAAATAAAATAAAAAAAAGAAGGAAGTGGAGGGAGGGAAGGAGAATGGGAAGGGGAAGAAGAAGAAGAAGAAGAAGAAGGGAAGAGAGAGTTACGGGGAAGAGGGGAAGAAGAGAAGATAAAAAAACGAGAGGAGTATATGGTGGTCTATACCACTTAAGGTGCACGGTAGTCCTCACTTCATTTTTATTTTTTTTTATTTTTATGGTCATCACACTAACCAACTCTAAATCTTTTCTTATTGAGACTGTTATTGGGCCTATATATCTTATATTCAATTTCCAAGGGTGGTCTAGATTATTTAGGCATAAAAAATAAATTGAGAACACGGGAGACTAATAGGTTATTAGGCATAAAAAAATAAATAAAGAAAGAAAGAAAGAAACCTTGGTCTTCATCTCTGATGGTGTCACTTGCGGATGCTGATTGCATTACAGTTTATATGTCATTCCAAAGGCTCTCTTCAACATGGAGGCAAGGCAAGGATAGCTCCATGCTATACGTCCATAAATCATCGTCGTCACTGCCCGCAGGGATAAAGTTAAAAGCTAAACCCTTTGATCATTTATGCCTGTCTGGTCAAGTGCATGACAATCACAAACTCCCAGTAGAAAAACATCAAAAAAAACTAATAGAGTATGGAAATAGATTAAGGTAACTTACAACTTCCAAAGAGCCAAAATCTGAAGCAACAATTTTATTTCAACACCTCATTATCTCAATCACCCAAATATCCTATTCACAAAATATGAGACACACTACTTATTTTTTTACTTAACTTCTTTTCTCTCCATCTCTCTTTTCTCAAATGATGGGTGTTTACACCTCAATGGGTGTAGAAAAACACTGGGGGTGAAGGAAGCAATTCATTTTAATACATGGTTAATAAAATATTTTACATTATTTATATCTCAGAGGATCATTTCCTATTTATATTTATTCGCGTGATTTTTGAGATAATTAATGTAAGAGTCAAATGTTTTTAATAATATAGTTAAATATAATTGAATGATTGAATTAGAATTCTTCGTATAGATAATGTATCAATGTTATCCCTGCCATTTCAATTAATATAATTAATATACTACTGTGATAATACAATTTATTGTATTAATGATATTATTAAAAAAAGTAGTACCACCTTAATATTATAAATAAATAGATGTTCGAAAATAATAAAATGTCAAAAACTCGACGGATTGAAAGGGATGGAGTGGTAGTTAGAAATTAATATCCTTTTTGTTTTTAAGGCGTATCGAACAAACCAACCTATATGCATATATAATATTTCACACACCCTCTTTAACTATGGAGTTTACTGGTGCTGTAGCAAATCAAATTTGGCATGTGAGAAATGGACGTAGCCTTGTCGAGCATGAGTTTTAATGCAAATATAAGAATCGTGTATTTACTATTTAGCGAAATTTGAAAACAAAAATTGAAACAGGAAGGCACAGTTATGACTGTGAGAATTTATTCAGATGCAAAGCTATCCAAATATTCGTAAGTTTGACTCCTTTTCTGTTTGTCTATAAAGTATATTTCAACATTTTGTTCTGTTTTCTGTCATTGGCTCCATGCAAAAATGCAAAATCATATATACCAAAATAAGCTAGGTAATTCCAGATAGGTACTGGCGAGACTCATAGCGTGGAATTGACATTTGACCCCATTGGTTTAATTGTTAATAAAAAATGTAAGTCTAAATAGGCCTCTTATGATAAAAAAACTTTGCTTTCAATAGCACCTTACCAAGTTTGTCGTAACATAAGGAGAAACAAATGCCATCAGATCAATATTTACATCCTTTTCTAGCAGCATCACTTGGCAAGCTACTTTTATGTCTGACTACATGCATTCCAATTTTTGTTTCCGTTGAGAATCTAAGGTCCAAATGATTCCATTCATTTTCTCTTGCACCATCAGGATTCGATGTCGTACATTTTAGACCAGCAATAACTATATGTTCTGCACGATAGCGGGTAAACAACACTGGAACAGGAACTGTACCTCCTGAATATTCATGTCCATTGATGAACGAAGCCCAAGGGATGATTCTCTGTGCACAATTATCATCAATAACACATAGACAGATCTCAGGGAGCTTGTTACGAAACCGAAAAGAGATTGAATTAGTACTTCCTGTGTTATTGTGCTTGAACCACTCTGGAATGGTACTTCCTGGCAATTAAAACATGCTTCGGCCCCTGTGCAATTCCTATTGGTCAAACAAATAAAATAATATTTCATAATTTTAGCAAGACGCATATATGCAGAGTATGAACTAACCTAGCTTCAGTTTTGAATTATCAAATCAAATATACGCATATGAAGAAAACACGAACCTCATTAAGTAACATCATTTCACTGGAAGAAGTCAAAGATATGCACTGGTATGCAATGAACTCACATGTGTTGGGTGGAATCCCTCTAATTTCTTGAAGTTTCTTGCAATCACTCTGTTGACTTATGTTTTTTAAATACTGATGACAACATACATATTACGGACAGGAATTATTTTTGAACAGATGCCACACAAGGAATGAATATGCAATTTATGTATTACAGATTTTATGATTAATTATCTCCTAATCATGTCCAGATTTGTTGCTGCAAATCATGATATTACACGTATAAATATATTATGTCATTTAATGAGACTGTGTCAGAAAAGGAAATGCTGTGCCGGAGCAATTTGAACTTTTGATTGATATTATTTTGAATCAAAAGAAAAGGGAAAACACTTTCTGATACATTACAGGAGCGCATCAATCAAAGTCAAACAGGAAACTCTGAAGATGAAATGCATCCTACCAAAAAGGGAAGAAACCTGTCCAATGATCTGATCCGCAAATTATGTCTGCCAAAACAAGAAGAAAACCGTTGGAAACTCGACGCGCTGAAGCATTACACAGTGAAGCTCTTCTTTATATTAAAACTAGTGCAATATACGAAATAAAAATAATTTATTGACTATTATTAAAAATAAATAATTTTTTTAAATATATCTTATAAAAAATTAAGTATATAAATTTATTTTAAAAATAAGTTAATATTTAAATAATTAAATAAATTTAAAAATATAAATATATCATTATATTTTATATCTTATTTTGAATATCATATTTATAAGGGTAAAAAAATCTTGATAGATTACTATAACAATAAAGAGCATATTTTAAAATTTTTTACACATTTTAAAAATTGAAATTACTGAATAATAAAAAAGAATAAGTTAATAATTTTATTATATCATGAGCCGTTTGTGAGGATGACAATGGATATCCATAACTGAGAGGATATGTTCTATGCCCCTGTCCTAGTTTAGAATTTTGTTCTCCATTTCTCATTTTCCGTGGAAATTTGAATACCAATGCATATTCATGTATTTATTAAAAGAATTTCAATTTTTTTTTAAATATTTTGAAATTTAAAATATAAATATCTATAATAACAAATATTAGTAATGCAACATAATATAAATTAAAAATTAAAAAATACATATATAATGTAAATCTAATATAGATAATTAAGAAAATAAATATATATTATCCCTGTCCCCGTCCCGTTTAACAAGTGGGGACTCCACCTCTATGAAGATAAAATTTGTCCATATTTCCATCCACACTTCAATTATTATTATTTTTTTGTTATCATCTCTAGTTATTTATATCTTTTCAATAAGTTAAAATATTTTATTTATAAAAATATATATTCTAATTAATAAAAATAATTAATTAATTTAATTTATGTGATTTCAATTACACCCCCTTTTCTTTTACATACTTTTAGTGAATTAAAATATCAATTTTTAAAATATATGTTATAATTAATAATTAATGTGTTATAATTAGTAAAAAAATCACATATAATCCTAATTTATATAATTCCAATTATTGGAGTAGTATATCAATTACACAATTATTTTCATAAAAAAATTTATTTAATCATTTAATTTTTTAAAATAATTAATATCATTATCAAAGAAGTGCAAATTATAAAAAAATTTAAATATTTTATTATTGAAAAATTGAGGTCATATTTTTCAAAAAAAATTAATATCAAACAATTATGAAATTGATAAGTTGTGTAACGCTCCAATTTTTCTGTTTAAGAGGAAAATGACCAAAATGCCCCTGAGGTCATTTTCTGCCCGGAATTCGAGGATAGTCGGTCTGGCAGTCCTCGAAGAGTCAACTCAATGCATAAAGGGGATTGGATGGTCCTTGAATTATTTCGGAGATAAGAATCGTGTTTTCTGCAGTTTCGGGTCAAAATGACCAAAATACCCCTATAGCATTTTTCCGTGGGTACAAGTGCCGTTTGAGCCCAAAACTTTCCTCAAAGGTTTAAAACCATGTTTTTATGAGTTTAGAAGTCTCTGTTTAAGCCCCGGTGCTCCCGGACAGTCTTAGTGCAAAATTATGATTTTGTTCCTGGAATAGTATTTTTAAGCTTAATGATGTAATTAAGTAAATCTAAGCAATATTAGGCTCTAATCAAAGGTTAATTAATTTTTATAATTAATCTAGAGTCAAAATAAGTCATTAAAATTAATTAGAACCTAAGATTGCTTAGATTAAACTCCAAACCCCTTTTCTTTTAAAGAACTTAAAGCTTCTAGAACATAGAATCTTGAATAGTATTTTCACTATTCACCCTCTACACCTCAAAAGGAAGCCTAGGATGTAGTTGAAGGCCTAGGATAAATAGGGATAGACTCTTATAAAAGGCTAGAATGCCTACTAATCATAACCTACATAGCCTTAATTACCTATCATTTCACTTACACATTTTACTATAAACTCCTAATCTTAGGCCTAACCCAAAAATACACCTAAATACATCACTAACCCACAATTAATAAAACAATTTCCTCCCCTTGGATTTCCCTATAAGTGACACCACCTCATACCCTATACCTCACAAGTTTGTTCACTCATATACTCAAAGAACCATGCCTAAGCCTATGCCTAAACCCATGCCTACACCTTACCTTGAAATGACACAACCAAGAGATATTTTCCCTCCTTTTTCCCCTCATAATTTCGGCCACCCCTCCCTCCACTCACCTCTCCATGTTTTGTTCCTCTATAAATAGCATACATGAGCAAACTTGAGACACCTTTAGTCACTTGGCAAGTTTTAGTTTTCTAGAGCACTCAAAGGCTTTCTTTTTCTCTCAAGTTTCAAGAGTTCTTCTTCTTCAACTTCTTCTTCTTCTTCATCTTCTTTAACCTCATCCCACTAGGTAGGGATTTCCTTTCAAGTATTTCTTTCATTTAAGTTCTTATTCTAGTTATGTGTTTATGGTTTCTCTTGAGTCTTTTTAGAACATCTTTCCTTCTCCTTTTTCTTCTTCATTTCCGGCCATGGGCCTTTGATGACAAGGGAATGAGAGCTTGATGATGAGGGTTTCATGATGATGTTCATCACTTGATCAACCCTCTAAAGCTTGATCTTTGTTCTTGAGTTAAAAATGTTTATAGTTCTTTCTTTCTTGAACCTTGAAATCTTTAACTTTGATGATGTTTTAAAATGGTTACATGAACTCAATGATGAGGACTCACGATGTTGGTGCTAATACATCATCAAGATCATGGTCTCCAGAGTTTCAAAATGGTTCTTTCTTGCTCTTAAGTTTCGGTTTCTTTCTTTTCCTCTCCTCTAAGTTTCGGCTAACCAATATTGGGTGGTCCAACATGATAGCTTGATGATGAGAGTTCTAGTTGGTGACTTTGTGTTCACCACAAGGAAGTCTCTAAAGCTTGAGTTTTCATAAAGGTGTTATAAAGTTCATTTATGGTTATACTTCTAAGAAATGTTATCTTGAGTTCTAAGAACTCTAGACCTTACTTTACCTTGTCATGATGAGTTTGGGTTAAGGTTAAAGTTCCTCTAAAAGTCTTGTATGAGCTCTAATAAGAAATAAAATAAACTAGCATTTATATTTATATTCAAGCTTATGCATTACATATTTACTTTGAGCTTTGCATTCATATTTATTTTCCAAGCCATCACTTAAAGTTAAAGGATAAGAAATGGAGTGCATCTCATGTTTACGTTCTTGTCTAGCATATTTACTTTTCATAACTAAAAAATATAAAGATTTAAAATGAGAGCTTGCCTTATCACCTAACTAATTCTCAAAACCTTTCTATTTCGGCCTTAAAGTCGATTATTGCTGGGCCTAGAGCACTAAAATAAAGAAATGAACTTGCATGCTATATTTATTTTAAGTCTTGCATATTTAAATTCCAAGCCTTGCATATTTACTTTAAGCCTTGCATATTTAAATTTCAAGTCTTGCATATTTATTTCAAGCCTTACATATTTATATTTCAAGTCTTGCATATTTACTTTAAAGTTCTCACTTTATTTTATAATGAAAGATAAAAATAAAGCGCATAGTATATTTATATTTTGTCATCACTTAAAGACCTTAGAGCTCAAAAACTTGCCCATTTTATCTCAAGTTAAAGTTTAATATAGAAGCATTCTTTGAATGCATAATTTCGGTCATGTAGTGATGATGAATTTGGAATGAGTTTCATCTAGCTACAAGGGCCAACAATCTAAGTTTTAAGATTTTCTTTAAGCTTCATGAATTTTATGAAGTTAAGACCAACAAGATTTATGAATTTAATCCTCTTTTAAGGAGGAATTAAGTTGGTCACTAGCTTAAGGTTGTTTTCAGCTTCTTTGATAAAATAAAATGGTTCACAAAGAGTCTTAGAAGTCCTAAATTGGTTCCAAGAGAAACTAGCAACTTATATGCTTTAGAAATGTCAAATTATGCATCTTTTTGGGACTTGATGTTTCGGTTCTGCCATGATGAGTTTGCTGCTATGTGATGATGTTTTGATGTGTTAGAATGTGTGATAATTATGTATGATGAGGTAGGAACACTTCTATGCATGATAGGAGAGAAACTAGCTTTCTAGAAAAACCATAAAGTTGGAATTTAACAAGTGTTTGATCCCTTTAATCTTAATCAATGCCCAAACTATTTTAGTATGATAACGATTAGATTAGGATTGATTAATCATGAAAAATTTGGTTACATTTGGAGTAGGGTTCAATTTTTGAGCCTATAGAGAAACTAGCAACTAGAAAACCGTAAAAATTGCAATTCTAGAACCCTTAGAACATTTAATTTTCTGATTCTGTACAACACCCTTATAATTTAGTAAAAATGATTTATAATTAGTTCAAAGGTTTAGGAATACCTTATAATTAGTTTAGATTTAATTTATAGCGCCTTAGGCGAAGACGGAACCGAGAAAGGGTCTAAAACGCAAGTTCTAACACCCCGTAATCATAGATATATAATCCTGCCCTTGGAGTAAGGTGCTACCCAGGTTTATTAAAGAACATAAGTGATAGTAAGACTTGTTAGAAGAGAATCCTTATGTGCATAAGAGATTGGTAAGGAATGATAGAATAATTACACCTCAAGTTTAAGGCCCATAAGGGTCAAAAGCATAAGATACCGTAGAATCAAGAGCATAATGAGTTTCAATGTTACATGTGGATGTATGTTTTATTTGAGAACGATTATTTAAACGTATGAAATTATGATTGAGGATATATGTTCTAATTGTTTATGTGGCATAAAGCAAATTTGGAAGAAATTCGGCATGCCGCTGTTATGCTGCCAAATTTCTGACAAATTTGAGGACCTAGAAAGTTTTTGAAAACCCATGATATTTTCTTTAAAAAGAGATGAGGTACTAAGATGTGTTCTTGGATGACACCGGTTCGGCCGAGCACCTCCAAAGAACTCATGTGACATCGGTACCAAGATGTATTCTTGGGTGACACCGGTTTAGCCGAGCACCCCCAAGAAATGCCCCCTAGCCCGTACTAGATAGTCGGGATTATGATTATGATATGCTTATCGGGATTGATAAGTAAGAACTAGTGACGACTAGTTAGGTATGAGCTCATAACCTAGAGATGTGACACGTTTTGGGTGACACTGATTCGACCGAGCACCCCCAGAACGAATGCCTTTTAGGGTGACCCTATGAGAAAGTAAAGTGTGATGATTATATCACAAAGTTTTCCTATCTGAAATTTCAATTGCCACTTTATGCCACTATTAAGATAATACTTGATGTTATGATGATTGTTCTTGCATTACGTAGTGCCATGCATACATTCTTTAATTGTTGCACCCATGACATCAAGAATCATTCTAAAATGAATGGACCTTGGCTAACTATGTTTTGAAGCTTAAAATGAACTTGATGCATGCTCACTTGTTTTATACAACTAAACCCAAGGTTCCTGAGGACGTAGATGATGACATCTAGGTAGTAGGAGGCCCTACTGAGATTCTTTAGCAAGATTCTCACTCCCTCTATCTTCTCTTTCCGTCACGTCTTCAAATGGCGACGTTCGTAGTTTTTATGGACACCCTGACGTGGGAGGTGCACTTTGATCCGGAGCACGGATCATACCATTTTGAGGGTCAGTGCACAGTTCAAGTCTTCATGTTCATTGGATGACCATTTGCTCACCCTATACATACCCATCGCTTCTCCCCGATAACACCCTACGGTGACGACGAGCGGGTTTTTGAGCGTGCACGTACGCACAACGAGAGAGTGCTCTGCATGCACACCGTCGCTTCAGCCATCCGTGACTACCCCGACTATGTGCCTCGGACCTACTTCTCAGAGACCGACCCGTCAGAGGACCTGCCTACCCATCCGTACAGCGAGAGCTCTGCCCCCACTCCATCGTTGATGGGAGGGGCAACGAGGACACCGTGATTCAGCCTCACGCACGACGACCGGAGATGTGGCCACGTCGTGGGGGTCACTCCCGATCCTCGCTTCGTCTGTATACGTCGAAGGAGCTCGCCCAGTTTATCGGTTATGTGCCTCGCTCGCGGGATGGACGTCAATAGGAGAGTTTCGTTTTAAGCCTTCTGTTGTACTTTCATTTTCTATGTATATCCATTTCAGTTGTATTCGCTTATGATGTACTAAACTAAGTCCCGCCTTTCTTGGGTGGGCATAATATATATATATATATATATATATATATATATATATATATATATATATATATATATCCACTTATGCAGTTGTGTTATTATGTTGTGCAATTGTGTGCTTTATGACCGACTGTCTATGATGTACTTATTTGGAATTGTATTTTATATCTCTCACGCTTTATTGATGTTACGTCGCGCGGCTCTCACTTTGCTTTTATAATTCAAAAAAAAATTTACCTGTATTTTTTCGCTAAGTATTTTAAAACAAAGAGGAAACTATGACGTAATAGACTAATGGTTAACCAAAATATGTTCTAGAGTATTGGGTTAAAAATTAGGATGTTACAAGTTGAAATCTTTAGGTTTAAAAAATTAAATATGGTATGGTGAAACTAGTAGATATATATTTTTTTATGATTTTAAGTTTTACATTTTAAGGTACAAACTCCTTCTCCTCTGACCTCGTCCTTATTTAGAATTTACTTTATTATCCTCATTCTCGCCTTCGTTCTGGTCTCCATTCGTTATTCCCTAGAGATTTAAATCCCTATTGATATTCATATATTTATTAAAAAAGATTCAAAAAATGAAAAAAATTCAAAATACTTTGAAATTTAAAACACAAATATCTATAATGACAAATACCACTAATGCAACATAATTCAAATTAGAAAAATACATATGTGATGCAAATTAAATCCAATAAAGATAGTTAAAAAATAAATGTGTGCTAATATTTTCTTGTTATCATTAATTATTATAATTACAATTGTTTTGTTATAATTAATACTATAATTATAATTTTTTTGTAATGTAATTATAATAGCTTTATTATCTTTAATACTATAATTATATATATAAATTTTAATAGTATAATACATTCAATTATCATTTTGTTTATATTATTTGCTATTTGTTAAATAATTTTAATGAAGTGAGATATGAAGATATGATTGGAAAAAATAATTAATAATTAGAAGATAAATTAAATCCAAAAACTCACTTCAAATATTAAGATTATGAAACTGGTAGAGTATAATTTTCTCTATGAATGATACATAGAAAATTATCTATGTAATAAATCTTAATTATTAGTATTATGGATAGATTATAGATTATATGAAATCCTTAAAAAACACGTTAATTATAATATTAAGTTTTATTAAAATATCGAAACTAATATAGTATAGCTTATATTATTGTATTTTTATTATCAATATCGTTACAACATATTGTGGAAAATTTTATATATTATAATAATTTTTAATAAATTTATATTATAGCAATTAAATCTAACATGCAAAAATAAAATTATATATAATTAAGATTATTCCTAAAGATTTTAATTTAAATTTGAGAGTGATTGTTTAATTAGAAAGTGATTGTTTGATCATAGTTATGTGTTAATTTGTGGTATTAAATTTTTAGTTATAATTTGTTGACCAAGATAATATTTGCTATGATTTTAATTAATCAAATAATGTTAAATTAATATAATTGCTATAACATGACAGCATAAATTTAAGGTTGATTTAATAATATCGATTTGATATATCTTCTCTAAATTCATGGACCTACCCAAAGCTAACTTAAATTATAATTAAAAATACATATCTCATTAATTTTTACAATATATTGTTCCAAAAATTTAATTTTAATGCATACATAGATATTCAATTATATAAAATTAAACTATTCAATGCTAATTACCATATTTAAATGTAATTTAAATATAATAAAATCAAAAGAATATCATATTTAAATCGTATTAAAAACTCAAAAAAACTCACGAATCCTATTTAAAATAAGTGAATAACTTCCATACTTAAAAATTTCATATTAAAATTAAATGATAATATAGTATATGTGAGTTTATTAAAAAATACTCAAGGATTACATAAAGAAAATTCTTTGAATTTAAGTCAAAATAAATATATCATAGTAAATATTTATATTTTTAAAATTAAAAATATACTTCAAAAGGTAAACTAAATTATTTAAATAAGTATTGAATTAATTCTAGAATATTTTAATTCATTTATCTTGATAGGCATATTTTCAAATAGAATATATAATTTTAATTATTTATAATTGACATCATTGTGATAGATTACTTTAATTACAAATTGATAATTACATATTGATTGAAAACTATCATATAAGTTAATTTCAAATTATGCATTTATTGATAATATAGAAATCACGTGTTCCATATAGAGCTATAATACATTTGAAATATGCCATGACGATATATTAAGCCAAATATTTTTTGATAAATAAGCCAAATAATATAATCATAAAAAAATAATTTGAAATTTATTAGAAAGAAAAATAATACTATTTCATAAATTTAAAATATAGAATAAAAATTTACAAAGTCAACCATCAGAAACACATTTGCAAATTAGTGATATTGCAGTATCTAATAATAGATTTTGAAATTAGATTGTCAATTGAAAATGAGATTATGATTTATAATTAATATCTTATAATTAATAATTAATTATGATTGACGTAATTGATATTTATCAATTAAGTATAATAAATATAGATTGAGGATTCAAATTTCAAATGAAAATTGTGGGCCCTAAATCACTCTAGAAGTGACACTTATAAAAGTTTCCCTTATAAGAGTCTGAAATATTAGTATTATAGATTATAGATTATAGATTATAGATATATTTATTTTCATATGAAATGATTTGTTGTTGTAATGGGCACCATTAATATTTTTATCATCCCAATACATTTATATTTAATCCATTTTTCAATAATTTTTAATTCTATATTTTTTTCCATTCTTAATGATTATTAATCCCATGAATATGTCTTAATGATTCAAATTTTATTGGTTCATGTAATCTTTAATAATTGTAATATTTGATTTTATTAATAATTAATAACTAAATTGTAAATCAAGTTTAAAAAATTTGTAGATATAAATGTTGAGAAAAGTGGGCCTAAATCACTATATGAATGATATGTGCACCCTAAAGTTCTGTATGAAAGACACGTGTAATAGGTTCCATGAAATGATTCTAAAATATTATAATAGTAGATTCTTTCAGACAGAAGCATGGATAGTACATCCCTACACTGACACTATCAAAAGAAGTCAATATCCATACATCAAAACTAAAGAAAGAATGATAAAAAAATGAAACAAAAATTAGAGTTTATGTGAGACTTATAAACTCATCCATAAAAGCCATTTCGATTAAGTTGATGGTTAATGGATTATTAAAGCTCAGGAGAGTCCGTAGCTATATAACCCGAACTTTAACTCTCTCGTACTTATGCAGAGGAGCAATTTTTGCCAAAGGATGGATAAGTTTCCTTGTAACAATCAAAGCAAAAGTCAAGAAAAAGTGCGAATTAGACAACTAATGTCAAGGGATAATTGGGAGCAATTAAGAAAAATGACTAAAATTTATAGGAAAGATTGAAAGCCGCCATGCATATCTTGGTTTCCAGGGATTCAATCAAAAATCAAAATCCACAATTTTCAATTGTAATCAATTTGGGATTCAATCAAAATAACAATCCAAAATTAGTTTAAAAATTGGGGGATTTATGGTCAAAAAGAAAATCATGATCTGCTGAAAATGAAAAGACCTAATCGAAATCCAAAATAGGTTAGGGATTTAGGATTCATGGTGAGAACAAAATAAAAAGTCATGATCAGATGAAAATAAAAAAATTAATTAGATCAAAATATTTATTGAAAAGAATATCTAACCTTATTTTTGGAGAGATTGTAAGCGCTCTGAGGTTATTGAAAGGAAAACATAAATTTCTGAAGGTTTTAAGGGTTATTGAAAAGAGAGCATAGCTTAGCCATCTCTTTACGTTCACTGTATCAGCGCACAGAGGCAATTCAAAAGAGAGATTTTTTTCTTGTTTTCCTTTCCTTTTGTGTTTTTTTTTCTCGGCAAGTTGTTTCCTTTTTTGGTTGATTTGATTAAGGCTTTCAATTTTTTTTTTCATATCACATCATTTTTTATTATAATGAGCACCATTAATATTTTTATAAGGGTGAATATATCTTAATGATTTTAATTTTATATATTCATGTAATCTTCTTTAATGATTATAATATTTGATTTTATTATAATTAAATTATAAATTAAGTTAAAAAAATCTCTAGATATAAATGTTGAGAAAGTGGATCCTAAATCACTATATGAATGACATGTGTACCCTAAAGCTCTATATGAAAGACACGTGTCATAGTTTCTCTGAAATGACTCTTAAATATTATAATAATAGATTCTGTGTATTCTTCTATACGAGTGTCCCTTCTTGCTAATATGAGATTTTGAAGTTTGTACCTTGAGAAAATTTGTCTGAGTAATAAAAAAAGAAGGGACCTCAAAGTGAGTGACTCATAGATAGTAGAGGTACTGGGGAATTAAGTCGAATTTGTGGAAAGCTCTGTAAAGGATTGTATTTGGCATTTAGTGGAAAACTCACAATTTGGTGAGCACTTGATGTAGACTTCAGAGTTGGAAGTCGAACCAGTATAAATACTGTTGTGCTAAGTATTTTTATCCCTCCTAAGTCTTACTTATTTATCTTGCTAAAATTAAAATTAAAAGGGAACAATTTATCTCATAATTACTCAGTAGATTTTCGATAGTTCTGTATATTTTTCTTGAGGTTTTTTTGACCTGTACATTCAGTGTGTAGTTCTGAGGAAAGAAAGAAAAAGGGGACTTGATTCAAACCCCCTTTTCTCAAATCTCCTAGTACCATCAATTGGTATTAGAGCATGATCTCTAGGGGTCAAGCTTAACAGCTTGGAGGATAAAGATCCAAGGACCTGGGATGGCCAACATGGTATCTTGCAACCTAACTGAAGGACAGTCCACCACTCATCCACCATTCTTCAATGGAGAAAACTGTTTCTATTGGAAGGAACGCATGAAAATCTACATTCAGTCCACAGATCACTCACTATGGAGGATTATCATGAAAGGACCTGAAATGCCAATGAAGGAAGACGAGAGCGGTGTTAAAATACAAAAATAGAAACAGAATGGACAGCCAAAGATGAAAGGAAAATTGAGTGTAATGCTAAAGTAGTTAACACAATGCTTTGTGCAATAAGCTTTGAAGAGTATAGAAAAATTTTGAGATACAGAACAACAAAAGACATGTGGGACAACCTTCAACTAACTCACGAAGGAACAAAGCAATTGATGCAAACTAAGGTAGATATGTTAACCTATGAGTATGAACTTTTCCATATGAAAGAAGACGAGAAGATAGATGAGATGTTCGAGAAATTTACAATCATTATAAACAACCTAGACATGCTCGCGAAACACTACTCAGATGAAGAACTGGTAAGAAAAGTATTAAGATCATTAACTAAACCTTGGCTTTCAAAAACTGCAGTTATCCAGGAAGGTAGAGCTATTAGCTCGCTTACATATGATGAATTACGAGGAAATCTCATTACATATGAAACCACATATTTAAGAAAAGAAGTAGGAGACAAAAAGAGCAAAGGGCTGGCACTGAAGTCAAAAGTGACAAAAGAAGAAGGATCAGAATCAAAAAATTCATATTTAGATGACCTTGGTCTTATTGCAAAAAAGATAATGAAACTATAGAAAAGAAGAAAACCCACTAGAGCCAACACTTCAAGAAGAGAAGTTGGCAAGAAGGAATCCAGCAAAAAGGACTTTATTTGCCATTACTGCAAACAGCTTGGTCACTTCAAAAGTGAGTGTCCACTTCTACTAAACAAGGAGGCTAGCAAAAGAACTAAAAAGAAAGGACTGCTCTCCACGTGGGAAGACCTCGAAAATGATACATCAAGTGATAAAGATGATGAGGACTCAGACCATATGTGTTTCATGGCAAATGAAAATAATGAGGTAGATATCTCTACACTATCTCATAATGATTTAATTGACTTTGTTGATGAATTGCTGGAAAACTCTAAAACTATATTTTCAAAATATTTTGCATTAAAAATGGAAAACAAACATCTAAAAGAAGAATTAGCTGCTCTTAAAACTAATAGCAATGAAACCTTAAAACTAAGAACTGAAAATGACATATTGCATGATAAGGTCAAAACTCTTCCAAGGATCTCACAAGCTTTGTAAATAGGAGTGAAAATTTTAACAAGCTTCTTGGTCAACAAAAATGCGCAATTGACAAAGCAGGACTAGGATTTGAACAACAAAATCAAAATAGATTTTACAAAAGTTTGTTCAATTTTGCATCATCTTCTAATACAAGTTCATATAAAACCTAGGCAATACAAATGATTTTTTTAGAAAAGATGTCCAAAAAAATGTAAATCAATCAGCATATGGAGTAATTGGTTGCTATAAGTGTAACTCAAATGATCATGGATCTAGAGATTGTTTTGTGTTTTGGGATTGGAGAAATGGTAAGTGCACACCTATCTTATATCAATATAATGCAAAAAGTGAAAAGAGAAATGCTAACTTTAAAGGATCCAGACAAATTTGGATACCTAAGACTACTGCATTTACAGATTTGTTTGGAAGCCAAAAGGAAACGTGAAGTATGGTACCTTGATAGTGGATGCTCAAGGCACATGACTAGAAAACAATCAATGTTCCAGTAGCTGAAAAAATATAATGGAGGACAAGTAACTTTTGGAGACAATGCAAAAGGACCTATTGTTGGAAAAGGTAAAATAGGTAAATATTCTACCACTACCATTGATGACGTATGCCTTGTTATTGGACTGAAACACAACTTAATTGGTATAAGTCAATTGTGTGACAAAGGAAATAAAGTTATTTTTGATAGCTCTAAATGTATTATCCATAAGCTAACTAACAAAGAAATACCCTTTACTGCTCAAAGACATGGAAATGTCTATGATGTAACCTTATAGGACCTAAAAGATCAAGATGTCAAATGTTTTTCCTCAATTCAAAATGATAAATGGCTTTGGCATAGAAGGTTGGGTCATGCTAGTATGCACCAAATTTCTAAGCTTATGAAAGGGACTTGGTGAAAGGCATTTCAAAAATTTAAGTTTGATAAAGACTTAGTTTGCAATGCATGCCAAAAGGGCAAGCAAGCTAAGACATCTTTTAAGCCCAAGAATGCTGTCTACTACAAGACCTCTTGAATTACTTCACCTTGATCTTTTTGGACCTAGTAAAACATAGAGCCTTGGTGGCAAAAAGTATTGCTTTGTCATAGTTGATAATTTTTCAAGGTTTGGATGGGTTCTATTTTTAGTTCATAAAAATGAAGCTTTTAGTCTCTTTAAAATTTTTTGCAAAAGGACACAAAATGAAAAAAGAACTTCTATTGTTTCCATTAGAAGTGACCATGGAATCGAATTTGAAAACCATCTATTTGAGTCCTTGTGTGATGAAAATGGAATTGCTCATGACTTTTCTTGCCCAAGGACTCCTCAATAAAATGGAGTTGTTGAAAGGAGAAACTGATCTTTACAAGAGATGGCTAGAGCAATGATTTGCAAAAATGATTTACTAAAATATTTTTGGGCTGAAGCAGTAAATATAGTTGGCTATGTGTTAAATAGAACCTTGAGCAGGCCCTTAATTAAAAAAACCCCTTATGAGCTTTGGAATGGGATCAAACCAACCTTGCATTATCTTCATATATTTGGATGTAATTGTTTCATTCTCAATAACAGAGACAATCTAGGTAAATTTGATGCCAAAACTAATGATGGAGTGTTTCTTGGATATTCATTGTCAGACTTGAAAATCTCATAGAAACTCAGAAAATATCTCCTAAAATTGCAGCAAAAATAGCCTTTGCAGAAAGAAATCTTGGAGAATTACACTAGCCTGAACTTGCAGAAGCATCCATGAACATCCAACTTAAAAAGCCAAAAGAATGGAAACATTGTAGCACCTATCCTCGGGAGTTCATTATTGGAGGACCTTCACAAAGAATAAAAACTGGGTCATCATTCAAGCATAGCAACGTAGCTCTTTTATCCAACATTGAACCTAAATCAATCAATGAGGCTTTGGAAGATGAAGCATGGGTAAAAGCAATGAAAGAGGAATTGCTGCAATTTGACAAAAATTAGGTTTGGACTCTTGTTCCTAAACCTGCAAATTGTTTCGTAATTGGAACAAGATGGGTGTTTAGGAATAAATTGGATGAAAGTGGTAAGATCATAAGAAATAAAGCAAGGCTAGCAGCTCAAGGATACAACTAGCAAGAAGGTATAGATTTTGATGAGACATATGCTCCTATAGCTAGAATGGAAGTCATTCGGATGCTTCTAGCATATGCAGCTCACAAAAATTTTAAGCTATTTCAAATGGACGTAAAAAGTGCCTTTTTAAATGGATTTATTAGTGAAGAAGTCTATGTAAAACAACCTCCGGGATTTGAAAATCAAAAGTTTCCAGATTATGTACTCAAACTTTCAAAAGCACTCTATGGTCTTAAGCAAGCACTAAGAGGGTGGTATGGTATGAAAGATTTCATGATACATGATACCCACACTTAGACAAATTTTCTTTCATGTTTATTTAATTTTCATAAACCAAATTCAAGCAAATTTCTTTGTTTTTGACCACAGTATTCCCATAAATATTGATGTGAGATCAACCCTTTAGACACTTCTTTATTAAGATATCATCCTAACAATTTGCCTTCAAAGAGATTTCATTTAAGTGATATTGCTATAAAAAATGTTTGTAACTTTTCATCTAAACAACTCACTCACACACACACACACACACACTTTAAATATGATACCAAAATAGAAAATAATTTTTAAAAACCTGAAGTAGTTTTGGAATAATTTTATTCAAAGGAGTCAATAATCAAAATTTCAAAAGAGATAATTGAAAGCTTACAACAAAAAATCAAACTATCCATATTTCTCTTGCTTACCTTATTTTTTTCTAACATTTGAACTATATCTTCAAGAAGCCATAATCGATTGCGCTTCCCAAGGTTTTTTTTGGTGATTCTTAGCGTACAATTTCTCTGTCCATATCTTGAATTAGGTCATGTAATGTCACCCATTCCCAATATGCATTAATTATAAGAGATTTTTCAACCAACACTTCAAGATTGTAGTCCAAGAAGACAACACTATAATGAGCACAAAGTATTTTCTTGACATGTGTCGATGCATATCCTTTTAAACAGCAAGCAATATCAAGGAAAATTTCCTTCTCAGGTTCCTCTAATGCATCTAAGCTTACCTTAAGTATGATTAGGATCTTCTTATTAGGAATGCTTTTATATTGATATAATACAGATTTCCATTGTTCTATATTTTTTTCGATAAGGTTAGATCCTATTATTTCTAAAGCCAATGGAAGGCCAGAAGCGTAAGTTACTGATTCTTTTAAGACGTCCATGAAACTTGAATCAATCTGGCTAGTTTTTAAAGCTTTCAAACTATGCAATTTAATGGCATCTTTCTTATTTAATGTCTTTAGCTCGTATGGTATTTTATCCCTATACCTTGATAGCAACTTTTTGTCTAGAGTAGTGATGATTACTCTGCTACCATGACCAAACCAATTAGATTCTCCAGCAAGAGCCTTTAGTTGCTCTTCGTGATCAACATCATCCAAAACTAAAAGAATCTTCTTTCCCTTAAGCTTTGGCTTTAATATTGAAATTCCATGATAAACACAGGTGACCTCTCCCTTTTCTCCAAATAGTTCAGAAAGAACAATCTTCAGTAGATGTGGTAATCCATGTCTTTCTGAATTTTCTCTAATATCTCCCATGAAGCACAATTAAAAAGACAAATGTTCAAAACTATCAGCAATCACGTTATCAGTTGTCACAGCAAGTGTTGTTTTGCCTACTCTGCCAATTCCATGAATCTTTAACATGCGAATATCATCAGACCCAAGATCCAGAAGCTTAGTTACTTCTTGCACATGAGAAACTAGTCCAACTGGGTGATCAACAGTAGGTAAAAGACAATGTCTAATCTCTCTTGACACCTGTTCAACAATGTTGGCAATAAATTGGTATTCATAATCATTCCTATCCAATAAGATGAGTTAGCGTTAGCGGTGACACATCGATCAGGTCCATCTCTCTAACACTTGATAATTATTTTATCATTCTATTTTATTACAACTCAAATCGCGATAATTGATTAGAGACAAATTAATAGCTCTGAAACATAAGTATTCTAAAAGAGCTGCCATATCTATTGATACTTGTTGAGTACTGTAAATACTTATCAATCAATCATTACAACAGGTAAATGTTACTTAAATATAAATTAGTCATTGTAAAATATTAAATTTACAATTAATGAATTAAACTATTATTCTATTCTTTCAAATACTATGTTAGAAATTTTTGTTAAAAAATAATTCATCTTATAATACAACTGTATTATTAATTATGATTTTATATTTTTATATAATATATCCTCTCTATTCTAATTTTTAGAAAATTTTCCTACTCGCATTCATATCTGTACTCGTACCCGTACCTATGTAATATAAATTAACACTCCAGCCTGAAGCGTACGTACCCGCGTTTGAAACGATAACCGGTCAAGTCAGCTACTGGCTTCAAAGCCGTCTTCCATCTCTCCAGCCTCTCCATATTCTCATCCAGCTTGTCCCTTTTGGCCTTCAAAGCATCTCCATAGGTCGTTGCAAGATGACGCACGCCAGTTGGAGCCACTTCATAGAAGACGGGGATAACCGGTCGACCCTGTCCGTGAACGCACTCCATGATCTTGACTAGTTCATCCAAGCAGAACGAAGAGAAAGCATAGTCCTCAGAGAGCACGACGATGGCAGTCCTTCACCTCTCAATTGCGCTGAGAAGTGTTGGTGCGATTTCTTTCCCTCTTCGAAGTTCCGCTTCGCCAAGGAAGGCGTTGATTCCCCTGTTTTTGAGGGCAGAGTAGAGATTCCCAGTAAAGACATAGCGGGTATCCTCACCTCTGAAGCTCAGAAACACATCATAGGTAAAGGTAGAAGAAGAGGATGATGATGCTCCACCTGCCATGATAGTTGGCAACCCTCGATCACACTAATTACTTACTAGCTCAAGTTCAATGTGAATGGACTGTGCAATGTGGACTTTTCCTTCTTCACGTCAAACAAACCTGGATTTCATACCATCCGTGTGGGGCAGAACTGCCACAACTTCCTCCACCCTCGCGTCCTTCCATAAATCAGAAAATCACCACGCAACTTCTTGCCAATTCTTGAAAATATCATCAATTAAAAATGGTGAAAGGTAAAACAAGGGACCGATTGATTTTAGTTTTCGATATCAGTTTGTTATTTTTTCAATTTTTCAGATTTTGTTAAATAAATATTAAAAACTGAAAAATATGAAATTCAATTTTTAATTTTTATTTTTATTTTTTTTTATAAAATTCTGAAAAGTAAAAATGAAAATATGTCCTCAAGTGTTTGATGTTTCAAAAAAAGGATAATTCATATATACACACACACACACATATATATATATATATATATATTCTGCTGTAGCCATCTTCTCCTAATCTAACATTGTGTTTGGAATGAATAAGAAAGAAAGAGTGCATAAAACATCACATAGCTTTAATGTAAGGAAAAATAGGGAGGAGAAAAACTAAGGACTGATTGCTTTGAATTTTCAGTCTTTTAGATTTTATAAGGGAAATATTAAAAATTCTGAAAACTATAAAATTTAATTTTCAGTTTTTATTTTCAGTTTTCAATATTTCCTTTACAAATCTAAAAAATTTAAAATTGAAAACTTAAACCACACAGACCCTAATCATTCCTTCATAAACACTTTGGGGGAGGGGGTAAAATAGTTTTATACTAATAAAAATAATTTATTTAAGGTAGGTGTGAAAATAGATCATTTTTACTCATATAGTAACACCTGATTAGATTTCAATGTAAAACTATTTCACACCGACAAAACACATAAAATTTAGACTAAAAAAAAATCCAATAATATAAATGAAAAAGATATATATTATCATTTGCCCATTTCACTTCTCTTGAATTACTTCCAAACATGATCCATGAGTTTATTCATATCAAATACACTACTCCCTTAGTCCATGGATATTAGTCACTGCTGAAAATGAAAATAATTTGATATCTTGAAAAGTTAATATATCTCATCATAAATTATATTCGGCTACATTAAATTTTCAGTGCCTTGTATTATCTGCATTTCCCATGCCAAATAATATTCATCGAGGGAGGGAATAAAACATGGCTGCTTAAAGTGGAGAAAAAAAATCTCTAGGTATATATGATAAGCACCAATCACTTTGCACCAACATTGATTACTTGAATTTTATGCCCAAAAACACATGCTTGGATTGAAAAAATAGAAAATGGCTAAGCATGGAATGACTGGGTATGCAATTAATTGCCAGATATCAAAACGGCTTTAAATCAGTAAAGTAGCAACCTGATGAAAAAGAAAAGCTAAGAAAAAGAGTTGAATTTGGGACTCGTTGCCAAACACAACAGTAGCAACAAACAATGATGAGGCAAAAATCCAAGCCGTAATTACCATGATAAACACAAACCATCGATAACATTTACAGCGCCGTAACAACCTTTTCTAGGTATAAGCCAGGCCAGAAGTCCAACAAAGCCCGTCACTCAGCAGTAAGCACCACCGATAGTCACATTGCTAGAAAGCCTAGATCCAACTGAATCCAAATCTGACACTCTCTTGATGCTGCAAATATTTATACAATCCCGAGCTTTATTAAACTAGAGTTGCAAAAAGTAAAAAAAAAAAAGAGATAACAACTTTCAAGTATATGCAGGATTCTGGGCTCACAAAGGCATCAAAAATTAAAAATTCTGCTATTCCATTAAACTGATAAGTAGCCTACCATCTATCAAGAAAAAAGACAAACATGTTCATACATATAACTATTTGAAAAAATAAATAATGTTGCATGCTTTTTACAATCTGTTCACTAAGATAAGCCATCTTTTACAATGTATAAAGCAAAATCTTACACAGGTAGTCAACTAACAATAGATGAACTAAAATAATCCATGGCTTAGTTCGTTAATTACACAACAGGACCAACATGGCAATGAGAGATGCAACTGTTGATGCTAGAAGCAGGCACATAGCAAACTATTCATGGCTCTAATAACAAATAAAAGTATACATCTTCATGTACTAAAAAAAGAAAAGTACACATCGCCATTGACATTCCATCATAGTGAGTTGCCTATGGAATTGAGTGAATGCAGGAATGTCACTATTAGGCTTATAAAAATAAAGTGGGACTCAATTGTACCTCTGCCAGTGCTAACAATTCAAGTCCAGGATGTTCCAACATAGCACTTGGCAACCAACTTTTTTCCTTTCCCTATCAACCGCACTGCCAAAGCAGACATGCTTCCCAATATATACTTGTTCTAATTCCTAATCTCTAGAGTGGCTATTGTATAAGAGGCAAATCGACATGCAATAGTCATATATTGATACATATATGCATAAGCAAGATAATAAGAAAATAAAAATTTGAACAGAAGAAAAAGAACCCACATTCTAAACAAAAAAAATTGCATCCATCAAAAGCCCACAGGTAGACAAGTGAACATTATTTACTGGAATTATCGCTAGCATGAAAACAATAGCCAAAAGTTTCTAAGAGGATAGTCTCTATGTCCCTCAAAACTAAACTAAAAAGATTTGTCCTAGTTTGGACACCAAAGTTTATATTATCAATTATCCATAACCAGCTATACTAAGAGTTTGAGCTGTTAGGTGAAGGCCAAATAACTTTTTCCTAAGCAGCTCCTGCATATTTTCATATTAATACCCTCCCCCTTACCCCACCCAAAAAGTGCAAAAAAAAATAATAATTAAAAAAAATCCCAAGGAAAGCAATATACATCTAAAATGTAAGATAATAAAATATAGATTTTTGTTCTAAAATTCTGATTCAGACATGTTGGCCTCCTCAGAAGAGACTGATTCTCTACATGGACTGAGATTTAATCAACAGTTGTCAGAAAAGACCCACCAATACATGATATCTCCACTAGGAAGCAACTTTTTGCAGATCCAGTCGGGCACCAACTTTTCAAGAAAACCGACCTGTTCTTCAACTTCTACAGAGATGACACCATTAGTTACACAGCTTATCAATAATAATCCACAAGAAAAGTCTGGTACATGGTAATAAATAGAATTGGAACCTACTATTCTCAACAAAATCCAAACTGTTCATAATTATCTTTTGCACGAGCTCCTCTTTTGTGATTGGAGTTCTTCTAACAGATTGAAATATAGAGTGAATCACATTAACCAGATCCACCAATGATGACGATTTTCATCCGATGTATTTGAACCAACTTGAATTTGGTTGGCATTCTCAAGAGAGTGACCAAAGCTCTCTTCTACCTGCATTGAAACCAAGTTATAAGAAATAAATCACTTTAAGAAAAAAAAAATACTTTTCAGATAAAGATTCGCAAGAAAAACAATTTAAAATTCATTCATGTCTGGTCAAGAGGAATCTTCCAGGAAGCAAGACCACTGAACTTGATCATATCATGGCATAACAAGCACATCAAGTACTTTGGTAAATTGATAGTGTGGTTTCTCAAATGTAACAACATGCAGAACGTTAAAAGGGATGACGTATATACAAGGATATACTACATATTACTAAAAATCACTATTCACTAACACTAGACAAAACTTAGAGGTGTCTCGTAACATTTGTCAAGAAAAATGCGGCAACCATATGTGTGTGAATCATGAAAACATAACAGATTTGATACCAGAAGTTTCATATCCCTTTGTTGTCAATCTAGAAAGAGAAGGCGGGAGCAATCACAAAATATAACCACTTCCATAGTAAACAAAAACCCGGAGTAGGTTTTACTCTATACGTTTTAACACCAGAAGTTTCAAAGCAAGCCTTGTTCCATTAGTATACCTATCTGATAGTTCTTTGGGGGTAAACTAGCCCCTATTTAATATATCAACTAAAACGATAAGACTACAAATTTGTTATAAAGAGAAAAAACATTAACATTTTCTTATATCCTGATGTTTTCATCTTCAGTCTCACTCCTTCAGTATCTTCTCACAACCATTTGTATCTCGCTTTTCTCATGTGTGCACATATGACGCATGCCCCACTAATTAGTTAGAATTTAATTTGAAATTTTTCTATTATAATAATAGAAAAATTTGCCTTATTTGTACGTTCTCTTTTTATGACATGAAAGAATGAAAACTTCAAACTGATTATTACTTATCAGTGCGATAGAAGTATGATATGGAAAATCAGCTCCAAATTAAAACCAGGTGGAGATGGCATACCTCCTGAGGCAGCAAAACAGAACCAGAAGAATTGCAATCCTTAGCACATCCACTACTAGACTCATGGATGCTATCTAATTCATGAGAACCTCTGCTAGATTCTAACTCGTCTACTCTGATGTCAAAACCATCATTCTCTTCCTTGAGTGAAAAGTCAAGCACTGTTTTTGCTGGTTTATGACTTGATATTGACCTTTGGGTACAGAAGCTTAGCATCTGAAATAGGCATGAACTTCCCAGCTTCTGACTGTGCAGGTCTCCTCTCATCAAACTATTGGGGGAGGAGAAAATTTTGATATCAGGGATTTCAAAATTAGTGCCACGATCAGAATGTGGAGGGCAGACCATATGCACCGGTGTGTTAACAACACTAGGTTGAATGTGCATAGGTGCTGATTCCTTCTGTCTGTATTCAGATTAATGACACAATCAGATAATGGTGCACATCCTTCCTGCCATCTGTTTTCACTTTCTTGGTCATCCAGGCAATCAGATGTACAGGATGACAGGGATGTTTTAGTTGATGAAAAGCACTGGAGCCTCTGTCTTGCTAGCAACAATCTTCTGAGAAAAATGTTTGTTAAAAGATGGATACAGATGAAATCTCCAAGGCAACGGTTCAATTTGATGGGTAGTTGAAAAAAGAGCTGTTGAAGAATTTACAGGCAAATCCACACTAATCAAGCTACATGCTCTTCGGCAAAAGGGCTCTGGTAGTACAGCCTCTGGAATATCAGTAGCCTTATTCACAATTTAAAAAAAAAAAAAAGATTAAATCAATTCTTTTATGTCAATCTTTCAAAATTCTCGAGCTAACTATAAAGAATAAATGCCAAGAGCTGAGCCTGACCCCAGGAAAACAGCCATAGAGAGGCAAGCCGAACCAAAGAATCCCATATAGCTACTTAAGCATTATCATCAACCCACTATTTAACATAAGAAAACATGCTACCACTCAATCTGCCTACCTGCCTGATGAAATGATAATTCACAGCATAGAGAACTTCACAGACAATCCACATGCCACCACAATACTACATTAATAATCTTTGGTTCTGCACACTATATTACCAGTATTTGGTAGTATTACATTGACTCTGGTGGCCTAGTCAGACAAATACAACCAAAGAATTACACAGAAGTCCGTAAAGAGTTGCACAGGGACTGATGGAGAGATTGAAAAATATAACTCACGGTGACAGCTAAAGATCTAGAATAATTGCATACCATTGCTAATATTGTGTAAACTACAACTCCAGGCAAAGCAAATAAAATCAACAAAGAAAACAATCCAAAATAGAAGATGTCATACCTCAGGATGCACCTTGAAGAAACCAAGAAGCCTAGAACTAAAATATCGCCAGAGAGCTAAGTCAGTAGATTCATCTTCCAAGTGTTCTTCCACAACATCAAATACCAAGGTGATCTTCATATCAGGCATCATACACAAGCTCTTCTTATCATGAACGACCACCTTATCTATACATATGCCTTCAGGAAGTATATACTTCATCTGCGCAAGATGGGCATAGGAAAATTTCCTGGAAATAAAGCACAGTATAGTCACTTCACCTCCTTTACCATCAATCAAAAGCCTCAAAGAATTGAATTTTGAAAAGACAATTAAAACCCAAAATTTGTCTATGAATCAAATAGTATTGAACACATTAACATTAACCTCTCTGAAGTATTAGTACCAGTTAATTACTGGATATAGGGGATGATTGGTGTTGAAACTGCCAAGGTGAAGGGCTGACTTTTAACTTCAAACCGTTTTGTGTGACAGTGCGAGCTGATTTTTCTGTTCTCGATACAACATTATAAAATGGAGAAACATACCAAAAAAAAAAAAAAATGCTGTTCTCTTCTGCAACGCAATGGTGGTCCAAATTGATTAAAAGGCAGTAAGTTGTTTGTCTCTATTATGAGTCCTAAAAATACCGTGTGAAAAACTTATTTCAATCTTTTTGTCTGCAGATCTGGTCAATGATTTCGGTGTCACAAAGTATTGGGTTACGTAGCCCAGCATAGTCAATGAATGTAGCTGCATCAAATATTTCTGTGTTCTCCTACATTTTATTTTTGTTGTATCAATACATTTAAAAAATTGAGAGTCGTATGTCCGATAGATAATGGAAATGAACTGGAGAATGAATAACACACCGCGGTGAAATTATTGGTAATCTACTTCTTTTTTCTCTTTTGATAGAAAAAGAAATTTATTAGAAGAGAAGAGAATATACAAAGAGGATGCGACATCCTCACATAGATACAAAAGATACTCACTTAGATACGAAAGATACGGCGAAGACCTAAAAGGATAAATAATGTAACATGGCATGTTAATCCCTTTGAATATTAGCTAGAGGAACACCACTAAACAGATCATGAGCTGAGCACTATGGTACTCGGCTTCTTTTAAAGGATAAGCTCCTTACGGCAAAAGCACTTCTTGATAATTATTGCATCTTTGGTTATCATAAATATAACCATTCCATCTTTGTTTAACAACAACACAGCCCTGTTATATTGTCAAGGCTTTCTTAGATCCACTTCAAAACTGGAGCTCCAAACTTTGACCATTCTGCTTCAATATTAGCTAGCGTTACCTTTGCCCTTTCCCGCTCAACTTTCAATCTAGGCACTCGGTTCCACAAATCATCACTTTCACCTTTCAGCAACCTTCCATTGTCAAACACTTCCCTTTTTCTCTTAGCAACTTCGTCTCTCTCTGCTGTTAAATCTGTGATCTCAGCTTTTATGGCATTGATTTGCTCTTCAAGTTCTCTCTTCTTTTCCTCCAAAGAGGCCAGCTTAGTACACAGAACCTTCTCCTTCGTCACCACTTCCCTGAAGTCGTTAACATTGACTTCAAGATCCTCCTTCATTTTCTCAGCTTTTGACAGGTCCGCACCTGCTGACTCAAGTTGAAGGGCTGCATTGTCATAGTCCAAACTCCACTGGTCAAAACTTGTTAAAAGTTGCTGTATTACTGATTTTGCTCCCAAAGAAACTCCTTCATCTGGCGGCAAACTGATGAGGTACTTCAGAACACCTTTTATCCATAGAGAACGTCCGGGGTGCAACAGAAGAGAGAATTTTTTCTGAACCAAGTCTCGCAGAATCTGCAATGCTTTCTGGGTTTGTTCACTTTGCCTAGCTCTGGTAGATACATCACTGGATTGGATGTCTTGGAGATGTGACAGAGAAGTGGCTTCCACTTCAATAGAAGCATAAAATGCCTCCATGTTACCTTGACTTGTTATGGTAGACTCCATCATATCTATGTCGTTTTTCTGCATGTGGCACTGATTGATGACCTATATTGTGTGCTGCATTTTCATTACATTGAACTGCAGCCCCTGCATTTGTTTCTCCTTGACTAATTAGTGTAATAGAAAAACAAATAAACAACGTTACAGAAGTTATTAATGTCACTCGTCACCTATGCCGTTGCGATCTCAGTTGCGGTTGTGGTTGTTGCAATTCGGATAAGGTAGTAGCTGTAGCAATGGAGCAAGATATCAGTTATGTATTATGCATCTCATCATCAAAATAAGGTCCAACCAATACCGCCATCAAAATAAGTTTGCAGCAATTACCCAAATCTAAAAAACCACATGTCAAACCGTGATTTTCATTTAGGGAGGGAGAAGGAAAACAAAACTTAAGTGGGGGGCAATTTGGTCTTCTCCCTAAGTCCCAAAAAAAAAAGAAGATAAAAGGGGGGTGGCTTTAAGCCACCGTAACCCACCCCCTAACACACATACAAACACACTCACTTTCTCTCTTCCCTCCCCTCTCTGTTCCCGTCTTCCTCTTCTTCTTCTCTTTTTATTTTTTTTTTTATTTTCTTTTCAACCCACAAACTCCATTGTGAGCTTAGTTTGTCGTTAAATCTCCATACCCATTTGCTTCCAAAGCTTGAGGTAAGTCTCCAATCTCAATCTCATCCATTTTTTTTGTTACTCTAGGATATACCTTAAGAATTAGTGAGCTCTCAAAATAGTGGATGAGTATAGGTTTGGTATTTTAAGTATAAATCTAGTGAGTTAGAAGCTCTAATATTAATGGGTTGTAGTGGATAATATTAAGACTTGATTTTTCTCTAATTCTTATGAACCCTAGGTTTCATAAATTGGGGGGTTTTGTTCAATAGGCTCTCAAATTGATAAATTATTCTGAAATAAATTATTTAAACTTGTCAAAATATTTATGTTTGCTAGATTCTGTTGACGTGGAGCAACCTACTCCCTCCGGAGCTGTCAGGGAGAGGCCCAGTTGATCCCTTTGTACTGTGAGTGGCTATTTACATAGTGGCGATGTTTTAAATTATTTTATGGGAGAAACTAATTTATTAGATTTGGTAAAAATTTCATGTTAAGCTACTTGGATTAATTGGATAGTTCGATTAGTTGATTTTCTCAAATACGGTAGTTATTAATATGACTTGATGATTGGCTGACTCGATGATTTGGTTGAAATTATTACTAGCTGTCTTTGTTAATTTTATAATACTATGATTTTGCTATATGTTGTTTCGATGCGCGTTGAAAAAGTTATGATATTTGGCACTTGTAAAGTCAATATGAAGATTGAGTTTTAGATTTATAAATTGTGTTTGATAAAAATTTATTTAAGAAAACCATGATGGGTTCTAAGATGAAACTTTCGCTTGCCATAGCGAAGAGAAGTAATGGCAATACCGCTAGCCATAGCGAAGAGATATAATGGCATTACCGCTCGCCATAGCGAAGAGATATAATGGCAATACCGCTCGCCATAACAAAGAGATATAATGGCATTACCGCTTGCCGTAGCGAAGAGATGTAATGGCCTATGTGCACATAGTTTCTCTTAGTGAGATATAAAAATTTGAAAGAATATTATTTGAGAATTAATAAACCTTGTGATTTACGGGTTGAGATTACTCTCCAAGTAAGACTTATGCTTTTTATGTAACCCTCATGAGTGTTTGAGTATTTGATGATGAAGTAAATTTTATGTGAGAATAAGGAACTAGAGAAAAGTGAGAAAATGTGTTTAGTAATTTATTTTTGAGACTTTGCTGAGAAATAAAATTTCGAAGAGTATTTATTTTCAAACTATGGAAGAAATATAAAAGTATGGCCTATTATATTGTTATTATTGGCTTTTGGAAATGTGTATAATTTATAGCCTATCTTGTTTCCTATTACATGCTCGTGCGTTGATCGGTTTCTCCTTCTCGTCCACTTTGTTTATAGTCCTCACTGGGTCTGTTTGACTCACCCCTCCCTTTTTCCTCCAGATTTTCAGGTAGCTGAGTAGCAGGCCCCTGGGATTGCTGTTTGCCCAGAATATTCTTTTTGGTAGGCCTCTGTTGTCAACTGAGGCTGTTTTTGTTATTGACTCCAATATTTTGCAGCTATAGGACATAGGTCATGTATTTTGATTATGTGTGAGCAAGAGTTTAAGCCTAATTATTTTGTATATCTGGAATTACTGGAATATTCTGGTTGTTGATTCTGGATTATGGAATTGTATTATATAGCAGGCAAGTTTTATATATGGATTGTCCAGTTTTTTAGGGGAGGTGCTGCCGAATTTTCGGTAGCCAAAGTATTTGAGTTTGAAACATATCTTAGTGAGATCACATTTTTTTTAGGCTTGCCGGGCTAGGTGAGTTCATCTGGCCTGTGCGCCGGTCACGGCCTAAGATTGGGTCGTGACAAAGTTGGTATCAGAGCCCAGGTTGGTAGGTCCTGTCGTCCTAATGGCTGCAAATATTTAGGCAATTATGGAATCTTGCTTGTAATTTGTGTACCCGGGCACAACGTACAAGTAGGAGGCTATAGTTGTCCATTGTTAAATTGGAGTCCCTTGTTCGGGTTGTCATATCCTATTTGATGTTGTCTTTGCAATTCTCATACGGTGATTACATCTATGTTTTTCTGATCTTTATTTATGTCCTAGGTGACGATGCCACCTAAGAAAAAATCTACTAGGAGGCCAACTACTAATGAGGCTTCTACTCGACCTCGTGCAGCTGCCATGAGAGGTGGTGGGCATGTTGGTCGTCGTGTTAGGCATACACGGGGTGGTGCAATGCCCCAATTCCAGATTCCTAGAGCTACACGTGGGGATCCTGCTCTAGCTAGACTAGCTGCGGGCATGGATAATGTTCAACAGTCAATTCAACAATTGGTGAATGCCCTTGGAGAAAATCGACAGCCTCGTGTAGATCATAATCAAGAGGGTTCGGAGTCTAGTCAAGAGGTGGCAAATGTTGAGCAGCAACTAGTACACCGTCAGGGGCCACTGGTTTCTTTATCTTCATTTACAAGGCATAACCCTCCAGTATTCAGTGGTTCCGACTCTAGTGAGGACCCCGAGAGGTTCTTAGATGATGTGGCTTGGATATGTAGAGCTTTGGGTTGTTCTCCTACTCAGATGGTTGAGTTGGCAGCCTTCCAACTACGAGATATGGCAAGAGGTTGGTATGAGACTATGCTTCATGCGAGGCCTGGAGGATCACCGCCTTTGGTTTGGAATGAGTTTACTCAATCATTCTTAACTCATTTCCTACCAAAGAGCATTCGGGTTAGCAGAAGACAGCAGTTTGAGTCTCTGGTGCAGACAGATCAAATGACTGTGATGGAATATAGCACCCAATTTGAGAAGTTAGCTAGATATGCATCACACATGGTTGCTACAGAGGAGTTGCGAGTTGATCGCTTTATTGATGGTTTAAGGCCCTATATATATAGGGTACTAGCAGGTTCTGAGATGACATATGAGCAAGCCTTGGATAGAGCTTTGGCCATTGAGCAGGGAGGCAAGGATAAAAGTGGAGCATCACGCGATTCACGCAAGAGGTCACGATCAGAAGGCGCTGTTAGGGGATATCAAGGCCGCAATAGTGGGGCTTTTAGAGATGATATCAGTCAGGGCCGTCAAGGCCAACAGAGAACTCCTCAGTCACAGACCTTTCGTGGTAGTTATACTGCCAGTAGTGCTCCTAATCGGGGCTTTCCATCGCATCAGAGACATTTTGATCGAGTTCTTCCTACTTGTGCTACATGTGGGAAGGCGCATTTCAGACCATGCAGACAGGGCTTTACAGGTTGTTATCAGCGTGGACAGATGGGGCACTTTGCTAGGAGTTGTCCTATGATGCACTCTCAGCCTTCTACTAGTGGAGCTACAACATCTACGGTTCCGGGCCGACAGGGAAATGGTTCGAATGGACGAGGATCTGGCAGTACACAGTGGAGTGGTAGAGGATCAGGTGCTAGAGGTCAAGGGCAAGCAGGTGGAGGACAAGCTCGTGTTTTTGCTATGACCAGACAGGATGCTCAGGCATCTAATCTTTGTTATGCAGTATACTCTCAGTATGTTCTCACGATGCACATGTTTTGATTGATTCAGGAGCTACCCATTCTTTTGTATCACTTTCCTTTGCATCTTGTTTTGGAAGGGATCCTACACCCCTTGAGGAACCTTTGATAGTAGTTACGCCAAAAGGCACCTTGTTAGCCACTTTGGTGTTCAGAGGATGTGAAGTTTCGGCGAGTGGCAAACTTTTGGTAGTTGACCTGAAAGTTCTTAACATGGTAGATTTTGATGTAATATTTGGCATGGATTGGTTAGCTTCTTGTCATGCTAACGTAGACTGCTATAATAAAGTGGTAAATTTTAGCATTCCAGGTGAACCACCATTCACTTTTCAAGGTGATCGGGATTGGTCACCAAGTAACTTAATTACTTTCCTGGTGGCTCAAAAATTGTTGAAAAATGGTTGTTATGGGTACCTAGCGATGGTGAGAGATACTAGTTTATCACACGGGAGATTGGAACATATCCCTGTAGTATGTGAGTATCTCGATGTTTTCCCAGAAGAGTTACCAGGGTTACCACCTGACAGGGAGATAGAGTTTTGTATAGATTTGCTTCCAGACACCCAGCCAATATCTATACCTCCATACAGAATGGCTCCAGCCGAGCTTAAAGAATTGAAGGAACAGTTGAAGGAGTTGCTTGATAAGGGTTTCATTTGCCCAAGTTGTTCTCCTTGGGGTACGCCGGTGTTGTTTATTAAGAAAAAGGATGGTTCACTCCGTTTGTGCATTGATTATCGGCAGTTGAACAAAATAACAATGAAAAATAAGTATCCCCTTCCTCGTATTGATGATTTATTTGATCAGCTTCAAGGATCTGAATGTTTCTCCAAGATTGATTTGCGATCTGGATATCACCAACTGAAGATAAGGGGTGAAGACATTCCGAAGACGGCTTTTCGTACTCGTTATGGTCATTATGAATTCTTGGTTATGTCTTTTGGGCTTACCAATGCACCGGCAGCCTTTATGGATTTGATGAACCGAGTCTTCAAGCCATTCTTGGATCACTTTGTTATAGTCTTCATTGATGACATCTTAGTGTATTCCAAGAGTAAGGAAGAGCATGAACAACACTTGAGGTTGGCTTTGCAAACCTTAAGAGAACATAAGTTGCATGCCAAGTTCTCTAAATGTGAATTTTGGTTAGACAGCGTGACTTTCTTAGGTCATGTTGTGTCTAAAGAGGGGATAAGTGTTGATTCTAAGAAAGTGGAAGCAGTGCAGAATTGGCCAAGACCTACTTCTGTGACAGAAATTCGCAGTTTCCTTGGACTTGCAGGATATTATCGCCGTTTTGTTAAGGATTTCTCTAAGCTAGCAGCACCTTTGACAAAGCTGACACAGAAGCAAGTTAAATTCCAATGGAGTGATGCATGTGAGCAAAGTTTTCAATAGTTGAAAGGTTGTCTGACATCCGCTCCGGTGTTAGCGTTGCCTACTTCCGGTGGTGGTTATGCAGTTTACTGTGACGCTTCTAGAGTTGGCCTTGGTTGTGTATTGATGCAACAGGGGAGAGTGATTGCCTATGCTTCTAGACAGCTTAAGAAGCATGAGCAAAACTATCCCACACATGATTTAGAGATGGCAGTAGTGATATTTGCTCTCAAGATTTGGAGGCATTATTTATATGGCGAGACATGCGAGATTTACACTGATCATAAAAGTCTTAAGTATATTTTTCAGCAGAGGGACTTGAATTTAAGGCAAAGAAGGTGGATGGAGCTCTTAAAAGACTATGATTGCACGATTATGTACCATCCAGGAAAGGCAAATGTGGTGGCTGATGCCTTGAGTAGAAAGTCTATGGGAAGTCTTGCACACATAGCAGAGGTTAGAAGACTAATGGTGAGAGAGTTCCAAGAACTTGTTAATAGAGGGGTGCGATTTGAAGTCGCTAGTGCGCAATCCTTATTAGCTTATGTTCAAGTTCATTCTACCTTGTTAGAAGACATTAAGGGTAATCAAGGAGAAGATCCCTTTTTGAAGAAGGTTATGGAAGAGGTCCAAGTGGGCAAAGCTTCAAAGTTTGTTGTTGATTCTGATGGCATTTTGCGACTTGGAAAATGCTTATGTGTTCCTAATGTGTCTAATTTGAAAAAGAAGATATTAGAGGAAGCACATCATTCTTCTTATACTATTCATCCAGGTTCTACAAAGATGTATCAAGACTTGAAAGAGTTCTATTGGTGGGAATGAATGAAAAAGGAAGTAGCTGAGTTTGTTTCTAAATGTTTAGTATGTCAGCAAGTGAAAGCTGAACATCAAAAGCCTGCGGGATTGCTCCAACAAATTGAAATACCCGAGTGAAAGTGGGAGAGAATCACAATGGATTTTGTTACAGGATTGCCTAAAACCGTGAGGGGTTATGATTCAGCCTGGGTCATTGTAGACAGATTGACAAAGTCTGCACACTTTTTACCTGTAAAGACTACCTACACAGCATCTCAATATGCTAAGCTTTATTTGGAGAAGATTGTATCTCTACATGGAGTGCCAATATCTATTATATCTGATCGAGGGTCGCAATTCACTACTCACTTTTGGAAATCTTTTCAGATAGCGTTGGGAACTAGATTGGAGTTGAGCACCGCTTTTCACCCTCAGACTGACGGTCAATCTGAGAGGACAATACAAATCTTAGAAGATATGCTCCGTGCTTGTGTCTTAGATTTCAAAGGTAGTTGGGACCAATATCTCCCATTGATGGAGTTTGCTTACAATAATAGTTATCAATCTAGTATCCAGATGGCTCCATTTGAAGCTTTATATGGAAAACGCTGCAGGTCACCTCTTGGTTGGTTTGAGATGGAGAGTCCAAGTTGGTTGGCCTAGATTTGATTCAGGAAGCTATTGAGAAAGTTCAATTAATTCGAGAACGCTTAGTGACGGCTCAAAGCAGGCAAAAATCCTATGCAGATCGGAGACGTCGACCTTTAGAGTTTGGTATAGGGGAACACGTGTTCTTACGAGTTTCTCCTATGAAAGGCTTATTACGATTTGGCAGGAGAGGGAAGTTAAGCCCAAGGTTCATTGGACCTTTTGAGATATTGGATAAGGTGGGGCAAGTAGCTTATCGCCTAGCTCTTCCACCAGACCTTTCAGGAGTTCATCCAGTTTTTCATGTTTCAAGGCTTAGGAAATATGTCCATGACCCTTCTCACATCATACAACATCAATCAGTTGAGCTTGATGAGAACCTAAGCTATAGTGAGCAACCGGTAGCAATAATAGACAACCGAGTGAAGCGCCTACGATCTAAAGATGTTGCATCTGTAAAGGTTCTTTGGCGAGGACAATCTGGTGAAGAAACCACGTGGGAACCTGAAGCCGTTATGCGAGAAAAATATCCACATCTTTTTCAAGCACAAGGTTAGTAATTCAACTGAAATTCGAGGACGAATTTCTCTTACGAGGGGAGGTATTGTCAAACCGTGATTTTCATTTAGGGAGGGAGAAGGAAAACAAAACTTAAGTGGGGGGCAATTTGGTCTTCTCCCTAAGTCCCAAAAAAAAAAGAAGATAAAAAGGGGGGTGGCTTTAAGCCACCGTAACCCACCCTCTAACACACATACACACACACACACACACACTCACTTTCTCTCTTCCCTCCCCTCTCTGTTCCCATCTTCCTCTTCTTCTTCTCTTTTTATTTTTTTTTATTTTCTTTTCAACCCACAAACTCCATTGTGAGCTTAGTTTGTCATTAAATCTCCATACCCATTTGCTTCCAAAGCTTGAGGTAAGTCTCCAATCTCAATCTCATCCATTTTTTTTGTTACTCTAGGATATACCTTAAGAACTAGTGAGCTCTCAAAATAGTGGATGGGTATAGGTTTGGTATTTTAAGTATAAATCTAGTGAGTTAGAAGCTCTAATATTAATGGGTTGTAGTGGATAGTATTAAGACTTGATTTTTCTCTAATTCTTATGAACCCTAGGTTTCATAAATTGGGGGTTTTGTTCAATAGGCTCTCAAATTGATAAATTATTCTGAAATAAATTATTTAAACTTGTCAAAATATTTATGTTTGCTAGATTCTGTTGACGTGGAGCGACCTACTCCCTCCGGAGCTGTCAGGGAGAGGCCCGGTTGATCCCTTTGTACTGTGAGTGGCTATTTACGTAGTGGCGATGTTTTAAATTATTTTATGGGAGAAACTAATTTATTAGATTTGGTAAAAATTTCATGTTAAGCTACTTGGATTAATTGGATAGTTCGATTAGTTGATTTTCTCAAATACGGTAGTTATTAATATGACTTGATGATTGGCTGACTCGATGATTTGGTTGAAATTATTACTAGCTCTCTTTGTTGATTTTATAATACTATGATTTTGCTATATGTTGTTTCGATGCGCGTTGAAAAAGTTATGATATTTGGCACTTGTAAAGTCAATATGAAGATTGAGTTTTAGATTTATAAATTGTGTTTGATAAAAATTTATTTAAGAAAACCATGATGGGTTCTAAGATGAAATTTCCGCTTGCCATAGCGAAGAGAAGTAATGGCAATACCGCTAGCCATAGCGAAGAGATATAATGGCATTACCGCTCGCCATAGCGAAGAGATATAATGGCATTACCGCTTGCCGTAGCGAAGAGATGTAACGGCCTATGTGCACATAGTTTCTCTTAGTGAGATATAAAAATTTGAAAGAATATTATTTGAGAATTAATAAACCTTGTGATTTACGGGTTGAGATTACTCCCCAAGTAAGATTTATGCTTTTTATGTAACCCTCATGAGTATTTGAGTATTTGATGATGAAGTAAATTTTATGTGAGAATAAGGAACTAGAGAAAAGTGAGAAAATGTGTTTAGTAATTTATTTTTGAGACTTTGCTGAGAAATAAAATTTCGAAGAGTATTTATTTTCAAACTATGGAAGAAATATAAAAGTATGGCCTATTATATTGTTATTATTGGCTTTTGGAAATGTGTATAATTTATAGCCTATCTTGTTTCCTATTACATGCTCGTGCGTTGATCGGTTTCTCCTTCTCGTCCACTTTGTTTATAGTCCTCACTGGGTCTGTTTGACTCACCCCTCCCTTTTTCCTCCAGATTTTCAGGTAGCGGAGTAGCAGGCCCCTTGGATTGCTGTTTGCCCAGAATATTCTTTTTGGTAGGCCTCTGTTGTCAACTGAGGCTGTTTTTGTTATTGACTCCAATATTTTGCAGCTATAGGACATAGGTCATGTATTTTGATTGTGTGAGCAAGAGTTTAAGCCTAATTATTTTGTATATCTGGAATTACTGGAATATTTTGGTTGTTGATTCTAGATTATGGAATTGTGTTATATAGCAGGCAAGTTTTATATATGGATTGTCCAGTTTTTTAGGGGAGGTGCTGCCGAATTTTCAGTAGCCAAAGTATTTGAGTTTGAAATATATCTTAGTGAGATCACATTTTTTTTAGGCTTGCCGGGCTAGGTGAGTTCATCTGGCCTGTGCGTCGGTCACGGCCTAAGATTGGGTCGTGACACCACAGAAACGGTTCAACAAGACATCAAGCTCAAATACCCAAATACAAAATCACTGGAAGAAGATGATACCATCCCCGCAATACAAATTCCCTTTAACCAGAAAAAGCTAGTCCCCCATCAATATTGAAGATGCGTGTTAAGCAAGGGGAAAAAAATAGTCATAAAGCAAATAATAGGAACAGAGAGCCACCTTCTGGAGAGGAGCGCCGCCGAGAATGCTAGAGCCTACACGGAAGGGCCGAGCTAGCAAGTAAGAGGATATGATTGATGAATTTAACTCCGAAAAGAGGGTTGTTGCTGCTTTGGGAAGAATACGAAACCGATAAAAGACATGGGAACACAACGTACAACCATTGATCATGGCTTTTTAAATAAATAAAATGTCAATAAACAGAGACATAAAAATTATGTAACCAAAAAAATAAAAAAAAAAATTTCAACCATGCGAACTTGTTTTGTGCGAGTACCGTACGAAGGTAAATGGAAAACATTGATTGGAAAAGAAGGAAGAGAAATGTGGCATGGTAAAAATGGTTCCAGTACTCCACAACTGTTCATATAGTTAGTACGAATTTTGTTTCGAGCCATGAATGATTTTCCTTGCGAAAAAATGTTTTCCATGCCATGCACCGTCATCCATGCAACATGACTCATCGTTTTCTGCGTTAAATTAAAGAGATTAACTACTCCCTCAGTCAAAATTGTAGCCATAACGTCTTATGGTGCATTTGATTTGCAATTTTTTGGCTCAAAATTATTTTTTTATTAACAAAATTACTTTTTATATATTTAAATAATTTTTAAAATAATTAACATATAAAAAAGAATTCAGTTTTTAGTTTTTCTATAAACTGAGAAGAGTAACTTTTCAAAAAAAATTAATTTTTAATTTATTCAATTAAATATAAAATTTAAATTTTATAAAGTTGAAACTGTAGGAACTATTGGATTTATGCGGAAGCGATTTAAGGACCTAGTATATTGGTATGCTTACCGAATCATCATTGTTTCATAAACACAGAAGAAATATTACCTCTCAGAGTGTTTTCCTTGTAGTCGGTTGATGGCAGACCTTCCAGACTATCTCTCAAGGAGGAAGGAGATAGTGTGTGGGCACTTTCTCTCTATCAGGAGATGACCTTTCCTCTACGACTGTGACTACTCTCCTCTTTTTCAGGGAGGGTTAAGTGTAGTATATATATGGGTTCCAAGAAACCTAACCCTTAGATGAAATGGGCTCTAGGTTTCTTGGGCTCTTCTTACACACTAGCCCCTATTGGGCTTTAGTGAAAGAGCAAAAACCCAACAATCTCCCACTTGCTCTTGAGTACAAACTTGAGCCTAAAGCCCAAGACCATGTAACTCACTAGTCGTCATCAACTGAAATTTCCCCATCCCTTATCTTGAGCTAGCCTGGGGATCTACCAGCTGTTGCTAATCAAGGCTCTCGATAATCAACAAACGATTATCTAATTCGGTGCTACTCCACTAAAAGCCCGAACTTGAACTCCAAGATTAATAACATATATAACATGTATATATATCACCCCTTTGTAGAGCGTCTATAATTGATTGACTAGTTTTCTGTAATTCAATCAATTATTTATTCCCTTGACTAGATAGTTTCTCTAATGGATTACATGCACTGGCCAGTGTCTTCAATATCCAAGTGCCGAAACATATCAAGGGGACATTTCCTACAAATTTCATATTGTTTATCTCATAAATACTGATAATCAAACAATCTCACTCCCAAAATACCGAGTTATTGGCTGTCAATGGATCGCACCTCACCCGTTGGTAAATCAAAGAATGAAAACTATTTGATTACCTATTTATAATAAACTCAGAATTAAGAGCAATCTTATAACTACAGTTATCTGGAGATTTGATACCTTATGACAGAAAAACACCCTTAATCAAATCTCTCCTTGATCCTTTCAATGTGAATGTTAATTCACACCAATATTTTACAATGATTCAGACAAAACCATTTCATAAAATATTGTAGCCTAAATAAAGTGCCCAACTTTATTTACTTGACTATGAATCTGTTCATCAATTATGAGAACCTATGATCATGTCTTCCATGAACGTATCCATATGATCATATACTTCACAATTTATCCGGACTTTAGTGTTTGTAAATAGTGTGTGGAATAAAAGAATAATACCTCATTTATAACATTCAGAAAAAAAAAATATAATGTCATAATGTCTTGCTCAAAAGGCACAAAACAACAAAGTGAAATAACAACTTCCTAAAGCTATAGCAAATCTGGACTCCTCCTAAGACCCATAGATGTAACATGCCTCTCGAACACACGTTCAGGCAAACTCTTAGTAAAAGGGTCAGCAAGGTTCTCGTTCGATGCTATCTTGACTACCACTGTATCTTCTCTTTGAATTATATCTCGGATCAAGTGGTACTTCCTCTCTATGTGCTTTTGTCTTTTGTGACACCTTGGTTCCTTGGACTGTGCTACTGCCCCACTGTTGTCACAAAGAAAGTGTGATGGGACGACTAACACCTGGTATCACCTGAAGATCCATTAAGAACTTCTTTAACCATGCGGCTTCCTTTGCAGCCTCAGAAGCAGCTACATACTCCGCCTCTGTGGTAGAGTCAGCCATACATGATTGTTTGACACTCCTCCAACAAATAGCCCCGCTATTAAGAGTGAACACATACCCAGAGGTGGATTTTCTTGAGTCAATGTCTCCTTGGAAATGCAGTGCAGATAACCAATGGTTTCAAGACTCCACTAGAATAGACCAACATATAATCTCTCGTTCTCCTAAGGTACTTGAGTATATGTTTAAGCGTTATCCGGTGTTCCTCTCCCGGGATTAGATTGGTATCGACTTACTACTCCCTTTGCATAACAGATATCCAGTGCGGTGCACAAAGATAGCATACATAAGGCTACCTACTGCTGAAGCATAAGGTATCCTACTCATGCGTTCTCTCTGCTCAGGAGTTTTAGGAGAATGCTCCTTAGAGAGATGAATCCCATGCCTAAAGGGTATAATTCCCTTCTTGGAATTCTCCATGCTGAACCTGGCAAGTATTTTGTCGATGTAATTAGCCTGAGATAATGCCAATACCCTATTCTTCGGTCTACAAGAGTTTAATACCAAGAATATAATTGGCTTCCCCCAGGTCCTTTATATCAAAATGCTTGCTTAGCCAGGTCTTTATGCCTAACAATACCTCTGTATCATTTCCGATAAGGAGTATATCATCCACATAAAGTACAAGAAAAGATACTGCATTACCTTGGATCCTTTTATACACACACGGTTCATCAGGACTTTTCTCAAAACCATAAGACTTAATGGCTTGATCAAACCTGATGTTCCATGATCTGGACGCTTGCTTAAGTCCATAAATGGATCTTTGCAACTTGCATACCATGTTTTCTTGCCCTTTGACTATGAACCCTTTTGGTTGCTGCATGTAGATATCCTCTTCCAAATTTCCATTTAGAAAAGCAGTTTTGACATCCATTTGCCAAATCTCATAATCAAGATTTCTTTGCTTGACTAAGAGAATCCGGATGGACTTGAGCATGGCAACCGGCGAAAAGGTTTCTTCATAATCCACACCTTCTATTTGTGTGTATCCTTTCGCCACCAATCTAGCTTTGAAGGTTTCAACCTTCCCGTCCAATCCTCTCTTTCTCTTGTAGATCCATTTACACCCAATGGGTCTTACCCCTTTTGGTGCATCTACAAGAGACCAAACTGAGTTGGAATATAAAGAATCCATTTCACGATTCATAGCCTCAAGCCATTCCTGAGCATCAACATCTCCTAGTGCCTCTTCATAACTCGTGGGATCATCATCTTCTTCAATGATGACATCCTGAGACGATTCGCCCAACAAGAGAAATCTTGCAGGTTTACGAATCAATCTCCCACTATGAGTTTGCCGCACTTGTTGTTGTGCATCTGAGGGGATCAATTCTAGATGAGGACCCTCATTAAGTGGATTAACCCATTCATGATTTTGTTGTTCTTCCTCAAGCGGTAACTGCACCTCTACAGGTTCCACTTGTTGATCATCATGCTGAACTTCTGGTTCTATTTCTGGTTCCTGTGTGTGTTCAACATCAGGTATATTTTCCCCTCTTTGAACAACCATAGGAACAAAAGCTGGAACCGCCTGAGGTTGAGGTAAAACTTGATCTGAGACTAGCTCATCAAGAATAACCTTACTCCTTGGCTTATAATTTGCCATATAGTCCTCCTCTAAGAAAGTCACGTGTGTACTCACTATGACTTTCTTTTCTTTTGAACTATAAAACAACCAACCTCTGGTTCCTTTAGGGTAGCCTATAAACATGCATACTTCTGTACGTGAGTCCATCTTATCTGGTTTCTTTTGTAAGACATGTCTTTGGAGCACCCCAAATCGGAATATGATTCAAGGAGGGCTTACACCCTTTCCATAATTCTATTGGTGTCTTTGAAACCGACTTGGATGGAGCTAAGTTCAATAGGTACATAGCAGTTTCTAAGGCATATCCCCAGAATGAATCAGAAAGAGATGAATAACTGAGCATAGATCTTGCCATTTCTAAAAGGGTTCTATTTCTCCTTTCAGTAACTCCATTCTGCTGGGGTGTCCCTGGAGAAGATAATTGTGAAACTATCCCCTCTTTGGTCAGGTAAGACCTGAACTCTCCAGATAGGTATTCACCCCCTGGCCGATCGAAGAGTCTTAATTTGAACACCAAGATGCTTTTCTGCCTCAGCCTTGAACTCCTGGAATTTTCCAAAAGCTTCAGACTTGTGACGCATCAGGTACACATGTCCAAATCTAGAGTAATCATCAATAAATGTGATAAAATACTGATACCCTCCTCTGGCCTGGACATTCATTGGTCCACATACATCAGTATGTACCAATTCCAGCTGAAGTGTGGCACGATTTCCCTTGCCCTTGAAAGATCTCTTAGTCATTTTACCTTCTAAACAAGATTCACAAACTGATATTGGTTCAAAGTTCAAGGATTTTAAAATCCCACTATTGACCAAACCTTGTATCCTATTAGAATTAATATGACCCAATCTCAAATGCCAAAGATAAGTTTCATTGGAAACTTTTCTTTTCTTTGATGAATGAACATGCTCAACATCTCCTATTTCAACATGATTAACTTCACAGGGCACAGGACTAAGGAAATAGAGACCATTAAACATTACACCGGAACAAATAAAAGAAGATGAACTTCTTATTGAAACTGAGGAATTAAACTGAACTGTCAAACCATGTTTAACCAAACAACTAACAGAAATTAAATTCCTCTTAAAATCCGGAATAAATAAACAGTCTTCTAAAACCAAAGTTCTACAATTATCAAAAGATAAAACAACTTGTCCCACTGCTAGTGCAGACACAAGCTCCTCATTTCCAAGCTTCAAAACTCGTTGTCCTTCACTTAAAGGCAAGCTATGTTTGAACCACTGCAAAGAGTAACAAACATGGTTAGTGGCTCCTGAATCAATGATCCATTTATCATTGTAATTCTCCACTAAACAAGCCTCAATCACATGTAAATTACCCATACCTGGTTTTTTCATACGTGGGCAATTTTTCTTGCAATGCCCCTTTTGTCCGCACTTGAAGCACTTGCCTTTTGGCTGCTTCATTGCAACTGGTTTGGCAATTGGAACACCTGATTTCTTTTTCTTATTTTTGTTCCTTCCCTTGGGTTTCCCCTTAGGTTTCACATAACTCTCACCAGCAAAAAATGCACTGCCCTGCTTGACTAGAGACTGTTCAGCACTCTCAAGCTCGTGCATCAGCTGAGTTAGGTCAAGATTCATCTTATTCATATTATAATTCATCTTGAACTGATTAAAGTATTCAGCCAGTGATTGCAAGAGAAGGTCAACTTTTACTTCTTGTTCAAATTTGACCCCATGGTCTTCAGCCTTCTTGAAGTTTGCTATCATTGTCAGACAATGATCCCGCACACTTCCTCCAGACATGACTGTCTTGGTGATTTGCGTTCGCGATTCGCCTAGCAGAGCTGCTAGACGTAGCAAACATGCCATCAAGAGTCTGGAGCATCTTTGCTCCACTCTCAATCATGCTCACTTGCTCCTGAAGGTGATCGGTGAGGCGGCTAAAATATAGCAAATGACGCCACATTTGCCTTCTCCCATCTTTCCTTTTCTGCCGAAAACGTGTCTTTGTTGCCTCTGCATCTTGACAGTGCCTGCATAGGGTAGTCAGAACAAAGTTGAGTTTTTCATATTGAAGAACAATATCCAAATTGGTTTTCCATTGTTTGTAGTTTGTACCATCCATAGGTTTTTGGCTCAAGATAGTAGCTACAGGATTGAATGAAGACATTTTTTCTCTGAAAACAAGGAAAAAACACACACTATTTACAAACAAGAATAACAACAAACGGAAATAGCGCTAGTAGATTCTAATAACTACTACTCGTTTATAGTTCACCAATCCATTAGTTATCTTTACAAGGCTTACGATGGGCAAGATACTTGTAAAACTAATCTTGTTTATTTTGGGCCTTCAGTTCCATTGCCAAAGCCTCGATGGGAGGGTTAACAACTTTACCAAAGTTGAATGTATTTAACCATTATTTACTTTCAAAACTATCTTTAGTGTCTAAGTGTTGCCGACGATGGGCCGCACAAAACTTTACTAAAATTTTGAAAATATTAAGGTTTAATCTAGCGAAATCCGATTATCCTTATCCGATGGGGCTTCAGCGATAACCATTTCACTAATAAACCCACAATTGGAGCCTGTAGGTTTTAAATTAATTACTTAATTAAAAACCTTCACCCATTCAATATTTTAAAATTAAAATTTTTCAATTTCCAAGAATTGTTTAAATTTGAGTATTTTGTTTGTTTTCAAAAACTATGTAAGCACCCACAAGCCGATGAACGTGCAAGCTTAGCTTATCGGAATTTTGAAAACATTAAGGTCCTAAAATCCGGTCATGATAGGCAGCGTGTGCTCCATACAATCATGATACATGATTATGGTATGCAGCGTGTGTTGACACATGACCATTTTAGAATACCCACAAAATACTCGCAATGTAAACAATTCTTTTAGGAATTTGTCTTGATTTGTCTTGATTTTTTTTTAATTCAATAATAACTATCATACTAGTCGCGAAATGACAAAATAGCTATTATGCTCATGTAATTATCAAGTTATGCAACAATATGGCACCTCCTATTCTATATGACATGTTATCACAATAAGCATGTTATCAATCATATAATTCATCCATTCATAAAATGAAGTAATTTAAATAAAATAGACTTTAATCCATGGTTTCCTAGAGAAAAAAAAATATAAAAAAAGGTAAAAATAACCAAAAAATATTCCAGCCCTTCTTGTCCTTCCTTTTAGCCCATAGGTATTTATCTCAAGCCTTTTTATGGTAACCATGGGTCCAATAGCCCAAAATACCAAATTTTGGCAAGAAAACCTAAGACAACTTCAAGGAACCCTAACTGTTTCGTCTACTGCGCCGTCACCCGAACTCAGATCAGCACGAAATTTTTTTATTAGGACCGCCATGAAGATACGAAGCCAACGCCACTGGAATCATCCAATTTGGATGTTCCACGCGCCCTCACTCTCTCCATCTTCACAGGCGCGTGGAAACCAGTCTCAGCCGCTTGTATCGGCGCGTGGAGGCGCGTGCAGGCTCCCCTGGCCGCGATCCACCCACCATTTTGTTCGTCTTTCCGTCCTCTTTCCAACGATATATGATACGTCCAAATCTGAGATCCAGAGGTTCACGAACATGTCCAAGCGATGGACGAACGTCCTTCTTTGTGTATCTTCTTGATCTTCTTTTATTACAATTTTTGTATACAATCAAAAAAAAATATCTATATATACAAGAATTGAAATAAAAAATCAAGGAGGAAACCTAATCATATGGGATTAGCCTCCTTGTTACAACCCAAGAAAATACATTCAAATCTCTACCATGGATTAAAGTTGAAAAACAAATAAAGAATTATAAAGATAAACATACAACACATATGATCAACAAATATAGAATCCTAGGTGCCATGTTTCATGAAGCAAACTAATTACATGAATAGTGAAACTAGATTCACATACCAATGTACAGCCAGGCTCTGATACCAATTGTAGGAACTATTGGATTTATGCGGAAGCGATTTAAGGACCTAGTACATTGGTATGCTTACCGAATCATCATTGTTTCATAAACACAGAAGAAATATTACCTCTCAGAGTGTTTTCCTTGTAGTCGGTTGATGACAGACCTTCCAGACTATCTCTCAAGGAGGAAGGAGATGATGTGTGGGCACTTTCTCTCTATCAGGAGATGACCTTTCCTCTACGGCTGTGACTACTCTCTTCTTTTTTAGGGAGGGTTAAGTGTAGTATATATATGGGTTCCAAGAAACCTAACCCTTAGATGAAACGGGCTCTAGGTTTCTTGGGCTCTTCTTACACACTAGCCCCTATTGGGATTTAGTGAAAGAGCAAAAACCCAACAGAAACAAATGCATTCTTATTGAAATAATTTTTTTTCCATTTTTCAAGATGACTAATATTATCGTATAGAGTATTGTAGTAAAATGACTGTACACAAGGTGGTTTAAGTTTGATATTAGAACAAGGTGAGATTAAGTGGTTTGGGAGGAAAGGTTTGTTAGAAATTCCTTTCTTAGGATATGTGGCCTTCTATAGAATTTTACTCTAGTATATGCTCCCAAACTAGACCATGTGGCTTTCAATGTTTGGAAAAATCAAGTAGTAGATTTCCCTACACACATGGCTATGTGAAAGTGATTATTTAATGTTTTCATTGGTGCTATTATCCTTAGCTAGCTTTCCTTTATGGTGGGTGGTGGATGGTTTCTTTGAGTAGTGATTGGTGTCCAAGGTGTTTGTATAGGAGTTTAATCAGTGCCTTTTTTGGCAAGTGTTCATGCCCCTCTCCTTTCTTGATGGCCATGCCAAAAGGATTGTGTGGGGGAACATCATGAGTGTTCATCTGTAATTGTTTATCTTCTTCTTTTGGTTCCTTTGTGGTGTGTTGGTATTGTTTGATGGTAAAGTGTTAGTGCTGCCCATGGGCTAACTTATCCTACGTATATGTTATGGTTTTTTGCTCCACTCTTTCTTGTTAAAGGGTGCTCAACGATAATGACTTATCAAAAAAAAAAGTTTGATATTAAAAAGAGAGTAAAAATAAAATGTTTGGTATTAGAAAAATAAAATTGCGTTATTTATACTCATAGATGTTAGAAACCATGCATATTCACGCCTCATCCATTATTGGATAAAATGTGTATCCATTCAATAGATAAATAAGATGTGGATCGACATGATGTCCGACATCCTATGAATACGGATAGTATTTCTCTGAAAATAATTTTTGATGCTTTTGAAGTATGAGATTCATTAAAAAAAATTATAAACTTATTTTTGTTCCAAGTATTCTTAACCAATTTCTTAGCAAAATGCTAAAAGAAATTGATACTCTTATTAAATCAAATTCATTCATTAAATAGCAAGGATAAAAATTGACTATATTTATTGACATGATAATATATTATTAGATGATGATATAAAATTATTTTATACTGTTAATTTATTAAAATTAAATCTATAAAAAAACTAATGAAGAAATAATTCTTTTAAAAGATAAATTTTATTTACATAGTGTAAAATAAAATTTCTTTCAAAATATAATTTTAATAACTTAATAATTTTATTGATATTAATTTATCATCTAATAAAATTTTCTAATATTTATGACTTTTGAATTAGTGGAATAAGAATTAGACTTAAGTCATTGATATGAAAATATATAATTAGATGACTGTATAAAAAGATTTTAATTATTAGGGTGTGTTTGATTTTGACATAGGGTAAAAATGAAAATTTTTTATGAATAAACTTAATCTGAAAAATTATATATGAAATTCATTAATAAAAATTACACGTGTATGGTAAGTTTCTATTAACTTTCAGATTTTGCCAACATAGGGCAATTCATTATCATTGTGATCATTATCTGCCTATTATATGGCATAGTTGATTAATTTTGTACAGAAATGTAATCCCCTTTTAGTAGTTGACTGAAATAGCACAATCCAAAGTTCTTTCTAACTTTATTAACTGGTTGCTTGTGCTCCTTGTGATGCCAAAACTTTGCTAGTTGATTCAAATTTTATTCATTATTAAATTGTTCAAGATTCATGAATCAATTGCAACAAGGTTTTTAAGCAAATTATCAAGTATCATGTGCACTAACCAAAACGGTGCAACCTCTTTTACATTTTAAAACTATAAAGCAAATATTTCATCAGTACAGCTGATGTAAAGTCTGGAGCAAAAGGACAGATTAGAGAACATGAACAGTGTTCTGTTTTTGCCTCTGCATTTTGGCGTCAACCAAATGCCAAGGCAATAACATAGAAACGAAAGTGGAATGAGGCAATCAAAAGTTCAATCTCCAATGAATATAAGTATCTCATCAAACTCAAAATCACAATCAAGTTATTGTTGTCTTGTTGCCTTTGAAGAAAAAAAAAATCATGGTTAACAGTCCACACAAATAGCTTTTATTGCTCCTTGCATTGGCCAGGTTCCGCAGTTAGCGTTGGTAACATAGCTACAGCCTCACCTTCAACAATAAGCAGTTCACCATTCTTGAAGCACCTTGTCTTAAACTTTGCACTGAATCACATTCACAAGTGAAACAGAGCCACATTATTAAAAACCGGAGCAGACCGGCCGATTCAACCGGTGAACCGGTCAAACCCGGCCGCAGAACCGGGCGGGCCAACCTGCAAACCGCCACATAGAAATTTTGATCAATAAATCCAAAATATCCATGCATGGATTCAAATCTTGTCCCAAGGGAATAAAGTGTGTGCACACTTACCACAGGTTGCTTCTTACTATATTATGTATTAACAATATTATATATCATATACTTAATATATTATTTTCTATGAACAAATGCAAAACTCCTTCCCTGGGATTCGAACTCAGGTCAAAGGGGATGAGGTTAGTGCTCACAACCATTGGGCCAACTAGCTTGTTGCTTTAGATAGTTCCAATAATTATATATATTACATACTTAATATATTTATTTAATTAAAATTCGGTTCAACCGGTTCAACCCATGACCCATCGGTTGAACCAGTGACCCAGTGCCTTGACCGAGTCGATCACTGGTCCGGTTTTTAATACTATGAACAGAGCTACTCCTTGTTCCAAAAATAAAAAATTCTCCTTTCATTCTATATTAATGGTCATTCTTGAAAAATCATACAATTTTGATACATTAAAAAGTTAATGTATCTTGCTAAAGTCAAATTACACGGTTTCTTGAGAGGACTATTAATATGGAACGTGAGGAGTGAAAAGAAGACACAAAAAAGTAATGTCAAGAGTCAAGACATACAAGTATCTATTTTTATTTTCTCTCGTGTGCGTTGCTTGTACTTCACCAGTAATCTGATCTCCAACATAGACAGGGAACTTAAAATTCAAGCTTTGAGATACATACACAGCTCCAGGCTACAATCAGCCACATAGTGCTACAAACGTGAAGGTGTCAGGAATCTAATTTATTGAGACCATAAACTAACACACTTCCATAGTGGTGATATCGAAATATGAAGAGAGCGTTAGCCTGGAACTTACAAAGTGTGATGAGATGATATGAGGAAAGAGAGAAGAGACGAGCATCCCATGTACCAGTGGACCTTCAAATCCGACATCTCGAGCGCGGCGGAGATCGATGATCTGAGGATTATAATCATGGCTCATCTTGGAGTACTGAAGGACATCTTCCTCAGAAAACAACATTGTTTGTCTCGAGACGTCCCCAGGTTTAAGCACATGAGGAGGTGCAGATGAAAACCACCTAAGACTCGGTGATTTGCAACAAAGCAAACTCCTAACGAGCATTCTTTGCAACAATTCAATTCAACAAAACAAACACCTGATGCTGTCCCCACACTAACTGGAAAAAGCAAAATGCAGGTTAATATTCTCATAACTGAAGACCAAATGATTAGTCTTTTTCTATATTTCTGGAGAAAAAAAAAAGATCCAACCACAACTTGTAAATAAAGCCAAAGACTTTCAATTCTTTTGATATAGCAACTAAAGTATTAAACTTGAAAGACACAAAGTCAAAGGAAAAAGTGAAATGTGGTATTCATCATTATCATATTACTTCTAAAGTTCCCCTCCAACAAAACCAAAAATAAATTTTCTTTTTGTTAGAATTATTGAGACATTTTAACAAACAGCTAGGGCTCATAGCAAATTAACCAAACATCCCTTGACAAATTATTGCAGAACAAACTGAATTTCCAGCTATATAGCATCTTAACAATTAAAAAATGAAATGGCTCTGAAGACCCTTATCTGTTGCCGCGCATATGGCAATGATTGCTAGGTGGTGGCCGGTGGTTTGGTGCGGCAGCAGGATTGGCGGCCGCTCAGTGAAATAAAAGAGAATGGGGGGTAGCAGAGATTTGATGACACTGAAACAGTGAAATGAAAATGGGCCCACGGTATGTGCCATTCTGTCTTATGACCATAGTTATCAAAATCGAACCGGTGATCAACTCGACCAAGGCACCGGGTCATTGGGTTACTGATTCCACCGGTTAAATTGAATCAATATATAAAATTATAATTTAATGTAAATAGAGATGTAATATATTTATTTTTAGTGATATAACATGACAAGAAATCATGTGGCCTAGTAGTAGCCACACATTGGTTAATGCTCCTAACCACTATGTTGTCCAAAGTTCGAATCCAGTGGCAAGCATGTTGGTATTTTTGGGTCAAAAACCCAAAAAATTCATTAAATGAGATAACATATATTATTGTTTGCATATATTATATCAAAGAGGAAGCTTGGCGTAGTGGAAAAAAAGCGCATCTCCCCCACTCCTGGCACAGGTTCGAATCCTATATGAAGGCATTTTTGATAAAAATCTGTTCACGCTTCGCGGTCAAAGCTCGGGCGCTTGGTCAACAGTTTCGTGTGCAGGTTGAGCGGGTCGGTTCAGCATAAACTCGTCGGTTCGCCCCCAGTTTGATCTAGGTTTGACCATGTTTGACCAGTTCACATGCAGAACCGGTCCAATCAAGGAACCAAACCGTAACAATGGCCGATTCATCGGTTTTCGGTCTGAACCAGCCGATTTGATCCGATCTTTATAACTATGCTTACAACTCATCGTCTCAGACAAAAACAAATCCAGACCAAAGTACAAAAAACATTCCGACCAAAACTAACAAACGAAGCATGTTTGGTTCGGGTCATCACAGATTTTTTGTTTTTGTATGAGAAGTTTGATGACCCAATCCAAACACCTCATTTAGTTCAGGTCGATCGACCCAGCCTAATTACACCTATCTTTAGATAGCTTAAAAAACTTTTAAATATGTGAAACATATATATATAGATCAAGAGATTTCCTAAATAGGTCAAGAAGTCTATTTTAAAATGGGTTAAAATATTTTTATTATTATTATATTTTTAAATAATAATAAGGGTTAAATACATTTTACCTATGATTTTTAGGTCATGTGTAATTTATATCCTGAATTTTCAAAGCATGCATCACGATAATCTAAAGTTACCACACAGTGCAAAACACCTCTTCTATTAAGTTGATATCCATTTCCACCATCTATTTTGTGCCACCCAACACTTTGGATATTTTTATTGTGTGGAAGTTTCTATTTTGTATAACCTGACATATTGTTTGTTTTAAGGGAAATACATGTCAAGTTAACAGAGTGAATATTTTGAAAAGTCGATAGATAAATTGTATATTATCTAAAGTTTAAGAGATATAATGCATTTTATCCTAATAGTAATATATATTTATTATTATTATTATTATTATTATATGCAGCCTAAGCTAAGCTAAAATGGCTTTTTAAAAGCCTTCAACATTTATTAAAATGGTTATTTCCACCTGGTTAAGTGGACAGGCTTAATCAATGAATATAGCTGCGTCAACTATTTGTTTTCGTTTTCATTCTTTCATTTCTTTTTTACTTTTTGTGTCCATGCATTTAAAAATATAAAGCTCTATGTCTATGATGCCTGCTGGAAATGAATTAGAAAATGAAAAGCACACCCAAGTGAAATTATTGGCACTCGACTTCTTGTAAAGGATAAGCTCCTTACGGTAAGAAAACTCCTTAATAACCATTGCATCTTTGGTTAACAATAACATAGACCTGTAATATTTGTCAAGGCTTTCTTAGATCTACTCTTCAAAACTTGTGCCTCCAATGACCTGTTCTCTAAGCTTTGACCACTCTTCTTCAATGTTAGCTTGTGTTACCTTAGCCCATTCTTGCTCAGCTTTCAACCTTGGCGCTTGGTTCCTCAGACTTTCACTTTCACCTTTGAGCACTTTCCCATTCTCAAACACTTGTCTCTTCCTCTTAGCAACTTCGTCTCTCTTTGCTCTGAAATCTGCAATCTCAGCTTTCATGGTACTGATTTGCTCTTCAAGCTCTCTCATCTTTTCCTCCAAAGATGCCAGCTGAGTGCACAAAAACATGTCCACCGTCTCTGCTTCCCTGAAGTCTTTAACATTGGCTTCAAGTTACTCTTCCACTTTCTGTGATCTTGATAACCCTGCGGTTGCTGACTCAAATTTAAGGCTTGCATTGTTATAGTCCAAACTCCATTGATCGAAACTTGCTGAAAGTTTCAAGATCAATGACTTTGTCCTAAGAGAAACTCCTTCTTCAGGAGACATGCTAAGGAGATGCTTTACCGTATCTTTCATCAATCTAGAACGTCCAGGGTGTAGCAAAAGAGAGAATATTTTACCGGCTAAGTCTCTAAGAATCTGTAATGCTTTCCGGGTTTCTTCACTGGGCCTAGTTTTGATGGATACAGTATTGGGTTGGTTGTGTTGGAGATGAGACTGAGAATTGGTTTCTGCTTCAAGAGAAGCATAGAATGCTTCCATATTTTCTTCATTTATGGGAGATTCAACAATATTTGTGTAGGTTCCTACATTTGGTGCTGATTGTTGACCATCATTGTCTATTCCTTCTAGAAAATAAGTATGGCAAATCTCTGCTTGGTTTTTACTAAATTGGTTTGTGGCCTCTACATTTGGTTCAGCATGAACAATTGGTGTTTGTTTGCTCTTATTACGGCCAATATTGTCAGAAACATGAGGGTTTGATGGATCATTGATTTGTTCTCCATATGTGATTTTATCACCCAGTTGTGTTGTGCTGTTTTTACTTCTTGATGCAATAATTGTACTTGAATTCCTGGGAACATGAAAAATGAAATGGTAAGTGTTGCAACCGATATCGCGACGGGACGGCGAGAAAAGAATTTTTGTTTTTTTGAAAATAATGGAGTTGCCACCAAGTTTATTAAAATTTGGGAAAACATGGAAAAACCTACTTATTTTGAAATATGGTCTTTGAAATCCGATTTGAGTTCGGGAGTCGGTTATGCATAGGGAAGGGTAGGAGTTTAATCCTACGCACCCCTAATACACCCGTCCTTAGACGGTACCTCTAATTAATTGTGCAAATTAAATAATAACCCCTTTTAAATATCTATTTTCTATTACAAGAAAATTAAAAGGAATTTGTGTTTTTTTTTTAAAAGAAAAGAATTTTTAGAGCACCAAACTGTCACAGTTCAGGTATTCTAAATGATAGGTTAACAAGCCGTCACGACTAAGTTAACCTTTTTTATTTGAAACGAAGCATTTGACAATAAGCATATAATTTAAAAAGAATTCTTTTAAATAATAGATATTTGCAAATAAAATCTAAAAAAGAAGCGAAGAGTTACTTTTGGTATTTTTTGTAAGAGAAAATATAAAAAAACTTTATGTGAGATATTTGGAACATCAAGTTGTCACAACTCAGATGTTTAAATATCAAGTTAACAAGCCGTCACGGCTGAATTAACCTTTTTATTTGAAATAAAATTTTTGATAGATAAATGAATAAATTTAAATTGAAAACAAAATTATAAATTATAAATATTTGCAAATAAGATAGAAAGAAATTTATTTTTTATATTTTTATAAAAAGAAACAAATATATAAAAAAAACAAATATATTTTAGAGAAATTTTCAGGTCATTAAGTTGTCACAACTCAAATGCCCGAAATTTGGAGTTAATAAGCCGTCACGGCTAAATTAACACCCTTTATCTAAAATTCCCCAATTACCCACATAAATGAATATTAAATAGAAAAAAATATAAAAAAGAAATTATTTATAAATACAAACAAACAAAATTTGCATAAAAAAAACAAGTAAAGAAGTATTAAAAATTTACAAATAAAACGAATTATGAAAAGTTAATTTTGACTTGACAGGGATCGAAATCACCTGCTCCTACGTATCCCCTGGTGCAATAGAGAATTCAAAGTCACGTAGTTCTATAAAAAAAAGTGATATTGTTTAATCTTATTTTGAAAAAAGATATTCAGAATATTAAGCTGTCACAGCTAAAATATCCTAAAATATAAAGTTAACAAACCGTCACAGTTAAATTAACTCTATCTTTGAAATGAAATTTCGAATATCAAGCTGTTACAGCTAAAATATTCCAGGACATAGAATTAACAAACCGTCACGGTTAAATTAATTCTATTTTAAAAAAAGATTAATTAAATCAAAATCTCTTTTTTGTAAAGCAAAAATATTCAATTATTTATTTTAGACCCAACATTCATAAAAAAGGATTATTTTTTAATTGAAATTAGCAAAATATACTAAAAACCGTTACGCAATTAATTTAAACAAAACACCTCCACATATAAAATAATTAAACTAAAACCATAAACAATTACACAAACAATTTGAACAAAACACATAAACAATTAATATTAAACACAAAGAATATATATATATATATATATATATATATATATATATATATATATATATATATGTATCACAAGCTCCCTTTTTTTTAAAAGAAACAAAATATTCAAATTTTATTTCAAACAATAAAAATTTCTTCATTAATTCAGATCAAATGAATAAAGCTCGAATTTCAAGCATAAAATCAACCATAACTCAACAAGATAATATAAATCCAAATAAATGGAATCAAAATCTATTCTACCAATTCTACCCAAACCAGCTTTCTGAACTAGTTCTATCTTTTTATTTTTATTTTTATTATTTTATTTTATTTTATTTTTTTTTACTCGAAACTCTAAGTAAATGAAATCCCTTTTTAATTATTTGAACCTTAAATTAAATAAAAATAAATACCAATCAAGTAAACAAAACCAAAAGAAAAAAAAACTAAACCACCAAAATGTAATAACCTTAAGCAAAGAACATAGACGAGTAAATAAAAAATAAAAAAAACTAATGTTCACAAAACTAATTAAAATTTATTTTTTTAAGACACTTTTTAAAACATGTACATACACAAATTGAATTTAAATCCCTATCTCCTGCTAATACATACAAATACGAAATTCAAATCTACATAGCTGACACATACACAGACTTAACTAAAATAAAATAAAATAAGAAAATTCTCTCTCTTATACTCATGGACACATACATATATATAAATAATTCTTTTTTTAAAAAAAAACATAAAAAAAAGAAAAGATCTCTCTTTCTCTCTCTCACTCGTTCATAGACACACACACACTAAAACAAAAAAAAATTCCCCTCTTTCTCTCTCTCATTCATGGGCACACACACACACACAAAGGAAAATATCCTCCTTTCTCTCTTACTCCCTCACGGATGCACACACACACACACACAAGGCTCTCTCCTTCACGTGCACACACAATCACGGTACTCTCTCTCTTTCTCACACACCTGCACATAGTTAGATAGGGAAATGGAGAGTAAGAAATGCATGCTGGGAGGCGGAAATGGCCATGGCCAAGGCATGGCAAGAAGAGGAGCGCCGCGCGGCCTGGGGAGGTCGATCTGCTCAACGCGGTGAGTGCGCAATGGAGGGGAGCTTGTGGTTCAGATGACAGCGATGGAGAGAGGAGGAAGCCGATTTGAAGGGGAAGCAAAGATGGGTGTCTCGCGGTGGTGGTTTGACGGGCAGAGGGTGGCGGAGAGTTTGGGTTGACAAAAAGGAGGTTGTTTGCAGTTCGGGTGGTTTCAATGGGTTAGGTGCAGTGGCAGATCCGGCAGCTTGTGGTGGCTATGGAGGTTGATCTGATGGGGATGATTCGAGGGTGGCTAAGGGAGAGGGAAGGCGGCGGTCATGGAGGAAGGGGAAGGTGGCCTCCATTAAGACTCTGAGTGATGGGATTTCCACTTCTATGGGAGATACGACTTCCATTCCATATACCAATGAGAAAGGAGTTGCCCCTGTGCTTGATCGTATGTTGGTACAATATGCGTGCAAGGCATATGGCAGCATTTCATGCCAATCTTTGTAATTCACCACCATTTTGGCGACGATTTTCTTGACATTCTTATTTGCATCCTCAACTGCACCATTCATTTGAGGTCTATAAGGAGCTGAATTGTGATGTTTGATTTTGAACGTCTCAAAGAATTTCTGGACCTCGGCACCATTGAGATTAGGAGCATTGTCTGTGATAATCCTCTCTGGAATCCCATATCTGCAGATGATGTTTCTTTTGATGAATCTGAGAAAAACCTTCTGTGTGATGCTAGCGTATGAAGCAGCTTCCACCCATTTAGTGAAATAATCTATTGCCACCAAGATGAAGCGATGACCATTGGATGCTTTAGGATTAATTTGACCGATAACATCCATACCCCACATCGAGAAAGGCCAAGGAGATACCATGCTATGCAACTGAACTGGAGGAGCGTTGATTAGGTCTGCGTATATTTGGCATTTGTGGCACTTCCGAACGTAATTGATACAGTCATTCTCCATGGTGGACCAGTAATAACCACTCCTTAGGATCTTTCGTGCTATCATATGCCCATTAGTATGAGTTCCACAGATCCCTTCATGGACTTCGGTCATGATTATTCGAGCTTCATGAGCATCTACACATCTAAGGAGAGTGGTATCATAATTCCTCTTGTAAAGGACTTCACTATTCAGGAAGAAAGCCATGGCCAGTCTTCGAATTGTCTTTTTATCCACCTCATTTGCACCTGCTGGGTATTCTCCTTTTTGAATATACTGCTTGATATCATGATACCATGGTTGTCCGTCTGGTTCAATCTCCACATTGTCACAATATACCGGTTCATTTTGCACTTCGACATGGATGGGTTGGACATTAGTATGTACCTCCAAATTAGTCATCACGGCCAAAGTCACCAAAGCATCCGCAAACTGGTTCTTGTCTCAAGTTAAGTGGGAGAACGATATATCATCAAAGCGCTCAATTAATTGAGACAAATGCTTCTGATAAGGTACCAACTTTGGGTCTTTTGTGCGCCATTCTCCATTAACTTGATAGATTATAAGCGCGGAGTCTCCAAAGACCTTTAGTTCTTTGATTCCCAAGTCAATCGTAACTTGCAAACCATTTGCACATGCTTCATATTCTACCATGTTGTTGGAACATTCAAAGTCTAGTTTGACAGAAACCTGCATCTTGTTTCCCGGTGGTGAGACTATTACAAATTTCTATTCTGCATCCATTCATATTGGCGGCCCCGTCAAAATACATCTTCCACACATTCTCTTCTTCTATTTCTCCTTTTTCTACTGTCAATACCTCGCTATCAGGGAATTCAGGCATGGTAGGTTGTCCACTCTCTAGAGGGTTTTCAGCTAGATGATCAGCAATTGCACCTCCCTTAACGGACTTTTGAGTTACATACTTGATATCAAATTCTGAAAGTATCACTTGCCACTTTGACATTCTCAATGAAACATGAGGACTATCAAATATGTATTTTAATGGATCCATTCGAGAAATCAACCAAGTGGTGTAGTATAACATGTACTGCCTCAACCTCTTAGAAGCCCATGCTAATGCACAACAGGTCTTTTCAATCGCCAGATAGCGGGATTCACATTCGTTAAACTTCTTGCTCAAATAATAAATGGCCTATTCTTTCTTTCCAGATTCATCATATTGCCCCAACATTGCTCCGAGTGAAGTGGGTAACACTGTAAGATACAGTATTAAAGGACGGCCTGGCGCAGGAGGAGTCAAAACTGGAGGTTTCATTAGATAAGCCTTGATTTTGTCAAAGGCTTCTTGGCATTCTTCATTCCATTCCCCAGGTTGACGTTTTCGTAGCAACTTGAATATAGGCTCACAAGTACTGGTCAAATTGGCGATGAATCTAGCAATGTAGTTAAGCCTCCCAAGAAAACTTCTCACTTCCTTTTCAATTCGGGGAGCTGGCATTTCTTGTATCGCCTTTACCTTGTCCGGATCTACCTTTATCCCTTCTCTATTGACAATGTACCCGAGCAATTTCAGAGAAGCTCAGAAAATGCATTTATTCGGGTTCAGCCAAGAACTTGTATTTTCTGAGTCTTTCAAACAGTTTCCGCAAGACTGCCACGTGGCTTTCTCTTTCTTTAGACTTAGCGACTATGTCATCTACATATACTTCAATTTCCTTGTGCATCATGTCATGGAACAATGCAACCATTGCACGTTGGTAAGTGGCACCGGCATTCTTCAACCCGAATGGCATGACTGTGTAACAAAACGTTCCCCACGGAGTTATGAATGTAGTTTTTCCTTTGTCATGGACATCCATGAGAATCTGATTATATCCGGAGTATCCATCCATGAATGAAAATCGGTGATTCTTGGCTGTATTATCAACAAGGACATCAATGTGGGGAAGTGGAAAATCATCCTTTGGACTAGCTTTATTCAGGTCCCGATAATCTACACACATCCTGACCTTTCCATCCTTTTTAGGTACAGGCACAATATTGGCCACCTAATCAGTGTGTCTTGAAACTTCCAAAAATCCAGCCTCTAGCTGTTTAGTCACTTCCTCTTTTATCTTTAGTGACATGTCAGGCCGCATTCTTCTCAATTTTTGCTTCTTCGGCTCAGCTTCTGGATATAAAGGGATCTTGTGTGAAGCGATCTCTGGATCCAATCCCGGCATATCATGATAAGACCATGCAAAAACGTCCAGGTATTCTTCAAACAACGCAATCATTTCTGTTCGTTCAGAAATTTCCACTATTTTCAGTTCCTTCTTCTATTCTTCAGTGCCCATGTTAATAACTTCAACCACCTCATTGTCTAAGTCAAACCCCTTTTCTGCATGTTCCAGTAAGTCTGAAAATTCCTCAATAGTTTCTTCATCCTCTTCAGATTCATAGCCATCACAATCAAGTGCAGTAAGAGAATCAATTGATTGGCCTCCAAAGTCCTTTTCATGCGGCAAAATATTCATAGCATTTAGGTCCCTGGAAAGCATTTGTGGGGGTTGGAATGCCAGGACACATAATGGGTAAAACACAAATAATATAGAAACGGCACAAACTAAAGGGTTAAGGAAATAATGCTAGAGATAGCAAGAAAGTAAAAAGAATAGCGTATGGAAATAAAAGAACGGAAGAGGTGAAGAAGTACAAGGTGTAATAATAAAGAAAAATTACTGGATAAACATGCAAGTTCATTCGAATGATGTCTCAAAGTAGCATACAAGAAAGCAAAGACAATTATTACAATCCCAAGTGATTACTTTGAAGTAATAACATCAATTATTGGTTCAGTTGTCCAATTCGTCAGCATCTCATCGTGGTTGGTAGCATCAGCATTGTTGTATTCTTCAGGCTTCTCAACATCCAGAGTGTTTATGGTGGAAAAATAACTGGAGGTGCAACCTTCTTCATCCACAATCACTTTAGCCGGGTGAGGAAATGTCTCTTTCAGATGAGGGATCTGCTCCATTTTCTCTTTTGATTTCTTTTGTTTAAGAGTCATTGTCTTGACCTGATCCTCCACTGATGCCTCATATCCTAAACCGAATCGGTTTCGCTTCTCTAAGATAGGCAGCGGCATCCTGATACCCTGCAACCGTGATCCTAGCCCTTTGCCGTGCAGATAACCATTTTTGGTCATGATATGAGCCACTACCTGATCGACATCTTGCCTCAGGGACTCATTCTGTTCCTGTTTTAGCCCTACGACCTCCAGACTGTGCCATAAGCTGCTTTCCACTAACTCAACATTCTCAACATATGGAAGTGTAACTGGTTTGGATACTATGATCTCCTTCTCTCCATGGATGGTAATGACTGAGCCATTCTCGACATATTTAACTTTCTAATGCAAGGTTGAAGGAACAGCACCAACATTGTTAACCCATGGTCTTCCCAGCAGCATATTGTAATCAGACTCAATCTCCATTACTTGGAATAACACCTCAAATTAGCTTGGACCGATTTCCAATAACAACACCATTTCCCCAAGGATACTTTTCCTTGCTCCATCAAAAGCTTTCACAATCATTACTTGTGGTGAAACACTATCCTTGTTTATTGACAAGTAGCTCAAGGTTGACACCGGTAAGACATTTAGTCCCGACCCTCCATCAATGAGAACTTTAGGCACTATATAACCTTTACATTTGAGAGTTATATACAGTGCTTGTGGGTTGGCCTGTGATACAACTTCTTTATCTGAGAAAGTGATCATGTTGACACGTTTTACCGGATCCACCATATTCACCATACTCACCAATGAGACATCCAGTTTCACATAAGCATCTTTCAAGACTTTTAGCAATGCTTTTTGGTGAGATTCGGATGACAAGATTAATGACAGCAACGAAATTCTGGCGGGAGTTTTCTTCAATTGCTCCAGTATGTCATACTCACTTTGCTTCATGATCTTTAGGAACTCTTCTTCTTCATCTTCTTCCTTTCCTTTTCTTTCCGTACCAGAACCTTTTCCGATATTCTCTTCTTCAACAAGCTTTCCTTTTTCCAGCTCTCCGGGTCCATAAACCCTTCCGCTTCTTGTTATTCCTTTTACCTCCTCTATTAATTCACTTGTTTGGATTTTCGAGGCTTCCCCTATGTCTCTATTTGTCTCCACATTGGTTTCATAGTTCCAAGGTACAGCATGTGTATCCTCATAACCAAAGGGTATCGGTTTTTTCACAGTGATCACCACTTTTTCCGGTTTTGGAGTCGGATTAAGTGATGGTATCCGAAGCACAAAGCGATCAATCACGTTCACTTCTTCTTGGAAACCTAGCCTCTTTTTTGCTTGAACCACCCCTAAATTGAGCAATCCTTGTACACGAGCCTTGAAGTCCTAACAATTTTCTATATCATGGCCAAGACCTCCACAATGATATAAACAGCTTGACTCCATGTCATATTTCTCATCTTCTTTCATCACAGATGCAACTGTTGTAATGTTGTACCCAGCCTTTTTCAAGCTGTTGAACACTTCTTCCATCGATGTTCGGAGATTCAAAACCTTCTTAATCAAAGGTTCTTCTACCTCCAAGGCATTCACCCGACTTCCTCCTTCATGTTTTGGGATCGGGTTATTATCAATGTCTGGTTTCGAATCTTCTTGAAAGTCCAACCTCCCACAAGCAATTAATCTTCTTACCGCCACTTTGAATCCTTCACAATCCTCTATAGAATGTCCCGCAATATCCATGTGATATTTGCAAGTCAGGTTTGGGTTGTACCATGCTGGAAATGGCGGTTCTAATGGGTGCACGGGATATGCAGAGATCAGGTGAGCATTAACTAGTTTTTGAAAGAGGTCAGCATTCGAAATGGATAGCTTTGGAAAAGGTGGAAGGTTAGGAAATCGATTTCGGTTCTGGTTTTGGAAATTTGGTCGAGGAGCTGGGGTGTATGTTGGGCGAGTCGGTTGGTATGGCCTTATGTGGATATTGTTAACTTGTGGCTGGGGGTATGAGACAGTGTTTGTGGTTGGTGTGGCTTGGTATGATGAGTAATGAGGGATAGGGGTTTGGTATGATCGTGGTCGTGTTGGTGTGTATCGTGGGACGAAGGATTGCTGACCATGCACATAATTCACATCTGTCTCCTTCTTTCTAGGTGGGAAACTTTTTCTTGTGTCCTCACTACCCATGGGAAGCTTACCGGCCTTTGCCAAGCTCTCAATTCTTTCTCCAGCAGTTATCAACTCAGAGAAGTCTTTGTATGCTGTTCCTGCCATTGCCCCGATGTAAGGGGATCCCAAAGTTCCCAAGAAGTAGGAACACATTTCAGTTGGGATGAGTGGCGGTTGAACTTGGGCAGCCAAGGCTCTCCACCTTTGAGCGTATTGCTTGAATGATTCGTCCTTTTTCTTCTGCATAGAACTTAATTGCTCCCGTGTAGGTGCCACGTTAAGATTGAAGTTGTATTGGCTCATGAACAGATTTGCCAATTCTCTCCAGCTAGAAATCTTTGAATGGTCTAATTGAATGTACCATTCCAGAGCAGGTCCAGTCAGGCTTTCATGGAAAAAGTTGATGAGAAATTTTTCATCTTTTGACCATATCGCCATCATAGTACAATAACTCTTCAAATGAAAAAGAGGATTACCTGTCCCGTCATACTTTGAGAAGTCAGGAACCTTGAAGTCCCTTGGGATTACTAAATCAGTAGAAGGGCAGAGTTGTTCAACTTCCACATACCCATAGGGGCTAGGTCCTTGAATAGCACGAATTTGCTCTTGAATCTTCTCCATCCATTCCTCTTTGAACTTTCCTTTTTCTGCCTCTGCACGACTATTCTCTGAGGAGGAGGGCTGCTTCTGGATGACCATACGAGGCTGCTCCCAAACAGGGGTAGCATGCCCATGCACATCAGCATTCATATTTTCTAAGGAACGATAGCCTTCTCCGATAGGGAGCACGAATGGCATCGTGGATAGTGGTTGTCCATGAAGGTTATTCGGGATCTCACCCATATCATTTATTCCCAGGGTAACATTTAAAGCTGCACTTGATACCACAGGCATAGCTATCATTGTAGCATTTGGTTGCACACTTGCTGGTCTTTCTCTACTTTGATAAACTCCCAACAGGTCAAGTGACTCTTGTACGGCTCTTATCATATCCTCTAGCCTGCCTTGGTTATTTGACAGTTCATTCAGCTTTCCTCTCACTGCATCAACTTCATTGCTCAGATTTCTTCCTGCTTCAGAAGTAGTTGTGATTGGGATACTCCTTTCTGTGTCACCATTTCCTCCAACCATTCTGGTCCGAGCTCTAGTATTATAGATTCGAGTCTGATCGGTATCGGTTTTCCTTGGGTGCCCAATTGTGATGTAGCTTTACCTAGACAAGAAAACAATTTTAGTGAAAAGTAAGAGACAAAAACATGGCTATTTGTTAGAAATGATCGAACTGAGTCTTGATATGAGTATCTTTGATGGTAACTGTTCCCCAGAACGTCTCGTTCAAAAGTACTAAGTCATGGATATTGCTATGAGACCAACACAATGTAGAGAAACAAAGATTTTTATTCATAAAGGGGTATTGTAACTGTCATCCCCTTTTTTACATTCACTTCCAAAACGATAAAAGAAAATTCATCATAAAGCCATAAATGCCTTTCTCAACATCTCTCAACAATCATTTGTTTCATTCTCCCAATCAAGTCTTTGCAGTAGTCAACAAAATTGCTAATTTCAATTGGGGTCTTGAAAGGGATTATTCCTTACTCGGCCAATCCTAAGTATCTTGAAACATCTTCGATAGCCACATTAGCCAATCCTGCCAGGTTTGGGAAGCGAATCTTCAAATCATGAATAATGTGGTTTTGATGTTGTATTTCAAAATCCAGACTCGCAAGTTTCTTCTTTTCTTCTTCCAGCGCAACTTGATATTCCATGATCTCATCATTCATGTGTTGGCTTAGCTCTTCAATCTTCCTTTGGTGTTCATTGTTCAATTCTTCCATTTGTTGTTTCATTTGTTCTTCACCTTTTAACGCAGCTTCTTCAGCAATTTTGGCCTTTCGGAGTAGATATTTCAGTTGTTGATTTTCAGCTAGCGCTTTATCACGCTCCTGCCTCCGAAGTCCTAGCTCTTTGTTGGCAGCTTTGAGGCATTCCTTATTTTTCATCATGTGTTTGTGCCCCATCTTCAACTTCTTGCTTGTTCCTTCTAGAGCTTGATCCTTTTCAGTACTTTCTCGCTTTAACGTTGCGTAGTTATGGTGGGCACTTTTCAACTCAGCTTCTATTTACATCTTTTCTTGTTCAACCTTGTCTAGTTTCTCCTTCACTTCCTTGATTTCTTCATTTTCATGGAAGCGCCAGGTTGATGCATCGTCCAGAGGAGTAACAGCTATGACCCTGAATGGCATCTTGATCTCTTGTACCCTGTTTTTCACCCATTGACGATAGCTTTCTTTCACAGCACAACTCCTCATTCCCAATTCTTTTCCTTTTCGGACGATCTTGTTCCAAGCATATCAAACTTTCTGCAGTAAGCCAATGTCATCGAAGTCTTGATAATATAAGACAAACGGAGTAACTGCAGCTTTAGGAGGAGGTCCCATCATGGGATAACCGAGTTGGCATAATACCAAGACAGGATTGTAATTTATGCATCCTTGGGTACCCATGAGAGGTACATTTGGAAAGCTTCCGCACTGATAAATCAGAGTTTGACCATCCTCCCTCCAAGGATACCATCGTATCATCTTTTCATTCAATTTGGCCAGGTCTTGAGCCCACTCTTGTCCACTCTTCTTCTTGATATTATGCATTCGTAGGTCTTCAATCAGACAAGGCGCCTTGTAATTCCTTTGGAATATGTGCGAAGTAACCCACACATATAGCATTGGTAAATAGCACATAATTCTCTTACCATTTCTCTCATGACAAAAGTTCAGAGTACAATAAACATCTGCCAGGAGGGCTGGAACAGGATTATGGCTATGGAATTTGCGAGCAAGGAATACGTCAATAGCCCCCAGATCTACAAGGCCTTCAATATTCAGAAATAAGACAGTACCATAGATGGTGAGGGCCAGTACATCTATGAAAGCATCCCAGTCTTCAACTTGAGCCAAATGGCGCATATGCTCTTCGAGATAATCCCTTGAGAATCCATAGGTCCCATTTCTACATTTCTGTGCTTCGTGCAAGTTTTTCACACCTACCCTTAGGACAGTTGATATTGTATGTAAAGAAGGATAATGTCCTTGATAGTGATAAGGTTTTTCTCCTTCTAGTGGCAGTCCCAGGATTTTCTCAAATTCTTCAATAGTAGGTGCTAATTGGAAGTCTTGAAAAGTGAAACATCGGAGCGGAGGATCATAGTACTGTGCCAGTGCTGTGATTGCTTCTTCCTGCTCTTCCACTTCTAAGAGATTCAAAATCTTTCCATATTTTATGGTGAGAGACAGGCGCTGTGGTAACCTCAACAGTTGACCCAAAGATCTCAGGCTTTTAGTGTCAGATATCTTGGCTTTAAGACGCAAAGTTCTTTTCAACTTTTCACCTTCCTGACTGTTTGGTCTCATATTTGTTTCCATTTCCCAAAGATACTCACAATAAGATTTCAGTTCAACTTTCTAGCAAACCTGCCATAACAGAAGAAAATGATTTAAATGAAAGAAGAAATAGTAAACAATTTAGAAATTATACACAAAGAACAATGATAGGAATTTATATACAAAGAAAAGAGTTAAGAAAAATGCATGCTCTCTTCGTGTCCTATTTGAGGTAAATTCTGAAGGTCAATTCTATGGTCCTATGGTCATTCTACTTTGTGAACACTTTCACCAGGTGGGTCTATATTCTCAGAGTTCTACGGCCTCTAGAGTTAAGACTCATTTCAGAATGTTACCCACAACAGCAGGTGAACCGCTAGGTGTAGGGCATTCATGAAAGAATTACACTCTAGATGAGATTTTCGCGATAACCAAACAGGATGAACATCCAAAATGGCTACCACTACACAATCTCTTACCTATCTCAAGTTACACTCAGACCCGGGTATAGAGCCCTACTCGTGTGTGATTAACGTGTAAGTGTTGTGTGTGAAGAGAGCATATAAACCTGAAATCCTAAAAGTACCCATGACTAATACCTGCAAAAACAACTCAAACAAACACGTACAGAACCCAATAACAGTCATCTATCCTAAGGTTTTAACAAATAAAGCCATTACTATAGATAAACACATGAAATGCAAAATTCTGTAAAGAGACGAAGCATAAAGAAAGAAAATATTAGACAAAGTAAACTAAGAAAAGGAAAACAAACATCAAAAGGCTATATTTAATTTGCACAACTAACTACAACAGGCCTGACTCTCTTGGGAATTCCCCAGTGGAGTCGCCATCTGTCGCAACCGATATCGCGACGGGGACGGCGAGAAAAGAATTTTTGTTTTTTTGAAAATAATGGAGTCGCCACCAAGTTTATTAAAATTTGGGAAAACATGGAAAAACCCACTTATTTTGAAATATGGTCTTTGAAATCCGATTTGAGTTCGGGAGTCGGTTATGCATAGGGAAGGGTAGGAGTTTAATCCTACGCACCCCTAATACACCCGTCCCTAGACGGTACCTATAATTAATTGTGCAAATTAAATAATAACTCCTTTTAAATATCTATTTTCTGTTACAAGAAAATTAAAAGGAATTTGTGTTTTTTTTTTTAAAGAAAAGAATTTTTAGAGCACCAAACTGTCACAGTTCAGGTATTATAAATGATAGGTTAACAAGCCGTCACGACTAAGTTAACCTTTTTTATTTGAAACGAAGCATTTGACAATAAGCATATAATTTAAAAAGAATTCTTCTAAATAACAAATTTTTGTAAATAGAATCTAAAAAAGAAGCAAAGAGTTACTTTCGGTATTTTTTGTAAGAGAAAGTATAAAAAAAACTTTATGTGAGATATTTGGAACATCAAGTTGTCACAACTCAGATATTTAAATATCAAGTTAACAAGCTGTCACAGTTGAATTAACCTTTTTATTTGAAATAAAAAAATTTTGATAGATAAATGAATAAATTTAAATTGAAAACAAAATTATAAATTATAAATATTTGCAAATAAGATAGAAAGAAATTTATTTTTTTATATTTTTATAAAAAGAAACAAATATAAAAAAAACAAATATATTTTAGAGAAATTTTCAGGTCATTAAGTTGTCACAACTCAAATGCCCGAAATTTGGAATTAATAAGCCGTCACGGCTAAATTAACACCCTTTATCTAAAATTCTCCAATTATCCACATAAATGAATATTAAATAAAAAAAATCTAAAAAAAGAAATTATTTATAAATGCAAACAAACAAAATTTGCATAAAAAAAAACAAGTAAAGAAGTATTAAAAATTTACAAATAAAACGAATTATGAAAAGTTAATTTTGACTTGACAGGGATCAAAATCACCTGCTCCTACGTATCCCCTGGTGCAATAGAGAATTCAAAGTCACGTAGTTCTATAAAAAAAAGTGATATTGTTTAATCTTATTTTGAAAAAAAATATTCAGAATATTAATTTATCACAATTTAAAATATCCTAAAATATAAAGTTAACAAACCGTCACAGTTAAATTAACTCTATCTTTGAAATGAAATTTCGAATATCAAGCTGTTACAGCTAAAATATTCCAGGATATAGAATTAACAAACTGTCACAGTTAAATTAATTCTATTTTAAAAAAAGATTAATTAAATCAAAATCTCTTTTTTATAAAGCAAAAATATTCAATTATTTATTTTAGACCCAACATTCATAAAAAAGGATTATTTTTTAATTGAAATTAGCAAAATATACTAAAAATCGTTACGCAATTAATTTAAACAAAACACCTCCACATATAAAATAATTAAACTAAAACCATAAACAATTACACAAACAATTTGAACAAAACACATAAACAATTAATATTAAACACAAAGAAATATATATATATATATATATATATATATATATATATATATGTATGTATCACAAGCTCCCCTTTTTTTTAAAAGAAACAAAATATTCAAATTTTATTTCAAACAATAAAACTTTCTTCATTAATTCAGATCAAATGAATAAAGCTCGAATTTCAAACATAAAATCAACCATAACTCAACAAGATAATATAAATCCAAATAAATGGAATCAAAATCTATTCTAACAATTCTACCCAAACCAGCTTTCTGAACTAGTTCTATCTTTTTATTTTTATTTTTATTATTTTATTTTTTTTACTCGAAACTCTAAGTAAATGAAATCCCTTTTTAATTATTCGAACCTTAAATTAAATAAAAATAAATACCAATCAAGTAAACAAAACCAAAAGAAAAAAAAAACTAAACCACCAAAATGTAATAACCTTAAGCAAAGAACATAGAAGAGTAAATAAAAAATAAAAAAAACTAATGTTCACAAAACTAATTAAAATTTATTTTTTTAAGACACTTTTTAAAACACGTACATACACAAATTGAATTTAAATCCCTATCTCCTGCTAATACATACAAATACGAAATTCAAATCTACATAGCTGACACATACACATACTTAACTAAAATAAAATAAAATAAGAAAATTCTCTCTCTTATACTCATGGACACATACACATATATAAATAATTCTTTTTAAAAAAAAAACATAAAAAAAAGAAAAGATCTCTCTCTCTCTCTCACTTGTTCACAGACACACACACACACTAAAACAAAAAAAAATTCCCCTCTTTCTCTCTCTCATTCACGGGCACACACACACACACAAAGGAAAATATCCTCCTTTCTCTCTTACTCCCTCACGAATGCACACACACACACATACACACACACAAGGCTCTCTCCTTCACGTGCACACACAATCACGGTACTCTCTCTCTTTCTCACACACCTGCACATAGTTAGATAGGGAAATGGAGAGTAAGAAATGCATGCTGGGAGGCGAAAATGGCCATGGCCAAGGCATGGCAAGAAGAGGAGCGCCGCGCGGCCTGGGGAGGTCGATCTGCTCAACGCGGTGAGCGCGCGATGAAGGGGAGCTCGTGGTTCAGATGGCAGCGATGGAGAGAGGAGGAAGCCGATTTGAAGGGGAAGCAAAGATGGGTGTCTCGCGGTGGTGGTTTGACGGGCAGAGGGTGGCGGAGAGTTTGGGTTGACAAAAAGGAGGTTGTGTTGTGGTTCGGGTGGTTTCAATGGGTTAGGTGCGGTGGCAGATCCGGCAGCTTGTGGTGGCTATGGAGGTTGATCTGATGGGGATGATTCGAGGGTGGCTAAGGGAGAAGGAAGGTGGCAGTCATGGAGGAAGGGGAAGAAGTAGTGGTGGTGGTATGATGTTGATGATGAAGATTGGGAGGCCGCGGCCTCTACACCCTCCTCCCCTTTTTTTTAAATAAAAAAAAAAATTAATTGATGATGATGATACTGGTCCTCTTGTTATTACCTTCTTCTTTCCTTTGTGCTGCTACTGGATTGTATTGCTGGATTGTATCACTGGACTGGGATTCTAATTTCTTTGCAGGTTCTTCATGTGATATTCTAATGTCTCCGTGTTTGAAATTTTTTTTCTGGGTGTCTCCAGAATTCCCTTTGATTATGGTCCCCCTCTTGTATATTCCCCTCTGCTTGTTTTTTTTTTATTTTTCTGTGTCCTCCTACTCCACCGAAAGAAACTTCAACCTTTTGCAAGGACACTATCATTGTCAGTATTATTTTTTCATGCTTTCTCCTATCCCCATGTTACTGTTACTTCATATGCACGCCTCAGCCAGATGAGAAGGAGTCTGTGAACTCCTTTGTTTCCTTTTCGATTTTTATTTTTATTTTTTTTTAGAAGTGAAATGGGTTGCAACGGGTTGGGCTCTTTTTTTTCTTTGAATGGGTTGAACTATAAACACAATACAAGGTAACGGGCTGAAAATGATATACAAAACACAAATGGGCTAAAACTAAATTGGGTATCAAGTTAATAAAAACAGGACCGAAATAAAATCAGATGGGATTTTTTTTATTTTGCAAATACGAAAACAAACAGCAAATCTTTTTTTATTTTTCCAAAAGAAACAATCGATGAAACTATAAATAAAATAAAAAAGGTAAATTAAGTGCAAATTTTTGGGGTTTTATTGTTAAAAGATCGGACAAAATCAGGTGTTCACAGTAAGAAAGATAAAAGATTAATAATTTCACAAGACTAACTTGCAAATAAGTTCATGTCATTGCTTACTAGGGCATTTCCATCCTCTTTCAATTTTCCTTTCTTCTGATGCATTAGCTTTTTCCCATGGATGCTTGTAGCAACGACTTCATGTTTTCCTGATGAAGGACCCATAAATATTTGGTGGGAATTGGCATCTGCAAGACCAGGAGAAGATATTGCAATTAGATTAATAACAAAAAGTATAATTACTCTATCATCATGGAATTCCATGTTTGACCATTAACAAAAGATGGTATTTTAGTGTTGTTTACTATACCTGCATTTTTCTCACTATTTGCCATTTCACATCTTTCTGGGTTCTGATGATTGATGGAAGCTGAATGTTGTTCCTCCTCTTTGTATCGGGCCGTCGATTGTCACTGTCTACTTCAAACTCCTCATCATAGTCATACAAATTATCACTTCTTTTGCCAGATTGAAGATTTTCCATGAACTCTACCATTTTTTTGGTAAAATATTTGGCTAATAGCTTAGGGACAACAACATCATTGCTTGTTTCATCATAGATGTCCAAACTATCATTTATATTATCATAGGCAGTATCCGAGCCGTGGAGATCAGGATTTATGAAGGAGACATGGTGGGTGTTCATTCTGTCTTTGTATAGATGGATTCCACAACATTTAACAGTCACATTTTCTGGATCACTCAACACCATACATGAGATCTTGATATGATTCCATCCAGACTTTATTTGTTCATTGATGTTGTGCTGCTCCCCTGCCGTAAGGTGAATTCTCAGATCAAACAACCATATATGATCAATTGGCCACTCTCTTTTTCCTTGGAATACTTGAAGGTCATTGATGAGCATGTGAAATTCACATGTATGATTGGTTTTCTTTTCATCGTTACCTCCTAAAAGGAAAAATAGGGCAACGACAGGGAACTTTCTACGAACCCATAATTCCACAGACCCTCCTTTGCTGCAATGGTCAAACCAATTTGGGATTTTTGTCCTGAACACCACAATGTCTATGTACTCAACCTCCTGAAATGCCTGTTATTAGTAAATAAAATTGATCAATCTTAACGTACAGCTACAACAAGATGTTAAAATAAAGTTCAGGAAAGAGAGACATATAAACCTGACTCAATATTACATCCGATGACTGGGGAGTCAATGATGCACAATTCCTTGCATCAAGGTATTGTAAGTACGGTGGAAGCACTGAAATATCTCTAAGCTGCTCACAGTTATCCACATGAAGGAGCAGGAGTTGAGAAAGATCTTCAATGCATTCAGGGATTGTTATGAAGTTGTTATCCGATAGGACCAACCATTTCAATTGTAGAAAACAATTTAGAATTAATTCAAGATCCTCATCTGATAGATCACAACTTTTTAGAGTAAGCCTACTTAAGTTCGGGAGCCAATCAGTCCTGTCCTCTAATGATTTCCATAGAAGTTTTGGAAGTTGTGGACATCCTTCCACATTAAGCTCTTCAATATTTTGGAATATAGGAATGTTACTAGGCAGGTCCTCAAAACTTCTGCAAGATGTCAGCACTAACTCTTCAAGACTACTAAAGTTTTTGATTGAATTTGGAAATTTTTTTTGGTAGTCCCTCCTATATCAATATTTTTCATGCTTTCCACTTTTGCCAAAACATCTGGGAAACTCTGAATGTTAGGACACTTGCTAAGATTAAGGTATTCAAGAGATTTTGATCTCAGGCCACGTGGAAAATGCTCGAGTTTGGGGCATTTTTCAGTACTCAATGTGACTAGTTTTCCAAGATGTCCAACAGAATCATGAAGGTCAGCTAAGTTCGGACAATTGTTTAGAAGAAGTCTTGTTAAATTTGGGGTCGAAGAGACATCAGGTAATCTTGTCAGAGAGTCACAATTACTGATGTTCATAAATGTCAAATGCTCAAACTTCTGCATGATAGGAAGAGTAGTTAGATCTCAGAATATATATATATATATCATGACATAGAGATAAGGACCACAAACATGCCTTGAATGGCTCATCCATTGTAAGATGACTATGGGGCAAGTTGAGTACAATAAGTGTCTCTGGATGAAAATCAGCTGGTAAAGATGAGAAAGGATATTCATTCCAATCAAGAACTCTCAAATTATTTGGGAGATGTTTGGGGGCTCCAGAAACTTGTGCATTCCGAACGATGAGAATTCTAAGTCTTCTCATATTTTTGAAGGTATCGGTATTTAGCTTAACTTCTTTTTTAAGGTTGGTCATGTCCAACATTATGCCTTCAATTGCATCAGTTCCCTTTGTAATTTCAAGCACCAAGAAGCAACAATGTACATGACAAAAAGACAAATGCCTAAATTATTGAAATTTCACACATGGTGTCTAATATAAGTAAGTGTAGAAAAAAAAATTGATTTGAAAATAAATAAAGCTTCACACTCACTGTGTTTTTAGTCAAGACCTCAAGAACATCCTGAGGATGCCATAGCCTTCTGTGTTTGCCAGGATTAAATGGCGAGTCCTTTCTAGCAATGTCTCTACCCAGGTCTTGTATTAGATCATGCATCTTAATTGTATCGGACTCGCCAATAGTTACTAGAGATTTGTCAATGAGTACTCCAATGCCATATTCTGGAAGGAAATTGGAAGCAACTAGTGTCTTTTCTACATCCTGCCTCAAATTTCCTTTGAAGAAACATGCAATATCAAGAAAAATTTCTTTCTCATTATCATCCAAGTTGTCAAAGCTTACTCTGAGTACATCTAGAATCTCTTTGCTTGGGATTCTTTCATATTTCCTCAATGCACTTGACCATTCTTCTATAGTTTTGCCAAACAAATCAGAACCAATAACACTCAAAGCCAAGGGAAGGCCTTTGGCATATTGCACCATACGGTTTGCAATCACCACATAACTTGCATCAGGCTCCCTTCTTCTAAAGGCATTCAAACTAAACAGTTCAAGAGCTTCATGGTCATTTAGTTCTTTCACTTCATATATCTTTTCAACCCCCATGAGTAATTAGCAAATGTTTATTTCTTGTTGTTATGATAATCGTACTTCCAGAGCCAAACAAGTCATATCTTCCAGCCAATGACCTCAATTGTTGCAGATTATCAACATCGTCAAGAATCAGAAGAACCTTTTTGCTGCAAAGCCTTCTTTTGATTATAGGAATGCCTTTGTTCATATCACCCAACTTGATATTTTCCCCAAGCAAATGGAGTAAAAGGGTCTCTTGTAGTTGTACCAAGCCATGTTTCATTGAGTTTTCTCTTACATCACCAACAAAACTTGAACCTTCAAACTTGCTAGAAATTGAGTTATATACAGCTCTAGCAATTGTTGTTTTACCAATGCCTCCAATGCCATAAATTCCAACCATGAGGACGTCATCATTAGATTGGATTCCTAGGAGTCTCACCACTTCTGACATCCGATAATTCAATCCAATTGGATGATCAGCAATGTGTAAGGAGGTAATATTTAATTTGCTAGAGATTTCTTCAGTAATTCGTTGAATAAACTCAAACTCATACTTGACAAAAATAACAACAAAAATTCTAGTCCTTTTAATTGACATATTATATTGGCTATAAGTGATAGGCTCATAGGAAAATATTTATGTTAGACTGTAAGACCTTGTTGAATCTTGTAACACAGTCTGAAATGAAATGCAACTGTCTCTCTTCCCTTTAAATTTTATCATCAAGAAATGTTATTTTGACTCACACTTTATGGGATACCGTACGACACACTCATATCCACCATTATATGGGCTGTATGATCCAAACTAAGTGGGTCCACATCCAATTCAAGGGTGGATGTGAGTGTATCGTCACGGTGTCCTACAAAATGTGAGACAAAATAATATTACTCACCAAAAACGTATATGCGTGAGTCTTGTATTAATTTTCCATTTTTCCTATTAGCTTACAAAGTTACCATAATTCCACATACATGTTGTATATGTCTCTGTCTTCTTTTGTCATCTTATTTGGTACCAACTTAGTAAATTGGCAAAGGCGAAATAGCTCAATTTCGATATATTATCTATGTAAACTTTTTTCAAAACTATCATTTAATTATATATTATTTTTTAAATCATATATTATCATAATATTAAAAATACTTAACTCTTATAATAATTATCACAGGAGTCATATAAAAGTTAACATATGATTGATTAACAACGTAAAATGCTATGCAAAAATTGCGTTCTAAATGAAAATATTCTATAAGATATTGCTGGGCCGCACGAAACAAAACACACTAACTATATAATATGTTAAAATTAAACTCGAGGACACAACCACTAAAAACATCATACCTTGTTCGCTCACTTCTAATTTAATTGATCTATTTCGATTTTCAAGCAAAATCCAACAGGTTAAGCCAGGTTTCAGCATTTTAATGACATCGTGATACAATAAAGTGCTATTTTTTGTACATATAAGTAGAATATTATGGAGAGACACTTAGTAAAAGAAAGAATTTGTCTCATCATGATATATACTTATCACTAGTTGTATACATACTTCTTATCACTAATTATATTAAAACTCATGATGTACTAGCGTATCTAAATATACAAATTACATTTCTCCATACAACAGTATTAGACCAAGGTTATCAAACTCACCGTTTACTATTAGGTTCATAAATCGAGTTAACTCACTCCAAAATTTAGATATGGTTAAATTCAGGTAAACTCGGCAGAACTCAACTCTTATAAATTCATAACTTTATATTTTTAGTTAGAATTTAATCTCTTAAATAACAAAATATGGAATTTCACAATAAGCAATGAAGTTATGATGTACAGACTTAAAGGTATTTTGGGTTTTTACACCTTAAAGTTTTGATCTGCTATATTTCTTATAATTTTAATTTGTATTTTAGTTTTTTACTTGTATTTGCTCTATTATGATGTCGCAATTGAACTCTTTATATATTTTGTTTTACCGTAAATTTATTTTATTATAATTAAATGTTATAATAACTTTTAATATTATTTTTAATATAACTAAATTCGTACAAGTTTACTATTCGAGTTTATCTCGATTCCACGAATTTAGATAACCTTGCGAGTCTGATAAGTTTAATTGGGGCAAATAATTAGAGGTAAACTTTAACATATTTACCCAAAAAATGATATCAATATGTTCATCAACTAAACTTGAAATAGAAGCTTATAAAGCAAGAGATGTTTATACCCATTTTTGAAATGCCATCCTGACAAATTGGCTGCTTCTTTCAGCGCAATCCTCCATTTACTTGCTCTTTCTTTGCCATTTTCAAGATTTGCTTCATGCTTAGTCATTGACCTTCCAAAACTTCCCCTCTGATGCCTTACATCGGAAGGATCAACATGGTAGAAAACTGGCCTTACCAACTGTCCCTTCTCTTTCATGGACTCAATGATCTTGACGAGCTCATCGAGACACCAGGTTGAAGATGCATAGTTCTCTGAGAAAACAATTATGGCAATCCTAGATCCTTCAATTGCGTTGATAAGGGATGGTGCAATCCTTCTCCTTTCTTGAGCTTTTTGTCATCTTTGAAAGTGTGGATTCCCTTAACCTCCAAGGCATTGCAAAGGTTTCCTGTGAAACTATAGCGGGTATCTTCCCCATGGAAGCTCACGAAGACATCATATTCATCATAAGTTCGACCTTGGTTGAAGCAAGAGGTGGACGGCCCTTGATGTGTCATAGCTACTGTTACATAAGTCCTAGCAATTGATATGCTTACTATCCCAAAAAACCACTTTCAATAATCAGAAGAATGTAACCGACTTTGAGATGAAACAATATAAATCAAGCTACTCTGACAAACCATCAATTTTGCTAACTCTGCCAATTTTGCTAAATATGACTTTGGTTCTTTCATTTGAACTGTTGAAGTTAAAATTGAAAATAAAAAGTCAACGTAAATGAAAGCTCAATAATATTGATGATTGTGATATAATTTATTCTTTTTTCCAAATAGACAAATATTTAGATTATTTTATACTGATGCAATTGCAAAGTATAAGCACGCATAAGCTACCAATTACTTTGACCTGTTATTATGATTATTCTATTCAAAGTCTAGGAAGGAAAACTGAAAACGAAAGAGAAATAAAATAGAAGAGGCAGAATTAGAGCCACATCATAGTCAAACACTCAAACTATAGTGAACTTCAGAGAAACCATTTACAGTTTGCTAGAATAGGGATGTTCGTACGACACAAAACGATAACTTAGAAAACAAGTTGATTATGGTGAAGCTGGGGAGACGCATAAGGCAGCCCCAAAATGCTATTGACAGGTAAAGAGTTCATGAAAAACAGAAGTTCTTCAAGGTGGAAATTATTACACCAATATTGCACACAGCAAAGAGCTAGTGGGATAGAATTGTGATTTTTGAAGCAGTGTATTTCTACCTTAAAAACACTTGAAGTACTAGTTTTGCCCAATAACAACTTAGAAAATGCAAGGGAAGGGCAATAATCAAGTTGGAGTTCCTTTTAGAGAAACAACTTTTTGCAAAGCTGGAACATGACACCATAAACTAGAACTTTCTTGCTTCATCTTTCACTAATATCTTGCTTTGTGGTTGTGGCTAGTAATGTGCGTTCCCTTAAATTATCTTTTGCGAGATAGGCTTTTAGAAAGATGCAATTGTGTTAGTTATAATTATTTGGAGTAGCCTGAAGAAAAAGGTTCAAACACAGAGTGTACAACATTGCATATAAATCCATTATGGTATGTTATTGGGTGCAACTCATCCAAGTGAAGAAAATAATCTTTTCAGATTTTTTTTTTTTCATCTTCCAATTCAAGTGTCTGGCAGTATGAGAAAATATCACTTTAGGAAATTGAGAGTTGCAAGAAACCTACTTCCCTTTAAGAAAGTGATCTCTGACCTTGGGATAACAATGACATGCAATCACACAAAGTATGTGCGTCAAAAATTTGTGAGAAATGCTACTAGTCAGTGAATTTTTGTCATAATTTTTGACAAAGATCATAAGATAACGTATTTACTTTATCTAGGGCACATTGTTCGAGAACTCCAATAGAGAATTATGTTTCATATGATCAAACCAACCTTTGATTTAGTCCAGATGGTAAAACAAACGGACTAAGAATAGTCGGATAAAATTAATTATCAAGATTCACTCATTTATTCAAGAATCAATAGCATGCTACATCATGATGACAACTCATTCTAGCAAAAATTTTTGGCTTTTCAGCATTGTTTTTCTAATTTGTAATCAATAAACACCCGCAATTAGATAGTAACTTTTAGATCTTTCTTTTATAGTTTAAATCCTCAATTTTATCCTACTCTCACGATAGTGTTTGTGATGTAAAATTTGTATTATGTCATGCACATTTTTTCCAAATAATAATCACATAATAATATCATCATCCCCCTAGTCCTCATCTCTTTTCTCTATGAAGTATTTGAAATGTCAAATGAAATTGTTAGGACAAACACTGCCCACAGTATATATTCAAGGCTCCTATGCATGGATCTTACCTGATATATAAAACGCTACTTGGAAAAATAAGGAGCTTGCTTTATAGGTGCCCTGTAAAATTTGCCCTCCATACTGTTGTCTACGGAAAATTCATGGTCAGGAGACCTTTTCTTATCTTTGTAAAGAAGTGTTTGTTTGGTGGAATTCCATGACCATGGAACTTATGCAAACTCGTTTTGATGCAAAGCAGAGTGTTCATTGCCAGTGACTTCGCATTTTTCTTTTCAAGCAAAATACATCATCTACCCTGCTATGCACAAGAAGATGCACGACAGTTGGCATTTCTTGTTTCCATTGGGTTGAGAAACAACGTGAGGCATATAATGCCAAATTCAGTAGGACAAAAAAGAAGGGGAAAAAAGAAAAAATCATTTTCTAGACGACATTACCAATGTTTTTATGCTTTTCTTATTATCAAAATTTTCCCATTTTGCATAGAACTTTCTTTCTTTTTTTTTCAAAAAGTATTCATTAAACAGTGACATACAATCTTCTGAAAAATATACCCAGAAGGAAATGATCAAGCCAAGGTTGGCTAGCCCATGTTAATTCCTAATATCCCATGGTTGGAAGGTAGGTCATGGTCATTTGATTGCAGAAATCTTGAGCAAGTTAATAAGGTGTCCAACTACTTAGTTCATAAATACCAATTGGTAACTACTACAACCAGAATCTTTAGAATAAAGCACCATGCAAAACTCTATACATCATCTACAAAGTCTTTCATTAGAAAATTGATGCACCAGCAAGGGCTTAACTATATTTTTGTTTTGAAAAAGCAATGGTGGTTTAAGGAGATTTTAAAATTTTTTGGGGCATGGCTATAGCTAACGCGATTCAACCAATGGATTGGGTATATCTCGTGAGAATTGTTAGACAGAACATGAACAATATCTAACAAGCCAATTTTGCATAAATTGGCCTCATTTGTTCCCTCTTTTTTTTTTCTTTTTTTTTTAAGTAGCCAATATTTTTGGTAATCTTGATGCCTGATATTAGTGGGTGAGACATTTCAAAGGTCAAATAAAATTACTTGTAAAAAAATACAAAAACTTTCGAAATCAAACGCACAAATCCAAAATGTTATTAGCTGATTATTAGATTTTATAAGCGCTTATCAAGTTTGAAGACGTTTCATAACTTTAATTAGATGTTAATCCTGATGGTCCTTTTCATTGTTTTCGACATCAATAATGCTATTTTCTTTTCTTAATGACAAAAACTAGTAAAGTTCAAGATTGGGGTATGTTATAATGGTTAGATTTTTTAAACAAATTTTCAAACATGGAGGCTTTAAGATTGGTGGCTTCAAACATGGAGGCTTCACACATGGTGGCTTCAAACATGGAGGCTTCAATTTTCAACCATGGTGTGCAATCCAAGCTCTATAAATAGAGCTTCATTCATCAAACTTTATACACCACCAACAATCCATTCTTCTCTTCCTCTATTCTAAGAATTTAGAGAGTATTTTGTTTTCTTTGTTTTCTCCCTATATAGAGGGTTGAGAGTATACACTGTTGAGAGAAATACTGTAAGGTATTCTGAGTGTATTTGGGATTAGGGTGGCAAGCGGAGTGTATTCACCTTTTGTATCTCCATCATATTTCCATACTGAAATATTTGATTGTCGTCTTTGCCCGTGGACGTAGGCTTTAAGCCGAACCACGTAAATTCCTAGTGTCATTTATTTTACGCTACTCTGATCCCGTCATTTTACAACAAACTGGTATCAGAGCTCTTATAGAGTTCTGGGCTAATTTGTTCAAAATGTCTACTGCCAAATTTGATATTCAGCAGTTTGATGGGCGCATTAATTTTGGAATGTGGAAGGTCCGCATGATGGCTGTTCTTGTACAGCAAGGTGTAAAAGTAGCACTTTCTGACAAGGAAAAGAGGCCCGAGACAATGAAGGAATCTGAATAGGAATATGCCGATCAAAAGGCTCTTTCTATTATTCAGTTGTGCATTACAGACGATGTACTACAAGAGGTCCTTTCGGAGAAAATAGCAAAAATGCTGTGGACCAAGATGGAGTCATTGTATATGACTAAGACGGTGGCCAACCGTCTCGGTGTGTTGCAACGTCTGTACATGCTTCGTATGGCAGAAGGGACATCAATCCGGTCTCACATAGCTGAGTTCACATCACTCGTCACAGATTTGAAAAATATGGATGAGGCTTTTTCAAGTGAGCAACAGGCAATGATGTTACTTTGTTCTTTACCTCCTTCATACAAGTACTTTCGTGAGACGCTCATATATGGTCGTGAAAGCCTCAAAATTGATGAGGTGAAATCTGCACTTTTAAGTCGCGACAAAATGGAGCACGATACTAGCAGTCGTGATGATACTGCATCTGGCTTGGTTGCTAGAGAAAGGTCAAAGGAGATTGGATCGAGTAACAAAGGAAGGTCTAGATCTAAGTCTAGATATCGTAAAGGCAAGTGTCGATATTGCAAGAAGGAAGGGCACTGGAAAGCAGAATGTCCGAGACTCAAAGACAAAAGGGACAAAGATTCAAGTGATACAGCAAGTGTAGCTGAAAGTACTGATAATGTTCTCACAGTATCAACCAGTTCAATTGGTGATACTTGGATTCTTGATTCAGGTTGTTCCTACCACATGTGTCGAAACCGAGATTGGTTTACATCTTACCAGTCAATTGATGGCGGTGTTGTCCTTATGGGAAATGATATGCCCTGTAAGGTCATTGGCATTGGTACAGTCCAAATCAAGATGCATGATGGAATTGTGAGAACGCTGACTAATGTTCGGTACATACCAGACTTGAAGAAAAATCTTATATCCTTGGGCACCTTTGATTCTCAAGGTTATAAGTATTCTGCTGAAGGTGGAGTTTTGAAAATCTCTAAGGGTGCTCTTATTGTGATTAGAGGCAAGTTGGTCAACGGTCTTTATTTACTTCAAGGAAGTACAGTTGTTGGTGCTGCCTCAGTATCATCTTCCTCTGATTCTGATTCAGAAACTACTCGTTTGTGGCATATGCGTCTTGGGCATATGAGTGAAACAGGAATGTCAATTTTGAGCAAGCGCGGCTTGCTGGGTGATCACAAAATTGGAAAGCTTGACTTTTGTGAACACTGTGTCTACGGAAACAGGACTGCAGTCAAGTTCAGATCGCAATCTGAGGACTAAGGGCACAGTGGATTACATCCACTCAGATTTGTGGGGCCACACTGCTTTCGTCAAAAGGTGGTGCTAGATACCTATTGACATTCATTGATGATTTTTCGAGAAAGGTATGGGTTTATTTCTTGAAACACAAGAATGATGTGTTCCATACTTTCAAGAAATGGAAAGCGCTTATTGAGAACCAGACCGGCAAGAAAATCAAGCGCCTCCGAACCGATAATGGTTTGGAGTTTTGTGGAGGTCAGTTCAATGAGTTCTGCGAAAATGAAGGCATAGTAAGACATCGTACTGTGCGAAAGACTCCGCAACAAAATGGAGTAGCAGAACGTATGAACAGAACTCTTTTGGAGAGGGCCCGCTGTATGCTCTCTAATGCTGGTTTGCCTAAAGAATTTTGGGCTGAATCTGTCAATATGGCTTGCTATTTGGTGAATCGGTCTTCGTCAACTGCGATCGATTTGAAGACTCCTATTGAGGTATGGTCCGGTACTCCTGCATATGCTCATATTGATGATGGAAAGCTTGAGCGAAGGGCACTAAAATGCATATTTCTCGGATATGAAACTGGGGTGAAAGGTTATAGATTATGGTGCACAGAACCTAAGTCATCCAAATTCATAATCATCAGAGATGTAAGGTTCAATGAATCATCCATGCTTCATCCAAAAACTGAGGTTGGCGATGGAACAAAAGACCAAGATGCTAGCAAGCAGGTGGAGTTTGAAGCTGAACCACCAAACCAGATGGAAGAAGATCCGCCTGATCAACCCATTCAAGAAGAAGAACAGGATATTGTTGATGCTATAGATGCAAGACAACAGTTACAGCATTATAGCCTCACTAGAGACAGAGAAAAAAGGCAAATAAAACTAACACAGAGGTATGGTCATGCAGACATAGTCTCTTTCGCATTATCAGTGGCAAAGGATATGGAATCAGAAGATCCCACCACATACCATGAGGCTATCTCGGGTAAAGAGTCTGCACAATGGATTGCTGCAATGAGTGAAGAGATGGAGTCTCTTTATAAGAACCAGACTTGGGAATTGGTGAAACCACCTAAAGAACATAAAGTTGTTGGCTGCAAATGGATCTTCAAGAAAAAGGAAGGATCCCTTGGAGTTGAATCGACTCGGTACAAAGCACGCTTAGTGGCAAAAGGTTTCAACCAACGGGAAGGAATAGACTTCAATGAAGTATTCTCTCTTGTTGTAAGACATAGCTCCATTCGTGTGTTGCTCGCTATGGTTGCACTGTTTGACTTAGAGCTTGAACAGCTCGATGTTAAGACACCTTTCCTTCATGGTGAGCTTGAAGAACAGATCTACATGCAGCAACCTGAAGGTTTCACTATTCAAGGCAAGGAGGATAATGTATGTCTATTAAAGAAGTCGTTATATGGCTTAAAGCAATCTCCTCGCCAGTGGTATAAAAGGTTTGACACTTTCATGTTAAGTCATGGTTACTCAAGGAGTGACTATGACTGTTGTGTTCACCACAGAAGGCTCTCAGATGGTTCATTTATCTATTTGTTGCTATATGTTGATGACATGCTCATTGCTGCTAAGAGTATGTCTGAGATCAAGAAGCTAAAGAACAGCCCGAGTGGTGAATTCGAAATGAAAGACTTGGGTGCAACCAAGAAGATTTTGGGCATGGAAATTCACAAGGATCGGCGTGCTGGCAAATTATATTTATCTCAGAAGAAATATATTGAAAAAGTACTTGAACGCTTTGGGATACAAAATGCAAAGCATGTGAGTACTCAGTTAGCAGCTCATTTCAGATTATCAGCGACACATTCACCACAGTGCATTGAAGAGGAGGAACAGATGTCACATGTTCCCTACACTAGTGCAGTTGGAAGCATAATGTATGCTATGGTATGCACTCGTCCAGATATTTCACATGCCGTTATTGTTGTTAGCAGATATATGGGGCATCCTGGCAAGATGCATTGGCAGGCAGTGAAATGGATACTTCGATATCTTCGAGGTACGACAGATGTTGGCTTAGTATATGACAAAAGTTCTAACACTGGTGCTAGTGTTATAGGTTATGTTGACTCAGATTATGCTGGAGATGTTGACAAAAGGAGATCTTTGACAGGATACGTCTTCACGCTTTCAGGTAGTGCAATCAGTTGGAAAGCGACTTTACAGTCTACATTGCACTATCCACTATAGAAGCCGAATACATGGCAGCAGCAGAAGCAGTGAAGGAAGCCATTTGGCTAAGAAGTTTGGTAGGTAATTTGGGCTTAGAACAAGATGTTACAACTATTTATTGTGACAGCCAAAGTGCCATACATTTGACTAAAAATCAAATGTATCATGAGAGAACCAAACACATTGACGTCAGATATCACTTTATTAGGGAAATTATTTCTCAAGGAGCCATTGCAATGAAGAAAGTTGGTACCTCAGATAATCCAGCAGACATGTTGACAAAGTCAATCACTGTTGCTAAGTTCAAGCATTGCTTGGACTTAGTTGGTATTCACAATATGTGAGTTTGCCCCTATGGGCACATTGGAAAAGGCGACTTCAGAAATTTGAAACTTGATGAAAATCAAGCCAAGGTGGAGATTTGTTATAATGGCTAGATTTTTTAAACAAATTTTCAAACATGGAGGCTTCAAGATTGGTGGCTTCAAACATGGAGGCTTCACACATGGTGGCTTCAAACATGGAGGCTTCAATTTTCAACCATGGTGTGCAATCCAAGCTCTATAAATAGAGCTTCATTCATCAAACTTCATACACCACCAACAATCCATTCTTCTCTTCCTCTATTCTAAGAATTTAGAGAGTATTTTGTTTTGTTTGTTTTCTCCTTATATAGAGGGTTGAGAGTACACACTGTTGAGAGAAATACTGTAAGGTATTCTGAGTGTATTTGGGATTAGGGTGGCAAGCGGAGTGTATTCACCTTTTGTATCTCCATCATATTTCCATACTGAAATATTTGATTGTCGTCTTTGCCCGTGGACGTAGGCTTTAAGCCGAACCACGTAAATTCCTAGTGTCATTTATTTTACGCTTCCACATATTTTATTTTGCGCTACTCTGATCTCGTCATTTTACAACAGGGTATAAAGAAGAATCCATCAATCATACCCTTGTCACGGTCAACACTCATTAATGCCTTATCTTTCTGTGTGTCTCCTATCGCCTCATGCCCTCAAATCACCTTTGCCAACATAGCAACCCACAAACAAGTACGCCTACCAATGTGCAATAACGGTCATAAAAAGAAAGTAGGAAAAGTCTTATTTATTCAATTACTGCATGTTCCAAATATGAAATAGAAATACCAATCATCTCAGCTACAATTTACCTTAGTTCAAAGTTTAAAATTCTCCCACTTGCTGTCATGTATACTGCATGTAATTTGACAATTGAGGAAAGGTGTGAAGTAGATATCTTCCATGTTGGTGCGTTGCTTGTACATATGAACTCCACACCACCTTATAGTTACATGTGGTGCTCCTGGGTCACCTATACTTGACACATCTCTAGGTGACTATAGTCTCGATATAGATCGGTGTCATGGTTCACCATTAGACCAATGGAAATTTAAGTCATAGATCATATAGCCAAACGCTATTGTTTACAATGGAACCATTTCAGTTATTCCATTGAACTGATAGATTAGCCCAGAGTTTATTATGGAGGAATAAGAAGAACTTGCTCCTATAGATATAATAATGTGAAAAATAAAATGACTAATTTGATTTGCTTCCTACATTATTTTGTACAAAAATAGATTTTGCTCGTTACACACAGCCATTTTTTGCTGCTTGATAGTTTTGTAAGGAATAAAAGCTACATCAGTCTCTATAGTAATGACTGAAGTAGTGTCGCATAGAATGAAAGACATATAGTAGTATCGCAATCTTTTCTGTTTTGCTGTTACTGGAAACACGATAAGATAAATCACAACATTGAAAACTTTAAACATAATCCATTACTTGAGCGGTAATGATGTTAGAGTTACAAGGCTAAAGACTAGAGGCAAGAGTATAAGAGATGAAGAAAACTGGTTTTTCCATTCAATAATCTGACACAATAAATCAGTAATCAAAGCAGAAAAGCCACTTAAAGCTCTCTCTCTGATTCTTATACACTTGCAACGAACAAAAGACCGCTAACAAACTAAGACAAAAGATAAGATCATTGGATCGTCCATGACTAACAAACTGAAACACCCAAAACAGATAATCAAGACCTAGTTGATATATTTGACTCATTTAACAACATCAATTTGATTATCTTAGAACTGGCAAGATGGATGTCTGAAGCTGAGCCGAAGCGCGGAAGTTTCCAAAATCTGTTATCATCAAGAAAATAAATGACCTGAAAATTAAATTATATAAAATGTTATATAATGTGAGTACTTGCTTCAACAAAAGAGGAGTCACCAATCAAAACAAAGCTCGTAAATAATGTTACTTGCAAGTTCTTTTTCCCCCTTTTCAACCGTTGACTCGGATTTAACTAAAGGCTCACTCGCATGTACATAGGTTCATTGACAGCTTGCCTAAAGTATGTACGTGCAAACAAGAGAACCTGAGTATCAAATTTAAGTCATTGCAAAATAAAAGTAGAAAAAGCAAACCAAATGAGTCGACATTCTAATTACAAATACGTATGGTATGTTTACCTCGAAAACGAAAGAACAGAGTGACACAAGTGAAGAACATTAAGAACACAAGCAGAATTGCCGCTTGGCAGTTCTTCCGGTCCCATCATATCACTCATGGTGCTTCTGTTGCTGGAACTGATTTGTCAGTTGATATTCTAATTCCATTGGATCCCATGATTCCCATGCCATGGTCTTGTCATCTGAGGCAGGTTGGTATTTCTCGGTTGCTTCCTATTCCATTAGATACAAAGTTACATGACTTAAAAATGATACTTCATCAATATTATATATTACTCCGTAAACACAATGCAATCAGGCTGTTTAATTTACATGTAACAAATCTCTTTGCTTTTCTTATTATACCATTCTGTAATTCGATCGATGTAGAAAGAGATACAGATTTTCGCTTACAATGCTTTTTGTAATTTTACTCAAATGAACTCAAGAACTCTTCTATTTTGCTTCCAAATTCTTCCTAACAATTTCCAACCTTGTTCTTTACATTTGCACTCAATTCAAGGCACCTGTATATTAAAACCATACTCAAACAGACAGATTAAATGCAACATGCTCTAATCCAATAATTATCTCAAAATCAATGCAAAAGTCATCAATTCTATCAAAATCATACAATTAGGAATAAATCAAAATTCTTATTAATTGTGTCAACAACACATTAAAACTCATGTAAAAAACTAAGGTTTAGAAGTAAGATAAGTGGAACAAATGCCTTTTATCATACTTCCCCACACTTAAGCTTTTACATGTCCTCATGTGAAAATAAGATCAAACTAAGGTACGGATAAGAAGCAGTAAACATGGACCACACTAGACTCCGAACCGAAAATGCATGATACATAAAATTAAATGACAATATACCAATCCAATGAACCTAGAGGCATCATAGTGAGCTTTTACACTAACAATCAAGAGATTTACAACAAGCAAGGCATGAACAAGAACATAGCACATAGAGTAGAATTTACATATAATGCATGGATCAAGTACAAAAATTCTCTCAGGGTTAGTGTTTGTCACTCATTCACTCAAGTGTTTAAGGTTAAGATGAACACTCAATCACCTCAAATGAAAATACATTACCATAGGTTTGCTACGTGTCTCATTCTCCATTTTGTCATACACATATATATACTGAATCAAGAGGACTTACCTTTGATTGTAATGAGACTTGGGTGAAGGTGGATAAAAATATAGGCCAATGGGGTTAAACCCCAAGTCAAAGGAGAGTAAATGTATACACAAAGAGCACAAGTGCTTAAGGGTACATTTTGTCCAACTTAACACAACTACAGGCTTTTCTTTTGCAATGTGGCACATCTTCAACCAAACTTTTTTTAGAATTTTTTTAACTTCTTTTTTTTTCTTGGTGTGCCACTTGTTGAATTTTGGGTACATATTGTTCTTCCCTCACACTTAAATTGAAGCATGTCGTCATGCTCTCCCTCACATTTATGCTCAAGCACATATAAGAAATGCACAAATACTCTCCTAAGTCTAAAAGGTTGAGAATTTTCATGATTTTTCACTTTTGGCTAAGGATGTACAAAAATAAAATAAAATAATGAGCAATAAGGCTTAAAGGGGCTAAACAATGGTAACATACAAAGGTTGGCTGTATGGACAAGTGGCTAAAAATAAGAAAAAATACCTCAATCATATTCCAGTATGCACATAGAAACATATTTTCAAGTAAGACCTTAAGCAAGTTCTAGAATACAAATCCAAAGAGTGAAACACACATTAATAACAAGGATGACACATTATAATCTAATCAAAGAGGCTCAAAATCTCACAGATAAAACTGCATGTACTTAATCTGAATATCATAATGAATCCACCAAACATGCAACACAAGATAAAGTCAATGCCAAGCAAGTCGATAAGGCGTATGTGGTGTGAGCCTATGCATGTAACCTATAAGGTGCCAAAAGGATGATGTAAAATGCAAATAAAAATAAATATGATGTAAGAATTAAAACTAACAACAAAATGTAGAAAAATAAAAGGGAAAGGTAAAGAAAAACCTCATGGTGGGTTGTTTTCCACCCAACACTTTGTTTTAACATCTCTAAGTTGGACGGTCAAGACCTTTAATCAAAATAAAATAGCAGAAAATAAAAACAGTAAAAAAATAAATAAAATAAAAGAAAAAACTTGAATAAAAATAAATAAAAAATAAATAACTAAGTTTTAATACCTTCCCGGCAACGGCGCCAAAATTTGAATGGAGGTTGTCGCATTCCTCCTCAAATTAGAAATTTATTTTAATGTTAAGTTGCAAAAAAAATAGTAAAGGGCATAACCTAGGTCATCTCTCAAGTAGGTTTCAATACTTAGTTGTGAAAATTGGGGATTTTAAAGAATAAGAATTATAGCAATGGAATTTAAAAGATAATAGCAACAGTAGAAAAAGACACTAGTTCAAGGTATTCCTAGGATTAGAAACTAATTATCATTGACCAAATATTAAACTCATTGATGGCTATTAGTAATAAATTACTGGCAATTCTACTAGTGATCAATCGACCTTTAGAATTCAACCAATGCAAATAACTAATAAACGACAATCGCCAATTTATTTAGAAATCACATTGATTTAATGAACCAATTGTTGTAGCCTAACCGGCAATCGGAATGTTAATTCTAATGTTCTCCCTCAAACATGAACCAATAGATCTATCAATTCATGCCCAAAGGATTTCCTTAAACGACAATCGCGAATTTAGTTGTACCAATAAAGATTATAGTAATTACCATAATAATTAAAGGAATGGAAACTGCAGAGCATTAAGAAAATCAATGCATTCAATATAAACAAGGAGTTTCAAATGTCATCTCAATCTATTCAGAAATTCCTACACTAGTAAAGAAATCTACTCCTCCATCTCTGGAGGATTACAACAATGAAGATAAAAGAATTTGGAAATAATAGCAATAATCATCACCACAATCTCTAAGACAGAGCACCTTCACTAATGGAATCCCTAAGAGAAAGAAGGATAGAGAATGAAAAGAGAGAGATGTAGAGAGAGAATAATAGCAACTGAAAGTGGCGGCTTAAAACTAAGTAAAAGCTAGGATAAAAGTCCATAATAATCCCTTATATACTGCTCCTTAAAATAGGTCAAAGTGGGGCCCAAAATAGATTAAATGAGCTATTCCGCGTCATCATACGAGCTGCAGCGCTAGACAGAATTGATATCTTCATGTATTTGGTCATTTTTGTCCTTTAAATATCCAAATCTACCTTTAGCACTAGAAATAGCGATTGTAGCACTTTGAATAAGCTTTCCAACGCCACTAAAATGACCTCAATCGAACATCTATAATTCCATGTATTGCAAAAATACTAACTGGAGGGGAAGTTAGACAGCATCAAAACATCAGCAACATTTAATCTTGCAACTCAATTGTCACTAAGATACTATTAGAACTGGGTTTTGAGCTAAACATAAAAGTTATAGAGGACTTCTTGAGCTTTCCAAAATATTTTTATTTGTCTTAATCTAATCTCTGTAAAAAGAGATACAGATTTTCTCTCACAATGCTTTTGCAATTTTGCTCAAATGAACTCAAGAAATCTTCTATTTTGCTTCGAAATTCTTCCTAACAGTTTCCAACCTCGTTCTTTGCATTTGCACTCAATTCAAGGCACATGTATATTAAAACCATACTCAAAAAGACAAATTAAACGCAACATAATCTAATCCAATAATTATCCCAAAATCAATGCAAAAGTCATCAATTCTATCAAAATTACACAATGAGGTATAAATCAAAATTCTTATTAATTGTGTCAACAACACATTAAAACTCATGTTAAAAGCTAAAATTTAGAAGTAAGATAAGTGGTACAAATATCCTTTATCAGAATTCAATGATCACCACTGCCGCGAATTTGATGTCAGAGTAAGACACGCTTTTTGACGGGGTCGAACAAAGCAGTGGAAACTAAAGAAGACACAGGCGTAACGCAGGCAACAAAAGATAAAAACTATAGGTTGATCACTCCCCAGTCAAGCATTTAACTTTTCTTTATTCCGTAATCCTGGTTGTTAGCAACGCAAGGCCAAAAAAAGGGTTGCTTACCGAGCCAGATGTCCCGTGTGGTCTGCTTCGCCACTGTTGGAGCTGCTGCTTCTCAAATCTCGTGTCATGAGATTCTTCAACTAACAACCACGTGAAGCTGCTGCTTGTGTTTTGATCAGTAAATCACGCTCACATGTTTGTAGTATTTGTCCCAAATTCATACTAATAATAATGATTCATCCATGATCTATATAAAAAATAATTTTCCTCCCTTTTACTACCTTGACCTTAATTTTATTTATTCATGCTATGAATAGATTTATAAGAAAAAAAAAGTGAGTTCTTGCTTTTATGGTCGGGTTTTATTTGTAGATTTTTGTAAGGAACACTGTTCGTGTTCAAACTTCAAGCCATAGTTTTCAAATTCACATCGGTGATCGACTCAGTCAAGGCATCGGGTCACTAGGTTGACACTTTTGTTTGTTGAGGACCAACTTGTCCGACAATTGTTAAGGACCAAATTTGGGATTTACTCTATTCTTTAATTACCTGAACTCCTTTTGTCTTTTCTTGTCAAAGCAACAAACCTTAATCTAAATACGAGACTCAAGACATGGACCTACAAAACTTTTATGTGATAGTTATCATCAACGGTAGCAGTTGTTCCGGTAGTCATGTGGAAGGTGAGATTCACAGGCAGAGGTGTTTCGAATTTTGGTTGGTCTCATATATTTTTTTTGTTTTTTTTTTATTGCCATGGAGGATTAGCGGTGATTTAATCGGGTTATGGTGGAAGAGAATGGGAGGAAGAAGAGAGTACATGGATAATTCCGTAATTCTAAAAGGTTATTTGAAAATTAAGGGAAGTAAATATAATATTAAAAATTAGAAGGCAATAATTGTAATATTAACATACTTTAGGGGAGGTACCTATAATTACCCATAAATAAAACAACCGAAAGCATATTAAAAAGTGTGAAAGTAAATATATGACAAATGTCTTTGTTTTCTTTTCTAGTTAGGTTCATAACATGTGGTAACGTCTCTTTTTATTTTGTTTAGTATTTAATGGAAAAATTCCGTTCGCAATAGATCGGAAATTTAGAGTCTATTTGGTTCGAGTTTTTAGTTTTCATTATCAGTTTTTTAGAATTTTATAAAAAAATACTGAAAATTGAAAATAAAAACTAAAAACTGAAATTTATACAAGTGCATCGCTTTGGCCATTTTCTGTTTTTATTTTCACTGAAAACAGAAAATGGAAGTGTAAATATGTTTGGTTCACTTTTCTTGATGTGTGAAAATGTAGAAATGGAAAATCCTCATTTTCACTCTTTTCTTTGAAAATGTTGAAAATAGGAAAGAATGAAAACGTGGTGGCATTTTTATAATTCTCAAAAGTGGATCCCTTTTTTTTTTCTTTGAAACACACAGTTTGCACATACACAGAGATGGTGATAGTGAAACTCCAATGGAAGGAGGCCACAACGATGACTAGCGGAGTGGTGGGAACGAGACACAGTGATTGTAAAGGGTGCTGTGGCGGAGCTCGTGATGCTTGGGCTGTGATGGATGTCTGTGGAAATTGCTCACAGCGGCTATGGAGGTGCACGGTGGAGGATGCACCGGCAGCAACAATGAACTAGAACCGCCATCTTCATCACCATTGAACCTCCGCCCCAGTGAACCAGAAACCTTCCCCTCCATTCTTTTGGCCGTGAAACCACTAAGCCTAGCCATCACCATTGCCTTTACTGTTCCTCGTCGGATCTTCGACCATTGCATGCATGCCCCGTGGCCACAAAAAAAAAAAAAAAAATCGCCATTGCCCTTCCCTTCCACCGCAATCTACATCACGACCCTAAAAAGGAAAAGAAGCCAACCCAGCCCATTCCATCTCTGATCACCATGCCACCGCCACTGACGCACACTCATTGCACTTCCGGCGGCTTCTATCTTATGCCGCCTGTGCTAGCCTTTGCCTTCCATTGCTCTCTCTCTCTCTCTTTCATCTTGACCAAGCCCCAAGCCTCAAACTCTGTTCTCAAAAATCAAAACTGTGAAAAATCCAAACCAATGTTTTCAAGTCACAAGCACATTCCCTTTTTTTATTATTTGCTTATTTGCAGTCTTTATTTATTTATTTATTTTTTCCCTTTTTCATTCACCTTTCAATAACAAATATAATATTATTATCTAAAATTTAATTTTGAAAATATATTTTGAAGTTGGACAAACTAAACATATTTTTATTGTTTTTAATTTCTGAAAATAGGATATGCTTTTATAAACCAAACGCATTTTCATATTTTCGCATTTCCTGATTTTAAAAATCTGAAAATAGGAATGCTTTTCAGAAAATGAAAACAGAAAATGAAAATTGAAAATATTTTCACAAAACAAATGTGCTAGTTTTCAGAATTTTTAATATTTTCTTCATAAAATCTGAAAAATTAAAAATGAAAACTGAAAACTGGAAATTCAAACCAAAGCCCTTAGCAAGTTCTACTCGAATTTTAAAATAGTTTTAGTGATAAGTTTAATTTTAATACACTGATAGTATAAAATAATTTTACACTATCATTCAATCAAAACATTTAGTTTGGATGACTTTTTAGATAGTGGATATAAAAATTAACTATATAATTTATATGCTAATATATGATTGGATGATTATATAAAAAATATTTACACTATCAATGCATCACAATTAAATCCTTCTTAGATTGTTGAGACATGGCGATTGCAAAGTTGACACAATAAAATCGAATCTTGATGATTGCGAAACTGCGCTCCTATCGGGTTTCCTATCATCCAGGGCAGTAGTCAGTAAATCACCACGTAACGTCTTGGCAATTCTTGAAAGAAAATATTAGCATTTGGAAATGGTGAAAAGCAAACTGTGTTTTAGTGTATTAACAAGAGGAAAATTTATGAAACAGAGAAGAATATGGTATGCAGCAAGGATCTCCTCCTAATCCAAGGTTATGTTTGAAATTTTTCAGAGATAATGGAAAGAGATGAACAATAGTGGAATGAATAGGAAAAAAAAATGAGTGAAATAAGACATGACGTTACGCTGTTTGAATATTGAATAAGTTTAATAAGAGAAAATCATAATCATTCCTTCTCCTGTCAAATTACTTTCAAACATCAGCGATTCGGAAAATGAAAATGAAAATGGAGTGACAAGAGTTAAGTTAAACAATCATTGATTAAAAATAATTTTAGGGGAGTGACAAGATTTAAGTTAAATAATCATTAATTGAAAATAATTTTAGGAGCGAGAATGTCATAGTTAGTAAGGGATAATATGTCACTCTTTTACAACTCAAAATCAAATTTTTTTTTTACCCTTCAAATTAAAAGATTCAAAAGGTAGTAAAAATAACTTTGAAATAAAAAAGTGTCATAATCTCTTCCACTCTACTCCTTACCTTTCTCTTATATTCTATTATCAGTCACTTACTTTCATCATCTAATAAAACTCACAATTATGGCCTCAAATTAGTCAATTTAACTTCATGTCAGCCTTCAAAATACACTAAAACTTACATACTTAAGGTGGGGGGAAAAATACTCTTTGTAGCTAGTAATGTACGTAAGCATCGAGAACTTCGCACCAAGTTTGAGTAGTTGAATTTTATGCTAATATGAAAAAAAGTTACAAATGCCTGGGAAAAAATAGAAAATGGCTAGGCATGGTATGACTATAAAATAGATTGCCAGATATCAAACAGCTTTTTTTTTTTTTCGGTTACAAGATATCAAACGGCTTTAAATCAGCAAAGTAGCAACCTGACGAAAAACTAAGAAAAAGAGTTGAACTTCGGACTCATGTTGCCAAACACTACAGTAGCAACAAACAATGATGGGGTAAAAATCCAACCTACCATAAACGCAAAAATAAACATTCACAACACCGTAACAACTTTTTCTAACCAGAAGCCAGGCCAGTAGTCCAACAAAACCCTTCACTCAGCAGTCAGCACCACCCATAGTCACATAGCTAGAAAGCCTTGATCGAACTGAATCCAAATCTGACACTTTCTTGATGCTGCAAATGTTCATATTATCCAGAGCTTTATGTATTAAACTAGAATTTGCAAAAACGAAAAATTAAGAAATAACACCATTCAAGCATACGCAGGATTCTGGGCTGACAAAGCCATCAAAAATCGGAAGTTCTGCTATTCCATTAAACTGATAAGTAGCCTACCATATATTAAGAAAAAAGACAAGCACGTGTTCATAGATATAATTATTTGAAAAACAAAATAGCCAATGTTGCATTTATTTTACAATCTTTTGGAACCCTAATGAACTCTGCTCATTAGTCAACTAACAATAGATGCACTAAAATATGGCATGGAAAGATTGAAAATTTCAGAGTGGACATTAGTGAGATAGAAGTATGACATGGAAAATCAGTTCAAACTTAAAACGAGGTGGAGATGGCATACCTCCTGAGGCAGCAAAACAGAATCACAAGAATTGCAATCCTCAGCACATCCACTACTGGATTCACGGATGCTGTCAAATTCATGAGAACCTCCACTAGATTCTAACTTGCTTAATCTGATGTCAAAACACAGAACCATCATTGTCTTCCATGAGTGCAAAGTCAAGCACACTTTTCGCTGGTTTATAACATGATGTGGAGGGCAGACTGTATGATTCCTTCTGCTGCCCTTTCTGTGTTCATATTTGTTTCAGGATCAGATAATGGTGCACATCCTTCTAAACATCTGCTTTAACTTTCTTTCTCGTCAAGACAATCAAATGAACAGATTGAAAAACATTGGAGCTTTTCTGTCTGAGTAGCAACGTTCATTTGAACCAGTGAACAAATGCTCCGAGTTGATAAAGTTTGCAATGCGTCTGGTTTAATTTATGTTAATACAAATTAAACTGCAAAAAGCCAGTGAACAAAAGTCAAACAGAGTTTCCAGAACACAAGAACCTACAAATCAAGGCTTCCTGTTGTTGGCAGCAAAGGCTCCTTTCAGCATTGCCAACCGTCCCTCAAGTCTTGCCTTTGAATTCTGAGCATCCCTATAAGCATGTTCAGAACGTCTAATCTTTTTAACAACTTGTTTGCTCTCCATCAACCACGCAGATGCATCTTTCAAGAGCTTGTTCTTTTCAGCTTCACCATTCTTTATTGCCAACTTAAGCTCATTCCGCTTCTCCACCGCAGCCTTCAATTTTATCTCCAAGTCAGCAATCTCAGTATCCAACTCCTCTACTTGAACCTTTCCTCGCAAGACCTCAGCATCAATCTGTGCTTGTTTTGCCTTTGCTTGATTAAGATTCTCCAAGAATTTGGACCTTGTTTCTTTAAGGCATGAATAATCTACCAAGGTCTGTTGGACGGAAGGGAAGTTATGGATGAGGTCTTCATAAAAATCTCTGACTTGTGCAACAATTGATTGCAAAGGAATTGGAATACGATCCTCAAGTTGGCCAAGCTTGGAAAGGCAATCCAGTATCTGGTGCTTTATTTCTCCATCAGCAATTAGACTTCCGAGTGGGTTATCGAGTAATGGCTCCAAGTTCTGCAGCATGATGACAACCTCAGAGGCTTGGATATCAGAAGAGGAGGCAGCAGTGGGAGAAGTGGATTCCGGAGGAAGATCATAGCTTCCTAGAAGAACTCTCTCTAGTTCGGCCAGAGGGTCCAAAGGCTGTGGTGAAGGTGCTTGAATTTCCATCAAGGAGTTGACTAGTTGGTCAACATTCTCAGAGTGGAAGGAGGATTCATAAGAACCAGACACAGCCTGTCAACCAATGTAAAATTCAGTAATCACAAGTTGTTTCGGAAACAATTCGTTTTCCTTTGTTTACAATAGAAGGCTCAAAATAACAGAGTTATTACATGGCAAATAAGGAAACATTATTTCACAACTTCCTTTTATCTTTTTTCATATACTTCACCAGCTCTATGCTAAGCCATCTCGGTTATTGTTCATCATAGTTATGGTTGTTGGAGCTTTTGTTGCTAATATAAGTTTGTGTTGTTTCTACCTCTTTGAACAACCTCGAAAGTCGGCAATATTGAGTCAGGAACTCCATCACCCGAGGAAATAAAAAAGCACATTGGGAGAAAGCAGGAATCAAGGAAGAGAAGATCCAAATGATGGCAAAAATCATCTACCATTAGAGGAGGTTTCCGAAAATGCCACCAAGTATGTTATCTTTTTGGTTTCATAATTTTATGAGTTTAATTTCTATGCACTAAAACTATTTTTTTATACTGTTATTTAGTTATCTATTATCACATAAGTAAAAATAATCAAGTCTCATGCTCACTACCAATGCATAAAAACTGAAGTCTACTTTTGTTCATAGCTTTGGATTTAGGTTTTATTGCGAATTAAAGGTCTTGATAATTTCTATTTTCATTTTATATTCTACAATAGTTTTTAATTTATTTTTAGATTTGTAAAATTTTATAAAGTAAATGGTGAAAACCAAAAAAAAAAAAGAAATCTGTTTTTATTATTTCTTTTGTAAAATCTTAAAATTAAAAAATTGATTAAAAATGTAAAAACAGAAATCAATGAAACCCAAAAATACTTGACCTGCATTTTAAAATATTCTAAAGTTAATAGGTCAAATCGTTAAACAGAGATTGACTATAGATCTTTGCAAGGAATTAAAATCATAAAGTATGTACGAAAAGGGAAAAAAAAAAAGAACTTGCGGTTTGTGATAAAATGATTAACCCCTCATAAAAGAACATGGTTATCATTTAAAGCTCGAGTTCGATATCTTTGTAGGGATTTAAAATCATTATGTATGTATAAAACACAATAAGGAGTTGTTGTTTTGTGATAAAATGAGCAAGCATTTGAAGATCTTGAGTCCGAGATGCTAGGAGGCCAGCTGATTGGAATTTACCTGTTATCTTGCCTAACAACATGAATATTTGGATTGACAAGTGAGCAATTTTGCAAAAAGGAAGAAGATATTATACTAATTTTAAGTTATATATGTTGACGAAGAGTTAAACATTAGTGGATCTTAATCACTTGGAAAAAGATGCCGTTGCAGCACTCACCTTTGTCGCTGATACGTTTTCTGTTATTGGTTTCTTGCCATCGTCCTCCGCAGCATTGCTGTTGCATGTTAGCTCCACCATTCCCTTCCCTTTTGCTTTGTTCACACTTTCACAGCCTTCCAAATTATGTTGGTTGATGGAGGTTAAACGTTGATGCTCTTGCAAGCCTGAAAGTCAAAGAGAATTTGTATTTAGCTAATTGAAAGAAGGAAAAAAAAAAAGAAGTTAAAAAATAATAACGAAAATAGAAGTTATGGAACAATTACACATTAAGAATTTGTTCAGATGGTGAGATATTCAATTTTTAACTTATGTTTGAATGTTTGGATACATTTCAGTCTGTAGTCTTCATTTCAGTAGTTTGTTTTGCTCTTAGCTGTCTATGGTTCTGTTATACGAAATTTCAAAAAAGAATGATTACAAAACACAGCAAATAAATTAAGCTATGTATTTCAGGGGAGAGAGACTACCAGATTTAGAGGACCTCAATTTCAATTTTCAAGTGACCTTGTTGATTAATTATTAACAAGATGAAGAGAAATAATAAAAATGCAGTTACTAGGGTATGATACACAATATCACGTACATAATACTTGAGGCTATACTTACTGGTGCCAGTTAGAATGTCATTGTGATGAAAGCACCAGTGCCACATGGCAGACCCGAAAAGGGATACTACAATTAATAAGAGACAGAGAAAAAGGACAGTACATTTTTTAGGAAGGCCACTAGTGCCGTGAATAGCACTTGCTGATTGCTCTGAATCTGAATTGTTGTATTCATCATCCAAAAGTTGTTCCACATCTGCACCAACCAAAGATTGAGGCTCGGAATCTGAGTATGAATTCGAGCTGCAGTACACATCATCCAAAGATTCTACTGGATTCAGCACTGCACGATCTAGTTCAAAATATACAAGAGGAGAAATGTAAAAGGAAGTTACTAGGCTGATAGAAACACTCTCTTGACCCCTCAAAGAAAGAGTAATGCTAGACTCATTACAAGTTTCCAGATATTTTAATTACCAAAAAAAAAAAAATGGTAGCATATTCAATTATTCACGTCTGTTTAGTGTTTTACATATATAAAAAGAGAGGAGTAATAAACATGCAATTACTGATTAAGCAATAATATATCATTCATGAATTGAAAGTCCTCCATGCTAGTCATCTCACATTTACATAAGCGCCAGTTTATCATAATCAACCTATGATAAACTGAATCTTATGGGCAGGAGAAGCAAATGTTATCAATTTCTCTCTCTCTCTCTCTCTCTCTCTCTCTCCATACTAGTGCCACTTCTGTTTCATATTTCAGATTTCCTTGGTTTAACTACACTTTATCTCCCCAGCTAAACTCCTCCACAGTATGTCCAACTGAAAAGTAAATAACGTTCTCTATCAAACTCTCTCTCTAAAATGTGCATCTGATCGTAGAAAAGTTTTTTCTACAAAATTTCATCCCTTGGATCATAACCTTATTAAGGATCTATTTTATTGCCACTCTTAAATATCTATTGACACTTACATTTTAGTCGTCTTTATTTGATATCTCTAAAATGCCCCTCTTCCTTCACTTCTAATTGAAAAATAATTTAACAAAAATAAAATCATTATAAACCACTACCACACTTTTGTGTTACTATTACTTAGTGTCACGACTCAACTTAGGCCATGACCAGCGCATGGGAACACTTTTCCGAGCAAGTCTTAGAACATTTTCGAGAAAAACGGACAGAGTTTCCTCTGTTTTTCGAACATTTTCCAAATAATTACATAACCTGCAATGTTTCCAATAAATTCACAGCACTTGGGCATCAAGCATTCTCAGAATGCGCCCTTCCAGTACATAATAATATTTCAATATATACCAGTCATAGTACCAATACAGTTCAACATAAAACCAAATTAAGTTTACAAATCTTTTTCAAAACATAACATATATGGCTAAGTCATAAGTTTTCAAATACAAATACAACACAAGTCCAAGGAACCTGCCTGTGACATATGGAGCAACTGATATCTATAGGCTAAACCACATATGGATGAAAACTAAAAGGGCCTTTACAAAAAAGCTCACCAACTTAGAGTTTATTAAGATTGTGCCGAAGGAACACTAACTAACACCAAAGACTGTGATCTGAAAAGGGTGGAAATACAACGGGGTGAGTTTTGCAACTCAATGAGAGATAGGGTATCCATAGTTTACTAAATGCAAGCATAAAACAATATAAACATAATAATGTATATATACTCATAAAATAGGATTTACATACTCATATGAATTCAAATACATTGGAGAATTATCCAAAGCAGAACGATAACAAGTCCAGACATGACCCAAGGCCATGTGCGGGTTAGCACCACACCTGCTAACTAGAGTTGGCCCGTAGCCATATACAAGTCCAGACATAGCTGCAGCTATGTGCGGGTTAGCATCTCACTTGCTAACTAAAGTTTCTCACGGTGCACCGAGGCTAACGTCCCTGCCGTTAACTACAGGTTCTAACTATAGAATTTTCCCCAATTTAACTCAAAATCATGCATATTACATAATATAAAAGTAACATAATTTGTTCTCAAATTCAATATTCATTACAGTTCAACTCAAAATATTTTAACAAGCATAATAATCATATTATGGCCTCCAAATAAAAGTTTATCATTTCAAACATAAAGCGACATTTTCAATAAATAAATTATTTTCTTCTATATCAACGTACTTTCAACTTTTTATACCATTTTATATTGTTTATCATGTGTGAACACCTAATTTTGTCCGGCCCACTAAGCAAAAGTCCAAAATTCGCATGTTTCATTTATAGTTATTCCATCATTTTCTTTTTGAGAGAATTAAAAATTAGAAAAAAAAGAAAAGCGTTCAATCCATTTATTGCATTTTTGTGTTTTTGTCCATTTATGCCTCAGCCCAATCCAGGTATGTTTTTCGGTTATAGGCCCAAGTCATTCGTTTCTTTTACATTACGTCCAAAAAAAAAGAGAAAAAATGCGTGTCAAAAAAAGTGAAATATAAAAATAAAGAAGCATGGGGCACATGCTGTGGAACCCCCACTTCACGCCCCACTCCAGTGGCACATGAGGATGGGAGCAGAGGTATGGGCACAAATCCGTTTAGATGCTCCTGCATTTCGAGGAAGTATGGGTTTATTTGTTAAGTAACTAATCGCATTCGGTTTAAGAACCGATTAGCAACGATGGAGAGGGGATAAAAAAAAAAACACTCATACAGTGACCATCAGATATCAAAATTGTTCCAAGCACCGAGCAAGGCAACCAAGACAAAATTTCAAACAGAAAATCGGCAGCATATCGGCTGAAATTCAAGCAAAACCAACAAATACAAGGAGAGATCAACAACAATCCAGAAATTCAACCCAACAGAGGCAGGTATATCATCGTCATCGTCATCAGATCAAAAAAATATAAAAAAAAAGGGAAAGGATGAAAAGGTCAGGGAGGCCGCGGCCTCTCCCACCACTGCCGCGGCCTCCCCCCATTGTCTCACCATCATCCTCACTTCCCTTTCTTCTTCCTCAGCCTTCATCATCATCATCTCATCCTTCCATCACCACTCGCCTCAGCCATCGAAGCTAGCCTCCTCCACTCCTCTTCCACGAACCACAACATAGCCACCAGCCGCGGCCCCCGGGTCATCAACATCATCACCACCATCATCCCCTCTTTCACCTTCACCTCCCTCCACCAAAACCATCTCACCACCATCCTCAACCTCTGTTTCTTCACCGCGCCGCCACAGGCCAGCCACCTTCCGCCTCTACCTGCGAGTCCATGGAACCGTGAAACTCTGGGAGCACCACCGCGTGCCGCGCACGCCCTACTCGAAGCCAACTATTCCCACCGTGAGCGGAGACATCGACGGAAACTGGGACTACCAGGAAACTGGCGGTCTCCGCCACCCCTGTCTCCGATTCTCTCTCCATCAACACTGCCGCGTCGACATGGACACCTTCTTTTCCTCTGCTGCGCTGGATCGACTTCACGGTAGCACCAACCCCCATTTCTGGCGTTGAATCTCTCGCTCCCTCTGCTGGTTTTTCCTCCGCGCCGCACCCCGCCGTGCATAGTCTCCATCGTCGCGCGCCCCATTGCCGGTCTTCTCTCAGTCGCGGTGGAGCTCCACTTGTCTTCCAGCCGCGCGATCGCGGCATCCTCCCCTCCATCACACGCCCGGCCGCGGGTTCTCTTCCGCGCACCAGCCCTCACTCTCTCTTCCCTTTCCGTGTCTCTCACTTTCTCTCTCTTGCCCATCCTCACTCTCACCGTTTTCTCTCTCCGCACGAAAGAGGAAGGGAATTATTTGTTTTTTAGGTGCTTGTGTGCTGTGTTAGTGAGAGTAAAGGAGTGTTTATTTTTGTTTTATTTTATTTCTCGTGTTTTGTGTGTGTGTGAAAGAGAGCCAAAGAGAGCTCTATTGTGGTGTGGGTGCGCGAGTGAGTCAGGGAGAGTGCCACGTGTGTGTATGTGTGTATGAGCGTGTGTGAGTATGTGTAGGGATAGGTAGAGTTATTTTAGGGGTGGATTTAAATTAATAAAATAAAAAAGAGTTTTTCCGATTGGGTTAGTTTTTTTTTTTTTTATGTTTTGTTAAGTTGTAAAATTTTGTTTATGTGTATGTTTCTTTTTATTTATTTATTCCTTTTGTTGGTTTGTTTGTTTGCGTTTTTGGGTTTTATTTTAATTAAATAGGTAATGGTGTTTATGAATTAATTATACTTTTTTAGTTTTATTATCTTATGTGTTTTGATAGAAGTATTTACGTTTCGTTTAATCGTCTCATAGGTTTATGTGTTTTGGTTAAATTAACTGTGGGGTTGTGAATTATTGTTCTAGTTTAATTGTTCCATATGTTTTAGTTAATTAATTGTTTACGTTTATAATTCAATTTTGTTTTCGTTTGGTATTAATTACAGGTTATTGTGTGATTTAATTTTACTTGTATATATTTTGCTCAAATTACTGGTATATTCATGTTTATGAATTAATCTTGTCAGTTTCTATTATTTTTTCTTTTATTTTGTCTAAAATTGAGAAATAAAACAAAAATATGTCCTTTAAATAATCAATTTTCTTTTTGTTTTTTTAAAAAAAAAAAACCTTTTATATTTGTGCAATGCTCGATAATAGTGATTGAATAGCAAATGTTATCTTCACTATTTTTGAATTATAAGGATTCATTGAGTAGCCTAGTGCTAACTTGCATTCTGCGCACAAAATAGATTTGTATCAAGATTTGTTCTAATCTGTGCAATGATCAATGATGATAATTGAGTAACAAATGTTATCTTTATTGTTATTTGATCATAAGGGTTTATTGAGTAGCTAAATGCTAGCTTAAATCCTGTGCGAGAACAGATTCCGTTTTCTAAAAGAATTGCTTCTTCATAAGGATTTTTTTTAATCCGTGCAAAGTCCAATAACGATGATTGAGTATCAGATGTTACCTTCATTGTTATTTGAATTCATTGAGTGGCCTAGTGTCAACTTGGGTTCCGTGCAAATAATGGATTTCGTGTATCTTGTTGCAAATCCTTTTCTTAATAATTAAAGTCTATCAACCCACAAGCATTTTTTACAGAACTACGTGACTTTGAGTTCCTCATTGTACCAGAGGATACGTAGGAGCAGGCAATCCCTGTCAAGCCAAAATTAAATTTTCATAAATTGTTCATTTGATTTGTAAATATTTTGTATAGTTTTTCTTTATTTAAATAGGGATCTTGAATGCTATTAATTAATGTGCACAATCCACTAAGGTATCGTCTAAGGACGGGTGTATTAGGGGTGCGTACGATTAAATTCATACCCTTCCCTATGCATAACCGACTCCCGAACTCATAATCTGGTTTCAAAGATCATCTTTTAAAATAAATGGGTTTTTCTAATGTTTTCCCAATTTAATAAACTTGGTGGCGACTCCATTAATTTTCAAAAAAAATTCTCTTTTCTTAAATTCGCCGTCCCCGTCGCGATCCGGTTACAGATGCATGGCGACTCTACTGGGGACTTCCAAGAGAGTCAGGCCTTCTTTTAGTTAATTGTGCAAGTTAAATATAGCCTTTTGTTTTGTTTTTTTTATGTTTTTGTTCTATTATCTTATTTTGTACAGTTGTTTTTTATGCTCTATGAGTGTAATTCATGTATTTGTTTGTTAGTATTAGTTTTATTTGTTAAAACCTTAGGGTAGATGACAATTGTTGTTCTGTACGTATCTGTCGTTTGTATTTTGTTTTGCAGGACTGTGTGTAGTTTTAGGATTGAAAGGTTTGTATGCTCCCTGCACACACTTCACAATCACCTATCTCACACACTTTTTTGGGGCTCTATACCCGAGCCTGTGCGAACCAAGGATAGGGGGTTTCTTGACATTGTCATGAGGGGCTTCATGCTCACCTGATAGTTGTTGAGACACCACTCAGATTGTTACTGACTTTATGGGTCAATCATATTGAGAGGGTTCATCCCTACTTGTGGTTGGTTCGAAAGTCGGATCCTTGTCCCATGGACAAGGGCAATCTGGGGACCATGACAATTAGAAGTCTAGATCCACCATGAGTGTATGCACGCCTAGTTGAACGTAGTAACCACCCAAATTAGGGTTTTGGCATTTGAACTCCCCATCTATTAAGTTCAACCCTCCAGGACGATGGGAGCATGCTTCTTTCATCCTTTTACTTTACACTTTTTTACGCTTTATTAGTCAATCTTGCATCAAAACATCATCACATAGCATCAGCTATTTCATCATCTCATAACTTGGCCATGCCTTGTACGTTTAGGTGTCTAGGCATACATGATGTAGATAAGCATTCCATTAATTGCCATATTCATTCATTTCTCATGGATTTATGCATCATCATATTCTCAATAAGAGTATGCATTTTTACATTTCTTTTCATTTCATTGTTTTACTCATTTTTCTTATCATTTTCCAGAGTTGCCTCTGATTGTCAATAAAGCAAGAATCATCATTAGTTCAAAGCAAATGGAAGCATCACAAATGAACACTAGCAATGCATGTGATTGGAAAAGAAATATCAGAGTTACAGTGACTAACAATGAGCTAGAGCAAGTAAAGAAAATGATTCAGCTTGATGCCTCATGAAGTCCAAATATCTTTCAAAGATACATATGGACGTATATTGGACCTGTTACTTATCCCAGTAGAAGCACCTGCATTAAGTGCTCTCTCACAGTTTTGGAATCCCTCTCTTGGCTGTTTTGAGTTGCCTAATCTCGATGCGATGCCAACCATAGAAGAATACATAGTCATGACAAGGCTACCGATTCGAGAAAAATCTGGTGTGTATCTCTATCAAGGGCATTATGTTAGTAAAGAAAAGATTGCCAAAATCATCGGAGTTGAAGCAAACCGGATGGGAATTGAAGTAAGGGGGTCCACTCAAGGAATCAAGAGAAGTTTTCTGGAAACTCATCTGCAAGCATTGGCAAGACAAGGAAATTGGGACTTCTTCAATCGAACATTAGCACTGACTATCTATGGATTGGTCCTATTCCCATTCACACCAGACATTGTTGATCAAGCAGCCATGGATGTATTTTTCAAGTTTGAGACACAAGGCATGAATCCTATTCCAGCAATACTGGCAGATACTTTTCTTTCCTTGGGAATTTGCCTCAAGAAAAATGGTGGTAGGCTACGGTGTTGTTTGCCAATGCTATACGTCTGGTTTATGACTCACGCATATGCCAATAACCGCATGGGCCTCTTTCCTGATCCATTGGGAAGTTTCCATCATATACAAATAAACCAGAAAGAAGCACCAGCCTGGAAAAAGGAGTTCTCGGAGATTCAGTCAGATTCCTTCAAGTGGGTTTGCCCTTGGTACCACGGAGAAAATGTTATATATAGCTGTGGTGACTTTCACAACGTTCCTTTGATGGGTCCAAGGGGATGTATCTCATATACGCCTGCATTAGTACTCAGACAACTTCATTGGACTCAAACAAAACCACAAGAAAAGCAGCTTGAAGGGTTTAGCTTCTTGTATCACAAGGATAAAAGCACTGTGGAGCAAGAAAAGAGGATCAAGATGGCATGGGACAATGTCAAAATCCTAGGAAGAAAGGAACTCGGGCAACAACGACCAACCTCCTCTCAAGAATACAAAGAATGGAGAAAAGCAAGAATTGGGAAGCTCGAAGATATTCCAAGCAGCTCAACTCCCGTGAAAATCCTACAAACACCTCCGTCAACATCTCAGGTAGAGATAATGAAGGCACAGATGCGATTCTTGGAAGAGAAAAGGGAAGCAGCTGATCTAAAGAACACCATTCTTCAAAGCCGATGCGAGAAAATGGCTAAGGAAATTGAGGCCCTGAAAGACGAATGCATCGAAGCAGCAGAAATTACCAAGTCTAGAAAAGGTAAAGAGAAAATATCAAGCATGCACCTGGCCAAGATCCAAGAGTTAGAAGGAGGACTCCACAAGCTTGTAAAAGAAAAGAATCAGTTGGAGAAAGAGGTTAACAAGAAAAATCGCATGGTGGAAAGAGTAGAATTGGAGGTCAGCAAGCGAGATAAACACATATACAGCCTAAAAATGGAGGTCAACAAAGAGAAGGACAAGAGAAAGGAACTAGAAGAGCGAGTGGATCACTTGTCAACAATGTTGACACAAACAAAACATGATGCTGTACGTGGATGGACTTCAGCAAACCAATATCATGATATGTTTGTTGACGCGACTGAATTTGGAAAGTCATGGAGAGAAAAGGCCCTTGAGTGGAAAGAGGAATATGGAAAGCTAACTAGCGAGTTGAGTCATTACATTCCAAACTTTCTTTATCGATTTGAAAAGGCCAGCGAGCAAATTAGTAAGATGCCTCCATTCAAGTTACCTCAAGAAGTGGTGGAGTTCATGGATTCATGTGAGAGTGTTGCTAAGAATCTTAGGAAGAAGAAGATGAAACTTTTGATGTAGCCAAAAAAAAAAAAAAAATCCTTTTGATGTAATCGTTTCTTTGTTGGCACATGCGTGATATATCCTGGAATGATTTGTACTCAAAGCTTTGCCTTGAAATGAATGAAATTCTCCATGTTCGTGTTACTAATCTGCTCGATACTTTCTGTAGGGGATCAAATGTTCCCCTAGAAAGCGATCAATCACTTTCCTTGCCTTGAGGTTGCTTACCCTGGTGCAAGGAAGTGAGAAGCTCAGTCACGAAGAAAAGAAGAGCTGCATTGCTAGTGTTCATTGTATAGCATCTATAGAGGAGCAATTCCTCCCTAGAGATTTGCTATTAACCGCACCTTGACTTATAGGATGGTATACCCATAAGAACGGGGGCAGGACGTTCTTATTTGCACAAAGAACTCTTAATGATTTTTGTTCTCCTTTATCTGTTAATTTTGCATTGAAAATAAAAATGAAAAATGAAAATTAAGTTTTGATGTTTTGATTGTGAAGGAAAGAGAAAATAAAACCTTGCAACCATTGGGCGCCCAAGGAAAGAGGATACCGATCTAACTCGTGTTCATAACACTAGAGCTCGAACCAAGATGGCTGGCGGAAACACTGAACCAGGAAGGACCATCCCATCTGTAATTGCTTCTGAATCAGGGAGAACTATTCCAGCTGTAACCACCTCAGCTATAGCTACTTCAACCTGAAGAAACTTAAGCATGGAAGTTGACGCAGTTGAGAGGAAAGCGAACGAGTTGTCAAATAACCAAGGAAGAATGGAGGAGATGATGCGAGCTATGATGGAGTCAATTGACTTATTGAGAGCCCATCAAAACCAACACCAATTGGGTATGCCGGTAGGTGTACAACCAAGTGCTACAACGATAACCATACCGTGGTATCGGATGCGACTACGAATGTCACGCAAGGGATGAATGATAATCCCCATGATCAACCACCACCGACAATGCCAATTACTATTCCCATTGGAGAAGGATATCACGTCAGGAGAATACACATGCTGAAGGGCATGGGCACGCTACCCACATTTGGGAGCAGCCTCCGGTTGTCATCCCAAGGCAACTTTCTTCCTCGGGGAACAATCGTACAGAAACAGAGAAGGACAAGTTGAGAGAAGAGTGGATGGAGAAAATCCAGGAACAAATTAAGGCAATCCAAAGACCAAACAATTATGATTACATGGAGATTGAGCAACTTTGTCCTCCTATTATTGCAGTTGTCCCTAAGGATTTTAAAATTCCATTTTTCTAAATATGACTAATCGTAACCCACTCTTCCATTTAAAGAGTTATTGCACCAAGATGTCAATCTGGTCCAAGGATGAAAAGTTTCTCATTAGCTTTTTCCACGAGAGTTTGACTGGACCGGCTCTAGAATGGTATATCCAGTTAGATCATGCAAAGATTTCCTGTTGGGGAGAATTAGCTGATTTGTTCATGAACCAATACAAATTTAATCTTGATGTGGCACCTACACGGGAGCAATTAAGCTCCATGCGAGAAAAGAAAGATGAATCCTTTAAGCAATACGCTCAAAGATGGAGAGCTTTACGCCCAAGTTCAACCCCGCTTATCACGACTGAGATGTGTTCTTACTTCTTAGGAACCTTGGGATCCCCTTATATTGGAGCAATGGCAGGATCAGCATATAAGGACTTCTCTGAGTTAATAACTGCTGGAGAAAGAATTGAGAGCTTGGCTAAGGCTGGCAAACTTCCCACGAACAATGAAGACACAAGAAAAAGTTTCCCGCCCAAGAAGAAAGAGACAGATGTGAATTATGTCCATGGTCGACAATCCTTTGTCCCGAGGTATGCATCATCACGCCCACAACCGCAGATGATTACCCACCAACCCCCTGTCCCCCGTTACCCATCTACCTCAAACACTACCCCGTACCATCAGCCTCAAGTTAATAACATTCACATACGGCCATACCAGCCAGCACGTCCTACCTATCCTACCACACACTACCAGACTTACCCAAATACTCCGACACCCCGACCAAATTTCCAAAGTCAAAATCGGAACCGATTCCCTAACCTTCCACCTTTCCCGGTCGTTTATTTCAAACACCGACCTTTTCCAAAGGTTAGTAGATGCTCATCTGATTGCGACCTATCCTGCGGCGCCCATTAGAACCACCATACCCAGCTTGGTACAACCCGAACCTTACTTGCAAATATCACATGGACATAGCAGGGCATTCCCTTGAGGATTGTGAAGGGTTCAAGACCGCAGTGAGGAAACTAATCGCTTGTGGGAGGTTAGACCTTCAGGAAGAGTCAAAGCCAGATATTGTTAATAACCCAATTCCAAACCATGAAGGAGGAAGGCGGATAAATGCCTTGGAAGCAGAGGAACCCCTGATTAAGAAAGTGTCGAGTCTCAGAACACCCATGGGGAAAATTTTCATCGGTTTGAAGAAGGCCGCTATGACACTACAAAGCGCTTTGCTCTTGCAATGGAGGGTAATGAGAAAGATGACATAAAGTCGAGCTGCATATACCACTTTGGAGGTTTTGGTCATGATATAGAAAGTTGTTGGGGTTTTAAAGCTCGAGTACAAGAATTACTCGACCTAGGTGTGATTCAAGCGAAAAAGAAGTCGAATCTCCCTCAAGAGGTAAACGTGATTGATCGTTTCATACTCGCGTCCCTCCATCAATCAAGCTCAAGCCGCAGAAAGTGGTGATCACCGTGAAGAAACCAACACCGTTCGATTCACGAGAACACGATGCGGTGCCCTGGAATTATGAAGCTAAGGTAGTAGGGAGACTTCAAGGGCCCAAGCGGGTGGAACAAAGAATGAAGTTCGGAAGTAAAAGGAATCACAAGAAGTGGAAGGATTTATGGACCGGAGAGCTGGAAAAGGGAAAGCTTATCGAGGAAGAGAACGTGGGAAAAGGTTCTGGTGCGGAAAGAAAAGGAAGAGAAGAAAATGAAGAAGAGGAGTTCCTGAAGATCATGAAGCAAAGTGAGTATGACATACTGGAGCAATTGAAAAAGACTCCTGCTAGAATCTCCTTGTTGTCACTAATTTTGTCATCCGAAACTCATCAGAAGGCGGTGTTAAAGGTCTTAAAGGACGCTTATGTGAAACCGGATGTCTCATTGGAGAATGTGGTAAATATGGTGGATCCAGTAAAGCGTGTCAATATGATCACTTTCTCAAATGAAGAGATCGTATCGCAGGCCAACCCACGAGCACTGTATATAACCCTTAAATGCAAGGGCTATATAATGCCCAAGGTTCTCATTGACGGAGGGTCAGGATTAAATGTCTTGCCAGCGTCAACCTTGAGCTACTTGTCAATGAGCAAAAACGATATTTCACCGCAAGTGATGATCGTGAGAGCTTTTGATGGAGCAAAGAAAAACATCCTTGGGGAAATAGTGTTGCCATTGGAAATCGGCCCAAGCCGATTCGAGGTTTTATTCCAAGTGATGGAGATTGAGTCTGATTACAATATCTTCTTTGGGAGACCATGGATTAACAATGTGGGTGCTGTTCCTTCAACCTTGCACCAGAAAGTTAAGTACATTGAGGATGGTTCAGTTATCACGATTCATGGGGAGAAAGAAATCATTGTATCAAAACCAGTCACACTTCCATATGTTGAAAATGTGGAATTAGTGGAAAACAGCTTATGGCACAGTCTGGAGGTAGTGGGCAAGCAGAACGAGAGAGAGATTCAAGCAAGACGTCAATCGTGTAGTGGCTCATATCATGACCAAAAATGGCTATCTACATGGCAAAGGGTTGGGACTACAGCTGTGGTATCAAAACACCTTTGACTGCCTCAGGGAAGTCTGACCGATTCGGTTTAGGATATGAAGCATCATTGGAGGAGCAGATCAAGAACATGGCTCTTGAGCAAAAGAAACCAAAAGAGAAGATGAAGCAGATCCCTCATCTGAAGGAGACATTTCCTTATCCGGCTGAAGTAATTATGGTTGAAGAAGGTTGTGTCTCTAGCTGTTGTCCAACCATCAATATGGTGGATGTTGAGAAGCTTGAAGAATGCAACAATACTCATGCTGCCAACCGTGAGGAGATGTTGATGAATTGGACAGTTGGACCATTGATTGATGTCATTGCTTCAAAGTAATTATTGGGATTGTATTAATTGTTTGCTTTCATATATGCTACTTTGAGACATCATTTGAATGAATTTGCATGATTATCCAGTAATTTTTATATTTCGTTGTGTCTTCCATTTTCCTTGTTTCAACCTCTTTTCTTTTGTTTCCATTTTATCTTTATCACCATTTTCTCAAACTATTAATTGGCATTCTCCCGTATTATTTGCATTTTATCCACTATTTGTTTTGGCATTCCAACCCCCACAAATGCTTTCCAGGGACCTAAATACTATGAACACTTTGCCACATGAAAGGGACTCCGGAGACCAATCAGTTGATTCTCTTACAGCATTTGATTGTGATAGCTTTGAATCTGAGGATGATGAAGAGGCTATTGGGAAATTTTCAAATCTGTTAGAACATACAGAAAAGGGGTTTGACTTAGACAATGAGGAGGTCGAGGTGATTAGCATGGGCACTGAAGAAGAAAAGAAGGAGCTGAAAATAGTGGAAAACCCTGAACGAACAGAGATGATTGCATTGTTTGAAGAATACATGGATGTCTTTGCATGGTCTTATCGTGATATGCCAGGGTTGGATCCAGAGATCGCTTCGCACAAAATCCCTTTGTATCCAGAAGCTGAGCCAAAGAAGCAGAAGTTGAGAAGAATGCGACCTGAGATGTCTTTAAAAATAAAAGAAGAGGTGACTAAACAGTTAGAGGCTGGGTTTCTGGAGGTATCAAGACACACAGATTGGGTGGCTAACATTGTGCCTGTGCCTAAGAAAGATGGAAAAGTTCGAATGTGTGTAGATTATCGAGATCTTAACAAAGCTAGTCCAAAAGATGATTTTCCACTCCCTCACATTGATGTTCTGGTTGATAATACAGCCAAAAATCACCGATTCTCATTCATGGATGGGTACTCTGGGTACAATCAGATTCCCATGGATATTCATGACAAAGGAAAAACTACATTCATAACTCCGTGGGGAACATTTTGCTACACGGTCATGCCATTCGGGTTGAAGAATGCTGGTGCCACTTATCAGCGTGCTATGGTGGCACTATTTCATGACATGATGCACAAGGAGATTGAGGTGTATGTTGATGACATGGTCGCTAAGTCTAAAGAGGGAGAAAGTCATGTGGCCGTTTTGCGAAAGCTATTTGAAAGACTTAGGAAGTACAAGTTACGGCTGAACCCGAATAAATGTGTTTTTGGAGCTTCCACAGGGAAATTACTCTGTTCATTGTCGCCAGAGAAGGATAAAGGTGGATCCAGATAAGGTGAAGGCAATACAAGAAATGCCAGCTCCCGAATCAAAAGAAGTGAGAAGTTTCCTCGGGAGGCTCAACTACATTGCTCGATTCATCGCTAATCTGACTAGTACTTGTGAACCTATATTCAAGTTGCTGCGAAAGCATCAACCTGGAGGATGGAATGAAGAATGCCAAGAAGCCTTTGACAAAATAAAGACTTATCTAATGAAGCCTCCGCTTTGATTCCTCCTACACCAGGTCGCCCTTTGATATTGTACTCATGCTGTTACCCACTTCACTTGGGGCAATGTTGGGGCAATATGATGAATTTGGAAGGAAAGAACAGGCCATTTATTATTTGAGCAAGAAGTTTAATGATTGTGAATCTCATTATCTCGCGATTGAGAGGACTCATTGTGCACTAGTATGGGCTTCCAAGAGGTTGAGACAATATATGTTGTATTACACCACTTGGTTAATCTCTCGAATGGATCCGTTGAGGTACATATTTGATAGTCCTCACGTGTCATTGAGAATGTCAAAGTGGCAAGTGATGCTGTCTGAATTCGATATCAAATATGTTACTCAAAAGTCCATCAAGGGAAGTGCGATTGCTGATCATCTAGCCGAAAACCCTATAAAAGATGTTCAATCCACCATGCTTGAATTCCCTGATTTTGAAGTGTTGACATTAGAAAGAGAAGATGAGGGAGAGGAGAACGGTTGGAGGATGTACTTCGATGGAGCTGCCAATATGAGGGGATGTGGAATAGGAGTCGTTGTAGTATCACCCGGTCGGAAGCAATACCCGCTTCTATCAAACTAGACTTCGAGTGTACAAACAACATTGCGTATCACGAAGCATGTGCAAATGGTTTGCGGGTCGCGATTGACTTGGGAATCAAAGAATTGAGGGTCTTTGGAGACTCTGCACTTATAATCTACCAAGTTAATGGAGAATGGCGTACAAAGGATCCGAAATTGGTACCTTATCAGAAGTATTTGTCTCGACTAATTGAGCGCTTTGATAATATATCGTTCTCCCACTTAACTCGAGACAAGAACCAATTTGCGGATGCGTTGGCAACTTTGGCTGTAATGACTAAATTGGAAATCCACACAAATGTCCAACCCATCCATGTGGAGGTGCAAAACGAGCCAAAGATATTGTGATAACGTAGAGGATGTACCAGACGGACAACCGTGGTATCATGCCATCAAGCAAGACATTCGAAAAAGCGAGTACCCAACAGGTGCAAATGAGGTAGATAAAAAGACAATTCGAAGAATGGCCATGACCTTCTTCTTGAATGGAGAAGTTCTTTACAAGAGGAATTATGACACGACTCTCCTCAGATGTGTGGATGCTCATGAAGCTCGAATAATCATAGCTGAAATTCATGAAGGAATTTGTGGGACTCATGCTAATGGGCATATGATGGCGCGGAAAATCCTAAGAAGCGGCTATTACTGGTCCACCATGGAAAATGATCAGATCAATTATGTTCAAAAGTGCCACAAATGCCAAGCATATGCAGACCGAGTCAATGCTCCACCAGTTCAGTTGCACAGCATGGTATCTCCTTGGCCTTTCTCAATGTGGGGCATGGATGTTATTGGCCCAATTAAATCCCAAAGCATCCAATGGTCATCGTTTCATCTTGGTGGCAATAGACTATTTCACTAAATGGGTGGAAGCTGCTTCATATACCAACATCACACGTAAGGTGTTTCTCAGATTCATCAAAAAGGACATCATCTGCAGATATGGAATTCCAGAAAGGATCATTACAGACAACGCTCCCAACCTCAATGGTGCCGAAGTTCAGAAGTTCTTTGAGACTTTCAAGATCAAGCATCATAATTCAGCTCCTTATAGGCCTCAAATGAATGGCGCAGTGGAGGCTGCGAATAAGAATATCAAGAAAATCATCGCCAAAATGGTGGTGAATTACAAAGATTGGCATGAAATGCTGCCATATGCTCTGCACGCGTATCGTACCAACATACGATCAAGCACAGGGGCAACTCCTTTCTCATTGGTTTACGGAATGGAAGCTATATCCCCTGTAGAGGTTGAAATCCCTTCGCTCAGGGTTTTAATGGAGGCTGAGTTGGAAGAGTCTGAATGGGTAAAAACTCGTTATGAGCAACTGAACATGATCGAAGAGAAAAGGCTTGCAGCTATTTGCCATGGTCAGTTATACCAAAGTAGGATGGCTAGAGCTTTTAACAAGAGAGTTCGCCCTAGAGATTTTTATCCAGGGGATTTGGTGCTGAAGAAAATTCTCCCCAATCAAGAAGATGCACTGGTAAGTGGGCTCCGAGTTATGAAGGACCTTACATTGTCAAGCAAGCATTCTCAGGTGGAGCATTGATTTTGCAAAACATGGAGGGCCAGGAATTGCCTAAACCGGTCAATAGTGACGCAGTCAAAAAGTTCTATGCTTAAAACGATACCAAAAAAAAAAGAGAAGAAGCCCGTTAGGTCGAAAACTCGCAAGAGCGGCCTAAGCAAAAGTTAGGGCAAAATGAGACAAAATAAAGCTCGCTAGGCTGAAAACTCGAAGGAGCAGCCTAGGCAAAAGTTAGAGCAGAAAAAGATAACCATCTTCACTGCAATCAAATCGGGCAACTCTTGATTGTCCAGCAAATCAAGCAGATAAGGGCTGAAACTGGGGCAATTTTTGGTGTTGAGTTTGTCTAGTAAACCAAGCAGAGCAAAGGCTGAAACTGGAGCAAATTTTTGGAAAGAAAAAGGTTCGGAGTCATATCATCAGATATCAGGGCTAGCATTTTCAATTTGCGGCAAGGAAATTGATTGATTAAGCTGCAGAGTATCTATACTGGAGCAATTTTGAGAAAGGGATTTGAAGATATGTCGTCAGATATCCTTGTTATGATGTTCAAATTGCTGTAAGAAGTTTATTGATTGGGCCACAAAGAACCTAAACTGGGGCAAAATTTTGTGTCTCCCAAAACTTTGTATTTCGTATTTATGTTGTTCAAAGCATTTGTCATCCAATACACCAAGTAATGAAAATGTCCATTCAGTTGATCCCTTCACCTTCTCTCTGAATGCATGTTTATTCACGATGTCTCAAGTAGGATATATTTAAGTTTCAATTATACAATCTAACAATGATTCACAGCAATACATCAATGACTAATATTGTAATCCAGAAACTTCATTCGAGTTCGACGGAGAAGTAATCATCAGTTTAAAGATGGAAAAGTGGAGAGGAAAAGAAGAAATGAGCGAGGTCACAAAGGAAAGGAAGGTTGTAAGTCATGCCAGAAGGTTCAATGCAAGAAGAATTATGAGTTTGATCGGTTAAAGTCTTCTTCGAGGATTACTCGATTCGGTTACGATTAGTTTTTCAGGAATGTGAAATTCATGACTTTTTGAATATAACTTTAAAAAAAAAATGGAAAATCGTTGTTTCCTAAGTCAGCATTCATTTTCAGTCGGCTTCAGATTGCCAATTTACATTGCTTGTCGGCCTCCGATTGCCAATTTACATTTCTTGTCGGCCTCAGATTGCCAATTTACATTTCGTGTCGGCCTCAGATTGCCAATTTACTTTTTCAGTCGGCCTCAGATCGCCAATTTACATTTCTTGTCGGCTTCAGACTGCCAATTTACATTGCTTGTCGGCCTCAGATTGCCAATTCATTTTTCAGTCGGCCTCAGATTGCCAATTTACATTTCTTGTCGGCCTCAGATTGCCAATTCATTTTTCAATCGGCCTCAGATTGCCAATTTACTTTCTCGTCGGCCTCAGATTGCCACCAATTTACTTTTTCAGTCGGCCTCAGATTGCCAATTTACATTTCTTGTCGGTCTCAGATTGCCAATTCATCTTTCAGTTGGCCTCAGGTTGCCAATTTACTTTTCCTAACCGGCCTCAAATTGCCACCATTTACATTTCAATCGGCCTCAGATTGCCAATTTACGTTTTTCTTGTCGGCCTCAGATTGCCAATTTACTTTTTCAGTCGGCCTCAGATTGCCAATTTACATTTCTTGTCGGTCTCAGATTGCCAATTCATCTTTCAGTTGGCCTCAGGTTGCCAATTTACTTTTCCTAACCGGCCTCAGATTGCCAATTCATTTTTTCAATCGGCCTCAGATTGCCAATTCACTTTTTCAATCGGCCTCAGATTGCCAATTTACATTTCTTGTCGGCCTCAGATTGCCAATTCACATTTCTTGTCGGCCTCAGATTGCCAATTTACCTTTCAGTCAGCCTCAGATTGCCAATTTATTCTCCTCGTCGGCCTCAGATTACCAATTTTACTTTCTTGTCGGCCTCAGATTGCCAATTTACTTTTTCAGTCGGCCTCAGTTCGCCAAATTACATTACTTATCGGCCTCAGATTGCCAATTCATTCTCTTGTCGACCTCAGATTGCCATTGCTTTTAATTTCTTGTTGTATCCAGTTGGTCGCAAAGTTTTTTTCCCGTCAGTCTAATCAACCCATTTGTTTTTACATTTCTCATGGATTTATATCAAGTTAGTCCGATTGTTTTACATTTTAATTGCAGCATTACATGTGACTTTCTTGAATGTTTAGTTTGAATTTGTCTTGTCGCGCATTTACATTTCATGCATTGCCGAACAAAATCTATGTTCATGTCTTTACTTATTCCTTATGAAGATAATATGTAAAAGCTTAGGTTTTTCATATTCTCTTATAAGAAATAAGTAAAGAGGGGCAACTGTGAACACCTAATTTTGTCCGGCCCACTAAGCAAAAGTCCAAAATTCGCATGTTTCATTTATAGTTATTCCATCATTTTCTTTTTGAGAGAATTAAAAATTAGAAAAAAAAGAAAAGCGTTCAATCCATTTATTGCATTTTTGTGTTTTTGTCCATTTATGCCTCAGCCCAATCCAGGTATGTTTTTCGGTTATAGGCCCAAGTCATTCGTTTCTTTTACATTACGTCCAAAAAAAAAGAGAAAAAATGCGTGTCAAAAAAAGTGAAATATAAAAATAAAGAAGCATGGGGCACATGCTGTGGAACCCCCACTTCACGCCCCACTCCAGTGGCACATGAGGATGGCAGCAGCAGAGGTATGGGGGGGGGGGGACAAATCCGTTTAGATGCTCCTGCATTTCGAGGAAGTATGGGTTTATTTGTTAAGTAACTAATCGCATTCGGTTTAAGAACCGATTAGCAACGATGGAGAAGGGGATGGAAAAAAAACACTCATTCAGTGACCATCAGAGATCAGAAAATTGTTCCAAGCACCAAGCAAGGCAACCAAGACAAAATTTCAAACAGAAAATCGGCAGCATATCGGCTGAAATACAAGCAAAACCAACAAATACAAGGAGAGATCAACAACAATCCAGCAATTCAACCCAACAGAGGCAGGTATATCATTGTCATCATCATCAGATAAAAAAATAAAAATAAAAAAAAGAGGAAAAGGAAGGAAGAGGTCAGGGAGGCCGCGGCCTCTCCCACCACTGCCGCGGCCTCCCCCCATTGTTTCAGCATCATCCCCACTTCCCTTTCTTCTTCCTCGGCCTTCATCATCATCATCTCATCCTTCCATCACCACTCGCCTCAGCCATCGAAGCTAGTTTCCTCCACTCCTCTTCCACGAACCACAACATAGCCACCAGCCGCGGCCCCGGGTCATCAACATCATCACCACCATCATCCCCTCTTTCACCTTCACCTCCCTCCACCAAAACCATCTCACCACCATCCTCAACCTCTGTTTCTTCACCGCGCCGTCACAGGCCAGCCACCTTCCGCCTCTACCTGCGAGTCCATGGAACCGTGAAACTCTGGGAGCACCACCGCGTGCCGCGCACGCTTTACTCGAAGCCAACTATTCCCACCGCGAGTGGAGACATCGACGGAAACTGGGACTACCAGGAAACCGGCGGTCTCCGCCACCCCTGTCTCCGATTCTCTCTCCATCAGCACTGCCGCGCCGACATGGACACCTTCTTTTCCTTTGCTGCGCTGGATCAACTTCACGGTAGCACCAACCCCCATTTCTGGCGTTGAATCTCTCGCTCCCTCTGCTGGTTTTTCCTCCGCGCCGCACCCCGCCGTGCATAGTCTCCATCGTCGCGCGCCCCATTGCCGGTCTTCTCTCAGTCGCGGTGGAGCTCCACTTGTCTTCCAGCCGCGCGATCGCGGCATCCTCCCCTCCATCACACGCCCGGCCGCGGGTTCTCTTCCGCGCACCAGCCCTCACTCTCTCTTCCCTTTCCGTGTCTCTCACTTTCTCTCTCTTGCCCATCCTCACTCTCACCGTTTCTCTCTCCGCACGAAAGAGGAAGGGAATTATTTGTTTTTTATGTGCTTGTGTGCTGTGTTAGTGAGAGTAAAGGAGTGTTTATTTTTGTTTTATTTTATTTCTCGTGTTTTGTGTGTGTGTGAAAGAGAGCCAAAGAGAGCTCTATTGTGGTGTGGGTGCGCGAGTGAGTCAGGGAGAGTGCCACGTGTGTGTATGTGTGTATGAGCGTGTGTGAGTATGTGTAGGGATAGGTAGAGTTATTTTAGGGGTGGATTTAAATTAATAAAATAAAAAAGAGTTTTTCCGATTGGGTTAGTTTTTTTTTTTTTTATGTTTTGTTAAGTTGTAAAATTTTGTTTATGTGTATGTTTCTTTTTATTTATTTATTCCTTTTGTTGGTTTGTTTGTTTGCGTTTTTGGGTTTTATTTTAATTAAATAGGTAATGGTGTTTATGAATTAATTATACTTTTTTAGTTTTATTATCTTATGTGTTTTGATAGAAGTATTTACGTTTCGTTTAATCGTCTCATAGGTTTATGTGTTTTGGTTAAATTAACTGTGGGGTTGTGAATTATTGTTCTAGTTTAATTGTTCCATATGTTTTAGTTAATTAATTGTTTACGTTTATAATTCAATTTTGTTTTCGTTTGGTATTAATTACAGGTTATTGTGTGATTTAATTTTACTTGTATATATTTTGCTCAAATTACTGGTATATTCATGTTTATGAATTAATCTTGTCAGTTTCTATTATTTTTTCTTTTATTTTGTCTAAAATTTAGAAATAAAACAAAAATATGTCCTTTAAATAATCAATTTTCTTTTTGTTTTTTAAAAAAAAAAAAAAAAAAAAAAAAAAAAAACCTTTTATATTTGTGCAATGCTCGATAATAGTGATTGAATAGCAAATGTTATCTTCACTATTTTTGAATTATAAGGATTCATTGAGTAGCCTAGTGCTAACTTGCATTCTGCGCACAAAATAGATTTGTATCAAGATTTGTTCTAATCTGTGCAATGATCAATGATGATAATTGAGTAACAAATGTTATCTTTATTGTTATTTGATCATAAGGGTTTATTGAGTAGCTAAATGCTAGCTTAAATCCTGTGCGAGAACAGATTCCGTTTTCTAAAAGAATTGCTTCTTCATAAGGATTTTTTTTAATCCGTGCAAAGTCCAATAACGATGATTGAGTATCAGATGTTACCTTCATTGTTATTTGAATTCATTGAGTGGCCTAGTGTCAACTTGGGTTCCGTGCAAATAATGGATTTCGTGTATCTTGTTGCAAATCCTTTTCTTAATAATTAAAGTCTATCAACCCACAAGCATTTTTTACAGAACTACGTGACTTTGAGTTCCTCATTGTACCAGAGGATACGTAGGAGCAGGCAATCCCTGTCAAGCCAAAATTAAATTTTCATAAATTGTTCATTTGATTTGTAAATATTTTGTATAGTTTTTCTTTATTTAAATAGGGATCTTGAATGCTATTAATTAATGTGCACAATCCACTAAGGTATCGTCTAAGGACGGGTGTATTAGGGGTGCGTACGATTAAATTCATACCCTTCCCTATGCATAACCGACTCCCGAACTCATAATCTGGTTTCAAAGATCATCTTTTAAAATAAATGGGTTTTTCTAATGTTTTCCCAATTTAATAAACTTGGTGGCGACTCCATTAATTTTCAAAAAAAATTTCTCTTTTCTTAAATTCGCCGTCCCCGTCGCGATCCCGGTTGCGACAGATGGCGACTCTACTGGGGACTTCCAAGAGAGTCAGGCCTTCTTTTAGTTAATTGTGCAAGTTAAATATAGCCTTTTGTTTTGTTTTTTTTATGTTTTTGTTCTATTATCTTATTTTGTACAGTTGTTTTTTATGCTCTATGAGTGTAATTCATGTATTTGTTTGTTAGTATTAGTTTTATTTGTTAAAACCTTAGGGTAGATGACAATTGTTGTTACATGCGTATCATCGTTTGTATTTTGTTTTGCAGGACTGTGTGTAGTTTTAGGATTGAAAGGTTTGTATGCTCCCTGCACACACTTCACAATCACCTATCTCACACACTTTTTTGGGGCTCTATAGCCGAGCCTGTGCGAACCAAGGATAGGGGTTTCTTGACATTGTCATGAGGGCTTCATGCTCACTGATAGTTGTTGAGACACCACTCAGTTATTCTTGACTTTATGGGTCAATCATATTGAGAGGGTTCATCCCTACTTGTGGTTGGTTCGAAAGTCGGATCCTTGTCCCATGGACAAGGGCAATCTGGGGACCATGACAATTAGAAGTCTAGATCCACCATGAGTGTATGCACGCCTAGTTGAACGTAGTAACCACCCAAATTAGGGTTTTGGCATTTGAACTCCCCATCTATTAAGTTCAACCCTCCAGGACGATGGGAGCATGCTTCTTTCATCCTTTTACTTTACACTTTTTTACGCTTTATTAGTCAATCTTGCATCAAAACATCATCACATAGCATCGGCTATTTCATCATCTCATAACTTGGCCATGCCTTGTATGCGTTTAGGTGTCTAGGCATACATGATGTAGATAAGCATTCCATTAATTGCCATATTCATTCATTTCTCATGGATTTATGCATCATCATATTCTCAATAAGAGTATGCATTTTTACATTTCTTTTCATTTCATTGTTTTACTCATTTTTCTTATCATTTTCCGTAGTTGCCTCTGATTGTCAATAAAGCAAGAATCATCATTAGTTCAAAGCAAATGGAAGCATCACAAATGAACACTAGCAATGCATGTGATTGGAAAAGAAATATCAGAGTTACAAATGACTAACAATGAGCTAGAGCAAGTAAAGAAAATGATTCGATTGATGCCTCATGAAGTCCAGTCATCTTTCAAAGATACATATGGGCGTATATTGGACTCATTACTTATCCCGATGAAGCACCTGCATTAAGTGCTCTCTCACAGTTTTGGAATCCCTCTCTTGGCTGTTTTGAGTTGCCTAATCTCGATGCGATGCCAACCATAGAAGAATACATAGTCATGACAAGGCTACCGATTCGAGAAAAATCTGGTGTGTATCTCTATCAAGGGCATTATGTTAGTAAAGAAAAGATTGCCAAAATCATCGGAGTTGAAGCAAACCGGATGGGAATTGAAGTAAGGGGGTCCACTCAAGGAATCAAGAGAAGTTTTCTGGAAACTCATCTGCAAGCATTGGCAAGACAAGGAAATTGGGACTTCTTCAATCGAACATTAGCACTGACTATCTATGGATTGGTCCTATTCCCATTCACACCAGACATTGTTGATCAAGCAGCCATGGATGTATTTTTCAAGTTTGAGACACAAGGCATGAATCCTATTCCAGCAATACTGGCAGATACTTTTCTTTCCTTGGGAATTTGCCTCAAGAAAAATGGTGGTAGGCTACGGTGTTGTTTGCCAATGCTATACGTCTGGTTTATGACTCACGCATATGCCAATAACCGCATGGGCCTCTTTCCTGATCCATTGGGAAGTTTCCATCATATACAAATAAACCAGAAAGAAGCACCAGCCTGGAAAAAGGAGTTCTCGGAGATTCAGTCAGATTCCTTCAAGTGGGTTTGCCCTTGGTACCACGGAGAAAATGTTATATATAGCTGTGGTGACTTTCACAACGTTCCTTTGATGGGTCCAAGGGGATGTATCTCATATCCGGCTGCATTAGTACTCAGACAACTTCATTGGACTCAAACAAAACCACAAGAAAAGCAGCTTGAAGGGTTTAGCTTCTTGTATCACAAGGATAAAAGCACTGTGGAGCAAGAAAAGAGGATCAAGATGGCATGGGACAATGTCAAAATCCTAGGAAGAAAGGAACTCGGGCAACAACGACCAACCTCCTCTCAAGAATACAAAGAATGGAGAAAAGCAAGAATTGGGAAGCTCGAAGATATTCCAAGCAGCTCAACTCCCGTGAAAATCCTACAAACACCTCCGTCAACATCTCAGGTAGAGATAATGAAGGCACAGATGCGATTCTTGGAAGAGAAAAGGGAAGCAGCTGATCTAAAGAACACCATTCTTCAAAGCCGATCTTGAGAAAATGGCTAAGGAAATTGAGGCCCTGAAAGACGAATGCATCGAAGCGGCAGAAATTACCAAGTCTAGAAAAGGTAAAGAGAAAATATCAAGCATGCACCTGGCCAAGATCCAAGAGTTAGAAGGAGGACTCCACAAGCTTGTAAAAGAAAAGAATCAGTTGGAGAAAGAGGTTAACAAGAAAAATCGCATGGTGGAAAGAGTAGAATTGGAGGTCAGCAAGCGAGATAAACACATATACAGCCTAAAAATGGAGGTCAACAAAGAGAAGGACAAGAGAAAGGAACTAGAAGAGCGAGTGGATCACTTGTCAACAATGTTGACACAAACAAAACATGATGCTGTGCGTGGATGGACTTCAGCAAACCAATATCATGATATGTTTGTTGACGCGACTGAATTTGGAAAGTCATGGAGAGAAAAGGCCCTTGAGTGGAAAGAGGAATATGGAAAGCTAACTAGCGAGTTGAGTCATTACATTCCAAACTTTCTTTATCGATTTGAAAAGGCCAGCGAGCAAATTAGTAAGATGCCTCCATTCAAGTTACCTCAAGAAGTGGTGGAGTTCATGGATTCATGTGAGAGTGTTGCTAAGAATCTTAGGAAGAAGAAGATGAAACTTTTGATGTAGCCAAAAAAAAAAAAAAAAAATCCTTTTGATGTAATCGTTTCTTTGTTGGCACATGCGTGATATATCCTGGAATGATTTGTACTCAAAGCTTTGCCTTGAAATGAATGAAATTCTCCATGTTCGTGTTACTAATCTGCTCGATACTTTCTGTAGGGGATCAAATGTTCCCCTAGAAAGCGATCAATCACTTTCCTTGCCTTGAGGTTGCTTACCCTGGTGCAAGGAAGTGAGAAGCTCAGTCACGAAGAAAAGAAGAGCTGCATTGCTAGTGTTCATTGTATAGCATCTATAGAGGAGCAATTCCTCCCTAGAGATTTGCTATTAACCGCACCTTGACTTATAGGATGGTATACCCATAAGAACGGGGGCGGGACGTTCTTATTTGCACAAAGAACTCTTAATGATTTTTGTTCACCTTTATCTGTTAATTTTGCATTGAAAATAAAAATGAAAAATGAAAATTAAGTTTTGATGTTTTGATTGTGAAGGAAAGAGAAAATAAAACCTTGCAACCATTGGGCGCCCAAGGAAAGAGGATACCGATCTAACTCGTGTTCATAACACTAGAGCTCGAACCAAGATGGCCGGCGGAAACACTGAACCAGGAAGGACCATCCCATCTATAATTGCTTCTGAATCAGGGAGAACTATTCCAGCTGTAACCACCTCAGCTATAGTTACTTGAGCAGGAAGAAACTTAAGCATGGAAGTTGGCCCATGAGAGGAAAAGCTGAGCGAGTTGTCAAATAACCAAGGAAGAATGGAGGAGATGATGCGAGCTATGATGGAGTCAATTGACTTATTGAGAGCCCATCAAAACCAACACCAATTGGGTATGCCGGTAGGTGTACAACCAAGTGCTACAACGATAACCATACCTGTGGTATCGGATGCAGCTCTGAATGTCACGCAAGGGATGAATGATAATCCCCATGATCAATCACCACCGACAATGCCAATTACTATTCCCATTGGAGAAGGATATCACGCTGTGGAGAATACACATGCTGAAGGGCATGGGCACGCTACCCACATTTGGGAGCAGCCTCCGGTTGTCATCCCAAGGCAACTTTCTTCCTCGGGGAACAATCGTACAGAAACAGAGAAGGACAAGTTGAGAGAAGAGTGGATGGAGAAAATCCAGGAACAAATTAAGGCAATCCAAAGACCAAACAATTATGATTACATGGAGATTGAGCAACTTTGTCCTCCTATTATTGCAGTTGTCCCTAAGGATTTTAAAATTCCAGATTTTTCGAAATATGACGGAACTGGTAACCCACTCTTCCATTTAAAGAGTTATTGCACCAAGATGTCAATCTGGTCCAAGGATGAAAAGTTTCTCATTAGCTTTTTCCACGAGAGTTTGTTGACCGGCTCTAGAATGGTATATCCAGTTAGATCATGCAAAGATTTCCTGTTGGGGAGAATTAGCTGATTTGTTCATGAACCAATACAAATTTAATCTTGATGTGGCACCTACACGGGAGCAATTAAGCTCCATGCAGAAAAAGAAAGATGAATCCTTTAAGCAATACGCTCAAAGATGGAGAGCTTTATTGCCCAAGTTCAACCCCCGCTTATCACGACTGAGATGTGTTCTTACTTCTTAGGAACCTTGGGATCCCCTTATATTGGAGCAATGGCAGGATCAGCATATAAGGACTTCTCTGAGTTAATAACTGCTGGAGAAAGAATTGAGAGCTTGGCTAAGGCTGGCAAACTTCCCACGAACAATGAAGACACAAGAAAAAGTTTCCCGCCCAAGAAGAAAGAGACAGATGTGAATTATGTCCATGGTCAGCAATCCTTTGTCCCGAGGTATGCATCAACACGTCCACAACCCCAGATGATTACCCACCAAACCCCTGTCCCCCGTTACCCATCTACCTCAAACACTACCCCGTACCATCAGCCTCAAGTTAATAACATTCACATACGGCCATACCAGCCAGCACGTCCTACCTATCCTACCACACACTACCAGACTTACCCAAATACTCCGACACCCCGACCAAATTTCCAAAGTCAAAATCGGAACCGATTCCCTAACCTTCCACCTTTCCCGAAGCTGTCTATTTCAAACACTGACCTTTTCCAAAGGTTAGTAGATGCTCATCTGATTGCAGCCTATCCTGTGCGCCCATTAGAACCACCATACCCAGCTTGGTACAACCCGAACCTTACTTGCAAATATCACATGGACATAGCAGGGCATTCCCTTGAGGATTGTGAAGGGTTCAAGACCGCTCTGAGGAAACTAATCGCTTGTGGGAGGTTAGACCTTCAGGAAGAGTCAAAGCCAGATATTGTTAATAACCCAATTCCAAACCATGAAGGAGGAAGGCGGATAAATGCCTTGGAAGCAGAGGAACCCCTGATTAAGAAAGTGTCGAGTCTCAGAACACCCATGGGGAAAATTTTCATCGGTTTGAAGAAGGCCGGCTATGACACTACAGCGCCTGCTCTTGCAATGGAGGGTAATGAGAAAGATGACATAAAGTCAAGCTGCATATACCACTCTGGAGGTTTTGGTCATGATATAGAAAGTTGTTGGGGTTTTAAAGCTCGAGTACAAGAATTGCTCGACCTGGGTGTGATTCAAGCGAAAAAGAAGTCGAATCTCCCTGATGAGGTAAACGTGATTGATCGTTTGATAGCGCGCGTCCCTCCACTGAATCAAGCTCCGAAGCCAGAGCAAGTGGTGATGACCGTGAAGAACCCAACACCGGATTCGATTCACGAGAACACGCATGCGGTGCCACTGGAATTATGAAGCTAAGGTAGTAGGGGAGACTTCAAGGGCCCAAGCGGTGGAACAAAGAATGAAGTTACGGAAGTAAAAGGAATCACAAGAAGTGGAAGGATTTATGGACCGGAGAGAGCTGGAAAAGGAAAGCTTATCGAGGAAGAGAACGTGGGAAAAGGTTAGTGCGGAAAGAAAAGGAAGAGAAGAAAATGAAGAAGAGGAGTTCACGAAGATCATGAAGCAAAGTGAGTATGACATCTTTGGAGCAATTGAAAAAGACTCTGCTAGAATCTCCTTGTTGTCACTAATTTTGTCATCAGAAACTCATCGGAAAGCCGGTGTTAAAGGTCTTAAAGGACGCTTATGTGAAACCGGATGTCTCATTGGAGAATGTGGTAAATATGGTGGATCCAGTAAAGCGTGTCAATATGATCACTTTCTCAAATGAAGAGATCGTATCGCAGGCCAACCCACGAGCACTGTATATAACCCTTAAATGCAAGGGCTATATAATGCCCAAGGTTCTCATTGACGGAGGGTCAGGATTAAATGTCTTGCCAGCGTCAACCTTGAGCTACTTGTCAATGAGCAAAAACGATATTTCACCGCAAGTGATGATCGTGAGAGCTTTTGATGGAGCAAAGAAAAACATCCTTGGGGAAATAGTGTTGCCATTGGAAATCGGCCCAAGCCGATTCGAGGTTTTATTCCAAGTGATGGAGATTGAGTCTGATTACAATATGCTGCTGGGGAGACCATGGATTAACAATGTGGGTGCCGTTCCTTCAACCTTGCACCAGAAAGTTAAGTACATTGAGGATGGTTCAGTTATCACGATTCATGGGGAGAAAGAAATCATTGTATCAAAACCAGTCACACTTCCATATGTTGAAAATGTGGAATTAGTGGAAAGCGACTTATAGCGCGATGGAGGTAGTGGGGTGAGCAGAATGCAGAGAGATTCGAAGCAAGGCGTCAATCGGTAGTGGCTCATATCATGACCAAAAATGGCTATCTACATGGCAAAGGGTTGGGACTACAGTTGCAGGGTATCAAAACACCTTTGGTGTCTCGGGAAATCGACCGATTCGGTTTAGGATATGAAGCATCATTGGAGGAAGCGGATCAAGAACATGGCTCTTGAGCAAAAGAAACCAAAAGAGAAGATGAAGCAGATCCCTCATCTGAAGGAGACATTTCCTTATCCGGCTGAAGTAATTATGGTTGAAGAAGGTTGTGTCTCTAGCTGTTGTCCAACCATCAATATGGTGGATGTTGAGAAGCTTGAAGAATGCAACAATACTCATGCTGCCAACCGTGAGGAGATGTTGATGAATTGGACAGTTGGACCATTGATTGATGTCATTGCTTCAAAGTAATTATTGGGATTGTATTAATTGTTTGCTTTCATATATGCTACTTTGAGACATCATTTGAATGAATTTGCATGATTATCCAGTAATTTTTATATTTCGTTGTGTCTTCCATTTTCCTTGTTTCAACCTCTTTTCTTTTGTTTCCATTTTATCTTTATCACCATTTTCTCAAACTATTAATTGGCATTCTCCGTATTATTTGCATTTTATCCACTATTTGTTTTGGCATTCCAACCCCCACAAATGCTTTCCAGGGACCTAAATACTATGAACACTTTGCCACATGAAAGGGACTCCGGAGACCAATCAGTTGATTCTCTTACAGCATTTGATTGTGATAGCTTTGAATCTGAGGATGATGAAGAGGCTATTGGGAAATTTTCAAATCTGTTGGAACATACAGAAAAGGGGTTTGACTTAGACAATGAGGAGGTCGAGGTGATTAGCATGGGCACTGAAGAAGAAAAGAAGGAGCTGAAAATAGTGGAAAACCCCTGAACGAACAGAGATGATTGCATTGTTTGAAGAATACATGGATGTCTTTGCATGGTCTTATCGTGATATGCCAGGGTTGGATCCAGAGATCGCTTCGCACAAAATCCCTTTGTATCCAGAAGCTGAGCCAAAGAAGCAGAAGTTGAGAAGAATGCGACCTGAGATGTCTTTAAAAATAAAAGAAGAGGTGACTAAACAGTTAGAGGCTGGGTTTCTGGAGGTATCAAGACACACAGATTGGGTGGCTAACATTGTGCCTGTGCCTAAGAAAGATGGAAAAGTTCGAATGTGTGTAGATTATCGAGATCTTAACAAAGCTAGTCCAAAAGATGATTTTCCACTCCCTCACATTGATGTTCTGGTTGATAATACAGCCAAAAATCACCGATTCTCGTTCATGGATGGGTACTCTGGGTACAATCAGATTCCCATGGATATTCATGACAAAGGAAAAACTACATTCATAACTCCGTGGGGAACATTTTGCTACACGGTCATGCCATTCGGGTTGAAGAATCTTTGGTGCCACTTATCAGCGTGCTATGGTGGCACTATTTCATGACATGATGCACAAGGAGATTGAGGTGTATGTTGATGACATGGTCGCTAAGTCTAAAGAGGGAGAAAGTCATGTGGCCGTTTTGCGAAAGCTATTTGAAAGACTCAGGAAGTACAAGTTACGGCTGAACCCGAATAAATGTGTTTTTGGAGCTTCCACAGGGAAATTACTCGGGTTCATTGTCAGCAGAGAAGGGATAAAGGTGGATCCAGATAAGGTGAAGGCAATACAAGAAATGCCAGCTCCCCGAACTGAAAAAGAAGTGAGAAGTTTCCTCGGGAGGCTCAACTACATTGCTCGATTCATCGCTAATCTGACTAGTACTTGTGAACCTATATTCAAGTTGCTGCGAAAGCATCAACCTGGAGGATGGAATGAAGAATGCCAAGAAGCCTTTGACAAAATAAAGACTTATCTAATGAAGCCTCCAGTTTTGATTCCTCCTACACCAGGTCGTCCTTTGATACTGTACCTTACAGTGTTACCCACTTCACTTGGGGCAATGTTGGGGCAATATGATGAATTTGGAAGGAAAGAACAGGCCATTTATTATTTGAGCAAGAAGTTTAATGATTGTGAATCTCATTATCTCGCGATTGAGAGGACCTGTTGTGCACTAGTATGGGCTTCCAAGAGGTTGAGACAATATATGTTGTATTACACCACTTGGTTAATCTCTCGAATGGATCCGTTGAGGTACATATTTGATAGTCCTCACGTGTCATTGAGAATGTCAAAGTGGCAAGTGATGCTGTCTGAATTCGATATCAAATATGTTACTCAAAAGTCCATCAAGGGAAGTGCGATTGCTGATCATCTAGCCGAAAACCCTATAAAAGATGTTCAATCCACCATGCTTGAATTCCTTGATTTTGAAGTGTTGACATTAGAAAGAGAAGATGAGGGAGAGGAGAACGGTTGGAGGATGTACTTCGATGGAGCTGCCAATATGAGGGGATGTGGAATAGGAGCTGTTGTAGTATCACCAGTCGGGAAGCAATACCCAGTTTCTATCAAACTAGACTTCGAGTGTACAAACAACATTGCAGAATACGAAGCATGTGCAAATGGTTTGCGGGTCGCGATTGACTTGGGAATCAAAGAATTGAGGGTCTTTGGAGACTCTGCACTTATAATCTACCAAGTTAATGGAGAATGGCGTACAAAGGATCCGAAATTGGTACCTTATCAGAAGTATTTGTCTCGACTAATTGAGCGCTTTGATAATATATCGTTCTCCCACTTAACTCGAGACAAGAACCAATTTGCGGATGCGTTGGCAATTTTGGCTGTAATGACTAAATTGGAAATCCACACAAATGTCCAACCCATCCATGTGGAGGTGCAAAACGAGCCAGTATATTGTGATAACGTAGAGGTTGAACCAGACGGTCAACCGTGGTATCATGACATCAAGCAGTACATTCGAAAAGGGGAGTACCCAACAGGTGCAAATGAGGTAGATAAAAAGACAATTCGAAGAATGGCCATGACCTTCTTCTTGAATGGAGAAGTTCTTTACAAGAGGAATTATGACACGACTCTCCTCAGATGTGTGGATGCTCATGAAGCTCGAATAATCATAGCTGAAATTCATGAAGGAATTTGTGGGACTCATGCTAATGGGCATATGATGGCGCGGAAAATCCTAAGAAGCGGCTATTACTGGTCCACCATGGAAAATGACTGTATCAATTATGTTCGAAAGTGCCACAAATGCCAAGCATATGCAGACCGAGTCAATGCTCCACCAGTTCAGTTGCACAGCATGGTATCTCCTTGGCCTTTCTCAATGTGGGGCATGGATGTTATTGGCCCAATTAAATCCCAAAGCATCCAATGGTCATCGTTTCATCTTGGTGGCAATAGACTATTTCACTAAATGGGTGGAAGCTGCTTCATATACCAACATCACACAGAAGGTGTTTCTCAGATTCATCAAAAAGGACATCATCTGCAGATATGGAATTCCAGAAAGGATCATTACAGACAACGCTCCCAACCTCAATGGTGCCGAAGTTCAGAAGTTCTTTGAGACTTTCAAGATCAAGCATCATAATTCAGCTCCTTATAGGCCTCAAATGAATGGCGCAGTGGAGGCTGCGAATAAGAATATCAAGAAAATCATCGCCAAAATGGTGGTGAATTACAAAGATTGGCATGAAATGCTGCCATATGCTCTGCACGCGTATCGTACCAACATACGATCAAGCACAGGGGCAACTCCTTTCTCATTGGTTTACGGAATGGAAGCTATATCCCCTATAGAGGTTGAAATCCCTTCGCTCAGGGTTTTAATGGAGGCTGAGTTGGAAGAGTCTGAATGGGTAAAAACTCGTTATGAGCAACTGAACATGATCGAAGAGAAAAGGCTTGCAGCTATTTGCCATGGTCAGTTATACCAAAGTAGGATGGCTAGAGCTTTTAACAAGAGAGTTCGCCCTAGAGATTTTTATCCAGGGGATTTGGTGCTGAAGAAAATTCTCCCCAATCAAGAAGATGCACGGGGTAAGTGGGCTCCGAGTTATGAAGGACCTTACATTGTCAAGCAAGCATTCTCAGGTGGAGCATTGATTTTGCAAAACATGGAGGGCCAGGAATTGCCTAAACCGGTCAATAGTGGCCTTGATCAAAAAGTTCTATGCTTAAAACGATACCAAAAAAAAAAGAGAAGAAGCCCGTTAGGTCGAAAACTCGCAAGAGCGGCCTAAGCAAAAGTTAGGGCAAAATGAGACAAAATAAAGCTCGCTAGGCTGAAAACTCGAAGGAGCGGCCTAGGCAAAAGTTAGAGCAGAAAAAGATAAGCATCTTCGCTGGCAACTGAAACTGGGGCAACTCTTGATTGTCCAGCAAATCAAGCAGATAAGGGCTGAAACTGGGGCAATTTTTGGTGTTGAGTTTGTCTAGTAAACCAAGCAGAGCAAAGGCTGAAACTGGAGCAAATTTTTGGAAAGAAAAAGGTTCGGAGTCATATCATCAGATATCAGGGCTAGCATTTTCAATTTGCGGCAAGGAAATTGATTGATTAAGCTGCAGAGTATCTATACTGGAGCAATTTTGAGAAAGGGATTTGAAGATATGTCGTCAGATATCCTTGTTATGATGTTCAAATTGCTGTAAGAAGTTTATTGATTGGGCCACAAAGAACCTAAACTGGGGCAAAATTTTGTGTCTCCCAAAACTTTGTATTTCGTATTTATGTTGTTCAAAGCATTTGTCATCCAATACACCAAGTAATGAAAATGTCCATTCAGTTGATCCCTTCACCTTCTCTCTGAATGCATGTTTATTCACGATGTCTCAAGTAGGATATATTTAAGTTTCAATTATACAATCTAACAATGATTCACAGCAATACATCAATGACTAATATTGTAATCCAGAAACTTCATTCGAGTTCGACGGAGAAGTAATCATCAGTTTAAAGATGGAAAAGTGGAGAGGAAAAGAAGAAATGAGCGAGGTCACAAAGGAAAGGAAGGTTGTAAGTCATGCCAGAAGGTTCAATGCAAGAAGAATTATGAGTTTGATCGGTTAAAGTCTTCTTCGAGGATTACTCGATTCGGTTACGATTAGTTTTTCAGGAATGTGAAATTCATGACTTTTTGAATATAACTTTAAAAAAAAAATGGAAAATCGTTGTTTCCTAAGTCAGCATTCATTTTCAGTCGGCTTCAGATTGCCAATTTACATTGCTTGTCGGCCTCCGATTGCCAATTTACATTTCTTGTCGGCCTCAGATTGCCAATTTACATTTCGTGTCGGCCTCAGATTGCCAATTTACTTTTTCAGTCGGCCTCAGATCGCCAATTTACATTTCTTGTCGGCCTCAGACTGCCAATTTACATTGCTTGTCGGCCTCAGATTGCCAATTCATTTTTCAGTCGGCCTCAGATTGCCAATTTACATTTCTTGTCGGCCTCAGATTGCCAATTCATTTTTCAATCGGCCTCAGATTGCCAATTTACTTTCTCGTCGGCCTCAGATTGCCACCAATTTACTTTTTCAGTCGGCCTCAGATTGCCAATTTACATTTCTTGTCGGTCTCAGATTGCCAATTCATCTTTCAGTTGGCCTCAGGTTGCCAATTTACTTTTCCTAACCGGCCTCAAATTGCCACCATTTACATTTCAATCGGCCTCAGATTGCCAATTTACGTTTTCAGTCGGCCTCAGTTGCCAATTTACATTTCAGTCGGCCTCAGTTGCCAATTTACATTTCTTGTCGGTCTCAGATTGCCAATTCATCTTTCAGTTGGCCTCAGGTTGCCAATTTACTTTTCCTAACCGGCCTCAGATTGCCAATTCATTTTTTCAATCGGCCTCAGATTGCCAATTCACTTTTTCAATCGGCCTCAGATTGCCAATTTACATTTCTTGTCGGCCTCAGATTGCCAATTCACATTTCTTGTCGGCCTCAGATTGCCAATTTACCTTTCAGTCAGCCTCAGATTGCCAATTTATTCTCCTCGTCGGCCTCAGATTACCAATTTTACTTTCTTGTCGGCCTCAGATTGCCAATTTACTTTTTCAGTCGGCCTCAGTTCGCCAAATTACATTACTTATCGGCCTCAGATTGCCAATTCATTCTCTTGTCGACCTCAGATTGCCATTGCTTTTAATTTCTTGTTGTATCCAGTTGGTCGCAAAGTTTTTTTCCCGTCAGTCTAATCAACCCATTTGTTTTTACATTTCTCATGGATTTATATCAAGTTAGTCCGATTGTTTTACATTTTAATTGCAGCATTACATGTGACTTTCTTGAATGTTTAGTTTGAATTTGTCTTGTCGCGCATTTACATTTCATGCATTGCCGAACAAAATCTATGTTCATGTCTTTACTTATTCCTTATGAAGATAATATGTAAAAGCTTAGGTTTTTCATATTCTCTTATAAGAAATAAGTAAAGAGGGGCAACTGTGAACACCTAATTTTGTCCGGCCCACTAAGCAAAAGTCCAAAATTCGCATGTTTCATTTATAGTTATTCCATCATTTTCTTTTTGAGAGAATTAAAAATTAGAAAAAAGAAAAGCTGTTCAATCCATTTATTGCATTTTTGTGTTTTTGTCCATTTATGCCTCAGCCCAATCCAGGTATGTTTTTCGGTTATAGGCCCAAGTCATTCGTTTCTTTTACATTACGTCCAAAAAAAAAGAGAAAAAAATGCGTGTCAAAAAAAAGTGAAATATAAAAATAAAGAAGCATGGGGCACATCTTTGTGGAACCCCACTTCACGCCCCACCCTGGCACATGAGGATGGCGGCAGAGGTATGGGGGACAAATCCGTTTAGATGCTCCTGCATTTCGAGGAAGTATGGGTTTATTTGTTAAGTAACTAATCGCATTCGGTTTAAGAACCGATTAGCAACGATGGAGAAGGGGATGGAAAAACCACACTCATACAGTGACCATCAGATATCAAAATTGTTCCAAGCACCAAGCAAGGCAACCAAGACGAAATTTCAAACAGAAAATCGGCAGCATATCGGCTGAAATACAAGCAAAACCAACAAATACAAGGAGAGATCAACAACAATTCAGTAATTCAACCCAACAGAGGCAGGTATATCATTGTCATCATCATCAGATCAAAAAAATATAAAAAAAAAAGAGGAAAAGGAAGGAAGAGGTCAGGGAGGCCGCGGCCTCTCCCACCACTGCCGCGGCCTCCCCCCATTGTCTCAGCATCATCCCCACTTCCCTTTCTTCTTCCTCGGCCTTCATCATCATCATCTCATCCTTCCATCACCACTCGCCTCAGCCATCGAAGCTAGCCTCCTCCACTCCTCTTCCACGAACCACAACATAGCCACCAGCCGCGGCCTCCGAGTCATCAACATCATCACCACCATCATCCCCTCTTTCACCTTCACCTCCCTCCACCAAAACCATCTCACCACCATCCTCAACCTCTGTTTCTTCACCGCGCTGCCACAAGCCAGCCATCTTCCGCCTCCGTCTGCACGTCCATGGAACCGCGAAACTCCGGGAGCACCACCGTGTGCCGCGCACGCTCTACTCGAAGCCAACTATCTCCACCGCGAGCTGAGACGTCGACATAAACTGGGACTACCAGGAAGCGTGGCGGTCTCCGCCACCCCCGTCTCCGATTTTCTCCTCATCAGCATTGCCGCGCCGACATGGACACCTTTTTTTTCCTTTGCGGTGCTGGATCGACTTCACGGTAGCACCAACCCCCATTTTCTGGCGCTGAATCTCTCGCTCCCTCTGCTGGTTTTTCCTCCGCGCCGCACTCCGCCGTGCATAGCCTCCATCGTCGCGCTCCCCATTGCCGGTCTTCTCTCAGTCGCGGTGGAGCTCCGTTTGTCTTCTAGCCGCGCGATCACGGCATCCTCCCCTCCATCACACGCCCGGCCGCGGGTTCTCTTCCGCGCACCAGCCCTCACTCTCTCTTCCCTTTCCGTGTCTCTCACTTTCTCTCTCTTGCCCATCCTCACTCTCACCGTTTTCTCTCTCCGCACGAAAGAGGAAGGGAATTATTTGTTTTTTAGGTGCTTGTGTGCTGTGTTAGTGAGAGTAAAGGAGTGTTTATTTTTGTTTTATTTTATTTCTCGTGTTTTGTGTGTGTGTGAAAGAGAGCCAAAGAGAGCTCTATTGTGGTGTGGAGTCTTGCTTGAGTGAGTCAGGGAGAGTGCCACGTGTGTGTATGTGTGTATGAGCGTGTGTGAGTATGTGTAGGGATAGGTAGAGTTATTTTAGGGGTGGATTTAAATTAATAAAATAAAAAAGAGTTTTTCCGATTGGGTTAGTTTTTTTTTTTTTTATGTTTTGTTAAGTTGTAAAATTTTGTTTATGTGTATGTTTCTTTTTATTTATTTATTCCTTTTGTTGGTTTGTTTGTTTGCGTTTTTGGGTTTTATTTTAATTAAATAGGTAATGGTGTTTATGAATTAATTATACTTTTTTAGTTTTATTATCTTATGTGTTTTGATAGAAGTATTTACGTTTCGTTTAATCGTCTCATAGGTTTATGTGTTTTGGTTAAATTAACTGTGGGGTTGTGAATTATTGTTCTAGTTTAATTGTTCCATATGTTTTAGTTAATTAATTGTTTACGTTTATAATTCAATTTTGTTTTCGTTTGGTATTAATTACAGGTTATTGTGTGATTTAATTTTACTTGTATATATTTTGCTCAAATTACTGGTATATTCATGTTTATGAATTAATCTTGTCAGTTTCTATTATTTTTTCTTTTATTTTGTCTAAAATTGAGAAATAAAACAAAAATATGTCCTTTAAATAATCAATTTTCTTTTTGTTTTTTTTAAAAAAAAAAAAAAAAAAAAAAAAACCTTTTATATTTGTGCAATGCTCGATAATAGTGATTGAATAGCAAATGTTATCTTCACTATTTTTGAATTATAAGGATTCATTGAGTAGCCTAGTGCTAACTTGCATTCTGCGCACAAAATAGATTTGTATCAAGATTTGTTCTAATCTGTGCAATGATCAATGATGATAATTGAGTAACAAATGTTATCTTTATTGTTATTTGATCATAAGGGTTTATTGAGTAGCTAAATGCTAGCTTAAATCCTGTGCGAGAACAGATTCCGTTTTCTAAAAGAATTGCTTCTTCATAAGGATTTTTTTTAATCCGTGCAAAGTCCAATAACGATGATTGAGTATCAGATGTTACCTTCATTGTTATTTGAATTCATTGAGTGGCCTAGTGTCAACTTGGGTTCCGTGCAAATAATGGATTTCGTGTATCTTGTTGCAAATCCTTTTCTTAATAATTAAAGTCTATCAACCCACAAGCATTTTTTACAGAACTACGTGACTTTGAGTTCCTCATTGTACCAGAGGATACGTAGGAGCAGGCAATCCCTGTCAAGCCAAAATTAAATTTTCATAAATTGTTCATTTGATTTGTAAATATTTTGTATAGTTTTTCTTTATTTAAATAGGGATCTTGAATGCTATTAATTAATGTGCACAATCCACTAAGGTATCGTCTAAGGACGGGTGTATTAGGGGTGCGTACGATTAAATTCATACCCTTCCCTATGCATAACCGACTCCCGAACTCATAATCTGGTTTCAAAGATCATCTTTTAAAATAAATGGGTTTTTCTAATGTTTTCCCAATTTAATAAACTTGGTGGCGACTCCATTAATTTTCAAAAAAAATTTCTCTTTTCTTAAATTCGCCGTCCCCGTCGCGATCCCGGTTGCGACATCATGCATAAAGTAACCTACAGATATACTATCTACTCACAGCTATTGGTTCAAAGAACCAAAGAACAATGCCTTTGATGCCACCTATTTAAGTGTTGATGTCCGATTGCTCTATCGCTCTAGGAACAAGATAATATTAATTTTTGTGAGCTAACAATATCACAAATTTACATAAATTAGCCCCAAATCAATAAAAGCCCCAAATTCTAAAATTCAATAAACCTAACAATATTCCTAAAATAATAAAAAATTTCAATAATTTAAACGGAGTAGTTTAGGAGCTAATTTACCACTAGGAGTGTAGAATTGGTGAAGAAAATTACTCCAATTCTTCCTAAGCTTCAAGCTCCCTTTAATAGAGTTAGAGAGAGAAAATGGAGGTGTGAGGAGAGAGAGTACAGTTATGATGGAGAGGATGTGGAGGAGATGATGATAATGGATGTGGTAGTGATAATTGTTGATGATGGAAGCAAAGGAATTGAAAAAAAATGAAAAGAATTAAGAAGGGAAAGAAGGAAAACGTGAAGAAGAAGAGAGGAGGGAAGAAGAAGAACGAAGGCAGTGGTTCTGCCAAGGAGAAGAAAAGAAGAAATAAAAAGAAAGGGAGAGCTCTATGGTAGTCTATACCACTTAAGATGCACGGTGGTCCTCACTTCAATTTTTTTTTTTTTGCGGTCATCACACTTAGTTCGATTAATTCCAATTCAATTATTTAAAAATATTTAATATTTATATTTCTTTTAAATTTTTATTGAATTTTTGAACTATGAACATTGATAATTAATTTATTTATTACAATTCTTTAGATCCAACTATTAATTTTTTAAAAAAATTCTTGATTAATAACTATTTATGCAATGTAGCGGTGATTATATTCTTAAGAAAATATCAAATAAAATGAATAACCATACTGGTGTATTAACAACTTATATTATACATCATATATATATATTATCAAAATAAAAGTGACTTTTCACCGAAAAAACTCTCACCTAAACACCCCTTATTTTTGGATATAACAATTCTTAGTCTCATATATTTATTTAATAATTTTTATATTCTGTAATACTAGATAAAAAAAAATACCGATTCATATGTTGTTCATAATAATTTAGTAGGTGTTATTATTGTTACTCATTTTACTTAGTACTATTATTAATTTTTAGATATTATTTCATTGTTACATATTAAAGTAATTATTGTATGAAAAATATTTCAATAAATGATTTAAGTTGTAAATACAAGTAAGTTGATTCGAAATAATTATAAGTTTGATAGTTATTATAAGGATTTAAAATGAGATTAGTTGTAAGGAATTTTAAAACCGAATAAATTATTAATTAAATTAAGAATAATAAATTTAGATAAAATTATAATTGGTGATGCAACTAATGTCTAACTATTATTTTAGTTAATAAAGAAAAGCAAAAAGGTTTTACTAAAAAACTAAACAAAAAGGATACATTTGAGAGGATGAAATAAAGGTAATTAAAGTGTGAGTGATAATAGTCGTTTAAGAGTGGCTAGATGTTAGTAAAAGTGTTTTAAAATAATTAAAATTGAAAGAATCAATTTTTAAAAAATGATTTATGTTTAAGAATAATGTTAGAAAAGTGAATTTAAAAGATTAATATTAGATACAAAATATATATATATATAGCATATAACTCTTTTTTTAATTAAAAAAAACTTCTATTCAAATCAATTTCTAAATATTAATAATAAAGAATTTAAATAATATTGAAGTATCAACAAATTATTAGTTAGTTATGAAAAAGAAAGTAGGATACTTAACTAAGTTAGTTAACTAAGAGTTGCAATACATATAACATCTATATAGAATAGAAGGATGACTAGCCTAGCTTGATAATATCAAACCAGCAGAATCCTCTTCAAGAAGACAAATAATAATTGACCACATAATCACACTTTAGTGCGAAGACTAATTTTTGGTTTCCTTGGTTTATGTGGAGAAAGAAAATACGCAAGGTAAGTAGCAAAATCAGTAATAATACTAAAGAAACACATTCACAGAGAAAGAAATGCCACAAAAATATTTACCTTGGACATTGAGAGTAGTCAATGTCGACGGTAGCGGATCGGTGAATCTGATATCATCCATGCTGCTTCTTTCTTCCATTATATGGACTCCAACTTCAACGGTACAGCCCAATTCCTTTTGCTTGTGCCGCCCATACCCCTCATAATAATAAACAGAAAACACCGCACGATTCCATTCATTTTCTGAAAGTGCTTCATCTACTTGGTCTCTGAATGTCTGTGTTTTACTAAAAATAAATATAAGATCATGATCTAGTCCGTCTTTCCAATAAGGATAATATGCATCTTCCCAATAAGGATAATATTGCACTAATGGGAACGATTTTGTGCCATTGATGGTCAATTTGGCGCGAGTATACTCTGTGGCAGCCGCACTTGGATTAAGAACACCGAGAGATATTGCAGGGAACTAGTTACGAAACCAAAAAGTAATTGATGATTCCCTTCTCTGATGCTCAAACCACATTGGAAGGCTTTTCCCTGGCAAAATAAACGTCTTGTCTTCACCCTCCTCGTACAATTTCTGCTAGTCATAAATAAACAGTGCATCAGTTTAATTAATTAGTTTAGCAGTAATTAAAATACATACATAAGTACGAACGTAGTCTCAGTCTGAGTAATCCTGAAGCAGTTATCATGCATATTGAAGATAAAACATACGAATGAGATACCAACCTTACTCAACAGCATCTCTGTAGCCAAAGAACTTAAGGATCTGCAGCTGCCCGCATACAATTCTTCTATGTTGGGCGGGATCCCTCGGATTTCTTCAAGTTTCTTGCATTCAGTCAGATCAAGTAACCTCAAAAATTGAAATTCTCTGATGCATTCAGGAAGAATTCTGAAATTTTCCCCTTTCAGGCGTAAGGATTGTAAACGAGGAAACAAGGGAAGAGCTATTCGGAGGAATTCTTCTGATATATTGCTCTCACGAATATCAAGATGCGTTGTGCTTGAAAATGGCATTGAGCTCACTTGTTCTTCACCTTCGTCTTGAATAGGTAATAGCAAACCCTTACAGTGATAAAAAGATAATGTTTCAACTCCTGGCAACATGATGCCACTCGGTAACTCAAAATCTATACAGTCCTCCAGAGTTAATGATTGAAGCCGGGTAAGATTATGAATGGAATATGGCAATTTTTTAATGCGATCGGAAGACAAGCAAAGATGCGTCATACATTCCATTTTTCCTAATATTTCTGGAAAACTTTCAAGACTTAAGCACCCATGAAGATCGAGTCGTTCAAGAGAAGGCAACATAAGGCGTGGTAAACTCCTAAGCTTACCACAACCAGAAGCATCCAAGATTTTAAGTTTATCCAGAGATCCAACTGACTCATCAATTTCAGTCAATTCATAACAACCACTAAAGGACAATACTTCTAATTTTGGGGCACTCGACAGATTCGGTATCTTTGTTATATTTCCACAGAGGTCAAATTTCAAAACCCTCATGTTCTCGAACTTCTTCTGAAAAAGCAATAAAATAACAACAAAATTAAAATAAATCTATAAACTTGGTGAAATGAAAATAATTTAATTCATATACTTACCTCCAGTAACTCGGCCACCTGAACTGAACCAAAGCAATCTCCTGATAACTCAAATATGACAAGTTCTTTTGGCTGAAAATAAAATGGCAAAATTTCTAGTGAAGAATCTATCTCCAATTTTAGTACTCTTAAACTACTTGGAAGATATTTGGGAAATTGAGAAAATTGACATTTTCTAATAATAAGTGTTCTCAGATTTTCCATCTTCTTGAACGCAAGTCCATCCCATTCTATGACTTCATCAATGTCGTCACACTCCAGGTTTATGACTTGAATTTTGCTACTTCCCTTCGAATAATACAAAAAACAAGTGTCAAGCATAATACATAATGGTAGGACATTTGTGCACAAGCATAAAAGGAGAACTTAACAAACAAGTTTCAATTAATAATTTGAGTAAAATGTTAGAAATACATTACCAAGTGGCTTTCTACCTACATAAAATACGCTAAAGAGATCAATCAAGCAAGAAAATAAGAAATCAAACCACTCATATTAGCCTTACTTACTTTATCTTGTTGTAAAACTTTAATTATTTCTTCATCAAGCCATAGCCAACTACATGCCCCGAGCTCATTTGGAGATTCTAAACAGACAATTTCCCTGCTCATTTCTTGAATCAAGTCATGTACTGTTACACAATCATCATCGTTGTCATCGTCATCGTCGTTCTTTTCAATCTTTATGAGAGATTTTTCAGGTAGGATATTTATACATTGCTCCACGCTTACACCATAGTGAGCATGAAGCATCTCTTTAACCGCTTTCAATTCATATCCATTGAAGCAACATGCAATGTCAAGAAATATTTGCTGGTGATCCTCTTCCAAAGCATCAAAGCTCACTCGAGAGTCTAGTTCAATAGGGTGCTCTTCAATTTTCGAAGGAACATGACTAATAATTGAGAAAGAGGTGGATGGTAGCGCTGACATGATGATGATAACAAAAGGAAAAGGGTCATTGGTTACTCAAACAAAATAAACCAAAGACTTCAATGATCAGAACTGACGCGAATTAGAAGTAAGGGAAAAGATACGTTTTTTGACAGAGAAAATAGTTGGATTAACACACACTACAAATGCAAATATGTTGTTATATGTTAAATTGAGACATACACAAAGGAAAGCAAGTATAGTCACATTTAAACATGCATTAAATGCAAAGCAACCAATGCCTAGGAAAAACAGCGGAAATTACTCAACCATTTTAAACTCATATGGGGGGGAAATGAAGAAAGAAAGGAAGAAACCTTGACTGACAACCACAAACTTTCATCAATAAAGTGGAGAAAGACACTAAAAGGCTAACTTCACAAGAGCCAAAATTTCGAGGAACCAGTATGGCAAAGGTGGCATAACCTGAGAGTTGTTTAGTGACAATATATCATACCCAAGTTTAATGCAGGTTAGGATAGACCCACCTCTGTGCCACATTAGAATTTTACTCCTGATACTCGTTTTTTGTTTGGTATATCCATATCGTTAGTTAGCACTTGGCAATGAGAAGTGGTTATATTTATTAGTATTAAAAGAAAGTTCTTAAAATATTTAATAAGGACCAAAAATAAAAAAAAATCCAAATTTGCAAGAAGTAATTCACATTCAAAAATACATATAAGAACCTAAATCTAGAAAAGCACGGATTAAAAACATAATATTGCAAAAAAAAATGGACCAAACACCCCTTTTTTTTTCAAGGGACTTAAGCCAAATCGACTTATATTGTAAATTATAAATTACAATTTATTTTTCACATTTTTTTTGTTAATTTCTATATTTTAATTTTGATAGACTAGTAGTATAAGATATTTATACATTATTATTCCAATGAAATTTTATATCTTGATTATAAATACTAATAACATTAAGTGTCACATAAAAATGAAAAATACGATCAATATTGAATATTTAAAACTAAATTAACTGTAAATTAATATTATAATAATAAATTTAATACAAAATTTTTGTGGAGTATAATTTTTATGCACTGATAGTCCATTAGCAAATGTAATTTCACCAAAATGACAAATTAATTGTGTCACTGTGATAGTCTGTAGTTATTTTGTATAATTTGCCACTTTAGTGAAATTTAACTGGTTGATAATATAGAATTATTTATGCAAATCAAATTCATTATTATGAAAAAATGTTTTCACAAAACGAAAAAAAAATATACAAACACAAACAATAAAATATTAAACGAATATTTTCAAAAATTAATAATAACGAGTTTAAATAATATTAAACAAACAATAGAATATTAGTTTAAATATAAAATAGAAAGAATGATATTTAAGATAATTAAACAAAAAAGTTAGTTAACTGCGAATTGTAACACATGAAAATGAGTGGCAATAACATCTACCATGAAGAATCACTGACCAATAAGCTTGATATTATCGAACCTGAATCCGTTTCAAGAAAACAATTAATAATTGATCACATAATCACTCTAGCACAAGGTACTCATTTGTTATTTCCCGGATTTATGTTAAGAAGGAAAATATGTAAGGTAAGTAAAATGAGTAATACAATACTAAAAGCACACATTCACATTTCACGGAGAAAGAAATGCCACAAAAATACAAACATTTACCTTGGACATTGAGAGTGGTGGTGGTGCTACTCTTTTTCTTTGAATTTGAACAACATCTCCAAAAAGGAGGTAGATGTCCCAAGATTGGATCAGGATATGTTTGTTGCTGCACCAATTGAGTGTGTGCCTCATGAGAATATCCCACGTCCTTCAGTGTATCACATTGGTTCTGTGACAATGGATCGATGAATCTGATATCATCCATGCAGCTTTTTTCTTCGATTATATGGATTCCAACTTCTACACAGTCCAACTCGTTTCGGTCGAAAGGCTCATCATCATAAACAGCAATCACCGCACATTTCCATTCATCTTCTGAAAGCACTTCACCTACTTGGTCTCTGAATGTTGTCTGTGTCTTGCTGAAAATTAATATATGACCAACTCGTTGATATGCAAAGGAAAGCCAATAATAATCACGTGCCACTAATTGGAACGATTTCGCACCATTTATGGTCAATCTGGGGCGAATTGTAGATTGGTCGAGAGGATGACCTCGAGTAAACAAACCAAAAGATATTGCTGGGAACTTATTACGAAACCAAAACGCAATTGACAAGTCCCTTCTCCGATACTCAAACCACTCTGGAAGCCTTTCTGCTGGCTCTGGCAAAATAAACATCTTGTCTTGACCTTCCTCATGCAGTTTCTGTTAGTCATAAATATATAGTCAACAAGTTTTAATTAGTTTAGCAATACATACATATATACATGTGTAGTCTCTATCTCAGTCTGAGTCAACCTGAAGGTGTTATCATATTGATCATCAAATTCAACACTAAAGCATCTAAATGAGATACCTACCTTATTCAACAGCATCTCTCTAGTCGAAGGACTCAAGGATGTGTCGCCGGCTACAAACAATTCTTCTATGTTGGGCGGGATCCCTCGAATTCCTTCAAGTTTCTCGCAACCATCCACATGAAATTTCCTCAAAAATCGAAATTCTTCGATGCATTTACTAGTCAAGAGACTCAAGGATGTGCAGCGGACTACAAGCAATTCTTCTATGTTGGGTGGGATCCCTCGAATTTCTTCAAGTTCCGTGCAACGAATCAAATGAAGTTCCCTCAAAAATCGAAATTGTTCAATGCATTTGGGAAGAATTCTGAAATTTTCGTTTCTCAGGTGTAAGGATCCTGAACGAGGAAACACAGGAATAGCTCTTCGAAGGAACTCTTCTGATACATTGCAATGATCAATATCAAGATCTGTTCTGTGTGAAGTTGCCATTGAGCTCATTTGTTCTTCACCTTCGTCTTGATTGGGTAATAGCAAACCCTCACAATCACTAAAATATAAAGTTTCAACTTCTTCTAGCAACGTAATGCTACTCGGTAACTCAACAATTCTACCACGATTCAGAACTAATGATCGAAGCCTGGTAAGATTATGAATGGAATATGGAAGTTTTTTAATGGGAACTTCCCTCAAGGAAAGATCTGTCATACTTTCCATTTTTCCTAATATTTCTGGAAAGCTTTCAAGACTTGAGCAGTAACTAAGAGAGAGTGTTTCAAGAGAGGGCAACATAAGGGGTGGTAAACTCCTAAGCTGGCTGCAACCAACAGCATTCAAGGTTTTAAGTTTATCCAGAGAACCAACCGACTCATCAATTTCAGTCAATTTAGGACAAAATGCAAAGGACAACTCTTCTAATTTTGGGGCATTTGACAGATTCGGTATCTTGGTTATACGTTCACAGTGGTCAAATCTCAAGACTCTCATATTCTCAAACTTCTTCTGGAAAAAAATAAAATAATAATAAAATTAAAATAAATCTATAAACTTAGTGAAAAGAAAATAAATTATTTAATATACTTGCCTTCAATAACTCGGCCACCTGAACTAAATCAAAGCAATTTCTTGATAAGTCGAATATAACAAGTTGTTTCGGATGAAAATAAAATGATCTATATTCTTGTGAAGGATGTAGCTCCAATTTTAATACTCTTAAACTACTTGGAAGATGTTTGGGACCTTGGGAAAATAGACCTTTTTTAATAATAAGTGTTCTCAGTTTTTCCATCTTCTTCAATGCAAGTCCGCCCCATTCTATGACATCACCATTGTAGTCGCACTCTGGATTTATGAGTTGAATTTTGCTACTTCCCTTTGAATTGAAAAAAAAAAAAACAAAGGGTCAACCATAATACTTAATGATAGGACATTCATACACATGCATAAAGGGCGAAATTAAGAAACAAGTATGAATTAATAATTTGAGCAAAATGATAGAAATATACTACCAAGTGACTTTTTGCCTACATAAAATATTCCAACGAAATCAATCAAGCATGCAAATGGGAAGGCATATATTAGCCATACTTACTTTATCTCCTTGCAAAACTTCAACTATATCTTTAGCAAGCCATAATCGACTACGTTCCCCAGGCTCTGGTGATTCTAGACGAACAATTTGCCTACCCATGTCTTGAATTAAATCATGTAATGTGATCACCCTGAAGTTAATCTTAATGAGAGATTTATTAACCAACACCTGAATCGAATCTTCTGGGTTGACATCATAATGTGCATGAAGTATATCTACAACATCTGCCAATTCATATCCTTCGAAGCAACAAGCAATGTCAAGAAAAATTTTCTTCTCTAGAGGATTCAAAATATCAAAACTTATTACTTTGAGTTTCTCTTGGACATTTTTATTAAGACCTTTTTGGTACACATCTAATATAGATCTCCATTTTTTTATGCTTTTACCAACCAAATTGGAACCTATTATTTCCAAAGTCAATGGATGGCCAGAAGCATATGTCACTAGTTTCTTTAAAATGTCCATGTAACGTGATTCACCTTTTTCAAACCTAAAAGCCTTCCAACTAAACAACTCAATTGCTTCTTTCTCATTTAGAACCTCTACCTCATATGCTTTCTCAACCCCATTTCTTGTTAGCAAATGTTTGTCTCGGGTTGTTATAATAACTCTACTTCCAGAACCTAACTCACTAAAGCTTCCAATGATTGCCTGCAACTGCTCATCATGTTTGTCTAGATTATCAAGAACCAAAAGAACCCTCTTGCAGCAGAGCCTTTCCTTTATTATTGAAATTCCTTCACCGACACTTCCTAGATTACAATCCTTATCTCCAAGAATTTTAGAAAGATCCATATCTAGGAGATGTCTATCTGAAAGTTCACTCATGTTTTCAATAAAACACACACTTTCAAATTGGTCAGCAACTGAATTATAAACTGCTTTAGCAAGTGTTGTTTTACCCATGCCACCAATTCCATAGATCCCTACCATGTGAACTCTACATTCAGATCCATCATTTAGAAGTCGGTTCACTTCTAGCACTCGAGACTCCAATCCAACTGGGTAATCCACAACATGTAATAGAACAGGATTAATCCTTTTGGATATCTCCATAACGATCGTCTCAATAACATCACGTTCATATTGATTCCTGACCAATCATAAAAAAGTCACTACAAAGTCAAACTGCATGCATCACATCCCGTGTATTGAAATATTTTATTATTGCTATTGAAGCTGTTTGATAAGTAATCAAAAATTGATTTGTTCAGGATCAAAAAGCACTTCCTTTCTCTTTTCAGTTTAAACATAAAAAGATTCGACAAATAAAAATTAAGGGAACAAAATATAAGATGGTAAAACATACCCAGGTTTGAAATGCTCGCCCGACAAGTTAGCTGCTTCGTTCAAAGCCTTCCTCCACCTTTGCACTTTCTTCTTGTCATCCTTGAACATCTCCTCATCTGTTGCCAGTGCTTCTCCATAACTGTCTCTCTGGTGTCGCACGTTGTAAGGATCCACCTTATAGAAAACGGGCAAAACCAGCCGGTCCTTCCCCTTAACGCACTCCATGATCTTGACAAGTTCATTTAAGCAAAATGCAGAAGATGCATAGTTCTCGGAGAAAACAGGGATGGCAATCCTGGAGTTTTCAATGGCCTCGACAAGTGAGGGTGTGATCTCCTCCCCTTTCTGAAGGTCCTCATCATCAATAAAGGTGCGGATTCCCTTGTCAGAAAGAGCTTTGTGGAGATGGCCAATAAAACCGTGGCGAGTATCAGGACCTTTAAAGCTGAGGAACACATGGTATTTCCATGCATAGCTGAAGGAAGAGGAAGAAAAAGAGCAAGAAGAAGAAGAGGGAGAGAAGCAAGTTTGCAGAGCCATTAGATCTGAACTAAGAAGGAAACTTAGTGCGAGTACTTTGACAGCTTGTTTGGAAAGGGGTGGAATTGAATTCCCTCAGGAATAGGAATTTAATTCCACCCTTTGGAACAAATTTTTAGCAAGAAATTGATAAGGAATTGGAATTCAATTCCATTCAACTCTTCCAAAATAAATCAGATCTCTTTGGGTCTGAATTGGAAAGAGAATTCATCTGAAAATTTAAAATTACCAATTTAACCCTCCATCTTATATGAAGACATGGCCTTCTCCCCTTTCCCAATCGCACGGCTCCTTTCTCTTTTTTGCACAGCACTAGCTCTTCTCCCATTTGTGCTGCACCAAGCCCACTTCTCCACTGCTACCGTCCATCCGTTATTTCGCCCGACCCGCTCTTTGCCTTGGCGACCAGACTCAAGCGCGCTTCTACGACCACATCATCAGGTGACGTTATATCAAAAAACTGAAGATCTAGTTCATTCCTCTTTTGTTTTTTTAGGTTTTCGGTTCATTCCATTTGCGCTGCACCAAGGCCATCATTCTTCTTTCCTCCACCACCAGCCACGGAGCACCGCCGCCACCGCTGCATCATCAACCGGAGGTGATTTGAATGTTGTTGCTATGCAATTTTTTGTTTTTGCTGGATTTTTTTATGTGGTTTTTGCTATGCAATTTTTGCTGGATTTATGGTTTTTGTTGTGCAATTTTTTGGACCCCACTGGACTTATCTGAATGTTGTTGTTGTTGTTGGTTTTATGCTTTTGTGATATGGATCTTGTTGTTGATTTTGTGCTTTGTTGGCTTTGTGCCTTGTTTGGTTTTGTTCCTTGCATTATTACTGAGAACGGAATGATGAGATGCAGAAAAATGATCAAAAATTGACATAGGAGCTGAAATAAGTTGCATTTTGTATGCTACATATCCCCAAATGTCAGAAATTGACTTTGTATAACTTGCATTTTCTGATGTGGATATCTTAGGAGTTGGTATATAGCATATAAAATATCTTAGAGTTCTCTAACAATATAAATTTTTGATATAGTTCATTTTCAATAATTTTGACATTGTTCCTAGATTGAAACCATTTTAATTTATATATAATACACAAAATCATTGAACCAGATGCTACAACTTTGTTAGCATGAAAATTGAAAGACACTTGCATTGTAGGTAATATGAGGCAATTTGAAAGAAATGCAATCTTAGCCATAGTTGCTTATGCGGGTTATTTAGCATGCATGCAATATATGACTCGACATGTGTCTCGTATTGAAAGACCAACTACCCAATCACAACGATATAATAGATATCAAGTACGCCGAGAATTGATGGCCCAATTAGAAGCACATTATAACTCACGCTCTGTAATACGTATGAGTTATGATGCTTTCACTTGATTAGTTGCAATACTTCGTGGAAGAGGACTTCTGAGGGATAATCAATACAGTTTTGTTGAGGAACAAGTTGCTAAGTTTCTACATATTTTAAGTGGTCAAGCACGTGTTCGGTCAGAAAGTTTTTTCTTCCATCGGTCTCATCGAGACCATTAGTCGTCATTTCCACCAAGTTCTTAAAGCTTTAATAACACTTCAAGATCAATTTTTAGTCCGACCAAATGGTTCTACTGTCTCACCACAAATACTCAACAGTGGAGGAAGATTCTATCCATACTTTAAGGTATTTTTTAATACAAATATTGTTTTGAATTTATTTTTGTAATGTCACATGATAATGGTTACTGGTTTATGTTGAAACTTTTAGAATTGTATCAGTGCAATAGATGGAACACATATCCGAGTTAAGGTTTCTAAAGAAGATGTGTCAAGGTATAGAGGAAGGAAAAACTATCCTACAATGAATGTATTGGCAGCTTGTACTTTTGACTTGAAATTCACATACGTATTACCTGGGTGGGAGGGCTCAGCTTCAGATTCAAGAATTTTAGATAACACATTAAGTAGAGAAGATAATCTAAATGTCCCTCAAGGTATTAAGTTTTTCCATAAATTTGTTTCATGATTTAAATCTTTTCCGAATTTTTTTTATGTAAATATTTTTAATTCTATTTTTTAGGTAACTTCTACTTAGTTGATGCTGGATATATGTTGAGGTCAACATTTATTACTCCATATCGAAGCACTCGATATCATTTGAAAGAATATTCTCGACATCCTCCTGAAAACCCAAAAGAGTTATTCAACTTAAGACATTCTTCATTTCGCAATGCAATTGAAAGAGCTTTTGGTGTTTTGAAGAATAGGTTTCTAATATTAGCAGAGATGGCTAGATATGATGTAGAGACAGTGAGTGAAATTGTTTTAGCATGCTGCATCTTGCACAACTTCTTAGTGGATTTTGATCCAGATGAAGAAATTATTGCACAAGTTGATAGGGATGTCATGAATAATGAACCTGAACATGGACTTGCTAATGGAGCAATTGCTAGAGGTGAAGATGGACGAAGGGGGGAAATTTTGAGAGACTCCATTGCCGCACAAATGTGGAATGATTATATAACTAGACAATATTGATTTTTTTGTGTATTATTGTTGCTCCCAAAAATGAACTAGAGTTGATGTATGGTTTGATTTATTAGTTGTTATTTGATGTGACATTGCAATGGATGATTAAATTTCATGTTTTATAATCTATTATTACATTACTTTGATTTCAGTACATTATAGTTATTTTACTTCTAGTACCACATTTGTGTAATATAATATAAAAATTCAATATTTGATGTCATATAACAATAGGTGGTGATATGGATGATGAGAAAGTTTGTGAGGTGGAATGAGGAAATGATTGTAATGCATACTTCAAGTGGACCACAGAAATGGATGGTGTGATGCTTGAAGTCCTTAGGGAGCAAAAGAGTAAGGGTCAAAAGGAAGATAGAGCTTTTTCTGCTGAAGCATATAGGAAGGTGGTAGAGGAAGTTAATATAAATTTTCTTTGAACATCAACAAAAACAAAGTGATGAATCGTCTCAAAACTCTTAAGGAACAAATGGTGCTAACAAAAGAAATTGAAATGAAAGGTCGAATAGGATGGAATGATTCTTCTAAAACATTTAAAGCTCCTCTAGAGGTGTGGAAATCTCTGATAAAGGTATGAGTATTCTATTTCATTTCCTATAATATAGTTGGTACCATCTTCCTTGCACATGCTTGCTTACGAACTTTCTTATTGTGATTTCCTTTTGTTACTAGGCCAATCCAAAGTTCAAAAATATCAAGGGAAAATCCCTTCATCACCTGGACATTCTCAAAGAGATATATGAGAAAGATGTAGCAACCGGAGCTCAAGCCAAGAGTGCTAGAGAAAAGGTACAAAGATGGGAAAAGGATAATGCTCATATTAGTATTGATGAAATTGATGAGATGCAAGCAAACAATCAGGTTCATTTGGAGAAATTTTCTCCCTTTGATTATGAAAGTATGCCAGTAACACCGGGATCACAATTTGGAGCATCAAATCCATCTGTACCTAATACTTCAGTTGGCAAAGGTAAAAAAAGAAAAGCACCAATGGCAAATGAGTACTCATCCGATTTAAAAGAGGTGTCTTCGGCAATGAAAGATATTGCACAAGCTATTTTACATACAAGCACTAAAGTTTGGAAGCCTACAGAAATATATGAAGCAGTAGCTAAATTGGGTTTGGAGGATGACAACCTTTTTGATGCAGTTGAATGGCTTAATGAACATCCTAATCTTATTGGAGTTTTTTTTGGTTTCTCAGAAGAGCTACGCTTTTGATGGTTGGCTAAAAAGTTAGGTTGGTGATTTTATGACAAATTCATAATTATAAGTGTATTTTTTTGGGGGGAGATCTCTGACTATAATGCTTAAGTAGTATTTCAATTTAAGACATATATGTATGCTTTTGGAAATAGATTTGATGAAATTTAGTATGTATGATGTGAGTAGATTTCCCAAGGGAGATGTTGTTTTGTTCAGACAGAAGGTTTGTGAAAATTATTATGTTTCTCCCATCTTTATTCTAGTATTTTGTGAAGTTTGTGTGTAATATGAAGTTGAGATAATCTAATATTTCAAGCTTTCTCCATACAATTGGGAGAAATTGTTTTGGCTTTGGTGGTGGTTTGGATTTGCATGTGCAGGACCAACTATGAATAACACAATGGTATTTAGTTTTTTTTCATGGTGGTGGTTTGAATGGTGGTTTTGGCTTACAGGTATTTAGTTTTTGTTTCATGTGACATGGCATAATTTAATTATGTTATGTTATGTATTCTAATGAATAATTGGAGTTGTTAGTGAAATATTAAGTTTTATTGATGAAAGACAAAATGGTAAAAATATAAGAATTGAATTCAATTTTGATATATTCCAAATTAAGGAATTTAATTCAATTCTGTTATTTACTAATTCATTTCAAATATAAGAATTGAATTCAATTCCTGATAAAATTCAATTTAATTCTATTACTTAAAAATTTGTCAAACGGGTGTGCGTCTCGAGGATCAAATAAGTAGAAAACTGATAGGGAAGAGAAAAGGGGTGAAAGAAGACGGATGCACAAAGTCAGTCAACGAACCAAAAAGTAAGTTGCTAGCGCGTGGATTTTGTAGCTAATTAAATTACTTACAGAGGGCAATTGAAGAATGATAGTCATCTTCTTTTTCTTCTGATTTAATAAATGGCTTTTCGCTTGTGTTGTGCAAGGATACTACTACCTTTGTATTAGCGGATTTGATTTCTATAAGGTGAGTATGTCGGCAAAGTATAAAGATTATCAATTTTCTCATGTAATTACTGGTTGCGATTTAATCTCTAATTTTATAAATTTTAAATTAAAATTAATGAAACATATAACTTATTTTTAATCACATTTAAATTTTATAGAATATTAAAAAAATATTTAACAAATATATCAATTAAACGGTACAATATAACTAGAAGCGTATTAAAAGTGAAAATAAATACATGATAAATGTCATTTCATTTTGTTTTCTGGTTTCTTTGCAATACGTTGGTAACGTCTGTATGTTTAATGAAAGGGGGGGAAAAAACTCTAAATTGTAATAGATATGAAATTTAAAAATGAATAAGTGCGCTAACTGTTTATGCAAGCGAGAACAACAAAGAACGAGTTGTCATGACTTGGAAACCGCGCTCCTATTTCCTGTCATCCGCGTGGAGCTGACTGTTACCACAACTTCATGGTGTGCTCCCCATCAATCACCGTGTAACTTCAGAGTAATTCTTGAAAAATCAAAATTTAAAAATGGTGACAAACAAACTAAAGGCATTTAATGAATTAATGTTTATATTAAAAGAGAAAAAAAGGAAAATTCAGGAAATAAAAAAGAATATACTCCGAAAGTAAAGACATCTTCCATCATAGTACGTTATTAACCTAACGTACTACTTACGTCTTCTACAGTTCCACTCCTAACTTTCAATAAGGTTATGTTTGGGAGGATCTTAAGTGATAGGAGGGATTATTAATAATGGAATGAAAACAAAAACAAAGAATTGAGTGAAATAGAATATGACAATCAATAAACATTTACACAACCGTAACAACTTTGTCTAACTAAATGCCAGGTCAGTAGTCCAACAAAACCCTTCACATAATCTAATACAACTAACAAAACATGAACTAAAATAATCCATGGCTTAGTTAATTACAAACAAAACAGGACCAACATGGCATTGGGACGTGCAACTGTCGATGTTAGAATTAGGCACATAGCAAACTATTCATGGCTCTAATAACAAATAAAAGTAGACTTCTTCACGTACTTAAAAAAGAAAAGTATACATCGCCATTGATCTTCTATCATAATATGAATTGCCTATGGAATCGAATGAATGCTGGAATTTCACTATTAGGCTTATGAAAATAAATTAGGATTCAATTGCAACTCTGCCAGTGCTAAAAAGTCAAGTCCAGGATGTTCCAACATAATATTTGATCAACAGTAAACAAAAAGAACCCACCAGTACATAATATCCCCACTTGGAAGCAACTTTTCAAGAAAATCGATCTGTTCCTCAACTCCTCCTACAGAGGTGACACCGTTAGTTGCTCAGCTTATCAATAATAAATCCACAAGAAACTTATGGTACATGGTAATAAATAGAATTGTAACATACTAATCTCAACAAAATCCAAACTGTTCATGATTATCGTTTGCAGGAGCTCCTCTTGTCATTGGAGTTCTTACAGATTGAAGTATAGAGTGAATCACATTAACCAGATCCAGCAGTGATGATGATTTTCATGCCATGTATCTAAACCATCTTTAATTTGGTTGGTATTCTCAAGAGAGTGACAAAAGCTCTCTTCTACCTGTATTGAGAAACCAAGTTACAAGAAAGATTTCACAGAGAAAAATTGCTTTTCCAATAAAGATTCACAAGGAAAAAATAAAAAATAAAATTCATTCATGTCTTCAAGAGAAATCTTCCAGGAAGCAAGACTACTGAACTTGATCATACGCATAACAAGCACATCATGTACTTTGGTAAATTGATAGGGTGGATTCTTAAAGCTAACAACATGCAGTGTGGATTCTCAAAGCTAACAACGTGCAGAAGGTCAAAAGAAGGGATGATGTACATACAAGGATATACTAACAATCGCTAACCGTTGACAAATATTCGAGATAAATCGTAGCACTAGTCATAGTTTGACTTATCCACTATGACACTAAATTTTTACTCAAAATCACAAACATTTACTCATTCACCGTTATTTAGAACTCATAAAGCTAGATAGGTATCTTAAATCTTATCCATAAAAAGAAGTATTTGATATTAGGGACTCACTTCAGCCTCTAGAAACTACTGGATACTAAGCTTTGGTGACAAAATGAGACAACAAGGCGATTTGTTGTCTGAAAATTTTATCCACCCTCTGTCCCTTTTTTTACTTTAATTGATTTGCCTACCAAAATTATTAAAAAGCCTCCACTACTACTTTTGTTTCACTCCCCTGTTTCAACTGTGGCTCCACAAAATAATTATCACGAAAAATTAACAAACTCGTACAACGCATGAGCATTTTCTCTAATCTACTAGTAATCCAGTCACAGACACATACAACTTCATTTGAAAATAATCTGACACACGTAACTAGTTTGTAGTCAAAAACTTTGCCTCATTTCTTATACCTCTCACTCTAAAACAATGTTTTTAGAATTTTTCTCCGAGTTCTGACCATTCGGCTCTGATTTAGTGATTTTAGCTTGGGTTTCCCTTGCCAAATCCAGCTCATGTTGCAAATGCAGCACCTTTTTTTTTTTTTCCTCCCTAAACTCACTTATCTGTGTATCTTTCCCTCCTCAAGGATGTCTCTCTTTTTCTCACGAGTCATGCTCTGCTCTCATTGAGAAGCTCATAAGCTAGCTTCAATTGCGTTGATTTGTTTTCCTTGCTCTTTTTAATTTTCCTCCAAATAGACCAACTTTTGAAGCAGCTCTTTTTCCAAGGCCACAGTTTCCTTGAACTGGTTCTTGTTATCTTCCAGATCAGCTTCTGATTCATCAACTTTCATTATCTCTGATGAAGTAGACTCAATTTTCAATTTTTCATACTTGCTTCAATGTAGTCCCTGCTGGAATGAGTAAATAACCTTGAAGCTTTTGATATCAATGCTCTCATCTCTCCTGATAAGCCGTCATCATTGGCAGACAAATTGGAGATATAATCCAAGCTGGTTTTCAACGTACTGCACTGTTCAAGATCCATTAAAAATGGAGGGTCCTTGATGATGAAGCCTTGTAACATTTTCGATGCTTCCTTGGCCTTTCACTTGTAGCACTGGGGCCAAATGATCACGGGAACGCGAAAGAACATAGTTGTCAGCATCAAGAGAAGCATAAAATGCTTCAATTTATGCATCCTCATGACTTGGTTCAAGTTGATCTCTGACAGACTCGTCAGCTGTTGTTGGCAACATGGTGTTCAGGTGTAGATTTTGGTTTGCCACCTGATAAAGCGTATCTTTGGGCCTCGGTATTTTGCATCTTTGCAAATCCTGCGGCTTGAGGAGATTTCCTGGAGCATTTTCTGGGTGGCCTAGAACAGCTTGATCAAATTCTGCAAATACAATACATGAAGATTATAGAGAATACTCTCAAAGCAAAATAAGATATAGAGAATTAATATGAACGTGCAGTTGCTAGGCTATGATATATATCGCAAATATAATAGTTGAGGTTATACTTGCTAGTGCCAGTTAGAGTGTAATTGCGATGAAAGCACCAATGTCACTTGGTAGACCCGAAGAGGGACACTACAATTATTACAGAGAAAAAGGACAATGCACTTAGATTGAGTATGAGTCTGAGAATCTCCCCTGTTCCTCAATGTATCACATTCTTTCTGGGACAGTGGATTAGTGAATCGGATATCATCCATGCAGCTCTTTTCATTGATTATATGGACTCCATATTGTGGAACGTTCAAAGCTGTTGGCTCGATCCACTTAATCCCAGGATGATAAAAAGAAAACACCGCAAGATTCCATACTTTTTGTTAAAGTGCTTCATCCACTTCGTCTCTGAATGTTGTCTCTGTTTCATTAAAAACAAATATATGACCACCTCAGCTAGTGTCTGGACGAATTACGCCTAATTGAAGCCTTTTCTTGCCATTGATCTCCAATGTGGGACAAGTAAAACGTTTGTCGTAAACCATAATCAGAGTAAAAACACCGAGAGAAATTGCAGGGAACTTATTACGAAACCAAAAAGTAATTGATGATTCCCTTCTCGAATGCTCAAACCTCAATGGAAGCCTTTTCCCAAGCAAAATACACATCTTGACTTGACCCTCCTCATGCAATTTCTGTTTGCCATAAATAGTCCACAAGTTTAATTAGTTTAGCAATACATAAGCACGTACATGTGTACATAGTCTCAGCCTGAGTCATTTTGAAGTAGTTATCTTGCATATTGATTATCAAATTCAACATTAAAACGTACGAATGACACAGTATCCTTCTAGTCAAGGGACTCAAGGATGTGCAGCCGACTGCAAGCAATTCTTTTATGTTGGGCTGGATCCCTCGAATTTCTTCAAGTTTCTCACAAACAAACAGATGAAGTTTCCTCAAAAACTGAAATTCTTTGATGCATTTGGGAAGAATTCTGAAATTCCCTTTTCAGGTTTAAAGAATTTTAAACGAGGAAACATGGGAAGAGCTATTCAAAGGAATTCTTCCGATATATTGCAATCAGAAATCTCAAGATGTGTTGTGTTTGAAAACAACATTGAGCTCGCTTGTTCTTCACCTTCATGTTGATTAGGTAATACCAAACCCTTACAACTGAAAAAAGACAAATGAACAACTTCTGGCAGCATAATGCTACTCGGTAACTCCAAAATTCCACAGTCCCACAGAATATTAATAGAAGCCAATCGCATATCAATCTCTTTGAATATTACCTAGAAGAACACCATTAAACAGATCATGAGCTGAACACCATGGTACTCGGCTTCCTGTAGAGGATAAGCTCCTTACGGCAAAGACACTTGATAACTATTGCATCTCTTTGGCTATCATAAACACAACCATTCCATCTTTGTTTAACAATAACACAGACCGGTAATATTGTCAAGGCTTTCTTAGATCCATTTCAAAACTGGAGCTCCAAGCTTTGACCATTCTGCTTCACTGTTAGCCAGTGTTACCTTTACCCTTTCCTGCTCAGCTTTCAACCTAGGCACTCGGTCCCACAAATCATCCCTTTGACCTTTCAGCAACCTTCCATTGTCAAAGACTTCTCTTTTTCTCTTAGCAACTTTGTCTCTCTCTCTCTCTGCTGTAAAATCTGTGATCTCAGATTTGATGGCATTGATTTGCTCTTCAAGTTCTCTCCTTTAACCTCCAAAGAGGATGAAGATTCTAACCTATACTTGAAGAAATTGGAAGAAAATGGAGTTTTTGGGGTGAAAATCACGTTTTCTGGGGGTGTAAGGTGTGATTTAGAATGGTCTGGACCCTGAAATGAGGGTTTGATAATTGTTGACCACTGCAGCACTCATCCTTTGCACCGCCTTATCGTTCTTCCTCGACGCAAGGCTTTCATGGAAAGACTACTGGCCTTCCAAAATACACATATTTACATTCATGTTTTAAAGTTAATAGAGAGTAAAATAAATGAGGACATTAACTTAAATGTAAATAAGGAAATACTCCCCACTTGGATTCAAATAAAATATCAGAAAAATCAAAATTCCAACAAATCAAAATCCAAGTTTTGAATTTTAGTTCAAATTCGGGAATTCTCATGATTTCATAAACTCATAAGCTAAAACAAAATGTTTAAGGCTTTCACAAAATTTATTAAAAATCACTCTTCAACTCATTTTTCTCTAGGAAACCATTACCTAGACTTTTGATCCCAATATTATGACTCTATTATAGAGCCTTCCAAGGACATGTAGGGTCCAGACTTAGTGAAATCTAGGAACCGAGCGACAGGCGAAGGTGACTGGCATTGTTTCTAGTTCGGAAAAAATTTCTAATCCTTTTATTTAAAACCTGGGGTATTACAGATGAGGTTGGACTGGGGGTTGAGGTTTAAGCAGAAGACTCCAAGCTGGTGTGGCCATGGAGGATCTTTATCATGGAGCCGACAAGGTCATCATGTCAAAGGCGGACACCATGAAGCGGGAGTCGAAGTAAATCACCCAAGCGCAGACTTGGACCTAGTAGCCCTGCACAAAACAAGAGTCACAGATACAAATAATGTAAGCAATAGAGACTCATTTACAAATTCACTGTAAAATCCACCAGTTTAGATTTGAACTGTTAAATGAATATTTTTGGCCATCCGAGATTGAAATCTATTCACATAAAGGGGACTAATGTTGGCATCCTTCATGGGGGCACCGACTTATCCTTAGCCTTAAATCAGTAAAGTAGCAACCTGACAAAGAAGGCCAAGGATTAGTTGGTTTCATGTGTTGGGGACTAACATTAGTCTCTCTAAAAAAATTACAAAATAGCCCTTCGTATGTTTTTATTAGAGGGTCTAAATTGTGTTATTTTGCAAGTAAGACCTTATGTTATTTTCACTCAACAATTTTACCTCGGATCTAAACACCAAAATACTCTTTCATTGCCCTTCATTGAAGGCTCGAATTGAACAGACTGCTTGCAAGCCACCAGCAACAAGGCGCCGAGGAAGTGGCTAGCAATGAAGTAGTGGATCCGGCGACTGGCGGAGTGTAGCAGCAAAACTATAGCATACTATACAAATTCTTTGGATAAAAAAAAAAAAGAGCACACTGTAGCATGAACATAATAGTGGCAAACACACCTTGAAAACTAAATTGCTACAAGAAGGTATGTCATGAAAAAGCCACTGTGCTCAACTTCTCTAGATAGTAGAATGAATTAGTTAAAACCTAATAGAAGTAAGGAATAAACATTAGATCATTTTTTTAAAAAAAAACTTAATATGAGACTTTTAAATGACAATTTTTTTTTAGGTTAATTCATCTTCCTAAGTATAGCAATTATATAGTAATTACTGAAAAAACAACAGAAAAGTTTTTAAAATGTTTAACCATATCTCAAACATTCATGGATTGTTTTTGAGGCATGAACAACTTGAGCTCCACACAAATAGCCCAATGCCTATCAATCATAGATTAAGCAATTAAACCACGAAAACCGCGTGAGCAAACTATAGTTATGAAAAGCAGAAGTATTGAAAAAAACAAATGAATTCATGAATGGAATTCGGACTATCCAAATTCATTAAAAAAAGAGCCACTCACTACAGGAACTGTAGTGCGAAGAGAATTTGGACACTTCAAATTCTTAAAATAAAAAAAAATAAAGAAACGAATTGAGACGGTCCAAATTCTTAAAAAAATTTGAGTTTGCTTCACTGCTCTCTCTCCCTAATTCTCGTTTTTCTATAGTACTACCATATAGCAAAACTGTTTTCAATTAATAACCATTGTTAGGTGTTGCTTAAGCGTCCCATAACCATCATCTTCGGTTTGTTTTTCCGCTTGTTAATTAGGGGTGTTGAACTTAGTGTGCCAAATAACCAATACCTTTTTTTTTCTTATGTGGCTCATTATTTATTTTAAGTTACTCAAATTTTATTTATTATTTTTATATTAGAAATGCTCGGTGCTAAGTATTATTACAATTTCATGTTATTATTAGCTTATATTATTTACATTGCTTATTATTTATTTAAAGTTATATAATTTTATTATTATATTGTCTATTATTTATTATAAATTATTTATTTCTTTTTCATTTATATTGAATATGCTCAGTAGTACGTTGCAACTTATTTTATTTGTTGTTCCCTTGTATTTACATTACTTATTATTTAGTACAAGTTATTTTATGGTCACTCGTTATTTATTATTGCAATTTATTTTATCTAATATTTTTTGATCGAAATAGGATATCCACCACCGACAGCAGTGATTAATCCCCTCACCGTGTGAGCTTTCTCGAAGAGCCAAATAGCTGGCCATGAAATGTGCCTCATTCTCATAGATGAGGATCGAACTCTCAACCACATGGTTAAGGGACAATGTAAGTTGTCACCACGTCACATATCATGATTTTATTTTATCTATCATTTCGTTATATCAGTGTTACTCATTATGTAATTACGAGTTATTTTATTTATTATTTCTTTGTTCTAGAGTTGCTCGTTATAATTATTCAGATACGGATTAGATAGTGATATATTGAGTTATCAAGAATACCTAACTTATCTCAAAATAATCTTGGATACAACAAAGGACATAGATACAAATATTGTTAACATTGGTGACTAATTAACAAATTCAATGTAACAACCTAAGTGTTCACATATAAACCGTTCGAACAAAATTAAATAGCATTCAACTGTTGAAGATCGCCCACAGGGAGGTCCAACTTAGCGCCCAACAAGAGGCAGAGCAACTAATCCTTGGCCGACAAAGAAATAAAAAGAGTCGAACTTGGGACTCGTTGCCAAACACGTTAGACCCGAACACTACAGTAGCAACAGAAAATCGACTTTTTTCGACTTTTTCTAACTCCAACAAAGCCCTCCACTCAGCAGTCAGCACCACCAATGGTCACATTGCTAAAAAGCCAAGACCAATCTGAACCCAAATCTGACACTTTCTTGATGCTGCAAATGTTCATACAATCCAGAGCTTTATTAAACTAGAATTGCAAAAACAAAAATATTAAGAAATAACAGCGTTCAAGTATACGCAGGATTCTAGAAAGGCACCAAAAATCAAAAGTTCTGTTACTGCATTAAGCTGATAAATAGCCTACCAAATAGTGTAAGAAAAAAAAGAAGAAGCAAGCACACGTTCATAGATGTAATTATTTGAAATATAAAATATAATGTTTCATACATTTTACAATCTTTTGGAATACTAATGAACTATATGCTCATCAAGCTAAGCCATCTTTTACAAAGTATAAAAGCAATCTCTCACATCACACAGGTAGCTAGTCAACTAAAAATAGATGATTAGAATAATCCATGGCTTAGTTAATTACATAGACAGCAGGACCAACATGGCATTGGGAGATGCAACTGTTGATGTTAGAAGCAGGCACATGGCAAACTATTCAAGGCTCTAATAACAAATAAAAGAAGTAGACATCTTCATGTACAAAAAAAGAGGAGTACACATCGCCACTGACATTCTATCGTAATATGAATCGCCTATGGAATAGTCTGAATGCTGGAATTTCACTATTAGGCTGGGACTCAACTGTACCGTGAAATGCCCAGCACAATCATACGCTTGTGAATCGTGGAAAAATTACAGACTTGACTGGTATCTGAAAGGAGAAGGAAAATAGGAGAAAAAGAGGTGCAAAAGTGATTGACAAATCCCATTATTGTCAATATAAAAAGAAGAGGGAGCAATAGCAAAATATAAAAACCATTTCCTTATTAAACAAAAACGCAGTGGTAATGGTGTTTAATCTATACTCTTAATACCATCAGTAGTTAGAATTTAGAGAGCAAGTCTTGTTCCATTAGTACACTCAATTTAGTAGTTCTTTTCTGGCGCGAACTACCCCCTATTTAATATATCAACTAAAATATAACATAATGAATTTGTTCAAAAGAAGAAGACATTAATATTTTCTTATATTATGATGTTTTCACTTTCACTCGTCCACATTTTTCTTGCTCCTAATAGTCAGTATCTTCTCACAAGCATCTCTACTATCTCACTTTTCTCATGCATTTGCCTGCACATATGACGCATGCATGCCCCACTATATAATTAGTTAGAATATAATGTGAAGTTGTGAACTATTATAATAACAGACAAATTTGCTTCATTTGATCATTGTTTGTTGATGAAAGAATGAAAATTTCAGACTGGACATATAGTGAGATAGAAGTATGACATGGAAGATCAGCTGAAAATTGAAATGAGGTTGGGACGGCATACCTCTTGAGGCAGCAAAACAGAACCACAAGAATTGCGATCCTCAGCACATCCACTACTAGATTCAATGATGCTATCAAATTCATGAGAGCCTCCACTACATTCTAACTTGTCTACTCTGTCTGATGTCAAAACACAAAACCACCGTTGTCTTCCATGAGTGAAAAGTCAAGCACTCTTTTTGATGGTATATAACAAGATGTGGAAGGCAGACTGTATGACTCCGTCTGCTGCCCTTCGTGTGCTCATATTAGTTTCAGGATCAGATAATGGTGCACATCCTTCCTGACATCTGCTTTCACTTTCTTTCTCAGATGCACAGGATGAAAAAAACTGGAGCTTTTCTGTCTGAGTAGCAACATTCTTTTGAACCAATTAACGAGTGCTTTGAGTTGATAAAGTTTTCCATGCTACTGGTTTAATTTATGTTAATAGAAACTGCAAAAAGCCAGTGAACAGAAGTCAAATGAAGTTTTCAGAACACAAGAACCAACAAATCAACGCTTGTTGTTGTTGGCAGCAAAGGCTCCTTTCAGCGTGGCCAACCGTCCCTCAAGTCTTGCCTTCGAATTCTGGGCATCTCTATAAGCATGTTCAGAACTTTTAATCTTTTTAACAACTTGTTTGCTCTCCATCAACCACGCAGATGCATCTTTCAAGAGCTTGTTCTTTTCAGCTTCACCATTCTTTATTGCCAACTTAAGCTCATTCTGCTTCTCCACCACAGCCTTCAATTTTATCTCCAAATCAGCAATCTCAGCGTCCAACTCCTCTACTTGAACCTTTCTTCGCAAGACCTCAGCATCAATCTGTGCTTGTTTTGCCTTTGCATCATTAAGATTCTCCAAGAATTTGGACCTTGTTTCTTCAAGGCATGAATAATCTACCAAAGTCTGTTGGATGGAAGGGAAGTTATGGATGAGGTCTTCATAAAAGTCTCTTACTTGTGCAACAATTGATTGCAAAGGAATTGGAATACGATCCTCAAGTTGCCCAAGCTTGGAAAGGCAATCCAGTATCTGGTGCTTTATTTCTCCATCAGCAATTAGACTTTCAAGTGGATTATCGAGTAATGGCTCTAAGTTCTGCAGAATGATGACAACCTCAGAGGCTTGTATATCAGAAGAGGAGGCAGCAGTGGGAGAAGTGGATTCCGGAGGAAGATCATAGCTTCCTAGAAGAACCCTCTCTAGTTCGGCCAGAGGGTCCAAAGGCTGTGGTGAAGGTGCTTTAATTTCCGTCAAGGAGTTGACTAGTTGGTCAACATTCTCAGAGTGGAAGGAGGCTTCATAAGAAGCAGACACAGCCTGTCAACCAATATAAAATTCAGTAATCACAAGTTGTTTCCGAAAGCATTTGTTTTCCATTGTTTTCAATAGGAGAAGGCTGAAAATAACACAGTTATTACATGGCAAAGTAAGGAAACATTATTTCCCAACTTCCCTTTATCTTTTTTCATATACTTCATCAGCTCTATGCTAAGCCATCTCTGTTTTTGTTCATCATAGTTATGGTTGTTGGAGATATTGTTGCTAATATAATAAGCTAGTATTTCTACCTCTTTGAACAACCTCGAAAATAGGCAATATTGAGCCAGGAACTCCAGCACCCGGGGAAATAAAAATGCACATTGGGAGAAACCAGGAATTAAGGGAGAGAAGATCCAAATGGTGGCAAAATTATCTATCATTAGAGGAGGTTTCTGAAAATGCCAACTAATATTTTATCTTTTGGGTTCATAATTTTATGGGTTTAATTTCTATGCACTAAAACTACATTTTTACAGTGTCATTTAAATATTTATTGTTAAGTAATTAAGTTTTACGCTCATTATCAATACATAAAAATTGAAGTCTAATTTTGAACACAGCTTTTGCTTTAGATTTTATTTCGAATTAAAAGTCTCGTTAATTTCTATTTTCATTTTATGTTCTAGGATAGTTATTAATTTGCTTTTTGATTTGTAGAATTTTATAAAGTAAATGGTTAAAACAAAAAAAATCAAAAATTAAAAAATAATTTTCTGTTTTTGTTATTTCTTCTATAAAATCTTAAAATTAAAAAATTGATTAAAAGTGAAACAAATGAAAGAACAGAAATCAATGAAACCCAAAAATACTTGACCTGCATTTTAAATATTTTAAAGAAGTTAATAGGTCAAATCGTTACCCAGAGATTGACTATAGATCTTTGCCAGGACTTAAAATCATAAAGTACGTATTAAAAAAAAATAAAAATAAGAACTTGTGGTTTGTGATGAAATGATTAACCGCTCATAAAAGAAAATGATTATCATTTAAAGCTCCTGAGTTTGATATCTTTGTAAGGATTTAAAATCATTAAGTATGTATTAAAAATAATAAGGAGTTGTAGTTTTGTGATAAAATGATTAATCATTTAAAGATCTTGAGTCCAAGAAGCCAGGAGGCCACCTAATTGGAATTTACCTATTGCCTTGTCTAACTACATTAATTTGGACTGACAAGCGAGTGATTTTGCGAAAAGGGAGAAGATATTATACTAATTTTAAATTATATGTGTTGACTAAGAGCTAGGCATTAGTGAATCTTAATCACTTGGAAAAAGATGCAATTGCAGCACTCACCTTTGTCGTTGATAGGTTTTCTGTTATTGGTTTCTTGCCATCGTCCTCCGCAGCATTGTCGTTGCATGTTAGCTCCACCATTCCCTTTCCTTTTGCTTTGTTCACACTTTCACAGCCTTCCAAGTTTTGTTGGTTGATGGCGGTTAAACGTTGATGCTCTTGCAAGCCTGAACGTCAACGAGAATTTGTATTTAGCTAATTGACAGAAGGAAAAAAAGTTAAAAAATAATAACGAAAATAGAAGATATGGAACAATTAAACATTAAAAATTTGTTCAGATGGTCAGGTATTCAATTTATAAGTTATGTTTGTATGTTTGGATACATTTCAGTCTGTAGTCTTCATTCCGTAATTTGTTTTGGTCTTAGCGCTCTATGGTCTTGTTATACGAAATTTCGCCAAAGAATGATTGCAATACACAGCAAATAAATTAAGCTATGTATTTCGGGGGAGAGAGACTACCTGATTTAGAGGAACTCAATTTCAATTTTCAAGTGACCTCGTTGATTAATGATTAACAAGATGAAGAGAAATAATAATTTCAAAATATACAAGAGGAGAAATGTACAGGGAAGTTACTAGGCGATAGAAACACTCTCTTGACCCCTCAAAGAAAGAGTAATGCTAGACTCATTAAAAGTTTCCAGATATTATAATTACCAAAAAAAAAAGGGTAGTATATTCAATTATTCATGTCTGTTTAGTATTTTACATGTATAAAAAGAGAAGAGTAATAAGCATGCAATTACTGATTAAGCAATAATATATCATACACGAATTGAGAGTCCTCTATGCTAGTCATTTCACAGTTACATAAGCGCCAGTTTATCATAATCAACCTATAATAAATTGAATCTTATGAGCAGGAGAAGCAAATGTTATCAATTTCTCTCTCTCTCTCAATAGAACACACTAGTGCCACTTCTACTTCATATTTCAGAGTTCCTTGGTTTAACTACGCTTTATCTCCCCAACTGTAAAGTCATATTAGTCAATTCCTTCATTGTTTTTATGTCACTAAACTCCTCCAAAGTATGCCCAACTGAAAAGTAAATAACGTTCTCTATCAAACTGTGTCTCTAAAATGTGCATCTAATCGTAGAAAAGCTTTCTCTACAAAACTTCATCTCTTCAATCATAACATTATTAAGGATCCATTTGTTTTAGGGGAGTGGTTATTGCCACTCTTCAATGTCTATTGACACTCACATTTTAGTTGTCTTTATTTGATATCTCTAAAATGGTCTTCTTTCTTCACTTCTAATTGGAAAATAATTTAATAAAAATAAAATCATTATGAACTAATGCTATACTTTTATGTTACTATTCCTTAGTTCGATTAATTCTAATTCAATTATTTAAAAATATTTAATATTTATATTTATTTTAAATTTTTATTGGATTTTTGAACTATGAACATTGATAATTAATTTATTCATTACAATTCTTTAAATCCAACTATTAATTTTTTTAAAAAATTCTTGATTAATAACTATTTAAGCAATGCAGCGGTGATCATTTTCTTAACAAAATATCAAATAAATATGAATAACCATAATGGTGTATTAACAACTTATATTATATATGCATATATATAAATTATAAAAATATAGAAAAAATTATTTTTTTTTGAAAAAAGTGACTTTTCAGCAAAAAAAAACTCTCATCTAAACACCCCTTATTTTTGGATATAACAATTCTTAGTATCATGTATTTATTTAATAATTTTTATATCATGTAACCCTAAATAAAAAAAATACGGATTTATGTGTTGTACATAATAATTTAGTAACTGTTGTTATTGTTATTCATTTTAGTTAGTACTATTATTAATTTTTGAATATTAGTTCATTGTTAAATATTAAAGTAATTATTGTATTAAAAATATTTCAATAAAATGATTTAAGTTGTAAATCCAAGTAAGTTTATACGAAATAATTATAAATTCGATAGTTATTATAAGGATTTAAAAATGAGATTAATTGTAAGGAATTTTAAAACTGAATAAATTATTAATTAAATTAACGATAATAAATTGAAATAAAATTATAATTGGTGATGCAACTAATGTCTAACTATTATTTAAGTTAATAAAGAAAAGCAAAAGGGTTTTACTAAAAAACCAAACAAAAAGGACAATTTCGAAAGGATGAAATAAAGGCCATTAAGGGGCGAGTGATAATAGACATTTAAGAGTGGTTAGATGTTAGTAAGACTATTTTTAAAATAATTAAAATTCAAAGAATCAATTTTAAAAAATTATTTATGTTTAAGAATAATGTTAGAAAAGTGAATTTAAAAGATTAATATTATATGCAAAAAAAATATAGCATATAACTTTTTCTTATTAAAAACAATTCTATTCAAATCAATTTCTAAATATTAATAATAATGAATTTAAATAATATTGAAGTATCAACAAATTATTAGTTAGTTATGAAAGAGAAAGAAGGATACTTAACTAAGTTAACTAAGAGTTGCAATACATATAACATCTATATAGAATAGAAGGATAACTAGCCTAGCTTGATACTATCAAACCAGTAGAATCCTCTTCAAGAAAACAAATAATAATTGACCACATAATCACACTTTAGTGCGAAGACCAATTTTTTGTTTCCTTGGTTTATTTTGAGAAAGAAAATACGCAAGGTAAGCAGCAAAATCAGTAATAATAATAAAAGCACCCATTCACAGAGAAAGAAATGCCACATAAATATTTACCTTGGACATTGAGAGTAGTCAATGTCGACGGTAGCGGATCGGTGAATCTGATATCATCCATGCTGCTTCTTTCTTCCATTATATGGACTCCAACTTCTACGGTACAGCCCAAATCCTTTTGCTTGTGCCCATACGACCAATAATAATAAACAGAAAACACCGCACGATTCCATTCATTTTCTGAAAGTGCTTCATCTACCTGGTCTCTGAATGTCTGTGTTTTACTAACAATAAATATAAGACCATGATCTCGTCCTGTTTCTTTATAAGGACGATATTGCACTAATTGGAACGATTTTGTGCCATTGATGGTCAATTTGGCGCGAATAAAACATCCGAAAGCCGTACTTGGATTAAGAACACCGAAAGATATTGCAGGGAACTTGTTACGAAACCAAAAAGTAATTGATGATTCCCTTCTCCGATGCTCAAACCACATTGGAAGGCTTTTCCCTGGCAAAATAAACGTCTTGTCTTGACCCTCCTCATACAATTTCTGTTAGTCATAAACAAACAGTGCACCAGTTTAATTAATTAGTTTAGCAGTAATTAAAATACATACATAAGTACGTACGCAGCCTAGGTCTGAGTCATCCTGAAGCAGTTATCATGCATATTGAAGATAAAACATACGAATGAGATACCTACCTTACTCAACAGCATCCCTGTAGTCAAAGAACTCAAGGATCTGCACCTGCACGCATACAATTCTTCTATGTTGGGCGGGATCCCTCGGATTTCTTCAAGTTTCTCGCAACCAGTCACATCAAGTAACCTCAAAAATTGAAATTCTCTGATGCATTCAGGAAGAATTCTGAAATTTTCCCTTGTCAGGCGTAAGGATTGTAAACGAGGAAACAAGGGAAGAGCTATTCGGAGGAATTCTTCTGATATATTGCACTCACGAATAACAAGATGTGTTGTGCTTGAAAATGGCATTGAGCTCACTTGTTCTTCACCTTCGTCTTGAATAGGTAATAGCAAACCCTCACAATCATTAAAAGATAATGTTTCAACTCTTGGCAACATGATGCCACTGGGTAACTCAACAGCTCCACATTTCCCCAGAGATAATGATTGAAGCCGGGTAAGATTATGAATGGAATATGGCAATTTTTTAATGTGACGGGAAGACAAGCAAAGACACGTCATACATTCCATTTTCCTGATATTTCTGGAAAACTTTCAAGACTTAAGCAGCCATCAAGTTCGAGTCGTTCAAGAGAAGGCAACATAAGGGGTGGTAAACTCCTAAGCTTACCACAACCAGAAGCATCCAAGATTTTAAGTTTATCCAGAGATCCAACCGACTCATCAATTTCAGTCAATTCATAACAACGCGTAAAGGACAATACTTCTAATTTTGGGGCACTTGACAGATTCGGTATCTTTGTTATATTTCCACAGTGGTCAAATTTCAAAACCCTCATGTTCTTGAACTTCCTCTGAAAAAACAATAAAATAACAACAAAATTAAAATAAATCTATAAACTTAGTGAAATGAAAATAATTTAATTCATATACTTGCCTTCATTAACTCGGCCACCTGAACTGAATCAAAGCAATTTCTTGATAAGTCAAATATAATAAGTTGTTTTGGATGAAAATCAAATGGTGAAATTTCTTGTAAAGGATGTATCTTCCATTTTAGTACTCTTAAACTACTTGGAAGATATTTGGGAAATCGAGAAAATAGACGTTCTTCAATAATAAGTGTTCTCAGATTTTCCATCTTCTTGAACGCAAGTCCATCCCATGCTATGACATCACAATTGTCGTCAAACTGTAGGTTTATGACTTGAATTTTGCTACTTCCCTTTGAATAATACAAAAAACAAGTGTGAAGCATAATACATAATGGTAGGACATTCGTCCATAGGCATAAAAGGAGAACTTAAGAAACAAGTATAATTAATAATTCCAGTAAAATGTTAGAAATATATTGTCAGGTGGCTTTCTACCTACATAATATACTCTAAAGAGATCAATCAAGCAAGAAAATAAGAAATCAAACCACTCATATCAGCCTTACTTACTTTATCATGTTGTAAAACTTCAATTATTTCTTTTGCAAGCCATAGCTGACTACGTGTCTCGAGCTTATTTGGAGATTCTAAACGGACAATTTCCCTGCCCATATCTTGAATCAAGTCATGTAATGTCACATAATCATCATCGTTGTGCTTTTCAATTTTTATGAGAGATTTTTCAACTAAGATATTTATACATTGCTCCACGCTTACACCATAGTGAGCGTGAAGCATCTCTTTAGCAGCTTTCAATTCATATCCGTTGAGGCAACACACAATGTCGAGAAATATTTGCTGGTGAACTTCTTCCAAAGCATCAAAGCTCACTCGAAACTCTAGTCCAACAGGGTGCTCTTCAATTTTCAAAGGAACATGACTAATATTTGAGAAAGAGGTGGATGCTAGCGCTGACATGACGATGATAACAAAAGGAAAAGGGTCATTGGTTACTCAAACAAAATAAACCAAAGACTTCAATGATCAGAACTGATGCGAATTACATGTAAGGGTAAGGACACGGTTTTTGACAGAGAAAATAGTTGGATTAACACACACTGCAAATGCAAATATGTTGTTATATGTTAAATTGAGACATACACAAAGGAAAGCAAGTATAGTCACATTTAAACATGCATTAAATGCATAGCAACCAATGCCTAGGAAAAACAGCGGAAATTACTCAACCATTTTAAACTCTTATTGGGGGGGGATGAAGAAAGAAAGAAACCTTGACTGACAACCACAAACTTTCATCAATAAAGTAGAGAAAGACACTAAAAGGCTAACTTCACGAGAGCCAAAATTCCGAGGAACCAGCATGGAAAAGGTGGCATAACCTGAGAGTTGCTTAGTGACAATATATCATACCCAAGTTTAATGCAGGTTAGGATAGACCCACCTATGTGCCACATTAGAATTTTACTCCTGATACTCGTTTTTGTTTGGTATATCCATATCGTTAGTTAGCAATGAGAAGTGGTAATATTTATTAGTATTAAAAGAAAGTTCTTAAAATATTTAATAAGGACCAGAAATAAAAAATTTCAAAATTTGCAAGAAGTAATTCACATTCAAAAATACATATAAGAACCTAAATCTAGAAAAGCACGGATTAAAAACTTAATATTGAAAAAAAAATGGATCAAACACCTTTTTTCTTTCAAGAGACTAAAGCCAAATCGACTTATATTGTAAATTACAAATTACAATTCATTTTTTCACCTTTTTTTGTTAATTTCTATATTTTAATTTTGATAGACTAATAGTTTAAGATATTTATACATTAATTATTCCAATGAAATTTTCTCTTTGCATGACCTTTGAAGTTGTAGAGTGGATGAGAATCAATTATATATACAAAAATGGCAATATATAATCAAATAATGGTACAATTTTTTTCTTAATTCTCATGGTATCAAACTTGAATTTTAATTTTCTATAACATAGCTACTATTATATAATTAAATAGTTATTGTATTATAAAAAATTTAGAAAGAAAAGTAATATTTATATTTATATGTCAATACACGCAATTTTAAAAATATCTTGATTATAAAAAATTTAAGGCAACGTAATATTTATATTTTTTGTATCTTGATTATAAACACTAATAACATTAAGTGTCACATAAAAATGAAAAATATGATCGATATTGAATATTTAAAACTAAACAACCGTAAATTAATATTATAATAATAAATTTAATGCAAAATTCTTGTGGAGTATAACTTTTATGCACTGACAGTCCATTAACAAATGCAATTTCCCCAAAATAACAAATTAATTGTGTTATTATGATAATGTGTAGTTATTTTGTATAATTTGTCAATTTAGTGAAATTTAATTGGTTGATAATGTAGAGTTATTTATGCAAATCAAATTCATTATTATGAAAAAAAAGGTTTTCACAAAGCATAAAAAAAAAATAGAAACACAAACAATAAAATATTAAACGAATATTTTTCAAAAATTAATAATAACGAGTTCAAATAATATCAAACAAACAATAGAATATTAGTTTAAATATATAATAGAAAGAAGGATATTTAATATAATTAAACAAAAAAGTTAGTTAACTGAGAATTGCAACACATGAAAATGAGTGGCAATAACATCTACGATAGAAGGATCACTGACCAATAAGTTTGATATTATCGAACCTGGATCCGTTTCAAGAAAACAATTAATAATTGATCACATAATCACTCAAGTACAAGGTAATCATTTTTAATTTCCCGGATTTATGTTAAGAAGGAAAATTTGTAAGGTAGGAAAAATGAGCAATACAGTACTAAAAGCACACATTCACATTTCACGGAGAAAGAAATGCCACAAAAATACATACATTTGCCTTGTACATTGAGAGTGGTGGTGGTCCTGCTCATTTTCTTTGAATTTGAATAATGTCTTCCAATATCACGTACATGCGCAAAGAATGGATCAGGATATGTTTGTTGCTGCACCAATTGCGTGTGTGCCACCTCTCTCAGTGTATCACTTTGGTTCTGTGACAATGGATCGGGCAATCTGATATCATCCATGCAGCTTTTTCCTTCGATTATATGGATTCCAACTTCTACAGAGTCCAACTTGTTTCGGTCGAAAGGCTCATCATCATAAACAGCAATCACCGCGCGTTTCCATTCATCTTCTGAAAGCGCTTCACCTACTTGGTCCCTGAATGTTGTCTGTGTCTTACTGAAAATTAATATATGACCAACACGTTGATGTAATTTGAAAGACCCATAATTATGTGCCACTAATTCGAACGATTTCGCACCATTGATGGTCAACCTGGTGCGAATTGTACTTTGGTCGAGAGGACTACTCCGAGTAAACAAACCAAAAGATATTGCTGGGAACTTATTACGAAACCAAAAAGCAATTGACAATCCCCTCCTCCGATACTCAAACCACTCTGGAAGCCTTTCTGCTGGCTCTGGCAAAATAAACATCTTGTCTTGACCTTCCTCATGCAGTTTCTGTTAGTCATAAATATATACTCAACAAGTTTTAATTAGTTTAGCAATACATACATACGTACCTACATATATGTGTAGTCTGTCACAGTCTGAGTCAACCTGAAGTTGTTATCATATTGATTATCAAATTCAACACTAAAACATACGACGAATGAGATACCTACCTTATTCAACAGCATCTCTCTAGTCAAAGCACTCAAGGATGTGCAGTGGGCTACAAGCAATTCTTCTATGTTGGGCGGGATCCCTCGAATTTCTTCAAGTTTCTTGCAATTAATCAGCTTAAGTGACCTCAAAAATTGAAATTCTCCAATGCATTCGGGAACAATTCTGAAATTTTCCCTTATTAGGTGCAAGGATTGTAAACGAGGAAACTTGGAAAGAGCTGTTCGGAAGAATTCTTCTGATATATTGCAGCCATGAATCTTAAGTTTTGTTTTGTTCGAAAATGACATTGAGCTCACTTGTTCTTCACCTTCGTCTTCATTAGGTAATAGCAAACCCTTACAACGAGAAAACCATAAATCAACTTCTTCTAGCAACGTAATGCTACTCGGTAACTCAACAATTTCACAACCCCGCATCAATACTAATGATCGAAGCCGGGTAAGATTACGAATGGAATATGGAAATTTTTTAATGCCAACGCCACTCAATAAAAGCTTTGTCATCTTTTTCCATTTTTCCTCGTATTTCTGGAAAACTTTCAAGACTTTTGCAGCCACGTAGTTGGAGTTGTTCAAGAGAAGGCAACATAAGGGGAGGTAAACTCCTAAGCTGTCTGCAGCCACTAGCATTCAAGGTTTTAAGTTCACCCAGAGATCCAACCGACTCATCAATTTCAGTCAAGTTATCACAACCTGCAAAGGACAATACTTCTAATTTTGGGGCACTTGATAGATTCGGTATCTTTGTTATTCGTCCACATCCGTCAAATTTCAAAACACTCATATTCTCGAACTTTTTCTGAAAAAGCAACAAAATATAATAATATCAAAATAAATCTATAAACTTAGTGAAAAAAAAATAGTTTAATTAATATACTTGCCTTCAATAAATAGGACAGCTGGATTGAATCAAAGCAACTTCTTGATAAATCGAGTACAGCAAGATGTTTGGATGAAAATAAAATGGTTGATATTCTTGCAAAGGATGTGTCTCCCATTTTAGTACTCTTAAACTACTTGGAAGATATTTGGGACCTTGGGAAAATCGGCATTTCCTAATAATAAGTGTTTTCAACTCTTTCATCTTCCTAAAAGCTTGTCCATCCCATTCTATGACGTCATCATTGTAGTCACACCCTAGATTTATGAGTTGAATTTTGCTAGTTCCCTTTGAATACAAAAAACAAGGGTCAAGCATAATACAAAATGGCAGGACATTCGCACATACACAAAAAGCGCGAAATTAAGAAACAAGTATGAATTAATAATTCAAGCAAAATGTTAGAAATATATTAGCAAGTGACTTTTCGCCTGCATAAAATACTCCAACGAGATCAATCAAGCATGCAAATGAGGAATCTGTAGGAACTATTGGATTTATGCGAAAGCGATTTAAGGACCTAGTACATTGGTATGCATACCGAATCATCATTGTTTCATAAACACAGAAGAAATATTACCTCTCAGAGTGTTTTCCTTGTAGTCGGTTGATGGCAGACCTTCCAGACTATCTCTCAAGGAGGAAGGGGATGGTGTGTGGACACTTTCTCTCTATCAGGAGATGACCTTACCTCTAAGGCTGTGACTACTCTCCTTTTTTTTTTCACAGGGAGGGTTAAGTGTAGTATATATATGGGTTCCAAGAAACCTAACCCTTAGATGAAACGGGCTCTAGGTTTCTTAGGCTCTTCTTACACACTAGCCCCTATTGGGCTTTAGTGAAAGAGCAAAAACCCAACAATCTCCCACTTGCTCTTGAGTACAAACTTGAGCCTAAAGCCCAAGACCATGTAATTCACTAGTCGTCATCAACTGAAATTTCCCCATCCCTTATCTTGAGCTAGCCTGGGGATCTACCAGCTGTTGCTAATCAAGGCTCCTGATAATCAACAAATGATTATCTAATTCGGTGCTACTCCACTAAAAGCCCGAACTTGAACTCCAAGATTAATAACATATATAACATGTATATATATCACCCCTTTGTAGAACGTCTATAATTGATTGACTAGTTTTCTGTAATCCAATCAATTATTTATTCCCTTGACTATGATAGTTTCTCTAATGGATTACATGCATCGCCAAGTGTCTTCAATATCCAAGTACCGAAACATATCAAGGGGACATTTCCTACAAATTTCATATTGTTTATCTCATAAATACTGATAATCAAACAATCTCACTCCCAAAATACCGAGTTATTGGGTGTCAATGGATCGCAGCTCACCCGCTGGTAAATCAAAGAATGAAAACTATTTGATTACCTAATTATAATAAACTCAGAATTAAGAGCAATCTTATAACTATAGTTATCTGGAGATTTGATACCTTATGACAGAAAAACACCCTTAATCAAATCTCTCCTTGATCCTTTCAATATGAATGTTAATTCACACCAATATTTTACAATGATTCGGACAAAACCATTTCATAAAATATTGTAGCCTAAATAAAGTGCCCAACTTTATTTAACAGCTATGAATCTGTTCATCAATTATGAGAACCTATGATCATGTCCTCCATGAACGTATCCATATGATCATATACTTCACAATTGATCCGAACCTTAATGTTTGTAAATAGTGTGTGGAATAAAAGAATAATACCTCATTTATAACATTCAAAAAAAAATATAATGTCATAATGCCTTGCTCAAAAGGCACAAAACAACAAAGTGAAATAACAACTTCCTAAAGCTATAGCAAATCTGGACTCCTCCTAAGACCCATAGATGTAACATGCCTCTCGAACACACGTTCAGGCAAACTCTTAGTAAAAGGGTCAGTAAGGTTCTCGTCCGATGCTATCTTGACTACCACTGTATCTCCTCTTTGAATTATATCTCGGATCAAGTGGTACTTCCTCTCTATGTGCTTTTGTCTTTTGTGACACCTTGGTTCCTTGGCGTACTCTTGCCTTGTTGTCACAAAGAAAGTGTGATGGGACGACTCACACCTGGTATCACGTGAAGATCCATTAAGAACTTCTTTAACGATGCGGCTTCCTGCGGCCTCGAAGCGACTACATACTCCGCCTGCGTGGTAGAGTCACCATACATGATTGTTTGACACTCTTCCAACAAATGTCCCGGCCAATAAGAGTGAACAGATATCCAGAGCTGGATTTCGTTGAGTCAATGTCTCCTTGGAAATGAAGTCTGTATAACCAATGGTTTCAAGACTCCCACTAGAATAGACCAACATATAATCTCTCGTTCTCCTAAGGTACTTGAGTATATGTTTAACCGCTATCCAGTGTTCCTCTCCAGGATTAGATTGGTATCGACTTACTACTCCCACTGCATAACAGATATCCGTGCCGTGCACAAAGATAGCATACATAAGGCTACCTCTTCTGTGAGCGTAAGGTATCCTACCTCATGCGTTCTCTCGCTTAGGAGTTTTAGGAGAATGCTCCTTAGAGATGAATCCCATGCCTAAAGGGTATAATTCCCTTCTTGGAATTCTCCATGCTGAACCTGACAAGTATTTTGTCGATGTAATTAGCCTGAGATAATGCCAATACCCTATTCTTCCGGTCTCGCAAGAGTTTAATACCAAGAATATAATTGGCTTCCCCCAGGTCCTTCATATCAAAATGCTTGCTTAGCCAGGTCTTTATGCCTAACAATACCTCCGTATCATTTCCGATAAGGAGTATATCATCCACATAAAGTACAAGAAAAGATACTGCATTACCTTGGATCCTTTTATACACGCTGTTCATCGTGACTTTTCTCAAAACCATAAGACTTAATGGCTTGATCAAACCTGATGTTCCATGATCTGGACGCTTGCTTAAGTCCATAAATGGATCTTTGCAACTTGCATACCATGTTTTCTTGCCCTTTGACTATGAACCCTTTTGGTTGTTGCATGTAAATATCCTCTTCCAAATTTCCATTTAGAAAAGCAGTTTTGACATCCATTTGCCAAATCTCATAATCAAGATTTCTTTATAAATAAGAGAATCCGGATGGACTTGAGCATGGCAACCGGCGAAAAGGTTTCTTCATAATCCACACCTTCTATTTGTGTGTATCCTTTCGCCACCAATCTAGCTTTGAAGGTTTCAACCTTCCCGTCCAATCCTCTCTTTCTCTTGTAGATCCATTTACACCCAATGGGTCTTACCCCTTTTGGTGCATCTACAAGAGACCAAACTGAGTTGGAATATAAAGAATCCATTTCACGATTCATAGCCTCAAGCCATTCCTGAGCATCAACATCTCCTAGTGCCTCTTCATAACTGTGGGATCATCATCTTCTTCAATGATGACATCCTGAGATGATTCGCCCAACAAGAGAAATCTTGCAGGTTTACGAATCAATCTCCCACTACGAGTTTGCCGTACTTGTTGTTGTGCATCTACAGGGGGATCCAATTCTAGATGAGGACCCTCATTAAGTGGATTAACCAATTCATGATTTTGTTGTTCTTCCTCAAGCGGTAACTGCACCTCTACAGGTTCCACTTGTTGATCATCATGTCAACTTACGGTTCTATTTCTGGTTCCTGTGTGTGTTCAACATCAAGTATATTTTCCCCTCTTTGAACAACCATAGGAACAAAAGCTAGAACCGCCTGAGGTTGAGGTAAAACTTGATCTAATACTAGCTCATCAAGAATAACCTTACTCGGCTTATAATTTGCCATATAGTCCTCCTCTAAGAAAGTCACGTGTGTACTCACTATGACCTTCTTTTCTTTTGGACTATAAAACAACCAACCTCTGGTTCCTTTAGGATAGCCTATAAACATGCATACTTCTGTACGTGAGTCCATCTTATCTGGTTTCTTTTGTAAGACATGTGCTGGAGCACCCCAAATCCGAATATGATTCAAGGAGGGCTTACACCCTTTCCACAATTCTATTGGTGTCTTTGAAACCGACTTGGATGGAGCTAAGTTCAATAGGTACATAGCAGTTTCTAAGGCATATTCCCAGAATGAATCAGAAAGAGATGAATAACTGAGCATAGATCTTGCCATTTCTAAAAGGGTTCTATTTCTCCTTTCAAAGAACTCCATTCTGTGGGGTGTCCCTGGAGAAGATAATTGTGAAACTATCCCTCTTTGGTCGTGAGTAAGACTTGAGCTCTCCAGATAGGTATTCACCCCCTTGGTCAGATCGAAGAGTCTTAATTTGAACACCAAGATGCTTTTCTGCCTCAGCCTTGAACTCCTGGAATTTTCCAAAAGCTTCAGACTTGTGACGCATCAGGTACACATATCCAAATCTAGAGTAATCATTAGTAAATGTGATCAACATCGATACCTCCTCTGGCTGAACATTCATTGGTCCACATACATCGGTATGTACCAATTCCAATTGAAGTGTGGCACCATGTCCCTTGGCCTTGAAAGATCTCTTAGTCATTTTACCTTCTAAACAAGATTCACAAACTGGTATTGGTTCAAAGTTCAGGGATTTTAAAATCCCACTATTGACCAAACCTTGTATCCTGTTAGAATTAATATGACCCAATCTCAAATGCCAAAGATAAGTTTCATTGGAAACTTTTCTTTTCTTTGATGAATGAACATGCTCAACATCTCCTATTTCAACATGATTAACTTCACAGGCAATGTGACTAAGGAAATAAAGACCATTAAACATTACACCAGAACAAATAAAAGAAGATGAACTTCTTATTGAAACTGAGGAATTAAACTGAACTGTCAAACCATGTTTAACCAAACAACTAACAGAAATTAAATTCCTCTTAAAATCCGGAATAAATAAACAGTCTTCTAAAACCAAAGTTCTACAATTATCAAAAGATAAAACAACTTGTCCCACTGCTAGTGCAAACACAAGCTCCCCATTTCCAAGCTTCAAAACTCGTTGTCCTTCACTTAAAGGCAAGCTATGTTTGAACCACTGCAAAGAGTAACAAACATGGTTAGTGGCTCCTGAATCAATGATCCATTTATCATTGTAATTCTCTACTAAACAAGCCTCAATCACATGTAAATTACCCATACATGGTTTTTTTATATGTGGGCAATTTTTCTTCCAATGCCCCTTTTGTCCGCACTTGAAGCACTTGCCTTTTGGCTGCTTCATTGCAACTGGTTTGGCAATTGGAACACCTGATTTCTTTTTCTTATTTTTGTTCCTTCCCTTGGGTTTCCCCTTAGGTTTCACAGAACTCTCACCAGCAAAAAATGCACTGCCCTGCTTGACTAGAGATTGTTCAGCACTCTCAAGCTCGTGCATCAGCTGAGTTAGGTCAAGATTCATCTTATTCATATTATAATTCATCTTGAACTGATTGAAGTATTCAGGCAGTGATTGCAAGAGAAGGTCAACTTTTACTTCTTGTTCAAATTTGACCCCATGGTCTTCAGCCTTCTTGAAGTTTGCTATCATTGTCAGACAATGATCCCGCACACTTCCTCCAGACATGACTGTCTTGGTGACTGCATTCAGTGCATTCTGCCTAGCAGAGTTGCTAGACGTAGCAAACATGCCATCAAGAGCCTGGAGCATCTTTGCTCCACTGTCAATGATGTTCACTTGCTCCTGAAGGTGATCAAGTAGATCGGGCTAAAATATAGCAATGAATCGCCACATTTGCCTTCTCCCATCTTTCCTTTTGCTGGTGAAAATGTGTCTTTGTTGCCTCAGGCGCATCTTCAAAGAGTCATGACATAGGGGTAGTCAGAACAAAGTTGAGTTTTTCATATTGAAGAACAATATCCAAATTGGTTTTCCATTGTTTGTAGTTTGTACCATCCATAGGTTTTTGGCTCAAGATAGTAGCTAAAGGATTGAATGAAGACATTTTTTCTCTGAAAACAAGGAAAAACACACACTATTTACAAACAAGAATAACAACAAACGGAAATAGCGCTAGTAGATTCTAATAACTACTACTCGTTTATAGTTCAACAATCCATTAGTTATCTTTACAAGGCTTACGATGGGCAAGATACTTGTAAAACTAATCTTGTTTATTTTGGGCCTTCAGTTCCATTGCCAGAGCCTCGATGGGAGGGTTAACAACTTTACCAAAGTTGAATGTATTTAACCATTGTTTACTTTCAAAATTATCTTTAGTGTCTAAGTGTTGCCAACGATGGGCCGCACAAAACTTTACTAAAATTTTGAAAATATTAAGGTTTAATCTAGCGAAATCTGATTATCCTTATCCGATGGAGCTTCAGCGATAACCATTTCACTAATAAACCCACAATTGGAGCCCGTAGGTTTTAAATTAATTACTTAATTAAAAACCTTCACCCATTCAATATTTTAAAATTAGAATTTTTCAATTTCCAAGAATTGTTTAAATTCGAGTATTCTTTGTTTGTTTTCAAAAACTATGTAAGCACCCACAAGCCGATGAATGTGCAAGCTTAGCTTATCGGAATTTTGAAAACATTAAGGTCCTAAAATCCGGTCATGATAGGCAGCGTGTGCTCTACACAATCATGATACATGATTATGGTATGCAGCGTGTGTTGACACATGACCATTTTAGAATACCCACAAAATACTCGCAATGTAAACAATTCTTTTAGGAATTTGTCTTGATTTGTCTTGATTTTTTTTTTAATTCAATAATAACTATCATACTAGTCGCGGAATGACAAAATAGCTATTATGCTCATGTAATTATCAAGTTATGCAACAATATGTCACCTCCTATTCTATATGACATGTTATCACAATAAGCATGTTATCAATCATATAATTCATCCATTCATAAAATGAAGTAATTTAAATAAAATAGACTTTAATCCATGGTTTAAAATAGACTTTAAACCCAACAGAATCATATATTAGCCATACTTACTTTATCACCTTGTAAAACTTCAATTATCTCTTTAGCAAGCCATAACCGACTACGTGCCCCCGGCATTGGTGATTCTAAACGAACAATTTCCCTGCCCATGTCTTGAATTAAATCATGTAATGTGATTACATCATGAAACATATTGTTAAACCCCTTGTTAATCTTAATGAGAGATTTATCAACCAACACCTGAATACTATATGTCGGGTCAACATCGTAATGCACATGAAGTATATCTACAACCTCTGTCAATTCATATCCTTTGAAGCAACAAACAATGTCGAGAAAAAATTTCTTCTCTATGCGACTCAAACCATCAAAGCTTACTTTGAGTTTCTCTTGGACATTTTGATTAGGAATATTTTTGTACACATCTAAAGCAGATTTCCATTCCTTTACCCTTTTACCAAACAAATTGGAACCTATTAGTTCCAAAGCCAATGGAAGGCCAGAAGCATATGTCACTAGTTCCTTTAAAATGCCCATGTAACACGGTTCACCTTTTCCAAATTCAAAAGCATTCCTACTAAACAACTCAACTGCGTCTTTCTCCTTTAAAATCCCTACCTCATATACTTTCTTAACCTTATGAGTTGTTAGCAAATGTTTGTCCCGAGTTGTTATGATAACTCTACTTCTAGAACCTAACCCATTGAGGCTTCCGACGATTGCCTGCAAATGCTCGTGTTTGACTACATTATCAAGAATCAAAAGAACCTTCTTGCAGTGGAGCCTTTCCTTTATTATTGAAATTCCTTCGCTGACACTTCCTAGATTGCAAACCTTGCGTCCAAGGATTTTAGAAAGAACCATCTTTTGGAGATATATTAAACCATGTCGATCTGAAAGTTCACTCACGCTTTCAATAAAACACAAACTTTCAAATTGGTCAGCAACTGAATTATAAACTGCTTTAGCAAGTGTTGTTTTACCTATGCCACCAATGCCATAGAGCCCTACGATGTGAACTCCACATTCAGATCCATCATCTAGAAGTTGGTTCACTTCTAGCACTCGAGACTCCAGTCCAACAGGGTAATCCGCAACATGTAATGGAACACGACTAATCCTTTTGGATATCTCCTTAACAATCTTCTGAATAAAATCACATTCATATTCACTCCTGACCAATCAGAAAAAAGACACTGTAATGGCAAACTATATGCATCACATCCCGGATGTTGAAAAATTGTATTAATGCTATTGAAGCTGCTTGATAAGTAATCAAAAATTGATTTGTTCAAGATGAAAAATCACTTCCTTCCAATTCGTCTTCTAAGTTTAAACATATAGCGATTCGACAAATAAAAATTAAAGAAACAAAATATAAGATGGTAAAACATACCCAGGTTTGAAACGCTCGCCTGACAAGTTGGCTGCTTGGTGCAAAGCCTCCCTCCATCTTTGCACTTTCCCCTTGTCATCCTTGAACCTCTTCTCATGCCTAGTCAATGCTTCTCCATAACTACCACTCTGGTGTCGCACGTTGTGAGGATCCACCTTATAGAAAATGGGCAGAACCAACCGGCCCTTCCCCTTAACGCACTCCATGATCTTGACAAGTTCATCTAAGCAAAATGCAGAAGACGCATAGTTCTCGGAGAAAACAGGGATGGCAACCCTGGACTCTTCAATGGCCTCGGCAAGTGAGGGTGTGATCTCCTCCCCTCTCTGAAGCTCCTCATCATCAATGAAGGTGCGGATTCCCTTGTCAGAAAGAGCTTTGTGGAGATGGCCAATAAAACCGTGGCGAGTATCAGGACCTCTAAAGCTGAGGAACACATGGTATTTCCATGCATAGCTGATGGAAGATGAAGAGAAAGAGCAAGAAGAAGAGGGAGAGAAGGAAGTTTGCAGAGCCATCAGATCTGAACTGAGAAGGAAGCTTAGTGCGAGTACTGTGATTGCGTCTCGAGGATCAAACAAGCAGAAAACTGAGAGAGTAGAGAACAAGGCTGAAAGAAGATGGATGCACAAAGTCAGTCAACGAACCAAAAAGTAAGTAGCTAGTGCGTGGATTTTGTAGCTAATTAAATTAGCTATAGAGGGCAATTGAAAAACGATAGTCATCTTTTTCTTCTTCTGATTTAATAAATGGCTTTCCGCTTGTGTTGCTCAAGGGGACTGAAACCTTTATATGTAATCGGATTTGATTTCTATAGGGTGAGTACGTCGGCAAAGTATAAAGATTATCAATTTTCTCATATTAGTAGTCAAATAATATAATTATGATTTAATTTTTAATTTTATAGATTTTAAATTAAAATTAATAAAATATATGATATATTTTTAATTATAAATAATTAAAAAATATTAGTATATTTAAATTTTATAGAATATAAAAAACATTTAATAAATATCAATTAAATAGTACAACATAACTAGAAGCGTATTAAAAGTGAAAATAAATATGTGATAAATGCCATTTCATTTTGTTTTCTGGTCTGCTTTGCAATATGTCGGTAACGTCTTTATGTTTAATGAAAGGGGAAAAAAAAAAACTCTAAATCGTAATAGATCTGAAATTTAAAAATGAATAAGTGCGGTAACCATTTATGAAAGTGGAACAATAAAGAATGAGTTGTTATGATTTGGAAACCGCGTTCCTATTTCCCATCATCCGCGTGGGGCTGATTGTTGTACCACAACTTTCTCCACCATGGTATGCTCCCCATCAATCACCATGTAACTTCTTAGTAATTCTTGAAAAATCAACATTTAAAAATGATGAAAAGCGAATTAAAGGCATTTAATGAATTAATGTTAATATTAAAAGAGAAAAAAAAGGAAAATTCAGGAAACAAAAAAGAATATACTCTAGATGTTATGAAGCACAAGGATCGACACTTGATACAGTGATACTATTAATTTATTACGTAGACATACTAAACTCAAAAATTACAAGCATAAGATATATATATATAATTTTTTTTATATGATTCTTTTTTTTTGGATTTTTTTGTCATGTTTGTATAATTTTATTATCTAATTAATTTTTATTTTTTATAATTAATTAAAGAATTTTTAAAATGAAATGACCCAACAGAACAGATTTAACTAAACAATTAAAGTTGATTTTTGACTTATATTGGTATTAAAAATTAAAAAAAATAAAGAAACTAACTCAGGAGTGTCCACGATGAATTAGATTCGTGTCTAATGCATATTTGGTCTTGTTTCAAGACGCGTGTCCAGCTTCAAAAATTATTTTTAATTGGATATTTGATTGACGCGTCTTGACACGTATCGTATTAATATCAGTGTCCGACATATGGATACACCACTAGCTTGATGTGTCCATGCTTCTTAGTTCGGAAGTAAAGGCATCTTCCATTATAGTACGTTACTAGCCTAACGAACTACTTACGTCTTCTACAGTTCCACTCCTAACTTTTATTAAGGTTATGTTTGGGAGGATTTTAAATGATAGGAGGGATTATTAATAATGGAATGAAAAAAAAAAAAGAATTGAGTGAAATATAATATGAAATAGCTTTGTTTGACTGCTTAGTAAATTTGATGAGCAAAAAGAAAATACGCACGTTTGGAGAAAAAAGAAACAAAACATGGCTAAGCATGGTCTAAGTACGATAATGTTATTGTTTGCCAACTTTCAGACGGCTTTACATCAGTAAAGTAGCGACCTAAAGAAGAACTAAGAAAGAGAGTTTGAACTTGAGACTCATGTTGCCAAACACTACAGTAGAACAAACAAATGATGAGCCAAAAATCCAACCCGTAATTGCCATGATAAACATAAACAATCACTAAACATCTACACAACCGTAACAATTTTGTCTAACTAAATGCCAGGTCAGTAGCACAACAAAACCCTTCACTCAGCAGTCAGCAACACCCATAGTCACATCGCTAGAAAGCATAGATCGATCTGAATCCAAATCTGACACTTTCGTGAAGCTGCAAATATTCATAAAATCCAGAATTTTATCAAACTAGAATTGCAAAACAAAAAAAATTAAGAAAATAACAACATTCAAGCATATGCAGTAATCTGGGCTCACAAAGGCATCAAAAATCAAAAGTTCTGCTATTCAATTAAACTGGTTAGTAGCCAAGTTCTGGAAACCAGACCGGACCGGTCGATCGGACCGGTTGAACCAGGAACCGGTCTGCTGTCCGATCCGGATTGAATTTGAAAACCGCTTTCAGAAAAACCGCCAAGAACCGCTGAGAATCCCAGAAACCGAAAGAATTACCAAAAACTGGTTTGAACCGTTTTTTTTGTTGTAAAAAAATGCAAAATTGCATATTTTGGGTTTTTTTTAAAAAAAATCCTAAAATATCATATTTCCTATTTTTTTTTCTAATATGGAAAATAGTAACTTGAGATATTTAATCCATATGGATAATATTTATTTTGATTAAGAGTTGAATTATGTTATGTTCTATGATTTTGTTGATACCTAATTTAATTTTTAGTTATTTTATGACATTTTTTATTTTATATTTTTATATATTTATATAAATATATGTTTTATTATATACATGTTATATTCCGGTTGGATCCCCGGTTGAACCTCTAAACCCTTACCTCGATCAGTTGGATATTCGGTCCGATTTTCAGAACCTTCGGCAGTAGCCTACCAAATATTAAGGAAAAAAGACAAACACACGTTCATAGATATAATTATTTGGGAAAAAAAAATGTTGCATGCATTCTACAATCTTTTGGAGTACTAATGAACTCTGCTCCTTAAGATAAGTCATCTTTTACGAAGTATAAAACAATATCACACAGCATATAGTCAATTAATGATGGATGAACTAAAATAATTCATGGCTTAGTTAATTATACACAACAGGACCAACATGGCATTGGGAGATGCAACTATTGACGTTAGAGGCAGGCACGTAGCAAACTATTCATGGCTCTAATAAGAAATTAAAGTAGTCGACATCTTCACGTACTGAAAAAAAGAAAAGTACACTTCACCATTGATATTCTATCATAAAATGAATTGCCTACGGAATTGTGTGAATGTTGGAATTTCACTATTGTGTTTGACTGAAGGGTAAAAGTGGATGTAAAAATTACATGAATTAGTTCTGTGTAAAATATCAAATAAAGCTTGTTCATGTAATTTTTACCTCCAATTTTATCCTTCAATCAAACATATCCTTAGGATAATAAAAATAAATTGGGATTCAATTGCAACTCTGTCAGGGCTAACAGTTTAATTTCAGGATATTCCAACATAAAATTTAATCAACTGTAAACAGAAAGAGACTCACCAGTAAATAATATCTCCATTAGAAAGCAACTTTCTGCAGAACAAGTCTGGCACCAACTTTTTAAGAAAATCGATCTGTTCTTCAACTTGTCCTACAGAGATGACACCATTAGTTACTCAGCTTATCAACAATGATCAGAAACTTATGCAACAAGTTAAAAAATACAATTGGAACTTACAAATCTGAACAAAATTCAAACTGTTCATATTTATCTTTTGCAGGAGCTCTTCTTTGAGTTCTTCTGACAAATTGAAATATACAGTGAATTGCATTAACCAGATCTAGCAATGATGACGATTTTTCATGCATTGTATCAAAACCAACTTGAATTTTGTTGGTATTCTCAAGAGAGAGTGACCTTAGCTCTCTTCTACCTGCATCGAAACCAAGTTATAAGAAAGAAATCACTTTCACAAGAAAAAAAAATGCATTTCAGATAAAGATTCACAAGAAAAATAATTTAAAATTCATTCATGTCTAGTCAAGGAATCTTCCAGGAAGCAAGACCACTGAACTTGATCATATCATGGCATAACAAGCACATCAAGTACTTTGGTAAATTGTTAGTGTGGATTCTCAGAGCTAACAACATGCACGAGGTCAAAAGAAGGGATGATGTATATAGAAGGATATATTAAGTACTAACAATCACCAGCACTAGACAAAAATTCGAGATGTCTCATAGCACTTTGTCATAAAAAATGAACAGTACAACATTATGCTTGTGAATCATGAAAACATAACGGATTTGACTGTGGTATCAGCAAAGTGGAGGAAAATAGACAAGAAAAAGTGCAAAGGTCATTGGTAAATCTCTTTGTTGTCAATCTAGAAATAGAAGGTGGGAGCAATCACAAGGTATAAAACCATTTCCACAGTGAACAAAACCAGTAGTACTATTTAATCTATACCTTTAATAGCAGAAATTTTCGAAGCAAGCCTTGTTTTTATATATATATATATATATATATATATTGTTGGGTAGACTACACCCTATGTAATAGTAATATAGTAAAACTCATACTTTGACACTATGACACTAAATTTCTAATTAAAATCGCAAATATTTACTCATTCACCATTTTTCAGAACTAATAAACCTAGAGAGACATCTTAAATTTTATCCATAAAAAGAAGTATTTGATATTAGGGACTCCATTCAGCCTCTAGAAAGTAGTGGATGCTAAGCTTTAATGACAAAATGAGACAAAAATGGGATCTGTTGGCCGAAAATTTTATCCACCCTCTTTCTCTCTTTTCTATTCTTTAACTGATTTACATGCCAAAATTATTAAAAAGCCTCCACTACTGCTTTTGTTGCACTCTCCTGTTTCAACCGTGGCTCCACAAAATAATAATCACAGAAAATTAACAAATTCGCACAACACACGAGCATTATCTCTAATCTACTAGTAAGCCAATCACAGCTACATACAACTTCATTTGAAAATAATCTGACACATGTAACTAGTTTGTAGTCAAAAGATTTACCTCATTTCTAATGCATCTCAGTCTAAAACAATCTTTTTAAATCTTTCTCCCAGTTCTGGCCATTCGGATCTGATTTTTGCTTGGGTTTCCCTTGCCAAATCCTGCTCATGTTGCACTAAACAAAAGTTCTGCTATTCGATTAAACATATAAGTAGACTCTCTAAATGCACTGAAATTTAATCAACAGTAAAACAGGAAGAGACCTACCGGTACATAATAGCTCCATTCGGAGGCAACTTTTCACAGATCCAGTCTGGCACCAACTTTTCAAGAAAAACGATCTGTTCTTCAACTTCTCCTACAGAGATGACACCATTAGTTGGCTTATCAATAATAAATCTGCAAGAAATTTCTGGTACATGGTAATAAATAGAATTGGAACATACTAATCTCAAAATATTCAAACTGTTTATAATTATCTTTTGCAGGAGCTCCTCTTTTGTGATTGGAGTTCTTCTGACAGATTGAAATATAGAGTGAATCACATAAACCAGATACTGCAATGATGACGATTTTTTATTCCATGTATCTAAACAAACTTGAATTTTGTTGGTATTCTCAAGAGAGTGACCATAGCTCTCTTTCACCTGCATTGAGAAACCAAGTTTCAAGAAAGAATTCCCTTTCACAAGAAAAATAATTCAAAATTCATTCATGTCTAGTCAAGAGGAATCTTCCACGAAGCAAGACCACTGAACCGGATCAAATCATGGCATAAAAAGCGCATCAAGCACTTTAATTTTGTAAATTAATAGTGTGCATTCTCAAAGCTAACAACATGCAGAAGATCAGAGGAAGAGATGATGTATATACAAGGATATACTAAGTATTAACAATCACTAGACAAAAATTCGAGATGTCGGTTTGTTCAGAATCAGAAATAGACAAAAAAGTGCAAAGGTCATTAGCAAATCTCTTTGTTGTCAATCTAGAAATAGAAGGTGGGAGCTATCACAAAATACAAAACCATTTCCATAGTGAACAAAAACCAGTAGTAGTATTTAATCGATAGTTTTAATACCAGAAGTTTCTAAGCAAGCCTTGTTCCATAATTACACCCATGTAATAGTTTTTTTTTTTTTTTTTGGGGTAGACTACACCCTGTGTCATATAGTAAGACTCATAGTTCGACTTATCCACTGTGACGCTAAATTTCTACTCAAAAACATTAATTTATTCACCATTTTTCAGAACTCATAAACCTACTACTACTACTTTTGTTTCACTCCCCTGTTTCAACCCTGGCTCCACAAAATAATTATCACAGCAAATTAACAAACTCGTACAACACACGAGCATCATCTCTAATCTACTAGCAATCCAATCACAACTAGATATAACTTCATTTGAAAGGAATCGGACACGCATTTAACTAGTTTGTATTCAAAAGCTTTACCTCATTTGCTTATACATCTCACTCTAAAATAATATTTCTGAATTTTTCTCCGAGTTCTGACCATTCGGCTTTGATTTTTGCTTGGCTTTCCCTTGCCAAATCCTGCTCATGTTGCAAATGCGGCACTTTTTTCCTAAACTCACTTATCTAAGTGTCTTTCCTTCTTCAAAGATATCTCACTTTTTCTCACGAGTTATGCTTTCCTCTGATCGAGAAGCTGATATGCTAGCTTCAATTTTATTGATTTTTTTTTCCTAGCTCTTTTTTACTTTCCTCCAAATGGACCAACTTTTGAAGCAGCTCTTTCTCCAAGGCCATAATTTCCTTGAACTGGTTTTTGTTATCTTCCAGATCAGCTTCCAATTCATCAACTTTCAGCAACTCTAATGAAGTAGACTCAATTCTCATACTTGCTTCAATGTAGTCCTACTGTAATGAGTAAACATCCTGGAACCTTCCGATATCAATGCTCTCATTTCTCTTGATAAGCTGTTATCATTGGCAGACAAATTGGGGAGACAATCCAAGCTGGTTTTCAATGCATTGCATTGTTTGGGATCCAACAAAAATGAAGGGTCCTTGATGATGTAGTTTTGTACTGTTTGCAATGCTTGCTTGGCCTTTTCACTTGTAGCACTGGGGCTGAATGATCATGGGAGCGCGAAAGAACATGGTGGTCAGCATCAAGAGAAGCATAAAATGCTTCCATTTCTGCATCGTCATGACATGGTTCAAGTTGATCTCTGACAGACTCGTCAATTGTTGTTGGCAACATGGTGTTCAGGTGTAGTTCTCGGCCACTAATTTTGCCACTTGATAAAGTGGACTTCTGGGCCTCAGTATTTTGTGTCTTTGCAAATCCTGCAGCTAGAGAAGATTCTCCTGGAGCCTTTTCTGGGTGGTCTAGAAATGCTTGATCATATTCTGCATATACAATACAAGATGATGAAAAGTAAAGGAACCAGGGGGCAAAAAGGAGTATAGGGTGATAACAACATTCTCAAAGCAAGATAAGTTATAGAGAATTAATCAACATGCAGTTACTAGGCTATGATATATATGACATATATAGTACTTGAGGTTATATACTTGCTAGTGCCAGTTAGAGTGTAATTGCGATAAAAGCACCAATTTCACATGGTAGACCCAAGGAGGGATACTACAATTAATAAGAGAGAGAGAGAAAAAGGACAATGCACTTTTTAGGAAGGTCATTCGTGCCGTGAATAGCTCTTGCTGATTGCACTGAATCTGAATTGTTGTATGCATCATCCAAAGGTTGTTCGACATGTGAAGCTACCAAAGATTGAGGCTCTGAATCTGAGTTTGAATTTCAACTGCAGTACACATCATCCAGAGATGGAGGCAATGAAAACCAATCCTCTTCCTCTTCTGTGTATTCCTCAGGTTCACAGCTTGTTGGGATATTAGAATTGAGTGGAGTTAATTGTTGTGCCTCACACAATTCATTATCTTTTGTATTCTTCAGAGGATTTGGATATGTCAATGGAACATTAGTGGTGAAGTCTTGTACTAATTTCAATGCATCCTTTGAGCCTTCGCTTGTAGCAGTGGTGGACGAGTGATCATGGGAATGTGAAAGAACATGGGTCCGGGCATCAAGAGAAGATTCCATTTCTACATGCTTTTGGCTTTGTTCAACTAGATTTCTTAAAGATTCCTCAGTTGTTGTTGGGAACACAGCGCAACAGGTTTTTGGATGTGGCTCCTCTCCACAAACTACACCACTTGATGAAGTTGATGAAGTGGGACATGGCACTTGAATATCTTGCGTCTCAGCATAACTTGGAGCTTGAGAACATTCTACTCTGCAGTTTTCTAGGTGATCCAGCACTGCACCATCTAATTCTTCCAAGTAGGAAGATCCTGTGGTGAGCAGTAACGAAGAGAGTTGGGTTCATTATCCACTGCAAAGCCTTTGACAATGCACTAAAATTCATCCCATATCTTTGTAATGGAAAAGAAACCCTTAAACAAAATAGACAACAGAATAGATAGAGGAAAGAAATGTAAAAGGCGAAACCCCACAGGAACCAGATTTTCAAGGAATCAGAAAAGACAAAGGAGGCTATCCCCTGAATTTGAAGGGCATCCCAATTTCTGGCCTTTTATTTTGTTTTTTACGTGTCATTTATGACGATCTAAGTTAAAGTGCTTCGTCCACGGCTACGGAAACTTTTTTCATCTCATTATCACTAAAAGTAAAATGACCAAACTAGATGAATAAGAATGTGATTGGTGTGAGGATAAAAATAGATGGAAATTTTTATGGAAAAGTTTTATGCATAATTCGATATTTAAAACTTATCTATAAAACTTTTCATCATATTTTTATCCCAAATTAAATATAATTTAAAATTAAAAATAATCACTAAAAGTAGTTTCATCAATAATAATAATAATAATCACAGTGATAGTAGTAATAATAATAATAGCAATAATAATCACTACTAAATATGCTCTTCTCTTGCTTTGATTGTTTTCAAAAGATAGAACGCATCATGGCCCTTTTCATTTTAAGCCGCATGCACGTTTTCTCAACATAATAATTCTAGTGATGTACAATGTGCCATATTTAAAATGAGAGATATAACTATCAGTCATTCAATTTTAGAAGAAATTTCAAATATAAATTATTTTACTTTAAAATAATTCTGTTAGTATCAATTCTATAAATAAAGAACTAAACATGCTATTAACGTGATAAAATATTGCTTTTGCCTTCAATTACTCCCGTTGAAAATTCTAACTACCCATTTTAATCTTTTAGTAAAATATATTATTTATGGTTTTATTAGTTAAATTCTTAATTAATAATCTTAAATATGTTACCGATTTTTGTTGCAAATTTAATCTTTTGTTTATAATTTAATAACAACACCAGTAATTGATTAACTATCTCACAAATAATATTAATGTAATTTTATTATAATAATATAATGAAACAATTTTTCAAATATCTTAAAAAATAAAAAAAAATAATTCATATCCTTTTAAGCAATTATACATTTAAAATTAATTTTAATTTATGTCATTCAAATAATATTTATTCCACCATAATTATTTTCAAGATAAAGTTTCTAAATATAAATCATGATGATATCACAAACTACCATAAATAGAGCGGAGATAGACACCAAAAGGTTTAAAGTGGCATTACATGAGAGTTGGTTACTCTGAAAAACATATCGTACCCTACCTACTTTAATGCAGGTTAGGATAGACCCACTTATATACGACATTGTAACTTCACGCATGATACTCCATTTTTTGTTTCATATGTACTTATCGTTAGTTAAAAATGAGAAGTGGTTATACTTATAAGTATTAAAAGAAATTTCTTGAAATATTGGACCAAAAATAAAATTTTTTAAAATTTGCAATAAGTAATTAATTCATATTCAAAAATACATATGAGAACCTAAATTTAGAAAAGCACGGATTAAAAACATAATATTCAAATAAAAAATGGACCAACCATTTTTTTTAAGAAGAGACAGAAGCCAAATCAACTTATATTAGTAAATTACAAATTAAAATTTTTTTTCACATTTTTTGTTATTCAATTTTGATACAGTAATAGTATAAAATATTTATACATTATTATTCCATTTAATTTTTTCCTTTGCGTGATCTTTTAGGTTGTAAAGTGTATGAGAATCAATTATATTTACAAAAGTAACAATACATAATCAAATAATGTGCAAGGTTTTTCTTAATTCTCGGTGTATCAATTTGAATTTTATTTTTCTATAAATAGTTACTATTATATTATTAAATTATTATTGTATTATAAAAATTTTAGACGATAAAGTATATTTATATGTCAATACACAGAATTTTAAAAATATATCTCACAAAGCCACTAAACAGAAAGCTAATGAGCGATGTATTGAAGGGGATGAGACTTATGCCCAATTCAAAGAATAAAAACAGGTAAAGGTGCAAGGTCAAAACACATGACACCGCATTGAACAACTTTGGATATGAAAACAGTGTGAGCAGTGAGATTATTAAGTCACATATGAAATGAAGGTTCATAGAAGATTAAGTTGCATTTTGGTGGTTAATATTTCATTTGCTCTGCGTATTAGTTGATAGTCCAAAAAATACTAATACTTGTGCATTGAATTCTTAAGCTCTTGGGAACCTTTACTTAATTATTAACTTTGAATATGTGGGGAATTATTATATTTTATTAATATTGTTTTATTTCAAATTTAAAATTTATTTTGAGTTTGTTACTATTAGATATTATTAATACATGGCTTTTAACTGTGTTAAAACAAAACTTTGATTTTGACAAGTCCTGCTAAGCGTTGAAGCATTATACCCATGCTGCTTAGACTGGACATGGCTGTTAACGCTAAAGAACAATAACAGGTCCTATTTTCTAGGCTTGCAATTCTGAAAACTTTTTTATCCATCTCACTCATCTTTGACCAAGGTATACGGTTCCTCTATAAATTATTGGAAGCACAGTTACACAAAGGAAGTTCACTTTTGGAAAACAAAAGCTCTTGGCATTATATTTCTCTTCATTCTTTTGTCAACCACATCATCAAAATTATTAGTTTTGATTGTAGTCTTATGAGTTGCTTTGAGCAATCCAATAGATTTGTTCCTATACATGGTGTTTAAAATTTTTTAATAAGATAAAATTGAATTAAATTCTTATATTTGAAATGAGCCAATAAATTAAATAATTAACTTCAATTTCTTGATTTAAAATGAGTCTAAAAATAAATTAATTTAATTATTTTTACTATTTTATCCTCTATTAATAAATTAAGAATAAAATATTATATTTAAGTAAAGTTATTTTGATATTATCATTTGTTGGAATTCAATTCCTACATCAAATCACATTCCTTTTGGTCTAATTTTAATTCCTTAGTTTTATTGGATTTCAATTCCCATCGGAATTTAATTTCTTTACTTGCTTTCAAAGTATAGAATTCAATTTCTTAATAGAATTAAATTCCAAGAGTTTCCAAACGTCCTGATAGTCTCACTAATTCAAGTGCAAAGCTAATAAGATATGGCTGTTATATCCTAGGAAATATTAGCCGTGAGACCATTTGGATTGCCCTAAGAGCTAGTGATTACGAAATACTCTTAAGCCAAATTTCTAACACGACTCAGTTGCTAATCACAATAAGACATATCTTTTATTTCTTTATTGTTTATTTATTTGATTCTTTATTTTACATTCGCACAGTGAATTAATTTATCGTATTTAATTAATTGTTCTATCTATCTATCTATCTATTAATAAAATAATATTTCAGATAAATTTTATCCACATGATATGCCACATAAGTACATACCTTGGATCGGGACATTGGCGGTGCTACGCATTCTCTTTGAACTTGGACCCCAATTCACATTATCATCCATTGTCAGAGGTGGATACAATGAAAGTGAGTCTTTACCATGCCCCTCATCATGTCGTTCATGTTGGGTACCAAAGTTATGAAAACAGATCAACGCAACTAAAATAGAGTTGAGAGAATAGGAACTGACACAAAATATTTACGTGGAAAACCCCCTAATGATGAGGGAAAAACCACGGGCAAGAACCGAGAAAGATTTTCACTATGTGGAAGATAAAATTACACCTCTCTCTAAATATAAGGAGAGAACAATAACACCCTCTCTTATACAAGGAGAATACACCTCTCTCTATAAAAATAGGAGAAACTTTCAGAACACACTATATATGTATTTCTCTCTCTGGAATGGGATGAAATGAACTGAGGAGGAGGCCTCTATTTATAGGCGCTTGGAAGTTACTGTGCAATCAATGCACAGTAACTTCTCGTGTGCACCAACCATGTGTGCACAGTAAATTTTACTGTGCAAGTTTGAAAATTTTGCCTCTGATACGCTAATCTTCACGCGTGCACAGTAGAAATTTTACTGTGCACGGTTTGAAAATTCAAAGTGGCTTTATGCCACTTACAGTTCAGATGAAGCCAAATTTGCTCGTTGCTGCTGCTGCAGCAGCTGCATAAATTCTTTGTTAGACTGAGATTCTCCTGTGTTCATTGATCTATGCTCTTTTTTCTGCGACAATGGGTTAGTGAATCTGATGTCATCCTCCATGCTACTTCTTCTTTGATTATATGGTGTCCGATTTGTTAGTGGACCCGATCCGTTTGCCAACTATAAAACTCGAGATCAGGATAAAACACCACTCGATTCCATTCATTTTCCGAAAGCATTCCATCCATGTATTCTCTGAATGTCCCCTGCATTTTATCAATAATGAATATATATGATTTCTGGTACATAGTGTCTCCATTCATCTAAGGGGTACACTTTCTTGTCATTGATGCTCAATGCGGGGAAAAAATCTTACAGCAAAGAGATATCGCAGGGAATTTCTTGCGAAACTAGAAAGAAATTGTTGGTTCCGTTCTCTTAAGCTCAAACCACTCAGGAATGTCGGATCCTGGCAACATAATCATCTTGTCTCCACCCTCTTCGTGCCATTTCTATTAGTCATAAATTTAGGTAGTTAAGCAACAATACATACATACATACATATATATATATATACACACATGATATGAAAAGTCTCCGAGTCAACCTGAATTATCACAATATTAATCATCGAATTAATTAAATATTAAAAACAAAGATATAGATACCTTATTAACTTCTTTCTAGTTGCGAAACTCAAAGATGTGCAGCGAAATACAAACAAGCGTTCTATGTTAGGCGGAATCCCTCTAAATTCTTCAAGTTTTATGCATTTAGCCAGTTTAAGCTCCCTCAAAAATTGACATTTTTCTATGCATGCGGGAAGGATTGTTAAATTAGCGCATTCTAGGAATAACTCTTTGGCGTTGGGAAACAGAGGAATAACTATTTAAAGGAACTAAAATGAATTCGCGTTGCGTTTGAAGGGGACATCGAGCCCACTTGTTCATCATCACCTTCATCCTCATTGGGTAATAACAAACCCTTACATCCGGCAATGGTCAAACCATCAAGTTCTTGCAACGCCAAAATGCCACTTGGAAACTTAAAACTCCCACAGCTGCCTAGGTGCATCTGTCGAAGCCACGTAAGATTTTGAATGGAATATGGGAATTCTTTTATGGAATCCATGTATGACAAACTAAGCTGGGTCACATTGTCCATCTTTCCTAATATTTCTGGAAACTTCTCAAGACTTGAGCAGTGTGAAAGATCGAGTGTCTCAAGAGAGCTCAACTTGAGGGGCGGAAAGCTCTCTAGCTTCCTACAACCGCATCCATCTAGGATTCTAAGGGCCTGTTTGCTTTGTATTTTCCAGTTTTCAGTTTTTCAAATTTGTAAAGGAAAAACTGAAAACTGAAATTTTCAGTTTTCAGTTTTTTCAATTTTTCCTTCACAAACTGAAAACTGAAATCAAAATCGAAAAACAGTAAAGCAAATGTGCCCTAAGTTTTTCGAGAAATCCAACTGATTCGTGAATTTCACTTAAATTCTCACAGAATCTAAATGATAATTCTTCTAAATTTGGGAGACGAAAAAGATCAGGTATTTGTTTCATAAGCAAACTAAGGTCAAAATTTAAAACTTTCATATTCACGAACTTCTGCAACATAAAAACCACATTAAAAGGACAAGTATAATTCTTAAAATCAATCTATAAATATAGTGAAAATAAGAGAACACATTTATACTTGCCTTCGGTGCACTGGCCCACTTACGCGACTCAAAGCACCCCTGTGGTATCTTGAATATGGTTAACTCCTCTGGATGGAAATCAGGTGGGAAAGATGAAGGATACTCTTCCCATCTCAATACTCTTAGACTATTTGGAAGATGCTCAACATCTTTTGCCAATAGACAAGCACTAATAATAAGTGTTTTAAGATTTTGCATCTTCCGAAAGGGATTTCTATTCCATTCTACTACTTCACCAAACTTGCCAGGAAATGGAAACTCCAGATTTATCATTTCAAGTTTGTCAGTCCCCTTTTGACATAAAAGAAAAAAAAATTAACCACAATACATAAAATAAATAAACAGTTGGGAGTTCTAAATGTGAGAAATAATGATTTGGCATGAACATAAAAATCATGGCTAAAAATTGATCACAAGCTAAGCCATATTTATCATAGTACTCACCATATCATTTTGTAAAACCTCAACTATTTCTTGAGGAAACCCTAAACCACTGTGGTCGCCAAGTGTTTTTGTTGATTATTGTCGGACAATTTCTCTACCCGTATCTGGAATCAAGTCATGTAATGTCACATGACCATAGCATTGATCAATCTTTATGAGAGATTTTTCAACCAACATGTTTATACCATAATCCATGCTAACACCATAGTGAGCATGAAGTATCTCTTCAACCTCTCCCAATGCAAATCCTTTTAGGCAACAAGCGATGTCAAGAAAAATTTTCTGGTAATCTTCCTTCAATGCATCAAAGCTCATCTTGAGTATATTTTGGATTTTTTTATCAAAAATTCTTTTTATATTGATCTAATGTAGGTTTCCATCCTTTTATTTTTTTTCTAAACAAATTGGAACCTATTACTTCCAAAGCTAATGGAAGGGTAGAAGCATAAGTTAATGCTTGGTTTATAACATTTGTAAAATTTGGATCAACTTTATCATATTTAAAAGCATTCCAACTAAACAATTCATGTGCTTGTTTCTCGTTCAAACCCTTAACCTCATATTTTCTGTCAATCCCATGATTTATTAGCAAATCTTGTCCTCAAGTTGTAATGATGACTCTACTACCAGGACCAAACTAATCAGGTCCTCCTGCAATTGCATCCAATTGATCACAGCTGTCAACATTATCAAGGACCAAAAGAACCCATGGAGCATCTATTTTATTATCTGAATTCCTTCATGGAAACTTCCTAACTTAATATTATTTTCTCCAACTATATTAGAAAGGACCTTCTCTTGGAGATATACTAATCCATGTTTAAGTGAATCTTCTCTCACATCACTATGGAAGCATCAACTATCAAACCCATTGGCAATCAAATTATAAACTCCGCAAGCAAGTGTTGATTTACCTATTCCACCAATCTCAAAAATCCCTACCATGTGAACTCCATCATTAGGTCCATCATTCAGAAGTGAGTCTACTTCTTGCACTCGAGACTCTAGTCCAATAGGGTGATTCGCAACTTTTAAAGGAATATGGCTAATAATTTTAGAAACCTCTGTAGTGATTTTCTCAATAAACAAGTACTCATATTCATTCCTGCCATCAGACCGTTAGCATAAAGTTAAATTAACAGAGAGATAAGAACTCTGAAGCATGGGTACGTGTAAAATGAAAAAGTACCCGTATTGGGTACGCACCCTGTATTGGGTACACACTGGGTATGCGTAGGTATGCACAAATACGTACCCATCGCTCTTTTTTTTGAAAAAAAAAATTGGATACGTTTGGGTACGATGGGATACGCATGGGGTACGTACCCTCACCCCATTTTACCAAAACATAATCGTTTTGGATCTTTTTTTTTTCCTTCTCTTAAATGTTCACTCATTCCCATAACCCAACCAACCCCTTTAACACATGACACAGACAGCCCTAGAGTTTTTCCACTTCCTCTTTAACATTCGGCCAACAATCAACATTACCTCTACCTTCTCCACTTCTTCATCATCGACAACACCCAGGAGCAGAGACCCAAGGAGACCTAAGGAGAGTGGCGAAGCAGTCACCTGAGGAGACGATGTAGAGTAGTGACCCGAGGAGCAGTGACCCCAAGAGACGGCGTGAGGCAGCAACCCAAGGAGACGATGCAGAGCACTTGCCGAATGGCAGAGTAGCAACCTGAGGAGACGACGTGACGTGACCTTGCAGTGAGGTAGCTCCTGCGGCTCTCTCCAGTGGCTCCGACGGCTCTCCAAGTAGCTCTCCATTGTTGTGAGATTGTTGTTGTTGTCATTGTTTTGTTGTTGCTCTCCAGTGTTATGTTCAAATGATTGTTATTTCATATGTGCTTATGTTTAACATTGTTTTGACTTTTGAGTATTGTAATATTTTATTTTGGAGTGTAATGTTGATTGTTGAACAATTTAGAGTTGTTTTATGTTGAAAGTGCTGTTGATTTTTATCATATGAAATTCATAGTTTTTTTTTCTTTATATTGGCGTACTCATACCTCACTATTGCACAAAATTTTCATACCCCATACCTGTACCTGATACGGGTACCGTATCCGTATTCAGGCAACATAGGATAAGAACTAAGTCGTTTTAAAGAGAAATAAATCAAATCATTGGGTAGCAACATCACATCTCAATTCGAAACTTTAAAAGCATCGGTTTATAGGTCTAATTAGTTATACAATCCTCACTTAGCTTGTTTAACTTTTCTGGTATGAGACTTCATTTGCCCATTCATCTACTCGGAATACAAAGTTAAATTCCCAACAGATAATTGTATTATTGCAATACAAATTGTTTGATATATTATTGTAATTTAAATGACTAATGTTATGAAAATAATAAAATTGCACAACAAATTCACACCGTACATTTTATCATAACATTACTCAATTCAACTTGTTTGATATATACACATATATATATATTTTAAAATTTTAACAATAAGGATATGTTTGGTTGGGGTAAATATAAATAGATAAACGTATCGTAAATATGATTGGACAAAGAAAAATTAAAGAAAACCAAATGTATGGCAAAACGGGTGAGGATAGTTACCCAAGTTTAAAATCATCACCGGACAAGTTAGCTGCTTGATGCAGAGCCTCTCTCCATGTTGGCACTTTCTCCTTATCATCCTTAAACCTCCCATGAGCTAGTGTTTCTCCGTAAGTGCCTCTTTGGTGTCGCACATCACAAGGATCTACATCATAAAAAACCGGCAAAACCAATCTGCCCTGCTCCTTGAAGCACTCCATGATCTTGACAAGCTCATCCAAGCAGAAGGAAGAAGAAGCATAGTTCTTAGAAAATATAGTGATGGCGGTCCTGGACTCATGGATTGCCTTGACAAGTCCTGGCGTGATTTCCTCCCCGGAAGCTCCTCATCATCAAAAAAGGTTTGGAACCCCTTATCACAGAGAGCTTTGTAGAGATTGCCGGTGAAGCCGCGGCGTGTATTGGTTCCTCTGAAGTTGAGGAACACATCGTAAGTGAATTTGTTGAAAGAAGAGGAAGAGGACGAGGTGGATGGTAGCGCTGACATGATGGTAATATAAGAGGGTCACTAGGCACGCAAACAAAACCAAAGACTTCAGTGATCAGACAACCTTAAAACAGTAGGGACTTCAATGATCACAACTGCCGTGAATTATATGTAAGCGTAGTGGGAGTTAAAGAAGACACGGGTGTAACGCTCGCAGCAGAAAGATAGAAACAAAAACTCCTTAGTCCAGTCTTCAATTTCTTTATTCCGTAATCCGTGGTAGTTGGTTAACTCGAGAAAGGAAGAGATAAAGGTTTTGTATTGCAGTAGCAATGTTAGCCACACTGGCCTCACCATCTTTATTTTATTTATAAAATACCTAGTCTCGCTTCTCCAATTTGTGCTGAAGTTCTTTTGTTCTCTGTATGGAATATGCATTCAATTCTAGCATATAACTTTAACAAAAATGTTAGAGTACAGAAACTTTATGAGAATTTACTCCAGAGGTGTGTGGCATGATTAATTGATTATAAATCTTGGTTGAATAAGTAGGCCATATTAGTTTATTTCATATGATAAGTACCATTATTTTTGTCAAAGATTCAAGCAATATTTTTTCTAATTCTGTAAATTGCTATGTAATATGTGGTAAGAACAGGGCTTGAACTCTCTACATTCGTTTTCATATGCTATATACTCCAAAATTATGTGGTATAATTAATTGATTATTAATCTTTGTAGAATTTTTGTCAAAGATGCTACCAATTTTTTTTCTAACTCTGTAATATTGCGATGTAACGTGGTAAAGAACATGGTTTCAACTATCTATATTCGTTTTTATAGGCTATACAAATATAGAGGTTTGTAAAAAAAAAAAAACTAATATCTTATGGCCAGCTTTTGATTAAAATAAAAAGAGAAAAGAAGCGTGAGAATGACAGGGATAGAGACTATACCAAGTTTTGGGTGTACCCTCCCTCCATTCTTCCTCTTGGTATAGTGGATCAAATGGATGCCAACAGGAGATTTTTGATAACTCGGGTAATATTTTGCTGTTTCTTGGGAACCATTGTTATGAGTAGATAACATATCTGTACTTTACTTTTTGCATATTAGATTTTAATTATAAATATTTTATTAAAGTATTTTATATTTACTTAGTAAATTTTGTTCATAAATAGCCATGGAGTTAGTTGAGAAATTATGGACCTGAATTAAAAATTATATTTTTTTGAAATGAAGTGTGATGGTTTAGAAGTTCTCGTGTTTGGATATAAGATATTATATAAGTATTTGAATTATGACAAGTTGTGGAATCATCATTAGACTAGGATTTGGAAAACAGAATAAACGAAGAAAAGAAAAGAAAATTTAGAATTTACGTAAGTGACTATTTACAGGTGATGGTGTTCTAAATTATTTTTTTATGGGAGAAACTAACTTATTAGATTTGATAAAAAATTTATTCGGAGCTATTTGGTTAGTTTGATTCATTGATTTTCTTAAATATGACGGTTATTAAATATGATTTGATGATTTAATTGAAATTATTGCTAGCGTTGTTCGTTGATTTTATAATGCCATGACTTTGATATATGTTATTTCAACGTGCATTGAAAAAGTTTATGATATTTGATACTTGAAATGTTAGATGAATATGAGGATTGAGTTTTACATTTGTAAATTGTGTTTGATAAAAATTTATATAAGAAAACCATGATGGATTCTAAGATGGAATTACAGCTAGCCGTAGCAAAGAGATATAACGGCATTATCACTCGACATAGCAAAAAGATATAATGACAATACCGCTCGCTATAACGAAAAGGGATAATAGCATTACCTCTTACCGTAGCGAAAAGATGTAACGACCTATGTGCACATAGTTTCTTTCAGTGAGATAAAATTTGAATGAACCTTATTTAAGAGAGATTACTCCCCAAATAGAATTTGTGGTTCTTGTGTAACCCTCATGAGTAATTGAGTATTTAATGTGAAAGTCGATTTTATGTGAGAATGAGAAATTGGTGAATATAGGGCGAAAATGTATTTAATAACTATTTTTGAGATTATACTTTGAAATCTCATGTTATGATCAAAACCATATACTTTTGAGTACACATATGCTATTATGTTTATATTGTTTTATATTGGTATATTGTAAACTACAAATATCCTATTTCTCACTGAGTTGCAAACTCACCCTGTTGTCCTTCATTTTTTTTTTCCATATACAGGTGCTAGTACCGGTTTTATTCTTTCGATTTAGCTGTTAATCGATGCTAAAGTGGTGAGCCTTCTTGAGAAGGCATTTTTTATTGTTGAAATCCTTTTGAAAATATTATCTAGTAGTATGTTAATTGCTCCATAGATTACAGGCAAGGTCCTCGGATTGTATGATTAGTATTATGTTTGGAGTTATGTATATGTATGTGTTTGTGTAACGCCCGGGGATTGTGAAGTCGGGGAGTGATCGCCGGTGCAAGGAGGCACGGACAAGGAGCTGCTCCTGGCAGACTTCGAAAGCGGAGGGGTATATGAATGAACCAATTACACACCCGAATGAGAGGGATCCTAAGACTGTATAGGTATGGAACTATACAGTTGAGGAGGGCTTATATGAATTGATTTGTACTACCTATACCAACAAGATGCATCTTCTTTTCGGTAGCCCAAACTGAAAGAACTCCACAGTTAAGCGTGCTGGACTTGGAGCAATTTTGGGATGGGTGACCTCCTGGGAAGTTTTCCCAGGAAGTGTGCAAGTGAGGACAAAGCACGCTGAAAAGACCCGTGTTGGTTTGTGGGGACAATCGTCAATCCATAAAGCAGCAGGGGATGTTACAAATGGTATCAGAGCCTGCACCTCTCCCAGTACGGTGTGGTTCGGGGACGAACCAAGCTGAAGCTGGTGGGCATGTAACCCCTGGGGATTGCGAAGTCGGGGAGTGATCGCCGGTGCAAGGAGGCACGGACAAGGAACGGCTCCTGGTAGACTTCGAAAGCAGAGGGGTACATGAATGAACCAATTACACACCCGAATGAGAGGGATCCTAAGACTGTATAGGTATGAGACTATACAGTTGAGGAGGGCTTATATGAATTGATTTGTACTACCTATACCAACAAGATGCATCTTCTTTTCGGTAGCCCAAACTGAAAGAACTCCACAGTTAAGCATGCTGGACTTGGAGCAATTTTGGGATGGGTGACCTCCTGGGAAGTTTTCCCAGGAAGTGTGCAAGTGAGGACAAAGCACGCTGAAAAGACCCGTGTTGGTTTGTGGGGACAGTCGTCAATCCATAAAGCAGCAGGGGATGTTACAAATGGTATCAGAGCCTGCACCTCTCCCAGTACGGTGTGGTTCGGGGACGAACCAAGCTGAAGCTGGTGGGCATGTAACCCCCGGGGATTGCGGTCGGGAGTGATCGCGGCAAGGAGGCACGGACAAGGAACGGCTCCTGGTAGACTTCGAAAGCAGAGGGGTACATGAATGAACCAATTACACACCCGAATGAGAGGGATCCTAAGACTGTATAGGTATGAGACTATACAGTTGAGGAGGGCTTATATGAATTGATTTGTACTACCTATACCAACAAGATGCATCTTCTTTTGAGTAGCCTAAATTGAAAGAACTCCACGATTAAGCATCTTTGGACTTGGAGCAATTTTGGGATGGGTGACCTCCTGGGAAGTTTTCCCAGGAAGTGTGCAAGTGAGGACAAAGCACGCTAAAAAGACCCGTGTTGGTTTGTGGGGACAATCGTCAATCCATAAAGCAGCAGGGGATGTTACAAATGGTATCAGAGCCTGCACCTCTCCCAGTACGGTATGGTTCGAGGACGAACTAAGCGGAAGCTGGTGGGCATGTAACGCCCGGGGATTGTGAAGTCGGGGAGTGATCGCCGGTGCAAGGAGGCACGGACAAGGAGCGGCTCTCTGGCATTTCGAAAGCGGAGGGGTACATGAATGAACCAATTACACACCCGAATGAAAGGGATCCTAAGACTGTATAGGTATGGGACTATACAGTTGAGGAGGGCTTATATGAATTGATTTGTACTACCTATACCAACAAGATGCATCTTCTTTTCGGTAGCCCAAACTGAAAGAACTCCACAGTTAAGCGTGCTTGACTTGGAGCAATTTTGGGATGGGTGACCTCCTGGGAAGTTTTCCCAGGAAGTGTGCAAGTGAGGACAAAGCACGCTGAAAAGACCCGTGTTGGTTTGTGGGGACAGTCGTCAATCCATAAAGCAGCAGGGGATGTTACAAATAATTGTAACATGACAGGAAGAAAAACTTTATTGTAGGGGCAGTATGGTCATTTTCTTAAGTTCTTTTTTTTTAAAAAAAAAAAAGGAGACAGAGGAGGGGTCGTGGTTTAAAACCACTAAACCCTCCCTTTCCCTCAAACTCTCATACTTTTCTCTCCCTCTCTTCCTTCCGTTCACGTCCCCTTCATCTTCTTCTTCCCTTTCTTTTATTTTGTTTTATTTTATTTTCTTTTCAACCCATAAACTCCATTGTAAGCTTAGTTGTCATCAAATCTTCATCCCATTTGCTTCCAAAGCTTGAGGTAAGTCTCCAATCTCAATCTCATCCATTTTTTTTTTGTTACTCTAGGATATACCTTAAAAACTAGTGAGCTCTCAAAATAGTGGATGGGTATAGGTTTGGTATTTTAAGTATAAATCTAGTGAGTTAGAAGCTCTAATATTAATGGGTTGTAGTGGGTAGTATTAAGATTTGATTTTTCTCTAATCCTTAGGAACCCTAGATTCCATAATTGGGGGTTTTGTTCAATGGGCTTTCTAATTGATAAATTATTTTGAAATAAATTATTTAAACTTGTCAAAATATTTATGTTTGCTAGATTCTGTTGACGTGGAGCGACCTACTCCCTCCGGAGCTGTCAGGGAGAGGCCCAGTTGATCCCTTTGTACTGTGAGTGGCTATTTACATAGTGGCGATGTTTTAAATTATTTTATGGGAGAAACTAATTTATTAGATTTGGTAAAAATTTCATGTTTAACTACTTGGATTAATTGGATAGTTCGATTAGTTGATTTTCTCAAATACGGTAGTTATTAATATGACTTGATGATTGGTGGACTCGATAATTTGGTTGAAATTATTACTAGCTCTCTTTGTTATTTTTATAATGCTATGATTTTGCTATATGTTGTTTCGATGTGCGTTGAAAAAGTTATGATATTTGGCACCTGTAAAGTTAATATGAAGATTGAGTTTTAAATTTATAAATTGTGTTTGATAAAAAATTATTTAAGAAAACCATAATGGGTTCTAAGATGAAATTTCCGCTGGCCATAGCGAAGAGAAGTAATGGCAATACCGCTAGCCATAGCGAAGAGATATAATAGCATTACCGCTCGCCATAGTGAAGAGATATAATGGCAATACCGCTCACCATAGCGAAGAGATATAATGGCATTACCACTTGCTGTAGCGAAGAGATATAACGGCCTATGTGCACATAGTTTCTCTTAGTGAGATAAGAATTTAAAAGAACATTATTTGAGAATTAATAAACCTTGTGATTTACGGGTTGAGATTACTCCCCAAGTAAGATTTATGCTTTTTATGTAACCCTCATGAGTATTTGAGTATTTGATGATGAAGTAAATTTTTTGTGAGAATAAGGAACTAGAGAAAAGTGAGAAAATGTGTTTAGTAATTTATTTTTGAGACTTTGCTGAGAAATAAAATTTCGAAGAGTATTTATTTTCAAACTATGGAAGAAATATAAAAGTATGGCCTATTATATTGTTATTATTGGCTTTTGGAAATATGTATAATTTATAGCCTATTTTGTTTCCTATTACATGCTCGTGCGTTGATCGGTCTCTCCTTCTTGTCCACTTTGTTCATAGTCCTCACTGGGTTTGTTTGACTCACCCCTCCCTTTTTCCTCCAGATTTTCAGGTAGCTGAGTAGCAGGCCCCTGGGATTGCTGTTTGCCCAGGATATTCTTTTTGGTAGGCCTCTGTTGTCAACTGAGGCTGTTTTTGTTATTGACACCAATATTTTGCAGCTATAGGACATAAGTCATGTATTTTGATTATGTATGAGCAATAGTTTAAGCCTAATTATTTTATATATCTGGAATTACTGGAATATTCTGGTTGTTGATTCTGGATTATGGAATTGTATTATATAGCAGGCAAGTTTTATATATGGATTGTCCAGTTTTTAGGGGAGGTGTCACGAATTTTCGGTAGCCAAAGTATTTGAGTTTGAAACGTATCTTAGTGAGATCACATTTTTTTTTTAGGCTTGCCGGGCTAGGTGAGTTCATCTGGCCTGTGCGCCGGTCACGGCCTAAGATTGGGTCGTGACAGTTTGGTTATGTAAAATAAGTTTCAAATGAGTTGCGCTAATTGATTTTATGTTTTAACTTAAAAGTTGTATTTAGTAGTTTTGAGACTGGATGACTTATTGAACTTGTAGGTATTATTGATATTGGAAGATGATCGAAAAAAAGGGAGACTCCTATTTTTCTGTAATGGTATGTGGGTAAAGGCTTATTAGAGAACATGTTTCCTATGCGCCCATCACACTCTAAGTTGGATCGTGACACAAATAAAATATTTGAAGGTCGTCGGGGTATGAGAGTTCCAGGAAGATTCGTGACATGTTTTCCAAAGGCATTTTAACACACTTCGCTTCAGTCAGCTACTTGCTTCAAAGCCATCCTCCATTTATCCAAACTCTCCATGTTCTCAAGTACAGCCGCTAAGCCAGTGAGTTAATATATTCTCTGGCAATGCTTTTGGTTTAAATTATGTTAATACAAAGCAAATAAACTAGAAGCCAGTGAAAAAAAGTGAAACTAGGTTTCCATAACACAAGAACGAACAAATCAAGATTTGTTGGCAGCAAAGGCCCCTTTCAATTTAGCCAATCGCCCTTCAAGTCTTGCCTTAGAATTCTGAGCATCCCTATAAGCATGTTCAGAACTTCTCATCTTTTTAACAACTAGTTTGCTCTCTACCAACCATGCAGATGCATCTTCCAAAATCTTATTCTTTTCAGCTTCACCATTCTTTATTACCAACTGACGCTCATTCTGCTTCTTCACCGCAGCCTTCAATTTTAGCTCCAAGTCAGCAATCTCAGCTGCCAACTCCTCTAGCTGATTCTTTTCTCGTGAAACTTTGACTTCAATCCGTCCTTGTTTAACCTTTGCTTGTTTAAGATTCTCCAAGAATTTGGCCCTTGTTTCTTCAAGGCATGAATAATCTACCAAAGTCTGTTGGATGGAAGGAAAGCTATGGATGAGGTCTTCATAAAAGTCTCGGACTTCTGCAACAATTGATTGCAAAGAAATTGGAATATGATCTTCAAGTTGCACAAGCTTGGAGAGGCAATCCATTATCTGCAACTTTATTTCTCCTTCGGCAATCAGAATTTCGAGTGGATTATCTAGTGATGGCTTTAAGTTCTGCAGAATGATGCACACCTCAGAGCTTTGGATCTCAGAGCAAGAGGCAGCAGTAGATTCCGGAGAACCATCATAACTTCCTAGAAGAACTCTCTCTAGTTCGGCCAGAGGGTCCAGAGGCTGTGGTGAAGGTGGATGAATTTCTATCAAAGAGTTCATTGGTTGGTCAACATTCTCAGAGTGGATGGAGGATTCATAAGGACAAGACCTAACCTGTCAACCAATGAAAGAGTCAGCATTCACAATTTCCTCTCTAAACATCTTGCTTTCCCTTGTTTTCAATAGCAGGCTGAAAATAAAAAGGTCAGTATTTGGAACTAATGAATATAAGCAAAGAAATTAAAGATTCTATGGTTTACCTCAGCAAAGGCTGTTTTCAATTTAGCCAAGCGCTCTTCAAGTCTTGCCTTTGAATTTTGAGCATCCCAATAAACATGTTCAGAACTTTTCATCTTTTTTACAACTTGTTTGCTCTCCAATAACCACGCGGATGCATCTTCCAAAATCTTATTCTTTTCAGCTTCACCATTCTTTATTGCCAAATGAAGCTTATTCTGATTCTCCACAGCAGCCTTCAATTTTATCTCCAAGTCAGCAATCTTAGCATCCAACTCCTCCACTTGAACCTTTTCTCGCGAGACTTCAGCGTCAATCTGTGCTTCTTTTGCCTTTGCTTGGTTAAGATTTTCCAAAAACTTGGACCTTGTTTCTTCAAGGCATGAATAATCAACCAAAGTTTGTTGGATGGAAGGGAAATTATGGATGAGGTCCTCACAAAAATCTCCGACTTGTTCAACAATTGATTGCAAAGGAATTGGAATATGTTCCTCAAGCTGCCCAAACTTGGAAAGGAAATCCAGTATCTAGTGCTTTATTTCTCCATCAGCAATTAGACTTTCGAGTGGATTATCGAGTAATGGCTCTAAATTCTGTAGAATGATCACAACCTCACAGGCTTGGACATCAGCAGAAGAGCCAGCAATGGGAGAATTGGATTCCGAAGTATCATAACTTCCTAAGAGAAGTCTCTCTAGTTCGACCAGAGGGTCCAAAGGCTGTGGTGAAGGCGGTTGAATTTCTATCAAAGATTTAAGTGGTTGGTCAGCATTTTCAGCTTGGATGGAGGATTCATAAGAACCACGGTTAGCCTGTCAACCAATGAAATATTCAGGCTTCTCAATTTGTTACCAAAACAATTTGTTTTCCTTTGTTTTTTAACAGGAGAAGGCTGAAAATAAAAAGGTTAATATTTGGAAATTTCATATATAAGCAAAGAAATTACTGAAGGAAATGCTGAAAATACTAAAGACAGTAATGTCACGACCCAACTTACGCCATGACCGGCGCATGGGAACACTTTTCCCAGCAAGCCTTAGAACACTAAATTTTCTAGAAAAACGGACAGAGTTTCCTCTGTTTTTCGGACATTTCCCAAATAATTACATAACCTGCAATGTTTCCAACAAATTTACAGCACTTGGGCATCAAGCATTCTCAGAATGCGCCCTTCCAGTACATAATAATATTTCAACATATACCAGTCATAGTACCAATACAATTCAACACAAAACCAAATTAAATTTACAAATCTTTTCCAAAACATAACATATATAGCTAAGTCATAAGTTTTCAATTATAAATACAACACAAGTCCAAGGAACCTGCCTGTGACATATGGAGCAACTGACATCTATAGGCTAAACCACATATGGATGAAAACTAAAAAGGCCTTTACAAAAAGGCTCACCAACTTAGAGTTTATTAAGATTGTGCCGGAGGAACACCAGAACTAGCACCAGCACCTGTATCTGAAAAGGGTGGAAATACAACGGGGTGAGTTTTGCAACTCAATGAGAGATAGGGTATCCATAGTTTACTAAATGCAAGCATAAAATAATATAAACATAATAATATATATATACTCATAAAATAGGATTTATATACTCATATGAATTCAAATACGTTGGGAAATTATCCAAAGCAGAACGATAACAAGTCCAGACATGATCCAAGGCCATGTGCGGGTTAGCACCACACTTGCTAACTAGAGTTGGCCCGTAACCATATACAAGTCCAGACATAGTTGCAACTATGTGCGGGTTAGCACCTCACTTGCTAACTAGAGTTTCTCACGGTGCACCGAGGCTAACGTCCCTGCCGTTAACTACAGGTTCTAACTATAGAATTTTCCCCAATTTAACTCAAAATATTTAAATACGCATAATAATCATATTATGGCCTCTAAATAAAAGTTTATCATTTCAAACATAAAGCGACATTTTCAATAAATAAATTATTTTCTTCTATATCAACATACTTTTAACTCTTTATACCATTTTATATTGTTTATCATGCATAAAGTAACCTACAGATATACTATCTACTCACAGCTATTGGTTCAAAGAACCGAAGAACAATGCCTTTGATGCCACCTATTCAAGTGTTGATGCCCGATTGCTCTATCGCTCTAGGAACAAGATAATATTAATTTTTGTGAGCTAACAATATCACAAATTTACATAAATTAGCCTCAAATCAATAAAAGCCCCAAATTCTAAAATTCAATAAACCTAACAATATTCCTAAAATAATCAGAAATTTCAATAATTTAAACGGAGTAGTTTAGGAGCTAATTTACCACTTGGAGTGTAGAATTGGTGAAGAAAATTACTCCAATTCTTCCTAAGCTTCAAGCTCCCTTTAATGGAGTTAGAGAGAGAAAATGGAGGTGTGAGGAGAGAGAGTGCAGTTATGATGGAGAAGATGTGGAGGAGATGATGATAATGGAGGTGGTAGTGATAATTGTTGATGATGGAAGCAAAGATGATGGTGAAGAATGAAGATGAGGGAGAAAGAAAGAAAGAAGTGAAGAGGAAGAAGGGAGGATGGGGGGTTACGAGAGGAAGAAAGAAAAGGAAGGGAGAATTAAGGGGAAGAGGGGAAGAAGAGAAGATAAAAAAAAAGAGAAGTATATGGTGGTCTATACCACTTAAGGTGCACGGTGGTCCTCACTTCATTTTTTTTTTCTTTTTCTACAGTCATCACAATCTTCCCCCTTAAGAAATTCGGTCCCCGAATTTCCAATAACTCGAAGATAAGACACATACCTCAAGAATCAAACAGATGTGGATATCTGGCTTGCATAGCCTCTTTCGCTTCCCAAGTCGCTTCCTCTCTGGAATGGTTATTCCAAATCACTTTCACTGACACCACTTCTTTTGATCGAAGCTTTTTCACCTGTCGATCAACAATGGCCACCGGCTTCTCCTCATAGGATAATTTCTCATCAAGTTGGATCACTTGAGGAGAGATTACGTGAGATGGATCAGGAATATATTTTCGAATCATAGAGACATGAAACACTGGATGAACCATAGATAATTCAGGGGGTAGTGCTAAATGATATGCCACTGCACCAACCCTATCCAGAACTTCAAAAGGGCCAATGTAACGAGGGTTGAGCTTTCCTCGCTTACTAAATCTTATAACTCCTCTCATAGGGGAAACCCGAAGAAAGACATGTTCTCCTACAGAGAACTCCAAGTTACGTCTTCGATGATCTGCATAGGATTTCTGCCTACTCTGAGCAGTCAAGAGCCATTCTCGAATCAAACGAACCTTATCAAGAGATTCTTGTACAAGGTCAGGACCTAGCATCTTAGCTTCACCAACTTCAAACCAACCTATGGGAGATCTACAACGCCTCCCATATAAAGCCTCAAAAGGTGCCATTTGAATACTGGCTTGGTAGCTGTTGTTATATGAAAATTCTATAAGAGGTAGGTAATTACTCCAATTTCCGCCGAAGTCCAAAACACAGGATCTGAGCATATCCTCCAGAATTTGAATGATTCTTTCGGATTGTCCATCCGTTTGAGGATGGAAAGCTGTGCTGAGATTAAGCCGAGTTCCTAAGGCTTCTTGGAAAGCTCTCCAGAACCGAGCCGTAAATTGGGCCCCACGATCAGATATGATGGAAATCGGAATCCCATGAAGTTTGACAATCTCATCAATATATAATTGTGCATATTGATGAGCTCGATATGTGGTCTTTACAGGAAAAAAGTGGGCTGACTTGGTCATACGGTCCACTATAACCAATATAGAGTCATACCCTTTTATGGTGCGAGGTAATCCTGTTACAAAGTCCATAGTGATTCACTCCCATTTCCATTCAGGTATTTCTATCTGTTGAAGCAATCCTGCGGGTCGCTGATGTTCAGCCTTAACTTGCTGACACACCAAACAACGAGACACGAAGTCACCAACATCTTTTTTCATGCCTTCCCACCAGTACAATTGTCGTAGATCCTGATACATCTTAGTTGATCCAGGATGTATAGAGTACCGAGAATTGTGAGATTCTTCCATAATGGTTTTTCTAAGACTTCCAACATCTGGTACGCATAAGCGGTTACCAAATCGAAGCACTCCTTCTTGGTCTATTACAAACTCAGAGTTTGTTTCACTTCTAACATCATCCCGCAGCTTAAGCAATCTCGGGTCTTTATTCTGAAGCACCTTAATCTGCTCCATGAGGGATGAATGGGCTCTTACATGAGCCAAGAGTATCCCAGACTCCCCCAAGTCAAACTGAACACCACAAGCCTCAAGTTTGTGAACTTCATCCACTAACGGTCTCCTTACAGGAGCAATATGAGCCAAACTACCCATAGACTTTCTACTCAAAGCATCTGCTACAACATTAGCCATTCCAGGATGGTACAAGATGGTACAATCATAATCTTTAAGCAACTCCATCCACCTTCGTTGCCTCAGATTCAAGTCCCACTATTGGAATATGTACTTTAAACTTTTATGGTCAGTGTAAATTTCACATGTCTCACCATAAAGATAATGCCTCCAAATTTTCAAAGCAAAGATTACTGCTGCCATCTCTAGATCATGAATGGGATAGTTTTGTTCATGCTTCTTCAACTGCCGTGAAGCATAAGCAATGACTTGACCATGTTGCATCAAAACACAACCAAGTCCTATCCGAGAAGCATCACAGTAAACTGAGAAACCTCCAGAACCAGAATGTAATACAAGCACAAAGTCTTTGAGGTTAGGCAATCTTTAAGTGTTTGAAAGCTTTTCTCACATGCATCTGACCACTGAAATTTCACATTCTTCTGAGTCAACTTAGTCAATGGCGCAGAAATTCTTGAGAAATCTTTAACAAATCGACGGTAGTAGCCTACCAATCCTAGAAAACTACGAATCTCAGTAACTGAAGTGGGTCTTGGCCATTGTTGGATTGCTTCAATCTTCTTCGGATCCACCATAATCTCATCCTTGGATACGATGTGACTAAGAAAAGCCACTTGATCAAGCCAAAATTCACATTTGGAGAACTTGGCATAAAGCTTGTGATCCCTCAATGTTTGCAGTACAATCCTTAGATGGTATTCATGCTCTTCTACACTCTTGGAATATACCAAAATATCATCGATAAAGACGATTACAAAGTGATCTAGGAAAGGTTTGAACACACGATTCATCAAATCCATAAAAGCAGCTGGGGCATTCGTTAAGCCAAATGACATCACCAAAAATTCATAATGCCCATAACGAGTACTAAGGTCGCTTTTAGGAATATCCTCATCTTTGACTTTCAATTGATGATACCCAGAGCGGAGATCAATTTTAGAGAAACAAAAAGCTCCTTGAAGCTGATCGAACAAGTCATCAATCCTTGGTAGCGGATATTTATTACGCACAGTAAGTTTATTGTCGCTGTAGTCTACACATAGTCGCATTGAACCATCTTTCTTCTTCACAAAAAGCACTGGAGCTCCCCATGGGGATGTGCTCGGACGAATAAAACCTTTCTCTAGCATATCTTGTAATTGATCTTTTAACTCCCGTAATTTTGCAGGAGCTAAGCGGTAAGGAGGAATAGATACAGGTTCAACTTCTGGGGCCAAGTCTATGCTAAACTCTATCTCTCTCTCAGGAGGCAATCCTGGTAATTCATCAGGAAATACATCTGGGAATTCTTTAACCACGGGGACTTGGTCAATGCTAGGCACTTCAACCTGAACATCTCTAACCATCGCAAGGAAGGCTTGATTACCTTTATTCATCAAGTGCAAAGCACTCATGGATGAGATCAAACTAGTTGGGATGAGATAATTATCCCCTTTAAACATGAAAGATGGACCATCTGGAATGTTAAACCTCACTACTTTAGAATAACAATCGACATTGGCATGATAAGGAGCTAACCAATCCATGCCTAGGATAACATCAAAATCAACCATCTCAAGTAGTTTCAGATCAGCTAATGTATCTACCTCATTCACGCTGACAACACAAGACCGGAACACTAATTGGATCCACAAAGATTTTCCTATTGGAGTACTAACCCAAAATGGATTTTCCAACAACTCAGGTTGCTTGCCAAAGCGAGATGCAAAATATGAAGATACATATGAATGTGTAGAACCCGAGTCAAACAAAACTTGTGCATCATAAGAGCAAACTTTGAGTGTACCTGTAACAACTTCATTGGATGCTTGAGCATCCTGTCGTGTCATGGCAAATACCCGTGCTTGACCTCTGCCCCTTTGACCAGACCCTCTACCACCTGGGCTTCTACCACCTATTGCTCTACCACCAGAACCAAAGGAACTCCTTTGGGAAAGGGCTGATTGAGACGATGTTGGTATGGCTTGATGGGCTGAATTTTGACCTTGAACCTCTCTTGAGCGTGGGCAATCTCTCAAAAAGTGACCCGTTTGTCCACAACCATAACATGCCCATCTGTTCTCATGACAATTTCCAAAGTGGTGCTTCCCACATGTTCTGCATAATGGCCTTATTGGGCCTGATTGCCTGGAACCTTGTATGCTCCCTTGAGATTGGCTAATAGAATAAGGTTTAGAGCCAGATGCGGTCATAGGAGTAGATACATAAGGTGTGGCTCTACTTGAGTGCTCCTGATGTTGTCTTGGAGTAGTGTAACCTCCTCCTGAGCTAGGACCTCCAGAAAAAACTCCTTTCATCTTAGGTTTCTTAGCTAACTCCCTTGTAGCTCTATTTTCTTCTCTTGTTGTCTCCATAGCATAGGCAACATCTACCACTTGAGCAAAAGACATTCTTCCTACTTCAGGAAGTAGGTTGGTGCATAGTGGTTCTCTTAACCCTTTGATGAACCTTCGTACTTTCATTACTTCATTTACAATTGAGTGTGGTGCAAATCTGGACAGCCTGGTGAACTTAGTAGCATATTCAGTTATTGATATTCCTGGAGCTTGTTTCAGCTTCTCAAATTCATTAGCAAGTCTCTCTCTTCTGTTGTCTGGAAGGAATCTGTCCTTAAAGGCTTGTGAAAATTCTTCCCATACTGGGGGTGGTCTCATATCAGCTGCATATTCTTCTAATAGAGACTCATACCAGTGTGCTGCGGTACCTTGAAGATTATAAGATACAAAATCCACTGCTCTGCCATCCTCACATCTGAGAACTCTAAGGGCTCTCTTTGATCTGTCCAAAAACTCTTGTGGGTCTTCATCTGCAGAGTCCCCGGTGAAAGTAGGTGGGTTTAACCGGAGATATGCTTCAATAGTTACTTCCTCACGTCCAAAAGTTTGGGTATTTCTTCGAGCACCAGGGGTAGGTTCATCTTGGGGTTGGGCTCTGTCTCTTGCCTGTTGGGTTAAAACTACCACCAAATTGTCGATAGCTTGCTGCATGCCCAATATCCGTGCATCAAGATCAGCTGATTGCCCTTGTGGGCCTGATGCTTCACCCTGTTCGGGTTTGGGTTCGGGTTCGGGTTTGAGTTCGGGTTCGGGCTCGGGTTCGGGCTCAAGTTCAGGCTCGGGTTCAGGCTCAGGTTTAGGCCTAGTCGTTCTTCTACGACTTCCACCCCAACCATGACCTCTAAGGCCACTACCTCGGCCTTGACCTCTACGGGCTCCACCTTGACTTTGCCCTCTACGACCTCCACCTTGACCTTGTCCCCTTCTTCTAAGTGGGGGATTGGGAGCTTGGTTAGGTCCTGCATTGGAGAGGTTATAACCTCCTAGCCTCACGTTGCGTTGACGCTTTCTAGGAGGCATCGTACCTAATAGATTGAACATGGAATTAGAACGCAGGTAGAAATTTTTGAATAAGAATGACATAATACCACACAACTTAAAAACAAACTCAAGAAGACATTCCTATTAGGCCTTTGATAGGATCGCGCTTTGTGAAAATGGGCCGGCAACCATTTACACAATCGTGACTCTACTAAAGGACACTTGCTCCATATTACAAAGGGAAACTTAAAGCTCTGATACCAACTTTGTCACGACCTGACTTAGGCCATGACTGGCGCATGGGAACACTTTTCCCAGCAAACCTTAGAACACTAAATTTTCTAGAAAAACGGACAGAGTTTCCTCTGTTTTTCGGACATTTCCCAAATAATTACATAACCTGCAATGTTTCCAACAAATTTACAGCACTTGGGCATCAAGCATTCTCAGAATACGCCCTTCCAGTACATAATAATATTTCAACATATACCAGTCATAATACCAATACAGTTCAACACAAAACCAAATTAAGTTTACAAATCTTTTCCAAAACATAACATATATAGCTAAGTCATAAGTTTTCAATTATAAATACAACACAAGTCCAAGGAACCTGCCTGTGACATATGGAGCAACTGACATCTATAGGCTAAACCACATATGGATGAAAACTAAAAAAGCCTTTACAAAAAGGTTCACCAACTTAGAGTTTATTAAGATTGTGTCGGAGGAACACCAGAACTAGCACCAGCACCTGTATCTGAAAAGGGTGGAAATACAACGGGGTGAGTTTTGTAACTCAATGAGAGATAGGGTATCCATAGTTTACTAAATGCAAGCATAAAACAATATAAACATAATAATATATATATATACTCATAAAATAGGATTTACATACTCATATGAATTCAAATACGTTGGGAAATTATCCAAAGCAGAACGATAACAAGTCCAGACATGACCCAAGGCCATGTGCGGGTTAGCACCACACTTGCTAACTAGAGTTGGCCCGTAGCCATATACAAGTCCAGACATAGTTGCAGCTATGTGCGGGTTAGCACCTCACTTGCTAACTAGAGTTTCTCACGGTGCACCGAGGCTAACGTCCCTGCCGTTAACTACAGGTTCTAACTATAGAATTTTCCCTAATTTAACTCAAAATATTTAAATACGCATAATAATCATATTATGGCCTCTAAATACAAGTTTATCATTTCAAACATAAAGCGACATTTTCAATAAATAAATTATTTTCTTCTATATCAACATACTTTTAACTCTTTATACCATTTTATATTGTTTATCATGCATAAAGTAACTTACAGATATACTATCTACTCATAGCTATTGGTTCAAAGAACCGAAGAACAATGCCTTTGATGCTACCTATTCAAGTGTTGATACCCGATTGCTCTATCGCTCTAGGAACAAGATAATATTAATTTTTGTGAGCTAACAATATCACAAATTTACATAAATTAACCTTAAATCAATAAAAGCCCCAAATTCTAGAATTCAATAAACCTAACAATATTCCTAAAATAATCAGAAATTTCAATAATTTAAACGGAGTAGTTTAGGAGCTAATTTACCACTTGGAGTGTAGAATTGGTGAAGAAAATTACTCCAATTCTTCCTAAGCTTCAAGCTCCCTTTAATAGAGTTAAAGAGAGAAAATGGAGGTGTGAGGAGAGAGAGTGCAGTTATGATGGAGAGGATGTGGAGGAGATGATGATAATGGAGGTGGTAGTGATAATTGTTGATGATGGAAGCAAAGATGATGGTGAAGAATGGAGATGAGGGAGAAAGAAAGAAAGAAGTGAAGAGGAAGAAGGGAGGAGGAGGGGTTACGGGAGGAAGAAAGAAAGGGAAGGGAGAATTAAGGGGAAGAGGGGAAGAAGAGAAGATAAAAAAAGAGAGTGAAGTATATGGTGGTCTATACCACTTAAAGTACACGGTGGTCCTCACTTCATTTTTTTTTTCTTTTTCTACGGTCATCACAAGTAAAACCCGTTTTCAGTTTTTATTTGCTATTTTTATTATTTTCTTCATAAGATTTCGAAAACAGAAAATGAAAACAAGAAATAGAACAAATAACCGAACAGGCCCTAAAGATTCAATGGGTTTTACCTCAGAAATGGAAGTGGGAACAATGGTTGTTTCCAATACTTCTATGTCAGAGTCCTTCTCTTGATTCTGGGAAAAAACAGTCAATACATCCTAATTAGTTATGAATGTTTCAGTCAGCTGAGTTTCTTCAATTTGACCAGTAAGAATAAAAGAATAACAAAATTCCCTTGTTTGAAGCATCAGAAGGTTTTCTGATCCCTTTTGATTTTGCTACCTGTTCGGTGGCTGTTTTCTGGATTTTAGCAGGGGTTTTGGCAGATGAAGTGGAGGCTTCTCGCTTTCTTATTGATGACTGTTCTTCTGCTTCATCAATAGAATCTCCAATCCTCTCTTTGAAAGGATCTATTATTACATAACTAGATTGGCCCGCTATATAAAAAAGAGAAGAGATACAGTCAGTGCAACAATTAGTCTTAAAAAGTCAAATGGCGCATTAAGTATCGTTGAACATTTACAGGATATTTCATGACAAAATATCTGACGGAGGTCATTGTTCAAGTCCAGCATTGGTGTAACTCTTTTCCTCTTTCTTGATGAAGTTCCACAACCTGTTGAGAATATGATATTTCAACTTAACAAAGTTAGAATCGTTTACGATCATACTAGTTAGTTCGTTTGTGCTTACACACATTTGCAATTCCTTCTTTTACAATCTCGCTAGTGTTTTGTAATGACATTATACTTGCAAGCGCTGTGTCGTACTTACATAGATGTTGTATAAATTACACCTCAGACCATTGTGATTAGAATTTTAAATTAGAAAAATGTTTAGGTTCATCATCAGAAGTATATATCATCACCCAGTGAGACATCATTGAGACATGGACAATGGAAAGCAGATATAGTCACAGTTAAACACGCATTAAATGCAAAGCAACCAATGCCTAGGAAAAACACAGGAAATTTATCAACTATTAGACTCACAAGACCTAAAAAAAAAAGAAGAAGAAAGGAAGAAACCTTGAACCATGATGTTGTGACTTGTAGATGCTGATTGCATTAAATTTGATTCCAAGTTTTCTGAGTCCAAAGGTTCTTCCCAACATGGTCGCAGAGAAAGCAAGTTCTTGCGGCGCATGCACATATAATTCTCACTGCCTGCAGGGATTATGGCTAAACCATAAGTTTAGGGATTGACAATCACAAACTACCATAAATAAAGCATAGACACCAAAAGGCTAAAAGTGGCATAACCTAAAAGTTGTTTACTCTAATAAACATATCATACGGAACGAGTTTAATGCAGATTAGGTTATACCCACCTATATGCCACATTAGAATTTTACTCCTGATACTCGATTTTTTGTTTGATACATCCATCTCGTTAGCTAGCAATGAGAGGTGGTTACATTTATAAGTATTAAAAGAAATTCTTAAAATATTTATTAAGGACCAAAAATAATTTTTTAAAAATTTGCAAGTAATTAATTCATATTAAAAAAATACATATAAGAACCTAAATCTAGAAAAGCACGGATTAAAAACATAATATTGATATAAAAAATGGACCAAACACCTTTTTTTTAAAAAAAGAGACTAAAGCCAAATCAGCTTATATTGTAAATTACAAATTTTTATTTTACTTTGTTATTATTTTTTATATTTTAATTTTGATACACTAATAACATAGAATATTTATACATTATTATTCCATTGAATTTTTTCTTTGCATGACCTTTTAGGTAGAGGTGTCAACAGCAAATCCGTCTCTTAAGCCTCGCCAAAAGCCCGCAAAAATGGTAGGCGTGTCATTCTAAAATAAATTTGGAATAATACTCACCAAATTTATTTAGAGTGTAATGGGTTGAAGCCAACCCACCAAAAAATAAAAAAAATTCTAAAAAAATATTTTTTAATGTTTTGATGAAATTTTTTTAAAAAAAATTTAAATGATATTTATTATTTATATATATCCAATTTTTCAAGATCCATAATAACTATATATTAACTTGGATTAAAAATTATTATTGTTAATAATATTATTTGTGAGTTATGAGGCTATTTTATTTTTAAGTTTTAACTTTAAGTGAATAGTATCAACTGTATAATGTTAATGTATTAGTGACCATACATATTTCTTATTTTTTTTTTTGTCTTTTTTGGGTCACATGTTTCTCATTTTTTATCTATAAATTATAAAATTTTTCTTTAAAAAAAAAAGAGTTGGCCTGCGAGTCAAGCCCACCCCCAACCTGCCAAAACCCGTGGGTTAGGCGAGGCGGGTTAGGCGGGTTGAAATTTTTAGGCGGGCTCAAAACTTCAACCCAGCCCGCCAAAAATGGCGGGTTTGGCGGACCAACCTGGCGGGTTCAATCCGTTTTGACATCTCTACTTTTAGGTTATAGAGTATATAAGAATCAATTATATTTACAAAAGTGACAATACATAATCAAATACGGTAAAAAAAATTTCTTAATTCTCAGTGTATCAACTTGAATTTTATTTTTCTATAAATAGTAACTATTATATTTATGAAATAATTGTTGTATTACAAAAATTTTAGAAGGTAAAGTATATTTATATGTCAGTACCCACACAAAATTTTAAAAATATATTGATTATTAATTTTTTCAGTAAAAGTAATATTTATATTTTTTATATCTTGATTATAAATACTAATAACACTAAGTGTCAGATAAAAATGAAAAATATGATCGACATTGAATATTTAAAATTAAATTAACTGTAAATTAATATTATAATAATAAATTTAATATAAAATTATCATGCAGTATAATTTTTATGCACTGACAATTTGTTAGCAAATGCAATATCACCAAAATGACAAATTAATCATGGTAGGTAATTGTGTCATTGTGATAGTGTAGTTATTTTATATAATTTGTCACTTTTGTGAAATTTAATTGGTTGATAATGTAGAATTAGCTCATACCACAAATGTACAGAAATTAAATTCATTATTATGAAAAAAAAGTTTTCACAAAACAAAAAGAAAAATATAGAAACACTAACAATAAAATATTAAAAGAATATTTTTCAATATATTAATACTAACGAGTTTAAATAATATTGAACAAATAATAGGACATTAGTTTAATTTTTTCCTAACGGGAGTATTAGTTTAAATATAAAACAGAAAGAAGGATATTTAAGATAATTAAATAAAAAGTTAGTTAATTGAGAATTGCAATACATGAAAATAAGTGGCAATAACATCTATGATAGAAGGATCATTGACCAATAAGCTTGATATTATCAAACCTGGATCCGTTTCAAGAAAACAATTAATAATTGATCACATAATTACTCTAGTACAAGGTACCCATTTTTTATTTTCCAGATTTATGCTGAGAAGGGAAATATGTAAAGGTAAGTAAAATGAGTAATACAATACTAAAAGCACACATTCACATTTCACGGAGAAAGAAATGCCATAAAAATACACACATTTACCTTGGACATTAAGAGTGGTGGTGGTGCTACTCCTCTCCTTTGAATTTGAATCCCTATTCATATAATTAATAAATGCCGACGGAGGAGCTGGAGGCAATGAAAGCAACTCTGTGCCCTGGCCCAGTTGCCGTTCTAACGGAGCAGAATTTGTTTGTTGTTGCGGTTGCCGCTGCACAAATTGAGTTTGAGTCTGAGAATCTCCCATGTCCCTCAATGTATCACAATCTCTCTGAAACAGTGGATCGGTGAATCTGATATCATCCATGCAGCTTTTTTCTCTGATTATATGGACTCCAACTCCTATATCATCATTAACAGAAATCACCGCACGATTCCATTCATTTTCTGAGAGCGCTTCATCTACTCTGAATGTTGTCTGTGTCTTACTGAAAATAAATATAACTCCACCTCGTAGTTGTTTCAGAAAAGGACTATCGTATTCCACTAATTGGAACGATTTCGCGCCATTGATGGTCAATTCGGGGCGAATTGAAACTTTGTCGTGAACACCACTCAAACTAAAAAAACCAAAAGATATTGCTGGGAACTTGTTACGAAACCAAAAAGCAATTGACGAATCCCTTCTCCGATACTCAAACCACATTGGAAGCCCTTCTCCTGGCAAAACAAACGTCTTGTCTTGACCTTCCTCATGCAGTTGCTGTTAGTCATAAATATATAGTCAACAAGTTTTAATTAGTTTAGCAATACATATATACATAGATACATGTGTGGTCTGTCTCAGTCTGAGTCAACCTGAAGCAGTTATCATGCATATTGATTATCAAATTCAACACTAAAACATATGAATGAGATGCCTACCTTATTCAACAGCATCCTTCCAGTCAAGGAACTCAAGGATGTGCAACCGACTACAAGCAATTCTTTTATATTGGGCGGGATCCCTCGAATTGCTTCAAGTGTCTTGCAATCAAACAGATAGAGTTTCCTCAAAAACTGAAATTCTTTGATGCATTCAGGAAGAATTCTGAAACTTGCCCCTCTCAGGCATAAGAATTCTAAACGAGGAAACAGAGGAATAGATATTCGAAGGAACTCTTCTGATATATTGCAGCCATTGATATCAAGATCTGTTGCATTTGAAAATGGCATTAAGCTCACTTGTTCTTCACCTTCGTCTTCATTACGTAATAGCAATCCCTTACAATCATAAAACTGTAAACTTTTTCGCAGCGTGATGCTACTCGGCAACTCAACAATTCCACAGTCCCAAAAAGATAATAACTGAAGCCCGGTGAGATTATGAATGGAATATGGCAATTTTTTAATGGGACTTGAAGCCACAAAAAGATGGTTCATACTTTCCATTTTTCCTAATATTTCTGGAAAACTTTCAAGACTTTAGCACATGCTAATATTGAGGGATTTAAGAGAGGGCAGCATAAGGGGTGGTAAACTCCGAAGCTGGCTGCAACCAAAAGCATTCAAGATTTTAAGTTTATCCAGAGATCCAACCGACGCACAAATTTCAGTCACATTTCCACACCATTTAAAGGACAATTCTTCTAAATTCGGGCAAGATGACAAATTTGGTATCTTTGTTATTCGTTGACATTCGTTAAATTTCAAAACTCTCAATTTCACGAACTCCTTCTGAAAAAAGTAATAAAATAATAATATTAAAACAAATCTTTACACTTATTGAAAAGAAAATAAATTAATTAATATACTTGCCTCCAATAACTTGCCCAGCTGAACTGAATCAAAGCAATTTGTTGATAAGTCACATATGACAAGTTGCTTCGGATGAAAATAAAACGTTAAGTATTCTTGTGAATGAAGTATCTCCCATTTTAGTACTCTTAAACTACTTGGAAGATATTTGGGACCTTGGGAAAATCGATGGTTTTTAATAATAAGTGTTCTCAATTTTTCCATCTTCTTGAATGCAAGTCCATCCCATTCTATGACATCACCATTGTAGTCGCACTCTAGATTTATGACCTGAATTTTGCTGCTTCCCTTTGATACAAAAAACAAGGGTCAAGCATAATACATAATGTTAGGATAGTCATACACATGCATAAAGGGCGAAATTAAGAAACAACTATGAATTAATAATTCAAGCAAAATGTTAGAAATATATTACCAAGTGACTTTTCACCTACATAAAATACTCCAAAGACATCAATCAAGTATGAAAATGAGAAATCAAACCACTTATATTAGCTGTACTTACTTTATCTCCTTCTAAAACTTCAATTATATCTTTAGCAAGCCATAACCGACTACGTTCTCCGGGCTCTTCTGGTGATTCTGAACGGACAATTTCCCTGCCCATGTCTTGAATCAAGTCATGTAGTGTTACATAATTTCCGTCAGTCTTAATGAGAGATTTATCAACCAACACTTGAATAGTATATGTTGGGTCGACATCATAATGTGCAAGAAGTATATTTATAACCTCTGTCAACTCATATCCTTTGAAGCAGCAAGCAATGTCGAGAAAAATATTCTTCTCCTGAGGATGCAAAGCATCAAAGCTTACTTTGAGTTTCATTTGCACATCTCCATTAGGAATTTTTTGGTACTCATCTAGTGCAGATCTCCATTCCTGTACACATTTGCCAGATAAGTTGGAACTTATTGCTTCCAAAGCCAATGGAAGGCCAGAAGCATATGTCACTAGTTCCTTTAAAATGTCCATGTAACATGGTTCAACTTTTTCAAATTTAAAAGCCTTCCAACTAAATAACTCAATTGCGTCTTTCTCATTTAGAGCCCTTACCTCATATGCTCTCTTAACCTCATGGATTGTTAGCAAATGTTTGTTCCGGGTTGTTATAATAACTCTACTTCCAGAACCTAACTCATTGAAGCTTCCAATGATTGCTTTCAAATGCTCATGTTTGTCTACATTATCAAGAACCAAAAGAACCTTCTTGTAGCAGAGCCTTTCCTTTATTATTGAAATTCCTTCACTGACACTTCCTAGATTACAAACCCCACCTCCAAGAATCTTAGAAAGGGCCATCTCTTGGAGATATACTTCTCCATGACGGTCTGAAAGTTCACTCATGTTTTCAATAAAACACGGACTTTCAAATTGGTCAGAATTATAAACCGTTTTTGCAAGTGTTGTTTTACCCATACCACCAATTTCGTAGATCCCTACCATATGAACTCCACATTTAGATCCATCATTTAGAAGTCGGTTCACTTCTAGCACTCGAGATTGCAGTCCAACTGAATAATCGGCAACATGTAATGGAACACGATTAATCCTTTTGGATATCTCCTTAACGATCTTCGCAATAAAATCACATTCATATTCATCCCTGACAAGTCAGAAAAAGTCAAACTATATTCATCACGTCTCGTGTATTAAAAAATTGTATTATTGCTATTGAAGCTGTTTGATAAGTAATCACAAATTGATTTCTTTTCAAGATGAAAAATCACTTCCTTGTTCCTATATAACGATTAGACAAATAAAAATTAAATAAAAAAATTATAAGATGGCAAAACATACCCAAATTTAAAATCCTCGCCAGACAAGTTAGCTGCTTGGCGGAAAGCCTCCCTCCATTTTTGCACTCTCTTCTTGTCATCCTTGAACCTCTCCTCATGCCTTGCCAGTGCTTCTTCATAACAACCACTCTGGCGTCGCACGTCACGTGGATCCATATCATAAAAAACAGGCAAAACCAACCGGCCCTTCCCCTTAACGCACTCCATGATCTTGACAAGTTCATCTAAGCAAAATGTAGAAGATGCATAGCTCTTGGAGAAAACTGGAATGGCAATCCTGGACTCTTCAATGGCCTTGGCAAGTGAGGGTGTGATCTCCTCCCCTCTCTGAAGCTCCTCATCATCAATGAAGGTGCGTATTCCCTTGTCACAAAGAGTTTTGTGGAGATGGCCAGTAAAACCATGGCGAGTATCAGGACCTCTAAAGCTAAGGAACACATGGTATTTCCATGCATAGCTGAAGGAAGAGGAAGAGAAAGAGCAAGAAGAAGAACAGGGGGAGAAGGAAGTTTGCAGAGCCATTAGAACTGAACTGAGAAGGAAGCTTAGTGTGAGCACAAGCAGAAAACTGTTCAAAGTAGAGAATAAGAACAAAGAGACTTATGCGCGGACAGCGTAAGTCGAGGAACCGAAAAGTAAGTAGCAAGTGGACGGTTGTAAAGTTAATACTTAGAGGGGGCATGTTGATTTCATAAATATGTCCATTTATACGATATACACTAAAACTTGGCTACTTAAAGTGGAAAAAGAAAATCTCTTTGTAGTCATATACGATAAACATTGGGCACTTTGCACCAATTTTGATTACTTGAATTATACGCTAAAAACTACTGCCTCTATTTCAAAATATGGGTGTAGTTATTGCCATTTTCTTTTGTTTGTTTCCACTCTCAATTTAATAAATTTGTATTTGATTATCTCATAATATCCTTCCGTCTCTTTCATCTAATTAAATTAATAATTGTTATTTCTAGTTTATTTTTTTAATAATATTAATTTTTTTTGTGTCTATAATCTTTCATTTTATGAGAATCTTTTCTTTTTTTCCTCATTTTTCTCATAAAATTTGTTAAATTTATATTTTTGCATAAATACCAAAACAAATTATGTAGTAAATTGATTCACTTATTTTTAAATACTATTCAAATTGAATTAATTTTTTTTTATCATTTTTAACAATTTTCTTTAACTATAGTACTTTATATTTTTATTTTAATATTATGTAAATATGGTATGAAATAAAAAATCACTATCAGTGCCACAATAAAAATCTTGATATTTTTATTATGATAAAAGATATAAAAATTTGAATTATAATTGTACTAATAAATTTTGAATTAAATGGAATTATTCTTTATAGTAATTTTGAAACTATCACGGTAAAATAATTATATTATAGTCCCATAATATTTTTCATTTTATTGAATGATTTTAGTATTTTTATATTGTTCAAAAACCTTAAAAAATATTCAAATACGTTATCAAATATAGAAAATGCCGATATATGTTTATTTAATACTAAATTAAATTATATTAACACGGGAATGTCTGTTGCATATTACAACCTCATTTTTTATTATTTTTAATCTAAAATACTATTGTGTATTGTGGATAATTATTACGTTATAAATTGTAAAAATTAACTTAACATTTATATATAAATGGTTATATTAATAAATTAGTAATTAATAAAATACTTATAATATTTAATGGTCCTCTACTAGTAAAAATTATAATCAATAATAAATGTTTTGAAATGTTTAATTATCATTTAATAAAATTCATATAAAATTATTACGAGAACATTTTGGCAAAATAAAAAATTCAGGAACATTGATAATGATATATTAAAAGAAGATTATTTAAGATTGTTAATAATAATGAGTTTGAATTATATCGAAGTAACAACAAAATATCATTTTTTTTCTTGCTGATAATTTGATGAACAAAGCTCGAAACTCGAATAAATTGGAGCAAAAAAGTACATGTGCCACAAAAATTAGTTCTCCACGCCATCTAATAAAATGTCATAGAGGAATTGCCTACACCCAACGACAAATATACCAATTTATCAACCAGTCTAACAATCTTCAATATTATACCGAGAATGAGTCACATGCCAAAACCAGCCTCATAATTGTTCACAAAGGGGCATGATTTAGTCACAGAATCATCACCGCCATTGTTATTAGGAGTTCACTAAAATTAGTAGTTTGACTACGAGGAGGATGAAGGATATTTTTATACAATGAAATAAAAGCGCATTAAATTAAGAGTAAATATAGATATAAAAAAAAAAGTAACAATAGTCATTTTCTCAAAATAATTATCTTTTTAATTTTTTAAGTTCATTCATAATTGTGTTCAAATGAGCTTAAAAAGTAAAAAATATATTTATTTTGGGAGAGTAGAACTTTGGATGATTGTTGAGACATTGTGATTGCGAAATGTGTTCCTATTTCCGAGTACTATCATGCGTGTGGGGCAGTAACAAAGTGCTGATTGCAAAACTGCATTTCCTATCATCAACCGTGTGGGGCAGTAAGACCACAACTTCCTCCACCCTCGCACCCTTCCATAAATCAGCATATCACCTTGTAACTTCTTGCCAATTCTTTAAAACATCAACATTTAAAGATGGTGAAAAGAAAACTAAGTGTTACTTTAGTGTTTTAACAAAAGGAAAAAAACATGAAACAAAAAAGAATATAGACTGTTGTAGGCGTCTCCTCCTAATCTAAGGTTGTGCTTGAAAATTTTGAAGATAATGGAAAGGCATGGTTAATAATGGAAAGAATAAGGGAAAAAAAGACGAGTGAAATAAAACATTTCATGGCTTTGATGGAAGAAAAAGGAAGGAACAAAAAATAATCATTTCTTCCGATACACTTTCGGGGTGAAATAGTTTTACATGCGTATTACCACATAAACAAAATGAATTTTTTTTTCCTTCAGGAGGGGAGTGTAAAAATCAACCACTTTTCCTTGGCCGACAAAGAAATAAAAAGAGTCGAACTTGGGACTCGTTGCCAAACACTTGAGACCCGAACACTACAGTAGCAACAGAAAATCGACTTTTTCTAACTTCAACAAAGCCCTCCACTCAGCAGTCAGCACCACCAATAGTCACAATGCTAAAAAGCCTAGATCAATCTGAATCCAAATCTGACACTTTCTTGATGCTGCAAATGTTCATACAATCCAGAGCTTTATTAAACTAGAATTGTAAAAACAAAAATATTAAGAAATAACAGCGTTCGAGTATATGCAGGATTCTAGAAAGGCATCAAAAATCAAAAGTTCTGTTACTGCATTAAGCTGATAAGTAGCCTACCAAATAGTGTAAAAAAAAAGCAAGCACACGTTCATAGATATAATTATTTGAAATATAAAATATAATGTTTCATGCATTTTACAATCTTTTGGAATACTAATGAACCATATGCTCATCAAGCTAAGCCATCTTTTACAAAGTATAAAAGCAAAATCTCACACAGGTAGCTAGTCAACTAAAAATAGATGATTAAAATAATCGATGGCTTAGTTAATTACATGCACAACAGGACCAACATGGCACTGGGAGATGCAACTGTCGATGTTAGAAGCAGGCACATGGCAAACTATTCAAGGCTCTAATAACAAATAAAAGAAGTAGACATCTTCATGTACGAAAAAAGAGAAGTACACATAGCCACTGACATTCTATCGTAATATGAATCGCCTATGGAACAGTCTGAATGCTGGAATTTCACTATTAGGCTGGGACTCAACTGTACCGTGAAATGTTAGCACAACCATATGCTTGTGAATCGTGGAAAAATTACAGATTCGACTGGTATCTGAAAGGAGAAGGAAAATAGGAGAAAAAGAAGTGCAAAGGTGATTGACAAATCCCATTATTGTCAATACAAAAAGACGAGGGAGCAATAGCAAAATATAAAACCATTTCCATAGTAAACAAAAACGCAGTGCTGGTGGTGTTTAATCTATACTCCTAATACCATCAGTAGTTAGAATTTAGAAAGCAGGTCTTGTTCCATTAGTACACTCTATTTAGCAGTTCTTTTCTGGCGAACTACCCTCTATTTAATATATCAACTAAAATATAACATAATAAATTTGTTCGAAAGAAGAAGACATTAATATTTTCTTATATTATGATGTTTTCACTTTCACTCCTCCCCACTTTTCTTGCTCCTTATATTCAGTATCTTCTCACAAACATCTCTTCTATCTCACTTTTCTCATGCATTTGCCTGCACATATGACGCATGCATGCCCCACTATATAATTAGCTAGAATATAATGTGAAGTTGTGAACTATTATAACAACAGAAAAATTTGCTCCATTTGATCATTCTTTGTTGATCAAAGAATGAAAATTTCAGCCTGGACATATAGTGAGATAGAAGTGTGACATGGAAGATCAGCTGAAAATTAAAATGAGGTTGAGACGGCATACCTCTTGAGGCAGCAAAACAGAACCACAAGAATTGCAATCCTCAGCACATCCACTACTAGATTCAACGATGCTATCAAATTCATGAGAGCCTCCGCTAGATTCTAACTTGTCTACTCTGTCTGATGTCAAAACACAAAACCACCATTGTCTTCCATGAGTGAAAAGTCAAACACTCTTTTGATGGTTTATAACAAGATGTGGAGGGCAGACTGTATGACTCCGTCCGCTGGCCTTTGTGTGCTCATATTAGTTTCAGGATCAGATAATGGTGCACATCCTTCCTGACATCTGCTTTCACTTCCTTTCTCAGATGCACAGGATGTAAAAAACTGGAGCTTTTCTGTCTTGAGTAGCAACATTCTTTTGAACCAATGAACGAATGCTTTGAGTTGATAAAGTTTTCAATGCTCTTGGTTTAATTTATGTTAATACAAACTTTAAAAAGCCAGTGAACAGAACTCAAATGAAGTTTTCAGAACACAAGAACCAACAAATCAACGCTTGTTGTTGTTGGCAGCAAAGGCTCCTTTCAGCGTGGCCAACCGTCCCTCAAGCCTTGCCTTTGAATTCTGAGCATCTCTATAAGCATGTTCAGAACTTTTAATCTTTTTAACAACTTGTTTGCTCTCCATCAACCACGCAGATGCATCTTTCAAGAGCTTGTTCATTTCAGCTTCATCATTCTTTATTGCCAACTAAAGCTCATTCCGCTTCTCCACCGCAGCCTTCAATTTTATCTCTAAGTCAGCAATCTCAGCATCCAACTCCTCTACTTGAACCTTTCCTCTCAAGACCTCAGCATCAATCTGTGCTTGTTTTGCCTTTGCTTGATTAAGATTCTCCAAGAATTTGGACCTTGTTTCTTCAGGGCCTGAATAATCTACCAAAGTCTGCTGGATGGAAGGGAAGTCATGGATGAGGTCTTCATAAAAATCTCTGACTTGTGAAACAATTGATTGCAAAGGAATTGGAATACGATCCTCTAGTTGGCCAAGCTTGGAAAGGCAATCCAGTATCTGTTGCTTTATTTCTCCATCAGCAATTAGACTTTCGAGTGGATTATCGAGTAATGGCTCCAAGTTCTGCAGCATGCTGACAACCTCAGAGGCTTGGATATCAGAAGAGGAGGCAGCAGTGGGAGAAGTGGATTCCGGAGGAAGATCATAGCTTCCTAGAAGAACTCTCTCTAGTTCGGCCAGAGGGTCCAAAGGCTGTGGTGAAGGTGCTTGAATTTCCATCAAGGAGTTGACTAGTTGGTCAACATTCTTAGAGTGGAAGGAGGATCCATAAGAACCAGACACAGCCTGTCAACCAATGTAAAATTCAGTAATCACAAGTTGTTTCGGAAACAATTTGTTTTCCTTTGTTTTCAATAGGAGAAGGCTGAAAATAACACAGTTATTACATGGCAAAATAAGGAAACATTATTTCACAACTTCCTTTTATCTTCTTTTCATATACTTCGTCAGCTCTATGCTAAGCCATCTCTGTTTTTGTTCATCATAGTTATGGTTGTTGGAGATACTGTTGCTAATATAATAAGCTTGTGTTATTTCTACCTCTTTGAACAACCTCGAAAATCGGCAATATTGAGCGAGGAACTCCATCACCCGGGGAAATAAAAATGCACATTGGGAGAAACCAGGAATTGAGAGAAGATCCAAATCGTGGCAAAATTATCTACCATTAGAGAAGGTTTAATGCCACCTAATATTTTATCTTTTTGATTTCATAATTTTATAAGTTTAATTTCTATGCACTAAAGCTATATTTTTATATTGTCATTTAATTATCTATTGTTGCATAACTCAAAGTAATCAACTCTTACGCTCATTATCAATACATAAAAATTAAAGTCTAATTTTATTCATAGCTTTGGCTCTAGATTTTATTGCGTTAATTTCTATTTTCATTTTATGTTCTAGGATAGTTATTAATTTGCTTTTTGATTTGTAGAATTTTATAATGTAAACGGTTAAAACAAAAAAATCAAAAAATAAAAGATTATTTTCTATTTTTGTTATTTCTTCTATAAAATCTTAAAATTAAAAAATTGATTAAAAATGAAAAACAGAAATCAATGAAACCCAAAAAATACTTGACCTGCATTTTAAAATATTTTAAGGAAGTGAATAGATCAAATTGTTAAACAGAGATAGACTATAGATCTTTGCCGGGATTTAAAATCATAGAGTATGTATTAAAAAAATAATAATAAGAACCTGTGGTTTGTGATTAAATGATTAACCCCTCATAAAAGAAAATGATTATCATTTAAAGCTCTTGAGTTCGATATCTTTGTAAGGATTTAAAATCATTAAGTATGTATAAAAAATAATAAGGAGTTGTAGTTTTGAGATAAAATGATTAATCATTTAAAGATCTTGAGTCCGAGATGCCAGGAGGCCACCTGATTAGAATTTACCTATTGTCTAGCCTAACTATATGAATATTTGAATTGACAAGTGAGTGATTTCGCAAAAAGCAAGAAATTTTAAATTATATATGTTGACTAAGTGTTAGATATTAGTGAATCTTAATCACTTGGAAAAAGATGCCATTGCAGCCCTCACCTTTGTCGTTGATAGGTTTTCTGTTATTGGTTTCTTGCCATCGTCCTCCGCAGCAGTGCTGTTGCATGTTAGCGTCACCATTCCCTTTCCTTTTGCTTTGTTCAAACTTTCACAGCGTTCCAAGTTATGTTGGTTGATGGAGGTTAAACGTTGATGCTCTTGCAAGGCTGAAAGTCAAAGAGAATTTGTATTTAGCTAATTGAAAGAAGGGGAAAAAGTTAAAAAATAATAACGAAAATGGAAGATATGGGACAATTACACATTAAAAATTTGTTCTGATGGTGAGATATTCAATTTATAACTCATGTTTGTATGTCTGGATACATTTCAGTCTGTAGTCTTCATTTCAGTAATTTGTTTTGCTCTTAGCTGTCTATGGTTCTGTTATACGAAATTTCGCCGAAGAATGATTGCAAAACACAGCAAATAAATTAAGCTATGTATTTCGGGGGAGAGAGACTACCAGATTTAGAGGAACTCAATTTCAATTTTCAAGTGACATCGTTGATTAATGATTAACAAGATGAAGAGAAATAATCAAAATGCAGTTACTAGGGTATGATACATAATATCACGTATACAATAGAGGTTATACTTACTGGTGCCAGTTAGAATCTCATTGTGATGAAAGCACCAATGCCACATGGCAGACCCGAAGAGGGATACTACAATTAATAAGAGACACAGAAAAAGGGCAATGCACTTTTTAGGAAGGCCATTAGTGCCTTGAATAGCACTTGCTGATTGCTCTGAATCTGAATTGCTGTATGCATCATCCAAATGTTGTTCCACATCTGAACCAACCAAAGTTTGAGGCTCTGAATCTGAGTCCGAATTTGAGCTGCCGTACACATCATCCAAAGATTCTACTGGATTCAGCACTGCACGATCCAGTTCAAAATATACAAGAGGAGAAATGTAAAAGGAAGTCACTAGGCGATAGAAACACTCTCTTGACCCCTCAAAGAAAGAGCAATACCAGACTCATTAAAAGTCTCCAGAAATTTTAATTACCAAAACAAAAGATGGTAGCATATTCAATTTTTCATGTCTGTTTAGTATTTTACATATATAAAAAGAAAGAGTAATGCTATTCAAACACTCAAAAAGTAGGTGTCTATTAGGACTAATAACCATTGGATGTGATGGTAGATCCCACAAACTCCATCCATTACATCACATCCAATAATTATTAAGTGGGTGTTCCAATAAACACCCACTTTTTAGGTGTTTAAATATCATTACTCAAAAAGAAAGGAGTAATGAACGTGCAATTACTGATTAAGCAATAATATATCATACATGAATTGAAAGTCCTCCATGCTAGTCATTTCACATTTACATAAGCGCCAGCTTATCATAATCAACCTATGATAAATTGAATCTTATGAGCAGGAGAAGCAAATGTTATCAATTTCTCTCTTTCTCTCTCTCTCTAGAATACAGTAGTGCCACTTCTATTTCATATTTCAATATTTCCTTGGTTTAACTGCGCTTTATCTCCCCAACTGCAGAGTCGTATTAGTCAATTCCTTCCTTATTTTTAGAGTAAACAGTTAATTTGGTCCCGATAATTTTATTAATAGATAAATTAGTTCTTGACAAAAAAAAAACATTAATGTTGAGGTCCCACACATTTACAAAAATAAGACAATATAGGTCCCTGACAATTTCGTTGATGGACAAATTAGTCATTGACAATAAAATATTAGTGTTGAAGTCCTTCACAATTACAAAAATCGAACATTATAGGTCCTTGACAATTTTATTGATGGACAAACTAGTCACTAATAAAAAAATATTAGTATTGAGATCCCTCACAATTGCAAAAATAGGACACTATAGGTCTCCAATGATTTCATTGATGGATAAATTGGTATATGATAAAAATAATATTAGTATTGAAATTCTTCACAATTGTAAAAATATGACACTATAGGTCTTTCACTATTCTGCAACCTATTAAATGCTAAGATAGACTTTAATTATTGATCTATGTGGCACCTACTAATATCAGTTTACTAAATGCACCGTTTTATTTTCATAAGTCCCTCCTTAAATATTTCAAAATTTAATAGAACATCTCATACTAAATATGGTGGTATTGTATTGTTTTGTAATATGCAATCATTATACTTTAACAAACGGCTTTTTTGGGGCCAAGAGTTTCTTTTTCGATAATAATGGTATGGTGAAATACTAGAACGTTAGGATAGGAATTTGCAAAAGTAAAAAAATAAAAATGAAAGAGTGTGTTTTAATTAATGTTGATTGGAATTGTATGTATCACATAGATTAATAATTAAAGTTTATGTTAGCATTTAATAGGTTGCAAGTGAATCAAGGACCTATATGTCCTATTTTTACAATTGTAAGGAATCTCAATACTAATTTTTTTATTATCAAAAATCAATGTGTTCATCAATAAAATTGTTAAGAATCTATACTGTCCTATTTTTGTAGTTGTAAGGAACCTTAACACTAATATTTTTTTATTAAGTATTAATTTATCCATCAATAAAATTATCAGGACCAATTTAGTTATTTACTCTTGTTTTTATGTCATTCAACTCCTCTAGAGTATGTCCAACCGAAAAGTAAATAACGTTCTCTATCAAACTCTCTCTAAAATGTACATCTGATCGTAGAAAAGCTTTTCTACAAAATTTCATCTCTTCGATCATAACATTATTAAGGATACATTTGGTTTAGATGTTAGTAACACTGTTTTTGAAATAATTAAAATTGAAAGAATCAATTTAAAATAAAATAATTTAATTTTAAGAATAATGTTAGAAAAGTGAATTTAAAAGATTAATATTAGATGGAAAAAAAAACTATAGCATATAACATTGAAGTATATTCAAATCAATTTCTAAATATTAATAATAATGAATTTAAATAATATTGAAGCATCAACAAATTATTAGTTAGCTATGAAAGAGAAAGAAGGATAGTCTAAGAGTTGCAACACATATAACATCTATATAGAATAGAAGGATGACCAGCCTAGCTTGATACTATTAAACCAGCAGAGTCCTCTTCAAGAAAACAAATAATAATTGACCACATAATCACACTATAGTGCGAAGACTAATTTTTGGTTTCCTTGGTTTATGTTGAGAAAGAAAATACGCAAGGTAAGCAGCAAAATCAGTAATAACACTAAAGGCACACATTCACAGAGAAAGAAATGCCACAAAAATATTTACCTTGGACATTGAGAGGAGTCGATGTCGACGGTAGTGGATCGGTGAATCTGATATCATCCATGCTGCTTCTTTCTTCGATTATATGGACTCCAACTCCTACGGTACAGCCCAAATCCTCCTGCATGTGCCACCCATACCCCTCATGATAATAAACAGAAAACACCGCACGATTCCATTCATTTTCTGAAAGTGCTTCATCTACTTGGTCTCTGAATGTTGTCTGTGTTTTATTAAAAATAAATATACTACCATGTCGTACTGGTCTTGTATCATCAGTATATTCATTTATGTCGAAGTCGAACAATTCTGTGCCATTGATGGTCAATGTGGCGCGAATAAAACATCTGAAAAGCGTACTTGGTTTAAGAACACCGAAAGATATTGCAGGGAACTTCTTCCGAAACCAAAACGTAATTGATGATTCCCTTGTCTGATACTCAAACCACACTGGAAGCCTTTTCCCTGGCTAAAAAAACCTCTTGTCTTGACCCTTCTCATACAATTTCTGTTAGTCGTAAATAAACAGTGCACCAGTTTAATTAATTAGTTTAGCAATAATTAAAATACATACATAAGTACGTACGTAGTCTTAGTCTGAGTCATCCTGAAGTAGTTATCATGCATATATTGATCATAAAACATACGAATGAGATACCTACTTTATTCAACAGCATCTCTCTAGTCGAGGAACTCAAGGATCTGCAGTTGCTCACACACAATTCTTCTATGTTGGGCGGGATCCCTTGAATTTCTTTAAGTTTCTTGCAATCAATCAGACGAAGTTTCCTGAACAATTGAAATTCTTCGATGCATTCTATAGTCAAGAGACTCAAGGATCTGCAGCCGACTACAAACAATTCTTCAATGTTGGGCGGGATCCCTCGAATTTCTTTAAGTTTGTTGCAATCAAACAGATGAAGTTCCCTCAAAAACTGAAGTTCTTCGATGCACTTGGGGAGAATTCTGAAATTTCCCCTTTTCAGGCGTAAGGATTCTAAACGAGGAAACTTGCGAATAGCTATTCGAAGGAACTCTTCTGATATATTGCAGTCCTCAATATCAAGTTCTGTTTTGTTTGAAAATGATATTGAGCTCACTTGTTCTTCACCTTCGTCTTGATTCGTTAATAGCAAACCCTTACAACCATAAAACCTCAATTTTTTAACATCTAGCAATGCGATGGTACTCGGTAACTCAACAATTCCACAGTTCAATACAAGGAACGACTGAAGCCCGGTAAGATTATGAATGGAATATGGGAATTTTAAAATGGGCAATTTTATAGTGGGATTGCATACCAAAACAATATTTCTCAATTTTTCCATTTTCCCTAATATTTCTGGAAAACTTTCAAGACTTATACAGTCCAAGTTCTTCAAGAGAGGGCAACCTAAGGGGTGGTAAACTCCTAAGCTGTGTGCAACCAATAGCATTCAAGGTTTTAAGTTTACCCAGAGATCCAACCGACTCATCAATTTCAGTCAAGTTATGACAAAGTATAAACGACAATTTTTCTAATTTTCGGGCGCTTGACAGATTCGATATCTTTGTTATTCGCTGACATTCGTCAAATGTCAGAACTCCCATATTCTCGAACTTGTTCTGAAAAGGCAATAAAATATAATAATATCAAAATAAATCTGTAAACTTAGAGAAAAGAAAATAAAATAATTAATATATTTGCCTTCATTAACGCGGTCAGCTGGATTAAATCAAAGCAATTTCTTGGTAACTTGAGTATGACAAGATGTCTTGGATTAAAATAAGATGGTAAAGATCCTTCTGAAGAATATGCCTCCCAAATTAGTACTCTCAAACTATTCGGAAGATGTTTGGGACCTTGGGAAAATTGACATTTTCTAATAATAAGTGTTCTCAAGTTTTTCATCTTCCCAAAAGCTTGTCCATCCCATTCAATGACGTCACCATTGTAGTCACACCCTAGATTTATGACTTGAATTTTGCTACTTCCCTTTGAATACAAAAAACAAGGGTCAAGCATAATAGATAATGGCAGGACATTCATACACATGCATAAAGGGGGAAATCAAGAAACAAGTATGAATTAATACTCCGAGCAAAATGTAAGAAATATATTAGCAAGTGACTTTTCGCCTCCATAAAATACTAACGAGATCAATCAAGCATGCAAATGAGAAATCTTATATTAGCAACACTTACTTTATCTCCTTGTAAAACTTCAATTATATCCTCAGCAAGCCATAACCGACTATGTGCCTCGGGCCTTTTTGGTGATTCTAAACGGACAATTTCCCTGCCTATGTCTTGAATTAAATCATGTAATGTGATCTCACATCATGAAGCTCATTGTTAATCTTAACGAGAGATTTATTAACCGACACCTGAATCGGATATTTTGGGTTGACATCATAATGCGCATGAAGTATTTCTACAACCTTTGTCCATTCATATCCTTTAAAGCAACAAGCAATGTCAAGAAAAATTTCCTTTTCTAGGTGATTCAAAACATCAAAGTTTATAACTTTGAGTTTCTTTTGGACATTTTCATCAAGACCTAATTTTTGGTGCACATCTAATAAAGATCTCCATTCATTTATCCTTTTACCAAACAAACTAGAACCTATTAATTCCAAAACCAATGGAAGGACAGAAGCATATGTCACTCATTTCTTTAAAATGTCCATGTCACATGGTTCACCTTTTTCAAATTTAAAAGCCTTCCAACTAAACAACTCAATTGCTTCTTCCACATTTAGAACCTCTACCTCATATGCTTTCTTAACCCCATGAATTGTTAGCAAATGTTTTTCCCGAGATGTTATAATAACTCTACCAGAACCTAACTCGCTCAGGCTTCTAATGATTCCTTGCAATTGCTCATCATGTTTGTCTACATTATCAAGAACCAAAAGAACCTTCTTTCAGCGGAGCCTTTCCTTTATAATTGAAATTCCTTCACCAACACTTCCTAGATTACAAACCTTATCTCCAAGAATTTTAGAAAGAACCATCTTTAGGAGATATACTAATCCATGTCGATCTGAAAGTCCGTTCATGTTTTCAATAAAACACAAACTTTCAAATTGGTCAACGATTGAATTATAAACCGCTTTAGCAAGTGTTGTTTTACCTATGCCACCAATACCATATATGTGGTGACCGCAAAAAAAAAAAAAATGAAGTGAGGACCACCGTGCACCTTAAGTGGTATAGACTACCATAGAGCTCTCCCTCTCTCCTTATTTTTCCTTCCTTCCTCTTACAGAACGTTCCCTTTCTTCCTCCCGTAACCCCCCTCCTCCCTTCTTCCTCTTCACTTCTTTCTTTCTTTCTTTCCCTCATCTCCATTCTTCATCATCATCTTTGCTTCTATCATCAACAATTATCACTACCACCTCCATTATCATCATCTCCTCCACATCCTCTCCATCATAACTGCACTCTCTCTCCTCACACCTCCACTTTCTCTCTCTAACTCCATTTGAGAGAGCTTGAAGTTTAGGAAGAATTGGAGTGATTTTCTTCACAAATTCTACACTCCAAGTGGTAAATTAGCTCCTAAACTACTCTGTTTAAATTATTAAAATTTCTGATTATTTTAGGAATATTATTAGGTTTATTGAATTCTAGGATTTGGGGCTTTTATTGACTTGGGGCTAATTTATGTATATTTGTGATATTGTTAGCTCACAAAAATTAATATTATCTTGCTCCTAGAGCGATAGAGCAATCGGGCATCAACACTTGAATAGGTGGCATCAAAGGCATTGTTCTTCGGTTCTATGAACCAATAGCTGTGAGTAGATAGTATATCTGTAGGTTACTTTATGCATGATAAACAATATAAAATAGTATAAAAAGTTGAAAGTATGTTGATATAAAAGAAAATAATTTATTTATTGAAAATGTCGCTTTATGTTTGAAATGATAAACTTTTATTTGGAGGCCATAATATGATTATTATGTTTGTTAAAATATTTTGAGTTGAATTGTAATGAATATTGAATTTGAGAGCAAATTATGTTACTTTTATATTATGTAATATGCATGATTTTGAGTTAAATTGGGGAAAATTCTATAGTTAAAACCTGTAGTTAACGGCAGGGACGTTGGCCTCGGTGTACCGTGAGAAACTCTAGTTAGCAGGTGAGGTGCTAACCCACACATAGCTGCAGCTATGTCTGGACTTGTATATGGCTACGGGCCAACTCTAGTTAGCAGGTGTGGTGCTAACCCGCACATGGCCTTGGGTCATGTCTGGACTTGTTATCGTTCTGCTTTGGATAATTCCCCAATGTATTTGAATTCATATGTGTATATAAATCCTATTTTATGAGTACATATACATTATTATGTTTATATTGTTTTATGCTTGCATTTAGTAAACTATGGATACCCTATCTCTCATTGAGTTGCAAAACTCACCCCGTTATATTTCCACTCTTTTCAGATACAGGTGCTGGTGCTAGTTTTGGTGTTCCTCCGACACAATCTTAATAAACTCTAAGTTGGTGAGCCTTTTTGTAAAGGCCCTTTTAGTTTTCATCCATATATGGTTTAGCCTATAGATGTCAGTTGCTCCATATGTCAAAGGCACGTTCCTTGGACTTGTGTTGTATTTGTATTTGAAAACTTATGACCTAGCTATATATGTTATGTTTGGAAAAGATTTGTAAACTTAATTTGGTTTTATGTTGAACTGTGTTGGCACTATGACTGGGATATGCTGAAATATTATTATGTACTGGAAGGGCGCATTCTGAGAATGCTTGATGCCCAAATGCTGTGAATTTATTAGAAACATTGCAGGTTATGTAATTATTTGGGAAATGTCCGAAAAACAGAGGAAACTCTGTCCGTTTTTCTAGAAAATTTAGTGTTCTAAGGCTTGCTGGGAAAAGTGTTCCCATGCGCCGGTCATGGCCTAAGTTGGGTCGTGACAAAGTTGGTATCAGAGCTTTAAGTTTCCCTGTGTAATATGGAGCAAGTGTCCTTTAGTAGAGTCATGATTGTGTAAATGGTTGCCGGCCCATTTTCACAAAGCGCGATCTTATCAAAGGCCTAATAGGAATGTCTTCTTGAGTTTGTTTTTAAGTCATGTGGTATTATGTCATTCTTATTCGAAAATTTCTACCTGCGTTCTAATTCCATGTTAAATCTATTAGGTACGATGCCTCCTAGAAAGCATCAACGTAACGTGAGGCTAGGAGGTTATAACCTCTCCAATGCAGGACCTAACCAAGCTCCCAATCCTCCACTTAGAAGAAGGGGACAAGGTCAAGGTGGAGGCCGTAGAGGGCAAAGTCAAGGTGGAGCCCGTAGAGGTCAAGGCCAAGGTAGTGGCCTTAGAGGTCATGGTTGGGGTGGAAGTCGTAGAAGAATGACTAGGCCTGAACCTGAGCCCGAACCCGAGCCTGAACCTGAGCCCGAACCCGAACCCGAACAGGGTGAAGCATCAGGCCCACAAGGGCAATCAGCTGATCTTGATGCACAGATGTTGGGCATGCAGCAAGCCATCGACAATTTGGTGGTAGTTTTAACCCAACAGGCAAGAGATAGAGCCCAACCACAAGATGAACCTACCCCTGGTGCTCGAAGAAATGCCCAAACTTTTGGACGTGAGGAAGTAACTATTGAAGCATATCTCCGGCTAAACCCACCTACTTTCACCGGGGACTCTGCAGATGAAGACCCACAAGAGTTTTTAGACAGATCAAAGAGAGCCCTTAGAGTTCTTAGATGTGAGGATGGCAGAGCAGTGGATTTTGTATCCTATAATCTTCAAGGTACCGCAGCACACTGGTATGAGTCTTTATTAGAAGAATATGCAGCTGATATGAGACCACCCCCAATATGGGAAGAATTTTCACAAGCCTTTAAGGATAGATTCCTTCCAGACAACAAAAGAGAGAGGCTTGCTAATGAATTTGAGAAACTGAAACAAGCTCCAGGAATGTCAATAACTGAATATGCTACTAAGTTCACCAGGCTGTCCAGATTTGCACCACACTTAATTGTAAATGAAGTAATGAAAGTACGAAGGTTCATCAAAGGGTTGAGAGAACCACTATGCACCAACCTACTTCCTGAAGTAGGAAGAATGTCTTTTGCTCAAGTGGTAGATGTTGCCTATGCTATGAAGACAACAAGAGAAGAAAATAGAGCTACAAGGGAGTTAGCTAAGAAACCTAAGATGAAAGGAATTTATTCTGGAGGTCCTAGCTCAGGAGGAGGTTACACCGCTCCAAGACAACATCAGGAGCACTCAAGTAGAGCCATACCTTATGTATCTACTCCTATGACCGCATCTGGCTATAAACCTTATTCTATTAGCCAATCTCAAGGGAGCATACAAGGTTCCAGGCAATCAGGCCTAATAAGGCCATTATGCAGAACATGTGGGAAGCACCACTTTAGAAATTGTCATGAGAATATATGGGCATATTATGGTTGTGGACAAACAAGTCACTTTTTGAGAGATTGCCCACGCTCAAGAGAGGTCCAAGGTCAAAATTCAGCCCATCAAGCCATACCAGCATCATCTCAATCAGCCCTTTCCCAAAGGAGTTCCTTTGGTTCTGGTGGTAGAGCAATAGGTGGTAGAAGCCCAGGTGGTAGAGGGTCTGGTCAAAGGGGCAGAGGTCAAGCACGGGTATTTGCCATGACACGACAGGATGCTCAAGCATCCAATGAAGTTGTTACAGGTACACTCAAAATTTGCTCTTTTGATGCACAAGTTTTGTTTGACTCGGGTTCTACACATTCATATGTATCTTCATATTTTGCATCTCGCTTTGGCAAGCAACCTGAGTTGTTGGAAAACCCATTTTGGGTTAGTACTCCAATAGGAAAATCTTTGTGGATCCAGTTAGTATTCCAGTCTTGTATTGTCAGCGTGAATGGGGTAGATACATTAGCTGATCTGCAACTACTTGAGATGGTTGATTTTGATGTTATCCTAGGCATGGATTGGTTAGCTCCTTATCATGCCAATGTCGATTGTTATTCTAAAGTAGTGAGGTTTAACATTCCAGATGGTCCATCTTTCATGTTTAAAGGGGATAATTATCTCATCCCAGCTAGTTTGATCTCATCCATGAGTGCTTTGCACTTGATGAATAAAGGTAATAAAGCCTTCCTTGCGATGGTTAGAGACGTTGAGGCTGAAGTGCCTAGCATTGGCCAAGTCCCCGTGGTTAGAGAATTCCCAGATGTGTTTCCTGATGAATTACTGTGGATTGCCTCCTGAGAGAGACATAGAGTTTAGCATAGACTTGGCCCCAGAAGTTGAACCTGTATCTATTCCTCCTTACCGCTTGGCTCCTGCAGAATTACGGGAGTTAAAAGATCAGTTACAAGATATGCTAGAGAAAGGTTTTATTCGTCCGAGCACATCCCCATGGGGAGCTCCAGTGCTTTTTGTGAAGAAGAAAGATGGTTCAATGTGACTATGTGTAGACTACCGACAGCTTAATAAACTTACTGTGCATAATAAATATCCGCTACCAAGGATTGATGACTTGTTCGATCAGCTTCAAGGAGCTTCTTGTTTCTCTAAAATTGATCTCCGCTCTGGGTATCATCAATTGAAAGTCAAAGATGAGGATATTCCTAAAATAGCCTTCCGTACTCGTTATGGGCATTATGAATTTTTGGTGATGTCCTTTGGCTTAACGAATGCCCCAGCTGCTTTTATGGATTTGATGAATCGTGTGTTCAAACCCTTCCTGGATCACTTTGTGATCGTCTTTATCGATGATATCTTGGTATATTCCAAGAGTGTAGAAGAGCATGAATACCATCTAAGGATTGTACTGCAAACATTGAGGGATCACAAGCTTTATGCCAAGTTCTCCAAATGTGAATTTTGGCTTGATCAAGTAGCTTTTCTTGGTCACATTGTATCCAAAGATGGGATTATGGTGGATCCGAAGAAGATTGAAGCAATCCAACAATGGCCAAGACCCACTTCAGTTACTGAGATTCGTAGTTTTCTAGGATTGGCAGGCTACTACCATCGATTTGTTAAAGATTTCTCAAGAATTTCTGCGCCATTGACTAAGTTGACTCAGAAGAATGTGAAATTTCAGTGGTCAGATGCATGTGAGAAAAGCTTTCAAACACTTAAAGATTGCCTAACCTCAGCACCTGTGCTTGTATTACCTTCTGGTTCTGGAGGTTTCTCAGTTTACTGTGATGCTTCTCGGATAGGACTTGGTTGTGTTTTGATGCAACATGGTCGAGTCATTGCTTATGCTTCACGGCAGTTGAAGAAGCATGAACAAAACTATCCCACTCATGATCTAGAGATGGCAGCAGTAATCTTTGCTTTGAAAATTTGGAGGCATTATCTTTATGGTGAGACATGTGAAATTTACACTGACCATAAAAGTTTAAAGTACATATTCCAGCAGCGGGACTTGAATCTGAGGCAACAAAGGTGGATGGAGTTGCTTAAAGATTATGATTGTACCATCTTGTACCATCCTGGAAAGGCTAATGTTGTAGCAAATGCTTTGAGTAGAAAGTCTATGGGTAGTTTGGCTCATATTGCTCCTGTAAGGAGACCGTTAGTGGATGAAGTTCACAAACTTGAGGCTTGTGGTGTTCAGTTTGACTTGGGGGAGTCTGGGATACTCTTGGCTCATGTAAGAGCCCATTCATCCCTCATGGAGCAGATTAAGGTGCTTCAGAATGAAGACCCGAGATTGCTTAAGCTGCGGGATGATGTTAGAAGTGAAGCAACCTCTGAGTTTGTAATAGACCAAGAGGGAGTGCTTTGATTTGGTAACCGCTTATGCGTACCAGATGTTGGAAATCTTAGAAAAATCATTATGGAAGAATCTCACAATTCTCAGTACTCTATACATCCTGGATCAACTAAGATGTATCCGGATCTACGACAATTGTACTGGTGGGAAGGCATGAAAAAAGATGTTGGTGACTTCGTGTCTCGTTGTTTGGTGTGTCAACAAGTTAAGGCTGAACATCAGCGACCCGCAGGATTGCTTCAACAGATAGAAATACCTGAATGGAAATGGGAACGAATCACTATGGACTTTGTAACAGGATTACCTCGCACCATAAAAGGGTATGACTTTATATGGGTTATAGTGGACCGTATGACCAAGTCAGCTCACTTTCTTCCTGTAAAGACCACATATCGAGCTCATCAATATGCACAATTATATGTTGAGATTGTCAAACTTCATGGGATTCCGATTTCCATCATATCTGATCATGGGGCCCAATTTACGGCTTGGTTCTGGAGCTTTCCAAGAAGCCTTAGGAACTCGGCTTGATCTCAGCACAGCTTTCCATCCTCAAACGGATGGACAATCCAAAAGAATCATTCAAATTCTAGAGGATATGCTCAAGTCATGTGTTTTGGACTTTGGCGGAAATTGGAGTAATTACCTACCTCTTATAGAATTTTCATATAACAACAGCTACCAAGCCAGTATTCAAATGGCACCGTTTGAGGCTTTATATGGGAGGCGTTATAGATCTCCCATAGGTTGGTTTGAAGTTGGTGAAGCTAAGATGCTAGGTCCTGACCTTGTACAAGAATCTCTTGATAAGGTTCGTTTGATTCGAGAACGGCTCTTGATTGCTCAGAGTAGGCAGAAATCCTATGCGGATCATCGAAGACGTAACTTGGAGTTCTCTGTAGGAGAACATGTCTTTCTTCGAGTTTCCCCTATGAAAGGAGTTATAAGATTTGGTAAGCGAGGAAAGCTCAACCCTCGTTACATTGGCCCTTTTGAAGTTCTGGATAGGGTTGGTGCAGTGGCATATCATTTAGCACTACCCCCTGAATTATCTATGGTTCATTCAGTGTTTCATGTCTCTATGCTTCGAAAATATATTCCTGATCCGTCTCACGTAATCTCTCCTCAAGTAATCCAACTTGATGAGAAATTATCCGATGAGGAGGAGCCGGTGGCCATCGTTGATCGCCAGGTGAAAAAGCTTCGATCAAAAAAAGTGGTGTCAGTGAAAGTGGTTTGGAATAACCATTCTAGAGAGGAAGCGACTTGGGAAGCGGAAGAGGCTATGCAAGCCAGATATCCACATTTGTTTGATTCTTGAGGTATGTGTCTTATCTTCGAGTTATTAGAAATTCGGGGACCGAATTTCTTAAGGGGGAAGATTTTGGTGACCGCAAAAAAAAAATAATAATAAAGTGAGGACCACCGTGCACCTTAAGTGGTATAGACTACCATAGAGTTCTCCCTCTCTCCTTATTTTTCCTTCTTTCCTCTTACAGAACGTTCCCTTTCTTTCTTCCTCCTGTAACCCCCCTCCTCCCTTCTTCCTCTTCACTTCTTTCTTTCTTTCTCTCCCTCATCTCCATTCTTCATCATCATCTTTGCTTCTATCATCAACAATTATCACTACCACCTCCATTATCATCATCTCCTCCACATCCTCTCCATCATAACTGCACTCTCTCTCCTCACACCTCCACTTTCTCTCTTTAACTCCATTTGAGAGAGCTTGAAGTTTAGGAAGAATTGGAGTGATTTTCTTCACAAATTCTACACTCCAAGTGGTAAATTAGCTCCTAAACTACTCCATTGAAATCATTGAAATTTCTGATTATTTTAGGAATATTGTTAGGTTTATTGAATTCTAGGATTTGGGGCTTTTATTGATTTGGGGCTAATTTATGTATATTTGTGATATTGTTAGCTCACAAAAATTAATATTATCTTGTTCCTAGAGCGATAGAGCAATCGGGCATCAACACTTGAATAGGTGGCATCAAAGGCATTGTTCTTCGGTTCTTTGAACCAATAACTGTGAGTAGATAGTATATCTGTAGGTTACTTTATGCATGATAAACAATATAAAATGGTATAAAGAGTTGAAAGTATATTGATATAGAAGAAAATAATTTATTTATTGAAAATGTCGCTTTATGTTTGAAATGATAAACTTTTATTTGGAGGCCATAATATGATTATTATGTTTGTTAAAATATTTTGAGTTGAACTGTAATGAATATTGAATTTGAGAGCAAATTATGTTACTTTTACATTATGTAATATGCATGATTTTGAGTTAAATTGAGGAAAATTCTATAGTTAGAACCTGTAGTTAACGGCAAGGACGTTAGTCTCGGTGCACCGTGAGAAACTCTAGTTAGCAGGTGAGGTGCTAACCCGCACATAGCTGCAGCTATGTCTGGACTTGTATATGGTTACGGGCCAACTCTAGTTAGCAGGTGTGGTGCTAACCCGCACATGGCCTTGGGTCATGTCTGGACTTGTTATCGTTCTGCTTTGGATAATTCCCCAATGTATTTGAATTCATATGAGTATATAAATCCTATTTTATGAGTACATATACATTATTATGTTTATATTGCTTTATGCTTGCATTTAGTAAACTATGAATATCCTATCTCTCATTGAGTTGCAAAACTCACTCTGTTATATTTCCACCCTTTTCAGATACAGGTGCTGGTGCTAGTTCTGGTGTTCCTCCGGCACAATCTTAATAAACTCTAAGTTGGTGAGCCTTTTTGTAAAGGCCCTTTTAGTTTTCATCCATATGTGGTTTAGCCTATAGATGTTAGTTGCTCCATATGTCATAGGCAGGTTCCTTGGACTTGTGTTGTATTTGTATTTGAAAACTTATGACTTAACTATATATGTTATGTTTGGAAAAGATTTGTAAACTTAATTTGGTTTTATGTTGAACTGTGTTGGCACTATGACTGGGATATGCTGAAATATTATTATGTATTGGAAGGGCGCATTCTGAGAATGCTTGATGCCCAAATGCTGTGAATTTATTAGAAACATTGCAGGTTATGTAATTATTTGGGAAATGTCCGAAAAACAGAGGAAACTCTGTCCGTTTTTCTAGAAAATTTAGTGTTCTAGGGCTTGCTGGGAAAAGTGTTCTCATGCGTCGGTCATGGCCTAAGTTGGGTCGTGACAATATATCCACCTCATAGAAAACGGGCAAAACCAACCGGCCCTTCCCCTTAATGCACTCCATGATCTTGACAAGTTCATCTAAGCAAAATGCAGAAGATGCATAGTTCTCGAAGAAAACAGGGATGGCAATCCTAGATTCTTCAATGGCCTTGGCAAGTGAGGGGGTGATCTCCTCCCCTCTCTGAAGCCCCTCATCATCAATAAAGGTGTGGATTCCCTTGTCACAAAGAGCTTTGTGGAGATGGCCAATAAAATCGTGGCGGGTATCAGGACCTCTAAAGCTGAGGAACACATGGTATTTCCATGCATAGCTGAAGGAAAAGCAAGAGCAAGAAGAAGAAGAAGAAGAAGAAGAAGAAGAGGGAGAGAAGGAAGTTTGCAGGGCCATTAGAATTGAACTGAGAAGGAAGGTTAGTGTGAGCACAAGCAGAAAACTTTTGAAAGTAGTGAACAAGAACAAAGAGATTGATGCACGGACAACGTAAGTCGAGGAACTGATAGCAAGTGGACTGTTGTAAAGTTAGTACTTAGAGAAGGCATAAATACGTCAATTTATACAATATAAAAGAACCGAAAGGTTATTGAAAACTGCGAAAGAAAATAGTAAATGATAAACGTCTCTGTCTTTTCTTTTCTTTTCTGGTTGGGCTTCCTATGTGTTGGTGGCATATTTTTTTTTGATTACTGGAAAAATTACACTCGCAATAGAATGGAAATTTAGGAACTTCTACTCGGAATTTTAAAATACATTCGATGATTGTTGAGACATGATGATTACAAAGTTGACACAATAAAGACAGAGGAATTGTAAAGATTGCGAAACTGCGTTCCTACTGGATTTCCTATCATCCGTGGGGGGCAGAAGTCAATAAATCACCACAACGTAGCTTCTGGGCAATACCTAATTCTTGAAAATATCAACATTTGGAAATGGTGAAAAGCAAAAATGATGAAAAAAGCAAATTGTGTTTAATGTTTTAACAAAAGGAAAATTCATAAAACAAGGAAGAGTAGGGTCTGCAGTAGGCATATCCTCCTAATCTAAAGTTCGGTTTTTTTTTTTTTGGTGTACAATCTAAGGTTGTGTTTGAAAATTTTAAACATAATAAAAGCAAAAACTACTATTTTAGCTCTCAAAATATTATCTATTATAAAATAGTCCTTTAAAAATTTATTATGTTTGAGAAATTGATCCAAACCAAACATTAATTGATCTCTATTTTCTTTAACAAATGTAATTTCTTTAAAGACTATTTTGTTAAATATATAATTTTTTGAGAGTTAAAGTAATCATACTATAATATTAACTTACCATAAAATAAGCTACATTTTCAAAAATATGATTATTTGGGACTAAAATAATAGTTTTATCTTGCAAATTTGCAATAAAATATATCATTTCTATTAATAAAAATGAATGCCATGGAGGGTGACTTCCATGAAAATACTATTAACCTGCTTTTAAACAGAGTCATCTTTTAAAATATATATCAATTTCATATTTTAATATTTTTTGGTAATAAAATAAAGAAACAAAAATAAAAACTACATCAGATCATGCTGCAGCAAGGGCAGCATTCCTGAGGGAGGAAAGTCCCACACTAAGTTATTAACATCACGCGAAACAACTATCTTGGCTAGATGATCAGCACATTGATTTATTATTCTGGGAATAAAGCAAACCCGCAGCTCCCAGGACCACTGTGACAACCCTTGAATCTCGCTAACTAAGACATGTAAACCATGCGCACATCAACCCACAAGGCCGCCTACCAGATGAGTAGCTTCTACACAATCACACTCACAAATGACCCGCCGACAACCACGATCCCAAGTTAAGCACAACCCTTCCCTCACAGCCATGAGCTCCAACATAGTCACATCATTCCAATGGGCCACATAGAAAAAACCACACAACCAAATACCCTCGTGGTCATGGATGAGTCCACCAATACCACAATGATAACTACTTTCAAATCTACTCCCATCCACATTCAGCTTCACCACTCCCTCCTGAGGTCTAATCTAACACACATCACTGGAATGAATATAATGAACCTGATTAACTGGAGGGGAAGACAAGTCAGCATTGTGCACGGCTTGATAGATTCTCCCCATCACCCCATGAAGCATCCAATGTTCCGAATCCAACACCATATTGTTCCTCTAGCGCCAAATCCACCAAAGACAAACTAGAAACAGGCTATTCTCCTTAGCCCTAGAATACTTTTTCAATCAGTCCTTGCCATTCAACAAGAAGAAGGCTGGGTCATGAGCAGACCCAACCCATAGCCACACTGCACGAGAGGCTACGCAATCTCGCACACAATGAATAACAGTCTCCTACTCAGAGTGACAATGGGAGCAAAAAGGAGAACTGCCATATGACATCGAAAGCGCATTTCATTCGTTGGCACTGCATCCTTTAAACAAAGCCAAACAAAGAATTTGATCTTCTCTTGGCAAGGGAGCTTTCACACCCAATTCCAGCCTTGTGAAACTTGTAGATTACATTCCTTCTCCAAAAGCCAACGGTACACTCACCCTAGGGTGAAGACACCTGAAACATAAGCATTCCATACCCAGTAATCTGCACTTTGCAGTGTAAGACCTGTTTTATGAAGAATTAATTCTCTAATATGGTCAAGAATCATAATGTGAAATAACCCTAGCTGCTAATAATTATTTTAATATCTATCAATTTCATATTTTAATAATTATTTTTTTTTTTACAAATTTAACTTATGTTTTACAAGAAAGGAGTACATGACAAAAAAAAAACGAAAAATAGCAGTAATATGAGAAATCAGAGCAATGCAAAAAAGTGGTAATGTTGAAAACCAAACAGTAAGATGACCAACTCCCTTGAAGAAGCGATTATTGCTACCAATTCCAATAATGGACTCAGCAGTCGGACCGCCATCACTGCCTACCCCAAGATTGGCATAGCGAGATAGTGCCACAGTTCCCTTTAGAATATGTAATTGGGAAAATTACATAGACATCCTACTCGAGGCGTATCAATATTACGTCCACACCTTCTAAATTTTAAATTGATACACACACCTCCTTTAAATATTTAATTATATTACACCGATCCCCTCTCTTTTTAAATTTTAAAATATAAAACATTAAATTCAATGTCTTAACTTCAAATAAGTCTAAAAATGACTTAATTTCTTTTATTTTTACTATTTTATCCATCATTATTAAGTTAAGAATAAAATATTATATATATTCAAATAAAATTATTTTGATAAAATAAAATATTATATATATTCAAACAAAATTATTTTGATATTTTTATTTGTTAAAATTCAATTTTCATATCAAATCAGACCTATTAGAGTCTAATTTCAATTCCATAATTTTGATAGATTTCAATTGTCATCAGATTTCAATTCTTTGAATTATACTATTTCTAAATCAAGGAAAAAATTTAATTCTTTAGTGTGCATTTGGATAGAGTATTTTCAAAATACAATAAAATTTAAAATGCTAAGAAATTAAAATACTTCAATTAAATTCCCTTCAATTTTTAAATTTTTTGTTTGGATAGATAATTATATTTCCTTTGTTTGTAAAATACCTTGTTTTGGTAAAGTAATTACACTACCTTGATTTTAACATATATCATTTGAAAAATGTAATGTATTTTTTAAAAATAAATTTTTCTTATTAATAATCAAAATTTAACCGATCATAATAAGTTCATATATATTTCATAAATTATCTCAAATTTTATTCACAATATTTTAAATTTGAATTATAAAATTTAATTGTTATATAAATAAAATAGAATGATACATAAATATAACATTATGTAATATAAACCAAATATTAAAAAATTTAAAATTCAAAAAAATGAATTAAAAATAATATTAAACAAAAATCTCATAAATATAAAGAAATTATAATGAAATATAATAAAAGTGAGAATTACCAAAATGAGAAAAGCATATACTTATGCATGTAAGGATTTCAAAAAATTTCCTTTCTATAGAAAGAAATTAAAATCCTCTATTTTATATAGATAAAATCTCTCTTTAAAATCTCATGAATTCTACAATTTCTTCTAAGTGAATATCTAAATAAGATATTTTATCATGATGAATTTTAAATTCTTCCAAAAATCATATTCTCTCCAATAATTGCTCCATTCAAACGGATACTTATAGAATTAAATTTTAAGAGTTTTAAATACCCTACTAAAGAGGGCATGTTGATTTAATAAATATGTCGATTTATGCAACATAGCATGTTACCCACGCTATGCACGGTAATCCTATTACTAAACCTTCAATTTAATATATTTTAATATATGCTCACTTTCATTGTATGCATTATCTAACTTTAAATGTGCCTTACAGTATTATCTTTTACATACACAATATTGTTATATTCATTAATAAAGACCTCTTAATTATAATGTATTTTTTCATTTCCTATATTTTTAGATTTATTGGTAATTATATGATTGTTAAAGATTCCTTCTTGCTTTTTTTCGTATGGTGATGTATCGTAGCAAAAAGGCAAGTTTACATCGGCTTTTGGTCACATTGGTAGAATTCTTGCTTTTTACCAAATTCAATGTTATAAATTATAAAGCATTTTTTTTCAATGAAATCAACCTATCAAGTCATAATTATAAAATTTTATTCGACACTCTATTTCTTCAAATTAGTTATATACTAAAATATCTGCATAATAATAACTGTAAGAGAATAAATGTGGATTTTGGTTTCGTCCCTTGCTCCCAAATTAAAAGGTTATATATATAAGTTAGAATAATAAACATAGTTAAGTGATATCATATTCAAGAATTATTTGATATTTAAAAAAATTCAAAAACTAAGTTAATGTTGTATTTTAACTTTTAAGATCTTATTTGATCTTAAAAAATCAACTAAATTTAGGTTATAAGTAAACCATTTCAACCCAATGAATCTGAGCAACCCGAATCAAACCAATTAAAATAGTTCAGGTCATTAGGATCAAATCAAATAAAATAAATTTAAACCAATAATAATAGGTTTGATTATCCAATTTCATTAATTTGAATCCCAATGACCCGACCCATGATATATTATATATAATTTTTTAAACCTTTGTTTTTCTATATACAATATATGTTGTTAATAAATCATAATTTAATTATGTCTATTGATGTTATTTAGCAATATATCCATACAAAATTAATTTAAATTTATGGACTTAAGTTTGATGTACTCATAATGTAAAAAATTTTACACATTCGTTCAGTTATTTTTTGACACATAAACAAATATGGTTACTCCCATTCACATTAATTGACAAGTAATGTAAATCGAGATAACTAATTGGATGATAATATAAAAAATTCTACACTATTAGTTCATTAAAATTAAAGCATAACTTTCACAGATTTAAAGTTTCTATTTTTTTAGACTCTTTGTGAAATTAAGTTAAATATAAAATAATAAAAAGATAAGCCAAATCAAAACAAGCCGATTTCAATTGATTCAGTTTGATTTGGTTCAGGTTTGATCACAAAACACTCTAAACCTGAACTGATTCAATTTTTCCCCCAAACTTGAACCAACCCAATTTGATTACACCCCTAACTAAATTAAATACATGAGTAAAAATTATTATTTTAGTTACCTTTACCACTATTTAGGTCCTATGAAACACATTATGAACACTAATATAATACTAATTATTTCATAAAAAATATAATACTAATTATAATGAATTTGGTCACAAAAACACTTTGGGCTTGAACGGATTCTCCTCCCACCCTTATTATACTCCTAACTAAATTAAATGCATGAATAAAATTATTACTGTAGTTACCCTTTCAACTATTTAGGTCCTACGAAGCACATCATGAACCCTAATATAATACTAATTATTTCATAAAAAATGGAATACTAATTATAATAAAATTTAGTGCAGATATAAAAAACTATTATGCTAAAAAGAATACTTTAAACATATCATCATGTCTAACTCTTTCATGTGTGTATTAACTTGGCTTTAAGTATAAACACCAACTTTTGTTCATCTGTTTCTTTATATGAGAATCAAATATTAAAAATATCTTATGTATAGGTAGTAGAGTATGTTAAAAGATAGAATGATTTTTTTTTTTTCAATTATAAACTTAGAAGAGAGGAAAACATTTTTCATTCAATGAAAACATAGAATGAAAGAGATATCATATGTCATTTTAGCTTTATGTACATTTTAGCTTTATGTAAATATATTAAATAAAAAATATTATATTTATTTTAATATTTTTAAGTGATTTATTTTTAGGTGTTTCAAACTTTTATAATTCTTATTATTTATTTTTTAGTAAAATAAGGTTTAAATCAATACAAATTATATTTGGATTGCTTTTTCTTAGAGACATTAAGTATGAAATTTTGGTTAATCATGTTTTTTAATTTTTTTTTGTAAAGACATGTCATCATATATATATATATATATATAATATTTTATTCATCTTATGCTAACTTTACAAGTTATTACACTTTGATTGGTATTCTAAAAAAATAAAAAAAAAATTAATGCATGATGATGAAAGATGAAAAATTAAGAAAGATGTAAATGAGAGAAATGAAATGCCAGTATACAATAAATAACATTGATAATAATTAAAATAAATTTGAGAAAATTTTCACATATTAATTTCAGTGGAAAAAACATAAATGAAATAAATTAAAATTGAAAGTAAATAATAATATAATTTAAATGTATTTAAAGGTTCAAATATTATTGAAATTTAAGTGTTTTAATTTTATTTATTCTTTTCATAAATTCAAAAAGTAATCATTACCTTTAGATAAAGAGGGATTCTCACATAGAGTTCTCAATCAATGCCTCCCCTACAATTGCCTATGTAACAGTGTGTGGGCATGACACGTCTGTGTGGTTAAACGAAATAAAATATGTGGCTAAATGTAAACAAATTCTTAGCTCGATCTCCCTTATCTTCTTCCACCTGCACTCCTCCACCATTGCTGCACCCCTCCAATGACGGCGACCCTCGCCACCGTGTCATCTCATCCATCCTCTGCCGCCACCATAACCCCCTTCCTCCCTCGGCCCTCAAAATGACCTCGCACCACTGCACCAATATCCTCTACCACCACATCAATGATCCTCCTCCCATGGCCCCTAATGTCGTCCTTCATTATTCTATACCAATATAATATGATATGAAGAATAATAGAGAGAAGAGATAAGTACTTTGTTTTCTTGTTTTCTCTTTTGTTTTTTCTTTGATTTCTATTTGAAATTAAGATGTATATTGAAACATGCTTTGTCATCGCAAGATCTGCAGTGGCGGCGCAGCAGTAAGTCAATGAGCGAAGGGACAATGTTATTTTTCTTTTTTTTTCTTTTCAAGAATTCAGTTGGTCCGAATTATATGAAATGTATAGTAATTTTTGTTAATTTTAATTTTTTGTAATATTTAATTTTGTTTTTTTAAAGAATTCGGTTAGTCCGAACACTTTGGTGTGTACAGTACATTTTTTAAATTTATTTTTTATTTCTGTTTTATTAAATTTTAATTGTCTTTCATATTTACTTTGTAATATTTTTATTTTTGGTTAATTTCCTTCCTTATTACTTTTTCTGTTTTAGTTATAGTTAATTTTTACTATTTAATTTTTAATTTTTATTTAATTTTTTTTGTTGACTTCGGTGTGTCTGAAATCAGTTAAGGGAATAGTAGTGATTTTTAATTTTATTTTCCTTCAGTTTTTTTTATTTTTTTAGTTTTAATTTTTTGTAATATTTAATTTCATTTATTTTTAAAAAAAAATTGGTTGGACAGAATTCTTTGTTGTGTACAATATATTTTTTAAATTTATTTTTAGTTTCAATTTTTTAAAATTTTAATTGCCTTTCATATTTATTTTGTAATATTTTTTATTTTTAGTTAATTTCCTTTTTATCACTTTTTTCTGTTTTAATGTTTACTGTTTAATTTTTGTCATTTTTTATTTCAAATTTATTTTTTTGTTGAATTTGGTTTGTCTGATTAAATTAACAGTGATGATTTTTTATTTTTTCCTTTTGTATTATTTTATTCTGATTTTTTTAAATTTAAAAATATTAAACATAACTACATTTAAAAATAAAAATTTTATTATTTTGTTACAAATAATGTTAAAAATAAATAAAAAAATGACTACGTTTAAAAATAAAAAATTTTACAACATAAATATTAAATTTAAAAAATAAAAAAAATACAAGATGAAAAATAAAATAACAAATAAGGAAAAGAAAAGTTATTTTATTTCAATTTGGTTATTTTATTTTTATTTTCATATTATAAATTAAAAATTTAAATAATTTAAAAAAAGAAAAAGAAAAGAAAAAAGATCCTGTTCATCACATACAATTTGATTAAGCCGAATTGTGCTTTTGTTTTTTGGGTGAAGTTTTTTTTTTTGGTAAAGACCGAATTGTGTTAAAAAAGAGTTGTTGGAAAAAAAATATCATGGAAAAAGTACTGTTCACTTCTTAAAAAATGTAAAATGGTAAATATTTTATAAATTAAAAATTTAAATAATTTTAATAAAAAGGAAGAAAAAGGTCATACTGTTCATCACATACAATTCAGGCACACCAAAATTTTAAAAGAAAAAAAACTGTTCACACAATATAATTTGAACAAACTAAATTGGGTTAAAAAAAGGAAAAAATAAAAAATAGTATTGTTCACTAAAAAAATAAAAACTGAATTCTTAAAAAAAAGCAAAAAACATTTTAGGCCGAGAGAGTGGTGGTAATAATGGTGGTGGAGGTGGGAGAGTGAGGAGGGAGAGTGTGAGGATGATGGAGAGTGTTGTTTAGTTACATATTTAATTTCATCTAATAATATTTTTAAAGTGTGGTTAAATGCCATCTGTATTATAGATATTGGCTCACACATATAGGGGAGCAATCACCTTAGATAAATAGTCTCTATACTTGCTTTATGTGCTACAGGCTGCCATAGAAACATCTGGTAAAATGAGGTTGAGTTATTTTTCAATTAGGTGGATTCTCAAGTGTCATAGGCAGTCAATGCCTATGGTGCCCAAACAGAGTTTATACCAATTTTACCCTTTTCTTCTAGATCAATTCTTCTGCTTCTCAAGCCTAAAACCCACCTCCACCAGCACCACCGGCACCACACTTCCCCACCATGTGCTGCAGCCCCACTCCAAACTTCCTCACACCTCTGTCTTCCATGGATCATCCTCTTCCTCCTCCTTGAAGCCTCCGACGCCCTCAGTATCCTCTTCCTCCTCCATTGATGTCATCATCATCACCACTACCAATCCCCTCAATTCTAAAAAAAAAAAAAGGAATTGAAAGAAAAAAAGAAAGAAACAAAAGGAAAAAATGATTTTGGACTGCCCAGATATATAAAAAAAAAAACAATGTAGCTTGAACTGAATTCGGACATTCCGAATTCAGTTCAAAAAAAACAATTCCAATCATCACCCTCGTCGTCGTTCACCGATGGGATTGCGCCGCTCCCCCTCATACACCCTCTCCTCTACAACAATGGCTCTGACCTTTGAAAAGAAAATCCCAACTCAGAATGAAAATCCCAACTCAGAATCTTATCCCCAAATTCAAGGTGGAAGGTGGTGGAAGAGCTAGACAGCATCGAGGTGGACTGTGGCAACGGAGGGAGTGGGAGTGAAATTGTCGATGGGGAAAGCAACAGAGGGAAGCACTGTGAACTGGTGGTGATGAAGGGCTTGTGTTGTTGTATCATTGTCGTGGAGCAATCGCCAACATTGCGGACCTTCTTCTCTGGTGCCCCATTTCCGATGGATAGGATGAGGAGTTCCTCCACGCCGTTCATCGACCGAAAGTCATGCTTGTTGTGGAAGACGTAAGTGACGACGGCGGCCGTTGGGTTGTTCATGATGAGTCCGCCGTCGACGGATGCGAAGCAGAAGGGATTGAAGAGCCTCAGTATTGCTAACGTGGCGCGGCTCACCTTCCAGAACTCGAAACCAAAACTTGGTTAGCAACATTATTTCTTCATTTAGCCACATTTTTAAAATGTGGTTAAATGTTAAAGATACTATCGACATTGACTGCCTTTGACACCTGAGTAAGCACCTTTCAATTAATCTTGAATATTTTATTTTAAAAGTTTAGGATATTGACATGTGACAGTGAACAGTTGAGGTACATTAGAATTAAGAACTCTGACTGTACTGTGTATAGATAGATAAAAGAACCCAAAGTGTATTGAAAACTGCGAAAGCAAATAGTACATGGCTACTGTGCTTTTCTTTTCTTTTCTGGTCTGGCTTGCTACGTGCCGGTGATATATTTTTGTTTGAAGAATGGCAAAATTGTACTCGCAATAGAACGGAAATTTGGCAACTCCTACTCGGAATTTTAAAATACTTTCGGTGATTGTTGATACATGATAAATGCAAAGTTGACACAATAAAAATGAAGAGCCATGTTATTTGTGTTGAGAGGATATAGAATATCATGATGATTCAAATCTCTTCTATAATTGATTGAGATTTGAGCCTATACAAGAGTGCAAATAATAACTTTTAAGAAGAATTGTGATGACTGGGAATTGGCGTTCCTACTGGATTTCCTATAATCCGTGTGGGCCAGTGGCCACTAAATCACCACGACGTAGCTTCTTGGCAATTCTTGAAAATATCAACGTTTGGAAATGGTTCAAAGCAAAAATGATGAAAAAAGCATGAATAGGTTTCTGCAGTCGCCACCTCCTCCTAATCCAAGGTGTGGTTTGAACATTTTAAAGATAATAAAACGGAAAATTAGTATTTTAACCCTTAAAATATTATCTATTATGAAATAGCTCTTATAAAATTATAAGCACTAATAGTTCTTTAAAGAATCATGACGTTTGATAAATTTATCAAAATCAAATAGTAATTGGTCTCTATTTTAAGAGTTAAAATAATCATACTATAATGTCAACTTCCCGTAAAATAGGTAGTTTTTCAAAGATATGATCATGAGACTAAAATAATGGTTTTATCTTGTAAATTTAGCATAAAACATATCATTTCTATTAGCAAAAATGAATTTCAATTGACTTTTATATGAATTTGTTAAATGAGTGGATCTTTTGAGAATTATAAATAAATACAATTTTTTTAAATTAATTTGTCAACGTAATCTTTTGAAAAGCCTAATGGTATTTCTCCTAGAAGGACATAATCAACAATGGAACAAATAAGAGAAAAAAAAAAGTGAACTAAAATATGACATAATTTTGTTTGGATATTCAATAAATTTAATCAAAAAAAAGAAAGGAGAAAATCATAATTATTCCATCCTAAACACTTCTCTTGAATTACTTTCAAACATGGGTCCCTTAAATTAGTCATTCACTTCATGTGATCCTTCAAAGTACACTAAAACCTAGCTACTTAGAGTGGAAAAAGAAAATCTCTTTGTAGTTATCTACGATAAGCATCGAGCACTTTTGCACCAACGTTGATTATTTGAATTTTATGCTGAAGAATACATATTTCATGCGAAAGCAAATCAACCATGGGGGGCAGTAGTACCACAACTTCCTCCACCCTCGCGTCCTTCCATAAATCATCTGTAAATCACCGCGTAACTTCTTTTTTTTTTTGATAATTCAAAGATAAGAAGGCTTGACCCTAACACAAACCCAAATGAAGTATCCTCAAATATACAAACCCAAATGACCTAAAACAAAAGGTATAATATTAAGGTACATTACTCAATTATCACTTCCACCACCTAAATGAATTATAAATGCTGCAAATTATGAAAACTCCAAGAAATTATAGAATATTGAGGCAAGGACTTCTAGCATGGATACACAGGACACTCACACCATCCATGAAGTTTGAATATCTATCATCTGTCAACTGAAGAGATTCAGTTCTCTATGATGGACCAAGAAGACACAACTATGCTTCATCATCAAATAAGAACAACAACAACACAGTTTATATGAACATTTGGAAATGGTGAAAAGAAAAGCTAGGGGCCCATTGATTTTAGTTTTCGATTTCAGTTTTTTATTTTTTCAGTTTTTTTAGATTTTGTTAAAGAAATATTGAAAACTGAAAAATATAAAATTTATTTATCACTTTTATTTTCAATTTTAATATTTTTTTAATAAAATTTTGAAACTGAAAATAAAAACTAAAAATTAATACCAAATATGCCCCAAGTGTTTGATGTTTTAACAAAAGGAAATTCATGAAAAAAAAAATATATAGTCTGCTGTAGGCATATTCTCCTAATCTAAGGTTATGTTTGAAAATTTTGAAGATAATGGAAAGACATGATTAATAATGGAATGAATAAGAAAAAAAGAGTGAAATAAAACATGACATAGCTTTAATGTAAGGAAAAAGGAAGGAAAAAAATAATCATTCCTTCCTAAACACTTTGGGGGTAAAATAGTTACTATTATTTAATCAAATACTACTACAAATAAGAATGATTTTTTAAGTTGTGTGTGAAAATTAATTAGTTTTGCTCTTATAGCGATATCTGATTAGATGTCAATGTAAAACTATTTACATTGACAATATATAAAATTTAAACTAAAAAAATCCAATAATATAAATAAAAAAGATATATTATCACTTGTCCATCTCAATTCTCTTGAGTTAGTTCCAAACATAAGTCACATGTTTATTCATACCAAATACACTACTCCCTTCATCCATGGATATTAGTCGCTATGGAAAATGAAAATAATCTGATATATTAAAAAATTAATATACCTAACCACAAATTATAATCCACTACATTAAATTTTCAGTGCACACTATTATCTTCATTTCTCATAGCACACGGAGAGAGTAAAACATGGCTGCTTAAAGTGGGAAAAAAAAAAATCTCGTGTTATATGATAAGCACCGATCACTTTGCACCAACATTGATTACTTGAATTTTATGCTAAAAGACACATGCTTGTAAAAAATAATAGAAAATGGCTAAGCATGGTATAACTAAGTATCCATAGACGGAGGGAGTAAAACATGGCGGCTTAAAGTGGAAAAAAAAAGTCTCCAGTTATATATGATAAGCGCCGATCACTTTGCACCAACATTGATTACTTGAAAATTATGCCAAAAAACACATGCTTGGAAAAAATAGAAAATGGCTGAGCATGGTATGACTGAGTATGTAATTGATTGCCAGATATCGAACGGCTTTAAATCAGTAAAGTAGCAACCTGACGAAAAAGAAAAACTAAGAAAAAGAGTTGAATCTGGGACTCTGTTTCCAAACACAACAGTAGCAACGAACAATGATGAGGCAAAAATTCAAGCGTAATTGCCATGATAAACACAAACTATCGATAACGTTTACAGCACCGTAACAACTTTTTCTAGCTATAAGCCAGGCCAGAAGTCCAACAAAGCCCGTTAATCAGTAGTAAGCACCACCCATAGTCACATTGCTAGAAAGCCTAGATCGAACTGAATCCAAATCTGACACTTTCTTGATGCTACAAATGTTCATACAATCCCGAGCTTTATTAAACTAGAATTGCAAAAAGGGAAAAAATTAAGAAATAGCAACGTTCAAGTATATGCAGGATTCTGGGATCACAAAGGCATCAAAAATAAAAAATTCTGCTATTCCATTGAACTGATAAGTAGCCTACCATCTGTCAAGTAAAAAGACAAACATGTTCATATATATTTGAAAAAATAAATAATGTTGCATGCATTTTACGATCTGCTCACTAAGATAAGCCACCTTTTACAATGTATAAAGCAAAATCTCACACAAATATTCAGCTAACAATAAATGTGTAGGAACTATTGGATTTATGTGGAAGCGATTTAAGGACCTAGTACATTGGTATGCTTATCGAATCATCATTGTTTCATAAACACAGAAGAAATATTACCTCTCGGAGTGTTTTCTTGTAGTCGGTTGATGGCAGACCTTCCAGACTATCTCTCAAGGAGGAAGGAGATGGTGTGTGGGCACTTTCTCTCTATCAGGAGATGACCTTGCCTCTACGGCTGTGACTACTCTCCTTCTTTTTTTTTCACAGGGAGGGTTAAGTGTAGTATATATATGAGTTCCAAGAAACCTAACCTTTAGATGAAACGGGCTCTAGGTTTCTTGGGCTCTTCTTACACACTAGCCCCTATTGGGCTTTAGTGAAAGAGCAAAAACCCAACAATCTCCCACTTGCTCTTGAGTACAAACTTGAGCCTAAAGCCCAAGACCATGTAACTCACTAGTCGTCATCAACTAAAATTTCCCCATCCCTTATCTTGAGCTAGCCTGGGGATCTACCAGCTGTTGCTAATCAAGGCTCCTAATAATCAACAGATGATTATCTAATTCGGTGCTACTCCACTAAAAGCCCGAACTTGAACTCCAAGATTAATAACATATATAACATGTATATATATCACCCCTTTGTAGAACGTCTATAATTGATTGACTAGTTTTCTGTAATCCAATCAATTATTTATTCCCTTGACTATGATAGTTTCTCTAATGGATTACATGCACTGGCCAGTGTCTTCAATATCCAAGTACCGAAACATATCAAGGGGACATTTCCTACAAATTTCATATTGTTTATCTCATAAATACTGATAATCAAACAATCTCACTCCCAAAATACCGAGTTATTGGTTGTCAATGGATCGCACCTCACCCGTTGGTAAATCAAAGAATGAAAACTATTTGATTACCTATTTATAATAAACTCAGAATTAAGAGCAATCTTATAACTATAGTTATCTGGAGATTTGATACCTTATGACAGAAAAACACCCTTAATCAAATCTCTCCTTGATCCTTTCAATGTGAATGTTAATTCACACCAATATTTTACAATGATTCAGACAAAACCATTTCATAAAATATTGCAGCCTAAATAAAGTGCCCAACTTTATTTAACAGCTATGAATCTGTTCATCAATTATGAGAACCTATGATCATGTCTTCTATGAACGTATCCATATGATCATATACTTCACAATTGATCCGGACCTTAGTGTTTGTAAATAGTGTGTGGAATAAAAGAATAATACCTCATTTATAACATTCAGAAAAAATATAATGTCATAATGTCTTGCTCAAAAAGCACAAAACAACAAAGTGAAATAACAACTTCCTAAAGCTATGGCAAATCTGGACTCCTCCTAAGACCCATAGATGTAACATGCCTCTCGAACACACGTTCAGGCAAACTCTTAGTAAAAGGGTCAGCAAGGTTCTCGTCCGATGCTATCTTGACTACCACTGTATCTCCTCATTGAATTATATCTCGGATCAAGTGGTACTTCCTCTCTATGTGCTTTTGTCTTTTGTGACACCTTGGTTCCTTGGACTGTTATCGCCTCATCGTTGTCACAAAGAAAGTGTGATGGGATGACTAACACCTGGTATCACCTGAAGATCCATTAAGAATTTCTTTAACCATGCGGCTTCCTTTGCAGCCTCGTGCGACTACATACTCCGCCTCTGTGGTAGAGTCAGGCACACATGATTGTTTGACACTCCTCCAACAAATGGCCCCGCCATTAAGAGTGAACACATACCCAGAGGTGGATTTTCTTGAGTCAATGTCTCCTTGGAAATCCGAGTCTGTATAACCAATGGTTTCAAGACTCCCACTAGAATAGACCAACATATAATCTCTCGTTCTCCTAAGGTACTTGAGTATATGTTTAACCGCTATCCAGTGTTCCTCTCCAGGATTAGATTGGTATCGACTTACTACTCCCACTGCATAACAGATATCTGGTCTGGTGCACAGCATAGCATACATAAGGCTACCTACTGCTGAAGCGTAAGGTATCCTACTCATGCGTTATCTCTGCTCAGGAGTTTTAGGAGAATGCTCCTTAGAGAGATGAATCCCATACCTAAAGGGTATAATTCCTTTCTTGGAATTCTCCATGCTGAACCTGGCAAGTATTTTGTCGATGTAATTAGCCTGAGATAATGCCAATACCCTATTCTTCTGGTCTCGCAAGAGTTTAATACCAAGAATATAATTGGCTTCCCCCAGGTCCTTCATATCAAAATGCTTGCTTAGCCAGGTCTTTATGCCTAACAATACCTCCGTATCATTTCCGATAAGGAGTATATCATCCACATAAAGTACAAGAAAAGATACTGCGTTACCTTGGATCCTTTTATACACACACGGTTCATCAGGACTTTTCTCAAAACCATAAGACTTAATGGCTTGATCAAACCTGATGTTCCATAATTTGGATGCTTGCTTAAGTCCATAAATGGATCTTTGCAACTTGCATACCATGTTTTCTTGTCCTTTGACTATGAACCCTTTTGGTTGCTGCATGTAGATATCCTCTTCTAAATTTCCATTTAGAAAAGCAGTTTTGACATCCATTTTCCAAATCTCATAATCAAGATTTGCTGCAACAGCTAAGAGAATCCGGATGGACTTGAGCATGGCAACCGGCGAAAAGGTTTCTTCATAATCCACACCTTCTATTTGTGTGTATCCTTTCGCCACCAATCTAGCTTTGAAGGTTTCAACCTTCCCGTCCGATCCTCTCTTTCTCTTGTAGATCCATTTACACCCAATAGGTCTTACCCCTTTTGGTGCATCTACAAGAGACCAAACTGAGTTGGAATATAAAGAATCCATTTCACGATTCATAGCCTCAAGCCATTCCTGAGCATCAACATCTCCTAGTGCCTCTTCATAACTCGTGGGATCATCATCTTCTTCAATGATGACATCCTGAGACGATTCGCCCAACAAGAGAAATCTTGCAGGTTTACGAATCAATCTCCCACTACGAGTTTGCCGCACTTGTTGTTGTGCATCTACAGGGGGATCCAATTCTAGATGAGGACCCTCATTAAGTGGATTAACCAATTCATGATTTTGTTGTTCTTCCTCAAGCGGTAACTGCACCTCTACAGGTTTCACTTGTTGATCATCATGCTGAACTTCTGATTCTGTTTCTGGTTCCTGTGTGTGTTCAACATCAGGTATATTTTCCCCTCTTTGAACAACCATAGGAACAAAAGCTAGAACCGCCTGAGGTTGAGGTAAAACTTGATCTGAGACTAGCTCATCAAGAATAACCTTACTCCTTGGCTTATAATTTGCCATATAGTCCTCCTCTAAGAAAGTCACGTGTGTACTCACTATGACCTTTTTTTCTTTTGGACTATAAAACAACCAACCTCTGGTTCCTTTAGGATAGCCTATAAACATGCATACTTACAGACGTGAGTCCATCTTATCCTGGTTTCTTTTGTAAGACATGTCTTTGGAGCACCCCAAATCCGAATATGATTCAAGGAGGGCTTACACCCTTTCCATAATTCTATTGGTGTCTTTGAAACCGACTTGGATGGAGCTAAGTTCAATAGGTATATAGCAGTTTCTAAGGCATATCCCCAGAATGAATCAGAAAGAGATGAATAACTGAGCATAGATCTTGCCATTTCTAAAAGGGTTCTATTTCTCCTTTCAGCAACTCCATTCTGCTGGGGTGTCCCTGGAGAAGATAATTGTGAAACTATCCCCTGTTTGGTCAGGTAAGACTTGAACTCTCCAGATAGGTATTCACCCCCTCGGTCAGATCGAAGAGTCTTAATTTGAACACCAAGATGCTTTTCTGCCTCAGCCTTGAACTCCTGGAATTTTCCAAAAGCTTCAGACTTGTGACGCATCAGGTACACATGTCCAAATCTAGAGTAATCATCAGTAAATGTGATGAAATACTGATACCCTCCTCTGGCCTGGACATTCATTGGTCCACATACATCAGTATGTACCAATTCCAGCTGAAGTGTGGCACGATTTCCCTTGGCCTTGAAAGATCTCTTAGTCATTTTACCTTTTAAACAAGATTCACAAACTGGTATTGATTCAAAGTTCAGGGATTTTAAAATCTCACTATTGACCAAACCTTGTATCCTATTAGAATTAATATGACCCAATCTCAAATGCCAAAGATAAGTTTCATTGGAAACTTTTCTTTTCTTTGATGAATGAACATGCTCAACAATTCCTATTTCAACATGATTAACTTCACAGGGCACAGGACTAAGGAAATAAAGACCATCAAATATTACACCGGAACAAATAAAAGAAGATGAACTTCTTATTGAAACTGAGAAATTAAACTGAACTGTCAAACCATGTTTAACCAAACAACTAACAGAAATTAAATTCCTCTTAAAATCCGGAATACATAAATAGTCTTCAAAAACCAAAGTTCTACAATTATCAAAAGATAAAACAACTTGTCCCACTACTAGTGCAGACACAAGCTCCCCATTTCCAAGTTTCAAAACTCGTTGTCCTTCACTTAAAGGCAAGCTATGTTTGAACCACTGCAAAGAGTAACAAACATGGTTAGTGGCTCCTGAATCAATGATCCATTTATCATTGTAATTCTCCACTAAACAAGCCTCAATCACATGTAAATTACCCATACCTGGTTTTTTCATACGTGGGCAATTTTTCTTCCAATGCCCCTTTTGTCCGCACTTGAAGCACTTGCCTTTTGGCTGCTTTATTACAACTGGTTTGGCAATTGGAACACCTGATTTCTTTTTCTTATTTTTGTTCCTTCCCTTGGGTTTCCCCTTAGGTTTCATGTAACTCTCACCAAAGAAAAATGCACGCTCGCTTGACTAGAGACTGCTCAAAGACTCTCAAGCTCGTGCATCAGCTGAGTTAGGTCAAGATTCATCTTATTCATATTATAATTCATCTTGAACTGATTGAAGTATTCAGGCAGTGATTGCAAGAGAAGGTCAACTTTTACTTCTTGTTCAAATTTGACCCAATGGTCTCCAGCCTTCTTGAAGTTTGCTATCATTGTCAGACAATGATCCCGCACACTTCCTCCAGACATGACTGTTTTGGTGACTGCATTCAGTGCATTCTGCCTAGCAGAGCTGCTAGACGTAGCAAACATGCCATCAAGAGTCTGGAGCATCTTTGCTCCACTCTCAATCATGCTCACTTGCTCCTGAAGGTGATCAAGTAGATCAAGCTAAAATATAGCAGTGAACTGCCACATTTGCCTTCTCCCATCTTTCCTTTTCCTGCTGAAAACGTGTCTTTGTTGCCTCAGGCGCATCTTCAGCAGGCTGCGCTGGCATAGGGGTAGTCAGAACAAAGTTGAGTTTTTCATATTGAAGAACAATATCCAAATTGGTTTTCCATTGTTTGTAGTTTGTACCATCCATAGGTTTTTGGCTCAAGATAGTAGCTAAAGGATTGAATGAAGTCATTTTTTTTTTAAAACACGGAAAAACACACTATTTACAAACAAGAATAACAACAAACGGAAATAGCGCTAGTAGATTCTAATAACTACTACTCGTTTATAGTTCAACAATCCATTAGTTATCTTTACAAGGCTTACGATGGGCAAGATACTTGTAAAACTAATCTTGTTTATTTTGGGCCTTCAGTTCCATTGCCAGAGCCTCGATGGGAGGGTTAACAACTTTACCAAAGTTGAATGTATTTAACCATTGTTTACTTTCAAAATTATCTTTAGTGTCTAAGTGTTGCCGACGATGGGCCGTACAAAACTTTACTAAAATTTTGAAAATATTAAGGTTTAATCTAGCGAAATCCGATTATCCTTATCCGATGGGGCTTCAGCGATAACCATTTCACTAATAAACCCACAATTGGAGCCCGTAGGTTTTAAATTAATTACTTAATTAAAAACCTTCACCCATTCAATATTTTTAAAAAAATAGAATTTTTTAATTTCCAAGAATTGTTTAAATTTGAGTATTCTTTGTTTGTTTTCAAAAACTATGTAAGCACTCACAAGCCGATGAACGTGCAAGCTTAGCTTATCGGAATTTTGAAAACATTAAGGTCCTAAAATCCGGTCATGATAGGCAGCGTGTGCTCCACACAATCATGATACATGATTATGGTATGCAGCGTGTGTTGACACATGACCATTTCAGAAGACCCACAAAATACTCGCAATTTAAACAATTCTCTTAGGAAAAGAAAATTGGATTATTTGTCTAGATTTTAATTCCACAATTAAGTAATTCCATTATTAATCTTGATTTATAACGGAAAATCATAATAATTGATAATTAATCTAGTGGACAGTTTAAAATCTAAATAATCGTGCATAATAACTATATACTAGTCGTATCATGACCAAAGTAGCTATTATGCTCATGTAATTATCAAGTTATGCAACAATATGGCACCTCCTATTCTATATGACATATTATCACAATAAGCATGTTATCAATCATATAATTCATCCATTCATAAAATAACTAATTTAAATAAAAAAGGACTTTAATCCATGGTTTCCTAAAAAAAATTACAACTTTGGAATTTCTCTTTGATCTAGCCCACAGTATCTGCCTCAAGCTCCTTTAGGGTATCCATGGGCCCAAAAGCCCAAAAAACCCAATCCTTGGCGAGAAAACCCTAGGACACGAAAGAGGAACCCTAGCTGTCAGGATTGCCACGCCGTCATCCGAATTCGTCTCAGCACGAAAATCCAGGGGAAGGACCGCCATGAGAAGACGAGAACACGGCCGCCAGAACCACCAGAAAAGGTGTTTCCACGCGCCTTCACGCGCGGCTCCTCTGCCGGCGCTTGCCGCTTGTAACGGCGCGTGGCGGCGCGTGCGGGCTCCCCTGGCCGCGATCTACCCACCATTTGTTCGTCTTTCCGTCCTCTTTCCAACGATATATGATACGTCCAAATCTGAGATCCAGAGGTCCACGAACATGTCCAAACAGTGACGAACGTCCTTCTTTGTGTATCTTCTTAATCTTCTTTTATTACAATTTTTGTATACAATCAAAATATATATATATATATATATATATATATCTATATATACAAGAATTGAAATAAAAAAATCAAGGAGGAAACCTAATCATATGGGATTAGCCTCCTTGTTACAACCCAAGAAAATACATTCAAATCTCTACCATGGATTAAAGTTGAAAAACAAATAAAGAATTATAAAGATAAACATACAACACATATGATCAACAAATATAGAATCCTAGGTGCCATATTTCATGAAGCAAACTAATTACATGAATAGTGAAACTAGATTCACATACCAATGTACGGCTAGGCTCTGATACCAATTGTAGGAACTATTGGATTTATGCGGAAGCGATTTAAGGACCTAGTACATTGGTATGCTTACCGAATCATCATTGTTTCATAAACACAGAAGAAATATTACCTCTCGGAGTATTTTCCTTGTAGTCGGTTGATGGCAGACCTTCCAGACTATCTCTCAAGGAGGAAGGAGATGGTGTGTGGGCACTTTCTCTCTATCAGGAGATGACCTTGCCTCTACGGCTGTGACTACTCTCCTGTTTTACAGGGAGGGTTAAGTGTAGTATATATATGGGTTCCAAGAAACCTAACCCTTAGATGAAATGGGCTCTAGGTTTCTTGGGCTCTTCTTACACACTAGCCCCTATTGGGCTTTAGTGAAAGAGCAAAAACCCAACAAAATGAACTAAAATAATCCATGGCTTAGTTAACTACTTACACAACAGGACCAACATGGCAATGGGAGATACAACTGTTGATGTTAGAAGCAGGCACATAGCGAACTAGGCATGGCTCTAATAACAAATAAAAATAAACATCTTCATGTACTGGAAGGGGAAACAAAGAAAGTACACATCGCTATTGACATTCTATCATAACATGAGTTTCCTACGGAATTAAGTGCATGCTGGAATTTCACTGTTAGGCTTATAAAAATAAATTCGGATTCAATTGTACCTCTGCCAGTGCTAACAATTCCAGGATGTTCCAACATAATACTTGACAACTAACTTTTTTCCGTTCCCTATCAACCGCATTGCCAAAGCAAACATGCTTCCCAATATATACTTGATGTGAAACAGCCGACCCAAAAGGCACAAACAAAGTAGCACAAAATAAATATGCAGAAGTTTAAAATAAATGACACAAGAAATTTATGTGGTTCGGCGAATAGCCTACGTTCATGAATAAAGGTAATAATCAAATATTTCATTATGGAATATAATAAAAATACAAAGTGGTAATCTTCCACTCAACCTCAAACCCAAATATTAGTATAAAAGTGGTAAGGTCCCACTTAAAACCAAGTACCAAATATACCCAAAATACCTTACAGTATTTAGTAGCGATCGATTTCCCAAATGGATACAAGAGAAAAGAAATACAGGGGTGTAAAAGGAATTAGAGAAGGGGAATCATGGAATATTGATATTATGGGGCCCTTGGGTCCTAACTGATTTGCTTTTTTGTGCTTGCTATATGAGAGTGTGTGCTAGCTAGTTTGTGTGCATGTGAGGATCATCAGGAAAAAGGTATAATTGTTGGGAGGCTGGCAGTAAGAAGGTGGGCATCTTTTTAAGAAAAGGCTAGGTATAGGAGAGTGAGGGTTGCTTTAGTGCTCTGTTATTTTCTCTTTGCATAGCATTTGCTTACTGAGCTTATTTTCCTCCAAGTACGAATAGCACAGTTGCTTCCATTTCTGCTATTCTGTTTCTGGTTTCTATCATTTGGTACCAAAATTCTTTTTTGGAGCTATGGGCATAGTAATGCCAAAGCTACGACATGGAAAGCCAATTGGAGAACGTGGAAAAGACACCAGAATAATTGATGCAAAACATGAGGGCGGTTGCACCGTCGAGGACGGTCTTCTACAAGGTCGCTACTGAGGATAAACCATGGCGGAGTGGCTACTGAGGATTGATGGAATAAGGGCTCCAGAGGTAATGGAAGGCCTTAGGGCTCTTCGTCTCTTCACAACGAGTCGCAATCCTTGAGGTCCCATAACGAAGAGGTTGTAGCAACTGCCCCTATTCCCATAGAAGGCCATCGCGCCATAGGAACTCATGGCGGAGCCAGCCGCCGAACTCTTATAGCCATCTTTCACCATATTGAAATCGAGATCGAAGAATGGAGCTCCCATTATTTGCAGGAGACGATCCCTTAGGGTGGCTAGTGAAGACTGAAAGATCTTTCTCAGTAAACGAGATTCATGGGGAGGAAAGAATGGATGTAGTGGTTCTGGATTTAGAGGATATAGCTCTCTATTGATTTCAAACGTTGGAAAAGCAGATGTTGGTGCCTTCATGGAGTCTGTTCAAGAATGCGCTTCTGAGGAGGTTCCAACCTAGAGTGGTGAAAGACTCGTATACACCATTGTTGCTAGTCAAGCAAACTGGGTTAATCTTGGAGTATATTAAAGAATTTGAAAGGATTTCTGGGCCACTAAGAACCTTGGATAGGGAAGTACTGGTAGGGATATTCGTAAGTGGGTTAAGGGAGTGGTTGGAGCTGAGATTAAGAGCCTCGATTTGGGTTCTTTTTTGAAAATAAAGAATAAGGCCCTCATGCTAGAATAAAGAAATAAAGAGTAGAGAGGGGGGGTAAACCCAACGGAAAGAAGAATAGGCTTCAGCAAAAGTCGAACCTAGTTCAAACCAAGGTCTTTCATGCTAAGAAGCTTACCCATTAAGGATAAAAAAAGAAGAGAACAGCCTAAAGAGAGCCATGACTTCTTTATTTGTGCTTGCTATCCCCTATTTTGAAAAGGAGTTTAGTGGTAGAAATCAATGCTTTTGGGAAAGGATTAGGTGTTGCCCTTATGCAAGGAGGCAAACCCGTGGCTTTTTAGAGTCACACTCTTTCAAAAAGGGCTCGACAAAAGTCAATTTATGAAGGAGAGTTGATAGGCTATAGTGTTGACTATTCAAAATTGGAGGCACTACCTCTTCGGCAAAAATTCATAGTATACACTGACTAGAAAAGTTTGAAATTTCTAGTTGACCCGAAGATAATTGGGGAAAAGTAGCAAAAATAGGTGGCCAAATTGATGGGGTTTGATTTTGAAGTAAGATACAAGGCTAGGAAGGAGAATAGAGTAGTTGACACTATCTCTAGACAACATTATTTTGGTGTAATCTCTGATGTCACTTTGTAAGAATGGGAAGAGTTAGAAGAAGAAGAAGTAAAAAAGGACAGCAAGCTTCTAGCTACCATGCAACGGTTAGGGCAGGGAAACATTGTCCAGCAAGGGTTTGAACTCAAAGGAGGCTTTACTATAATGGCAAGCGAGTCATTCCTAAGGATTCCCTGAAGGTTCCTCTAATATTGGAGGCCACTCCAGATTTTACAGAACCTATAAAAGAATTTTGGGGTTGCTGTGGTGGGAAGGTATGAAGCATAGAATTCAGTAACACATTCAAAGCTATGACACATGTAATGGAAACAAGTACCAAACTCTCTTTACTGTGGGGTTGTTACATCAACTGATTCTCTAAGCTGGCCATAAAATTCTTAGCTCATTAATTTCATGACGAGGCATTTGATGAAGGTTGTCACCTACCTCCTCAAATTAGAAAATTGTTTTCATGTTAAGTTGCACAAAAAATATAGCAAAGGGTGCAACTTAGGTCATCTCTCAATGAGGCTTCAATATTTAGTTGGACAAATTAGGGGTTCTGAAGAATGAAATTATAGCAATTGAAATTAAAAGATAATATCAACAAGATAAATAGCAACAGTGAAGAAAGCACTAGTATAAGGTATTCCTAGGATTAAAAATTAATTATTATTGACCAAATATTAAACCCATTGGTGGCTATTAATAATAAATTACTGGTAATTCTACTAGTGATCAATTAACCTTTAGAATTTGATCAATGCAAATAATTAATAAATGAAATCTCAATTAATTTAGAAATCACATTAATTTAATAAACTAACTGTTATAGCCTAATCGCCAATTGGAAAGTTAATTCTAATATTCTTCCTCAAACATAAACCAATAGATCTATCAATTTATGCCCAAAGAGTTTCTCTAAATGACGATTACCAATTTGGCCATTACAATAAAGATTATAACAGTTACCAAAATAATTATAGGAATAGAAACTGTAGAATATTAATAAAATCAATGCACTTAATATCAAAAAAAGGTCTCAAACATCATCTCAATCCATTCGAAAACTCTTATACTAGTAAAAAAATCTACTTCTCCATTTCTAGAAGATTACAATAATGAAGATAAAAGAGAACCTGAAAATAATAGCAATAATCCTTTTCATAATCTCCAAGACAAAACACCTTTACCAATGGAATCCCTAAGAGAGAGAAGAATAGAGAAAAAGATGTAAAGAGAAGATGGATAGATATGTAGAGAGAGAATAATAGTAAACTAATTATAGATCTAAAATTAACTCAAGAGCTAAGGTAAACAATTGTGTCAATCCCTTGTATATTGCTCTCGAAAATAGCCCAAAGTGGGGCCTAAAAATAGATAAGTGAACTACAATCCCATCATCGCATAGTGCTGCAGCGCTCTTTGGATAGCGTGCTGCTCTAATTAATCCTGGAGGTCCTTCTGCTAATCAAATATGAGCCTCCATGCTTTTACTTCCTTTTTGCTCCAAGCTTCTTCCAGAGAGTTTTCAGCCTTGTTCTTGACACTTTACACTTGATCCAAAAGCTCCTGTAAACAAAACTATACTCAAATAGACAACTCAAATGAAACAAGGTGTGATTACAAATTATTCTAAAAATCAATACAATAGTCAACAATTCTATTAAAATCAAACAATAAGGAGTAAATCAAAATTCTTATTGATTGCATCAATAACACAATAAAACTCATGCAAATGCTAAGGTTTTGTAGCAAGATAAGTGGCATAAATGCCCCTTATCAGTGTTTTAAGCCTAAGTCAGCATCGAGCTTGCTTGGTTTCTTTCGATAGCAAAATGAACTCCTGTGAGATTATTTGGATCACTTCAACAAGGAAACGTTGCTTTGCGAGGAGCTCAGTACCCAAACAGCCCTGGTCACCCTCATTAACGAACTCCGAAATGGACTATTAATGGAATCCTTGGCGAAAAAGCCACCTAAGACCGTAGAAGAAATCCAAACCCAGCCTGAAAAATAAATACACTTGGAGGAAACCATGCAAGTCAAGTCCAATGTACAAAAATGTTTAGGCCTGCAAACCAGAACACTAGCAGGAAACTAGATAAAGGAGGTAAGTGATAAAGGAAATCAAGCGGAGGTTTGAATATACACTTTTAGCTGTCTCTCTCATCGACAAATACAAAGAAATCTGCAACATAGAGATGCTGCTTAAGCCAAGGGTCCTGAAGCCAAAAAAAAATATGGACAAGTCCAAGTTCTGTGCCTATCATAATGCCTTAGGACATTGGTCAAATGAGTGCTTTGATATGAAGGATGCAGTGGAAACCGTAATCCAAGAAGGGAAATTGGAAAGTATATGCCTTAGGAAAGAATATGAAAAAGGGGCCATAAGGGATCCCACAATTGGAGATTATAAAATAATCCCCTGCCTGACGATGAGACAAGAGAAGAATATGAACCCGAGCACATTATCAATGTAATCACAGGAGGATTTGCCGAGGCTAGAGCCACAAAATCCGCTAGAAAATGGAATTTGAGAGAAAGAATGAGTATGGCACTGGAAATCCCACGTAGGGAGACCTCAACGATAACTTTCTTTAGAGAAAATGTGAAGGGCGTTTCCCCTGATCATGATGACTCAATGGTGGTCTCTATACAGATGTTCAATGCCGATATGTGAATAGTTCTAATAGACCAGGGGAGCGCAGCGAACATACTCTTCCACCTGAGAATGAAAGCCCAAAATTTGCACAGCTTTATATATATGACACAGATAATATGATTGAAAAAAGGCTCAATGCAGTCAAGTAGTTATATTACTTAAAATTAAATATCTATTATTAGGTTGACAATATTTTTAATGTCTTTTTATAATTGTACTAGGCAAGCAGGAAATATTTCATTAATAGATTGTGAGATTGTTTCATTTTTGAGCTTAATGCTTGACTAGCACAATGTTTTGCCAAAATCATTCAGATGTGCTAGAGACAGATATAAGGTAGGTAATTTCTCAGAGGCCAGATTAAAGTTAATTCATAAAGGATGTACTGATGAAAGAACATATAATTTTCCTACTATATCAAAAGTTGCTGCTTTAGTTGTTGGTGATGTTGATGAATCAATGTTTGAAAAAGACATACTGATAGAAACATAATCCAAGAAGCTTAACATAATTCACCCAATGTATCATGCATTGCAATATCCTTTACTTTTTCCTCATGGAAAAGATGGATATAGGCCAAATATATCTACATGTGATTCTTCAGGTTGTTCTTTATGTAACAAAATATTGAGGATTAGAATGAAAGAATTTTTTGCATATAGGATACAAGAAAGAGTTGATAAACCCTCTATCATACTCATATTAAGAAGGTTGTTTCAATAATTCTTAGTAGATAGTTATATAATGGTAGAATCTAAAAGACTGAGATACATAAGACAAAATCAGCCAAGATTAAGAGTTGATCAATACAAGGGGCTACACGAATGCTTAGTGAAAGGAGACCGATGCTACAGCTACAGGACAAAGAATCATTCTACCAAGTACTTTTATAAGAGGACAAAGGTACATGTTTAATAATTGTAAGGATGTCTTTACGATATGCAAGTTTCTTGGGTATCCAAGTCATTTCATCACTATCACTCGCAACCCAAAATGGAAAGAAATCAAAAGATTTATTAGAAAAAAAAGGATTAAACACAGAGGATAGACTTGACATCCTATGCAGAGTATTCAAAATGAAATTGGATGAATTGATAAGAGACTTGAAAGAAGGCTACATTTTTGGAAGAATAAAAGGATGTAAGTCATATATATTTATGTTTTCTATGTTAATTTTCAGCATTCTTAAAAAAATTCGCTGATTTAGTTAATTCTTTATTTTGTAGATGTTTGCACTATTGAATTCCAAAAGCATGGCTTGCCTCATACACACATCCTTCTATTCATGTAACAAAATGTCAAGCATCAATCACTTGATGATATAGACAGGTACATATTTGCTAAAATTTTAGACAAGGAAACAAATCCTAAGTTACATGCAATTGTTGAAAAATACATGGTGCATGGTCCTTGTGGACATCATAATAAAGATAGCTCGTGCATGGTAAATGGTAAGTGCTCAAATTTTTTTCCAAAATGCTTTCATCCAAGAACAATTATTGATGAGGCTGGCTTTCCAAAGTATAGACGTAAGGAAACAGAAGGACAATTAACAATAGGAATTGTCCTTGGATAATATTTATATAGTTCCTTACTATCCTATATTGCTTTTAAAATATGCTTGTCATATCAATGTAGAATATACTTGTCAGACCTCAACCATTAAATATCTTTTCAAATATGTTTATAAGGGAAATGACAGAGTCACTATAGCTTTGTTTTGAGGTGAAGGATCAAATTCGTCAACTATAAAGGTAGACGAAATTTGTAACTATTATGATTGTAGATATATTAGTGCTTGTGAGGCTGCATGGAGATTATTTGGGTTTGAGATACAAATTAAATAACTTGCTATAATTAGATTGCCATTTCATTTGCTTGGATAACAACCAGTAGTGTTCAAAGACCCTCAAAATATTAATGATGTTATGAACACTAATGATTTGTAGAAAACAATGTTACTAGGTTGGATGGAATACAACAAACTGTATGCTCAAGGAAGAAGTCTTACATACAGTGAGTTTCCCACGAAGTTTGTTTGGAAAGTTAATTGTTAAAAGTAGATGCCAAGAAAGCAAGGATTTGCCATTGGTAGAATTTCTCATGTTCTAGTGAGTCATTGCGGATATTATTATCTTAGGTTACTGTTAAATATTCAAAATGGTTGCATTAATTTCTAGGATATTAGAACTATTGATGGTGTTCTTTATTCTTCGTTCAAGGATGCATGTTTTGCTTTGGGATTACTTCAAGATGATAAGGAATTTATTGATGTTATTGTTGAAGCAAATTTATGGGCTTCAATTACATACCTCAGAAAATTATGTCATACTTTTGATGTCTAACAATATTAATAGACCAAAGTTTTGTATGGGAAAAATGCTAGCAATCTTTTTCTGATGATGTTCTGTATATGCAACAAAGATCACTTTGTTGTGAAGGTAAATTTTGTTCTTAAACATATTAACAATATATAATTATGAAATATTAACAAATTTATATTTTTAATTATATTTAACCTTTTTGTTTGCAGATTTAATACTATCAGATGAGCAAATAAAAAACGTAGCATTGACTAATATTGAGGAGCTTCTTCAATTAAATGGAAAGTCATTAAGCTAATATTCTAACATGCCACTTCTTTCTCAAGAGGTACTTTCTACCATGCAAGACATGTTATTAATGGAGGAACTGAACTTTTATAGGCAAGCTCTTTCTATTAAATTGGTTGAATACATGAAAACAATTATACAAGAGCAGAAAATAGTGTATGATGAAATAATTAATGCAATGCACAATGATTGTGGTGGGTTCTTTTTCTTAAATGGTCATGGAAGGACTGGTAAAACATTCTTATGGAAAACTTTGTTTGCTTTCATAAGATCAAATGTTGACATTGTTTCAATGTTGCTTCCAGTGGAATTGCTTCTTTATTACTACCAAATGGAAGAAAACTCATTCAAGGTTTAAGATACCTTTGAACATTAATGAAGACTCCACATGTAGCATAAGACAAGGTAGTATCCATGCAAAATTATTGAACATGGCAAAATTGATTATCTAGGATGAAGCATCGATGCTTAGTAAGTACTACTATGAGGCCTTAGATAGATCTTTGAAGGATGTTTGTAGATTTTCACTCAGTTATAATCCTAATTTGCCATTTGGCTGAAAAGTTGTGGTACTAGGTGGGGATTTTAGGCAAATCCTACCTGTAATACCAAGGGGTTCAAGATAAGATATTGTTCGATTTTCAATCAATTCATCATATTTGTAGTCTTCTTGCAAAGTTCTTGAACTTACAAAGAACATGAGGCTTTCAATTCATTCTAATAGGAGTAAGAATCAAGAGATGATGAAATTTAGCAAATGCTTGATAAAAATAGGGGATGGAGTTGCTGGGGATTTCACTGATGGTGAAGCTGAATTTGAAATACTAGGTGATATTCTCATAACAAATAATGAAATTGGTGTTGACAATTTAATACAATTTGTCTATCCAAACATTTTAGGAAATTTATCCAATGTTGATTACTTCAGGAAAAGGTCAATTCATGCTCTTACACTAGAAATTGTTGAAAATGTTAACAACTGTATAATGTCTAAGCTTCTTGGAGAAGAAAAAACATATTTAAGCTCTGATTCATTGTGCATTGAAGAAGGAAACATGGAACCTGAATTAAATATCTTTTCACCAGATATTTTAAATGGGATTAATTTTTCTAGACTTCCACCACATAAGTTGATCTTGAAAGAAGGTGTTTTGATCATGCTTTTGAGAAACATAGATTAGGAAAATGGCTTGTGCAATGAGACCAGGTTGAAAAAAAGGAAGATGGGAAACCATGTCATTGAATGCTTAACAATTACTGGCAACAGGATAGGTGAGGTTGTTTTGATACCAAGAATGAATATGATTTCAAGTAAAGAGTTCATTCCTGTTAAGTTTTAGAGAAGACATTTTCCGATCATAGTTTCCTTCTTTATGACCATCAATAAATCTCAAGGCCAAACATTGTCTATAGTTGGATTATATCTACCAAGACCAGTATTCACTCACGGACGGTTATATATTGCTCTTTCACAAGTAAAAGACAAGAATAATTGAGAATTTTATTAGGAAACCATGATCATTTAACCAAAGGATGCACAATAAATGTTGTCTACAGGGAAATATTCCAAAATGTGGATGCAGATGATAAATTAGGACTAATATCAAATTTTACGATTACATCATTTTTATTTCTATCTAATATCACAGAACTGACAACATATTGTTGTGTCTTACAAATGATTTAGAGTAAACAATTCAAAGATGAAGCATAATAAGTGGTTGACAAGTTTTACCAATAACAAATATTGGACAATAAAATTGATCCTTAACCATCAAATTCAGGCCAACGTATTTATTTTTAACTTTTTGTTATAGTCTAAATCCTTGCATTTTCTCCTTGAAAATATTATTTGTAGCTTAACTAAATATTATATACCTTATTGTAATATTTTGGGTTTCTTATTGTAATCTCAAATAATCACTGGAAGAAGAATATTTACTTCTATTTCACACTCAATTATATATTTAATAACACAATAAAACTTTCTTCTATTTCACTACACTTATTTGTATAATATTTTTATTAAATTTTACTGATAAAATAAATAGTTTATTATTTTTATAATCTCATTCCCGTGCACTGCACGGGTATAACACTAGTTATATGTAAAGAGTAAGACACGCTTTTTGCCAGAGAAAGTAATGGGAAGAAGACATAGGTTGTAAAGCACGCAGCAAAAGATTAGACCCTGGTTTGAGAAAACATGATGATCGAGTATAGACAGAAACATTTGAAGATCATGGGGACAAATCGATGGAGGGTGACTTCCATGAAGACGCGTTTTCCTTTTTTTTAAAAAAAAATAATTAGCATTATTGGTAGCAACTCCAATAATGGTGTTAGGAGTGGTACTGCCGTCGTTGCCTACGGTGGCGGGTTTGTTTTTTTTTCTTGCGGGGTAGGGGACCATTAGCCCAAGTGCCACAAAGTAAATAATTTTGTTATCAACGTTTTCAATTTCAAATTAATTTTGATTTAAAAAAATTGACATGAATTTAATCTAATTATTTTAAATGTTAATATCATGTTGATGTTGACATAATTTTTTACATTAATTTTTCTTGGAAGTATAATAAAGAAAAAGAAAAAATTACACAATGCCCCGCTACATAAGGGGACTCCCACACATGAAAATCTCTACCATTAATTGCACCCACCCCACTTTGCTAGGAAATCTGCCCAAGGAGTCGACGTGCGCTGCACCCACAGCCAGCTCACCTCCCACTGGAGAGCCATTAGGTGATTAATCTCCTCATTCAGAATTGCAAGCAAATTATGAGCTCTAACCCGCGCCTTCCTTGCTGTTCACAAGATGAACAGCTTCCGCACAATCACTCTAGTAAAACCTTTCATCCAGGCCAGTTTAAGTCCATCCCTCACTACCAGTAACTCGATACAGATGACATCCTCCTCTGTGACCGAGCCCGAGAAACCACACACCCAAGACCCCTCATGGTTTCGAAAAATGCCCCATAATTGCTGCGATCCCTCAAAACGACTGCAATCCACATTTAATTTAACAAACCCCACCACAGGACGCGACCAAGAGACAGCTCCCATAGATGGATGGGTCGCCAGGAAACCCGAGCTGCATGTCACGCACCATCTGATGAATATTCCCCATAACCGAGTGCAGCGTCCACCGCTCTGAATCCAGATCCCAGTTGTTACTCCACCTCCACACCCACCAAATGGTACCAACAAACAAGCCACTGTTATTTTTTTGCATCAATTTAATCTAATATTTTAAATTTCTTCATCAATTCAATCACAATATGTTTTATTTCGATGGCAATTTAGTGGCTCCATTAAAGTAGGTGTAAAAAAAAATAATTAAATTGATGTTAAAATTAAAAAAAGTTAGAAGTAAATTAATGTCAAAACTACAAGTGAGTTTATATCCTATCCGCAGATTAAGGTTGCAAGTTCAACTCTTTTTCTCACACCTTATATCTTATTATCTTAATTAAAAAAATTAGATTAAATATCTAAACACGTTCTTCAATTTTATATTGAAAGACAAATTATTCCCTTAAGTTTTGAAAATTTTAAATTGGTCCCTCAATTTATATGAAATTGTACAAAACTATACGAATAACCAATTTGTCCCCCCTTTTTAAATGTGAGAGATCAATTTGAGATTTTCAAAATATGAAAGATTAACTTGTCTCTCAATACAAACTCGAGGGACCTATTTGAGTATTTAGTCAAAAAAAAAAATTAATGATAGAACTTTTGTTAGGAAAAGATTAATGTCAAATTAAAATGTTATTGAACAATGATTTGAGACTGGATTAAAAAATATTTTGAAACATAAAGTATCAAATGACAAAATAAAGATAGAGAACCAAATTGAAAAATGAAATGAAAAATAAGGACCAAAAAACCCATTTGACCATAGAGAATGATAAATACACAATATTTCGGGTATCAAAAGTCTCAAGTCTGGAGAGGATTTTATCGAATTAGTACTATGTCGAATATTGAGGTTTTGAATCTAAGAAATCATTTACTACCAGTATAAAACTTGGATAAAATTCTACAGGTATTTGTAGCTTTAATCTCATAAAAGCATAACAAGGGTAGAAGGGGAAGGAGACATTGATTAAACATAATATATGTAAAATACCTAGTCTAGCTTGTCCAAAAATGCACTCAATGTCTATCCTATATGCATTCAACTCTGGCATATAACTTCAAATAGTGCTGGCATCCTGAATAAGTGCTAAGAAAAGGCCTTGAACTTTTTCCTTTCTACTTTTTCATAGATTATAGAAAATATAGAGGTTTGGAAAAATGAAAAAACACATGTTTGCTTTACTGTTTTCAATTTCTAATTTTTAATTTTTTAGATTTATAAAGAAAAAACTAAAAAAAAAACTAAAACTGAAAATAGCAAAGCAAACAGGCTAGCGTTTGTTTACTATCTCTATAATAAAAATACATAAACACCGGAGATACAAACCTATTTAGTGATAGAGATAGAAACACAAACTTACTTATTGGTGAAGACATAAATAAAGGACAAAAAAATTGTCCCCAGGACAGAAAAACATGAAATTTCTGTATCTCCAAAATATAAAAACTGTGGAAACAGAATACGAAGATAAAAATTTAATATTTTTATCTTTTAATAATACCCTATATATATTTATTATTTATGTCTTCATCTCTACTGTTTTCATTGTCTCTGTCACAAGGCAGTAAACAAACGCTATCTAATGGACTCTCCCGGCTGATCCTCGTGCCTTAAAAATGATACTTCATGCATATCATCATATACGAGTATTTCTCCAATATGTTTTAAGACCAAGTGAAAAAAAAAGAACTCAGAACTCAGGCTGCTCAAGTAAGACCAAGTATTCCATTGAATTGATAATTAGCCCAGAGTCTATTGAGAAGGAATAAGAAGAACTTGCACCAATAGATATGATAATGTGAAAAATAAAATGATTAATTTGATTTGCTTCCTAAATTTTTTTGTTCAAAAATAAATTTTGCTTATCACACAAAGTCATTCTTTGCTGTAAAAATAGTTTTGCAAGGAATCAAAGCTAGACCAGTCTCTACAGTAATGACCGAAGTAATAAGTTGCCAGCAAGAAAAGATCCCACATGATAAATAACAATACAAAAGCAAATTTTGACCAAAGTACTGCTAGAAGATTCTATAGTTCAATCCCCAAAATTTAAGCTCCCTGCTTTTATCAACTAGAGTCTAGAGGGCAATGGAACTATGGGCTCTGAAACAACAGTTCCTGTTTTAAAAAAAAACAAAAGTAGAATTAGAAACGTACAGCAGTGTCGCATAGAATAAAAGACACATGGTAGTATCATATGTTTTTCTTTTTTGCCGTAATTGGAATCACAATCAGATAAATATCAACATTGAAAACATTGAGCATATATATTCCATTACTTCAGGCAGGTAACGTTGTTATTTACAAGGCTAAAGACTAAATACAAGAGTATAAGAGTTAAAGATATTGGTGTTTGGACCGGTCGGTTAACCACCGACCCTAGACACGGGAAGCAAGTTGAGCCCCAGGGGATCCGGTCCACAGTCCGGTCCATGGTTGATTGGATCATTTCACACTTGGACCTAAAGATCATCTTGGTAGACCAAAGGAGACCGACCCACTAATAATGGTTTGGGCCCCATAAAACAAGCTTGGGAAGACCTAAGGAGGACTCTTGTCCCTTCTCGAGAGACGAAACGTCTCTCATAATGGGAGTGTCGGCTCGTTAAAGAAAGAAATGTCCCAGCCATTAAAGGATGGTAACGGACCCTCCAGATGGAGGAAATAGACTGAAGCCAGGACGGTGAGAAAGGCAAGTTACCTCGTAAGATACAGCACCCACCCTGAGCAGAGACAGCAACAGTGTTTTTATTCAGTAGTCTGACACGATAACTCATCAAAGCAAGGAAAACTACTTAAAACTGACTCCGTGAATTGTTTAGATTTGCAATGAACAAAGACCGCTAACAAACTAAGACTAAAGATAAGATCGTTGGACCATCTAAGACTAACAAATTGAAACACCCAAAACAAATAATCAAGACTTGTTGATATGTTTGACTCATTCAACAAAATAAATTTGATGATATTAGAACTGGAAAGATGCATGCCTCAAGCTGAACCGAAGCAAGGAAGTTTCCAAACTCTGATATCACCAAGAAGATAAATGACCTGAAAAATAAACTATACAACTAAATAAGCAATTGCCAAAGTTATATATTGTGATTACTTGCTTCAGCAAAAGATAAATAACCAATCATAGCAAAGCTTGTAAATAATATAACATGCATGGTATTTTTTCTTAACCAAAAATTTAGAATGAATGTAAGGCTCACTCACATACATGGGCTCGTTGACAGTTTACCTACTATTTACCTGCGGACAAGAGAACCTGAGTATCAAATTAAAGTAACTGCAAAGAAAATACAAATACCAACATCCCTTTTACAACTATGTATGGTATGTTTACCTTGAAAAACATCACGGAGAATCCAAAGAAGAGGAGGAAGCACAGAGTGACACAAGTGAAGAAAATAAAGAACACAAGCAGAATTGCCTCTTGGCAAGTGGCAGTTCTTCCAATCCCGTCTCATTACTCGCGGTGTTCTTGTTATTGGAACCGATTGCCAGTTGATATTCTACTACCGTTGGATCCATGGTCTCGTCATTTGAGGCAGGTTGGTATTTCTCGGTTTCCTCCTATTCCATTGGATACAAAGTTACATGACTTGGAAATGATACTTCATGCATATCACCATATGTTAAGAATTTCTCCAATATGTTTTTGAAAACAAGTAAACACAATGCATTCAGCTTGCATAATTCATGTATAACAAAACCCTTTACTTTCCTTGTTTTACCATTCATTACTTTTAGCAGGGGCTACCGGAATCACTAATTTTGGATTATTGAATAATCACAAAACTTTTTTTGTAGTACAGTAAAATTGGGGATTAGTATTAAAATTTTAGGAAATTTTTAATCTTGAAGAAGTAAAACTATTCTATCTCCAACCTTCTCTCTCAAGTCTAGAGAGAATATTTTGAAGAGAAATGAGGATCAGATTTTAATTATTTGGGGATTATTATGCATATAAATAAGTTTGTATTTGAATATGTATTGAAATACATAGTGTCTTTTGAGTTGGCAATTTATCTCTACTCTTTTGAAATAAAAATTCCCCGAGTTTTATCCGTTCATCCCCACCAAATTAAATATCGGAGAGAGAATGAATTTTAATCTTTATTGCATGACTAAAAATTTATGTGAAGTTCAACATTATTCCCCAAACACTATTCATTTATAAGGGTGTGTTTAGTTGGGATAAAAGTATAGTAAGTTTCCATGAATAAACCCCGCTTGTAAAGTCAATTTTCCGCAAAAATAAAAGAGAAACTAGATTCGCATGCCATAGATCATGAGACAAATGAAAGAAGAAAAACATAAAAGAAAATTACAAAAAATATATGGATCACTAGCCAAACTTGATGTTCTCAAACTGAGTCCTTTTCAAGAAATTCAAATAATTGACCACATAATCACCATGCGATGTGTACTTTAAGTGAAGTAGTTCTCACAAAATATATGGATTTAATTGCACAGTATAAAATTTTTTTACATAATCATCCAATTATGTATTGTCACATAAGTCATAATAGTTGACTTTTACACCCACTACCTGAGAGGTCATCCAAACAGAATATTTTAATTGGATGACAGTGTAAAACTATTTTACACTATCAGTACATCAAAATTAAACTGTTATAAGTATTAAAAGAAATGTCTTAGGGTTGTTTGGTTGGGGAGTCAAAGTGGGGGTAAAATTTTCCTAGATGAGTTTTATATGTAAAATTACACATGATGTTAATTTAGAAAATTTGTACTCACATTTTTACTCTTTAACCAAACAAACCCTTAAAATATTTATTAAGGACCAAAAATAATTTTTTTTAAATTTTGCAAGAAGTAATTAATTCATATTCAAAAATACATATAAGAACATAAATCTAGAAAAGCACGGATTAAAAACATAATATTGAAATGAAAAATGGACCAAACACTTTGTTTTTTTAATAGATAAAGCCAAATCAACTTATATTGTAAATTACAAATTACAATTTTTTAAATTTTTTTGTTATTTTTTATATTTTAATTTTCATACATTAATAGTATAAAATATTTATACATTACTATTCCATTGAATTTTTTCCCTTTGCATGACCTTCAGATTGTAGAGCATATGAGAATCAATTATATTTACAAAAGTGACAATGCATGATCAAATAATGGTACAATTTTTTTTCTTAATTCTTAGTGTATCAACTTGAATTTTATTTTTCTATAAATAGTTACTATTATATTATTAGATAATTATTATATTATAAAAATTTTAGGAGGTAAAGTATATTTATGTCAATACACACAATTTTAAAAATATATTGATTATAAATTTTTTTAAGTAAAGTAATATTTATATTTTTTATATCTTTAATCTAAATACTAATAACATTAAGTGTCACATAAAAAAGAAAAATATGATCGATATTGAATATCTAAAATTAAATTAACTTTAAATTAATATTATAATAATAAATTTAATACAACATTATTGTGAAGTATAACTTGTATGCATTGACAGTCCGTAAGCAAATGGAATTTCATCAAAATGACAAATTAATCATGGTAGATAATTGTGTCATTGTGATAGTGTGCAGTTATTTTGTATAATTTACCACTTTAGTGAAATTTAGTTGGTTGATAATATAAAGTTAATTCATACTGTAAATGTATAGAAATTAATTAAACTTATTATTATGAAAAAAAAGTTTTCACAAAACAAAAAAATATAGAAACAGAAACAATAAAATATTACAGGAATATTTTTCAAAATATTATTAATAATAATGAGTTTAAATAATATTGAACAAACAATAGAATATTTGTTTAATTTTTTCCTAATGGAAGTATTAGTTTAAATATAAAATAGAAAGAAGGACATTTAAGATAATTAAACACAAAAGTTAGTTAACTGAGAATTGCAATACATGAAAATGAGTGGCAATAACATCTACAATAAAAGGATCACTGACCAATAAGCTTGATATTATCGAACCTGGATCCATTTCAAGAAAACAACTAATAAATCATCACATAATCACTCTAGTACAAGGTACTCATTTTTTTATTTCCTGGATTTATGTTGAGAAGGAAAATATGTAAGGTAAGTAAAATGAGCAATACAATACTAAAAGCACACATTCACATTTCACGGAGAAAGAAATGCCACAAAAATACAAACATTTACCTTGGACATTGAGATTGGTAGTGTAGCTTCTCTCACCCTTTGAATTTGAATAAAATTTCACAGTATCACATTGCCATTCCAAGAATCGAGCAGAATATGTTTGTTGATGCACAAATGGAGTGTGTGCCTCATGAGAATATCCCACGTCTCTCAGTGTATCACATTGGTTCGGTGAATCTGATATCATCCATGCAGCTTTTTCCTTTAATTATATGGATTCCAACTTCTACACAGTCCAACTCGTCTCCGTGGAAAGGCTCATCATCGTAAACAGCAATCACCGCATGTTTCCATTCATTTTCTGAAAGCGCTTCACCTACTTGGTCTCTGAATGTTGTCTGTGTCTTACTGAAAATCAATATATGACCAACTCTTTGATGTGTCTCCAAAGGGTCATAATCATGTGCCACTAATTGGAACGATTTCGCACCATTGATGGTCAATCTGGGGCGAATTCTACTTTGGTCGAGAGGATCACTCCAAGTTAACAAACCGAAAGATATTGCCGGGAACTTATTACGAAACCAAAAAGCAATGGACAAATCCCTTCTCCGATACTCAAACCACATTGGAAGCCTTTCTGCTGGCCCTGGCAAAATAAACATCTTGTCTTGACCTTCCTCATGCAGTTTCTGTTAGTCATAAATATATAGTCAACAAGTTTTAATTAGTTTAGCAATACATACATACATTCGTACATGCATGTGTAGTCTGTCTCAGTCTGAGTCAACCTGAAGTAGTTATCATGCATATTGATTATCAAATTCAACACTAAAACATACGACGAATGAGATACCTACCTGATCCAACAGCATCTCTCTAGTCAAAGCACTCAAGAATTCGCAATTGACTACAAACAATTCTTCTATGTTGGGCGGGATCCCTTGAATTTCTTCAAGTTCCCAGCAATCAATCAGACGAAGTCTCCTCAAAAATTGAAATTCTCCGATGCATTCGGGAACAATACTGAATTCTGTGCTTGTCAGGCATAAGGATTGTAAACGAGGAGACATGGGAAGAACTATTCGGAGGAATTCTTCTGATATTTTGCAGTCATAAATATCAAGTTCTATTTTGTTTGAAAATGAATTGTTGTATGCATCATCCAAAGGTTGTTCCACATCTGAACCAACTAAAGATTGAGGCTGTGAATCTGAGTCTGAATTTGAGCTGCCGTACACATCATCCAAAGATTCTACTGGATTCAGCACTGCACCACGATCTAGTTCAAAATATACAAGAGGAGAAATGTAAAAGGAAGTTACTACGCGATAGAAACAACCCCTCAAAGGAGGAGTAATGCTAGACTCATTAAAAGTTCCCAGAAATTTTAATTAACAGAAAAAAAAATGGTAGGATATTCAATTATTCATGTCTGTTTAGTATTTTACATATATAAAAAGACAGGAGTAATAAACATGCAATTACTGATTAAGCAATAATATATTATACATGAATTGAAAGTCCTCCATACTAGTCATTTCACATTTACATAAGCGCCAGTTTATCATAATCAACCTATGATAAATTGAATCTTATGAGCAGGAGAAGCGAATGTTATCAATCTCTCTCTCTCTCTCTCAATAGAACACACTAGTGTCACTTCTATTTCATATTTCCTTGGTTTAACTACGCTTTATCTCCCCAACTGCATACTCGTATTAGTCAATTCCTTCATTATTTTTATGTCACTAAACTCCTCCAGAGTATGTCCAACTGAAAATTAAATAATGTTCTGTATCTCTAAAATGTGCATCTGATCGTAGAAAAGCTCTCTCTACAAAATTTCATCGCTTCGATCATAACATTATTAAGGATCCACTTGGTTTAGACATGAGTAAAAACTGTTTTGAAATAATTAAAATTGAAAGAATCAATTTTAAAAAAATGACTCGTGTGTAAGAATAATGTTAGAAAAGTGAATTTAAAAGATTAATATTAGATGCAAAAAAAATATATAGCATATAACCATTTTTTAAAAAAAATGAAAAAAAAACTTCTATTCAAATCAATTTCTAAATATTAATAATAATGAATTTAAATAATATTGAAGTATCAACAACTTATTAGTTAGTTATGAAAGAGAAAGAAGGATACTTAGTTAAGTTAGTTAACTAAATCTAAGAGTTGCAATACATATAACATCTATATAGAATAGACGGTTGACTCGCCTAGCTTGATACTATCAAACCAGCAGAATCCTCTTCAAGTAAAAAAATAATAATTGACCGCATAATCACACTTTAGTGCGGAAACTAATTTTTCGTTTCCTTGATTTATGTTGAGAAACAAAATACGCAAGGTAAGTAGTAAAATCAGTAATACTAAAAGCACACATTCACAGACAAAGAAATGCAACAAAAGTATCTACCATGGACATTTAGAGTAGTCGTGGTGCTACTCATCTGCTTCGAATTTGAATTCCCATTCACATTATGATTAAATGTCGACGGAGGTGGAGGCCATGAAAGCAACTCTGTGCCCTGGCCCACTTGCCATTCCAATGGAGCAGAATTTCTTTGTTGCTGCTGCTGCTGCACTAATTGACCGTCAGTCTGATAATCCCCCACGTCCCTCAACGTATAACCACATTCTTTCTGCAACAATGGATCGGTGAATCTGACATCATCCATGCAGCTTTTTTCTTTTATTATATGGACTCCGACTTCTATCAAGTTCAAACTCATCCGCTTTTGCCACCTTCTATGAACAGAAAACACCGCACAATTCCATTCATTTTCCGAAAGCACTTCATCTACTTTGTCTCGGAATGTTGTTTGTGTTTTATTAAAAATAAATACAAGACCATCTCGTGTTGTTGTTATAGCATCCTTAGGAAATACCCCTAAATCGAACGACTTCGCACCATTGATGGTTAATTTGCAGGTAAACCTAAGTTCGGCGATATGCACACTCGGGAAAAAAAAACCAAAAGATATTGCGGGGAACTTATTACGAAGCCAGAAAGTAATTGATGATTCCCTTCTCTGATACTCAAACCACATTGGAAGCCTATTCCATGGCAAAATAAACCCCCTGTCTTGACCCTCCTCATGCAATTTCTGTTAGCCATAAATAAATAAACAGTGCACACGTTTAATTAGTTTAGCAATACTTAAATACATACATGTGCAGCCTCAATCAGTCAACCTGAAGTAGTTATCATATTGATTATCAAATTCAACACTAAAACATACGAATGAGATACGTACCTTGTTCAACAGCATTCTTCCTGTCAAGAGACTCCAGGATGTGCAGCCGACTACAAACAATTTTTCTATGTTGGGCGGGATCCCTCGAATTTCTTCAAGTTTCTCGCAATCAAACAGACAGAGTTTCCTCAAAAACTGAAATTTTTCGATGCATTTGGGAAGAATACTGAAATTTCCCCTTGCCAGGAGTAAGAGTTCTAAACGAGGAAACACGGGAATAGCTATTCGAAAGAACTCTTCTGATATATTGCAGTCAAGGATACAAAGTTCTGTTTTGTTTGAAAATGACATTGGGCTCACTTGTTCTTCACCTTCGTCTTCATTACGTAATAGCAAACCCTTACAATGAGAAAACAGTAAAGCTTCAAATTGTTCTAGCAACCTAATGCTACTCGGTAACTCAACAATTCCACTGCCATCCAACCATAATGTTCGAAGCCTGGTAAGATTATGAATGGAATATGGGAATTTTTTAATGCCAACGCCATTCAAATAAAGCTTTGTCATCTTTTCCATTTTTCCTAGTATTTCTGGAAAACTTTCAAGACTTTTGCAGTCATCAAGTTCGAGTTGTTCAAGAGAAGGCAACATAAGGGGAGGTAAACTCCTAAGCTGTCTGCAACGTCTAGCATTCAAGGTTTTAAGTTTATCCAGATATCCAACCGACTCATCAATTTCAGTCAAGCTATCACAACGTGCAAATGACAATACTTCTAATTTTGGGGCACTTGACAGATTCGGTATCTTTGTTATATGTTCACATTCGTCAAATCTCAAAACTCTCACGTTCTCAAACTTCTTCTGAAAAAAACAATAAAATAATAATAAAATTAAACTAAACCTAAAAACTCAGTGAAAAGAAAATAAATTAATTAATATACTTGCCTTCAATAACTCGGCCACCTGAACTGAATCAAAGCAATTTCTTGGTAAGTCCAATATGACAAGTTGTTTCGGATGAAAACAAAATGATAAATATTCTTGTGAATGATGCATCACCCATTTTAATACTCTTAAACTACTTGGAAGATATTTGTGACCTTTGGAAAATCGACTATTTTTAATAATAAGTGTTCTCAGTGTATCCATCTTCTTCAACGCAGTTCCGCCCCATTCTATGACATCACCATTGTAGTCATACTCTAGATTTATGAGTTGAATTTTGCTACTTCCCTTTGAATAAAAAAAAAAGGGTCAAGTATAATACATAATGGTAGGACATTCATACACATTCATAAAAGGGCGAAATTAAGAAACAAGTATGAACTAATAATTCAAGCAAAATGTTAGAAATATATTAACACTGACTTTTCACCTACATAAAATATTCCACAGAGATCAATCAAGCATGCAAATGACAAATCATATATTAGTCATACTTACTTCATCTTCTTGTAAAACTTCAACCATATCTTCAACAAGCCATAATCGACTACGTGCCCTTGGCTTCTCTGGTGATTCTAGACGAACAATTTCTCTGCCCATATCCTGAATTAAATCATGTAACATAATCACACCATGAAACTTGTTAATCTTAATGAGAGATTTATCAGCCAACACCCGAATCGTATATGTTGGGTCAAAACCATGATGCCCATGAAGTATCTCTACAACCTCTGACAATTTATATCCTTTGAAGCAACAAGCAATGTCAAGAAAAATATTTTTCTCATGGGGAAGCAAAGCATCAAAGCTTACTATGAGTTTCTTTTGCACATCTCCATTAGGAATTTTTTGGTACTCATCTAGTGCAGATCTCCATTCTTCTACACATCTACCAAACAAGCTAGAACCTATGACTTCCAAAGCCAATGGAAGGCCAGAAGCATATGTTACTAGTTTCTTTAAAATGTCCATGTAACATGGTTCAACATTTCTGGATTTAAAAGCCATCCAAGTAAACAACTCAAGTGCTTCTTCCCCATTTAAAACCCCTACTTCATATACTTGCTTTACTTCATGAAGTTTTAGCAAATGTTTGTTCCGAGTTGTTATAATGACTCTACTACCAAAGCCAAGCCAATCAGGCCTTCCAATGATTGCTTGCAAATGCTCATGTTTGTCTACATTATCAAGAACCAAAAGAACCTTCTTGCAGCGGAGCCTTTCCTTTATTATTGAAATTCCTTCGCCGGCACTTCCTAGATTACAAATATTATATCCAAGAATTTTAGAAAGAACCATCTCTTGGAGATATACTAATCCATGTCGATTTGAAAGTTCACTCAAGTTTTCAAGAAAACATGAACCCTCAAATTGGTCGGCAATTGAATTATAAACCACTTTAGCAAGTGTTGTTTTACCTATACCACCAATACCAAAGATCCCTACCATGTGAACTCCACATTCAGATCCATCATTTAGAAGTCGGTTCACTTCTAGCACTCGAGACTCCAACCCAACTGGGTAATCCGCAACATGTAATAGAACACGACTAATCCTTTTGGATATCTCCTTAACGATCTTCACAATAAAATCACATTCATATTCATTCCTGACAAGTCAAAAAACGTCACAATAAAATTGATAAGTAATCAAAAATTGAATTGTTCAAGATGAAAAATCACTTCCTTCTAATTCGTCTTTTAAGTTTAAACATAGAAAGATTCGACGACAAATAAAAATTAAAGAAACAAAATATGAGATGGTAAAACATACCCAGGTTTGAAATGCTCGCCTGACAAGTTAGCTGCTTGCTGCAAAGCCTTCCTCCATTTTTGCACTCTCTGCTTGTCATTCTTGAACCTCTCCTCATGCTTAGTAAATGCTTTTTCATAACTACCTGTCTGGCGTCGCACGTTGCAAGGATCCACCTTATAGAAAACGGGCAAAACCAACCGGTCCTTCCCCTTAACGCACTCCATGATCTTGACAAGTTCTTCTAAGCAAAATGCAGAAGATGCATAGTTCTCGGAGAAAACAGGGATGGCAATCCTGGACTCTTCAATGGCCTCGGCAAGTGAGGGTGTGATCTGCTCCCCTTTCTGAAGCCCCTCATCATCAATGAAGGTGCGGATTCCCTTGTCAGAAAGAGCTTTGTGGAGATGGCCAATAAAACCGTGGCGAGTATCAGGACCTCTAAAGCTGAGGAACACATGGTATTTCCATGCATAGCAGAAGGAAGAGGAAGAGAAAGAGCAAGAAGAAGAAGAGGGAGAGAAGGAAGTTTGCAGAGCCATTAGATCTGAACTGAGAAGGAAACTTAGTGCGAGTACTGTGATTGCGTCTCGAGGATCAAACAAGTAGAAAACTGATAGGGTAGAGAACAGGGGAAAGAAGACGGATGCACAAAGCCAGTCAACGAACCAAAAAGTAAGTTGCTAGCGCGTGGATTTTGTAGCTAATTAAATTACTTATAGAGGGCAATTGAAGAACGATAGTCCTCCTTTTCTTCTTCTGATTTAATAAATGACTTTTCGCTTGTGTTGCGCAAGAATACTACTACCTTTGTGTTAGCGGATATGTCGGCAAGGTGTAAAGATTATAAATTTTCTCACGTAATTATTAGTTGTGATTTAATCTTTAATTTTATAAATTTTAAATTAAAATTAATAAAATATATGACTCATTTTTAATTATATTTAAATTTTATAGAGTATAAAAAATATTTAATAAATATATCAATTAAATAGTGCAACATAACTAGAGACGTATTAAAAGTGAAAATAAATACGTGATAAATGCCATTTCATTTTGTTTTCTAGTTTACTTTGCAATATGTCGGTTCCGTCTTTATGTTTAATGAAAGAGGGGAAAAAACTCTAAATCGTAATAGATCTGAAATTTGAAAATGAAAAAGTGCGCTGACTTTTATGTAAGTGGGAACAATAAAGAACGAGTTGTCATTACTTGGAAACCGCGTTCCTATTTCCTATCATCCGCATGGAGCTGGCTGTTACGACAACTTCATGGGGTGCTCCCCATCAATCACCGTGTAACTTCTGAGTAATTCTTGAAAAATCAAAATTTAAAAAATGGTGAAAAGCAAACTAAAGCCATTTATTGAATTAATGTTAATATTAAAAGAGAAAAAAAAGGAAAATTCAGGAAATAAAAAAGAATATACTCTGGAAGTAAAGACATCTTCCATTATAGTATGTTATTAGCCTAACGTACTACTTACGTCTTCTACAGTTGCACTCCTAACTTCCAATAAGGTTATGTTTGGGAGGATCTTAAATGATAGGAGGGATTATTAATAATGGAATGAAAACAAAAATAAAGAATTGAGTGAAATAGAATATGACACAGCTTTGTTTGACTGTTTAGTAAATTTAATGAGCAAAAAGAAAATGCGCATGTTTGGAGGAAAAAGAAATAGAACATGGCTAAGCATGGTCTGACTACGAGAATGTTGTTGTTTGCCAAATTCCAAACGGCTTTAAATCAGTAAAGTAGCGACCTGAAGAAGAACTAAGAAAGAGAGTTTAAACTTGAGACTCATGTTGCCAAACACTATAGTCGCAAAAAAAATGATGAGCCAAAAATCCAACCCGTAATTACCATGATAAACATAAACAATCAATAAACATTTACACAACCGTAACAACTTTGACTAACTAACTGCCAGGCCAGTAGTCCAACAAAACCCTTCACTCAACAGTCAGCCCCACCCATAGTCACATTGCTAGAAAGCATTGATCGATCTGAATCCAAATCTGACATTTTCATAAAGCTGCAAATGTTCATACAATCCAGATCTTTATTAAACTAGAATTGCAAAAACAAAAACATTAAGAAAATAACAACATTCAAGCATATGCAGTAATCTGGGCTCACAAAGGCATAAAAAATCGTAAGTTCTGCTATTCCATTAAACATAGAAGTAGCCTACCATATATAAAGAAGAAAGACAAACACACATTCATAGGTATAATTATCGGAAAAACAAAATAACTAATGTTGCGTGCACTTTACCTTCTTTTGGAACACTAATAACTCTGCTCATTAATCGTTGCCATTTTTCACAAAGTATGAAACAAAATCTCACACAACTAACAAAAGATGAACTAAAATAATCCATGGCTTAGTTAATTACAAACAAAACAGGACCAACATGGCATTGGGACGTGCAACTGTCGATGTTAGAATTAGGCACGTAGCAAACTATTCATGGCTCTAATAACAAATAAAAGTAGACATCTTCATGTACCAAAAAAAGAAAAGTATACATCGCCATTGACATTCTATCATAATATGAATTGCCTATGGAATCGAATGACTGCTGGAATTTCACTATTAGGCTTATGAAAATAAATTGGGATTCAGTTGCAACTCTGCCAGTGCTAAAAAGTCAAGTCCAGGATGTTCCAACATAATATTTGATCAACAGCGAACAGAAAGAACCCACCAGTACATAATATCCCCACTTGGAAGCAACTTTTCAAGAAAATCGATCTGTTCCTCAACTTCTCCTACAGAGATGACACTGTTAGTTACTCAGCTTATCAATAATAAATCCACGAGAAACTTATGGTACATGGTAATAAATAGAATTGTAGCATACTAACCTCAACAAAATCCAAACTGTTCATAATTATCGTTTGCAGGAGCTCCTCTTGTGATTGGAGTTCTTACAGATTGAAGTATAGAGTGAATCACATTAACCAGATCCAGCAGCGATGACGGTTTTCATGCCATGTATCTAAACCAACTTGAATTTGGTTGGTATTCTCAAGAGAGTGACAAAAGCTCTCTTCTACCTGTATTGAGAAACCAAGTTACAAGAAGGATTTCAGAGAGAAAAATTGCTTTTCCAATAAAGATTCACAAGGAAAAAATAAAAAATAAAATTCATTCATGTCTTCAAGAGAAATCTTCCAGGAAGCAAGACTACTGAACTTGATCATACGCATAACAAGCACATCATGTACTTTTGTAAATTGATAGGGTGGATTCTCAAAGCTAACAACATGCAGTGTGGATTCTCAAAGCTAACAAAGTCCAGAAGGTCAAAAGAAGGGATGATGTACATACAAGGATATACGAAGTACTAACAATCGCTAACCCTAGACAAATATTCAAGATAAATCGTAGCACTTGTCATAGTTTGACTTATCCACTATGACACTAAATTTCTGCTCAAAATCACAAACATTTACTCATTCACCATTTTTTAGAACTCATAAAGCTAGAGGGGTATCTTAAATCTTATCCATAAAAAGAAGTATTTGATTTACCTACCAAAATTATTAAAAAGCCTCCACTACTACTTTTGTTTCACTCCCCTGTTTCAACCGTGGCTCCACAAAATAATTATCACGAAAAATTAACAAACTCGTACAACGCATGAGCATTTTCTTTAATCTACTAGTAATCCAATCACAGACACATACACCTTCATTTGAAAATAATCTGACACACATGTAACTAGTTTGTAGTCAAAAGCTTTGCCTCATTTCTTATACATCTCACTCTAAAACAATGTTTTTAGAATTTTTCTCCGAGTTCTGACCATTCGGCTCTGATTTAGTGATTTTAGCTTGGGTTTCCCTTGCCAAATCCTGCTCATGTTGCAAATGCGGCACTTTTTTTTTTTTCTCCCTAAACTCACTTATCTGGGTGTCTTTCCCTCCTCAAAGATGTCTCTCTTTTTCTCAGGAGTCATGCTCTGCTCTCATTGAGAAGCTCATAAGCTAGCTTCAATTGCGTTGATTTGTTTTCCTTGCTCTTTTTAATTTTCCTCCAAATAGACCAACTTTTGAAGCAGCTCTTTTTCCAAGGCCACAGTTTCCTTGAACTGGTTCTTGTTATCTTCCAGATCAGCTCTTTTTATTATTCTATTGGTCGGCAATGGAATTATAAACCATTTTAGCAAGTGTTGTTTTACCTATGCCACCAATGCCGTAGATTCCTACCATGTGAACTCCACTGTCCGATCCATCATTTAGAAGCCGGTTCACTTCTAGCACGCGAGACGCCATTCCAACGGGGTAATTTGCAACATGTAATGGGACACGACTAATCCTTTTGGATATCTCCTTAACGATCTTCCCAATAAAATGACATTCATATTCATTCCTGACCAATCATAAAAAAGTCACTACAAAGTCAAACTACATGCATCACATCCCGTGTATTGAAATATTGTATTATTGCTATTGAGGCTGTTTGATAAGTAATCAAAAATTGATTTGTTCAGGATCAAAAGGCACTCCCTTCATCTTTTCAGTTTAAACATAAAGTCCTTTGACAAATAAAAATTAAAGGAACAAAATATAAGATGGTAAAACGTACCTGATGTTGAAATGCTCGCCTGACAAGTTAGCTGCTTGCCGCAAAGCCTCCCTCCATCTTTGCACTTTCTTATTGTCATCCTTATACGTCTCCTCATGCTTAGTAAATGCTTTTTTATAACTACCTCTCTGGCGTCGCACGTCCCGAGGATCCACGTCACAAAAAACTGGCAAAACCAACCGATGCTTCCCCTTAACGCACTCCATGATCTTGACAAGTTCATCTAAGCAAAATGCAGAAGATGCATAGTTCTCGGAGAAAACAGGGATGGCAATCCTGGACTCTTCAATAGCCTGGGCAAGTGAGGGTGTGATCTCCTCCCCTCTCTGAAGCTCCTCATCATCAATGAAGGTGCGGATTCCCTTGTCAGAAAGAGCTTTGTGGAGATGGCCAATAAAACCGCGGCGAGTATCAGGACCTCTAAAGCTGAGGAACACATGGTATTTCCATGCATAGCAGAAGGAAGAGGAAGAGAAAGAGCAAGAAGAAGAAGAGGGAGAGAAGGAAGTCTGCAGAGCCATTAGAACTGAACTGAGAAGGAAGCTTAATGTGAGCACAAGCAGAAAAGTGTTCAAAGTAGAGAAAAAGAACAAAGAGACTGATGCGCGGACGGCATAAGTCGAGGAGCCGAAAAGTAAGTAGCAGGCGGACAGGGTACTGTTGATTTAATAAATATGTCGATTTACAATTTTATACAATATAAAAGAACCGAAAACGTATTGAAAACTGCAAAGCAAATTGTACACGATAAATATCTTTTTCTTTCCTTTTCTTTTCTTTTCTGGTTTGGCTCGCTATGTGCGGGTGACATATTTTTGTTTGACTAATGGAAAAATTATACTCGCAGTAGAATGGAAATTTAGCAACTTCTACTCGGAATTTTAAGATTCTTTCGGTGACTGTTGAGACATGATAATTGCAAAGTTGACACAATGAAGACGAATTATAAACATTGCGAAACTGCGTTCCTACTGCATTTCCTAACATCCGTATCGGGCAGAAGTCAATCAATCACCACGACGTAGCTTCTTGGCAATTCTTGAAAACATCAACATTTTCAATAGTTAAAAGCAAAAATGATGAAAAAAGCAGACTGTGTTTAATGTTTTAACAAGAGGAAAATTCATGAAACAAAGAAGAATAGCGCTGCAGTAGGCGTCTCCTCCTGATCTAAGGTTCTGTTTGAAAATTTTAAAGATAATAAAATCTAGAGCTACTATTTCAGTCTTTGAAATATTATTTATGATAAAATAATTCTTAAAAAATTTATATTCACAAATAATTCTTTAAAGATTTATTATGTTTGATAAATTCACCCAAATCCAACATTAATTTCTTTAACAAACATACTTTTTTCTGGACTATTTTATCAAATATATAATCATTTAAAAGTTAAAATACTCATACAATAATATCAACTTATCACAAAATAAATTACTTTTTTAAAAATATAATCATTTGAGACTAAAATAATAATTTTATCTTGTAAATTTGGCTTAAAATATATCATTCCTATTAACAAAAAAGAACCTCATAGGGGGTGATGGGAGTGACTTGAATGAAAATATTCTCAGTCTATTTTCAAAGAGAATTATCTTTTAAAATATATATCATTTCTGTTTGTACAAAATTAACATATGTTTTACAAGAAAGAAGTACGTGACAAAAAAAAATGGTAGTAATATGAGAAATCAAAGTAATGCAAAATGTAACCCAAAAAAAAAAAAAAGTAATGCGAAAAAGTAGTAATGTTGAAAACCAAACAGAACCGATGACCAACTCTCTTGAAGACGGCATTATTGCTACCAGCTCCAATAATGGAGTCAGCAGTCGTACTGCCATCACTGTCTACCCCAAGACTGGTACAGCGAGTTAGTGCCACAGTTCCCTTTAGAATATATAATTGGGAAAATTACCTCACTCATGAGGTGCGTCAACATAACATCTACACTTTCAGATTTTAAATTGATACACACCCTCTATAGTTTATTTAATTATATTACACTAATTTGTCCTCTTCTTAAATTTTAAAATATAAAAAAATATGCAATTAAAAAATTAAATTAAATTTATTAATTTAAAATGACTCAATTTTATTAATTTATTATTTTATCTTTCATTAATAAATTAAAATAAAATATTATATTCAAATAAAATTATTTTAATATTTTTATTTATTAATCCACACCAAATTAAACCTACTTTAAATTTCTTAAATTATACTACTTTTAAATCAAGAAAAATACTATAACGAAGAGTTGAATTTTAAATATTTTCAAATACCCTCGGGGCATGTTGATTTAATAAATATGTCTATTTATTTATATCTATACTATATACAAAGGAAATAGTTCCTTTGATATCTAAAATTCTCTATTTCCTAAAATACTCTTGATGCATAGGGAGTTAAAGAAAGTTATAAAAATAAATAAAATAAGTTAAAAATTGAAAAAATTATAAAAATGAAAAATATGAATTGAGAGACACGCAAGTGCCTATGAATTCACTAGTTATATGTAAAGGGAATTCTTCTCTTTAACTAGGGGTGTACAAGGGACGAGTTGGGCCATGTTAGGCAAAATTTGAATCCAGCACGATTTTTTAAAACTCGAACCCTACTCGATAATGACTCAACTATGTCTCAAGTTGTACCGAGTCAACTAGATATTCAAATAATATATAAGAATTTGAATATTATACATAATAAAGTTATAAAATTTTACAAATAAAAAATAAAATTTTAAAGATATTTTATAATATAGGTTTTAAAATAAAACATATCATTATGGAAATAACATCATTTATATAAAATATATTAATTAAACTTTAAAATTTTATAATTTTTCATAAATTATTCTAAAAATATATATCTATTAACGGATTATTTGACTTCGAATAGGGTTGGGCTGATCCGAATCTGGTCTAAAAAATATATTGGGTCAAATTTCAAGACCTGAACCCGTCTTATTGAGATTTGGACCGGACTGGATTGTCGAGACGCAACGGGTTATGAGTACCCTACCTTTAACTACCTTCTAATGATCAAATTTCAAATTTTTTAAAATGTTCGTAATATAAAAGTTAAGAGAAGTTAAACAATTAAAGGTAATTATAAAAGGTTAAATAATAATAAATTTTTAAAATATAATAAATGAATAAAAAATAATATATTTTATTTTAAGAAAAATGTGAATTGATAGGCTCCATCAATTACTGGTACAATATAAAAGAACCGAAAGCGTATTGAAAGCTGTGAAGGCAAATACTACATAATGAATGTCTTTTCCTTTTCTTTTCTGGTTTAGCTCGCCCTTTGTCGGTGATAAACTTTTGTTTGATGAGTGGAAAAATTCTACTCGCAATAGAACGGAATTTTGGCAACTTCTACTCCGAATTTTAAATTACATTCGGTGATTGTTTGAGACATGATCAATGCAAAGTTGACACAATAAAGACGAACTGTGATGACCGCGAAACTGCGTTCCTACTCGATTTCCTATAATCCGTGTGGGACAGTAGCGATTGCATTTATTTCAGATTTTAAAAAAATAATTATAAAACTCAAATTTTATATATAATTATAAAGAGTTGAAATTAATTTTTTAAAAAAAGTTACTAATTTCAATTTTTACAAAAGAACTGAAAATTAATTTCTTAAAAAAAATTTGATTAATTTTTAGAAATTATCTAAATGTATAAAAAGTGATTTTCTGATAAAAAATAATTAGTAATCAAAATAATCACAAACAAATGCACCCTAGATCATCACAACGTAGCAGGTTGGTAACTCTTGAAAATGTCAATGTTTGGAATGGTTTAAAGCAAAAATGGTGAAAAAAGCAAAGTGTGTTTAATTTAGGGGTGTATAAGGGATGGGTTGATATAGATTGGATCAAATTCCAACCTAGCCCAATTTTTATATTAGGTCATTTTTTAAAATTCAAACTCGGCCCGATAATTATCCGATAAATGATCGGGTCAAATTGGGTTAATTCGGCTTATAAATAATATATGAAGATTTTGATAATATACATAGTAAAATTATAAAATTTTACAAATAATAAGCCAAATTCAAGAGATATGAGCTACATATTTCAAAATAAATCATTTGACTATAAAAATAATATTAAATTATCCAAAATGTATTACTTTAAACATAAACTTTTATAGTTTATCACTAACTATTATAAAAAAAATGTTTAATTAATCCGTTAGTCCCTATAGTTTCACCTAATTTTCAATTAGGTCCCTACATTTTAAAATCTTCAATTGGGTCCCTATATTATATAAAATTTTTCAATTGAGTCCCTACTGTTAACCACCGTTATAAAAATATATCCAGCAATACTATGGTGCACTTAATGAAGTTAGATGTACCATAAAACTTATTATCTACGCCATTCAATATATATATATAATTCACATATAAGTAATTTGAGAGATGAAATTTCACAATATACATATACACCTATTTCTATCAAAACATAATAGGAAATGTCATTTTATTTTCTCTCATCCACTATTTCTTCACTACCACCATCAAACACCCCTCCGTTGAAGGACATCACCGCTAGTATCAATAGGTACCCGATCATCGAGCTCACCCCAAACAGCACTGATCCGGTGATCCCAGCCTAGCCATGTCTCCGACGAGCTTCCGCTGCAGTAGAGGTGCCTCGATCTCCGGAGTCGTCGCAGAATGCGTCCTTGCGGCCAACAGCTTTAGGCGAATGCGGCGATTCTCGAGATACTAGTAGAAAACAAAGACGACGAGGCACGCAATCAGACTCAGTGAATAACTCGTCCATGAATTGGTCTTCCATGTGCCGAAGAGAAGGGTTACCTTCTTGCCCCAATAAAAGGTCATGTTCATTATCTTCGCTACCATTTTTCCCCCTTCAAATCCTGATCTTGCAAATTCAAGGTTTTTGATTTGATTCCGGTTTGAATTTTCCCCTTTTTTTTGTGAACTGTGGGCGCAACAGCAGAACTGGAACAATTTGGGGGTGAGTAGGCCTTGTGAATGGGGGAAGACATCATCTTCTTCGGTCTCTATGGGCTCTTCAGCGGGTTCCTTCAGTGGAAGCTCCTCCATGATGGAATGGTCAAGCGTCGAAGAGAATGAGTTGGTCATTCCCCTGGTCATTCCCCTTGGCTTCTATTTTCTTGTTTATGCCTGAAAGCGCTAGCTAGCTACCTCAAACAAACCCTTCTCTTTTCTTCTCATTTTTTTTTCTTTTTAATTATTCAATTTTGGATTTTGAAAGCTCCAAGACATGTCAACACGTGTGTTGCTTTCAAATCAAAGAAGAATATGAAAAATTCTTTGACTTTCTAGAAATTGTTTGGGTTTGTTTTGATCTTGTTTGTGATTTGGTTGGATTTGATGTTGTGTTTGATTATGGGTGGAAGATTGGTTATTGATGATAATGATGGATCCAAGAGGGCTCCTGTAGCTTCACCTTTACAGTGGGTGGTGGGTGGTGGGAAGAGAAGATGGAGAGGTAGAAGGAGATAAAATATGCTAGGAATATTTCGTTTTTTATAACTATGGTTAATGGTAGGGACTCAATTGAAAAATTTTATATAATATAGGGATCCAATTAAAAATTTTTAAAATGTAGGAACCTAATTGAAAATCTAATAAAACTATAGGGATTGACGGATTAATTAAACCTGAAAAAAATATAACCATAAAACTTTTTTTGACTTTGAGCCAAGTTTGACTAACCCGAAACATGACCCGAACCCAGTCCTAAAAGTGCACTGAGTCAGATCTAAGGACCATAACCTGACCTAATAAATTTCGGATCAGGACTGATTAATATACCAGGTCGGGTCTTGAATACCCCTAGTTTAATATTTTAACATTCATGAAACAAAGAAGAAGAATAGGGTCTGCAGTAGGCATCTCCTTCTAATCTAAGGTGCTGTTTGAAAATTTTAAACATTATAGAAGGGAGAACTACTATTCTAACGGTCAAAATATTGTCTATTATAAAATTGCTCTTAATAGTCCTTTAAAATTCATTATGTTTGATAAATTCACTCAAACCAAATGTTAATTGGTCTCCATTTTCTTTAACAAACGTAATTACTTTAAGGACTATTTTATCAAATATATGATCTTTTAAGAGCTAAAATAATCACACTACAAAGTTAACTTATCATAAAATAGATTATTTTTTTTAAAGATACGATCATTTGAGACTAAAATAATGATTTTATCTTGCAAATTTGACATAAAACATATAATTTCTATTAACAAAAATGATCGTTAATTGATTTTTATATGAATTTATCAAATGAGGTGGATCTTTTAAAGACTATAAACAAATATAGTTTTTTTTTAGAGCTAATTTATCACCGACATAATCTTTGGAAAAGTAAAATGTTGTTCCTCCCCGAAGACATGATCAATAATAGAATGAATAAGAGAAAAAAAAAGTGAAATAAAATATGAGATAACATTGTTTGGATGTTGAATAAATTTAATCAGAAAAATGCAAGAAGAAAATCATAATTATTCCATCTTAAACACTCCTCTTAAATTACTTTCAAACATGAGTCCATTAAATTAGTCATTTCACCTCATGTAATCCTTCAAAATACACTAAAACTTAGCTACTTAAAGTGGAAAAAGAAAATCTCTTGGTAGTTATATACGATTAGCATCGAGCACTTTGCGCCAACTTTGATTACTTGAATTTTATGCTAAAGAAGAATACATATTTCATGCGAAAGCAAATTACATGATAAATGCCTTTTTGTTCTCTTTTTCTGTTTTGGATCGCAATATGTCGGTAACTTCTGTGTTTGATGAATGCCTAAGTTCCGTTCGCAATAGACCGACAATTCAAGCAACTTCTACTCGAAATTTCAGTACTACCAGTATAAATTACTCTACTACGAAACTGTGTTCCAATTTCCCACTGTCACGCGTGTGGGGCAGTAATAATGTGCTGATTGCGAAACTACACCCCAGCTGGATTTCATACCATCCGTGTGGGGCAGTAGTGCCACAGCTTCCTCCGCCCTCGCGTCCTTCCATAAATCAGCAAATCACCACGCAACCTCTTGCCAATTCTTGAAAATATCAACAATTAAAAATGGTGACAGGTAAAACAAGGGACCGGTTGATTTTAGTTTTCGATATCAGTTTATTATTTTTTCAATTTTTCAGATTTTATTAAATAAATATGAAAAATTAAAAAATATGAAATTCAGTATTTAATTTTTAATTTTAAATTTTTTCCACAAAATTCTGAGGAGTGAAAATGAAAATATGCCCCAAGTGTTTGATGTTTTAACAATATATATGGAGAGTCTGCTGTAGGCATCTTCTCCTAATCTAACGTTGTGTTTGAAAATTTTAAAGATAATGGAGAGACATTATTAATAATGGAATGAATAAGAAAGAGTGAATAAAACATCACATGGCTTTAATGTAAGAAAACAAGGAAGGAAAAAAACTAATCATTCCTTCCGAAACACTTTGGGAGTAAAATAGTTTTATACTAATAAAAATAATTTTTTTAAAAAGGGTGTGAAAATAGATTATTTTTACTTATATAATAACATCTGATTAGATGTCAATATAAAACTATTTTATACTGACAAAACACATAAAATTTAAACTAAAAAATCCAATATAAATAAAAAAAGATATATGTTATCACTTGTCCATTTCACTTCTGGAATCACTTCCAAACATGAGCCATGAGTTTGTTCATACCATATACACTACTTCCTTCATCTATGGATATTAGTCACTGTGAAAAATAAAAATAATTTAAAAAATTAATATATCTAATCACAAATTATAATCAACTACATTAAATTTTCAGTGCGCTGTATTATCTCCATTTCCCATAACAAATAATATTCATCGAAGGTGGGAGTAAAACATGGCTGCCTAAAGTGAAAAAAATAAAATAAAATCTCTAGGTATATGTGATAAGCGCCAATAACTTTGCACCAACATTGATTACGCGAATTTTTTGCCCAAAATCACATGCTTGGATTAAAAAAATAGAAAATGGCTAACCATGGTATGGCTGGGTATGCAATTAATTGCCAGATATCAAATGGCTTTAAATCAGTAAAGCAGCAACCTGACGAAAAAGAAAAACTGAGAAAAAGAGTTGAATTTGGGACTCATTGCCAAACACAACAGTAGCAACAAACAATGATGAGGTAAAAATCCAAGCCGTAATTACCATGATAAACACAAACTATCGATAACATTTACAGCACCGTAACAACTTCTTCTAGCTATAAGCCAGGCCAGAAGTCCAACAAAGCCCGTCACTCAGCAGTAAGCATCACCTAGACAACAAGATTAATTTTAATAAAGAGACTAATATATTCATTATTTTTAATTTTAATAGACAAAAAAATTAATTTTTTTAAAAAATAAAATATTCCGACACAAAAATTTTTGGACCAAACAGGATATTCACTATTTCTTTTATGGTTTGGCTCGCTGTGTGTCGGTGACATATTTTTGTTTGATTAATGTAAATATTCTACTCGCAATAGAATGGAAATTCAGCAACTTCTACTCGGAATTTTAAAATACTTGCGCTGATTGTTGAGACAAGATGATTGCAAAGTTGACACAATAAAGACGAATTGTAAAGATTGCGAAACTTCCTACTGGATTTCCTATCATCCGTGTGGGGCAGAGTCAATAAATCACCACCACGTAGCTTCTTGGCAATTCTTGAAAATATCAAGTTATCAACATTTGGAAATGGTCAAAAACAAAAATGGTGAAAAGGTAAACTGTGTTTAATGTTTTAACAAAGAGGAAAATTCATGAAACAAAGAAGAATAGGGCCTATAGTAGGCATCTCCTCCTAATCTTGAGTTATGTGTGAAAATTTTAAAGATAACGGAAGAAACAACCACTGTTTTAATCCTTCAAATATTATTCATCACAAAATAGCTCCTAAAAAAATTTTATGGGCAAATGATTGTTTAAAAATTCCTCACATTTGATAAATTTATCCAAATCAAATATTAATTGGTCTTTGCTATCTTTAAAGATAATTATTTAAGGGGCTACTTTATTAAATGTATAATCTTTTGAAGGAAAAAATGATCATATTACAATGTTAACTTTGCATAAAATATATCATTTTTCAAATATATGATTATTTAGGATTGAAATAATGATTTTATCTTACAAATTTGACATAAAACATAAAATGTATTAATTTATGTTAATAAAAATGAAGATCAATTAACTTTTATGTGAGGACTATGAGCAAATATGGTTTCTTTTGAGAAGTAATTTGTCTAGATATAATATTTCAAGACCAAAATGATGGTTCTCTCGTAATGGAAAGACATGATCAATAATGGAATGAATAAGAGAAAAAAAAAAAAAGGTGAAATAAAACAGTACATAACTTTGTTTGGATACTGAATAAATATAATGAGAAAAAAGAAGGAGAAAATCATAATTTTTCCATTCTAAACACTCCTCTTAAATCATTGTCAAACATGGATCACTTAAATTAGTCATTTCACTTCATGTAATCCTTCAAAATACACTAAAACTTAGCTACTTAAAGTGGAAAAAGAAAATCTCTTTGTAGTCATATACGGTAAGCCTCGTGCACCTTGCACCAACTTTGATTACTTGAGTTTTATGCCAAAGAATACATATTTCATGCGAAAGCAAATTATATGATAAATGTCTTTTTGTTTTCTTTTTCTATTTTGGATCGCAATATGTCGGTAACTTCCGTGTTTGATGAATGCCGAAGTTCTATTCGCAATAGACAGGAAATTTAGGCAACTTCTACTGGGAATTTCAGTACTACTAGTATAAAATACTCTACTTTCGGTGATTGCTGGGACGCGATGAATTGATGATTGCGAAACTGTGTTCCAATTTCCCCACTTTCACGCGTGGGGCAGTAACAAAGTGCTAACTGTGAAACTGCGTTCCTAATGAATTTCCTATCATCAACCGTGTGGGGCAGTAGTACCCCAACTTCCTCCACCCTCGCGTCCTTCAGTAAATCATCTGTAAATCACCGCGTAACTTCTTGGCAATTCTTGAAAACATCAACATTTGGAAGTGGTGAAAAGTAAAACAAGGGACCGATTGATTTTAGTTTTTGATTTTTTCAATTTTTTCAGATTTTGTTAAAGAAATACTGAAAACTAAAAAAATATGAAATTCAGCTTTTTAATTTTTATTTTAAGTTTTTAATATTTTCTTTATGAAATTTTAAAAACTGAAAATAAAAGATAAAAACTAATACTAAATATACCAAGTGCTTGATGTTTTAACAAAAGGAATCTTCTGTAGTGAAAAAAAAATATATAGCCTGCTGCAGGCATCTTATCCTAATCTAAGGTTATGTTTGAAAATTTAAAAGATAATGGAAAGACATGATTAGTAATGGAATGAATAAGAAAGAAAGAGTGAAATAAAACATGACGTAGCTTTAATGCAAGAAAAAAGGAAGGAAAAAAAAATACTCATTCCTTCCTAAAAAGTAAACACTTTAGGGGTAAAATAGTTTTGTACTAGTATTTAATCAAATACTACTACAAATAAAATCAATTTTGTTAAGGTGGGTGTAATAATCAATTATTTTTGCTTTTATAGCAACACTTGATTAGATATTAATATGAAATAATTTACATTGAAAGCACATAAAATCTATACTAAAAAAATCTAATAACATAAATGAATAAGAGATATATTATCACTTGTCCATCTCACTTCTCTTGAGTTACTTTCAAACATGAGTCACGAGTTTATTCATACCAAATATACTATTCACTTTGTCCATGGATATTAGTCACCATAGAAAATGAAAATAATATAATAAATTGAAAAGTTAATATACCTAATCATAAATTATAATGAGCTATATTAAATTTTCAATACATCATATTATCTCCATTTCTCATAGCAACTAATATTCATGTAAAGAGGGAGTAAAACATGGCTGCTTAAAGTGGAAAAAAATAAAAAACCTTTAGTTATATACGATAAGCACCGATCCCTTTGCACGAACATTGATTACTTGAATTTTATGCCCAAAACCACATGCTCGGAAAAAAAAATAGTAAATGGCTAGGCATGGTATGACTGAGTATGTAATTGATTGCCAGATATCAAACATGTTTAAATCAGTAAAGTAGACGAAAAAGAAAAAGTAAGAAAAAGAGTTGAATTTGGGACTCGTTGCCAAACACAACAGCAGCAACAAACAATGATGAGGTAAAAATCCAAGCCGTAATTACCATGATAAACACAAACTATCGATCACATTTACAGCACCGTAACAACTTTTTCTAGCTACAAGCCAGGCCAGAAGTCCAACAAAGCCGTCACTCAGCAGTAAGCATCACCTACAGTCACATTGCTAGAAAGCCGAGATCGAACTGAATCCAAATCTGACTCTTTCTTGATGCTGCAAATATTCATACAATCCCGAGCTTTATTAAACTAGAATTGCAAAAAGGAAAAAAAAAAATTAAGAAATAACAAGTATATGCAGGATTCTGGGCTCACAAAGGCATCAAAAATTGAAAATTTTGCTGTTCCATTAAACTGATAAGTAGCCTACCATCTATCCAGAAAAAAGACAAACATGTTCATACATGTAGCTATTTTAAAAAATAAATAATGTTGCATGCATTTTACAATCTGTTCACTAAGATAAGCCATCTTTTACAATGTATAAAGCAAAATCTCACACAGGTAATCAACTAACACTAGATGAACTAAAATAATCCATGGCTTAGTTAGTTAATTACACAACAGGACCAAAATGGCAATGAGAGATGCAGCTGTTGATGTTAGAAGCAGACACATAGCAAACTATTCATGGCTCTAACAACAAGTAAAAATATACATCTTCATATATTGAAAAAAGTAGAGTAATTTATACTTACCTCCCTTGAGATTTAATGTAATTACACTCAGTACCCCTCTATTTTACAAAACTATCACTGACTTTCCCTATGGATATTAGTTTGTTAATTTAAGTGACAAAAAATGATAATATCAAATACATACATAATTATTAATGAAAAATTATAATATTTTAATAATATGTAATATATCAGTTAAATAAAATATATTTTTATCACATGAAAAACTTGTAATTATAACTTATGATTAAAAAAAAAGTATTCTAGTTAATATGTCAAATATTGCTAAAATACTATAATTTCATCATTAATAATTATATATATATAATATATTATCTTTTTTAATCACTTAAATTAATAAACTAATATATACAAGGAAGGTCAGCATAATTTTAGTGAATATCAGGAGAGGTCAATAATGATTTTACAAAATAGAGGGGTATTGGTTGTAATTACACTAAACCTCGAACCAAGTTAGTGTAATTTTCTCAAAAAAGAAAAGTACACATCGCCATTGACATTCTATCATAATATGAGTTGCCTATGGAATTGAGTGAATGCTGGAATGTCCCTGTGAGGCTTATAAAAATAAATTGGGATTCAATTTTACCTCTGCCAGTGCTAACAATTTAAGTCCAGGATGTTCCAGCATAACACTGACAACTAACTTTTTTCCTTTCCCTATCAACTGCACTGCCAAAGCAGCCATGCTTCCCAATATATACTTGCTCTAATTCCTAATCTCTATAGTGGCTGTTGTATAAGAGGCAAATCGACATGCAATAGTCATATAGTGATATAGATATGCATGAGCAAGATAATACGACCATAAAAATTTAAACAGAAGAAAAGGAACCCACATTCTAAACTGAAAAATTGCATCCATCAAAAGCCCACAGGTTATAGCTAGCATGCAAAAAATAGCCAACAGTTTATAAGAGGATAGTCTCTATGCCCCTCAAAACTAAACTAAAAAGATTTGTCCTAGTTTAGACACCAAAGTTTATATTATCAATTATCAATAACCAGCTACACTAAGACTTTGAGCTGTTAGGTGAAGGCTGAATAACCTTTTCCTACGCAGCTCCTGCATATTTTCATATTAATACCCCACCCCACCAGCACAAAAAAATAAAAAAATAAACAAGGAAAACAATATACATCTAAAATTTAAAATAATAAAATATAGATTTTTGTTCCAGAAGTCTGATTCAAACATGTTGGCCTCCCTAGAAGAGAATGACTCTCTAAATGCACTGAGATTTAATCAACAGTTATCAGAAAAACCCACCAATACGTGATATCTCCACTAGGAAGCAACTTTTTGCAGATCCAGTGGGGTACCAACTTTTCAAGAAAACCTACCTGCTCTTCAACTTCTCCTACAGAGACGACAACATTAGTTACTCAGCTTATCAATAATAATCCACATGAAACTTCTGGTACATGGTAATAAACAGAATTGGAACCTACTAATCTCAACAAAATCCAAACTGTTCATAATTATCTTTTGCACGAGCTCCTCTTTTGTGATTGGAGTTCTTCTAACGGATTGAAATATAGAGTGAATCACATTAACCAGATCCAGCAATGATGACAATTTTTTATCCAACGTATTTAAACCAACTTGAATTTGGTTGGCATTCTCAAGAGAGTAACCAGAGCTCTCTTCTACCTGTATTGAAACCAAGTTATAAGAAATAAATCACTTTCACAAAGAAAAAAATACTTTTCGGATAAAGATTCATAAGAAAAACAATTTAAAATCCATTCATGTCTAGTCAAGAGGAATCTTCCAGGAAGCAAGACCACTAAACTTGATCATATCATGGCAGAACGAGCACATCAAGTACGTTGGTAAATTGATAGTGTGGATTCTCAAAGGTAACAACATGCAGAACGTTAAAAGAAGGGATGATGTATATACAAGGATATACTACGTATTACTAACATTCACTATTCACTAACACTAGACAAAATTTAGAGATGTCTCGTAACAGTTGTCATAAAAAATGCACACAACAACCATATGTGTGTTCATGAAAACATAACAGATTTGATACCAGAAGTTTCATTTCCCTTTGTTGTCATTCTAGAAAGAGAAGGTGGGAGCAATCACAAAATATAACCACTTCCATAGTAAACAAAAAGCCGGAGGTAGGTTTTACTCTATACTTGTAATACCAGAAGTTTCAAAGCAAGCCTTGTTCCATTAATACACCTATTTAATAGTTCTTCTTTTGGGGTAAACTACACCCTATTTAATATATCAACTAAAACAATAAGACTATAAATTTGTTATAAAGAAAAAAAAAATTAACATTTTCTTCTAGAAGTTTCAAAGCAAGCCTTGTTCCATTAATACACCTATTTAATAGTTCTTCTTTTGGGGTAAACTACACCCTATTTAATATATCAACTAAAACAATAAGACTATAAATTTGTTATAAAGAAAAAAAAAATTAACATTTTCTTCTATCCTGATGCTTTCATCTTCAATCTCACTCCTAATCTTCAGTATCTTCTCACAACCATTTGTATCTCATTCTCACTTTTCTCATGTGTGCACACATGACGCATGCCCCACTAACTAGTTAGAATTTAATTTGAAATTTTTCTATTATAATAATAGAAAATTTTGCTCCATTTGTACGTTCTTTTTTTATAACATGAAAGAATGAAAACTTCAAACTGATTATTACTTATCAGTCAGATAGAAGTATGACATGGAAAATCAGCTCAAAATTAAAACCAGGTTGAGATGGCATACCTCCTGAGGCAGCAAAACAGAACCAGAATTGCAATCCTTAGCACGTCCACTACTAGACTCACGGATGCTATCTAATTCATGATAACCTCTGCAAGATTCTAACTTGCCTACTCTGACGTCAAAACCATCATTGTCTTCCATGAGTGAAAAGTCAAGCACTCTTTTAGCTGGTTTATGACTTGATGTTGACATTTGGGTGTCCATGTACTGAAGCTTAGCATCTGAAATAGGCATCAAATTCCAGGCTTCTGACTGTGCAGGTGTCTCTCTCATCAAACTATTGGGGGAGGAGAAAATTTTGACTTCAGGGCTTTCAAATTTAGTGCCATGATCAGAATCTGGAGGGCAGACCATATGCACCGGTGTGTTAACAACACTAGATTGAATGTGCATAGAAGGTGATTCCTTCTGCTGCCCTCTTTCTGTATTCAGATTAATGACGCAATCAGATAATGGTGCACATCCTTCCTGCCATCTGTTTTCACTTTGTTGGTCATCCAGGCAATCAGATGTACAGGATGACAGGGATGTTTTAGTTGATGAAAAGCACTGGAGCCTTTCTGTCTGACTAGCAACAATCTTCTGAGAAAAATGTTTGTTAAAAGATGAATACAGATGAAATCTCTGAGGCAACGGTTCAATTTGATTGGAAGTTGAAAAAAGAGCTGTTGAAGAATTTACAGGCAAATCTGCACTAATCAAGCTACATGCTCTTTGGCAAAAGGGCTCTGGTAGTACAGCCTCTGGAATATCAGTAGCCTTATCCACAATAGAAAAAAGAAAAGAAAAGATTAAGTCAATTCTTCTTATGTCAATCAGACCTTCAAAATTCTCAAGCTAACTATAAAGAATAAATGCAAAGAGCTGAGCCTGACCCCAGGAAAACAGCCATAGACAGGTAAGCCGAACCAAAGAATCTCATATAGCTACTTAAGCATTATCATCAACCCACTTTTCAACATAAGAAAACATGCTACCACTCAGTCCGCCTACCTGCCTGATGAAATGATAATTCACAGTATAGAGAACTTCACAGACAATCCAAATGCCACCACAATACTACATTAATAATCTTTGGTTCTGTTCACTATATTACCAGTATTTGGTAGTATTACATTGACTCTGGTGGCCTAAAGAGTTACTTAGAAGTCCCTAAAGAGTTGCATTATGGACTGATGGAGAAATTGAGAATTTAACTTACAGTGACAACTAAAGATCTAGAATAATTGCATACCATTGCTAATATTGTGTAAACTACAACTCCAGGAAAAGCAAATAAAATCAACAAAGGCAACAATGCAAAATAGAAGATGTTATACCTCAGGATGCACCTTGAAGAAATCAAGAAGCCTAGAACTAAAATATCGCCGGAGAGCCAAGTCAGCAGATGCATCTTCAAGGTGTTCTTCCACAACATCAAATACCAAGGTGATCTTCATGTCAGGCTTCATACACAAGCTCTTCTTATCATGAACGACCACCTTATCTATACATATGCCTTCAGGAAGTATATACTTCATCTGCGCAAGATGGGCATACGAAAATTTCCTGGAAATAAGACGACTTATAGTCACTTCACTTCCTTTACCAGCAATCAAAAGCCTCAAAGAATTGAATTTTGAAAAGAAAATTAAACCCCAAAATTTGTCCATGAATCAAATAGTATTGAACACATTAACATTAGCCTCTCTGAGAAACTGAAAGTCTCCATCATAGAGCAGCCCAGTGACTATTTTCGGGATTTGAACCCATGACCTCCATTTCACAAGATAGCACCGTCTGCTGGGGTCCACCCCCAAAAATCTCCATCATGTCCCTAAGAATTTAAAATATTGGCCATAATACTTCTTTATATATAATGTGTCTGACGATACTTTATTCATGGACAAGTTTGAGGTCTAATGGTACCCATTAACTAATTGGGGGGAATCTTAAAAAACAAAATAACATACCTCGCAGCTAGAATTTCCACCTGGGTGGAAACATTTTGAAAAGTTGGAGACTTTTTACGCAGATGCAGCAGTCTAAGTGAACAGCTCATATGAGTAAACAAATCAGTAGTGGCTCTATATCTGAAAAACAAAAACAGCAAAAAAAGATTTCATTTTCTTAAATAAAAAATATAAAAGTAATTTATATGGAAATTTTTCCCAAAGTTTAGAAAAAAAAAAAAGGAATTTATTTAGGGTGCGCACTTTTCTGGAAACTGAATCTGTGGCTCGTTGGATTTGGAGGGTAAAGGCTCACTCGTCTTCTGTTGTGTAGAGCACGCAATTGGTGCGCTATCTTCATGCAGAGTCTTTGCGCTATTCAAATTCAAAGCGTTTTTCGCAGATTCCTCCATTCCCCAGCAACGACTGAAAACGACGACGTGGTGCAGCGCATTCAATGCAACGCATTCAAAATAAATTTTTTAAAAAATGGAAACGATGCATGAATTCAATTCAAACTAGTGCAACACCAAGAATCGAGCAGCACTGTGGAATGGGAACGAAACGGTATGGTGCGTTGCGAAAGAGCACAGTTACCTGAGAGTGATAGCAGGATTCGATTGGCAGAAGAAAACCTAGCTAGGTTTCTGAGTTGACTCGGTTGCTACTCGGAAAGGAGGGAAAGTGTGCGAGCTTCAAAAATCGCTTTGTGTGTATAGTTGTTTTTTTTTTTTTTTGAATAGGTGCTTCGTGAAACGACGTGATTGCCCTCGTTTTGTTTCGACCTTTTCGCGCTTTTGCGTTTGGGGATTTGACCGTTGAGGGGCACTTGGAGTCGTGATATTTAATTATTTATTTTTCCCCTTTCAGTTTTTTTTTTTCTCTTCTATTTTATGGTACCCAATTCCAAATCTCAAAAATAGTAATTCACAAGTTATATTTTGAAATCCATTTGAATTCTATATAGTATGGTTTGATTAGTGGCAAACATTATTATTAGGCTATGTAATCATTTTACAAAATTTCAATTCTTGCATCTCGATGAAAACAATCACTCTAGTGGCGATGTAAATTTTTGTGTACAATTATTCAATCACATTTTAACATATTAGCAAAACATAATTTATTCTTAGCACATTTTACTTCAAGAAAAAATGTTTAGGATATAATAATTTTTAACAACAATCTTACACCTTAGAGTCTGGCATGAACAACATTATGACCTCTTCTACGATAAGTTCCACAATGGATCACAGTGTTATTTGTGTTATATTTTAAACTCTAGAATTGTTGTAAAAATAATGGTACACCAAACATTTCATATTAAATCTTAAAAATAATGCTTTCTGTTTATTGAAAATTATATCGTTTGGTCACTTAGTGTCAAATATATTCCTTAAGCTTGGAAGTGATTTAGTTGGTGGTGCATCCTCACCTTTTCCTGCAGTTATACAATATCTGGAGTATAGACATCTCAAATGGACCACCTCAATGTTGCCCTTAGGACCATGTTTTGGTTCGCATCCGATATATACTAGGTGAAAATCAAAATGTAAGTTTTAAGATATAATTTGTTCTCATGTTGTTGATAATGATCTTTGTCTAATATTTGCAAATATCTTAAGCTAATATCAATTTACATTATATTTGTGGCATTAGAAATCTAACTCAATTCTCTAAAAGTACTATTTCTATGCCCTAGGATTGACATGTTATAACATCTCCAAACACTTTATACATGAACCCTAACCGCCCGAGAGCTCATCTTATTAGCTTATATATACATGAATTTCCAAGCATCCATAAGCGATTCTAAGCTATTAATTCCAATCTGTTTTCGTCGAATAAGTTCTTCTGGTAAGTGAGTTATATACTTTCCCAACTTTATTTTTCAATTCAAAGGCTTCTAGGCTATTAATGATTTGTTTTGTCTTCTTCAATTATGCTAAATCCAATTCCAATAGTGTTCTAATGATTCCTTGGCATCGTGGGAACATCATTCTAAGCCCTCTACATCACCTAGCCAATGGTTAGACATTCTCGCAGCACATAGACATAAGCAATGGTTAGCCATTCTCAGTAACACACAGGAGTCAATTTTAGCTCACGTCCATATTTTTTGTCATTAGAAAATTATTTTGAATATTATAGATGCTATATATGATTTTAGAAATTAGAACAGCATGATTATGATTTTAGAATTATGCCAGAACCTTAGGATAGGCGATTTTTATTTTTTTAGCATGGAACCGTGTTTGCCTTACAGTTATTGAAAAACTTATTTGGAATTATAGCTTTGAAAATATGATTATTGAAATCTCATTTGGTATGAGCATACAAAAATATTAGAACTTCATGAGTTTTAGAAATTTCTAGATTATTCAATTGAACTTGCATGCCATACTTTAGATAAGAATTAGAGAGAAATGAAGCAGTGAGTTAATGACTGTTAGGATTATTAACATTGGTACCAAGTTATTCATCAAAGAGCAATCTAACCCCCTAGTTAGGTGCCCAATTAAAGATTCAATACAGATAGCAGTTTAAGATATTTTTAGGACCAGATACTTTGTTTCTTTACTAATTACCTCATAATGAAAAATTAAAACGTTTTCCAGTGCACAACTTATGATTTTCTTTTACCAATATATAAAATGATTTATGATTGATACATTATATATTATATATCCTCTTTACTTGTCTCATGTGGGTTATGGGTAATGACCTACTCATCACTAAGCCATGGATGACTCTTCTCTTCTTTCCCCTTCAAATACAGTTGGTGGCACAGATGCCAATCATTCACCACCCTAGTAGTCATTGCCACCATTCCTTGGTGAGCCTCATTTTGCAGTGGGATCTTTACGATTCTAGTCTATTTCCTTTATTAGATATTTTAGAGTGCTCTAATTGTATGCTGGCATGGTTCTTGGACATGCATTATATTTATTTTCAGACATAGTTATCATTTCAATTTTGACAGATTATATATTTTAGATTTTCATTTAATTGTTTAATTTATCGAACATATTAGATTTATGGGTTTACAAATTAATTCATTATTTTTTAGCTTAATGAAAACCTTGGCTTTATGAAATAACTGATTGATTAAGTTTGAAATAAATAAAGGGTAAATTATACTCACTTTTTGTAAGGTTTGTGAAAATACAACTCACACCGTTCTAATTGTCCAACATATACTCACACCCTCCCTGCTTATTAAATTTTAAGTATTTATATTACACACACTCTTCATTAGTAGAGCATTATTAGTAAACTAAACATAATGATATTTTTTGATATTCATTGTTCTTAATTAATAAAATTATAAAAATACTCTTATCCACTCTGTTAAGTTTAAGGGTTTTTTTGATAATTTTATTAATTAGAAACAGTTAATATCATAAAATGACATTCTGTTAAGTTTACTAACGGTTAGTGAAAGGTGGGGGTATAATATAAATATTTAAAATTTAACAACCACATGGGGTGTGGGTGTAAATTGGACAACTAAAGGGAATGCGAATTGCATTTTCACAAACCTCAAAGTAGGTGAGTATAAGTTACCTATAAATAAATTATTTATCTTGTTGGTTACTTCCAAGAGTTATTTGAATAGGTACTATAGATTTTCAACATATTAATTACAATAGGTTTGCATGACGGTCAAAGTCTCTTAGGATGTGTTTGGTATGCTGTATTAGGTATGATAGTATAAGCTAATACTATATGTTATGCCTTTATAAATTGTTTGGTGTAGACGACATATTATATAAGCTTATACATCATAACTCCTTAAAATGTTATATAACTTAGATGTTGTATTAGACCTAATTACCTTTTAATGTATAAGGTTACTTTAATTTTTGGTATTTTATTAAAATAAAATAGTTCTTAAATAAATAATAATAAATAAAAATTTATAAATAAAATTATTTCATAATAAATAAATATTATTAATAAATAATATATGGTATCAATCTACCTATATACAATAAAAATAAAGAAGTAATTATAATTAATAAATATTAAATAAAATAAAATATTAAATATTAAATAGAAATTAAATATTTAAAATAAATAATATTTAATATATATAAGTAAGGATCAATAATAAAAATATTTTGAGTTAATATTTATATTAAAATTTAAATTTAAATAATTATACTTAAAAATAGAAAATATATAAAAGTTACTTGATATTTATATAAGTTATTGAAATAATAAATAATTATAAAATATTGAAATAAATAATAATATTTAAAATAAATTAAATTTTAATTAATAAATATTTACATATATATGTTATTTAAAAATTATTTTTAAATCCTTAATAAATTTTTTATTTTATTTAATATTTAATTAAAATATTATAATTATTTACAAATAAATAATAAGATTATGAAATATAAAATATAACATCTTATATAGTGTTACACTAAATATTATATAATATTAAAAATTTATCATGTATTATACTATTAGCTCTTATTCTATCTAACATGTCAAACGGACGCTCATACGCCAATCAAGACTAGTTATATTGAGATTAAGGGTGACTCTAGAAGGATTGGATATATCTCTGTCACTCACTGGCAGGATATATCACTAATGCTTGTGCAGATTATTATCAAGCTAAAATAGGGGTCTAACGAGCGTCATGAGGATTATATCATTCTTGACTTGTTGAGTATCCGCCTCGTGAGTCAAGCCTCTTGTCAAAGGACTAATTACATCGGTATCTACTTTTGTGAGAGTTTAGTTTTTATCTCATGAACTGAAAAAAATATAATGAGGTGATCATCAAAGTGGACATCATAAAGAAAAATACACGTAAAGCATTTGTTTCATCTATTATTACCATCAAATGTTTTATCTACACTATGTTATCACTCTCAACTTCTAATCTACAACTAATCAAATATTAACTCTCGTCTTCATAATTTTATTGAAACATTACAAAATATTTTTGGTAGAGTATTAACTAATTATATAAAACATGTTATCTGCCTTCAGCATTAAATAATAGAATAATTTAAATTATTCACATTATTAATTAGCTCTTATCCTCCGGCTCCTGCAGTGAGTGACCCACATGACTTCAAGCAAGAAGGGTGCAGCAACAGCTTAATTAATAAGTTCCGTATATAACACCATGACCAGTGTCATCTCCAATTCTCCATCTCCATGTATGACTCCATCTCCAATTGCAAGCATCACTTGAATGCATTGCATGTCATGCACATATTGAACCGAAATGGGTCCGGTGAAATGAACTGGACCAGACTATACTGGGTTACCGCGAGATGATTACCACTACGTGTCCCCCTTCTTCACCATTTAATTTCAAGGTGATATCTGTGACCCTACCTTCCCAACCACTACGTAGGCACACACATATATACTCGTTTGGGATGTTCAATGCAAATGCACCGTAACTCACACTGTTCCATCCATGTTTCTCACGGTTGCCAAGATGATAACACACATGCGCGCACGTGGAAGAACCCAATAGCCTTGGAAGGTAGAGATGGATTACAATTGGGACCCTAGCTATCTGGTCAAACAGGAACATTAGAGATGAAATAGTTTTTTCCTCCCCTTCAAAAAACAATTATATATCTTTTTCCTACCCTAGCTATGTTCATTTTGTCAAGAGAAGGAAACAAAAAAAAATGACAAAAAAAACAAAGGAGAATTTTGTTTCAAAAGCAAGGATTTGCACCAATTCCATGGATCTTTGTTGCTAGCACGTCGTCCTTTAAAATACCCTAAAAGGATATTACGTGGGATAAATGAAATCCGAATATGATGATTCCGAATACAATATCATCCTATTCACATACAAAAATGCAGGATGACAAAGAAACTTTATTAAAATTTTATATTCATAATAACATATCAAAATTGTTAGTATTTAGATAAATTAATTGATTACATCACTTTATTTTATATAATAATTATCATATTTTCTCTCAAAATTTATATATATATACATATATAGCATTAATTACTCATTACCCGGTAAAATTTGCTACTGGCCGTTAAGTAGTTGTAAGACTTCAAAATATACAAGTACAATTAGTGTTTTAAATTATTCATTAAAATTAAATATATTTTTCTAGCTTGATATATATCTGATATATATCTCCTTGTTGCCACCTGGCATCAAAATATCCATGGCAACAATAATATTTGGAAATCATGAAGGGTATTATAATATTTTTATAATAAATTTAACATTATTAATCAACATTGAATAATTGACCCAAAATAACCAATTGAATTCAATAAAGAAAAAACAAAATATTATTGAACAACCATATTAATATATATTTTGATGTATCTTGGTAGCAACTCAAATTTTCTGTCCCAATTTTATGTCTCTTTCTCTATTCCCTTGCGCATCCCTCTATTCATACATGACAGGTATACGTACCATTATATAACATCTTTGACCAACACAAATCTCAATTTACACGTTGTTGTGAAAGAGAAAATGATGTCATTTAATCTCACCTAAAAACCTTTACACGGTGCATACTCATAAAAGTTTTGATTTTGTCCTGTGCAGTGTGCATGGTTACTCTAGGCTGCACGCTGGCATATGAGAAACTCTTTTTTGGTAGATGTAGGGAAAAAAAAAGTACTTAATTGCTCTCAGCAATTGTATGCATCATACACTTTTTAGTGCTAGCGACAGCCAGACATCATGGATTTTCTCCAATACACACATACACACTTGCATCTTGAAGAACTACATGCGTGTCCATTAGCTGGTAGTTTATATAATTTTCTTCCTTTCATGTCATTTTCCTTAGCTTGTGGCATTAATTAATGTGACACTAAAGTTTGTCCCAATATTCAAACTGAAAGCAATGATGGTTTACATGTTATATTTATAAGCCATTCGATTTAATAACCAAGATATATGATCGTCTTTTCAATTAGTCTTTGAAGGAAATGTCTTCGAAACTAAATTAAAGCCGTTTGTATGCTCATCAGTAATGAAACATGCATGTACGTGTCATAGCTACTTCAGGAATAAGGGTCACAGACTCAAAAGTTAAAAAAAGCACCGAGAAGTGGCAAAGTTAGAACTGGAACAAGGGTGAGAGCCGCTAGTGGTGACTTAATTATGAAAGGAACATATCACATGTATGGTTTGCCAAAACCTGAGGAGTAATTGTCACGTGTTTTGATATCTCTGAGACACCTAGTTATATTCATTGTACACAATCAGAGTTGCAGCTTCATTTTGAGAATGGCTATTGTCACTTCATATTTATTATCTTTATTTGAAGTATATCGAAATTATTTTAATATTTTGTCTTTTATTTTTAAAACTAATTTAATAATTGTTTATTATAAACTCAATTACCTATTACAATTTCTTTTTGCTTATCTGTATTTGTGATATTTTTAAATTTATTTAATTAAAAAATTACATTATATTTATAATATTTTACTGTTATAATATTTTGAATTTATATTTGATTAAATTTACAAATTATTTTAATTTTATTTCACTAAACTTTCTAACTCAAGTTAAACATTATATTCAAGTTAGAAATTTTTTATATATATTTAGATAAGTCATTTCAATTTGCAAGTTATTTCACTATTTCAAGTTTGGAAATTATTGAAGTTCCACACAAGTAGTTTAAACCATTGAAAAAGAAAAAAAAACTTAGGTTCAAATCATGTTTCCATAAGCAGTAATACTGTAATAAACAACCCAGAACATCTATATAAGTCAAATCAAACTGACAAATAAATCTTTCATGGCGGAAATACATTTAGTACCTGTATGAATCAAACACAATTTCTACATTAATTAGAAGCCCAATAAATTACTCATTTAGAATGAGAATGCACCACTAATTGGCATCGTCTTGTTGCTGCTGGCAGTCGCTATTTGCCATGGCACCTGGCTAACTGGTGAACGATGGAGAAAAGGGAATAGGAAATGAACAAAAAATGAAAAAGTTTAACTTGAAGAAGTTTAAGGGTACTTTAGACGTAGTGCAAATAAAGATAATAAATATGGAGTGACAATAGCTAAATAATAGTAGTAATATATATATGGCCTTTATCATATTTGTTGTTTAATTTACGTTTTTCAAGCTCGGGGAATATACTACTAAGCCAAGCCCTCAGATCTGCATTGCTCATATAATTATTGCTAGTATAGAAAAAATTGGCAGAATTCTTTTTACGAAAAAAAAAATATATAACATTGATACTATGATTAACAAGGAGTGTACAGGCTACAGAATGGGGGTACCCACAATAAAGACACAATAGCTCATAATTATAGGGAAATTATAGATTTATTGTATATTTATTTCATTCAATAAATTTACATGAATATAAAATTTCATCAATCTAACTGTTAAATTGAAAGCTTTTATCTGTTGGAGACCAAGAGGATTATGGATAATCTTGTTTCAATAAGAGTATAAGTGAATGATGATAATTACATATAGGCTTTACTTGAGGGTTATATATCAATCGAGGAGAATTCATCTCTAATCATGTAATCATTTGCAAATCCGAACCTTACACAAGTGATTCAGATTTGATTTTTATTATCCTTCATTCTTTTAAATTACATAATTCAAATTCAAAAGAAACTTATGCGCAAAATATTATATTAGATATGAAATTATTTTTGTGCTTTTATTCGGTAGATTAAGTTTTTGAAAAATATATTACTTCAACACGTCTATTACTCAACCCTTGCTAATAAAATTGTATCTGTATATCATTTTTTTTTTGTGTAGGTGGTTGAGATTTTTTTTTTATCGTGTAATTCGTCTTAATATATATTTTATAATGTTTATTTAACACTGTATCCAATTAAATTAACACCTCAAAGTGATCACGTTATGTGTCACGTGATGATTATCCCCAGCCAAGTAGTTAGAAGTTAGTTACTTTTAGTTTTTCCATTTTCACTCTTTCTGTTACAAATTGCAGCTTTAGTTTGTTATGAATCAGATGTATATAAGGGTGAAAGTGAAATTTATTCTGTAAGCTTTACCACAATGACCATTATGATGAGAGTTCAATCGTTCATCTTCATCCTCTCTCGAATTCTCTCTCTCTCTTCTCTTTGTTCTCAAGTTTATTCTCTCACTCACTCTTGCTAGGTTGCTTCTGCAACTCCCAAAGCTGAGACCATTTCACATTATGAAACAAAGCCACCTGTGGACATCATCTCCTTGCGAAGAATGAGCTTAGACAAAGGCACTATTCTTTGAAATGTTATAAACAATAAATAGAAAAATAGGTACCGACTAGAAAAGGCACTCTAGCCCATTTAGATCAGCTCTAGCTATTTTATCATCCTTTTATTGGGTAGTAGAAGATAGGATTATCTCTTTTATGTTTAGCTTCAACTTGCCACTGAAATTTTTGCAGAATGAGCATTGATATGCCATCAATTTTTTGGGTAAAGTTGAACATTAAAGTCTACACCCACTTGGAAGTTACTCTAATGCAATTTATTTTGGTCTTCCTGAAAACAACCTCAGACGGCAAGCAACCCCATTTGCCTATGCAGTAATGGCAGTGTGGTCATTTGCCACTCAATTACATCACATTTAACAAGAAAAAATGAGAGAAAAATATTTTCCAACACATGATTTAGACAAAATATATTTTAAACATTTGGAGATCAATGTGTAAATAATTGAAAATTTACCTATGCTTTTAGCAAATATAAAAAATAAAAGATGAACTAAAGCAATTAATAATAGATATAATATTCTTTTATTAAATTTATCAGCAAGGAAATCGAAAAATCCTTAATATTAATACATAATTAATATATTTACTTTCAGATAGATTTATCAATAATATAATTAAAATTTTCAATTTATACATAATTTCATATATATCCTATTTACAGGTAAAAATTTCATATATACACTAATACTAGTTAAAAATTAGTTTCCAAATAACATTAGTAAAAAAAACATATTTGATTTTCAATGACTTTGAAACAAAAGACCAGAAATAAAAAGTAAAATCTTATTCTTAATTTCATTTTCTATTTTTATTATTTTTTCATAAAATTTTGAAAATAAAAAAGATCAAACAGACCTATCCTTGTATATTTTTAGCAAATATGCTAAGAAATAAAAGTAATATTTATTGAATTTATAATAATTTTTTTATCCGGGAATTATATAATAATTTTAATTATTTAAATTAGAAATATTAGATGTTTCCATCAAGAAAGAGAAAACCAGATCGGACCGACCAGTCCAATCGGTTCGACTGGGAAGCAATCACCTGGTTGGTCCGGTTAAGCTCAAAAAATTAGGAGAAGTCAAACCGGATCAAGAATCGGTTAAAACCAGAGAAAACCGGTAAAACCGGCAAATCGAATAGGTCTGATTGGTTTTTTTTTCAAAACTTGAAATTTTTTTTGTTCCAAAACTTAAATTTTGATATTTTATGATAATCATAGAGCAAAAAAAAAAAAAATGGAAACAAAGAAGGGCACTAATAAAAATTATTGGATTGTTATTCCCTTTTTTCCGTATTCACATACTGCTCACCATAAACATTATTGGTTACTAACAAATATCGTTTTCAAATGTTTTGTGATCGTATTGTGAGGTTGAGACTTGAGAAATTTTATATGGATTATGTTTATTTTTATATATCTATAAATATTTTTTGTTGATTATGTTAATATTAATGATTTAATATATTTATTTATATTCTAATTAATCATATGTATATTTATATATATTTTTATTACATTCAGGTTGAACCTCGATCGAATCGATTAGACTTCTAAACCTTTAAACTAGTATCTTCATCATTTCGATACTCGATCTACTCCTTGCTTTCCATTAGTGTATAGTCTCTGACCATATCATCATCATTATATAAAGCGACCTAATACACAGAGACATGCCTCTCTATATGTGTCTATGATAATGTTGTCAAATTATTAGAATGTATGTTTCTATTTTTGTTTCCGCAGAAGGCTTTGTCTGTCTCTTGTGTTCCTCTTTGAACCGACAGCTTAGAATCCACATACCCTTTGGATTTTGCTTCTAAGATCTTCAGCTTTAGGGTGGTTGTGCTTCTGGGCAGCTCTCAAAATCTCTCCTTTGTTTTGATTTTGAATTGAATTGGATTCCAAGCTGCAGTTTTGGGCTCTTTCAATTGACTGGCTCTGCTTACTGAATCAGATAACACTGTGGTGTTCATGGTAAGACTCATTAGCATGTGATACTAAGTATGGTTTTGTTTGTTTGTTTTTTTTTTATTTTTTTATTTTGGAAGTGATAAATTCAAGGGATAATGAAATTATTACAGGTTTGTAAATTGTTCTACTTGAAAAGAAATGTTTATTATTATTATTATTATTATTATTATTATTGTTTTGGGTTTGGTTACAGTTTTGGATTGTTCCATGTTGGAAAATCAGCTCAACCAAGTTCAAACTTTTGTATTGGGGTGAATTCTTGAAAAAAAAAAAAAAGTGGGGTGGGGTTGGGGGGGGTGGCTTCTGTAGTTTCAATCCAAGATATAAGAGAAATTTAGGATCTCGTGTGTTCTTAAACCATCTCAATGGAGCATTTTTCTGATTTGTTTTGATAAGTTTTGAGGTTTTTGAAGTTGAGTTAGGGAAATTATAAGGAAGATCTTATATATTTAGGTCTACTGTAAACCTTCTATACTATTTTTATTAGATGGTTTGATCCAATGGCCAGGGGGGTTCATGATGGACCTGAACATATGGGGTCCACGATAAAACCACTGTTAAGTTACTCATTTCTGGTTTTCTGCACCATTTTTGTTTTTGATGTTGGGTTATCCAATATATTCCTTAGCGTTTCTGCAACTGTTGGTTGTTTTGGATTTTCTTTGGAAACCCTTTACTCACAATTTTAGTTCTTTTGCTGATTTTTAGCTGTTTTGAATGTTCTTCTTCTTGAAGTATATGATTTTTAAAAACTTTTACCTTAAGCTATTTTACCTTGCGAAGGTTCCCATTGTGGTTGAGTCTGAATAGTTGTGTCTTGCCAATGATGTTGTGATTTGTTGTTAGAGTAATGGGGTGCACGGGGGTTCCCACCTTAAAGTTTTACTACCATGAAAGCATGGTGTAATCTTTTGAAACCTTTTTTCTCTTGTTGTCACAGTTAAATGTTGACATGGACAACACTTTTCATGCCTCATGCTGTTCTTGTGATGTTATTGCTTTTGTTTTCCCCCTCTATTTCTTTCTTCAGCTCAAGTCTCTACATGTGAATTCCTTTTTTGTGCAGAGAATACCAGAAGTTTTGACTTCACCAGTCAACAGCCAGGGCAAAAGACAAGGTTCATTAGTTACTTAAATCTTTGGTGCTTATTTATAATTAAGGGTTATGATTATGAAGCTTTTTAGCTTAAGGGGAAATGGATATAGAAGAGTGAATCATTATTGCTGCTGAAAACAGTCCAAAAAAAGTATAAAGTTAATGCTACTGAATATAATATTTCTCAATTTTAAAATATTGTTGAGAGTTCCAGTACACTGCTTGTGAGTAACCTACTACCTCTTTGTTTGTTGGTTTGGCAACTTGGCATTTCATTAGTCAAGTTGATGGTTTGTTAGTAGTGTTAATCTCTGAGCTTCCTTGTAGGTACTTTCTAAAATGAAAAATCTTTGAAAAATCAACATTTCTGTCACTGGAATATATCGTGGACTGTTATTCCCAGCACTTCATTTATCATTATTAAGTCTGTACAGCTTGACGTCAGAGACGATAGGAATGAACTTAAGCACTGAAACACAGGATTCTTGAGGGGTGATTCATTGTATATTATTCATATCGGCATTCAGCAAGCATAGTAAAGCTCCAGACATGGGGTGCCTGGTGTCAACTCCAAAGGACTCTGGTGGAAGTAGGAGGTGGCCAGGGAGTATTGGAGAAGTTTCAGTCTATGTCCCTGGTCTAAGAATTCCTAAACCTGTTGATTTTGCTCAGTCACTTGGTGATCACTTGTCCAAGAATATAGTGGAGCGCCTATCTGCTCTTAGAACTCATATAGTAGTAATGGTTGGCCAGGAAGGCCCTACAAGTACAAGAACAAAAAGAAAAAGTGCTACCCAGCATGGTTAGTTTCAAGCAAGTATGAGCATATTTTGTGATTGAAAAAATGCTCAAATCTATTGATACATTGGCATCACATGATTTCTTCTGCAGGAGGTTCAACACTGGCTGATGTTGTGCAGGTTCTAGAAGATTACTTGCCAGTTCTTTTGGGATTAGTCAAAGATGGTAAAGCCTATGTTAGTTCGTTAGTATGTGATATATGCTTTCTGTAAGACAAATCTTAATTATTACTTGTCATCTTTATGGTGAAGGAAGCCATTTACAGTACAAAGTACAATTTTTTTGGGTGAATCAAGAGGATGATGCGGAGGTAATTCCCACCTTTTTTTCCTAATGCATAAGCAAAAATGTTTCTGGATTCGATTTGAAAATTGCTTTCTATGTTAAAGAATGCTGATCAATTTGTTCCACTACTTCCATGCTTTGTGGTGTGCCTTGATTGACACTTTTACAGGAAACAGCCATGTCTAATGGTTGGTATGAAGTGTTGTCAGTTTTACATTTGATGGCAATGCTATTACTATCACAGGCTAATTTGTTACTGCTTCCAAGATCATCTACTGATGGTTATCAGCTTAGAGTATCTGAAGGTAAGTAATGCTTCAAAAAATTTTGGAACATGTCAAAAAATTTGTTGCTCCCTCTCTGAATCTCTTATTATGTGAAACAGCCCAAATCCATTCGAATAGATTAGTTTAGACCTCAGATTGGATACACTCCTGCCACCAAATCCTTTCTTTTCTGCAGATACACTAGCAATATTCTTGAGGTTTTCAAATAGCTTTGCTATATATTTATATTTATATTTTCTTTCTTTCTCACAGTTGGCCGATCCTTGCCATAACTAGGTCCTGGCAGTCTGGCACACAATAACTGCAAAATCTATGTTGTAATAATACAATATTCAGTAATTTTTATTTTTTATCTTCTCACTGTACATTGTGGTAGTTGATCAACTGGAAAACGTATTCTTTGTCGTCTGATGTTCTGCAGTACTTTGTTTATAACATTGTTGTTCCTTCCTTGTTGCCCTAATCCTAATGTATATTGTTCCTAACGTGAAAATTAAACTTCTGATGCTTACAAACAGAAAACAGACGGGCATCCGTTGATATCTTCTTAAAGGCTGCTGGATATCTGGATTGTGCTGTCAGATATGTTCTTCCACAGTTGCCTGTGGAACTTAGGTTAGCACTTATGTAATTATGCAACAAATTGACTGTCACAGTTTTTTTTTTTTTTTTGTTAATATAAACTAAATACCACTTTTTGGTTTTGATGTTTAATACACTGGTTCCAATTTTAGGAGAAATTTACCAGTAGATTTAGCAGAAGGAACTCTTCGAGCACTCAGTCTACAAGCATTAGGACAGGTATCATTTATTCTTTTGTATGGACCTGCTAAATGAAGTGTCATGTGTCCTTCTGTCATGTCTCATGTGTGTCATTAACAAGGTGAATTTATTGTTCGTCGCGCCAAAAACTGGATTGCATATTCAATTGTTGACTAACTAGGGTGTATTTGTGGATCCACCATAAAGTAATCCTTATTGTTGATTTAATATTAATTTCTAGGCACTAGTGGACTGGTTTGCCTGATAATAATGCTTATTATTCATCAAAAAAGTCTTCTTCTTTTTTTTTTAATTTTATTATTATGGAGATTACACCCTTGTTTTGTGAACATTGAAAATAATTGTAGGTATAAATCAAGTTGTTTTCCCACCCTGGAGTTGTATTTATTTTAAGGTTGTTCCTGGGTAGTTTAGGCATAGGTGTAGAAAAGAATTTTAAAGAGGGCCTGACCTGATGCTCAACTAAGTTTAGGCCTAAAACGTGGACCAATTATCAAAATAGTTTTGTGCTTTATCTATATATTTATGTATGTGTATATGTATATAAATGAAGTAAAGCTGCTATTAAAATTAGAGCTGTGGACTTTGTTAATCAATCAATCCAGTCACTCTTAGATCTGAAACATTTGTTAGAAATAAGGAAATATTTAGTAATATCTCTATTATATCTTAGAATATTTTATATCATATCTTAGATTGATTTAGATTTATTTAGGTTGATTCTATCATTATGATTAGATTTTATCTTTAGCTTATAAATAGGATTATCTCATTGTATTATCACATCACAATATATCAAATATATTTTCATATTATCTAGAGTTGCTATTCTATCACTTTCCCTCCTCCACTATCTAAAATCCTTAATTTCAACATGGTATCAGAGTGGTACCATCCACCATGACTTGTGTCCATCATTCCATTGCAGAGATTCCACTAATTTGGAACTCACTTGTCTTGTGTCCCCTTCTATCTTTACTATTCTTTCTGTCCCACCATTGCTTTTCTTGTCAAGACCTTCAATTCTTTTCTTCAGGTTAGACAATGTTATTGCTTTCCAAAAAATTTCAAAAATCAAACCACTGCTGTTTCTACTTTCGGCCATTTTTCCGGCCACTTTTCCGGTCTCCTTCCTGCCGTGTCAACTCTTTTGGCAGGTTATCACTCCTTTTTTCCTGCTGTGTCATCACTTCCCGTAGCTTCCACCACCGTCTGCCATCCTTCTCCACCACTCAACTAAAATTCCTCTCTGCTCCAGTATATCTTTTCTTTATCTGAAAGTCCGTTTTAAATTCTTTAGTTTGATCATCCAGATTAAGATCAGGACCCATTTTAGGTTTCTTGTAGTTTCTTCATAGCTTTCTTCTTCTTTATTCTTCTCACACTTTGAATAATTGAATCTGAGAACAATTTATGTGAATTTTTAGTCTCATATTACTTGACTTTGTTCGCACAATAAAAAAACAGAATGAATTGATAAGGGTGAAAGAAAGAATAGAACAACTGTGGTACACAATTTCAACTGATACTCGTATGTTATTTCTTCTGGTATATACAATGTATGTATGCATTAAGGGTGAAAATTAAAGCTATGGAGGGATTAGAAAAGGGAAGCTTATCTGATGCTTATGTTCCCTTTTCATTCAATCCGTTATGTATTAATTCCTATGAGTCTTGTTTCAACTTCAAGTACTTTAATAGTTCAGGTGTTTTGGGTCTAATAGTTCGCTCTCTCACTCTAACAATTTGCGTGGAAATTTAGATTGGTTATTCTTCCATCTGGGAAGAAAGGTTTCTCTTATAATGTGATACCTATATTGAATGAAAGACCATTGATGGGGAATGCTCAATATATAGATGCCTTTACTTTCCTTCATATCTATTTTTGGTGTTACTTTAATTGTCTGTTTCTACCATTTCTTTAGGGTGTAGATATCCAACTTGGAATAGCAATTGATAGTACCAAAGCCACTCTTGCAGTGAAGCGTAGACTTGCATGTGAGATGGTGAAATGTTGGCAGCGGGTATGATAACTTGTTTCTTATGGGGTCCTAACTGAACTTGTTGTCACTGGGGAATTGGTCCTTTATTTTTTCGGTCATATACCAAATGGGATCTCTTGCTGTATTGATAACATTTTTTTTCCTATGACAAACTTTTGTTTCAATTCTATATTCTCTGTTTATGTATGTTTGTGTGCTTTTGTGTGCATTCGAATGTTAACATGGGTGCATTTGTTCAGCTTTGATTATTTGTTTATTTTACAGGCTCAAGATAACATTATGAACCTTCCATTAGCAAATGGGTGGGGTGAAAAGCATCGCCTTTTTGTGAAATGGAAATATGTAGAAGCAAAGGTAAAGTTGTTTACATCTTGATATTTGTTGATTTATTAATCGATTTGCGGTATAATAACAAGAGGAAATTTGTATTCAAATAATAATACTAATATGAGTAGAGAATTCTATATTAAAAAAAAATGATTAGAGACAAATTTTCTGGTTTACTAATTACCATATGTACGGGAGATGCATTCAGCAGAAGCAAGTGATAAGAAGTTGTGATATACTTGTTGTAATGGTTCACCAGGCTGCAGCATATTATTACCATGGTTTGATTCTTGATGAGGGAAATACAGAGAAATCTCATGGGATGGCTGTAGCGGCTTTGCAAGCTGCAGATGAATATTTGAAAGAAAGTAAGAAGCTGTGTGAAGCATTCAACATCGCGCTTCCATTGTCAAGGTTACCTGCCATCTTCTCCTTCTCTCAATGCTATGCTATTATGTTATCTACCCTCAAAAAATGGACTTTTACCCTTTTTCCAAAGCTTCTTGAACCAACAGTAATATATCAATCATATGCCTTTCTTTATACTCATAATGTGATACCATTATTAGTTGTATTGTATTTACTCCCGGTGTCTTAATTGGTACTGAGTGGTTATATATGAGCCATTTGCCATCTACCATGTGGTCATTTTTGCTTATAATCCATAGCAGTATCTTGGCCCTTGATTTTATTGCAAGTGTGAAACTCACTTGAGTTGTCATCCTTTTGATGTCGAGTTTTTTTAGTATCTTTTACCTTTGAAGTTTGGTCCTTAGTTTCATCTCCGATAGTTAATGATATTCCCTCACCATGGAGCTTGGTATGATGAACATTTGTGTAAGAATTGGTAATTGTTTTCTAATCGCCCAATGGCTTTCAAAGATCACAATGAGGACGTGTATGTATGTATACAACAAACTTACAATGTTGAAGCAATATCTTTTGGTATGCTTATTCGAATACACTTATTTGGTATGCTTACTTAAGGGAAAGTTATTGTGATTCTCAAAGAAGAATTCATTCTTTCTTTCTTTCCATCAGACATAATGGAGCACCACAGAAAGTAGTACAGTTTTGCAGATTGATATATGCTACCGTTGCTTATTATGAAATTATGTTATACCATTTCCTGTTGTACTTCCAAATTCTTTTCCTTGTCATTTTAAGAGAAACTGAGTGACAAGTTGTTGACCAGTTTTATCAAAAAGAATTATGTTCAGCTCTTTGACTTGAACCTTTGATCTTTTTTTGGAGATCATTTATTGGATGTGGTTTTAGTTGCCCTATTTTATATTTTGAACTTACTTTTCACTGTCCTACTTATCCTATCTTCTTCTGGTCGTACTCTGCATTATGGCCCATCTAATTAGCAGCCATGGTGCAGAAATCCGCCACTTTGGGGGACCATGAAATATCTCTCTGAGAAAATTCCTAAGGATACTTCAAGCAAGGTGCGAATAAACCGTGGTCTATACTCTTATGAAAGGTAAACTTCCCAAAGTGCTTGTTTAAATTTCCAGAATTATATAATTAATATTTTTATTGGTTGGTGCAAATTACAATGACCGATAAAATCATATGTTGCCTTTGTCATTTTTTTTTTTTCATTACAGGATCATGGAGACAGCACCAACCTTGCCTGATTTTGCCGTGGCCTTGAAACCAGATGAATATCAACTTCCTCCAGTTGACCGCTCTTGGAGAACTGAGAACATGAAAATCGGGAAAAATTGATGCAAAGCACCTCGAGGGTGACAAAAGAGAAAACAAAATATATTTGCACGGCTCAGAAATGTTGGCATACTTGAAAGAAGCCAATCAAGTTTAAGCTCAGAAGGGTGTTTTTTCAGTTCTCGTCACTACAAAAAAAAAAGAGGGTTTAATTGAACCTTTTTTTGGCATGCCCTTAGGCCAGTTTCTTTTGGCCCCTTCACAAATTAACTTCCTGCCTCCACAACATTTGAGAGATGACCTGAAAATAGAGCTTCCAATGGTGTTCAATATAAATTGCCCCTGCAAGGGAAGAAAGAATTTCTGCCCAATACCCAAATAATAAGATTGATATTTCATTTTATAGTATAGCAAGTCATATTCTCAATTTGTTAATCAAATTTGTATAGTGATCTGTGTGTAAAATTGACTTGTGCATTGGATATTCAAAAGGGGAAAAAAAATCTTGACAAGTTCCTGAGTGCCCTTCTTTCTCCATTCCTCAAAATTCTGTCCTCGAGTACTCCTCGGGTACTTGCATTACTTATGCATGTTCATAATCATGTTACGTGTTTAATTGTCCCCCCATTGGCTTTAGTGCAAGATAAAATGAATTTTGTCCCCACTTAGGAAACGGTAAATTGATGTTTTGATTGCTTCCATCCTATGCAATGCAGTCATTGGACGATAAAGTGAAATGGGATGTAAATTCAATGGCATCAACACTGATGATAGTTGGCACCATCAATATCATTAAGCTGAATATTTCACCATTTGAATATAAAATATAAATTCTTCACTTGCGATCATCCTTTTACTTATGTTTGTATTTTTATTTGGGAATGATCTAAGGTGAGCACATCTTTATTATTCATTCTAGAAACAAACATATTCTATCTAATTGAAAAATTCTTGATCAATGTTATGAAATGTTACATTATATTCTCTCACTTTGTAGCCAGATTTTTCCTTCATATGTAAACACACAGCAGTAGTGGTTAGTGTGGATGGTGGGTCGTTGGAAGCACTGCACTTCGTGAGTTTTAATAAAATTTTAATTTCTGCAGACTTGACATTACAAATAATAATTTTTATTGATTCAGAAATAAACTTCAATTGAACGTAGTTTAACCCTACTGCATCATAGGCTAGGTGCTCTACTCATTGGTCAAATCAAGACCCTACATGGATTCTTTTGCATCTCAATCTACAACAATGGTCTTAAATTTTTCTCCTAGTTTTGACCATTCACCTGCGATTTTTGCTAAGGTTTTCTTGGCTAAACCTTGCTCTTGTTGCAGATGTCGTACTTTTCCCCTCAATTCTTCCATTTGAGCTTTGAGTGTTTTTCCTTCTTCAAAGATATCTCTCTTTCTCTGTAGAATCATGCTCTTTTCTGATTCACAAGTAGACAAGTTACCTTTGATGGCATTGATTTGCTGTTCTAGCTCCTTTTTACTTTTCTCCATCCTAGCCAACTTTTTGAGCAGCTCATTTTCCATGGCCACAACTTCCCAAAACTGGTTCTTGTTAGCTTCCAAACTTGCTTGTAAGTTATCAGCTCTCACTAGCTCAGATGTTGTGAACTCAACTTTCGAACTTGCTTCCATGTAGTCCCTACTCCAATGAGTGAACAGCCCTGAAGCTTCTGATATCAATGTTTTCACTTCTCCTGATATGCCATCATCTGTAGACAAATTGGTGAGGTAATCTAAGGTGGATTTCATGATCCTGCACTGTTCAGGGTGCAACAAAACCAAAGAGGCATCACTGGAGATGAAGTCTTGTACTGTTTTCAGTGCTTCCTTGGCCTCTTCACTAGGAGTAGTGGTGAACAACTCGTCATGCGAATGTGAAAAAACATGGTTCCAAGCATCAAGAGAAGCACAAAATTCTTCCATTTCTACATCATCTCGAATTACTTGAACTTGATTTGTCAAAGACTCACCAAATGTTGTTGACAAATTTTCTGTGTGTATTTCTTGTCCACTAACTTTGCCAATTAAAGTAGGAAGTGAGGCCTGAATATCGTTGGTCCCAGCAAAAGCTGGAGCTTGGGATGATTCTGATGGAGCCTTTTCCAAATGATCTTGGGGTGTTAGACCAGATCCAGCACAATATGCTTCTGTCTCTACATCTTCTTGAACTACAGGAACTTGGTTTTCAAAAGAATCCTCAAATGTTGTTGGCCATATAGTGCAAGAGGTTTCTATGTATATTTCTTGTATTCTAACTTCGCTGCTTGATGAAGTGGGACTTGGGGCTTGAGTATCTCGGGCATGTGGCATAGCTGGGTCTTGGGATGATTCTCTCGGAGCCTTTGCTAAATCATCCGGGGATGCTGGGTCAGGTACATAATAACAGTGATTAATGATTAAGCAATGTCAAGATTCAAGAATAAGGCATTGTATTAGAAATTGACAAAAGCAAAATAACCACATCTTTGCTAAATCATCCGGAGATGCTGGATCAGGTACATAACAACAGTAATTAATGATTAGGCAATGTCAAGAACAAGGTATTGTATTACAATTGACAAAAGCAAAATAACCACGTCGCTATGCTGAACAAGGCAACTAAAGGAGTTATATTATTTATGTGTATATAACTTGGATAACGTCCTGACTTGATGGGATCATGGGACGTGAGTTAGCATAGTGTAAAAACAAAAAGTGATCTGCACAATATTTTTCTAATAACAAACAAAAAGGAAGGCCAAAAGGCTTTCTACCTATGTCATTGATGCTGCCTATTGTACAAGCTGATTCTGCATGCGGGTCCTCTATAAATCGTGTCTGAGAATGTCCCATGTCATCCAATAATCTTTGCTCTTCTTGGGGCAGTAGTGGATCAGTGAATCGGATGTCCTCCATGCTGCCACTTTGTTTGAGCACATGTAGTCCAATTTGCATGGTCCCCCCTGCCCCTGCTCTCCAAACAGCAGGATCATTATACAACTCCACTTGATTCCATTCATTTTTTAGGAGTACATCATTCACCGCATCTTTTAAATTTATTAGTTTTTGACTTAGGTCCAGAATTACTATATGATCCTTTTCTATCAAGAACACTGGAAGTTGATGCAGTTCATGGCCGTTGATGATCAATTTGGGGGAAAATGATGTAAAACTTTGTGCACTAATGGCAGAGAAATATGGTAGGGAACTTGCTACGGAACCAGAAAGAAATGGAGGATCCCTTGCAAGAATAGTTGAACCACTCTGGAATGTTTGTGTTTGGTATTGACAACCAAAACCCCTCCTTGTGTATATCCTGATGGTCACAACAGTTTGACGAACTTAGCAACACATATATGCATATATTGTAAGTCTGACTCAATATTATCAAATCAAATACTTAAGTAAATAGGAACCTGATCTGATAACATGCTTCTCCACGAGGAAGTCAAGGATGTGCATTTTGGTGCATTCAAAACTTCTATATTTAGTGGAATTCCTCTAATTTCGAGGAGGTTTACACAACCATCCAAAATTAGTTTCTTCAAAAATTGACACTCTTTGGTGTATGCTGGAAGCAGTGTGAGGTCCAAACTTTTCAAGGATCTGCAGTCCCTTGCAGAAAGAGTTTCTATGTTTGGCGGAATTCCTTCGATTTCTTGGAGATTCTGGCAATGATCCAAGAAAAGTTCCTTCAAAAGGGAACATTCTTTGATGCTTTCCGGAAGAATTGTGAAATTATTCCATGATAGATGTAACATTTTCACATTGGCAAACCAACGAACACCAATTTGAAGGAATTCATTTGTTGCATTACATCCACTAAAATCAAAGTAGTCCTGGTTTGGAAACTCCATTGAGCCCTCTTGCTCTTCGTCTTCCTCCTGTCTATGTAAATGCAACTTATCACACTGCCCAATACTCAAATGTTTCAGTTCAGTCATCACAAAGATGCTAGTTGGTAACTGAACAGTTCCAGAGTGCCACAATTCTAATCTTTGAAGCCGAGTAAGATATCGAATTGAAAATGGAAATTCTTTTATGGGAGTGTTGTACAACTCTAGCTTTGTTAATTTTTCCATCTTTCCTAATATTTCTGGAAAACTCTGAAGATTTGAGCAATATGAGAGATCCATAGATTCAAGATTGGTCAACTTGATGGGTGGAAAGCTCCTGAGCATGCTGCAACCCTCAGCATCCAACATTTTGAGTTTGTCCAACAATCCAACTGATTTGTGAATATCCTCCAAATTCTGACACCAACAAAATGATAATTCTTCTAAATTTGGGACAACAGATATGTCAGGTATCTCTTTTATGGACTGACTCCAGTCAAAATTCAAAACTCTCAAATTCAGGAAATTATGGATAATCTTAAAATGGATTAATTAGTACTCACGATTAGAGAAAAGAACATATTATATACTTGCCTCATGTGCCTCGAGCAACTTAAGTGACTCTAAGCAACTATCGGGTAACTCCAGTATGACAAGTTTCTTTGGATAAAAATCGGGAGGCAAAATTTTTGAAGGATATGCCTGCCACTCCATCACTCTTAAACTATTTGGAAGATGTTTTGGATCTTCCGAAAAACGACCATTACCAATAATAAGTGTTTTGAGGTTATCCATCTTCTTGAATGCCTCACCATCCCAGTTTACTTTATCATCAAACTTGGGGAACACCAGCTTTATGATTTCAAATTTACTACTTCCCTGCCGATACATAAAGCACGAGTCAGTCACAATGCATGTATATATCTCACAACATCAGCATGTTTATATATCATAAAGGGAACAAATAGACAGCATATAACACTGTCAAGTCAACAAAAGGTTGGTGACAGAGTAACAAATGAGTTGTAAATATAAAGCAATCAAAAGAGAAGACTTGAAAGACAAAAATTCCAAACACCAGCATTTATCTTACTCACCTTATCTTCTTCTAAGACGCGCTTAATATCCTCAAACAACCACATCCTATTGCACTCTTTTCGAGCAATTTCACGGCCCATCTCTTGTATCATGTCATGTATTGTTACATTATCATCATCAATCTTTACTAGAGATTTATCAACCAACACTCGGATGCCATTTTTTGGGCAAACACTATGATGAGCGCAAAGCATATCTTCAACATATTCCAATCTATATCTATTAAAGAAACAAGCAATGTTGAGAAAAAAATTCTTTTCATCTTCTTCCAAATCATCAAAACTTACTTTAAGTATCTGTTGAATATGTTTCTCAGGAATTCTTGTATATTGTTTTAATGCAGATTCCCATTCTTCTTTACTTTTATCAAACATATTGGAACCTATCACTTCCAAAGCCAATGGAAGGCCAGAAGCAAAAGTAATTGCACTGTTCAAAATGTTTGCATAACTTTCATCAACTTGACCATTTTTAAAAGCATTCAATCTAAGCAAATCAAGAGCTTCTTGATCATTTAACTGCTCTACTTGATATGTTCTTTTGACCCCATGACTAACTAGCAAAGCTTTATTTCGAGTTGTAATGATGATTCTGCTGCCAGAGCCAAACCACCTAGAGTCTCCAACAATTGCTCTTAATTGCTTCGCATTGTCAACATCATCAACAACTAAGAGAACTTTCTTTCGGCTGAGCCTATGCTTTATGATTGCAATTCCTTCATAGATGTCTCCTAACCTAATATCCCTCTCTCCAACTAATTTAGAAAGCAGCATCTCTTGGAGATGTATCAAGCCGTATGTAACTGAATTTTCTCTCACGTTACCAAGAAAGCATGCACCTTCAAATGATTCAGCAATCAAATTATAAATAGCACGAGCTAGAGTTGTTTTACCTATTCCACCAATTCCGTAAATCCCTATCATATGGGCCACATCATCAGATCCAAGATCCAAAAGTGAGTTTACTTTTTGAACTTGAGGCTCCAGCCCAACTAAACGATCCCCAACTTGTAAGGGAAGACGACGAATCCGTTTGGAAACCGCTACGACAATCTCCTCAATAAACGCACGCTCAGTTTCACTGCCCAACCAAAGAAGTTAGTTAATTATTGCAAAATGCGAAGCCATGCTTACATGCATCATACCCAACCATGAATTCATTTGTTAGATAAAAAGTCATTCGTGTGCCTCTACCTATCAGATTAAGCTTTTAAAAGAGATAATTCATTATATAATATTAGAGTCACCATAATCAAATGGTTAGGGTTTCAAGAGTTCAATCCTTGTTACCTCCGTTTTGATAAATTGTTCACGTTTCGAGCTCAAAAAGAGGCATTCGTGTGATTAGACATGTTGCACATAAAATTATTAATGTGCTTATACCAATTAGCTTAAACTCTAGGAAGAGATGGTTCATGAGTCATGACTGATATCATAATATCATTCATTACCACTCAAAACCGGTTGATATGCAATGGTTTAAATCGTTCGAGGGTAAGTAAAAAAGCATTTCTTTCCTCTCTAAACTTTAAACATGAAATCACTGGACAAATGAAAAATTGAACAAACATAGTTACCCTTGTTTGAAATGATGTCCGGACAAATTAGCAGCTCGCGTAAGAGCCACCCTCCATTTCTCCAACCTCTCCATATTTCTCTTCACCTCCGAACTTCCCTCGCCGTGTTTGGATCTCTCCTCATGCTTAGCGAGTGCTTCTCCGAAGCTTCCAGTTTGATGCCGCACGTGAGAAGGGTCCACCTCATAAAAAACCGGCAAAACTATTTGTCCCTTTGAGTCCTTGCACTCCATGATCTTGACAAGTTCATCTAAGCAAGAGGTTGAAGTTGCGTAGTTGGGAGAGAACACAGGGATGGCAATCCTTGACTCTTCGATTGCCTTGACAAGTGAGCGTGTGATATCTTCCCCTCTATCGAGCTCCTCGTTGTCGAGGAATGTGTGGAGTCCCTTATCATGAAGAGCTTCATGGAGATGACTAATGAAACGTCGCCTTATGTCTTCACCTCTGAAACTGAGGAAAACGTCGTAGGTGCACTGATGAGCCATACTACTATTGGTATTTGGTTGGTACGTAAACGAATTGGGGAGTTTGTTTGGTCGGACCTTAGATCAAAACAAACAACCTACGGTATAAGTACAACAACGATGATGAGTGACTTTGCACTTTTTGGCAATACTTTACTTGTGGTGTGCATTTGGTCTGGTCTTTTGACGTTTTGCATACGTTAACACCGGGCAAAGCAAAGTGTACCACATGCAGTTATTTAATCACATCTAATAAGTATGGCTTATATGTTGAAAAAAAGTGGTTAAATACATGTGAATTTAACTGCATTTACAAGAAAAAAGTGTGGATAAATTCAATTAGATGTCTGGTGTGCCTGATGTGTGTGAATATTACTTTGTTTGGTGTACCATTTTGCACTTTAGTTATACTTTGCTTGTGTCACAAAGTCCAATTTTGTTATATTCAGATTTTGGTTATTCTTTCCTTTTATCGAGTGTTTAGTTAAGATTCTGACCGAAGATAAAATAATAAGGCAAAACCCCCAAATTGGTCGGTCTTGAATTTATCTAGAAAAATCCTGTCAAATAAAAATGTCAAAGAAATTAGTCCTCCCGCTTAGAAATCAATTTGAACTCTTTAAGATTCTTGAGAAGTAATTTAGATATATTTGAAAATAACATGTGTCATTTAACTTTTGAATGCATTTGCTAATTGTGGCTAAATATTTAGTGTGTGGTATATGTATACCTTACTTTGCTTGGTTTACAATTTTGGACATTGGTCACGCTTTGCTTGTGTCACGTCATTCAATTTTGTCATTTTCGTATTTCAATTATTCTTTACCTTTGTCAAGTATTTGGTTGAGTTCTTGATCAAAGTTAAAATAATAAGATAAAACTCTCAAACTGATCCACTTAAATTTATCTAGAAAAGTTTTAACAAATAAAAATTTAAAACAAATTAGTCCTCCCATTTAGAGATCAATTTGAACTCTTTATAATTTTTGAGAAATTACTTTAGTTACATTTTAAAAAAGAGTAATTTATACTTATCCCCAGAGATTTGTTTAATTACACTTGACAATCCTTTGTTTTATAAAATTACCACTGACCTCCCTTAAAGTTTACTAAAATTATATTGATCCTCCTATAAATATTAATTCGTTAACTTAAGTTACAAAAAAAGATAATAGATGACATGCACATGATTATTAATAATAAAATTATAATATTTTAATAATATTTACATGTATATTAACTAAAATATATCTTTTTTTTAATCATAAGTTATATTTATAAGCTTCATTTTCATGAGATAAAAAAAATATTTTATTTAATTAATGTGTTAAATATCACAAAAATATTATAATCTTATAATTAATAATAATATATATATATCTCATATTATTTTTTTTGTCACTTAAATTAATAAGCTGTATCTGTAAAGAGGTTTAGTCTAATTTGAGTAAACCTCAAGAGAGATAAGTGATGGGTTTTACAAAATAAAATGATACCAAGTGTAATTAAATTAAACCTAGGTTAATGTAATTCTCTTTAAAAAAAAGTGTTGATAAATTCATTTAACTTTTGAATACCTAGTGTGCGGCATACCTATACCTCACTTTGCTTGGAATACAATTTTGGACTTTAGTCATACTTTACTAGTGTCACGGCATTCAATTTTGTCACGTTCGGATTTTAGTTATTCTTTACTTTTGTCGGGTGTTTGATTGAGATTTCCAATCAAAGTTAAAATAATAAGAGAAAACCCTCAAATAAGTCACTCTTAAATTTATCTAGAAAAGTTCTATCAAATAAAAATGTCAAACAAGTTAATTCTCCATTTAGAGATCAATTTAAACTCTATGTAGTTCTTGCAAAACTAATTTAGCTACATTTTAAAATAAAAGTGCCGATACGTTCATTTAACTTTTGAATGCATTTGGTAAATATGACTAAATGTCTGGTGTGTGATATTCATATATCTTACTTTATGTGGTGTTCAATTTTGGAATTTGATTATATTTTGCCATATTTTTGCTTGTGTTAGGGCATTCAATTTTATTATATTCGGATTTTAGTTATTCTTTTCTTTTATGGAGTGTTTGATTAAGATTCTCAACCAAAGTTAAAATAACAAGACAAAACCCTCAAACTTATTCCTCTTAAATTTATCTAGAGAAGCCTTGTTTGGATATAAACACCGAAAAAATTATTCCTCCCGCATAAAAATCAATTTAGGTTCTTCATTATTCTTGACAATCTATTTTTTCTTTTTTTAAGAAAATAACTTATCCAAAGTATAAGATAGAAGCATCATTTCGCCGATTTCCGTCCGTATGGCTTTAGAATCATATAGCACTCCCCTTTTCAAAATAATGTGATACCATTACTAGCTGTATTTATTAATTACTACCGGGGTCTGATATTCCTACTGACATTACTTAGGGAAATATTGATGCAACATTATAAAAAATTTCTGCAGACCTGACATTACGTATAGTGACATAGTTTTGAATTGAATTATGCAACATTAGTTTCAATTGATAATAATTCTAACCATAGTGCACCATAGACTAGGCACGTGCTTGATGGTCAAATTAAAACTTTTTCTGAAATCTTATACATCTCGGTCTTCAACAATGGTCTTAAATTTTTCTCCCAATTTTGTCCATTCAACTGCAATTTTTTCTTGGATTTTCTTTGCTAAACCATGCTCAAGCTGCAAGCGTGGCACTTTTCCTCTCAACTTATCTACTTGAGCTTTAAGTGTCTTTCCTTCTTCAAAGATATCACTCTTTCTCAAAACAATATCGTTCTTTTCTGATACACAAGTTAATAAATTAGCTTTGATGGCATTGATTTGCTCTTCTAGCTCCTTTTTACTTTTCTCCATGCAAGCCAACTTTTGGAGCAGCTCATTTTCCAAGGCCACAACATCCTTGAACCGGTTCTTGTTAGCTTCCAAACTTGCTTTTAATTCACCAGCTCTTTGCATCTCTGATGTTGTGGACTCAATTTTCATACTTGCTTCAATGTAGTCCCTACCCCAATGAGTGAAGAACCATGAAGCTTCTGATATCAATGTTTCGAATTCTCCTGATATGCCATCATCTGCAGGCAAATTGGAGAGGTAATCTAAGCTGGATTTCACGGCATGGCACCGTTCAGGGTGCAACATAACTGAAGCATCATTGGAGATGAAGTCTTGTACAATTTTCAATGCTTCCTTGGCCTCTTCACTTGGAGAAGCAGTGGTGGGAGATTTATCATCATAAGAACATGAAAGAACATTAGTTCCTGCAGCGTCTAGAGAAGCATAAAATGCTTCCATTTCTGCATCATCTTGAATTAGAAGATCTTGGTTTCTAGAGGACTCTTCATCAAATGTTGTTGGCATTATGTATATTCCTTGTTGTCCACTAACTTGGCCACTTGATGATGTGGGACTTGGGGTCTGCATATTTTGGGTCTCATCAGCAAATGCTAAGGCTTGAGATGACTCTCCTTGGGCCTTTGCTAGATGATCTTGGGGTGCTAGATCAGAACCAGGATAAAGCAGAGTGACAAATGATTAGACAATTCTACACACCAAATAAATAAATAAATAAATAAATAATCTTATGCTAGTTCTATTAATAGAATTGATTTTCTCTCTACATTCTTCTGACAACTATACGTGAAAGTCCAATGTTAACATATAAACTTTGAATGATGACGATTAATCGTAAGAGAATGAATTTAATATGTGTGTTAGTTTTTCAGCAATATGTACTTTTCACAGCAACACAACACAGAACAACAATGTCTCCAGAATAGTAGAGAGGTATTTGCTACTAGCACAACCTTGAACATGACGTGGCTTATATGAAGCTGAGTGACAAGTCTCTCTCACCATGATGCATTCAAAAGAAAGGAAAAGGAGGACACAGGGACAAGGACTGATCATAGAGCAAGGAGAAAAATAAAGTTGGGTAGCACAAGGACAAAAGGACATTTCTGCAACGGTCAGAATATCATTGTATATTTAAGGAAACATTGCAGCAATAGAAAAATATGAAAAACTGAGCAGAAAAACGCATCATTCAAAGAGCAGAAAGTTCATATCTCTTTTCCTCACTGTTTCATCGTTATTTTGTTTGAAATTCTTGAGTGAAAAGAGAGCTATTTCTTGCCTAATTTTTGAGTGAAAAAGGCAGAGATATCAGTCAATATAAAAAGCCATCTGAGAGAAACTTTCTTCTTTAGGAGATGAGCTCCTTTGCTTTTAGTCTTTGATTAGTGATCGTGTCTTGGTTAGAAGGAGGTTTTGGTGTTTGTGCCTCTCTTCTTTGATTAGGTGTTTGTGCCTCTCTTCTTTGATTAGGGATATCATTTCTGTATTTGGAAACCTTGAAAGCTTAGTTAAACTCTGTCAAACTACGTTGGGTCAAAAAAAAAAAAGGAACACAGAGGGGGGGGGGGGGATGGTTTTAAAACCACTAAACCCCTCCCCGCCAACAAAACTCTCACGCATCTTTCTCTCCCTCTCTGCTTCCATTTCATTCTTCTTCTTCTTCTTTTTCATTTTTGTCTCTCAACATCAACCACCAAATCAAATAGTTGTTAGTTTTTGTCATCAAAACTTGATACCCACTAGCTTCTAAAATTTAAGGTAAATCTCTAATCTCAATCTCATCTATTTTTTTGGTTACTCCAGGATATATCTTAAGAACTAGTGAGCTGTCAAAATGGTGAATGGGCATATGTTTGGTATTTTAAGTATAAATCTAGTGAGTTAGAAGCTCTAATATTAATACGTTGTGTTGGGTAGTGTCAAGACTTGATTTTTCTCTAATTCTTAGGAACCCTAGGTTCCATAAATTGAGGATTTTATTCAATAGGCTCTCTAATTAATAAATTATTTTGAAATAAATTATTTAAACTTGTCAAATGCTTATGTTTGGTAGATTCTGTTGACGCGGAGAGAGCTACTCCCTCCAGAGCCACCAAGGAGAAGCCCAGTTGATCCTTTTGTACCGTGAGTGGCTATTTACATAGTGGCAGTGTTTTAAATTATTTTTATGAGAGAAACTAACTTGTTAGATTTGATAAAAAAATTTATTCTGAACTACTTGGATTATTTTGTTGGTTTGCTTAGTTGATTTTCTTAATGCTTAGTTGATTTTCTTAACTATGGTAGTTATTAAGTATGATTTGATGGTTTGGTTGAAAGTATTGCTAGCTCCCTTTGTCGATTTCATAATGCCATGATTTCGCTCTGTGTTATTTTATTTTGCAATGGAAAAGATTATGATAGTTGATACCTACAAGACTAGATTAATATGAGGATTGAATATTGGATTTATAAATTGCGTTTGATAAGAGCTTGTTTAAGAAAATAATCATGAGAGGTTCTAAGTTGGAATACCGCTCGTCGTAGTGAAGAGATATAACGGTATTACCACTCGTCAAAGCGAAGAGATATAATGGCAATACCGCTAGCCGTAGCCCAGTGCACCCATAAAGGGGATGCACCATAGGCGCACCCTTTGAATCTTATTCACGGACATCCCCCGTGTCTTCTTTCTTCTTCTTCTTTCTTTTTTTTCTCTCTCTTTCTTCCCATGAACACTACTTTCTTTCCCCCCTCTTAACTCTCTCTCTCTTTCTCTCTATCTTCTCTCTTTGATTTCTCTCTCGCCTTTCAACCAAATTCATCCAAACAACTTCCAAATTTCTTGTCTCTTCTTCCTCTACAAATCTAACCGAATAAATTTCACAACAAATTCCTCCAAATGGCAGAGTTATCAAGAAACACGTGATTGGCATCGTTGCCTCACCTGCGACAACCGAGACCGCCACCGCCGAGCCAGCACTAGCTGCCACCGTCGCTGCCCCATCCTGTCATTTTCCCTTTCTGGCAGCTGCGATCTCTTTTCCTTTCCTTGCTCCACTGTTCACGGTTTCTCTCTCTAAGAGAGGAATCGATTGGAGCCACAAGTTTTAGGTTGCTCCATCCTACTAATCTTTCTCCTAGAGTAGTGGATATGTATCAATCTTTTCATATTTATCAATTTTGAATTCTCTATGGTTATCAATTGTAGAATTGGGGGTTTAGGAACCCTAGTTCTTTAGATTTGGGATTTTCTATCAATTGAAGCTAAATTATGCAAATTGATGGTGTTGTTAGCTCTCTGAAGTTTTGTTTATCTTGTTCTTAGAGTCATAGAGCAAACAAATGTCAACTAGAGATTTTTGATAGCTCGAGGAGTATTCTATGGTTCCTTGGGAACCATCTGTGAGTAGATAGTATATCTATAGCTTACTTTTTGCATAGTAAATTTTAATTATAAAAATGCTATTAAAGTGTTTTATATTTATTTAGTGGATTTTATTAATAAATAGTCAGGAAGTTAGTTGAGAAATTATGAATTCGAATTGAAATTTTTTTGGCAAATGAAGTGTGAAGGTTATCATTTGGTTGAAATTATTGTTAGCTCTCTTTGTTGATTTTATATTGCCATGATTTTGCTATACGTTGTTTCAATGTGCATTGGAAAAGTTTATCATATTTGATACTTATAAGGTTAGATTAATATGATGATTGAATTTTAGATTTATAAATTGTGTTTGATAAAAATTTAAGAAAATCATGATGAGTTCTAAGATGAAATTACTGCTTACCATAGCGAAAAGAAATAATGACAATACCGCTAGCCGTAGCGAAGAGATATAACGGCATCGTCATTTTCCATGAAGAGAAGTAATGGCAATACTGCTAGCCGTAGTGAAGAGATATAACGGTATTACTGCTGGCCATAGCGAAGAGATATAATGGCAATACCGCTCGCTATAGCGAAGAGATATAATGACAATACTGCTTGCCATAGTGAAGAGATACAATAGCATTACAGCTTGCCGTAGTGAAGAGATACAATGGCCTATGTGCACATGGTTTCTCTCAATGAGATGAAATTTAAAAGACTCTTAAAATGTGATTAAATGGGTTGAGATTACACCCCAAGTAAATTTGTTCTTCTTATGTAACTCTCATAGATATTTGAGTATTTGATGATGAAGTTAGTTTTGTGTGAGAATAAGGAATTGAAGAAAATAGTGAGAAAATGTATTTTAGTAACTATTTTTGGGATTATACTTCAAAATCTCATATTATGATTAAAACCATATTCGTATGAGTACACATATGTTAATATGTCTATATTGTTTTATGCTTGCATATAGTAAACTACGGATATCTTATCTCTCACTGAGTTGTAAAACTCACCCTGTTGTCCTTCATCTTTTCTAGATATATATAGGGCTAGTACCGGTTTTGTTCCTCCAGCTTAGCTATTAATCAATGTTTAAATGGTGAGACTTTTTGAGAAGACATTCTTTTTTTTCCTATTGAAAGCCTTTTTGAAATATTGTCTATTAGTATGTTAGTCGCTCCATGAGCCACAGGCAGGGTCCTCGGATTGTATGATTAGTGTCATGTTTAGAGTTATGTATATATAAGTAATTGATTATGTAAAATCAGTTTTGAAAGAGTTGCGGTAATTGATTTTATGCTTAAACTTAAAAGCTGGATTTAATTAGTTTCATGAATCTGATAAAATTACTGAAATTATGTTGAGACATCTGTACTACTTAGTGGGCACATTCTGAGAATAATTGATGCCCCAAACTCTGTAGAATTATCTTTGGTGTTTGCAGGATATGTTAGTATTTGGGAAATGTTTCAAAAACAGGGAAGACTTAGTCCAATTTTTTGTAATGGTTTGTGGGTAAAGGCTTGCGAGGGAACATATTCCCTATGCACTGGTCACACTCTAGGTTGGGTCGTGACATTACCGCTCGCCATAGCAAAGAGATATTATGGCAATACCGCTCGCTATAGCGAAGAGATGTAACGGCCTATGTGCACATAATTTCTCTCAGTGAAATAAAATTTGAAAGAACCTTATTTGAGACATCATAAACCTTGTGATTGATGGGTTGAGATTTCTCACCAATAAAAATTTGTGCTTCTTATGTAACCCCCATAAGTATTTGGATATGTGACGATGAAGTTAATTTTATGTGAGAATAAGGAATTGGAGAAAATAGTGAGAAAGTATATTTAATAATTAGTTTTGAGATTTTGCTTAGAAATGACATTTTGAAGAGTATTTATTTTCAAACTGTGGAAGAATAAAAAGTATGGACTATTATATTTTTATTATTGTCTTTTAGAAATATGTATGATTTGCAGGCTATCCCGTTTTATTTTAAATGCTCATGCATTGATTGGTTTCTCCTTCTTGTCCACTTGTTTATAGTCCTCATTGGGTCTGTTTGACTCACCCCCTTTCTTTTGCTTCAGATTTTCAGGTAGCTAAGTAGCATGTTCCTGGGATTGCTGTTTTTCCATGATATTCTCTTTGGTAGGCCTCTGTTGTCAGTTGAGGCTTTTTGGTTGTTGACTATAATATTTTGCAGCTATAGGACATAGGTTGGGTATTTTGATTATGTGTATGAGCAAGAGTTTAAGCATGATTATTTTGTATAACTAGAATTACTGGAATGTACTGACTATTGGATCTGGTTTATGAAATTGCATTATAGCAGGTTCATTTTATATGTGGATTGTTCAGTTTTCAGGGGAGGTGCTGCCAAATTTTCGATAGTCAAAGTATTTAAATTTGAAATTTATTTTAGTGAGATCACATCTTTAAACTTACCGAGCTAGGTTTAGACTTGCCGGGCTAGGTGAGTTCATCTAGCTTTTGCACCGGTCACGACCTACAATTGGGTCGTGACAAACTCTCACCTTAAGTGGTGGGAATTGGAGTAGATCTCGAATAGAAATCAAATATAAAATTTCTGATGCATTGCCTGTAGATTCTCTCCATTATATTTCATCTCATTAAAAAATTTGTTTTTGAAGAACACACACATTGCACTCCACTATTCACACATAACTTGTTTTAACACAGCACTGATCACGTTTTTCTTCACTTATGTTATATATATATTTAACTGACAAATTCAAGAGACATTTACTAAAAAATCTCCTAAACTCGATATTAATATCTCCTGCACTATCCGATAAATTGCTTAAGTGTGCAGAAATTTCTAAGATACACTTGGTTCAAACCTCACTTTCTCAAGTGCATCATTACTATCGTCCAAATAATCTATTATATATGTTAAAGTTCATTTTGCATCGCATGAGCACTCTAGTAGACCAGGAACATGTTTTCTGTTTGTTCCATTTATGTAGAGAAGCAAAATACACTAGGCAACTAAAATCACTAATAATAAATTAAAGGCACATGAGAAAGAAAAGCAAGACATTTTACCTAGGACACCAGTTATGCTACTTGTCGGCTCTGATACCACTGAGTTTGAGTCGCAATCCGCATCATCATCCACCAATCTATGTTCTTCTTCTGGCAACAATGGATCAGTGAATCGGATATCCTCCATCTTACTACTTTGTTCAATAGAGAGTCCAAATTCCAGCTGGGTGCCCACACTACATACTTTACTAACATTGAACAGTATCACATGATTCCATTCATTTGTTGAAAGTACATCATCCATTTCATCTTTGAATTTTATTAGTTTTTGACTCAGAGCAACAATGTATATATGACCTTGTACTAGGTAAAACTCAGGGAACGTATGCACTACTCGGTCATTGATGATAAACTCGAGTGCAAATGGTTTTTCGATTCGTTCATTAAAGACGCAGAGAGTTATGACAGGGAACTTATGACGAAACCAAAAAGAAATTGATGATCCCTTGCAAAAATGGTTGAACCACTTTGAAATCTTTGTCCCTGGCACTGGTAACGAGAATTCCTTGTCTGCACCCTCCTTTTGCAAATCCTGTTGGTCCTAAAAATTAAGAAGCTTAGCAACACACATAAATGTTCGCACACACATCTAGAGCATAATCCAAAACCCGATCCAACAAATACAACAGGTCAAATTTCACAACCCAAACTGGTCCTAATAACCTTCGGATCGGGTTGGACCGGCTCTTGAACACCCCTATATATATATATATATGTATGTATGTATGTATGTATGTATGTATATAGAGTCTGATGCAATAGGATCAATCAAATCAGATAGTAAGTAAATAGGAACCTGATATAGTAACATGCTTCTGCACGAGGAAGTCAAGAATTTGCTTTTTGGTACAAGCAAAGTTTCTATATGTGGTGGAATCCATCCAAATTCTTGAAGATTCTCACAACCAATCAAAATGAGTTCCTTCAAAAATTGACATTCTTTGGTGCACGCTGGAAGAACCTTCAAGGATGCGCAATAGCTCGTAGAGATTGTCTCTATGCTTGGCGGGACCTCTCTGATCTCTTGAAGTTCAAAGCAACAATCCAAAATAAGTACCTTCAAAAAGGAACATCCTTTGATGCAAGCAGGAAGAATTGTGAACTTATTCCATGAAAGATCTAAATGTTTCACATTGGCAAGCCAAGGGACAACCATTCGAAGGAACTCATCTAATGCATTACAGTGGTTGAAATCAACGTGTTGAAGGTTTGAGGATTCCATCGAGTTCACTTTCCCTTGATCATTGTGTTGTATACGCAGTAGCAACTTCTCCAAGTAAGAAACTTCCAAATGTTCAAGTTCTGCCAACTCAAAAACGCTACTTGGTAAATGAAAAATTCTGTTGTAGGTCAGTGCTAATTTTTGAAGTCGAGTGAGGTATCGAATTGAAAGTGGTAACTCTTTAATGCGAGTTTTCTCCAACTTAAGCTCTGTTAGATTTTCCATATTTCCTAATATTTCTGGAAAACTATCAAGACTTGAACAATATGAAAGGCAGAGATATCCAAGAGAAGGTAACATAAGGGCTGGAAAACTCTCAAGATTACAACAACTGAAAGCATCTAATTTTGTAAGTTTATTCAACAATCCAACCGACATGTCAACATCTATCAAATTCTGACACCAACAAAATGATAATTCTTCTAAATTTGGGACAACGGATAGATCAGGAATCCGTGATATGAAACGACAGTGGTTAAAATTGAGAACTTTCAAGTTCATGAACTTCTGCAAAAAAGAAAAAAGATTTTAAAAAATAAATGGATATAATCTTAAAATGGATAAAGCAGTATTCAAGATCAACAAAAAGAGCCAACTATACTTGCCTCGTGTGGGTCAGATAAATTGAGTGATGATAAGAAACTATTAGATAACCTCAATCTGGCAAGTTCCTTTGGATGAAAATTGGATGGCAACAACTCTGAAGGATATCCAAGCCAATCCAGCACTCTTAAACTACTTGGAAGGTGTTTGAGACCTTTTAAAAAACGACCATTGTTAATGATAAGCGTTTTCAGGTTATCCATCTTCTTGAATGCCTCACCATCCCAGTTCACTTTTTCTCCAAATTTGGGGAATTCTAGCTTTATGATTTCAATTTTGCTACTTCCCTATTGATACATCAAGTGTGAGTTAGCCCGTATATATCGCGTGAAATATGCATGTATACGAAATCAACATGCATATTCAGATATGTTTATGGGTCATAAAAGGAAAAAAAAAATTATTTGTACTCATTATATATGGGACACAGTGCCTACTCAAACCTCATTCATTATTTGATGTGATATGGACCTTACTTAAATAGAATACACATCCCATCCAATAGTAGATAGAATGTGAGTCAGCATACTATTTCACACACAATGAGTATCAATAACACAAGTTGAGAAAAAAATAAATAAGACAGCACTATCAAGTAAACAAAGATTGGAAACAAAGGAATCATCCATATTGTAGTAAACAAAAAGTCAAAGGAGAACATCTAAAAGAATATGAAAATTCAATTGTCAATATCAATCCCCCTCACCTTATCTTCTTCTAAGATGTGCTTAATATCCTCAAAGAACCAAATCCTACTACGCTTTCCGGGCTTTTGCGGTGATTCTTGCCGAACGATTTCTCTACCCATGTCTTGTATCAAATCATGTAATGTCACCTTTTTATTATTATCAATCTTTATCAAAGATTTATCAACCAACACTCGAATACCATTTTTTGGGGAATAACCATGATGAGCACAAAGTGTCTGTACTATATGTTTGAAGCTACAATGATTAAAGAAACAAGCAATGTCGAGAAAAAAATTCTGCTCCTCCTCCTCTAAATCATCAAAGCTGATTTTAAGTATGTGTTGAATTTCTTTCTTAGGAATTCTTTTATATTGATCCAAAGCCGATTCCCACTCTTCTATACTTTTACCAAACAAATTAGAGCCTATTACTTCCAAAGCCAATGGAAGTCCAGAAGCATAAGCTACTATACGGTTCAAAATGTCTGCATAACTTGGATCAACTTTGTGATTTTTAAAAGCATTCCATCTAAGTAAATCGAGAGCTTCTTTAAAATTTAACTCATCCACTTCATATGCGCTTTTGACTCCATGACTTACTAGCAAACCTTTATTTCGAGTTGTAATGATAACTTTGCTACCAGGACCAAACCATTTAGAATCTCCAACAATGGCTTCTAATTGATTCAGATGGTCAACATCATCGACAATCAAAAGAACCTTCCTTGGGAGGAGCCTATGCTTTATCATTTTAATTCCTTCACTGACATCTCCCAACTTAACATCTCTCACTCCAACTAATTTAGAAAGCAACATCTCTTGGAGATACACTAAGCCATGTGTCATTGAAGTTTCTCTCACACTACCAAGAAAACACGCACTTTTAAATGAGTCGACAATCGAACTATAAACTTTGCGAGCAAGAGTTGTTTTGCCTATTCTGCCAATTCCATAAATCCCTACCATGTGGGCTCCATCATCACATCTAACGTGGAGAAGTGATTCAACTTTTAGAACTTGAGACTCCAATCCAACAAGGTGATCCGGCATAAGTAAAGAACCTAGATGTATACGTTTGGTGACTGCTTCAACAATCTTCTCAACAAGCTTCCGTTCGGATTCACCCCTGTGCCATCAGCTTGAAGTTAATTATTGCAAAATGTGAAGTCATTTACTGCATGCATCGTATCCATGTATTAATAGTTATGTCGTTACAGTTTAAAGTGTTTGGCATGGTTAATTGGCATTTCTTTACCGATTATATTTTTACATGAATTCATTAAAAAAAATATTTTTATTGAACAAGCACATGTACCCAAGTTTGAAATGCTCTCCGGACAAGTTCGCTGCTTGCTCGAGTGCCTTCTTCCATTTTTCCAACCTTTCCATGTCTTTTTCCTCGAAAGTTTCCCGGTTTTTGAACCTCTCCTCGTGCTTAACCAAAGCTTCTCCATAGCTACCTCTAAGACGCCGCACATGATAAGGATCTACCTTGTAAAAAACTGGCAAAACTATCTGACTTTTTGTTTTCGAACACTCCATGATCTTGACAAGCTCATCCAAGCAAAAGGAAGAAGTAGCATAGTTCTGGGAGAACACAGGGATGGCAATCCTTGACTCTTCAATTGCCTTGACAAGTGAGCGCGTGATGTCTTCCCCTCTATCGAGCTCCACGTCGTCGAGGAAGGTGTGGAATCCCCTACCACGAAGAGCTTCATAGAGATGACCAATGAAGCCTTGGCGAATATCTTTACCTCTGAAACTAAGGAACACATCGTAGGTCCAATAATCACCCATGGTTTCCTCGCTGGTCGTTGCACTCAAACGAAATAATGAACTGGGGTGTCGATCGGACCTCAAGTCAAACAAGTTATAGTAAAAGCATTTAGTAATAGTAATAATATAAAGTTTGGAAATAACGTGCCGGCGAAGCGGATCGGATCGGACCAAAAATATCAAACAAACATGCAGTCCAAGTATAATAGTAAGATAATACTGATGGAGTTTGGAAACGAACTAGCAATGTGGAACCGACTTTTGTTACTACTCGACCTTATTATTGAACTTTATAGTTTTTTTAATAATTGAATCAATAAGTCAAAAATTTTCTAGTTTGTAAGGAAGTTTTAAGCTTACTTTACATGCATTATTGTTCCTCAGTCAATTTTTTCAATTTGCATAACCTTTAAAATAGTAAATTCAAGAGCCAGCCTCGTCAATCATGATTTTATGACATTGTTAGTGCATCGAATATATATATAAAAGATTTATTTTTGTATATTAATATTATGAAATAATTTTACACTACCACTAAAAATAAAAAAACTTGAAAAGTGGCATGTCTGATGTCATAAAAGATATTAAAAAATAGAACATATTAATATTTTCTTTAATTTATATTTAATAATAGAGAAAAATTATGTGAATAAAAATTATTCTCTCTATGTACATATATCCAACAATCTGTTGGTCCATCTGTTAATCTCTGTATTTATTGGAGTGGTTTTATAGAACATCGTCAAGGAAGGATCATTGTTAGTGCTTCTCAAATTCTTGGAACAATTATTGGGGTCTCAATTCATCTTTTATCGTTGGTCTATTAGGGTCATTTAGGGTCTAATTTTTAACCTATTGCCAAACAAGATAAATTTCCTAAGATTTTTTTTTTCTCTCTTGGCAAAAAAGCTGTATTGGGAAGTTCCCAAACATGCTACGTCAAATCAAGACTACTAGAATTCTTATGTATCTCAGTCTATAACAATGGTCTTGAATTTTTCTCTCAATTTTGACCATTCAGTTGCAATTTTCGCCTGAGTTTTCTTAGCTAAATCCTGTTCATATTGCAGATGCGGCACTTTTTTCCTTACCTCCTCTATTTGAGCTATAATTGTCTTTCCTTCTTCAAAGACATCTCTCTTTCTCTGAAATGCAATGCTTTTCTCTGATTCACAAGCATTCAGTTGCTCTTCTAGCTCCTTCCTCCTTTTCTCAATCCAAGCTAACTTTTGGAGCAGCTCATTTTCCAGTGCCACAATTTCCCAGAAGTGCTTCTTGTTAGCTTCCAAACCTGCTTCTAATTCATCAGCTCTCTTTAGCTCAGACACTGTGGATTCAATTTTCATACTTGCTTCAATGTAGTCCCTACTCCAATGAGTTAACACCCTTGAAGCTTCTGATACCAATGTTTTCATTTCTCTTGACATGCCATGAGACAAATTGGAGAGGTAATCTAAGATGAATTCAATGGGTCTGCACTGTTCAGGATGTGACAAAATCGAAGCATCATTGGAGATGAAGTCTTGCACAATTTGCAATGCTTCCCTGGCTTCTTTACTTGGAGCCGTGATGGTAGATTTATCATAGGAACATGAAGCAACGTGGGTCTTGGCATCAAGAGAAGTATAAAATGCTTCCATTTCCTTGTCGTCTTGAATTAGAGGAACCTGATTTCTTGAAGACTTGTCCAATGTTGTTTGCAATGCATTGGAACTGGAACAGGTTCTAGTGTGTATTTCTTGTCTACTAACTTCACTACTTGATTCTTCTCCTAGAGCCTTTGCTAGATAATCCAGGGATGCTATCATATCCAAAATAAAGAGAGTTATTAGTAGTTAGGCAATGTCCATGATACAGTAAAATAATACAAATCGATAAAAGCATAAGATAGAAAGAAGGACAAAAGGCTTTTCACCCAGTGAGAACCTTATTTTACTCTCCTTAATTATAGTTCATGAGTATCTTAGTTCTCGAATTAAAAAAATGTCCAATGTGATCCTTTGAGCTTCTTTGAATAAGTACTTTAGGGTGAATTAGTTTCTGATGAGTTGGTGTATTTTTTATCTTCATATATTTAAAAGTACATTTTCAATCAAACAAAACTGCGCTCTTCTTCAAGAAGCGTAAGTTAACCAAAAAGGCTCAGTAATACAAATGTTGTTCCGTGCATGAAGGGATGCTGAAGAATAGGGAAAAGGCACAGTAATTATAAAATTTTATGATATAAATCTATTAAAAATATCATAACATATGCCACAGATGAACAATTACTAGTTATCATCAATTAAACTGAGAAATATCTTGTGCAGTTATCCTTTGGGAGTTAAATTTATAATTGTAAATTATTTCCAAATCCATTTGGCTTCATATATTGCGCAAAACCAATTAAATGAATAATTTACTTATCTCATCAAGGAATAATTGTCCAAAATTTATTATATACTAGTTCCATATTGACTTTTGGACGATTATTTATGGACAAAAGTGGTACTATTAGTGATAGTGAAAGCACACGGGAAAGAAATACCTTGTACACTAGTGATGCTGCTTATTTGCTTCGAAGACGTCGAGTCTAAGTCCCAATTCAAATGATCTTTCAATGCTGGAAGTGGACTTAATAAAAGCGGCACTCTGCCCCGTCTCTCATGTTGTTCTAATGAAGCCAAAATTTGTTGCTGTTCCTTTAATTTTGTCAGAGAGTGTCTCTTTCCCACCAATCTATGCTTTTCTTTTGACAACATAGGATCGGTGAATCGGATATTCTCCCTGTCACTACTTTGTTTGAGTACTTGGAGTCCAATCTGCCTGGTGCCCTTAGATGTCACTAAAGTAGGTGTAGGGGAATCATCAAACAACTCCACATGATTCCATTCATTTTTCAAAAGTGCATTATCTATCTCATCTTTGAAAGTCATCAGTTTTTGACCCAAAATTAATATGTGATCTTTTGCCATCATGACTCGGGAAAATCGGTGCACTTCATGGCCATTGATGATCAATTTTGGAACAAACAATGAATAATCCTGTTCACTAACAACACAGAATGATATGGCAGGGAACTTGTTACGAAACCAAAAAGAAATTGACGATCCCCTGCAAGAATGGCTGGACCACTCTAGAATCTTTGTTCCTGGTATTGGTAACCAGAACTCCTTGCCTCCACCTTCCTTGTGGAATTCCTGTTGGTCATAATTGAAAATTTTAGCAATATATAAATTTTTTATGCTTGTTGCACAATCAGTGCAAACTTTTTTTATAAAATTATTATTCAATTATACATTATCATATTACTCATAATAGTTAATTTCTACTTATATGCATCGAAAGTGTAAAAGAATTTTACACTGATAAATTTTTTCAATTGATAGTATAAAATTGTTTTACATATATATATATATATATATATATATATATATAGTGCGACTCAAGACTAATAGGTAAGGAAATAAGAACCTGATTAAATATCAAGCTCTTAGATGAGAAAACCAAGAATGTGCGTTTTGGTGCATGCAAAACTTCTATATTTGGTGGAACCCCTCTTATTTCTTGAAGATTCTCACAACCATTCAAATGGAGTCCCTTCAAAAATCGGCACTCTTTGGTGCTTGCAGGAAGAAGTGTGAGATCCAGACTTTTCAAGGATGTACAGAATATTGCAGAGAATGTTTCTATGTCGGGCGGAACCCCTTGAATTTCTTTAAGATTTCGACAATAATCCAAAATAAGTTTCTTCAAAAAGGAGCATCCTTTGATGCATGCAGGAAGGATTGTGAAACTATTGAGAGATAGGTCCAACTCTTTCACATTGACAAACCATGGGAGACCTATTTGAAGAAATTCATTTGGTACATTGCAGCTGCTGAAAGCAAAGTGTTGCCGGTTTGAAAACACCATTGAACTAGCTTTCTCTTCACCGTTGTGTCCTAATAGCAACCCCTCACATTGTTGTATACTCAAATGTTTAAGTTCCCTCAACACAAAAATGGTAATTGGCAACTGAACAATGCCAGAGAACCATAGTTCTAATTTTCGAAGCTTAGTAAGATATAGAATTGAAAATGGAAATTCTTTTATGGGAGTGTGGGCCAACACAAGCTCTGTTAAATATTCCATCTTTCCTAGGATTTCTGGAAAGTTCTCAAGACTCGAGCATTCTGAAAGATTGAGTCTTTCAAGAGAGGGCAACATAAGGGGTGGGAAACTCCTAAGCTTGCTGCAACCATAAGCATCCACTATTCTAAGTTTATCCAACAATCCAACTGACTCATGGACTTCAATCAAGTTCTTACACCCACAAAATGATAATTCTTCTAAATTTGGAACATTAGATACATCAGGTATCTTTTCTATGAATTGAGAGTACTCAACATTCAAAACTCTCAACTTCATGAACTTCTGCAGAATGATAAAGTAAAAAAAAGGGTCAATTGGATAATCTACAAATAGATTACTTAGTGTATAATATCGGAGAAAATGACTTTTTGTACTTGCCTTTTTCATCTCAAACAAATTGAGTGATGATAAGCAACTATTGGCTAGCTGTAATATGACGACATCCTTTGGATAAAAATCGGATGGAAAAAATTGTGAAGGATATTTATGCCATTTCAGCACTTTCAAACTGTTTGGAAGATATTTGAGGCCTTCTCTAAAACAACCTTCATTAATAATAAGTGTTTTGAGGTTATCAATCTTCTTGAATGCCTCACGATCCCAAATTTCTTTTTCATCATCAAATTTGGAAAGTACCAGCACTATACTTTCAATTTTTCCACTTCCCTGCTAGCACATAAAAGAATGACTCAACCACAATGCATGTATATATAGCACAAAATCAGCATGTATATTCATATATGTATACATATCATACAAAATACTATTTCATTTCTTGGTATCCTGGTAAGAGTCCATCTTCACTTATACATACATATTAAGAAAATAATTGAATAAATTTGAAGTTAAATAAATTTAAAAATATTTTACAATAATACCTTTATCATCATCTACTCCAACATTTTTTTCATATGTAATCAATATCCATTAACTCTTTCTCTCTCTTATAAGGGTATCATGAGAAAAAAAAATTAATATTGACTAAAATTATTAAAAGAACAAATAATAATAATAGAAAAATAAAGTTTGTAGATGGACATTTATTATAGAATGGAGGAAGTAAATGTTATTCGTACTCAATTTGTGAACATCATACTGACACACTTTCATCTACTGTTGATGCGGTATTTATCTCACTTAGTTTTTAAGTCTCACATCTCATCTAATGATAGATATGAGTATATCAGTATAATGCTCTACAAATTGTAAATGTAAATAATATTACTCATTGTATAAAGCTTAAAAAAAATGGATAGTAAAATAGCATTGTCTAGTCAACAGATTGGAAACATATGAATGGATGAATTCTAGTATGCATAAAGTAGTTGAAAGAGAATTACTAAAAATGAAAATTCCAACCATCAATATCAATGTCACTCACCTTATTTTCTTTAAAAACGTGTCTAATATCTTCAGAGAACCACATTCTAGTGAACTTTCCAGGCTTTTCAAGTGATTCTTGTCGCACAATTTCTCTACCCATATCTTGTATCAAATCATGTAGTGTCACATTACCATCATCAATCTTTACTAGAGATTTATCAACCAACACTCGGATACCATTTTTTGGACAGACACCATGATGAGCACGAAGTATTTCTTCGACATATTCCAATCTATATCCATTATAGAAACAAGCAATGTCAAGAAAAAATTTCTGTTCATCCCTCTCCAAATCATCAAAGCTTACTTTAAGTATCTGTTGAATCTCTTTCTTAGGATTTCTTTTATATTGATCTAATGCGGACTCCCATTCTTCCTTGCTTTTTCCAAACAAATGGGAACCTATTATTTCCAAAGCCAATGGAAGACCAGAAGCAAATGTTGCTGTATGATTCAAAATGTCTGCATAACTTGGATCAACTTGGCTAGTTTTAAAAGCATTCCATCTAAGCAAATCGAGAGCTTCTTTGTCATTTAACTTCTCAACCTCATATGTTTTCTTAACACCGTGACTTGCTAGCAAACCTTTGTTTCGAGTTGTAATGATGACTTTGCTCCCAGAGCCAAACCACTCAGAATCTCCAACAATAGCTTTTAACTGCTCCAGTTTGTCAACATCATCAACGATCAAGAGAACCTTTTTTCGCTTGAGCTTATGCTTTATCATTGAAGTTCCTTCATGTACATCTCCTAGCTTGATATCCTTCTCTTTGACTAATTTAGAAAGCATCATCTCTTGGAGATATATTAGGCCATGTGTCATTGAATTTTCTCTTACATTACCAAGAAAACATGCACCTTCAAATGAGTCAACAATTGAATTATAAACTGCACAAGCAATGGTTGTTTTACCTATTCCACCAATTCCGTGAATCCCTACCATGTGGACCCCATCACCAGAACCAACACCTAGAAGTGTGGTTACTTTTAGAACTTGATATTCTAGTCCAACTAGGTGATCCGCAACATGTAAAGGAGCACAATGAATCCACTTGGAGACTGTTTTAACAATTTTCTCAATAAACTTATGTTCAGTTTCGCCCCTGCTCAACGAAGTCATAGCAGTGTAAGTGTGAAGATATACATGTAATGTTTGGTATTAATATTATTCATTACAACACAAATTGATTGATATGCAATGGTTTGAAGGAATTGTTCAAGGTTAAAAGCCATTTTCTTCCTACTTAAAATTTACAATAATGATATACATCTCAATTCAATAGACACTCAACACCTCAAGAGATATAAAGAAGGAGATGTTTAGAGAGAATAAGCGAAAAATAAAGAGAAATGCGGGTTCCACCTTTTCTGTGAGAGAGGTATCTAGAGTGTTGGGAATTTTTTGTGTTAAAATAACATTGTTATAAAATTTAACATGAAATCACTGGACATAAGAAAATTGACTAAGACAAAGGTAGTAGTTACCCTTGTTTGAAGTGATATCCGGAGAAGTTAGCTACTTGGCGAAGAGCCATCCTCCATGTCTCCATCCTCTCCATGTTAGGCCTTAACTTGTGATCATCCTTGTATCTCCTCTCCTGATGCTTAGCTAGTGCTTCTCCAAAACTCCCCGTTTGATGTCGCACGTGAGAAGGGTCCACCTCATAGAAAACTGGCAAAACTATTTGGCCTTTTGTCTCACTGCACTTGATGATCTTGACAAGCTCATCCAAGCAAAAGGTTGAAGCTGCATAGTTGGGAGAGAGCACAGGGATGGCAATCCTTGACTTGTCAACTGCATTGAGAAGTGAGCTTGTGATGTCTTCCCCTCCCTCAAGCTCCTCACAATCAAGGAATGTGTGGATTCCCCTCCCACACAGAGCTTCATAAAGATGGCCAATGAAACGTTGACGATTATCTTTACCTCTGAAATTGAGGAACACATCGTAGGTCCAATCAGCCATGAATATGATACTACCACGCTGCTAGATGCTCTGCTCTATCAAATGAATTGCCAATTGGAGTGTAGATTTTACCTCCAACCAAACAACCTACGATAATGGTTTGACAATGAACTTCGGAATCTTAACAGCAATGCGGTGCCTGCCGCGTGGACCTTATCAGTAGTTGACCCCGTATTTTCAGTTTTGTTTCCTTTAGACGTTATTGCGAATATAGTTGTTTTTTGTTTTCGATTGATGGAACCAATATAGAACTTTATCCTACGTAAACTAGCCTGCACAAACGAAATGCTAACCTATCATTTTTATATTTGTTTAATCTGACATAAACTAATGTATCTTTTTCTTATACAGTTCTTCGTTTGATAAAAGAGTTAGTGCATACAATTACTTAAAGAACCAAAAATTTATCAAGGTTTATATTTTATAGGTTTAATTAATTAGTTAGTCCTGTGATTTCATCAATTTTTAAATAAATTCTTATTCTTATTGTTAAAAAATTTGTAAACAGGTCTTTATCGTAAATAAAATTTCATAACTAAGTACGAAATTAATTAGGATATTAATTTATATACTGTAAATTTTATACATAATGTTTGGTTAAGAAATAAAATTAAAAATAATTTTTTTATGAATTTATATATGAAGTAGAACAAGACAAGGAAGTAGGACAAAACAATGAACTAGAACCTATGTTGCATGGCTACCGACAAAGTACTCGTACCGGGCACAAATGTCGACATGGATTATGAAAATTTTTCAAAAAATAGCAAAAAGATATATTATATAAAAATATAAAATTATAATTAATAAAATAATTATATTACAAAATAAATAATTTGTTATAATATTTAAGTGAAAATGTATAAAGAAATACGATATTTTTAAGGATAAAATTATAATTTAATTTATTTAATTTTAAAATTTATTATTTTATAAAAATTAATTTATACTTAAACAACATTTATTTATTAAAATTGTTGATTAACACGTATCTAAATCTAAAAGGCATCGATATCAGATAAATACATGTACGTGCACCAGACCTATTTTGAAGTAACGATGCTTCAGAGGGAGCAGATCAAAGGGGCTCGAAAGTGCAACAAGGAATAAGAAATTGGTACGAGGGTTTTAGAAAGGGGGTTCTCTTTCTCTCTGCAATCACGAAGAAGCTCCAAAACGGAACCAAAAATGGAAAATCGGTGGAGATGGGTGGACAATTGAAGAAGAAAGCAGGTTACTTTGGGAATGGAGGAGCAGAGGTTTGCAGCACAAGTGGAAGTGGCGAAGCAGAGATGCAGGTGCGTCATTGATGCCATTCACAATTTGCCACGTTCAACGAATATAACAGACTCATGTAGGCGCACCCTCCTCAAATCGGCACGTGCCGAGCTTGCTTTCCTCTCTCGCCCTTCTTCCTCTTCCTCTAGTGCGCCCCTCAGGTTTCATTCATCTTCGTTACATTTTTCAATTGTGTTAATGTAAATTCGAGTTTGTAGAAGAATTTCATCATATTTATATGTTTATAAATTTAAATGAGTCTATTTTTTATGCATGGACACTCGACCAATTACGTGCTCCTATTTGTAAGACTTACTAGTAAGTGGGTGATTCAATCAAATATTTTTGTTGATGTGGTAATGAATGATTGGATGTCTATGTGAAATGTTTTTACACTAACATTGTATTTGAATTAAACTCAATTTAAATTGCTTTTTTTTAATTATTTTTTATTGGTGGATAATCACTTGAACTTCTATATTAATACTATCCATCAAGGTAGATATTAATTTTGATGCAATATTAGAGTCTAATCATGTATTGCTCACACCCATTGTCTTAAAGGACTTACAAATAACAACACATGATGGATAAAAGTATAAAATCCTTCCCTGCCAGTGTGTCAAAGTTAATATTTTCAAAATAAATGTGTTCATAAGTTTTATAGAATTTTAATATGGAACAGAGTGAGTGCTGGGAAGTAGTGGGATTCGTTTCCACTCAAGTCCTTTGCTTGATTTCTGTTGAAATCTTTTTAATTTCGCTTTCTTGATTGCTTAACTATTTATGAGTATTTCTATGTGACAACAGTGTCAACATTGGGCACCTTGAGGCAGTTGTACATATTCTTCAGCAGCCTTTCATAACTGGAGTTTCTCGAGTTTGCAAGTCGATCCCGCTCATACCTTCAGTTAGAAGTGAGGAGAGAGATGGTTCTTCTCTCAAAGATATTCACGTTGACATAGTGTGTACCCTAAACAGGAAGCCAGTCTGGATTATAGTATCTGATAGAAATCCAAAGTATATATCTTGGAATAGATGTCATAGAAGTAAGGGCTTAAAACTACGAATTCGAGAAGTCCTTGCTGCTGCTCGATCTACCTTAACCTTAAGACCTTCCTCAGTTATTCTTTTCTTTGCCAATGGGCTAACAGACCATGTTTACAAGAAACTCCGAGATGAGTTTGAGGCATCTGAAACTGGGTTAGAGTTTTCAGTTTTCAGTTCGGATACATTGGAAGATATAGAAGGTGACTGGATAAATGTCATTGCAAGATCATATAAAGATGCATGTGCCCTTGAAATCAATGCTGCTGGTGACAAGGATGTTGTTTCAAATTTGAGTTTTAATGGCCAAGGTTCAACTGTGGACTCTTCTCAACTTGAGCTTTCAGCAGAAAAAGCTGAAACTCAGCTGCAGCTTTCAGAAGAGAATGCCAAAAGTATGAGTACTTGTCAACTAGGGCTCTCAGTGCCGAATGCTGAAACTCAATCAGAACCTTCAGACAAAAATGCCGATACAAACTTGGGTGATGCATTCTGTTCCATTGTTATGGGAATGAAACTAAGCTCCTTGAACAATGCAAATTCTGAATCCACTGAATCTGAGAGCCTTTTAAGTGAAAGTAATCTGTTAAATTTTGATACCACAGCTTTGATAGCTCTTGTATCAGGCATTAGTAACGGTGGTACGAAGAAACTTTTGGCTACTCCAGAGTCTGAACTGAGGCAGCGGTTTAAGGGAAACTATGACTTTGTGGTTGGCCAAGTGAGTTTTCTCATTGAGATTTTTGCTATATAACTCTTCATTATTCATTTATTATGGGCATTATTTATATTTTCGGTGTTTTGCATGCTTATGTCTATATGGTCATTTGGCATAGTTATATGGTGGAATAGTTTGTGGTGTAGATTTCAATATGTGCAATTTATGTAGCTTTTTGTAAATTGATCTGGCTTTTATCACCATCAAGTGAATTGACTAAAGCGTTGCTCAATTTTTATGCTAGATCATATCTGAACTTGAAAGCCCAATCCTTCTGGAATTTGGTAGAATCTTACGTGGGAAGAAAGGCATAATTTGTGAGAGTGTTCAAATGGAATTTAAGGAGTTGGTATTGATGTGTGGAGGGCCCAATGAGAAACTCAGAGCTGAGAAGTTAATAAATTGCCTCAGGTGAGTGTAATGAGCTCTGTCTACCACTCTACTACCTCTGTCTGAATCACTTAGGTTTATATGGAAAAAAATTGCACTGCAAAATTAATTTTGAACTATGTAATAGTTTGTAATTGTGGATAAATAATCTGTTTTAGGAAATCATTGGGGATGTTTTCCAAACTGATGTAGTTGCACTTAAGTTTTGTTTTGTTTTTTTTTTTTTCACCTAATCTTGCTTTTGTGAAGTTCACCCGTGAGATCAAGTTTCTTTGTTGATGTTACTTTTTCCTATTCCTAATCTCAAAAGAAAAAAAGCAACGTTTTCCACTGACAAGCTGGAGGATCACACAGGGTTGTTCCTGATACTCCTTCGGAACGCATGATGGGCCTCCCAACTACTAGGAAGCTGGCATTGAAAAACAAAGCTGTCTTTGGCACCGGTGACCATTGGCATGCTCCAACTTTAACTGCAAATATGGCATTTGTCCGAGCAGTTTCGCAGACAGGGATGTCCCTTTATACTATTGAGCATAGACCAAGGGCCTTAACCGGTGATTAGTTTCATGCATTCGCAACAAGTCTTGAGGCATATTCAGGTAATAGAATCTATTGTCATTTAGATCTAAAATGGGCATTGGACAAGAGGAAAGGAACTTCTGAAAATATCCACTTCTCAATTCATTCTCTCGTTTTACCTTGAGAAAACATTTTCAATTTGTTTTTGTGAACCTGTTTCTGGTGAGGTGTACTCATCAATGTTTGTTGCAATACCTTGGTGTAAAATAATGAGATTTTGGTAGAACTCTGGCAGATACCCTTCACAAAGCTCACTGTGTTTTAATCACACACTCAACCTTCCCCTTACTCGTAGTAAATATTCTTGCTTGGGTTGTCTACTTACTTTGATCTTCACATCAAACTGTGCATAGTCATGTCAAAATGAAGTCTCAGATCGCTTATCTTCATGCTGTCAGCTGAGTAATTGGCAAGTTATGGCTTGAAGATGAGGTAAAGGATATTGCTGCCTAATACAATGACCACGACTCCAGGAGGACAAGCAAACTGAGTGTCCAACATAACCACTTGCAAAAGCGGCATCTTTTGGTGGCATTGAATGTATGGCTGGGGTAGCATGTATAATAGGGATGATAATGCACCCACAGTGGGCTACCCTTACTTGATATTGAGTAACCTGGAGCCACCACCAGAGCTGTTAGTGGTAATGATGCTTCCACTTCCACAGGGCAGATCCTGTCTCTGATGATCTGCAATGAACATAGTCAGAATGAGTGCTTTTACTGTTACATCTTTTTGTGGTGATTAAATCCTTTACCAGGTAGCTAGAACAATGGGTTGGGATAATGTAATGTTGATGCTCCCTGCTGAGCTTCCTTATTTGACTTATAATTGAGAAACAATTCTATACACTTTTTATGTTTTTTTGTCTTTAATTCCCCCCGTGAGTAGATTAAACTGATCCACAAAATAAGCTCAGAAATTATTCAGGACCTGTGATTCTTTTATTTTATTTTATTTTTCTCCCAAAGAAAAGCAGGAGCAAATATATTAGTCAGTTGATGATAAAAAAACATGTTCATATCATATATTTTCTTAGATGTTCCCCCGTTTGTATTATTCACTATGCAATAAACTTTACAGGAGGTTCAATAATTAGTTTAGGAAAATGAGCCATTTCATAGTTGGAATTTGGAAAACTCTAAGCTAATATTCAATTCAAGATCAACTCAGCTTAATATAGCAGTCTCGAACATAATGAGCTTCCTTCACGATCAAAAGCTTCAAATAAATCTTTGCTTGACATGCTAAGTTCAAATACTCTTAATTTAGCTGACAGATAACAACTCATGTAAACCACAAATTGCAGGAGAGTTTGCTGTCATCAATCATTAATGATAATACCAGGATCTAACCTGTTTAGACCCCAATTATTTCTAGTCACAAAGGAAAGTGTTCAAGACCTAAATGTGCAAGGGCTGGAGATAAATTGCTGGTAGTAGAAAACCAGCTTAAGGCCTCAAGGAAACCAACTTTGTACTACTACAAAGTCAGATTCTTTAGCTTGTGTTAAATTTTCGCTGTTGAGTAATTATCTTGGCATGTGGATTACACAACGAAGACATTTTCCTTCCGTCATGAGATTGAAAGCCTTGTTAATGTCTCCAAACGGCAAATTGTGTGTTATGTAGTCGTCAATCTGTATTTCCTGCATATTAACCATAATATTAGTACGTATTTCTTGCTAAGACCACTGCATACAGGAAGGTGTCCCGCTCTGGAACAAAAATGAAATTAGCACATGAGGCAAGAATCAATTCCTAATAAGAACAAGGGGCCGCAATCCATATCCCTCTTCTGCCTTCCCCTCCCAAAAGATACCCCAAAAAAGAAATTTCACAAATTTTGTATTAAAATAATTAGATATAATGATAAGATTAGGCCATTGTAAACACCTGATTTTGTCCGGCCCATAAAACATAAAAGCCAAAATTTGCATATTTCATAATTCACGAATTTCTTTTATAAGTATTTTCATTTAGTTCTTTTAAATTTGTTGTTCAGCCCATTTTAATTCTATTTTGGCCCATCCCAGTTTACCTAGCTTTTTTATTTATTTATTTATTTTACTTTTTTGTTAAAGCCCGTTTTTTTTTGGCCCGTTGATTCAAAAAAAATTTAAAAAAAAAATTAAAAAAGGGGAGAAGGGAATGCTGGATTTGCTGAATTCCCATTAAAAAAAAGGGAAAAAGAAATGGACATAATGATGGCCCCTCCTTGGATGCTTCTTTCGTTTTTTCCTTTTATGATTGCAATGAGCTAGACCTTGGCCAGCCAACCTAAAGATGAGATTAGAGCAATAATTTTGTTGGATTACCAGACCACATATAGATCCATCATCAACGGAAATTAGAGGGGGGGATCGAAAAAAAATTTGAAGAAACCTGCAAGGAAATTCGAAACACAGTGACAATCCAGTAACTATTCAATTCAATCAATCCAGCAACTATCCCAAAGATACACCAAGAATAACTAAGTAAAAGACAAGGTAAAATCCAACATCAACAGCACCAATTTTGCATCAGAATTTTTTTTTTTAAAAAAAAAAGAGAGGAGAAGAAGGAGGAGGCCGCGGCGGCCTCCACCCCAGCCGCAGCCTCCATGGATTACAACATCATCATCATCTTCAACCTTCAGCATCTTTTCACCGCCACTGGTCCCTCCTCTTCCTTTGCCTCCACCGCGCCTCTTTCCCACCGCTGACGCCGATCTCGCCTTTCCCGCGAACTCACCAAGCTGCCGGCCACCATCGCACATCAGCCACCACACCTCCACCATTATCGTGGCGTCCCCCCCTCTCACGGCTTCATCTTCACTCTCCATTTCACAACCACCACAACCATCATCAAACTCCACCCCTTTCCTCACCTTGAACCTCCATAGACCTCATATCATCATCATCATCCACAACCACCATAACCACCAGGAACCACCATCACAGCTTTCCCTTGTACTTCATAGTCACCGGAATCTCCATCACCACCGATCACACTCCATTGTCACGATCTTCGTGAGATCCGTGTGGATCTGCACCTCTTCACCGCCCCTTGCCGGAAGACCACCGCAAGGATGCACATCGCGGAGTCAGTGCCAGAACCGTGCCCAATCGCAGGTTCCACCTCCCTGTGTAGCGCCTCTGCCTGAGACCACCGCGGAGCTCGTCATGGTTGAGCCGCCCTTCCTTTTCTTCCCCTATACCTCCGATCTTCACTGCACCACCCTTTCTAAACGCCATGAACCACCGCATCCCCCTTCCTTTCCTTTGGTTGCGGCCCCCTCATCCCTTCATCGATCTCACCCCCGCCGCGCCGATCTTCTTTCTCCTCTTCTCTCATACTCGACTTCTCTCTCTCTCTCCTAGACTTTCTGTGTGTGTGTGTGTGTGTGTGTGTGTTAGTGTATGTGTGATTGAGTGAGAGAGAAAGAGTGCTGTGTGTGTGTGTGTGGCAAAGACCGTGCGTGTGTGAGAGTGAAGAGAGATGTGTTCGTGTGTGAGTAGGTGGGAGGATTGTGTATGTGTGGGTATGGCCGTGTGTGGATGTGTGTGTCGGTGAGAGAGAGTGGTGTAAGTGTGTGTGTGTGAGTGATTGTGTGTGTGACCGCGTGAGAGTGGGGAGAGAGAGAGGTGTAAATTTTTTTTTTTAAGTTCTTTTTTGTTTTTGTTGGGGTTAGTTCGTATTGGGTCTATAGGCTAGTTGGGTTTAGAATTAAAAATCTTTTTTTTTTATAACTGTTTGTTTACAAAATAACTATCTGATAAATTATTTTTTTTTTGGCTGTTCCTTCTTGTGTGATAAAGTTTTTTTTTAAAGGTTAAAAAAAAAAGTAGTAATTAAGATCCTTGTTTTCATTTAGTTTGATTACTTTGCTTTTATGTATTTTGTTTAAATTATTTGTGTGTTTGTGTTTATCGTTTAATTTCTCCAACTTCCGATTGGAGTTTGTAAAATATATTTTCTTTTCACTTAATAATAAGGAGCTTTTCCGGGTTTCCTTTTGAACAATTTAATCGATCAAAAATTTATTTTCAAAATTAAAATTAATTAACACATGTTTTTATTCTCTTTTAAATTAAAATCAACAACACACTCTTTTTTTTTGTTTTTTAAAATCCACGCAACAACTTGTGATATTGATGTATGGCTTGCCATCCTCAAGTTTCATAAGAATGTAAGGGTTTATTGTATAGTTTATACTATCCTAAATCCTGTGCAAGAGTGGGTTTTAGTTTTTTTTGAAAAAATTAGTTTCTTTAATAAATCAATTCAATACACACTTATTTTCTACAGAACTACGTGGCTTTGAGTTCCTCATTGCACCAGAGGATACGTAGACATAGCCGACAACTATCAAGCCAAAATCCTTTTTCATAAAATTTGTTCTTTATTTCTTGTTTTAATTTTAGCTTTATTTTCTTTATAAATGTGCAATTGTCATAAGTTTTGGGGAAAATAAATATTATAAAATTGTAATCTATTTGCATAATAAGCTCTAGGGTAACCGTATTTATACGGATGTATTAGGGGTATAGTGGGATTAAGTTTTCACCTTTCCCTAATCATAATCAGACTCCCGAACTACAAATCTCTTTTAAAAGACCAGTTTGCAAATCAAAAGATTTTTCAATTTTAACCATAATCAAAATTGGTGGCGACTCCTGTTTTTATTTAAAAATCGGTTGTCATTCCTGTGGCTTCTCCCAAGACGCTAGACAGCCATATATACACATATAATCCTCAGATAAAAGGAAACATTCAGGGTAGTGTCGCTGTTACCTTGTTCACATACTTCTCTACTAGTGAAGGAAGATCAGATTTAGGTTTCCATCCTCCAAATAGAGATCCTTTCAATGTTCTTCCCATTAAGAAAAGTGCATAATGAGCCGACATCTCAGGCTTCACCTTTGGCACACCAAGTGTTACAGTCAAACCCCATCCCTATGAGAAACAAGCAAATCTAGAATGATATTCAAGTCTATTGAATAAAAGCCTTTAAATGTCAAAAACATAAGTTTTGGGTATTTAGAGTATTACATCACAGCATGACTGCAATGCAGTGGTTATCATGTCAGTGTCACCTACACATTCAAAAGAAAAATCTGCCCCACCATCAGTTATGCGCTTAATAACCTGAAAATTTTCAATATATCAGTGACTGTTGCAACTTTTCAATCCTTTATGAGGTGCAAGTACTCACAGTATGTATGCTGAAGCAAAATCACTTTTAACCAAATTGAAAGTAACAAAATAAATTTGAATGGATCACACACATGCAGTTCTTCAATCTTCATCTAGCAGCAGATATTTCAGTATGGATTAATCTTCTACATGAGATAACTAGGAAAGGTTGAATGGAATATTTTCTGATGAGATGAGCAACTACCTGAGCAATAGGTTCATTGTAGGAATTAGGGTCAACAACTTCTGTAATCCCAAAAGCTTTTGCTGTGGCAACAACCAACAAGGCAACAAATAGTAAGGCAACAGGTTTAAATCGATATTCAGATTAATTTGAGGAGATGTTGGCACCTTTTTCACACTTTTGTGGATTGTTGTCAACACCAATTATTCGAGATGCACCCCTTAGTTTGGCCCCTTGTGCAACCTAATTAAAAGGGAAGTCACAAATTATCTACTCACAATTTGGAAAAGTTTATCACTCACCTATTGAGAACTGAGAAGCTAAAATGGATACAGTTGCTGATTTGCTGTACTTACAGAAAGGCCAACAGCTCCAAGACCGAATATCACCACTGTTGATCCTTTTGACACATTAGCAACATTCCATGCTGCACCTAGACCTATTGTCGTAATGCCATAAGTTACATTATCAAGCAAAAAACAAAAAAGTTATCAATGGCATTAAGAATTATAAAACTCCTTACTGGGAAAATGCACTTATTGGGAACAACGCCCCTGACAGTGTCAATAAGTACATTGCTAAATTGTGTAGATTGTTTTCTTACAAATATTAATGAAAGCCCATAGTAAAGCATGTGTTAAGAAAAGTCTAACAAAAAGAAGGAAAATAAGTTAAGCATTTCTATTATCATCCACAAATTCATCCAATGCCACTTAGAGTCTTAGACTAACAATGTCTTCAATGGCATCAAATCTTTACCTATACCAGTCTCAATGGCTTAACTCTACAAGCATTAACATCTGATTTTAAACATTTACACTATTTACTATTCCCTTATGAATCATTTTGGGACCTGCTTTGGTTGATAATGCAGAATATCTATATTGAGTATTGGATCATAATATGAATTCTGATCAGCGGAAATTCAGAAGCAGTAACAAATTATCCAGTAACATTTCTTATCTTGCTATTTAGGTTACATGTTTTCTTAAGTTTTTGTTGTTCATTACTAGATATTTCATTGACCTTACAATTTCTTTCCTCAGAGCAAATAATATATACTTGAAAGTTGAAACTTTTACCTGCAGCAACTCCACAGCTCAGTAGGCAAATTTTCTCAAGAGGTGCATGGGGGTTGACTTTCACAGCACATCCAGAGTGGACTACTGTATATTCACAGAAACTTGAAACAGCACAATAATGATATATAGGCTTCCCATTTATTGAGAAGCGCGTCTTCTGATCACTATGCATTAAACCTTTTCTTTCCAATCCCAAAACTTGACAAATGTTACTTTTTCCAGATGTGCATTGCCTGCATTCCATGCATTCTCCAATGAAGACTGTTAGCACATGGTCTCCCTCTTTGAATTCAGTGACTCCTTGGCCCACGCTTTCAACAATCCTGCAACACTGACAGTATTAAATCAATATCTATTGTGCAAACAACACCTTTTCCAATTACAAAGATTTAGTTCCTAAATTATGTCCATGATGCAAAATACCTTCTCCATGGTGCTCTGTTGCACCCTCATATTCAATCATTGGACTAACACTGAACTCGGCGTCTCGGTATTTTAACTACTTGTAAAATCTTAAAAAACGAAAATTCTTGCGATATTCAAAGAAAATAACCGAAGAATCATTACCCTGATGCTTCGTGCCCAAATATGCGAGGAAATATGGCCTGCACAAACAAGATCCATATTTTAAAATGTTTAACCACTTATAACACTATTAATTATATAAAAAAATACTGACAGAATACTTATGATAAAAGAAATATTCATCAGCAGACTATTCTACCATCCTTCATTAGCTCTTCTAAAGAACACAAGGAAGCATACTCGGGAGAATGCAACAATCAAATTTTCCAATCAAATTTCCTTGTTGGTGGTGCATAGAAGACTGAATTAGCTTCCATTCCAACATCAAAAGCTTATGAGTTACGACACCTCTTCAAATATAGTAAGACTATAATTAATCGTCCTAGCATAAACAATTGATTGGAGTGCATTGCCTTATTGATTGGAGTGCATTACCTTAGAGGGTCAGACATTATAGGACGGCAACATAAAAGAATTAGGACACCATTCAGTTACATCATACAAAGGGCATTTGTTCAATTTTCACGCCCCAACAGATTCATGAAAATTTCTATGGAACAACATAGTCTACTTAATTGTGTAATACTGCCACCTTTCAAAATAAGCATGACAAGAGGTATCATCATCAAACCCCAGTTCATGAAACAAAGACTTTGCAGTGAGTAAGCATATAGGAGCTTGTCTAATGGAAAAACCAGCAGAGATAAATGTTGCATACATACATGAGATTCCCAGGCTGAAAGGTCGCTGCGACAGAGAGAGGTGGAGACAACCTTAACCCGGATCTCCATTGCTTGGGGAGGGCTTACCTGCACTTCCTCCATCACCAGTGCCTCTCCAGCTCCCCATGCCACTGCAGCTGTTCCACATGACCATGATCCAACACCCCATTAACGAGGCACAACACATCATTCCATGCTCGTCATTAACAACGGATAGTTATTCATCTCGAAGAGACTAAAAGAATGAAAAGAAATGATGGGTGAATTTTACCTTTGCAGGTTATGACTTGAGGGGTTGACATGTTGCAGATTAAAGAAGATGAAGAACTCAAGAAGAACCAAAATATAAAACAAGATAGAGTGAAGTTATGAATTGGACTATTGGGCGGGTGTGGCAGTGGGGTAGGTGAAGGATGCTACTGGTTGGTAAGGTTGATATTACACGTTGCAACTTGCTGTCTGTAACTTTTTTCTTAAATACTTTTTTACTCATTTGGTACTTGGTTAGTTTTGGGAGTACATTGTTTTATCCCAGAAAGATCATTTCAGTTACAATATGGCCCTAAGAAAATTATATTTACTTGGCCTTTAAAAATTAATCCTGGCTAACAAAATTACTCAAACATCAACTAGTCTTTATTTTTATTAATAAAAGTAATCTTGTAAGGAGCTTTTTTGTTAAATATATCATCTTTTAAATACTAAAACAATCATTTTACAATGTTAATTTGACATAAAATAAGCTTTTTTTTTTAAAGGTAGAATATTTTGGGACTATAATAACAGTTTTAAAGTAAAAATTTGGCATAAAACATAATTACTAAAATAAAGGTTGATTGACTTTTAAATGAATTTATAAAATGGAATGAATATTTTAAAGACTACGGACAAATATAGTTTTTGGTAAAGACTATTTTATAGCGATATAATTTTTTGGGAACTAAAATGGTAGGATAACTTTGAGAAAATATGCAAAGGAAGGAAAACAAGCGAAATGGGTGGTATAGATATGTTCATTTTTGTTCTTTTTTTTTAAGTAACATTTTTCTTGACACTTTTATGTTTTGTATTCTTTCATTAACTTTATCTAGACTAAAATCCCAACTTAGTCCATCAGATTTATATTAAGGAATAAATTAGTCTCCTAAATTTGAAAAATTCGACATTAATCCCTCAAAATAATACAAGTTAGGATACACTGTGAAAATTAAAAGTATACATAAACAAGTTAATACAATACGTGGACATTTTAGTTAACCGTTTAGAAATAATTTGATGAAAGGACTAACATGTCCCTATTTATAAAATTTGTAGAATTAATATAAGATTTTCTAAATTTGAGGGACTAGTTTATCTCTCAATATAAATATGGGGAACTAAATTGAGATTTTATTCCTTTATTTATAATACACTCATGAATAGACCCACCACCAAGAATAAAATGTTAGATTTGGGTACTAGTGCTTAAAAATGTCACTTTTATTTTTGATAAATTTTAATGATTAAACACGAACCATAAGAGCTCCTTAACCATATTAATAGTTTCTTTCAAGTGAATTGACATCTTATTTGTGAAGGAGCTGCAACTCAATACCCCGGGAGATTTTGGCCACTGGTCCATCCCTTCTTCACATGGTTAAAATTTTAGTCCAAAATATAGGTTGGATTCTTGCCTCACCAAAATCTTCAGCAAACCAATATCTTAAATTAATATTTGGCATTGATCAAATCAAACCAGACTAACATCGAATACAAAGTAGAAAACAAGAAAACGCTCAGAGAAAATAAAAAGAACAAGGATAAAGAATAGTGCTAAACATGTTACCCTCTTGATATACAATATGAAGGTCACGTTACCAGCTTCAAACAAAACAAAACAACTAAACATTATCCTAAACTTTCATTTCTTCACTAGAACATAAAGAACAACGCGATTGCTGCAATAATCAGGATGCCAGAGTGTTTGATCCACACGGCCAATTGTGAAATTGTTCAATGCAGCTTCTATGAAGTACTCAAGGATGGCATCTGCAATCGAAAAACAATATTCAGAACTCTGACTGGCAAGGGTTTTGGTCCAAAAATGAAGTAGAAAGGGAATCAATTCTTTACCATTTCGGAGTTCACCAGCCAAAAAGATTGTTGTATTAGGCCCAGAGAGCTGCCCTAGTGTCTCTAGCAGATCCTCGACAGCCCCCTCACTGTACACGACATCAGATCCTAGCACTGAAAAGAAGAAACCAAATAAGTATTGAATTGATAAGCAATTCATAACAGTTACTCAAAAACCTTTTTTCTTTCTGGATAAGAAGTTCCTCAAAAACTCAAAAACATCATATGGCACTCTTTCTCATTCGATTTTCATTCACCCTAAAATAGAAAAATGGAATTTTTTTCACTGCATAACAAAAGTAGTCATGCGCTCCCAGTGTTAGACAAAAGTATATTTCTATTGTGAATCTAAATGCAAATTGTTGACGGGACCAGAGAGGTATATGCTGCATAGACATTATCTGATGATGATAATATTGTAAACAAAATGTTTATATTTGCAAAGATCACACAGACAAAGAAAATGTAATATGCGATTTAAAATACATGGTAGTATTTTACCAGGGAAAATTATAAAGTATGGCATGACGGGAGACACAACTAAAAATATTGAACGATAAGGGATACATGTAAGAGGAAAAATGATAAAATTAACTACTATTAGAATGATGATGACGATCACAGCAATACAAATGACTGCAACGTGCCTATAAGTTTTCTGGCATTACTAGTTGAGTCTTGTTTATTCCTTTTTAGTTGTTATCAGGGATTGAGGGAGGATTATTACCATAATCAGGAGTGGGTTTGATGAGTTCTGGGTCAGGATCGTCTCCCCATATGAGTTCTGTTGCTGTTACAGATCCTCGCAGAGAACCGTGTTTCATATTGGTTTCGATGTTCTTTCTAAGTAGCCTCAGCCTATCAGGCAGATCAGTAAGGATGACTTCACCACCCAAAAGAGCTGCAATGCAACTAGGGAATAAAAAATAAGAATAGTGCATTATACAGTGAGTAAGACCAATCTAGAAAACAATTTTCAATAATTTCTAGACAAACACAGTCATGAATACAATGCAAGACATTCTGAAACAGGTTAAAAGCTAATTCAAAAGAAAATCACTGAACAAACTGATCAATAATAAGATTGTAATTACCCGACCAACCCACAACCAGATCCCAATTCAACAATCTTCTTGCCCTGAAGAACAAGTATCCCTGAATCAACAGAATGCTCTAGAAACTTCCCCAGCACAACACCACTGTCCCACATCACTGCTCCAGTTACTCCAGGTGTGCCCTTAAATCAGAAAGTTTAAAAAGGCAAACTGTGAACTGAATTCAACAATAGGCGATTCATACAATTTTGCCATTGAAAAGACAGAAGCAGTATAACAAGGGTCCACGTTTATATGTAGTGAAGATGTCTTAGCCGTTAAATATCAGGCAAATACAATATTAACTCATTTTCTAGCGCCTGATCAATCTGGAAACAGTGATTTCAACCTTGCATAATCTTTACCTCCGCTATATTCATTGGCTAATTAATTAAACTATTATATGTAAGTTACAACATAGCATAGCTAGAGTACTAAGACAAAAAGCACTAACATGAATTGTCCATGTGTGTGAACAGAACCTTTACTCCTCAATTAACCAAAAATGAAGATCAAAATCCACAAGTATCTCTACGCTTCAATTATGAGATACATAACAACCAGCAGTCGAACACACTAACCTATGTTATCAAGGGGGCTGTTGCAAGCTTCAAACTTTAAGCACCAATTATCCAGAACATAGTATTTCAAGAAATGGGTCATCAAGTTTGGGCTAAAAAAACAACTGGGTCATCAAGTTAGAACTCACACCCTCATTAAAATCAAAGCTTTCACCAAATAAATAAACAGTGGAAGAGAGAGAGAAAGATACCAAGGAAGAAGGGGACTGAAGAATGGAGAGAGAGTGGCCACAAGAGTCGATGCAGAGTTGCAATGAAGACTGAGACACAAAGGCGTTAGGTTTTGAAAGTGTGGGTTGTTGGATTCCCCACAATAGCATGATCTCTTCCGCAGCTGATTCCTCCCCATCAGGCACCAACCTCACCTCGCCACCGTAGGAACCCAACTTCTCCATTATTGCTGCATTCTCTCGCTCTTCTTCTTCTTGTTGTAATTTTGCTTCATTGCTGGCCATCGTGATTGAATTGTGTTTACTGTTGCGAGTCTTCTGCTTCCACTCTGCATCTGCTTTCAGTTTTTTTTTGGTCATGCATTCATCTTTTATTTTTCTTCTTTTGGGTCAATACCATAAGGCCCATATGTTTATCCAAGCGAAAGCCCAATTGACTCCAAGGGGTAACGCAATGGCCCAACTCATTGGAGTCCCCCACCAAGAAAGGGTGTTGGCCTGTCGTTGAAGAAATCTTGACTTTACAAAGAATGCTATAAATAGAAGTATATCAATCAATGATTTCCGATAAAAAGTATATATATAATCAATGATTTTATAATATCTATATATTTAAAATTTTATATATATATATATACACACACAAATAATTTTGTAATAATTTTATCTTATATTTTGAATGATCACCTATCGTAAACTTTAACTTTTAATTAGAGTACTCATTTTGAAGGGTCTCCTTGCCTTCATTTTTTCATTTGGGGAGTCTAGTACAAGTCATGATATCGTGTGGAAGTCAATCCACAGTAGAAGTCTAAACCAGAAGAGTCTACCCGCCGTAGCGTGTCAATCATGATATCGTCTAGTGTGTGATTTATCAGTTGCTTTCCAAGTTTGCGACTGTCCCTGCTTGCAGAGTCAAGCACACATAACTTGAATGCCCAGCACACACACAACTTCATACGTAGATGCCGTCATATTTAATGTAGAAGAATACCTACATCACTAGAAAATATGGAACACATTAACGCATAAATGCCAGAGAGTTACAAAAATATCAAAATTGAATTCGCCAAGCACCATTGACCATTGAAACTGAAAAAAGAAAACAGTAAAAAAAAAAACAAAGAATCCACTTTTCATTTTCAAAAACCATGGCCTCAAAACCAAACCTGCACCCCTCCAAATTAGTTATTCTCATTGTATTCCCTTTTCTCAATTACAAATTGGGGAACCCCCCAACCTAATATGCTATGAGCTAGAACGGCCACTAACATAATTAACTTAAATACAGTATGTTGGTGACTATCGTTATAAATTATCAACAACATCCAAACTTGTCTCTTTTTCTGAACTCCCAAGAAGTGGAACAACATCATGGTGGCCTAAATTCCTCTCTCCGTAACCATATGGTTCTCTAATGAGGAGCAACACTCGCTGAACCTCTTTCATAGAAGGCCTATTAGCAGGCTGTATTGAAGTACACATGACCCCAAGTTTGAAAACTCTGCACATTTCATCCAAGCAACTTGGTTCCATGACATCTCTGTCTAGAAGATCTTCTATGTTGCTTCCCATCTCATTGTGGCGCCTTGACCACTCTGCAAGAGAAGAGTGTTGGTCTCCATAGTTAGCTTCTTTACCAGTTGTCAGCTCTAATAGGATAACACCAAAGCCAAATACATCAATCTTTTCACTGATTCTTGTTGTTTGAACATATTCTGCAATTCAAGCATCGCAAAACACACAAAGATTAAAGATTCATGCCTTTGGAATAAGATGCACATAGAAGTTAACTAAGCATTGTATTTGTTAGTAAATTATGGGGTGCTCTGGCGCGAGAGATCAGATTTCTCTTATTCTGAATCATTGAATGTGACCACTTGAGCTATAACAAGGGACAACCATGACCCTTATAGCCAAGGTGGTAAACATTCAATATATAGAGCTAGAGAATTTTCCTTTGTTCTGAGAGCATCATAAGAATTTATCAACAGGAAGATTGGCGTGTCAATTTACCTGGAGCTATATAGCCAAATGATCCAATCACAGTTGACATGGTGTTCATTTGACCTGACCTGCTCAACATCCTAGCCAGACCAAAATCAGCAACTTTTGCATTGAATTGTGCATCCAAAAGGATGTTGCTTGATTTCACATCTCTATGAACAATAGGTGCTGAGCAGTCATGGTGCATGTAGCTCAAGCCTTGAGCAATTCCTATGGCTATTTGCAACCTCTTTGGCCAGTCAAGGAGAACATGATGGACTAAACCTGACACACCTGATGATGACTTATAACTCTTCTTGTGTAGCCACTTATCAAGGCTATGATTTTCCATATAATCATAAACAAGGAGCATAGACTCTTCATTGGAAATACAACACAACAACCTCACAATGTTGTTATGACGAATATTGCTCAATATTTTAACTTCAGCGCGAAATGAACTCTCAAGTTCTAACTTCCTGTCGTTCCGAATCTTTTTCACAGCAACATAGCCTGAACCATCAACAGCAAAACGGTACACTGTACCGAATCCACCTCTGCCAATAATATTTTGTTCAGTCATTGAGGAGACAATGTCGAATTCTGTGAAATTCAGCCTTTGAAATGAAATGAGCTTCCATGAGTTATCAGATTCTTGCTTTCTTTTTCTGTGAAGCCTCATAATCAAGAGTGATGCCAACAAAGCCAGTAATAAGGCTACAACAGCCAGGCTTGTAATCAAAGCAACAGACAAATTAGATGAACTCTTGCTTTCCTTTTGAGGACCAGAATTGCATAAGGTAAGATTTAGTACTGGGGTATCAGCACAGAGGCCAGAATTGTCCAAAAAGCTGCTTCCAAAAGCAGAATTTTCAAATTCACTTGGAATCCTCCCTGTCAAATGGTTGGAGGACAGATTGAGATTGGTAAGTCTGGGAAGTTGAGAAGGAACTTGGCCAGTGAATTGATTTTCTGACAGGTCAAGCACACTTAGCACAGGTAACTGACCAATTGCATCTGGTATCTGTCCAGTGAGTTGGTTTTGGCTCAAATTCAGTGTGACTAGGGACTTCCAATGAATTATATCTGATGGAAGTGTCCCACTGAGCTGGTTCTGATCAAGCAAGAGAGTTGTTATCTGGGGAAGAGAAGTTAGCTCTTGTGGAATACTTCCATTCAAGTAGTTCTTACTGGCATCAAACACCACGACATTAGTCCAGGAAGACACTCCAGCTGGAATTCTACCAGAAAACTGATTGTAACTTATCTCGAGCCGCGAAACATTCGAGGCCAACATTTCAGGAAGCACACCAGTGAAACTATTATGGCTCACCATGAAATTCACCAAATTGAAAGATGTCCAAAGGCCATTAGGAATGTTACCAGAAAAATTATTGTTGTAAATTTTGAGATCAAGCAGGCTACTGCAATTTCCTAGTGATTCTGGCAAGTCCCCACTAAGATTATTGTCAAAAACAGTTAAATTAAGTAACCCCCCATAATAACATAAGTTCTCTGGTAATTTTCCTGTAAGACTATTAGATGAAATCACAAAGGTCTCAAGCTTTGAGTAGCGGCCAAAGTCAGGAGGAAGAGTACCTGATAACTTGTTGGAAAATACACGAAAATCGGTCAGAGCTGGAAGAAGGCCTAAGCTTTCTGGTATCTCCCCTGACAAGCTATTTTGGAACAAACTGAACCAAGTTAGCTTTTGAAGCTTTCCAAAATCACTTGGTATTTTCCCTATGAGCTTATTCTCTGCAAGATCAAGGTCAGTCAAATTCAATGCTTCAACAACACCAGGTATCTCCCCAGAGAGACTATTTTCATGAAGAAATAGTATGCTCAGATTCTTCAGCATGAACAAACCACTGGGAATCCTTCCTGTTAAGCCATTCAGTGACATATCTAACTCCTCCAAAGCCACCATTTCTCCAATGGTGTCTGGGATTTCCCCTACCAAATTCGAGCCATACACATGAAAGACCTTCAATTTGCTCAACTGGGTCAAGTTTGATGGCAACTTCCAACTAGGGAACATGCTGTTAGATGACAAATCCAAGTACTCAAGATTGAACAAATTGCCAATCTCAGAAGGAACTGTGCCATTGAAAAGACAAAATTGAAGCCTAAGCTCTCTCAGTTCCTTTAACTTGCCAACACTAGCAGGAATGTCACCAGTGAAGTTTGTGGAACCAAGGTCAAGGTATCTCAATTCGGCTAACCGGTCTATGTCATCAGGGATCTTGCCATCAAAGTTGTTCTTTGAGAGGTCAAGGTACTCCAACTTTGAACAATTGTAGAGGGGCGTAGGGAACTCACCAGGGATGAAGTTGGAGCTGAAGTTAACATGTGTAAGATTTGTGAGTTCACAGATGAAAGGTGGCAATGTTTGTGTGATGCTGCAGTTGAAGAGAGTGAGCGCAGTGACTGAACCTCTGGTGCAGTTGATCTCAGACCAAGAGCAATGAGAGGAGCTTGATGATGTGGTCCAGTGGCTGAGGAATGGAGGGTCTTGAAGGTACTGCTTTATCCTCAGCAAGACTGCATGTTCTTGATCATAGAGCTGAGACTGAGAATTTGCACGGCTCATGAAGAGCAACAAGGTCAGAAAAAGAGTATAGAATAGAGGTTTCACACATGAACAAGATGATGGGGCTGACATCGTCATATTGGTGTTTCAGTTTTTGCCGTTTTCCCAGTGTGTGTGTACAATATTGAAAACAAATTTCATTTGCAAGGAAGGAAGAAGATGCATGCAAATCAAGTCAGCACTGCAATAAGGGAAAGAACCGAGAAATGTTGGCTTTGCTTTGAAAGTTGGACATTTCAATTAGCATATATTAATTAATTATATGCAAAATAATGACTCGAGCTATATGTGTGAGTTGAGATATTCGTGTACAAAGCGTGATAAATCACATTCTTCAAACTTCAAAGTCACATACTTAAATAACATAATTCCTATTGTACATTACAGCAATGCTACAGAGAATCTGTCAGCTTTTTTTTTGCTTTTGCATAAATCATAATTATTGAACAAATGTTATTTTAATAAATAAGTTGCACCAGATTTGTTTAAGTCTCTGATGTTTTTTCTGTATTGCAATTTAATATTTTTTTTTCCTTTATTTCCCCAATGTTCAATAGTCAGCATTCTTTAGAAAAGGCCAAACGTCATGTTTCGGTTGGCAGTGGGTCAAGAACCGTGAAGCACAAACCAGATCAGAAGTGCATAGAACATTTTGGTCAGCTGACCAATAGTTTCGTAATCCAGCTTCCAACATGAAGGACGAGTAAAATACACAGCTATTTACCATTTCATTCCAATATAATTGGTTACAAGTATTAATGAAAATGGTCTTAAGCTTGTCTATTCAAATTACTATATAAAACTCATTTGATCCAATTAGTAGTGCTCGTCAATTTGCGTGAAGTTTGAAATGTTCCGAAAGTAGTAATTTCAGTGTTGCTTCCCGACATATTAAACTTTGATCCAAATGTCCATTCGTTCGTAAACAACGGGTGGAAAAGCATACGAGTCACATCATATGACTTGAAAACAGAGGATTACTATGCGGGATTATAACCATAAACATTCATATATTATTATATATCGCAGAAAATATGTTTAGCATTATTAATTATTTTTTGTTTCACATTGCCTGCCGATTCCGTCACGAAATCTTTAGCTTGTAGAGGGGGACGATGGACAGATACACACACATTAGATAAAGTTCTAATTCAATAGAATAGTGAGCACCGAAAAACTGGAAGAGATTAAAGTTTGGTTTGTTATTTCTGCTGCTCTCAAAAAATTGTTGTCTTTATACTCTTAAAAAGCTACTCTCAAAAATTCATAATACCACTGTTTGATAAAATAATACAAAAGTTACTCTCAATAAGTATAAGTCATTACGGTAGTATTTGATAAATATATTATAAAGTTATTCTCAAAATATAAAATGATTATTATAAACATAAATATTTGTGAAAAGCATAAAGAATTAAAAGTCTTAATTAGTGAGAGGATAAATATGATTTTTCTTATTAAAATTTAAGGATTATATTAATTTTTTGATTTTTTTTGAATTTTGAGGATTAAAAGCTAGTTCTGAAAAGTACCCTATAAGGTGTTTTCAAAAGCATCCTAGTTTTTTAGCTTACCAGGAAGAAAAAATTGGCTTATGCTTTTCATAAATCAAAACACCCAACTAAATAGTATTACCAAATCCACCCGAAAAGAGTATTTAGTTCTGTGTTTGTAAAATTGATTTATGTAAAACTTGATTTGATTAGAATTAATTTTAAAATAAAGTAATTTATGTTTAATAGTTCATCTAAAAGTAATTGTTTCACAAGGTAAGAAAATTTCCAAAATCAATTCTAGAAGGTAGAGTTGATTTTGTTTTCTTAAAAACCAAACTTCTTCTTTTTTTTTCTCTTTTCTAAAATCCAAACATCTGTGGGAATTACAAGAATCAATTTTGGGCTTCCAAAATAAATTCTTTCCGCCCTCACCGTATACTCAAACATGCTATAAGAGGATGATGATGCGGGAAACACAAAGCCATGAACCAATTTCTTAACCGACCTTCCTGATAGAAACAAAAAATAAATAAATAAAGGAATTATGCTTTCAACTAATCGCTATAGATTTAAGGATCAAGGTTTTAAGCTTGCCTATTCATTTCGCATTTTCGCGAATGAAATTCACTTGAGTTTCCAATGTACCCATTAAAATAGTATAACATTTTGGAAAGTATACATGTCACATCAATTTCCCCATTTCACAATAGAAGAGTCAATAAGTAGATTGCTTATGGAATTCTGATCAACAACCATCGTTTGATGCCTTAATGTCCATAATACACCCTTCGTTGGTTGTCTATGATCCAAAAGCATTCTAGACAACTGGGCCAACAAGTGTTGAATGACTAGCTTTTAGCTTAAAAATCTTCCCTAAGGCCATCAATACCAACTTGCAGAATCCAAAATCATGAAATTATGTCAACAAAACTGGCACATTAAGACTCAATGACCGCATACAAAATTGTACATTTCATCTACTCGAACAGCAATGTCACTTCATTTTGTTTTTTTTCAGCCTTAACACTAATGCTTCACACATGGAACTTGTTATGCTATCTTGACTGGACAATTTAATAGATCTTCTAAAGAAATAAAGCTTTCTGTACTAAACTACATGGACTGAACAAGGGGATCACCCATCAAAAGTCTATTACATCATTCATCGTCGTCATCGTCAGAACTAGCATATGCCAAGCCCAGTAGTCCCCCAGCAGAGTTATCAACCTTCGGCTTATCTTCTGCTTCTGCTTCACACGAGACCGACGAAGGACATTCCTCTACTTTCTTCGAGCCAGACAGAGATTGCGCCTCTACTTTCTTCGGTCCTGACGAAGGCTGCTCATCCTCCTTTGGCTGATCATGCTCAGGCTTGCGATTTGTAACAGGAATGTTACTAGAAGCCAGGGTTGATTGCTTGCCATCAGTCCTCGGCCGCTTAGGTTTAATCTCCACAACTTTTTTCAACAGATCTTGTTGCCTATATCACAAAAATAAGAATACTATGAATTAAAACCAGGAAATGACAAGAAAGCCATGTAGGGGAAGGTAGGAGTGGAAGAAGATCTACCTGATCCCACTCTTTGGCTTTGGCTCAACACGAAGTGGCAACGGTACTGATGCTGGTGAAGAATCTGCCAGACTTGCAGCTCTGTATCCATCGGTGAAGGGAAAAAAGAATACATACAACTTCAAAGCACATGCAATTTTATTAATAAATAAGGTTTACCAGTGTCATCAAATATAAATTTCACAAACTGTGGTAAAAGGCAACCGAGTGAATCTAAGAAATGCCTAGGTTGCATTTGGATAAAACAATTTAGTGGGGATATTGGGATCAGATAATCATATTCAAAATGTAACAGTTTGAGGTTAAAATTCACTGAATCAAAATCCAAGTCTGCCGACCATATTACAGGAATACAATCATATACCCTAGAATAAGTATTTTGGTAATCCAAATGCCTAATTTGAGTTGAGTTTAATATCAACAAATGTATACTCAAGCAATTTTATTTAACCCACAAAAAAGCATAGTACTCAATTGTGCGCTATGGCAACGCGATAATCCCGCCTCGGAGCAAAGGGTGTCCACAAAGGGGCACACGTCACATTGTGGTTTGCATGTGCTGCCATTCACGTCTGAAATTGTGGTTTTGCAACCATTTTTTGGTAATGGTGCAAAAACCCTATGTTGCCCTCAATATCTTACTCTTTCTGGGTCAGTATAGGGGCATGAGGGTATTTTTCTCTCCCATTTTAATTTGCTAGGGTTTCTTCATCTTTTCTTTCTCATGTTCAAAATTTTCACCACCCACCCCCAGCCTTTCTCTCTTCTTCTTGCTCTCTCTACTCCAACTTCTGGCGACCAACCTTCAATGCCACACTTTCTGGCAAGCAGCAAGTGTGATGGCCTGCTTTTTCCTATGCTACGACTTCTCTTTCTTCATTCCTCCTTGATCTCTCAATTTTTATCCCCTATAGTTTCTGTTTTTTTCTGCTTCCTATCAATGACCTGCTGCCCGTCCCATTTTCAATGCTTCTTCCATTTGTTTGGTGTTTCTTTGTTCACTATCTGAACTGTCATGGCTTATAAAGCTATAAAATTCAATTTAAACTTTCAGCCATGGCAACATCATCAACTGAATCACAAGGAAATTTAAGTGTTTTATTGACATGTTATTTACGCATTAGATTGATGGTGACCGCATGTTTTTAGAGTATGGATTATGACTTTGATATTAATGATAAATATGAGTTTAGTTGTGGATAGTTTTTCATTTTTTAACATTTGTATTTATGTTGTATAAATTGCATAATAGTTATCTTGTTTATCAAAATAGCAATCATCCCACTATCCACTATCCCGCTATAGCGTTCTTGGATTTAGCCACTCTCCGCGTCGCTCTCTAGGATTGACTATGGCTAAAAAGTAACAGAAATAGTCACTTAACAGGCAAAAACGAAGCATCAATGCATTCAAGATGCACAAAACTGGAATAAAGTTCACAGTTCACTATTACCTATAAAATATCCATTTTAGCTATCAATAATAAAAAGGGGGAAAAAAAGTAATATATATATATATATATATATATATATATATATATATATATAGGACAAAAAAGTGACCATCATTATCCATTGTAACAATGAAAACAAGTCAGGGTAGGAAGAAGAGAAATCATATTAAATGACAAGGATGGGAGAGAAAATATATCCCAGTAGAAAAAATACAGACCATCATGCTGCAATAAAGATCCTACTCCAACATATCTAGGCCCTAAAAGGTAAGATTCAGAGTTTTCAAAAAACATTATGAAATTTTGATGACTTTGATCAAACATTAAGAACTTTCCATTCAAGAGCAGGCACACAAAGATTATATGCAGTTTTCAAACATTAAAAACAATTTGAACCCAAGACGGAGAAGAACACATGGCTCCAGATCTGTTGCAATGACTAACAAAAGGATATCTTAAATGCTGCAAATGCCCTTTTTTCAGTGCGACGCAGAAGGCGTTCTGCATCCTCCTCGGCTTCCATTTGCTCTTTCAAATAGAGTAAGTCATCACTGTCCAAGGCTGCAAATTTAAACTTTAATGGACAAAAGAAACTACACGTAATACAAAACAGCAGACAAAAGCAAGTGGTCATGGGGGGCAAACAAGCAAGAGAAAAAGGATCAGTACCGCCTCGTCCATGTAGGTAACCACCACGCTCCCCAGCAACCTCTTGCATCTGCTTGCATCAACCACCCAGTACAGGAAGCCAATATCCCTGCCGGGGCATGTTATCAGCAAAATCCCTCAAACCCAAAACAATTGCTTGAAAATTCAAAATTACATGGACAGACAACACATAGCCAAAAGAGAACCAGAAAACAAACACAAAATAACAGGATTACCTTATCCTAATTTTCATTCACCCTACATCTTAATTTCCTTTTCCTTTTCCTTTTGAACTAGACATGTGGGTCTAAAAACAAATCTACGTCATATCACATCAGTGGATCCTCAGATGACTTAAAATTCTTCCACACAGCCAATCCAAGTCCATAACTACGTTAGGAACAAAGTTTGACACCATGCCTTGGCACAAAAAATTACCTTCTCTAATCTCTTGGAGCACTTAAGACAACCAAGTCATAAACAGCAGATATTAGTGCTTAGATTCTAGCTAAAATCCCCCTTCACTCCTCCCTCAACCAAGGATGGTGGGGGCCAAAGAAGCTACCTTAAAAAGCTTATTCTAAAGCAGCTATCTCATCGTGCGCACAACAATTGAAGACATCAAAGAATAATAAAAATGTACCATAGGCATAGAAGTGTCATTTACTTTAATTTGCACATACATTAAACCCCCGAAAATGGTATCCCAAAAAAAAAAAGGGATTCCTCCTATATTAGCTTCAAAAGCAAGATCAAATATATATTAAAATGGGTACCCAATTATATTTTCATATGAAAAAAATTGCAAAAGTAAAAAGGAATTGAAGGGAAGAGAAGAGAAACGGAGGGTGATTCAATGCGCTAACCTTGGCAACCATGCGTTGGAAAGTAATGTCTTCATCGTCAATCTTATCTTTCCCTTTACCCCATTTCTTATCTGCGAAAATTAACACACACCCATTAACCAGAATTCGCAAAAGATGAAAACTTTAACAAGAACAACGACGACACTTACACAATAATAATAGTAGTAGTAGTAGTAATAATAATGAAAAATTAAAAATCGAAAAGTTGATTTTTTTTTTTTTTCTCTTTTTAACCTTTGGGGTCGCTGAGGTTGGTGTATTCTCGAACTTCCCTCCCTGCCATCTCCAACCCTTTTTTGTTGCAACTGCCTTGCAACAAAAATTTGGCGCTGATAATGATTATATGATACTGGTGAGGTGTTGTGTTAGGGTCTGGATTTTGGATTTGCGAAGCTCGTATGAGAAGACGCTTCTAGAAACATATAACCCACTTATTTTATTTTATCCCACAAAAACAAAAGAAAAAGTGAAAAACACATAAAAGATATAAAAAATATGATAAATTGAGAGGTATGAGAGGGTAGTTTAGTAATTTACTAATATCGAAAATTTCACGGTTTGATTTGATTCTTGTTTATTTGATTCTTAAAATTAAAAAAATTCATTTATCTTGTTTTTGAAGTTATAAGAATTGATTAACATGAGTTCTTTTAGTAATTTAAATTACTTCTAATATTATTATGTGAATTAATTTTGGTAATTTAAGAAATCAAATTGAGAATTTCGTAATTGTAGGGATTAAAATGAATTATATATATAATTTAGTATTATTTCATATAAATTATGTTTAATAGTTAGCAATTTTTTTCAAAAATTGTTTTTTTTTTCTAATCCAATTTTATGTTAGTGAATCTGGTTCCATTTTTTCCTTCCGTTTACTTTGTCATTTTATCATCTATTGTGAAATTAAGTTTTAATTTTAAACAAAATATTGTTTGATTTTAAGTTAAGTCATTTTTATACATATTAACATAAATGATTTTTTGGTATTGAGTTAAACTAATTTTTCAAGTTGCCAAGAAGCCTCTAAATGTCTTGAAAAATATATCTTTTATTCATATTTTTCTTCCAATTTAGAAGTCACAACTATTACTGCTTTTTTGCTATATATATTGTTTTGGGCTAAATTGTACTTTAATTTTTTTTAAAAAAAAAAACATGAAATCTTAAATATTTTCTTAAAAGTGATGAACATTGGATCATCAAGTTAAAATATGAAGAAAAATGAAACACCCCAAGACATGGCTGTTGTATACTGTACGACCTTTATGATCTGTGAACAAACTGCACATTTGCACCATAAAATAATATTCTGTACATAATTATACATGATAACAGAATTTGAACTCTGAAACACATATTGTTGGGAGAACTGAGAGAGTACTCAGCAAAAAAGAGTAGCCAGAGAAAACAATGACTGAAAAATAGTGGAGAATTTGAAGGAATTTTGAGATGAACATGGTTGGTGACATATTTCAACTTGTTTCTTGATCATATCTTCTAGTTAGGCGGATTTCAAAGCCATTCACTAATCGAGCAGAGGGAAAGAATGACATCCTGTCTTCCTTCATTTGTGTCCATCTGTTGAAAACATCAGCTAAGATAAGAATTGCTAAATCATGCTTTAGCTGAAAATTATGGCATGTCCATTTGTAGAATATGTAAGCTAGTATACAATGCATGTATGGGGAGAATTTTTTTTTTTTAATATGTATGGACACACAAATCAACATGTGATGATTATAGTTCAATTAAGTATGGAGTTTGCCAGTTCAGTCATGTAAATGTCGAATGAGATATTATCTAAGAATAGATATATAGTTAGTCAAAGTAATATGTCGATTCGACAACTATACAAATACTTTTATTTAAACTATGATCACCACGTATCAATTTGGGTGTCAAAATCACTAGAAAAATGTTATTTGTACTTACTATGCATGGGACACCGTGCCGACTTATATCTCATCCATCATTGGATTAGATGTGGATCCCACTTGAATGGGGTCCACATTTCATCCAATAGTGAATAAAATATGAGTCGACATGGTGTCCCAAGTATAATGAGTATAAATAACATAGCTCAATCACTATGTTCAAATAATGAAATGATATCTTGGGCCATAAAATGTGTTTACTATGCACTAGTGGGATTGAGAAAGAGAGGCATTACCTATAGGTAGTTACAAAGTAATGAAGAAAAAGAGCAATCTGAAGGCGAGCCAGCTCAGCTCCAGGACAGAATCTAGCACCTCCTCCAAAGGGTGCATAGAATGGACTAGTTCTCCAGTTTCTCTTTTCCTTCGTTGTGAGCGTAGGAGTTAAGAAAGGAATGGTAATAAAATGAAATGCAAATAGAAAATCATATGCACTATGAAGTAAGGTCTAGTAGGGTGTGTTGAGGTCTAACCTCATTTTCAGGTTCCATCCATCTCCAAGGATTGAAGTCTTGAGCTCCATTGTACACATTCTCATCTAAATGGACTGCTGAAAGAAATGGAACCACAAAGCATCCTTTGGGAATAATAAAATCTACTCAAAAGCAAATAAGCTAGTATTAGTAGTACTCTTAATTACAACTGTTACATGCATGTCATATAAATACTATGGTAACTGATAACTAACAAGAGAAATTGTATACCTTGGTATTGAACGTCTTCTTTTGCTTCTCTCATCAACCAAATTGCAATGCCCCCAAGTCTAAGTGTTTCATCAATAACCTGTTTGGAAAGACATCAAGAAACCTTAATGCAGTGTTCTCTATTGAATATGGAAACTACAAATCCAATTAGTATCTCTGAGCAGAGAATTTTTATGAGATGAGGTATCTCATCAAAGTTGAGTTCAAGACGATCTGATGTGGAAAATAGTGAAATACTTACACATTGAGTGAACGGCATTGCTTTATAATCCTGCCATGTAAGAAATTCTTCTCCAGAGTTACTCCTTAGAGAATCATGTTCATCCTGTACAAGAGAACAATTTGCAAAGTTTAATGACCAAGTTTTTCTTCTATTTTTTTCAATGTTAAAGAAACTTGTCTTAACTAAGATAATTTTATGTAAAAACTAAAAAATAACAAATAGCAGAAACTTTTCTAGTTTAGTTCTGTCAAGATACCAGCATTTGCTTCATGGCTTTAGCACATTGAGTAAGGAAATAGACTGCAAAAAGCATTGTTTTGGTAGTTGTTTCGTTCCCTGCAAAGAGAAGGTTAATGACGAAGTCTGCAACAGCATCATCTGGCAAGCTTTCTTCTTCTAGTAGTCTTCCAAGCACACCATTTCCCACTGTGGGAGCACCATTTTGTCTGTGTGCTTCTATGGTCTTGTTTATCTTGCTTATGATTTTCTCCCTAGCCTGATATCCAAAGAATCTCAGTTCTATGCCATTAATGTAACATTTATTAGCCAAAATTCAGAATTTCAAGTTTCATTCCTTCATATAGGAGTGTTCTTGAGATCACCTATTGAAAGAGGTGAAGCTGAGATAAAATTATTGCTTTAAAGTGGTGCTCATAATAATAATTATATAGCTAAAGAAGGACTGCTTAAATAAAATGTTATTCTTTTCAATTTTGTTCTTCTGCATGCTTTTTTCTTATGGTGTGGTACCTTCATAGCATTGTGGTATGCGAAGCCTGGGGTGTTGACGGGAATGGAAAGACAACCATCAACAAAGTCAGAAAACAACTGAGCCATCTCATCGATTTGAGTCTCACTTGAAACTCCCAATAATTGATTAACCATTAAATTTATAGCTACCTGCAGTAGATCTTTCATACATTAGTTGAAAATGAGCCACTGGAGCTAAATATTCATGATAAGCTTACATGCACAAACAAATCATCAATTGCAACTACTTGCCTTTCTACAAACATCCTGAAGAAGAATGACTTGGTTGTTGTCAAAATTTCTCAAAGTTTGGAGCATGACCTTTTGTATGTCATCCAAGAAATGGAACTTTAGCTTCTCCAGGCGCATCATATTGGAGGCAATTCCATGTAGTTTCCTTTGCTGCTCCCCTTGCACTGTGATCACACCATTTTTACCAACCAAATCTCTGAAAGATTTTGGGTAACTTGACCTGAACAATTTTCCTTCATTTTGCATTACAAACCGGTTGAAGCTTGGATCTGCGGACACCACTGCCCATTTGCCAAATAGGCTGCAAGAAAATATCTTACCATACCTGTTCCAGATGAGTCTTTCATCTATTAGGATGGCTTTCAAAAGCAATGTAATTGGATTTTTTTAGCTTTTTCAAATTATCGTCTTGAATAATTTGTTTCTTTTTAGCAGCTTATTTTCCAAATTGAGTGAATTCACAAGAATGCTCCTGTTACAAGAATTTTTCATAAGACATATTTTGATTGGATTCTCAGCTCTTGTAAATTGAGACATTCACCTGTCAAAGAATTATTGATTTGCATGCCACTTTCTCCTTAGAAACTCAATTTCCAAATTAATCACTGCAAACTATTTCCAAAAGCTAGAGTATATTGCATTTTTCCTGATATGGAAGTAAGTACCTCTTCACCATTTCCTCAACAAACTGAGGAGGATGAGGACTTGCCACAGCATTATACCAATTGATGCTGTCACCAATCAAAGGCCAACCTCTCCTTCCTGGTGGCAATCTGCACTTGCTTTTCTCTGCCTTGCTCAACTTTACTTGAATTAGTTTTGCAAATATTGCAGTTGCCAATATCACAGTGATCAAAACTAGCCATGTTTCTGAAATATTTTCTCTCATTTTCTCTGTGAAATAAAATGGACAGAAAGTGCTAATCATACCTCTATACCTGTCAGAGGAATTTTAGTGGAATTAAAGTTTTGATAGTTAGCCAACATGGTACTACTTGTCAATGGAAATGTGAACATATTATTATATTAAAAAATTGATATGAAAAGGCAGAATCTGTAACTTGTGAACATGCTTAGTTGACCTTGCAAAGAAGATCTGGTAGGGCCATATTAGCTTGGTATTTTACATGAATAAATCATTCCCAGAATCTATTATTTTAAAATAAGTTAGAAATTGTAAATATGTAACAATAATTAACAAGAGAAACTGAATACAAAAATTGGAACAAGATCACAACCTAACAGCATTGTTTCGTGAATATGAAATTATCTTTTTTGTCTAATATGCAGTTTGAGGAGAACCACATATCTAACTAGACGACTACTCCATAATACTCATACAACTTTTACAATGTAGAAGATTTGCTGACTCTTGCGCAATCTTATAAGAAAATATCACATCCTACCAACTAAATCATAGATACTATGAATCTTTCTGATGTGTGAGACCAACAAAAAGGTGATGATGAAAAAAAACTAACGGCAAAAAAATAAGAAGCTAATTTTGTTATTTAATGGTTATTGTACCTTGCCAGAAAAAACAGGCAAACTTCAAGGTCTTTCCAGCAATGCCTTGAGCGTGAGACTAGACTTGCAAATGCAACAAGTGTCTAATCACCTTGTAATTCTGTTGATGAAGTATATCATACACGGCATTGAAGAACTTGCTTGTATATAACTTGGAAGCTTAGATAGATTTGAAGAGGCACACAGAGAAGGAGAAGGAAGAATCTGTCTGCCTTGTATAGTGACTATATAATAAGAATATATAAAGAGAAGGGTCTCTTTAAACTGGTCCAAAATTGACCTTTTGATGTGCATTTAATAGGACCAAAAACTCGTGTTCAAATTCTTGAGCACAAAATAAGGTGCACAATCATCAACTAGTAGAGGTTGTCATCAAGAAAAGTTATCTAGAGTTTGACTTGTCCTTTTTACGCTAAGTAGTTATGTAGCAATGCATTAATCAATTTGTCATATTCAAGGGATGAACACACCTTATACAAATTAAAAAATATATATCCCATCTTTGAGCAAAACACTACCTTCATATTCTAATTAGAGTATGACATTAATTGAGGCTAAGGAGGAATGATCTAAAATTGGTGTTCCTACTAATCTAGAATAGACATGATTGACAACCATCAACTTAGGTAGTACAAGTAGGTGCCACAATTCTGCACAACTGTCTCCATTTAAATGTAACAAGGGAAACAAAAATGCCGGATAAACATGGCTCTTTGATATGTGTGTCACACATTTGTTTATATGATAAAATTATAATGTAGGTTGGAGAAAAGTGAAATGGACCCAATTATGATAAAGTGCAAAGAGGTATTTGACTGTAAATATTCATATATAACATTGTTCATGAATCATGAAATAAGTTCTACAATACCCTAAATAGTAGGTGTGTGTCCTTATTGTGCCGCAAGATATGGTTGATTAGTTACATAAAATGGTTAATATTGGTGTTGGTGATGTGAAACCATTGTACGCAACCAAGTTAATTATACTTTATGCTGTCATTAGAAAAGACAATTAGTACTTGTAGGTACCATAGTGTAATCTACTATAAAGTCAAAGTCTACAACATCTTGTTCTATATAACAAATTAACTATTGTGCTAAGCCATTAAAATTAGTCTAATGATAAGGGGTTTAGATAGTATATATAAGATTCTAAATATAAACCTTATTACAAGTAATGTAATTTTAGAAATATCATAAAAGCTAAGGATTAATGATAAATAACTATTGTGCTACATAAAAACTAAATTTTAACAAAATAAAATGATTATTTGTACATTGTTATCATTGATACATAGAGATTGCAATTCAAATAAGTATGAATATTTGTTATGTCAGTGACGAATATAATGTTAATGAAAATGATTTATACAGAGAGTAAAATAAAATATTGATTTTTTTTATTAAAGATGAAAATAAAGCAAAAAGAAAGCCAACAAGCTATTAAGATTTGACACTTTTTTTAACAATTTCTATTAAGATTCAACATGCTATTTTCTATTTGATATTTTTTTCATGTGAGTATATTGTTGTATGTTGTTTCCTACTCTCCTTGATGCACTATAGTTAATTTCAAAAGGAGATTAACCTTTTTTATGACTCCGTTTTTTTCTCTTCAAAAGTTAGGATGAAATGAATTACTCATTCTTTTTGTTAGCGCACTAAGAGCCTATTGCAAGTGAAGGATTGGATTATTATTGAGCCACTAAATGGAATGGACTAGTCAAGCATAAAAAGGCTTTGAATCCCATTTTTCAGGCCTCATTCAAGGAACCAGCACCCTAAAGTTATGCTGTAAACTATTTAAGCATATAAATGTTGAAGGCGTATTGGGTGATTGATTGTAGAATCAATTATTATATGTTCCAGCAAGAACCAGCAGAGCAAACAATGCGAGTTATGTCAGCAAACTAGCGTAGTTTCCTTCAATGGAATACAAAATAATCAGAGGCGAGCACCTTTAAGGACATTTTATAGGTTACATACACTAAAGCTTTATCCACAATCCGAATTTGGATTAGTTCTTCGTCTCTATATTTACAATGTACATCAATAGAGAATCTGACCTATTTGATTGGCCTCTTTATTCGTGTTTTGTTATAACTTGTATTAAATTGATTTTTAAAAAAAATGAATTCATAAATTTTTATATACATGGATTCATAATTTTTTTTAAAAGCAGATTGTGTATGTTGGACTAACGCCTCTCATTCTCATGAATCAACAATTTATCTAAGTATTTATAACTTACAAAACTATACTCAACAAGTAATTATCCTAACACTACGATTTTTTTTGAAATTTTTTACAAAATATTTAAGTCTTACGATTACTATCTCAAAAGTTGCATTAGTAATAATATATGATTTAGTGATATAAAAAATCTTTAAATTGACAATATGAAAGTGGTTATTGCCACACCTCATTTAATGTATTCTTGATTAATTGTACTAAAATGCCCTTTCTAAAAGATTTTAACTAAAACTAATTTATTGGTACTTTGACATTATTCAAACTCATTGTAATAAATATTTCTAAATAAATTTTCTTTTTACATAGCTTCTGTAATTTTATTTTGTGAAAATATTTTTATAATAATTTTATATGATTTTTAATTAAATGATTATTTGTTTAATTGTGAAATGTTTAATGTTAATTATTTTTTCTATTTTGAAATGATCGTTAAATACTATAAGTAATTTTTATTAATTTATTTGATATAATTTTTTCAATACAAATATTAAATTATTTTATAAAAATTTTATAATGAAATAATGATCTACGTAATATATCACAAAGTATATTGAATAAAAAATTGAAAAATTATTTGTAATGTACAACATATACACTATAGATTTTTTGAAACTTGTGTTTATATAATTTAATTTAATAACAATAAACATCTCATCATAACATATAAAAATTAATTCAATTTGAACACTATTTATGATCAATTCCAGGTTGTTATATATTAAAATATTAATAATCATTTAATAAAAACATATAAAATTGTTATAAAAACATTTTCAAGAAATTCAAATACAAATATAGAAACTATATCAAAAGAAGATTTATTTAGCAATGCTAATAATAATGATTTTGAATAATATCAAAATAACAATAAACTAGTTTTTTTTTTGTTTCCCACCGGGTGTCCAGTTCAGTGGGCCAACTAATCCGGATTCAAGTACTGCAGGGCGCAAACAGAGGTGACCCTAATCACAGGTGACGCTCCATTCTCATCCCTCCAAGAATCGAACCCAGGAGAAGATGGTTAAGGGAACATATCCCTCCAGCTGTGCCACACCATGTGGTTACAATAAACTAGTTTTAGTTCAAGCCTTTTTGGAAAGGACATTTTAGGAAAATTAATCAAAACCACATTAAATAAGGTGTGACAATAAACAATAAAATGTGACAACCGTCATTCTCCGGTAATATATCAAAATCTCAATTTCACCAATAAAATAAAGCATGATCAATAACAATATTCAAAATAGAAATGTGTATTGAACTCACCACCAATATGACATGCAGAAGAATATCTCACTTTTTTTTTCCCCTTATAACTGCAATTATTTCCTACGCATGCTGCTTCAAGAAATGGAAGATACTAGTACTGACATGAATCCTCGGCAATTCTTTTTTTTCCCAAAAAAAAACAACATAAGAGGTGTAGTTTTTTTGTTTTTTTCCTGATGAAACATAAGAGGTGTAGTTGATCATCTTATAGTAGGCATTTATCTTTGTTGGATTTGTCGACAATATTTTGTCCCACGAAAGTTAATTTCAGGGGTTGAGTTGAGTTATTTTGAAATTAAGAGGAAAAAAAAAAGAAAGAAAAGAATTGTAGTACCTACCAATCACAAACCACAACCCAGAGCTAGTATTTATCTAGATTAGCGGCAATGTTTATTATATTTCAACCTTATGTACTTACAAATTTTCTATTGACAAAATAAAGATCCGTTGAAAGTTCTATATTAAGAACACACTAATGTTTATTGGGAGCTAATATGAAATGTTGATTAGCTAAATAAACTGAGATACCATGACGTTGCTTTTATTTCAGAAAACAGTTGAGGATTGGCACGTTTGTTGTAGAATAAAGAATGTATAAAAAATGCGTGAGTTATAGACTTATAGTTATCCTGCGGAATAAGCAAAGAGCTGTCATTCTTCAATTTTATACTACGATGCCGTTCCAATGATTATGCAACCTGATGAAAGCAGTGATGTACATTGTCACCGGCCACGCATCTTTGTTCGCCACAAAATAATTATAGGGGCATCCTACAAGATATAAACAAATACTATTCAATACAAACAGATTGATGGGCACAACAGATTGTACATGAAAAACAAAAAGCTTACTGTCTGCTTGGTTTGCATTTTTAGCTTTCGATTTTTAGATTTGTAAAGAAAAAGCGAAAAAACTAAAATTTCGCTTTTTTTTTCTTGTAAACAAAACCTGAACTGAAATCAAAACAAGTAAGCAAGCGTCCTCTTTTCCTGTCAATTTGCAAAAATAAATGTTATTTATATTCACAATATATGATATTTTGTTAATACACTTTCATCTATTATTGGATAAAGGATAAAACCCACTTAGTTGAATTTGTCATCTTATTCAACGGTAAATACAATTGTATTGACATGGTATTCTATAAATTATAAATATAAATAGCATTACTCCCGTAAATGCAGTGGTTTTCTTCAACAAACTCAACCTATGAGGCTCCTACCATTGGGAGATGTACACATGCTATGGGCATTTAGTCCCATCTAAGCCAATGTTATTTTTACAGTTGGAACCTATGCTCACAACTCGCACAATTGTAATTTACACTATTGCGCCAAAGATTGCTCTCATCTATTTTAAATCCTTTGAGGTTGTTAATCCCAATTTTCACTGCATTTGATCATCGTTTTGATAATAACGGTTTTGTTGCACAAAAGAATGTAGTTTCTTTTGCACCAAGCACACCTTCAATAACATATAATAGCAGCATTGTATCGCCTTCAAACTCCAGTTCCATAAAGCCATAAAAAGCGTTGGTACTTGCAAGCCGTTTTAATGACATTAAGATAAACCCAATTGGAACCTTTTCACATGCTCCCCTCAACCCTCCCAACTGCTATTTTCCCTTTTTATTTTATTCATTTAGTTTTGATTTGGTTCCTTGCAAATTGAGTACATTGATCTCTTATTCTTTTCGACGGTGATGTTACAAACTAACTAAATATGTCGATGCAAGAATCTTTTCATGAACTTATACCTGACAGAGCAACATCATATTATCCATAATCCCAATGCATCTTAATAAATAATATTCAAGCGTATAGTTGCAGATCTAATTTTGTTGAATTGTCACTTCATTAGTGTATGAGAAAGGGATGGCAGAAAACAAATTAAACAAGACGGCGTTACATGTCATTTATACACCTGAATTGTTGTTCTCTGCAGGAATCGTGGAAAAATATATTATTACAAAGGGGCCAAAAAGGTTGCCATGTTATGCACACACCGTCCTGCTTTCAGCAATAGGTGGAGAATGGAACATATGATAAATGGTCCTAACATAAATGATGGACATCGCATTCTAATCTGGCAATATTTGATGATAGTTCAGAGATAGTAGATAGGAGGAAAAATTACGTAAGAAAATTCAATGTGAATGCCAAGAGCGGTGAAAATAGGCAGAATATCAGCAACAGTGTTGACTTTTGGTTTAACTCCAAATAACAGTTGTTTCTAACCACAGGAATCAGTGCTCAAGTTTCGCAATATGAAAAAAATAAAGCACGTAATTAGGAATTTAAGATGATGGGTAACGTATATACATATTGCTAGGAAACAAGAATTAAAAACTCCACCGACATCCTCAATTTCTTTGTGAGTCTTACTTCTACGGGAAAAAACTGCTGTCCATTTTTCGAATGCTCTCCAAGATACAAATGGCTCTCCAAAATAAATGTGACTGCTGACCATGGTTCTCTTGCGCCGTTGACCATTCCATTCTCTGCTACTCGTAGTCACACATATACATTGTAATCCATAAACACAATTTGAATAGGGAAGTAAATATCAACACCTTGCATTTCCTTTCCCATTTTTCATTACACAGCAAAAATAATTTACATCAGGGAAGCTAATTTACTGGATTGGGAGTCAGTTCTTTTGATTTCCCCCTAGATGGGCCAATGGAATAGTAGATTTAGAAAGCCATGTGCAAATGTCTTCCATTTAAAAATGAACAGCCCAGTGGAACATTGAAGAAACATGGCTGCAAAGCATTTGGAAATGTTGAAGGATGGAAAAAAGAGAATAGAATTTGCAAATGCCAGGCAATGACAGGTCAAAAAGAGCCACGCATCTTACAAACCATAGCATCCATACTGTCATAGTTGCACAATAAGACTGAACTTCAAGCAACTTGCACAATATACCTTCACAAAGGTTCATAATTTTCTCCAGATATTTATGATGCCATCTGCAAATGACTTCAGATTTCCCCACAAAGTTGCTTTTTCTGAAACCACTGCACCGCTGGTGTCCCTCTTATTAGAGCCGCTGCTGGACAATTGGAGAAAATAAGCAACCTCAATACCTTACACAGTATTACTGTAAAGAATATAGACATAGACAGAGGGAGGGGGGAAAAAAAAAGAAGTAAAGAACACCTGAACTATGTAAAAGAACAAGAAAAGCTAGAGAGATTGCATGAAATGGCAGCATGTTTCTTGCACAAGCAAACATCCGTCAATGCATATTTCAGGTAGATTATACACCAGAGTTACAAAACTCAAAAAGCACAACAATATAAAAATATACAAAGTAGATGCTTACCAGTAACTGGTATTTATCATGCTCAGATGACTAGCATACACACCAAATACTTCATTGGTATTATTTCATTATATCTCAGATTTATTTTTCAATTGGAAGTGGCACCGTTAACTTTGTTGTCCTCTTTTGCTCTCTTCTAAATTTTAGGACTGCTTTACCTTTAATTAGAATAAAATGAAGCTTTCATGTAAACTTTATGCAAGTCGAACCGTTTCTGATTTAGGTTACCCCTTAGGAAGTAACATGCTTTTGGGTTTTCATGTTACCATCTCTGAGCAGTACTTTTGAGTATATAAAACAGTATGTATGTATGTATGTGTGTGTGTACTGTATTATTGTATATTAATGTACAATTGTACATTAGTTTCAAAATTTTTCTACAAGCATTGTTCTTCTGTGCTTCTCCTATCATTGCTTAAACTTTCTATTTAATTTAGAATCTGTACTATGTTTTACTTACAAACATACTCAGGACTACACAGGGAATATTTCACTGTTCAACTAATTGTATCCACACCTAAACCAATTCGATATCATTCCAATGTCATATATTGGTGCCGGTAATTTCCAAGTCAGAATGCAAATTATAATAATAATATCAGACTAGCTGTGACAACAAAGCTATATATCTAAAGATATACGAGAACTTACATTTTGGACTCATCCAATTCCAAAGACCCTTGAGGTTGCTCCATTTTATGACTTGGACCATCCATGCCAGGAAAGTCTTCTAAGGCATCTTGCTCTTTTCTCTGATATTCTGCTTTCTTAAAGCTTTTTTCCTCAACAACTGGATGGTTTTCTGTACCAACAAACTTAGAATCATGGCTCTGAGCTTTGCTGTGACTGCTGCCAGATTTTTCAATAAATGAGGCAGAAACATGTTCTACTTCTTTACGCAGGTGCCTTTCAGGTGCAACTGAATCAGAAGAATAACTGGACACATGTTTCTCAGTCTTCACATCGTTTGGCATCTGGAGACTTGAATGGGAAAGCTCTTCATGCAGGTCTTCCAACTCAGCTTGCTCCCTTCTCTCATAACCTGTTTTCTCACGACATTTTTCCTCCGATATTTGATGGTTTTCCATATCAACAAATTCAGATTCATGGCCTGGAGCTTTGCCATAGACAGGACCATAGTTATCACTAAATGGACTAGGAACATGCCTCTTTTTCTCTTGAGGCAGGTGATTTGCTGGAGCAACAGAATCAGAATAACTAGAAACAGCTTCCTCAGGCCTAATATCATTTTGCATCTGGATACGAGCAGGGTAAGGTTTGTCAGAACAGTTATCCAAACGATTACTTTCAGATGCAATGCAATGACTACCCTGAAATAAAAGCAGAAAGCATTGATTAAACTAATAGTGTTACAAAACAAAAATAAATAAGAATAACGGTCAGGAATAGAGATGGCCAGAACAGTCAAAAGGTGTAACTAATAACCTAAACGAATGCGAGATCCTAATAGAATATATTTATTTATTAATAAATTTCTTCGTAATTTATTTCTATATTTGCAATTCAGTATACATAGATATATATCTCACATGCACACACACACGCGCGCACACACACACACGCCCCTGTCATTTTTTTCCCTCAGTCTTAGATTTTATTTTGATCTTTCTGAATGAGAATAGGGAATCTTTCATTATGATTTGGATTGGGGACTTTATCTTTCTTTCATTTTTCATCTTTTTTACTTAGAGCAGACAAACCCAGACCCTATCTATATACCATAATTAAAAAAACAAAAAAAAAAAACTACCTACATTGATGTCAGGTTGAGGGTGAAGGCTATGTAAATATGCAGTGCCTTAGTCTGAGGCTTTGATAATCTATACTGTAAAGTATAACATAAAATGTAACAACTCAGCAATTACACATCAAAGCAAAAGTTCCTGTATCGTGTGTATCATTATGCATGCATCTCTTCTTTTTTTTAGGGCTTGTGTTTTTGCTTTTTTTTTTTTTTGGGGGGGGGGGGGGGGGAGTTTTTATTTCCTTTTTCGCCTTTCTATAACATCCACAGTCATAACATTTACACCTACACAACAATGTTCAATATCCCCTCAAAACATAAAAACCCTCATAATATGATGAGGTAGGAGCATTGCTTATCCATAACAACAATATTTAATATAAGACATCTGTGAGAAGTAGTATTTATTTTTAATGCTTACTGGTGTAGAGATTATTTCACCGTCCTCAGACAACCTTCTCTCCCCATATGACATCTGTGACCCTCTCTTTTCTTCAACATGCTTATGACCAACATTAATGATAGTCTCTCGGTCATCTGAAACTACTGATTGAGAATCATCTTGAATAGGCCTGTCTTTTGCGCTCCCAGTATTACTGGATGAAACCTTTGCAACCACAGTGATCGGATGTTTACTCTCATCCAGTTGCTCCTTTTGCAACAGATTTTCATCCATGCTGTTTGAAGAAATCATTTTAGACTTGTATTCTAGTTCCTGGATGATTGCCCGTACAGAATAGTAACCACCACCTACATGTTTTTTGACATCACTCGCTGTTGGGAACTTCCCTGCATTTGTTATTCGATATCTGCTGAAAGGAAAAACACTTAATATTCAACCATCCTTAATGGCTAATTAGAAACAAAAGTGCACCAGTCCAATATAATAACAGTAGTCCACGTAGACCATTCTCTTGTTAAAAAGCAAAAACAATGAACACAGCATTTGTGATGATGATATTATTTCAATAAAGGAAACAAGGAAGCCCTTAAGAATGACAAAACTTTTCCATCCCATATATTTTAGTATATTACGAAAATTCAGAATTATCTTAAGTAGAACAAGAATTATGCACATTAATCTATTGTTGACCATAGACAAAAATTTAGCACAAAACAGGACATGTCATCAAATTGAACCAAAAAGAAGCATTTTGTTCAAACATGGCCATAACAGGACTTCAATACATATTTTTCTTTACTTTTACCCATAACAATTATTATATTCCTCTTTATGTTAGGAAGCAATAAAAATGTGGACTTCATTTTGTTTCAACGTGAATAGCATTATTTACTTTTAATTGATTGTGCTTGGTCTAAGAATGGCTTAGATTTAAATGACTTGTCTATACCTGATGGTGTCACATAATTTACATCCTACACCCCAAACAGTGTGAAAAGGCTTTGTTGTGGTTCTCATACTTGGATAAAATACGAATATTTTATGGTCCCGTAAAGTACGTTTCTAATACAAACTGTGATGCATGCACCACAACTATGCCGAAATACTTTATATGCCTGGGTGAAGCATAATGCATGGAAGTATGGAACCTCATAAAATGTTAAATAAAGCTTCAACTTCAAAAGAAATGAAGAAATACTTATTCACATAGGACTCCACCATAGCTCTGCGCTCATGTTTTGGAATCCTTTTTCCGCCTTTATGGTCATTTGGCGTGTCATAAGGGACAGAAGCAGCAGCATATGACCATCCACGCCACTGGACATGCGATGGACCAACAGAATCGCTTACCTCAAAGGACACTGCCAAACACACACATACACACAAGCACATTAGATTTGTGATTAAACAATTCAAGAAAACAATATCAAGGTAACAATACATTCCCACCTGAATTCCAAAGAAAGGCATTACAAGAAGACAGTAACAAGTGTTCTGATACAAACAAATAAAACCTCACAACACCAAATAATAATAATAATAATAATACATTTCACACACACACATAGCTTCGAATAACACCACCCATGACATTGCACTACCGCAAAAAAACGATTCAGGGCTCAAAAGTTGTTAACCTAATTTCCATTTCTAACTTCAATTCCGTGGTAGATGAAACTAAACATGTTTGGGCACTAAGCTCACATTACAGTATCATGAAATAGTCTCTGAAGCAATGTGACGTAATTCATTGATTATTACTGAGCTTAGTTTCACTTATCTGTCAATATCCAAAACCTGAACAACAGTTTAAGAAAACTCCAAACAAAAACAAAGAGAGTAGTCAGAGTAGTGAGAGAAAGAGAGAGAGAGTTACAAGGCTTGAGATTGGGGCGAAAGGAGATGCGTGATGTGGCTGCGACCAGAACCTTCTTCCTCATCGTTACACCCTGACTGTGATCCTCTGCTGCAACTGCAACTGCCAAGTTGCAGCTTCCACCTATGATTCTACCTATTTATGCTCTTTGTTAATTTCTCCCTCTGAGAGAGAGAGAGAGAGAGAGAGGGTTAGGGTTTTGCAGCTTCTACTCTATGCTTATGCTATGATTCAAAAAACCCTTTCGGACTCAGAAATGGAGGGTTTTAGCGTTTCGACATCGGCTTTTGCAGTCTGAAGGGAAGGGCCGTTTCAAATCGGAGAGCGTTACGAAACGCCTATAGGCTTTGGGTGACTTCGGTCAAACTTTGGGCAAAAGGGTCAATTTGTTTTTTTTCCTCTACTACATTTTTTCAGTTTTACTTTTAAACTAGTCTTTTATCTTTTATTTTTATCAATTTTCTCCATACATTTCAAATTACTCTCGTGTATTTTATTTTTATCAATTTGGTTGTTTATATTTCTAATCTTTTTCAATTTGACTCCAAATGTAAGGAAATGAATCGAAATAATTGGGGATCAAACTGAAAAAAATTTGAAACATAAGCAACTAATTTTTTTTAAAAAAAAAAACTAAGGGATCAAATTTAAAAGGATCATAGGGACCAAGTTCAAAAACAATAAAGGTGAGGGATCAAATTAAAAAATTGAGTGAAATAGCCTCTTTCACCTATATTATTTGTGATGCAAAATTTAAATGTTACAGTAAATGTAATAAAGAAAATGGGCAACAATTTTATCTTCGTTCCCAATCTTTTGATAATTTGAGAAAACTGAAGCGGGATGTGGGGCTTTCAAAAGCGAGGTTTCTTTTGTTAAATAAGCTCTCAATATGTCCCTTTTATACAAAGCTGAAGCAGGATGTGGGGTCTTGAAACAATGGATTTTTTTCTTTTTGTGCTATACTAATCTCTTTTCGTTTCATAATTTTGTTGCTAAAGCATGTAGAGACATACGATGGTCACACGTGAATGCATTATTTAGTAAGATAGTATTTTTAGTGGGTCATGTGTTCACAGTTTTTGTTTGTGTGTTTGTCTAACATATGAAGACAAATTTTTAAGAAAATACACAACGGTCCTTGCACTTTACACCATACGGTTTCCCCAAATTTTGGTTAATTATGGTGTTTTATTTGCAATTTCTAATTTTTTTGTAGACATGTCAATTATCACATGCATTCTATATTATGGAGGTGTATTTTGCACTGCACCTCAAATGAGTTATGTTGGTGGTGTTCTGCAAGAGTTAGGGAAATTTAATATTGACTATCTATCAACTATCCATCTATGCTCTCATGTGAAGAGTTTTAGGTTTAGTGAATTAGTGAACTTTCAATATAAGTTTAGAGAGGAAACATTTGAGTGCTTAAAGGACTTAGTAGTGGATAAAAATGTGTTGAGCCTTATAGGGAGGAAGCATTGGAACATAAGAACAATCCTGAAGTGAAAATATATGTCTTACATCCACCAACTAAGGATGCTAAAGTGGCAGTTGAAGCAAGGGCTATTGTAGTGGTTAAAGTATTGCTTGATGTAGAAGCTGAACAGGGGGCTGTCACAAGGGCTGGAGGAGGAGGAAAAATAGGAAGAAGTACTAGGAAAGGAAAAGAAAAAGAAAAAAAGAAGGGAAATATTAAAGTAAAAGGAAAGATGACTTAAGATGTTGCGAATGGATTAGAAAGGTGTGACTTTATTGAGAGTGATAATGAGGAACTTGACTTGTTTTTTGAAGATAATGGCATGTTAGATGTTACCAGTAAAGTTAGGTCTAATAGACAAACTTTTAAAGGAGGCACTTCTGCTAGACAATGTAGTAATAGCAATATGGGTGTTGTTGATGTTAGAGTAGATTCGAATGGTGATTGTGTCTGACTATAAGGATATACAGTGACAATCCACTCATATCTAAATGCATTTGATGAGGAGGGTATTCATTCAAAAATACATTGTTTTTCAAATATTTAATTTAGCTATCTTAAATCTTCTTTATTAACACTTTCATATTTGTTTGGCCCTAATTTTTTTAATAGGGGAGGATAAGCAAAACAAATATCTAGAGTTTCGTAAATCTTTTGACAGGAAGAAAAAGATTGAGTTGAAGATTGGAATTAAGTTTAGAGAAGCTTTGAAGCAATACTGTATTTAGAAAGGCTTTGAAGCAATATTGTATTTAACATAGGATTAACTTTACATATATCAGGAATGAATGTCCAAGAATCATAGTCTATTGCAAGAACAATTATGGTTGGAGGATGCATGCTAGCCATTTCCCACAAGAAAATTGCTTCCAAATCAAGACTTGGAAAAATGAAGAACACAAAGATTGTGGGTTGTCTAATCATAATACTAAGGCAAGTGCAAGTTTGTTGTCTACCAAATACCAAGACCATAGTAGGGACAACAAAGGCAAGTGTAAAACTGAAACCTTTATGAACCAAGTTGCAAGAGAGCACAAAATATTTGTGTCAAGATTTAAGATACGTAGAGTGTCACAACTCGACTTGGATCGTGATCAACACGTGAGAAATCTCATCCCCCCATAAGTCTCGTGATCTCTGAGTCTCTCTATATGCATAAAATATATGATATTATACTTAAAATACAATCTTTCTTATAAATTATAATCATTTTCTCTAATTAAAACATAATATTTAAATTCATAAAACCTAAGGTATAATCATGGTCATAAACTAAAAATGGATTTATAATCTTGAAAACTGAAACACTAATACATTTTTGATTAACTACATAAATCCTTAGGTATAGTCTACATTTCAAAATACATACTTAAACCTTGAAAACATATAGGGAAATACATAATCTCTGAAAGTAAATACAGTATCTCAAAATAAATGTATGACTTGGATCCTGCCTGCACATCTACTGGAGCTCTCTAAAACTAACAGAAGCCTAAACTAAGCCTTGCAATAATGTAAAGCTCACCAAGGGATCATTGTGGCTACTGGACTGATGAAGAAACTGAATCTGCACCTACAACTATGAGAGGAAGGGAGAAAGGTGAGTCAATGGACTCAGTGAGTGAGTTCTCACCCATCGCCTACATGGGACAACAAGAAGATACATAAAGCAGTATACATGCATCAATTATAAACACTTTGATATTTATATATGTAGCTATATAAGAAAACACTTTTCATCCCATAATTTCATAACAAAATTTATTAATTCACAATCAATCATGAAAACCATTTTAACTAAGGGTGTGGCAGAGTATTGAGAAACAGTATCTGCTGAGCTGAATAAATACATATATAATAACATAGCTGTAAATCATAAACTGTGTCGAAACAACCTGTGGGCACCTAACTAAGTCACGTTTTTGTATATGCTGAGAGGGATATTGTCCTCTGACAAACAACTTGATACAAAGGTTAACGATCTCATATAACCATTAACTAATTGTCTATTTCCTTATCTCTACCTACTAAACTAATTTGTCAAAACCATAACTGAAAAGGGGGTACTCTATCCCTCGTGAATGCAAGCCCCTAAATTCTAAGTTTCCTGGGAGTTCTGGATTCATTTAACTCTAACAATCTAACTTTATCATAATTGTGAATATGAAATCGTGCCCAAGGGATCACCTATTTATAGGTAACCCTATCTCAAGCTCACAAAATATGTATCTGGCAGTTACTAAAAATCATACTGAATTCTGTACCTCTATGTATCATAAATCTGAAGTTCTATGTTCAAATCTTAAGCTAATATAACTTTATATATACTTGATAAATCTAAAATTATAAATTTAAACACTAGGGTTCATAATCATAATAGCTGAATTTTTTTCTCTCTAAAACTCTTTCATATAAATTTTATACTACTTTGGAAATCATGATAACATATGTATTTAAAAGCTAAAGTATACTCTACTCTATATATTTTTATAATAAATCAACTTAACATTCTAAAAGCTTTCTGAAATCCAAAGTCTGGAGTATATACATAATGATATCATAACTTTTAAAACGTATTTGTTAGAATAACAACTAGATAAAATAATATATTCTTTCAATAATCATTTCATTAGCATATAAAACATTTTCCATTCATACGATACAATAATCATCGTCTCATAGTTTTGTGAAACTCATTCTTTTATGCTATCATCATAAAACATAATTTTTTTCAGCTTAACATAATCATGTAAAATCGTATTCTATACTTTTTTGTGATACCCAGTGTATTCATGGCAGTGGATAAGTTCCGTTTTGCCCCAAGGTCCCCTAGGACCCACCCGTGTTGTTGGGAAAGCCCCGGAATGCCCGGAGGACCCTTAGTGCAGCTGGTGTGGTGAACTGTCACCGCTATAGCAGTCCAGGACCGCTATAGCTGTCACAGTGTGATGACTGTGACTTTTGGGACGTCATGGGACAGCTATAGCGGTCATGGGGGTATGGCATTACCATTTTGACGTCCAGGGGACCGCTATAGCGGTCATACGAGTGTGCAGCGAGTATTTTGGTCTTTTGGAGACCGCTATAGCGGTCGTAAGTGGGGGGTAGACCGCTATAGCGGTGTCAGCAATACCCAAACAATGCAAAACGCGTCGTTTTGCGAAAGTGAGCCACCCAACCTTTTTAAAACCCTTCAAACACGGGATTTCTTCCCCAAAACCGAAACCCCTCTCTTCCCAACTCTCTCTCACTCCTTCCTCACATAAATCCTCTTCAATCCTTCTTCCTCCAAGAGATTAAAAGTGAGATTTATGGGTTTTGTTGTCTTCATCCTTCTCACTTTGTATTCTAGAGTTTGGGCTTATTGTTTGTCTCCATTGTTATTAAGTGGGGGTGCTCCCCCAATGTTGTTAGAGTTATGTTTGAGTAATCTAGAGGGTAACGGAGACTAATCTTGTGTTTTGTGGCTCCAATGGCAGACGTTGGTGTCGTTCCTTCTTCCCGGAGCTCCGTTGGAGTCGACATCACCCTTTCCTCCCCTCCAGGTGAGTGGGTTTGAGCTCATAGCCTTAGTTTGGTCATTATATTATTATTTTCTAGCATTACAGAGTATTTAGAGGATTTAAAATGGATTTTAGTGCGATATGACTTCATGAAAAATATATATATATTTCGCTAGAAAAGCTCTGTTTGAACTTATGCATAAAAATATGATTTTAGAACCGCATGGGATCATATTTATTGTATAAAAAGCTTCATATGATTAAATTCGTAAAATTAATTCGATTATAAATAGATGAGAATTGCTATGATTTACGAGTTGAGATTTAAGAATTTACAAATGCTAGAAATGATAAGTATTGAACTAGAAACATAGAACTCCCCTTTTGATATTCAGAGCTTTAAGTATAGAGAGAGTTACTGAGAGGAACAGAACTTTGAGTTAACGGCAGTTAGTCCATTAACCTTGGTATACTAAGGCCTGCCAGGGGCAATTCATCTTGAGTTAGATTTATCCGCCAGGGACACGGTTTGGCAGGGACCGAAGAGATCACATTAGCTAAGGGCTTTGTCCGCCAGGGACTTCGCACCCTCCCTATAATTGATGAGTACTCTGTTCTCTTGCGTAATTCTTGAAATTTTAATGATTATAATTAATATGTGAAGTAAATAGAACTATTTATAAATGTTGTATTTTACAATTATTTATATATTATGTTCTCCTGTCCTATGTACGGTTATGAGTGAGGATCCACTCACTAAGTTTTGATTTTCAAAACTCACCCCTCTCTTCTCCTTTTTCCTACAGATTCAGGTATAGCACAGGATCCTCCTCTTTCACCTCCTCAGCAGTAGTTTTCTTCAGTTTGGGTGAGTTTCGCTTTGGCGTGAAGCATTAATACTTTTGTTCATGGTAGATATTCTCCAGTGATGTGACGGGCAGGATCTCGGACTGCATATAGTTTATTTTGCATTTTGATTTTATACCATGATTCTTGTATTTCACAGCTTATCACCCATAGATATTTTATATATGATTACTCAGTTGAGATGTATATTATAGCAACAATTATGCTATTTATTTATGAGGAAGAGGTCTATTTTACCAATAGTAAGGATTTATAATTAATCTGAAATATTATCACATCATGTTTTATGAATTAAAGTCAGCATATAGTACGGTACAGAGATCACGAGACTTACGTAGGGACCAGTTTCCCTCACGTGCCGGTCACGATCCAAATCGGGTCATGACATTTTTCTTATCTCAAATTTTATATTTCACAATTATCATGCATCGAACATAATTATAATGGCTAAAATAAGGTCATGAGTTTGAACCCACTCACCGTTAGGAGCTGGGAGTATGTGAGCACCACCAACTTGACCTGGAGAGCTTGGAATAACACCAACAATTGCTATAGAACAACCATAACTCTAAATTAATTTCTAATAACCTCTAGATAGCTCTAATACAACCTTAACAACATTAGGAGAGCACCCCCACTTGATAATAATGAGAAAATAATAAAGTCCACACTCTAGAACGTGAAAGAGATAAGAGAAAGGAAGCATAACTCAATACCTAACTCACTTTGAAGCTTGGAGGAAGAAGATTTTATGGAGGATGAGAGTGAAAGGGAGGAAAAAGGAGAGGAGATGATGTTTTGGGTAGGAGTTTGGGGGTATATAAAGGGGTTGGGGGGTCATTTAAGTGAAACGATGTCATTTGACACTATTTTTGCCCCACTGACATTGACCGCTATAGCGAGCTTGCTCTGTCTCTAACATTATGACCGCTATAGCGGTGACAATAAAACTAGTTCAGACTTAGTGACTTTAACATATAGCCTTCCAAGAAGGTGTATGATCCAAACTTAGTGAACTTCAGGACCTGATAACATGGCTGGGTCTCGGGAGACCCTAAGGCCATACGGAATTTGTCCATTGACACGTGTGCACTGAGTATTACATAGACCTAACAAGATGGCTATAGAAAAGCTTCAAGAAAGGAATGCAGCTCAGTATGAAATACTATGGCATTATTATGCAGCAATAGGATTATATAATCTCGGGTCAACCATGAAGCTGAAAGTTGATGATCATAAATTTCTAAGGTTGTATGCATGCTTGGATGTTACCAAGAAACGACTGAAGTTTTGTAGACCTATGATCCATTTAGATGGCTGCTTTTTGAAGACAGGCTTTAAAGGTCAAGTACTAACGGCCATAGTAAGAGATAACAATGACAATATATTTCCTGCTGCTTATGCTACAGGTGAGGTTGAGAATAGAGATAGTTGGCAGTAGTTGATTGAATTGTTGCTTGAAGACATTGGTTCCATTGTAGAGCTATCACGACCTGACTTAGGCACATGACCTGCACGTGAGAAATCCTCATTCCCACGTAAGCCTCTTGATCTTTGAGTCCCTCTATATGCATAACTTAATATAAAATCCTTTTCCAAGACATAAATTCATCTCTGACATAAATGTCTAACTCTTTTAAAAACAAATCATTATAAATACTTTCATAATCAAGCTCTAGTATATATCTCTGAAACAAAACACATGAGTTGCTCTTAATACAAAATAAACCATAGAACTCGTAACCATGAAAATACAAAATATTCATGATAAAATATGTCAGTCTATCTGTATGGTCCGGGACCCTGCCCATCATGCACACTGAAGCACTCTATCTCTAAACAGAATACCAAAAGTACTTCACTCACAAAATGAAGCTCACCAACTGGGAAATATCTACTGCGGGGGAGGAGATGGAAGAGAAGAACCCGCAGTGTCTACTGCACCTGTAATGGAGGAAGAAAGAGGGGTGAGTTTAATCTAAAACTCAGTGAGTAAGTCCTCACCCATAACCCTCTCACGGGACAGTCAAGGAAATAAATAATATATATATATATATATATATATATATATATATATATATATATATCAAACCAGTTAATGCAATAACACTAAAGTTCATATTCATAGGAATAACAAATAGTTCTGAAACCAATATTCTGTAAAAATCATAAACCACAGTATGCTAACAAAGAAACAGGAATCTCTGGTTATGCCCAATTCATTTGGATTCTGATTTGATGGAGTTTTGATTTTTGTGATATTTTATTTGAATCCAAATGGTGGGTATTTCCTTATTTACATTTATGTTTTAAAGTTAATGGAGAGTAAAATAAATGAGGACATTAATAAGTTAATGTCCTCATTTATAAGTTAATGTCCTCATTTATTTTACTCTCCATTAACTTTAAAACATAAATGTAAATAAGTGAGTATTGGAACAACCCAGATGCTAGAATAACTGAAAAACATAGAAGTTGAGAGTTGTTGGGCGTTGCTGTCACCGCTATAGCGGTCACCAGCACTTGTTCAAGCGGTGCAGCAAACTGAGGTACCGCTATAGCGGTCATAAGTGACCGTCAGACACTGTTAGACCGCTATAGCGGTCATATACCGCTATAGCGGTGTCAGTGAGGGATTTAAAACCCCAAATTGTGTAAAAGAGCGCAGAAATGCGATTCTCTCCCTTCTCCTCCATTTTTTCTCTCTTTCTCTCAAATTCACTCCAATCCATCATTCCAAGCTTCAAGGTAAGTTCATGTTATTAGATTATATCTTTATTTCTCCATGATCTTGGATTTGGACCGATTATTTTTCTCATTTTTGTCAAGTGGGGGTGTTTCCCCAATTTTAGTAGAGTTAGAATAGAGCTCTCTAGAGATTTTTAGATGTTAATCTAGAGTTATGGTTGCTCCATGGCAGTTGTTGGTGCCATTCCAAGCTCTTCAGGTCAAGTTGATGGGGCCCACATACTCCCGGCTTTAAACGGTAAGTTGGTTCAAATCCTATGATCCTTATGTTGATCATTAGAGTTAATTTCAGTAAATTATAGCATGAGATATATATGTTTTTCTGAAAACTCATGGGACCATTATTGTTAAAGTGATTTTTATCAAAGAGCTAGAGTATATATTTAAAGATTTATGGAACATTATGATGATTTCCATAGTAGAGAATATGTATATGATAGAGTTTTAGAGAAAATAAGTGTTTTTATGATTCTCAGAAGTATGGAATTCAATATGATTTGTAACAATTGCTAGATACATACTCTGTAGGCTTGAAATCAGAATGCCTACAAATGGGTGATCCCTTGGGCATGATTTCACTGTCACAGTTATTCTAAAGTCAGATTGTTAGAGTTATATGAGACCAAAACTTTTCGAGTTTCAAGAGTTTTCATATTTAAATAATTTTATGAATTTCAGAACTGTTGATTTATATGCTAGAGCTTGTGAACTCTAGGGTAGAAGACTTATAAGATGTAGAGAAAGGATTTAGATTTCTGATTGAACTGGACAGTAGCTATAGAAAGCAGATCGTGAGTTAACGCAGATTATTTAGATTAACCTTGGTATACCAAGTCGCCTTCGGGCCAGAGAAATAACAAACGGGACCTATTTAGGTGTCCCAGAGATTAGAGACTTTGTTATGCTATGCATAACCAGAGATTTGTTATGTCACATGAATTGGGCATAACCAGAGATTCCTGTTTCTTTATTAGCATACTATGGTTTATGATTTCTACAGAGTAATGATTTTAGAACTATTTGTTGTTCCTATGAATATGAACTTGAGAGTTATTGCATTAACTGGTTTGATGAATATATATATATATATATATATATATATATATATATATATATATATTATTTATTTCCCTTGGTTGTCCCATGAGAGGGTTATGGGTGAGGACTTACTGACTAAGTTTGAGATGAAACTCACCCCTTTCCCTTCCTCTATTACAGGTGCAATAGACTCGCAGTAGAGATTTCCCAATTGGTGAGCTTTACTTTGTGAGTGAAGTACTTTTGGTATTCTGTTTAGAGATAGAGTGCTCTAGTGTGCATGACGGGCAGGGTCCCGGACCATAGAGATAGACTGATATGTTTTTATCATGAATATCTTGTATTTTCATGGTTACGAGTTCTATGGTTTATTTTGTATTAAGAGTAATTCAAGTGATTTGTATCAGAGATGTATTTATGTTTTGGAAAAGGATTTTATATTAAATTATGCATATAGATGGACTCAGAGATCACGAGGCTTACGTGGGAATGAGAATTCCTCACGTGCTGGTCATGTGCCCAAGTCGGGTCGTGACACTATACCAACAAGATGTATCTTTTTTTCGATTGCCCATCATGAAAGAACTCCATAGTTAAGCGTGCTTGACTTGGAGCAATTTGGGATGGGTGACCTCCTAGAAAGTTTTCCAGGAAGCGTGTAAGTGAGGACAAAGCATGCTGAAAAAACCCGTGTTGGTTTGCGGGGACAATCGTCAATCCATAAAGCAGTAGAGGACGTTACAAATGGTATCAGAGCCTGCACCTCTCCCAGTACGGTGTGATTTGGGAACGAACCAAGCGAAAGCTGATGGGCATGTAATGCCCGAGGATTGCGAAGTCGAGGAGTGATTGTCGGTGCAAGGAGGCACGAACAAGGAGCGGCTCTTGGCAGACTTCGAAAAGGAGGGGTACATGAATGAACCGATTATACATCCGAATGAGAAGGATCCTAAGACTGTGTAAGTGAGGACTAAACATGCTGAAAAGACCCATGTTGGTTAGTGGGGACAGTCGTCAATCCATAAAGTAGCAGGGGATGCCCAGGGATTGCGAAGTCGAGGAGTGATCGTTGGTGCAAGGAGGCACGGACAAAGAATAGCTCCTGGCAGACTTCGAAAGCGGAAGGGTACATGAATGAACCAATTACACACCCAAATGAAAAGGATCCTAAGACTGTGTAAGTAAGGACAAAGCACGCTGAAAAGACCTGTGTTGGTTAGTGGGGATAGTCGTCAATCCATAAAGCAGTAGGGGATGTTACAAATGGTATCAAAGCCTGCACCTCTCCCCGTACTGTGTGGTTCGGCGACGAACCAAGCAGAAGTTTGTGGGCATGTAATGCCCGAGGATTGCGAAGTCGATGAGTGATCACCGGTGCAAGAAAACACGGACAAGGAGCGGCTCCTGGCAGACTTTGAAAGCGGAGGGGTACATGAATGAACCGATTACACACCCGAATGAGAGGGATCCTAAGACTGTGTAAGTGAGGACAAAGCACGTTGACAAGACTTGTGTTGGTTAGTGGGGACAATCGTCAATCCATAAAGCAGCAAGAGATATTACAAGTATGATCCAATTCTGCCACATGCAACAAGGACTCAAGTTGGAAGGCTGAAGGAGGTTAGAAAAAGGGCTGCTAATGAGCCGAGGAATCAAACTAGGATTAGAAGGGGTGGTAATCCTACTTAGTGCACAAATTGCATGCAATGGGGCCACAATAACCGAACGTGCAAGAGGCCAATACATCCGAATGCCAAAGATCCAAAGAAGAAAAAGAAACAAGATGGTTCCGGTTATTCCTTTTTTATTTTGCTTTTTCTTCCTTTCCTTTATTTTAAAATTGAGATGGGGATGAGAATAATATATCTTTTGTTGTAGGTGGTGAAGGAGCAACCACTGAACCAAATGATCCACAAGTTGTTTATGCCTCTGCTACTGTTGGAAATAGTTCCATTCATTCTCTGTTTTTGTTTGGATTTTGAATGAAATTTGTTATGCAAGATGATTTTGTTTCTATTTTGGTGATTTTGTTTCTATTTTGGTTTGGATTCTGCAATGTTGCAGTAAAAAAAAAAATTTCTGTTCTTTGGTTTGGATTTTGTTTTGCTATTGCACAAATCTATTTCTAGTTTTGTTTCTGGTCTTTGGTTTGGATTATGTTATGTTATTGCACAAATTTGGCTCCGATTTTGCTAGTGTTTCTAGCTTTGTCTCTGTTTCTATTTCAGGATTTGGTATTTTGGTTTGGGCTGCTGATTTGGATTTTGATGTCTGATTTTGACATATTGAAAGCGCATATAAGTTTTATATAATAATTTAATTATATAATATTACATCAATAAATATGATTAAGTCTATTCGTTTATTTGAGAAATCTTTTTAATGAAGAGATTTGATTAGATAAAGTTTGTATTATTATTATTTTATATTTTTATATTGACAACAATAAATTTTGAACATATAACTTTACGGTATAAGTGTATTAAAATTAAACTGTAATATTAGATATATAAAAAATATTAAAAATTTTGCTTTGAATTATTTAACTAATGTTTTAACACACTCATTAACAAAATCCAATAAATTATCATGGAAAGCGTGCCCACGAATCTATGGCGACTAATCACTGCTCTAATTTACCTACGGCACCTTTTTTTAAATAGAAAAAACGTATCAATCGCAAAAAGTCTACACAATTATTAGCACAGTTATCTGATAAGCTCTTCGAGCAAGTTTTAAACATTTTTTCAATACTAATATAATATTATAGCAAACGTGGTCGCGTGTGGTTCAGTTCTAAACGGATTAGCAGCAGCAGCATCATCATCATCATCATCATTATTATTAGGATTTAATTTTTATATACTTTTTTAACCAAATTAGTATATTTGCTTAACTTTCCAGAAACTTAATCATTTTTCAAAATTAAACCCTTATTATTATAATAATCATTATCATAGGATCGGAAATAAAATTCTGCATGTTTTCATTGATTCGGATAAATCATGTAAAAACGTGTATGCCTCGATAATTATGTTGGTCGGAGTGTAATTATCATGTTACTCTGCCAACCATAAAATTTGGACCACGCCAACCACCAAGAGAATATGCAGAGAGATCAAATACTAATTAACCGGACAAAATTATGCTCCGCAGAGTAAACAACCATTAAACACGTCCAAATTAGTGGCCATTGACATTCCTTGCTTCCCACAAACTTACCATATTCAAGACAAAACAATTTTCTTATTCCTAAACAACTCAATCGTCAAATAAAATAACAATAAGCATTAATAATACAAGTGGATTTTCTCATTTCTTTTATCCATATAACGACGAAAAGAGAAATACATAACATTATTTCACTAATGTTTATATATATTAAAAAGAAAACATTATTGCACTATTGTTTAGTTGGTTCAACAAGTTTGGCATGTTTCAGATTCAAGTATTATCAACGGAAAAATTTGCGTTGAGGTAACTTTATTTATGTGAAAAGGAACTCTAGCTTGATACATATTAATCAGAGTTTAATATATTAGAATCACGAATGGTTTAGACAAAAACAAAAATAATTTAATTTTAATTAATTTTAAGGTATTATCACCGGCATGAAAAAATTTAAATTGTGAATTAATCATGTATTTTTATTTGTGAGATTTAAGACTTACTAGGTATTAAATTCAACCGTTTTTATTGATATAACATATATGATTGTATGACAGTGTAAAATTTTTTCTTATGTATACAAATATCAAAACTAGTCTAAAAAAAAAAAAAATGAAACTACTTTAAATAAGCATGATTGTGTTAAAATTTTTGCAATCATTTCCGTGATATAATCATATGAATAAGAAACATGAAGATAATAATAATAATTTTTGAAGAAAATAATATCATGCAGAATCCTATTAGAGAGCTGTCATCTTGGGTCCCTACCATAATATAGAATGTTATTAATCATATAAGAAAGTAAACAAGCCTCCTCCTTGTTCAGACCGTTTGTGTCCAATACTATGATCAACATCTGAGGCACAACACAGCCTTGCCTTGTCAACTTCGTCAAAGTTGAACAAAAACCATTAGAGAAAAAAAGAGTGCATGCATGACTTAGTTGCTCACACATATCCTCATTGGTTCCAACAAAACCTCATGTCAAGCCGGCTATTATTGCAACATCTTTCTCAACCATCATGAGCTTGGCCTTTAACATAAGCATTTACTATGTGGTCTTGTCATTGCTTCTTCTGTTGTTGAGCAATAATAGCATCATGGTGTTGTGCAGTGATCTGAGTTTCTATCCAGAAGAAAGAGATGCCTTGTTGCTCATAAGGGATTCTTTAAGTTCTTCTGCCAATCTGCATGGGAATTGGACAGGCCCTCCTTGTATAGACAATCAAAGTAAATGGTTTGGTATCACTTGTTCCAATTGGCATGTTGTTCACATTGTCCTTGAAGGGATTAACCTTAGTGGCTCTTTGCCTCCTACGTTCCTTCAGAACATAACTTTCTTGACCCAAGTTAGCTTCAGAAACAATTTACTTTTTGGGACACTGCCAAATCTAACCAATTTGGTGTCTTTGGAACAAGTGATACTTTCAAATAATCATTTCTATGGGCCAATTCCTGCGGGATATGTTGATCTGCCGAGGCTAAAAGTGTTCGAGTTGCAAGAGAATTACTTAGATGGTGAAATCCCACCTTTTGATCAACCATCATTGGCAAGTTTCAATGTGTCATACAATCATCTTGCGGGGCCAATTCCTGAAACTACTGTGCTCCAAAGGTTCTCAAAGAGTTCCTTTGACAATAATTCAGATCTTTGTGGAAGGCCATTGGATAAGTTATGTCCTGAGGAACCTCCTGCCCCATCTCCTGCTCCATTTCCTGCACCACCTCCTGCTATTCCAAAACATAAGAAGAAGCTGAAAGTTTGGATTATTGCTTTGATTGCTGCTTCAGCCGCAGTGTTTCTCCTTCTGATCATTATTGGTTTATTGTTTTGTAAGAAAAGGGCAAGTGGAAAAGAAACAAGAAGAAATGATCCAGCAGGTAAGATTAATATCTTACTCTTGTCCAGCCTACCATTAGTTTTCTTAACAGCTTGTTACAATGCAATTTATATAAAACTTTCTAAGGAAAAATGTATAGCAAAATTGGTCTATTAAATTTAGAATGTCATCAAAATGTTGTCTCATAATAAGTTCCCATATTTCTCTTATAGGGTACGTATTTGGAGCATGGGCAAAGAGGATGGTGTCTAATTCAAGGAAAAATGAAGGTTCTGAAAGATTAGGTAGATTGGAATTCTCCAACAATAAGTTTTCAGTTTTTGACTTGGATGACTTGTTAAGGGCATCAGCTGAAATGCTAGGAAGGGGGAATTTAGGCATCACATATAAAGCAACACTTGAATCTGGCACTGTTGTTGCTGTCAAGAGACTCAGCTACATGGATGAATTGAGCAAGAAGGAATTTCACCGGCAGATGCAATTGCTAGGAAACATGAAGCATGGAAATCTAGTAGAAATGATCTCCTTCTATCATTCTGAGGAGCAAAAGCTGGTCATATATGAGCTTATGTCTGATGGCAGTTTGTTTGAGCTCCTACATGGTTAGTATATAATTCTTTTGCTTCTTTCCCAAATTCTTAGTCAATTCATAAAGAAACCACAAAATGAGTAAATTAACACACTAACATTCATAATTTGCTGGTGCTAGAGGGTAGAGGAGTTGGAAGAATGCCTCTTGATTGGACCACAAGATTGGCTATAATCAAGGACATAGCAAAGGGTCTTGCTTTCCTTCATCATTCTTTGTCCTCTCAAAAGGTCCCTCATGCCAACCTCAAATCATCCAATGTCCTAATCCATCAAGATAGCCAAGGTTACCATTCCAAGCTCACAGACTATGGATTCTTGCCTCTTCTCACTGCTAAAAAGAATGCTGAAAAGCTAGCCATAAGCAAGTCACCGGAGTTTGTTAAAGGGAAGAAGCTGACACACAAAACTGATGTGTATTGCTTTGGCATCATCATGCTAGAGATCATAACAGGCAAAGTTCCTGGTCAAACCACAGCTGAAATTGAGGGAACAACAGGTGATCTTTCAAACTGGGTAAGAACAGTGGTGAACAATGATTGGTCCACAGATATATTTGATCTAGAAATACTAGCAGAAAAAGAAGGGCATGATGCAATGCTGAACCTGACAGAGTTGGCTCTGGAGTGTACAGATGTGGCACCAGAGAAGAGGCCTAAAATGAGTGCAGTGTTGGGGAGAATAGAAGAGATAGAGCAAATGAAAAGAGAGAATGACTGAAACAAATTCAACTCACTACTGCAGGATGCATAATTTATCGGTTTGCATGAAGAGAAACTCATGAATGTTCATAACTACATCAGAACACTCAATTCAGATGGTAGATCATCCAAAGCAGAAATGACTTAGTAACAACTGCATATACAGTATTTTCGGAGAACATTTTTTTTTCAAAAGAGATGAAAATAAAAATCTCTTTGATGTTGAGAAATTATTATTTCCAATAGAATTGATAGAATTTGTACCAAATAGAATCAAAGTACTCATTCTTCACAGTTTTGAGATTGAAAAATGCCCTAGTCAAAATCACCTGGTATCTCCTTTTCAGTTGTACAACTGTATATGTATATTTCGGACAAATTCATTTGAGAAAGATCATATACAGTCAGTTAAGCATTTGAGATTGAACAAAAGGGGTAATTTTTCATTTTTGTTGTTGGTTATAGAAGGGAGTAATTTCGGGTAGTTAATAAAACAATGTAATATTTTCACATGAACAAATTATATTTATAGTAACATATTAACTTGACCAAACCTAAGAACTTCACAGAGAATGTGATGAACCTCAACTGGGTCAGAGATTTGGGCTACTTTAAGCTTATCTTCACATGAGGTGAATCTATGCAAGCAAAGCTAGGCTTGGACACTACCTCATCCCCAGAGCAATATGCAGCCCCTGCTTTTGACAGATTGGGCAGGCCAGGATGGACCATTTTAAAAATGAAGAAAAACATTCGAAAGAAAATGTTTTCAAAATATAATTAATATCTAAATTTCATTAATTCTTGTATGTTTTTAATACAAAACTATCACAATTGACCATTTTTTTAACTCAAGATATCTATCATCAAAAATAATAATTAATCCCTTTAAGGTATAAAACTCACAAACGTGAATTTTGTTAACCACAATCGAACTTTTTTAACTAGATAAAATTGACTATATGGATCAAACAACAACTTTATATTCAGTCTTAAAATTTAAATTTGTTGATAGTTTAATTTATAGCTTTCATGGATATATGTATTTGATACAAAGTGTTACAAAAAAAAATGCAATTGTTTTCTTGCATTATCTTAATAAATGAATGAAAAACAAACACAAACTTCAATACACAATTTAGACAAGCCTCAGAAACCGCAACCGCAAGGCGCATGTAGTGTACACTTTGGTTTTTGTCTTTGGTGAGAAAATGAGGATCAACTTAACACTGCAACCAAACACAGGTGATTTTGTTGACACAGATGGATGTGTACTCACTTTACCGTAAGTAGCCAACACGTATAACTACGTGGCCACATTTTAGCATTGCACAAAACCAGGTGTCTCACCCACGTTCAATTCCTATTTTCCTCATATAAGCACTATCACTCCACTTTTCAGCCATGCACAAGACCCTCATTCTACCCTCTCTTCCTCCATCACTTTTAAACAATTAAAGTCCCATTTTCAGTTTCATTTTCTGCAAAGAACAACATCTGAAACCTTAGCTGAAGAAAGAACAACAACATTGATCAACTTTATCAAACACACCCTTTGTCTGTGAAGATCTGTGGTGGTGAAAAAGAGAGCTTTTTGTTGTGATGGCTACTCGAAGATACGCTTTTGGAAGGGTGGATGAGGCTACACACCCTGATTCCATGAGGGCCACCTTAGCTGAATTTGCTTCTACTTTCATCTTTGTCTTTGCTGGAGAAGGCACTGGGCTTGCTCTGGGTCTGTACACGCTTAAGACCTCCTTTTGCATACATATATATAAAAATGGTTTGAATTTTTGTGGTCTATTTACATGAGGTTACATAACAGGAGATGGGGTGTGTGTGTGTTTTTTTTCCACCAGAAAAGTACCTTTTTTTTTTTCAATCACTTATGAAGTTTATGCTTTACTTTTGCTTTTATTTCTACTTTTTCATCTTCCTATTATTTTAAAAGCTTATTTAAATCCACTCATAAAATTATCTTTTTCATATATAAAGCTTTGTCACGTTGGTTAGAGGCGAGCTTTAATCTTGGATCTTTGTGCATGTTTGTCTAACTAACAACTTTTACGGTGTGCATGGTTGACGGGGATAAAAGTGAGAGATAAATTTTCATGGATAAGTTTATATGTGAAAATTATACATAAAAGTCATTTATAAAAACCTACCTCTCGTTTTTATCTTTCAACTAGACACTTGATTTGTTATCCGATACATGCATATATGAGTATGCAGGTTTCTTGGTAGATCATGGTGATGATTTATGTTCTTTTTTTGGTTACAGATAAGATTTACATGGATACAGCTTTCTCAGCTGGTGAACTGTTGGCACTAGCACTTGCACATGCATTTGCTCTCTTTGCTGCAGTATCTGCTAGCATGCATGTATCTGGTGGTCATGTCAACCCGGCTGTGACCTTCGGTGCTCTCATTGGTGGCAGGATCTCAGTGGTCCGTGCCATCTACTACTGGATTGCTCAACTTCTTGGTGCTATAGTGGCTGCACTCTTGCTCAGGCTTGTCACTAATAACATGGTACTAAACTACATCCAGCCTTTTCTTTCTCTTTCTTTCTTGTTCTCATGGCTCAAAATAGGAGACATGATTTGGGTAGAGCTATTGGTTTTAAATAGCTTAACAACTTTGCAAGAAAAAAAGTAGTAATTAAACAATCTTTGATGCATTAAGGATGTGGTGAAAAGAAAAAAAAAATTGATATTTACATGTGAATTCTATCGTTTGAAGCTAAGCACTAAAACAAAGTCATTGTTAATTTAGATCATGTGAAAGGTTAAGGCAAACTAACCCACCATTCAATGATATAATAACTACAAGGCTATATAACACATGTTAAAAAAAAAAATTGTGCTCTCACCAAATTTTATACTAGAATGAAAAGTTGAGAATTGACATGATATGATGTTAATTGTGGTTATATGTTGTAGTTGAATGTGTGGCAACTACAATATTGGGTAAGAGATATATGATAAAAAATTGAACTTCCAAAGAAATCTTATACTCTGTTGCAAATTGCAATTGCTTTTTATAGAGACCAGGAGGGTTCACTGTGACAACTGGCCTTGGTGCAGCACATGGGCTTATACTTGAGATAGTCATGACATTTGGGCTAATGTACACAGTATATGCTACTGCAATTGATCCCAAAAGGGGTTCCATTGGGACCATGGCGCCCTTGGCAATTGGGCTCATTGTTGGGGCAAACATCCTTGTTGGTGCACCATTTGATGGAGCATGCATGAACCCTGCTCTGGCTTTTGGGCCTTCCTTGGTGGGCTGGAGATGGCGCTATCACTGGATCTACTGGGTTGGCCCATTAATTGGGGCCGCCCTTGCCGCACTCATGTATGAATATGTTGTGATCCCAACAGAGCCCCCTCACCCTCATCAACCTTTGGCTCCTGAAGATTACTAGTTACCTACTTGCCTAGTGTGCAACTGTATGCTTGTGTTTTATTTATTCTAAAGTTCTAGTTTAGTGGTCTCTGTGTGCCTGTGTAAGCATTTTTATTTCTCTTTTATGTATTTTGGGTTTTTTTTTTTCAAACCCAAATCTTTGTTAAGGGTGTGCCTTGTTGTCCTTTGTCTCCTGTACTTGATGAATAAAGTGTGAAACGTATTTTGTATAGTATTGCACCACGTAAACTAAGGATTTGATTTTGGTCATGTTTTTTGGTTCTGTAAAATCGTCACTTTTTTTTACTGTCATTTTAATGCTATTTTAAAACATAATTTTGATGTTAACATGACACTGGATGAAAATTTTAACAGCGTAAAATTACAAGTACCAATACTGAACAATAAAAGGAGATAAGAAAATGGTATGCTGGTCCTTAAAAATTAGGTTTCTCAACCTACTGAAGATAATATTATATTGCCTATGACATCGATCTATAATGTTGCATTAGGATTATTATATCCTTCACCTAGTGTAAATGACACCATCACATCCTTAACGTTTGTTTATTCTGCTTTATCTATTAAAACAATCAATCCACAATATGAATACTTCATGAGAATTATATACTATTCCAAATCCAGGCAGTGTCTACAACTTGCAGAGAATATAATAATAATAATAACAATATCAATATTATACATCTACACTTTGTTTTTGCCTGTAAAATCTAGCAACCCAAGGAGCAAGTTCAGTATTATGGGGTGTCCTAGGGTTGGCGTAGTAATAATCAGACCAATAGCAAGGGGTGAGTCTATCAGCAAATTTATTGTCTGCATAGAGGCAAAATGGCAGCCAATTTTCACCTCCATTCATTCTTCTCTTCCTTTCCCTTGGGTAAGCTAAGGGTGCTTGTACATACCTACAATTGTGGCAAAAGCATTTAGCAATATAGCAAGTGGATCATATCTAAAGGAAACTCAGAATTTCAGTATTCCGCATTCCTAAATAACTCCTTTAGAACAACAATTTCTTTTCTAGTACCAACATAATTGTTGAAGTGTACAAAACAGCCAAAGAAGCCTAAAGAATTGCTCTTGCATTTAATTTTGATCACTTCTATTGTAAAGTTTTTCACACAAAGATTTAGTTATGTATTCATGTGATCAAATATGTTTGACTCAATAATTACCTCAATAATGCAGTGTAATATTTGATGAAACTTTACAATTTCCAGTTTAACCTGTAAGCTAAAGGGAGGATTAAAAAAGATACCTGATACCATCAACAACAGCATCCCAACAAAAGTGTGTGTGACCAAAAACATGACAAGCAGATGCATCCTTCCTTCCATCAAACCCATGAATAGATCTTATTCGATTTTCAAGAGAATCTGAACCAATTATTTTGGGGAGCTTAGGATAGAATAACATCCTCTTCTCTGGACAAAGTTCCTGCCTGTGTAGCATGTAAGCAAAGATAAGGCACAACCAGAATAAAGAACATACTCTTCCACTTTTGAGGTAATACAACTAAACAAGTGTGCTGTTTAAAGTGTATTTTAGTGTTTAATAGGGATTGTGTGCACCAAAGTTACAAACTTGAAGGACATTAGGTGAAGTTTTTTCAAGTTGCCAATTAAACACAGCACCAAACTCGATTCCTATGCAAGTCCAGGAAAGCACAAAGAAGGAATAAATGACTACTGCATCATTGTTTATAACAGTGATCAGATAGATTGTTAGGCCTTGTCAATCTGATACAAATTCAAACAGCATGTCATACATGCATAGAAGAAATAACAAATTCTTTAAGCAATACAACAAAGCTACATTTTAAATGACAGATTAATCACCTGGGAACAAAGTGGGAAAAGGTAATGATGTGATCACATTTTATCTGAATCTCCTCTATCATTTTCATGTATTTATCATTCATGGCATCAAAATACAATGAAAGGGAGCAATCTCCATTTGAAAGTCCTTCGGGCCACTTACATGCATAGAAGTCTTTACATGCCTAAAAGAGAGGGGAAAAAAAAGTATATATCATAGGTACAAATTTACATCACGATCAGTCTAATTGGCAGCATTTTAGGGCAGCCAAAAGCATAATCGACCTGAAATTCAGAACTATGTAAAATAAAAGTTCAAAACAAACCAAGAGCGATATAGATGTTAGAAATGAATATTCCTTTCATAATCTGTGCACACAGTAATCTGGATCAAAAAAGGCACAAGGTACTGCATTTCCCCTCAAATTCTACGTACGGAGAACTAAGTCACATGTTACAGTGACATAAACTTAACAATGCATATCAAGCTTGCGAGACTTTCACCATTTCAGAACACAGATAACTAATTTGGCATAGTAATGCATATTAACCTTAAGAGACTTTCACCATTTCACAACACAGATAGATAATTTGGCATAGTGGTGCATAGTAACTACTAATTACCAGACCAGCACAGCCATGTATTTTAATACAGCAGCGGGAATCAATTTTTGTGGATCATGATTATATTTTTCTTATTAATTAACACAGTATCCCTGTTGTCAAAATCACTCATGATATTTATTATACAAAAGACAAATGAACATAAAGTTCTTATGCACATACTCCTCAATCAAGCACCATGGGAAATTAAGGGCATGATCAGACCATCAATCAACTTTTTAAATGGCTTACTAGGAGTTAAAAGAATAGTCACCATCTCCAAAGGTGGGATGTGAAAGCCTGTTATGTCCTTCTCTTTGTCAAAGCTCTGTGAAAGAAGCAGGTTGAGCATTTAAATTAATCAAATTGCTCTTAAGCAACACATTGGATCCAACATATCATAATGGTATGGAAGATTGAGGAACTAAAGTTTGACACTACAGAGGTAATCACCTCGTGGTACCAAGAGAAGAGAGGAATGATTCCTAATTCACCTCCTATAACCATTGGATTTGTCTCAACTCCAAGTCTCTTACATGTGCCAAGCAATTTATCTAGCTTCTCAAGAGAATCAACCTGGAGGAAAAACCAGTGAAAATTTTATCAGAATAAAAGCATTGCTAATTTGCTGTAAAGATAAAAAAGAGTCAAGAAAAAAGTATCAACATCAATAACTTCTTGGTGCTAGCATGCCATTAAAATTAATGGAAATAGCATATGAGTAAGTTTGGTTTCTAATATCATATTTATAAAGACAGACATGCATAAAGTCATCTGCAATTTCAAGTAAGAGGTAGCAGCTCATTATTCAGATCATGCAATGGACAAAGCCGAATTTAACAAACATGCTAGATACATAAGCTCTGACAACTCCAGAAAATTCATATATTTTCAATGGTTGCATAATTAAATTCTAGCAAAGTTAGGCCACAATTCTCTCCTAATGAGTCATACACATCCATTGCCTCTCAAAAACAGTAACAACATTTACAAACCTCAAACAAAGGGTTATAAACTCAATCAATTCTCTAGGCAATAGATATCATCTGTTAAGCAGACACAAAAGAATAGAGAAATTTTTATATGATCCTGGAGCATATTTATGTGTGTTTCAAGAACATGCACAACCACTCATATTAGATTTTTTTTTTTTTTATAACTTTCAAATATTACAAATTAAAATGAATGGTTGTGCATATTTCTAAAGCATGCATTACTCCAGGAACATGTAAAAGTTTCTCGAATAGAATATGCTACTAGCAGAGATATACTGGTGTTAAATATTCCAAATAATGCATGAATTTGAATCTCAATGTCAGCATATATAATGACCTTACATATTTTTGCCCCTCACGACGGCACCAAAGGTCATGGTTTCCAGGAACAAAGAACACGTACTCAAATCTCTCTTTAAGGAGAGACATTGTCACAACAAACAAGTCATATGTCTCAGCAACATCACCAGCCACAAGAAGGACATCATTCTTATTGTGCTTCACACTGGACGAGCACTTCACCCACTCCATGTTCTCAGCATAGTCAGTGTGCAAATCAGACACCACAAACACACGCAAACCATCATTGTTCCCCAAAACACAAGGCAATGGTATCTGTGGCCTTACAATGCCACCCCTTTTCACACACCTCCCATAACTGCATCTAAATGTTACTTGTTTAGAGAAACATGTTGCAGAGTGGTGAGAATGTTGATACAGTGTGAGACATGAAGGGTTAAGCTTCATCACCATGAAAACCGAATGCTGACCCCAAAAAGAACAACCTTTGATCTACAATTATCCAAATTCACCATAAAAATACCAACATGTTAATCAAATGGGGAAAAGGGGTTGTTCATAAATTAGCTTACAACAGCAAAATTGAGTTCAAAATTCTAACTTGACAGAGAAACACCTTGTATTTTCCTTCTGGAAACCGGACCCAGATTGAACAAACGAATTTGCAGATTGTTTTGAATTGGAAAAACGAAAAAAGGACTCAATTTGATGCTGAATTGGTGATGGGGGCACTAAAAAATGTGATTTTTGAACGGTGTGACGATATCGATTGCAATCAAACCCTAAAAATCGAAATCCTTAATTTTTGTGCTACTTTCGTGCTAGTTGCTCCAGCTGACTTATCATGTCATATTAAATATTTTTAAACAAAATTTCTTAAGTGCTCTTTTTTTTTTCATAAATATTAGAAATGGAAATTCGTAAGTACTTTAATCGAAAGAGAAATGTCTCGTTATGCATGATTCGTTACTAATCGCTTAGTCATAACATTAAAAATAGAGAACAAAATGTTTTACAAGGTTAATCAACATGTTTTTTTGGGTGAGGGTTAATCAACATGTTTGACTCTTATCATAATAATTACTGTAATGTTCAATAAATTGTATTTAAATTTATTACTCAAATATATTTACATAAATGCAAATATATGTTTAATAATATATATGAAGAAATTTTTCTTGTTCAAAAATATTTAAGAATTACTTGTTTGAAAATCTACTAAAGTTTTTTTTTTTTTTGGATAAAGAAAATCTACTAAAGATAATTAGCAGTTAATATGAAATACTGGATAGTATTAGTTGAAGAATAAGAGGAAACAATTCTATATTCCTTTTTTTTTTTTGTTAATTCCAAGCATATTAATCGAGTTACAAACAAGTTCATAGGAAGAGTTTTAAATGTTTTTCCTTTCTCATTCACGTATGTAAAATGCTTAATAGTATGAAAACAAATTTTCTACTAGTTTTATCAACCACGATAATTAGTAATACACACGTTTTTTTTTTTGGTTTTCCCTCTTCCTTTTCAATTTTCCCTTTCCTCCATTTGATTGGTGAATTGGATGTTTGCACAAATTTACGGATGTGTTTCCGTACCAAATAGCGTTACTGTTTATATATAAGCCTAAAACTTGAGGCAACATACCCAAAACAACTTCAATTTTTTCTGCATAGATCAACACATTTTGAAAGAAATATTTAGGCAAAGAAGACTTTATTGCTATTTATCTTGCATCTATGCTTTTAAATTTCTATACTCATTTTAGTAAATTTTGTTCATCTTCGATTGATTTACAGCCTGTTTAACATTAGATTTTTTTTTTCTCCCACCTTTTTTAACCGATGGCATCATGTTTGCATTGAGTTACTTGCGTAGTAGTACTTAATAGATTATATTTTTCTCCCAATAAGGGTTGACCTATCCACTTATACATCCATGTTCGACTCTGAGTTACTCATTTAAATTGGAATGAATATAATTTTCGTCTAAACCTAGATTGTTGTTTAACAAAATAAATTTATCCGATTTCTATTTATATTAAAAAAGAAGGTTTTTGTTATAATATCCCAAAAATATTAGTATCCTTTTGAATACAGGAGCTATGATTGAATTATAAATATTTAAAATATTAATAAATTTAATTAGTGAAACATGTGACAAATTTTCATTCACCAATTATTTAGAAGATATTCGTACATATTTATAAATTTTATTGGGTACCCATAAAATCCCTAAAAAGAATTATCTATCTTGACACTCAGGCCGAGTTTGCAACTCTCTTGAGATTCCCTGGCTTGTGTATAGGGACAACTGATCAGCCTCCTTTCATGTCTACAGGGGGTTATCAGACACATTAAAAATCTTCTTTAGCAGCATCATCGGGATTGCTCTATTCATCATGTGTGCCAAATTAGGGAGCCTAACGATGCTACAGACTTCCTTGCTTGACTTGGAGCTCGCTCTATGGATAGAAATAGGATCTGCGAGAGACCTACGGGCATTGATTAGCTCATCCTTCATGCAGATGTAGCGGGAACACTTCACATGAGAATGAGACTAGTGCTTGAATGGTGAGTGGAGGAGAGTGACATATATATAGCATGCTAAAATAGTGAAAGTTGGGGAATAGTTATGTCATTTTAAAAACAAAATCGACTATTTCTATTTGGTTCTTCAACAAGGAACATCCTTTGGATTAACCAATTAGTCTTCAAAATGCAGTTGTAGTGATAAAGTTTAAGGTTTAGATGATGATACATATATACTATATGTGGGTGGTTATTAAAGCTTTCCCTCTAGCTAGGACACCTATCCTTGGTAATGGCAGGTGGAGTGAGATTCTTTCAGGTTAAGAAATGAATGCTACGCTAGATTATATTACATTCAAACAATAAATAATGTTATTGGGAATATATTTCTTCCTCCTCATTTGGATTAAGTTTGCTTGTTGGAAGTGAAAGATATGGTATACACATTAGTCATTAGGTATTTAGTCATATTTATAAAGTATTGATAAATGCATTTAAAAGTGTAGTGAATAAATTTAGTCATACTTTTTAAACGTGACTAAATAATTAATGCGTAACACACCATATTTTACGTGTTGTCCCGTAGACAAAATCCTTGTTGAATATGTGTGATATAGTGGGAAAAAAATCTTCATGTCTGAATGTGTAACACGTTGAAATATATTTAGTAGTACCAGTCCCTCTTCTCGCTTCATTATATTAAATGCCCTGTGGTTTTGGTCAATCCCAATCCAATCACACAAAATGGTCAAAGTTATAATTGCAAAATGTTACCTTCTCGTCAAAAGTTGAAGATATGCACGTCATGGCCAAATGGCCACATGCAATGCTTGTAGAGGGAACCACATACGTAACAAATTGATAACTCAAAACTTTGAATAGATCTCTCCCATTAAAATGGTGGGAAGCGAATAAGGACACATACACACATATCGTAACACAGCCATGACATCTATGATAAGATTGTGGAAGTGAGCACATTTGCAGCTTATAAGCATTTTCATGAGCACAAAACTTAGAAAACCAAATGAGTAATAACAATTCATTAGACACATGGCGCTGCCTCATACCAAACGACAAGCAACTCAGTTTAACGCGTACGTACTCCATTGATGGGCTGCTTGAATTACCAATCTTCCAATCTCAAGGAGAAAACTACCACTTCAAGTCGCTCCATCCGCAAAATTCTATTTCTATATATGTTTTTCTGATTGGGCATACGTACGTATTTCATTCTTATCATCATATGGCGTTTCACTTGTATTATGTTGTCTTCATTGTTTGGATGCTTATACAGTAATTAAATGTTTTATCTTTCTATTATATTGAAAAAAAAGGATCCTACATTTTCTTTTGAGATAACAAAGTATTCTATCGACCTGATCTTTTGCACTGCTTATAGAACTAATTCTTATTCCACAATTAGTTATAAAAACATATACATAAAAAAAAAGGGATAAAGGCTATGTGGTTTGTTACAAGAGTTGTTTTTTCAAAATTTGAATATCGCATCATTATTTAAGAATAAAATTAAAATTATTGATTTACCACATTAATCCACTCTTTATGTGCACTGTTCTATGGTTTTAAAGTGAGTTAAATTGTAATAACTTTATCAAAATCATATCAAACGCTCCTGATGAACAATTGCTTTTACAGATATTAAAAAAGGGCAAAGTTAGGTTACTCAACTATAATATAAAATCGAAGTATATGTCCAAAACTTGATGTGTAAATTGTATCAAGTTTTGTGCATATACAACTTACATCTAAACTGAGTAAAGTTTTGTACAACTTTACTGTGTGATGTTTATGTACAAAACTTGGCTAGAGCAATTGCATGCTAATTGGAGACAGACTTTATAATGTACTCTCAAAAAGATATTATAAACCTTATCATCACTTGATCGGGAGTAGCTATTGTCGCTCCATTTTGACTATTGTCGCTCCCACTATCACTAATATTTATTTAGGTTTACTTAAATACCCTTTTTTATTATTAATTTAACTATTTGACAATAAAGCATATCTTACATTATATATAAGTTGATTTACCAATCATCTCTTCTACTTGTATAGTATAATCATATAAGTTCAATTTCATATTTTTTATAAATGAGTATGTCAATCACATATCGATATCTATAAAATCATTCGATCAACATGCCTTAATATATTATAGTATTTTTTAATAAGATGCGTTAACATTAGGGAAATATTTAAAAAATAAAAATATGTATTGATTATAGAATTAGAGAAATTTTTTAAAAAGATACATTAGTTATATAATTTTTTAATGAGATACGTTAAATTTAATATTGTCATTTATATTTATATACTTTTTTTTTTTTGCAAAACTTTCTTAAAACAACAGTTACCTAAATAATATACCAATAAATGTTTTAGGAAAAAAAAGTGAGAATGAATAACAATAAAAGCTTAATATCTATATATTGATAGTGAAATTTATAAAGTATAAAAATATCTTAATTTTATGGATCAAAGTAGCTTATTGTTTAATTTAACATATGAACAAAGAAAAAAATAACAAAATAAATGGCCAATAGTAGTAAACTATGACACCATTTATTTATTTATTAGTTTTTTTAACAAAGATATTAAGTGATAGGGGTGGAAATGAGAGTTGAACATATAAGTTCCCTTAACTCATTGAGACATACAAGATTCTATCATTATATTATGGGCTCACTTGTTTATTTATTTACTATTTTTGAAATTATATAAATATTATATGTTATAAAAAAGATATGTAATTATATACCATAATTTATTATTTCACCTTTGTTGTTACTCATTTTATTTATTGCTTTATAAAAAATACTCAATATTATATATTATTCAGATAACTTTTACAAAAAAATAAATTAATATTTGAATTTAAATAATTATATTTAATAAATTAATTCAACACATATAATAACAAGTAACTACTTTTTTATGCAATATGAACATCAATACCTGAATCTCTAATATTTGAGAAAATATGGCACATAGAATTTGTAAGTGTCTATTATTTTTTTCATTAACAAAATTTGGTTGTGGAAAAAATTAATTCTATTTCACAATTTGGGCATATTTTTTATTTAATTGAATATTTACAAAAATATCTATAATTAATGTATTTTTTTAAAAAAATTTCTTTCATTTTATAATTAAGATATATTTTTATTTTTAAGTTGATTTAATAATTTTATAGATATATATGTGATTAATACACACATTTATTAAAAGTTAAAAAAATTGAACTTATGATTATACTCTATAAGAGGAGATTGATAAGTTAGCTTATGTGTATTGTAAGATATATTTTATTGTTAAATAGTTAAATTAGTAATAGAATAAAAATATTTTAGTGAATCAACATAAATATTAATAATAATAGGAGTAGTAATAGTTAAAAAAGAGCGACAATAGTCTCCCCACTTGATGTTCCCAGCTGTGTACATGCAGATACATCACACAGTAACAATTTCCTTTAAATTGAAAATTGATGATAAAATTAAAGTTGGAGACAGCGCAATGCTCATGAAACTACAACTAACGCTAGCTGCACAATGCAACGACACGTGAGCCTGGAAATCTAGAAACACTGAGAAGGCACCGGCATGATGAGTAGCTAAGGCCAACCCTGATGCCATTTATGGCCCTATTTCAGCCAACTCATTACTCCCTCGGCCATGGTCGTTGGAGGGGTTTTGCTTTTTTCAAAAAATTATTATTAGATAATTATTTGTTGGATGTTTTTAACAAGTTCACTGATTTTGCCCTTTTTGATGATTAGGAGTGGCAAAAAGTATAAACCAAAATAAAAAAATTGACATGATCACAGAGAACACAAACCCAAAATCACAAGAGAAAATTACATGAACTCATAGAAATAATACATCAAAACAAGAAAATGGGCCTCTAATATTAGGCATACCAGTCAGCTCCTCAACTAATCCAGCAAAAAGTGGGGAGGATCCAGCAACAAGCTCACTGATTAAAGATGCAAAAGAGTAAGTACTCCATGAAAATGAGAGATTTCAAGTTTTAAATGCATTCGACCCATTAAAAAATATAAAGAATTTTCTTCCCTCTTAATCAATGCCCTTTAAAACCCATCTTATCTTTTCAATGATTTGAATTTTAGTTCTTATCTTAAAAGTATAGATCGATTATTATTATGTTCCGCGTGTAACATGTTGATGACGATATATTATATTGTCCACGTGTAAAGTTAATAAAGTTAAGATTAATTTGATATGAGCGAGTGTAAAATTTTTTACACAAGTATAAATATAATAGAATTTAATTAATTTTGATGGATTGACATCCAATCACATCTATTTATTTACTTGATTTTTAAAATTATAAATGTGAGAGTTAATCATCATAATTTATATAATAATATATAATTAAATGATAGTTAATATATTAAAATTAAAATCTACCTAATATTAAAATTGTTTGTTAATATTATGTATAATTTGATAATAGTACAGTGTTAAAAAATGTATAGTGGATCAAGTTTAATTTTAATAAATTTTAATTTTCTCTTGATTGTCTATCTTTTTGTTAAATGAAAAAGCAAAAAAATATATTTAATTTTAATTAAATATATTGCTTTTATTGTGTATAGATCACATCAAATAATATAAAAAATAATAACATAATTTTTTTTCTTATTTTATAAGGATTGTTACGTAAAAGATTTAAATCATAATTAACATTGTCTTGATTGTTTTTATATAGAGTTTTGTTATATTCTCTTTATATATTATCTCAATTATCCTCCTGTTAATTGTTGCAATGTATTAAACACTTTTCATGTTTTTTGAACTATCATATACATTATTAAAAATTCAATAATTTTCTTATATAAAAATTACATGAATTGTTAGAATGATTCATTGAGAAAATATGAAATTACTCTTCTATACAACGACATGAAGTCGAAACCGACCGATCGATTGCACATTAAATAGTCGAAAGAGAAAGTTACGTCAATAATAACTCTTTTATGGCTTTCGACGCATGAAATGGCGGTACGAAGTTGCTTTTGATGATTTGATCTGTTTTATTATATATTTGATATTTTCATATGCGAACAGCAGGATAAAGCCATGACTACTTCTAAATATTAAAAAAAGTTACTAAGCAAGAGTATCAAATTAAAGAACAGTATTCAAAACCAAACTTTTGAAATCCCTTCATTGAACAATATATATGGTATAGCATAACCAAACCCTGAAATAATTAAGTCCGCATGATGGCTTGAAAGTGTCATATTGATTGATCGTGAAATGTGCATCAAACCATGTCTTCAGTAATGAAATATCAATATATATTAAATTTAAATCTAAGCACTCCCTATTAATTTTGTAGTTGCTCATTATTTTGATAAATTATTATTATATCTACCGTTAGGATAGTTGGGGGTGAACGCTCCAATCTGCTTGAGAGCTGAGGTGAGGAAGTTCTTCTTGAGCACATTGGGAGTGAGGGAGGCCATCCTGACCAGGCCTTGGTGTTGGTCTGGTCCAAGGTGTTATTGTGTTAATAATTTAAGTTTGGAAAAGATGACAATGATAAGTACCCTAAAATTTTCGCACTTTCAAAAAAAAGAGACTCTGGAGACATATTTTTGAAACATAAATTTAAAATATTTTTTCAAGAATATTTTTTTAAATATTTTATATTTTACTTTTATGATCTTGCTTACTTTTTAATTTTTTATCAAATTATAACTTAATTTTCTTCATAATTTTTTCAATCACCATATCATGTATATCATTGCCAAAACAATTCCATATTTTTCTCCAATATTAATTTTATCTTATCGTCTCACCATCTCCATCATTTCTATCTGGAGACAGATACCAATGATGTATAAGAGATGAAAGGTTATTGGAAGTGGGAAGTGTTAATTAAAACGTAGTAGAAGAACGTGTATATTTGTTTATCCGGCTAAAATGTCCTTTTATTGGTCGATGTTGGCTTTTCATCATATAGCTATAGCTATGCACAAGCACTAGAAAACAACATATCCCCTCGCTGAATTTCATAGGTGTATGTGTAGAATGGATGCATACATACTAATGCCATATTTGTCTGAGATAGAACCTTGCACCAGGACCATAGAAGATGAATTTTAACAACATCGATGCAGCGGACTTAGGTTGTTTCATTTGAGTTTTCTGTTTTCATTTTCAATTTTTTAGATTTTGTAAATAAAATATTAAAAACTGAAAATAAAAATGAAAACTAGAATTGGTAGTTTTTATAATTTTCAGTATTTTTTTTTTATAAAATCTGAAAAATTGAAAAACCAAAAATAAAAATTGAAAACTAAAAACTCAAATCAACAAACCCTTAGTGTCCCCAGCTGCAATAAGAAGGGTTGAAGAATAGAAATAATGATGAGGTTCTGTGCATTGGTCACTGGTTGGATTAGTAGTGGGCTAGGGGAAAAGGAGGGAGGATGAAGAGAACATGAAAATAAAATATTCTAAATATTATATTTTTTTATAATGATAGTGACTTGATTAAATTTTTTTTATATATTATGATTTATGAGGATATAATTATAAATTTTTAAACTATATGTACCTAATTAACAATTAAGTGAAACTATAGGAAATTACAGGATAATTAAATCAATTTTAAACATATAAATAAACAAAAGTAAGCATTTATATCATAAAATAATGGAAACTAAGGAGATGCAAAATCCCAAAGTCAATAAACACAGCAAAGTACTAAAGGTTATTAACTATTCTAAATTCAATAAAACATGATATACCATGCATCAGTCATTTAGCCATATTTATAAAATGTAACTAAACATATGTATATTTAGCCACGCTTATTGAAAATTGCATCAAACACATTTCAATATACTTTTGAATGCATTTGGTCGCACTTTGTAAATTTGACCAAGGTAGCGTCTGGTAATTGTCTCTGGGACAGAATTACGAAGACATTGAAGACACAAATTTGTTTGGTAATGGAGACAGAAACAGGAGACATGAAAATTTGCTGTCCCGAGACAGAAAAACACAATTTTTTTACCTCCAAAATGTGGAGATAGTGGAGATATGATACAGAGATAGAAATTTAATATTTTTTCTTTAAATAATACTCTTATACATATTTATTAGGAAAAAAGTAATTTACCTCCTATACTTTAGGTCATATACAGATTAGATTTTGACTTTTAAAAGTAAGCAATTCGACACTCTAGGCTTTATTAACTGTGTAAAAAAGTCCTTCTGTTAAACTGACTTCAACTGACATTGTTAAGTAGTCACGTGACATGCACATGACACATATTTTTGACAAAACTGCCTGTCCTTCACAGAAATTTCCCATCCCAATCCTTCCCAACCCAACTCTGCCATTCCCTAAAGAACACGCACCCTTCTTCTTCCCCAACTCCATGAACTCACCTCCAAGCAAAAATCAAAGCAAATGATCACCACAACATTATCATTAGATAATTTCATACACCTCCGGCAACCAACACTATCATTAGGGAAAAAAAAAAAGCCACTGTTAAACCCAAAAAATTAGAACCAACAGATAACCGAACCAAGAAAATCAACTCAAGAACCACTACATTTCACTGTGAAACCTAGCCACTACTATTACGAATTGAGACCCACAACCGCGAAACCATTGAGCCACCACTACCTTTTTACCTTCTAAGCCGCATGCACCACACGAAATCGATCCACCCTTCCTCTCTCTGTCACGCCTCCGCATCATCGTGTCAATAACCCGTTTTGTGCTCAGTCGTGAATGCCACCGCATCCCTACAGTCAAACGAGCTTAGTCGCCACCAGATCTCACCTTCCTCACCTCCATTGTCGCTCGTTACCAGATCTCGGCTTCCTCACCTCCACCGCCGCATGCCACAGCCTTTGTTCATGACGTACCACCTACGCAAGCCGCGTCGCTGTTAGGTCTTCCACTACAATCTGCTTCTGGGATTTGGTGGTGGGTGGTGGTGGTGAAGAAGAATGAATGGGGGATCAAACAAGAACAAGAAGAAAGGAATTGGATTTGAGTATTTTTATAGAAAATGATGCCGATGGAGTTGTTGTGTTGGAGAGGTTGAACTTGGATGTGGTTGCTCGAGTTAGGGGAAGAATTTGGATTGGGGTTAATAATTAGAAGGATAATTTTTCCTATAAAATTTGACATGTGGGTAACACATGACATTTAATTGAAAAATTTGATGACAAACTAACAAAAGGTACATTTTGCATCATTTAAAACGTACAAGGTATTAAACTGTACCTTTTAAAATATTAAGGGTTAAACTGCATTCACCTTAAAATTCGAGGGGAGGTGAATTACTTTTTTTCCTATTTATTATTTATGTTTTTATTTTCACTGTATTTGTTATTATTGTATTTTTGTACCTTTCTTTGTACCAAATGCTATCTAAATGCCTAATGCATGATACTCTATACTTAATACAGCATATTCTTGGCCTCGTAGGTAATATTGTTAAACAAGAAACCTAGCACTATACATTGTATCTTTGCATCATTAGAAACCTGGCGCTAGCAACGGAATGTTTTTTCGTGTGAAGACTATATATATATTGTCAATTGCATTGTTTTTTCCGGCAAAAATGGCCTTTTCTGGTGCAACAAGGTTCAAAATTTTAAAAAAATTTCTAACAGTTAGCCTTTGGTACATAACAAAAGTGACAAAACAATTAAGTTGTTTTAACTTCATCAAACTTTAAAAAAACACTAGTCAAAGGACAGAGAAATATTAGATTTACATTATTTACATAGCTACTATCATTAATTTTTACCTTCCAATTAAATAAACGTCCTTGTACAGTATGCCTAAACGAGGAAAATAAAGTGGATGATGATGTGTGATAGAACAGAGAGTGCATCATCTAGTAGACAAAGCTGGTCCTTCCTGCGACTGTGCAAACATCACTTCCTATTCCTCCACTTATTGCTCTATAAATTGCAGCATACTCTTCCCCCCATTCTACATATGAATGAATATAGCTCCTCCTAGCTAGCTAGCTATATCTTCTTTTCATCATTACCATTCGAATAGCAGTGTGCTGCAAGCCACCGCCAAGTTTTCGATTTCTTCTTCGTTATAATTCCTTTTTCCTTTCTCGTCCTTATATATAATATATTCTAATTCTAACAAATTTGACACTATACTGTTCTTCTTTGATCTTGGTGTGGTGGCCTGGCCTGCACAAAATTCCATTAGCTTGCAGCTTCGTTATTTCCCACACACATACCAATTGATCAATACTCATCATCAAGTGGTTGGAGCTGCAGGCTATCCATGGCGATGAAAAGGGTTGCTTTGTGCCTCCTTGTGATCTTGAGTACTTATGCAAGTACTTCTTCATGTGTTCGCTTATTGCTGGATGGAAGCGGAGGATTCACAGAGCAGCTTAGGAGAAAACTGATTGATAATCGACTTGGCCAAACACCGCCCATGGGGTGAGCCTTTTCTTTATTTATTTATATTATTATTATTTTTCCCCCTAAATTTGTCTGTTATCTCTCTTCTTCACTAACATTTTTCAAGCTTTGCATTTAACTTGCTCAAATTAAATAATTAACATATTTTACTTGACTGGTATGTTCTTGTTTCTGTTATAACTGGTTTGTAGAATAGGGTATGTCTTGAAGGATAGATATCATTTGTCCCCAAATCATATCTCTCTCTCTTTTTTTTTTTGTTGTTTAATCAACCACTTCATGTAAATGGAAAAATGCTATCCACTAAGATTGTATACAAAAGAAAAATTGATATGTATGTATGGTATTTTTATACAATATATTTATAACATATGAAAAAAAAAAAAAAGATGGTGACTCTATTTCAATTTTTTATTTCTCTAAATCTATCACCTTATTTATTTTTCTTGTCTATATTATAAGTATTGTATAAAATTTTTGTACACACTATATTTCTAGTTCAGTTGATCTATAAGTTAAATACTATCAAATATCACATTTTTATTTTTTTGTACTGATTGTATTTTTATTTTTAATAGTCATGTATATGACTTATGTTATTTTTTAGTTTATTTAAATTAATGAATCAATAATTGAAAGGGTGAAAAGTATAATTTTATCAGATCTCTCTCTGTGATAATTTTGTAAATAGAAAGATGTCCAATATAATTGTACTAAATCGAGAGCTATACAATTTATCTTATATTAAATTAAATCAAACATATAAAGATACAGGACAACTTGCGCTAAAATAAAATAATTAACAATTATACTTTATAAATTAACATTGGAATATAATAGAGTACACACGTCAATTTCATGTCAAATCCTGAGTTGGTAATTACTGTACACAAATATATCAACAATTCGGCGTCGTCAAGTCTCAAAGCCCACCCCACCTGCATCCAAAATGCTCAATTATGAGTGGCAGAGTGATGTATCTCCACATTAGTTGAGTACTCCCACTGTGTGGAATAGCGGTGGCATATGACTTGTAATAATTGATGAGGCTGCAACCATGATTAAAGTTAAAAGAATGCTGTACAACCAAAATTTTTATCAGAATTTGATATTCATAATGATGTATCGTAAGTAACAACTTTTAAATTAAGAAGTAGATCAGATTACTATATTTCATCAAATAATCATTATGAATTAGGTTAAATATTTTGTAAATATTTTTTAAGATGTGTATCATTAATTCGTTGTTCTTATTACTCTGTGTTTTGTGGGTTTTTCTTCCTTGCGTGTTGGGCTTGACTGTCTTCTTAGCTGTATGAAAAGGACACTTGAGGACTTTATAACAACTCAACAAAACATTAGGTGGAAGCTAGGAGCCACTAAATTAGTTGGTATATTGTTTTACCTAAACCACTTAATAGGGAATAAAAAGTTACCTTATTTATACTTATCATATTTGAGATATCGTGCTAATTCATATTTTATATATCATTAGATGAGGTGTGAATCTCATTCAAGTGGGATTTATATCTAATCCAATGATAAATGAAATGTGAGTCGACATGATATTTCATTCATAATGAGTATAAATAATATTTTTCAGAAATAAAACACTTCTGGGTTGGTTGGCTATTTCTTCCACCATTATATGTGTATATTTTATCATACATTATCTTATCATATTGGAGAACATTAATTAGACAAGAGAATTAAAAAAAAACCAAATTAATAATTAATGTGAATGAAATTAAATTATGAACGAACAGATATTGAAATAAATTTGTAATTTTATTTCATTTACATTTACACAAATGTTTCTATGGTGATTTATTCTTTTTTTTTCCCATAATGAGAGATAACAATGATTAAACCCTGATCAATTGATCATGGTGTTCCGATATCATGCATATCATAAAATATACATACCAAAAGCTCAAATTGATAGGTAGAGACACATGAATGATTTTATATGTTCTAATATTAATTACTAGTTTGATGTTTTCTCTTGTCTAATTAATGTTTCTCCAATATGACATTTTCAAAAATAAACCAAACAAGAACCTTAACATATTAAGAGGATATTTTAAAAGATAAAAGAATTTGTTGCAAATATATTGAAAATTTAAATTGAAATAATTATTATGGTTTATTATTATTATTTATTTAAACCACAAATTTAAAAGCACTACCTGCCCTTTACATATTATATTATGACACCGTAAGTGACATAAAATTTGACGGTAAAATTTTAAAGAGAATTAATGCCTATGATAAATTTTTTTATTTTTAATATTTTTAACAATCAATATAATTTTAATTTCTTAATATATTCTTAATCTTAGCCAAATTTTTACCGTGTTTAAGAGTGTGATGGATTTGAAATTTTATTTTTTAAAAAATTAAGTGTTATTTAAAAGTTACAAAGAAATATTAAATATACATTTTTTCTTAAGACGTTATTCATCATAATGTGTAAGAGTGTTGATAATTTATTTTTTATTTTTATTTTACAGTATTTTTCATATATAATAGTGATAATGCCATATATAGGAGAGAAAACATTAATTAGGTGAAAGAATAACCAAACTCATAGTTAAAGTGAATGAAATAAAATCATACACTTATCTTAAACTACAAGTCTCTAAGTCTCTTTAATGTATTTAATACATTAAAAATTTAAAACTTTTACTTAATCTATAAAAATTCTTCTATTTTAAAATCTTAAAGATATCCGTTAGCAATATATAGGAGAATATACAGGAATATGTATTAGTGGCGGTTCATTATTGAGTTCTCAAGGGACCTTTGACCCAGTTCATATGATTAGGGATTGCGAATAATTAAATGATAAGACTCTTTCCGTTTCTAAATAATTGTCTACTTTAAATATTTTATTTGTCTCTAAATAATTATCCATATAGAAATTTAAATCAATATTAATTAATTTTTCTGTTTTACAATAACTATAAAAAATCAAATAATACACATATCAAGGAAAATAAAAAACCATCTTGATAAATATAGAAAATTATATGAGTTAATAAAACTATTCGTCTATAGTTATTATCACTCATATTGATAAATTTGTTGATTACTTAACTAACATATTTATATTAAGGGTGTAAATTAAAGAAAAAAATTAATACTACCTAGATATTGTAAATAAACAGATATTTTAAAACATAAAATACCAAAAACCACATTTATTGTGAGAGAGAGAGAGTTTTTTTTTTTTAATCGTACCCTGTTAATTGAGTAGCAAATGAAAAAGAGCTAGTCATGGAAAGAGATGAAGTAATTAAGGAAGAGAGAAGAATCAATAAGGGTAATTTTGTAAACTACATCTAAATTTCACTAACATTAAGGTTTTTGCAACTATTTTCTTAATTTTTATGAATATTTATAACTAAATAATTATTAAAAGACAGAGAAAATAATAACTTTTAATTTCCCTTAACTATTACCTCCTGGGTTCATTCTTGGTGGGAATGGGATAAGAATGGAGCATCATCTGATGGTAGCCTCTAGCAATAGATCCTGTAATACTTGAAGGGATTAGTTACTAGATCCACGTTGCATTGGTGGATAACCTGGTTTTAGACCAAAAGCAATACCATCTTCAACTTTTAATCTAGCTTGCTGATTTTCATTTGATATAAATTTAATAAAAACATAAGTTTTGTGGCCATAATTAAATAGAAAAGTAATAAGTAATATATTTGGAATATTTATGTCTTTAACCACCAAAATTGATAATAAACATGCTAGCGTTTCCACAGTAGTAACATGAATAATTAATAAATTCTGTAATATGTGTGTGTGTGCATATATATATATATATATATATATATATATATATATATTCAATCGCGTATATCTTGCAATATATTTAGTGACCAATTATTGATGGCAATAATCAGATGGAATAGCTGGAACAACGTTAACTGTCTTCACATTAACGAAGACGTAGTTCGACAAACAGGTAGCTTTACTTTAACTACATATAAACTAGGAGTTCACTACGATCAGACATATTTATGATTATAGAAAGATTTAATATATATTGTGTGATATATCTTCATATCACAGCTGATGCAATGGTGTCAACGGGCCTTTCTGCTCTGGGTTACCAATATATTAATATCGGTAGGACACAATTAAATTATTATTATTATTATTATTGTTATTCATCCATGAGGAAGTAACTAATATAAGTATTTTTCTTTCTTGTATTATTCAGATGATTGCTGGGGAGAACATAACCGAGACTCAGAGGTAATAATATTATTTATTATTATTAAAATTTGATGAAAATTTTTGTTATGCTTGCAGGTCAGCTTATCTCGTTAATAGTAAACGAAGAGTGTAATATCAGCTTAAAATTCACCATCAAGTGCTTCTCAGATAAATACTTTTTCCAATAAGTTACAACTCCATTATCTACTTCGTTTTCTGATAAAAGGAAGGTGGAATTTATTAACCAAAATATTAAGAAAAAAAGGATAATATTGTGGTTGAAAACTTGTACCACTATTACAACGAGCTTTAGCATAAGCCACAATTGTTGACAAGAGTCTAAATGTTGTTGCAAAGATGTATACACATAATGTTGTGATGTTTTGGCAAAATCCTAGTTATTTGACTAAGGATGAGGCAAAGAAACAAAATTTCTAACTAATGTATGTGAACAAGACAAAGAAGAAAAAGAAAAAATTTGATAGTAAAAAAAAAATAGTGTGCTAAGATTATAATATCTAGTTTCCATTTATTATCATTACATTTGACAAATTTAAAATGGTGGCAGGGCAATTTGGTTGCCAATTCTTCAACATTCCCTTCAGGAATCAAGGCTCTTGCTGATTATGTTCATAGAAAAGGTTTAAAGCTGGGGATCTATTCTGATGCTGGGTATCATATAATAAACTTGATCTTTAATCTTTAGTTTGCCATGATTATTGAGCCATTTCTGATCTATTACAACTTCTTTGCAGAAATCGGACATGCAGTCAAACTATGCCAGGATCACTAGGACATGAAGACCAAGATGCAAAAACATTTGCTTCCTGGGTAATATGCATTCATTTGAAAGTCATTTTGCACTTTTATCAACTTATATTCATATATTTAATTAACTTCTGTTTTAAATGTTAATTTAGGGAGTTGACTACTTGAAGTATGATAATTGTGTGAACAATAATATAAGCCCCAAAGAAAGGTATAATTAATGGCCTTTACATAGGTCTATGATCAAACTACATGCTTGTAATTAAAATCAAGGAATTCATACATTTTATAAAACAGGTACCGAAAAATGAGTGAAGCTTTGTTAAACTCAGGAAGGCCAATCTTCTTCTCTCTGTGTGAATGGTGAGTTGAATTGATAAACTTGTTTCTCTCAGGAACATTTGTATTGCTAAAAGAAAGTGCAACTAGTATTTCATTTACTATATTCCTCTACAATGCCAGAAAGTTCATTGTTTTTTATGATGAACTACTTTCTCAATCACAGGGGATCAGAAGATCCAGCAACTTGGGCCAAAAGTGTGGGAAATAGTTGGAGAACAACAGGAGATATTGAAGATAACTGGAACAGGTGACCATGAATGATATAGTATATAATAATCTGTCTTTAATGTCAAAGTAACATGGATTTAATTTGATGAATTTCGTTCTCTTGTACCCAATTTAGAACCTGGCCAATGTTCTTAATCACATTAATGTCTTCAGCATGATAATTCAGTTATAAAAAGTATCACTTCTAAGTAATTTTTCATTTTTCATGTATATTTCCAACATTCTGTTTCTTTTCTTTGTTTTGGTCATGGGAAACTTATGCTACTCCTCCACAGTATGACATCACTCGCAGATCTAAATGACCGATGGGCTTCTTATGCTGGACCTGGAGGATGGAATGGTAGTTATCCTCACTAATCACTGTTTACTGATTCTCTTGAACATAGTAATCATGCTATGTCAGTATCATTCTCAGATTGCTCAATACCCCTAAAATAAAATAATTCTGTCTTATGTATAGTTTTTTTATTTACTATATCATGTTAAAGAGATTAAAGTTCACATTCTAAGTTTTTGGTGTACAGATCCTGACATGCTTGAAGTTGGAAATGGAGGCATGACAACAGAAGAGTATCGTGCCCATTTTAGCATATGGGCATTAGCTAAGGTAATCCAAAATTTTTAATACTTGCTGTTTAGACATTGCGATATATCATAACGTCCATGAGGGAAAATGTATTTTGCATACTAACTCTTTTTTATTTTTTGTACGATTTTATAGGCTCCTTTATTGATTGGTTGTGACATTCGATCACTGGATGCCACAACAAAGGAACTTCTCAGCAACTCAGAAGTTATTGCTGTAAATCAAGGCAGGAATAGACCAAAAAACCCTCTTATCTTTCTTTAACAAGGAATGCCTTTTAAACTAATAACCTTGTGGTGTTGCAGATAAACTAGGCGTTCAAGGAAAGAAGGTGAAGAGTAATAATGATTTGGAGGTGATTTCTTTTCCTCCTTTCTTTTGTCGTATTGGTGTCTTTTTAAATTCAGTAAAGTTGATGACAGTGTTCTTGCCATCTTTTCTTATGATGCTACTCCATGCTTCCATATAATTGCAAAACTATGATACTGGCACCAACCTAGTTTTCATGTGCATTTATTTTGTTGTATCACATATCATTTTTCCAAATGAGGTAGATCCTCATAAATGTACCATTAAGATTAAACCACTAGCATTTGTTATGTCAATTTCTCAATTAAGCTTCTTAAAAGAAAGTAAATGTTGCAGGTTTGGGCAGGTCCTCTCAGTGATAACAAAGTAGCAGTGATCTTATGGAATAGAAGTTCATCCAAAGCTAAAGTAACTGCATCCTGGTCTGACATAGGCCTTGCACCTGGAACTTCAGTTGATGCAAGAGATTTATGGGAGGTTAGATGCATTGCTTGAATCTTATGACTTTTTCCCCCCATATTAATGCTGAGCATTAAATATATCTATGGTTTTGATTATTTGTATTTTGCAGCATTCAACACAGTCATCTGTTTCAGGAGAAATCTCAGCTGAATTAGAGTCACATGCTTGTAAGATGTATGTCCTGACTCCAAACTAAGCTCTTGAATTACTGAAGCACAGAAGCCAGGGTTCCAAGTATATAAATGAATTGGCAACCATTCAAGGTTCCAATTCCAAAGAAGGAAAGGAAAATTTGCAGGAAATTTAGTAGTCAATAGGAAATGTAGGAAAAAATGCATAAGTTATATTTCTCTCGAGGTATCCTTCTAAATCAGTTATATTTAATTTCGCAGTTGCCTGTTAATCAGTTAACAAGCTTGATGCTGAAAGGAAAATGAGTTCTTACAATATTTTTCTAAATACATATATCTATTTCTGTCTCTGAATATATATAATTCCATTCCATTTACGTAATTGTAGTGTGAATATTTTGTATTTTATTTGAAGAAAAAGTGGTCAAGTTTTGTATGTCATTATTGTTCAGATTTCAGAATCTAAACAATGTGAATCAAATTTGAATGGGGATCCTTTTGAAAGCTAATTAGAAGTTCAGCATTCTACAAAATTCAAGTTTAATCATATCTTCAGTTGCAGTGAAGCAACTTGCAGATGCATGAAAAAGAAATGAACTAACTTCTAATCACACATCTCCCACTATAACGACTCAAAAGCTTCTTTAGTATCCACTATCAATAAGAAGACGACATGTTTTGGACTTGTGATCAAGCCTTTCTGAAAGTAGTGTACTACCATTCAAAAGGTAGTGCTTGCCTTTATGAAGAGCATACCAAAACAAATCTGTACAAATAACACTCACAAATCTTTACAAATATATGTATATCTTCCAAGCCATAGATGTAGCCAGTCATTCAATTGGGCTCAAATAGAGTTCTCACTCCTATAACATGAGACTAATATTTGATGCCAAGAGAGAACCATATCTCAAAACAACAAAAACGGATTCAAGATTACCAGAAGAATCTGTTATATTTCTTAAGAGCATGACAAAATTTTGTTATAATAAAAGAGAATAACACAAAATGACTATGTTTTAAGATCCATGGACCCCACATAAAAAATGACAAATTTTCAAGGAAAAGAAAAAGAGTAATGTTAGGTGAATAATAAAATTACACAACAAATACACATCATCCGTTAATGAAATAAGTGAGTAGGATGAGTGAAACCACTCATCATATCTAATGGTTATAAGGTGCATGATGTGCATTTATTGTACAATTTTATTATACAACAAACATTTTTCAAAGAAAAAAAATTATCGGCCCTTAAATAAATGCCATCTATTTCGTTTCTTCAAATAATTATTATGATTTTTACAAAAAATTCAGTTTATATTTTTTAAGTACGTAAAATTACTGAAAAATAAAATTGTGTATATTGATTTTGGAGAAAGGAGAGAATAAAATTAAACACCCAAATTGGTCCTTAATAATTTTATTGATGGACAAATTAGTCCCTGATAAAAAAATATTAGTGTTGACATCCCTCACAATTATAAAAATAGGACAATATAGGTGTCTAATAATTTCGTTGATAAATAAATTGGTCCCTAACAATAAAAAATTAGTATTGGGATACTTTATAATTGTAAAAATAGGATATATAGGTCCCTAACCCACCTGTAAAATGTTAAATACAAACATGAATTTTAATTATTAATCTATATGATATCTATTAATCATAATCAATACTAACTAAAACACACCCTTTTATTTTTATTTTTTTACAAATTCATATCCCAAATATTTCAATAATTGATCGTACCCATTATTAAGAAGAATCCCTCAAGAATAATTGATCGTACCCATTATTAAGAAGAATCCTATAGCACAATGATTACATATTACAAAATGGTCCTATTTTTATAATTATGAGAGTCCTCGACACTAATTTTTTTTTATTAGGGGCCAATTTATCCATCAAAATGAAAATATCAAAGGCCTATAGTATCATATTTTTATAATTATGAGAGACCTCAATATTAATTTATTTATCAGTGATTAATTTGTTCATCATTAAAATTATCAGGAACTTATAGCATCTTTCAAGGGTAATATTTTTTATTAAAGGTCGAGGTCAATTTATCTATTAATAAAATGGACAGGACCAATTTGGTGTTTAGTTATACAATACACTTTTAACAGGGTAAATGTAAACCTCGTAAGTAATATCGCATAAACATCTTCTTCTCTCTTTAGTCTTTACTGTCATCTCATGCGGCAGCGTACAACATGGTAGTTAAGTTGAGATTTTGACAATATAATCAACAAACTAAGATAGAATTGGAGCATTGGTAACAGCAACAGTTAGAGCACCAAGACAAAGAGACAAAGGGACAAAGACCATGCCCATAAACTGACAAAGTAAATGTCACTGCGCCCTTCATCCCTTGCCAACTTCAAAAAGCCCCTCTACCTTTGGAACTTGATGATTAGAGACTCTACAAATAATGGGTTCTACACAGAAACCTTAAAGATATACAGTTCCATGATGGCACACTCTGGTGTGCATGGGAATAGCTTCACCTACCCTTTGCTCCTCAAGGCCTGTGCCAACCTCGCTTCAATTCCACAGGGTACAATGCTTCATGGGCATGTGCTGAGACTTGGGTTCCAAGGTGACTTGTTTGTTCAAACTGCTCTTGTTGGCATGTATTCTAAATGCTCACATGTTGAGTATGCACGGCGTGTGTTTGATGAAATGCTGCAGAGGAGCGTTGTGTCATGGAACACCATGATTTCGGCTTACTCTCGTGTGTCTTGGATGGACGAGGCATTGAGCCTCTTGAGAGAACTGAGGGTTCGTGGTTTTGAACCAAGTTCATCCACGTTTGTTTCAATTTTGTCGGGTTATTCAGACTTGGATTCTTTTAATTTTCGCAGGCAAGGGATGTCGATACATTGTTGCTTGACCAAGCTTGGAATTGTGTATTTTGAGGTTTCTTTGGCCAACTCACTGATGGCCATGTATGTTCAGTTTAATCAAATGGATGAAGCAAGGAAAGTTTTTGACTCGATGGATGAGAAGTCAATAATTTCTTGGACAACTATTATGGGGGGTTATGTGAAAGTTGGGCAAGTTGTGGAAGCATTCAATTTGTTTAATCAAATGCGGTATCAAAGTATCGGCATAGACTTTATTGTGTTTCTAAATCTAATTTCCGGTTGCATACAAGTGGGAGAGCTTTTGTTAGCTTCATCTCTTCACTCTCTTGTGCTCAAATGCGGGTGCAATCAAGAGGATCCCATTCAAAACTTGCTTACAACTATGTATGCAAAATGTGGCAACATTCCATCTGCTAGAAGGATATTTGATCTGATCATTCAAAAAAGCATTTTCTCATGGACATCAATGATTGCAGGATATGCCCATTCAGGTCATCCAGTGGAAGCAATAGATTTATTTAGAAGGATGGTGATGACAGATATTAGACCAGATGGAGCAACCCTTGCAACTGTTTTATCAGCTTGTGCTGATTTGGGATCACTCAGCATAGGACAAGAGATTGAAGAGCACATTTTATTAAATGGATTGGAATTGGATCTACAAGTCCAAACATCTCTCATACACATGTACTCCAAATGTGGAAGCATCAAGAAAGCAAAGGAAGTATTTGAAAGGGTGCCAGATAAAGATTTAACTGTTTGGACTTCCATGATAAATAGTTATGCTATCCATGGGATGGGGAAAGAAGCTATCAGCCTCTTTCACAAAATGACAACTGCAGAAGGAATAATGCCAGATGCCATTGTTTACACTAGTATTCTTCTGGGTTGTAGCCATTCAGGATTGGTAGAGGATGGATTAAAGTACTTCAAAAGCATGCAAAAAGATTTTGGAATAACTCCTATTGTAGAACATTGTACTTGCTTGGTTGATCTTCTCGGTCGAGTTGGCCAGCTTGACTTGGCCTTAGATGCAATTCAAGGGATGCCACTGGAAGCTCAAGCTCAAGCTTGGGCTCCACTGCTTAGTGCTTGTAGGATCCACGGTAATGTCGAGCTGGGAGAGCTTGCAGCTGCTAAGTTATTAGAGCTTGGTCCTGGAAGGTCTGGAAGTTATGTATTAATGGCTAATTTGTATACCTCTTTGGGCAAGTGGAAGGAGGCTCATGAGATGAGAAAGTTGATAGACGGTAAAGGGTTGGTTAAAGAATGTGGCTGGAGCCAGGTTGAGATCAGTGGGAGATTTCATACATTTGCCGCAGGAAATCAGTCGCATGTTCAGTTGGTCAATATCTCTAAGGTACTAGAAGATCTAAGTTTTACTCTTCAAGAAGGTAGCTATACAGCACAAGGATGACCTGTAAATGGAAACAGAGTAGGGAACCTCTGAAGACCTCCTAAGATCATCCAACATTAATTTTTGTAGTCGGTCGTGTCAGTAGGACACCCATCTATTATCCATCTTTTGTACGTATCAGTGGGATAAGGTAACCAATTGATTAAAAACACTACTGTTACCCAACTTTTAATTATTGAAGAAGTAGACACCAAAGCTGGAATTAGAGACAACGAGTGCTAATTCTATGCCCGATGGATGCTTCCAAATGGACTTCGTATCTCTTTTTTGGCCAGTTGGATTTCCTTCTGGACCTTTGTTTCAGAGTTAGAAGAGAGAGTTTGTTATTTCAACACTGAAAAAGTGAGTATTTATTGGGACATCTACTTTATTAACGTTAAATTTGATAGTAGTCTCTATTCACCCTATCCATCTATCATATTCAATGACGATGAAGATAGTATCCTAATAAATACTCACTTTTAAAGTGTTAAAATCGTATTTATGGAAGAGAATGGAAATGAAAGAGATTGAAACTAGGCAAAAGAAAAGAATCTTCACAATTTCGGTTTGATTTCATTTTGAGACAAAAGTTAAAGAAAAAATTACAGTAACATCTCTTGAGGTCACTTGATAGTATACTTATCCCATACAAGCGATGCCACAATGCCCACGTGGCCTTGACGAGTCCGTCACCCCCTATTTGGATCTAGCCTTTGCAACCCTTCCCTCCACCACCAGACCATTATGCCTACATCATAAGAACCACGCGATGGATAGAGATGGTGTTGCAACTCTTGGTTATTTGTGTGTGTGATCTGGAAGTCAGATGTTGGTGAATTATCATAATTTCAAACAATGTAAAAATAGAAAATATAGGTCCCGACTCACCTAAAAAATATTAAATGTGAACGTAAACTTTAATTATTGATTTATATGACACTCATTAATCCTAATCAAGATTAACTCAAATATACCCTTTTAGTTTTATTTTTTATTTTTTTTGCAAATTCCTTTTCCAAACGTTCCAATATTGCATCGTATCCATTATCAAGAAATAAACCCTTAACCCATAGCTTACCATTCTAAGAAAGAAAAATGATTTGGAACCCATAGCTTACCATTCTAAGAAAGAAAAATGATTTGGAGTTGAATTCCTTATACTTTACTACTACCTTATTTTGAAGCACAATAGTATTATTATTATAAATTCATAATCAAGAGCACAATCATATTTTTTTTATAATTGTGAGAGACTTCAATACTAATATTTTTTGCAATTATAAGGGACCTCAATGATATTCAAAATCCTATTTTTGCAAAATGTTAAGGATCTATAGAGTCTTATTTTTATAATCGTGAGAGACCTCAATATTAATTTTTTTGTCTGAGATTAATTTATGCATTAATAAAATTGTCGGGAATCTATATTTTTACTATTGTCAAGGATTTTTATACTAATATTTTTTTTTATCATAAACTAATTTAAATGTTTACTCTAATAAACAATCTTTCTCACATACTAGTGGCTTCTTCTTCCGGTTTTGCAACTGTAGCCACGTTGTGAAATAAGATATTAATTAGTTATCAACTAGAGAATTTGGCCCTTCCCAAATTTTAAATTAAACAAATTGGCCCTTAACAAAAATCGAACAACATGGTCGAAAACAAATTTGTCACTTAAGAAAGGTGCAATTCATGTATCAACTATGCACAACAACGTACAATCCTCAATGACAAAGAACTTGTACTTTCTATGAAAAAGCTTGTACTTATTATTATTTTTTAACTCATACCGATCAAAGATCATATAACCACATAGGACCTTATTGCTTTCAATTTTTAATTTTAACTTTTAATTTTTTAATTTTTAAGATTTTGTGAAGAAAATATTAAAAAATAAAAATTAAAAATTAAAATTTATAATTTTTAAAATTTTTAACATTTCTTTTATAAAATCTTAAAAACTAAAAATTTAAACTACATATGCTCTAAAAGTCTTAAATCACCAAACGTCCATCAACACGAACTTATTATTCTTTGATTTTAATTTTGTTCAAAACATTAATCATTTTGGTTTTCAAGATTATCCCATTTTACTATGTACCAAAAAACTCTATGCTAGCTTTATTAGTTCAATATTGAAATAACCGAAATGGCTCCATTGTGAAGAATAATAATAGGATACACGATTTACGAAATTTCCGTTGACCAAGAGTGAGCTTTGACACATATCTAAAGCAACAATGCTAAAGCCACTAGGATTGATCTAAATAAGGGGTTTCGATAGTTTATTTCATAGATGTGAAAACCAGCTCGGACTCACCGGTTCGACCAAAAAATTAGTAAACTGATCATGAAATCAATCCGAGTCACTGTTTGAATCAGGCTCGCATCGAAACCCTTGCGACCCTATTCGACTCGACCGGGTTTGTGTTAAAACCGGTGACGGACCGAGTTTTTTTTTGTACTAAATGATTTTTTTTCCAAACTTTATAAAAAAAATTCTAATCCGACTTATAGAAAAATATAGTAACTTTGTTTATATTGTCATACTTATGAGTTTATGATATGAAACTTTATGAATTTATTTATATAATTATATTTTGAACTTATCAATTGTGATTAATGATTGTGAAATGTGAATAATATTTAGGAATTTATGTTATTTATTTTTGCTTTTATATTTGGACTCCTTAAAGAGTGTCAAATTATTAGCTAGTTATAATTTTATTATATTTTATTTAAATTTTTATATATTTTTTCTATAAGTCCGGTTTAACTGGTTCGACTAGTGATTCACCGGTTAAACAAGTGATCCAGTGACTTGGTGTGTTAATCGAGCCAATCACCTATCCTAATTTTAAAACTATGGTTTATTCTAAGTCTAAGTCTCATCGATATAATTTGAAACGAAAAGGAAAAAAAAACGAAAGAAACAAGCGTGCTGACCACCAAAAAAAAAAAAATGAAAAAAAAGGCAAGAGGAATCAAATAGAAATTGCTTGTCATGCATGAGAGAGGGTTGCAGCTGAGGACACTGATATCGGACATTGGCCACGCGTTTTTCCTTTCAGTTCCGTGTCAAGCCAATTATGGTTAGACGATCAAAGACTCGATACACTCGATATATGCCTTTAAATTCATTAAAGAAAAAAGTTAATTATACATTTAATCACCACGCGTCATTGAACCCCGCATTATTCGACCGTACGATGTTTTGTGAATATATTTTTAAAGAAATTATAAATATATTTTAACGGTGGATTGCATGTTGTCGAGCAAATGAGTCCAACGCTCGCGTGCACATAGCCTTGCCCTTCATTAAAGGGTTAAAAATGCAATTTCAACGAGGTAGTAGGTATGCATGTTATATTCCCGGTGTTTGTTTAGGTACAGGAGAAACAGCGAGCAGAGACGGATATAAGGACAATAAAAATAATATATATATATATATATATATATATATATATATATATAAATATTATTAAAAGATAAAAGTATCAAATTTTCACCTCATATCTTATTTCTATATTTTAGAGATTCAAGAATTCTATGTTTTTCTGTTTTGAAGATGGGAATTTTTTTTAAACCTTATTTTTATCTCCACTGCCAAGTTTAATATTTTTTATACCCTATTTCTATGCACCCAAAGGAAAGAGAGATTAAAAAGGAAAATGCGGATCGGTAAAGCACAATTCCAGATATTGACCTGGAGCTAGCTTGTAGTTCTTTTGTGAGTGTAGCAAGCTATCATGGCAGGCAGAGCATCATCATCCTCCTCCTTCACTGCTTCAGTTTTCACTTACGATGCTTTTCTGAGCTTCAGAGGTGAGGATACCCGCTTTGGCTTCACTGGCCACCTCTACTCTGCTCTCGATCATAGGGGAATCTTCACCTTCATTGACGATCAGGGAATTGGCAAAGGAAACGAGATCACGCCATCGCTTGTCAAGGCAATTGAAGAGTCCAGGATTGCTATCGTTGTGCTCTCTAAGAACTATGCTTCCTCTTCGTTTTGCTTGGATGAACTAGTCAATATCATGGAGTGCGTTGAGAAAAAGGGTCGGTTGGTTATTCCCATTTTCTATGATGTGGATCCTTCTCATGTGCGTAAGCAGACAGGGACTTTTGGAGAAGCACTGGCTGCCCATGAGAGCAATTTCATGGCTAGCATGGAGGATTTGAATGATAACATGGAGAGGTTTCAGAGATGGAAGATGGCTTTGGAAGAAGTCGCAGACTTGTCTGGTTATCATTTCAAACACGGGTACGTTATTTTGTATATTTGCTTCTTTTATTTTTCATCTGTCGAGTTATATATCATAATATGAGTATTTATGTCAGACAATTTGGTCCCGAAGAAAATAAGCCCTTCCTGTGATCCCTTAAAAATTGAAACGTGACACAAATTAGTCCCTCTATTAAATCTTAATAGGATGACATGTATAACTATTGATTCAACGATGTGGCGTATCATGTTATACGCACCCTTGAGCAATATAGCGCTGTTTTACTTCTTTCTTTTTTTTTTCCCTCAAAACTTAGAACAACATGATATAAGCGAAGTGATTTCCTAACTACAAGAAGTGATTTTTTGAATCCTTCCACAATATGTCAATTTCACATGTATGTTGTGATGCATCGCATGCTCCATTTCATTAATAGAGACTTACTAGAGGGATAAATTTGTCCTGCGTTTCAATTTTTGAGGGACCATGAAACTAGAGTTATTTTCTAAGAAATATTTAGGTTCATCGAGAGTAAGAGAAAACATTTATTTTGATCCATTTATTATTGTCTCCCATTTACTCTACATTTTTAAAACAATAGCTGATGTGTTAATCAATAAAAACGGAGTAGAGGAAATATTTTATCTTGTTTAAAAAAGTAATAAAAAATTTCTCTTTTTTTTTTTGGGCCAAATTGTCCGACGTAATATTTATGAGGCATTAAGTTCGATATTTACTCTTAAAAGAGAGTAGAAAATCTACCATAAACATAGACATGATGCATAAGTGCATGACATACACATAAACTTCTCTTGTTGGGTAGGTATGGATATGAACACAAATTTATTGTAAAGATCGTGGAACAGGTGTCAAGAGTGATTAATTGTGTTGCTTTACCTTTTGTTGATCACCCAATTGGACTTCACTCCCAAGTGAAAAAAGTGACCTCACTTCTGGATGTTGGGTTTAGTGACGAAGTCTGCATCCTAGGGATTCATGGAATTGGTGGAATAGGTAAAACAACACTTGCTGTAGCAGTTTATAATTGGATTGCCTATCGTTTTGAACATCTACCTTTTGAAGGTTTATGTTTCCTTGAAAATATTAGAGAAAATTCAAATAAACATGGATTACAACATCTACAAAAGATCATTCTTTCTGAATTAGTAGGAGAAAAGAAAATTGAGTTAACAAGTGTCAAACAAGGAATTTCAATGTTGAAGAAAGTGCTCCCCCCAAAGCAAATTCTTTTGATTCTTGATGACGTTGACCAACATGAGCAATTGGAGGCTCTAGCTGGAAAATCTGACTGGTTTGGTCCTGGTAGCAAAGTTATAATTACAACACGAGACATAAATTTGCTATCAAGGTATGAGGATAAAATAACATATGAGTTAGAGACATTGAATGAGAAAGATGCTCTTGAATTGCTTAGTTGGAAAGCTTTAAAAACTAACCAGGTTGATTCAAGTTACATGGACATCTTAAATGAAGTGGTAACTTATGCTTCCGGCCTTCCATTGGCCTTGGAAGTCATAGGATCCAATCTGGTTGGAAAAAGTATCGAACAATGGAAATCCGCATTAAATCAATATAAAAGCATTCCAATTAAGAAGATCCAAACCATACTTAAGGTAAATTTTGATGCATTAGAGGATTTTGAGAAGGAAATTTTCCTTGACATCACTTGCTGCTTAAAAGGATATCCATTGAAAGATGTCAAGGAAATTCTCTGTGCTCATCATGGTGTTGCCTCCGTGGAGTATGGTCTTGGAGTCTTGGTCGAAAAGTCTTTACTGAAAATTCATCCACAAATTCATAGACTTGGTTATTGGGTCACAGTTCATGATCTAATTGAAGACATGGGCAAAGAAATTGTACGTCAAGAATCAACAAAAAGACCTGGGGAACGCAGCCGATTATGGCTTCTTGATGATATAGTTCAAGTGCTTGAAGAAAATATGGTAAGTAAGACAAATATGTATAGTTTTGTTTTTTGTTATGAGCTTGCACTTATCTCTTTTGAATATCAGAGTCTTATCCTCAATCCCACTCGATTCTAAGAATGTATCAAACTCTTAATATATAATATCTATGGAATGTTATTCATCCATACTCTGTTTTAACAGGGAACTGATAAAATTGAAATGATACATATGGATTTTCCTCCGTCTGAGAAGGTAATAAAATGGGACGGAGAGGCCTTCAGGAAGATGAGAAAAATCAAAACACTAATCATCAGACAAGCTCATTTCTCCCAAGCCCCCAAGCAACTTCCAAATAGTTTAAGAGTCTTGAACTGGCAGGATTATCCTTCTCATTCTCTGCCACTTGGTTTTCATCCTGAGGAACTCGTCATTTTTCAGTTACATGGCAGTAATTTAATGTCAGTTGAGTTTCTACATAAGCAAAAGGTAAGTCTAAAGTTCTTTTCTTTGACCTTACATATATTGATAAAATTCATTTTAAGATTATTCATTTGATTTGTATTTTTTTTTTTTTTGGCAGTTCAAAAGCTTAACCATCTTAAACTTTGATCGGTCTCATATAGAAGAGATACCTGATGTATCTGGTGTCCCAAATTTAAAAGAATTATCATTTGGTCATTGTGGAAATTTAATCAAGGTTCATGAATCAGTTGGATTCTTGGACGAACTTAAGCTCTTGAGTGCTGAGGGTTGCAACAAGCTTAGGAGTTTTCCACCCATCAAGTTGACCAATCTTGTATCTCTTAATCTCCGAGATTGCTCTGCTCTCGAAAATTTTCCAGAAATATTAGGAAAGATGGAGAGAATATTTAACCTTTATTTAAGTAATACTTCGATAAAAGAATTGCCATCTTCCATTGCAAATCTTACTAATCTTATACGTTTGGATATGTCACCACATTCACATGGAACTGTTCATTTACCAAGTAGCATTGTCATGTTACCATCTCTTGAGGATCTGCAGCTTCAGGAATACGAAGGATTTCAATTTTCTAAACAGGACCAAGGTGAAGAACAAGGGAGATCAATGCTTTCTCCAGGCCCAAAATGTGTCAACTTGGCAGATTGCAACATGTCTAATGAATGTTGGCCCGTAGTTGTTGCTTGGTTTCACAATGTGGTAGAGTTAACCCTGGACAGGAATAATTTCACAGTTCTTCCTGAAAGCATCCAAGAACTTTGCTCTTTGAGGCTTCTTAGTTTGAATGAATGCAAGAAACTCCGAGAAATCAGAGGGATTCCACCCAACATAAATGAGTTTTGGGCAAGAGAGTGCATATCCTTGACTTCCTCGAGTAGAATCATGTTACTCAATGAGGTTTGTGTGTTATCTTAAACGTATTTGATTTGATAGCTCAAAATTGATATTAAGGTTAATTCAAACTCTGCATGTATGTGTTGCTAAAATTATGACATGTACTTGACTAATAGGAATTGCACGAGGATGGAAACAAGTTGTTTTGTTTGCCAGGAAGTACTATTCCAGAGTGGTTTGAGCACAATAACATACAGGATTCAATTTCTTTTTGGTTTCGTAACAAGCTCCCTGAGATCTGTCTCTGTCTTACTAGTGAAACTACTGATAAACTTTGGACAATCCGCAGCCTCATTTGCAACTTGTTCATCAATGGCCATGAAGTTTCATCATGCTTACATATTGGGTATCATTCGTTTGCTTCCAATACTGAAGATCATATAATGATTTTTGGTCTAAAACATATGAGAATCAATCATCATATCGTGGCTAATTTACTTTTAGAAAATGAATGGAATCATGTGGTGTGTAGTTTCTCATGGACATACAATATCATACAAAAGTTTGGAATGCATGTAGTCAAACATAAAAGTAGCATGGAGGATATCCGATTCACCAATCCACTGTGTGAAGAGCTGAATGAGGGAGATTTCCAAATAAATTTGCAGCTGACAAGTAATTTGCCTTCGTTGGAAACACCACAGTGTCAACAGCTTTCCTTGCATAATCCTTGGCCAATAAATTCATGGGATCATCCCCTCACGGAGGATTCGTTTAAAGATAATGTGTCAAATTCAATTGCACAAATCGGAATAAGTAGCACCACCGATATCCGAGGTAACTTATATTTAATGCATTTTATTTTCGTTTGCTTTCATTACTATTAATTTTACTCGCCTTCCGAACTTTGCTCATCATGTAGATGGTGGAAACAAAACCGAAAAATCACTATGTGCTCTTGGTGCAGGTAAGAATTTCTCCAAGATAATGTTTTATTATTTTAGAACATCTATTTATTTATAATATTAAGGTAATATTACTTTTTTTCAATAATATCATTAATACAATAAATTGTATTATCAAAGTAGCATACTGATTATGTTAATAGAAATGACAGGGATGATATCAATACATTATCTATACGAAAAATTTTTATTTAGTCATTCAATTATATTTAACTATAGAGTTAATACTTATTTTAGTCATTAACTTAATACTTGTGAGTCATTTTAATCCTTAACTTTTAAAATGAGTCAAATTAGTCATTGATATTGCAAAATGTGAGTCAAATTAGTCTCTCATCTCATTTTTATTTAACATTTTATTAATTAAATGCTGCTTTGTAATGTTAAGTGATATTTTGATATACTATGTGTTATTCAAAATATAGTGAAGTTTAAAACGACTTATTTTTGTGTCTAAAATTACATAAAATGAGTCATTTTATGTCATTTTAGACATGAAAATAAATCATTTTAAACTTAATTCTACTTCAGACAATATAAAATATATGAAAGTATCACTTAACGTTATATATTATTGATTATTTGATGCGATGTTAAATAAAAGTGGGTTGAGAGATTAATATGACCCACGTTTTATAATGTTAGGAATTGATTTGATTCATTTTAAAAGTTAGAGACTATAATGAACATTAACTCTTAACTATATTACTAAAAACATTTCACTCTTACATTAATTATCTCAAAAATCACGCGTATAAAAAAAAAAAAGAGGAAATGATCCTCTAACTCAAATATAAATAGTATAAAATATTTTATTAACCATGTATTTAAATGAATTGCTTCCTTCACCCCAATGTTTTTCTACACCCATTGAGGTGTAAACACCCATCATTTGTGAAAAGAGAGATGGAGAGAGAAGAAGTTGGATAAAAAAGTAAATAGTAGGTCTCATATATTTTGTGAATATGGCATTAACTTATATAGGCATGTGAGCAAATTGCCTTGAAATAAAGTTTTTGCTTCAGATTTTGGCTCTTCTGGAGTTATGAGTTACCTTAATCTATTTCCATACTCATTTTTTGTTTTTTGTTGTTTTTTAAATTTTGGGGTTTGTGATTGTCATGCACTTGACCAGTCAGGCATACATGATCAAAGGGTTTAGTTTTTAATTTTATCCCTGCAGGCAGTGACGACGATGATTTATGGAGGTATGGCATGGAGCTATCATTGCGTCCATGTTGGCAAGCACCTTTGGACTGTGACAACTGGAACATAAGTCTAATGCAATCAGCATCCGCAAGTGACACCATCAGAGATGAAGACAACGGTTTCTTTCTTTCTTTCTTTATTTTTTATGCCTAATAATCTATTAATCTCCCCTGTTCTTAATTTATTTTTTTATGCCTAAATAATCTAGATCATCCTTGAAAATTAAATATAACATACGTAGGCCCAATAACAGTCTCAATAACAAAAGATTTAGAGTTAGTTAGATTCCGTTAGTTTGTTATCAGTCAATGTCAAAGTTGTTGACTAACTGATAACAAAACGTAGTTGGATTGTACACAAGGCATCAGGTTGTACCTAAGGAACTGGAGTTTATGTAAACAGGGAAATGAATAGCTCGGAGGACTTTCAATTCGTATATGATATTTCCCTGTCTAATCCTCTGTAACTGCATGTTGATAACTTAGTCTAATTTTTTTTTAAGTGGATAATTTCTCTATATCTTAGTTTGCTTTGAGAGTGTTTCTCTATTATTATTGAGTGTTGGCTTCCCTATATATCTTTTCCTCTTTTGTATATTTTGTCCCAGAAAACACCCCAGCAGACTTCCCTATATAATAAGAAATGCATGTTTTATACTCCATTCTGTTTATTTATGGAAAATACTAAAGAGTCAGGAATATATTTCCTTTGTTTTTTTTTAATTAAAAATTCTGGCCACTTTTATTGAGTCTGGCATTACTCTCTCATTGAGGGGTCAAGGGAGTGTTTATATCGCCCCATTAACTTCCCTTCACCTTTCTGGCTTCCTCCTTTTGTTTATTTTGAACTAGATGGTGCAGTGTTGGATCACCTAGAAAACTGCCAAGTAGAATCTTCTCAAGCTCCAAGTTATATTGAGATGCAAAATATTCAAGTGTCATGTCCCACTTCATCTAGTGCTATAGTTTGTGGAGAAGAGCCGCATCTAAAAACCCGTTGCACTGTGTTCCCAACTACAACTGAGGAATCTTTGAGAAATCAAGTTGAACAAAGTCAAGAGCATGTAGATTTGGAGTCTTCTCTTGATGCTGGGACCCATATTCTTTCACATTCCCATGATCACTCGTCCACCACTGCTACAAGCGAAGATTCCAAGAATGCGTTGAAATTAGTACAAGACTTCACCACCAATGTTCCATTCACAAATCCAAGTCCTCTGAAAAGCACAAAAGATAATGATGTAGGAAATCAACTAACATTGCTTGACAATGGATTGCGTGTGGTACAACAGTTATCCTTACTCAAATCCAATATCCCAACAAGCTGTGAACCTGTGGAATGCACAGAAGGGGATAGGATTTCATTGCTTCCATCTTTGAATGTTGCGTGCTGCAGTTCATATTCAGACTCAGATTCACTGCCTCAATCTTTGGTTGCTTCACCTGTGGAAGAAGAACCTTTGGAGGATGCGTACAGCAATTCAGATTCTAATTCAATGCAATCGTCAAGGGCCATTCATGCCACCAATAACCTTCCTGAAATGTGCATCGTCCTTTTTCTCTGTCTCTTATTAATTGTAGTATCCCTGTTCGGGTCTACCATGTGGCATTGGTGCTTTCATCGCAAGTACACTCTAACTGGCACTAGTAAGTATAACCTCAACTATTATATATGCGATGTATATATATATATCATAGTCTAGTAACTGCATTTTGATTATTTCTCTATAACTTATCTTGCTTTGAGAATGTTGCTACCACCCTGTTCCCCATTTCCCCCCTAGTTCCTTTACTTTTTATTATCTTGTACTGTATATGCAGAATATGATCAAGCTGTTCTAGACAACCCAGAAAAGGCTCCAGCAGAATCTTCTCAAGCTGCAAGTTCTGCAAAGACGCAAATTACTGAGGCCCAGAGGTGCACTTTATCAAGTGGCAAAATTAGTGGCCAAGAACTACACCTGAACACCATGTTGCCAACAACAATTGACGAGTCTGTCAGAGGTCAACTTGCTCAACCAAGTGATGATGATGCCGAAATGGAAGCATTTTATGCTTCTCTTGATGCTGACAACTATGTTCTTTCGCATTCCCATGGTCATTCAGCCCCTATTGCAACAAGTGAAAAGGTCAAGGAAGCATTGAAAATATTACAAGACTTCATCATCAAGGACCCTTCATTTTTGTTGGATCCCAAACAGTGCAGTACATTTAAAACCAGCTTGGATCATCTCTCCAATTTGTCTGGCAATGATGACGGCTTATCAGGAGAAATGAGAGCATTGATATCAGAAGCTTCAAGGATGTTTACTCACTCCAGTGGGGACTACATTGATGCAAGCATGAAAATTGAGTCTACTTCATCAGAGTTGCTAAAAGCTAACGAATTAGAAGCTGATATAGAAGATAACAAGAACCAGTTCAAGAAAATTGTGGCCTTGGAGAAAGAGCTGCTTCAAAAGTTGGTCTATTTGGAAGAAAGTAAAAACGGGCTAGAAAAACAAATCAATGCAATTGAAGCTAGCATATCGGCTTCTCTATCAGAGCAAAGCCTGACTCGTGAGAAAAAGAGAGATATCTTTGAGGAAGGAAAGACACTCAAAACTCAAATCAGTGCGTCTAGGGGAAAAGTGCCGCATTTGCAACACGTGCTGGATTTGGCAAGGGAAACCCAAGCAAAAATCACAGCCGAATGGTCAGAACTCGGAGAAAAGTTTAAGAAGATTGTTGTGGAGTGAGATGTATAAGAACTGAGGTGAAGCTTTTGACTGCAGACTAGTTACATGTGTGTATGATTATTTTCATACTTATATTTTTCATTGACATTTAAACCAATGGAGTCAAATGTCAATTGCACTAAATAAGTCTTTTCAGTTCCCCTCTAGAATTACTTAACTTATTTTTCTTTGATTTTGCTTTTATTCTTTGGGCTAATTTTGTTTAACGAAACTGTAATAGACAGAAATGAGAACAAACTGCTCAAATATACTTTAATAGACTTGGATACAGGCAGACCAAAAAAATAAAATAAAGAGTTAGATATAGTCAAACAGAAAAGGAATCAAATTTATGAATTGGATATCTCTGCATTTGAATAAATTCTCAAAGTTGAGTGTGCCGTTCTGTTTCAATTTTTGTTTACAAATTTCGCTAAATATATAGTAAATGCAGCATTCTTTTATTTGCATTAAAACTCATGCTCTACAAGGCTACATCTATTTTGATTTGCTACAACACCACCAAACTCTTGTTGGGTTTGAGCTCACTCCTATATGGAGTAAAGTCCAAAACTGAGCTAGTCCACTTACCTAATGATAGGAGTCAGCTAGGGTTGGATGAGAGTGCTCACATAGTGAAAAGAGGCAGCCACAAAAGAGAGAGAGAAGAGAGAACTTGGCCTTCCTTTCCTTTCATTTTTCTGGAGCGCACAGCCACTGTAAATCGTTGTTTTCAATGTATTCCACCATTGGATCGGGCTGAATTTTAACAGCAGATTCCTCACAGGTGGTTCTTCATTCTGAACAATAGGATCATCGAGAAAAGCTCTGGAGTGTGAGATCTTGAGCTTGCACATAGGTTCTATTTTGGTTTGGAGAATCAATTTTTCTAGTTTAAGCTGTCTCTGTAAATTGGCAGTTATAAAGTTGTTCACCATTGGATCGGGATGAAAATTTTATAGCAGGTTCTTGATGTCTGGTTCTTCATTCTGAATTGTTAGATCGTCGATAAGACGTCTGGAGTGTGAGATATCAATCTCGCACCGTAGTTCTATTCTTATTTGGAGAATCACTTCCTTGGTTCAAGTTGTCACCGTAAATCGGTATTTCTGAAGCCGTTCACTATTGGATCAGGTTGAAACTTGGACAAAAGGTTCTAGATACTTGGTTCTTCATTACGGTTGGATCATTGAGACAAGGTTCAAAGAGGGAGGTATTAGTCTTGGACAGAAGCTCCAATTTTGGGATATTTATTATCTTCTTTATTCTCAATTTGAAACATTGGTGTTTGGTTGATTTTGCTTGTTGTTAGCACTATTTGTGCACATATTTGAGACTCTCTTGTACCTATTTTGATCATAGTGGAGTTATTTCTTTGGTCTGGATAGCCCATGGTTTTTGTCTCTCACATTGAGGAAATTTTTCCATGTTAAAATCTTGGTGCATTGTCCCTATTGTTCTGGTTTATTGTGTGTGTTGATTGCAGCAATAATTTTACTGGTATAGTTGCTCCTCTTGTTCTTGAAAGTAGGGAATTATGTGTTTTAATTCCCAACATTTGGTATCAGAGCTGGTTCTTGGGCATTATTGATTATAGCTTGCTTGAATAATGGAGGCAAATACAAATAGAATGGTATGCTTGAATGGTACTAATTATCATATATGGAAAGGCAAGATAGAAGATTTGTTATTTGTTAAAAATCTGCATATGCTTGTGTTTGCTACACAAAAACCAGATTCAAAAACTGAAGAAGAATGGGAGTTTGAGCATCAATAAGTTTGTGGTTTTATTCGACAATGGGTAGAAGATAATGTTTATGATCACATTGCTAATGAGACTCATGCTAGAACTATGTGAGAAAAGATTGAATCCTTGTATGCTTCCAAGGCTGGGAATAACAAGTTGTATTTGTTGAATATGTTGATGAATCTGAGATACAAGGAAGGGTCATCCATATCTGATCACTTGAATGAGTTTCAAGGAGTTTTAGATCAGTTGTCAGGCATGAGAATCAAGTTTGAAGATGAAGTTCAAGGACTTTGGTTGCTAAATACACTACCATAGTCTTGGGAGACATTCCTAATCTCACTCACTAATTTTGCTCCTAACGGTGTGGTGACCATGCAACTTGTGAAAGGTGGTGTCTTGAATGAAGAAGTGAAAAGAAAGACCCAAGGTTCTTCATCTCATTCAGAGATGTTGGTTACAGAAAATATGGGAAGAAGTTAGAACAAAGGCACAAGGGGTAAAAGTAAAAGCAGAAGCAAGTCCAGATCAAGATACAAAAATGTTGAATGTCATTATTGTCATAAAACAAGGCACATCCAAAAGTATTACTTTCTTTGGAAAAGGAAGAACAAAGGTAAGCAAGTGAAGAAAGAAAACAATAATAATTGTGTGTCTACTGCTGCTTCAGATGATCTTCTCATTGTAGGATATGAGAATATAATCAATATAGTATCTAATGAGTCTAACTAGGTAGTTGACAGTGGTGCCTCTATACATGTCACACCAAGGAAGGAGTTCTTCACATCTTACACTTCAGGTGACTATGGAGTGCTAAAGATGGGCAATGATAGCTTAGCCAAGGTGATTGGTATTGGAGATGTTTGTTTAGAAACTAATGTTGGAATGAAATTACTGCTGAAAGATGTTAGACATGTCTAGATGTCCGCTTGAACTTGATTTCAATTAAAAAGTTTGATGATAAAGGTTATGTTAGCACATTTGGCAGTAGTCAATGGAAGCTCACTAAAGGCAACTTGGTAGTGGCTCGAGGAAAGAAGACCTCAAGTTTGTATGTAATTAAATCCACAATTTCAAAAGGCAGTGTGAATGTAGTTGAAAGTAAAGAAGCTTTGGAGTTATAGCATAGAAGGCTTGGTCATATCAATGGAAAAGGACTCAATTGTTTGGCTCAAAAGGATGTACTTTCTAGTTTGAAGAATGCAAAGTTAGGGAAATGTTCTCATTGCATGGCTGGAAAACAGAGAAAATTATCCTTTAAGAAGCATCCTTCTTCAAGGAAATCATATTTCTTAGAGTTGGTGCACTCTGATGTTTGTGGTCCATTGAAGGAGAAGTCATTTGGTGGTGCTCTTTACTTTGTGACATTCATTGATAATCACTCAAGCTTTGGACTTATGCTTCGAAGACTTAAAACCAAGTCTTGGAGAAGTTCAAAGAATTCAAAGTTTTGGTTGAGTGACAAACAGATAAGAAACTTAAATGCATTTGTACTGATAATGGTGGTGAATATTGTGGACCATTTGATGAGTATTGTAAACAGCAAGGCATTAGGCATGAAAAGACTCCTCCTAAAACACCTCAGCTGAATAGTTTAGCAGAGAAGATGAATAGGACATTAATTGATAGAGTTAGGTGTATGCTTGCTGAAGCAAAGTTGCCTAAGTATTTCTGGGGAGAAGCATTACTCATAGCGGTGCATGTGATTAATCTGAGTCCTACAATTGCTTTGGGCAGTAATGTTCCAGATAATATGTGGTTTGGCAAATGTCTTTTATGACCACTTGAGAGTTTTTGGGTGCAAAGTATTTATTCATATTCCAAAGGATAAGAGATCTAAGTTGGGTATGAAGAGAAAACAATGCATCTTTGTTGGGTATGGTCAGGATGAGCTTGGCTATAGGCTCTAGCCTAATTAATAAAAAGCTTATGAGAAGTCATGATGTGGTGTTTGTAGAAGACCAAACCATTGAAGATATTGAGAAAGTGAAGAAGACTGAATCCCAGCATAACAGTGACTTGATCAACACAGATTCGGTCTAGCCACAACATGTACAAGAACTAGCAGAGAATCAAACCCAGGATCATATGCAAGAAGATGACCATAGGATTCGTGATAACCAGCAGACAGGGAGATCATTTAGATGCTCCAATAGATGATGTTGTTGATGATCAACATGACATGCATACAAATCCACCTATTGCACTTAGGAGGTCTACTAGAAAGATACAAAACAAGGTATCCTTCTGATGAGTATGTAACCTTGACTGATGGGGGAAAGCTTGAATGTTATGAGAAGACAATGGATAGTGACCAGAAGCAAAAATGGGTTGATGCTATGCAAAATGAAATGCAGGTCTTATATGATAATCAAATATTTGAGCTTGTGAAATTGCCTAAAGGTAAGAGAGCTTTGCAAAACAAGCGGATATATAGGCTCAAGCATGAAGGAAATTCCTCTTCCCCAAGATATAAAGCTAAATTGGTGGTTAAAGGCATTAGGCAGAAAAGAGGGATTAATTATGATGAGATTTTTTCTCCGGTTATGAAGATGTTCTCTATTAGGACCGTTTGAGTTTGGCTACAGGTCTTAATTTAGAGATAGAGCAGATGGATGTAAAAACTACTTTTTTCCGTAGTGATCTTGAGGAGGAAATCTACATGGAGCAGCCTAAAGGTTTTATAGCAAAAGGGAAAGAAGATTATGTGTGCAAACTCAAGAAGAGCTTATATGGCTTGAAGCAAGCTCCGAGGCAATGGTATAAGAAGTTTGAGTCTGTAATGGGAGAGCAAGGTTACAAGAAGACTACTTCATATCATTGCATTTTCATAAAACAGTTTGCCAGTGATGATTTTATTATTCTCCTGTTATATGTTGATAGCATGATTATTATTGGTCAAAATGCTTCTAGAATTGATAGGTTGAAGAAGCAACTTGGAATGTCATTTGCTATGAAAGATCTCGGACCAGCAAAGTAGATTCTTGGCATAAGAATCATCTGGGATGAAAGGAGAAAAAACTTTGGTTGTCCTAAGAGAAATACATTGAAGCCATGCTGCAAAGGTTTTAAATGGAGAAAGCTAAGGCTGTTAGTACTCCTCTTGCTGTACATTTAAAAAAGTTCAGTTGAAAGCAAAGTCCATCAAATGAAGAAGAAAAGAAAGACATGGAGAGAGTTCCGTATGCTTTAGCCGTGGGTAGTTTGATGTATGCTATAGTATACACTAGACTAGACTTAGCTCATGTTGTTGGTAGTGTTAGCCGTTTTCTTTCAAACCCATGAAGAGGGCATTGGAATGCAGTGAAGTGTGATGCGAACTGTTACGACTCACAAACAAATTAAAATTTATAAAGTGCCAAGTTGCACCAAAAATGTAGTAAAGGGCATAACTCAGGTCATCTCACAAGGAAGTATTACTAGCTAATTAGAAATTTGGGGTTTTTGAGATTATAGCAAGCTAAAAATAAATTACGAAATTATAATGAGAAGAATTACTTACACAAGGATTCCCTCAAATGAAGAATTGTTCAATCATCAGTTCAAAAGATAAATTCATGGTAGTGGTTACGTTCATTAGTTATGCTATTACACAACAATGATGTAATTCTACTTAGCGGTCATACAATCGCACTCTCACTAAGGGTTTGGCTAACATATGAACTAGTAATTCACAATTGTAATTCTATGAACCTATGCCAGTTTGATTACCAATTACAGAAACCTAATTCCCAACGAAGTTAATTTCAATCCCTTACCAATTGGATGTAATTAAATCAATCGACCTAATACCCCAATGATAACTAGATTATGCACGCAAATGAATGCACAACCAAACAACTCTTAAAACCACAATTACAATAATCATTGCAATTCATATCAAAAGAAAAAGCAAATGAGGAAGAAAAACTAACCATGAATTGCAATTAAAATAATAAGAATATCAAGAACAATTTCAATCTTAATTATCCTTGCACACGGTAAAGAGATTACTCCTCCATAGAGGGAGCATCATAATCGTTGTTGAAAGAAAAGCCATAAATTATAACTCGAAAAGTACCAAAATCCAATAACGATGAAGCACCCTGAACCTATAGAGAAAGAATTTGAGAAAGAGAGAGATAATTAAAAGTGGCGTGAATGAGTCCACGAGAAGGAGAGTGAGTTTGGGAATTATCTCTTTTTTCCTTTTCCTTACAAAGGTCTCCGGAGCGCAACAAATCGAGCCTAGCTAAGCCATTCACATATGACCATCTGGGCGGTGAATAGTATGCTTCCAAGCCTATTTTGAGGTCTAAAATGTTCGAATTAGCTCTTCGGCATAGAAATAGAAGTTGTAGATATTTGAATAAGCTTTCCAATGCCATAAGAATAAGCTCAATCGGATATTTGTAGCTCCAGATACTGAAAAAACAATAAATAAAGGTGAAACTGGATAACATCAGAATCTCAGCAGTGCTCCTGAGTCTTTCTTCTGCGCGAATGCATCAACTTGGAAGTCCCTATTATCAAAGAACACTCCCAAAAAGAGGTTAAAAGTACAAACCACTTCCAAGAAATGATTATGCATTAAAAACAATGTTTATAACTATTAGATTAACCAACGATGCATATTGAGGATAAAGTATAAATTTAGTAATTTAACCATCAATTAAGTACAATTCAAATGCAAAATGTCCAGAGTTAGGACGAAGAATGGGTGCATAAATGCAACCCATCAAAGTGCACTATGAGATATCTTCGTGGTACTTCTAGCTTGAAGTTATGTTTTGGAAATGAGAAGCCTTTTCTAGTTGGTTATACTGATTCAGACATAGTAGGAGATATTAACTCTAGAAGGTCTATTTCAGGTTACTTGATTATATTTGAAGGTGGAGCTGTAGCTTGGCAATCTAAGTTGCAAAAGTGTGTTGCTTTATCCATTACAGAGGCTGAGTTCATTACCATTATCGAAGTGTACAAGGAGATGCTTTAGATGAAGAAGTTCTTACAAGAAATTAGGTTTACTCAAGAGAGGTATGTGCTATTTTGTCATAGCTAAAGTGCTATACATCTTGGTAAAAACTCAACTTTTCATTCGAGGTCCAAACATATTGATGTAAGGTATCATCGGATACGTGATGTTTTGAATGCTAAGTTATTGGAGCTTGAAAAGGTTCACACTGACGAGAATGGTTCAAACATGATGACAAAATCTTTGCCAAGATGAAAATTTGAAGCTTGTTGTTTGATCGCCAGTTTGGCGGTTACCTCCACATAGTCGTGAGGGGGAGATTTGTTGGGTTTTGGCTCACTCTTATGTGGAGAAAAGCGCAAAACTGAGCTAGTCCACTTACCTAATAATAAGAGTCAGCTAGGGTTGGATGAGAGTGCTCACATAGTGAAAATAGGCAGCCATAAAAGAAAGAGAGAAGAGAGAACTCGGCCTCCCCTTCCCTTCATTTTTCTGGTGTGCACAGCTACCGTAAATTGATATTTCCAAAGTATTCCACCGTTGGATCGGGCTGAAATTTTAATAGCAGATTCCTCACAGGTGGTTCTTCATTTTGAACGGTAGGATCGTCGAGAAAAGCTTTGGAGTGTGAGATATTGAGCTCACACAGAGGTTCTGTTTTGGTTTAGAGAATCAGTTTTTTCTAGTTTAAGCTGTCTCTATAAATTGGTAGTTGTGATGTTGTTCACCGTTGGATCAGGCTGAAATTTTTATAGCAGGTTCTTGATGTCTGTTTCTTCATTCTGAATGGTTAGATCGTAGATAAGACATCTAGAGTGTGAGATATCAATCTCGCACCGTAGTTCTATTCTTGTTTGGGGAATCACTTCCTTGGTTCAATCTGTCACTATAAATCAGTGTTTCTGAAGCCGTTCACCATTGGATTGGGCTGGAACTTGGACAGAAGGTTCTAGATATCTGGTTCTTCATTTTGAACGGTTTGATCATTGAGACAAGGTTCGGAGAGGGAGGTACTGGTCTCGGATAGAAGCTTCAATTTTGGGGTATTTGTTATCTTCTTTGTTCTCAATTTGAAGCATTGGTTTTTGGTTGGTTTTGCTCATTGTTAGCACGATTTGTGCACATATTTGAGACTCTCTTGTACCTATTTTGATCATAGTAGAGTTAATTCTTTGGTCTGGACGACCCGTGGTTTTTGCCTCTCACATTGAGAAAATTTTTCCACGTTAAAATTCTTGATGCATTGTCCCTATTATTCTGGTTTATTATGTGTGTTGATTGTAGCAATAATTTTACTGGTATAGTTGTTCTTCTTATTCTTGTAAGTAAGGAATTGTGTGTTTTAATTCCTGACAACTCTATATGTTAAAAAGAGTGTGTGTGAAATATTGTATATTATATATGCGTATAGGTAGGTTTGTTCGATACTCCTTAGAAACTTACTTTTTTAACTATTACTTTATCCCTTTCAATCAGTTATAAGTTTTTGACGGTTCATTATTTTAAAATGTCTACTTATTTTTAATATTAAAGTAGTATCAATTTTTTTTCAATAATACCCTTAATACAACTAATTGTATTATGGAAGTAGTATATTACTTATATTAATAGAAGTGGACAAGCATAATTTTAATACATTATCTATTTAAAATGTAGAGGCCTTTAAGAAAATGAAAAACCACAAGACACTGATTATTAGAAGGGATTATGTGTTTCATAAGTGGACCAAAGGGGCTGAATCCTTAGGCATATTTAAAAAAAAAAAAAAAGAGAGGCTCCTTTTTTCAAGGTGTCAAGCATCTTCCAGATATTTTGTGTTGAAATGGATAGAATATCCTTCACATTCTTTACCACCTGATTTTTGTTTATGTACTTATCAAATTTATCAAATTGCAGTCATCCGGCAGTAATTTAATGTCAGTCAACTTTCTTAAGGAGCAACAAGCAAGTCTAAAATTTCTTTTTGTGACCTTATTTATATCAACAAAATTCATTTAAGATTATTCATTTGACATTTTTCTTTTCGACTCATAAGCTTGACAAATTAATACTTTATGGGTCAGATATAGAAGTGATACCTGATATATCTAATGTCCCAAATTTAAAAAAAAAAAATTATCATTTCGTCGTGTGACGAGGATTTGATTATAGTTAATGAATCTATTGGATTCTTGGATAAACTTAAGTACTTGAGCGCTGAGAGTTGCAGCAAGCTTAAGAGTTTTCCACCCATCAAGTTGCCCAATCTTGAAAAGCTCATTCTTTCATGGTGCGATGTTCTTGAGAATTTTCCAGAGATATTGGGAAAGATGGAGAATATTGTGGAGATTCGTTGGCACGGTACTTCGATAAAAGAATTCCCATCTTCTGTTGCTAATTTTACTAAGCTTAGACGTTTAATTGTGGCACAATGTGACACCATTCAATTATCAAGTACCATTGTCATGTTGCCGTATCTTGAGGAGGTGTATTTAATACACTTAAAAAGATTGCAATATCCTAAACAGGACGAAGTCGGAGAACAAGCAAGTGCAATGGTTTCTTCAAATGCAGAAGTTGTTACCTTTGATAACTGCCACATGTCTGATGAATTTGTTCCAATAGTTCTCACCTGGTTTCGCAATGTGAAATATTTAGACCTGTCGTGGAATAGTTTCACAGTTCTTCCTGAAAGTATTAAAGAACTACACTCTTTGAGGTGTCTAATTTTGGATGAATGTTGGAAACTTAGAGAAATCCACCCAACATAAAATATTTCCATGCAAGAAGCTCCACATCCTTAGCTCCCTCGAGTATAAGCATGCTACTTAATGAGGTTCGTATTTGATTTGATAATTCAAAATTGACATTTATGTTGACTCAGGCTCAATATCTATTGTGTTGGAAAAAATTTTGCTTGCTTCCGGAGCATATTTAATGCATGCTTCAGGAACAACCACTTCCACTCATTTTCATTCATAATGTTTTCAAGTATTTCTCCTGTGTGTTGATGAACTTATGAACTATATTTGACTAACAGGAATTGCACGCGGATGGAGACAAGAGGTTTTATCTTCAAGGAAGTAGTATTCCGAATTGGTTTGAACACATCAGCAGAGAAGATTCAATTTGTTTCTGGTTTCGTAACAAGCTCCCCGTGATCTCTGTATGCGCTGTGGTTGTGGATGGTGTTGATATTGTCGCCAAATTGATCATCAATGGCAGTGAAGATCCGTCAAATCGTATTGATCTGCGCAAAGATGACTTTCAAAAAAGGGATCATGTAATTATTATTGATCATGAAAGTATAAAATCAAAATACAAGGCGGATGAAGTGCTGTCAGAAAATGAATGGAACCATGCCGAGTTTAGAATCAAGGCCATGCACGACCAAGCAGGGGAACCGGCCACCAAAGGAATTGGAATCCATGTACTCAAACATACGAGTAGTGTGGAGGATATCCGTTTCATAGATCCACTGTTGGATCAAGAAGTGGTGAACATGGGAGTTTCTTAAATAAATATGCAGTAGAAAAAAGATTTGGCTTCACTGGCAATGCAAATGCGACCGAAAACAAAGGTAGTTTTTGCATAATGTGAATTGGGATTCAAATTCAATTACATTAATGCCATTAAGTAAGTAACACCACCATTTGTCCAAGTAATTACATATTGATAGATTTATGTAGATTATAATTCAAATAAGTATGGCATTTAATCATCAAAAAAACAAGTATGGCATTTATATGCAAGTGTCGATAACAATATCAACTAAGAATGCATCTACACCGTTAGTGAAGAAACTCGCACTTACGAATTAATTGGAACAGAACATAATTTTTTGGTGAATTTACGGAAAAGAACACTAGCCAAATGTAGCAGTACCCGCAAAAAGGTTATGCAAATGTGTCTAAGCACACAAAGGAAATCATTTTTTTTTCCTGAGATTAGAAGGAAATAAATCATTGGTGGAGACATTTATGGACCAAAAAGTGATTGGAATTGAAATATGCTTATAGTAATGCTTATGTTTGGTATTCAGATGAACATATTTGAAAAAAACTACTAAACTGTGAAAAAGATTGGTTAATTTATATATTGTTTTGGGAATGCTTGAGATGAGAACTGTAGCTAAAGGTATGTGGCATTAGCCAGGGTGCACCTTGACTGATGATAGTGTTACATGACCATATGAGAATAATACATAATGGATAAGTGTAGGTTCACGTATTTGTGGTTCCTAATGGAAGGCGGGATCACACAAGGAAATAGCTACTTGAGTGTGTGATCCTGATAGAATTTCCTATCTGAGGCCACTTCCCTATATTTATCTATTTTGATTATGAATATATTCTTTACCTTGTTGTTTATACAGCTTTCTAGTATTATTGATTTGGTTTTGGTATTGTCTCATGTGGACTATAAATGTTTTATCTACTCACTGGGTTGTCAAGTTCACTCTGTTACCTTCCCTCCTTTTCAGATACAGGTGTCAATCCTAGCTTTATGCATTCTCCAGCTTAATGATCTCTATCTGTTGTGTGGTGAGCCACTTTTTATCTTGTGGTTCATGTGTTTAGAATTGTAGCTTCAATGTGTCACATGCAGGGTTGGGGAGTTTGATATGATGTAAAATTTAATTTGTTTTTGGGTTTGAATGGAATGGGTTTTATGTTATGTTATATTTGCATATGTTTTTTCATTGTTTGGAAGTTCATGAAAACTTAATTACTTATACTAGCAAGTTTTATATTTCGATCTTTATGGATTGCTTATGACTTGTTGGACCTGTAAACATATTTTGAAATATTTCTGTGATTGTACTCTGGGTTATGTAGATATGTGTTATGTCCATAAATAGGTGAATTTGTAACATGGGAAAAGTTCGGCTTTTAAGGGAAACTCTAACTGTTTCCCTACTTGATCTTCATGTAGGCTTGCTAGGGATTGAAACTCCCTATACACCGGTCATGGCCAGATTGGGTCGTGGCAAAAACAGATTTGGTGTTGGTTAGAACCCATTAAATTGTGCATAAGGCATTAGATTTGTATAAGGAACTCTCTTTTGTACAAACTCATTTTAGGGTCACTATGGCATATATAGTTTTAGTAACATTTATTATGGTTATAATATTCAAAACGATATTACTTAAAATATAATAAAACGTTGTTAAAACTATTTAGTAACATTTTCGTAAATGCAGTTTACAGGCAACAATCAAAGAGTGTTATTAACATTTTTTAATAGTATATACAAATCACAATTACATTGTAGCGGGTTTTGAATTAAAGCTTCAACTCATTATTCTGAGTTTTCTTTCAACATTTTCTTTCCCCAACGAACATTTTCTCTTCACAGTTCGGTATTAATCAAATGAACTGGAGTTCATGTAAATAGGGAAATGACTAGCATGGAGGACGTTCAATTCAAATATAATACTATCTGACGCTCAATTCAAATATAATATTATCGTTGTTATTTAATAAGTATACAGCTTTATTTTATATATACATATCAAAGAAATGATTGATGAACTTGAAATTAGATAAATTTAAATGTATTTTATAATACTATCCTTATCACCTACTTCAACATACTCTTTCTTATTTTTAATTTGTCAACTATCTCTCTCTCACATGTAAAAGCATTATGGAAAAAATAAATAATGTTATCTAAAATTATTAAAAAAACAGATAATAATAGAATTATAAAATTTTATAGAGGGACATTTATATTATTAGAGAATGAAGGGAGTATATCACTCCCTAATAAGTAAATGCATGTTGATTAATTCTCTCTATCTATTTTTTTTTACGGGACAACTTCTCTTTATCTTAGTTTGCTTTGAGATTGTTTCTCGGTCACTCTATAAACTTTCCTTTAATTTTTTTCCTCTTGCATATTTTGAACTAGATCGAGAGTTCAGCAACTATATCTAAGAACTTGTTGCACTGTGTTGCCAACAACAATAGACGAGTCCTCAACAATTCGAATTGATCTAAGTGAAAATGTTTTAATGAATATGAGAGTTCTGACTTTTGACTGCACTATTTGTGTAACAAATTAAAGATACTTGATGTATCCAGTGTCCCAAATATTTTAGAAGAATTATTCCGTTGCATGTTGTGAGAATTTAATTAATGGATGAGTTAGTCTCTTGATAAGCTTAAAATGTTGAATGCTCAAGGTTGCATTCACCAATCAAGCTGTTCTCTCAAAAGGCTGTTAGCATTTTTTTTTTCCCATTTAAACCTCAACCCACGATTCGGATAAAAACTACAAGAGTGAAGCTTTTCCCTAAATCATGGTTTGGGAGTTTACCAATTAAAAACAAAACATACTATATACCTTTCAGATTATTGCTCAAATCTTGAATGTCTTTTCAAAAATATTAGCAAAGAATGAAATTTTAATTGAGCTTTATTTGTGGCACACTTTCTAAAGATTGTGTTTGTGAATTTGATTTTAGAGGGAAGAAAATGAATGAGAGGGGTTTATAGAGTAAATTTACTATACAAAAGTTAAACCTACAATATATACCCTGGAAAAAAATAGTGTATTCTCTTCAAAATTTTACTTGGTTTCTGCAATTACACATCCTTTACTTTGGAATTATTCAATTTCGAAGTAGTACTTCCGTGTTGCCAGAACTTGATGTTTCGGATTTTAAAAAATGTGAGGGGTTGATAGGGTAAGACTCCCTTATTTTTATTAACGTCAAAAAAAGGTATTAACATATGACCATTAATAAAAAAAATTGAAAATAGAATCAAATGAAAACACTACATTATATTAACGAGTTAATGGTTATTTTATAATTGAGTAACTGAATTATTTTTGTTTTAAAGTTTAATATTTAATAAATTAGTTTTTAATTTTATAATTGTGAACCACATTTATCCTTAAAAATATAAATGATTTGTATCAGTCACTTAATATATATTATCAAATCAAATCAATTCCTAAAAATAATAATTTGATTCAAATTAATCCAGAATTTGTTAAAATTTGTCGATCAGAAATTAACTTGATTCATAATTACAAAATCAATAACTGATCAGTCAAATTTTAAACTTTAGAAATTAAAGTGACTTAGCTATGCAATCATCATGGATAAAACTAAGCATAATAGTATAATAACGATCAGTTGACCAGACCCATTCATAGATGGGAAACTTCTTAATAATTGCCAATTACCACCTCCATCACCAACAGCCTTTGTTGAATATTACTATAATAAAGGAAGGAATCACGGACAAGGGAACGCGTTTTTTCTTTTCTAGTTAGGATATTGCAACTATTTGAGCTAAGACACGTTAAAATAATATATTGCATAATAAATAGTTTACAAAAAGATTTAGAGAGAAAGACGGGTAGGTAAACCACAGTTCCACCACACATTAACTTGAGCTAGCGTGGTGTCATGGCAGGAGGATCTTCATCATCCACCTTCAGCACTTCAGTTTTCACTTACGATGCGTTTCTGAGCTTTAGAGGTGAGGATACCCCCTATGGATTTACTGGGAGTCTCTACTCTGCATGCGTTGCCAACAACTACTGACGAGTCTTCAAGAATTCAAATTGATCTAAGTGAAGGTGTCTTAATGAACATGAGAGTTTTGTTTTTTTGGCTGCCCCATTTGTGTGACAAATATACTCGATGTATCAAGTGTCCCAAATTTTGAACTATTCATTTGCATGCTGAGACAATTTAATTAATGGATGAATTAGATGGATCTCTTGATAACTAAATTGTTGGGTGCGGTTAAGGTTGCAGCAACCTTAAGATGTTTTCACCAATCAAGTTGTTCGCTCTTGAAAGGCTACTAGCTTTTTTTATTTTCCGTTTAAACCTCAAACCATGACTGGGACATAAACTACGAGAGTAGTTTTTTTTTCCTTCCTAAATTGTGGTTTGGAGTTTACAAATTAAAAACAAAACACACTGTATATCTTTCAAAATGCTGAAGTCTTTATTTGATGCACACATTTTAATGGTGTGTTTGTGAGTTTGATTATGGAGGGGAAGGAAGGGAGTGAGAGGAGTTTGTAGAGTGAATTTACTCTACAAAAGTCAACTTCAAATATGCTTACATAACCTAAAGGAATAGTCATATTCTGTTCAAAAGCAATCTTGTTTTACACCTTCATTAATTTGGAATTATTCAATTTTCAAGTAGCACTTTCGTGTTGCCAGAACTAGATGCTTTGGATTTTGAAAAAATGTGAGGGGTTGTTATCTTCTAAGCAGGATGAAAGTGAAGAATGAGTGATCTCGATCCTGTCTTTGAGACAAGACATTTTAATTTCTATAAGTGCAATATATCATATGGATTCCTTTCAATTGTTCTTGCTCCAAATGTGGAAGCATCAAGAAAGCAAAATATGTAAGATTTGATTGTTTGGACTTCCATGATAAATAGGTAGCTGCCAAGTTATTAGAAATTAGTCCTGGAACCTCTTGAAATTATGTATTATTGGCTAATTTGTATTCCTCTTTGGGCAAGTGGAAGGAAGCGCATGCAATGAGAAAATTGATAGATGGTAAAGGACTGGTCAAAGAATGTGGATGGAGCCAGGTTGAGATCAGTGGTAGATTTCATACATTTGCCGCAGGAAATCAGTCACACATTCAGTTGCTTAATATCAATAAGATATTAGAAGATCCAAATTTACTCTTCAAGAAGGTACGGTACCTATACAGCAGAAAGCAGTATCAGTGCATAATGACCTGTAAAAGGAGACAGACTAAGGAACCTTTGAAGCCTCCGAAGATTATCCAACATTTAGGTTTGCAGTTGGTCATGTCAGTAGGACACACCCATTGCTCATATGATTATGCAAACTTGAAGTTATCTAACCCTTCGATGGAATTCCTCACCATGACTACTCATATTAATTTTTTAATCCAAGATCCATGCTGTTGCACTTTGAATCTGGTTGTTATCCAAGTAAAGTCAAGGACTTGTCCTGAAGAAGTGATTTCCTTCTACGTCCTGATTGTCTGATTAGACAGCCGTTTCTGAAACTTGACCAGGTGAAATGTTTATCCATGAAATGGATGCATGTTATTTTTCATGTAATTCAACTTATTTAAAGAGCGCTACAGATGTAAATTGAAAACATCATGCCTTTGTTGTTCTTTATGCTAGACATCTCCTGCATCCTGATGACTACATTCAGTTGATAAAAACAATGCACAAAGAGAGACAGGGATAAGGTAACCAGTTGGATTGAAATCACTATTATTTTTATCAGTAAACATTAGAAAGCAATACCAGCAGGCTGGTTTGCTTACAAGTGGTGAAAGCAAGAGAGCAACTTAAAAGTGAAAAAATATTCAACACGAAGTAGAAATTGACAATGCTTCGTAGTTCAGACTCTTTCTGTAATGCACTTGACAGTCTCAATACCAAAAAAAAGGTATTTAGCGGCGGTTTCTTTTTTTATTTTCTGGTGGTTTGCAACCGCATCGTTTACCGGCGGTTCTCCAATTTGAAATGTTATGGCAAATTTCAAACTCACACACTCTTTTCCTCGAATTTCAAATGGTAACATAGCATCTGTCATGCATGAGAGAGAAAGTTGCAGCTGAGGACACTGATGTCGGACATTGGCCACGCGTTTTTCCTTTTAATTCCAAGTCGAGTCAATTATGGTTAGACGATCGAAGACTCGATACACACTGAAGTCAAGATATATGCCTTTCAAAATTGCAATTTCAAAGAGGTAGTAGGTATACATGTTATACTAGTCTGCACCCAAAGAAAAGAGAGATTTAAATATTAAAAAAAAACGGATCGGTAAAGCACAAGTCCAGATATTTTGTGAGTGTAGCGAGCTATCATGGCAGGTGGAGCATCATCATCATCATCATCCTCTTTCACTACTTCAGTTTTCACTTACGATGCTTTTCTGAGCTTCAGAGGTGAGGATACCCGCTTTGGCTTCACTGGCCACCTCTACTCTGCTCTCGATCATAGGGGAATCTTCACCTTCATTGACGACCAGGAAATTGGCAAAGGAAACGAGATCACTCCATCGCTTGTCAAGGCAATTCAGGAGTCCAGGATTGCCATCGTTGTGCTCTCCAAGAACTATGCTTCCTCTTTATTTTGCTTGGATGAACTAGTCAAGATCATGGAGTGCTTTAAGGGAAACAAGAGTCGCTTGGTTATTCCTGTTTTCTATGACGTGGATGCTTCTCATGTGCGTAAGCAGATGGGGACTTTTGGAGAAGCATTGGCTGAACATGAGAACAATTTCAAGGCTAACAGTGACACAAAGAATTTCAATGATAATATGGAGAGGCTAAAAAAATGGAGGGTGGCTTTGAAGCAAGTAGCTGACTTGTCTGGTTATCATTTCAAACACGGGTATACCTTCTTTTATATGTTTGCTTCTTCAATTTTTTTCATCTATCTAGTTATCATAGTTTGAATTATAATAAAGTATAAAATGAGCCATAAACATGGACATGATGCACTAGTGTATGACTTACTTGCAAACATCTCTTATTGTGGGTAGGTATGGATATGAGCACAAGTTTATTGCAAAGATCGTTCATCATGTGTCAAGAGGGATTAGACGTGTTGCTTTACATTTTGTTGATCACCCGGTTGGACTCGACCACCAAGTGGAAAATGTAATTTCACTTTTGGATGTTGGGTCCAGTGATGGAGTATGCATCCTAGGGTTACATGGGATTGGTGGGATAGGTAAAACAACACTTGCTATGGCAATTTATAATTGGGTTGCTGATCATTTCGAAGATTTATCTTTTGAAGGTTTATGTTTCCTTGAAAATATTAGAGAGAATTCAAATCAACATGGTTTAGAACATCTGCAAGATCATTCTTTTTGAAATAGTAGAAGAAAATAAAATTGAGTTAACAAGTGTCAAAAAAGGAATTTCAATGTTACAGCAAAGGCTTCAGCGAAAGAAGATTCTTTTGATTCTTGATGATGTTGACCAACATGAGCAGTTGGAGGCTTTAGCTGGAAAATCTAATTGGTTTGGTTCAGGTACCAAAGTTGTCATTACAACTCGAGACATAAATTTGTTATCAAGGTATGAAGATAAAATAACATACGAGTTAAAGACATTGAATGAGAAAGATGCTCTTGAAAGCTTTAAAAACTAACCAGGTTGATTCAAGTTACATGGACGTCTTAAATGAAGTAGTAACTTATGCTTCTGGCCTTCCATTGGCCTTGGAAGTCATAGGATCCAACCTAGTTGGAAAAAATATAGAACAATGGAAATCCGCATTAAATCAATATAAAAGGATTCCCAATAAGAAGATCCAAACCATACTTAAGGTAAGTTTTGATGCATTAGAGGAATTTGAGAAGGAAATTTTCCTTGACATCTCTTGTTGCTTAAAAGGATATGCATTGAAAGATGTCAAGGAAATACTTTGTGCTCATCATGGTGTCGCCTCTGTGGAGTATGGTCTTGGAGTCTTGGATGAAAAGTCTCTGCTAAAAATTCATGCTGAAATTCATGGACTTGCCAATTATTTGGTCACATTGCATGATCTAATTCAAGATATGGGTAAAGAAATTGTAAGTCAAAAATCAGCAAAAAAGCCTTGGGAATGCAGCCGATTATGGCTTCTTGATGATATAGTTCAAGTGTTTGAAAAAAATATGGTAAGTAAGACAAGTATGTATAGTTTGATCTTTTGTTATAAGCTTACACTTATCTCTTTTGAATATTTTTTACTATTGACTCTTTTGAATAAAATCATTCAAAAATTACTTCAGTTTTTTAAAAATTATTTTCTGTTTGGATATCATGGTTAAAAAGAGAGTGTGTGTATGTATATATTTAATTTTTTTGAAAATTGTTTAGATAAGAAGTAGCAAACATTTTTATAGCAATATCACTTAAATGGAATCTCTATGAAGTATGTGTTTGGTTCTGCATTTATAAAATTGATTTCAAATTGATTTTAAAGTGAAGTGATTTATGTTTGGTAATTCCTCTAGAATTGATGTCGACAGAAAGCAAGAAATTTTCACTTCTCGCAAATTCAATTATAGAGCCAAGAATTGATTTTGAAATATTGAAACTAGACATGTTCTAAAACCATCAAAATCAATTCCTTGCTCCAAGAATCAATTCCAAGCTTTACAAACGGGAAACCAAACATACTGGAAGGCAAATTGTTAAGGATGATATCTTAATCAGCATGCAGCTAAAGGATTGATCTCAACAATATTTATGGAAATAATCTAGTCAAGACAGAAATTTTCTTGAATATGGTTACTGAAAATTAAATAAACATGAAATATAATTTCTATCTGAGTATGCTTTTGTTTATTTCACAAATTAAGACTAGTTAATTTCTAAAATAAGTAATAAACTATATATATATATATTGCTTTTTTATGCTTACATTTACAAACATCTAAAGATATTTTTGTACACTTATCTTTAAAAGTTAAGTGTCTATCTCTGAAAAAAAGAAATCCAACCAAGCTCCATTCTATCTTGACAACAAGAAGTCGTTATATAGTCCTCCATTTCTAACTATTTATTTTGTTGTTGGCAGTAATTGAGCACAACTGTATACTTTCCCCTTTATAATATGTAAATTTGCCTAAGTCATGTTATTAAAATTTCATATCGTCTAGAGATAAGGCCTAGATAATTTTTATAAATCTTAGATAATCCTCACCCTTTAAACTACTTTTTAAGGTTTGAGCTAGGTTTACTCAATTCTAAAATAGTATCAGAGTCTATCTTCAATCCAACTCAATTCTAAGATGTGTATCAAAGTCTTAATATATAACGTATATGAAATGTTGTTCACCCATACTTTGTGTTAGCAGGGAACTGATAAAACTGAAATGATACATATGGATTTTCCTCTGTCTGAAAAAGTAATAAAATGGGATGGAGAGGCCCTCATGAAGATGAGAAAAATCAAAACACTAATTATCAGACAAGCTCATTTCTCCCAAGGTCCCAAGCACCTTCCAAATAGTTTAAGAGTGTTGAACTGGCAGGATTATCCTTCTCATTCTTTACCACCTGGTTTTCATCCTGAGGAACTCGTCATTTTTCAGTTAAGTGGCAGTAATTTAATGTCAGTTGAGTTTCTACATAAGCGAAAGGTAAGTCTAAAGTTCTTTTCTTTGACCTTACTTATATTGATAAACTTCATTTTAAGATTATTCATTTGATTTGTATTTTATTATTGTTATTTTTTTATGCAGTTCAAAAGGTTAACCGTCTTAAACCTTGATGAAACTAATATAGAAGAGATACCTGATGTATCTGGTGTCCCAAATTTAAAAGAATTATCATTTGGTCATTGTGGAAATTTAATCAAGGTTCATGAATCAGTTGGATTCTTGGACGAACTTAGGCTATTGAGTAGTGAGGGCTGCGGCAAGCTTAGGAGATTTCCACCCATCAAGTTGACCAATCTTGAATCACTTAATCTGCGAGATTGCTCTGCTCTCGAAAATTTTCCAGAAATATTAGGAAAGATGGAGAGAATATTTTACCTTTATTTATTTAATACTTCGATAAAAGAATTGCCATCTTCCATTACAAATCTTACTAATCTTATACGTTTGAATATGTCATCACATTCACATGGAACTGTTCATTTACCAAGTAGCATTGTCATGTTACCATGTCTCAAGGATCTGCAGCTTCAGGCATCCGAAGGATTTCAGTTTTCTAAACTGGACCAAGGTGAAGAGCAAAGGTGCTCAATGCTTTCTCCAGGCCCAAAATATGTCAACTTGACAAATTGCAACTTGTCTAATGAATGCTGGCCCGTAGTTGTTGCTTGGTTTCGCAATGTGGTGAAGTTAACCCTGGACAGGAATAATTTCACAGTTCTTCCTGAAAGCATCCAAGAACTTTGCTCTTTGAGGTTTCTTCGTTTGACTGAATGCAATAAACTTCGAGAAATCAGAGGGATTCCACCCAACATAAATGAGTTTTTTGCACGCGAGTGCATATCCTTGACTTCCTCGAGTAGAATCATGTTACTCAATGAGGTTTGTGTGTTTTCTTACACGTACTGATTTGATAGTTCAAAATTGATATTAAGGTTAATTCAGACTCTGCATGTGTGTGTTGCTAAAATTATGAAATGCAGGAATTGCTCGAGGATGGAAACAAGTTTTTTTATTTGCCAGGAAGTACTATTCCAGAGTGGTTTGAGCACAATAACATACAGGATTCAATTTCTTTTTGGTTTCGTAACAAGCTCCCCGAGATCTGTCTCTGTCTTACTGGTATAACTGCTGATAAAACTTGGATAGGCGGCCTCATTTGCAACTTGTTCATCAATGGCCATGAGGTTTCATCACACTTACCGTCTGTTTCCAATAATCATGTAGCTATCTTTGGTCTAAAACGTATGAGAATCAATCATCATGTCGTGGCTAATTTACTATTAGAAAATGAATGGAATCATGTGGTGTGTAGTTTCTCACGGAGACACAATATCAAAGAAATTGGAATGCATGTAGTCAAACATAAAAGTAGCATGGAGGATATCCGATTCACCAATCCACTGTGTGAAGAGCTGAATGAGGGAGATTTCCAAATAACTTTGCAGCCCCCAAATAATTTGCCTTCTTTGGATTCACCACAGTGTCAACAGCTTTCGTTACACAATCCTCTGGCAATAAATTCATGGGATCATCCCCTGACAGAGGATTCGTTGAAAGAGAATGTGTCAAATTCAATTGCACAAATCGGAATAAGTGGCACCACCGATCTCCAAGGTAACTTTCATTTAATACATTTTATTTTCGTTTGATTTCATTACTATTAATTTTACTCGCCTTACGGACTTTTCTCATCAAGTAGATGGTGGATACAAAACCGAAAAATCACTATGTGCTTTTGGTGCAGGTAAGAATTTCTCCACTATTATAAGAATTGGAGAAAGAATAATTTGATTTTCAGAAAATATAAATATTTAAATCATTTAAAAATATTTCAAATTTGTTCAGAGAGAATCATCAACAAAGTTTCCCTAACAGGTGTCATCTAAACAAATTTGTATATAAATAGTTGTTGTTTACAAGTTGAATGCATAACTAAGCTCTTATCTTGCGAATGTGACACCAAGAGATCTAGGTTTCCCTTTTTAATTTCTTCTTCGTTTTCTTTTTGTATATTTACTATTTAATTAATTTCCATCACTTTTATTCAGCTGGAGTTTTCTCTTTTCTTTTTTTTTTTATAGCTAGACGCTGCTAGAAAAGGAGGTAAATATTGACCTGATGGTATTGGTTTCTCCTTATGTTACGACAAACTCGGAAATTATATTTTATGGAGAGGTGCTATCAAAAGCGAAGTTTTTAACCATAAGACGCCTATTCACTTATATTTCTCATTAACAATTAAACAATTAAATCAATGGGGTCAAACGTGAATTCCACGCACTGAATCTGGTCAGTTCCTATCAGGAACTAACTAGCTTATTTTACTATATATGATTTTGGATTTATGCATGGGGCCAATTTTGTTTAACAAAACTATAGTAGACAGAAAACAGAAAAACTGTTGAAATATATTTTATAGACTTAATTATAGTCAAACAGAAAAGCAGTCAAACATATGAATTTTTGGATATCTTTCCGTCTGAATAAGTTCTCAAAGTCATAAGTCGTAATTGTGCCTTTCGGTAGTAAATACACCGTTCTTATATTTGCATTAAAACTCATGATCCACAAGGCTACGTCCAGTTCTCACGTATCAAATCTGATTTGCTACAACACCAGTAAACTCTATTGCTAAAGAGTGTGTGTGAAATATTATATATGCATATAGGTTGGCTTGTTCGACACTCCTTAAAAGCAAAAAGGATATTAATTCTTTTTTAACTACTATTCCATCCCTTTCAATCCGTTGAGTTGTTGACATTTTATTATTTTAGAACACCTATTTATTTATAATATTTAGGTGGTATTAATTTTTTCCTATAATATCATTAATAAAATAAATTGTATTATCAAAGTAGTATACTAGTTATATTGATAGAAATGACAGGGATAATATTGATATATTATCTATACAAAGAATTTTTATTCAATTATTCAATTATATTTAACTATATTATTAAAAATATTTGACTCACATATTGATTATCTCAAAAATCACACGTATAAATATAAATAGGAAATGATCCTCTAACTGAAATATAAATAGTGTAAAATATTTTATTAACCATGTATAAAATGAATTGCTTCCTTCACCCCAATATTTTCTACACCAACCGAGGTGTAAGCACCCATCATTTGTGAAAAGTGAGATGGAAAGAGAAGAAGATGGCTGAAAAAATAAATAGTAATCTCATATATTTAATACATAAGGTATTTGGATGTTCGAGATAACGAGGCATTGAAAAAATTGCTGCTTCAGATTTTGCCTATTTGGAAGTATAAGTTACCTTAATCTATTTCGATACTCTGTTTTTGCTTTTTGTTGTTTTTTTAATGCGGGGCTTGTGATTGTCATGCACTTGACCTGACAGGCATACATGATCAAAGGGTTTAGCTTTTAATTTTATCCCTGCAGGCAGTGACGACGATGATTTATGGACATATGGCATGGAGCTATCATTGCGTCCATGTTGGCAAGCACCTTTGGACTGTGACAACTGGAACTCAAGTTTAACGCAATTATCATCCGCAAATGACACCATCAGAGATGAAGAGAAAGGTTTCTTTCTTTATTTTTTTATGCCTAATAATCTACTAGTCTCCCCTGTTTTTGATTTATTTTTTATGCCTAAATTGTCATGACCCAACCCTCATCATGATCGGCACATAAGGAGCACGCTCCCTTGCAAGCCTAAACACTCAGACTTTAACAGAAAAATGGACAAAGCTTCCTCTATTCTTCAGATATTTCCCAAATACAAGACCTATATCATGTTACACAGGATAATAGATAGGTATTTATACACACATGCATCTACAAGTCCATAATTAGGGAGTTCACATACTCTCCATCCATAATTTATACAAAATGTAAGATAACTATAAACATAATCATAAACTTAAACACCATTAATCTGGTCCTTGCCTGTGATCAAATGGAGCACCTAAGCATATATGATTGGTCGTAGAAATAAAAGACTGGAAACCACAAAATAATGGCCCATAGACCATTGTTGGGCTTACCAAAAAGAGGGTGACTCAATCCTATTGAGCGAGAGGAGTGGAACTCAGAGTTACACTTAAATCTGTAATAGAGGAAATAATCATAGGGTGAGTCATGAAACTCAGTGAGGAATAATATATTTACAGTTAATTGGAACAAGTCCCAAGACAATAATGAAAAAAAAGAAATAGTTAATATAAGATATTAACCAAACTATTCGAGTATAGAATCGACACACAAAAATCTCTTATAATGATAATATAGAATTATGGAATTTATGCATTAAAAGAGGTTTCTATGTCAGAACAAAGTCCAAAATTGATCCCATGACTGGACGGCCCTCACACCTATCCCCAGCGCCTAATAATACTAGTATGCTGGCCTAATATACTAGGCTAGCAACCCCTATGCTAGCTGAGGTCTATCTCAAGGTGCACTAAGGCTAACGTCACCGTCGTTAGCTATTGTTTATGTCAATGATACCTACTTAAAAAAAAAAAGAAGAACTTTTCACATCAAATAACTCAAGTTTCATTCATCTACTTTCCTTGTAAGAAACCCACCACTTCAATAAAACATAAAGAATGAAATTGTTTTCAATCTCCTTTAGGTGCAAAAGAATAAACTAAAACTATGTTTGGTTCTCAATTAACCTTGCTTAAGAAAATAAAATCATGGAGCTTTTATCCCCAAAACCTTAAGCATTCCAAAATATACTTGTCTCATAATCCAACTCCAATATAACAATGCATAACATTGTATCAAATCATGTAGAGTGCTTATTCCAATATCAGTAGTGGTTATTAAATCTCATTTCATATTCTTCTTAAAATATAACAATTTTAAGGGTAACTAATAAATGCAACTATCAAGACATGAATACACTAAGAAAATCATTTAATTTGTTAGTGCAAAATAGATAACGAATATGCAATATAGATATTTAACTACACAGAACTAAATTCCAATTAACCATAAACACAACATTCACTCACAACACAATCCAAGAATGTCGTGCTCCAAGCCTACATCATGTTAGAGTAGATAGGATGCCTCTCTAGAGTATCTGACGCCACATACATCATCCAACAACCACTAATCAGCATTTAGAACCAGAATTTTCTGCACTATTAGTCTAAACACCATAAATCCCCAATCACATAACCTAGGTTTTAAAGATTAGAGTTCTAATCCTATACCTGTAACATAACCTAGCTAATCCATGAAATTGGAAGTAAGATTGAGCTTCACTATACCTTTAATGGCTAAGGAAAGGAAGATGGAGGAGTGGGTGTTGCTATCCATTCAAGAGATTGAAGCAACAACCCTTAAACCACCAAAAGAGAGGGAGAGGATGCTGTTGTTCGCATCACAGTAGGGAGCTAGGAGTCCAGCGCAGTGGTTGACAGCGCGGTGGTGCGGTGGTGGTTGAAAGGAGAGGGAAGACCGAGAGGAAGAGAGGGAGGATGGAGGGAGACTAGGCCTTCTCTGTTCTTTTCTCTGTGAAATAGAGAGGAACGAAAGAAAAAGAAACCGTGTGGGTGTGTATTGGTATATATGTTAGGATGTGTTGTCTCAACATTCACTTATTTACATTTATTAATTTTAAGTTAATGTCCTCATTTAGGGTTTAGAGTTTAAAACCTAAACTTATTTTACTATTTATTAACTTTAAAATATAAATATAAATAACGAAGTACCCTCATTTGGATTCAAAAATAAAATATCACAAAAATTAAAATTTCAACAAATCAAAATCTAAATTTTAGATTTTAGTTCAAATTCAAAAATTTTTAAGATTTTATAAACTTATGGGCTAAAAACCAAATGTTTAAATATTTCATAAAATTCACTAGATATCATTCTTTAACTTAATTCCCTCTTGCAAATAATTACTGGGACTTTTGATTCCAAGAATGTGGTTTTATCATTTAGCGCTCTAAGGATATGTAGGATTCAGACTTAGTGAAATTCAGGACCCATAATGACAGATAGGGTAACTAGTATCCCTATGGCTCAAAATAATTTTTTTAGCCTTTTTATTTAAAACTAGGGTATTACGTTATTACGTAAATAATCTAAACCATTCTTGGAAATTCAATATGACATATATAGGCCCAACAACAGTCTCAATGACAAAAGATTTAGAGTTATATAGAATCCGTTAGTTTGTAATCAGTCAGTGTCAAACTTGTCAACTAACTGATAACAATAAGTAGTTGGATTGTACATAAGGCATCAGGTTGTATATAAGGAACTCTCATTTTAAGCGTTTTGAATTTAAGCTTCAACTCCAAATTCTGAGTTTTCTTTCCTCATCTCCTCAAGAAACATTTTTCCTTTTTAGAATTCGGAATTTACCAAAAGAACTGGAGTTTATGTAAACAGGAAAATGAATACCATGGAAGACTTTCAATTCGTATATGATATTTCCCTGTCTAATCAGCTGTAACTGCATTTTGATTACTTAATCTTTTTTTTTTTATGTGGATAATTTCTCTATCTCTTAGTTTGCTTTGAGAGAGTTTCGCCATTACTATTGACTGTTTGACCTCCCCATATAACTTTTCCTCTTTTGTACATTTTGACCCAGAAAACACCCTAGTAGAACCTTCTCAAGTCGCACCAAGTGAAATAGCTATTGGAGATGAACTACATCTAAGACCCTATTGCACCGTGTTGCCAACAACAAGTGACAATTCTTTCAGAATTCAAGTTGATTCAAGTCAAGATGATGATGTAGAAATGGAAAAATTCTATGCTTCTCTTGATGCTGGGACTCATGTTCCTTCCCATTCCCATGGTCATTCGGCCACCACGGCTCCAAATGAAGAGGCTAGGGAAGCATTGAGAATAGCACAAGACTTCATCACCAACAATGATGCTTCGGTGTTCTTGAACCTTGAACAGTGCAGTGTCATGAAAACCAGCTTAGATTACCTCTCCAATTTGTCTGCAAATGGCGCCTTACCAAGAGAAATGATAGCATTGGTATCAGAAGCTTCAAGACTGTTTACTCATTGCAGTAGCAACTACATTGAAGCAAATATGAAAATTGGGTCCGGCGCTTTAGAGCAATTGATAGCTGATGAACTAGAAGCTGGCCTTGAAGATAACAAGAATCAGTTCAAGGAAATTGCGGCCTTGGAAAAAGAGCAGCTTCAAAAGTTGGCCTGTTTGGAGGAAAGTAAGAAGGAGCTAGAAAAGCAGATCAATGCTCTCAATGCTAACATCTCGGTTTCTCAATCAGAACAGAACATGACTCGAAAGAGAAAGAGAGATATCTTTGAGGAAGGAAAGGCACTCAAAACTCAAGTGGATAACTCGAAGGAAAAAGTATCATATTTGCAACATGAGCAAGATTTGGCAAAGGAGACTCAAGCAAAGATCAGGGCTGAATGGTCAGGACTCAAGACACAAATTTAGAAAGACTATTGCCGAACAAGATGCAAAAGAGTTGAGGTAGGGTTTTGACCATTATATTGTTCTGAGAACTGGATCAGACCAGCTCAAAGGTGTCCTCCATAATTGTATCTCAACACCAACCGCCACTGAAAGGAGGATGACCACAGTTGTTTTTGTTGTCAGGGTGGAGTGACCATGGTAGCTACATTTCTATCATTCTTTTTAGGGAACAACCTCTCTTTATCTTAGTCTGCTTTGAGATTTGTTTCTCTATCATTCTATTGACTTCCCTTTACCTTTGTCCTCTTGTATATTTTGATCTAGTTTGAGAGAGCAACTACATGTAAGAGCCTGTTGCACTATACGCGTTGCAACAACTACTGACGAGTCTCCAAGTATTCAAATTGATCTACGTGAAGGTGTCTTAATGAACATGAAAGTTCTGATTTTTTGCCGCCCTACTTGAGTAACAAAGATACTTGATGTATCCAGTATGCCAAATTTATAATCATTTTTTTTTCGTGTCATAACAATTTAATTAATGGATGAATTAGATGGATCTCTTGATAAGCTTTTACATCAACCTTGAGATGTTTTCACCAATCAAGTTGTTCACTCTTTAAAGGCTACTAGCATTTTTTATTTTTCGTTTAAACCTCAAACCATGATTCGGACATAAACTACAAGGAGGAGTTTTGTTCCTAAATTGTGGTTTGGGAATTTACAAATTAAAAACAAAACACATTATATTTGAGGAGGAGTGATACACATACACCACCACACTTACACCACACACTTACATCAAGTTAAAAGTTGTAGACCTATGTATAAAATATTGTAAACCTATATGCAAAAGTTGTAAGTCTGTATGCAAAAAGTTGTAAATAAGTATGTAAAAACTTTTGTATATTAATTTATAACTTTTTGCATCTAGGTTTATAACTTTTTACATATTCATTTATAATTTTTAACTTGGTGTAAGTATATGATGTAAGTGTAGTGGTGTATGTTTATCATTTCTCTTATTTGAGGCGCACTTTTTTAATGGTGTGTTTGTGAGTTGGAGTTTGGAGGAGAAGGAAGGGAATGAGAGGAGTTTGTAGAGTAAATTTACTCTACAAAAGTCAACTTCAAAAATATACTTTTATGCCCTAAAAGAATAGTCATATTCTGTTCAAAATCTTACTTGTTTTACACCTGCATTATTTTTTAATTAGTCAAATTCCAAGTAGCACTGTCTTGTTGCCGGAACTTGATGTTTTGGATTTTAAAAAAATGTGAGGGGTTGCTATCTTCTAATCAGGATGAAAGTGAAGAATGAGCGATCTTGATCATTGAAAGGGTACCAAATAAAGATTTGATTGTTTGGACCTCCTTGATAAATAGTTAGCTGCCAAGTTATTAGAACTTAGTCCCAGAAGCTCTGGAAATTATGTATTAATGGCTAATTTGTATACCTATTTGGGCAAGTGGAAGGAAGCGCATGCAACGAGAAAATTGATAAATGGTAAAGGAAATCAGTCACATATATAAGATACTAGAACATCTAAATTTTACTCTTCAAGAAGGTAGCTATACAGCAGAAGCAACATCAGTGAATAATGACCTATAAAAGGAAACAGACTAAGGAACCTCTGAAGACCTCCTAAGATTATCCAACATTAATTTTTGCAGTCGGTCATGTCAGTGGGACACCCATCACTCATATGATTATGCAAACTTGAAGTGATTCTAACTCTGCTAGGGAATACATCACCATGACTACTGACATTAATTTTTCAATGCAAGATCTATGCTGTTGCACTTTGAACGTGGTTCTTATCCAAGTAAAGTAAGGACTTGTCCTGAAGTAGTGGTTTCCTTCTACGTGCTGGTAGTCTAATCAAGCATCTATTTCTGACACTTGACCAGGTGAAATGTTCTTCCATGAAATCAATGCATGTTATTTTTCATGTAATTCAACTTTTAAAGAGGGCTACGGATGTAAATTGAAAACACCATTCCTTTGTTGTTCTTTTTACCAGACATCTTCTGAATCCTGATGACTGCATTCAGTTGTTACAAACAATATTTACATATCAATGGCACAAGGAGAGACTGGGATAAGGTAACCAATTGATTAAAAGCACTGCTATTATCCATCTTTTGTGCATAACAATCTTTGTTCCTTGCCAGCTAACTCTGTTAATTTTCAAATTACATTGTTGTAGATACCTAGTACTGGTTGATCCGGCCTGCCTCATGGTATCCGCATTCATTACAATTTGCTATCTTCATGTTGGGCTTAGAAACTGATTCGCAGTATAATTAAATGACGCCAATGTATGGTAATGAGTACCAAAATAAATCTGATAGAATTAAATTTACCAAATCGGCACAGCGCAGCGAAATAAATATCAGGATGAATGTAATTCACAGTGGGATCCGCTTGTCACTATTCACAATGAGGCCCACTGTCACTATTCCTGTGGACAGTATTTAGCAATGGAACAGTATCACTATTCTGGTGAATAGTAAGTTTGGCATCACTATTCTGGTGAATAGTAAGTTTGGCATCACTATTCACTGTATGGGACCCACTTCACTAGTCATTGCAGTGGGACCCACTTCACTATTCACGCCACTAAAATAGATCAAGAAATTTGCACACCAAATTTTTAACGTGGAAACCCGTAAATACCGAGGAAAAACCACAAGACAAACTCCGAAAAATATTCTATTATATTCAGGATAATTACAAAATATCATTTCCACACACTCCAACCCATGAGGTAAATATAGTATTTCCCAGTGAGAACCCTCACATTTAAATACTATACTTTTGCAATATCAAGGAGTAATAAAGATAATACCCAAAAATATTTTCAGTATATTTACCCACACCCTATACTATTTGGGATTTATTCACACTCTCTATTTTTTCCTCACTCTCAGAAAAATAATACACACTCTATGTATTTATCTCTCTATGTAGCTTGTATCTCTGCTGCTTCTTGTGATCTTCAACTGCTTCTGTTGCCTCTATTTATAGAGGGAATTTCACATGTGCACAGTAATTTTTTTACTGTTCACGCGTTGAAAATTCCTCTCTCAATACCGAACTCTTCACCCATGAATAGTGATTTTACTGTTCACATGTTGAAAAAATAATTTACTGTCCATGCGTTGAAATTTCACTTTCAATTTTGCCAGCTTCTAGAATGGAGGCTGGATCCTACAATTCTCCCCTTCTAACCGACGAGGAAAAAATCTGGGAGCAATCATGTGGAATTCATGCCGATCAACTTGGCATAAAGTTGCAGCTTATTTCGTACTGTAACTATTGTCATCATATCAGCAGGGTTTTCATCAGTGTGAATCTTTTCTAAATTAAATTTCTTTTCTTCTACTGCTTGACGCAACCAATGATACCTGACATCAATGTGCTTCGTCCACGAGTGATACATTGCATTCTTGCTCAAATCCAAAGCACTTTGACTGTAGCAATGGATAACAGACCTGCTCTGTTCCATTCCTAATTATTCAAGGAATTTTTTCAACCAAAGCATTTTTTTTCCTAGCTTTAGTCATAGCAACATATTCTGACTCAGTAATGGATAAGGTAACACACTTCTGCAATTTTGACTGCCAAGACATAGCTCCACCTGCAAAAGTAAACACAAATCCAGAAGTAGATTTCCTACTGTTCAGATCACCTGTCATATCAGCATCTGTATAGCTTTCCAAAACTGGTTCTGGTCCTCCAAAACTCAAGTACATTCTCGAACTACCTTTTAGATATCTCAAGATCCACTTCATAGCTTCTCAATGGTCCCTACCAGGATTGGAAAAAAACCTACAATCAACTCTAACCGCATGAACGATATCTGGCCGAGTACAAATCATGGCATACATCAAACTCCCGACTGCAGAGAAGTAAGGAATATCAGCCATAGCTTTCTTTTCTTCGTCAGTAGTGTGACAACTCTTTTTGCTGAGTTTGAAATGATTGGCCAATGGTGTGCTAACTGCTTTAGCATTCTTCATATTAAATATGTCTAGAACTCGCTCCACATATCTTTCTTGTGATAACCAAAGCTTTCTAGTCATCCGGTCTCACAAAATCTGTATACCCAAAAATTGCTTTGTAGGGCCTAGGCCTTTCATATCAAAGGAATTTGATAGCTCCTTTTTCAAATCACCAATCATCTCCGCATCTTGTCCTCCTATCAGCATATCGTCTATATGCAACAGAAGAATGATAAACTTATCACCTGGAAATGTTTTGACATATACACCATGATCTATGTCTATCCTGGTATATCCATGACTCGCCATGAATGAGTCAAACTTTTTATGTTACTGTCTAGGAGCCTGCTTCAATCCGTATAGACTCTTCTTTAATCTGCAAACCATGTTTTCCTTTCCAGCCTCCTCAAATTCTTCTGGTTGATCCATGTAGATATCTTCCTCCAAATCACCATGGAGAAATACAGTCTTCACATCTAACTGCTCAAGCTCTAAATCCAAACTAGCCGTCAATCTGAGAATAACTCGAATAGAACTCATTTTGACAACTGAATAGAAAATCTCATCAAATCTATCCCTCGCTTTTAACCAAAACCTTTTACAACTAAGCGAACCTTATACTTCACTAACTTGTTACCATCTTTCTTCAGCTTGAACACCCATTTATTCTTCAAGGTTTTCTTGCCTTCGGGGAGTTTTACCAACTCATAAGTATCATTCTTCTGCAAGGAATTCATCTCTTCTTGCATGGCTTTGATCTATTGAATTTTGTCCTTATGAGTCTGAACTTCTTCAAAACTCTCTAGCTCCCCCTTATCAGTGAGAAGGACATACTCCGACCTAGGATATTTACTGGATGGATATCACACTCTATTAGATCTTCTAAATTATGGTGTATGAGCTTGCTCCCCCTGTTCAACACCTCCTCCATCTCCAGCATCATCAATTACTGGCTCGTCATCAAACCCACGGTTTTGAACCTCTCCCGTTTCTATGACATTTTCTTTAGGAAAAAAGACTGGTGTATAGTCAACCTTACCATCAAATTCATCAATTTTTTCTGGAATAGCAGAATCTGACATAGTTTCTTGCTCATGAAACACTACGTCTCTGCTTCTTATAATCTTCTTTTTTTTAGGATTCCATAACCTGTAGCCAAATTTCTCATCTCCGTAGCCTATGAATATACAAGGAATGGCTTTATCATCAAGCTTCTGTCTCTGCTCCTTACTTACGTGAGCAAGGCTTTGCATCCAAACACCTTCAAATGAGAGTAACTAACATTATATCCAGACTGTACTCTCTCAGGAATGTCAAAGCCCAAAGGAACAGATGAAGTTCTATTAATCAGGTAGCATGTGGTTTGAATAGCTTCAACCCAGAATAGCTTAGCCATTCTCAACATACATCTTATTTTCTCCCTAATGGTTCTGTTGATTCTTTTGGCCACACCATTATGTTGTGGGGTGCCAGGAACTGTCTTTTCATTCCTAATGCCATGTTCAGAGCAATAGCTCTTGAATTCATGGGAAGTGTACTCTCCCCCATTGTCACTGTGAAGATACTTCAAAGGCTTCCCAGTTTCTCTCTCCACCATGGCATGAAACCTATTAAAATATTGAAACACCTGGTCCTTCCTCTTTAGGAAATAAACCCACACTTTTCATCAAGCATCATCAATGAACGTTACAAAATATCTGTTACCACCCAGAGTCTCTACCTCCATGCGACCACATACATCAGAGTAAACTATATCTAAAATACTCTTTTTCAGCTTCAATTTTTTACTGAAAACACTTTATGATGCTTGCCAAATACACAATGATCACAAAGATTTAACTTTGTATCTTTGGCATAAGGAATGAGGGATTTCCTAGCCAAAATCTGCAATCCTTTTTCACTCATGTAAGCTAGTCTTTTGTGCCACAAATTTGGCGAAGCATCATCTTCGACTGCATTCAACCCTCCTATCTATTTAACTTGAGTCTTGTACAATGTGTTGTACAACATCCCTTTAGCAACCACTATCGAACCTTTGGAAAGCTTCCATTTGCCATCACCAAAGTTACCGTGGTATCCGGTTAGATCCTGAGCATGCACCGAGATCAGATTCAAGAGTAAATCCGGCACATGTTGCACATTCTTCAATGTCAAAATGTACGTCCTATATTAGTTTGAATGCACATATCACCAACTCCAATATCCGAATTACTAGTGTTTCCCATCCTTACTTTGCCAAAGTCTCCTACTTTGTATACAGTAAAGAATTCCTTATTGGGAGGGGCATGATAAGTAATCGCTGAGTCAATGACCCACTGAACACATGAATATGCAACATGACACTCTTCATCTACAAAAGAGAGCAACACTACTTCCCCATTTATCACGGGGGTCGCAGTATTTTCATCATCAGTCGCATCCTGACTTCTCCAATTTTTGTTGCTTCTGTCCTTCCAAGCCTTACAATTCCTTTTGATGTGCCCTTCTTCGCTGCAATAGTAACATTTGAACCTCCTTTTTGACTAGGACTGCGATCGATCCTTTGATTTTTTGAACCGCCCTCTGCTTTTGCTTCTCCCCCTATTCTCCATGACAAGGGGCTTGGGAGTTATCTATTCTCACTAAGTCTTTTCTTCTAGTTTCTTCATTGAACGTATTGTCTGTCACGACCCAACTTTGGCCATGACCGGCGCATGGGAACACTTTTCCCAGCAAGCCTTAGAACACTAAATTTTCTAGAAAAACGGACAGAGTTTCCTCTGTTTTTCAAACATTTCCCAAATAATTACATAACTTGCAATGTTTTCAATAAATTCACTGCACTTGGGCATCAAACATTCTCAGAATGCGCCCTTCCAGTACATAATAATATTTCAACATATACCAGTCATAGTACCAATACAGTTCAACATAAAACCAAATTAAGTTTACAAATCTTTTCCAAAACATAACATATATGGCTAAGTCATAAGTTTTCAAATACAAATACAACACAAGTCCAAGGTGTAACGTCTCGATTTTTACTGCTATACAAAATGACCAAAATACCCCTAGGTCATTTCTACACAAGATTTGAGGCCAAAATAGTCCAGGCCATCTTCAATAGGATATTTTGATATTAGAATAACATTATATGATGATTAAATAGCAATATGTGCAAAAATCGTGATTTTCAATTTTTCAGTGTGCAAATGACCAAAATGCCCCTAAGGTCATTTTTGCCCGAAATCAAGGACGGCCAGTCCAGGCTATCCTCAAGGGGTTAGTTTTATGCTTGAAGGGGATTATGTGTGTTATGGATATTGTAGATGTGAAAATATCAACTTCAAATTTTTACCGCAAGTGAAATTACCAAAATACCCCTGTGGTAATTTAACACGAGATTCAGTAATTTCTGAACCTAGTCATCGCCCGGGAGTTCAAAATGTTTATTACATGTGTAATTTGATATTTGAAAATGTTCGGGTGGTTTCGGGGAATTTTTACGCGAAATTACCATTTTGCCCCTAATTAACAATAAATGAGCTTATTTACGTAATTAAGTAAATATAGGCAATATTAGGCTCTAATTAAAGATAAATTAATTTTATTTATTTATCTTGAGTCAAAATAATTATTTGAGATAATTTTAAAGCATAAAATTATTTTAGAAAATATTGTTTTTCTTTCTTAATTAAAAAGGGGTTCTTAAGACACATAATAGGAAATTAGTGTATTAAATTTCTTTTTCTTAAAAATAAAATATATTTTAGATTTATTTTTTTTTATTACTTCAGATTATTTGCACTAAAAATTCCACTACATATGTTGGCCATTTAATTTTGTAATGGAGCACCTTAAATATTTGATTATTAAGCACTTACTTTAGTTTATCAATTTCTTTTCCACTAACAATTTCTTTTCTCAAAAATAAAATATATTTTAAATTTATTTTTATTTTATTACTTCAGATTATTAGCACTAAAATTTCCACTATAAATGTTGGCCATTTAATTTTGTCTTGAGGAATTTTAAACTCTTGATGGTTAAGCCACTTACACTAATTTATCATTTCTAAACCATTACAAATTAAATACCCATCAAATATATGTCCTACCACTCACAAAAATTGAAAAAAATACTCCCCATTATAGCCATCAATGCAGCTGCCTCACCCCCCAAAATCCCTATAAATATGTGTTTTTCCAAGCCTAATTCACACACAAACATTCATTCTTACCATTTGCATTTTTGGTTGTAATCTTGCTCACAAAAATTAGCCAAAAATCCTCTCTTCTCTCTCTAAATACAAAGCTCTCTTCTTCTTCCTTCTCCACCTCCAAGAGACTCCATTCTTGATATCCATCCAAGTTCCCAAGCTCAAACAAACACATACATACCATAAACCAACCCCTAAGCACCTAAACTTTCCATATCCAAACACAAGAACACAACAAAAATTCTCCCACCATTTCATCTTCACTTGGCCAAATATATACATCACTAAGATCATATTTTTGTCATTGATATCTCATACAAGATCAAGCTCTTGCTTTATTTAACAAAGAAACAACTTGGTAGGGATTTTATTTCATGTTCTTTCTTTTGTTCTTCCTTTATATTTTTGATTTTTATGATTTGATAATGACCATGGCTTGATGATGAGGAATCATGGTGGTGGTTGTGAATCCATCATTTAAATGACCTCTAAAGCCCAAGATTTAATTCTTGATGACAAAAGATTTCTAAAGGAGTTGCTAAGTCTTGAGTTTTAAGCTTAATAAGACATAAAAATGAACTTGCATCCATATTTATGTTATAAGTTATTGCACATCATATTTATATTTCAAGCTTTGCATAATCATATTTATATTCCAAGTTATCACTTTAATTATTGAAGATAATAATATGAACTTGCATATTCATATTTACTTTCAAGTTATCACCTAAATCACAAATACCTAAGAATGAATTTGCATCTTTATATTTATATTTCAAGCCTTACATTTCATATTTATATTTCCAAGTTATCACCTTATAATGATAATAATAAGGTTACAAGACAAGTTTATGATTCTATTTATCACTTAAATCCTAAAGTTCAAGATTTACTTGTTTTATCTTAAATGACAACTTTGATCATGGACACTTCTCATCTATTTATTTTTGGCACTTATATAATTCTGATTTAAAGCTTGATATACTTTATTTTTAGGTATGATCTTGTCTTTAAATTTGTACAAAGAAATTTTGAAAGACCTAGAAATTATAAAGGATTAGGAATACGGTTTTTCTCATGATTTTAAATGCTAAAATTTTAGTATTCTGATCTAATCTTTTAGAACTGGAAAGGTTACTGATTTAGAATGTTTAGATGAGTTTAAATCGCTAATAGTTATTGTAAAAATTATTTTTGGTACCATAGATGCATAAAAGGGTAGTTACAAGTATTAGTTTGGGCCGTTTTACAAAATGCAGAAAGTTGTGTTTTGAACTATCAACTATGTTATTTCAGCCAAATGATTTTATTTAAAACTACTAATGATGTTGAGAGTATCCACGAGTCCAAAATACCATTTATGAAGTTTATATAAAATTTTAGAAATTTCGGCCGTTGTTAAATATTAAAAACAAGCGATTTTGCACTTCGACTCCTAAAATGTATTGAAATTTGGTTTATGGCCTTAAAAGGATTTTATGATAAGTTTAAAACGGTTTCTAATAGTTATATGTCTATTGAAAGTATTGATTAATGTTAAAGATCTCTAGTTTGTGAGAAGGTGTTACAAAGGGGTATTTGCATTTTGACCTGTAACCTTTGAGAAATTATGATTTGACCCTTTGGGGCTTAAGTGTAAATATTGATAAATTTGATGAGATGAATGCGGTTGATATCTTGTGAAGGCTATATTCATGTGTTGAAACTTATATGGCTTATGGATATATGCAATGAAGTATGATGCATGTTTATGTAGTTTAAGTTATGGTATGTTATAATTATGCTTGATAACTTGAGATGCATGATTCCATGAAGTTTATGAGCATGAAATGTTAAAATGATGAGTTATTCATTTTTGCATCTCTATATAACATGCCAAGGTTAAAGGTGACATAAGACACATGGAAATGATCCTCTAGACTCCCCGAATTAAAGGTTATGAGAGGTGATCCAAATAGGAAATGATCCTTTAGACTCCCCGAATTAAAGGTTATGAAAGGTGATCCTAATGCCCCTATCCCGCACTTTAAGAGTCTAATTTAGCTTATCAAAAGGGATAAGACTGCGCTAGTGACGACTAGTGAGGTATGAGCTCATAACCTAGAACTCTCGAGAAAAGAGAGGATTATAGGGCAGCCCCCAAGGAAAAGAGAATAAAGAAGTCTAAGTCACCTACAAGAATAATGATCATGAGGTTCCTTATATCATATGCATTGTTTTATGAATTTTATTATTATATGTATATGATATTGACATGCATTCATGACTAATATGTTGCATTCATGACATTAAGATTCATGCTAAAAGATACGGGTCTCGGCTAATGATATTTAGAACTTAATAATTGAACCTTATATACATGTTCACCATTTTCATAATTAAACCCGAGGTTCCTGGGGACGATGACGATGACACTTGTGTTAGAGTCGGGAAGCCCTACTGAGATTCTTGTATAAGTTTCTCACCCCTTTTCTTTTTCCGTGTCGTTTCCAGATAGGAATGACGGGGTAGTTCGTGATTTACCCTGAGACTGGACGAGGAGCTACGGAGATAGTTTCCTTGGATATTTAAAGTGATCATATCTTATTTATCAGTTTGTATTCTATTAATGGATATACATTAATGTCCTTATGTTTAGAGGACATCACTATTATGATATTGTTATTAATGTGTTATTCGAGTTTATGTTATGATTGTATTATGTATTTAACTGTTATTTGTCTCTAATATCTCTTACACAGGCAAGATGAATGACGCTAGATACTTAGCATGCGCGGCTCATGTTTTGGTATTTAAGTTAAAAAAATTTACCCATATTTTTACTAAAGTATTTTCAAGAAGTTTGAATTAAAATCTGGAACAAAAGAGTAACAACTAATAATTAACTTAAATGCGTCCTAGGCGTGTTGAGTTAAATATTAGGGTGTTACACAAGGAACCTGTCTGTGACATATGGAGCAACTGACATCTATAGGCTAAACCAGATATGGATGAAAACTAAAAGGGCCTTTACAAAAAGGCTCACCAACTTAGAGTTTATTAAAATTGTGCCGGAGGAATACCAGAACTAGCACCAGTACCTGTATCTGAAAAGGGTGGAAATACAACGGGGTGAGTTTTGCAACTCAATGAGAGATAGGGTATCCATAGTTTACTAAATGCAAGCATAAAACAATATAAACATAATAATATATATATGCTCATAAAATAGGATTTATATACTCATATGAATTCAAATACATTGGGGAATTATCCAAAGCAGAACGATAACAAGTCCAGATATGACCCAAGGCCATGTGCGGGTTAGCACCACACCTGCTAACTAGAGTTGGCCCGTAGCCATATACAAGTCCAAACATAGCTGTAGCTATGTGCGGGTTAGCACCTCACCTGCTAACTAGAGTTTCTCACGATGCACCGAGGCTAACGTCCCTACCGTTAACTACAGGTTCTAACTATAGAATTTTCCCCAATTTAACTCAAAATCATGCATATTACATAATATAAAAGTAACATAATTTGCTCTCAAATTCAATATTCATTACAGTTCAACTCAAAATATTTTAACAAGCATAATAATCATATTATGGCCTCCAAATAAAAGTTTATCATTTCAAACATAAAGCGACATTTTCAATAAATAAATTATTTTCTTCTATATCAACATACTTTCAACTCTTTATACCATTTTATATTCTTTATCATGCATAAAGTAACCTACAGATATACTATCTACTCACAGCTATTGGTTCAAAGAACCGAAGAACAATGCCTTTGATGCCACCTATTCAAGTGTTGATGCTCGATTGCTCTATCGCTCTAGGAACAAGATAATATTAATTTTTATGAGCTAACATTATCACAAATTTACATAAATTAGCCCCAAATCAATAAAAGCCCCAAATTCTAAAATTCAACAAACCTAACAATATTCCTAAAATAATCAGAAATTTCAATAATTTAAACGGAGTAGTTTAGGAGCTAATTTACTACTTGGAGTGTAGAATTAGTGAAGAAAATCACTCCAATTCTTCCTAAGCTTCAAGCTCCCTTTAATAGAGTTAGAGAGAGAAAGTGGAGTTGTGAGGAGAGAGAGTGCAGTTATGATGGAGAGGATGTGGAGGAGATGATGATAATGGAGGTGGTAGTGATAATTGTTGATGATGGAAGCAAATGAATTGAAAAAAAAAATGAAAAGAATTGAGAAGGGAAAGAAGGAAAACGTGAAGAAGAAGAGAGGAGGGAAGAAGAAGAACGAAGGCAGTGCTTCTGCCAAGGAGAAGAGAAGAAGAAATAAAAAGAAAGAGAGAGCTCTATGGTAGTCTATACCACTTAAGGTGCACGGTGATCCTCACTTCAATTTTTTTTTAGTAATTTTTACTGTTCATGCGTTGAAAAATCCTCTCTCAGTGTTTACATATTGAAAATTCTCTCTCTACACCTAATTTTCTTCATGTGTGAACAGTATCTTACTGTTTACACGTTGAAATTTCACTTTCAATTTTTCCAGCTTCTAGAATGGAGGTGGGATCCTACACTTCATCGGTACTTGGTAAGTCTTTATTTAATTTTGTTTACGTCTCTTAAAATATAAATTCTTTTTATCAATGAAACATTTGGAAGTCAGTTAGGAAGCAATACCAGCAATGCTGATTTGCTTAAAAGTTGGTTAAAGCAAGTGAGTAAGTAAAATGCAAATAAATATTGAACACAAAGTGGAAATTGACTTCTCACTTTATATTTTAGACTGTTTCTGTAATGAACTTGACAGTCTCAAGAAAACAAGGGTAATAATGACATACTCCTCCAGTGAGAGTAAACATGAATGCTTTCTTCGAATTTCTCCCTCATCTTCTTTCTCAAATCAAGCATATTCTTGTCCCTTTTCCCAGTTTTCTTTGGCCTTGAGTCATCCTGTCCAATTATACTAATTTTTTTATTCATCACCTTTCTTGCGTCTTTTCTTCACTAGCTTCATGTGCATTGTCATTCTGTAACGTTCTTTCAAATAATCTATAGTTTCTTGTGGTTTGTCGTTTCGATAAGAAAGGTGAGTCAAAACTTTTGCTGCTCCTTAATGTCATTGAACTGGAGGAACTTAATGGAAGTGCCATAGAATCTGATTTCCTAGCTACTTCTTGAGAAGATTCGGCACTCTTTGGTTTTTCTGTCTGAGTTCGGAAACATCACTTGAGGCCCTTGCACTAGCTTCCAACCTTCCTCACTCCAACAGAAGGGTGATTTATTCATTTTATTGGTATCAATTGAGTTGGAAGCCTTGTTCCTAGATTCTTGGTTAATCCATGTGAATGGATGTCAGGATCCCATTAGTTAGTAGTTAGTTAGGGGATTTAGTTGTCTATAAATAAAGGGAAATAGGTATTAGTTAGGAGTCTTTGTCATTTGATTAGTGTCTTAGGCTCTTAGAGACTTGAGGAGCTCTAACTCTTCCTCATAGAGCGTAACTATTCAAGAAATGGCATTACACATCAGTTCTTTTTTACCCTCTGATTACCACTCCCAACAATGGAGCAACGTTCCAAGGGACGCAATCGTCGTTTCTCTGCTATAGCATCCATGAAGTGCATATGCTTTCACAATTTGAACTACTAAAGTTTCTCGAATTGCTGCCCCTGCAGGAGAGAAATGAAGTTTGCAAGTGAGAGATGCTCTGACCCTTTCGAAAAGATATGCGGCGTGAAGCACATTTTTTAGTGTTATACGAGTATATTGTGACAAGTGCAACACAAGTCTATAATCAACCCGAAATTAAGTGTAGGTTATTCAAATCTATAATTTAAGGGCTATTCATTAATATATAACTCTGAAATAAGAATTTAACACAAATTTGACTCCTTCTACAGTAACATTTCATCGTCTAGCAAAACATTAAAATTAATAAAATTAGAATGTTACAAAATTTTATTGTATATCGATTATTGCAATTAAATACAGGGAGTGGCAATGATTATTGCAATTCTATTGTCGCTCCTACGTTACTATTGTCACTTCCACTATACTACATTTTCTTGAGTTTTACCAAATTACCCTTCTTCTTTCCTAATTATATGAATAATTAATATAACTTAATTACTTGCCATAAAAATATTTTCAACACTTCCTATTGTTAATTTAATTAAAAATTAATTTAATTATTTTAAAATATTTAATAGATATCTCAATTTTATATAATCACTATATATTTAGTATAACCAAATGTTTATTGAATTGTTTTGTTAACAAATTTCTCAAAATGATAGATATCTAAACAATATAGTACTGACTCTTTTTAAAAGATAACAAGTAAAAATTAATAATAAAAAAGATAAATTACTAAATCATAATATGCAGCATACATATTAGTATTTTTATCATTTAGCATTTATATAATTTTCAAAAGTATTAAACATGCATATGATATTAGGATTTATCAACAGTTACTTATTGTTTACTATAAATTTTTTTATTTGATATCGCTATTATTAAAAATTAAAATAATTTAGTACAGTGAATTAGTTATATATTTAATTGAGGTGCAGTGCCATGAAAAGTATGTTGAAAGACAAAAATGTGCCTATCCATAGTTTTAAATTTTACTTTTTTTTATTTATTTGGAAATGTGTAGAGTATAATTTATTTAATAGAAAGTAAATAATTAAGCCTCTATACTCTTCAATAATGGATTAAAAAATAGCATTTTTAAATTTTGCTATGGATAAGTAGTTAATTTAATATATCAAATTATCTTAATATTTTTTGAGAACAATGATATCTAAAAAAAATTATGGTTAAAATTATTAGTCAATACTAATGAACCATCGTATTACTTGTTCACTTAAAATTTTTAATTATGAAATGCTAAATATTACACAATAAGACACATACTTGGATACCACGATTTATTAATATACCTTTATTATTTTTCATTTTATTATTTTTTCATGAATTACTCAATATTATATTATTCAAATATTGATTGAATAAAAGATAAAAAATATTTATATTTAACTAAGTGTATCAAATATATTAAATATCAATACTTGTAATAGCTATAAACTCCTTTTTTTTTTGTGTATTGGTCACTGTAAAATAACCAAATTTAATCCCCAATATTCCCATTTTTTTTACATAGAAGATGAGGATAGCGTGATTCTTCCTTTAAGCAGTAGATATTTCAATTTTTTTGAAAACAAAAAAAGAATATGTAATTAAATTCTGATTCAAAATTAATCAGACATCAATAATCATTCCAAAACTAAAGTTATGATTTAATTCTATTTTCTAAAGAAGGCTACTATGGTAGAACTAATTAAAACTTTAATATAATTAGAGTAGTAATAGATATATAGGAGTGACAATGGCCACTTCTTTAAATATATTAGCACACCAATTTTAATTGATTACTGGCCTTCTCCCTTTCCAATTTCGATACTCACTCAGATTTTTATAACACTGTCTTACTTGATGAAGTAGTATGAACTAAATGTAATGCTACTAATGAATTTAATGGGTGGGACTAATGCTGCCATGCTAATCATTAGGAAAACATTCCATGCATGCTAATCCATAATGATCTCGTGGTAAGCTTTAGTAATAAAAATATACATGAATACATCTTCTTCCTTTACCTTTAAATTGTAGCAAGATCTCCCTTGGTGATCATTTTTCTAGGGCATAGAAAATGCTTAGGTCAGGGGATATCAGAGTTGGATACACCCTAAGTGTAATAAACACTTTATGGATGTGAGTGAAAGTGCGCCCAAATTTATGAAAAGTAACTGATAAATAAAGCACGGTAAATAATAATTCACAGTGGGACCCATGTGTCATTATTCACTTAAATAGTACTGCAAAGTGAAACCGCGTTAAATATTGCTCTAGTAGAACCCACATCACTATTTGTGAATTGGGATTCACGTCACTATTTATGAATAGTACCTTATTACTATTTATACCAACAAAATAGATCAAGAGAACTGCACACTAATATTTTAACTTGGAGAACTCTCCTGTAATTTTGAGGGAAAAATCACAGGTCAAACTATAAAAAATACTCCATTATATTTAAAGATCGGGTATCCACAGTGAGATTCTTTTCTACTAAAATTAGTGGTATTATAGAAATATAGAGAATATACCCAACATTTCGGTGTATACTCATATTATATTCTTGAAATTTTTTTATATACATACTCTATTTTTCTCTCAATACAAAAAAAACTAACACTGCTTCTTCTAATACAACTGAATAATGCTTCAGCTCTAAATGGAATGAAATGCTCCGCCTCAAGTTTTTTTAGAGTTACTGTGCACGTGTGCGGTAACTTCTCTGACCTCCTTCACATGTAAAGTTACACAATAATCTTGTGATTTCAGTGGATCTTCACATGCGGAGTTACTGTGCATGTGCACAGTAACTTCATGTGAAACTAAAAGACAAGCCACCTAACAATACCTATGTCTGGAAAAAATTTCAAACAGATAAAGAATTATAATAGAGAAGGCTGGTGAAATATATTGATCCGTGTATGGGTTATAGAAAAAGCTCATGAGAAGATTTGATTTTCAGTTTTTACTATTTTTTTGTATAAAATTATAAAAACAAGAGACTGTTTAAAGATCAAAAAATAAATTGAAAATATTTTTCTAGGAACAAACCCTAAAATAGGAGTTATTGCACCCAAACATATCAGAAAAGCACAAGAAGATTGTGCAATAAAAGTACACCAGAACACAAATTGTAACTGCCATCCATAAAATCCCGAGCGGACCCAACCAAGTACCAAAACCCCCTTATCGTTAGACCAGGACTCAATTCCCTTTTTGAGAACAAGCTCTTGTACTCTTGACCCAAAAAAAAAAAGTGCCTCTTCAAATTAAAGTATTGATATTTTGACGCCCAAAAAATAAATATCTATTTAGATACCCATTTTATAACTATAGATATGATGATGACTCTAACTTATCTTTAATATCTATTACATCCAATGCATAGCCACCCATTTTTTGGGTATCAAAATATCATTACTCTCAAATTAAAAAGCCGACAACACTCAAGACACAGCTCGGTTGGCAAATGCATAGCCTTAGTTGATGGTGCATCTCGGATTCGAGCCTCACAGCAGAGCTGGAGGTTGCGAACCCACTCCCACCCTCCCCCGACCAAAGCCAACACAATAAGCCGACACCACTCTCGCCCTCCCCCGACAAAATTCCGTTGATCGAGGGTGAACTACTTGGATGCATATCTTAACTCTCAAGCAAGAATTCACCTAGAAATTGTGTAATGTACTAACCATAGAAGAGAAAACCGAATTAGACGCCGGTCCAACCGGGAGCCGATCACTTGACTGGTCTGGTTAAGCTCCAAAAATCAGAAAAGTTAAAACAGGTCAAAACCAGTCAAGAACAGATTAAAACCGGACAAAATTGAGAAAACCAGAAAACTGGACGACTTTTTTACGAATGTAAATTGAAAAGAAAACTTCATATACGCATCAGTCACATTTTGAAGTATGATGAAATCGGTTAACTACTAGTAGATTTTAAATCTCCTAAACACAAAGAAATCGGTAAGTAAAAAGAATATTTTCTTTTTAATTTACTGTACTAAAATCGGTTGATAAGAACTACATTCCAGTTGATTTTTTTTTCAACTGAAATCGGTTAACATGATTTCTGCGTATCTATGTCAGAAATCAATCAATACACATGTCAGATATACATAAATCATATTATACGTAACCAATTCCTGTGAATAACTCTCCCGTTCGTGTAATTATATAGCCCATGATACATATGAGCTAGCACATGTAACGCCGATTTTTTTGTTTTTATTATTGTTATTATTAAAAGGTTACAAATGATTTTGGTGTGTTTGGTGAAAAATGAATGGTGTGTTTGGTTAAGTTTTAGGAATAAAATATAATTTTTAATTTTGATATAACTAATATGTGTTGCTATTTTAGAAAGGATAATTTAGTTGATTCTGATACTCACTATTTTAAAATAGAATTAATGATCATTTTAGTCTTCAATTTTTATGAGTTAAATTAGTCTCCCATATTATAAAAAGTGAGTCAAGTTAGTTCTTCATCAAACTTTTATTTAATATTTTATCAATTAAATAATACTATATAATATTAAGTAATATCTTGACATACCATATATCATATATACAAAATATAATAAAGTTTAAAATAACTCATTTGTTGTTTTAAATTGAACAAAATGAGCTATTTTATAACTTAAAAAGGAGATTTAAATGACTCATTTCATATAATTTTAAATACTAAAATAAGTCATTTTAAACTTAATTTTCTTTTAGATAATATAACATATGCTAAAGTATCACTTAATATTATATATACATTATCATTTAAATAAAAGTAAGCTAATAGACTAATATGATTCACATTTTGCAATGTAAGAGATTAATTTGACTCATTTTAAAAATTAAGAACTAAAATGACTCATAAATATAAAGTCAAGTATTAAAATGAATATTAGCTCTTTAAAATAATACCTACAAAATTTACATATGTGCTAAAAATGACATTAAAAATGGACATAAAATCCTTTCTGCGCTTAATATAATCAAAATAATATCTAAAAAATTTAATTTTGCTTAGAACCAGGACAATCTTCATTTCATTCGGGGAACATCTTCTTTATAATCGAGCTGCTCAGTGTTTTATTCTTTTTTCAGAAAACAGAAAAAAAGACATTAAGCGAGACCAACATCATTTGTAACCTTTTAATAATAATAATAATAATCGGCGTTTCATGTGCTCTATAGGAATCACTTAAATACGATGCGATTTCTGTGTATTTGACATTGTCAGGAATCTATTTGATCATTTTGAAATTTTTGATTTTTTTTTATTTTTTAAAACTTAAATACTGATATTTTGTAATAGTCACATAGCAAAAATGAAGGTACTAATAAAAATTATTGGGTTATTCTTTTTCTCTCTCCATTATTCACTAACTGCTCACCATAAACCTCGCTGGTTACTAGAGAAATTTTATATACATTATATTTATTTTTATAAATCTATGAATATTTTTATGTTAATTACATCAATATTAATAATTTTATATTTTTTTATCATATATATATATATATATATTATATTCTAGAACTTTGATTAAACCAATTAAATTTCTAAATCTTTAAATCAATGCCTTAATCGATTCAACAGCTAGTCCAATTTTTTCTTCGGGATGAAGCGGGTGAAGTCAACAACGCATCAACACAATATATACAAGAAGGAATCTTGTCGGGCATGGGCCACGCGTTTTCCCTTTTTGTTTAAATCAACGATGTGTAGATGAAGACGAAGACTCCAGACAAAAAATGAAAATAAAAAATGAAGACGAAGAATCGATACACTCAAAAGTCATGATATGCCGTAATTCTCCTACAAAATCTCTAAATACTAAATTAAGTAAATTCTTATCACCTTTTAAATTTTTAAGATATAAATTATATTTAATTTTTTTAATTTAATATGTAGATTAATTTGTAGGAGGATTTATAGCAACATCTCCTCTGGCATTACTCACCTTTAAATTCATCAGTGGCTAAGAAACAATTACAAAGAGGTCGGAATGTAGGCTTGCTAGCGAGGCTTGCTGAGCCAAATCCACAACAAACCTACCTGTAAACGGACGGAAATTTTCTTTTCTTTTTTTTTTTTGGTCAAGCATGCGAAACTTCTTGGTAATTGCCAATTTCCACCAACAATGTCGCATACGCTTGCCTTTTTCTTTTCGTTTCTGCATCTTTTGGAGCTACGCTGTGAAATAAGATTAAGATATTAATCAGTTTAGATCAAATCTCAATTTAGTACATAAAAAATAGTAGTTGTGGTGGATCTGGAATATGCTAGGTGCCAACCTTTAAGTGGCCTGGTATGTATCATGATGGAAGGTTTTAAAGACAGCCGTGAAGTACAAAATTAACTTCATTTTCCATTGAAGTGGAATGTTGTAGACTGTAGCGTTGCCATGGAGGAGAGGGTGGCGGTGGAGGGTGGAGGAGGCAGAGGAGAAGGAGGTGACAGAGGGAGATGGTGATTATTTTTTATTTTTATTTTAAATTTAAATTAAAAAAATAGTTGGGTGCATAATGCTCCAAATTTTATAGGATATACAATAAAACATGCCTGACACATTAAACACAATAGATTTCATTAATACACAACTACACAAGCTCCGCGTAACAGCTTCATCTATGAACTATTTAGGCAGAAGTATGCACCGCAAAAAATTACCTAATATGATTTGATAGGGGTAGTTTTCTGGGAAGTGTCCACGCAATTGAGAGTGCACACTTCACCATCCCCCTCGCGTCCCACGCTGCAGCATAACCAAAATATCGGTTGGAAGAAAATATATGAAATGGTAACTTAATTAATATAAGAGAAAAATTATTTGTTTATTATTTATGGATGTCATAATAACACAACCATATTTATTATTAGATAAAATATAAATTTTATTTAATTTAAAATTCACATCTCATAAAATAATAAAAAAATCTAAAATAAGTGAAGCCACTAAAATTGATTTAATAATAAAGGGTTTAGATAATTTATATGAAATTATAGATCCCTGTTACAATGTATATTTAGAAGGAAAAAAAAACTAGAGTACTGACCACAAAAAATAAAAAAAGGGGGAAGAGTGGAATCACCTAGAAATTGTGTCTGTCATGTTGTAACTGTTGGGCGGGGTGAAGTTCAATACAATATAGTACGTAACAACATGGAGGATGTCCACTCAATTGGCAAACTCACTCACTCTTTTCCCTGAATTTCAAAAGAATAATGTAATTTACATTCACATTTTATGCTTTACTATATTAATATATTTTTATTTATTATTAGATGAGATGTAAATTTTAAATTAAGTGGAATTTATAATAGATAGAAATACAACAATATAGTGTCCCATGATGAGTAGGAATAATATTTTCTATTTTTAACAGTAACATCTATAATGTATGAGAGAGAAAGCTGCAGCCGAGGACACTGGCGTCGGAAATCGGCCACCGGCCACGCGTTTTTCCTTTTCGTTATAGTCAATAATGGTTAGCCGAAGGCTCGATACACTCTAAAGTCCAGATACATGCCTTCAAATTAGAGGCTTAAAAATGCAATTACAATGAGTTAGGTAGGTATGCAATGCACTACAAATTGAGGGGCCCGTTTCCGCACCCAAGAGAAAAGAGATAAAAGGAAAGAGGGATCGGTAAGCCACAACTCCAGACATTGAAGTTGAGCTAGTAGTAAGTCCTAATTAGTGAGTGAGTGTGTAGCAACCTAGATATCATGGCAGGTGGAGCATCATCATCATCATCAATAACAACATCCTCATCGTTCAGTACTTCAGTTTTCACTCACGATGCCTTTCTGAGCTTCAGAGGTAAGGATACCCGCTATGGCTTCACTGGGAATCTCTACTCTGCCCTCGAAAACAGGAGAATCGACACCTTCTTTGACGACGTGGAACTTCGCAAAGGGAACGAGATCAGGCCATCGCTTCTGAGCGCAATTGAAAGGTCAAGGACTGCCATCGTTGTGCTCTCTAAGGACTATGCTTCCTCTTCGTTCTGCTTGGATGAACTAGTCAAAATCATGGAGTGCATTCGCGGACAGGGTCGATTGGTTATCCCCATCTTCTACGAAGTGGCTCCAACTGACGTGCGTCACCTTACAAAGACTTATGGAGATGCTTTGAATGATCATGAGGAAAAATTCAAGGCCAAAAAGGACAAGCTGGATGAGAATATGGGGAGGCTGGAGAGATGGAAGACGGCTTTGAAGCAAGTAGCTGACTTGTCCGGTTATCATTTCGAGCACGGGTACGTATGTTTCAAGCGAGTGTTATTCTATACACTAGTGATACACATACACCATCACACTTATACCACACATTTATACCAAGTTAAAAATTGTAAATAAGTATGTAAAAATTTTTTGTATATTAGTTTACAACTTTTTGCATATGGATTTATAACTTTTTACATATTGATTTACAACTTTTAACTTGATATAAATATATAGTATAAGTATGGTGGCCTATATTTATCATTTCTCTAATCTATATTACATAGATACAGCTAGAGTACAAATAAGAACGCGGGTACGAAAGTTTTTTGAAAACCAAAATAAAGGCATGTGAGGATAAATTACATAACAATATAAAATTATAATTAATAAAATCATTATATCATAAAATGAATTATTTTTTAGTCAAAATTTCTGAAAAAATCAAATAATAGTTTTATTTATTAATTGTAAATTTAATATTTTACAATAATTAATTTATATTTAAATAGCATTACTTATTATAATGGTTAATTAATAAGTATTTATAATACTCAACAAGTATTGATACTGAATTTTTGGAATACCCATGCTTTATAGGTATTAATTTGTCTCTAATCAATTATCATAATTTGAATGATAATAAAATAGACAGATAGATGGATAAAATAATTGAGTGCTAGGGAGACCTGATCCATGGGTCACCACTAACGCTAACTCATCTTATTGGACAGGGGTGATTATGAATATCAATTTATTGCCAACATTGTTGAACAGGTGTCAAGAGAGATTAGACCTCGTCCTTTACCTGTTGCTGATCACCCAGTTGGACTAGATTTTCCTGTGTATGAAGTAACTAACCTTCTGGATCTTGGGTTTAATGATATTCGCATGGTAGGGATTCATGGAATTGGCGGAGTAGGCAAAACAACGCTTGCTGTGGCAATTTATAATAAGATTGCTAGTAGTGTTGAACATTTGTCTTTTCAATTGTGCTTCATGGGAGATGTTAGAGAAAATTCAGAAAGACATGGATTATCACATCTACAAAAGATTGTTCTTTCTGAACTGTTTGGAGAAAAGAGAGAGGTCACCTGTGTTAAGCATGGAATTTCAATATTAAAGCGAAAGCTTGAGGGAAAGAAGATTCTTTTAGTTTTGGATGATGTTGATCAAGAAGAGCAACTATATGCGCTTGCTGGAGAATCTAATTGGTTTGGTCCTGGTAGCAGAGTTATCATTACAACACGAGACATAAATTTGCTATCAAGGTATAAGGATAAAATAACATATGAGTTAGAGACATTGAATGAGAAAGATGCCCTTGAATTGCTTAGTTGGAAAGCTTTAAAAACTAACCAGGTTGATTCAAGTTACTTGGACATCTTAAAAGAAGTAGTAACTTATGCTTCTGGCCTTCCATTGGCCTTGGAAGTCATAGGATCCAACCTGGTTGGAAAAAGTATAGAACAGTGGAAATCAGCATTATATCAATATAAAAGAATTCCCAATAAGAAGATCCAAACCATACTTATGGTAAGCTTTAATGCACTAGAGGAATTTGAGAAGGAAATTTTCCTTGACATTGCTTGCTGCTTAAAAGGATATAAATTGGAAAATGTCAAGGAAACACTTTGTGCTCATCATAGTGTTGACTCCCTCGACTACGTGCTTAGAGTATTAGTTGAAAAATCTCTTATAAAAATTCATGCATATCGGGAAAAGGTGACATTACATGACCTAATTCAAGATATGAGCAGAGAAATTGTACGTCGAGAATCACCAGAAAATCCTGGGGAGCGCAGTCGATTATGGCTTCTTGAAGATATAGTTCAAGTGTTTGAAAAAAATAAGGTAAGCAAGACAAATATGGATATATAGTTTGGTTTTTCATTGTAAGCTTTCAGTTATCTCTTTTGAAAAGTTGTTTAGATGAAAGGTTACAAACATTCATTATAGCAATGTCCCTTAAATGAAATCTCTGTGAAGGCAAATTGTTAGGATGATATCTTAATAAATAAGTGTCTAAAGGGTTTATCTCACATCAATATTTATGACAATACCATGGTCAAAAAACAAAGAAATTTTCTTGAATTTAGTTTATGAAAATTAAATAAAAATGAAATAAAATTTTTCTAAGCGTGGGTATCATGTATCAAAGTCCTGATTTGTAACATATATGGAACATTGTTCACCCACACTTTTTGTGTTGACAGGGAACTGATAAAATTAAAATGATACATATGGATTTTCTTACGTCTAAAAAGGTAATAAATTGGGATGGAGGGGCCTTCAGGAAGATGAAAAATATCAGAACACTAATTATCGAACAAGCTCGTTTCTCCCAAGGTCCCAAGCTACTTCCAAAAAGTTTAAGAGTGTTGAAATGGAAACAATATCCTTCACGTTTTCTACCAGTTGGTTTTCGTTCGGAGGAACTCGTCATATTTCAGTTACATGAAAGTGTTTTAAGATCAGTTGAGTTTCTTCGTAAGCAAAAGGTAAGTCTAACTTTCTTTTATTTAACTTCACATATATTGATAAAATTCATTTTAAGATTATTCGTTTTATTTTTACTTTTTTTATTTGCAGTTCAAAAGCTTAACAGTCATAAACCTTAATCATTCTGACATAGAAGAGATACCTGATGTATCTGGTGCCCCAAATTTAAAAGAATTATCATTTAGTTATTGTCGAAATTTAATCAAGGTTCATGAATCAGTTGGATTCTTGGATAAACTTAAGCTCTTGAATGCTGGGGGTTGCGACAGCCTTAGGAGTTTTCCACCCATCAAGCTGACCAATCTTGAAAGTCTCCAACTTGGATCTTGCTCCAGTCTTGAAAACTTTCCAGAAATATTAGGAAAGATGGAGAAGATATTAGAGGTTAGGGTATTCGATACTGCAATAAAAGAATTGCCATCTTCTATTGCATATCTTTCTAAGCTTAGAAGATTGTATGTGGAAAACAATGCAACGTCTCATTTATTGATCAATAGCAGTGCCATATTACCATGTCTTGAGGAGTTGTATGTTTTGGCACCCGAAGGGTCGCAGTTTCCTAAACTGGACGAAGGTGAAGAACAACGGAGCTCAATGCTTTCTTTAAACGCAAAAAAAGTCACCTTGGCTGGCTGCGACATGTCTGATGAATGCTGGCCTCAATTCGTTGCTTGGTTTCGCAATGTCGTAGAGTTAGACCTAAGCTGGAATAATTTCACAGTTCTTCCTGAAAGCATGCAGGAACTTTGCTCTTTGAGGCGTCTTGATTTGACTAATTGCTGGAAACTTGAAGAAATTAGAGGGATTCCACCCAACATAAATGAGTTCATTGCATGCGAGTGCATATCCTTGACTTATTCGAGTAAAATGATGTTACTTAATGAGGTTCGTGTTTTCTTCATATACGTTTATTTGATTTGATAATTCGAAACTGAGAGACAGGTTAGTTCACACGCTGCACATATATGTATTGCCAAAGTTATGAAATATTATTTTATTTATTTGACTAATAGGAATTTCACAAGGACGGAAACAAGCATGTTCATTTGCCAGGAAGTACTATTCCAGAGTGGTTCGAGCACAATAGCATAGAAGGGTCAATCCATTTTTGGTTTCGTAACAAGGTCCCTGAGATCTGTCTGTGTGTTATTGATGATAATTATGCAGACGGAACCTACAGTTGCGATTTGATCATCAATGGAAATAAATTTTCATCACGTTCATTTCGTGCTGAATGGGATGAACCACATATAGTTATTATTGGTCCAAAACGTATGACATTTGATCATGATAACATGGATGAACTTCTTACATTGATCATGATAACATGGATGAACTTCTTTCAGAAAATGAATGGAATCTTGCGCAGTGTCGTTTATCTGGTGTATGGCGCAGGAGATGGAAAATTGGAGTGCATCTCATCAACCATAAAAGTAGCATGGAGGATGATATCCAATTCACCGATCCAGGGTATGATTTCCAACGTTTCTGGCGATCGTCGTTTTATCTGCAAATGAATTCATGGTATCCTCCCCCGGCAGAGAATTCAATGGAAGATTATGTGTCAAATTCAGTTGCTCCACTCGGAATTAGTAGTACCACTGACCATGTCCAAGGTAACTTCCACCTAAAGCATTTTTATGTTTGTGTGTTGCCATTGCTATTAATTTTACTCGCCTTGCGAACATTGTTCGTCTTGTAGATGGAGGAAACAAAAACGAAAAAATCACTGTTAAGAATTGAAGAAAGAAGAATTTGATGATTTTCAGAAAATATAAATATTTAAGTTACTAAAAAATATTTGAAATTTGTTTCCGAGAAAATGATAATCAAAATTTACCTAATAGGAAAAAATACACTTCTAAACTATTTAACTAATTTCTCTCGCTTTTACTTGGCTAGGCGCTGGAGTTGTTGTGCAGTTAACATCAACTCTGGCTATATTTGCTTTGCATTTAAGGTCCATGTCTTATGGGCAGCTAGTATCGAGGGATTTTTTTGACTATAAGATACCTACTTCAACATAAATTTTTCATTAACATTTAACTAATGAGGTCAAATGTCAATTGCATTAAGACTAATACTATTTTAACACCTAAAAAGTCAGTGTCTATTCAGATACCCACTTTATAATCATTAGATGTGATAAATATTAAGGATAAATGGGGACCACCATCACATCCAATGATTATAAAATTGGTGTTTGAATAGGTACCTATTTTTTGAGTGTCAAAATAGCATTATCCTTCCATTAAATAAGTCTTTTCAGTACCTCTCCTATAATTACTTAGCTTATTTTGCTATGCTTTTGCATTTATGCTTTGGTCAATTTCCTTTTACGATCATATACATAATACATGTTGATATATTCTCATTGATTTTAGAATATAAATTAAATTAATGAGGTTATTTAAAAAGATAATTCCTTAATTAGTTCCTTTCTTATGTCTTGGTGTTGGGGATAAATGTTAGTTACAACTCAGTTAGCTTATGGTTAAGAGTGAGTTAGAGTCCAACTCTGTTATCCTAAACCCTGTTATCCTATGCACCTACAAGTCATATATACTTGGAACTCATAGTCATAATGAAAGTCATTTACAGAATCCATTTCTCAATTTCTTTCTGCTTTCATACACTATCACGGTATCTAGGGCTCCTTTTTTGATCCTAAGATTCCTCCTTTAAGCTTCCCTCCTCTTCATGACTTCATTGTCCATGGCGACTCCTACCTTTCCTATCTCTTCCACAGCTTCATCGATCAAATTCTCAATCCCAATCTCCTACAAACTCATCGATGACAACTTCCTTCTATGGCCCCAAGAAGCTCTCGCCACTATTAAAGGTTACAAGCTTCAATCTCAGTTTCATCAAGATGTGGTTCCATTGATGTATCTTCCTAACGATGACTCTATGCAACCTCCAACCAATCTAGAGTTCACCAATTGGGAGTAATAGAACGTCCTGCTCTCTTGGCTTCTTTCCTCACTCAGCGAATCGGTTCGCATTCGTATGGCTAGTTTGCATCTACTCCTATCAAGTTTGGGCCAAGATTGAGAAGTTCTTTTCATCTCAGACTCTAGCCAAGGTGCAACAGCTAAACATTCAGCTTCAAAATATCAAGAAAGGCTCCTCGGTGAATGCCTATCTCTTAGAAATTAAGAAAATAGTGGATCAACTCATTGCGGTTGGAGCACCGATTGGCATCGAAGAACACACTGAAGTGATCCTTGATGGTTTGCCTTCGGATTACACGCCTCTAGTCACGTCCATTCTCTCTCGGTTAGATCCATACTCCATTGAGGAAATGGAGCCACTGCTCATGGCAATGGAAGTAAGAATTGAACTTGATGCTGAGCTTCACAATTTTTTGTCTCCAATTCGAGCCAATCTAGATCATGGTCGAGGTTAAGGTTTACTTCCTCATCCTAGAGGGCGTGGTCATGTTTTCTTCAGCTATGGTGATCGTGGAGGCTATGGCTACCACAACCGTGGAAGATATGGCCGTGGTGGCAGCAGATCCAACTTCTCCTACCAAATGTTTGATCAAAGGCTGCAATGTCAGCTGTGTCACAGATTTAGTCACTCTGTTCTAGAGTATTAATTATCACAGTTTCAATCTTAAATTTCAACCGTCTCTTTTGCATCATCTACCTCCTTCCCATAGTAGATCTTAACCTCTTCAAGCTTATTATGCTATGCCACTCTCTGTTGTTTCACCTTCTCAGTCTCAAGCTTTGATATCCATACCATCCACAATATACGATCCACTGTGGTATCCTGACTCGAGCGCTTCTAATCATTTGACTCCAGATCCCTTAGTCTTTAGTGAAAAGACCACCTATTTAGGCTGTGACCATATTCACATTGGTAACAGTTCAGGTATGAGAATTTCACTAAAAACCTGGTATGAGAATTTCACTAAAAACCTGATGTTTAGTATGTCATATCTTAGGCATCCAAGGAGACTCTTCTTTGAGGTATCTGTGAGAATAGTCTATATTTCTTTGAGGACTTATAGCCAGGTTCCTTTACTGGGAAAAACTTTATTAATACTATGAATAAGAATATACATGTTGTCTGTTTTGACCAACATTTTGTTTCTTCTATTAATAATATTGTACCTACACCTTTTCATTCACATAGGCTATGTACTACTAGGACTTATTCCTTTGTACTTTGGCGCAATAGGTTTAGGCATCCCTTAAGCATGATTCTTCATCAAGTTTTACAAAACTATAGTATACATACTGATGAGAATTAAGTTTCTCAGATTTGTCAATCTTACTATCTTGGAAAACATCATTAATTGCCATTTAATGCTTCTGCTAGCATGTATGTTGAACCCTTAGAACTTATTTTTATCGATCTTTAGGGTCCAGCACCTCTATCATCTCATTTTGGTGCTAGATATTATCTCACTTTCATGGATGCTTATACTAAATTCACAAGGATTTAATTTCTGAATGAAAAATCTCAAGTCTCCTTTGCATTTTTCTAGTTTAAGGCTTTAGTTGAAAACCAACTAGGTAGAAACATTGTAGCTGTTCAGACTGACAATGCCGAAGAATTTTTGACTTTAAATAAGTTTTTTAAGGACCATGGCATACTCCACAGACTTACATGTCTACACACACTTGAGCAAAATGGTAGCATAGAATGAAAGCATAGGCACATAACATCTGTAGGCCTCACCTTTTTAGCTTATGCCTACATGCCTCTATCCTTTTAGCAAGAGGCCTTCCATGCTACCACCTTCCTTATAAATCTCTTGTCCACCCTTATAATCCACAATATTTCCCCATTTCAAAAAAATACAACAAACCCCCTGATTACACATCTCTAAGACCCTTTGTGTCACGACCCGACTTGGATCGTGACCAGCATATAAGGAAATCTATTTCCATGTAAATCTCATGATCGCTATACCGTACTATATGCATATTCTATTCATGAAAATAATCTTTAAAATATAAATTTAGCTAACATTTCATAAATCCATGGCTGTCATGAATAACTCATTTTATAAATCAATTGTAAATCTATAACTGTATCTCAAAATATCTTACCTATGCTTTCACAAAAGCACCATGAATGATATATCATTTTACATACAATTAAATCATAGAAAACAAAGAAACATGTATATATGGTCCAGGACCCTGCCCGCACTACCACTGGAGCACTCTATTAAAAGACATAATACTTCACGACATATGAAGCTTACCCAAATTGAAGCTAATGTTGCTGAGGAGAGGGGAGTGGAGGATCCAAAGTTACACCTATATCTGTGAGGAAAAGGAAGAAGGAGGGGTGAATTTTATCATAAAACGTAGTGAGTGGATCCTCACTCATAACTATACATGGGACATGAAAAGGATACCAAATAATAGTGCAATATTTGTAAAATGTTTCTATTTATTTTACATAATGGCTATAAAATCATAATTTGCTGAAAACATGGAAAACATGTTATTTCTTAAGAATTACAAAAAAGAACAGATTATCCATAACTGTAAGGGTGGTGCTTAGTCCTTGCTGAACAAGAACCCATAGCTGTGATCTTGACACTCCTTGGTAAACCGTGTCCTGGCAGATTGATTTAAATAACGATAACTTGTTCCTATCGGGCCTTGGTATAACAAGGTTAATGGAATAACTACCGTTAACCCACAGTTCTGTTCTCCTTAGTAATTCGCTAATCTAAATCATACTAAGGTCATAAAATGGGGTTATATAATTCCTAGGTTCAATGTTTCTCAATTCTTGAAAATAAATATTAAACTACACATTCGCTTTCTATCAATCCTAGCGACTTTTTTCCATCATGGTTTGGTCAAAATCACAATTTAAAACATATAAAAGAATTCATAGTTCAAACATGGTCCCATACATTTTCTTACAACTATACTTTTCATGAGAGTTTCAAATATATTTTCTATTTCTTGCAAAAACATGAAATTCTTAATTCGTGTTAAAAACTCAATATAAATCTTCTAAACATTTTATAATGCTAGGAAAAAATAGCAATATAATGACCAACATAGGGCTATGAGATCAAATCCACTCACTTAGAGGGGCAAAATGTGATGCACCAACACCATAGGAGCTCTAGAGAGTAGGGATGACACCAATGTCTGGCATAGAAGCAACAAAACTCATACGTGATCTATGGGTACCGCTAGATTATCCTGAATCAACTCTAATAACAATGAGGGAACACACTCACATGACAACAATGAGAAACATAAAGATACCCATGCTAAGAACATGAAGAATAGGAAGAAAGGAGACAAAATCTATAAACAAATACATACCTTGATGATTGAGGATGATGGATTTGTGCGATATTGAGTGAAAGAGAGAGGAGAATGTGGTTTGGGGGTTTTGTCTTGGTTTCTACAAATAAAACTAGAAACTGGGGTTTTAAAGGAACGGTTTGGGTTATTAAATGAAATGGTGTTGTTTTGACACTGCTCCCACCCAAGGGGCACCGCTATAGAAGTCATACGCTATGCGCACCCCCTATTGAACCATATAAGATCACTATAGCGGTTCTCAGAGCGCCCAAAACCCCATGAAATGATACTTGTGACCACTATAGTGCTTCTACAGTGATAGTATCACTAGATTCTGCAAAATTCTGTATAACTTGGTCATCTTGGTAAATGGGGCCTTCCTAACATAGTGGGTGGGTCCCATAGAACCTTAAAGTTGTACAAACCCATCTACTAACACGTGTACTTGAGGTATTATACTTTGGATGCGCCTACTTTCCCTTGCTTAGGCTATATTAGCAGCAAAAACTGAATTTCAGATTTGAACAGTGCATCTTTGTTGGTCATTATGATGCAAGAAGAGGCTATAAATGCCTGTCTCAAACTAAAAAAATGTATCTCTTTTGACATGTGATTTTTGATTAATCCTTATTTCCCCATGTGAACATTTTCTCTTCTGCATCTCCAACCAGTCTTTCTCCACTTTTTGTGAATGCCATATGTGTCAATACTTATCCTGCACAACATTTGCATACTTTTCTTGCCACCATTGTTCAATGTAATAGGCCTCTATCTACCCAACACTTACAACCTGTCCAACACCTGCTACAGCCTCGAATTCTGCTACCAGTCAATAAGAAAACTCAGCTCTGCCACCTGAAGTACCTTAGTTCAGGTCTACCATTGCACCATTTCAGCCTTTTGCACCTGCTACTTCAGATCACTCTCCACCATGTGTAATCGTTACTCCTTTTCAAACCATTCCTCCTTCTCCCAACCAGTTCAATAATCACCCCATGGTTACTAGAGGCAAGAATGACATATTCTAACCTAAAGCTCTCACAGTTTCCCTTACTCTTTCATCAGTGAAACAAGCCCTACAAGACCCAAATTGGTTTCAAGCAATGCAAGATGAATTTTCAGCTTTACTAAAAAATAATACTTGGTCCATAGTATCTCTCCCAGTTGATAGGCAACCCGTAGGTTGCAAATGGGTATTCCAAGTCAAGTATAACCATGATGGCCCTATCAATAAATACAAAGCAAGACTTGTTACAAAAGGGTTTCATCAACAAGAAGGGTTTGATTTCTATGAAGCTTTCAGCCTTGTTGTCAAACCATCAATAGTTAAGTAATCCTTATTGTTGCTGTCTCAAAAGGTAGCCTATAAGACAAGTTGATTTCAACAATGCCTTCTAAATGGAGATCTCCAAGAAATAGTCTACATGACACAACATGAAGGCTTCAGTGATGAAAATCAACACCTTGTGTGCAAACTCAACAAAGCCCTTTTTGGCCTCAAGCAAGCTCTACGTGCATGGTTTGAGAAACTTCAAATGACCCTCCTTTCTCTTGGTTTTGTTTCTACAAAATTTGACAGCTCCCTCTTCATTCAAGTGATTGAACACTGCATACTCTATGTTCTAGTCTATGTTGATGATGTTATTATCATAGGTAATTATACTGCTGCCATCCAAAATTTAATTTTCTCCTTTAATGCTACCTTTTCTTTCTTAAAGACTTAGGTAAACTTCATTACTTTTTGGGCATTAAAGCTATCTCTAACCTATCAGTTGGCCTTTACTTATTTCAAACCAAGTACATCTCAAATCTACTGCACAAAGAAAAACTTGCTGATTGTAATCCATCTCCAACACCCATGACTTTTGGACTTAAACTCTCAAAAGTAGGTGATGATGAGTTCCTTGATCCTTCCCTCTATCGATCCATCATAGGTGCCCTCCAATATGCCACAATTAGAAGACATGAAATTTCATTTTATTCAAAAAAGTGTGTCAATTCATGCATCATCCTGTAAGGAGAGTAGGATAATATGCTGATAGTTGAAGTTAGTTAGAACTGTTAAAGTTTTTTAGAGAGTTAGTTTCACTCTTAGCCATTCATTTACTTGTATATAAACTCAACAACAACTGTATCACCATTCATTGCAATTATAACACAATATTCAAATTCCTTTCTCTCTAGTTTTCTCTCTCATTTTCTCTTTTTTCTCAACCTAGCATTGATACCTTCATGATATCAGAGCTTAGGTTCTGATCATCATGACTTCCATTGATTCCATGAAAACCTCAAAAAATGCATCTTTCGCAGCACCACAATAATTCTCGAATCCAGTTTCACACAAGGTGGATGAAGAAAATTTCCTTCCATGGAAGGAGCAGATTGAAGCTTATGATTTGTTGAATCATGTTCTTAGAAAGAAAATATTGAGGAAATTTTTGTCACAGCAAGATCAAGATCTCAATACTATGCGTCTAGAGTACCAGAAATGGAAGAAGCATGACACACTACTCAAGTTGTGGTTGTTGTCCTCCATGAAGAAACCGTTCACAACTCGAATAGTTGGATGTGTATCTCGCACCATATATGGAAAAGGTTAAAAACATACTTTGCTTCTCAGATTACAGCTAAAGTTCGCTAATTAAAGAACAAGTTAGGAAATTTCAAGAAAGAAGGACTTGTTAGCGATTATTTGCGAAGTAAAGAAGGTTGTTGATGTGTTAATTTCTGTTGGTGCAAATGTGAGTAATGCGGATCATGTGGAGGCGATTCTAAATGGATTACCTGAGGAGTATTCAGCCTTCAACAATGATTTCAAGGCCAGTACCTATTTCAATTGGAGAATTAGAAGCGCTTTTAATGGCACAAGAAGACTTAATTGAGAAAAATCGTAGAAATGACTTAGTAGTCCATCCTAATATAGCTCAATACATTCCTCAATTTCAAGGAGGAGGTAGATCTAGTCAATTTCAACGATCTTTTCGTGGCAGAGGAGGTAGATCTGATGCTCAAGGAGGTAGATTTGATGTTCAAGGAGGCAGATTTGGTGCTCGAGGAGGAGGTAGTTCTGGTGCATTCTACTCTTCCAATCGTCCTAAGTGTCAGGTGTGCAGCAAACTAGGCCATACTGCACTGGAATGCTGGTATCAGTTTGATTCAAGCTATGGAGATCCAACTTTAGGTTCGAGCTCCACAAATGAAGGTGGAAGTACTCATCAAAATTCATAGTATGGAGGTCAGTATTTCTCAACACCTCGAGCTAACCTCACCATTGATACACTTAGTACATTGCAAGATCAAAATTGGTACCCTGATTTAGGTGCTACTCATCATATGACACCTGATCCTGTTAATTTCATGGAGAAGCAAGATTGTTCAGGCCCTGACCAAGTACTTGTTGGTAATGGTTCTGCACTACCTATCAAACATGTTGGAAATGCTAAATTTAACTCAGATCTAAGTGATTTCACATTTAAGTTGAATAATATGCTGCATGTTCCTAAATTAACCAAAAATCTTCTTAGTGTGCATCAGTTACTAAGGATAATAATTACTTTCTTGAATTTTATCCTTATAATTGTTATGCCAAATCTCAGGGAACCAAGGAGGCTATTCTCCAAGGCTTATGTAGCAATGGCTTATACAAGTTTAACAACTTCGAACCCAAAATAAAACCTGCTACCTTCAATTCAGCTATTGCTTCTAAATCAGATTTTGTACTCTGGCACTCCAGACTTGGTCATCCTTCTGCAACTGTTGTTCTAAAGTCTTAAAGGCCTGTCACATTTCGCTTCCTGTTGAAAAGTTTCTTTGTGGTTCTTGTTGCTTAGGAAAGTTACATCAACTTCCATTTTTTCCCTCTCAAACTGTTTACAATAAACTGTTGCAACTTGTGTATTCTGATTTTTGGGGTCTAACCCCATTCTTCAATCAAAAGAGTGTGCTACTATGTTCATTTCATTGATGCTTACTCTAAGTTTACTTAGTTATACTTAATTCAATCTAAATCTAAAGTTAGATCTATGTTTAGTAATTTCCAGCATATGGTAGAATTACAATTAGGAACCAAAATTAAATCTGTTCAAAGTGATAATGCACTGGAATTTGTGAGTTTGTCCAAACATTTGCAGGCTCAATGCATTGTATACAAGTTCTTTGGTCCTCACATCCATCAGCAAAATGGAGCAGCTGAGAAGAAACACAGGCATATTGTTAACATGGGGCCGTTCGTCTAGCTGAAGCCTCAATGCGCCTTATATATTGGGGTGATGCATTTTTCACTGCAGCACAACTCATTAACTCCCTTCCCATTCCAGGTTTAAAACATACTTCACCTACACAAAAGCTTTCTGGCACTTTTCCCCCATATCATACCTTTAAAAGATTCAATTGCTTATGTTATCCTTACACGAGACCCTATAACAAACACAAGCTGGAGCTTAGATCAACACCTTGTGTATTCCTTGGCTATGGGTTGCAACACAAAGGTTATAGATGTCTTACTAGCAGTGGTAAGATCATTATTAGCAGGCATGTGGTATTTGATGAGTATCAATTTCCCTTCAAAACTAGTTTTTGTTCTTACACTTCTCCCACCCGTGAACCACCTTAGTCCATGCCAGTCATACCAGTTCTGCATAAGCCAACCCTTGCCTTTGTAGTATTCCTTCAATAGCCAATTGCTCAGACCACCCCAACCCCAGCCCATGTAGTTACTTCTTATCAACCAAACCCAACAACATTAGTGATACACCAACCCCAACTAGTTTAGAAACCAGCACCTGTTAATACTCATCTAACAATCAGAAGAGCAAAACAAGGGATTTACAAACCCAAAGCTCTCACAGCCAACCTTAAGCCCAGTTCTATCAAACAAGCTCTCAATATTCCCCATTGGAAGCAAGCCATGGATAAGGAGTATAATGCCCTCATGAGGAACAACACTTGGCAACTTGTGCCCTTGCCAGTAGGCAGACAACTCATAGGCAGTAAGTGGGTTTTTAAGATAAAACAGAATCCTGTTGGATTATTACAGAAGTATAAGGCCAAGCTGGTTACACAAGGCTTTAGCCAAAGACCAGGTTTTGACTACACTGAAACTTTCAATCCAGTGATAAAACCAACCTCCATTAGACTGATTCTGTCACTAGCCATAACCAACTCTTGGTGCATTAGGCAATTGGATGTCAATAACACATTTTTAAATGGAGATTTGGTTGAAGATGTGCACATGAAACAACCTTAAGGCTATGAGACAGGGGACAACTCTATTGTTTGCAAACTTACAAAGGCCTTATATGGCCTTAAACAGGCTCCAAGGGCTTGGTTCGACAAACTCACATCAGCCTTGCAATAGATGGGATTTTCAGGCACCAAATCTGATGCTTCCCTGTTTGTTAAAGTCACTCCTGAAGCATCCACTTATGTGCTCATTTATGTTGATGACATCATAATCGCAGGAAGTTCTCCAACATACATTTCTGCTCTTATTTAGCATTTAAACACAATATTTGCTTTAAAAGACATGGGCAATTTACACTAATTTCTTGGTGTTGAAGTTACACATACAGCAGATAGTGGACTCCTACTCTCCCACTCCAAATACATTGCTGATTTGTTGAAGAAAGCAAGCATGGATGGATGTAAATCTTATGCTACACCAATACCTTCCTCTTTGAAGCTATCTGCTTGTGGTAGCATAGCATTTTCTAATCTTGCTTTATATAGGACAGTAGTAGGCAGCCTCTAATACCTCACAATTACTAGGCCTGAATTAGCATACTGCATTACTAAGGTTTGTCAGTGCATGCAAACCCCTCTTGACAGTCATTGGAAGGTGATTAAGAGGATTCTAAGATATCTCCAAGGGACTGCACTTCATGGTTTACACATCATGAAAGCTCATGCTCCATCAATCACAGTCTATACAGACTCTGGTTGGGGTTTGGATCCAAATGACAGGAACTTCACAAGTAGATTCTGTGTCTTTCATGGCCCAAATCTCATTTCCTGGTCTTCTAGGAAGCAGCATGCAGTCTCAAAAAGCAGTATCAGTAGCAGAATTATTCTGGATTCGAAATCTAATGCAGGAGTTGCACATTCCCTTTACTGTCACACCGAAGGTGTATTGTGATAATCTCAGTGCAGTACTGATGACAGCCAACCCATCCTACATTCCAAATCTAAACATTTTGAATTGGACTTGTATTTTGTAGGGGATCATGTTGCAAAAGGTCAGGTTCGAGTCTGTCATATACCTACAAAGCACCAGGTTGCAGACATCTTTACAAAACCTATCTCTTCTACCTTGTTCAACAAGTTTAGGGACAAACTCAGAGTTGCTGATAAGCAAACCCTGAGTTTGAGAGGGGAAGTAAGGAGAATAGGATAATATGTTGATTGTTGAAGTTTGTTAGAATTGTTGAAGTTTGTTATAGAGTTAGTTTCACTATCATCCATTCATTTACTTGTATATAAACTCAACAGCAACTGTATCATCATTCATTGCAATCATAACATAATATTCAGATTCCTTTCTCTGTGGTTTTCTTTCTTTTCTCAACCTAGCACTAATACTTTCAAATCCTCTGGCTGCTCATTGGTCTGTTGTAAAGCATATTTTACAATACTTAAAAGAAGGCACCCTTTCCTTTGGCATTCAACTTCAGCCCTCTTTTACTCTTAATCTCTTTGCCTTTTGTGATGCGGATTGGGGATCGGGCCTTGATGATCGACGGTCGAAGACTGGGTTCTGTGTCTATTTTGGAGGCAATTTGGTGTCATGGATGTCTAAAAAGCAAGTCTCAGTTTCTTGATCAAGCATTAAGGTGGAATACTGCAGTCTTGTTTCCACTATTGTTTCTGAAATGGTCTAGCTCAAATCACTGATGCATGAACTTTAGCTGCCCTCTATTCCAGCTCCCACCATTTACTGTGACAACCCCAGCACTATAATGATGACTGCAAACCCAATTTTACACCACAGGTCAAAGCACTCTGAGCTAGACCTTCACTTTGTAAGGGAAAATGTTGAAAAAGGTCTCATTCAAGTCACTCACATACCCTTTCATGAGCAAGCTACAAATATACTTACAAAGGCAATGGCAGCCTCTCAATTCCCTTATCTTCGAACCAAACTGAAAGTTGGTTCTTTTCCTCTCCCGAGGTGGGGGGAGGGATGGTGTTAGGGATAAGTGTTAGTTACAACTCAGTTAGCTTATGGTTAAGAGTTAGTTACAGTCCAACTCAGTTATCCTATGCACCCACTACGTCACATTTATACTTGGACCTCATTGCAACACTTAGTTTTCAGTCATAATGAAATTCAGTTACAGAATCTGTTTCTCAATTTCTCTTTGCTCTCGCACACTCTATTACTTGGGAAAGCAAGAAATAGGCTATCCTTGGAAATTGAATATAACATAGGCCTAACAATAGTCTCAACAACAAAAGATTTGGAGTCAGTTAGAATGTGTTACTTTGTCAAAGTCGTCAGCCAACTGATAACAAAAAGTAGCTGGACTGTTCATAAAGCATGGGGTTCTATATAATTAAGGAACTCTCTTTGATTTTAAGGGTTTTGAATTCAAGCTTCAACTCCAAATTCTGTGAGTTTCCTTTTATTATTTCCCCTATAAACTTTCTTCTTATCACAGTTCGAAACTTAATAAAATTATTCAAATGAATTGGAGTTCATGTAAACAGAGAAATAACTAGCATGGAGGATAGTCAATTCGTATTTGATATTTCACTGTCCAATCTGTAAATGCATGCTGATTGGTTTGAGTGTTTCTCTATCACTCTCTGTTGAGTGTTGACTTCCCTATACATCTTTTTTATCCTGTATAATTTGACCCAGAAAACATCACAGCAGAGTTTTCTCAAGCCTCGCCAAGTGAAATAGCTAGTGGAGAAGAACTGCATCTAAGAACCTGTTGTACTGTGTTGCCAGCAAGTGATGATTGTTTCAGAATTCAAATTGAACCACTGAATTATAACACCTTTTCCTTCATGTCCGTGTATTTTAAATTTTTAAGGTTAACATAATGCCCTCGATTTTCTTTTTTCTGTTTGAAGAAATAAAAAATTAATAAAAGTAAATTTCATTTGGGCCGAGCCTTTGGTCCCCTATTAAGCCCGGAAAGTGCACATATAAACAAATTTAAGGATTATTTTGCATATTTTTAAAGTAATAGGATTAAAATGCACATAAACTAAAGTTGAAATTCCTAATTTTAGTTTAATAAAACTATTAATTTATGGTAAATTATAATTTTACCTTTATTTTGTTGTTTTTTCTTATTTTTCCTAAGTTTTATTCTCATTAACTTAGTAACTAACTTATAATTCATGATGTAACTAATTAATCTTACTAATTATTACTCACAAAAATAAACTAATTATTATAATGTAAAATTGAGAATGTTACACATTTCATGTACTCCATTTTTATTTTTCTAACGCTTGTTTGTTTTTATTTTTTAATTATTGATTAGCCACTCAACCAGTGGAAGTTACCATGGAAGAGGAAATCGAATTCGACCGACCGTTCCGACCATTGCGATTTACCATGGCCCGTCCGATTAAACTCCAAAAACGGAAAAAGTCAAGAAAAATTACTGATCTTGCTCCGGACGGTGAAGAAAAAAATTGGTCCGATAACTCTTCTGCCAATACTCCGACAGAAGCAATCAGTTTCAACTTCGCAGGTATTTTGACTTCTAAATGACTCGTTTACCTTTATCCATTTTCTTTCCCAAAAAAAAAAAAATTATTCGTTTAGATTCACACATTTTTCTTTTTAATATAGCAACCTTCGCAGTCGAAAGAAAATCCAGAACAAGAAATTCCTTCAGAAGTGATCCAAGAACAGAGTAAAGAAGAAACATCAGTCCAGTCTCCACTAGAAGATGCAGATGTTTTTGCTATCGATGACGATGATGATGATGATGCTGAAGATGCTCTCCCCAAAAGGGCTCGGAGACTTGATCAACCAGATACCATCCTCATTTCTGATTCGACAATAGCTGAGAATAAACCGACCACAAGATCAATTAACGCTGAAGAGGATGTTGGTTGTGACAATAATATTCAGATCAAAGAACAGGAAAACACGGGGTCTGATTCTGATGATGACGACGTTGATCTAAGTTTTATGGCTGACATCGATAAAGGACTTTCAGATGTTCTTAACAAGCCAAATCCTTCATCGACATCAGTTTCTGATCTTAGGTCGATTAACCCAAGTCTTGAACATCAGATCTCGACCGAGACACATGCAACTGAAACAAACCCTGAGACTCCAGAAATCCCACTCAAGCAGCTTTACGAACTCTTCCACATTCTGAATGAACCTGTTGACTCATTGGCAGAGAATGATGGCAAGAAACAAAAGCTTATTAACTTGATTTTTGACTTGAATAAAAAATCTCTGCCACCTGCAGTCAAACCTGTTACCCAGCTTCTTGAAAATTTCATTCATGGGGTGTTTGACACCATCCTTGAGGTCAAACGCATCGAAAAGGACAAAGAAACTTTTGCTGCTTCACTTTTTTCTTTGGAGAAGGATTTGAAGAAGGCTAAAAAATGCAAGAACAAAATAGAGGCTGGCCTCTGCAAGGGAAAATCTGGTCAACTAGAGCTGGAAGCACAAATAAGCGACTTAATGTCGAAGAAAAAATTGGTAGATTCTGGGATTGCAAAGGGTGAAGCTGAATTGGCAAAGACTAACGAAAAGCTAGCTTCACTTGCTCAAGACAAGGAAGAGAAGACCAAAGCCTTGTCTCAAGCTTCAGTTCAACTAGAACGTGCCAACACGTCGAAAATGAAGCTCCTCGAGGACCAGAACAAACTAAAGCTTTCAATTAGATCCTTCCTAGGCTAGTTCTCTAGTTTTATTGTAGCCTTTATTTTTCCTCTTTTGCTTAGTTCGCTGCGTCAAACTCCTTTATGACTGAACTGTTCTATATCTTGCTTGTCACGTCGAACTCTTTTTTTTTTTTTTTAAGGAAAAAATCCTCAAGTGCATATTTGTATCAATCGACAAGAAGATTCATTTTGTTTTGCGAGGAATATCTTGGGTTTGATCTGAATTCATAATTAAAGATTGTTATTGATAGTTTTCAATTTTAAAAATATTTGGAGAAGATTTGAATTAAAAAAAAATTAAGAGTATATGGGATAAATTTGTTAGCATTTTTAATCTAGAATTGGAAATTATTAATGATTGTGATTGTGGTGAAATTTATTGATTGTATAAATTAGGTTTAATTATTCTGTAGGTCCTTATAGTTTTATTTAACTTTCAATTAAGTCCCTATAGTTTAGAAAATTACAAGTTAGTTCCTATAGTGTATGGGATTTTTCAATCAGGTTCCTGTCGTTATAAAAATTGAAATATTTCATAAATATTTCATTTTCATCTCCCTTTTCACCCTCTCATTCATAACGATAAGGACTTGATTAAAAATTCTCATACACTATAGAGATTTGCTTAAAAACTTTTAAATTACAGGGACCTAATTGAAAATTGAATGAAACTATAGGGACCTGAAAAATAATTGAACCTTCAAAATATGCAGTTATTTTTCAACTGATGCCTCAGTTTCAAGAGAGGTGAATTTTACTTTCCTGGTGAAGTACAAATATTTTATTATATATTTTACATTACTTTTAGTATTAGATCTGTTTCTCCCTCTAGAATTATGTTTTCTAATTTATTATATTTGTTTTAGTAAATGTCTGATCTCATTTCAATTATTATCTTTGCAATTTTGAGGTTACATTATGTTAGTTTCTTGTATTTTTTACTTGCATGCCTATTATCTTCTCCTTACTATTAAACTAAAATTGGCTAAGAGTTTATATTAGTAAATTTCAGTCAACTTTAATATTAACAACTCAGTCCTTCTTTGTATTGATAAGTTGTGTCATTTTTTATGATGTATATTGTGTAGGGTTTCCTTAGGTACTTAATGTGTGATAAAGACTATATTATTTGAAGGTACTGTCTTTTCTATTATTAACTCCTTTTGAAACTTAGATTTTGAAGGTAGCATCTTTTTCTTAACTAACCTCTTATATGGAACTTATTTGTTCTATGATTAATGAAGGAAAAGACAGTGTAGTGATATTACAAACTTAGAAAAATAGTAGAATAATGATTTTTGAAACTCAAGAAACTCATGAATAAATTACATTAATAGATGAGATCTATAGTGAATTTCACCAAGTGTTAGGGGATGTCAATATATTTACCTCAAAATTAATCAATTCACTTTAAAACTCATAGAGGTTAAGTAAACTTTTGCAAAATCAATAAACTCTAGATCTTACTAGTAAGTTTAGAGGTTTAAATTTATATTTACTTTTGAATTCATTTTTCATGTAATTGATCTTTGGAGATTTGACAAATTCTCAAATAACAACAATATTATATATAATATTGAAATAATACTTCTTTGGGTTTTCAAAGGTTCAATTATTCTTCAGGTCTGTATAGTTTCACTCAGTTTTCAATTAAGTTCCTTTAAGTAAGTCCCTATAGTGTATGAGAATTTTCAATCAGGCCCCTGCCATTATGAATTAGGGTGAAGGGGGAGATGAAAATGGAATATTCAAGGAATATTTCATTTTTTATAATGGTAGGTATCTAATTAAAAAATCTCATACACTATAAGGACTTACTAACAAACTTTTAAACTATAGGAACCTAATTGAATATTGAGTGAAACTATAGGGATCTGCAAAGTAATTAAACTTATAAACTGTTTCAAATTATTGTTTATAGAATTGTTTAGATAGGAGTGGAAAATATAATTGAGAGGTTAAAGATGGAGACTGAAGAGGAAAAGGGTAATAATGAGGATGGTGAAAAGGAAAGTGATGAGACTAATGTGAGGCTTCACCACTGATACAAGGTTGCAGCTTTCACCAGAAAAATTGCATTGATGGAGGGTTTGTAGCTTTTGCCTAAAAGTTGCATGGATGAGAGAGTTTGCATCTTTCTCCATAGAAGTTGCAACAATAGAGGGTTTGCAACTTTATCCAGAAAAGCTGCATTGATATTGCATGATATATGTGTATAGCTTTATCGAAAGTTTTTATAGTAGTGTGGTATTAAGCGGCATGTTATGTGAGTAATGGTATATTTTGTTTGAGATATTTGAGATTGGTGATTGTAATTTTTTTTTATTGAATTTGGTGGATTAACAAATCGTGGACCTATACAATAAAGGCTGAACCATATTAATTTTATTGTGTATTCTTGCTTTGTTAATTTGATAAATTTGAGAGGCAAGAGAATTATTCCCAACAAGATATAGTCTGCAAATTTATATCAATCGACAACATAGCATCATGAGCTTAAACCAGCTTATAAGGTATGGCTCTTGTCGATCCCCTAGGAGAGTTTTGGTGAGCCCATAATACTTGACTCAAAGTACTATGCCAAGTCCTTGGGGGATAATTTATATATGCTTTTTAATTAATGAAATAATAATCTTATGCCATAATGAAAAAATGTGAAGGGTTGTTATCTCCTAATTAGGATGAAAATGAAGAACGAGTGATCTCGATCCTGTCTTCAAGCACAAGACATTTTAATTTCTATAAGTGCAAGACATTTTTATTTCTGTAAGTGCTAGATATCATATGGATTCCTTTCAATAGCTCTTGCTCCAAACGAGGAATCAGCAAGAAAGCAAAAGAAGTATTTGAAAGGTACTTGATAAAGATTTAATTGTTTGGACTTCCATGATAAATAGTTATGCTATCCATGCCCATGGGATGGGGAAAGAAGATATAATTTGTTTTGAAATTTCCCTTGCAGCTTCATTAGCCAATCTTGTTGTGATGTCCCTATTGGAATTCATATATAAATTTACATTATCATTCATAGGTTCAATGTTAGACGGATCATTATTCTCTCATTTTCTAAACAATCTGTCCCGCATTCCCCACTTATGCACATAGTTATGAATTGTACAATATGCTATGATAATAAGGTGGTGCCTAGAAGACTTATATGGTGGCACTTGCCTCAAAATGGAAAATCTTGCTTTCAAGATTCCAAAAATCTCTCAATTGTCATTCTTAAAGAGGAGTGTCTGAAATTAGATAACTCCTTAGCAGTTTTAGCTTGTCGATCTCGTCCATGAAACTCTTGTGCATCATATCTTTTACCTCTATGGGGTGGGAAAAAGCCTCCAATGTATACCTATAATCCACAAGATAATATGAACCTAAAGTAATGAATGAGTATTAACACGAATACTGACAACATTATTAGATAACAATTAATGCAGAGCAATTCAACACATAATGAAAATTATGGTATCGAATAAAAATATATCACCTTCAGAGGGCTAAGGAAAATTTGCATTTTGATTAGTAAGTGCATCCAAAAAAACTTTTGAATCATGAGCACTACCTTCCTAACCAAAATATACATATGTGAATAGTATATTGAAGTCACATATACACATAACATCCTGTGTGATGGCCGCCTTTCTATTTCTACATGATGTTTGCTTATTGGCTGGAGTCCATGCACTTAAGTGTGTTACATCAATCACGCCAATACAATTCTATACAAATGTATAATACAAAAATATAAATTTATCATAATATTGTCACGACCCAACTTAGGTCATGACCGGCGCATGGGAACACTTTTCCCAGCAAGCCCTAGAACACTAAATTTTCTAGAAAAATAGACAAAGTTTCCTCTGTTTTTCGGACATTTCCCAAATAAAATATAACCTGCAATATTTCCAATAAATTCACAGCACTTGGGCATCAAGCATTCTCAGAATGTGCCCTTCTAGTACATAATAATATTTCAGCATATACCAGTCATAGTGCCAATACAGTTCAACATAAAACCAAATTAAGTTTACAAATCTTTTCCAAAACATAACATATATAGCTAAGTCATAAGTTTTCAAATATAAATACAACACAAGTCCAAAAAACCTGCCTGTGACATATGGAGCAACTGACATCTATAGGCTAAACCAACATATGGATAAAAACTAAAAGGGCCTTTGCAAAAAGGCTCACCAACTTAGAATTTATTAAGATTGTGCCGGAGGAACACCAGAACTAGCACCAGCACCTGTATCTGAAAAGGGTGGAAATACAACGGGGTGAGTTTTGCAACTCAATGAGAGATAGGGTATCCATAGTTTACTAAATGCAAGCATAAAACAATATAAACATAATAATATATATATGCTCATAAAATAGGATTTTAATCATAACATGAGATTTACATACTCATATAAATTCAAATACATTGGGGAATTATCCGAAGTAGACAGATAACAAGTCCAGACATGACCCAAGGCCATGTGCGGGTTAGCACCACACCTGCTAACTAGAGTTGGCCCGTAGCCATATACAAGTCCAGACATAGCTGCAGCTATGTGCGGGTTAGCACCTCACTTGCTAACTAGAGTTTCTCACGGTGCACCGAGGTTAACGTCCATGCCGTTAACTACAGGTTCTAACTATAGAATTTTCCCCAATTTTACTCAAAATCATGCACATTACATAATATAAAATTAACATAATATGTTCTCAAATTCAATATTCATTACAGTTCAACTCAAAATATTTTAACAAGCATAATAATCATATTATGGCCTCCAAATAAAAGTTTATCATTTCAAACATAAAGTGACATTTTCAATAAATAAATTATTTTCTTCTATATCAACATACTTTTAGCTCTTAATACCATTTTATATTGTTTATCATGCATAAAGTAACCTACAGATATACTATCTACTCATAGCTATTGGTTCAAAGAACCGAAGAACAATGCCTTTGATGTCACCTATTCAAGTGTTGATGCCCGATTGCTCTATCGCTCTAGGAACAAGATAATATTAATTTTTGTGAGCTAATAATATCACAAATTTACATAAATTAGCCCCAAATCAATAAAAGCCCCAAATTCTAGAATTCAATAAACCTAACAATATTCCTAAAATAATCATAAATTTCAATAATTTAAACGGAGTAGTTTAAGAGCTAATTTACCACTTGGAATGTAAAATTGGTGAAGAAAATTATTCCAATTCTTCCTAAGCTTCAAGCTCTCTCAAATGGAGTTAGAGAGAGAAAATGGAGGTGTGAGGAGAGAGAGTGCAATTATGATGGAGATGATGTGGAGGAGATGATGATAATGGAGGTGGTAGTGATAATTATTGATGATGGAAGCAATGGAATTGAAAAAAAAAATGAAAAGAATTGAGAAGGGAAAGAAGGAAAACGTGAAAAGAAGAGAATGAAGGGAAGAAGAAGAAAGAAGGTAGCATTTCTGCCAAGGAGAAGAGAAGAAGAAATAAAAAGAAAGGGAGAGCTCTATAGTGGTCTATACCACTTAAGGTGCACGGTGGTCCTCACTTCATTTTTTTTTTGCGGTCATCACAAATATCTTAATTTGACAAAAGAAAATAGCACCAAGCATTATATGTAATGAAAGAAAAAGGACTAACCTTGAACCATGGATAATATTTTGGATTATTTTGGATATGCTTAGGCAATTTTGTGGACCCTTGCTTTATGATTTCTTTACCTAAGCGACAAATTGCTCCCAAAATATAATAATGAGAAACTGCTTGGATATAATGTTGAAATCGATCTGCTACTACTTTATGATGTACATTATGTCTTATAATGAACAAAAGCATACTAGTTGTTCTTCTAAAAACACACCTCTTAGATCTTCTAAACAATTTTTGCTTCTCAATTCTTCACATAAAGCAACATAACATGCTTTTTCCATTTGCAATAATTCATAGCAAATTGTTCTAGCTTCCTTCGAAAGCTCACTAACAAATTCTTGATCCTTTATTGCCGATATTCTAACAGGAATTTTATTATAAAATTGATACTCATAATCAGCAGTCAAATTTAGCAACAGTAATTTAGCAAATTCAAATTCAGCATCGCTAAAGTCATATGAGGATGAAGATCTTTCAAAAGTATCTGCTAAGATACTTTCACTGCCTCAAAGATGACTATCTATTTCCATCACAATTGAACCTGACATTAAACATAACATGCATTTTAATAAGTACTAAGATTAACCATAATATATTTTTCTAAACAACAAAAAATATATATGTAAAAACAAATCAACCATATATATTTAAAAAACACATACATAATAAGTATCATCAACACAAATATTTATACATAAAAGTAATCACTCAAATATATCCAACCATGCTTTTCTCCCATGCCCAAGTCATATTTAAAAATACTTTTCTATAATCAGCATCTTTGAATTTTTCTATCGCCTTCATCTATGAGTCATCTGAGACATCATCCATCTTTCAAGCTCTGACACATATCTACCTATAGAATACTCAGCTGATACAACTGTAGAACCAGTGGCTTCTATACTCTTTGCTCTATACCCCTTAACTCTAGCCATTGAAGCTTCGGCTTTCTTCTTAGATGCCTCAACAATTGCTTCTGCTTTCAACTGAGATGACTCAAATGAATGCTTGAAGTGCATCTTCCACTTGGATGCTCGTACTCTCTCTCTTTGACTTACAGTTATGAACTTTAATTGTTCTTTTGCCACTGCGGGTAACTCTTTCTATTTCTAGGCTATTGATGCAAGCTATCACAACTCACAAACAAATTAAAATTTATAAAGTGCCAAGTTGCACAAAAAATGTGGTAAAAGGCACAATTCAGGTCGTCTCATGTGGAAGTGTTCCAATTGATTCAAGAAAATTGGGGTTTTTGAGATTATAACAAGCCAAAATAAATTGCGAAATTATAATAGGAAGAATTCCCTACACAAGGATTTCCTCAGATTAAGAATTGTTCAATCATCGATTCAAAAAATAAATTCGTAGTTGTGCTTACTTTCACTAGTCATGCTGTCACATAACAATGATGTAATTCTACTTAACAGTCATACAATCTCACTTCCACTAAGGGTTTGGCTAACATATGAATTAGTAATTCACGATCGTGATTCTATGAACTTATACAAGTCTAATTACCAATTACAGTAACCAAATTCCTAACGGAGTTAATTTCAATCCCTTACCAATTGGATGTAATTAAATCAATTGACCCAATACCCCAATGGTATCTAGATTATGCACACAAATGAATGCATAACTAAACAACTTTAAAAACATAATTACAATAATCACCGCAATTAATATCAAAAGAGAAAGCAAACAGGGAAGAAAAACTAACCATAAATTGCAATTAAAATAATAAAAAGCTCAAGAACAATCTCAATCTTCAGTTATTCTTGCACACGATAAACAGATTACTCCTCAATAGGGGGAGTTTCATAATCCTTGTTGAAAGAAAGCTATAAATTATAACCCAGAAAAATACCAAAATCCAATAATGACTGAGAACCCTTAGCCTAGAGAGAGAGTAAGATATTTTTAGAGAGAGAGAGAAAAAAAATTAAAAGTGGCGTGAGTGTCCGCTAATAAGTGAATGAGAGAGCCCTTGTAGCTGTCGTTTCCTTTTTTCCTTCCTAGGGCTAGCCAAATCGAGCCTAGGAAAGCGTGGACAGTAAACATATGACTACCTGGGCAGTTTTATGAAGCGTTCCAGAAAAACGTGTCCCTCTATTCATCGCCTGGGCGGTCATTGATCGCTCAGGCAATGAGCAGTATGCTTCCAATCCTATTTTGAAGTCCAAAACGTGCGAATTAGCTCTTCGGCCTAGAAATAGAAGTTGTAGTTCTTTGAATAAGCTTTCTAATGCCTAAGAATCACCTCAATCGGACATTTGTAACTCCAGATATTGGGAAAACACTAACTAAAGGTCAAACTAGACAGCATTATAACCTCAACAGTGTTCCTGAGTCCTTCATCTGCTCTAATGCACCAATCTGGAAGTCCCTATTATCAAACAACACTCCCACAAAGAGGTTAAAAGTACAAAGCACTTCCAAGAAATGATTATGCACAAAAAACAATGTTCATAGCTATGAGATTAACCAATGATGCATATTGAGGATAAAGTATAAATTCAGTAATTTAACCATCAATTGAGTACAATTCAAATGCAAAATGTGTAGAGTTAGGATGGAGAATGGGTGCATAAATGCAACCCATCAGCTATCCTCTTCCTCCTCCTCATCATCTAGATTTACATAAACCCCATCATGCAAAAATTTATTGTCAAGGGATCTTGAGTAGATGAATGATGAAGCATCATTGTTGCATTTCTTTTATTGAAAATCACTCTTAACAGTTTGTAATTATCCAAACATTTCTTCTTAAATGGTGCAGCATCAGGATGTGCCTATAAGGAAATTTAAAAATTATGTATGTTAAATCTAAAAATATATAAATATGAAAAAGCATGCTAACGTCTATCTATTGTATAGCCAAATGTAGGTTGACCAAACTTCTTTTGTAGCAGTGACATTATTAGTTTTAGCATCCCATCCAAATTCAGTTCGTTGCAGTAAGTGAGAAAATATTCCATGTTATTGTCTTAATCTATTAAATTTCTGCTTAACTTGTTTCATGTGATATTCACGCCCAGTTCTTTGATTAAGATTTTGCAACATTGTTTGTCACACCTTAGGTGAAAATACATTATTCCTCATACTCCCTTTGTTAACCTCATCAACCATAATGTCTATAAAGATTTTAACAAATGACAAGGGCTTAAGTGAAGACTCTTTTTTCTCATGTTCCATCTACAATGGTGATCACAAATCAGCAAAAAGGGATGTATAAAAAAAAAGATACTAAGGGAAATATAACTGGAAAAATTGCCCTGTAGTTAAAATGAAATTTTTACATCTAGTCTACCAATAATATGAAATAAAGAAAAGAAGCAAGCAAGACATCTTTAAGGGGGAGTATACAGGTCAACCATGTTTCACTACAATAAAGAAATGAAAATTAGTCTCTCCAATGATATTTAATACATATAATGCCTTAATTTATAGAACCTATAATCATGAAAATACAAAAAATTGCAAGCCACGAGAATATGTGAACTTTATAATGTAACGTAAAGATCAAAGATCCCTAACCCCTGAAAAGGAAGTCTGTAGATAGAAAAAGTGGAGGTTGAAGTGGTAATCCATATCTGAGAAAGAGGCAAGTCAATTGACATAAATCAATAGTGTTCACGGGTACATCAACGAATTTTCAAGCCAATTTCAAAGGACACGATTATCGAAATAAAAAAATATGGCTGTCATATAATTCCTCAACAAACATTTTACCGGTGATTATTTCCGATGACTAAAGTCATTTTCCAAATCTACAAAGTTGATATCCCCCACCCATGTAACTCAATCTCGAAAATTTTTGTTGTTATCTTACAAGAAAGTGCATCAAATATACAAACAAATATGAGAAACACAGAATAGGTCCTCAAACCCTGCATTCACGTTTAAGGAGTGAATTTCATAAAACACTTAATTAAAAATTGAAGCAACTACAATAATTTAAGCATAGTTCTTTGGTGCTGAAGCCAAAAACCCAACATAGTTCAATGTTTACAGAAAATCAAAACCCCAAGCAAAGAGAATTAGAGAAAGAGAGAGGGAGGGACGCACTGCGTGGTCGTAGGGTCATAGAGCATGGCGAGGCTTGGTCACGAGAGGGCTGGGTCATGGCAAATCCGGGTTGCGGGGGTGCGGAGCACAGTGGGGCTTGGTCGCGAGGGCTGGGTCACGGGAGCTTGGTTGTCGAGGCTTGGTTGCACGCAGGGCTGAGTCGTGGAGTAGCTTGGTCGCTGGGGCTTGGTCGTGCATGGGGGCTTGGTCGCACACCGAGGTTAGTCGTCGAGGCTGGGTCGCGGAGGAGCTTGTCCGGCGAATGGGGGAGCATGAAGATGGATGAAGCCTGTGGTACAAAAGAAGAAGTCCAACAAAATACTAACACAAAAGTGAGAAACTCCAATGTTTAGATTCCAAGAATGGTGAAAATACAAACTCGACTTATTTACAAGTTTGTCACTGCATTTTTCATAATTTTTAAAACAAGAAAACCGAAAACATCTCAATACTATTTTTGGTTTTTAATTTTTAAAACCTGCTTAGTGTTTTTTATTTTTAAAATAATCTTTTGCAAAACAAGTACTCAAACAATTTTTTTTTACTTCTAAAAACTAGAAACAATTTTTAAAACTCTTTGTCGAACAGCCCCCTAAATTTTACTCTTCAAGAAGGTAGCTATACAGCATAAGCAGTAACAGTGAATAACGAACCCATAACATGAAACAGACAGGGCATTCCCTCTAAAGACCTAAAATTAATTTTTGCAGTTGGTCATGTTAGTCGGACAATACCTTCAAGTCCCCAACACTAATAAGATTATGCAAACTTGAAGTGATTCTAACCCTGCTACGAAATTTGTCTCCATGACCACTGACACAGATTTTATAATGCAAAGATCTATCCTGTTTTGAATCTGGTTCTTATCCAAGTAAAGACTTCTCCTAAAGTTGTGATTTCCTTCTCTGTTTCATCTTTCCCTCTCCTGTTTGTCTAACTAGGTGGCTATTTCTGACACTTGACCAGGTGAAATGTTCATCCATGAAATTGATGCATGTTATTTTTCATGTAATTCAACTTTTTTAAAGAGGGCTACGGATGTGAATTGAAAACACCATGCCTCCATTGTTCTTTTTGCCAGACATCTTCTGAATCCTGATGACTACATTCACTTGTTACATACAATATTTGCATATCAATGGCGCAAAGAGACGCTGGGATAAGGTAACCAATTGATTAAAAGCACTGCTATTATCCATCTTTTGTGCTCAACAATCTTTGTTTGATGCCAGCTAATTGTGTCAATTTTCAAATTACATTGTTGTAGATACACAGTATTGGTTGGTCAGGCATGCCTCATGATATCTGCATTCGTTACAATTTGCTATCTTCATTAGTACTTGGTTGGTCTTTATTTTATTTTATTTACTTCTCTTAAAATACATGTTCTTTTTATCAATAAAACATTTGGAAGTCAGTTAGGAAGCAATACCAGCAATGCCGGTTTGCTTAAAAGTTGGTAAAAGCAAGTCAGCAGCTAAAAGGCGAATAAATTTTCAACACAAAGTAGAAATTGACTTCCAACTTCATAGCTCAGACTATTTCTATAATGCACTTGCCTGTCTTAAGAATATAAGAGTAATAAAAATGATATACTCCTCTACTGAGAGTAAATATGAACGTTTTCTTTGAATTTCTCCCTTGCCTTTTTTCTCAAATCAAGCATATTCTTGTCCCTTTTCCGAATTTTCTTTGGCCTTGAGTCATCCTATCCAATTATACTAATTTGTTTATTCATTATCACCTCCCTTCTAGGTGGTGATTGGCACTGAATAATATCTTCTATCTTCTCTTCACTAGCTTCACATATTCTCTCCATTAGCTTCATGTGTATTGTCATTCTGTAATGTTCTTCCAAATCTATAGTTTCTCGTGGTTTGTTGTTCTCTAGCAAAGGTGTTGCAAACAATGTCATTGAACTGGAGGAACATGATGGAAGTGCGTAGAATCTGATTTCCTAGCTACTTCTTGAGAAGATTCGGAACTCTTTAGTTTTTCTGTCTCAGTTCTGGAACATCACTTGAGGTCCTTGCACTAGCTTCCAACCTACCTCACTCCAATAGAAGGGTGATTATTGGTATCAATTGAGTTGGAAGTCTTGTTCCTAGATTCTTGGTCAATCCATGTGAATGGATGTTAGGATCCCGTTAGTTAGTAGGTAGTTAGAGGAGTTAGTTGTCTATAAATAAAGGAAAATAGGAAGTAGTTAGGAGTCTCTGTCATTTGGTTAGTGAGTCTTCGACTCTTAGAGAGTTGAGGAGCTCTAACTCTTCCTCATATGAGTGTAACTCTTCAAGAAATCTATGCATTAAACATCAGTTCTTTTTTACCCTCTGATTACCAGTCCCGAGAATGGAGCAATATTCCAAGGAACGCATATGCTTTCACAATCTGGACTACTAAAGTTTCTCGAATTGCTATCTGCAGGGAGAGAAATGAAGTTTGCAAGTGAGAGATGCTCTAATCCTTTCAAAAAGATATGCAAAATTTAAGGATTGAAGCACATTTTTCAGTGTTATATGAGTATGTTGCGACAACAAAAGTCTATAATCAATCCGAAATTAAGTGTAGGTTATACAAATCTAGAATTCAAGGGTCATCCGATCCATTAATGTATAACTCTGAAATAAGAAGTTAACACAAATTTTCCTCTCCTACGGTAACATTTCCTCTTCTAGCAAAACATTAAAATTAACAAAATTAGAATGTTATAAAATTTTATTGTATATCGATTATTGCAATTAAATATATTAGCACACCAATTTTAAATGATTACCGACCTTCTCCCTTTCCGATTTCGATACTCAGTCAGATTTTCATAACACTTTCTTACTTGATGAACTAAATGTAATGCTACTAATGAATTTAAGGGGTGGGACTAATGCTGCCATGCTAATCATTAGGAAAACATTCCATGTATGCTACTCGTTGATGATCTCGTAGTAAGGTTTAGTAATAAAAATACATGAATACATCTTCTCCTTTACCTTTAAATTGTACCAAGATTTCCCTTGAGGATAATTTTCCTAGGGCATGGAAAAGGTTTACACGGGATATGTGTGGCTGGAAAAATATTTCAAACAGATAAAGAATTATAATATAGAACGCCAGTGAAATATTATCATGACTAATCTTAAGCCGTGATCGGCGCACAGGCCAGATGAACACACTTAGCGTGGCAAGCCTAAAGATGTGATCTCACTAAAATAAATTTCAAACTTAAATACTTTGACTACCAAAAATTCGGCAACACCTCCCCTAAAAACTAGACAATCTAGAATCAACAGCTAGAACATTCCAGTAATTCCAGATATATAAAATAATTAGGCTTAAACTCTTACTCATACACATAATCAAAATACCTAACATATATCCTATAGCTGCAAAATATTAGAGTCACAGCCAAAAAGCCTCAACTGACAATAGAGGCCTACCAAAAAGAATGTCCTAGGCCAACAACAATCCCAGGAACCTACTACTCAGCTACTTGAAAATCTGGAGGAAAAAACGAAGAGGTGAGTCAAACAGACCCAGTGAGAACTATAAACAAAGTGGATAGTAAGGAGAAACCGATTAATGCACGAACATGTGATATAAAACAGAATACGCTATAGATCATACACATTTCTAAAAGCCAAAAATAAAAATATAATAGTTCATAGTTCCTATACTTCTTCCATAGTTTGAAAATAAATACTCTTCGAAATTTTATTCCTAAGTAGAATATCAAAAATAAATTATTAAATACTCTTTCCCACTATTTTCTCAAATTCCTTATTCTCACATAAAAATTTACTTCGTCATCAAATACTCAATACTCATAAGGGTTATAGAAGAAGCATAAATCTTATTTGGGGAGTAATCTCAACTCGTAAATCACAAGATTTATTAATTCTCAAATAAGGTTCTTTCAAATTTTTATCTCACTAAAAGAAATATGTGCACATAGGCCATTACATTTCTTCACTACGACAAGCGGTAATGCCATTATATCTCTTCGTTATGCGAACAGTAATGCTATTATATCTCTTCGCTATGGCGAGCAATAATGCCGTTATATCTTTTCGCTACGGCTAGCGGTATTGCCATTACTTCTCTTCGCTATGGCAAATGGTAATTCCATCTTAGAAACCCATCATGGTTTTCTTAAATATTTATCAAACATAATTTATAAATCTAAAATTCAATCTTCATATTAATCTAATCTTGCAAGTATCGAATATCATAAACTTTTCCAATACACATTGAAACAACATATAGCAAAATCATGGCATTATAAAATCAATAAGGAGAGCTAGCAATAATTTCAATCAAATTATCCAGTCATATTAATAATCATCATATTTGAGAAAATCAACTAATTGAGCTAACCAATTACTTCAAGTAGCTCAAAATGACATTTTTATCAAATTTAATAAATTAGTTTTTCCCATAAAAATAATTTAAAATACCACTATTATGTAAATAGCCACTCACAGTACAAAGGGATCAACTGGGTTTCTCTCTAACAGCTCTGGAGGGAGTAGTTCGCTCCACATCAACAGAATCTAGCAAACATAGCATTTTGACAAGTTTAAATAATTTATTTCGAAACAATTTATCAATTAGAGAACCCATTGAATAAAACCCTCAATTTATGGAATCTAGGGTTCCTAAGGATTAGAGACAAATTAAGCGTTGACACTACCACTACAACCTATTAATATTAAAGCTTTTAACTCACTAGATTTATACTTAAAATATCAAACATATATCCATCTACCACTTTTGAGAGCTCACTAGTTTTAGGATATACCCTAGAGCAATCAAAAGGAAGATGAGATTGAGATTGGAGACTTACTTTAAATTTTGGAAGCTAAAAGGTATCAAGTTTTGATAACAAAAACTAACAAATATGTGATTGATTGATTGAAGATGGAGGAAGAAATGAAAATGGAGAGAAAGAAGGAGAAGAATGGACGGGAAGCAGAGAGGAAGAGGAAGCGTGAGATGAGAGTGTGAGGGAAGGAGGGGGGTTGGTGGTTTTAAACCACATCCCCTTATGTGTCTCTCTTTTTTTTTAAAAAGACCTAGGAAAAGATCAAATTGCCCCCACTTAAATTTCGTTTTCCTTCTCCCTCCCTAAAAGAAGAACACGGTCGGACAAATATTGATCCGTGCATGGCTTCTAGAAAAAGCTCATGAGAATATTTGATTTTTAGTTTTTACTATTTTCTTTGCAAAAATTATAAAAACAAGAAACTGATTAAAAATAAAAATTAAAAACATTTTTCTAAAACCAGACCCTAAAATAGGAGTTATTGCACCCCAAACATATCAGAAAAGCACAAGAAGATTGTGCAATAAAAGTACGTCAGAACACAAATTGTAACTACCGTCCATAAAATCCCGAGCGGACCCAACCAAGTACCAAAACCTCCAAATGCCTAGACCAAGGACTCAACTTTTTTGCGAACAAGCTCTTTTACTCTTGACCCAAAAGAGAAAAAGCTCTTATACTAATCAAGTTAAAGAGTCGACACAATAAAGGAAATAGTTGTGTCTTATTTCCTACTGCTCAAATTCTACGGTACATAAGATGTTTTAAAATTTTTATGAGATTTTACACATTATACCACAGTTAATCATTAACAAGAATAACTTCTTTTTAACTCAACACAATTCATATATATATATAAAGGCATTAAGGCTAAGAATTTTTACTAGAGAAAATAGGGGAAAGAAGAAGACAGGGGCTGAATACATGACTATCTATTGAAAGGTGCAAGAAATGACAATGACCACAAGCACAATTCATATATTAACTATACATAACATACACTCTCTAATGACAAACAACTTGTACTTTCGTCCAAAAATATCTTGTACTTATTTTTTTTCTTCTAACTCACATTAATCATAGATCATATAAACACTAAAAGTCTTGAATCATCAAACTTCCATCAACATCAATTTATTATTCTTTTATTTTACTTTTGTTCAAAGAGGAGGGATCCGCTTATTTTTAAAAATTAATCCAAAACATTAATCACTTTACTTTAAAAAAATTATCTCATTTTATTATGTGCCCAATAAAAAAGTTCTTTTTATTCCTTCTTAATAAACTTTGTGCTACTTTATCACTTTAATATTGAAATAACTGAAATGGTTCCATCGTGCTACTTCTTAGTAAAGCTGTGCACATGACTCCTGTGTACTATACTTTCCCATACTTGGACGCATATCTCATCTCAACTCTCAAGCAAGAGTGAGATGACCTAGAAATTGTGTAACGTACTAACTGTAGTGCGGGGTGAAGTCATCAACACAATATATACAAGAAGGAATCTTGTCAGCCATGCGTCACGCGTTCCCCTCTTTGTTTAAATCAATTATGTTTAGACGAAGACGAAGACTCCAGACCCAGAAATAAAAAAATAAAAAAATAAAAAAATGAAGACCAAGACTCAATACACTCAAAAGTCATGATATGCCTTTACTTAATTGTCCTACAAAATCCCTACATACTAAATTAAGTAAATTTTTATTACTTTTTAAAATTACAAGATATGAATTACATTTAATTTTTTACTCTATTTAATATAAAGGCTGATTTGTTGGAGGATTTATAGGAACCTCTAGCATTACTCATCTTTAAATTCATTAGTGGCTAAGAAACAACTACAAAGAGGGAGGAATGTAGGCTTGCTAGTGAGGTTTGCTTAGCCAAATGCACAACAAAACTACTTGTAAACGGACTGAAACTTTTTTTTATTTTTTATTTTTTTGGGTCAAGCATGCGAAACTTCTTGGTAATTGCCAATTTCCACAAACAATGTCGCATGCGCGTGCCCTTTTCTTCACGTTTTTGCAACTTTTGGAGCTACGTTGTGAAATAAGGTTAAGATATTAATCAGTTTGGATAAAATCCCAATTTACTCATTCTTAAACTTGAAGTTAAACAAATGGACTCCTCTAGGAAAAATAAAATAAAAATTGGACCCTTGAAAAAGAAAGAAAAGGTTCCTGCCAATCATAAAAAGGTACAATTCATATATTAACTATGCATAATGAATAATATTTAGTGTAAACGATAACATTCACAATGTTACTTTGTCCTTTAGTGTATTAATATCTGCTCTCATTAAAAAGATAAAATAATATTATAAGTGTTGTTGTAATATTAACGTACAACTTAAACTTATTGTACATGTAACAGTAAGTACTCTAACTCAACATACACTCCTTAATGACAAACAACTTGCACTTTCGCGGGAAAAAAATTTAACTTATTTTTTCATAACTCACTAATAAAAGATCATATAACCACTGAAAGTCTTAAATCATCAAACTTCCATCAACATCAATTTGTTATTCTTTTATTTTAATTTTGTTCAAAACATTAATCATTTTATTTTTCAAAGTTATCACATTTTACTATGTACCAAAAAAGAGTTATTTTTATTCCTTCTCAATAAGCTGTGTGTTACTTCATCAGTTTAATGTTGAAATAACTGAAATGGTTCCCTTGTGAAGAATAATACTTGGATACATGATTTATGAAATTTCCCTGGATCAATGGTGAACTTTGACACATATCTAAAGCCAGAGCACTGAAGCCATTAGAATTGATCTAATTGTAAGGAATTTAGGTAATTTGTATGAAATTCTAAATTTAAATCTCATTGCAATGTATTTTTAAAAGAAAAAAAAAACTAGAGTGTTGACCACAAAAAAAAAATATATTAAGGCAAGAATGGAGTAGAAATTGTGTCTGTCATGTTGTAACTGTAGTGCGGGGTGAAGTTCAATACAATACAGTACGTAACAACATGGAGGATGTCCACTTAAGTAACAACATGTTGCAGCCGAGGATACTGACGTCGGACATGGGCAACGCCGTCACGCGTTTTTCCTCTTATTTAAATTCAATAATGGTTGGCAAAGACTCGATACACTCTAAAGTCAAGATACATGCCTTTAAGTTAGAGGCTTAAAAGCGCAATTTCAATGAGGCAGGTACGTACGTAGGTATGCATGCACTCTAAATTGAGGGGCCCGTTTCTGCACCCAAGAGAAAAGAGATAAAAGAAAAGAGCGATCGGTAAGTGATAATTAGTTGAGTGAGTGTGTAGCAGCCTAGATATCATGGCAGGTGGAGCATCATCATCATCAACAACATCCTCATCGTTCAGTACTTCAGTTTTCACTCACGATGCCTTTCTGAGCTTCAGAGGTGCGGATACCCGCTATGGCTTCACTGGCCACCTCTACTCTGCTCTCGACCATAGGGGAATCTTCACTTTCTTTGACGATAAGGAACTTCGCATAGGGAACGAGATCAGGCCATCGCTTCTCAGCGCAATTGAAGGGTCAAGGACTGCCATCGTTGTGCTCTCTAAGGACTACGCTTCCTCTTCGTTCTGCTTGGATGAACTAGTCAAGATCATGGAGTGCATTCACGGACAGGGTCGACTGGTTATCCCCATCTTCTACGAAGTGGCTCCAACTGACGTGCGTCACCTTACAAAGACTTATGGAGATGCTTTGAATGATCATGAGAACAAATTCAAGGCCAAAAAGGGCAAGCTGGATGAGAGTATGGAGAGGCTGGAGAGATGGAAGATGGCTTTGAAGCAAGTGGCTGACTTGTCCGGTTATCATTTCAAACACGGGTACGTACGTTCCAGGCTACAGTGTTAATCTATATTAAATGAGGAATGAAACCATATGATCGCACTTACACCGTACTCTTTCATCTCACTAGATGACAAAATTAAAGTATAAAGACTGTATGACTATGAAGAGGCAAAATGGGAAGAGGAAAGAAAAAAGAAAAAGTAACGTTCCTTTTTTCCTTTTAGAACTTTTCTCTTTCTTTATATAGTCTCTCTCTCATCCACCATTTTTTCAACATCTTCCATTCTCTCACTTTTTGTCACGCCTTTCTCTCTAGTTCTTCATTGTTCACAGAATGAATAAGAAGAAGGAGAATCAAAATCTGTAGATAGCGCATAAAACTAGTTTTTAAGCATGAAGACTTAGTTCATTCTATTTGATTTTTCATGTGTTTATAGTTTATGTCCTAAGACATTGATATTATTTTTTTTTATTTTTTCAACAATAAAATGAATTGAGAATGACTTTTCTAGAAGTAGAAATTTGCTGTGTAAATATACGTTGCAAAAAGTTATAAATCAGTATGTAAAAGATTATAAATTAGTAGACAAAAGTTATAAATCAGTACGTAAAAAATTGTAAACTAAATGAGGACATATATTAAATAGGTTTAAGATTAAATGTGAAACTATATGTAGAAAAGTTTTAAAGCAATATGTAAAATGTTATAAACCAGTAAACAAAAAGTTATAAATTGATTTAATCATATTGTGCACCTACAAAAATCATTCATGATAATAAAACAGTAACATGTCCCATTGTTCTACTAGCACATTATCCTATCACGTGCCTTCTCCTTCATCACACTCTTTATTGTATCATATTTTTTCAAAAAAAATTAGTAATTACTCTTCGTTAAAGCATGAGTTATCTTAAAATAACTAAGAGTAATTACTAAATATTTTTTTAAAGAAAAATATGACACAATAAAGAGTGTGATGAATAGAAAAGGCACGTAATGAGATAATGTGATAGCAGAACATAGGTATATGTCACTATTTTAATATCATGAATGAATTTTATAGGTGCATGATTAAATCAGTTTACAACTTTTTGGGTACTAGTTTATAATTTTTTGTCTACTGGTTTATAACATTTTGCATGTTAGTTTACAATTTTTCTACATATGGTTTCACATTTAATCACGAACCTGTTTGGTATGTGTTCTCATTTAGTTTACAACTTTTTGCCTACTGGTTTATAACTTTTTACATATTAGTTTACAACCTTTCATAATACACATTTATAATTTTTAACTCCAATTTTCAACAATAACAGCAAATCTTAGCTTATATTAAAGCCATTCTCAATTCATTTTGTTTGATGCAAAAACTGAAAAAAAAAAAAATAATCATCCATATATTGGGACATAAATAACAAACAAATGAAAAATTAAATGGAATAAGCTAAGACTTCGTGCATAAGGATTAGTTTTGTGCGCTACCTACAAATCTTGATTCTCCTCCTTCTTCTTCTTCTTCTTCTTCTTCTTCCTGTGAACGATGAAGAACTAAAGAGAGAAATGTGACAGAGAGAGAATGAAAGCTTTTGGAGGGATGATAGATGAGAAAAAGAAATAATACAGAGAGAGAGAGAAAAAATTTCTAAAAGGAAAGAACGTTGTTTCTCTTTTCTCTTTCCTCTTCCCACATTACCCTATGTAGTCATACAGTCTCCATATTCTAATTTTGTCATCTAGTGAGGTGAAAACGTATAGTGTAAGTGTGGTAATGTCCAAGTATCATTCCTCATGTGACATAGGTGCGGGTAAAAGTATAGGTACCAGAGGATAAATTATATAAAATTATTTTTAATAAAATAATTATGTCATAAAATGAATTATTTTTTAGCAAAAAATTTCTAAAAAACATAATATTAGAAAGAATAAAATAATAATTTAATTTATTAATTGTAAATTTAATATTTTACAATAATTTATTTATATTTAAGTAATATCTACTCATTATAATTATTGTTTATTAAGTATCCAGAGTACTCAATAAGTATCAATACTGAATAGATATGACAACCCTTGTAGAGTACCTCCGCTTCGGGGGTATGAATTTGTTTCTAACCAATTATCGCAATTTGAATAGATAGATAAATAACTAAGTGCTAGAGAAATGGACCTAGTCCATGTGTCACCATTTAATGCTAACTCATCTTATTGGGCAGGGATGGTTATGAATACCAATTTATTGCCAACATTGTTGAACAGGTGTCAAGACAGATTAGACGTCGTCTTTTACCTACTGTTGATCACCCAGTCGGACTAGTTGCTCGTGTGCAAGAGGTAACTAAGCTTCTGGATCTTGGGTCTGATGATATTCGCATGGTAGGGATTCATGGAATTGGCGGAGTAGGCAAAACAACACTTGCTGTGGCAGTTTATAATGTGATTGCTAATAGTTTTGAACATTTGTCCTTTCGATTGTGCTTCATGGGAGATATTAGAGAAAATTCAGAAAGACATGGATTACCACATCTTCAAAAGATTGTTCTTTCTGAACTATTTGGAGAAAAGGGAGAGGTCACCTGTGTTAAGCATGGAATTTCAATATTAAAGCCAAAGCTTGAGGGAAAGAAGATTCTTTTAGTTTTGGATGATGTTGATAAAGAAAAGCAACTAAAGGCTCTTGCTGGAGAATCTAATTGGTTTGGCCGTGGTAGCAGAGTAATAATCACAACTCGAGACAAAAAGTTGCTATCAAGGTATGAGGATAACATAACATACGAGCTAGAGACATTGAATGAGAAAGATGCCATTGAATTGATTAGTTTGAAAGCTTTCAAAACTAACCAAGTTGATTCAAGTTTCAAGGACGTCTTAAAAGAAGTAGTAACTTATGCTTCTGGCCTTCCATTGGCTTTAGAAGTAATAGGATCCAACTTGGTCAGAAAAAGTATAGAACAACGGAAATCTGCATTATATCAATATAAACGAATTCCCAATGAGGAGATCCAAACCATACTTAAGGTAAGCTTTGATGCATTAGCGAAATTTGAGAAGGAAATTTTCCTTGATGTTGCTTGTTGCTTAAAAGGATATGGATTAAAAGATGTCATGGAAATACTTTGTGCTCATCATAGATTTCCTGTCTCCTTGGAGAATGTTTTTGATGTATTGGTTGAAAAATCTCTTATAAAAATTGATGGATTGGGCCGAGTGACATTACATGACCTAATTCAAGATATGGGTAGAGAAATTGTATGTGAAAAATCACGAAATAACCCTGGGAAGCATAGTCGATTATGGCTTCTTGAAGATATAGTTCAAGTGTTTGAAAAAAATATGGTAAGCAAGACAAATATGGATAGTTTGGTTTTTCACTGTAAGCTTTCAGTTATTTCTTTTGAAATTTCAACTATTGACTTCTTCGAATAAAATTATTGCAAAACTACTTCAGGTTTTTCAAAATTATTTTCTGTTTGGTATCATACTTAAATGAAAAGTTACATTTTTTTATAGTAATATCACTTAAATGAAATCTCTATGAAGGGAAATTGTTAGGATGATAACTTAATAAAGAAGTGTCTAAAGGGTTGATCTCACATCTATATTTATGGGAATACCATAGTCAAAAACAAATAAATTATCTTGAATTTGGTTTATGAAAATTAAATAAACATGAAATAAAATTTGTGTAAGTATGGGTATCACATATCAAAGTCCGGATTTATAACATCCATGGAACATTGTTCACCCATACTTTTGTATTAACAGGGAAGTGATAAAATCGAAATGATACATATGGATTTTCCTATATATGAGAAAGCAATAAATTGGGATGGAGAGGCCTTTAAGAAGATGACAAACATCAGGACACTAATTATCAAACAAGCTTGTTTCTCCCAAGGTCCCAAGCTACTTTCAAATAGTTTAAGAGTGTTGAAATGGCAGCAATATCCTTCACATTCTCTACCTATTGGTTTTCATCCGAAGGAACTCGTCTTATTTCAGTTATGTGATAGTAGTGTAACGTCAATGGAGTTTCTTCATGAGCAAAAGGTAAGTCTAAAGTTCTTTTCTTTGACTTTACATTTATTGATAAAATTTATTTTAAGATTATTCGTTTGATTTGTGCTTTTTTTTTTAATTTGCAGTTCAAAAGCTTAACAATCATAAACCTTGATCGGTCTGATATAGAGGAGATACCTGATGTATCTGGTGTCCCAAATTTAAAAGAATTATCATTTGGTTTTTGTCAAAATTTAATCAAAGTTCATGAATCAGTTGGATTCTTGGATGAACTTAAGCTCTTGAATGCTGAGGGTTGCTGGAGCCTTAGGAGTTTTCCACCCATCAAGCTGACCAATCTTGAAGGTCTCTATCTTGAAGATTGCTTCAGTCTCGAAAACTTTCCAGAAATATTAGGAAAGATGGAGAATATATTAGAGACTTCTATATTCGGTACTGCAATAAAAGAATTGCCATCTTCTATTGCAAATCTTTCTAAGCTTAGAAGACTGACTCTGGAAAACAATGCAACGTCTCATTCATGGATCAGTAGCATTGCCATGTTACCATGTCTTGAGGAGTTGGTTTTTGGGCCATCCCACAGAGGATTGCAGTTTCCTAAATTTGACAAAGGTGAAGAACAACGGAACTCAATGTTTTCTTCAAACCCACAAAAAGTCACCTTGTGGCGCTGCAACATATCTGATGAATGCTGGCCTCTACTTGTTGCTTGGTTTCGCAATGTGGTAGAGTTAGACCTAAGAGGGAATAATTTCACAGTTCTTCCCGAAAGCATCCAGGAACTTTGCTCTTTGAGGCGTCTTGATTTGACTGATTGCAAGAAACTTCAAGAAATCAGAGGGGTTCCACCCAACATGAATGAATGTTTTGCAGCCGAGTGCATATCCTTGACTTCTTCGAGTAAAATGATGTTACTTAATGAGGTTTGTGTTTTCTTCATCTACATTTATTTGATTTGTTAATTCAAAACTGAGAAACGGGTTAGTTCATACTCTGCACATATATGTATTGCTAAAATCATGAAATATTATTTTATTTATTTGACTAATAGGAATTTCACAAGGACGGAAACAAGCTTGTTCATTTGCCAGGAAGTACTATTCCAGAGTGGTTCGAGCAAAGTAACTCACAAAGTTCAATCTATTTTTGGTTTCGTAACAAGGTCCCTGAGATCTGTCTATGTGTTATTAATAATAGTTATATGGGTGGAACCATCAGCTGGGTTTTAATCATCAATGGAAATGAATTTTCATCAGGTTCATTTCATAGTAGATATTATTATATTTGGTTTACTGGAGGAGCACATATAGCTATTGTTGGTCTAAAACGCATGACATTCGATCAAGACAACATAGATAAAGTACTTTCAGAAAATGAATGGAATCATGTGGAGTGTCGTTTCTCTAGTGATGATCGGCGCATGAGATGGAAACTTGGGGTGCATGTCATCAACCATAAAAGTAGCATGGAGGATGATATTCAATTCCCTAATCCAGGGCATGATTTCCAACGTTTCCTGCGGTCGTTGCCTCATTCTCTGCGAGTGAATTCATTGGATCATCCCCCAGCAGAGAATTCATCGAAAGATTATGCGTCAAACTCAGTTGCTCAAATCGGAATTGAAAGTACCACCAACAATGTCCAAGGTAACTTCCACCTAAATCATTTTTATGTTTGTGTGTTGTCATTGCTATTAATTTTACTCGCCTTGCAAACATTGTTCATCTTGTAGATGGAGGAAACAAAAACGAAAAAATCACTGTTAACAATTGAAGAACGAAGAATTTGATGATTTTCAGAAAATATAAATATTTAAGTTACTAAAAATATTTTGAAATTTGTTCCAAGAAAAATTATAATCAAAATTTACCTAATAGGTAGAAGGAAGTGGCTCTTTTTTGCCTATTATTACAATTTCCACTCAACTAGTCTTTTGTTTAATTGTCCTAAAATACCCTTGTTCTTTCATAATTTATTTTTGGCAAGTAAAGAAAGAAACAAAAGCAGGATAATGTGCAACAGTGTTTGCATTGCCTTGAGCACAATAATCCCACACTATAAAGTCCTCATTTTGCCTAGAACCCATCCATGCCCTATGCAAGATGATCTCAAGATCACTACCGCAATTTAAGTGGACTGAGAGTGTTAAGCACAATACACTGGGTTATTTATTTAATAATTATTTTTAAAATTAATTTTGATACAGTGAGTCATCCAATTAAATATTTTTATATTGCACTAACTTTTGAGTAATAGGTGCAAATAATTTCTTATATTGTCAGTATATTAAAATTAAGGGAGTTGCTATTACCAATCCTAAAAGAATATTGTCACTCTTACTTAACTATTATTTTTTCAATATTTTTAAAATACCCTTTCTTTTCTGTATCTATTGAAGAAATATTGATTTAAAGGTGTTAGTCAAGAAGGCAACTTTTACCTTTGCAGATTTCTGTTTAGCATATCATCTACCATCCCAACATCTTAATTCACTTGTCCTACATGGATACAATTTATAGAATTAAAGCAGTAATCAATCATAATTACGCTAATTAGTTGTAATAAGTTTAAATGTTTATCATTAATTTCATCAATTTATCATTTTTATGTGGAATTAATGTACCTATTAGAATTATGAATTTAAATGTTGATTTATATTTTCAAATTTTAATTAATATAATAATTATAAAAATAGTATGTAGAAAAGTTATATACATAAAATCACCAATTTAAAAATATATATTATGAAAAAAATGATACATGTATCCATCATTTTTATTTTTGTAAAAAAACTATGTCATTTTTATTTTTGTAAAAAAACTATCTTTCATTTTTTCAAATCAAAATTTATATTTTTATACAAAATTGAGAAAAATATGTGATTGTTAACCAATAAAAATCTCTTATCTTTTTAAAAAGAACATTACAAATTTAGCAAGTTTTATGAGAACAATAATAAGTAAAGATGCATGTGCTTTTCAATATAACAAAATTTTTAAAAAAATTAAAAATATTTAATACTTGTAATGATAATCGAACACTAAATCTTCAATGATATTATGTTTTCTATTTTAATGTGAAATGAGCATATTTAACACAATTTTTTACATTGAAATTTCAAATTATATTAATTAATCCTTTCTAACTACAACAATTATCTAACTAGTATATCAACACAAAAGAAAAATTTATCTAAATTATATATATGACAGTATGTTATCTTAAATAAACAATGGATAAAAATGATAAAGAAAAATTAATATATAATAATATGCATATGAAGTATGTAGTCTACTTGCATAAAATTCGTGCAAAAAAAAAATATATATATATATATATATATATATAGCAATTTGATAGATCTAATTGTTTCCTGCCTAGATAGTTGGAGTTCAAAGCGTACTTGGTGCAAATAGAAGAGTGTTAATAGACAAATACTATAAGGATAGTTTGGGAAAAGTTTAAATGCATTCCATCAAAAAGCAGTGATAATAGACAAATATGAGCGATAATAACCACTGCCAAGAAAAAAAAAGGTAAATTACATTCACCTCTCCTGAGGTTTATTGAAATGCAACAGACACCCCCTCTATTTACGCACTTGACACTCACTTCCCCAAGTAAACTTAGTTTCCTCAAAAGTTAAATTACCTTTATACCATTTCATTCCCCTCCCCATTTTTTACTCTCTATTTACCCTCTTAGCCTCTACACACATCCACAAATGCACTCACCCACAAATGCACGCACACACAAACATAAACACACAGACAAGGAAAAAAATGGTAACAGAGAGACAGAGAGAATAAGAGAGAGAGAGAGTAGTGAGTGGAGTCCAGTCAAAGAGGAAGAGAGGCCGCGGCGGTCAAGGCGGAGACCAATCTGCCATGGCAAGCGCAGTGGCTTTGATGGGGTGAGGATGCGGCTGTTTGCGATCTGGTGCGGCGGCAACGGAGGAGCAGAAGCCACAACTAATCGTGAAACTTTCCACTACGGTGGCTGACAAAAGCTCGGAGGATGTGCGATGGTGCTCACATGGTTGCTGGTGCAATCTAGTGATGGGGCGATGGCTGGCGGTGTAGAGGTTCAGGGACAGTGATGAAGACGCGGAGGTGCGATGGCTAAGGGACAGGAGGATGAGGGAAGGTTTCGCGGCGGTGGAAGGCGGGTTTCCTGGCGGTGGCAGAAAGAGGGGACCACGGTGGTTCAGAGGAGCAGCTGATTGGCTCCGTGGGGTCGCGACGGGAGGCGATTGTGAGGAGAGGCTTCGCGGATCTGAAGGTTGATGATGATGGAAGGCCAATCCGATGAGGAAGGGGATGGATCGTGGACGCCGACCTTCGCAGTAGTGGTGGTGGCGCCGCCGGCTTCCTTCACTGTTTCTGTTTCTGGATTTTTCTTCTTTGTTGAATTTGGTTTTGAATTGTAATTTGGAATTGGGATTGTTGTGAGTTGAAATGGACTATTGATGAACTGATGAATGGTATGGATTGAGATGAAAATTTGATATCTGAATTTTTCTATGTTTGCTTTTGGTTTTGATTTGATCTGTGTTTGCTTTTGGTTTTGATTTGATGGTGGCAACGAGGGGCCAGATGGCTGTCGCTGCGGCCACTGTGTGGGGGCTAAGAGGATAAAAAGAGAGAGTAAAAAATGGGGAGGGGAATGAAAGAGTATAAAGGTAACTTAACTTTTGATAAAACTAATTTTACTTGATTCAGGGGAGGTGAGTGTTAAGTGCGTAAATAGAGGGGGTGTCTGTTGCATTTCAGCAAACCTCCTGGGGTGAGTGTAATTTACCAAAAAAAGAAATACTTCTAAACTAGTTAATTAATTTTCCTCGCTTTTACTTGGCTGGATGCCGGAGATGTTGTGCATTTAACGTCAACTCAGACTATATTTGCTTTGCATTTAAGGTCCATGGAGAGCTAGTATCGAGGGATATTTTTTGACCATAAAATGCCTATTTAGACATATATTTTTCATTAACATTTAAATCAATAGGGTCAAATATCAATTCCATTAAATAAGTCTTTTCAGTTACTCTCCTATAATTACTTAGCTTATTTTGCTATGCTTTTGCATTTATGCTTTGGTCAACTTCCTTTTACGATCATATACATAATAATACACGTTCATATATTCTGATTGATTTTTAGAATAAAAATTAAACCAATTAGATTATTTAAAAAGATAATTCCTGCCAACAAATTGTAGCTCATATGGCATCACTCTTGGTCCAACTGATTAAGAGTTTATTGGTATTGGATCAGCAACAAAATATTTGGAGTTAGTTAGAATCTGTTAGTTTGTCAAGGTTGTCAACTAACTGATGACAAAAGGTTTTTGGATTGTACCTAAAGCATGAGGTTGTATATAATTAAGGAACTCTCTTTGATTTTAAGGGTTTTGATTCAAGCTTCAACTCCAAATTCTATGAGTTTTCTTTCATTATTTCCCCTATAAACTTTCTTCTTACCATAGTTCGAAATTTAATAAAATTATTCAAATGAATTGGAGTTCATGTAAACAGGGAAATAACTAGCATGGAAGATATTCAATTCGTATTGATATTTCACTATCTAATCAGTAAATGCATGTTGATTACTTCACTCAATCTAATTTTTTTAGCGGATAACTTTTCTTTATCTTAGTTTTGCTTTGAGAAAGTTTCTCTATCACTCTCTATTGAGTGTTGACTTCCCTATACATCTTTTCTCTCTTTTATAATTTGACCCAGAAAACACCACACCAGAATCTTCTCAAGCCCCACCAAGTGATGTAACTAGTGGAGAAGAGCATCTAAGAACCTGTTGCACTGAGTTGCCAACAAGTGATGATTCTTTCATAATTCGAATTGACTCAAATCAAGATGATGATGTAGAAATGGAGAAGTTCTATGCTTCTCTTGATTCTGGGAGCCATGTTCTTTCATGTTCCCATGATCATTCAGCCACCAAGGCACCAAATAAAGAGGCTAGGGAAGCATTGAAAATAGTACAAGACTTCATCACCAACAATGATGCTTCAGTGTTCTTGGATCTTGAACAGTGTATTATCATGAAAACTAGCTTAGATTGCCTCTCCAATTTGTCTGAAAATGGCGGCTTATCAGAAGAAACGAGAGCATTGGTATCAGAAGTTTCAAGGGTGTTTACTCATTGCAATAGCAACTACATTGAAGCAAATGTGAAAATTGAGTCCAGTGCTTCAGAACTGCTAAGAGCTGATGAATTAGAAGCCGATCTTAAAGATAACAAGAATCAGTTCAGGAAAGTTGTGGACTTGGGAAAAGAGCAGCTTCAAAAGTTGGCCTGTTTAGAGGAAAGTAAGAAGGAGCTAGAAAACCAAATCAATGCTATTAATGCTAACATCTTGGTTTTCCAATCAGAACAGAGCATGACTCGAAAGAGAAAGAGAGATATCTTTGAGGAAGGAAAGACACTCAAAACTCAAGTGGATAAGTTGAAGGAAAAAGTATCATATTTGCAACATGAGCAAGATTTGGCAAAGGAGACTCAAGAAAAGATCAAAGCTGAATGGTCGAGACTTGGAGAAAAATTTAGAAAGATTATTGTGGAATAAGATGCAAAAGAAACTAGGTAGAGTTTTGACCATTATATTGTTCTGAGAATCAGATCGGACCAGCCCAAAGCTGTCCTCCAAGATTTTATATTAACAACAATTGCCACAGAAAGGAGGATGACCACAGTTGTTTTTGTTGTTAGGGTTGAGTGGCCATGGGAGTTACCTCTCCATCTATTCTTTTGTTTTAGGAAACAACTTCTCTTTATCTTAGTCTGGTTTGAGATTGTTTTTCTTTCACTCTATTGACTTCCCTTTTCCTTTTTCATCTTGTAAATTTTGATCTAGATTGAGAGAGCAACTACATGTAAGAACCTGTTGCACTGCAGTTGTTGCCATCAACAATTGACGAGTCTTCAATAATTTAAATTGATCTCAGTGAATGTGTCTTAATGAACATGAGAGTTCCGTATGTTGGCTGTGCTGTTTGTGTAACAAAAATACTTGATGTATCCAGCTTCCCAAATTTAGAAGAATTATTCATTAGCAAGCTTAAGAGTTTTTCAGCAATCAAGTTGTTCTCTCTTGAAAGGCTATTAGCATTTGTTATAATTTTCCGTTTAAACCTCAAACTATGATTCAGACATAAACTACAAGAGAGAAATCTTTTCCTACATCATGATTTGGGAGTTTACAAATTAAAAACAGAATATACTATATATCTTCTAGATTGGTCAAGTCTTGAGTGTTTTTCAAAAATATTAGGAAAGACTGAAAGAGCTTTATTTTAACAGAGTTGGTCATGTCAACGCTTGCTGACAAATGAGAAGGACAAGGTGAAAATACAGTCAACAAAATGTAGAGATGGGCTCATCACTTAGAACAGTTTGTACAATCCACTTGACAGTTCCCGTTATTCGGCTTGTTAACAAAGGCACTAATAGAAACTCAAGCATGCAAAACAATAAAAATGAAATACCACTCAAATGAGAGGGAGTACGAATCTATATAGCATTTCTTAGTCTAATTATTTGGTGATCCAACTGTGAACGTGCCATAAAGCCACTTTTGTTGGCTTTTTGCAAAAATCAAAGTTGGGTAAAGTCAATGAAAAAAAGGGAGGAAGCGGTGCAGTAAACCAACATTGTAGTCAACTATTACAGCATCAAATTTCGGTGCAAATCTCAAGCTTTGAAATTTCCTTCTATGCATCATTGAATTTTTTGTTCTCATCCGGATGCAATGCTCTATAAATAGAGATTGTCTTGAATCAGTTTAGGCACAACAATAGAAATGTAGAGCATGCTAGAGAGAAAAATATATATATATTGTCTTCTGAAAATTTCTTCTATTTTTATAGAGAAAGGTGTATTCTCCTAGTATAAGAGACGATATTATTGTTCTCTTCTTTTATTTAAAAAGAGGTGTAATTTTTTATCTTCTACATAGTGAAAATCTTTCTCGGTTTTACTTATGGTTTTTTCCTTATCATTAGGGGGTTTTCTACGTAAATATTTTGTGTCAATTCCAATTCTTTCAACTCTATTTTAATTGCGTTGATCTGTTTCCATAACTCTAATACCCAACAGTGGTATCAGAGCCATGGGTTATAGTCCACGATGCAATTACTATTCATGGTCATTGTTCATACATGTAGTTATATACTTTTATAGTATTGTTAATATATACTGAATTTGTTCCATATAATGGTATAAATATATGGTATTGTTCACGTATATGGTACCATTTATGGTGATAAAGTGAGGCCCAGTTTAGTAGAGAAATTTGTATACTTGTACTGGATTTGTTTCATATATGATATACGGTGTTATTCACGTATATGGAACTATTTATGTATACAGTACTATTCACGGTGAGAAAAAAAGTGACCATTCTAATAGAGAAACAGATCCCAGTAAACACCATGGCAGCAAAATTTGAGTTTTCAGAAGTTTAATGGGAATAACTATTCCTTGTGAAAATTGAAGATGAAGGCAATCTTGAGGAAAGATAATTGCTTACCAGCAATTAAAGGCAGACCTACCGAAGTTACTAATGAAAAGTGGAAGGAGATGGATAATAATGCTGTTGTCAATCTGCATCTTGCAATGGCAGATTCAGTCTTGTTAAGTGTTGCAGAAATGAAGACAGCAAAGGAAATCTAGGATGCTCTTGTCAAACTGTACGAGGTCAAGTTACTTCACAATAGAATATTTCTAAAGAATAGGCAGTAATATTTCTAAAGAATAGGTAGTATACTCTTCGAATGAGTGAGTCCACATCAGTGACGGACCACATCAACAATCTGAGCACCTTATTATTCTCCTAGTTCACAGCATCAGATTATAAAATAGTGGAGAATGAACGTGCAGAGCTTATACTTCAAAATCTACCTAATTCATATGATCAACTCATCATCAACATCACAAATAATAATATTGTCAACTATCTATCCTTTGATGATATATCCAGTGCTATTCTTGAAGAAGAGTCTAGGCATAAGAATAAGGAAGATAGATTGGAAAGCTCAAAGCAAGCAGAGGCATTGTTAGTAACGAAAGGGAGATCAATAGAGTGTGACTACAGTAGGAGTGATGGTCGGAGTAGATCAAAGTCAAGAAGAAGGAAGAACTTCAAATGCTATCATTGTGGCATGAGAGGGCACTTGAAGAAAGATTGTCACAATAATAAGAAAAATGCAGATAAAGCTCTAGAAGCATCAACCTCTCAAGCATATATTGTGAACACCACTGAGGATGGTGAAATCCAATGTAGCAAGGCATCAATTGGTTCTAGAGATAGTAAACAGCTCACTAATATTTGCATAATGGATTTAGGAGCAACATGGCACATGACTCCACAATGTAACTAGTTTTATAGTTATGAACCAATCTCAGGATGATTTGTGTTCATGGGAGATAACCATACCTTAGAAACTGTTAGGGTTGGTACTGTCAAAATAAAAATGTTTGATAGTGCCATTCGAACAATTCAAGGAGTATGACACACGATGGGCCTGAAGAAGAATATGTTGTCTATTAGGCAACCGAATGACCTCGGGTGCAAGACCCATATTAAAGATGAGATCTTGAAAGTTGTTAAAGGTGCTCTTATGGTACTGAAAGCAGAAAAGACCACGACAAATCTATACAGGCTTCAAGGAGATACATTGTAGAAGGTAGACACGTTAGTTGCATCAGTAAGTCAAGAAAAAACGGCGATAGTGTAGCACTGCAAACTAGGCCACATGCCAGAACGTGGTTTGAAGGTTCTTGTAGAATCTCATTTCTGGGCTTAAATTAGTGAACTTACCATTTTGTGAGCACTGTGTTACAAGTAAGCAACATAGATTGAAGTTTGGTAGATCAACTGCTCGAAGTAAGCACATTCTAGACTTGATTCATTTTGATATATGGGAGTCACCAGAAATATCCCTAGGATCGGAAGTGCAAAATATTTCGTATCATTCACTGATGACTACTCTAGGAGACTATGGGTGTACCTAATCAAGAAGAAGTCAGATGTGTTTTCAATATTCAAAGACTTCAAAGTAAGAGTGAAACTTTAATCTGGAAAGAAGATCAAGTGTTTGAGGATAGACAACGGAGGAGAATATACAAATGGAGATTTTCTAGCATTTTGCAAGCATGAGGGTATTCAAAGGCAATTCACAGTTGCACATACACCTCAACAAAATGGTGTGGCAGAGCGAATAAACGGGACTCTCCTAGAAAGAACAAGAGCAATGTTGAGAACAACAGACTTAGCCAAGTCTTTTTAGATAGAAGTAATCAAAATTGCCTGTTACATGATTAATCGGTCGCCATCAATCGCGATTGGTTTAAAGACACCAATGGAGATGTGGAATGACATGCCGGCAGATTATTCTTCTCCACAAGTGTTCACATGTCCTGCATATGTGATGTACAACACCCAAGAAACAAAGTTGGACCTAAAATCCAGGAAATGTATTTATTGGGTTGCTGATAGTGTAAAGGGATATTGCTTGTGGGATCCCACTGCCTGTAATGTTATGGTTAGCAGGGATTTTATATTTGCAGAATATAAACTACAAAGTGAAGAAAGAAATAACAGCACTATTAAAGAGACAACTATGGTTCAGATAGATGAGAAATCTGGAGAAAAAGATTCTGAAGCAGAATCAGAGCATGATGAACAAGTACCAGATGAGGCTAACGATGCAGAAGTTTGGTGATCAACACGCCAGACAAAGCCACCAACATGGCATTCAGACTATGTTATCGCAAGTCACGCTGCATTCTGTCTTCTAACAGAAGAAGGAGAGTCATCAATCTTTTAGGAGGCCTTGAGCAGCCTAGATGCTTCTCCATGGATGGCAGCAATGTAGGAAGAAATAGAAGCCTTGCATAAGAACAAAACATAGGAACTTGTTGCACTTCCAAAAGGTCGAAAAGTCATTGGCAACAAATGGGTTTATAAGATCAAACGAGATAGCAATGATCGAGTTGAACGATATCGTGCAAGAGTGGTGGTAAAAGGATTTGCTTAGAAGGAAGATATTGATTTCAATGAGATATTTACTCCAGTTATCAGACTTACCACTATCAAAGTAGTATTAGCTATGTATGCTGCTTTTGATTTACATCTTGAATAGTTAGATGTGAAAACTGATTGTCTTCATAGAGAACTTGAAGAAGAGATATATATACTCTAACCAGAAGGCTTTGAGGAACAAGGAAAAGAAGACGTGATTTGTACTTTGACCAAATCTCTATACGGTCTAAAGTAGGCACCAACGTGTTGGTACAAGAGATTTGATTCCTTCATAATTCACCTCGAATACAACAGATTGAGTTCAGACTATTGTACATACTATAAGAGGTTTGGTAACAATGTTTTGATCATTCTGTTATTGTACATGGATGACATATTGGTGGTAGGCCCCAACAAAGATCAAATCTAGGAATTGAAGGCATAGTTGGCTAGGGAATTTGATATGAAGGACTTGGGACCCACAAACAAGATTTTAGGAATACAAATTCATCGAGACAGAAAGGAAAAGAAGATCTGGTTTTTACAGAAGAATTATTTAATGAAAATCTTGTGACACTTCAACATGTAAGATTGTAAGCCAGTTTCAACCCCACTTCCTATGAATTACAAATTATCCTCAGGTATGTATCCTAACAGTGAAGCAGGAAGGATGGAAATATCTCAAGTATTGGATGTATCAGCGGTGGAAAGCCTTATGTATGCCATGATATGTACCAGGCTAGATGTTGCTCAAGCAATTAGATTGGTCAGTCAGTTTATGGCAGATCCAGGCAATGTGCATTGGAACACTGTGAAGAAGATCTTGAGATACATCAAAGGAACCTTAAGTATTGCACTATGTTTTGGAGGATCATAGTTCATTGTCAGAGGATATGTTGATTCAGATTTTATAGTTGATCTTGATAAAAGGAAATCTACTATATGCTATGTGTTTACACTTGCATGCAGAGCTGTGAGCTGTTTATCCAAGTTACAGACTATTGTAGCTCTGTCTACTATAGATGCTGAATATATGGTAGCTACACAAGTTTGCAAGGAAGCTATTTGAATTCAAAGGTTAATAGAGGAACTCAGACACAAACAGTCAAAGATTACTGTGTATTGTGACAGTCAGAGTGTTATAACAAAAAAAAAAGAGAGGACCACCTATAGACATTAAGTTGTGTGACTACCATAGAGCTTTCTCTTTCTTTTTATTTCTTTCCTTTCCTTCCCTTCCCCTTGGCAGAAACCCATGCTGTCTTCTTTCTTCTTCCCCTCTATGCTCTTTTTCTCCCATGACTCCATCCATCTCATCTTCCTCCCATTGTTCTTCTTCATTTTCCTTACTCCCATCTTTACCAATCATCACCAACACCTCCATCATCATCATCTCTTCTTCCTTTCCAACATCATAACCACGCCCTTTTCTCTCTCTATCCCCTTTGCCTCTACTTTCTCTCTCTAACCTCCATTAGAGAGCTTCAAGCTTTAAGACGAGATTAGAGTGATTTTCTTCACCAAATCTACTCTCTAAGTGGTAAATAAGCTTTGAAACTACTCTATTTAAATTATTAAAGTTTCTAATTATTATAGGGATATTATTAGGTCTCTTGCACCCTAGAATTTGGGGTTTTTTTTAGTGATTTAGGGGTTAATTTATGTAATTGGTGACATTGTTAGCTTACAAATATTAATGTTATTTTGTTCCTAGAGCGATAAGGCAATCGGGCATCAACACTTGAATTGGTGGCATCAGTGGAGTATTCTTTGGTTTTTTGAATCATTAGTTATGAGTAGATAGTATATCTGTAGTTTACCTTTTGGATGATAAATTTTAATTATAAGAATTACTAAGTAAGGAGTCATATATAAGTTTCTGCGGTGGAAAGTCTCATAAAAGTTTAGTAGTTTTTCAGAAAAAAAAATCTCATAAGAAATTAGGAGATTTCAAGGAAATCTCAAAGTAAAGGTATGTTGATATAGGAAAAAATAATTTATTTATCAAAAAGGAGACTTTATGTTTAAATGTAAACTTTTATTTGGAAGCCAAAACTTAATTATTGTGCTTATTTAATTATTTTAGTTGAACAATAAAGTATGTTGAATGTTAAAATATCGTATGTTGATTATCAAATTTTATTTTATTTTACGTCCACTATATCTCATATACGTTGAGAATTTATTTTATATTGTAAAATGTCATGGAATTGGAATCGTGTTGGAAGCACCAATGATGGTATTTATGAGAACTATTAAGTCTATAATTATGAGATTGAAATTGGATTTTGTGATTGAAAATGTTTTGTGAGTGAACCAAAGTAGAAACTGTAGCTAATGGCAGGGGCGTTAACCTTGGCGCACCATGGAACTCCAGTTAGCACGTGAGGTACTAACCCGCACATAGCTACAGCTATGTCTAGACTTGTATTTGGCTATGAGCCAACTCTAATTAGCAAGTAAGGCGCTAACCCGCACATGACTTTTGTCACGTCTGGACTTGTATGGCTACAGGCCAACTCCAGTTAGCAGGTGTAGTGCTAACCCGCACATGACCTTGGGTCATGTCTGGACTTGTTGTTCTACTTCGGATAACTTCTCATTATATTTGGATTTATGTGATTATGTAAAATTATGTTATGACTAGACTATATTTTCATGAGTACATGCAAATTTTATGTTTATAGTGCTTTATACTTGCATTTAGTAAATTATGGATATCCTATCTCTCACTGAGTTGCAAAACTCACCCCGTTGTCTTTCCATCTTTTTTAGATATAGGTGCTAGTGCTGGTTCTGGTGTTCCTCTGGTACAACTTTAGTAAATTCTAAGTTGGTGAGCCTTTTCGTAAAAGCCTTTTTTGTTGTCACCTATATCTTGTTTTACCCTGTAATTGTAAGTTGCTCCATATGTCACAGACAGAGTCCTTGGATTTATGTTATGTTTATGTTGATAAATTATAACTTAGAATGTTATCAAAAGGATTTGTAAACTTAATTTGGTTTATGTTTGAACTATATGTGTATTATATTTAATAGAGTTGAAAACTAAATTGGATTATGGATGGACTATTGAGATATTATTATATGTTGGAAGGGTGCATTCTGAGAATGCTGGATGCCCATTTGCTGTGAATTTATTAGGAATATTACAGGTTGCATTTTATTTGTAGAGTATCCAAAAAACAGAGGAAACTCTGTCCGTTTTCCTAGAAAATTTTGTGTGTTAAGGCTTGCTGGGGAAGGTGTTCCCCAGGCATCGGTCGTGACCTAAGTTAGGTCGTGACACAGAGTGCCTTGCACATTGTAAAGAATCCAGCCTTTCATTCCAGGATAAAACACATAGGGGTTCAATATCACTTTGTTTGAGAAGTAGTAGAAGAAAGGAATGTGGATATGCAGAAGATTCACATGAAAAATAACCTAGCAGATGTTATGACAAAACGGATCAACACTAATAAGTTTAAATAGTGTAGATCTTTCCATGGCCTAATAGAAACGTAGGTAGCAGAAAATTAATAAGATGGGAAAAGGTTTTTTGATATAACTCACCAAAAGTGACTTTAGGTAAGAGATTGTGAATGTTCCATAAAGCCACTTTTATTGGCTTTTTTAAAAAATCAAAGTTGGCTAAAGTCAATTAAAAAAAGGGAGGAAGTGGTGCAATATTGTCAAGAAAGGCATCACCGAAACCAACACTGTGGTCAACTATTATAGCATCAAATTTTAGTGTAAATCTCAAGCTTTGAAATTTCCTTCTATGCATTATTGAATTTTTTGTTCTCATCCATATGCAATGCTCTATAAATAGAGGTTGCCTTGAATCAGTTTAGGCACAACAACAAGAAACAGAGAGCATCCTAGAGAGAAAAATATATATAGTGTCTTATAAAAGTTTCTTCTAGTTTCTTATAGAGAGTGAAGTATTCTCCTAGTATAAAAGATGATGTTATTTTTCTCTCCTTATATTTAGAGAGAGGTGTAATTTTTTATCTTCCACATAGTGAAAATCTTTCTCGGTCTTGTCCGTGGTTTTTCCCTTAGCATTAGGGGGTTTTCACATAAATATTTTGTGTCAGTTCCAATTCTCTCAACTCTATTTTAGTTGCATTGATCTGTCTCCATAACTACGGTACCTAACACCAATTAAATGAATCATCTATCTATTGTACTCTGTGGCTTTTGAAAATTTACATTAGGACCAAGTCAATGCATTTTGTAACTCTCGTGGAATTCAATAACAATATCTATAATACTAATGTATGCATCTAGGTCCATTTGATCTTCTAAGCCGGCTAGAAGATATACAACTCATCAATAAAAACAATATCTCATACCTTAACACTATCCTTCTACGAATGATACTAATATCTTACATGATCATCAAATCAGTAACAAATACTAGCATTCTCAGATCAACTTCGTTTTTGTTTCTCATGGTCTTCTTATTTTCTCCACAATGTGCCAACTCTTTTCTCCAATGTGACGTTTCTTTTCTTCGAATTTCTCATTCATCCTTTTTCACAGATCAAGCATCTTTTCCTTTTTCCTAACTTTCTTTGACCTTGAGTCATCCTATTCAAATGCACTAGTCTGATCATCCATCACCATACTCATCGCTAGAGACCGATACACATGAGTGTCCTCCATCTCCCTAGCTTCATGTGTACTATTGTTCTTGTATGAAAATGATCATTGTCGTTTCCAATCTATAGTTTCTTGTGGTTACTCATTTTCTAACAAAGGTGCTGTTAGTTGGTCCTAACTTTTTCTGCTCCTCATTATCATTGAACTAGGAGAACTTAATGGAAGTGCCACAGAATCTGATTTATTCGCTGGTTCTTCGTTATATTACTCTATATTGGTTTTGTAGCCTGAGCTCTGAACCAACACTTAAGGTCCTTGCAGCAGTTTTCAATCCAACAAAAGGTTGATTATTGGCATCAATTCAATTGAGAGTCTAATTCCCAGATTCCTGTTTAGTATTCCATATGAATGGAGCAACATTCCGGGGAATCCAATTGTTCTTTTTTCTCGGCATTCATGTAATACTTGTCATAGAAAAAAGGAATGAACCAAAATGACAGAAAACGGCAGAGAGAGTGATTGGAGATTTGAGAAAAATGATTCATTGGCTTTCATTCAACAGGGAAAATTGTTTATATACAAGGCAGTAGCTATAGTGTTCAGCTAGCTTGTTACACAAACTTCTTCCTAACCAACAACTAACTTTCCGCTCAATTTGGTTGCTGACTTGGCAATCTTTGTGTTGTGCTTCTTCTGGTTACAGGGTTAGTTGCGTTTCAAGGTGCTCAGCTGGCTTCAATTGAACCATGCTTTGATACCCCCTCGCAAGTGTGAGACTGAAAGATGTCGATCAGCCCAAGCTTGGGAAGAAATGATACAAAGGATTTAAAAGGGAGACCTTTAGTGAGAATGTCAGCTCGTTGGTCCAAGGTAGAAAGGGGGAGCAACCTTATCAAACCAGCAGCAACCTTTTCACGAACTATGCAGCAGTCAATGTCCAAGTGTTTTGTTCATTCATGGAAGATCGGATTGGCCGCTATGTGGAGCACACTTTGATTATCACAATAAAGAGCGGATTGCTGATGACAGCTGATATGGAGGTCCCTGAGAATGAAGGCAATCCGTTGAAGCTCACAAGTTGTAGCTGCTAATGCACAGTATTCAGCTTCAGCAGATGACTACGATACGGTTGTTTGCTTCTTTGAATGCCAACTTATGAGAGAATGGCCAATAAAGAAACAGTATCCAGATACTGATCTTTGGGAATCTACACAACTAGCCCAATCAGCGTCACTAAACCCAAATACCTGTAGCTCAGAAGATGGAGGAAGGAATAGTCCTCGTCCTGGGGAACCTTTGAGATATTGAACAACACGCATAGCTGCTCGGTGATGCTGCATGGTAAGAGCACTCATGAACTGGCTAAGCTGTTGCACGACGAAGGAGATATCATGGCGTGTGCTGGTGAGGTATAGGAGGGGCCTAACGAGCCTTTGATACCCTAGAACGTCGTTGTATAGGGTTCCGCCATCGCTGTGCAATTGAACAGCACAATCCAGAGGTATAGCTACAGGTTTGGAGCCAGTGGGACCAGAATCAAGCAGTAAATCAAGGCAATGCTTTCGTTTGCAAGTGGAAATGCCTTTGGAAGAATTGGAAACTTCCAAGCCAAGAAAGAATTTTAGTAAGCTGAGATCCTTGATTTTGAATTTGATGTCAAGTATGTGCTTGATTCAAGCAAACTCATCAAGATCATTGCCTGCTAGAATAATATCGTTGACATACACTAAAAGAGCTGTGTATAAGGATGATGTCACTTTCATGAAAAGGCTATGGTCTGAAGGGGCTTGAGTGTAACCAACGTTGAGAAGTAAGGTGGAGAGTTTCTTGAACCATTGGTGACTCGCTTGCTTAAGTCCATAGAGAGACTTGATGAGTTTTCATACCTTATTCGGACCAGGAGAAAGAAAACTGCTTGGGAGTATCATATATAAATCTTCATGAAGATCACCATGAAGAAAGGCATTGCTGACATCCATTTGATGAAGATGTCAACCATTGATTGATGCCAAAGCTAATAGAATACAGATGGTAAACATTTTGGCCACTAGGGAAAAGGTGTCAAAGTAATCTAACCTTTCAACTTGGTTATAGCCTTTGGCAACTAATTGAGCCTTGTAGTGCTCAATGCTCCCATCCGACTTTCTTTTGATCTTGTAAACCCATTTATTTCCAATAAGAGTGACTTCGGGTGGAAGATCCACAATTGTCCAAGTAGAATTATCTTCAAGTGCTTGAATCTTAACCTTCATAGCCTCTACCCAACAGTCAGACTTTACAGCCTCATTGTAGGATGTTGGTTCGGTTTCAGATAAGACACTAAGGGAATAAGCTCTGTGTTGCGGTGAGAGGTGTGTGTGAGTGATGACTTTGGACAGGGGATAAACCACTTTGTTGGAGAATACTATTGGAGAAGTGAGAATGGAGTTGCACTGATAGTCTGCTAAATGAGTTGGCTGCCTCTTGGGTCTAGAAGATGTTCTGGTAGTGGCATGTGGCTTAAGTTGGGGCGAATTATGGTTGTCGGTGGTATTAGTGTGTTTTGATTGATGGTTGTCAATGGTTATAGGATCTGATCTTTGAAGTGGTGTATATAGAAGGGTGAGGTTAGGAGAGGGATGTAAGGGTGGTGGGGACAAAGGTTGGGTGTCAAGTGGAGATTGGGGGTTATAGGGTAAGGTTTGTTTAAAAAGTACATTTCTAGAAATGATGATTTCTCTAGTGCCTATGTCTAGCATGACAAAACCCTTGATTTCTGTTTTAAATCCTAAGAATGCACACTTGCGAGCTCGGGTGTCAAACTTTTGTCTTCCTAAAAGTATTATGCTGGCATAGCACAAACAACCAAATGGTTTTAACTCTTGTAAATTAGGAATAGTGTTGTGAAAAACTTCATAAGGAGATTTGTTATTCAGAATCAAGGTTGGAATACGATTTATGATGTATACAGCATGTTGCACTGCATAAGACCAAAACAATTTGGGCAGTTTGGATTGAAAAAGAAGTGCTCTAGCAACACTGAGAAGATGTTGATGTTTCCTTTCTACCTTACCATTTTACTGTGGAGTTTGAATGCAGCTGGTTTCATGGATTATACCATTTGAACTACAAAAATGTGGCATCAAAAACTCAACACCATTGTCTGTTCTAATCTTTCTAACATTTGCATCAAATTGTTTTTCCACCATGGTGATAAAGTTTTGGACAGCAGACATAACCTCTGATTTTGATTTTAAAAGAAAAACCCAGCAATACCTGCTATGATCATCGACAGTAGTAAGAAAAAATCTATGCCCATGCATGGAGGTGACATTAAAAGGCCCCCAAATATCCAAATGCAACAATTCAAAACATTTATTTGCTCTACTTGAACTGATGTTATAAGGTAATCTCTTTTGTTTTGCAAATTGGCATATGTCACATGGTTTACAAGTGTGAAAATCAATGTACTGAAATTTTTTACTAAGGGCAAGTAATCTTTTATCTGAAAAGTGTCCTAGTTTGAAATGCCATAAGGCTTCAGATGGAATTGAATGCCTGGTAAGGTCGTGGTTTCAGGTATGAAGGGCATTCACACAACTTTGTTTAGTAGATACCAAGTGGTAAAGTCCATTCTGCACTTTACCCAAACCAATCATCCTCTGTGAGTGGACATCCTGTATTAGGCAACCAGATGAAGAAAAAAGGAGAAGACAATATACGGATTTGGTTAGTTTGTGAATGGAAATCAAATTGAACTCGAATTCAGGGATATATAATACATTAGTGAGTACTAATCCTGAAGGAAAACTAACTGTGCCTACATGGCGTGTGACCACTACTGTACCATTAGGGAGCTTGACTTCAACTGGATTGATCTTAAAATGGGAAGTGTACCAATTCAAGGATATGCACATGTGATCTATAGCTCCTGGTCAAAGATCCAGGAACAAGAAAATGAATTTGAGTGACAAGATAAGGCTAGGCTTATACCAAATAGGTTGGGATCTGAGTGTTAAATAGGCTGGGTGACAGAGACTTGATTAGAATTGGCTCGAGACTGTAAGTCAGTTTGTTGGAGTAAATTCATGAGACTTTGATACTGCTTTTGAGTTAGAATTCTACTTGGTCCTTGTGAGGCTTCAACCTTTGGAGCATCCTCTTGATCTCCAACCACAATGTCGTCATCCTTCATTGCATTGCTGGCACTAGCTTTGTTTCTGAACTTGAAGTCGGGTGGAAATCCATGTTTTATGTAACATGATTCCACTGTGTGTCCCAATTTTCCACAATGAGAGCAACACTTTAGGTGTGCCTCTCCCTCTGCCATAAGGTTTATTCTGATAAGATTGCTTGTTCACAGCATTTACTAAGATCTTTGGCGCATCCTGATACATGCTTAATGACTTGCCTTCCTACTGCAAGACCATTGAGAACACCTTGTTCATAGAAGGAAATGGATCAGTTTCTAGGATCTGCATCCTTATCTGAGAGAATCATTCATCTAATCCATTTAGGAACCATATTACATACTCCTGTTGCTTATGAAGTCGCACATTTCTCATTGCTTCACAAGCACACTTTACTGGACAAGTACAACTAGGAATTGGTTGATAATTCTCCAATTCTTTCCAAAAACCTTTCAATTCAGTATGATAATCCGTAACTGACAAGTTACTTTGCTTAAAGCTGTGAAATTCTTGCATTAATTCAACAGTTCTAACCATGTCTCCTCTTGAAAATTTTTCTTTCGGATCTAACCAAACCTCTGAAGCTAACTTAATTGCATAAGCACTTCTTGCAATTGAAGGAACCACAGAATGCATGATCCATGAGTGAACGATGCTGTTGCAATGTTCCCAAACTTCATACAATGGATCAAACTCATTTGGCTTTGAGTATTAAACCATTCACAAACTTAAACTTGTTCTTAGCAATCAAGGCACGCTTCATGGATCGCAACCAAATGCGATAATTGGATCCAGAAAGCAATGAAGAAACCATCACCTGTGCTGGATTCTCATTAGGATGAAGGTAGTACGGGTTTTATGACAAATCACTGCTGAGTTGGTGCTGGGGTTCTGGATTTGGACCAGATCCTTGTCTATTGTTTCCATTTGTGTTTCTCACCATGGCAGAAGTGATGCGTAGCAGAGCTCTATTTCTAGGGCTCTGATACCATCATAGAAAAGAGGAATGAACTAAAATGAGAGAAAACGGCAGGGAGAGTGATTGGAGATTTGAGCAAAATGATTCATTAGCTTTCATTCAACAAGGAAAATTGTTTATATACAACGCAATAGCTGTAGTGTTCAGCTAGCTTATTACACAAACTTCTTCCTGACCAATAACTAACTTTCCCGCTCAATTTGGTTGCTGACTTGGCAATCCATGTGCTGTGCTTCTTCCCATTTCAGGGCTAGTTGCTCTTCAAGGTGCTCAGCTGGCTTCGGTTGAACCATGCTTTGATAACTTGTTCTTTCACAGTTTGGGAGCACTCAATTTTCTCGAATTGCTTCCTACAAGAAGAAATTAAGTTTGCAACTGATAGATGTTCTAATCCTTTCAAAAAGAAATGCGAAGTTGAAGGTTTTTCTGTTGAGTTTTATAAGAGATACAACAAAGAAGATAAGGACCAGGTTGGATGTAGTTTTCCGCTCGAAAGATAATGATTTAACTAATTAGTGTGGATTATACGGAATCACTTATTCACTAAAATTAAAACTTGAAAGGAGTATCTGCTGAAAAACGGAGAGAGAGAGAGAGGTCACATAAACTGACAAAAGAAGCCAAAGTAATATTTTTCTTTATTTCCCAAAGGAATTCCTCTTTGCACATACTTATTGATTGATTCTGATGGTATATATGAGTTATGGTGGCAGATAATTTGATCCCGCGTTTGTTTTGGACTCTCTAATGCTCCTCCCATTATCACGTTAAAATTACTATGTTAGCCTCTTTTAAATTTTTAATTAATCTTTTTTTATCCATCCATCTTCGACTCTTTCACGTGCCCACTTCCGACCATCACTACCAAGTAGTGCACTCAACTCGACCACGAAGCTGCCTCCCAATGACAAACCCAACAACACTCTTGAGTGGCTCTTCTCAGTTATCCCTATCATCTAGAGCGAGATTATCCCCAAAAAGATTGAACACAAGACCTAGTCACCAAGGGAGTCCAAGAATATTGGAGGCAGAGAACTAGAGGACGAGAAGTCACTGCCTCAAAATCCTTCATGACTGCGGCAAAAGCCATCTACAAACCATGGAATTTCAATTTGAAATCTATAACTTCTTCTTCGCAAGTTAGCCCCACCTAATGGCCCTTTCCCATGCTCTCTGGCCACCACCTCTATGTGGTAGTGATTCTAGTTTGAAATCTATTTTATTTGCTTTTATTATGTTTGTTGTTAACTGTTAAAACATATCCTTGAAAATAGAATTTGTGCTTGAGATTGAAATGCTTTTTTTCGCAGGCGCTCTTTTTCCTTGTTATATTTTTCTTTTTTAAAAAATAATGAATATATGTGCATATTGAATAAGCGATGTTGGTGATAACAATGAGGGTGTATTGGTGGCAAAGGGGAAATCAATAACCTGTGTTGGAATTTGGATGATTATGGTGTGTGGATATTGAAGAGATTGAAGGTGGTGATGGGTTTTTCTTGTATTGTTTTTGGGGATTGGGAGGATTATTTTCTAGAAGAGGTATACAATAGTTGCAGCGGGAAAAGAGGAAGTGTTTGGTGTGTAAGAGTGCTGATGGGATGAACGGGGTGAAGAACTGTTTGGGGTTAAAAGGATAATTTAGCCTTTTAAAAAATATTATTCTTAATTTAAAGTTTATTATTTTATTTTTAAATTTATATAATTATTATATCTTTACATCTAAACTGTACAAGTAATATCTAGGACCATGAAATGATCCAAGAGTTGGTGCAACTAAATTATCCCCACCATGAGTTATACACACATAGATTAAACAAGGACGTCGAAATGGAGAACATATTTGAAATTTGAAAACCTTAATAACAACTGCAGGGAGAACAGTAATCTTTCACCAACATCCTTTCATAACATAATCAAATGGAAATGGAACTATCATACCTTGGTTCGATTGACCAGGGAAGAGAGCAACATGCGCATTAGTTATCTTTGGTTCTCCAGCTGATGATTCAATGTTGAGGTCCATATCTGGCATGCATGTGAAACCATACCACAATTGATTGGAGGGAGGGGGCTTTATTTGCAAACGTAGTGTAGTGTCCCTCTGAGGGATCCTACCCTTAATGCCAAAGTTATTGCTCAGAAACAGGTTAGAACCGTATGAGAAGATTGTGAACTAAAATATGCATGATAGCAAAAATTAAAGAGGAACTTCTCTAACTGGTCATTTACACGACGAGTGCAAGTAAATCGTACATACTATTTAAGCATGGAAAGAGACAATAAAATGTTGGGTAACACATTATATAGAAGCAAGCTACATAGTTATATAGCATATTTACAATAATGAAAGAACAGCGGACCAAAGTGTAGAGGGAAAAGGAAACCAAGGAAAGATAAAAGTTTGGAATATGATAGACATTACCTGTGAAACATGCTTGGCGACTGTTGTAAATGTTAAAACTGCTAGAATTTGTTATGTCAAATTTCTCAATTAAGCTTCTTAAAAGAAAGTAAATGTTGCAGGTTTGGGCATGTCCTCTCAGTGATAATAACAAAGTAGCAGTGAGCCAGTGATCTTATAGAATAGAAGCTCAAGCAAACCAAAAGTAACTGCATCCTGGTCTGACATAGGCCTGGAACCCGGAACTTCAGTTGATGCAAGAAATTTATGTGAGGTCAGATGCATTGTTTGACACTTATGACTTTTTTCCCCCATTACAATACTGAGCGTTAAAGATATCTATGGTTTTGATTAATTGTATTTTGCAGCATTCAACACGGTCTTCTGTTTCAGGAGAAACCTCTGCTGAATTAGAGCCACACGTATGCTTGTAAGATATGTCCTGACTCCAAACTAAGCTCTTGAATTATTGAAGCACAGAAGCCAGGGTTCCAAGTATAGGAAGTGAATTGGCAACCATTCAATGTTCCAATTCCAAAGAAGGAAAGCAAAATATACAGGAAATTCAGTAGTCAATAGGAAATATAGGAAACTTGTGTAAGAAATAGGAAACTTGTGTAAGTTATATTTCTCGAGGTTTCCTTTTTAATCAGTTATATATATATATATATATATTGGTGTGCCCAAGATATCCATCAGCCGAAAGTCGAAGACTAATCCCTTTGAGACATAGAAATCACCAAAGTGAGCTTTGTCTCTCCCAACCAAGCTTTTTCAATACACACGGTAGGAGTCGAACTCCTGACACATGTTTAAAAAACCCAATTATCTGTCAATTGTGCCGGACTTTGTTGGTTTAATCTGTTATATTTAATTTCTCTGTTGCCCGTTAATCAGTTAACAAGCTTGATGCTGAAAGTAAAATGTGTTCTTACAATATTTTTCTGAATACATATAGTGCACATTTTCATCTATTCCTGTCTCTGAATAAAATTCACTTTCATTAATATAATTTTAGCACAAATATTTTGCATTTTGTCCGAAGAAAAAGTGGCCAAATTTGTTACGTCCTTATTGTTCAGAATCTCAACAGTGTGAATCAAATTTGAATATGGACCCTTTTGAAAACTAATTGGAAGTTCAGCATTCTATAAAATTCAGGTTTAACCATATCTTCAGTTGCACAGTGAAGCAACTTCAGCTGCATGAAAAAGAAATGAACCAACTTCTAATTAAACATCATCCATTATAACGACTCAAAAGCTTCTTTGGTATCCACTATCCATAAGCAGAAGGCATGTTTTGGACTTGTGATCAAGCCTTTCTGAAAGTAGTACCATTCAAAAGATAGTGCTTGTCTTTATGAAGATCATACTGAAAAAAATATGTACAAATAACACTCACAAATCTGTACAAATTGAAAACATACATATGTATAACTTTCATTAACTTCTCCAGTGACAGCTCCAGTTGGGCTTAAATAGAGGTCTCACCCCTCTAACATATGATTGATGCATCGCTAAGAGAGAACCACAGCTCAAGCAAAAACAACGGATTCAAGATTACCAAAAGAGTGTCTTATATTTCTTAAGAGCATGACAAAATTTCTTTATCAGAGAGAATAAAAAGTACATGTTTTTACTGACAATTTTGTAAATTACATGTAGTATATTGTTTTGTATATTAGTTATTATTTTATTTTACTATTTATTATTTAATATGATCATAAATATTTAAAAATAATTTCTAATATCTTTCTACTTGGATTAAATTTGCTTTTGTTATCATGCTTTTTCATAGAACTTTAAAGTTTCTTAATTTAATTAATAATGATTGTGCTACTCAACAAACTTTTCTTCAAACTTGCTTAATTATACAAAATATAGTAAAAATATAATAATTCCATATTATTATATATTAATATTATAATTAATATAAAAATAAATGAAATCTAAAAAATTAAATAAATTATTATTATTACGAATTAAAAATAGTAGCATACTTGTTATCGATCACTACTTGTCAGTGAAAAAATAGAAACTTTTTTCTTTTAAAATTTAATTTCTTTTTTATTTTTAAAGTAACTTTAGATCTCAAACTTTAAAAACATATTTGCTTTGCCTATGTGCACTTCCAAAAAATGAAAACATTGAAGATACGCATTTTTTAATATTAAAAAATTTTAAGATTTTTAAAATACTTCTATATAAAGTTTAAAAATAACATTATACACTCATTTAAATGATATTATTGATTGAATTAATTATTACATATTCTATACCATAGAAGGTCTAGCAAAATAGCGTAGAATCTTAGGATGTGATTTACAAAGCAATTAATGATATATTTGAAGAGCTTATGTACTACAATTTATAGTACTTTAATAAATTCGATTGAATTTCTAGGTCATTACTTGTAACAAGAAAAAATTGTCAATTATACTCTTCTTTAATAGCATAAATTTCACATTAAAAATATGCAATGAAATATGACTATTTTGTTATGCCTAAGGTAATATATAATAAATAATAACAATAAAAATAATTATATGGATCATTGTTGATTAAAAACTTAGTATTTTGTGAATAGTTTAGCACATCTCTTACAAAAGGGAAAACATATAAATTATTATTCTCCTTGAGAGCATCAATTTCATATTAGAAATGTGCAGGTGAACAAGTTACCTTTAAGACACCAAGGAAAGTGTAATACCCTAGATTTTAATGAAAATGGTTAGAAATTTTTTTTTCCGAACCAAAAAGGGGTGCTAGTCACTCTTACCTATCATTCGGGTCCTGAATTTTTGCTAAGTCTGGACCCTACACGTCCTTCGAGAGCTCTATGATAAAATTACATTCATGGGATTAAAAGTTCCAGTAATTGTTTCTTAGAGAAAAACAAGTTGAAGAGTAATTTTTAATGAATTTTATGAAACCTTTAAATAATTTATTTTTAGCTTATGAGTTTATAAAATTGTAAGAATTCCTAAATTTGAACTAAAATCCAAAAATTAGATTTTGAATTGTTAGGATTTTGATTTTTTTTTATATTTTATTTGAGTCCAAATGGGGGATATTTTTTTATCTACATTTATATTTTAAATTTAATGGAGAGTAAAATAAATAAGGACATTAACTTAAATTAAGAAATGTAAATAAGTGAGTATGGAGACAGCCCAGTACAATACACATTAGTACCTGACCTCCTGGGGGGACCGCCCAGGTGGTCATCAGAGAGTAAGGTGGTGCAGTAGCTGGAGAGGGTCACCGCCCAGGCGGTTAACAAAAATATAAAAACTCTTATTTCGAGTTCCACAGCATTCCACACACTCCTCACCCCCATTTTCTATCTAAAACCACGGTTTCTTCACTTCTCAACCCCATTTCTTCATCAAATCTCCATTTAAACTCCATTTTTCTTCTAATTCTTTCAAGTTTAACTTGGAATCATCATCCTCTAAGGCTTTAAGATATGTTCTTCTCTTGGTTTTGTTCTTTCTCCTTGATTCTCTAGGATTCTCGGGATGATCCATATGTCCCTCAAAGGAGAAGAGTTATTTCTCTATGTTAGAAAGAGAGTTGAGCTATTTAAGGGTTAATTCAGAGTTTTATTGCCTCTATGTCAGATATTACTGTTGTTCCTACTTCCAAGTGTTCTGTTGGTGTCAATCCTGTTATTGCAAACCCCTTCAGGTGAGTGGATTCACACATGTGATCTCTACGTTGTACATTAGCATTATTTTCATAAAGATATCAATTATTGATTGATTTTGGAGATTTCTGCAAAATAAGTTTGAGTTTACTGCTGGTTTATATGTTTTAGAACTCCTGGTTTTAGAACATGAAACTAGTTTTTGACAAAATCCATGGGACCATGTTTGTTATATTGATTTGATATAGAATTGATGAAGCATGTGATTGTTAGAAACCTATATGATTGTTTGACTGAATTTCTGGAATTGGTCATTGTATATGATATAGAGTTTTCCTAGCCTATGACAAGCTTGATAATTTGTGAATGATTTAGGCAATCAACTAATAGGTTTTAAAGATTCTCAAATTTACATGGATTTATTTAGTTAGGTCAGGTGGTAGCTATAGAGAAACAGCCAGTGAGTTAACGGCTGGAACCAAACGTTAACCTTGGTACCAAGGCTCACGAGGAGCAATTTATATATATATATATATATATATATATGATAGATAAGTCCACGAGGGACGCGGTTCACGAGGAGCCATTAGGATCTCGATTAGGGGCCCTTGTTCATGAGGAACTGGGTACCCACAGAGTAGAGATTTCTATTTCTCTAGGAGCTACTATATTACAAGTTTATATAATTTCAGAGATGGAAGTAAATTGAAGTTTTTTTTTTTGTTTGAAAATGATGTCTTGTATATATATATATATATGCATACTTGACTATGTAAAATTCTATGTATTATTGATGTTATTATGATTCTATGCATTATTCTTGATGTCCCATGGAAGAGGATTCGGGCGAGAACTCGCTTACTGAGTTTTGGTAACAAAACTCACCCTTCTCTTTTTTCCTTATTTTTACAGATAAAGTAGCTGCTGCAGATTCTTCTTAACCTCTCGTCTCCCAACAGCCCTAGACTTCAGTTGGTGAGCCTTACTGTCATTTTGATTTAGAGTGCTCCAGTGTAGATGCAGGCAAGATCCCAACCATAGAGCATGTTTTGCATTTTATCCCTATAGCCTATTTGTATTAGCTCCATAGTTATTTGAAAACTGAGCAAACATATAATGTACATATTATATGAAGACATATGGACTTTGAGTTAAATTATGACACATTAATTATGACTGTTTATGGTTTCTGTTTAAAAAGGAATAGGTGAAATATATGTAGAAAAGAGGATTTTCTATTTTAAATGGTTTTATGAACAAAGTATGTATGTAGAAACAGTTAACAGGTCATGAGGTTTGCGTGAGAATGGAATTTTCTCTTGCGCCGATCACGTTTCTAGATCGAGTCGTGACAGAAAGCATATAATTAATGAAAAATAATTATGCCAAGTAACTTTTTAGGCATCGAGAAAAGTATACAATTAAAAAATAATAATTATGTGAAGTAATATTTGTACAATAGTTCTTATTCAACAAATAATTTTGGAAATAAAGGACTCAAAGTGGTTCTTTTAAAGAGGAGGAAAAAAAATAATTTTCAATAATGGTATGTTATATAATAATAATAATAAATATAATTCAAGACTATCATTAAATTATGAGAATTATATTTATCAATACATATATTTTGTCATAGAAAATTATGTATTTAATTGTCAAGCATAACTTAGTCAAAGAGTTGAGGTTTCTTAGAATTATAAAAAGTAAAAATACACAGACTAAATTAATATTGTGATTTACAAAAAATTAAAGTGCTCATTAAACTCACTCAATAAAAAAGATTTATTTTATAAATAGAATAATTCTCAAAATATTTTATCAATGTTCACATATAACTTTTATTCTCATACTTTTTTTGATAAGTCTTCGCATCAAAATAATTTTAAAAATAAACAAATCCATGCTATGCAAGGGGTTGACCTCTAGTATTAGCTAATCATATCATACACTCTTTAATGACAAATAACTTGTACTTTCGTCCAAAGAAAAAATCTTGTACTTTTTTTTTTCCTAACTCATACTAATGAAAGACCATATGAACACTAAAAGTCTTGAATCATCAAACTTCCATCAACATCAATTTATTATTCATTTTTTTTATACTTTTGTTCAAAGAGGAGGGATCCGTTTATTTTTAAAATCAATCCAAAGCATTAATCATTTTATTTTAAAAAATTATCACATATTATTATGTACACAAAAAAAGTTCTTTTTATTCCTTCTCAATAAGCTTTGTGCTGCTTTAATAAATTATAAAGTAGATCTCATATGTTTAGGTCCATTATAAATCTCCTATTATTAGCTATTAGATGAATATTATTTTTGTTAAATGATTTAATTCAATGATCAATAAATAGCGAATCCATAATAGGCCTAAACATATATATAAAGTCCACCATAAAACCCACAATACTACTTTATCACTTTTAATATTGAAGTAACTGAATTGGTTCCATTGTGCTATTTCTTAGTAAAGATGTACACATGACTCATGTGTACTATACTTTCCCAACACTTGGATATATGATTTACAAAATTTCCGTTGATCAAGGGTGAACTACTTGGACGCATATCTTAACTCTCAAGCAAGAGTGGGATCACCCAGAAATTGTGCAATGTACTAACTGTAGTGCGAGGTGATCAAAGTCATCAACAAAATATATACAAGAAGGAACCTTGTCGGCCATGGGCCACGTGTTTCCCCTTTTTGTTTAAATTAATTGTGTTTGGATTAAGACAAAGACTCCAGATCCAAAAAAATTTAAAAAAAAATGAAGACGAAGACTCGATACACTCAAAAGTCATAATATGCCTTTACATTAATCCTCCTATAAAATTTCTAAATACTGAATTCAATAAATTTTTATCACTTTTAAAATTTCAAGATGTGAATTACGTTTAATTTGTTACTCTATTTAATATGCATGTTGATTTGTTGGAGGATTTATAGGAACCTCCAGCGTTACTCAACTTTAAATTTGTTGTAACCGAGAAAAAAAAAAGGGGTGAGGTGCACCATGCACCTTAAATGACATAACCCACTCTAATACCTTCTCTCCCCTATTTCTTTCTTTCTTCCTCTTCTTTCCCGTTCACCTCCTGCAAGCTTCCCCTCTCTTCTTTTTCACGTTTTCCTTCTTTCCCTTCTCAATTCTTTTTATTTTTTTTTTCAATTCCTTTGCTTCCATCATCAACAATTATCACTACCACCTCCATTATCATCATCTCCTCCACATCCTCTCCATCATAACTGCACTCTCTCTCCTCACACCTCCACTTTCTCTCTCTAACTCCATTTGAGAGAGCTTAAAGCTTAGGAAGAATTAAAGTGATTTTCTTCACCAATTCTACTCTTCAAGTGGTAAGTTAGCTCATAAACTACTCTATTTAAATTATTGAATTTTCTAATTATTTTAGGGAATATTGTTAGGTTTCTTGAACCTTTGATTTGGGGCTTTTATTGATTTAGAGCTGATTTATATAAATTGGTGATATTATTAGCTCACAAATATTAATATTATCTTGTTCCTAGAGCGATAGAGTAATCGGGTATCAACACTTGAATTGGCGGCATCAAAGGAGTTGTTCTTCGGTTCTTTGAACCAATAGTTGTGAGTAGATAGTGTATCTGTAGGTTACTTTATACCTGATAAATTGTGTTTATAAAAATAAAATTATATGAAAATTTGAAAATATATTGCTATATAGGAAAATAATTTATTTATCAAAATGAGGCTTTATGTGCTAAATGGAAGTTATGATTTAGAGGCTAGAAATTAATTATTATGCATATTTACTTATTCTTAGTTAAATTATAATGTATGTTGAGTTTTAGAATATCTTATGTTAATTATTAAATTTGACTTTATCTTATGCCCCTATGTCTCATGGAACTTAAAAGTGGATTTTATATTGCAAGAATGTCATAGAATGGGAATCCTGTTGGAAACACCAATGATGTTATTTATGAGAACTGTTAAGTCTATAATTATGAAATTGAAATTGGATTGTGTGATTGAAAATGTTTTGGGAGTAAACCTAAGTAGAAACTGTAGCTAACGGCAGGGGCGTTAGCCTTGGTGCACCAAGGAACTCCAGTTAGCAGGTGAGGTGCTAACCCGCACATTGCTGCAGCTATGTCTGGACTTGTATTTGGCTACGGGCCAACTCCAGTTAGCAAGTGTGGTGCTAACCCGCACATGACTTTTGTCATGTCTGGACTTGAATATGGCTACGGACCAACTCCAGTTAGCAGGTGTGGTGCTAACCCGCACATGGCCTTGGGTTATGTCTGGACTTGTTATCGTTCTGCTTCGGTTAATTCCCCAATGTATTTGAATTTATGTGAATATGTAAGGCTATGTTATCAAAAAAATCTCATGTTGTGATTAAAAATATATTTTATTAGCACATATTATGTTTATATTGATTCATGCTTGCATTTAGTAAGCTATGGATATCTTATCTCTCACTGAGTTACAAAACTCATCTCGTTATATTTCCATCTTTTTCAGATACAGGTGCTGACACTAGTTCTGGTGTTCCTCCGGCACAATCTTGATAAATTCTAAGTTGGTGAGCCTTTTTGTAAAGGCCATTTTTTAATTATCATCCATATTTTGTTTTAGCTTGTAATTGGCAGTTGCTCCATATGTCACAGACAGGGTCCTTGCATGTATCTTATGTTTATGTTGATAAATTATAACTTAGATGCTTAGATTATGTTAACGAAAGGATTTGTAAACTTATCTGATTGTATATTTTGAACTATGTTGGCTATTATATTTAATAGAGCTGAAAAATAAATTGGTTTATGGCTGGATTATGCTGAAATATTATTAATTGCTGGAAGGGCGCATTCTAAGAATGCTGAATGCCCATTTGCTGTGAGTTTATTGAAAAATATTGCAGGTTGTATTTTATTTGGGAAACGTCCGAAAAACAGAGGAAACTCTGTCCGTTTTTCTAGCAAATTTAGTGTATTAAGGCTTGCTGGGAAATGTGTTCCCATGCGCCAGTCATGGCCTAAGTTGGGTAGTGACAAAGTTGGTATCAGAGCTTTAGGTTTCCCTGTGTAATATGGAGCAAGTGTTCTTTGGTAAAGTCACGATTGTGTAAATGGTTGCCGGCCCATTTTCACAAAGCGTGACCTTATCAAAGGCCTAATAGGAATGTCTTCTTGAGTCAGTATCTGAACTGTTTAGTCTTATGTCATTCCTATTTTAAAATTCCTTCTTGCATTCTGATCCCCTATTCAATCTATCAGTTACGATGCCTCCTAGAAGGCATCAGCGTAATGTGAGGCTAGGAGGTTACGACGCCTTTGAAGGAGGTCATAGAGGGCAAGGTCAAGGGGGAGGCCGTAGAGGTCAAGGTCGGGGTGGTGCACGTATAGGTAATGGTTGGGGTGGAGGTCGTAGGAGGACGGTCAGACCTGAACCTGAACCTGAACCCGAACCCCAACTAGAAGAGGAACCCGTGAATATGGCTGCTGAGATGCGACAGGTCCAACAGGCCATCAATAACTTGGCGGAGATGTTGAACCGTGGTGGAGAAGATACAGCACAACCACATCATGAGGAAGAACCCCCTAGAAGAAACTGTCAAGTTCAAGGTGGGACAGATGTATCCATTGAATATTTCCTCAAGTTGAATCCACCTACATTCTCGGGAAATTTATTGACCGAAGACCCCCAAATGTTCCTGGACCGAACCAACAAGGACCTTCGAGCCCTTAGATGCCCAGACGATCTTGCGGTGGAGCTAGTATCTTATAATTTGATTGGTGCAGCTGAGCAGTGGTATGAAACTTTGCACGAGGGTAGGGAGACAGCCAAATTACCACCTATGGGTTGGAATGAATTGAAGGATGTGTTCATGATGAGATTTCTCCCTGAAAGCAAAAAAGAGGACTTAGCTGCAGAGTTTGAGAAGCTGAAACAAACATTGAGCATGTCAGTCACTGAATACGAAGCCCACTTCTCCCGTCTCTCCAGGTACGCTCCAGATTTAGTGTCCACTGAGACCAAGAGAGTTCGAAGGTTTGTCCGGGGATTGATACAATCGTTGTTCACAGCTCTTTCAGCAAGTGTCAGTAGAATGTCCTATGCTGTAGTTGTGGATGCTGTGTACAACATTAAGTCTGGGATAGAGGAAAGGAAAGCCTCTCAGGAGATAGCTAAGAAACCTAGGATGCAACGAGCTTTTTCTGCAGATTTCAGCTCAGGAGGAGGTTACACCGCCCCAAGGCCACGTCAAGAGCACTCAGGTAGGGCCACCTCCTATGGGCCTACTCCAACAAGTGCATCAGGCTCCAAGTCTTATTTGGTCAGCCAGTCTCAAGGGAGCATGCAGGGATTCGGGCAATCAAGCCTTATGAAGCCACTATGTAGAACATGTGGGAAGCACCACTTCGGGTTTTGTCATGAGAACAGAGGAGCATGTTATGGTTATGGGAAAACTAGTCACTTCTTGAGAGATTGCCCACGCTCAAGAGAGGCCCAAGGTCGGAATTTAGCCCATCAAGTCATACCAGCATCATCTCAATCAGCCTTTTCCCCAAGAAGTTCCTTTGGTCCTGGTGGTAGAGCAACAGATGGTAGAGGCCCACATGGTAGAGGGCCTGGCCAAAGGGGTAGAGGTCAACCAAGGGTATTCGCTTTGCCACGACAAGACGCTCAGGCATCCAATGAAGTAGTTGTAGGTACACTTCAAGCTTGCTCTTTTGATGCACAAGTATTAATTGATCTGGGTTCCACACATTCATATGTGTCTCCGTATTTTGCATCTCGCTTTGGCGAGCAACCTGAGTTGTTGGAAAACCCATTTTGGGTTAGCACTCCAATTGGAGAATATTTGTGGGTTCAGTTAGTATTCCGGTCTTGTGTTGTTAGTGTGAATGATGTAGACACCTTAGCTAATTTGAAACTTCTTAAGATAGTTGATTTTGATGTTATATTAGGCATGGATTGGTTAGCCCCTTGTCATGCTAATGTCGATTGCTATTCCAAGGTAGTTAAGTTTGATATTCCAGGTGGTCTGTCTTTCGTGTTTAGAGGGGATAGTTATCTCATCCTAGCTAGTCTGATCTCATCCATGAGTGCTTTGCACTTGATGAATAAAGGTAATCAAGCCTTCCTTGCGGTGGTTAGAGATGTTAAGGCTGAAGTGCCTATCATTGACCTGGTCCCCGTGGTTAGAGAATTCCTATACGTGTTTCTGGATGAACTACCAGGATTGCCTCCTGAAAGGGAGGTAGAGTTTAGCATAGACTTAGCCCCAGAAGTTCAACCCGTCTCCATCCTTCCTACCGTATGGCTCCTACTGAATTGAGGGAGTTAAAGGATCAATTACAAGATATGCTAGAGAAAGGTTTTATTCGTCCGAACACATCCCCGTAAGGAGCTCCAACGCTTTTTGTGAAGAAGAGAGATGGATTGATGCGATTGTGTGTAGACTACCGGTAACTTAATAAACTTACAATGTGTAATAGGTACCCGCTACCAAGGATTGATGATCTGTTCGATTAGCTTCAAGGAGCTTCTTATTTCTCTAAAATTGATCTTCGTTATGGGTATCATCAACTAAAAATCAAGGATGAAGATATTCCTAAGACCGCCTTCCGTACTCGTTATGGGCATTATGAATTCTTGGTAATGTCCTTTGTGATTGTTTTTATTGATGATATATTAGTATATTCTAAGAGTGTGGAAGAGCATGAATACCATCTACGGATTATACTGCAAACTTTGAGGGATCATAAGCTTTATGCTAAGTTCTCCAAATGCGAATTTTGGATTGATCAGGTGGCTTTTCTGGGTCACGTTGTATCCAAGGATGGGATTATGGTGGATCCGAAGAAGATTCAAGCAATCCAACAATGGCCAAGACCTACTTCAATGACTGAGATTCGTAGCTTTCTAGGATTGACAGGCTACTACCGTCAGTTTGTTAAAGATTTCTCAAGAATTTCTACGCCATTAACTAAGTTGACTCAAAAGAATGTGAAATTTCAGTGGTCAGATGCATTTGAAGAAAACTTCCAAATACTGAAGGCTTGCCTAACCTCAGCACCTGTGCTTTTCTTATCTTCCAGTTCTGGAGGTTTCTCAGTTTACTGTGATGCCTCTCGGATAGGACTTGGTTGTGTTTTGATGCAACACAGCCAAGTCATTGCTTATGCTTCACGACAACTGAAAAAGCATGAACAAAAGTATCCCACTCATGATCTGGAGATGACAGCAGTAATCTTTGCTTTGAAGATTTGGAGGCATTATCCTTATGGTGAGACGTGTGAGATTTACACGGACCATAAGAGTTTAAAGTATATATTCCAACAAAGAAACTTGAATCTGAGGCAACGAAGATGGGTAGAGTTGCATAAAGATTATGATTGCACCATCTTGTATCATCCTGGTAAGGCCAACGTTGTAGCGGATGCCTTGAGCAGAAAGTCTATAGGTAGTTTGGCTCATATTGCTTCTGTAAGGAGACCGTTAATGGAGGAAGTTCACAAGCTTGAGGCTAGTGGTGTTTAGTTTGACTTGGCGGAGTCTGGGAAATGTAAGAGCCCATTCATCCCTCGTGGAGCAAATTAAGATTCTTCAGAATGAAGATTCAAGATTTCTTAAACTGCAAGATAATGTTAAGAGTGGGACAACTTCTGAGTTTATGATAGATCAAGAAGGAGTCCTTCGATTTGGTAATCAAATATGTGTACCGGATATTAGGAATCTTAGAAAGACCATTCTGGAAGAAGCTCATAATTCTAGGTACTCTATACATCCAGGCTCAGCTAAGATGTATCAGGATCTACGACATTTATATTGGTAGAAAGGTATGAAAAAAGATGTTGGTGATTTCGTGTCTCGTTGTTTGGTGTGCCAGCATGATAAGGCTGACCATCAGAGACCCGCAGGATTGCTTCAACAGATAGAAGTACCTGAATAGAAGTGGGAATGTATCACTATGGACTTTGTGACAAGGCTACCTCGCACCATTAAAGGGTATGACTCTATATGGGTCATAGTGGACCATATGACTAAGTCGGCTCACTTTCTTCCTGTAAAGACCACCTATCAGGCTCATTAGTATGCACAATTATATATTGATGAGATTGTTAGACTTCATGGGATTCCAATTTCTATTATATTTGATCATGGAGCCCAGTTTACGGCTCGGTTTTGGAGAGTTTTTCAAGAAGCCCTAGGAACTCGGCTTGATCTTAGCACAGCTTTTCATCCTCAAACGGATGGGCAATCCGAAAGAACCATTTAGATTGTGGAAGATATGCTCAGGTCATGTGTTTTGGACTTTGGCAGGAATTGGAGTAGTTACCTACCTCTTATAGAGTTTTCATATAACAACAGTTACCAAACCAGTATTCAAATGGCACCTTTTGAGGCTTTATATGGGAGGCATTGTCGATCTCCCATAGGTTGGTTTGAGATTGGTGAAGCTAAGATGCTAGGTCCTGACCTTGTGCAAGAGTCCCTCGATAAGGTTCGTTTGATCCGTGAACGACTCTTGAATGCTCAGAGTAGGCAGAAATCCTATGCAAATCATTGAAGACGTAATTTGGAGTTCTCTGTGGGAGAACATGTCTTTCTTTGGGTCTCTCCGATGAAAGGAGTTGTAAGGTTTGGTAAGCGAGGAAAGCTCAACCCTCGTTACATTGGCCCTTTGGAAGTTCTGGATAGGGTTGGTGCAGTGGCATATCATTTAACGCTACCCCTGAACTATCCATGATTCATCCAATGTTTCATGTCTCTATGCTTCGAAAATATATTCCCGATTCATCTCACGTAATCTCTCCTCAAGTGATCCAACTTGATGAAAAATTGTCCTATGAGGAAGAGCCGGTGGCCATTGTTGACCGGCAGGTGAAAAAGCTTCAATCAAAGGAGGTGGTGTTAATGAAGGTGATTTGGAATAACCATTTTGAAGAAGAAGCAACTTGGGAGGCGGAAGAGGCTATGCAAGCCAGATATCCGTATCTATTTGATTCTTGAGATATATGTCTTAAACAAGTTTGTTTGAAAATTCGGGGACCGAATTTCTTAAGGGGGGAAGATTGTTGTAACCGAGAAAAAAAAGGGTGAGGTGCACCATGCACCTTAAGTGACATAACCCACTCTAATACCTTCTCTCCCCTATTTCTTTCTTTCTTCCTCTTCTTTCTCGTTCACCTCCCGCAAGCTTCCCCCCTCTTCTTTTTCACGTTTTCCTTATTTCCCTTCTCAATTCTTTTCATTTTTTTTCAATTCCGTTGCTTCCATCATCAACAATTATCACTACCACCTCCATTATCATCATCTCCTCCACATCCTCTTCATCATAACTGCACTCTCTCTCCTCACACCTCCACTTTCTCTCTCTAACTCCATTTGAGAGAGCTTAAAGCTTAGAAAGAATTAAAATGATTTTCTTCACCAGTTCTACTCTCCAAGTGGTAAGTTAGCTCCTAAACTACTCTATTTAAATTATTGAATTTTCTAATTATTTTAGGGAATATTGTTAGGTTTCTTGAACCTTTGATTTGGGGCTTTTATTGATTTAGAGCTGATTTATATAAATTGGTGATATTGTTAGCTCACAAATATTAATATTATCTTGTTCCTAAAGCGATAGAGTAATCGGGTATCAACACTTGAATTGGTGGCATCAAAGGAGTTGTTCTTCGGTTCTTTGAACCAATAGTTGTGAGTAGATAGTGTATCTGAATGTTACTTTATACCTGATAAATTGTGTTTATAAAAATAAAATTATACGAAAAGTTGAAAGTATATTGCTATATAGGAAAATAATTTATTTATCAAAATGAGGCTTTATGTGCTAAATGGAAGTTATGATTTAGAGGCTAGAAATTAATTATTATGCATATTTACTTATTCTTAGTTAAATTATAATGTATGTTGAGTTTTAGAATATCTTATGTTAATTATTAAATTTGACTTTATCTTATGCCTCTATGTCTCATGGAACTTAAAAGTGGATTTTATATTGCAAGAATGTCATGGAATGAGAATCCTGTTGGAGACACCCATGATGTTATTTATGAGAACTGTTAAGTCTATAATTATGAAATTGAAATTGGATTGTGTGATTGAAAATGTTTTGGGAGTGAACCTAAGTAGAAACTGTAGCTAACGGCAGGGGCGTTAGCCTTGGTGCACCAAGGAACTCCAGTTAGCAGATGAGGTGCTAACCCGCACATAGCTGCAGCTATGTCTGGACTTGTATTTGGCTACGGGCCAACTCCAGTTAGCAAGTGTGGTGCTAACCCGCACATGACTTTTGTCATGTCTGGACTTGAATATGGCTACGAACTAACTCCAGTTAGCAGGTGTGGTGCTAACCCGCACATGGCCTTGAGTTATGTCTGGACTTGTTATCGTTCTGCTTTGGTTAATTCCCCAATGTATTTGAATTTATATGAATATGTAAGGCTATGTTATCAAAAAAATCTCATGTTGTGATTAAAAATATATTTTATAAGCACATATTATGTTTATATTGATTCATGCTTGCATTTAGTAAACTATGGATATCCTATCTCTCACTGAGTTACAAAACCCATCTCGTTATATTTCCATCTTTTTCAGATACAGGTGCTGGTACTAGTTCTGGTGTTTTTCCGGCACAATCTTGATAAATTCTAAGCTGGTGAGCCTTTTTGTAAAGGCCATTTTTTTATTATCATCCTTATTTTGTTTTAGCTTGTAATTGGCAGTTGCTCCATATGTCACAGGCAGGGTCCTTAGATGTATCTTATGTTTATGTTGATAAATTATAACTTAGATGCTTAGATTATGTTAACGAAAGGATTTGTAAACTTATCTGATTGTATATTTTGAACTATGTTGGCTATTATATTTAATAGAGCTGAAAACTAAATTGGTTTATGTCTGGATTATGCTGAGATATTATTAATTGCTGGAATGGCCATTCTGAGAATGTTGGATGCCTATTTGCTGTGAGTTTATTGAAAAATATTGCAGATTGTATTTTATTTGGGAAACGTCCGAAAAACAGAGGAAACTCTATCTGTTTTTCTAGAAAATTTAGTGTATTAAGACTTGTTGGGAAAAATGTTCCCATGCACCGGTTATGACCTAAGTTGGGTTGTGACAAAATTCCTTAGTGGCAAAGAAACAATTACAAAGAGGTAGGAATGTAGGCTTGGCAGTGAGGTTTGCTTAGCCAAATCCACAACAAAACTACATGTAAACGGACTCAAACCCTTTTTTTTTTCTTGTTTTTTTGGTCAAGCATGCGAAACTTCCTGGTAATTGCCAATTTCCACCAGCAATGTCGCATATGCATGCCTTTTTCTTTCCGTTTTTGCAACTTTTGGAAGCTACGTTGTGAAATAGGATTAAAATATTAATCAGTTTAGATAAAATCTCAATTTAGTACATTAAAAAAATCCCAATTTACTCATTCTTAAATTTGAAGTTAAACAAATTGACTCCTCCAAAAAAAAAAAAACAAATAAAATGGACCATCGAAAAAAAAAGGTTCCTGCCAATCAAAAGGTACAATTCATATATTAACCATACCTAGCGAATAATATTTAGTGTATAACTTGTTGTATAATATTATTACGACAACACTCACAATATTATCTTATCTTTTAATGTATCAATACCTATTTTCATTAAAAGATAAAATAATATTGTAAATATTATTGTAGTATTATTGTGCTACTTTATTTATATGTAACACTACTCTAGCTCGACATACACTCCCTAATGACAAAGAACTAGTACTTTCGGGGGAAAAAAACCTTGTACTAACTTTTTTTTTGTAACTCACACTAATCAAAGATCACATAACCACTAAAAGTCTTAAATCATCAAACTTCCATCAGCATCAATTTGTTATTCTTTTATTTTAATTTTGTTCAAAACATTAATCATTTTATTTTTCAAAATTATCACATTTTACTATGCACCAAAAAAAATTATTTTTATTCCTTCTCAATAAGCTGTGTGCTACTTCATGAGTAGTTTAATGTTGAAATAACTGGAATGGTTCCCTTGTTTTTTTGGTTACATAAATGGTTCCTTGTGAAGAATAATACTTGGATACATGATTTATGAAATTTCCGTGGATCAATGGTGAACTTTGACGCATATCTAAAGCAAGATTGGTAAAGCCACTAAAATTGATGTAGTAGTAAAGTTTAGTAGTTTATATGAGATTCTAATCTCATTACATTGTATATTTAGAAGGGGGAAAAAAAAAGCTAGAGTGCTGACAAAAAATAAAAAAGGGCAAGAGTGGAATCACATAGAAATTGTGTCTGTCATGTTGTTGCTTTAGTGCTGACCAAAAAATATAAAAAAAGGGCACGAGTGGAATCACCTGGAAATTGTGTCTGTCATGTTGTAACTGTCAGCAAGAGTGGTATCACCTGGAAATTGTGTCCGTCATGTTGTAACTGTGGTGCTGACCAAAAATAATAAAAAAAGGGCAAGAGTGGAATCACTTGGGAATTGTGGCTGTCATGTTGTAACTTTAGCGCGGGGTGAAGTTCACGTAACAGCACGGAGGATGTCCATTTAGGATACATTTGTTTGTGGTTTTTTTATTAATAATTATTTTTAAAAAATAATTTTTATATATTTAGATAATTTTTAAAAAATAATTAAAATTAAAAAAATAATTTTAATTTTTTTAATTATATATAAAATTTAATTTTTATAATTTTTTTAAATGTAAAATAAATGCATCCTTAATTAACAAACTCACTCACTCTTTGTTTCATTACAAAAAAAAACTCACTCAGTCTTTTCCTCGAATTTCAAATACTAACATCTATCATGTATGAGAGAGAAAGTTGCAGCCGAGGGCACTGACGTCCGACATGTGCCACGCGTTTTCCCTTTTAGTTAAAGTCAATAATGGTTGGAAGATTAAATTAGAGGATTAAAAAGGCAATTACAATGAGGTAGGTAGGTATGCATGCTGTCTGGTTTGCTTAGCCCGATCCTTAACAGAATGAGTGCTTGCAAACGGACCGAATTGAGTTGATTCGCCAAATATATAGATGTGGTGTTGTTGTTGTTATTGTACAGGTTTGCCTCTAAACCACTATAGCCACTTTGGGTGATATAAAGTTACAATAATATACTTGATAAGATTTAAACCCAAGTCTCCATAGCTAGGCAAAATGTGTGTGTACCACCGATAACCTCCGTTGCATAAAGAAAGAAGCAAAGAAATGTTGGACAAGAAGACGCGGGCTTTTCACTTGGAGTTATCTCTGTAAGTCATTTTACACGGTTTGAGCATTGTTATTGTAATACCTAGAAGTAAGTGTTTAATTATGACACTTAAAAGTAAATATTTAATTGTGATACTAACTATCACTTTTGAATATCATGGATGAGTAGAGAAAGTTAGGATCACTATCACATTCAATGATAATGGAGTGAGTGTTTCAATTAAACACTTATATTTAGATGTTTGAATATGATTTTTGCTTTAGAAATATGGGTCAAGTTAATCTCTGGTCTAAATCCATTAACAATCCATCAGTCTAAGTGACGATTAGGCATATCATGCATATAAAAACGTAATTAGATGACTCATTTTAATGTGGACAAATTAAGATAAGTCATTTTATTATGAATTCACTAAGTCTATATATCACGTGTGATGGTTCATGATATGGATAGGTGTCATTAAATGAATAGATCGTTTCAAACTTCACCGTCTAAATTGAGCGGCCCGTTTCTGCACCCAAGAGAAAAGAGATAAAAGAAAAGAGGGATCGGTGAGCCACAACTCCAGACATTGAAGTTGAGCTAGCAGTAAGTGCTAATTAGTTAAGTGTGTAGCAACCTAGACATCATGGCAGGAGGAGCATCATCACCAACAACATCCTCATGGTTCAGTACTTCAGTTTTCACTCACGATGCCTTTCTGAGCTTCAGAGGTGAGGATACCCGCTATGGCTTTACTGGGAATCTCTACTACGCCCTCAAAAACAGGGGAATCAACACCTTCATTGACGACGTGGGACTTGGGAAAGGGAAGAAAATCACGCCATCACTTCTCAGCGCAATTGAAAGCTCAAGGACTGCCATCGTTGTGCTCTCTGAGGACTATGCTTCTTCTTCGTTTTGCTTGGATGAACTTGTCAAGATCATGGAGTGCGTTCACGGACAGGGTCGATTGGTTATCCCCATCTTCTACGAAGTGGCTCCAACTGACGTGCGTCACCTTAAAAAGACTTATGGAGATGCTTTGAATGCACATGAGAACAAATTCAATGCTAACAAGGACAAGTTCAATGATAGCAATAACATGGACAGGCTACAAAGATGGAGGGTGGCTTTGAAGCAAGTTGCTGACTTGTCCGGTTATCATTTCAAACATGGGTACGTACGTATCAAGCTATAGTACTAATATACGTTACCATATGTACGGTACCTATACAGGTTATGGATATGGATGTGTGGTACAAAAATTTTCTAAAAACTAGGTTACAGATATAAGAGGATATATTATATAAAAATATGAAATTATAATTAATAAAATAATTATATCATAAAATAAATTATTTTTTTAGGAAAAATGTACAGAAAACACTATTTGAAATTAAAGAATAAAATAATAATTTAATTCATTAATTGCAAAACTTAACATTTTATAAGAATTAATTTATATTTAAATAATATTTACTTATTGTAATGGTTAATTAACAAGTATCCATAATATGCAACAAGTACCGATTCTGGATAAATATGGTAGCTATTTTAGAGTACTCATACTTTAGAGGCGTTAATTTGTCTCTGATCAATTATCACAATTTGAATTGTAATAAAATAGATAGATAGATAAAATAACTATTAAGTGCTAGAGAGATGTGCCTAATCGATGTGTCACCACTAACTCAAACTCATCTTTTGGACAGGGATGGTTATGAATATCAATTTATCGACAACATTGTTGAACAGGTGTCAAGAGAGATTAGACGTCGTCTTTTACCTACTATTGATCACCCAGTTGGACTGGATTCTCGTGTGCAAGAAGTAATTAAGCTTCTCGATCTTGGGTCTGATGATATTCGCATAGTAGGGATTCATGGAATTGGCGGAGTAGGCAAAACAACACTTGCTATGGCAGTTTATAATGTGATTGCCGATAGTTTTGAACATTTGTCTTTCCGATTGTGCTTCATGGGAGATATTAGAGAAAATTCAGAAAGACAAGGATTATTGTATCTACAAAAAATTGTTCTTTCTGAACTATTTGGAGAAGAGGGAGAGGTCACCAATGTTAATCATGGAATTTCAATATTAAAGCCAAAGCTTGAGGGAAAGAAGATCCTTTTAGTCTTGGATGATGTTGATCAAGAAAAGCAACTAAAGGCTCTTGCTGGAGAATCTAATTGGTTTGGCCGTGGTAGCAGAGTAATCATCACAACTCGGGATATAAATTTGCTATCAAGATATGGGGACAAAATAACATACGAGCTACAGACATTGAATGAGAAAGATGCCATTGAATTGCTTAGTTCGAAAGCTTTAAAAACTAACCAAGTTGATTCAAGTTTCATGGACATCTTAAAAGAAGTAGTAACTTATGCTTCTGGCCTTCCATTGGCTTTAGAAGTAATAGGATCCAACCTGGTCGGAAAAAGTATAGAACAATGGAAATCTGCATTATACCAATATAAAAGAATTCCCAATAGGGAGATCCAAACCATACTTAAGGTAAGCTTTGATGCATTAGAGGAATTTGAGAAGGAAATTTTCCTTGACATTGCTTGTTGCTTAAAAGGATATGGATCAAAAGATGTCATGGAAATACTTTGTGCTCATCATAGACTTCTTGTCTCCTTGAAGTATGTTTTTGAAGTGTTGGTTGAAAAATCTCTTATAAAAATTGATGGATTTGGCCGGGTGACATTACATGACCTAATTCAAGATATGGGTAGAGAAATTGTACGTCAAGAATCACCAAAAAACCCTGGGAAGCGTAGTCGATTATGGCTTCTTGAAGATATAGTTCAAGTGTTTGAAAAAAATATGGTAAGTAAGACAAATATGGATAGTTTGGTTTTTCATTATAAGCTTGCTTTTCTCTTTTAAAATTTTGACTGTTGACTCCTTTGAATAAAATTATTCCAAAAGTTTTTTAAAATTTATCTTCCATTTTGATATCATATTTAAAGTGTGTCTATATATATGTGTGTGTGTGTGTGTGTATTTTTTTTTTATAAAGTTCTTTAGATGAATAGCTACAAACATTTTTTATAGCAATATCACTTAAATGAAATCTTTATGAAGTCAAATTGTTAGGATGATATCTTAATAAAGAAGTGTCTAAAGGGTTGGTCTCACATCAATATTTATGGGAATACCCTAGTCAAAGACGAAGAAATTTTCTTGAATTTGGTTTGTGATAAGTAAATAAGTGTGAAATGAAACTTGTCTAAGCATGGGTATCATTTATCAAACTCATGATTTATAACATATATGGAATATTGTTCACCCATACTTTTTTGTGTTAACAGGGAACTGGTAAAATTGAAATGATACATATGGATTCTCCTATGTCTAAAAAATTAATAAATTGGGATGGAGAGGCCTTCAAGAAGATGAGAAATATTAGAACAATAATTATCATACAAGCTCATTTCTCCCAAGGTCCCAAGCTACTTCCAAATAGTTTAAGAGTTTTGAAATGGCAGCAATATCCTTCGCATTCTTTACCAATTGGTTTTCATCCAGAGGAACTTGCTATATTTCAGATATGTCATAGTAGTTTAATGTCAATTGAGTTTCTTCATAAGCAAAAAGTAAGTCGAAGGTTCTTTTCCTTGACCATATATATATATATATATTAATAAAATTTCCATTTCAAAATTATTTGTTTTATTTGTACTTTTTTTTTTATTTGCAGTTCAGAAGCTTAACGGTCATAAACCTTGATTGGTCTAATATAGAAGAGATACCCGATGTATCTGGTGTCCCAAATTTAAAAGAATTAACATTTCGTTGGTGTAGAAATTTAATCAAGGTTCATGAATCAGTTGGATTCTTGGATGAACTCAAGCTCTTGAGTGCCGAGTGTTGCGACAAGCTCAGAAGTTTCCCATCCATCAAGCTGACCAATCTTGCACATCTGAATCTCGTACTTTGCTCTGCTCTCGAAAACTTTCCAGAAATATTAGGAAAGATGGAGAATATATTAGAGGCTACTGTATTCGGTACTTCAATAAAAGAATTGCCATCTTCCATTGCAAATCTTTCTAAGCTTAGAAGATTGACTCTGGGAAGCAATGAAACATCTCACTTATCAGTCAGTAGCATTGCCTTGTTACCATGTCTTGAGGAGTTGTGTTTTTGGCCGTCCCTCGAAGAATTGCAGTCTCCTAAATTTGACGAAGGTAAAGAACAACGAAGCTCAATGCTTTCTTCAAACGCTAAAAAAGCCACCTTGAGAGACTGCAACATGTCTGATGAATGCTGGCCAGTGTTTGTTACTTGGTTTCGCAATGTGGTAGAGTTAGACCTGAGCGGCAATAATTTCACAGTTCTTCCCGAATGCATCCTGGAACTTTGCTCTCTGAGGTTTCTTAATTTGACTGCTTGCAAGAAACTCAGAGAGATTAGAGGGATTCCACCCAACATAAATGAGTTCATTGCATACCAGTGCATATCCTTGACTTCTTCGAGTAAAATGATGTTACTTAATGAGGTTCGTGTTTTCTTCATATACGTCTATTTGATTTGATAATTCAAAACTGAGAGCCATGTTAGTTCATACTCTGCATATATGTGTTGCTAAAATTACGAAATATTATTTTATTTACTTGACTGATAGGAATTTCACAAGGATGGAAACAAGTTGTTTTATTTGCCAGGAAGTACTATTCCAGAGTGGTTCGAGCACAATTACACACAACATTCGATCTCTTTTCGGTTTCGTAACAAGCTCCCTGAGATCTGTCTATGTGTTATTGATGATAATTATGCACGCGGAACCATCAGTTGGGTTTTGATCATCAATGGAAATGAATTTTCATCAGGTTTATTTCGTGATGGATGGCCGGATGTTCGTTCTACTGAAGAACATATAGCTATTATTGGTCTAAAACGTATGACATCCGATCATCGTAAAATGGATAAAGTACTTTCAGAAAATGAATGGAATCATGTGGAGTTTAGATTCTCAAGGGGAAGTAGGATCACAAAAATTGGAATGCATGTAATCAGACATAGAAGTAGCAATGAGGATATCTGTTTCATCAATCCACATAGATTGTCATCATTGGAAACACGACGGCATCAATGGCTCTCGTTGCATCATTCTCTGCCAATGAACTCATGGGACCATCCCCCGGCAGGGAATTCGTTGAAAGATTATTTGGCAAATTCAACAGCACAAATCGGAGTTAGTAGTACCACCACCAATGTCCAAGGTAACTTCCACTTAATGCATTTTTATGTTGGTGTGTTTTCGTTGCTATTAATTTTACTCGCCTTGAGAGCATTGTTCATCTTGTAGATGGAGGAAACGAAAATGAAAAAATCATTGATGACTGTTAAGAATTGGAGAAAGAAGAATTTGATGATTTTCAGAAAATATAAATATTTAAGTTACTAAAAAATACTGAGCGACATTTTTTGACCATAAGATGCCTATTTAGATGTATATTTTTCATTAACATCTAAATTAATGAGGTCAAATGTCAATTTCATTAAATAAGTCACTTAAGTACCTCTCCTATAATTACTTAGCTTATTTTGCTATGCTTTGCATTTATGCTTTGGCCTATTTCCTTATTAAATCATATACATAATACACGTTAATATATTCTGATTGATTTTTAGAATAAAAATTAAACCATTGAGGTTATTTGAAAGGGGAAAAAAGCGCTTTTCCCCCCCTGAACTTTTGGTCCCGTGTAATTTAGACCCTGAGTTTTCAAATATTGCAAAACAACCCCTAAACTTTCAAGATGGTGCAAAGAAAAACTTCCGTTATTGAGACGTCTAAACCAACCGTTAAGTACCCACTTGACTCTCACGTGCATTTATGATTGGACAGAGATATCCCTTTTCTAACTCACTGCCAAAACTCTCAAATGGCTCCTCTGAAATCCAAAGGCAAAAACGCAACCACACAGTCAGACCATCATCAACCAAAAACCGGCAAGCATCAACAACCCATCTAAACCCAAAGGCAAGCAAAATCATAAACCAGCAAAGTCATACCCAGCAAAATCAATCATCCATGTTTCAAAGACAGAAAAGATAAATAGGGATGTGAGAAATGAGGAAGAGATGCGGCGGCTCTATCGCGCGCCATCACCTCGCGAGCTCCGCCAGCCACCGTGAGCCCACCTCTTTCCCTTGCCAGCGCCGCGATCTTTGCCCCTCCCTCCTTGCACTCCTCCATGCCTGCCGTGCACGGATCACGCCTATACCAGCTCACCGCGCGTGGTGGCCAGGTCCTTCCCCTTTCTTCCATCATCGAGCACCCATGAACCAGGGACCTCCGCCAGCCGCCGCATGAACCACTATTAGTGTCCAGCCCTGCCGGCCTCCCCCTTGAGAGCCACCCTTTGCCGTCTTTCACCTCCACAAGTTGCCTCTCAACAGTTCCCAGCTGTGGCGTACCTTCCCACTTTCCTCTGTGTGTGCGTTTGTTGGTTAAAAGGCAAGGGGGATTTGTGCGTTTTTGGTTTCTTCCATCTCGGGAGGGTTTAGATCTAAATAATCAAAGATGGATTTGTGTGTTTTTTGATTTGTGTGTTAGTTCCACAGAAGGCACACGAGAGATCTGGAGAGTTGCACACGAGAATGGAATTTTGACATTAAAAGAAGGGTATTTCTGTCCAATCATAAAGGCACGTGAGAGTCAGATGGGTACTTAACGGTTCGTTTAGACGTGACAATAACGGAAGGTCTTCTTTGCACCATCTTGAAAGTTCAAGGGGTCATTTTGCAATATTTAAAAACTCATGGTCTAAATTTGTATGGGACCAAAAGTTCAAAGGGTAAAGCGCTTTTTTCCTTATATGAAAAGATAATTCCTTAATTAGTTCAGCTCTTATGTCTTGAGAAAGCAAGAAACAAGCTACTCTGTCTAGATCATCCTTAGAAATTGAATATAACATAGGCCCAACAATAGTCTCAACAACAAAAGATTTGGAGTTAGTTAGAATCTGATAGTTGACGAAGGATTAGTTGGTCCCCTTAACTTTGATACCAATGTTAGTCCTCTCCTCATACACCAATAGATTTAATATTAGAATAATTGAACGGATGAGATTCAACAACTGAAATAAATAAATTTAATTCTAAAAGTTAAATAATTTTATGAAGTTCCTGTTATATCCTTCTTCCATCCCTCCTCTGCTCTGTCAAGTGTCCATAAGAACTCAAGGCCCATAGCCTGCCTCCCATCCTCTAGTTCCTCGTCATCGTGTTGGGTGGTCTAACTTGCAGAAAAATGCTATAACTAAGTATGGTTCTAAGAAGTCTTGAATATCATCCACCACCAGTAACAACACTGACTCGATGAGAAAAAACCAGGTGCTCGACTTTCACATTTGGATCTTATATTACTATTGAAGCTTAAAAACACAAAGATCTACGTCATCTTATCATTTGAAGATGAAAAATGATAGGTGGTAATTAAATAATCAAGTTATTACATCCAAATCATCAAACCAGGTTACACATTTGTTCCGATATAAAACAAGTAAGGCTAATGTTGGGAAGACAAAAGACTTTGAATTAGTCCTCCAATGACAAATTTAAAGAAAGCTCTAAGAAAACTGCAACCTGCCTCTGTCTTGATTTTTTTTTCTTTTCTTTTTGGGTGGCTAGGGAGAGAAATAGAGAGGATGTGTCTTAGGTAGAAACTCAGAATAGTAAGAGTTTGAAACAAATGATTTTGGGTCTAAAAGTTTGAACATTTGTGAATCAAAAGGAAAGTAAAACAGCATAGGAATGAATGTGATAACATATGAAAGGGGAAAAAATTTTGTATTGGACTTGAGGTTTTGAAGAGATAATAATATACTAATAATAATGGTAGATGCATTTGCTAACAAAAACAGGCTGAGGGAAACAATCGGTTATGACAGTGGTAGTGGGGAAGCAGAGACAAGCACGATGATAATGATAGCAACAGTGAGACGGTGAAATCATCGGAGAAGATAAATAAAAAGGAGAGAAAGGTAAGATGTTAAAAAAAATACAAAAGATTAAAAAGGTGGTGAAATTTGCAATTTTAACCAATTTTAGAAGAGAACTAACGTTGGTCCCAATCATAGGGACCAACTAATCCTAGGCCATGTTAATTTGTCAAAGTTGTCAACTAACTAATAACAAAAAGCGGGAAGGATTCGTTAACGTTAGTCCTCTCATTATACTATGTCAAATTTTAACATCTATTTCCTCTCCATGCCACTCACCTTTTTCTTCTTTCATCCCATCTCCTTGCACCACACAATCAATCTCTTTCATCTCCACTGTGCCGACCACACCTGCACTGCCAGGCCCCACCTTTGCTAGCACTCACCATATCCGCCAGCCACTACTTGGTTGCTCCCTCCGCCTTGCGCTCTTCTGGCCACCACCAAGCTCCAACCTCTCTTTTCCCCGCATCCCCTTCTACCCCAACATCCTTCAACAAACACACCCAAATTACACCCCATCAAACAAAACAAAAAACAGAGGGACGTGATGAATGGTTTAACAATGTTTCATTTTTTTTTATTTGTTTAATTCTTTGCATCGAATTAGATTCTCATAAACTTAAATGATTGGAGGATAAGATTAAGTTAAATGAGCAAATAAACACCATTAGAGTACCATGTGGGGTCCAGCCGGCAAGATTGAAGCCGCCGGGGAAGAAATTTTCCCATGCGTGAACAGTAAATTAATTTTCAATGCATGAAGAGTTCGGTACTAAAGGGGAAGAAATTTTCCCACACATGAAGAGTTCGGTACTAAAGGGGAATTTTCAACGCGTGAACAGTAAATTAATTACTGTGCATGCGTTAAGTTTCCTCTATAAATAGAGGCAACGGAAGCACTGAAATTGCATATAAGCAGCAGCGGAAATACAAGTTACATAGAGAGAAAAATACACAGAACTTGTGTTATTTTTCTGAGAGTGAGAGGAAAATAGAGAGTGTGAGTAAATCCCAGAGAGTGTAGGGTGTGGGTATATACACTGGGAATATTTTTTGAGTATCATCTTTATTACTCCTTGGTACTGTAAAAGTGTAGTATTTGAATAGGAGGGTTCTCACCGGGAATCACTATATTTACCTCTTGGGTTGGAGAGTGTGGAAAGGATATTGTGTAATTATCCTGAATATAGTGGAATATTTTTCGGAGTTTGTCCCGTGGTTTTTCCTTCGGTATTTGGGGGTTTCCACGTTAAAAATTCGGTGTACATATTTTTTGATCTATTTTGGTGGCGTGAATAGTGACGTGGGTCCCACCATAGTGAATAGTAACTCTGAATTTACTATTCACAAGAATAGTGATACGGTTCCATTACTGAGCACTGTATGTGTGAATAGTGACAAGTGAGCCCACCGTGAACAGCGGGTCCCACTGTGAATTACTATTCATCCTGATATTTATCTTTCGTTGCGCTGCGCCGATTGGTAGATTTAATTCTATCGGATTTATTTTGGTACTCATTGCCACACATTAGGTATCATTTAATTACACTGTAAATTAGTCTCTGAATTCAACATACCAGACAATTATCCTAAAGTAATTGTACAAGGCAATTTTTTCCTCTTTCAGAAACCGTGACATTTCCAAAATCGGGAGAAATACACAATATGCATAACCAATTTATTATCAATCAAAGTAATAGTGGGACCATGTGAAATTTGTGGCTTGTGAGTGATAACTGGAATGCTAAATAAAGAAAATATGTATGCTTTAGATCGTGAAAATGTTCAGTGACAAATCGTGCGACCGAAATGGAGATACTTGAATGGTGAGAAGGATGTAGGAATAGAAAGAGCACAGGGTTGGGCAGAAAAGGGGCGTCCCTGGGGGGAAGGGACGGGTAGCAGGGCGGATGCGACGGGGTTAGGGACTCACAGAAGGTGGTTCCATGGGTAGCAGCCTGTGGGGTAGGTTGAATGCGGTGAAGAGTTGTGTGTTTGCGTGAGGATAAATTTGTAATTTGGAAAGGCAAATGTTATTTTGATTCACACATTGTGGGATATCATGCCGACACACTCGTATCCACCGTTAGATGGAATATGAGACTCAAATTAAGTGGGATCCATATCCAGTTTAATAGAAAATATGAGTGTGTTAATACGGTGTCTCATTCAGTATGAGTCAAAATAACATTACTCATTTAAAAAATATTATAATATTTAATGCATTATTATATATAATATTATGAATTATCGGTAAAAACCATTAAGCTAATATCTAATGGCTACCTTTTGTTTGGTAAGAAATCTGACTGTTATTAGTTGGTGACTAGGACTTAATTATGGGTTAAATGAGAAGTACTAATTTTAGTTCCAAACATGTGGGGGCTAATGAATCCATAGGAAGGGCTATTGCCACTCCCTCTCGTTCATATTTTTTTTAACCTTCCTAATATATGCTTTTATACTCTCTTTCATAATTAAGTCAAAAGATTATTAATATATCTAATTTTATTAAAACTCAATATTATTAATCTTTTAAAAGTATATTTTTTAATTTCATCACTTAGAATTTTTAAATTTTTTTGAAAATCAAAATTGATTATTCCACTAAGGATAATAACATATACTTTTCTATTTTAATATTCTATAAATATCATTAAAAATGAAAATAAGTTTAATTATTTTTTATGGCACATAGCTCACAAATAATTCCATCTCTTAATTTTAAAATGAAATAAAAATGGGGATGAAATTATAACATTTTCAAGTTATGTTGCATTTTTTTTCTCATTTTATCTAAATCAATTGAAAGGAAAAATTGACGATATTCATAACAATAGAATAAAGTGGGTTCCAAATGAAAATAAAAATTTGTCCATTTTCAATTTTGAACACCAATTTCATACTTAAATTCCAAATGCCAAATGAAACCTAAAGATAATCGACACTAATTGCTTATAATAAACGCTGTCAATTAGCCATTTTGACAATTCTAAATTTATGAAATAGATAATTTTAACACAATCTCTATGTAACTCAGATAATGAACCCCTTGATTTTTTCAACTTATTGGTGATCCTTTCCTCCTTATAATAAAATTTCATTTTGGAAAATAAAAGAAAAACAATTGGATTTCAAGACTGTAGAGCAATAAGGACGTATCAAACCCATTTAAAGTAAAATATCAAACCCCTCATTAATTAAACCTGGGCGTTAGTGCCCTGTATTTCATAAAAAATATATGTAGACTTTGTGACTTGTTTTCTAGCCAACTTGTCAGAGCCTACATGCATGCTTCCGTTGCATTAATTTGATGGATACCAAAATGTCAAAAGGCCTAGTCAAGAAGTCAAAAAGGTTGGATTGCATTTATGGTGGAGCATCTTTCATTATTTATTGCACGAGAATGTTTGACAAAGGAGCATTAAATGGAGCACATGACAAGTTGAAATTTTTGTCCTAAAAGCTCTATAAATAAGAGCTTGAATCAATAAGCCAAAAATAAAGAACAACACAGAGAACGGCAACCCAAGTTATCTTCTCACTTCAGTGTAATAAAGTAGAATTATTTGCTCCATATAAATAATGTAAGGCCTAGTCAAAAAGTCAAAAAGGTTGGATTGCATTTATGGTGGAGCATCTTTCATTATTTATTGCACGAGAATGTTTGATAAAGGAGCATTAAATGGAGCACATGACAAGTTGAAATTTTTTTCCTAAAAGCTCTATAAATAAGAGCTTGAATCAATAAGCCAAAAATAAAGAACAACACAGAGAACGGCAACCCAAGTTATCTTCTCACTTCAGTGTTTTGTGAGTTGAGAGTATACACCAGTGAGATAAATACTGTAAGGTATTCTGGGTGTATTTGGGACTAGGGTTGAGTGGAGTGTATCCAACTTTTATATCTCCATCATATTTCTATGATGAAATATTTGGTTGTTGCCTTTGCCCGTGGACGTAGGCTTTAAGCCGAACCACATAAATTCCTAATGTCAATTTATTTTATGCTTCCACGTATTTAATTTGCGCTACTCTGATCCCATCATTTTACAACAAACTGGTATCAAAGCTCTTATAGAGTTCTGGGCTAATTTGTTCAAAATGTCTACTGCAAAATTTGATATTCAGCAGTTTGATGGGCGCATTAATTTCAGAATGTGGAAGGTCCGTATGATGACTGTTCTTGTACAGCAATGTGTAAAAGTAGCACTTTCTGACAAGGAAAAGAGGCCCGAGACAATGAAGGAACATGAATGGAAGATACTGATCAAAAGGCTCTTTCTATTATTCAATTATGTATTATGAACGATGTGCTGCAGGAGGTCCTTTTGGAGAAATCAGCAAAATCACTGTGGACCAAGTTGGAGTCATTGTATATGACTAAGACGGTGGGCAACCATCTCGATGTGTTGCAACGGCTGTACATGTTTCGTGTGGCGGAAAGGATATCAATTCGGCCTCACATAGCTGAGTTCACATCACTCGTCATAGACTTGAAAAATATGGACGAGACATTTTCAAGTAAGCAATAGGTAATGATGTTGCTTTGTTCCTTACCTTCTTCTCACAAGCACTTTCGTGAGATGCTCATATATAGTTGTGAAAGTCTCAAAATTGATGAGGTGAAATCCGTACTTTTAAGTCGCGATAAAATGGAGCACGATACTGACAGTCATGATGATACTGCATCTGGCTTGGTTGCCAGGGGGAGGTCAAAGGAGATTGGATTGAGTAGCAAAGGAACTCTCTTTGATTTTAGGGGTTATATACTCAAGCTTCAACTCCAAATTCTATGAGTTTCCTTTCATTATTTCCCCTATAAACTTTCTTCTTATCACAGTCCTAAATTTAATAAAATTATTCAAATGAATTGGAGTTAATGTAAACAGGGAAATAACTAGCATGGAGGGCACTCAATTCGTAATGATATTTCACTTTCTTATTAGTAAATGCATGTTGATTACATCACTTAATCGAATTTTTTTAGTGGATAACTTCTCTTTATCTTAGTTTGTTTTGAGAGAGTTTCTCTGTCACTCTATTGAGTGTTGACTTCCCTATACATCTTTTCACTCTTGTATAATTTCACCCAGAAAACACCGCAGCAGAATCTTGTGATATAACTAGCGGAGAAGAGCATCTAAGAACCTGTTGCACTGAGTTGCCAACAAGTGACGATTCTTTCAGAATTCAAATTGATTCAAGTCAAGATGATGATGTAGAAATGGAGAAGTTCTATGCTTTTCTTGATTCTGGGAGCCATGTTCTTTCATGTTCCCATGATCAATCAGCCACCAAGGCACCAAATAAAGAGGCTAGGAAAGCATTGAAAATAGTACAAGACTTCATCACCAACAATGATGCTTCAGTGTTCTTGGATTTTGAACAGTGTAGTGTCATAAAAACCAGCTTAGATTGCCTCTCTAATTTGTCTGAAAATGGCTACTTACCAGAAGAAACGAAAGCATTGGTATCAGAAGCTTCAAGGGTGTTTACTCATTGCAATAGCGACTACATTGAAGCAAATATGCAAATTGAGTCCAGTGCTTCAGAACTGCTAAGAGCTGGTGAATTAGAAGCTGATCTTGAAGATAACACGAATCAATTCAAGGAAGTTGTGTCTTTGGAAAAAGAGCAGCTTCAAAAGTTGGCCTGTTTGGAAGAAAGTAAGAAGGAGCTAGAAAAGCAAATCAATGCTATTAATGCTAACATCTTGGTTTCTCAATCAGAACAGAACCTTACTCGAAAGAGAAAGAGAGATATCTTTGAGGAAGGAAAGACAATCAAAACTCAAGTGGATAAGTTGAAGGAAAAAGTATCATATTTGCAACATGAGCAAGATTTGGCAAAAGAGACTCAAGAAAAGATCAAAGCTGAATGGTCGGGACTCGGAGAAAAATTTAGAAAGATTGTTGTGGAATAAGATGCAAAAGAATCTAGGTAGAGTTTTGACCATTATATTGTTCTGAGAATCAGATCGGACCAGTCCAAAGGTGTCCTCCAAAATTGTATCTCAACAACAATTGCCACAGAAAGGAGGACGACCACAGTTGTTTTTATTGTTAGGGTGGAGTGGCCATGGGATTTACCTCTCCATCTATTTTTTTGTTTTAGGAAACAACTTCTCTTTATCTTAGTTTGGTTTGAGATTGTTTCTCTATCACTCTATTGACTTCCCTTTTCCTTTTTCATCTTGTATATTTTGATCTATATTGAGAGAACAACTGCATGTAAGAACCTATTGCACTGCAGTTGTTGCCATCGACAATGACGAGTCTTCAATAATTTAAAATGATCACAATGATTGTGTCTTAATGAACATGAGTGTTCCATATTTTGGCTGCGCTATTTGAGTAACAAAAATACTTGATGTATCCAGCGTCCCAAATTTAGAAGAATTATTCATTTGCATGTTGTGACAATTTAATTAATTGATGAATTAGATGGATCTCTTGATAAGCTTAAAATGTTGGATGCTCAAGATTGCAGCAAGCTTAAGAGTTTTTCAGCAATCAAGTTGTTCTCTCTTGAAAGACTATTACCACATGTTATAATTTTCCGTTTAAACCTCAAACCATGATTCAGACATAAACTACAAGAGAGAAATTTTTTCCTACACCATGATTTGGGAGTTTACAGATTAAAAATAGAACATACTATGTATCTTCTAGATTAATGCTCAAGTCTTGAGTGTTTTTAAAAATATTAGGAAAGATTGAAATTTGATGGAGCTTTATTTTAACAGAATTGGTACGATCATGTCAATTCTTTTATTTGCATTAAAATTCATGCTCTACCTGGCTACATCCATTTTGATTTGCTACAACACCACCAAACACTATATGTTAAAGAGTGCGTGCGAAATATTATGTACGGATATAGGTAGGTTTGTTTGGTACTCCTTAAAAACTAATACTTTTTTAGCTATTACTCTATCTCTTTCAATCTCTTTTAAGTTTTTGACATTTTATTATTTTAAAATATCTATTTATTTCTAATATTATATTAGTATTACTTTTTTTTTAAATAATACCCTTAATACAATTAATTGTATTATGCAAGTAGTATATTAATTATATGTTAATAAAAATGGACAAGTGTAACTTTAATACACTATATATCTATTTGAAGTTTAGAGGCCTTCAAGAAAATGGAAAACCTCAATACACTGGTTGTTAGAAAGGATTATGTGTTTCATAAGTGGACCAAAGGGGTTGAATCCTTAGGCATATTGAAAAAAAATAGAGAGGCCCCCTTTTTTCTCAAGGTATCAAGCAAGATGGTTTAAGTATATTGAAACGGATAGGATATCCTTCACATTCTTTACCACCGAATTTCTGTCCGGATGAACTTGTCACATTGCAGTTATCCAGCAATGATTTAATATCGGTCAAATTTCCGGCGGAGCAACAGGCAAGTCTAAAATTTCTTTTTGCGACCTTATTTATGCAGATTTATATTAACAAAATTTATTTGAAGATTATTCATTTTGACAAATTTTTTTTTCCAGTTCAAGAGCTTGACAAATTTAAAACTTAGTGGGTCTAAAAAAATAATATATGATTTTATTGGCGTAACGAGTTAATTAAAATTCACAAATCAATTGGATGATTGGATAAACTTAAGTACTTGAGCGCCAAGGGGTGCAGCAACCTTCTGTTCTTGAGAATTTTCCAGAAATATTGGGAAAGATGGAGAATACTGCGGAGATTGCTTGGCACGGTACTTCAATAAAAGAATTTCCATCTTCTTCTATTACTAATCTTACTAAGCTTAGACGCTTAATTGTGGCGCAAGGGCATTGTGACAAGCTTCAATTATCAAGTAGCATTCTCATGTTGCCGTAACGCATTTCAAAGGAATGCGATGTCCTAAACAGGATGAACTTGAAGAACAAGCGAGTGCAATGGTTTCTTCTAATGCAAAAGTCGTTACCTTTGATAACCGCCACGTGTCTGATGAATTTGTTCCAGTAGCTCTCACCTGGTTTCGTAACGTGAAATATTTAGACCTGCCGTAGAACACTTTCACAGTTCTTCGTGAAAGTAATAAAAAACTATGCTATTTGCTTACTTTGGATGAGTGCTGGGATCTTAGAGAAATCAGAGCTATTCCACTCTACATAAAATATTTCTATGCAAGAAGTGTTAGGTGGCTCGCGTGCTAGGTGGCTTGCGTTTTTCAACAAAGGGAGGAAGGAAAAATTTCCTCTCTCCACCGAAATGCACGCATGATAGTGCCAAGATTAACAAGAGTCACTGTGTATTGATTGAACAGTAACTCTCATACCCAGAGGAAGCAAAGTGTAGCAATCCATTATTATTCAGCTATTTTAGGAAAAAGCAATGTAAGTTTCTTATAGTGAGAGTAAAAATAGAGAGTGTGTGTAAAAAAATTCCAAGAGTGTAGTGTGAGTATACATTAGAGATTTTTGGTATATTCTCTATATGTCTGTAATACTACTGATTGTAATAAAAGAAAATCTCACTGGGATACAATATATTGTAATTACTTTTTAAATATAGTGAAGTATTTTTCAAAATTTGGCCTGTGATTTTTTCCCTTAAAATTACAGGAGAGTTTTCACGATCGAGAAACAAACCAAGCGATCAGTCAAGAGACTGAGAATTGATAATGGCAGAGAATTTTGCAATAAAGAATTTGCAGAGTTCTGCATAAATGCTGGAATAGTGAGGCACCATAATGTATCAAGAACACCACAGTAAAATGGAGTTGCTGAGGGGATGAACAGAACACTTCTGGAGCATGCAAGATGCATGCGAATCAATGCAGCACTTCCCAAATCATTTTGGCCTATGGCGGTCAATACAGCTGTATACCTCGTAAATAGATCTCCATCAACTGTTATTAATCTGAAGATTCCACAAGAAGTATGGTCTGGTCGACCCGTAAACTATTCTAATTTGAAGATATTTGGTTGTCCTACATATGCCCATGTGAGTAATGGTAAACTTGAGGTGAGGGTAAGAAGGTGTATATTTCTAAGGTATGCATGAGGGGTAAAAGGCTACAGACTGTGGTGTACAGAGAAGGCAAGTTCACCCAAATCATTGTCAGCGAAGATGTCACTTTTGACGAGGTAGCAATACTAAATCAGAAGGAGTCTAACTTAGATGAGGCAGAGACAGATCATGGTGCGAAGAAGCAGGTAGAGCTAGAGATTGACTGTGGGAAGGTGAAGCAAGAAAATAATGTAATGGATCAGCCAAGTACTTCAGGGATTGCTCAACCTGAAGTAGAACAACAAGATGAACCAGACTATGAGGATGCTAGTGACCAAACTAAAGAAGCAGAGCCATACAGTATTGCTACTAGCAGAGAAATGTGAGAAATTCAAAAACCAAAGAGATATCTGGATTTCGTTGTCTGTTCACTTGACTCATTAGATGTAGATCCTATACCCTTTACCTTGGCTATGGTAGATAGTGCAGTTAGTGATGAACCATGTACCTACTATGATGTAGTAGGAAGTAAGGAGTCAAAGCAGTAGCTAATAGTAATGAATGAGGAGATTGAATCTCTTCAGAAAAATTAGACATAGGAGTTGGTACAACTTCTAAAAGGGAAAAGATCAGTTGGCTGTAAATAGGTGTACAAAAGGAAAGAAGGAATTCCTGGTATTGAGCCTCCAAGGTTCAAGACGAGACTGGTAGCAAAAGGTTATACACAGAAGGAGGGTGTTGACTTCCATGAAGTATTCTCTCTTGTGATAAAGCATGGCTTTATTCAGATCCTATTTGCTATTATGATTATGTTTGACTTGGAGCTGGAACAGCTTGATGTGAAGATGGCATTCTTATATGGTAAGCTAGATGAGCAGATCCACATGAGTTAACTAGAGGGATTCGTAGTTCCTGGTAAGGAGAACTATGTTTGCTTATTAAAAAAGTCATTGTACGGCTTGAAGCAGTCCCCGAGGCAGCAGTACAAAAGGTTTGATGTAACATCCCTTACTGCTTTATGAATTGACAACCATCCCATAAACCAACACGGGTCTTTTCAGCGTGCTTTGTCCTCAATCACACACTTTCTGAGAAAACTTCCTAGGAGGTCACCCATCCCAAAATTGCTCCAAGTCAAGCACACTTAACTATGGAATTCTTTAGTGATGGGCTACCGAAAAGAAGATGCATCTTATTGGTATAAGTAGTACTAATTAATTCATATAAGTCATCCTTAGTTATATAGTCCCAAACCTACACAGTCTCAAGATCCCTCTCATTTGGGTATGTAATCGGTTTATTCATATACCCCTCTACTTAGAATTTTGCCAGGAGCCTCTCCTTATCCATGCTTTCTTGCATCGGCGATCACTCCCCGACTTTGTCACCGAGCGTTATATTCCCACCAGCTTCCGCTTGATTCGTCCCCATAACCACACTATATACTGAGGGAAGTGTAGGTTCTGATACCATTTGTAATATCCCCTGCTGCTTTATGGATTGACGACTATCCCCACAAACCAATACGGGTCTTTTCAGCATGCTTTGTCCTCACTCACACGCTTTCTCAGAAAACTTCCCAGGAGGTCACCTATCCTAAAATTGCTCCAAGTCAAGCATGCTTAACTGTGGAGTTCTTTAGTGATGGGCTACCGAAAAGAAGATGCATCTTATTGGCATAGGTAGTACAAATCAATTCATATAAGTCATCCTTAACTGTATAGTCTCATACTTACACAGTCTTAGGATCCATCTCATTCAGGTGTGTAATTGGTTCATTCATATACCCCTCCGCTTAGAAGTCTGTCAGGAGTCGCTCCTTGTCCGTGTCTTCTTGCACCGGCAATCACTCTTCAACTTCGTCACCGGGTGTTATATTTGATGCATTTATGATTGGTACTAGATATAGTAGAAACAAATATGATAATTGCATCTACTCTAAGGAGCTTCCAGATGGTTTGCAGATTTATCTATTGTTGTATGCAGATGATATGCTAATTGCAGCTCGCAACAAGGTTGAAATTAGTATGTTGAAAACTCAATTGGGAAAAAAGTTCGAGATAAAAGACTTAGATGTGGCAAGAAAAATTCTTGGAATGAAGATTCTTAGGAAGTGGCATAGTGGCAAGTTGTGCTTGATGCAACAAAATTACATTATGAAAGTGCTACAATGCTTCAATATGGATCAGTCCAAACCAGTTGACACTCTATTAGCTATACATTTAAGTTATCTTCAAAGGAATGTCCGAGAACTGAGGAAGAGATAGAGCACGTGTCTTGTATACCTTATTCAAGTGCAATTGGTAATCTTATGTTTGCCATGGTGTGCACTAGATCGGATCTTTCACATGTAGTGAGTGTGGTAAGCAGATTTATGAGCAATCCTGGAAAGTCACACTGGAAAGTTGTTAAATAGATCATGCGGTACTTGAGAGGTTCCACTTATGTCTGCTCCGTGGAGTTGTGGAATATATAGATTGTGATTATGCTGGTGATTTGGATAAAAAGATATCATCGATAGGCTATATCTTTATAGTCTTTGGATGTACTGTTAGCTGGGAGGTGACATTGCAATCTATAGTGGCATTGTCAACTGCTGAAGTTGAGTATATCGCATTGACTGAGGCTGTTAAAGAGAGCATTTGGGTGCATGGTCTTTTAGATAGTTTTGGGTTGGATCAACATATATCAATTGTATATTGTGATAGTCAAAGTGTCATTCATCTGGCTAAAAACCAGTCTATCATGAAAGGACAAAGCACATTAATGTTAGACTTCATTTTGTCAGAGAAAATATCAACAATGGTACTGTTGCAGTTTAGAAGATAGCCACAATTGAGAACCCAGCCAACATGATGACAAAACCATTGTTGATTAACAGGTTTAAGAATTGCTTGAGACTTGGTCAATATTTGCAAAGATTGAAGGATGTTGCAAACTGTAAGTCAATGTGGAGAATTGTCAGGTGGCTTGCATTTTCAACAAAGGGAGGAAGAAAAAATTTCCTCCCTCCACCGAAATGCATGCATGATAGTGCCGAGATTAATGGGAGTCACTATGCATTGATTACACAGTAACTCTTATACCTCTATAAATAGAGAAGAAGCAAACCGTAGCAATCCATCCAGAATTAAAGCATTATTCAGCTGTTTTAGTAAGAAGCAGTATAAGTTTCTTGTAGTGAGAGAAAAAATAGAGAGTGTGTGTAAGAAAATTTCAAGAGTGTAGTGTGAGTATACACTGGAGGTTTTGAGTATATTCTCTATATCATTGTAATACTACTAATTGTAGTAGAAGATAGTCTCACTAGGGATATACTATATTGTGATACACTATATTGTAATTACTCTTCAAATATAGTGAAATATTTTTCGAAGTTTGGTCCGTGGTTTTTCTCTCAAAATTACAAGAAGTTTTCCATGCTAAAATTTGGTGTGCAATTCTCTTGATCTATTTTATTTGTGTGAATAGTAATGAGATACTATTTATAAATAGTGATATGGGTTTCACTGTATAGTAATATTCATGAATAGTGACACGAGTCCCACTGAAGCAACTTTAATGCAATTTCACTGTGAAATAATATTCACCTGAATAGTGATGTGTGGGCCCACTACAACATTATTTACCGTGTCTCATTTTTCCATCTCTTCATAAATTTGGGCGTGCTTCCGCTCACATCCATAAAATGTCTATTATACTTAAGGTGTACCCAACTTTGATATTCCCTAATAAGAAGCTCGAGATCCTTAGCTCCCTTGAGTATAAGCATGGTACTTAATGAGGTTCGTATTTGATTTGATAATTCAAATTTAACATTTATGTTGACTCAGGCTCTATATCTATGCGTTCGAGAAATCCTTATATACTCATACAATACACTTAATGCATGTTTTAGGAATAACCACAACCACTCATTTTCATTTAGAGAAATGATAAATGTCTACCATCACACTTATATCATACACTTATATCAAGTTAAAAGTTATAAACCAACATGCAAAAAGTTATAAACCAAGATACAAAAAGTTATAAACTAATATGCAAAAAGTTTTTATATATTTGTTTATAACTTTTTATATATTGGTTTATAACCTTTTACATATTAATTTATAACCTTTTACATACTGATTTATAACTTTTAACTTGATATAAGTGTGTGATATAAATATGGTGGTAGTTGTGTGCCACTCCTCTTTTATTTATAATATTTGCAAGTATTTAATTTCTTCTATGTGTTGATGAACTTACGAACCATATTTGACTAACAAGAACTGCACAAGGATGGAGACACGAGGTTTTATCTTCAAGCAATCATCACTCATAAAGATACATGACGTATCCAGTGTCCCAATTTTTTCAGAAGAATTATTCATTTGCATGTTGTGAGAATTTAATTAATGGATGAATTAGTCTCCTGATGAGCTTAAAATGTTGACTGCCCAAGGTTGCAATAAACTTAGGAGTTTTTCAGCAATCACATTGTCTCTCGGCAGGCTACTAGCATTTTTTTTTTCAGTTTAAACCTCCAACCATGATTTGGATATAAACTAGAGCAATTTTTTTTCCTAAATCATGGTTTGGGAGTTTACAAATTCAAAACAAAACATTCTATCTTTAGATTGCTCATGCAACTCCCGAGTGGTTTTCAAAAATATTAGGGAAGAACGAAAATTTTTAACCGAGCTATATTTGAGGCCCACTTTTTTAAGAGTGTTTGGAGTTTAATTTTGAAGGGAAAGAAGGATTTATAGAGTAAATTTATTATGCAAAAGTCAAACTCATAAATATATTTTTTAAAAAATAATATTATCTTCAATATCTTACTCGGTTTCTGCAACGCCTGCTTTGCTTTGGAATTATTCAATTTCCAAGTAGCACTTTCATGTTGCCCGAACTTCCGGTTTTGGATTTTAAAAGACGTGAGGGGTTGATAGGTAAGAATGAGGGCACGTCCTTGAATTTATTAGTGTTAAAAGAAAAAGGTATTTACATGTGACCATTAATAAAAGAAAGAGTGAATATCCTATTTGATTTCTCAAGAATTTTGCATTGGATTATTTCGGCCTTCAAAAAAAGAAAGTAATTTTGTGGTATCTTAAAATTGAAAATAATGGACACATCCCTCTGTTTGTTTTTCTTTAGTGGACTTACACATGTGGTAAGGTACAATGATCATATGTGTCATTAAAACGTTAGAAACAAGATAAATTAAGATATTTTGAAATATATTACACTCATTTTTGTGTCTAAAATTATATAAAATGAATCATTTTATAACTTATAATAGAGATTTAAATGACTCATGTTGTGAATTTTAACCACCAAAATGAGTTATTTTAAACTCTATTCTACTTCAAATGATATATATATTACTTAACAGTATGTTAGCAAGTCAATGTGTAATTCTATTAGTGTTTAAAGAATCTCATACATATAGAGGTACTAATATGTTCTATTATTAAAATCTTGAAGGACTGCAGATTTAATTTCAGTTTTCAAGAGACTATATGAGTTATTTAATTGAAAAAAAATGAAAATAGAACCAAATGATGACATTACATTAATGAGTTAATGTAAATTTTATAATTAGATACATGAGTTATTTTGGTTCTTAAAATTTAAAATCCAATTAATTAGTTATTAATTTTATAATTTTGTCCTTATTAAAAATATAAAGGATAAATTGGACTGTTCTTTCATGAGGTTTAGTAAAATTCAAGTTGTCTTTCCTCTATTTATAAAATTTGTTTAAAAGATTTTTAAATTTATGAAATTATTATACCTATCTCCTTTAAGTTTTTAAAATTATTATAATGACCTTCATTCTATTGTACAATAAACAATGTATCCATAGGAGGTCAATGTTACCTAGGTAAATAGAGTGGAGCCAAGGGAATTTTATTAAATATTAAGGGAGATAATTATCCAAATATAAATGGTTTGCATCAGTCACTTAAATATACATTATCAAATCAAATTAATTTCTAAAATTAATAATTTTGACTTAGATTAATCTAGACTTTGTTAAAATTTATCAATAAAAAATAAATATAATTATGAACACCATATTTTTATCTTTAGTTTATTTATTTATTTTCTTTTTTCTTTTTATGTATATTTGAAATTTAAATTTAACTTTATCTGACAAAAATAAAATAAAATCGTAACTGACTCAACAAAAATTAATTAGAATCCTAACTTATTCAACCCTAACTAACTCCAAAATCTCTATGCTCTGCTGTCTATATAATAATTAATCACATATGGTGACATGGAAACAAAAATAGCCGCTGATGTACTTAATTCACCATTCTCTTTCATCGTCTCCATTATCACCACACTGCCACCCCCGAAAAGAAACAAATCACAGCCTTCACAAAAAACTAAATCACAGCCCTTCACCATCATTATCATCACAACCCTCCCATCAAGCCATTGAGAACCATCATCATCATCAAGCCAAAGGAAGCAAGTCACATTGAGTAGCCTAGTGCTAACTTGAATTTTATGCAAAAATAAATTTCTCTTTTTAAATAATTTGTCAATTAAAATTCTTTTCACAAATAAAATCAACCAACACATTTTTATTTTTGTTTCTCAACTAAAATCCGTTAATGCACAGTTATTTTTTACAAGAATGACTTGATTTTGAGTTTCTCATCATACCAGGAGATACGTCAACGTAGCTAACAATTAACAAGCTGAAATTAATTTTTAAAAAAATTGTTATCTTTTTCATTTTTTGTATATAATTGTGACTTTTAAAGGGAAAAATAAATATTATTAAAGTTATAAATTAATTTTCATAATGAACTCTAAAATAATTGTATTTATACGACTGTATTAGGGGTATAATGGGATTAAATTTGCACATTTCCCTATTCATAATTAGACTCTCGATTCAAATCTTTCAAAAGATCAATTTTATTACATTAAAAGTATTTTCAATTTTTTTCATAATTAAAATTGGAGGCGATTCTATTTTTTCAAATTTATTTCCTTTACGAATAAATTTTTTGTTGTTATTTTATTATATAGCGCCCTCTAGGTACGTGAGAGTGATTCATCTCCTCCAGAGAGTTACCGTTTTCACGGTGGAAACATAAGTTCACCTAAAACAAAAAATAAATAATCAAATTATAAACTTTAGAAATTAAAATAACTTAGGTATGCAATCATCATGGATAAAAGTAATAAAACTGAGCATAATAGTATAATACTGATCAGTTGACCAGGCCCATTCATGGACGGGAAACTTCTTGGTAATTACCACCTCCACCGCCATCAACCTTTGTTGAATATTAGTATATTACTACTATATAGGAAGAAGGAATCACGAACAAGGGGACGCCTTTTTTCTTTTCTAATTAGTATATTGCAACCATTTGAGCCACGTTAAAATAAGACATTGCATAAATGGTTTACAAAAATAGATAGAGAGAAAGACGGATCGGTAAACCACATTGAAGTTGAGCTAGTAAGTTGATCGTGTGAGCGTAGCAGCATAGACATCATGGCAGGTGGAGCATCATCATCAACAACATCCTCATGGTTCAGTACTTCAGTGTTCACTCACGATGCCTTTCTGAGCTTCAGAGGTGAGGATACCCGCTATGGCTTCACTGGGCATCTCTTCCACGCCCTCAAGAACAGGGGAATCAACACCTTCTTTGACGACGTGGGACTTGGGAAAGGGAGGAAAATCACATCATCACTTCTCAGCGCAATCGAAAGCTCAAGGGCTGCCATCGTTGTGCTTTCGAAAGACTATGCTTCCTCTTCGTTCTGCTTGGATGAACTAGTCAAGATCATGGAGTGCGTTCACGGACAGGGTCGACTGGTTATCCCCATCTTCTACGAAGTGGCTCCAACTGACGTGCGTCACCTTACAAAGACTTATGGAGATGCTTTGAATGATCATGAGAACAAATTCAAGGCCAAAAAGGGCAAGCTGAATGAGAGTATGGAGAGGCTGGAGAGATGGAAGATGGCTTTGAAGCAAGTAGCTGACTTGTCCGGTTATCATTTCAAACACGGGTACGTACGTTTCAGGCTGTAGTGTTAATACGGTACTCCTTTTAGAGTATCCATGCCTCGGTGGTATTAATTTGTCTCTAATCAATAATCGCAATTTGAATTGTAATAAAATAGATAGATAGATAGATAAAATAATATTAAGTGCTAGAGAGATGGACCTGATCGATTTGTCACCACTAACGCTAACTCATCTGATTGAACAGGGATGATTATGAATACCAATTTATTGCCAACATTGTTGAACAGGTATCAAGAGAGATTAGACGTCATCTTTTACCTACTGTTGATCACCCAGTTGGACTAGTTTCTCGTGTGCAAGAAGTAATTAAGCTTCTAAATCTTGGTTCTGATGATATTCGCATGGTAGGGATTCATGGAATTGGCGGAGTAGGCAAAACAACACTTGTTGTGGCAGTTTATAATGCAATTGTTGATAGTTTTGAACATTTGTCTTTTCGATTGTGCTTCATAGGAGATATTAGAGAAAATTCAGAAAGACATGGATTAACATATCTACAAAAAATTGTTCTTTCTGGACTATTTGGAGAAGGGGGGGAGGTCACCAGTGTTAATCATGGAATTTCAATATTAAAGTCAAAGCTTGAGGGAAAGAAGATCCTTTTAGTCTTGGATGATGTTGATCAAGAAAAGCAACTAAAGGCTCTTGCTGGAGAATCTAATTGGTTTGGCTGTGGTAGCAGAGTAATCATCACAACTCGGGATATAAATTTGCTATCAAGATATGGGGACAAAATAACATACGAGCTACAGACATTGAATGAGAAAGATGCCATTGAATTGCTTAGTTTGAAAGCTTTAAAAACTAACCAAGTTGATTCAAGTTTCATGGACATCTTGAAAGAAGTAGTAACGTATGCTTCTGGCCTTCCATTGGCTTTAGAAGTAATAGGATCCAATCTGGTCGGAAAAAGTATAGAACAATGGAAATCTGCATTATATCAATATAAAAGCTTTCCCAATAAGAAGATCCAAACCATACTTAAGGTAAGCTTTGATGCATTAGAGGAATTTGAGAAGGAAATTTTCCTTGATATTGCTTGTTGCTTGAAAGGGTATGGATTGAAAGATGTCAAGGAAATACTTTGTGCTCATCATAGTGTTGTCTGCCTGGACTACAGTCTTGGAGTGTTGATTGAAAAGTCTCTTATAAAAATTAATGCATATTGTGAATGGGTGACATTACATGATCTTATTCAAAATATGGGTAGAGAAATTGTACGTCAAGAATCACCAAAAAATCCTGGAGAGCATAGTCGATTATGGCTTCTTAAAGATATAGTTCAAGTGTTTGAAAAAAATATGGTAAGCAAGACAAATATGGTTAGTTTAGTTTTTCATTGTAAACTTTTAGTTACCTCTTTTGAAATTTTGACTATTCACTCGTTTGGATGAAATTATTCCAAAACTACTTCGGGATTTTTAAAAATTATTTTCTATTTTGGTATCATATTTAGAGAGAGTGAGTGTATATATATTTAGATGAAAAGTTACAAACATTTTTTATAGCAATATCACTTAAATTAAATCTCTATGAAGGCAAATTGTTAGGATGATATCTTGATAAAGAAGTGTCTAAAGGGTTGATCTCACATCAATATTTATGGGAATAAATGGTCAAAAACAAAGAAATTTTCTTGAATTTGGTTTATGAAAATTAAATAAACATGAAATAAAATTTGTCTAAGTGTGGGTATCGGGTACATCGAAGTCCGAATTTATAACATCCATGGAACATTGCTCACCCATGCTTTTTGTGTTAACAGGGAACCGAAAAAATTGAAATGATACATATGGATTTTCCTAGATCTGAAAAAGTAATAAATTGGGATGGAGAGGCCTTCAAGAAGATGAAAAACATCAGAACATTAATTATCAAACAAGCTTGTTTCTCCCAAGGTCCCAAGCTACTTCCAAATAGTTTAAGAGTGTTGAAATGGCAACAATATCCTTCACGTTTTCTACCGGTTGGTTTTCATTTGGAGGAACTTGTCATATTTCAGTTAAGTGGTAGCAGTTTAATGTCAGTTGAGTTTCTTCATAAGCAAAAGGTAAGTCTGAAGTTCTTTTATTTGACTTTACATATATTGATAAAATTTATTTTAAGATTGTTCGTTTGATTTGTATTTATTTTTTATTTGCAGTTCAGAAGCTTAACCGTCATAAACCTTGATTGGTCTGCTATAGAAGAGATAGTTGATCTATCCGGTGTCCCAAATTTAAAAGAATTATCATTTTATTGCTGTCAAAATTTAATCAAAGTTCATGAATCAGTCGGATTCTTGGATGAACTTAAGCTCTTGAATGCTGGGGGTTGCCGTAGCCTTAGGAGTTTTCCACCCATCAAGCTGACCAATCTTGAAGATCTCGATCTCGAACTTTGCTCGAGTCTCGAAAACTTTCCAGAAATATTAGGAAAGATGGAGAATATATTAGAGACTTCTGTATTCGGTACTTCAATAAAAGAATTGCCATCTTCTATTGCAAATCTTTCTAAGCTTAGAAGATTGACTCTGGGAAACAGTGCAACGTCTCATTTATCGATCAGCAGCATTGCCATGTTACCATGTCTTGAGGAGTTGGATTTTGCGCCAGCCGGCGAAAGATTGCAGTTTCCTATATTGGACGAAGGTGAAGAACAACAGAGCTCAATTCTTTCTTCAAACGCAAAATATGTCAACTTGGAGCGGTGCGGCCTGTCTGATGAATGTTGGCCTCTACTTGTTGCTTGGTTTCGCAATGTGGTAGAGTTGGACCTAACATGGAATAATTTCACAGTTCTTCCCGAAAGCATCCAAGAGCTTTGCTCTTTGAGGCGTCTTGATTTGACTGATTGCAAGAAACTTCAAGAAATTAGAGGGATTCCACCCAACATAAATGAGTTCATTGCATACCAGTGCATATCCTTGACTTCTTCAAGTAAAATGATGTTACTTAATGAGGTTCGTGTTTTCTTCAATACGTATATTTGATTTGATAACTCAAAACTGAGAGACATACTCTGCATATATAGGTACTGCTAAAATCATGAAATATTATTTTATTTGTTTGACTAATAGGAATTTCACAAGGACGGGAACAAGCTTGTTCAATTGCCAGGAAGTACTATTCCAGAGTGGTTCGAGCACAATAACACACAACATTATTCAATCTCTTTTCGGTTTCGTAACAAGCTCCCTGAGGTCTGTCTATGTGTTATTGATGATAATAATATATGGGGAACCATCCATTGGGATTTGATCATCAATGGAAATGAATTTTCATCAGGTTCATTTCGCGTTGGATCGATGTGTGTTCGTTCTACTGAAAATCATATAGCTATTATTGGTCTAAAACGTATGACATTCGATCATGATAACATGGATAAAGTACTTTCAGGAAATGAATGGAATCATGTAGAGTGTCGTTTCTCTAATGATGACCGGCGCATGAGATGGAAAATTGGAGTGCATGTCATCAACCATAAAAGAGGCATGGAGGATGATATCCAAGTCACCAATCCAGGGGATGATTTCCAACGTTTGCTGCGGCCGTTGTGTCATTCTCTGCCAATGAATTCATGGGATCATCCCCTGGCAGAGAATTCATTGAAAGATTATATGTCAAATTCAGTTGCTCAAATCGGAATTAGTAGCACCACCAACAATGTCCAAGGTAACTTCCACCTAAAGCATTTTTATGTTCGTGTGTTGTCATTGCTATTAATTTTACTCGCCTTGCGAACATTGTTCATTTTGTAGATGGAGGAAACAGAAACGAAAAAATCACCGTTAAGAATTGAAGAAAGAAGAATTCGATTATTTTCAGAAAATAAAAATATTTAAGTTACTAAAAATTATTTGAAATTTGTTCCAAGAAAATGATAATCAAAATTTACCTAATAGGTGAAAACACACTTTTAAACTATGTAATTAATTTCCCTCGCTTTTACTTGGCTGAATGCTCGAGTTGCTGTGCATTTAGCGTCAACTCTTGACTATATTTGCTTTGTATTTAAGGTCCATGTCTTATGTAGAGCTGGTATCGAGGGACATTTTTTTGAACATAACATACTTATTTAGACGTATATTTTTCATTAACATTTAAACCGATGGGGTCAAATGTCAATTTCTTAATAAGCCTCTTCAGTACCTCTCCTATAATTAGCTTATTTTATTAGAACTATGGCTTAGAGAGAAATGACAGAATTGAGTGGAAGAGAATTTCATTATCTGTTTCATTACTGTGAGAATGAGAGCATATATATACATGGAGGGAATGGAGGATTTACGACTAAAGGCTAACTAACTCAGCAATTATGACTACTAACAGAATACAACCAAAATATAACTAACTTCAGTTATGAGCTAACTGTAACTTCAGTTCTAATCACAATATACTTAATATATTTTGCTATGCTTTTGCATTTATGCTTTGGTCAATTTCCTTTTATGATCATATGCATAATACATGTTCCTATATTATGGTTGATTTTTAGAATAAAAATTAAACCAATGAGGTTACTTAAAAAGATAATTCCTTAATTAGTTCCTCTCTTATGTCTTGAAAAAGCAAGAAACAAGTTCCTGTGTCTAGATTATCCTTGGAAATTGAATATATATAACATAGACCCAACAATAGTCTCAATAACAAAATATTTGGAGTTAGTTAGAATCTATTAGTTTGTCAAAGTTGTCAACTAATAACCGATAACAAAAAGTTTTTGGATTGTGCATAAAGCATGATGTTGTATATAATTAAGGAACTCTCTTCGGTTTTAAGGGTTTTGAATTCAAGCTTCAACTCCAAATTCTATTGAGTTTCCTTTCATTATTTCCCCTGCAAACTTTCTTCTTATCACAGTTCGAAATTTAATAAAATTATTCAAATGAATTGGAGTTCATGTAAATGGGGAAATAACTAGCATGGAATTATTCAAATGAATTGGAGTTCATGTAAATGGGGAAATAACTAGCATGGAGGACATTCAATTCGTATCGATATTTCACTATCTAGTCAGTAATTGCATGTTGATTACTTCACTCAATCTAATTTTTTTTAGCGGATAACTTTTCTTTATCTTAGTTTGCTTTGAGAGAATTACTTTATCACTCTTTATCGAGTGTTGACTTCCCTATACATCTTTTCTCTCTTGTATAATTTGACCCAAAAAACACCGAAGCAGAATCTTCCCAAGATTCAACAAGTTATATAACTAGCGGAGAAGAGCATCTAAGAACCTGTTGCACTGAGTTGTCAACAAGTGACAATTCTTCCAGAATTCAAGTTGATTCAGATCAAGATGATGATGTAGAAATGGAGAAGTTCTATGCTTCTCTTGGTTCCGGGAGCCATGTTCTTGCATGTTCCCGTGATCATTCAGCCACCACGGTACCAAATAAAGAGGCTAGGGAAGCATTGAAAATAGTACAAGACTTCATCACCAACAATGATGCTTCAGTGTTCTTGGATCTTGAACAGTGTAGTGTCATGAAAACCAGCTTAGATTGCCTCTCCAATTTGTCTGAAAATGGCGGCTTATCAGAAGAAACGAGAGCGTTGGTATCAGAAGCTTCAAGGGTGTTTACTCATTGCAATAGCAACTACATTGAAGCAAATATGAAAATTGAGTCCAGTGCTTCAGAACTGCTAAGAGCTGATGAATTAGAAGCTGATCTTGAGGATAACAAGAATCAGTTCAAGGAAGTTGTGGCCTTGGAAAAAGAGCAGCTTCAAGAGTTGGCCTGTTTGCAGGAAAGTAAGAAGGAGCTAGAAAAGCAAATCAATGCTATTAATGCTAACATCTTGGTTTCTCAATCAGAACAGAACATGACTCGAAAGAGAAAGAGAGATATCTTTGAGGAAGGAAAGACACTCAAAACTCAAGTAGATAAGTTGAAGGAAAAAGTATCATATTTGCAACATGAGCAAGATTTGGCAAAGGAGATTAAAGAAAATATCAAAGCTGAATGGTCAGGACTCGGAGAAAAATTTAGAAAGATTGTTGTGGGATAAGATGCAAAAGAATCAAGGTAGATTGACCAGTATATTGTTCTGAGAATTGGATCGGACTAGCCCAAAGGTGTCCTCCATAATTGTATCTCAACAAAAACTACCACAGAAACGAGGACAACCACAGTTGTTTTTGTTGTTAGGGTGGAGTGATCATGGGAGTTACCTCTCCATCTATTTTTGTTTTTCTGTTTCTTTTTGTTCAGGAAACGACTTCTCTTTATCTTAGTCGTCTTTGAGATTGTTTCTCTATCACTCTATTGACTTCCCTCTACCTTTTTCATCTTGAATATTTTGATCTAAATTGAGAGAGCAATTACATGTAAGTAACTGTTGCACTGCATTTGTTGCAATCAAGAATTGACGAGTCTTCAATAATTAAAATTGATCTCAGTGAATTTGTCTTAATGAACATGAGAGTTCCGTATTTTGGCTGCGCTGTTTGTGTAACAAAGGTACTTGATTTATCCAGCTTCCCAAATTTAGAAGAATTATTCATTTGCATGCTGTGACAATTTAATTAATGGATGAGTAAGGTCGATCTCTCAATAAGCTTAAAATGTTGAATGCTCACGGTTGCAGCAAGCTTAGAGAGTTTTTCAGCAATCAAGTTGTTCTCTCTTGAAAGGCTATTAGCATTTTTTTTTTCTTTTAATTTTCCATTTAGACCCCAAACCATGATTCAGACATAAACTGCAAGGGAAATTTTTACCTACATCTTGAGTGCTTTTCAAACATATTAGGAAAGAGATAAATTGTGATGACCGTAAAAAAAAAGGAAAAAAAAATGAAGTGGGGACCACCGTGCACCTTAAGTGGTATAGACCACCATATACTTTTTTTTTTTTTTATCTTCTCTTCTTCTCCTCTTCCCCGTAACTCTCTCTTCCCTTCTTCTTCTTCTTCTTCCCCTTCCCGTTCTACTTCCCTCCCTCCACTTCCTTCTTTTTTTATTTTATTTTATTTTTCCTCAAAACATCATCACCATCTCCATCATCCTCATCATCTCCTCTTCCTTCTCATCCTCATAACCGTGTCTCTCTCTCCTTCCTCTCCTCTACTCCATTCTCTCTCTCTAATTCCATTAGAGGGAGCTTGAAGCTTAGGAAGAATTGGAGTAATTTTCTTCACCAATTCTACACTCCAAGTGGTAAATTAGCTCCTAAACTACTTCGTTTAAATTATTGAAATTTCTGATTATTTTAGGAATATTGTTAGGTTTATTGAATTCTAAAATTTGGGACTTTTATTGATTTGGGGCTAATTTATGTAAATTTGTGATAATGTTAGCTCACAAAAATTAATATTATCTTGTTCCTAGAGCGATAGAGCAATCGGGTATCAACACTTGAATAGGTGGCATCAAAGGCATTGTTTTTCGGTTCTTTGAACCAATAATTGTGAGTAGATAGTATATCTATAGGTTACTTTAAGCATGATAAACAATATAAAATGGTATAAAGAGCTGAAAGTATGTTAATATAGAAGAAAATAATTTATTTATTGAAAATGTCGCCTTATGTTTGAAATGATAAACTTTTATTTGGAGGCCATAATATGATTATTATGTTTGTTAAAATATTTTGAGTTGAATTGTAATGAATATTGAATTTGAGAGCAAATTATGTTACTTTTATATTATGTAATATGCATGATTTTGAGTTAAATTGGGGAAAATTCTATAGTTAGAACCTGTGGTTAATGGCAAGGACGTTAACCTCGGTGCACCGTGAGAAACTCTAGTTAGCAGATGAGGTGCTAACCCGCACATAGCTGCAGCTATGTCTGGACTTGTATATGGCTACGGGCTAACTCTAGTTAGCAGGTGTGGTGCTAACCCGCACATGGCCTTGGGTCATGTCTGGACTTGTTATCGTTCTACTTTGGATAATTCCCCAATGTATTTGAATTCATATGAGTATGTAAATCCTATTTTATGAGTATATATACATTATTATGTTTATATTGTTTTATGCTTGTATTTAGTAAACTATGTATACCCTATCTCTCATTGAGTTGCAAAACTCACCCCGTTGTATTTCCACCCTTTTCAGATACAGGTGCTGGTACTAGTTCTGGTGTTTCTCCGGCACAATCTTAATAAATGCTAACTTGGTGAGCCTTTTTGTAAAGGCCCTTTTAGTTTTCATCCATATGTTGGTTTAGCCTATAGATGTCAGTTGCTCCATATGTCACAGGCAGGTTCCTTGGACTTGTGTTGTATTTGTATTTGAAAACTTATGACTTAGGTATATATGTTATGTTTTGGAAAAGATTGTAAACTTAATTTGGTTTTATGTTGAACTGTGTTGGCACTATGACTGGATATGCTGAAATATTATTATGTACTGGAAGGGTGCATTTTAAGAAAGCTTGATGCCCAAATGCTGTGAATTTATTATAAACATTGCAGATTATGTAATTATTTAGGAAATGTCTGAAAATTAGAGGAAACTCTGTCCGTTTTTCTAGAAAATTTAGTATTCCAAGGCTTGCTGGGAAAAGTGTTCCCATGCGTCGGTCATGGCCTAAGTTGGGTCGTGACAAAGTTGGTATCAGAGCTTAAGTTTCCCTGTGTAATATGGAGCAAGTGTCCTTTAGTAGAGTCATGATTGTGTAAAATGGTTGCCGGCCCATTTTCACAAAGCGCGATCCTATCAAAGGCCTAATAGGAATGTCTTCTTGAGTTTGTTTTTAAGTCATGTGGTATTATGTCATTCTTATTCGAAAATTTCTACCTGCGTTCTAATTCCATGCTTAATCTATCAGGTACGATGCCTCCTAGAAAGCATCAACGTAACGTGAGGCTAGGAGGTTATAACCTCTCCAATGCAAGACCTAACCAAGCTCCCAATCCTCCACTTAGAAGAAGGGGACAAGGTTAAGGTGGAGGCCGTAGAGGGCAAAGTCAAGGTGGAGCCCTTAGAGGGCAAAGTCAAGGTGGAGCCCTTAGAGGTCAAAGCCGAGGTAGTGGCCTTAGAGGTCATGGTTGGGGTGGAAGTCGTAGAAGAACGACTAGGCCTGAACCTGAGCCCGAACCCGAGCTTGAACCTGAGCCCGAACCCGAACTCGAACCCGAACCCGAACAGGGTGAAGCATCAGGCCCACAAGGGCAATCAGCTGATCTTGATGCACGGATGTTGGGCATGCAGCAAGCAATCGACAATTTGGTGGTAGTTTTAACCCAACAGGCAAGAGATAGAGCCCAACCACAAGATGAACCTACCCCTGGTGCTCGAAGAAATACCCAAACTTTTGGACGTGAGGAAGTAACTATTGAAGCATATCTCCGGCTAAACCCACCTACTGTCACCGGGGACTCTGCAGATGAAGACCCACAAGAGTTTTTAGACAGATCAAAGAGAGCCCTTAGAGTTCTCAGATGTGAGGATGGCAGAGCAGTGGATTTTATATCCTATAATCTTCAAGGTATCGCAGCACACTGGTATGAGTCTCTATTAGAAGAATATGCAGCTGATATGAGACCACCCCCAGTATGGGAAGAATTTTCACAAGCCTTTAAGGACAGATTCCTTCCAGACAATAGAAGAGAGAGACTTGCTAATGAATTTGAGAAGCTGAAACAAGCTCCAGGAATGTCAATAACTGAATATGCTACTAAGTTCACCAGGCTGTCCAAATTTGCACCACACTTAATTGTAAATGAAGTAATGAAAGTACGAAGGTTTATCAAAGGGTTGAGAAAACCACTATGCACCAACCTACTTCCTGAAGTAGGAAGAATGTCTTTTGCTCAAGTGGTAGATGTTGCCTATGCTATGGAGACAACAACAAAAGAAAATAGAGCTACAAGGGAGTTAGCTAAGAAACCTAAGATGAAAGGAGTTTTTCCTGGAGGTCCTAGCTCAGGAGGAGGTTACACCGCTCCAAGACAACATCAGGAGCACTCAAGTAGAGCCACACCTTATGTATCTACTCCTATGACTGCATCCGGCTCTAAACCTTATTTTATTAGCCAATCTCAAGGGAGCATACAAGGTTCCAGGCAATCAGGTCCAATAAGGCCATTATGCAGAACATGTGGGAAGCACCACTTTGGAAATTGTCATGAGAATAGATGGGCATGTTATGGTTGTGGACAAACAGGTCACTTTTTGAGAGATTGCCCACGCTCAAGAGAGGTCCAAGGTCAAAATTCAGCCCATCAAGCCATACCAGCATCATCTCAATCAGCCCTTTACCAAAGGAGTTCCTTTGGTTCTAGTGGTAGAGCAATAGGTGGTAGAAGCCCAAGTGGTAGAGGGTCTGGTCAAAGGGGCAGAGGTCAAGCACGGGTATTTGCCATGACACGACAGGATGCTCAAGCATCCAATGAAGTTGTTACAGGTACACTCAAAGTTTGCTCTTTTGATGCACAAGTTTTGTTTGACTCGGGTTCTACACATTCAAATGTATCTTCATATTTTGCATCTCGCTTTGGCAAGCAACCTGAGTTGTTGGAAAACCCATTTTGGGTTAGTACTCTAATAGGAAAATCTTTGTGGATCCAGTTAGTATTCCAGTCTTGTATTGTCAGCGTGAATGGGGTAGATACATTAGCTGATCTAAAACTACTTGAGATGGTTGATTTTGATGTTATCCTAGGCATGGATTGGTTAGCTCCTTATCATGCCAATGTCGATTGTTATTCTAAAGTAGTGAGGTTTAACATTCCAGATGGTCCATCTTTCATGTTTAAAGGGGATAATTATCTCATCCCAGCTAGTTTGATCTCATCCATGAGTGCTTTGCACTTGATGAATAAAGGTAATCAAGCCTTCCTTGCAATGGTTAGAGATGTTGAGGCTGAAGTGCCTAGCATTGACCAAGTCCCCGTGGTTAGAGAATTCCCAGATGTGTTTCCTGATAAATTACCAGGATTGCCTCCTGAGAGAGAGATAGAGTTTAGCATAGACTTGGCCCCAGAAGTTGAACCTGTATCTATTCCTCCTTACCGCTTGGCTCCTGCAGAATTACGGGAGTTAAAAGATCAGTTACAAGATATGCTAGAGAAAGGTTTTATTCGTCCGAGCACATCCCCATGGGGAGCTCCAGTGCTTTTTGTGAAGAAGAAAGATGGTTCAATGCGACTATGTGTAGACTACCGGCAGCTTAATAAACTTACTGTGCGTAATAAATATCCGCTACCAAGGATTGATGACTTGTTCGATCAGCTTCAAGGAGCTTCTTGTTTCTCTAAAATTGATCTCCACTCTGGGTATCATCAATTGAAAGTCAAAGATGAGGATATTCCTAAAACAGCCTTCCGTACTCGTTATGGGCATTATGAATTTTTGGTGATGTCCTTTGGCTTAACGAATGCCCCAGCTGCTTTTATGGATTTGATGAATCGTGTGTTCAAACCCTTCCTGGATCACTTTGTGATCGTCTTTATCGATGATATCTTGGTATATTCCAAGAGTGTAGAAGAGCATGAATACCATCTAAGGATTGTACTGCAAACATTGAGGGATCACAAGCTTTATGCCAAGTTCTCCAAATGTGAATTTTGGCTTGATCAAGTGGTTTTTCTTGGTCATATTGTATCCAAGGATGGGATTATGGTGGATCCGAAGAAGATTGAAGCAATCCAACAATGGTCAAGACCCACTTCAGTTACTGAGATTCATAGTTTTCTAGGATTGGCAGGCTACTATCATCGATTTGTTAAAGATTTCTCAAGAATTTCTGCGCCATTGACTAAGTTGACTCAGAAGAATGTGAAATTTCAATGGTCAGATGCATGTGAGAAAAGCTTTCAAACACTTAAAGAGTGCCTAACCTCAGCACCTGTGCTTGTATTACCTTCTGGTTCTGGAGAGCTTTCCAAGAAGCCTTAGGAACTCGGCTTGATCTCAGCACAGCTTTCCATCATCAAACAGATGGACAATCCGAAAGAATCATTCAAATTCTGGAGGATATGCTCAGGTCATGTGTTTTGGACTTCAGCGGAAATTGGAGTAATTACCTACCTCTTATAGAATTTTCATATAACAACAGCTACCAAGCCAGTATTCAAATGGCACCTTTTGAGGCTTTATATGGGAGGCGTTGTAGATCTCCCATAGGTTGGTTTGAAGTTGGTGAGCTAAAATGCTAGGTCCTGACCTTGTACAAGAATCTCTTGATAAGGTTCGTTTGATTCGAGAACGGCTCTTGACTGCTCAGAGTAGGCAGAAATCCTATGCAGATTATCGAAGACGTAACTTGGAGTTCTCTGTAAGAGAACATGTCTTTCTTCGGGTTTCCCCTATGAAAGGAGTTATAAGATTTGGTAAGCGAGGAAAGCTCAACCCTCGTTACATTGGCCCTTTTGAAGTTCTGGATAGGGTTAGTGCAGTGGCATATCATTTAGCACTACCCCCTGAATTATCTATGGTTCATCCAGTATTTCATGTCTCTATGCTTCGAAAATATATTCCTGATCCATCTCACGTAATCTCTCCTCAAGTAATCCAACTTGATGAGAAATTATCCTATGAGGAGGAGCCAGTGGCCATCGTTGATTGCCAGGTGAAAAAGCTTCGATCAAAAGAAGTGGTGTCAGTGAAAGTGGTTTGGAATAACCATTCTAGAGAGGAAGCGACTTGGGAAGCGGAAGAGGCTATGCAAGCCAGATATCCACATTTGTTTGATTCTTGAGGTATGTGTCTTATCTTCGAGTTATTGGAAATTCGAGGACCGAATTTCTTAAGGAGGGAAGATTGTGATGACCGTAAAAAAAAAAAATGAAGTGAGGACCACCGTGCACCTTAAGTGATATAGACCACCATATACTTCTCTCTCTCTTTTTTATCTTCTCTTCTTCTCCTCTTCCCGTAACTCTCTCTTCCCTTCTTCTTCTTCTTCTTCTTCTTCTTCTTTTTCTTCTTCTCCTTCCCTCCCTCCACTTCCTTCTTTATTTTATTTTATTTTATTTTCCCTCAAAACATCATCACCATCTCTATCATCCTCATCATCTCCTCTTCCTTCTCATCCCCATAACCGTGTCTCTCTCTCCTTCCTCTCCTCTACTCCATTTTCTCTCTCTAACTCCATTAGAGGGAGCTTGAAGCTTAGGAAGAATTGGAGTAATTTTCTTCACCAATTCTACACTCCAAGTGGTAAATTAGCTCCTAAACTACTCCGTTTAAATTATTGAAATTTCTGATTATTTTAGGAATATTGTTAGGTTTATTGAATTCTAGAATTTGGGGCTTTTATTGATTTGGGGCTAATTTATGTAAATTTATGATAATGTTAGCTCACAAAAATATAGAGCAATCGGGCATCAACACTTGAATAGGTGGCATCAAAGGCATTGTTCTTCGGTTCTTTGAACTAATAGTTGTGAGTAGATAGTATATCTGTGGGTTACTTTATGCATAATAAACAATATAAAATGGTATAAAGAGCTGAAAGTATGTTGATATAGAAGAAAATAATTTATTTATTGAAAATATCGCCTTATGTTTGAAATAATAAACTTTTATTTGGAGGCCATAATATGATTATTATGTTTGTTAAAATATTTTGAGTTGAACTGTAATGAACATTGAATTTGAGAGCAAATTATGTTACTTTTATATTATGTAATATGCATGATTTTGAGTTAAATTGGGGAAAATTCTATAGTTAGAACCTGTAGTTAACGACAGGGACGTTAGCCTCAGTGCACCGTGAGAAACTCTAGTTAGCAGGTGAGGTGCTAACCCGCACATAGCTGCAGCTATGTCTGGACTTGTATATGGCTACGAGCCAACTCTAGTTAGCAGGTGTGGTGCTGACCCGCACATGGCCTTGGGTCATGTCTGGACTTATTATCGTTCTACTTTGGATAATTCCCCAATGTATTTGAATTCATATGAGTATGTAAATCCTATTTTATGAGTATATATACATTATTATGTTTATATTATTTTATGCTTGCATTTAGTAAACTATGGATACCCTATCTCTCATTGAGTTGCAAAACTCACCCCGTTGTATTTCCACCCTTTTCAGATACAGGTGCTGGTACTAGTTCTGGTGTTCCTCCGGCACAATCTTAATAAATGCTAACTTGGTGAGCCTTTTTGTAAAGGCCCTTTTAGTTTTCATCCATATGTTGGTTTAGCCTATAGATGTCGATTCTGCTCCATATGTCACAGCGGAGTTCCTCGACTTGTGTTGTATTTGTATTTGAAAACTTATGACTTAGGTATATATGTTATGTTTTGGAAAAGATTTGTAAACTTAATTTGGTTTTATGTTGAACTGTGTTGGCACTATGACTGGGATATGCTGAAATATTATTATGTACTGGAAGGACGCATTTTAAGAATGCTTAATGCCCAAATGCTATGAATTTATTAGAAACATTGCAGGTTATGTAATTATTTGGGAAATGTCCGAAAAACAGAGGAAACTCTGTCCGTTTTTCTAGAAAATTTAGTATTCTAAGGCTTGATAGGAAAAGTGTTCTCATGCATCGATCATGGCCTAAGTTAGGTCGTGACATAAATTTGATGAAGCTTTATGTTAGCAGAGTTGGTCATGTCAAGGCTTGCTTCCAAATCAGAAGGACAAGGAGAAAATACAATCAACAAGACGTAAAAATGGACTCATCACTTAGAACTATGTGCGCAATCCACTTGATAGTTCCAGCTATTTGGACTGTTAACAAAGGCATTAATACAAAACTCGGCATGCAAAACAATAAAAATGAAATACCCCTCAAATGAGAGGGAGTATGAATCTATATAGCATTTCTTAGTCTAATTATTTGCTGATCCAACAATTAAATGAATCATCTATCTATTGTACCCTGTGGCTATTGAAAATTTAAATCAGGACCAAGTCAATGCACTTTGTAACTCCCGTAGAATTACAAATGTATACATCTTGGATATTTTCTGTTATACTTATGTATACATCCAGTTCCATTTGATCTTCTAAGCCGGCTAGAAGATATACACAACTCATCAATAAAAACAATATCTCATGCCCCAATACTCTATCCTTATAAGAATGATGCTAATATCTTATATGATCAACAAATCAGTAACAAATACTAGCATTCTGATATCTACTTCGTTTTTATTTCTCACGGTCCTCTCATCTTCTCCACAATGTGCCTACTCTTTTCTCCAATGTGACGCTTCTTTTCTTCAAATTTCTCACTCATCCTTTTTCGCAGATCAAGCATCCTTTCTTTTCTCCCAACTTTCTTTGACCTTGAGCCATCCTGTTCAAATGAACTAATTTGATCATCCATCACCACACTCATCGCTGGTGATTGGTACACAGGAATGTCCTCCCTCTCACTAGCTTCATATGTATTGTTGTTCTTGAATGAAAATGATCCTTGTCCTTTCGAATCTATAGTTTCCTGTGGTTTGTCATTCTCTAACAAAGGTGCTGTCAGTTGGTCATAACTTTTGCTGCTCCTTATTGTCATTGAACTAGGAGAACTTAATGGAAGTGCCACAGAATCTGATTTCCTCGCTGGTTCTTCGTTAGATTCAGCGCTATATTGTTTTTGCAGCCCGAACTCTGAACCAACACTTGAGGTTCTTGCAGTAGTTTTCAATCCAACAAAAGGTTGATTATTGGCATCAATTGAATTGAGAGTCTCATTCCCAGATTCTTGGTTATTATTCCATATGAATGGAGCAACATTCCGGGGAACCCAATCGTCCTTTTCGGCCAGCATCCATGTAATGCTTGTGCTTTCACAGTTTGGGAGCACTAAAGTTTCTCGAATTGCTGCCTGCAGGAAGAAATTAAGTTTGCAAATGAGCAATGCTCTAATCCCTTCAAAAAGATGTGCAAAGTTGAAGGTTTCTGTTGAGTTCTATAAGAGATACAACAAAGAAGATATGGACCATGTTAGATGTAGGTTTCCACTTGAAAGATAGTGATTTAACCAAAACTTGGAAGAGTATTTGAAGAGTATTTGCTACAAAATAGAGAGAGAGAGAGAGAGAGAGAGAGAGTCAAAAAATTCTGCAGCCACAAACTCGAGGGAATGGATGATGCTATAATGAGAAAATTTGGGGCACTTGAAAGGGAGGTCACACAAACTGACAAAAGGAACCAAAATAATATTTTTCTTCATTTCGCAGAGGGATTCCTCTTTGTACATAATTATTGATAATTGATTCTGATGGTACATATGAGTTATTCAAACATAGACTAAACAAGAAGGACACTGAAATGGAAAACATATTTGAAATTTGAAAACCCTAATAACAACTGCAGGGAGAGCAGTAATCTTTCACCAAAATTCTTTCATAACATAACCAAATGGAAATGGAAGTATCATACCTTGAGTCGATTGACCAGGAAGAGAGCAACATGCGCATTAGTTATCTTGCGTTCTCCAACAGATGATTCCATGTTGAGGTCCATATCAGGCATACATGTGAAACCATACCACAATTGATCGGAGGGAGGGGGCTTTATTTGCAAACGCAGTGTCCCTCTGAGGGATGCTACCCTTAATGCCAAAGTAAGAGGAACCTTATGATGAGAAATAACCCGTTACATTCAGAATAACACTGCTTCATCTGTCTATAACTTTGATAACATTTTTGAGGTTATGGGAGCAATAGAGGAGGAAACATGTAATGGAAAATTGAATTGGTTTCAGTAGTTTGGTGCCTTTGTATTGCCTGAACCTTCAAGGGTCATTCATTAATTTACAACATTGAAATAAGAAGAAAACACCATTATAGTAAGTCCTGCAGGAGAAAACAAATAATCTAATCTTCTTTTCTCCTCTTCTATAGTAATATAATTTTATATCAAAACATTAAAATTAGCAAAATCTGAACACTACAGAAGTATCTTGTGTATAAATTACTGACTGTAATTAAGTATATCACTACTCCAATCGAATATTGATTGTTGACCTTCCTTTCCAATTAGAGACTCAATTTTCATAACAACTTATGGGATGATGAAGCAATAATTAATGCTACCATTGAGTTTTAAGGGTGAGAGGGACTTATGGACAGCTGCCATGATAATCACTATGGAATTTCACCATGTTATAAACTTTCCATGATGCCAAACACTGAGTCTCTACCATATGAACTCGTGTAAATTATGTAATCGGAAATTCTTTACCGTTGATATGCAGAAATATATTGTGAATAAGCCACGGTGAAAATAGAGTAATCTATAATAATCAGTTGATCACATGTATGGTCTAACAAAAAGATATATTCTAGTTTTTTATCATAAAAAGATCTCCTTCGAAGTTATTTTTCTAGGGCACATAAAAAGGCTTACATGGGATATAAAAGTCAGGGTAAAAATTTACAGACGGGAGGTAGTTGTCTACTAAAGAATTACAATTTGAAGGCCAGTGTAATATATAACACAAGGGGGGAATCTGTGCATACATCTGGAAAACCTGGAAGAGGGAGGAGAGGGGGCAGGGGTTACCTGTAGGTTAGCTTAAAAAAAAGGTCTATTGTCCACAAACAGCTTAGAACCATACGAGAAGATTGTGAATGAAAATATGAATGATCACTGAAATTAAACAGGAACTTGGGTAACTGGTCATGACACAATGAGTTCAAGTAAATCATACATACTATTTAACCATGGAGAGAGACAAAAAAAAAATGTTGGGTAAAACATTTTATACAAGCAAACTACATAGTTATATAGCCTATTTACAATAATGAAAGAATAGCAGACCAAAGTGTAGAGGGAAAAGGTAACCGAGGAAAATACAAGTAAGGAATAATTGACACTACCTGTGAAACATGCTTGGCGACAGTATTTAATATGGATTTCAATTTTGATCCTGGAGTTGAGGAAGATGTATTGCTCCTATTAAAGCCCTTAGACACATCTGCAAGGGGCAAATTGACATTGTTTATATGAATGCTTTACCAAGATATGAGAACTGCCTCTACTCCCCACCCCACAAAAATAATTTTTGAAATTTATTATTTATAAGAGAAAAGCAGGATATTAGAAAAAGATGATAAGGTATCCACTGGGAAAACAAGAAAATAAAAAGCAAACAAAAACCATGCGATTTGATTACAGTTGTTCTAAAAAAATATTAAAAAAAAGGTTATATGATTGCACCAAAGGTACATATTATGAAAATTGGAAGGCACCCATGGCCAACCCAGTTTAATAACTGTCAAAATTACATCAAAATATGTGTGCACAGACAATCTTAGTAGGGGGTGTCACCTGATGTGACAAACACAATGGGCATCCTATGAAGTAACCAAATAAGTTCAAATGAATATCCACCCTTAGTTATGAAGTAAGAACGTAGTCCAATACCAGCCAAGTTTCAATGTAAGATATGTCAGAAACTTTCGAAGACTCTATTCTTAAGGCCAAGCTGTTATATGGGGACCCATAAATGGTTTTATTGCTAAAATATGCTTCCAAGCAAGAGCCTTTTGAGCTAGAATTGTGAACAATGTGCAGACATACTTTACCTTCTATCAAATTTAAATTTAATTATAATGAATAAAATAGTTAAGATCAAACTCCGGACCATTTGGTCTGGCTTTAATACCATGTCAAAGGCCAACCATTCTAGAAGCTTATGCTGTTAGATGAAATCCTACATGGGGTTTTATATCTCAAATAGAAACTACCACTATGGCCTTCCTCAATCCATTTTCATGGGAACAAAGTTCAGTACAAAGTTGACAAATCACTTCAGAGAGAAAATGCATAAATATTTGGAATTGATAGAACTCATGTACTAACCAGTGTTCCCGTCAACATCTTCTGGCTCTTGCAAATCATTCATTCCTTCTGCATGATTCAGCTGCTTATCAAAATATTCAAGACCCTCAAGAAGATCTGATGGGACAGCTCCACCAGTGCTCGACTCTGGATTTGAGCCTTCTGTCCCCCTATGGAGCTCTAGTTCGCCAACTTCAAGCCTGGTTTCAATCTCAAATAATGCACACCCAGCGTATTCAATGTCAACCTCTAAGGCGCATACCTCACTCATTTCCATAGGAAGAACCCTCATTCCAATAATACGGGGTGGACCATTCCCCATATTGATGTCTGTACAGATGACTTCACCTACATAACTGGGAGTTCTCATATTGGACAATGTCCTCTGAGGGGAAAAAGAACAAGAAGAGAGAAGATCAACATTTATCTCTTAGAAACCATAATGAAATGAAGTTTTCAGTGAGGATTTCTCTGTAAACAAAAATAAAATATCAACATTTTGTCTCATAAGTCATAACAATCGCAAAGTAATGAAAGTCGCTGCACAGAAAAAGAAAATGGGGCAGGTTGGAAAGGAAAAGTAAAGAAAGCTTAAAAAAAAAAAAAATTCTCTCATCACATTCATAAAAATATTAATGTATCTTTTTGGTGCTCTTCTCATCCATTCATCACATAAAAATAAAAATAAAGACACTTAAAATGGCACAGCTACCACTTGATCTGGTTGATCAAAATATCTAATGAGATACACATAAACAAGTGATTGATAAAGATACCACATTTCTGTTCCAAATGTGGTAAGCATGAAAAATATAGTTTAGCTTGTACCTCTATCAACTTGAGTTTTTCAAACAACTAGCAATGAGAAAGGTTGCTAGAAAGATATAAAGGTCTGTTTGGTTTCTGATTTCATTTTCTGTTTTCAATTTTAATTACAAAATTGCCACATGATTTCAATTTGTTTCCAATCTTCAGGATTTTGTACAAAAAATGTAGTGAAAACAAAAATATTTCTTGCTTTTACTATTTTCTTCATAAAATCCTTAAAATAGGAAAGTGATTGAGAGCATTGTATCAATTTGGTAGCTAAAATGGAAAACAGAAATGAAACAAACCCTAATATTTTTCGTCCATGTCCCCAATATGAATAAGCTAACATTATCAACTTCATAAACCATGGTAGATAAAGTGAAAAAATTGACTATTAGCCAAAATAATTTCCATCCCCCAAAGTAAAAGTAAATTAAACAAACTCAAGATCAAAGGCATACACATCAATATGGGAAATTAACCTGAATCCTTTCTTGCATGGATCTCTTCATTTGTGCATTTCCCTTAACATCAAAAAATAGTCGAGAAATCAACAAATTCCAACATAACGCACCCTCATCAAGACCAAACTTTTCATCAGCATCAGCATCAGAACTGACATTGATCTGACTCTGGCTTCTTGAACGAGACATAGTTGAAGATAATGAAGGAGCATTGTCTAACATGGAACTTCTCAGATGATTTCCTGTTGAAGAAGCTTTCATCAACCCAGTGGCCAAAACTTCATCTTGACATGCACGAAGCCTCTCAATGTTCTTTCTTTCATCACGGGCTGACAATGAATTCCAAGTTGATTTATTATCTGAACCAACTCTAGGAGGTTTTTTTGCAATTTTTTTCAAAAATTGACGAACCTTTGAGGATGATCCATCAGGCTTACTGGCCCTTTCTATGGTATCAACACTTGATCCTACTGACAGTCTCATTAAAAGTTGATATTCAGTATTTAGTGATGTCAAATAACTATGAAACTCTTCATGCAACTGGGTAAACCATTCAAGTTTTTTACTTTGATCACATGAAGCCAGACGGAGGGCCTTACACCATGCTTCTTTCTCCCATGAAGTCTCAAGAAATATGTAAAAAGTTTTGCTTCCATGGTATATCATAGAGGTCTTGCTTTCAACTTTGATGGGGAACTTTTTTGCCCTACAATATTCATGATCAATCAAATAAGACCTTGAAGCACCTCATTTCCTCAGTAGATAAGAAAGATTATATAATAAAGAGCATCTTTCCATTATCATATGACGTATGATATCCACAATCCAAACAATAAAAAGTTACTTTTTCATGAAGATGCGTTCAAGATATAAAGGAATTGAGATATTTCCATTTAAAATTAAATCTCAGGAAAGTTATAAGAAATCCCTTTCAACTTTTTTCTCAAACAGTGAATTATATGCTCAATCAAAATTATATAAATTTTCATGTGTTGATTTGAATGGGATGAAAAAGTTGCATAAGAGGAACTGTGAGTCAAGCATAGTCAATATAAATTCCAGTTTTCTGCAAATTAACACTGTTCCAGGTGATAGCAGTGAGAAAGAAAGAGAATATATTCCACTAGTAAGATTCCTAATGAATGTTGTGCCAAAAATCATTGGCCGCCTAATAATATCTTTCTATATATACAAACCAACCTAATACTAGCATTCTGTGTCAAGTATAAGCACAGTACAACTTGTACAAGCCCAACCAAAATAATGCTATTAACACCACGATAATAATAGTTCAATATACTGACACTCCTCCTCAAGCAATAGCTAAATAAGCTTTCAGATTGTTACACATAGTATCCACAAACAAAAGAAAACAACATTTAAGTTATGATTTCATAATGTTGCCAGCAAATCGAAACGGAAATAACACCCCTACCCGATTACAAAAGTCACTTCCCACATCACATTACCATTTTTTAGCAGAAAGAGTGGTCGATGAAACAGCTTCAACCATGCATTGCTTTAGCTGAATGGTTGTGTCCAAACCATCATGCTCTGTGAGAACAAGTGAGTCGCCCATGATCTTCCCATACTTCCTAACAGGGGTAACCTCCAATAGCTCCTTTTTCTTTTTATGCTCTTTAGACGACTTCTCCAGCCAGAATTTCGAAACCTTGTCAGGTTCCAGCACCCAAACCACACCCTGAAGAAAGAAAAAAGCCAATAAACACAAACACCGAAATTGAACACTCAAATTGGTCCTCGAAAGATATGCAGGGGATAATATTAGTCCTTCAAATAGTTTTCACATCAATTTAGTCCTTGATACTATAAAACAACCATCAACCACGGATTAAAATGAACCATTTCAAACATTGATAGACCAAGTTAGTTGATTTCCATAATCTTTAGCTAACTAACTTGATGACTTCAAAATTTGTGTGTATATGACTCTGACTAACTTGAGTGTTTGCTCCAAATAATAATAATAAGAAGAAGAAGAAGAAGAATAATAATTTAATTTTGATGCTCAAACAGTGTAAAAAATCCAATTAATTCATCTCATTTGCATTACTTTTTAAGTGATAGATGTAAGACTTAACCACTTTTACAGATATGATCATAGATGACTATGTGGTGAATAGAAATTAAACTCAATAATAATCGCAACAGTGATAATGATGATAACATTATTATTATTAAGAACAGAAATTGTGGAATGGAAGCATAAAGTTACCTCTTTTTTTAATGCAGAGTTGAGAGACTGGTGAGGATCAATTTGTGCACTGCTCAATGAGGTGGCTGGTGGTGATGAGATTCTGGCTTGGTCCCTGATGGCCTTGATACGCAGTCGTTTAAGGATCCACAAGAGTCCCAGAGATTCGGCAGCAACAACGGCCACCACCCCAAGAACAAAACCGAGAAAAATCAAGGCAAAAACCAGAACCATTGTTTTTTTCCAAACCCCAACTGAGGAAAAAAAAATAAAAATTAAAAAAATTGGTATCTGAAAAAATGGGGAGGAATGAGGTGAAAGGAAGAGGTTACAGATGAGAGATGAGGGAATTGAGAGAGACCCAGATGAGGAATGAAGTTAAAGATGGAAGCTGTTTGCCATTTTACGAAGAATCAGATGCTAACAACAACATAGTGAATAACTGAATATCACTTTTTTGCTTTCTTCTTTTGATTCTTCGCTTCTTTTCTTCCTTATTTCTTTGCCTGTTTCAAGTGTTAACTCCGTTGAAGAGAGAGAGTTTGGATCATTATATTACGCATTTCGGTGAAATATTCTTTTGTATAGGGATAGGGATTATGCTGTATTGAATGTATTAATTTATGTGAGTTGTGCGTGCATGGATGGATTGGAAGGCCAAAAACAAAAACAAAAGATGGCTCTAATGACTAATGACGTGAACACGAGGACATGATCTTGTTGCCGTCATATCGAATCCAGTGCCAGATACCCCTTTATTTTTTTTTCACAGCATACCCTTCAAAGAGTTGCGTTATTTGAATTTCCAGTTCGTAGGAAATAGTATCGATTTATATTTCAATAAGATATGGCCTATTTAAATAAAATTTACATATCATTTAATAATAAATAAAATATGAGTTGGTATAATATTTTATATATTTTTAGTATAAATAATTATTTTTCTTTACATTTGTTTTTGGAACATTGCTAGGCACCGAAATATTTTTGCGCAGAATGTACATGTGAGGATTGCGAAAATATTTTTATACCTGGTATTTAGATTAGTTTTATATACTAAAATATAAGATCATGAAACAATTTTCGTAAATATGGTGTCAAAATTGTCATTGACGATTTGATAATTATATTATTAATTAAAATTATTATTGGTGATCTTATTATTATTATATAATTATTTTATTGAAAATCGCTGGACACAGCTGCATCATGAAATTATGAATGTAATATGACAATCATTAACATCTGATAATTGAGGTTAAGATTTTCAATTTGAATTTTAGATGTTAAAAATTTAGAATTGAAAATCCAAGAGCTTGTTTAAGGAAAACAAATAACAAATTAGTTGAACTAATCAAACATATGTGATATGTACAAATGAACGTTTGGGAACAATACCATCAATCATTGGAAAAATTTTACCCTTAGGTTCAGACAAGAATGGTTGCTTCTTGGAACCTAGTAAAGACAAAGGACGAAAAGCAAATGTAGTGTAGCAATTTCAGTCACAAATGTTCAACAATTTACATCTCAGGCAAGCGCTTGCTTTCTATTCTGGGGGTTGATCAACTAGATTTACATATAGGAGCATTATCTAAAGTGTGGATTTACACAAATTACAAAAGCGCATTGCTTAATGTATGTTTTACATGCTAAAGCTAGATTCGCACAGTAATTGTTAATTTGCTGTACTCGATACTAATTGGCAATTAGTATGCTGGTGATGGTGGGGAGGCCCAATTTGGTCAATTATAATTAGTGTAGTATAAACCATATCGTTAATGACAGTGGAGGAAGCTGCATGATGAAATTATGCGACATCAAATTAAATCATATCAACTTGAAGTATCACAGTTTCAAAACACAAATCTGACCCAATAAGTTTTGAATTAGAACAAGTTATGGGATGAAGTTGAAATATGAACACTAGTAGGCAAGACATGCCAGTGATACATAGGAGTCATGATTGAAATTAGGATTTTCAATTTAAATTTTCGATGTCAACATTAGAGTCAAATATATTTTTTTTCAAATAAAAAGAAGGATTAATGTGGATACAAACTCATAATCCACTTGTATCAGTTGGTTTTGTAGTTCAACACAGATAAATTCCCGTATCAAGTGAGTCATTTGAGACCAAGATACCGGAGCTGAAAACTAACAGGTTTCCAATTTGCAACTTCACTAAGTAACCATATAATAACGGGCATGGATTCAAATCCGCGTCTAAGAACACTTGCTCCCATGCCTCTTTCTATGTATGTGCGCAACAACCAAAAAAAAAAAAGATGTAGAAAGACAAACAACAAGGATACAGGGAACTTTTTTTTTTTGGTATTAGAAAAAGAAAAAAAAAAGAAACTATAGTACAGAACATTTATCATAGTTTAGTTACCTAGCACAAACTGCTAACCTCTTTCCAGGAAAGTAGCATAAGAAACCAAAAATGACTGAATAAAATCTCACCAGTTACAACCCCCACCCCATGTTAACAAAACTTTACATTTCTTAAGGTTTGACACTCTTGAGATATAACCCCCTCAGATTCTGAATGTTGTCAGAATTGCACCTAGGGGAACTTCTTTTTTGTTATGCCGGCGTCAGAGTTTTCAAAGCTAAAAACAAACGGCAGTTAGTTAATGATTATTGATGGATCACACAGCAACCAAATTCACAAGGCAGGGTGGAGTGTGAAGAAGTTGAAGTCATGGTGGTACACATTGAGCTGCTTCAACCATGAGTCTGCAGCACTGTACAAGTAGGATATCCTTTCATAGTCACATGGCTCTGGATTTAACCAAAGGTCTTCTTGCATCTTGTACGTAGCCAGACCAAAAGGAGGTAGAGATATGCAGCCACTGTCCTTTTTCTTGCATTTCGCTCCCAAAATGCTTCCCCACCCGCTAGACCAACATATGTCTTTCTCTATGTTGATGTCATCGCACTCCATTGCGCAATCTGCTGACACATATAAGAACATAATGTAAAGCTTGCGGCAGGAATGAGATCAAGGCCAGCTTTGCTTTGCAACAAATTATACGAAGAAAGATGTTATTTGGACACAGTTATTTGGCTGTCAAGTCGAAACTGAGAATTCATATATAAATAAGCGGAGAATTCAGGTACATGACTAGTGAATCAAGAGAATATGGTGATAAGTGATATTGGACGAAAAATGCGTTCACCCCATTCCCTAGTCACGGACCTGAGCTCCCTACTCATTTACTAACAAATCTCCAGGGTTGACATTCAAAAAACTATTTCGAAATAACAGTTCTGTTCTATGAATCAAACCACGGCCAAGAACCTTCAAGACTTCCAAGTACCCCAAGGAAAAAAATAAAAAAAAATCACTTCCTCCAGTCACTTTCGTGGCTCATTTAGTATCTCAGCAGAACTAGAAGTTGTGGACATAAAAGTGGTTTACAAGAAATTGAACACATGGTGAACCAAAAAGACTTCTCAGCAGCTCCTTTGTACAGTTAAAGATAGAGCTTATATACAATAAATGAAGGGATCGATCAGAAAGAAAATATAGCTCAAGAAACCAGAGGGAATAGAACATTCATGTGGGCAAAGCAACGCGCATTGAAGCCCTTAATTTATTTAAAACTGAGTTACGAAACCATCCTGTCCACCCTAATCAATCTTGATTAACACTAAACATGTACCATTGTAAGGGGACTCCTTGATTTACACAAAAAGATTCCCACTTCTGCAATCTCTTTCTCCTAGTTAGTCCAGAACACATGAAAGATATTGTGACATTACACTCTACCACCTCCTCATAAGTATTAACAACAATGACAAATGATATGTTCTGTTTTTCTTACTTCTCAGAAGGAAAAAAAAGAGTTATCATTGGTTAAGGGGAAAAGAGTATAGCAAGATACCTTGGAAAGACGATGATAATGTATGGTAAGTGAGGAAGCATGCTTCCAAGTCCTTGTCATTTTTCCGACTAGGAATGGTATAAATTGGGTACCTTTTCAATGATGAAGAGTCAGTATAGTATCTGTCTACTGTGGAAACCAACAGACTAAAGAAGAAGATACAGAAATAACAGATCAGAAACCAGCAGGAGTTTTACCAAAGAGGAAAGAAGCAAAATAGTCCCTCCGATTTACGAATTTATGAAAAAAGAACGAGAAAAGTTGAGCTGAAGATGACTTTTCTCTATCCTATATATCATTGTTGCTAGAGACTTCATCTTGTTTATGGAATCACAAACACAGATCAATTTCGTTTTTTATTAAAATTAAGAGATCATATGGCTTTAGGGACAATTCACAGAGTTCAAATGTAAAAAGAAGAAATAATGCTCACCATGAAACAGCCATCCAACTTGCCGGGGAAAGCTCCACACTTTTCAATGTCATTAATGCGGGATGGGTTCTAGCTAACTCAGGTACCTGAAACAAGAAGCAATCAGAAGTGATGTATTATGTGAGTGTAGCACAATATATCCATCTATATTACCACTGAATACAGGCGGCGAATAATGAATACTGGCTACTACTTAGGAATAAGAGGCTACCTTCTCCATAAGCGGAACCCTAGAGTAAGGTGATGCCATCTCAGTGTACTGTAAGTAAAGGTAGCCAAGCTTATCCCTTGCTGACCATGAACCATCCTGGTCTGAGTTTGAATCCTCCGAAACAGCATCCCATGCTTTGCTGGAATTGTTACTAAGTGATCTAGATGAGTTATCACTACCACTATCATCACTCCATGAATCACTTTCAAATTCAACTCCATCACTATCCTCTCTTCGGTTCCTAGAATATCGGAAGACGACTTAACACGAGTTTGTCGACACATTTAGTGCATGAGTATACACTATACAGCATTGCTTTGTACTTACCTAGAAGCTGCAACAGACTTGGTGGTGTAGATTTGGATGGCAGATAGATATGGAACATAGAATTGAATCACAGTATCACCATTCTCCAGCATCACAGGGGCACCAGCGCCATATGCACTCCATTCATAATAGCAGTCCCAAAGATCCTTCAGAGTGAAGTACTCAATTGTGTCCTTACCAAGAGGTTGCCACAAGCTATTTAGATCATTGAAGCAGCTCTGCAAAAAAAAAATGATAAAAGCAAAGAAAATTAAGGTAACAAACTATATCTGTTTTTAAATTTGCACTAAAAGAGGAAAATGAGTCAATATTTAATGATTTTAATCACCAGCAACAATGCAACTTTACTTGCAGTCTCTATCTGACTAGAAGCTAAAAGTTTGCTACAACAGGACCAACAAGCAATGCTACCCATGAAAGAAATGAGACATTTATAGGATTATAACTACATTTGTGTCAAATATTGCAAAAGAGGTTACTAACAAGAAACAAAGTGTGTATTCATAAAATGCAAGAAACACACTCCTACTCAACTATGTTGCTGTAACTACCAAGTAGCAAAAGAAGTATATAAGGCTAAGAGATATTATCAAAGATACAAGAAATTGCTAATCAAGTCATAACTCATAGACAGCTACAAAAACTAACAACTAAAAAGCAAAAGTGCTAGCCGGAAAAACTTTGACCAATTCTATAAGAAACAACAGATTGATCAAAAACCACATAACAACGTTGCAATGTGCAGCCTAGAACAAGCAAATGGGATAACCCAGTGGGGACAATTTTTGTGGATAAAATGAAACAAAAATTGAATGATGCCAACTGTAACACCATTTTTCATTGGACCACTAGTCAAAACTTCTCAGACATTGTGCCCACAGACGGAATGATCAATTTCACAGTCACTTTGACAGATGGGGTGAGGTGGATCCACAAGAAACACGTGGCATTTATCCTCTTGAAACCAAAATTCAAGGTTTTTATCTTTAAAGTTAGGCCTTTGTCTTTCTATCCCAGAGGCCTAGAAAAAAAAAATCTTTATTTCTGTTCCAAATCAAATCAAAAGTGCCATGAATTTTTCCCCCGGTCACTTTTGGCTAATTGAAAAAAAAAAAAAAAACTGTGTGATTTTATGCCTTTATCACAAAGATTTTGTGTGATTTTTTTTCTCCTTCTCAGGGACTGGGCCATGACCGAAAATCATCAAATCCAGTGCATTGGGACTTAAGGTAAAAATAAAAGAGAAGGAAATTCATAATCTTTTTTTTAAGAAAAAAGAATGTGAGACTTTCTTCTTCCACGATATTTATAGATCGTCTAATAAGAAAAGATTAAGGTAGCCGCAATTAAATTAAAGTCTTACAAGCAAAATATTCTAATCCTGCCCGAGTGCCCGTCAATTGCGCATTAACTTTCTTTAGAAAGAAAAGAATGAGAAGAAGACTTGGGATAATGTCCCATTCAATAAAGAAATAAAAACAAAAACGCTGCAAACTTTTATGTAATATACACATGGTTAATAATAGTTCATTGAACATTTCCTTATCATTACTTGGGACGAGAAAAATTTATCCAAATTAGATCAGATCGTGGCATTGTGCTGTTTCCAATTACAAACTGAAATGTAATTTTATCAATGGGTCAAAAACAATCAATCCAAATCTATACACTGCTCTGACTCTGTGACCATGTAAAACTTTCTCGTAAGACGAACTTGTGAAATATAACACGCGGAGGAAGATTTTTAGAAAGGAATATTCCCTAAACAGCACATTCTGCGAAGGCCTATCATATTTTACGACACCGTTTGGCCCACCCTCACCAATCATTATAAATTTAACTTTAGTAAAAGTGTTAATGTGGCCGACGATTGAACCCCACGGTCCCAAACCAGAACAGAGAAAAGGAGAGGGCAAACATATAGTATTAACGCAAATAGTTACTAACAGGATCATAATTAACTTCGAGTTTAATTTTAATATTAGTGCTTACCCCAAAAAAATTTGATATTATTAGTTTAAAAATTGTTTACTATTAATCAATTATAGTATTACTTTTTGCATAACTTTGGAAATAATGTAATAAAATTTAAATATTTTCATTGCTATTGTAATATATAATTGAATAATAATATAGAAGACTTTTAAAATGACAATGCACATTGTAGAATTTTAAGATGAATCATGATTCATAGATTTTTATTTTTATTTTTTTGTATATCCGAAGTGAATTCTAACTAATTCGAAAATTCTACCAAGAATTTATTCCATATTCAAAACTCAAATCAAAAACCTTATTTAAAAAGAATAGATATGGAATCACTTGAATAAACAAACATTCAATTATTAGTAAATAATTTGGATAAGTAGTTATTTATTGACAACTGATTTTACATTAAAATATAATGGTTTATTAAATATAATTAAAAGTAAGTTAAGTTTTTAATAACTCATTTTCAAGACAATCATTTTAAATCTTTTTAACGAATGATTGTAATGATTTCTTAATTATTATATAAAAAGGCATCTGTTACTAAGATATTAATTGCAACTACTTTTATTAATTTATTATTAAATACTAGGTCATAAGGTGAAACATTAAAGATATTTTTTTATAAGGTGAGGATTTTTTTAATAGACAAATAATTAAGTAAATTTGCCCTTTTAAAATAACTCAATTAATTGATATATGATTTGTGAAAGCCAAAAAAAAACAATTCTTTATATTATATTGTTATTTAGTTTTTTAATATTTTTATTTAGATATTAAATTAAATAAAGACTTATAAATATTTTTCAAGATAAATATGTACTCTTAATTTTAGATTATTCATATTAAAAAACATTTACATATCCTTCGTCAGTTTAAAAGCTACGTGGCAAAAATATTAAAACGATAACTCTTGTATTAAAAATAAATAAGTTCAAACCCAACAATTACTCAGTCACCACTCTCAACCGCATTTTATTAAATTTTCATACATGTAATGTAAAATTAAAATTTATATTTAAATATTCAATCAATTATTATTATATTATTTAAAAAATTGAATATATATATATATAATAAAAACATGATTGATTTATGATGTAAAATATTTTATATCAATAATATAACAATACTTTTAGAAAAAAAATCACATCCCCTTTCTTTTAATAGTAAATTTACATAAATTTAATGCATTTAAATTAGACGTATTACACAATAAATTATTGACATATTATAAGCTATCAATTTATTAATACAATTAAATAATAATAAATACTATACTTAATAATAGTTTAATAATTTTGGTATCTTCGTATATACAATTTAATAACATCAAGTAATACCAAAATTTTCCCTTCTGAATAACATACCAGAAAATAAAATAAAACAATTGAAAACAAAAGGGTACCTGATGCAAATGAAACAGATCGCTTACACCATTTTCCATTTACTTTTTTAGAAGTGATTCTGATTAAAATTAATTTTAAGATAAAGTATCTTATGTTTGATGGTTTGATATGAAAAGTAATTCTGACAAAAATTGAAAGAGTAAAAATCTTTAAAACGATATATTTTCACTTTTAGTAGGATTGATTTTAACCTCCATAATCTATTGTTGAATTTGATATGGTTGGAAAACCAAACATCATTTGAATTGTGAAGGAATCGATTCTAACACAGGAATCGATTTTCACCCTTGCCCACCCCAAATCCAAACACGCTGTATGACATTTAACCCCATTTTACAATTTCTTTATCCACTCTTCGCAGATTGATAATTTGATTAGATGCCCACTCATTAAAATATATATATATACTGTAGTAGGGATAGACGTTGTAGCAAACTTAAGAAAAAGAATTCAAAAGCTGCGCTATTAAGAACACAGATCGGTTAAAAAAAAAAAGTAATAAAATATAATATAATACATGCACTAAAAACTAATAAAACACAACAAAGGAACCCAAAAGATTAATAAAATATGAAAAAATCAGAACATTCTTGTCGGATAGGAACAAAGTCAAAGCAACTAAAATGCATTTATCAAAATACAAAACCAGCAACAATTTTTCTGGCTTTTATTTCTTTTGTGATGAAAATAATAATAACATGAGAAAAACACACACCGTCCGGTGAATTGAAGAAGGGAGAAAGAAACAGAACAGAATGAAACGAAACGACTTGCAGTTTAGCACAAGCATTGACACCAATAATAATTAAATAAAATAAAAAGCGAAAATTGTAAATAAGAAAAAAAAAAATGGAAGAAGAAACTTACCTGAGGAAGAGTGTGTGAAGGAACAAGGGGAGTGACACAATGAAGAAAGCGTTCCAGGTTCGAAGGAGAATTTCCGGAGAAACACGAGGTGGTGGTGGAGGAGGAGGACATCCTCGTCGATCAGAGATTTTCCTGGGAAAGTGACAGAAAATTTCTCAACAACACAACAACCCCCACAAAGCCAGAAGAACAACTGAGCAAACAAAATGGGTCTCCGATTTTTTTCCTGTTTTTGTGAGAGTGTTTTTTTTTTTTTTTTGGATATATAGGAAGCTCTCAAATCTCACTCATTATGCTGCAGCACTAACAGAGTAGCAGTGTGTGTGTCTTGTAAAGGACCCTATTTGGTAAATATAATTCACCACCTTTGCTTCATAGCTCATCGTTATCTAAAGGACCCAAACACGAACATAATCAAACCTTTTTATATAGAGATAATATTAAAAAAAGGAAAAAAAATTACCACCTTTCCGTCTAGGGAGAGATTCGCATCATTCCTCCAAATTTCATAAAAGTAGTGATTATCCAGAAAAATTTTAGGGAAAGGAAAAAAAAATTGAGGATCAAATGTGCGGAGGCATTGGTATAGTTGTACTAACTGCAAAGGAGAGGAAAACAAATTAAACAGAGGGCGAGAGAGCTTTGACAAAGGAGTAACAAAGAGACAAATTGCACCCCACTAAATGTCACAATGTTTTTAATAAAAACATTAAAATTTAATGTCTCTTCTGGGATGGAATTTTTTTTTTTTTTGTTTCAATGCCCCTATTTAATAAAGGTTGAAGATTTTGAAGACCCCCAATTGAAGATTTTGAGTTGAAGAAGGAAGTGGGAGGGTGAATACGGAGAGAGAGAGAGTGTGTAACGCTTTGTTGTTGTATGTTTTTTTATAAGAAAAAAGAAAAGATGAAGAAAGAGGGAGAGGAGTTAATTAGTCAGTTGCTTTATTAATTGTGGGTACAAAAGAAACGGTTTTTGGTAGATTTTTCTTTTTCTTTTCTTCCTCTTTGTTTTGGGGCTTTTGTGTTTTGAGAAAGAGATAAGAAGGAGAAGGAGGAGAAGGGCGGAAGAAGGATGAGATGCGGTGGTGCGAGGTGGTGGGGAAGGGGGATTAAGGAAGAGAGAGTTCGCTTCGCCGCGTGTGTCTGAGGTTGCAATGTCTTTTGAGTTGTGTTGTCAGTACATGTTTTGCTGTCTTGGTGATGATGGTCCCCTTCTACTTTTGGGCTTTTCTTCTTAAATTTTGGTACTATTTTTTGTTTCTGTGTTTTTAATAAGTTTTATGGTTGGTCTTATATATTTAGGTTCATCATGAACCATCTGTTTTTGATCATTAGATTAAATTATTTAGTGAAAATAATAATTATCTAATGATTGATAATAAGAGGTTCAAAATATACCTAAATATAAGAGATTTATATTATAATTTGACATTTTTTATATGTATTTTTTTCTTCTCGGAGTTTGAAATACTTTATAGATTCATTTGGTTCTAACATGAAACACGTGTCAAATAAATTGTACTAGATTTTTTTAAGAAAGTTTTAATTTTAATTTTAATATATGTATATATTATTAGGTTTAGAAAATATCTATATAGAATTTAAGGATATCAATAAGTTATGTATGGATAAAAATATATTAAGTGTCCCAATAACTTAATTTATTCAAAAATTAAAAATTTAATCATAATGTTGAAAATAAAAGGGTACTAATACCTATAATACGTAAGGAAAAATCATATATGGTTAACCATTTAACTATAAGTTACTATATGTTTTTTTATGGATATGTTATTATATGTTAAACTTTTAAATTGATTTTCTTTTTTCATTTATTGAAAAATATAAAAATTAGTCACTTTTATAGATATGATAAGATACGACCAATGTATTAAAATTGTTCTTTTATAAATCATCAAAAAAAATGTAGTCATGGAAAAAAATTTACATTTATAAAATCTTAATTAATATAATTTTACTATAATTCAAGTAATTTAATTGAGATATATGGCTCTATTATAAGAATAAAGGTGTTCTGTTTTTCCTTTTGTTCACAAAGGTTGAATTAAAGAATTTACTAAAAAAATATTCCATTCATATAACAATAATAAAAAAGTGCTTTTAATAAGAAATAAAGTTAATTTCTATGTATTTATATTGTTATTTAATAAAATTCAAAGAAATTTTCTTGTTGTCACACCTTTGTACAACTGTCTAACATAAAACGTAGAAATTTTTCTATAAAATGAATGACAATATAAAATTATTGTACATTTTTAATGCATAAAAATTTGCTCTTAAGGAATTATAAAAATGACGTAAGTTATATATGGACAAAATAAAATAGATACATAACTTTTTTTATTTAATAAAAACGATTGATTTAGACTAAATAAGTCTTTTTCATAATTATTAAATAAAATGTATATGCCGGATAATTTTACATATTATATTATATGTTGTGTTAAGCGTGTCAAATTAAAAAAATAATATATAATATAAACATGTACTATTAAATCTTATACAATATATATATAATAAATAAGGTCTAACACAGTAATTTTAAAAAATTAATAAAAATTCTTAAATAAACATGATTCGTGCAAATGCTACACTATTTTTTCATAAAAAGTATGTATTAATAAATTATCTCAAAATTAGTCTTTTAAATAATTATTATCAGAGTTCAATTTTGATATATAGACATTTTTTACACTTCACAATGTTAAAAAATTTACTATTAATGTATAAAAATTGAACTCTTATTATAATTAGAAGTATTTAATGATGTGATAATATATCATTTAATCATAATTTAAAATTCACACAAAATACTATAATTAAATGTATTCAATGAAAAATTTATATTTGATAATATATTTTTATAATTGTCACTTGCAGAATTTTATGAATTTCAAAAATTAATTTGTGTTGTTCTTAACGGATGAAAGTTCAAATTTATTTATGTTATCATGAAACAAAGAGGTCTTCAACATGTGATTTTCTAAACTTTTTACATTGACAGTTATTTAAAGGATGATACATAAGTGTACAGAGAGAGATTAGAAAAAAACACACACAAACACACATATTTTCCTCAAATCATCAAAACCAAAAACGAAAAAGATATGAATAATACACTAAGGGTATGTTTGATATGCCTGATAGAATAAGAGGTGAGGAGTGTTTGGTACGATATATTAAACATAATAGTATAAGTTAATATTATATATTATACTATTATTTATTATTTTGTACAGACAACGTATTATATAATCTTATATATCATAACCCCTTATATGTCAAAATGTTATATACATTAAAATACTGTATAACTCAATATAATATGGGAAAACAGTATTAGGCCTGATTAATTTTTAACATATAAAATTATTTTTTAAAAACTATTTTATTAAAATAAATTAATTCTTAAATAAATAATAATAAAACAAAACTATAAAAATAAAAAAATTTAATAAAATTATTTTATAATAAAATAAATATATATAATATATAATATCAATTTAGTTATACATAATAAAAATAAATAAAATAAAATGATAAATATTGAATAATAAGTAAATATTTTAAATTAATAATAAATAATATATTATAAAATTATAAATTATTAACTAATAAAATATTTAAATAAATTATAAATAATATGTAATATGTGAAAGTAAGCATCGATAACTTAAATTTAAATAATTATGGTTAAAAATATAAAATATTAAAATATATAAAAATAATTTTTTTATTTATATATTGTAATATCTTGAATACATGTGTCTCTAGACAAATTTTATAAGCCTTAGAGTCCCTCGAGACCTACCAGCATTGTTGAGAAAATCCTAGATGCTAAAACCATGATTGCAACTGAATTCTCCAGAATTATGCAAAATAGGCTCGTTGTAGCAAGCAGGGTTCACTGTAGCAAGTAGGTGAGTTGACTTGCACCTGTTGTATCAGTTAGTCTTATTGCAGTAAGGGGGTTTTCAGTAGGCTCGATACAGCGAGGGTAATCGATGACAATATAGTATCAAAACGACATAGTTTTGCTAAATGAATCCTAACACTTTAAAAACCCTTCCCCCTCAACTTTTCCATTAAGAAAACAAAACCAACACCCCTAAACTCCATTTCTTCTCTTTCTCTCTAAATCTCACTTCCATCCAGTTCCTCCAAGCTCAAAGATAAGAGATTTTGTTGATTTTGTCATCTCCTTCTTCTTTATTCCATGATCTAAGGTATGTGTTGTTCATTGTTAACATCGGAAGTTCCCTTCCTTTGGAGATAGACCCCGCTCTATGAGATTCCCCGAATACCGAGAATGGGTCCCCCATCCTCATAGCTATCCGAGGATGGGAGTTCCTAGAGAAGCATGGCAGGACCTCAAGACCATGTGCGCAATGATGTGGCATCGAGTTGAGCTCAAGGAAAGCTCAGGTTCTAACACATCTCCTAGAAAAAGGCCTCCTAACGATTCACATTCCTTCCGTATTGTACAGCTCGGCCCTAAAACTACCAAATATGGACATCCCTACTAGTATAAATGAGAAGTGGAAAGAGTAACAGCGATAGGCTTAATTTCTATTCTAACTATTGTCTTTCTTGATTTCCTCTTACTTGGGTGTCGGAGTCTTTTTTACAAGTATCCACCCCACCATGGAGATCATCAGAGGGACAAGCTGGCAGAGCTTGCCTGCTCAAAACCAGCGTATAAGTTACGGTACATAACATTCACATTCTCACATTATTGTTAAATGGGGGTGCTCCTCAAATGTTGTTAGAGTTGGTTCAGGGTAATCTAGAGGTACTCATAGATTATTGATGAGCTTTTAGTTGTTATGGCAGACATTGATGTCATCCCTACTTCCTAGAGCTCTATTGGAGCTGTTCCTTCATGTTCTACCCCTCCAGGTGAGTGAATTTGATTTCATGGCCTTATTTTGGTCATGGTATAGTTATTTTCCTAGTATTATGAGATGTTTTAAGAATTTACACTTGAATTTTGGCATAATACAAATTTATATGTATTTTTACAAGAAATAGAAAATGTATTTGCAAGCTCTCATGAAATTGTTGTTACAAGAAATGCATGGGAACATATTTGCACTATGAATTCTTTAAATGATTCAATTCATGATTTTGAGTTGTTTATGAAAATGAAAGTTAGTTATGATTGATGAAATGAATTGCAAAGCTTTATGTTTATTCACGAGAAATGAGAAATGTTGAACTTAGAATCATATAACTCCCCTTTTATGACTTTAGTATGGTTTTAGAATAGGAAATTACTGAGAGGAATAGAGATATGAATTACTGATAGTTAAATCATTAGCCTTGGTATATCGAGGTCTGCAAGGATAAATTATCCACATGTTAGATCAGTCTATGAAGAATGTGGTTCGCAAGGGACTAAGCACAATCCTTTAGTTTATGGATAGTCTGCTCTCTTAGTAATCCTTGAGAAAATAAAGACGATTTTTATGTTTTTCGCAATTTATGATTTCAAAGTTAGTATGCAAGATAAATGGAGATGGTTTACAAATATTGCATTATTTTTTATGTATATTCCTTATTATCCCATGTATGGTTGTAGGTTATGATCCACTCACTGAATTTTAAGATAAAACTCACTCATCTTTCCTTTTTCCTCACATATATAGTTGCAGCTTCGAATTCTTTGCCTCATCCTCCTCAGTAATAGCTATCTTCAGTTTGGGTGAGCTTCACCTTGGTTTGAATTTTGGTTATTTTAGTATAGAGTGCTTTAGTGACAGTGCGGACAAGGTCCCGAACCATATACATTTGCATTTTGAATCCATGATTTATTTTGTGATTAAAATGATATAGCATTCATAGTTCTTTTGTAATAGAGCAACTCATTATTATTTTGTATCTTAGCTATAGTTTTATAGATGATGTATGGAATGAGTTATTCAGAAATTATTAGCATTACTATGATTTGAAGATTTGCAAGTTAATATGGATAATTAGAAATGAATTTCTTTTATTAAAAAAATATGCATGTAGTATGACTCAGCGATCACGACGGTGCATTACTAAAATCACAACTCTCTTGAAACTGAGACATTAGTTAAAAAAACAAATGCATATTTTGAAGATTTTTCAGGTCCATATCATTTCACTCAATTTTCAATTAGATCTCTGTTTTTAAGTAAGTCTCTATAGTGTATGAGAATTTTCAATCAGGTTCCTATCATTATGTGAAGAGGGAGATGGAAATGGAATATTTTGTAGAATATTCTTTTTTTATAATAGCAGTGACCTGATTGAAAAATCTTATACATTATAGGGACCTACTTTAAAACTTTTAAACTATAGGGACCTAATTGAAAATTGAGTAAAATTATAGAAATTTACAGAGTAATTAAAGCTAACATATAAAAGGATTATAATGGATAAACTTATATAATACATTATTTGTATTAAATAATAAATAAGAATATAGTATATAATAGTAAGTGATCCTATCATGCTTAAGACGGCATGCTACACCCACCCTAGAGGATTATATCAAATTGCATTATTAAGAAAAAAGTCCCATGCTCTGCAGCTCAAGCGCTTATCACGTGGGTCCTTTTTTTTTCTGTCCTCTTTCTCTTCATCATACAATAGTCTTCCTCCTTTCTAGCTTGTTTTTCTTCCCTCAATCTCTGACTTTTTGAGTCAAACTACGTACTTCTTTCAACCTTTCATTTAGTGACCACTGAACAGATAGAGCAAACCCTGGAGGCTGTTTCCTTTAGTATTTAGCTAATCTTTTGGATTTAGAAAAAATTGTAAAACAACTTTTATTCTAGGATAAATTACATTACCTCCCTTGAGTTTTGATAAATTTCTCTCCGATTTCTGTTTATTTATCTAGGTAACACTAACCTCCTCTAAACATATTATTCATTATATGATTAAGGAAAAATCAGTATAATAATTGTACAAACTCCAGAAAGATCAATATAATACTTTTACAAAACTCAAAGGCCTCCTAAGCAAGTTAGGTGGGGTGAATTTCATCAAATATTAAGAAAAATTCGTGTAATTTGTCCTTCATTCTATTATTCAATATAGTAAATATGATTAATTCTTCTTTATTAAAAAAAAATAAAAGATATATAATTAACTATTTTATTCATTACTTAAAAAAAATGTAAATATACTTAGTTGATTAGATGATAGAGTTAAAACTTGTATTATTACACCAAAATTAGACTGTTTTTCAAAATACAAAACTTAAACGGGATTCATTTGGCTTGTTTATTATTATTTTTTAGACATGTTATAATAAGTTCATTTACTTAGAATTTCATAAACATCTTTTATACTAAAAAGTAAGTTAAAAAGGGGTAAAAATTTTAAACTCTAGAATTAAATAAGTGGTAAGTAAGGAGTGTAATTGTAATTTGTAATATAAATTGTAATTTATTGTACAATAACAAGTGTAAATTAATTATGACTATTTTCAATACTTCTTCTTTTATTTATATTCTATATATAATTAGCAGATATATCTAGTAAAAAGAGTGATTTTATATGAGGGTGAAAGAATTAAATCTAAACTGTGTAACCATATATGAATGGTTAGTATTAAAAAATATTATAAAGATCACATGTTCAATTTAAAAGTTATATAACTTTATGTTTTATTTTTGGCCATTAATATAAAATTCGACAAGTCAAATTTACTCATTTAGCCAAATTTACTCATCTAACTCTCGTATAGAACTGCTCCTCTCATTTTATCATCCCTTATATAATTATATACACACACAGAGGCAAATAAGTTACTTACGATTTTTAAATATCAAGCCTGTAAAATTGTTCTCGACTCCTTTATATGATAGAATTTACATTTATTTTTTGACTTAATTGTTTATACAAATTAACGAATTTGATTGAGCTTTTGATAAACTAAGCTCAATTGACTGCAAATAATTTATTTTATACCCTTAATTACAAGAAAATTATAAGATAAAAATTAAAATATATTAAATTTTTTATTTAAATTATTCCTTCCTTTTAAATTGTAAAATTTTCTTTTCTTTCTCGTTATTGTTCTGCAGACCTATCTTGAGGAAGTTATTTTTTCCTTTATTGTCTATATCATCAATTTTGGTTATATTGGTAACTTGTGGGGGTTCTAATAGAGTTTGAAGCGATTCAAGTTTTTTATTTATTTTTTCAATCCATTTAAGTCAACAAATAATAATCTGATAAGATAAAATTTAATTTTTAGCTTGTATATGTTTGATGAGAAATTTATTGATTAATACCAACCATAAAAAATATAATTAACGATAGAAGTGAGAACAAACCATCTTATAAAATATACAAATTAAAGCTTTTATCTATAGGTATAATATTAAAAAAAAACCCTTCTTTTTAGCGTTTTTTCTATTTTTTCTAAAATTATTATTCTTTACTATTTATTTTGAACATAGAGGTAATTCATCCAAAAATTTAAAGATAAATTCCAAATATCCAAGTAACCATTATTATTATTATTATTATTATTAAAAAATGCATAAAGGAATATAATTATTAATATTTTTACTTTTGAAATTAATTTTTGTTTTAATTATGTTTCTATGTTTATTATGTAATTATAATTGATTTCAAGTATCTTCAGATATGCTTAATAAAAAGAAAAGGCATTATGCATTAGTATTAATTATTAATTAGAAAAGGTAAGTTGATGGAAACCTATTGCCAGGGTAGCTCGATCCTAGAAAGAATTTAAAAAAAAAAAATTCTCTTTTCTGAAAAGAATTATACAATAATATAATAAGAAAAAATATAAATTAATTTGTAGGCTATGATGAACAGTAAAATTGATTGTATGAAATTGGAGAGCACAGTTGACGTTGATACTCAGCGGTGGTGATCGTGTCTCATCCACAGCACCCAATTTCTCTTTTCTTTTTAGTGATAATTCCAGATTTTGTCGTCTTCACGTCCAACGACAACTTAGCAAAATAATCATTCACGGTCATTTTATGCATGTGTACTCTCTGCCCCCGTTATCATGTATAAAAGCCAAAGTCCGTTCACATTGTTTTTTTTGGCTGCGGATGAAAACAAACAGCGAAGGTAAGAATAAAACTAATCACGCAAACATCCACTCTCTAATATATTTTTATTAAGACGAGACAATAAAATGAAAAGGGAAAATTGTCAAAACCTAATTATATCATCATTGGTACTATTTAATTTAACTATTCTATTAGCATAGAAATTGATCTCGCGAATCCTATAGGACAGGTGTACAATACGCTCCCTATTCAAAAGATTAGACACCTCCGTGAGAACAATAGCACAAGTATAGTGTTTGTTTTAAGAATTAGATGTAAGTAAAGTAATGGTATGAAGAGAATCCGTTCACATTGTTTTAGCATGTGCCCTGAATATCTTTTGTAGTATAGTTTGAGTATTTTGTTCTCTATGAGCCAGCTTTGGCTTTGGGTGAAACTATGTTAGGTTTTATATTGTTGAACCATTTGAATATAAATCATATAATACTATGTCAACGTAAAACTCAAGAGATACTCTCATTTTTAAACACTTTGAGCCTGTTTGGCAACAGCTTTTAAAAATTGTTTTTGATTTTTGAAAGTGAAAAAAAAAATTGTTTGGTAGAATAATTTTTCATCATCATAGGTTTAACAACTTAAAAACAGAAGTAGCATTTCAAAAACAAAAAACGAAAAAAAGTTTAAACCCGTTTTCAACACTTTCATTTTAAAAAACAAGGGAAAACATGGTGACAAACTTGTAAAATTATTGATCTTGTGTGCTTGCCGTTCTTTGAATCTCGTTGCTCAGCATTTCTTTAATTTCTTTCTTTTTTTTTCATGTTGCACCTCTTTTCACCTTCTGCTCCTTGGCAACCCAGCCTCAGTGACCAAAATCCACGACCCAGTCCCTCAACCAAGCTCCTCCACAACCAAGACAAGGCGACTCAGCCCTGGTGACCAAGCCTCCAAGACCCAGCCCCGCAATAAAGGCTCGTGACCAAGCTCCTCCGCAACCAAGCCCCGGTGACCTAGGCCTAGCGGCCAAGACCCCGCGACCCAGCCCCACGACCAAGCCTTGGCAACCCAGCCCCGTGATTCGCCGTGCTCGGAGGTTTTTCACAGTTCCTCTTCTCATCTTGTTTTGTTTTTTTTAATAGGTTACTGATGATGAATTGTTTGGGCTTGGCTTTGTGTTTCTGTTCTTGGGTTGTGGTTTGAAGATTTTGGAATTGAGATGGGTTATCGATGATGATGATGAATGAATAAGTTGTAGTTGATGAAAATATTTGCTATGAAGTTGCTTTTTATTTTATTAATTTTAAAAGTTGTTTTATGGTGTTGGTTGAGGTGGTTCATGGTGGTGGTCACAACGGTAGTCACGACAGTGGGGCTGTGTTGTTGGTGGTTGCTCTTCTTCCCTTTTCATGATTTTACCTTGTGGTTTTGATTCTGGTTGACTTATAGTTTTGGGTTTGTTTTGGTTTTGATATACTGTTGGGTTTTATTTAGCTTCTGGTTTGATTTTGGTTGGATTGTAGACGACGGTGGTGTGAAAGTGTGGTTAGTGGTGGTGATGTGAAGGTGTGGTTGGTGGTGATGGTGGCAGTGATGGGTGACTCATGGAGACTATGTTTCTGGTCTTGGTCTTGGGTTTAATGCAATTTGTCAAATAATTTTTTATTTTATTAATTTTAAAAGTTATTTTTTGAAAAAATTATCTAAACAGATTTTCTGTTTTTACCATTATAAAACTGTCTTTGAAATTAAATTACTAAACAATTTTTTTATTTTTAAAAAATGATCTTAAACTTATTTTCTAAAACAGTTTTAAAAAATTTAAGAACAAAAACACTTCCAAACAACCCCTTTATTTTTTCAAATTTTGTTTTCTAACTCCACTGACATGATGTTTTTAAGGGTGGTCAAAATTGATGCGCAAATAATACTTTTTCAAAAAATAAAACCTATAATTTTTTTAAAAAACTTTACTTAAATTCATTAAAAGTTAAATTAAACTTGCAAAACCTGTGTTTCGTCAGCTTTAGCCTTGGTTAATTATATTCCTAGCTTTTATAAAGAGTATAAAATGAGTAATGTTATACATCCAGAAAGATATATATATATATAAATTCTTGACAAAAATTATTATAATTGTTGAATAAAATAAAACGATATGACCCATTAATTTATTTAAAAATAAATAATTTTGTTATATTATTTTGAATATAAAATTTTGGACAATTTTTTAATTATTTGGCATTTTCCCTATATGAAATACTAGGAGTTTGTTGAACCCTAAAAGAAATATATAAAATTAAGCTAAGCCGGTGAATATTAGAAAACTAATACTATACTTCATCTTAACTTAAAATCTTGGTATGTTTAACACAATATTTTTAATTTATGAATTTTATTTTATTCACAACCTATTTTTCTAGTATTTCAAGTATTTTTTTTATAAGATCATTGGGTTCTTATTGTTGACCTTACCCAATTACCTAGACCGGCTTGCAAGCCATTCCCCACCTTTCACCAAAAACACACAAGATGTCAAGTAATTTGGGATGTTAACGTGTGAATTGGCTTCCGGGGGACAATTTTAACTTGTTTTGGCTAAATTGAATATGGTTGATTAGCACAAATGACAACAAAATAATGCAATATATATACACACAAAAAGTATACGTCAAGATGACAATGACTAATACCATAAAACCCATATAAACAGCTCATCACTCGATCACTCTCATCTAATGGCCTAATTAAACGATTTAGCAAGCTATATATGCTTGTATATATACTACTATTTTTCGTACCACATGTTTTAGCACAAATTTTCCCTGACTTATTATCATCACGGCATGTTATATACATGTTTTTGCCTCAAATATGTTAAAAAAACACATAAATAAAGCATGCTCGGGTGGATCTCAACAAATTTGAAAAAATAATGAATGATCGCATCAAGGAAAATGTATAAACCAAATAAAATTTAAATTCATTTATTTTTAGAGACTAATTTTAATATATTGTCAAAATAAAATATTTCACATGGTATGTTAATCAATTATACTTTTTTGTTTTATATGATTTGTAAGAGTCATGCATTGCATAACTGTCAAATTAAATAAAGCAGGCACATTCTTACTTTGGACTTACCTTTTCAACAAACACTAACTTAATAACGTGGCAAGTTTTTGTATTTGATTAAAGCTATTACATGTCGACATAAAAAAACAAAAACCAACATATGTCGATTTTCAAATTGGTCCTTGAGAGTAATATTATAAGGTTTGGAAATTAAGACAATAATTTCTATTGATGTCGACCCCTAGCTTCTTGGATGACATATTACAATTTCAGGCAAAGCTGGACCTAAAATGATAGGTCCAACTAGCACGTTTAAAATGATCCATAGCTGAAAGGGCCACATGTGAGCCAGCCCACAGCATCATTTACTCGGTACTGTAAATAAAACCAAAGGCTCTGACCCAGAAAAGAGGACCAAAGGCTTATCCAAAAAAATAAATAAATAAAATATAAAAAATACTGTTCCCATATCGTGAACTAACAGTTTTCTCTCAATCATTCATTTACTTGACAGCCAACTATCCGTAGGATAAAAAGATTACAAATTATAAGAACAGGCAAAAATAAGTGATAAAGACTCTGCAACCTACACCTAATGCCATCAATCCAATGGATGAAAAAAAATAAGGGATGAAAATATGAAAAAAAACAAACCACCCATAGAGGAGAGGATTTACTCCATGGGGTTGGCTTTCCCTCTCGAGAAGGATGAGAAAGGAAGCTGTGCTACTGTATTGGGTGGGGAAGAAGAATGACGCTGTCATATCATGAATTAACTATGACACATAGTCAAAATCATAAATTATTAATATCTAAAATTTATTAGACTCTAACGATTTTTTTTTCTTTTGTATTTTATAGGTATCTCTCCAACTCAAGGTAATTATTTCAGACTTCATAAGGAATATAACTTGGCACCGATTACTCACTCTAATTAATTTGATATGAGTTAGTTCATCCCGCTATGAAAACAAACTTCACTTAGCACCATTTTTTTTCAAAACGAATAAATTTTTTTTTTTCTATTTACAAAATTCAAATCTGATGCTCAAAGAAGATAAGTATTGAACCCTTTGAAGTTTGAACTGACCAACATGGTTTCATCATTTCAAAATTCTCAACGACTAAAAACAATATAAATGTCTATATCATTTAATTGTGAAATATTATTAGTATTGGAGACTGTAAGATACGAATTAAGTCAAATAACATTTTTTTTTAACGTGAGTCAACATCCTATTTAATTTAATTTTGCCCTCTTGCAGGCTGCCATACCCAATCGGCCAATCCCCTCTGCCCCCTTAGTTTTTTTTTTTTTTTTGGGTGTTGCTGCCATCTAAACCCGTCTGGCTCTTAGTGTTTTATTTTTTTTATTTTTTATGGAGTTTGTGATAGGGTTTATGCTGCGTGCTATTGCCGTTTTAGAATTAGAGTTTCTGTTTTTATTATTTTCATTAGTATTAACTTAAATTGATTGAAAAATCTACTCCAACTCAGCCATTCATAAAAGTCATACATATGTTAATGGCACCTTTGGTAGGATGCAAACTGAATATGGTCTATATCTCATTCAATGACTAATGAAAATGTGTCAGTATAGTGTTTTGTCCCACAAATTACATGTGCAAAATATCATTTCTGTATAATGTATGAGAGTCGATTATATTTATTTAGTAGACAAAAATATGGAACTCGTGGTGGATAGACATGGTTTCTTGTTTGTATATAAGTCGCAGGTACACACTCGTTCGAGTTGAATACACTCTCAAAATATTCTTCTCACTCATCTCTCAACAATCGCCTGGTTGAAAATCATCCTACTAGTGGAGCTTTATTTCGATTGTTGAAGATCATTTTGGAGTATTAATCTTCTTCAGGAAAGAGCAGCTGCGGTTATTGGTCACTGAATTTTACATGTGACATTTGGTGCTTTCATTGATCTCACATGAATTAGCAGCAAGAAATTCCCTCGATATATAAACTGGAGCCATTAATCGAAAAAGGTGAAACCACTAATCGAAAGATGTGTCCTTGAGCATCAGCAATGGCACCTTAAGACAATTCTAGTTGATTGCTCATCACTTGTATATATGGAGCAATGACAATGAATGGTAATTCACTAATAGCTCTTCCTATGTTTGGTTAAACTTTTGATATGGCTTTAAAGTTGTAGGCAATGTTGTCATAGCCTCATTAGAAGCGTTCCCTTGACAAAATCAGGTGTGTCAGGTCCAACTTCATAGGACAATGTAAGAAAAATTCAATGATTTGGAGTAACCCCAGTTGTTTCAATTTCTGTGATGCTAACAATGAAAAAGTTTTAAAGGAAGAAGCCTTGACTGACCTGGGCATGTGGGATTTAGTGGGGATATAGCTTGTTCAAAATATGATTTTTTTTTTTGGGTTCATATGCCACAGCATTCTATGTTGCGACTATACTTGTCTTATTGGGATACATGATTTTGATAACTAAGGATACCTTTATCATTTTAATTATTAGTTTTACTGTTATGTATGGTAAAGTTGATGATGTTGAACATGAGATGATTTATACTTCATGTTCTTACCTAAAAGTAGAGCTAGGGTGTGTTAGGAGAATGGCAAGCTACTAATATGAAAGCAATGAATTGAATGTGCACTTGAATATTATTTGTTGTGTTATAGAGATTGTAGCCTTATCACAGAAGTGATTATGTATTAACAGAAAATAACTAACAAATAACTATTCTATAAAAATCCATATTAACACATAATAAATGTGATGGTATAGCTATCTTATTAGCCCCCTCAAACTCATGAGATAAAAGAACTTCAACTTTGAATTTGCATTGTAAATATCTGAACCTAATGCTGGAGATTGGCTTGGTTAGAATGTTTGCTTCCTGCTCTTCAGAAGGAATGTGATGGATTTGAACATGGTGTTGAGTTACCCGATCTCTAACAAAATGAAGATCAATCTCGAAATGTTTTGTTTGATTGTGAAGTATGGGATTAGCTGCAAGCATAACAGTACTCAGATTGTCACAATAGACTTTTGGTATAGTTGGTATAGTGAACTTAAGCTCGGAGAGAAGTGACTTAATCTGCGAAATTTCAGCAATGATTGAAGCCAAGGAACGGTATTCAGCTCCTGTGCTTGATCTCGAAACTATTGTTTGTTTCTTAGATAACCATGAGACTATATTAGGACTAATATAGATACAAAATCCAGAAGTGGAACACCTGTCATTAGGGTTTGAAGCCCAATTTGAATCACAAAAGGTGATGATAGGAAGAGAAGAAGAGGGCTGGAACAGAAGGCCATGAGTTAGGATGCCTTTAAGGTATCAAAGTATGCGTTTAACAACCTTCCAATGAGAAAGAAGAGGTGAATGCATAAATTAGCAGACCTTGTTAACAGAGAATGCAATTTCAGGGGGAGTAATAGTGGCATATTGAAGGTTGCCTACTATAGAGCAATAGAGAGTAGGATCATCAAAGAGATTTGAACCATGTTTGATGAGTTTAAGTCCAAAAGTCATAGGGGTAGGAATGGGGTTACTGTTATAAAGGTTGGCTTGAAGAAAAAGGTCATTGATATACTTGGTTTGAGCCAAATGCAAAGAGCCATTGGGTAATTTCTTAGCTTTAATGCCCAGAAAATAATAAAGTTGGCCAAGATCTTTTAATTCAAAAGTTTTATGAAGAGTAGAGATGAGATTGTGAATAACAGAAAATGATGAACCAATGATTAGGATATCATCAACATAAATGAGAACAAAGATGGAGTAGTGGGGGGTAAACTTAGTAAAAGAGGGGTCACAGGTGGTAGCATGAAATCCAAGGTGAATTCAGGTAGAAGAGAGTTTGGCAAACCATGCTCGAGGGGCCTGCTTAAGCCCATAAAGAATTTTATTGAGTTTGCAAACAAGGTGAAGACCTCCAACTTGGAATCCAACAGGTTGCTGCATGAATACATGTTCACTGAGATCACCATTGAGAAAGGCATTTGTGAAGTCAAGTTGATGAACTGGCCATCTAGATGAAACAGCTATAGTGAGTAAAACACAAATTATGATTGGTTTAATAACAGGGCTGAAGGTCTCATGGAAATCGACTCCCTTTTGTTGATGGTAACCCTTGGCCAAAAGTCAAGCTTTATGCTTGAAAATAGTTGCATCTGGATTGTATTTGATTCTGAAAATCATTTGCACCCAATTGGTAAATGATTAGTAGGAAGAGGAACCAAGGACCAAGTGTTATTTTTCAATAAAGCATTATATTCAGATTGCATGGCTTGCTGCCAGACAGGCTGAGAAAGAGCTTCCTTTGCAGAACTTAGTTTAAGAGAAGTGATATAAGATTTTGGTTTGAATATGCTAGCTTTAGCCCTTGTGGTCATAGGATGTTAAGGAATTGATGGTTGAATAGATGGAATGGCAACAGATCTAGTTGGAGAATCTGATGGTTGAGGTTGAGGAGTAGCTTGATGTGGTGGTGAAGAAACGGGTGCAGGAAAAGATGATGGAAGAATAGTAAGCATGCAAAAATTTGGAGGTACAAAAGCAGCAGGTGCAGATAATAAAAGAGGAATAGAAGTATAAAAGGCAGATAATGGAGTGGAACTTGAATGAGGCAGGGAATTAGTAGTTGAGTGAAAGGGAAATAAATGTTCATTAAATTGTACATGTCTAGAAATATAAATTATGCCTGAAGGATGTAAACATTTATAGCCTTTATAGTTTGGACAACATCCCAAAAAGGTGCATTGTGCAGATCAAAAATAAAGTTTATGAGAATTATGTGGTCTTAAAAGAGGATAACAAGCACAACCAAAGATTTTTAGTGAGTTATAAGATGGAGGATGCAAAAACAATTTAGCATAAGCGGAAGCATGTTGTAGAATAGGAGTAGGCAGTATGTTAACAAGAAAAGTAGCAATTTCAAAGGCTTCATACTAGAACTTTAGAGGAAGAGATGCATGAGCAAGAAGTGTAAGGCCCATTTCAGTTATATGGCGATGTTTTCTCTCTGCACAGCCATTTTGTTCATGTGTGTGAGGACAACTAAAATGATGTGTAATGCCATGATCATGTAGATACCTAAAGAACTTGAGATATTCCTTAGCATTATCAGTTTGCAAAGTTTTAAGTTTATTGTTAAGTTGTAATTCAGCCATTGTCTTAAACTAAAGAAAGGCAGTAAATGCTTGAGATTTGTGTGATAAAAAGCAAATCCATGTGTAATGGGAGTATGCATCAACAAAAATAATATAATAGCAAGAACTATTGGTAGAAAGTAAAAGGGCAGGACCCCATATATCATAATATACTAATTGTAAAGGTGCAGAATATGAGGTAAAAAAGGGAGAAAAGGGGAGTTGATGAGATTTGCCAAGACAACATGCATGACAAGTATCAGGGATTTTATTGATATCAGTACCTATATTACAAAGAGATAATACTTGCTGAACAATTTTATTAGATGGATGGCCTAGCCTAGCATGCCAATGTACAAATTTAGAAGTAGTAACAGTAGCTGAATGAAAAATAGAAGCAGAATTTGGTTTATTGATACAAGAAACTGAAGTAGCCTTAGGTATAATGTCCAAATCTGGAAAGTAATACATGCCATTCTTAAGAAAACCTTGCAGAAGAATTTCCTTGGTTCCTTGTGATTTAATCAAGCATTTGTGAGCATGGAATTCAAAAAAGACATTGTTATCTAAGGCAAATTGAGAGACACTAAGTAAGTTCTTGGTAATTGCAGGAAGATGTAAAAGATTGCTAAGAGCAAAAATTCTGTTAGAGGATAAAGAATGAAGAAAAGATTTGCCAAGATGAGTAATAGGTATACCTTGACCATTACCTACTTACACCTGTTCCGGTCATGCATAGGATGTGCTAGTGTTGAGATTATTGAGATTGGGTGTAAGATGATTAGTGGCACTAGTGTCAGGGTACTATAGTGGGTCATAGACAGTGGAGGGGTGGCTAAGAGTCCAGGTTGTGCAGCAGGTATGGTGGAAAATGGTAGAGAAGGTAATGTGGCTAAGTAATTTTGTGTTTGATTAGAAGGAAATTGTTAAGAAGATTGAAATGAAGAATTTTGCTATTGTGAATTTTGCTGCTGATGAGAAAGAGTGAAATTGGGATTGAATTAGTGGAAACAATCCCAGGCACTATGATTAAATCTATTACACAAGTGATATTGCAAACCAGAAAAGGACTGGGAACGACCACTGGCTCTACCAAATCTACCTCTTCCACAGCCAAAGCGACCACGACATCGAGATGACAAGAACTGAGCAGAGTTGGGACTTCTTCTAGTGGTTTGAACAAAATTAGCTTGAGCTGAGAGAGGATTAAGATCAATTTTCTGGAACTTTTCAATTCTTTCTTCAACAGCAAGAAGTAAAGATTCAACTTCAACAACTTTGTAAGGTTCAATCTGAGAAAGAAGGGATGTGATGAAGGGGCCATATTCTTCAGGTAAACCATCAAAGATGGCTTCAAGATGATTGGAGGTAGTTACAATTTCACCTATGGCAGTAAGATGATCAACAAGTTTCTTTATAGAAAGAAGATAATCTTGCATAGAACCTGTTTTCTTGGTGTTTCTAAGTTGTATCTTGAGTTTGCTTATATGAGCTTTGGTTTGAGCAGCAAAGATGTCTTCAATTCTGCTCCATACTTGATAGAAGTGGTTGCATCCAACCTTTTGAATTCGCAGTGATGGGGAAAGCGAGGCAAAGGAGCCAAGATAAAAGAAAATATCCTATTTTCTCCATGTAATAAAGGTAGGATTAATGGAGTTGGAGGTAGTGTCTTCATCGGTGAGAAAATTTTTTGGGATGTTGGTGTCTTTGAGAAAGTTTTCAAGTTTATAGCCGATGATGGTAGCCAAAGCTTCTTGTTACCATGTTAAGTAATTGTCATTGTCCAGTTTAAAAGAGACTGGATTTGTGAAGGTTTGAATGGAAAAGGAAAAAGTGGAAGATAGAGAAGAGGTGACAGTAGAAGATAATGGAGCCATGGATCAAAAAGAGCTCATGATACCATGTTAGGAGAATGGCAGGCTACTAATATGAAAGCAATGAACTGAATGTGCCCTTGAATATTATTTGTTGTGTTACATAGATTGATCTTGGCTTTGTTATATACCAAGCCTTATCACAGAAGTGATTATGTCTTAATAGAAAATTATTAATAACTAACAAATAACTGTTCTATAAGAATCCATATTAACACATGATAAATATGATGGTATAGTTATCTTATCAGGGTACAAGTAGCTTTAACGTCCATTAACTCTGACGCTCAAGTCAATGGGTGAGTGAGGTTAAGAGTGGTAAAGTGGGTTAATATGAGGATAACATTACTTGGAGTTAATATTAGCTCCCTTATATAGTGTGAGGCTATCCCGTACTAAATTTGGATACAATCTTCCTTAAATGAAAATGAGGGAGATACTTCTGCAATTTAGTTAGTACTAGATATATTTTGTATCAGTAAGAGATATGATATAATATATGAAATATGATGTAATAATGGCAAGATATAATAAAATATAGAGAGATTCTGTATGAGATTTGAGAGAGATTCTCAACTGATTTTAGGGTGAATCCATGGGAGAGCTGGGTGCCATGTGCCCAATCTTTGAGATTCGTGTCCAAGCTCTCGTGACTTGCGCTGAAGTGTCCAACCCACATTTCTAATCCAGGACACTTCACTTATTGAATTTTCCATGCATGAATATGGCTCAACTACTAGTAAAGTTAGAAATAAATGTGGTGTTGAGATAAATAGACAGACTCGCATAAATCAATACAGTATTATTACTCTTTCATATTGAAGGCAACCCGAAAATGGGTATTGGGTACATGAGTTTGCACAATATGATTCTGGAGTTCGTTTTCCGTTGGCCCTCTTTGATAATCTTGCAAATCAACGTACCATTTAATCAATAGATGTACTGAGCCCTGGGATTTTTTTTTTTGTTTGGTTTGATTGTGGATGCTATGTACTTGGTTTTCTGCTATTGTGGATGCTATGTACTTGGTTTTCTGCTATGACAACGAGAGAGTTGGAGAAGTGTTCATTGAAGATGGTTGAGGAAGTAACAATTCAATCCGGGGTTGAGAGAGGGGAATCTTTACCATGCTACATGTGGAATTACTGCTATAAGATTCCATTGATTTAGAATTTAATTTATCATTGTTTCTGCATTATTGATTCTGGCATTCTGCTATTGTGTGTTGCTTGAGTGCTGTTTTCTTGAAGTAATTTTGCACGTTACGCAATTTTACATACACACGTATATAATCATTATTTTATTTTAATTCTTTACATAGAATATAATTATCATTTATCTTAATAATATAAATAATAATGGGATGCAAGCCCTTGCACAAAAAATATAATTAAGTTTTAGAGTGTCTATCTTCTCTGAAAATAACAATGTCGTTCTAAAAGTGAAAATGGAAGATTTAAATTGTTTTTACATTTTTAAGATTTGTCCAAAGAAAAGGTGATATTGTGCCATCTTGCATAATTTTCTAATATTCATTAGAAATTAATCTTGATATACAATATAAAGCATTTTGCATTATCAACCACCCATATGTTATTCATGTGACCTTGAAAGTAATTATTATAAGAATCAAACACATTTGGTGACATGATAAATTATGAATATATATAAAAACAAACTTACACTAATTAATAATGCATGTAAATTAAATCTTACGTAATATTGCAAAAAAAATCCCATTACAGCATGCTTTACTAATATACAAAGCAAATATACTTTTATGAAATAAATACCCAGTAAGCATCATAGCTAGAGAACACCATATGAGAACTTGAGTTAGAAAAATAAAAAATCTTGAACCTTATAAGCAAGTTAAATTACTAAACAATGAACTAATGAATTATGCCTCACATGTCATCACTTCCAAATAGCTAGAAATTTGCTGAATAGTTAGGAGTTCCATTCTTATTTACTTATCCCTTTTTCCATATTTTCTTTAACTTTACTAGGAACTCCTTAGAATTTTTTTTTTAAAAAATTACTAAACAATCATACATAACATGTTATATCACATAGCTTAGTAACCAAGTAATTTACATTATCCATCGTCGTTGAAGCTGCTTTTTTCTTTCCATTTTCATTTAATGTAAAAAGTTCTCTTTTCAACGGCTGTGGCGATGGACAAGACAAATGATAAGTTCGCAATCAAACTAATAGCTATCCCTCCCTTGAAGGTGTTTCATCTCTTCCAGAGGTTAGGACCACTATTTAGTGGTTATGAATCTTTCTTATTTTTCCCCTGAAAGTTATCCTTTGATCGATGCACATGGCAATCTAAAACGTCACCGGTTTTCCTTTCACACATGCCCATCTACCCTTTTGACCAGAGATCAGTGAAGACAATTGTTCACCCATCTCAGCCAATAACAGCATATTTGGTTCAGAAAGTTTTCTCCGTTGCGGCAATTAGAATTGGGTTGAAAAAAAAATGAGTGTTCGGTTTTTTTTTTTTTTCAATGAACAATAAAAATGTTTCGCTTTAAAAAGAATTGATTTTAGTAAAAGCCAAAATTTTTAGTTTTTACTTTTCCATCTCAAATTAATTCTATTAAACTCATTCTTCTAATATCTTTTGTAAGCACAAATAAATCCTTTCAAAATCAATTATTTTAAAATCAATTCCTTTAAATATCAATCATTTCAAAAGCAATTTTAAGAATGTTGACAAGTCATAGAACTGTATAGAATTACAATATTTACTCTGATCTCTACTAATCAAATAATTAATTAATCGGGTAATGTAATTAATGAAATTATCATGTTTTACCTAACAAGTGGTTAGGCATATATTGTGTCCTTTTCACTATTTAGTACTGGATATTTGCATGGCTATCACTTATACTAAGAAGTTACCAATCATATCATCACTAATTAAGCTCAGATATGACCTCAAGCTTTACTGGTTTTTCTTTCTTTGCTACCTAACTGATCAATTACCTGTGTCAAATGTGGTTGTCCTTCAACCGCAATGCCTAGCGGCTACGGCGCTTCTCACCTTATCAACTCCTCAAGCATATTCTCAAATAATAAATAAATATTAATATAAGAAAATATAAGTATAAAAAATATTTGTCAAACATAATATTTATATTTATAACTGTTTGATTATATAGTGTGTCACATACGTCTTATAGTTTAATAATATTTTATAAATTCAAAGCTATCGCCCATGACCATGTTGCTTTCATCACCATTACTATACATCTATACTGCATTCTTTTCTTCTTCCCATCCATCATTTATAACTTTAATCAATTCTCTACTCCCAACTCTTTCCAACCCTAGATTTTTCTTTTTGCTATTTTTGAAAAAACAAAAATACTAGTATGAACCAAAGGGTGCATTTTGTGCCAGTAGTTCTACGCACCAAAATGACAGTGCGATATGGCCATTCGTTCGTTCATCAAAACAACTCGGTATTAATTGGTCCACGCCACTTTCAGCTCACGTGGACAGCCTCCTCTCAATTACTCCCATCCTTCAACCACTGCTGTGTATATGTATGTATATAGTTTTTGGTCCGTTTCCCTTTATACAGAGCATGCCAAATTAAATTCGAAGGAGTTCTTAAATTTTCAGTAAAAAAACTGTTTTTGTTTCTGCATCTTTTATTATTATTATTATATACATTAATTTGATGAATTATTTTTTATTTTTTTCCATATTTTGAACACAATATTTAATGTATAAAATAATGTTTTTCTTATATACAAAAGTTTAAATTAAAAGAAAAACTCATTCCAATTTAAGATCAGAGTATATCTAATCAACCGTGTCAATAAAGAGTAGAACGTTTTTCTAACCAATACTTTTGTTAAGGAATTAAAAAATGTAAACATGTCACGGGAAAAAATATGATTTTTAAGTTTTATTTGTAAAATCTATTAAAAGGTTTATAATTTTTGAAATCCTCACCGAGCGCCTCAACTACACCGATTGAAAAAATCCTTTGGAAAATACTTAAATATATATTTCTCTCAAATTATACTAACACTAGGCCATGTCTATACACGGCACATTCGTGTGTTAGTATTACGTGAGGTGAAATGTGAATGGGTGGGGGCAGATAGAGATAGATGGGGAGGCACACAGCATACTATTGACACACAACACATGCCTGGAGTTAAATGGGGGTCGGTTTCTGCATTAAATGTAGCTACCAACAACTAGCTGCACCCATTAATTGTTCCATAAAATGGCCTAACTTTTGTGCCCTGAAGAACCTCATCTTGGCCTCTAAATTTCCTTTAGAAATATGGTCTCTTTTCTCCAATAACTTGCTCATTTTTCATGCCAAAACTAAACCCTTCTTTCAGTTCCACAACTCTAAAATAGAGGCTGTTTCTGCATGGGACATCTCTCTTGAAAAACTCTTCAGTCAAAAAATTCTCAGCACATACCTTTCCCATTTCACCATTCACACTATTCATTCCTCCTGCACTCATGTTACTCCTTTTGGATCTATAACATCCTATACCTGTGTGCCTTCTCAATAGGATATTCATTATTCAGTGCTTGGTTTTTCATGATCACCAATCTCTGATCCTTTCTTACCCTTTTGAATATAGTTTCCTTTTGTCTCTTCTAGATCTTGTACAAGGAACTCTTTTTGGACGATATTGTATATTGAAGCATAAAAGTTGTTCCAGAGCTATAGAAAAAAGTGATGAGAAACTCTGAAGCAACTCAAGTGGCTATGGAGATAGAGGCAACCAAGCCTGGAGGGAATGGAACAGCAGTGCCAGGGTTGAGCCCTCTGAGTGAGACCCTTTGGAGGGAAAAGACTAGCACAGAGTTCCTTGGAGATGTCTCAGCAAGGCTCACATGGAAGGATCTGACCGTGACGGTCACTCTCAGCAATGGAGAGACACAGAATGTTTTGGAGGGGCTATCTGGTTATGCTGAGCCTGGAACCTTCACTGCTCTCATGGGGCCATCAGGTTCAGGAAAATCCACTCTCCTTGATGCTCTTTCTAGTCGCCTTGCTGCAAATGCATTCCTCTCAGGCACCATCCTCCTCAATGGTCGCAAAGCAAAGCTCTCTTTTGGCACTGCAGTGAGTATATATCCAACAGTTTTATATATCCATTTTGTTCAATTCTTAAATCAAGTAAGAATATTCAAACTTTCTTTTTTTTCCTAATAATGTTCACATACTCTTTCTTGATTTAAGAATTAGATGAAAAAAGATATAAAAACTTCATCCAAGGTTTTTTTTCTTTTCTTACATGCTTACCATATATATGTCTAGTAAGTTAGTTGCACATAACACTTGCCTTTTATCTTCTTTGTTTCCTTTAGATTTTGTTTTGTTTTGAACTTTTGAGATTAACTTTGGTTGGTTACATACCTGACAGCAATATGTAACATATAGTATATTAATTAGCCAAAAGTTCAGGCTATTTTTTTGGTCTATGTATCCCTAGAGTGTTTCAAGCCTATTCTTCTATTTTTGTTAAAAAGGGGTGTTCCTGTTCCTAACTTGATCTATGTAATTCAAACTTTATAGGCTTATGTGACACAAGATGACAACTTGATTGGCACCCTAACAGTGAGAGAAACCATTTCATATTCAGCTCGGCTTCGCTTGCCTGATAAGATGCCATGGTCAGATAAGCGAGCTCTTGTTGAGAGCACCATTGTTGCAATGGGTCTTCAGGATTGTGCTGACACAGTGATTGGAAACTGGCACTTGCGTGGGATCAGTGGAGGGGAGAAGAGAAGGGTTAGCATTGCCTTGGAGATATTGATGAGGCCTAGATTGCTCTTCCTTGATGAGCCTACCAGCGGACTTGATAGGTAGGTTGTTACTTGTTAGGCATCACTATAAGAGCATTTATTTCTCCTTGTCCAAAGTGTTTGCATCAAGATTGCAGTGTGTTACCACACGTAAATTTAGACTTAACCACCTAATGTATACAGCTTTTCATAAATGATGTTGATAAAAAGTAAAGGGTGAGGTGGCATGCAGGTGATGGATCATAGCAGGAAGATGATTTGTTTTTTGGAGCCGACCGGCGACTTTTGCCATGTGGGGTTTCTGATGGGCACATAACCTTTCTCATTCTTTCAATAACACCAATTATTCTACTGTACTGTTTTATAAAACTTGGTAATCAATTAATCCGTTAGGGTTGATTAAGAAATTAGAATTGGACGTATCACAAGAAAAATAATACATTTAATATATTAAGAACTGCGGAAAAAATATTTTTCTTTAAATAATTAGAACTTAGAAGTATTTAAATTAAAAAATAGATAATACTTTTTAACTGACATTATAGACATTTGTTAGGATGATGCGGTTGGGGTCGGTAGGTAATTTGCAGAATTTGCCGCTTTTGTCATGTTAATTTTAGGTGGGTTGTCTTCTCTGACATTGTTTTTGGAGTTATTCGTTGTTGTATTCTTGCTTTTTTTTGGTGGTGTATTCTTGCTGTTTTAGATGTTTCTATTGGGTCGTTTATTTAACAATAAAATTAAAATTTCAATTGCAGAAAAGAAAAACGTTATGGCTTATATACAAATTATACATTATCTTTCCACATCACTACTGTGAAGTCAGGATTCAATCTTAAATTCTTTTTAAAAAAGACTTTTGTCTACCAAATCATCTATAACACTTGCATGATTTCTTTGAAAAATGAAATGAATTTAGAATTCATGTCTGTATGTTATATTTAAAATGTTGTACATACTACATAGCCATAACTTTAATTCATTGGCACCCTCTAAGGAATGCTAACTATATTGAAATCTCTTTATACTGAATTCAAGTGCATTGTTTTTTATTGATTGGGAATTTTGCTTTTGTGGCAGTGCTTCGGCATTCTTTGTGACTCAGACACTACGTGCTTTAGCAAGAGATGGGCGAACTGTAATAGCTTCTATTCATCAACCTAGCAGTGAAGTGTTTGAACTCTTTGACCAATTGTACTTGCTTTCTGGGGGCAAAACTGTTTACTTTGGTCAGGCTTCTGAAGCATATGAGGTAACACTAATAAGCTCACTTTTACACTTTTTTCATCTTATTGCAAAATTCCTTACGTTCTGTGATTGTGAATAAATGAAGCATTTTTTTCATGACCATTGTACTTTTATACTGCCTGCAGTTCTTTGCACAGGCTGGCTTTCCATGCCCTGCTTTGAGGAATCCATCAGATCATTTCCTTAGGTGCATCAACTCTGACTTTGACAAAGTCAAGAGCACTCTTAAAGGGTCCATGAAACTGAGGGTATTGACCTTTTCTTCTTTATGTGCCTATATGCATGTGGTACTCTGTACCAAAGGAAGAATTTCTCCCCCTAACTTTTGCTTTTCTATCATAATGTACTATTTAGTCAATAGTCATTATTTACTTGCCGTTTCTCACCTAAAAATGGTACCATTTTTTATGTTTTCTGAAACTGTTGATATGTTATCTCAATTAAGAGTATCTTATACAAGAGGAGTGTTATCTTTTTTCATTTTACTTTTATCTTTTACTTATGTTATGGCAACATTTTAGTTTTATTCTTGCTAGCTTGTGCTATAAATCAGCTTTTGTAGATGGGAAAGTATGCACCCGACCCATATTTATAAATATGCATATGCCTTTGCCAATATTTAATTTCAACTTTGTGATCTCTCAGTTTGAAGGGAGTGATGATCCCCTGGACAAGATCACTACTGCTGAAGCTATCAGAACTCTCATTGACTACTACCGCACTTCCCAGCACTCTTATGCTGCGATACAAAAAGTGAATGATATATCCAAATTTGTAAGTGCTTCCTAATGATCTTTACTTATCAATGATGCAATTGAGTATCCTCCTTTTCATGTTCATGTTTTTTTTGTAGTCAATTCTTCAGTCTTGGGATCTTGTCCCTGACAATTAGGTGCATTCTCACATTTTCTGCAGAAAGGAACAGTGCTTGATGCAGGAGGAAGCCAGGCTAGTTTCTTGATGCAGTCTTACACCTTAACCAAACGATCATTCATCAACATGTCAAGGGATTTTGGTTACTACTGGCTTAGGCTTGTAATCTACATTGTAGTCACAATCTGCATTGGAACCATTTATTTGAATGTGGGGACAGGCTATAACTCAATTCTGGTACTATAATCATTAGTTTATGCCAATTCAAAGTTAATTGCAAGGGATATATCTGGACCAGTTTGCCAACAAAATTGATTCTCTCTGCGTTTACTTTCTTTCTAGGCTAGGGGTTCATGTGCATCATTTGTCTTCGGTTTTGTCACCTTCATGTCAATTGGTGGATTCCCTTCATTTGTTGAAGACATGAAGGTAAGTTTTGGCCCCTATGCAACCATTAATCACCAGCTCAATACTAAGTATAATGCCAAAATTAATCTGATTATCCGTGTCAATTGCAGGTTTTCCAAAGGGAGAGGCTTAATGGTCACTATGGTGTCACAGCGTTTGTCATCAGCAACACATTATCTGCAATGCCTTTCCTGATATTGATCACTTTTCTCTCCGGGACAATTTGTTATTTCATGGTTAGGCTTCATCCTGGATTTTGGCATTACCTCTTCTTTGTGTTGTGCCTTTATGCCAGTGTCACAGTGGTTGAAAGCTTAATGATGGCAATTGCTAGCATTGTCCCCAACTTCCTCATGGGCATCATAATTGGAGCAGGGATTCAGGTATGTAACTCCCCATATTCAAAGCACATGCAAATTGAATTCTATCTTACCAAATCAGCGCTCTATTTTCTTCTAAACCACATTCCATAACTCAACCTTTTTGCTTCACAATTTTCCAAAAAACTTCTATATATAATAATAATAATAATAATAATGAATCTACTGAATGATAGTGCTAATTGCAAACAATGTTACATAAGCATTCAAAGTTCTAAATTCTAACATTTGATCACTAATTTGTTATGGATCCCATTTAATCATAACTAATCAGTGATTTTTGTTTCTATAATTTCTAAATCTCAGGGTATATTCATGTTGGTATCTGGCTACTTTCGGCTTCCACATGATATTCCAAAGCCAGTTTGGCGCTATCCAATGTCATATATCAGTTTCCACTTCTGGGCCTTACAAGTAAGAACAATTAATGATTCAGTTCAAATGTTGAAACCCATGTGCTTCTATTTCAGTTGTCAGTTTTGATGATTGAAAACAATGAAAAACTTCTTTCAGGGGCAATACCAAAATGATCTACAAGGCTTGATCTTTGACAACCAGACACCAGACCTTCCGAAGATACCGGGATGGTACATCCTGGAGAATGTCTTTCAGATTGATGTAAAGAGATCAAAGTGGATAGATCTGAGTGTGATCTTCAGCATGATTGTGATCTACCGCATTATCTTCTTCATCATGATCAAGATCAATGAGGATGTGACACCTGGGGTTAGACGGTACATAGCTAAGAGAAGAATGAAGCAGAAGAGTGGAACTCAGAACACAACTATTGCACCTGATGTTCTCACTCAGTCCCCCTCTCTTAGAACCTATGTTTCCACTCAAACAAAGAATGGTACTTCCAAGAGTTAAAGAGTGGAGAAGGTTGAGCCTTCGATAGGACAAAGAAAAAATTGAAGTCCTTAAAGTTTGAATCAACAATGAGGCTTTGACTATGAAATATGATTAATTATATATATATAACCTTTAATTCTTATAATTTTTTATACATCTTTTTATCTTTTACCATGTTGACATCCTCTTAGCTTCAACAACTGAGAAGAGGGTAAGCTGAAGAAATTCCAAGTGTGTTTATTAATTAAGTCATCAGAGTCTTTTGTTTGTAATTTTTTTTTTCTGACCTAATCCGCAATGTTTATGTAATGTAATGTGTATCATTGCCCTCCAAAATCCTGTTGTCATTTTGACCGTTGGATTCAATTTAATACAAAGTGAAAACGTGCAAGGAAACTCTACAGTTTTCAATGTCAAATTTCTTGTGCATTGATAATAATAACAATTATTGATGGTGCCAAAAGAAATTCAAACAAAATATCGAATGAAAAAGGAAAAATCATAACAAAAAAATCTTGAATATGAATAAAACATGCATGGTAGCTAATTATGCTACTATAACTACAGTACAATCCAAATTAACAATAAAACTGTATGATAAAAATGTAATCATTTTACCATTATAATATAATATAATATAAGATGCGTTTGTTTTATTTTTTAAAAAATAATTATGAAATTTCATTTTTATATATAATTAAAAAATCTGAAATTTTTTTTCTATTTTCAGAAATTATCGTTTTTAACTTCAGTTTGAGATTTTGATTGTTTTTAAAAATCCAAAGAAAGCGATTTTTTTGGGTAATTGGTGATTTTGAGCCAAAAAAAAAAAAATCATCCAAATGCACGTATAATTATCTCTCGACATATTGCTAAATTTATATACAAATATTAACGGAGGCACAATCGATTTCTATAAGGAGGGGACGTCTCTTTCGCCCGGGCTCGTTAATTAACAGGGGTGGGGTCCCCATCCAGCTATAGGGGTGTATAAATTTAAAGGATGGGATGAGCCGAGTTAAATTAAATACGAACCTAATCCAATTTTTAGATCACGTCAATCTTATTGGAATTCAAATCTAATTTAATAATGACCTGATCAATACTTGAGTCAAATTAAGTCAACATAACTTTCAAATAATATTAGAATTTGGACATTATATATATTATATGATAGTGTTATAAAATTTTAAGAGTAAAAAATAAAATTTAATGATATGTTCCAAAACAAATAATATCAATATAAAAATAATATTAATTTATATAAAATATATTAATTGACCTATAATATTTTATTATAAGTTTTCACTGAGTAATTATTATTAAGAATATATATAAAAAGAATTATTTAACTTTAAGTTAAATCGAATCAACCTAAACCTAAAGTATGATCAAAATTCGGTCCATAATGTGCATTGAGTCAAATTTCAATACGGAAATCCGACCCATTTTGCTTTGAATCAAGCCTGATTTGTAGGCCAGATTGAGTTATGAACGCCCCCAAGGCCCTACCATCCTCTAAAGGCCGAAGTCGTATTCTTACCAGCTCGGCTCCACCCAAGTAGTCCTTACACGTACACGGTTACACGGTTCTTGTTTGCCAACCCTATTCAAACGAGTGGTGATGAAGGGTGCTAAAGTGTATATTGCAACGATAAAGGGGTCACCGTGCAAGAAGACGTAGCACAAGTTTCACCCTATTTGTTCCAATTTTAGATTTTCTTAAAAATTAAGGGATAGTTTGGATGAATTTCCTAAAAAAATATTTTAAATAATTAAAAATAAAATTTATTTTACATGTGAATATAAAATTAATTTATCTTTAAATATAATGTCAAAAGATATTAATCTATTTTAAATCGTATTCTTTATGTATACTGCTTATATGAAAAATATGTATTTCTATTAATCCTGTTTTACTACAAAATTTTCACAAACATATCAATTTTTTAATAAAAAATCTTTTTTTTAATCGAAATGTTGACGAACAAATAAGCTCTGAGTGAAAGAAAAATGGGTAAAAGAATTGAGAATAAAAGAGAAATAAAATGGATAAAATAAAATAAAAACAATTGAGAATTAAAGTTTTTTAAAAAGAAAAATAAGGAAAACAACATAAAACTTTACTATATATCCAATTCAGCCGCTCAAATTTATAGTGAAAAACAAATTAGTCCATCATATTTGAAAAATCTCATATTTGTCCTTCAGATTTGAAAAATAGGGACAAGTTAATCCCTTTGTCAAATTGTCGTCTGAACTGTTAACAGAAATATCCAAATGTTTTGTTAACTTGCTTATACATATACTGTTAATTTTTACGGTGGGTCCTAACTTACCTCACTCTTCTGTTCTGGGCAGACCAAATGACAACTTAAAATCAAAATTTTTCTTCTGAGCAGGGAGCTATGATAAGAGAGAAGATGAAAAAGAATATTTAAACGACTTTGTTTAGAGGAGTAAGACAAGTTAGAACACACCATGAAAATTAACGATGCATGTAACCAAGTTAATAAGATATGTAAGTAAGCTTATAAGACACAGCTTAGATGACAATTTTACAAAGAGACTAAATTGTCTCCATTTGTGAAATTTGAGGAACTAATATGAGATTTTTCAAATCTGAATGACTAATTTATCCCCCATTATAAATCTAAGGGATTAACTTGGGTTTTTAGTCAATTATTAAATTTTGAAATAAAGAACAAAAGACGAAGGAACCTAGGGACAAAGCTATGCCATTTTTTTAAGGTTAAATATATTTTATCAACTGAATTTTAGGTCATATATAATTTACACATTGACTTTTCAAAACATGTATCATAAGACCTGAAACTTTTTCAAATTATACAAAAAAACCCTACTTTTTAAATAGTGCAAAACTTTAAGTCATAACAGGTGTCAGATTGCACAAAATAAAAAAATCAAGGGGGTTATTAATTGCACATAGAATTCACATACAGGGTATCGAGTTGCACAAATTAGAAACATTAGGGGGTTAAGTGCATGTCAATCTTACCTTTGTTAGTTGACAAATTATACTGAGGGGTGTTTTGTACAGTTTGAAAAGTTTATGTCACGATGCACATTTTAAAAAGTCAGGGTGTAAATTGTACATGACCTAAAATTTAAACGATGAAATACATTGAAACTTGTTTATTATCTCAATAATGTATTTAATAGTTAACTTCATGTAATGAATATAATATTGTCTATTATAATATTTAAGCGTATGATTAAATAAAGGATTAATAAAAACTGATTAAATAAAAAATAGAAGGGATAATAAAAAAGTTAGAAAAATTACAGTTTCTGAAGTAGACCACTACCTGGTCATCAAGGAGGGAGCCACCAAATAAAGAATAATAATTTTTTAATATCCAAATAGTGACCCAACATCCAAAAAGAATAAGAGGAAAAGATGGCGGGAGAGTATAAGTGGAAAATAAAAAGTAATGTGGATCCCATACTTATTGTGAGAGGGGTGTCTAAAATTTTGGATGTTGAAAAGCTACCCTACAAATGGAATGTGAGATTATTCACTACCCTACATATATATTTGACCAACGATGATATTCCAACCGTCATTCATTTCAAACACTTAAATATCATACTCACTAAACACATGGGGCCTACTACTTACTTTTTCTCTCAACTTCTTCTCCCTATGTCACTTTTCTCACAATGTGATAGGTATCTACACCTATTTTAGTGTTAAAATAACATTTTCCATATTCGACAAAAGTACAACAAATGCATAGTTTCGCGTAAGAAAAACTAGCCACCCCAGCAAGTCTAAACGCTAGATTTAGGCTTTGAATCTCTAGTCAATAACACCCAAAAGATTGTGGCACCTACTTTGTCATCATTATATCTAATGATGACTCTAACTTTCTTCACTTATTCATTATACAATTAATAAGGAGAAAGGTGATATGAGATCTTCATTGTAATTGCAAACTGCAGAGACTATATTTCAGTTTGTATACTGTCATAGAGCAAGCATCTATTTCGAAAATAGCGCATTTAATTTAAACTCTAATATATATAAATGAAACAGATAACGACAAACTTGCCCAAAATTTTATATTCGCAATGTGTCACGACCCGACCTGGGCCCGTGACCGACACGTGGGGAATCCTTATTCCCGCGTAAGCCTCGTGACCTCTGACTCTCTCTATATGTATAAAATAATATACTTTTCATTCCGAATCATAACTTTCTCTAGAACTCTATATAAACTGTATATCTGGAATTATAAAACTAAATTACTTGATATATGAAGCTTTGAAAACCTTTTAATCATACTCTGAAAATCCATTCAACGTGTGAACTGAATCATAAGTAAATCTCTAATTTATTAGATAAACTCTAATTAAATTCTACAATTTCAAATCCTCACTTTTGAATTGAAAGCAGATATATAACTTTTCAAATATTGAAACCAAATACATAATCTGAAAATAATGCATGGTTCAGATCCTACTTGCATATCTACTGAAGCACTCTACTTTAACAAGACTCTAAGTAGGTCTTACTACAAAGTAAGACTCACCACTGAGAATGGCAACGCCTACCAAACCGTAAGCTGAGTAACGTCTGCACCTGCAACTATGAGGAGGAAGGGAGAGGGGTGAGTCAACGGACTCAGTGAGTGAGCTCTCACACATTACCCACATGGGACAACAACAACCACATATAGATATACATGCACTGGAAAAACGTTTCCAATATTTGAGCTACTCTCGGGAAAACACTTTCCATGCCATGAATTCATAAACAAGCATCTCTAAAACCATAATATATTACAAACCATTTGATATTCTTGTATATAATCTAATAGAAAATATATCTCTATATTCATAAATTCATAAAAAAACATCTCTAAATTCTTACTTCAACAAGAAAATCATTATTTCTCATATATATAATATCTCTTAAATCAAATATTCTCTTAAAATATCAATAATCTCTGGAAATCATTAGTACTCTCTGAAAACATAAACAATAGTACTCTATTAGAGAAACAGGAATCTCTACTCTATGGTTCTTCAAGAACCGAAAATATTATGCTCTATGATCCATTGGGATTTGATGTGAACACCTAAATAGGTTCCATTCTCTGCTCTATGAGATTGTCTTCTTCAGACAACTTGGTACCAAAGTTAACGATCGGGGTTCAACCGTTAACTCACTGTTTGTTTCTCTATAGCTACTGTTTAGTCTCTAATTCAATAAACATATTATTTTCTCTAAGTCTCTGTTATATACTCTAATATGGGAATCAAACTCTTTCATACGTGATTACTCTGTTTCTTGAAATCATTGAGATAATTCATAAAGTCTTTGGATACAATCATACTCATTCTCCAGCTCTTTATAAAACCGTTTAAATATGAGAACTCTTGAAACTCGAAAAACTCTGGACTCATACAACTCTAGCAACATGACTTTAGCATAACTGTGACTGTGAAATCATGCCCAAGGGATCACCAGCTTGCAGGCATTCCGGTTTCACACTCATAGAGTATGTATTTGACAGTCACTACGAATCATACTAAATTCCATATTTTTTTTTGAAATATCACAAAACTGAATTTCTAAAATCTCTTTTCATAACTTGATAACTCTAATATCAACTTTAATATAGAAAGGTTCAAAATCGTAAAACCTCTAACATTATGACATAACATCTCTATTTGACATATTTGTCAAAATATCTTAACTATTTCTCTAAAATCATATTTCAAAATCTCTAGTCTTGAGGTATAAGTATGTCTTAACTCGTGAAACATTTTGGATATGCTAAAAACTTATTAAATCGTATAATCTCACACTAAATCTCTTCATGAATATATGTAAAATATTTTCATAGCACTCTATACATCAATCATGGTCCTATGGTTTTCTAAATACATAATTCATACTCTTTGAAAATCATACTCTTTGTTTAGCTTTGCAATACTTGTAAAATCACATATACATAATCATAAATTTTATCTCTAATATCATATTTGACAACCATCATGCATAAAACATAGCTATAATGAGAAAATCAAGGCTATGGGATCAAACCCACTCACAATTTGGAGCCGAGAGTATGTGGACACCACCAACTTGACCTTCGAAGCATGGAATGAGATCAACAACTGTCATAGAGCAATATAGACTCAAGATTAGTCTCCGCTAATCTTTAAATAACTATAATCTAACTCTAACAACATTGGGGGAGCATCCCCATATGGCAAAAATGGAGAAAAATAACAACCCAAACCAAGAACATAAAAGAATGGGAAGAAAGGAGATAAAATCTATCAACATAAACATACCTTGATGACTTGGGGGAGCTAGACTTGAATGGTATTGAGAAAAGAGGTGAGAGGAGGGTTTGGGAATGAAGAGAATTCGGATTTTAGGGAAGAAATCCGAGGGGGAAGGTTTATAAAAGGGTTGGGGTCTCACTTACGTGAAACGACGCGTTTTGCATTGTTCGTGCATTGTTCACACCGCTATAGCGGTCTACCCCCCACTTACAACCGCTATAGTGGTCCCTAGAGAACAAAACACGCTGCTGCCACCAACTGTGACTACTATAGCAGTCTTGGACCACTATAGCGTGACAGTTTACCACAAAACCCAGTTTAAGGGTCATTCATGTATCTTGGGCCTTCCCGGTCATATGAGTGGGTCCCAAGAGACCCTGGGCCAGTACGGAACTTATCCACTACCACGTGTACCTCGGGTATTATACAATGATTTGTTATAATTATTAGCTTTTGGATAAATTAATGGATTATGTCATTTTTAACATATTTGGTTGAGCATTCGCAGCCATAAAAACCAATTCTATGATATAACTGATTTTGGTCTTTCTGTATCAGTTTTTGTTTATATAAATTAGAATTGATTCTTGTCTCTAAAATTTGTTAAGGGAGAAATAAAAATTTATTACTTTATGTCATAATCAATTTCGAAAAAACTACACATAAATCAATTTGTTTTAAAATTATTTTAAAGGAAACAGTTTCAACAAAATCAATTCTTCTTATAATCATTCCACATACGTAAAGTCAAACACATTATTTATTTCATTAAATAATCATTATAATTTCTTTTTTTGGATATGTAACATTATTTAAAAGAAATTTATAGAAGTAACATATAAATATTTTACTATATATTTAGGTTCATATTTTAATTTCTCAGAAAAACTCAAAAAATAATTGTTTGAAAAATAATGAACTACATAATTAAATAAGACAAAAAATAAAAAAAATATTTTTTAACTTCTTCTACAATATAGAAAAAGCATAAGTAATGTTAGAATACGGCTACATGTCCCGAAATTTTTCATCCAGAAATAATGTCCAATCTAGTTGGCATGCATCCGACAAGATACGAGTGACTTGGCGGAAATCATGGATGGGTAGAAAATAAAAGATCCATCTATCATATATTAACACATAATTCTGGACACTAATTTGATGTATTTCCTGGTTGGAAAGCATCTTCTTATTCACGCAGTCCCAAATATGTGATTAGAAATATTTTTTAAATCCATAACTTAAAACATTGATCGTATCACAGGGCCGAAGAGTTAAAAAGGGTGATTGAATAAGTCTTCAGGTAAGATATCCCAAAACTCTTTTTTTTTTTTTTTTCCACAGTAGCACACAGACAAAATATTCTTGAGCGGATATCTTACAAATGTATATCAGATATTGCCACAAAAGGCGAGCACGGTTGTAACAAAATGTTAGATGTAGTGCATTTAATTTGAAAGTGCTCTGTACAATCTTCTGTAGACTTGAAATAAAGGTGGCTGGGGCTAGGTGCCTTGGTAAGTGCATGGCAAGGGTCTTCTGTAAACATGGGGCCAAAGTGGTAATTGCGGACATTCGAGATCAACAAGGACTCGCGGTGCAAGATGCAATTGGAACTGAATTTGGAACATATGTACGCTGCGATGTATCAAAAGAAACTGATGTTGAAAATGCAGTGAACATAGCCATATCAAAGTATACAAAATGAGACATAATGGTGAACAATGCTGTATTAGTGATGATCCCAAACCAAGCATTCTTGGCAATGATGTGGCTGGATTTGAACGTGTAGTTAGTGTTAACCTCACAGGCCCTTTCTTGGGAGTCAAGCATGCAGCTAGAGTGATGATCCCTACCAAAAAGGGTAGCATACTATTGCTCAAGCATTGGAGGGGTTGCAACTCATGCATACACAAGCTCTAAACTTGCAGTGGTAGGAAACCCACAAAGAATGCAGCTGCTGAGCTTGGAAAATTTGGCATAAGAGTGAATTGCTTGTCTCCTTACTTCACTGCCAATAATGTAGGTATAAGAGAGTACTTCAAACTAGATGATGAAGGGTGCTCAAGGGTCTATTCCAACATTAAAGGGGTTCATTTGCAAGAAGAAGATGTGGCACAAGCTGCACTCTATTTGGCTAGCGACGAATCCAAGTACATTAGTGGTCATAATCTAGCTTTGGATGGTGGTTTCACGACCATCAATCCGATTTTCGATTTGTTTTTCACAATCTTAGGTTAGAACCTTCAATTCATCTTATCGTTTGGGCGTGTTTTTTGCCGACGTGCAAATGTGTTTTCCATGTAATAAATGTTCTCAATTTATATAGTTTGAATAATCTAGAGGAGGGAAATTTTGTCCTGCCTATAGTGGATATAATGAGCACCTATTATGATAGTAAGGATAGTCTATACAAAAATAATATTTAAACACCCAAAACGTAGGTATCTATTAGGACACTCACTTAATAACCATTGAATGTGATGGTGAATCCCACATATTCCATCCATCACATCACATCCAATGACTATTAAGTAGATGTTCTAATATACCTCCATTTTGTAGGTGTTTAAATAGGATTAGTCTAGTGTATATAGTTTAAATTTTGCAAAACATCCATCCACAAGTGAAAGACAAGTTTTTTTTTTTTTAATATTTTGATGAGTAGAATCAGTAAAACTTAACACCTGTACTATGAATAGTAAGAGTACAGTGGGTTTGGAAACTTTTCGTTTGTATAATGCACAGATAGATAGATGAGAGAAAAGGTTACTCTCTGATTGAAAGGTTTTCAAACAAGGTGATTGACTCTCTATTGTCTTAATTTCTATATTTTGATTCTGTTGATAAGCTATTGCTCTGTCATCAGATTGAAAATAGCTAATGGTTTGATGAGTTCTGATGAATTGCAATATCTAAATGCGTAATGTAGAATGATGAGTACACTGTACATCTACCAGTTTGGTTGATTCAGTTATCTCAAATGCTTTCAATATATAGGTGCGTTAACTAGGTTCTATTATGTTCACCTGCACCACCTATGTTTCCTTTGTATCGTATCAAAGCAAGGGTTGGATTTTTTACATATATAAAATAAAATAAATATGATATTACATAGATCCCCAGTTATAATCCGTTTATACATATATCCTAATTTTTATATAATAGAAGTCGATTATAATCAACTTCCGTGCAAAATTCAAAATTTCATTGACTTCTACAAAGAAATTGACTATAATCGACTTTTATATAAGCCTCCAACGGTCACACTGCGCACTTTTGTATGTGTCAAAACGATGTGAAAAGTTGATTAAAAGTGACTTCTTTCTTGTTGCGAAGTCAACTATAATCGACTTTAGTGTGTGTTGGCAATCGATTACGATCGACTTTTGAAAGCGCCATGATAAGTCGATTTTAATCGACTTGTGTTCTTCATTTTAATAGGCAAGAACAGTGTCCAACGCTCTGACAACCAAAAACAGAGTTGATTTCCCTTCTCTATTCACAATATTTGAGCCAACCATCACATTTCATTTCACCAAAACAACAAAACCAGTCAAACTTCTACTTTAATCAAAGATGGAAATTAAAAAATAAATGGAATAATAATAATAGTAAATATTAATTTTTTCAATAAAAAAAGCAAAGCGAAAAGAAAAGATCATGTCATGGCTCACCATCGTTGCTAGGAGAATGAAGAGCAATGCCAACATGACTAGGCTAAGCAACCTTGACCAAAGCCCAAGTGATTAGCTCCCTGCTGATAGAGTCCAACTTCATGTCGACAACCACTTTGCTACCGCCAGAGCCGCCGTCTCATGCTTCATCGACGATGGCCGCTGGTAGCATTCTCATGTTGCTAGCTGGCAGCATGTGGCTGTCAGTGCACGCTGTTGGTGATTGCAGTTCAGAGGAGTCATGAGTTTTAGGCTCATGTCATGTAGCAATAATAATAATAATAAATTATTATTATTATTATTCCATTTATTTTTTAATTTCCATCTTTGATTAAAGTGGAAGTTTGACTGGTTTTGTTGTTTTGGTGAAATAAAATGTGATCGTTGGCTCAGAAATTGTGAATAGAGAGGGGAAGTCAACTCTGTTTTTGGTTGTTAGAGCAGAGCGTTGGACACTGTTCTTGACAATTAAAATGAAGAACACAAGTTGATTAAAATCGATTTATCACGAAAGTTGATTGCAATCGACTACCAACACACACTAAAGTCGATTATAGTCGACTTCGCAATAAGGAAGAAGCCGCTTTTAATTGACTTTTCACATCATTTTGACACATGCAGAAAAGCTCAGTGTGACCGTTCAAGGCTTGTATAAAAGTCGATTATAACTAACTTCTTTGTAGTAGTCAATGAAATTTTGAATTTTGCACAGAAATCAATTAATATTGACTTCTATTATATAAAAATTAAAACATATATGTAAATGAATTACAATCAGGAGACCTATGTAATATGATATTTATTTTATTTTATATATGTAAAATATGCGCAAGGGTTTGATTGTGAAACAGGGTTCTTGGAGCAATTGCATTTATTGGATCTTAATTTATCGAGTTTAATTTGAAGGAATTTTTTTTTTCAATTTTTCTATTTCAAACTAAACACACCCGTAATGCTAGTTTTTTTTTTTTTTTCAGTTTACAATGGTATAGTCTATAATTAAAGCATTGTTTATTAGGAAAAAGGCAAACAGTATTCTCCTATACACATTTTCATGATTGAAAGGACTTATATATCTAATACGTTCCCAACGTGGATGCTTATTTTGGCCTTTTGGGGCTTAAATTGTGGGCAGTGCAAAGACTTATTTTTAAGGCAATGAAGATCAAACTTTAAATTATTTTATTATAGAAGGTTTGATATCATATTATAAAATTATATATCTTATAAGCTGTAAATTGTTAAGTTGAAGTACATGAATAATTTTATGTCTAATATTCATCCTGAGTTTCTTTAGTGTCACTTAGAGGTAAAGCTTTAATTAAATACCTCATGTTTTCTCAAAGTTTTGATTTACTTGCAAAAGTTTTTTTTTCATTCTACTTACATCACTAATATTTGCAAAATATTTTAATTTTATGTATTTAATAGAATATACCTAAATTATAAAAAAAAAAGGGTCAAATTATATATTAGAAAGTCATAATAAGACACAAAATGTCACCTTACACCATTAGATTATCACACCAAACATAAAAAGTCAAGTTCACCGATAAAATTTGAGTGTATTATATTTAAAAATATTATTTTAACATCTCAAAATAAAAAATGAGTGTTTAGTGAGATACTAATTTTATTATTATTAAATATGATAATAATTCTAATTTATCTCATGCACATATCACATCCTTGATAAATCCAGTTTTGAGAGGTAGGAATAACACAAGTTTATTACAAGTATAAAATTGAATCATGTAAATAAATAAATAAATAAAAATTGATCAAAACCCTGATAGGACTAGAGGTATTTAATTGAAACTCTCCCTTCTTATTCAGTCAAACTCAAACATTACCAAAGATCTCAAATTGGATCTACCAACCTTTTTACAAATCGACTGAATAGCAATCCGATCCGATCACTATCTGAAGAACCAATATGACTTCGATGACAGAAACAGAAGCAAGAGAAGGAAGTCCCTTCTATTCCCCCTCTAGTCTATGGGCATACGACGTGTTCTTGAATTTCAGAGGCGCAGACACGCGCGACGGATTCATCAGCAAACTCCACAAAGCCCTTACCGAGAGAGAAATCCGGACGTTCTTGGACGACGACAACCTCCCAAGAGGCCGAGAAATAAGCGACTCGCTCCTCAAAGCAATCGAGGAGTCGAGGTTCGCGGTCGCGGTGTTCTCCCCGAGGTACGCGGAATCACGGCACTGCCTCGACGAGCTGGTCCACATCATGAGCTGCTGCAATGGGAAAGAGGACCGCCTGGGTGCTGCCGGTTTTCCACGACGTTGAACCGTCGGACTTGAGGCACCTGGAGGGAGGCCGAGGGGCTTATGGTGAAGCCTTGGAAAGGCATCGCAGAGGGGCTTATCATGAAGCCTTGGAAAAGCAGCTGGAACTCTTACGCGTTGAAGAGAAAAGGCTGGAAAAATGGAAGCAGGCCTTGTATGATGCCGCGAATTTGTCAGGCTGGCATATCCGACAAGGGTAACCTTTGCCTCCCTCGTCTCCCATGAATTTCCATGCGTTTTTTTTTTTATTATCATTATCATTTATTTCTTTAAAATATGATTTTTATATTTATAAATATAACTAATTTTTATTTTGATTTTATTTCCTCTTGAGAATTTATTCTTGATCCTTTTTTTTTGGTCCCACCAACAACAACACGGTTCGGTACCTAATTATTTGTATGTTTAGAATATTGTGAAGGACAAAATAAAAATTGGGGAAAATTGAATTTATCTTTTTATGAGGTACGGTGAAAATGGTCTTGATTATCCTCTATTTGTTTAATTGACACTTACTTTCTCTAAATGCACTATTTATTGTGTTATAGAGAGAATACTTGATAATAATTTTACAGGCGAGTTGAATAGCAAATTAATTTAAATATTTATTATCTTAATCTTAAATGACTTATAAATAAAAATAGGTGAATGAATGAGAGTATAATACTTTTTATATTATTAATACATCCACAATTAAAAAATAACATTTTTTCAATAAAAAAATCATAAACTTGATATGCAATGTGTGGAATTCAAAGAGAAAATGGGTGAAGATGAATTTGATAAAAGTACTCTCATTTTAGGATCGGAACATTTATGTGATTCAATTAATGATGACTTAATATTTTTACCTTGAGTGCCTTTGGTGAACTTTTCTAGAGGAGAATTATTTGAGCATTTTGACACCCTTGAAATAAAAATGTGATCCACCACTCCTACTTCTTTTTTTTTTCCCTGTTCACCTTTTGTCCTCGTAATCTCCTCTTCTTCTTTTTTTTTTTTTTACCCTCATAGTGTTTTGAGCCTCCCTATTTTTCGAAATTCTAATATCTTCTCTCTCTCTAGAGTATTGAAAGAGGCACGTTAAAGATTTGTACTTTTTCTCGGTCATAACATATATATCACCGCATGTATATAAGTTATTATTGGAAGGAAGAAGAAAAATAAAAAGTGGATCCAAAATTCAAATCCACACCTGGGCTTAGACACGAATTCACTTTGAAAGTGTGTCTATGGAATCATTGAAAAATGAAAATGATTTGATTTATAAATCAAATTTTATGCTTGTATCTTTTTTTTTTTTTTAAAAAAATGATTTTATTTACAAATTCATGAAATTTGCTTCTTTATTTTTTGAAATCCTATTAAACTTAATAGGATTTGAGTAGAATTATTTGTATTTTAAAATTTAAAGGCAAATCCAATCAATTAAACTTCATTTTTTAGCCATCCTAAACACAACCTAATGTATTTTAAACATGAGAACTTGTAAATCAAATCAATTTCAATAATTTTCTCATTTTAATAATTCCAAACATTACTATGATGTAACTTTACAGGTCTAAATCTGAATATACGTTTATTCGGAAGATCACTGGAGAGATCTTCAGAAAGATCAACAGAAGCTTTGTACCAATTGGTAATCACCTAGTTGGCATGGAGCCTCGGGTAGGAAATTTTATCAAAGGTGCACTAAGATTAGACTCTGATGAGGGGGTCATCCTGGCTGGCATATGGGGAATGGGTGGAGTAGGTAAAACAACACTTGCTAGAACTGTATTTAATTTAATTTCTGGTAATTTTGAAGCTACATGTTTCCTTGCTGATGTTAATCGGGGGTTAGATGAGCAAGGCCTGGTGAAACTGCAGGAAGGCACTCCTTTCTGAAATAGCTGAGGAGGCCATCAGGTCTGAACAAGTGAGTGAGATAATTCCAATCCTAAAACACAGGCTCCACCGAAAAAAGTTTCTTTTGATTCTTGATGATCTTGATAGACTAAAGCAACTAGAGTCATTAGCTGGAAGGCCTAGTTGGTTTGGTCCTGGTAGTGGAATCATCATAACTACAAGGGATAAAGATTTACCTACTGTGCATGGTGTTTATTTAGCATATAAAGCAGAGCCATTGAATGATGGAGAAGCTCTTGAGTTGTTTGCTGGAAGGCTTTGGGAGACGACAAACCTGATCAAGATTATATGGAAATATCAAAGCATTTGGTTAGTTACTCCAATGGCCATCCATTGGTTCTGGAAATAATTGGTTCTTACTTGTTTGATAAACAAATATATGAATGGCGCCGTCTTCTTGATGAATATAGAATAAATCCTTCAAATAGACTTCAAGATGTCCTTTTCGGCAGCTATGAGAGTTTGGATGAAGATGTGAAAACAATTTTCCTTGACATTGCGTGTTGCTTCAATGGTTATGAATTGGAATATGTTAAAGATTTACAGCTAAATGGTCGTGGGATCCGTACGGATTATGGTTTTCAAGTGCTTATATCCAAATCTTTCATTAAGATTGATGGTGGCCAATTGAGAATGCATGACCTGGTACAGGAACTAGGAAGGGGTATTGTTTGGAAGGAATCATCAGGAGATCCTAGCAAATGCAGCAGATTATGGTCACATAAAGACATCCTAGGTGTTTTAAAATATAATAAGGACATTGATTAGACTGATCTCCATGATTGTTTTAATTTCTATTTCCAAACCCTTCAATTTGAATTACCTATATTAGTGAATATGTGCTAGCCTGCAAGGTGACACGACTTCTCAATTTTGTATTGATAAATACTATTGGCGGCAGCGTCCTTGATAATTTGTGATTTCCTCTTTTTATGTCAAGCTCCTAACATGCCAAGCATATTGTGGCTTTGAAGGGAACTGCTGACACTGAAATCATGAAGATTGATTTGCCTAAAGGTGTAGAAGTGCAATGGGACGGAAAGGCTTTCGGGAGTATGAAAAACCTCAAAATTGTTGAAATTGTAAATTCACGTTTTTCCTGTGTTACCACACGTCTCCCAGAGAGCCTGAGAGTGCTGAATTGTAAGGGGTACTTCGGTCGAGCAAATTAACTGGTGATGAAGCTCTATCTGTCTGTATGCTGCATAGTATTTGATGGGCATAAGTGTGAGAGGTGAAGTCCCACATTGGTTGAGAATGGATTAAGTGAGTAGTATACAATATGGGAGGACTCATGACTTATTGCCTTAAGGTTTTGGGTCAAGATGTGGCATCCAACCCAGTGTTATGGTGCTCTCACTTATCCCATTGGTTGTGCCTCCCCTTGTTGGCCTCCCTCGCCCTAACATGGTCATTATTAGGATTTTTGATTGAAATAGTGTTGAGATAGAAGTCCCACATTGCTTAGAATTGGGATGGAAGGGGGTTGCCAAAGCTATATATAGAAGCCTAAGTTTTCCATTTCAATTCGCACTAGTCAAAAATACTTTAAGCTTGTATCTGATTTTTTTTCTTTTGTACTCTTGTTTTAGAGTGTTGTGAGGTGTAGTTCAAATATTTGCTTTGTGAGAGTGTGGGTGTACTGGGGTATGGGTGTTTAAGAGAGAAGTCTGTGTGTTATAATAATTTTCACATAGTGGGATTCTCTGGTTGTTTTTTGACAGCAGCCGTGATTTTTCTCCGATTTTGGAGTTTTCCACGTTAAATTCTTGTGTTGTGATTGTGTTTCTATTTTATTTCTCTATTTAAGGTGGTTCTCAAGGAAGGGAAGTGGCTTATTTTTCCTAACAATTGGTATCAGAACTTTGGTTCGGTGGGATTTATTCTTAGTATGCTCTATGGTTACAGCTTAGTTTGATCTTCCACATCAGAAAAGAATTTCTCCCTAGTGCTTGAGGATCATCCTTAGTTCTTTGTTCTTTGGAAAGCGATGTGATCTTTGTCTGTTCTTTGGAAAGCGATGTGATACTGTGAGAGTGCGGTTTGGAAAGGTTCTGGCTAAGGAAAGACTTGGTATTTAAGCGTGTCTATTGTGACCCACCTCTCTTTCCTGGGAACCCTCCTGGTGCACGATTTACAGTTGATTTACACTATTCCAGCATACGGTTGCAACAATGTCAAGTTTTTCAAGTGCTGTGAAATATGATATAGAGAAATTTGATGGAAGAATCAATTTTGGCTTGTGGCAGATACAAGTCAAGGATGTGTTGATACAATCAGGTTTGCACAAGGCGTTAAAAGGAAAGATCGCTGATATGGATAATGAAAACTGGGAGGAACTAGATTTGAGAGCAGCAAGTGCAATTCGTCTGTGTTTGGCTAAGAATGTTCTTGCAAATATGCAAGAAATATCAACAGCCAAGAAACTTTAGGGGAAACTCGAAGGGTTATATTAGGTAAAGAGCATCTCAAATCGGTTGTTGTTGAAGGAGCAGTTTCATAATCTACGCATGGATTTCAACATGAAGATCTCTGACCATTTTAGTGCCATCAATGGTATTGTATCTAAATTAGAGGCAATTGGAGTGAAGATTGATGATGAAGATAAGACACTAAGGCTTATATTGTCTCTTCCATCTTCCTATGGGCATATCAAGCCTGCATTGATGTATGGGAAGGAAACTCTGAATTTCAAATAAGTTGCCAATAAAGTCATTGCTGGAGAAAGAAGAATGAAGAATGAGGGTAGCACTTCATCAAATTCACTGTTTGTAGCTAGAAGTGACAGTTATGGGAAAAAGAATCGTGGAAAGAGTGTGACATGCTGGAAATGCAGAAAGCCTGGGCATATAAAGAAAAATTGTCCAGGTGGCGTGGTGTTGGAGAGGGACTCTCAATCTAATACTTGCAACATTGCTCTCCTAGGGGGAGAGGATGATCTTTACTAGAAAGTAAGAAGTATATCCTCATGGCATTTCCGTGCTGCCATGGAAAAGGATAAGTTATTGCTAGTGGATCCACAATTGCACACGGGCATTGATTGACTGTGAGATGCATGGTGTGTGGTGGAAGTTATATCGATGGCTGAGGAACTTTCAGGAAAAACCAATGTAAAAGTTGCAACATAACTTTTCAGCAAGGTTTCAACACGCGCCAAAGTGAAATTCTTGGAATTGTTCTATTCAAGTGAGCATACATTTTATGGTGGAGTATGATAGTTCTTTGAACTATGATTGTCGGTATAGACAATGATAGCAAGGGATTGTCAGTGTTGACAACAGAAGATGAAGCTGTGTTTATTTCAATCAAGGTGGAGATTGTTAGGATTTTTGATTGAAATAGTGTTGGGATAGAAATCTCACATTGCTTAGAATTGGGATGGAAAGGGGTTGCCAAGACTATATATAGAAGCCTAAGTTTTCCATTTCAATTCATATCAGTCAGAAACACTTTAAGCTTGTATCTGATTTCCTTCCTCTGTACTCTTGTTTTAGAGTGTTGTGAGGTGCGGTTCAAATATTTGCTTTGTGAGAGTGTGGGTGTTTAAGAGAGAAGTCCGTATGTTGTAATAATTTTCACATAGTGAGATTCTCTGGTTGTCTATTGATAGCGGCCGTGATTTTTCTCCGGTTTTGGAGTTTTCCACGTTAAATTCTTGTGTTGTGGTTGTGTTTCTATTTTATTTATGTGTTTAAGGTGGTTCTCAAGTAAGGGAAGTGACTTATTTTTCCCAAGAGTATTGTTAGACAAAACTATTCATGATTCACAACATGCTTACTTCCTGTAACTTATGAGTTACTAGCAAATGTTTGTCCGTCTTTGTGGTGATAATTTCTGCCGGTGGTAAGTGGTAATGATAGAGTTAAGCAGTCGCTTGTAAATGTTTCATTGATATCAACATTAAAGCAAAAATAGACATTTACCACCCTCTTGGCTCCAGGCATGATGAACAGAACAAAGTGTGTTATGTTTATATTATAAAATTTGAATTAATTTAGGCCATATGTATATAGATTTACCTGATTTTATATGTCTTTAATTTTATATTCTAACATAGAATTTGGAGGAGGCCACTCTCCCTTGCAGTCAAGAAGGAGTCGCCACATGTAAATTAGTTACCCTATGCATTTGAATGGTGAAATAACTCGCCACCCCGCATATATTTGACAAAACTAAGTGCAGCAAATGCAGCTTCTTCACTTAAGTAAAACTGGCCACGTATGCCATCAAGTCTGCGCTAAGAAAATCTACTTTAGACCAATAATTTCACATGAAAATCTTTTATTAGTCAATTGTTACAGCTATATTGATGGACTTCCAAACATTTATTTATTACATAGAAAACACCATTGCACATTGACAGGGAGGGGGGAAAACTAAAACGACTAGATGAATATTGAAAGTTCAAACTTAAGATTGTGAAAACAAACCGAAAATTGGATTGATAGTAGTAAAACCACCATCCAAAGCTAGATTATGACCACTAATGTACCTTGACTCGTCGCTAGCCAAATAGATTGCAGCTTGTGCTACGTCTTCTTCTAGCAAGTGAACCCCTTTAATGTTGGAATAGACACTTGAGCACCCTTCATCATCTAGTTTAAAGAAATCTCTAGCTAATGCATTAGCAATGAAATAGGGAGACAAGCAATTCACCCTTATGCCAAATTTTCCAAGCTCAGCAGCAGCATTCTTTGTGAGTCCCACCACGGCATGTTTAGAGCTTGTGTATGCATGAGTTGCAACCCCTCCAATGCTTGAGCATACACTTCCTAATGTTATTATGCTACCCTTTTTGGCAGGGATCATCACTCTAGCTGCATGCTTGATTCCCAAGAAAGGACCTGTGAGGTTAACACTAACTACACGTTCAAATTCAGCCACATCATTGTCAAGAATGCTTGGTTTCGCATCGTCAATTAATACAGCGTTGTTCACCATTATGTCTAGCTTTTTATATTTTGCCATGGCTATGTTCACTGCATTTTCAACATCAATTTCTTTTGATACATCGCAGTGTACATAGGTTGCAAATTCAGTTCCAATTCCATCTTGTACCGCCAGTCCTTGTTGATCTCGAATGTCTGCAATTACCGCTTTGGCCCCATGTTTGCAGAATAGCCTTGCCATGCACTCACCAAGGCCCCTAGCCCCACCGGTAATCAAAGCCACCTTTCCTTCAAGTCTACACAAGATTGTACAAAGCAATTTTTTTCAAAAGAAAAAGATGGAAATTGCTATGTTATATCCTAAATATGGAAATTTTCTCACATTAATTGTTATTTATTGTTATCTAGAGAAATGCTTAGATGCTTTGAGAGTAAAACAATGCATTTCTTATGTTCCATTTAATAAATGACACATCAATTTTATAGGTCATTATTGTCTCTCATTTTTCCTATATATTTAATACAATAACTAATGTATCATGTATTAAATGGAAGTATAGAACAAAGCAAATATATTTTTTTACTTTTAAAGCACCCAAGAATTTCTCTGTTATCCAATGGCTATGACGAATCCAAAAAAATTAGACAATAAAGGCAAACATAATACACAAATATAGTAATAAATTTTGCATAGTTTCTTTTCTAATCTTAATGTGCGTGGAATCAAACTTAATGAAATAAAGGGGGTCCCACTAATTAACATAAAGATCTGTCTTGTCCACTGGTATATCCCCTTGTATATGAAAAAAGGTGACTCATTGCACAAGACTCCCCACCTACTGAGGTCTGGAGAGGGTAGATATACACAATTTTATCTTTACTTTGCAGAGAAACTGTTTTCGATTTGAAATTGTAACCTCCGAATCACAAAACAACAACTTTACCATTGTGCTTAGGCTCACTCTACGATATATATTTATGAAAAATAAAATGACTATCAACATAAAAAGAAATCATAGATTTTCAGTTTAGTCCTTTAATGATAGACTTGAGATTTTAGTATTCTATTTATTTGTGAATATTTATTAATATTCATCGCTTTTGATAGCTAAAACGGAAAAGAGAAAAAAAAAAAAACTGGATTAAAAAAATATGGAGTTGCTATGGACTAATTCACCCCCAACATACCGCAGACAAGCTGGAGTTACATATTGATTCCTAGTTCATACCTTTTTGCAGCAAGTGGGATATGTGAAAAGCATGCCATATTAACCAGCGATCACTGCAAAATGATTTCTAGAAGAATTAAGCTTCAAGGCAATCTTAAACAGAATGTTTGAGTGTAGAAACCATGAGCGCCTACCTAACTTATATAGACAAACAGTGTTTTATATCAACTTGGATATATTATTACAATATTGCGCTGACTTATTTAATTAGCACGGTTTTCATACCACGTAGTAGTTGCCACAATTGAAATCTAAATTCAAATTTATTTTACTCGAAGAGAACCAAGTTGGCGAGAGATTCTCGTGCCATCAGGAGTTAACATAGATTTGTATGTGAATTGAAAAATGTTTATTGTGCAATAAAATTGCATAACAAATACATACCACACACCTTATAACTATTAGATGTGATGAGTGATCTCTACTCATTATATTCATTCATTACATATAATAATGATAAGGTGTGTGATGTATATTTGTTATATAATTTTATTATTCACTTAATATTACTCATATGAATTCATAATTTGAAGAAATTGTCAAACTTGATGGAGAAGCCAAATTAGGAAAATATCTAAAGGTAAAATTCTTTGATTTTACTCCTTTATTCTTTAAAGAGCAAATGATCTCATTTTTAATTTTATTAATCCAAAGATAAAATCTTTTATTTTATTCTCTAAAGTGAGATTTTTAGTCTAAATCCTTATTATTATTATTATTATTATTATATGGATCAACCAACTATCCATCACTAGTAATAGTCATTAATCCCCTTGAGTTTATAGACGTGTGTATTACCCCTATCCATGAGACTCTTTTTATACACACTGTTAGAATTTGAATATTTAATGACTATATGCAGAGAGTTTAATTAATTACCAATTGTACTAAGTTTTGTGGTGGTGGTTATTATTATTATTATTATTATCTCTCTGTGTTTTGGTTGTATTTAGAAGACATAAGGACAGCAGAGAATTGCTTATAAAGAAAAATAAAGGATCAATTTGATGGATCTCTCCTTAAGTTTAGTTTAATTACATTTGATATATTTCTGTTTGTAAAATTATTATTAAACGTTCATGAGGTTTGATAATATTTGACTGGCCTTCTCCATAGTTACTCATTTGTTAATTTAAGTGATAAAAATGATAACATATGACATACACAAATTTAGGTAATGACAAAGGAGTTAGGCCAACCTAATTCTAGCAAATTTGAAATATCTTTAGTGACAATTTGTAAATAAAGGGTCTAATTGGATTGAGAGTCAAGTTAAGAGAAATTATATTTGAATATCGAAAAGTGAATAAGACATTTACTTTATCATCTTTCGATGTGGTGGTACTCACTCATCCTAATTTTTCATCACAAATAAGGATCATGAGGTCGAGACATTCATTTTTAAATGTTCAAATAACATTACTCATAAATTAATTTATCTAAAAGTAAGTAAATAAAACAATATAAAATAGAATAGAGAGACGACCAAAGAAATCTCTCCTAGAGTTTATACCCTATTGTACTTGTGAATCCTGAACACCATCTGTGATGATTTTATTTCGTTTGTAGTATATAAATGTATGCAATTTAGTAAGAATTATGAATAATTTGTAATTGAATTTTATAATTAATTTTATATAATTTCTATAAAAATTAAGACTAAATAATAATAATAATTTTTATTGGGAATTTATTCGAAGTAATAACAATTTCAAAAAATTAGTGTACTCCTATTTTTAAGATAACGTTGTATAACGAATAATCGTGTTTCATGAAGAATAATACTGGTTAATTAACATCAATATTGATGTTGCTTTACTTTGAAGAAGTTAAGTTGGGCGTTCACATTTTAGATCTACCGACCAGCTTGTTAATGACCAACTGAATAATTAACTCTAATCTTTCTTAAGTTGTGTTTAATTGCATATAATTAAATTAAATCAAATACTATAAGCACTTATTTGTTGCTAAGTTTTATATTGACATGTAGATAACGTAAGCTCACCTAAGAAGTGCTGACAGCTGACATGCCTACTTGCATAGCTCGATGTCAGCTTAACCTCGTAGGATGCCCACCTGGGCATTAACTTAATGCTAGATCTAACAACCAACATGAAAGTGATCATTTTATTAATCTCATACTTAACTCTTATTATTTTTATACTGCGAATTAGTGCACGTTCAATATGGCCTTTTTTTCATCTTACCATTTGATTTATTTATTTAATTTATTTGTTTTCTACTATTCCTTCTATTTTTTAAAAAATATCTCGTTAGCTTTTTATACATTTATAAATCAATATATCTAAATATAAATTTAGGTACAAATTAATAATATTTTTGTACGGAGAAAGTACTTCTATTCTATAATAAATGTACATTTTGATGTTGTACACAGATTAAAGAAATAATTGGATAAATTTAGATATTAGAGAAATTTAGATGTATTTTATAAAGTTATCCCTATCATTTAACGGTTAATCCCTCCACTTACTCTTTCTCCTATATAAACTAGTATCTTAAATAAGGGTACATATAAAAGATAAAATGTAAGTAATATTGTCTAGATATTTTAAAAGTGCAGGTAATTATAAAAAAAAATTATTATAGAATGAAGGCAGTTTTATTTTCTTGTGAGGAAAGTAAACTTACCATATAAAAATCCTGTTATGAACTCCAGAAGAGTTCAATTCAAAAGATTGATTTATGACAAATGATAATATAGACTCAAATTTATCAGAAATCTGAGATGTGATAATATATCCACCTCTTATTTTTAAAATATTAATATATATATAATTTTATATTAGATTTTGGGTGATGAATATTCTGTCATGTGTAGGGTTCACTATAAATCTGAGTCTATACCGTCATCACTCTTGATTTATTGGGGGGAAGATTTTATAAACTTAAGTATCACACTTGAACAATGTGGCTCTTTGATGCGAAACTTGCAATATGATGTCTTTATGTGATAGAGTTATTTAGTCTTATAATGCTTAAAAAAATGTTATGATCTTGACGAGTTTCAAGCATTTATTATTATTTTTATCTTAGATTCCAACTTAGATATACTCGATTAAAATTATTTTACTCTTGTTGAAGTTTTATTCATTTTTCAGCTCTACTTTTTCATGTCCTTTATTATTGGTATATCTCATTTTTTGGTATTTTGAATGCACAATACAAGAAGTTGTCAATTTTAACCAGAAATACAAGTTGAGACATTATGACAATGTTATGGTAATTTGGACATAACCAGAGTTGTCGTTCAATTGAGATAATTTTGGTGTTATTACAAAAGTAAAAAACCTACAACTTTAATGAAGAAAACAAAATAGTTCACACATTTAAAGGATAAAAAATCATGTTCATGTTAGAAGATGTTGATAGTATGGCACCTAGACGCTTGAAGCCTTTGCTTAAATTCCCACTATGCAACTTTTTCTTCCAATTTGGGAAGCCAGTGCCCAAGCAGTGGGAAACCAACACCCAACGTCGTTTTAGAATCTAACTGGCGTTTTTAAACACGAAAAGTGGAGGATTTTGAGGATGGAGAGAGGAAACTAAAGATGACATTCGAGGAGCTATGGGAACATACAGATCTAGAGGACTGCAATAGGAAGAGGGATTGAAGAGTTGATCACTCTAAATCGCTGTTCTATCATGGATTCTTCTTCTCTTTCTCCGTTTTTCTTTTCTTTATTAGCATATATATAAACTCTGTTGTTGGGGTAGAGTGAAGCCTGAATTGAAATAAATTCCTATAGTTGTGTTAACTTAATAATGGAATTAATATATGAAAAGGTTATCACTATAATTTGGGAAATTTGTATATGTTATAGGGATAAAGTATATAATTCTCAATGTTTAATAATTTATTTTGTGATTGTGTGAATTTCAGGATTAGAACTGAGTTTAAATCCTCTGTTTGTTCCAAAAGTCAATATATTAGAGTGAAAGAGAAGAATTGATGCGATCAAGAAATTGGAATCAATTACTCATAATCTATCCTCAAATCTACTAAACTTTAACTCAAGCAAAAGGAATTCAGTTAATCTTCTTAAAAACTTTAAACTAAGCCAAACCTCTAATGCTTTTAAGTATTATTAATCCTATTTACTTCTTGCTTAAATTGTGCTTGCTTTATTTTACTCATTGTTAAGAAAACCGGACCGGACCGGGCGGTCTGACCGGGTCGACCAGGAATCGGTTACCTGGCTGGTTCAGTTATGCCCAAAAAGTCGAGGGGAGTCAAAACCGTCAAAACTGGGAAAATCGGGAAACACCTGGAACCGGTCTGACTAGGCTTTTTTTTTTTGCAAAACTTAAAATTTTTTTTTGTTCTAAAATTTAAATATTAATATCTTATAACAATTATAAAATAAAAACTAAAAAAAAAGAACCAAAGAAGGACATTAATAAAAATTATTGAGTTATTTTTCTTTTCTCTCCATTATTTGTGGACTGCTCACATAAACCTTACTGTTTACTAACAAGTATTGTTTTCAAATGTTTTGTGATCATATTATGAGATTGTGACTAGTGAAATTTTATATAAATTATGTTTATTTTTATAGATCTATGAATTTTTTTATTGATTATATTAATGTTAATGATTTAATATATTTATTTATATTCCAATTAATTATATGTATATATTTATACATATTTTTATTATATTCCGGTTGGACGTCGGTTGAACCGGTTGGATTTCTAAACTTTTGAACCAGTACCTTGACCGGTTCGATACCCGGTCCGATTTTCTCTTCCTTGCTTTTACTACTTCTTTGCTTAAATTTATTTATTTTAAAATTAGAGCCCCTGGCGATACACAAAAAACATTTTTATGACAAAAATAGAAATTAAACTGGTGAAACGTTGGTTGATGGCGACAGTTTTTGAGGAACGAAACTCACTTACCGTGATTATTACTCGAATGAAGTAATACGTTTGTGGAGCTGATTTTAGTGGTTAGCAAGACCCTTAAATAATCATATAGTTCCCGTCAACTTTTTTTTGAATAATTTTATCATATAGTCATCTGAGTTAAAATGTGTTGAATAGATGCGTGAGGTATTTTGATGATAATGCCTTCCTATAACTACCGGCTCGTTGTCGGCATTTTCATTGTTATTTTTTTTACGTGGTCGGCGCTTTCTCCGCCAATGACAAATAGCTAGATACGTGCGTGCATCCGTTTAAGGGGGATTATTTTGTATGCGGGCGTACAGTTGTGATATAAGCATAAAATTGAAATTTATAAAATTTATGCGAAATATGGCATTCTTCAATACAAATTACTAAGTAATAAGTTGCATGTTATCTGAATTAAAAAATATATATTTTCAAACAAAAATTACTAGATAGCAATTTATGTGATAAATAATATTTTATTTTATCTTTTCGTATTTTAGATATACGCAAATCGTTCGTGAGCGATTTTATTAAAAAGTAATATCTTAAATCACAAAGAAGTGATTTGTGGTCATAATATATTAAAAAATTAATTTTGTTTGTCTGTATAAGCTCTCCTATGCTCAGCTTATTTCACACGAGATAATGCTACATAGGGGTTAGTTGTATTATTAGAGGAGAGTATGTAAAAAAAAAAAAAAGTAGTGTGTCAAAAAAGGGAGTATGTGAAAAAAGAAAAAAAAATTAATGGTACTAGAAATATAGTAGTTTATTTTTATAGTAATATGTTCATAAATACAAGTGATAGTGTCACATTTATGTGTAAGAGACCAGTATGTTTTTATATTTTCTATACTTTTTTATATATGCAGCTATAAGATGCACTTTGTTACTCCATAAATAGCGACAGTCCAAAACAGTTGTTGCAATTAGACACAAGTGTCCTGTCTCATTTTTCAGTAATTTCATACAATACTAAGCAACTCCAATAAGGAACGATGATGACATTCAACAAATGTTTAGGATACGTCAGCAGCATCAGTCACATGTTCCAGCTATTGAGTTGTATGTTGATTTCAAAGAAGCTACTCTTGGTTGAAACGAAGAAAACGTAGAATGGGAAGAAAATGATGAAGGAGAGTATGCAGATGAGTATGGAAGTGGCGATGGTGATGTGAATATGGATGGCATATGTAACATCCTCTGCTACTTTATGGATTGACGACTGTTTCCACAAACCAATACGGGTCTTTTCAGCGTGCTTTGTCCTCACTCGCACGCTTCCTCTCCTAGGAAAACTTCCTAGGAGGTCACCCATCCCAAAATTGCTCCAAGTCAAGCACACTTAACTGTGGAGTTCTTTCAGTTTGGGCTATCGAAAAGAAGATGCGTCTTGTTGGTATAGATAGTACAAATCAATTCATATAAGCCCTCCTCAACTGTATAGTCCCATATCTATACAGTCCTAGGATCCCTCTCATTCGGGTGTGTAATCGGTTCATTCATATACCCCTTCGCTTTCGAAGTCTGCCAGGAGCCACTCCTTGTCCGTGCCTCTTTACACCGGCGATCACTCCCCAACTTCGCAATCCCCGGGCGTTACATGCCCACCAGCTTCCGCTTGGTTCGTCCCCAAACCACACCGTACTGCGAGAGGTGCAGGCTCTGATACCATTTGTAACATCCCCTGCTGCTTTATGGATTGACGACTGTCCCCACAAGCTAACACGGGTCTTTTTAGCGTGTTTTGTCCTCACTCGCACGCTTCCTAGGAAAACTTCCCAGGAGGTCACCCATCCCAAAATTGCTCCAAGTCAAGCACACTTAACTGTGGAGTTCTTTCAGTTTGGGCTACTGAAAAGAAGATGCATCTTGTTGGTATAGGTAGTACAAATCAATTTATATAAGCCCTCCTCAACTGTATAGTCCCATACCTATACAGTCTTAGGATCCCTCTCATTCTGGTGTGTAATCGGTTCATTCATGTACCCCTCCGCTTTCAAAGTCTGCCAGGAGCTGCTCCTTGTCCGTGCCTCTTTGCACCGGCGATCACTTCCCGACTTTGCAATCCTCGGGCGTTACAGCATATCAAACATAATGGCTATGCAGTATCATCTACATGAGGAGCCACCTTTCGTGCATGCTTTATATTTGGAAGTTATGGATGCCTGAGTTCCTAGAGTATGAAAACACAGGTATGTAGCACCAATTACAAAATTTTCTATTTAATTTTTATTAGATAATCAGAGAAACATATATTGGTCATTATAAATTTGTATTACATAAATACTAAACATTTATTTACTTTTTTTGTCAATTTATCATGTTTGTGTCATTATAAATCTATTGCAAATGGTGAGTTCTTTGTTGGAATGAAATTCAACGATCGGGAGGCTATTGTAAGAACAATTAAGGCGTACAACATAGATAAAAGAGTAGATTATGAAATGTGGGAGTCAAAGCCAAAGATATTTTACTGCAAGTATGTATATTATGAAAGTAATTGCATATGGCTTGTTAGAGCCAGTTTGAGGAAGAATAAGGGCTTTTGGAAAGTCAAAAAGTATAACGGACCATACACTTCTAGCTTGAAGAGGATTCCACCAGATCACTCAAAATTGGATTCAAACATGATTGCAGAATTTATAGAGTCTCTAGTAAAGTTTGACCCGCCTCTTAAAATAACAACAGTCATTGCAGAGGTTCTATCTAGATATGGGTAGACGACAACATACCAAAAAGCATGGGTGGCAAAGCAAAAGGCAATGGAAATTTTTTTTGGTAATTGGAACACTCGTATGAAGAGCTATATTCTTCTATTTATCCAATTGTCCCAGATTTCCATCCACCATGCATATTTTATTCGCAATTGCTTGTATTTCCTCTTGAATCTTTATTATGATATCCTGTCAAATCAAGGGGCTCGGTAGAAATTGTCTGTTGATATCCAAACTATCGCATAATAATATGATCAGCTGGGCGCCACTCCATTATCTTCAAGCACAAAAGTGGCATCACGACAGACCACTGTTGAGGTTCAGCTCACAAGTCATCAATAAGTGCATCAACCGCAATATCTTGATATGGTTGCCACACAATCTGCACCAGCAAAAATAAATGATATATGCAATTATTTTTATATTAAAAAATTGATATATTGCAAAATATCAAAAAATATTTTACATATGATACCTCATTTTCTATGTTATCAATAAGCTATCTTAGAGTTTCAAGATTTCTACATGATTTGTCCCTTGGATACTGTGCTCAGTACCGATTGTGATATATAATGTTAATCGAGCACAACTTTAACAATAATAGATTAAAAATTAATAAAATTTTACCTCATTAAAAGTGGAAAATCTATTGTATTGGTAATTGGAGCAAAAAAGGGAGCCATTTCCATGCCGATACTTGTAATAGTATCATGCAGTCATTGATATCGGTTGTTTTTTTATGGGATGCACAACACAACACCCGTTATAGCACAGCTAGGCAAGCTAAACCCCAACTGCAGGACCTAACTTGCTCTAAATTCTCAAGCAATTAGAGGTACTTTTATGGGCCTCAAAATTGCTCTTGTCAAGCAAATAAAATTGGCCAACAATAAAAATATGAAACCTCGAGCATGGAATTATATGTTTCTCCATCTCAATTGTAATAGGACGACATGCAAGATGGTTCCTCAACTAACATAATTTAAGTGTCCCACCTTCAATATTTAATGGTCCAAGCAGACTACCTAGCAGATGATTACAATACTAAGGGAGGATGTCAAAGTTGTCAGTGTTAGATCCAGTACAATTTCACCATGAATGGGGAGTCCTAATTGAAGTGCAATATCTTCCATTGTAATTGGGCACTCTCCACGTGGAAGTTGAAATGTATGCCTTTCTGGTTGCCACATTTCCACTAGAGCACTAATTAGAGGTCAATTTAATTCTATATTCACTAGTTGCGAAACACGATATAGACCGGCATGCTAAATGTGGTGAACTATTGGCAGCTTCATTGTAAGAATAGACAAATGACGGGGGTGTAATACTCTAGTTATCTATTACAAACACATATTTTAAGTACAATCGTAATTCTAATGAAGCAATTGCAACATAAAATAATAAAGTAATTAGTAATTAATCAAATTTATTATTACACTTTCTATAAACTAATATAACATCTGTAAATTTACATTTTCAACTATAATATTAATTAAAAAATTTATATTTTATCAACAAAAAATATAATTCTACAATTAGGGAAATCATAATAAATGTTAACATAATTATAAATTCATATTCTCATCACATTTTATTTATTCTACTAATACAAAATGTCATAAACACAATAAAATTAAATAACTTGCTTGCAATTACTACACAATATGAAGTGTTTGGTCCATTGCCTCATCATTTTTTTTTATCATTTTTTTCTTCTACTATAAAAAAAAAAATCACTCACCACAGCTTCTCCCTCCCTACTTTCACAGTTCATTCTTACCCTATGTTATCTATTTATGCACTCATCCTAGCCTTTCATCGCTTCCTTTCAATTGTTGGAAATAACATAAGCCATTCACGCATGACCAGAGAGTGGGTGGCTGGGCAAAGATTCCCATGCCTTGCATAGATTCGCATGGCCACTACAATATGCATTTTTCTTCATAAATCGCGACATAGTGATTTGTGTAAGTCAAAGCTTCACTCTATACCATAGTTTTAAAACTCGGACCGGACCCAGTCGAGGCACCAGGTCATTGGTTTAACCAGTGGTTCGCTGGTCGAACCGGTTGAACCAGATTTATAGGAAAAAACATATAGAATATAAAAAAATTTAAATAAAATACAATAAAATAATAACTAATTAACAATTTAATACCCTTTAAGAGGTCCAAATATAAAAACATAAATAAATAATATAAATTCCTAAATATTATTGACATTTTACAATCACGAATCACAAACATAATTATACAAGTAAACTCACAAAGTTTTACATCATAAACTCACAAATATAACAATATAAATAAAGTTACTATATTTTTCTATAAATTAGATTAGAATATTTTTTTAAGATTTTCAAAAAAGACATCATTTAGTTAAAAAAAAAAAAAAACTAGTTCGACCGACCCAATTCAACCAGCCTAGTCACTGGTTTTGATACTAAATCGGCCGAGTCGAACCAGGTCGCACCGGTTTCCATGCTAGACCGATCCAATTAGTGGCTCGGACCCGTTTCATGACTGGTTCACCGGTTTTCCGGTGGAACCGGCCGTCCGAGCTAGTTTTTACACCTATGCTCTATACTTGTTAGCTCGATCACATCGCTACTTCCGTTCCATCTTACAAATCGCGACACAACGATTTGAGTGTAGTAGGATTGCCATGTGCAAATTCATCACTTCTCGTCAGAGTTGGTCTGTCTCTCACAAATCGCTCCCTAGCGATTTGAGTGCGATAGATATTCTCACCGTGCGGGCATTTGCATTGGATCACAAGATGCTAATATGAACGATTTACATGTAAAAACCATCTTATCAATCCAAATCTTCCCATAACCCCATATTATATCAACGCACACATTTAAAAAAAATTTTCCCTATGTTTAATTTGATGAGGATTTATTTATTTATTTTTATATTGCTTACTCGTATATGAATACTATCACATGGCTTCCAGATTTTATTTTATTTTTAAATTTGTGAGAGACTAAACTCTTGAAATATAGTCACACGCTTAAATAGAATCCTTCTGAACAGTGTTTTTGTTTTTTCATGCATGACTTTCAAAATATGAAAGTATTTTTTTTAGGAAAAATGGCTTAACCCCAAAGGGAAGCAAGAAAGGGCCAAAAAAAAAAAAAAAACGTTGAAGGCCACCAAAATCCAAATGCTAAACAGCACATACAGTAATAAGTTACGCCAAGATCACCAGAATCGAAACAAATGTAGCATTATTTTACGAGTGATAATAATATAGAATTGGATTCATAGTTAATTCTACATATAATAATATATTAATTATTTAAAATATTATTTAAAGTTATAAATATATGGATATTATAAAAGCACTGTTTGAAGCTGTATTACATATATAATTCACTATAAATTAGAGTCTATATTGACATTTTTCTTCTTTTAGATATGATAATAATACATTTGCGAAGTATTATATGTTAAAGTATTATTTTATCAAAAATATATGAAAGTATTATATATTTTAAGAGTGGTATTGATTTCAGAATAAAAACTGGCCGATATTAAAAGAGTTATATTATTTGTATATATAATAATATATGATACCATGATAACTCATATCATATCCATTATAAATAGTGTCTTCTTTGATAGATTAGGGGATCTAGCTCATTAACTTAAAATGAATGACGTTGAAATTAAAAATCTCATTTTCAAAATTTATAACTAGGTAACGTAAATATTTTATTTATTTCATAATTTTAAATTTTCAAGTTAATAAGGTGAGAATCACATTTTTCCATTGGCCCAGGAAAACGTGTGCGTTAGCAATAATGCAACGCAACTCAGCCAATTACAATGAATCATAGAAAAAAATTGATTATTTGACGGGAAAATAAAACTGACGTTAAATTTTCAAGTGATCAAACTAAATTGATATGAAAATATTTTTTTTATCGCTAAACTGATGCAACTCCAAAATGATAGGATTAAGATGGATATTTTTATTTACTCAAAAATTTTTGGTACTGTTTTGTCATGGCTACCACCTTTTCAACTCAAATTCCTTCATTCCCGGTTAAATTCAGCATGTATTTTTAGGAAACCCTAACTATTCTCTATAACATCTTTTTTTAATATGTGATAAAAATATATTATAATATAATTATTAATTATAATATTTATATTAAAAAAATAATTATTATTAACTTTTTTCAACAATACAATTATATTTTTTACATATTATTTTAATCTGCAAAACTGTTACTCCTTTTATCCGACCTTAAAAGTGTTCATAATTATTCAAATTAAATAAATTACTTCATATTCTTTTATTAATTCATTTTTATGTAATTCAATAAAATAAATTATTTTGAACTTTTTAATTAATTTATATAAACATAAAAATAACATTTTTTATCATTAATAAGATACATTGTTAATGTGAAAGAACCTTCCACGCATAGACATTCAATTACATCTCACCAAGCTTTTGTTTATGTCATCATGCATAATTAAACATCCCCGTAAAATTTTTTTATGCTCACAGTGTATTAAAATTAAATTGGTTAATAATAGAAAACTGAATTTATATGTTATTTACTATTTAAATATTTTTCACAATTAGCCCAAGGCATCCTGAGATTAGGATATAAAATGCTCACAAAAAAAAAGTTAGGATATAAAATTCTAACTTGTCATCAATTATTTATTTATGTATATATACATATAAACTAGAATTTAATTTTAATATACTAATAGTATATAAGGATTTTATATTAGTATCTAATAATATATTATCATATCAATAAAAAAAAATTTAACTCATATTTTATTATTTTAAAAATCATTATATATAAAAAAAATTAACTTAATGATAATATAAAAAAGTTTTGTACTGTCCACGGACATTCAAAATAAATTATGTCAATTACATTCAACATACGAGATGGTTGGAACTTAGAATCGTTGCACCTAATCAAAATTTTCATTGAAATTGATTTCTTTTTTCTCCAAGTAATTAATTAAATTATCAACGTTAATCACATGTGACTTACAGAGTTTAATCTAAAATCATTTTAATTTACTGTGGTCCTAAATAAATGTCTATTAAATTCACGTCAAAAAATTTAAATATTATGACTTCCTCATAAGACTTTCCAAAGTCTTTTTATACATATACTTCCCTCTCACTGCGCACTCAATTTTGGCTCGTAGTTTCAGGTCCTCTCTGATCAAGTCGGCAACTCCAATTCCGTGAGGACGTACATGTGGGAAAGAAGAAGATACGGAGAAGTAGGGTAAACGTGGCAGTGGACTTGAAATTAAATTTTAATACTGTGAGGAGATATTAAAAGGTAGGTAATATTTTTAATCCCCTTTATTAATAGTATAGATAAATTGGTTTCACTTGAGATTCGTAAGTGACAGAATCATATAATATGAGTAATGAATTTTGAATAAATAAATTGTTTTTATTATTTTATTTTATTTAAAACTAATACAGGGACAAATTTAAAAAACAATAGCACAAAAATATAATAAAATCATATAATTATTAATTATTATAAAATTTTAAGATTTTGGGGGGCCACATGCTCTAACTCCTCAATATATAGATCTGCCCCTGCTTTCAACGGCTAACATCGTACTATAAAAGCTATGTTTATTGTTTACCTTTTTAATTTAAGAATCAGTTTTGACAACAGTTGTACTAATGACAAGAGTTAAAGAAACCGAAAAAAATAAGTTTTAAAACTTAGTGATGGGTTTCTTGCATTAAAAATCTTCAACAAATATGCTTAGGGCATTGGATAGATAAATCCTTCAAGGATCATCTCTCTCTTAAGATAAAAAATTACTTTATTTGATTACAGTATATTCAATTTTTAAGTAACATTTATTAATATAAAGTATTGTTGATATTTTTTTTCCCACAATATATATAGAAAGTGTCTAATGACTAGAGACAAAATGTACTTATATCAACTATATAGGTCAAGGAATTAATCACTATTTCCAACAATGAATTTCTTTCACATGAAAAATCATTGTTAACATTTGAAAAATTGTGTTAAATTAAGAGAAATTCTTATCTACATCGAGAGCAAATGAGCCCTCTTTGACCATTCGTTTTTCTTTTTTTTCTTTTTTGTCAGCCTTGTGGGACCAATACGTTTCTTTGATTATTATATTCATTAATATGATATTATTTTGATTCATAACGTGCCATGTATTTGTTATCCATTTTCTATAAATTAATGTACTTAATATGTTTAACAGTTAAAGTGATATCACAGCAGATGTGTCTCTCAGGAATTGATCTAACGTCAAAAGTCTTCCAGGAATTTAATTTATGTCGATTCTCCCTTCGTCGAGGGTGCTTGAGACTAAATTGATTTAAAAATCGGACAAAACTAATATATGTCACGTGTCGGTAATTTAGTCTAAACTATATTACATTAGAATTTCGATAAAAATTTTATATTATTCAGTAGTTTTTGTCAAAGCATTACTGATCCAATTGGCATGTGGAAGCTCACCAGCTAATCTTCGCTATTCTTGTGATTATATAAAGCGCGACTTATTACGCTCAAACATGCATCGATATCTCATTCAGAATTGTCTTGAACAACGATGGCTCTGAGTTTCAGCTTTGGCAGAGAACCAAACCAGGTTTTTGACTTCTTCCCGTTCAATTCCTTTTGGTTTTCTTCTTTTCTTTGTCTAATCCACAAAATGTTGAAATAACTGTGATTGACTACAATACCATCATTATTTTCATAATTGTATATTAAGAAAATATAAGCATAAATAGACACTATAACATGGACGCGAACAGTATATAAAAGGATATATAATCTTTTCAATAATTTTTTGATAAAATAATTTAGCAAAATAGGAGGACAATATACATATGAGTTGTGTTATTTGTATTCACTTGTCATTGAGCACCTTACCAACTTAGTTCTCATCCACTGTTAAATGAAATATGGACCCTATTTTAATAGGGTCCACATTATAATTTAATGATATATTAAAAGTGTATTAACATAATGTCCTACGTCAAATGAATTCGCATAACATTTTTCTAAAGTATAGGAAATCTTGTAGCCGCAATAAAAATGGCTCCATTTAGTTTGCAAATAATGATACTTGAACAATTCTATATTACTTTGACTTCAAGTGCAATTTTGACCTTGTCAATGTCTAGTGTTAGACCCATCAATGTGGGATCTCTGAACCATTAGACTTGTCAATGCATGTTACGATATAAAAATATTCATGTGATATTAATAATTTTATATTTTATCACACCCCTATATAAATACCTTTTTTGTTTGAGCTTGAAGTGTGAACAATTTTATTAGACTGAGTATTTGAAATCTAGACTATTTAGTCATGCACGGAGGCTCTAATATCACTTCATAAAACCATTTCTTCTATATAGTTTAAGCTTAGGGGAAAAAGGATAGAATGATTTTGTATTCTGACATTATTCTCCATACTTAATTATTTTAATTGTATGAGGAAGAGCCCATTTGTTTTAGCTATTTTTTTCTATGAAAAAAGGTATTTTTTCCTTAGTAAAGATGTATTTTGATTTTTAAAATATGCAGGTGATATCAACTTTGTTTTCAAATTTTTTTTAACATCCAAATGTTTAATTAATAAGTCTTGAAGTTCTAAACATAAATCTTAAACTTTTGATACACCACATTAATAGTTGGAAGTTAAAATGTGACATTAGTTTCTTTTAGGGATTAAAGTAATATCACATTTTGAATTTTAAGGAACTATTGGATGTCAAAAACTTTCATAGACTAAGATAATGCCATATTTTAACTTTCATAGATCCATCTGACGAGGTGAAAAAAACAACTCAGTGACTAATTAAGCTGATGTTACATGCATATTTTAAGGATTAAAATGGATGTTTACCCTATAATTTTTTTTAACAAAAGATACTCCTGCCAAAGAGTTAAGCTAATCAGATATTTATGAAAAAGTTAAAATTATTTTACAAATTATAAATAATAGTTTCTAGAAATAATTTATAAAAGCATTTTATATAAAGCTGAATTTTCAAACTTCAATAAACACACACAATACTTTTAAAAAACGCATGCATAAACAAGCATACAAGAGAAACCTATCTCAAGCAAGATTGTTTTTTTTTTTAATAAGACAAATGCTCAAGCCGACCAAATACAGTGCGGCGAGCAAGATTAACAAGGAAATACTGCTAACTTAAATTTTAGCTTTTAATTAGCTCCAATTAGCTCTACATAGTGCATAGACTACGTTATAAAGAGATCAGAATTCCAAAATATATGGAGCCGCTTAATTAATAGAATCAAATCTTGTCACTGTGTATGAAATTAATTTTATCAAGCTAATTTGCATCTTCTCTAATTGTACGACTATGCCTCTTTACAGGTACTTTTCACAGGAAATTCTTGTGTGAAGCTGGTCATACTAAACAGACCTGGCAAGCTCAATAGCCTTAACCACGAGATGGTTAGTTCAAGAATCAATTCTCAAATATCTTAAAAAGCAGTAGTAAATTACTTGTACTTTTAACAGTATTCTGAACCTGATGGAGTATATTATTTGTACACATGCTGCTTAGACATCGTGCACTCTCATCTCATCAACTATTTTTGCAGATTTGTCAAATTTCAAAGAATTTAAGGATGTATGAGAATGACTCTTCGGTCAAACTTGTGATATTGAAGGTATCGCACCAGTGGAAGATTTGTTTTCGTCTTCTGTTGAATTGAGTGAGGATGATGGCCATATCAAATTAAATACGCGTTTCTTTATTTAGTTTACATATGTCTCAATTATTTAATATATATGTGTGTATGAGCGCATGATATTTAGATTTCATCTCATTGAATTGGAGTAGTAACTACGTCCTTTCTATAATTTCTTATGTCAATTAGGGTAATGGGAAAGCATTTTGTGCCGGCGGTGATGTAGTATCTGTAATTTCGTCTTCACTTACAGGTAAATTTAATTATCCAAAACTAGCAGAAATACAATAAAAATCTTTCCTGCCCAAGAAAACATAGGTAATGATCAAATAAAAAAAAAATGACCGTGCTATTGTGACATAAACAACCTTAATTAATCCACTTGTAACGTAATATTAATTTAATCTCCTGAATAAAACCAGGGCACTGGACGTATCCTCTAAGCTTTTACGGGAAACAGCTCTCTTTAGACCATGTGATAGCGACCTACAAAAAGCCTATGGTGAGTTAATTTACAAATTAATTACCAAATCGTTGTCTAATTCTTAATTATTGCACATTTGAGTAGTTTCGTATTGATTGTGGAATCAGGTATCTCTCATAAATGGAGTGGTCATGGGAGGGGGAGCAGGTCTCTCCATGAACACAACGTTCAGGATTGTGACTGAAAAAGCTGTATTCTCCTCTTCACTTCCTCCGAATAGAATTGCAATAATAACTCGAAATAAAAGTTTTCATTATTCCAATTAACCAAGAGTGTTATAACTAAAGGTTTCAGTTTGTTTTTTTATTCCAATTCGTAGGTGTTTGCTATGCCAGAGACATACATAGGATTTTTTCCTGATGTGGGTGCAAATTACTTCCTTTCAAGGCTACCTGGTTATTTTGGTAATTCACTCATTTTATGTGGGTAATTTTTTTCATTTAAAATTTACGGTTCGATCTGTACCAAAATAATTTAGTGTATGATGAAAGATACTTTTGAGTTTAATTTATATACACTCCGGTTTTTAAATTTACTCCCTGGTTTTAGATTTATTTTCATAAATGTTTGTTGATTAATTTATGAGATTAATTTTAATATACTATCATCTATTAATTATATATTATATCTTTTACTTTTAAATTGTTGTCATAATTAAGCGTCCAATAATTTATTCGAAAACAAATATTCAAGCAATTTTAATGGTGTGATAATTTATAATTTGATAAATATATAAATATATTTTACTCTGAAAAAATATAAAAATATGAGATACTTTATTCAATAATTATATGCAGGGGAATATTTAGGGCTGACAGGAGCACGTTTGGTTGCCGCAGAAATGGTAGCATGTGGTTTAGCCACACATTTTGTCCCATCAATGGTAAAATAACATTCAGCACTTCTCTCGATTAATTAATATGATTCCACAATAGTTCTGATTTGAAAGCTTCACAACAACGAAATTTAAATAAAGATTGATCATCCATAGTAATGATTTATAATGCAATTTTTTAGACTGTATAAATTTGAAGTGTCATTCTGTCAATTCTAATATATATATTTTTCTGAGTAATATAATAGAAGCTAGATTCGCTGGAAAATGCCCTGCAAGCTGTTACTTCTTCAAATATATCAACAATTGCCACGCTAATAGAAGCTTTCACAGAGAAAGCAAATGTTAAAAAGGACAGCCCTTTCCGGAGGTGAGTCAGCAGAAAATTATTGATTTTTCTTTTGAGATTTTCTGCACTCTGAGAATTGATGACACAGAGAGTGAATGGCTACTAATTAATTCTGTTCACCCAAAAAAGATTGCAGACTATTAACAAATGTTTCTCAAAAGAGACGGTGGAAGATATAATTCAATCCTTGGTAAGTGTATGCATCGAGTGAGAAGTGAACATGATGTTACACATTTATCTTTTTGTTATGCAGAAAACTTGGAATAAAATATAATATGATTTTTAAAATGATATGTAGGAAAAGGAATTAGAAAAGGGAGCAGAAAAGTGGATAACAAATGCACTCTGCTCTATGCGCTCATCATGTCCTATAAGTCTCAAGATCTTTCTAAAATCAGTAAGTATACAGGAGAACAACAATCTTAATTTTGATCGTCATTATTTTGCAAAATTTTTGCATTAATTATTAATTAGTGACTGAAACTATGAATTTGATGCCTTTTAGATCAGAAAGGGCCGAGCACAAAACATTGAACAATGTCTTTACCGGGATTATAACATTGCCAGCCACTTCTTTAGAAGAACTGTCACCAGTGATTTCTATGAGGTAAATAGTGTGTAAATGCTCATTTCAGTCTGAAAATTATATGTTAGACACATTGGTCATGTTAAGTGAGTCAAATGCGAGTTAAATTAGTTCTTAATTATTTAATTTCCATTAGTATGTCACTATATTTTTGCTGACATATATATTATGTTAAATGATACATTGATAATAAAATATATTTAACTTGGCTTTTTGAAGTGGCATAATTGAATAATAGAGTCAAATTGTTAGCATATACAAAATATATTAATAAATTATCTTAAATTATATTTATTTTTAAGCAATTTAATTGAAAAAGAGCAATTAGAATGTCATCATATAACTGGCATGTCAATAATGCCGTGAAGTATCAAGAAAAAAAATATATATTAACTCGATGTTATTTGATAACAACAAAATCATGAAGTTCAATAAAAAATTAAAAGACGATTGTCATTAAGTCACTTGATTGTTAGTCTTTCTTTCTTTCATTTTGCTTAAGTTCCTGGGAAATGACTGTATCATAGAGTATTGACAATGAATTATACTCCTTCTCTATTTTGAAATACTTGTCCAATTTTAAATATACACATGAGTTAAGAAAATAATTAAAAAAATCTCAATCTGATCAGAAAAATTTAAGTATATTTTTTCAAATTATCCTTATTATTTACCTCTCTCTTCTTTAATTATCTATTATACTTTTTTCACTTAGTCTCTTTCATTTGCTATTTAATAGGGGTATAGCTGAAAAAATATAATAAATATTATCTAGATTTCTTAAATGGATAAATATTTATGCAAAAGTAAATTTTTAATGTTGGATAAGTGTTTCCAAATGAATTAGTCTCATAGATTGGTGTTTTTTCATCTTTTGGTCATAATCTTATAGATTAGTTTTTTGTGACTAATAATTCCCTTTATGTTACCATTCATTCAAACCCAAACGCGCGCATAGGGCTCAAGAGCAAAGCTTTTTGATAAAGACAACAAGCCCCAGGTAAAGGAGATACAATATTTCTTACAACTATATAGGTACGAATAATTACTTGGTTTGTATTTCTCTTCATATCCTTTATCTAGCTGAGTGTGTTTGCTTTTTCTTATTGTTAACTAGTGGGAGCCTTCAAAGCTAGAGTTGGTTAGTGAAGAAATGGTGGATGAATGCTTCAGAAATATCAATGACGAGGGATGGGAGTGCCTGCAACTTCCTGATAGATCCAATCCCCACATTGTAAGCAGATTGTAGATTGAAGACATATGCTTGTAGCAGGGGAAAGTTAATTTCGAGAATCAAGTGACAAAAAAAATATTAAGAATAAGGTTAATTTCAGTTGTAGGCAAATTCTTCATGTCGTGCTACAATTACGAATAGTACCTCATAAAGTCCTTTAGCTTCTCTTACAATGGCTGGAACCAGATTGGCATCAACTAATAAGTATGTACTTGTTTCTGTTGAAGAATGTAGTTGTTTATGCTGCGTAACAAGTTTGATAAAAGTTTAATTTTGATGTATAAAATTTTTTATACTATCAAGCTATCAAACAATCTTATTTGAATAATTTTTCAAACAGTGAATACGAGATTTGACTATTTTTACTCATGTGTCAACACATGATTGGAGTATATAGAAATTAAACTCAATTGATAAATGTTCCCTAATAAAATTAACCTTTTGGAATGAAATTAATGTTACTTATATTTTTCAATTGAAGAATACATGTTTACTCTGGTTTTAAAGGGAGAAAACTGCCCGTTTTTTTTTACCCTTCTAAATTTGGTGGATCTCATGACCTATTACACTCTGCTAACCGTCCTTATTCTTTTTTTTTTTCATTACCTATAAAATAAATGTAGCTTTAGATTCAGGGTAGTAAAGCCACAATCCAAGGGTAGATTATGTCCACTAGAGAAGCGATATACGATCAGAATAAAATAATCAAAGTTTTGTACATAATACACAATGGTGATTGGATTAAATATAATGGTAAGGACTCACCTATTTATTTAACAGTTATCAATTATGTCACATCATTCTATTATTTATTTTCTGGAAAAAAAAATTCTGGATATCTAGCATTTTTCATGTTGACTAATGTGTGAAGTGTATACAACTGAATATTAACTTCAATGAATGGTTACCAAGTCTCTGTAGCCGAACAATCACAATGATAAGTCAGCAACACAATGAAACAGTACTAGTAGTATCTGAACAATGAAACAATGAAGAACAATGAACTGATGAACTACAGAATAAGTAAATTGACAATCCAACTTTGAGTATACATATGAGGTATCTATGGAGTCAGTCTACAACAGGAACAATTCTCAATCAACACGAACTGTTCCCTTAGCATAGGATCACACCTGTTAAGGAAAGACAAGAATTAGCAATGAACTCAGCAGAATTAGGAGTGAACAAGGATAGCCAGATGGGAAGGGTTTCAGAGTGTGTAGCAGAAGGAAGAACATACCAATGCCTTGGGCTCGACCACCCCAACGTAGTTTAAATCCAAATTTTGTTTGTCCAACAATGTCAAATATATGGCCCGTCACATTGTTACGAGTCCAAGCCTATTTTCACATTACAAAAACTTTGGGTTTAGGGATGACCCACAAAAAAAATAGGGCTTAGGGCCATGCACTATGAGGAATAGCACAGTGGCTGTCCTTGGATAACACGACCAAAAAAAAAAAGGGTCCTTGCAGAAAGTGCAGCATAGTGTCTTCAGAACATGTTTGTGAGTTTAAATTTTAAAGAGGAAGAGAAAAAAAAAAATTTATAACATGAAATTTTAAAATTTTACAAGCCCATTTTTTTTCTTCAAAATTTAAACACAAACATATCCTAAAGACTAAGTGTTGAGAGGTTCATTACGGGTCATAGACCTCCCTATTTTTATATTTGTTATAAATATTAATTAATTTTTTATACATTGAAATGACTATTTCTTAAAAATACAACGAAAAAATTTAAATTTAAGTTGGCCCAAAATACAAGTTTAGGCTAGACTAATATAAGTTTAGGTATACAAATTGGCAACACTTTTGAAATGTTGCAAAAAATAGTAAATTGTAGCATTTTTAAAATGTTGTAAAAGTAGCATGCTGTAACACTTTTTAAATTTTGTTAAAAAGATAGTCTATCGCAACATTTTTTTGAGTGTTACAAAAAAACACCTATGGTAACATTTTTTTAAATATTGGCCAAAATATAGGGAAATGTTGTTAAAACTCTTTAGCGACATGGAGTAAATACAATATTTGAAAAAGTGTTATTAATGAAAATAGCTAACATTTTTCTATGATTTGGCAACATTTATTAAATGTTAGTAAATGGGATTTATGCTGTAGTGTTATATGAAAAGCATGCCATATTAACGAAAGATCACTGCAAAATGATTCCTAGAAGAATTAAGAACCTGAATACACTTCAAGGCAATCTTAAACAAAATGTTTGAGTGTTGAAACCATGAGTGACTCCCTAACTTATATAGACAAACAGTGTTTGGTATCAACTTAGATATATTATTACAATATTGCGCTGACTTATAAGGAACACGTAAGGATTTAGTTTTTGTTTCTTTATACTTGAAATGCTACGAAACTAAGCTCTATTTATAGAGCCATCCAAGCCAAAATCCACTGCCTGAAAAAGATTGCAACCTTCATAATTGATGGTAGTTTGGTGCATATGCGACTTCTTGCCCAATTTCATTCAATTTTTGCTGCACCGACAAGAAGCTTGGAGACTTTTGATATATAGGCTGGTAGGCGTAGGTTTGAAAGTTCAAACCACTTTATCACCAATCTTTGCTATTCTTGTGATTATATATAGCGCGACTTATTGTGCTCAAACATGCATCTCTCTCATTCAGAATTGTCTTGGACAACGATGGCTCTGAGTTTTAACTTTGACAGAGAACCAAACCAGGTTTTTTTCTTCTTCCCGTTCAATTCCTTTTGTTTTTCTTCTTTTCTTTGTGTAGTCCACAATATGTTGAAATAACTGTGATTGACTACAATATCATCCTTATTTTAATAATTGTATATTAAGAAAATATAAACAAAACACTATAACACGTCCCTTCACAGTATATAAAAGGATCTATAATCTTTTCAATAGTTTTCTGAAAAGGAGGACAATTTAAGTATAGGAAATCTTATAGCAGCGATGAAAATGGCTCCATTTAGTTTGTGAATGAAAGTTGAACTTATATTACTTTGCAACTCAATTCTTCTATCGCCTTTCTGTCTCATCCCTTAATCCTTCAATCATGTTTTGCCATGTGCTTAAATCGTAGGTGGATGAAAAAAATTGGTTATCAGATAAAAAATCATAAGCAGTGATATCATCACTATATATGTGTCAAAATTTTATTGAGAACACAGTGAATGAGACAGTAAAAGAGGATAGAAAATTTGATTCTCTTACTTTAATTTGATGTTACATACAATTTTTGACCTTGTCAATGTATGGTGTTAAATCCATCAATATGGGATCTCTAAATTGTTAGACTTGTCAATACATATTACAACATAAAACATGTGATATAAATGATTTTATACTTTATCACACTACTCATACAAATATCTCTTTTGAGCTTGAAGTGTGAATAATTTTATTAGACTTAGAGTTTGAAATCCAGACCATTTAGTCATGCATGGAGATTCTAACACTGTGACATAAATGATTTTATACACCCCTCATACAAATATCTCTTTTGAGTTTGAAGTATGAATAATTTTATTAGACTTAGTTTGAAGTCTAGATCATTTAGTCATGCATGGAGATTCTAATACTGTGTTATAAGATTATTTCTCCCAATATATAGTTTAAGGTTATGGTAAAAGTATACGAATGATTTTATATTATAAGATTATTCTTCATATTTATTTTAATTGTATGTGGAAGAGCCCATTTGTTTTAGCTAGTTTTTTTTAAAAAAAGGGGCTTTGCTCTTACTAACGATGTATTTTGATTGTTAAAACATGCAGGTGATATCTACTTAGTTTTTGAAAAAAAATTTAACATCTAAATACTTAATAAGTCTTGAAGCTCTAAACCATAAATTTTGATAAACCACATTAGCTGCTGGAAGTTAAAATGTGATGTTATTTTCTTTCTGGGATTAATTAAAGTGATGTCACATTTGAGTTTTAAGGAACTATTGGCTGTCAAAAACTTTCATATAGATTACCATAATGTCGTCATACTTTAACTTTCAAAGATCCATTTGATGTTATTAAAAAAAAATGTGACTAATTAAGTTGACGTTACATGCACATTTTAAGGATTAAAATGGATGTTTACCTATATATATATCAAAAGATACTGACAAAGAGCTAAGCTAATTAGATGTTTATGAAAAATTTAAAATTATTTTATAAATTACAAATAATAATTTCTAGAAGCAATTTATAAAAACATTTGATATAAAGCAGAATTTTCAAACTTAAATAAACCCAGTCTAAATGTTTTAAAAAAAGGGTGCATAAACAAGCATAAAAAAGAAATCTATCTCAAGCAAGATTCACAAAGAAATTAAATCCTGCCAACTTAAAATTTTAGCTTTTAATTAGCTCCAATTAGCTCTACATTACAAAGAGATTAGAATTCCAAAATATATGGAGCCGCTTAAAAGAATTAAATCTTGTCACTGTTTATCAAATTATTTATGATAGTGTCAATATACTTAAGAAAGAGGGGATAAAAATTTTCTGCACACTAAGCAAAGAGTTAAAATATTCACCAGATATCTCTTAAAGTTTTATAAGATTTTCAGTTAAAATAAAAATCTGGAATGACAGAAAGCAATTATAAATCAGATTATTATAGGCAATTAAATAATAAATAGCACAAAGTAAGAGAAGATGCACCACAAAATTTATATTGGTTCGACCTCAATTTTCTGTCCTTTGCACTAGCAACTTAATTCTGGATAAAGTTGAAAAATATGTACATACTAAACCAAGATATGGCATCAACTTATAAATAAATCATTTCAGAGTTATATTACTAGTGTTTATTATCTCCTGAATGTTTAGGAGACACTTTGTTGAGTTTCATTTCTTGAGACATGTCTTTTATAGTGTTAGTGCATATAATGAAAGCATTAATCATGATGTTTGTCATCATTTAAAATATTAAAACTAACCAATTATATAAAGCTATATGCCTCCTTACAGGTACTTTTCACAGGAAATTCTCGTGTGAAGTTAGTGATACTAAACAGACCTGGCAAGCTAAATAGCCTTAACCACGAGATGGTAAGTTCAAAAATCTATTCTCAAATATCTCAAAACGTAATAAATTACTCTACTAAGAGCCTACTGTTTTTAAAACTGCTATGTCTTAGGAATATTATCAGAGCTTTCACTGTCAAGGGCTCAAGTGGTTTGGTTATTAATTAATTGATATTCCTTTTACATATTGTAGCTACGGTGATGAGCAACCAAGGATGTATTGAAGTTGACTAGTTGAGAGAGAATGTCTATATAATGTAAAAGATCTGGGAAAAAAAAACTATTTGTCCATATATTATATATGTGGCAATGTGTCAACTCAAATCTGATGTATCATGGAATATGGACTCGAGTTTTGTTGCAACAGCTATTTTGTTGTGAGAGTGTGATGTCGCCTTCTTTCACTGTTTTGCAGATTTGTCAAATTTCAAAGAATTTAAGGATGTATGAGGATGACTCTTCGGTCAAACTTGTGATATTGAAGGTATCGCGCGCCAGTGGAAGATTTGTTTTCATCTTCTGTTGAATTGAGGGGGGATGATGGCCATATATCAAATTAAATAGGCAGTTTCTTTATTTAGTTTACATATGTCTCAGTTATTTAATATATATGTATATATGAGTGCATGATATTTAGATTTCATCTCGTTGAATTGAAGTAGTGCTTATGTCCTTTCTATAAATCCCCATGTCAACTAGGGTAATGGGAAAGCGTTTTGTGCAGGCGGTGATGTGGTATCAGTAATTTCGTCTTCAATTACAGGTACATTTGATTATCCAAAACTAGCAAGAATACAATCAAAATATTTCCTGCCCCAGAAAACATAGGTAGTGATCAAATCAAATAAATGGCCCTGGTGTTGTGACATTACAAATAACCTTAATCCACTTGCAATATTAATTTAGTCTCCCGAATAAAACCAGGACACTGGACGTATCCTCTAAGCTTTTACGGGAAAATGCTCACTTTAGACCATGTGATAGCGACCTACAAAAAGCCTATGGTGAGTTAATTTACTAATTAATTACCAAATCGTTGTCTAATTCTTAATTATTGCACATTTGAGTAGTCTCGTATCGATTGTGGAGTCAGGTATCTCTCATAAATGGGGTGGTCATGGGAGGGGGAGCAGGTCTCTCCATGAACACGACGTTCAGGATTGTGACTGAAAAAACTGTATGCTCCTCTTCACTTTCCCCAATTAGAATTACCATAGTAACTCGAAATAAAATTTTTCATTATTCCAACTAACCAAGAGTGTTATAACTAAGGGTTCAGGTTGTTTTTCTATTCCAATTCGTAGGTGTTTGCTATGCCAGAGGCATACATAGGATTTTTTCCTGATGGTGGTGCAAATTACTTCCTTTCAAGGCTACCTGGTTATTTTGGTAATTAACTGACTTTGTCTGGGTAATTTTTGTCATTTAAAATTTACAGTTCGATCTGTACCCAAAATAATTTAGTGTCTGATTATTTGAGTTTTTTTTTTAAAGATACTTTTGAGTTTAATTTATATGCATTCTAATTTTTAAAATTTACTGTCTGGTGTTTGATATCATAATTGTTTGTTGATTAATCTCTCTATGAGATTAATTTTAAAATACTATCATCCATTAATTATATATTATATATTTTACTTTTAAATTGTTGCCATAATTAAGCGTCGAATATTTTATTCAAAAAGAAATACTCAGGAAATTTTAATGATGTGATAATTTATAATTTGATAAATATATAAATATTTTTTATTCTGAAAAAAATAAAAAAAAAATTAGAAGCTTTATTCAATAATTATATGCAGGGGAATATTTAGGGTTGACAGGAGCACGTTTGGAAGGCGCAGAAATGGTAGCATGTGGTTTAGCCACACATTTTGTCCCATCAATGGTAAAATTACATTCACCACTTCTCTCAATTAATTAATATGCTTCCACAACAGTTCTGATTTGAAAGCTTCACAACAACGGAATTTAAATAAAGATTGATCATCCATAGTAATAACTTATATACAATTTTTCAGATTGTGTAAATTTGAAGTGTCATTTTGTCAATTCTAAATTTCTAATTTATATATTTTTCTGAATAATATAATAGAAGCTAGATTCGCTGGAAAATGCCCTACAAGCTGTTACTTCTTCAAATATATCAATAATTGCCACGCTAATAGAAACTTTCACAGAGAAAGCAAATGTTAAAAAGGACAGCCCTTTCCGGAGGTGAGTCAGCTGAAAATTATCGATCCTTCTTTTGAGATTTTCTCTGCACTTTGAGAATTGATGACAAAGAGAGTGAATGGTTACTAATTAATTCTATTCACCCAAAAAAGATTGGATACTATTAACAAATGTTTCTCAAAGGAGACGGTGGAAGATATAATTCAATCCTTGGTAAGTATATACATGTTCATATGCATCAAGTGAGATGTGAACATGATCTTATACATTTATCTTTCTGCCATGCAGAAAACTTGGAATAAAGTATAATATGACTTTTAAAATGCTATGTAGGAAAAGGAATTAGAAAAGGGAGCAGAAAAGTGGATAACAAATGCCCTAAGCTCTGTGCGCTCATCATGTCCTGTAAGTCTCAAGATCTTTCTAAAATCAGTAAGTATACAGGAAAACAAAACAATCTTAATTTTAATCGTCATTATTCTGCAAGTTTTTGCATTAATTATTAATTAGGGATGAAACTATGAATTTGATGCCTTTTAGATCAGAAAGGGCCGAGCACAAAACATTGGACAATGTCTTTACCGGGATTATAACATTGCTAGCCACTTCTTGAGAAGAACTATCACCAGTGATTTCTATGAGGTGATTATTGAGTAGATGCTCATCTTAAGTCTTAAAATTATATGCGTGACACATTGGTCATGTTAAATGAGTCAAATTAGTTCTTAATTTAATTTCCATTACTATGTTGTTATATTTTTGCTAACATACATGTCATATTAAGTGATGCATTGATGATATAAAATATTCACTTTGACTTCTAAAGTAGTATAATTGAATAATAGAGTCAAATTGTTAGGATATACTCAATATATTAACAAATTGTCTTAAATTATATTTATCGTTATGCAATTTAATTGAAAAAGGCCAATTAAAATGTCATCATATAACCGGCATGTGAAAAAATAAGTTAACTTGCTATTATTTGATGACAACAAAATCATGAAGTTCAATAAAAAAAATTAAAAGCCGGTTGTCATTAAGCTACTTGATTGTTAATCTTTCTTTCTTTCATTTTGCTTCAGCTCCCGGGAAATGCCTGTATCATAAAGCATTGACAATGAATTATACTCCTCTATTTTGAAATACTAGTCCAATTTTAAATGTACACATGAGTTAAAAAATGATTAAAAAAATATATCTCAATGTGATCTGAGAAAAATTTAAGCACATTTTTTCAAATTATCCTTATTATTTACTTTTCTCTTCTTCAATTATCTATTATACTTTTTTCACCTAGTCTCTCTCATTTGCTATTTAACAGGGGTAGAGCTGAAAAAATATAATTTGAATGGATACTATTTATGCAAAAGTAAATTATTAATATTGGATAAGTATGTCCAAATGAATTAGTCTCATAGATTGGTGTTTATTTATCTTTTGGTCATAATCTTATAGATTAGTTTTATGTGATTAATAATTCCCTTTACTTTACCATTCATTCAAACTCAAACGCGCGCATAATAGGGCTCAAGAGCAAAGCTTTTGGATAAAGACAACAAGCCCAAGGTAAAGGAGATACAATATTTCTTACAACTATATAGATACGAATAATTACTTGGTTTGTATTTCTCTTCATATCCTTTATCTAGCTAAGTATTTGCTTTTTCTTATTGTTAACTAGTGGGAGCCTTCAAAGCTAGAGTTGGTTAGTGAAGAAATGGTGGATCAATGCTTCAGAAATATCAATGACGAGGGATGGGAGTGTTTGCAACTTCCTGATAGATCCAATTCCCACATTGTAAGCAGATTGTAGATTGAAGACATATGCTTGTAGCAGGGGAAAGTTAATTTCGAGAATAAAGTGAACAAAAAGAAATATTAAGAATAAGGTTAATTTCAACTGTAGGCAAAATCTTCATGTCGTGCTACAATTACATATAGTACCTCATAAAGTCCTTTAGCTTCTCTTGCAATGGCTGGAACCAGTATCAACTAATAAATATGTACATGTTTCTGACGAAGTATGTGCTTGTTTATGCTGCCTAACAAATTTGATAAAAATTTAATTTTGATGTGTTGATATAGTGTAAAATTTTTTTATACTATCAACCTATTAAACAATCTTATTTGGATAGATTTTCAAGTAAACTTAACTATTTTTGCTTATGTGTCAACGCATTTAGAAATTAAACTCATTTGATAAATGTTCCCTAATAAAATTAACTTTTTGGAATGAAACTAATGTTACTTACATTTTTCAATTAAAGAATAAATGTTTACTCTAAAGGAAGAAAACTCCTTTTTCCCCCTCAAAATTTGGTGGGTCTCATTACCTATTACGCTCTGCTAATCTTCCTTATTTATTTATTTATTTTTAATTATCCATAAAACAAGTGTAGCTTTAGATTCGGGGTAGTAAAGCCACCATCCTAGGCTAGATTATGTTCACTAGAGTAATGCTATATAATTAGAATGAAATAATCAAAATTTGTACATGATATATAATGATGATTGGATTAACTATAAGGTAAGCACCCACCTATTTATTTAACGATTATTAATTATGTCACATCATTCTGTCATTTATTTTTTTAGAAAAAAATTTCAAATATCTAGCATTTTTTATGCTGACTAATGTGTGAAGTGTATACATCTGAATATTAACTTCAATGAATGGTTACCAAGTCTCCGTAGCCGAACAATCACAATGATAAGTCAGCAACACAATGAAACAGTACTAGCAGTACCTGAACAATGAAATAATGAAGAACAATGAACTGATGAACTATAGTAAAGTCAATTGACGATCCAACTTTGAGTATACATATGAGGTATCGATGGAGTCAGTCTAAAACAGGAACGATTCTCAGTCAACACGAGCTGTTCCCTTAGCATAGGATCGCACCTGTTAAGGAAAGACAAGAATTAGCAATGAACTCAGCAGAATTAGGAATGCACAAGGATAGCCAGATGGGAAGGGCTTCAGAGTGTGTAGCCGAGGGAAGAACATACCAATGCCTTGGGCTCGATCACTCCAACGTATCTGACGGACCCGTTTAAATCCAAATTCTGTTTGTCCAACAATGTCAAAAATATGGCCCGTCACATGTTACGATTCGCCCTTTTTCTTTACTGATGACCCAAAAAAAAATAGGGCTTAGAGCCATGCACTGTGAAGCATAGCGCAATGGGCGGATCCTAGGTCTTTGCAGAACTCGACCAAAACTTTTTCAAAAAAAAGGTCCCTTAAGAAAAAGTGCATCAGACAGTCTTAAAGCCTTGTTTATAAGTTTAAATTTTAAAGAAAAATAAAAAAAAAAATTTATATTATAAAATTTTAAAATTTTACACAAAAACTCTCTTTTTCTTTTAAAATCTAAACTTATAAAAATATCCTAAAAATTAAAAATAGCGAGTTTGACTATGGGTCATAGACCCCTGTTTTTATATTTATTATAAAAATTAACTAATTTTTTATTTATTGAAATAACTATTTCTTAAAAAATTGACAAATCTGTTATATATTTTATTGTTTTTTGCTTGAACTTGCTCATAATATAGACAAAAGAAAATTATATTAAAATAATTATTGCTATCACCTAATTAAATTTTAAAATGATATTAAAATATTTTTAATAATACTTAATTCTTTTTGGTTCGATGATAATGTTTAATATTATTAATATAATTAATATTTTTATTAAATATCAATTATAAAAATATTACCTATTACTTATTCATGTATTTTAATAAAATAACCGTCCAATTTCAAATTTGTTCATGCATTAAAAAAATAATCGAAAAAGTTCAATGTTACAAAGAATTAAAAAACTGTTTCCATTGTCACTTGGAAAAAATTGCTTTTACTGCATAATTAATTTTAATTTTCTCTCCTCCATTACTTCTGTCTCTCTCTTTTTTGTACTACTCTCTCCCCTTCATTTATTTCATATGGATATAATTGGATGATAAACAATATATACACAAATTAAGAAATCAATAAATGAATATTGATAATAGTATACAAGTGTGTTAATTGATAAGATTATCCCTATTTAATATAATTATATTTTTGAAAGAAAAGTAAATAAAGTACTGTTAATTAGAATAAGGTTATAACTGATAAATAAAAGTTGATGTTTTTTTAATTTTATAAACGAATACATAGACGAAGTGAAATAAAAATTTGAAAATAAAAATATACAACTGAGTTGAGAAAAAGGAGTACTGTCTAAATTTTTTAGAAGAACAATTATTTTCGGTCAAATAAAACTTTAACAGTGGACATTTTCAATTCAGACTGATGCTGGTAAAAACTGTAGTTTTGCTCGCTTTCTGTCCCAGACTTGACTTTTGTTTCAGCCCTCGCCAAAATGTGGTTATTATAAGCTTCATTTTTCAATTAATCAAAGAAAATGACAATGCTTGATGATGGATACGTGCAAGGACTTCCACGTTCAGAATTGCAATCTTCTCTCATTTGTATGATATGCCATGCCATATGCCTTATTTTGAAATTGGCCTGGATCTGTCTCGGCAAGTAATCTTGATCTGCACGCCATTTCCAACCAAAAAGATATATAAATAAATAAAATAAAATAAAATAGAATTGCTGAATTCAACTTCAAGAAGAACCTAACCAAAAGAAAAGGGCATTTAACACAATCAAATTCCCATATAGCCTGAACTTTGGCCATGTACGGCAAAAAATAATCTTTAGAGCTGAACTTACATCGGACTGGATGCTAAGGTCTTCCTTATCCAATAATTGAGCCTAACTGCAGCACTTACATGAGAAGAAGAGAGCCTAACATAGCCAAGGAATACTTGCCGGCGAGGACTATATTGATAAGCTTGAACATGAACTAAGAACACCGGCAAGTCATCCTTGGCTGAATCACACTCTCTGCCTCTTCATGCAAGTTCCTCTTAGGCCTCTCTGTGCTACATGTTTTTGTGATCCATGTGAGACATATTGCATCTGGATCTAATTCACCAAGGTTGTTTAGAATTATATATATAAGGTGCTAAGTGGTCAAGATTGATGGCATAAACATTAATTAGATAATTATGTGGTTCACCCAATATTCCAAAAGTAGCAAGTGGCCTTAATTGCCAGCCAAAAGCCAGACTGCAAACCAATGTCACACCGCCGGATTTCACCATTTTGGCCCTACCCTTTTTTTTTCCCCCTTTTGTGTCATCCATATCATGGAGGTTATGTGAGAAAAACAATACGAATCTCGTTCATTTACCTTTTGCGTGACATGATGGTGACTTTTGCCATTTCCATGCATGTGCATGACTTGACGCTAATTAAATGCTTATTTGGATAATAATTTTTTTCAATTGAGAATAAAAAATTGAGCTTTTTAATATTTTTATAAAAAGTAATTAGTATAAAATTTAGTGGTTAATGAATATAGTTCGGACACAAAATGGACGGTATTATATATGTTCTATACAAGACATTTGTTCTATGTTTAGAGAATTGTTGATAGAATTTACTAATTTCTGAGTAATGTTTAAAAGATGGGTATTTTTTATGCCAGAATACAACATTTCTTTTACCTTTTTCTACGTGTAATTTGTACCGAAAAAGGGTTCTTTTGCAAGTTGCAACAAATGATTTAGATCGCTTTTTAAAACCTTTATTTTGATGTTACCTTGTCTTTTACAGATTCCTAACCTTCAATCTTTTTAGTACAGGAGACTTCTTAATAAAGTGCTTATGAGACGTGCATATTTTGAGACAATACAATGGTTTGAAACTTGAGTCGTTATTGCGAACAACAATTGGCATTGCATCATTTTTCGTGAACAGAAAACAGAGTATTCAATTATTATTCAATGATGGAGGAGGAAGTAATTCAAAAGCACTGTAGTAATATGGAAAGAAATAAAATCGTGCAAGACAAAGCTGAGAAATTAAAATTGTTTTTTAGCACGAGGTAGCGGTAATGATGTTCTTCTATGCATGTCTTACACAGTATATGTAACAAAGAATTGGTACGACTTTTGTGATCATCGAAGCTAGCAAAAACTTAATGTCAATACAGTCAACAAAGTATATCTTCAATAGAATCGAACTCTCTTGGCATGTCTGGAACACGCCGCGCGTGTGCGCGTCGGCAAGCTTTTGCCGCAACTAATGGTTTAAAGACGAGGTTTTTTATTATTTTTGGAGTATACAACACTCTCTGAACGGAGATTGATTATTGAAGTTTTTCTTTACATAGTTTTTTTTTTTTTTTTGGGGGGGGGGGGGGGGGGATAGTTCATTTTACTAGGCTTTTGATAAAGCAAGATAACAATATTGTGTTATGTGTGTGTGTTAGGATTTAAGTTCAATTTGGTCCATTCTAGTTTTAGTTATAGATTTATAAAGTTATTGAATTATCTTGATGTGATGAGGGCAATAGCAGTTCAGAAGAAAGGGAAAGATCAATGGAATATGGCATAAAAACCAAGCTTTTGAAATTTGATGTAATTAATGATAGACGTTCAATCAACTATAGAGAAAATACGAGGGACCCAAATATGAGGCTGGTTTTTGATCCTCGTGGTGAGCGCTTGCATGCATGGTGCCTTTTGTCCTGTTTGTTGATCTTCCAAAAGCACCGACTACCGACCCATGTCTCTGCTTTACGACAAATTAAACTGCTTTCACGCTTTTCATAGCGTCTCTAAAGATATTGAGATCGCATACCTTATATTACCACCATAACAACATACATGACGATGATATAACACCCTTAGCCGCAGAACACATGTTTAATTTGCGTCCATATGGGGTACAACTGACTAATCACTGCATCGTCTTTTGGATTTGTTTTGGATTTGTTCCGAATCACTTTCGAGAGCATCATCTTGTCCATCAACTGTCAAGTGGCGGCAGTCTCTATATTATGCACATGCCCTACTTTCGGTGGTTTGGTTTGGTTTGAAATTCATTACTGTATGTTAAGATGAAGGAGGAATGAAGAGTAAATGTTTTCAAGACATAAAAGGTGAATATATAAGAAAGGAAATTATAGAAATAAGTTTTGATGCCACCCACTTTCAAAAAATATTTTGTACTTTTTTTTTTCTCTGTTATTCACTCATATTTATGAGTCTCACATACGCCCACCTTTTATATTCAATTAACATTATTGGAAGAAGAAAAGAGGTGACTTATATCATATTTTGATTCTTTATTTTTTTTTTCCCCTGATATTCCTCCAAAAAATAGCACCAGCTGGATGAAGTACATATGTTGCAAGGAGCTTACTTTCTCATTAGGTGAACAAGTGTGGCCAACTGACAGGTGAAAAGTGGGAATAGGATCATTATCTCCCATCAGGCCTCCACCAATTAGCTCCCTTTCTGTTCCACCACTTGACTCCTCCCTAATTACTGTGCCCCCTCCTCTTTATCCACCACATATACCACACCCATATGTATTGGAAATTTTGAATCGGTTAGGAGCAAGAAAGCCATTCAATTTAAATATTTTATTATTGAAAATTGTAATTTTAATTTGGTTTAGATTGAATGATTTTCATTTTGCAAGTCAATCCAATCTAAATTCATTTACATTGGTTTGAATTGAATAGTTCTATCCACACAAAAAAATATGGTAGATGAAGAAAAATGAAGAAAAAATGGGTAGAAGCATGGAGCTGCCAGCAGCACCAACTATGGGTGTTCATGTTGCGGTTTAGATCAGTAGTGTTGAGTGAAAAAACAATCCAAACCAAAAAATATAATTTATTACTTTTTGGATTGAATTGGTTTGATTTTAATTCCAATTCAATCTGATCCAATTTTTATCAGTTTGGATTGGATTAATTTGTGATTTTTGACAAAAAAATTACTTTAAAATATTATAAATTAAAAGTAACTAAGTTAATAAAATAAATAAATGAAATAAAAAATAAAAATAGAAAACAACCTATTTAAAATTTTAAATAATATATAAATTAATTTTATTAGGGAACAAAAATTATAAAATTATATTACATAAAAAATTATGTAAAGTATTAAAAATTTATTTAGTGAACATACAAAATTAACACAGACAGTATATATATAACATCATGGAGATTGAATTGGATTGAACCAGTTTTGAAAATTAGATTTGAAATCCAATCCAATACAAAAGGTTTGTAAAAAAATATGATCCAATCCAATGCAATCGAAAGTTTTGCAGTTTGGACCGATTTTCAATTTGAATTGAATTGATTTAGTGATTTAGATTGGGTTTGATTGGATTCAAACACCAACCGTGGTTGTGTTGAAGGTCTTACTGTTAGAGGGTCAATGACTCAATAGTTAACAGTGCGTGGGTCACTGAATCTTCACCATGAGTACGTGAAAATGTTTTTGGGTTTATCGAGTCGAAAAAGTGTCGGGTTTATTATCGCCATACAGTGGGCCAAGGCTGGGCTTGGGTTGTGCGAGTTTCTTCTTTTTCGTGTAAGTAACATAATTAAGCCGGTAGTATTTAGGCCTTTTATTAGGTGAGTAAAAGGACTTGTGCTTAAGTTTGGATTGCATCTTTTTAGTCAAAAGATAAAAAAAAAAAGTAATTGAAAGTTTGGACTGTATCGGGATCTAAAAGCACATCAGCCAATTGAATGATCAGACCCAAAAAATATATGCAGAATGCTGAACCGCTCGATTATCCAAAACTGCGCCGGTCAAAAGTATTGTAGCTAAATATACTAAATTTTTTATGTGCCAAAATGATATGGTTTTGTGAGAGTGACCGTTAATAAGAAGCGGAGAAGTATCAATTTCATGATAGAAAAAGAAGTGTCAATTTTGATCACGGTTGTCAAATTTTTTGGATTGATATAGTAGTTTTAATTGAATTAGATTCAATTTGAACACTAATATTATGTCCATAACTTATTTAAATATAGTTAATTGTTTTAGCACACTTGCAAAACATGTGCCAAAGCTACTCGCGAACAAATCATTACGAAATGACCCATGTGCGTGCAGTGGGTGTGGCATGTAGTTTTTCTTCACAAAATAAGAGCAACAAACTCTATTGGTTATTCTGATGGCCCTGAATTTGCTTAGAACCATGGGATAAAGCATTAAGGCGTTTGATGTTGATTATCTGAAGAATTATTGGACTTGAACTTGTAATGGTGTAATTAACTGTTACTTATATATATAATTCGTAGGAATAATTTGAGCACAATTTCAATATCTCACATTAAGTCAAACAATTATGGCTACCTAAGAATCTCTCCTCATATAAACACCCACTCTCAAACACTCATTCTCAAACTTTCTTAAAATTGTTAAAAAAAATAAAATAAAAAAACCAAAATCTATTTTTGAGAAGTATTATTTCAATACCCGAAAAAATAAATATCTATTAGAATTCTCATTTTATTATCATTAAATATGACTGTGGACTCTACTTCCTTCATTCCTTCATCATATCTAATAATAATAAAATAAATATTAAAATAATATTATTTCATTTTATTTTATTTTCGTCCTTTTTTTCATGGGTGTCTAACCCCAAAAGTTTGAAAATTCTGGATATGACCTAGCTGGATTTCATTTATTTTTAACCAATAATAAAATATTGCCATGTTATCTACTTACTTCAATCTAAAAAATATGTCTTTTTTTATTTTTCTATTTATTTACCTCAATATTTACTATAAGTGAGAATGAGTAAATATGAGTATAATTATTTAATGGGAAGATAATATATGATGAAGAATAAAGGATATTTTTATCTTTTATTTTTTTGAAATTAATTATTACCTTAATTTCTTTGTATAACTGTAAAAGATTTATATTATAGACAGAAGAAAATATCAAACAGCTGAATTTAACATTTAATTAATTGATGGATATATCCTTTTCACATCAAAGTCCTTAATAAGAAAAAAAATATACAACTCCATGTCCATGATCTTAACTCACGATTTCAACAGGCTGGTAGCCTCTCTCAATGGACTCCTTCACAGCATCCAACACCAGCTGAGTCTTCCTACTCACAACCGCCCATTCCTTCTCAGGCTTCACTCCACAACACTTAACCTTCTGAACCAAACCCGCAAACTCCTTCACCATCAAAACCTCTTGCGGATCCTCGGTTTCCACAACATGCTCATTAGGTTTAGGGCACCACCTTCCAAGATCAACCTTCCCCCCAGTAATGAAGTCCAGCTCCGAGGCCTCAGAAAACGTTCCATACCCAAGACTCTCCTCGAAGGGAAGAGCGATGTCGTGAAGACGGAGACACCCTTTTGTGCCCAGAGCGGTTACATCGAACGTGACGTAGGTTAAGAAGGAGCAGTGGAAGGTTGCAGATGTTCCGTCTGGCCAGTGGAGGGAGGAACCACAAGCGATGATTACGCCGGAATCGTTGAGGATGGCTCCCGGGAAGGCGAGGACCGATTTTGGGAGGTGGTAGTTCATGGCCCATAAGATGGCTCCGATGCAGTACCACCCTGTGTCGCCTAGGGCGCCGAGGCCGTCTAGGTCTGGTTTCACTCGGATGCTGTTCTTCAGAAACTCAGGGCCTGCGTTGTATGTGAGGCAACTGTGCATCTGGTTGACGAAAAAAAAAACATAAAATAAAACAAGAAAAAAATTAAGACAAGAATTAGATTTTTCATGTATACAACGATGCATATAACTTCGGAAAATAAGAGTTTATCCAATGCTACCTCTCGTATAAAAATTTTAAATGATATGGTCAAGTATAGAATTTCATCCTTGCATGTTTGGATCTCTCATGTACTCCTTTCCAATCTCACCTTTTTTTTTCACTCAACAGTAAAAGCTTATACATAACAATGTTATGTAAGGTTTTGAAGTTTGCTACTTCAAAGGGAGGATGTGTAAAGCGAGAAGATAAGAGATTAGTAATATTTAGATTGTTTAGTTAGATCCACGCACAATAAAAATTATTGATCAAAGGATGATTAATCCCTAATTTTCTCACTTAACAAACCTCATAACATTAGAGAATGCAAATCTGAAAAAATAATTTGAATTCTCTAAAGTGAGTGTGATTATAAAATAAGAAAGTGAAGGATTAACTATTTTTGAGAAGATCCTAATTTGCTGAAAATGAAAAATACCTGCATAATTTTTTTTTTTTTTTGTCAAAGAATCCCTAGAGGATTTTTTTTTTTTTTTGGGTCAGAATTCTAGAGAATCGATCGCTAGCAAACGCTAGCAAATTGCTAACCGCAAGGAATAGCATTGTGAAGCTTTCTTTTTCAGCATTGTGAAGCTCGTTTTTGGTCCAGCTATTTTTCAACTCAGTTTTGGCCCAATTCGATAAACTCCTTAATGAGTGGAACATTGGACCAATCGATGTTTACACCCCAACAGGAGCCCACAATAAGCCCAGGAGAGACCGACGGATAGGCAACATTACATTAGTAGAGTTGTCGCACATTGAGGCGTGGATTAACAGGCAGTCACGAGACAAAAAAAAAAAAAAAAATTAGAGTTGTCTTACTTATCCATGCTGGATATTGAGTATGGGTCGATATGATATCCCATATATAATGAGTATAAATAATATAACTATATATATTTATATACACTGTTGACCAACCAAAATAACTTTGACACTAAGTTTGTTAATTTGCTATTTGGTTTTGTTTGTGAATAGCATCTATTTAGTAAAACAAAATTTACTTGGCAGAACTCAAATTTGAATTTTCTACATCTCCCTAACAAAAACATGTTCTACGTACATGGTTAAACTTAAATTTTAAAATACAATTGATAATATAAAGGAGCAGCCTCAATAATTAAGAGTATTTTGTGAGTTTGACTTTTAAAAGAAAATAAGAGAGAGAGAGAGGGATTTGTAGTATAAATTTTTTAAATTTTACTTTACAAATCTATTCTCTTGTCTCTATTCTCTTCTTGAATCAAACTCACAAGTAAATCTGAACAGTATCAATTGATTAGTTGCGCCAACCATTCATATACACAAATAGAGCACTCATATATACATTTGTATAAAAGGAAAGAAAGCAAATTGAGAATGCATCTTCGCTCTTAAAAAAATGTTTGGTTATGAGTAAAAGTATTTATAAATTTTTATGGATTAATTTTATATATAAAATTATACATATAGTTCATTTTTGAAAAATTACACTCTTTTTTTACTTTCTAACCATACATAACCCTAAATGATAAACACTAAAAACCCACATGTCACTAAGTATGCACCTACAATTACAAACATAAAAATGACTATAATGCAAACAATTTTATCTCTTTGGATATTTCATAATTGTTTATAACGCAAAATATATGATGCTAAATAAACCTGAAATAATCATATTCATATTTTTATACCCACTAATATAAAAAGGCCGATAACTTCTAGACCCGTAGACAACGACGCCCCAACTAATACTCTTTCTATTTGGAATGTTGCCAAACTTTATGGTATCAAGATAAATAAAGCTACACACGATTCATTAAAAATATGAAAATGTTGTCACGTGTAAAAATAGGGAATTCCGGCATTCTCATCGATCTACTACAGCTAAATTCTATCGTGTCTCGTAAAGTGCGGGCAAACCCTTGACATCAAAAGGCAATTTCTAGTTTTCTACCTCGTTGATTTTATTTAATAATGAATATTCATTAAAGAATAAACAAATGAAGGCCAAGCATAAAAAAAACAAATGGAGGCATAGTTGTAATTAGTTGTGATTGTTTTAGAAATAACTACACGAAATGCAAACAGCCATGTGCCCATCAAATTTAAAATTACTTGAAAATTTTTGAAGAAGTAAAACTGATTAATAAAACTAAGAAATGATAAAGGAAAAAGTATAGAGTTTCTATAACGAAGAAAACATGAGGAAGTAGAGAAATAATTTGATAGAAAAATTCATGAGATTTATGTTTTGTCGTTTTCATTAATTTAAAATTATCAGAATACGACAATAGAAAAAGTATCTGCGATAGTGAAATTACTGAAGATTTTTATCAGCATACAAATGAACAAATTCATTCCGGTGTGGCAACGAACACTACAATAAAAAAGAGCATTTTCAGCGATATTTTTAATGGTTCTAGTTAATAAAAATATTGTCAAAAAAATAATTTTAATGTAAAGTGACTATTGAAAATATCTATAAACTTTTATCGATAATTAGTACATATCAAAAATATATATTTTTAGTATTTTTGATATGTACTAATTATCGATAAAAGTTTATAATTATTTTCAATGACCACTTTATGTTAAAATTACTTTTATTAATAATACTTTTATTGATACTTTAATTAATGAGAATCATTGGAAATACTCATTTTTCTTATAGTGGAATTAGAAAAACTTACGAATTCAAAATGTTTCATTTCTATATAGCAAACTCAAAAGTTTTCATTTTTCCAAGAACCCCGAAAAATGTGTGTTTAAAAAAAAAACTGTCTTTCTATGTTGTCCTACATGTAATTATGTATGGTCGTACATGAGCGCATCTAGGGCAATTCAAATTGTGCAGCACAAGAAAAAGAACACAAACCACCATCGACGACATCAAATATATATAAAATTGATTAATGCATACCCATTTGAGTTGACCAAAACGCTGGGCATCAGACAAAGCCTCCTTCATTTTAGCCGTACGAGGGTGGTGCACCCACATGGTGCCATCCATGAACTGCACCCCATGAACCTCGCAAGCCTCAATAATTCGATCAAGTTCCGCCACGTTCATCGCCACCGGCTTCTCCAGCAACACATGTTTCCCTCTCTCAGCGGCCCTTACAGCCCATTTCACATGCAGGGTCGTCGGGAGAGGGATGTACACAGCATCCACCTGATCATCATCAAGAACAGCTTCATAGCTCCCGTAAACCCTAACCGCCTCCGACAGGCTGTTCTCGGCGGCAAAGGCCACTGCCTTCTCAAGAGAACGGCTGCCAATGGCCTGGAGAGTTGCGTTTGGAGCTCTGGCTATGGCCTTGCAAAGCTTGATGGCGATGTTAGCACATCCAAGAACGCCAAAACGCACTCCCGTTTCATCGGCCATTCTTGTGGCCCGTTGGAGATGGTAGTGTTTCTTATTAATTAGTGTGTGATTAGGGGCGAGGACTAGCTAATTACAGGGATTTATCTAGTGATGACCTAGAGAAGCATTAGTTGTTTCTGGCTTTAAAATATCATTAATTTGGCATTATAGGAGCAGGTAGTTGGATCCCAAGATGTTATTATATGGCAATTTGACATTTTCTTTTTCGCTCGTCGATATCACATGTTACTTTTAAAAGGGCTCGCATGTCTTCAGGAGAAAAGATATCATCAGTTATTGTTTTTTTGTCTCACCTAATATTTATATTGCTATTTCCAATAGAACTGAGCCTGCTTTTAAAATGTATTTGTCATAATTTGCTTTATTAGTTGTCTTTTGCAGTTTTATTATGTAAATTAAGGCCAATAATTGAAATAAGCCAGTAATTTTTTATTTAGAGGAGATAAAGATACTTCCCCATAGTTGACCTTCAAATAATTTCTTTTTCCCCTCGAATTATTTAAACACAAAAGTTTCTAGAAGGAATAATTTTCACATACAACCAAAGTTGAAGTAGATAGAAAACATTTAAAGCAAATAATCATTTTCTTCTGCCATATTTTATTTTACCTCAATTTAATTCTAATATTTTTAATTTTAAAATCAATTTAATCATTTTGTCAAATCTTCACTCATCTTCAGTGGTGCGGTGGAGACCAATGGTAATTCAGTTTTTATATTAAAATTTAAAAAAAAATTAAGATTAAATTGATGTAAGAATTTTTATATCTGTATCAAATTGATGTCAAATAAAATATTTTAATATTATGGAAAATATTATTTAGTAAAATATTTAACAGTCATCCAATTTATATTTTAATTAAGTCATTAAAATTATTTCACTCTTACAATAATTACCTAAAGTCATCCAAAAAATAAGACACAATTAATTTATGATCTCAAAAATCATAGAGAACACATTATATGAGCCCAAAGAGGAAGGTCTTCAAACTACAAGTGTTGGCACATGTTTTTTTATTGTGAATCCTTGATTTTGTGGATTATAATTAGTATTAATTTAGTTAGCAATGATTACTGTCAATCATTATCATCAATTCATGATTGAATGTCTTGATTCAATTCTTTATTGTTATTTTTTATTTTTCCCTTTTTATGATATATATATATATGAGACTAATATCAATAAAAAAATCATTTGGCCATGTTCTTCACAAAAATTTTACGCTACTAATATATCAAAATTAAATCTTCCTCCTTTTTTTTTGGATTCTAAAGAGTTCCTAGTAGAGTTAAGGGGAAAATGGAAAAGAGGATGGATAAATGAGGACAGAATCCTTGACCTAATACCAATAAACTTCTAGTCACTTGGACCAAGAATAGTGTCATGTAAACTATATCTCATCAGCAAATTAACTCTTCCTTTATTAATAGTAATCTCATTTTAGTCACCTAACAATTAAATAATCAGACATTTTATTAATCAAATAATTAATTAAGTATTTAATATAGGTAGAATAATAATAGAAACTAAAATCAAATAGTTTTAAAAGTATTTGAATCAAAATTAAAAATAAATTAGAAGTCAAAACTAATTACTTCTTTCTTGAATAAACATATATTTGATCTATTTTAAAAATATTTTATAAAGTAGCATTGCCCTAATTAAATATATCATTTCGCCACAATTAATGCACATAATGTCAAATCATTCTAGAAAATAAGTTGGGATATATAGGGGCATTCGGATAAGATTTTTTTGGGTGTGAAGATCAATTTATAAAAAAATAATATATTTTGTTAAGTTTTAGAAAATAATCAGAATATCAAAAGAATAAGTTTTCAAATATTCTTTTGAAGCTAAAAATAATAGTTTTTGAAAAAAAAAACCAGTTACTAATATTTTTTTAATTATATATAGAGTTTAAATTTTATAATTTTTTTAGAGCACTCATGTTTAGAGCCAAGGTTTTCCTTCACGGTTGGTTCATGTGCGTCTAGCTGTACGTACTAATTAAGGCCGAGATATGCATGTGATGTAAAACATTACTTCCGGTACCCGCCCTTTGAGTCGCACAAAAATACTGTTAATTTAAATCTTAGTATAATTTATTACTTTAATTCATCAATGTAATGAGAAGTCATTACAGATTATAAATAATGTCTGCAAGTGAAAGTAGTGCTGGTTAGTGCCTGAGAACATGTCATAGCGTCCTTGGTATTGAAATCAACGAGAGCAGCTGCATGCGTTATTAAAAATATTAGAGCCAGTCACACTGAACTCCGAGGTTGAGTGAAATTATATTGACCTCTCTTCTAATTAGGAAATCTTACAATGACCTTCCCCAAACTTTATTAAACTTTACACTAACCACATTTGAAGTTAACATTCCATTAACTGTTCAAACAGAAGTTAAATCATGTGTCATGCTCATGATTTTTAATGGCAGATTTATAATTAATGAGAAGAGCTTATCATATAAAAAGATCTAAACACCCTTAACATATATAGAAGCTCAAGAATTTAAATTGTGCACCCATACAACTAAACATCTGGACAACCAAAATACAGAAACTCAAGTTATGCACCCATACAACCAAAATAGAGAATACAAAAGCTCAAGTGTGCATCCCAAAAAAAAAACCAAAAACTGTTCATCCCATAAACTCCTTATGCAGTACCAATTATATGTGCCCTTTTTTTGTTAGCCACCTTGATTGAAACTACTTGTGATTGTTAGCTAACTTATATTTTCAATTGCTGCATCACGTTCCTCTATCGTTTGTCTCTGTAGTGATAAAATGATGTTAGACCAACAATTAGTAATTGTTTACTGGCTAACACTAATCCAACACCTTAAAGCAACATGAAACCATGTGTGTAGGATTCAATTTATCTTTTTCCTTCCCCTTCTACTTGTCACAACTGAGGATTGAGTCATGTCTTCAACGGTTGTAGAAATAGCTCTTGTTTCTATATACAAAAAAAAAAAAATCAGAATCTAAATATCAATAACGCAAACTCTTAAAATATGTCAATGTAATTGCGCAAGCTTGTCATATGAGCTTGCATAACTTCCTTCATATTGTTCCTTCACCCTTTTCCTAGCTCGATATAATTGCATGTAACCACTAGACTTTAACCCAAATTTTTTTCAACAATTCAGCCTTCATACTCAAAAAACTCATATTAGGATCAGCAACCAACTTAGACTGCAGTTGTTTGGCAATCCAAGTTGAAGTTGCATTAGAGTTTTGGGTAGTTCTGATGCAATTATGTTCAAGGTTGTAAGTTTTAATCTTATATGTAACTTTCATTCCCATCTTTTGTTTCTTCCTCACCATCATGATCAATTGGATCAGAATCAAAATCAGATCCAGTATCACTTTCAACTTCAGAATTTTGACACCATTCACCATCAGTGAATCTGATGACTACTTCTTGTTCACTTGCTATAATAACCTCACTAATTTCATCCTCAGTCACTAAATTATCAACATTTATAAAATCAGCTATTACACTAGGATTCAGAGACTCATTCACATCATTCAGATGCTCAATCATAACATCAATAATTGCACTTGCCATAACACTACAAAACCAAAAAATTCCAATGCCAGAATAATTAACACAAATATGAAAAATTCCAATGTCAGAATAAATAAGATATGTTCAGAATAATTAACATAAGTAATAATTAACAACAATAAACCATTCCTGCTCGAATTGTGATGGGTTATGTTCAAATCACAAAGAAATTATTTTCTACAGGCTATGTTCAAATCTCAACCTGAGATTACCTTGGTGATTCTTATGTCACCGCCATGTGATGGGTTAGGTTGTGGATCTTTGTCGCCTGCGGGAGTGAGGTGGTTCAATGGTGTCACTACCTGGCAGATCTGCTCGCGCTCCGTCGCGGGTCTGCTCGCACTCCGCCTCGCGTCTGGTGGCTCTACCTTGCGAATCTGGTTGCGTTCCCTCATGCTTCGCCGCTGATCTGGTAGCGAAGCCTTGCGGATCTGAGCGCGCTGCATCACGGGTTTGTTCCGGCTCCACTGACGATCTGGTCACGCAACTACAAGTGGTTCCGGAGGCTGCATTTCGGGTGGGGCTCCGCCGTTGTGGCCGCGACAAGTGGTTGGTCTTGTTGCCATTGTTTCCGGTTTTGTATTCCTTTTAGTGAAAACCATCTTGTAAGTGTGATGCTTTGAGCTAGAGGATGAACGTTCAGAGTCTTTTGGTTTAGGGGCATTTTGGACAAAAGATTTTTATCACTAACAACGTTAACTAGTATTTGATAGAAGGGAGGTCGGTGTTAGGCTACAAACTAGAGAGGATGTCAATGTAATTTAGCTGAATCTCAAGGGAGATCAGTGTAATTTGTTTAAAATATTATTATCATAGATGGCCTGCGATGTTGTCTTGGTTCACCTTCCAAGTTCTTCACGATAAATATAATTATAATTAATTTTGTGGACAATTTTGGACCTAGAAGAAAGAATAACAATCCCCGGTCAAGAAAAAGAATAATAATATTACAAAATAAATATGGCAATAAATGAAGCCAATGATATGTTGGTCTAAGTTGGAGGGGCTTGGGTCTCTTTAACACGACGTCCTCATTTCAATCCCAAGTGTCATTGCCTAGGCATTGTTGTCCATACCAACAGATAAAAGGGATTGCTAACAATAACTATTTTTTTTTCTTATGTGCACAATTTCTTATTTCCAAGAATACCTTTACTTTCTAGGAAGTTTGAGAAGTTATAAACAAAATATAAAAGAAGTTATAGAAATCTTAACATGAAAAATTAAATTTAAAAAAATAATATAAATGAAAAAAAAATGTGGATTGAATCCACTAGTTCTGTATAATAATTGTTGCAATGCTATTTTCTCCGGTCTAAACATATACAATGTGATTATATATTATGTTATCTGATTGTACAACTTTTAACAGGAAAGGGAAAAGCGTATTAGGTATAATAAGAAAAGTATACGATATCTTTTTCCTAAATTATTTCTCCAAGAGTTGGTACGATATATGTTCATATTTACAATTTGAAATTAGAAATAACATGAGGCTAAACACAAAGCCTAAGCTAGGCCTCCAACCACAAAGCCCTATATCTCTTCAAATGCTAATTTTTGGTCGAATCCATCAAATTGGTGTTTTCATTCCCGACTATAAAGTCCATGCTATAGAGCACAGGTACCATTGCCACTGAAGAGGCGAAAGCTAGCAAAGGCCCAAAGATCCAAAGTAGAAGGGCAAGTCCAGCATATAAAAGCCTATTACCCACAATGCCCAAAATGGAAGCCTTTTCCATTAGCTCAGTCAAGTATGCCGGGGTCACCAATGACATCGCATCTTGTGGCGTGAAAACGAGGATATTCACCTGACTGAGCAACCTTATGGATTGAGAGTGACATAGAAATGAGGATAAGAATAGGGTAAGGAGGATGGCATATTTCAGTGCCACCACAAATTCACCATGTGCTCCAAACACTGAGTCGTTGATAGGCTTCTTAACACTGTAAGTGCTGCTTATGACTGCTCCAAGGCCAGCACATATGAGAATGGATGTTGTGGCCATAAGGGTTGAGCCCATTATCAAGTTTCGAATTGCTTGGATGGCTATGATGCCATTCTTATCAACATCCTGCAATTTCGAACACAATAATAATAATAATAATAAAATAAATAAATAAAAACATCCTGCAATTTTATTTTTATTGATTATATATTAAGCTTATTGTCGTGGCGGGACTACTGTCATGTTTATATGTTTAAGAAAGTTTACACTTTACACATAGGAAAAATTATGTGTATTTTAAACTCTGAAATTTCAAAATGTCTAGTTTGATCAACTGAACATTTTTAAATATGCAAATTTATCATTTTGTTAATTTTTTATCAATCATTAACAAAAATATCCCAAATTAATATATATATAAAGGATATCAAGTTACACATCCAGGAAAGATTTATAAGGTCAATTTGTACATGTGCCAAAGTTTAGAGTTATAATACACTTACTTTGATCAAGATACAAATTTATGAATGCTCAAGTGGTGATTTACACGTTTTAAAAGTTCAAATACTTATAAAATGTACATGATTATAATTCACAGAGGTAAAATACAATTTTTCCTTACACATTCTATCAATGACTAACTATCTTAATAGCTTAAACTTGAGTTATTAAGAATATTGAGGTGCATAAATAATTTTTATATTTAACATATATGCCGCTATACATATGCAAAATCTCTATAAGCTAAAAGAATATATAAAAGAACACAAAAATAATTACATTACGTACTAAAATTCAACTTTTATTTGGAAGAATAAAAGCAGCAAAATAAATTTTGATCTCTTAGCATAATGATTAATCCAATTAATGACCAACTTTTTAAAAAACTTAAATCTATTAAATTATTAGATAATTAAAGACACAAATTATTTTATATATATCTAACATGTCTAGCTAGCTAGTGCTTATTAAAAGAAGGAAAACTGTCTAGCTAGTATATATGGGTGCAGTTACGGCTTGCACCAAAAACTGAAACACAAAGATAGAGGATGGCTGGTTAGCAGAGATGGAAATACAGCGGATAGTGAGCAGACTCTTGCAGAAGTGACTAACCATGTCACTACTAAACTATAATAACTCTTTGTTAGTTTAATAATGTATGATTTATATAGTTCTAAAAACTATTGATCTATTGTTTAAGTTAGAAACTTCTGACTTTAAATACAGCTATAAATATTCACATCTTATTATTTTATAGAAGTGATTATTGTCACACATTTATGTCTACTGCCATACCCTTTCAGTGGCTTTTTATTTTACTATTTTTAAAGTGTCATTGTCTAATATTTATTCTAAACTTTTATCTATTGTCACACACTTAATTATTTATGATTACATATTTTTAAAAGTTCTCAAGAATTTAAAAAAAAGTCATGAGATTGTTTCCATTGATATTTTTAATAAAGTTTGATCTATAGTTTAACTTTTTTCCTTAATTAAGCCACTTTTTTGTATTCAAGACCTTAAAGTAACTTATAGCTACAAAATTATATACAACAAACATCCAAAAGTCTAATTGACTACTATTAGAACTTGCACTCTTCTAATCAAAAGCATAAGAAAATTTAAATTTTTTTATCGCAATAGATTACTTGGAGATTTGATTATGAGTTTTATAATGTAAAGACTCGATTAAAAAAATTTAAATCATATAGACCTAATTAAAAATTTTATGAAATTATAGATATCTTCAAATTTATTAGACATACTTTTTATTTATAAAAAAATGCATAGTATAATGTAAAATTTGTGAAAAAAAATTTAAATATAAAAAATATTATATGAGATTGAATGGATGTGACCATAAATAAAAGATTTAAATAACTGTTAAACAATAACATTTTAAGAATATTAAAACAAAAACCATTAAAAGAGCGTCTCAATGGCCGCTTCCTATTTTATATTATTCACTACAAGTTTCTTAACTTGTATTCTTTAGCTTGACCAATGTAATCAAAGTGTATCTTTGACTGAACCTTTCACCATAAATGACGTCACATACCATTTTGGTTTGGAAAGAAAAAAGGTGCTGGTTACTTACTTTAATTGGATCTACTTATTTTAATTAGTTTTATTTACTTATTTTTGTTTTTTTTAATAGGGACAATCTTATCTATTTATACAATTTTATAGATTCATTTATGGAAACTGCTAAGTGAGTAGAATGATTTGCCTGATATTGCATGCAATTCTCAAATGATGTGTCCAATTTTTATTGGAAGAAGATAAAAATAACAATGCACATAAGGATAAAAATGTAAACCGTCAAATACATTGTACATTTCAATGCCATTCAGCCCGGTAAAAGATTGGGCTCTCTAGGATTGTATTATCTTCTTAGTGTGGGTTTTTTTTCTTTTTTTTTGACAAATAGAATGAAACGAAGAGAGTACTTTACGCAATATAAGTACATTTAACAATAATTAAGGCTCATCATTCGATCGGGTTGCTCAACTCTGATTAGGACGTGAGAAATTCGGGGCGCATACCTTCATCATGGAAGGAACCCACAATCGATGACCATAAGCATCTATTCCGAAGATTATTGTGAATGGTTGTGTCCTAATCTTATGCCACAATTAGATATAATGACTAAAGATCATCACTAACCTTAACGGCACAAGCATTAGATCCATATAATAGTTTCTCTACTCCATTTGTATAAACACTCCCTAATATAATATCTCAGGTACATATGTCCCAGGATAAGTTTAGTATGGCTTTATAGTCTCCCAAGAGTTACTTGTGTTGTCAAGAAGGCCTCGAATCCCATAAAAAACCCCTAAGATGCAAAATTGGTGTTGCTGACACAGCTATAGCGGTCTAAGACCACTATAGCGATCAGGGGGTGTGGAGTTGGTGGATTTGAAATCTCTGCCATGTGTTTTCTAGTAGGGGTGCTTTAGGCCTCTTGACTTACTACTATAGCGATACTCTTTGATACTAGAACAGTGCAGAATGACACAATTTTAATTAATGACACCCCACCTATAAAACCCCTTCCATGTCTTTCCACCCCCAAAATTCGAAATCCCTAACATTCAAACTCTCTATTCTACCCTCATTCTCAACAGTACTCAATTCTACCTCCTCAAACCTTTAAGGTAAAGATTTGTCTACGGTTTATGCTAGATTTCTCTCCCTCCTTCCTCCTTTATGTTATGGGCATTGTTATTTTCTCATTATTATCAAGGGGGAATGCTTTCCTAATTTTCTCAGAGTTGATTTAAAGTTGTCTAGAGATTATTCATGAGTTTTGTGATTGTTATGGCAAACGTTAGTGCTACCCCTACTTTACGGAGGCTCAATTTTGACACCACTTAGTCCCCCCCTCCAAGTGAGTGGATTCAATCATGTGACCTTTAATTTGGCCATTATAAATATCTTTCTAGTTCTTTAGTTTAAATACATGATTTTAGAAGCTATTTCAAAATGATTATAGCTTATTATTGATTTTGTTAAGTTTATGAACTTTCAAATTTCAAGTGAGCGTGAAAGTTATGTTATGAAAACTCATGGGACCATTTTGTTGCAAAAATTTATTTTTGATAGTTTGAACATGAATATGAATAGAGATAATATGTTTACTCCCATGTTTTTGAGATTTTGGTTACAATTTTAGAGTTAGAGCTCAGATATGGAAATTTAGGGAAAATACTTAGTTTTATAGTTAAGATTAGATGGTAGCTATAAAAAATAGACAGTGAGTTAACGATTGTGAGTGATCGTTAATCTTGGTATGAAGTTATCCTTTAGAGAACAATCTCACCCCTAAAGTATTTAGAGATGAAACTTAGATAGGTTTCCAATTCAGAACCTTATAGGATACCCATAGAGTTTAGAGAAATCTGAGAGATTATTGTTTCTCTATTAAATTATTGCTAATTATGATTTATAGAGATTATTGGTTTTGAGATAGGTATGTACATAAATATGAATAATGGTTTTATGGATATTGCATCCTGTTATTATGATTATATGAAACTTTGTTGGCTGTCCCATGTGGGGGTTATGAGTGAGAATCTACTCATTGAATTTAAATGAAACTCAATCCTCTCTCTTTCCCCCTTACAGATACAGTAGCTGCTGTACATTCTTCTCAACTTCCTCCCTAGTAGTAGTATAGTTTCAGCTTGGTGAATTTTATGTTACTATGAAGTGTTTTACTTTTTGTATAGAGTACTCCAGTGATAGTGCGGGCAAGACTCGAACCATACAGATATATTTTGCATTTTATTTACCATGATTCATTGTGTATTTAAAATGATATAGAATTTCATAGTTCTTTGTATAGAGCAACTCGATATATTTTATATTATAATTACAGATTCAAACTTCGTTCATGAAATAACTTATTTATGGTTGTTATGATTTTAGAAATGCAAGTTGGTTTGTAATTAACAATAGATTTTTATGATTAAATTATGCATATAGTACAAATCAATGATCACAAGATTTATGTGGAGATGAAATTTCTCATGTACTCATCATGTTTTCCTAAATCAAATTGCGACACTTGATCTCTTTTGGTATGTGTTTATCACTTTCCTCGTCACATTAGCTCCTCTAATCAGAAATTTTATCTTAGTTGTATACATGTATATACATAGTTGTGTCTTTAATACTCTTTGTCTTCTAGCATTTAATTTTTTTTTGTCTCTCCTATGGAGTACAGCGGTTATATTTAATATTGTTAAGTTGATATTTATATTTACTAGAATAATCTGAGTCATGCTATGCATGGAACAAAGTAATTAATTTTTTACTAAATCAATTTCAACATTATAATTGATATAAATATTTTATTAAAAATTAAAAAATTATCTTTTTGATAGATGAAAAATATTAAAATAATATACAATTTATTATTTATTTGATTTTTGTAGACATAATGCTATTAACATAGAAATAATCCACCAACTGTTTAGTTTAATATCTAATTGATAAATAATATTTAGCTAGCATTAGAAAATATATTATTATCATATGCTAAATTTATTTAAAATTTATGATTCAAAATTTTGCTTAAACTTTGATAATTACCATTTATTTTTATATTATAACTATATTTATATATATTAATTATCATTATTATTACTATTATTATTATTATTTATATAATCTTATCATGTTATCATCTTATCTAATATAATATTCCAACCACATCTTTAATTTTTATTTATTCGTTTATTATAATTATTTATTCATATATTAATTATTTATATATTATTGTCATTCATGTACTATTTATAGGATAATAGTATTATTATTATTATTATATAGTTTTATATATATTATTTGCAATATTACTATTATTTATATAAGTTATATAACATTCTTATATAATAATATATTATAATAGATAAATAAATAATATATATTATTAATGGTATTGTTACATATCATATATAATAATAATACATTATATATTAATTGAATATTAATATTATTTTAAATTTTTAATGATAATATTAATACTATTATAATAACTCAAATATAATATGATGACATTATAATGATATGATATTACTATAATGTTATAAAAATAATATCATCTCATATTATAACATAATAATATTGTTATGTAATATTTTATTATTATAATAATATTTATTATTTTATAATTTACATTCTATATTATACGTCATATTATATATTTTATAAAACATTAAAAGAAAAAGAAAAATAAAAGGAAGAAGAAGCGAAACCGAAGAAGAAGAAGATGACGGGTGGCTTTGTCCATCAAATTTTAATAATAATAATAATAATAATAATAATATAAAGAATATAGAATACAGATGCCCCCTCAATTTTGTCAAAAAAAAATAAATATGTTTCATAAATAGTGTATATACGTAAACTAGTATTAGTATATAGTATAGCAGTAATGTGTAAAAAGATGTTATGGAAGTAGTTTTTTTAATGTTTATTTATGCTTTTTGAAGTGTATGGGTCAACAATGCAATATTATTAATTTAAGAGAATTATGGTGTGTCAAAGCTAAAAAGTGAAGTGTAAGAAGTTGGATTATTAGATGTTGTACTGTGAATTATCATTTAATCATTGAACTCCCTAAACGCAGTAATAATAAAGGTTAAAAAAAAGGGTTAGTTTTATTCAGTTTTTCTAAGTTTTAAAATTTTAGCCCCTCATTAATTCATTCCTAGATCCGTCTCTGGGTACACTTACATGTCATATAGCTCGGGTGAAAGATTGGGCTCTCTAGGATTTTCCTCTATTTATTATCTCCTTGTGTGTATGTGTGTGTTTTCCTTTTTAACAAATAGAGTGAAACGAAAAGAGTACTATATCTGCAATATAAGTACATTTTACAATAATTGAGATTCATCATTCTATTGTATTGCTAAACTCTGAACAGGAGATGAAAGATTCAAGGTGCATACCTTCATCATGAAATGAACCCACAGTCGCCGACCATTAGCATCTATTCCAAAGATTGTTGTGAAGGGTTGTGTCCTAATCTTATGCCATAACCAAAAATGATACCCAAAGATCATCACTAACCCTAATGGCACAAGTAGCAGATCCATGTAATATTTTCTCCACTCCATGTGTATAAACACACCCCAATCTCTTTCAGTTTGTTTAATTTTATCACTTTCCTCCTAAGGTCGGCTCCTCTAGTTACAAATGTCGCCTTAGTTGTGTACATATACATACATAACTATGTATTTAATACTCTCTTTTCTAGCATTTAAAATTTTTTATCCCTCCTATGGCGTACAATGGTTGCATTTAATATTGTTAAGTTGGTATTTTTATTTGTAGAATTGAATAATATGACCCTTGCTATGTATGGAAACAAAGTAATTAATTTTTTATTAAATCAATTTCACATTATAATTGATATAAATATTTAAACAAATTTTAAAAAAAAATCTTTTGATAGATAAAAAATATTAAAATAATATACAATTTGTTATTTATTTGATGTTTATAGACGTAAGCCTATTAACATAGAAATAATCAAGCAATTGTTTTGTTTATAGAGCTAGTAAGTAAAGTAATATTTAGCTACCGCTAGAAAATATATTATTATCGCATATTAAATTTATTTAAAATTTGGAATTTGAAATTTACCTTAAACTTAGTGAATTATAATTTATTTTATATTATAATTATTTATATATATTACTTATTATTATTATTTATATGATCTTATCATGTTATCATGCTATCTGATACAATATTCCAACCACACCATTAATTTTTATTTATTCATATAGTAATTATTTAAATATTATTGCTATACATATACTATTTATAGTAGTAGTATTATTATATATTTCGATTATAATAAAAATTTATATATATTATTATTTATAATATTACTATTATTTATATAAGTTATATAACATTCTTATATAATAATAGAAAAATGATATATTATATATCATTTATAATAATAATAATAATAATAATATAATATTATCATAATATAATAAAATTATTATAAAAATATTATAATATTATAAAACATAATAATGTTATAATATGTTAATTGAATATAAATATAAAATATAATTGATACTATAAATGTTATATAATGATATAATATAATATCATTATACAATATTTTAATATTATAATAATATTTTATTGCTTTATATTATATTTTATACTATATATTTTATAAAATAATAAAAGAAAAACAAAAGGACGAAGAAGTGGGACGCAGAAGAGGAGAAGGTGACAAGTGGGTCTATCTACCAACTTTTAGATTTATAGATACATAGATAGAAATAGGTGTAGGTATAGATGACTCATTTGGATAAATTCTTATAAAGATATTTTTTTTCTTGAATGATCTTTTAAAAAGATATTTTAATGAGTAAAAGTAATTTTTGTATTTAGATGTACAATTACTCCATGTCTATAATATTAAAAGATATTTTCTTTTTATTCTTAAACATTTTTTATGCTGTAAAAAAATATTTTGAAAAAATTGGAAATTTAATTTCTTACAAGTACCTTTTTTGTATTTTTTTATAATTATAATTTTACAAAAAAAATTTACTCAAACATATAGATAAAAGCAATAGTATTTTTTAATTAAATTTTTTAACGCAAACTAGTGGTGCAAGAACGAATTTTTAAAATTAAATGAATTCATACGGCCTATGAATTTAAAATTGTTTCAATGTATAAACATCATTGCTCCGGTATCATCTAATTAATAGTAATATTCTAGAATATTAATAGGACTAAATTAATGCAAATTTTAGAAATGAACGTGTTAAGAAGTTTTGTTAGATAATTGATGTTTTCTTTTTTATAAGTTTAACAAATAATAATAATAATAAAGAAAAAAGAGCCGTCATATTTGCACACAAATGTACAACATAGCTTTTGATGCTTTTTATAATAACCATTAAAAAAATGTAAGTTTTTTAGTTAAAAACATTTTATTTCATTTTTTCAAGTGTTGCTAAGTGTGTGTCCATAGCTCAAGCACAAAAAAGGATTTCCATATCTCAAATATTAACAAAGAGTTCTATTTTAGAGATTAGAAGATCAACAAATAGTTCTTAATGAATATTGCGTAACCTGGGTTGCGATTATCAATCGATGTTTTCTCAAATGGAGATGAAAAAATTATCTTCACCTATAAATATGAGATAGCTCAAATGATTAGATGATATATGTCTGATGTCAGTAATATGGAAGATTTTAAAACAATCCTCACAATTTAAGGAACATCCTGCTGCTCAACATCCTTCTCATTGCATTTCTTTTTTGAATAAAAATTCACTTTGATCCTTGAAATTATATGTGTGTTTCATTTTAGTCTCTAAAATTAAAAAAATATTACTTTAGTCCTTGAAATTTCAAAAGTGATTCAACTTAATTCTTTTAATGATTTAAGTTAGTCCTTAGGAACAGTGGTATAAGGACTAATTTGAATCATATTTTGAAATTTCAGGGGCTAAAGTGATACTTTCTTAATTTTAGTGACTAAAGTGAATTATGTATGTAATTTCAAGAACCAAAGTGAACATTTACTCTCTTTTTTCTACCGGATATTTTCCTTTTCATTTCTATTGCTGGAGAAGCTACCACTACCACCCACTTCAATGGAGATTGCAGCAGAGCATCTCCTTGGTTTAGCGGCGACATATTTCACCACCAATAACACCACCACTTGCATTCACAGTTTTGAGATCTCACAAAAATGAAGGTTAGTGTTGGGTAGGGGGCAACACTCAAAGTGTAGGGACAGGCTGATGTTTCTCACTGCAACACGACACGTCTTGCTGGTGGCATGACGTGACCAAGTCTCTGGCAGGAAGGCAATAACAGCGATGAAAGCATGCAATGGTTGGAGGTGGTACAAGATGGCTTATGATTCTCGGATCTGAGAAGCGGCGGTTAATGGCTTATGGTTAGATGGTGGTGGTTCACAGCTTGGCACAAAGGGGCAAAAATATCTTGTCATCTATGGACTCGTTATCTTGGGTGACAAAGAAGCCAAATATCTTGCTATTGCTGCTTCCTTTTTTCATCAAGGTTTTGGTACCATCTTCTTCTTTGGATCCATCTTTTATGACCACTATGGAGGAGCCCGAATTAGAGCCAAATCTAACTCTCTTGCCTTTGTTGTTGTCATTCCTATCCATGGAAGTTTTGAGGGAAGAATACCCTCACTACACTAAAACATGTGCTTTGCGGCGATTCATTTCACGTTTTGTGGCAGTTCGACAACCACTGCTATCCCGAGTGTTGCCAGCCATCTTGTGGCAGTTTTGAACAACCGCCGGAACAACCACCGCAAGTTAATTTGCAGAAGTTTCAGCGACACAAATCACATTATTAAAAAATCGTGTTAAAACTTTAGCAACGGTTCGTTAACCGCAGCTGCTAACTATCACTATTTTTTGACCATATTTTGTGGTGGTTTCAACGGCCTCGAATTTTGTCCTTATGAACTGCAGTTTGAAATCACCGCAACTTATTTATTTATTGTTTAAGCTATCATTGCTAAATCAATGCATATCTGATTTTTCTTTTAGTTGTAACATTTTCAAACTATTTCTACTAGTGTAATCCTTCTTTGAATTCATTTATTTATAACTAAAAATCAAATTCATTAATGTACCTTAAAAATATTCAATCAAAATAGTCCAAATATATAATTCAAAAGATGTTAAGTACAAACCGATGCATAAAATGCAAGTTTATCATGCTAAGGTGCTAAGTAAACACAAATCCTTAACATAAAAAAAATATTAACATCAGTAGACCTGTAATCTAAAGGAAAAAGATTAAGATTTGATGATGATGGTTCTTCATTTTGGGGTTCATGACTAGCCTCCGAAGAGCGTCTTGCTTCGAATGGCGAGCCTATATCCATTGCCTGAAATATTAAAAAAAAAGTCAATATTAGACCCATGATCCACAAACTTCAAATTTACATATGCCGAAAATAATAACAATGCAAAATGAAATCATATAATTTAGCATGACCTACAAAACAATTCTAACAGGTCTAAACAACAATATTGCAAAAAGGGACTGCCCCAAAACGAAAAAGCATTATAGCATAACTCAATGAATGAACTTCATTTACACAATCTCACCTCATAGATAAAAGCATACCATGAATTATATTTTGCGCAAAAGGAGATAGTCAAGCACGTGTAACATGAAAACTAACAAAGAGCAAAATATATGTGAACTGGAGAGACATGGATTAAAGGGAGGTACATGGATTAAAGGGAGGTACATGCTAAGAATATTGGCAAGTTGTAACAATAACCAGAACACACACCAGATACCAGAATATACACTCCTTTCATTCACACTAACCACACTTGCAAATATGAAAAAAAATATAGTAAACAACACTACAATATAATAGGGAAGCGAGCAATTTCTGAAAGTGGCATTGATGATTGGCTCAAACTACAAGCTAGAATTACAAAATATCAAGAAGGCATGTACATAATACCACTCAACACAATACGGATAACAAGTTAACAACATTTTTTTTCTCAATCAGTCAAATAAATGCATTAGGCGTTGTTCAGTTTACCTGACAAAGACATATGTTTGTACCACAAAGAGCTGCAAGTGTCTAAGTGTAGCACCAACCATTGCAATGAAACATGGGAAGTGTCTATAGGTATACAACTCCTTCATTCATTCCCCAAATAGGAGCTCTACTTATAGACATGAGATAAGCCCCTCCGTGGTGTAACACCACACCCATAGGACTAGTAGTGGTACCAGAAGTGTAACCCAAGGCAATGCTCTGCTACTCATTGTTTAGGGGTTTCCATGCATATTTAGGGTTACCACTCTCAAGAAAATTCTCATATTCAATGGCTCCTTTGCCCAGAGCATATCTTAATGCCTTAGGATCGCAGTTCTCATCACTTACCACAATCAGAAGTGGAGGCCTGAAGTTTTTGTTTTTCTCACAACAGATTTTCAAAGCCTCCTTTGCCAATGTAAAGAACTCTTGATCCACAATTACAGCTATAGCAGAGGAATGGCCAAGAAGGAAAGCTATTGTGGATCCATTTAGCCTAATATTAACAGGGTTTACTACTACTCCTGCCATTGGAATTCCAAAATGAGCTTCATAAAGAGTTGGAATGTTAGGTGCGATTACAGCTACCTATTGGTATCATATAAGAAAATCACATTATCAGGATGCCCAAAACTAATAAATGAAAGCGGGAAACAACACACAAACGGGGAAGAGCCCCCTTTTTAAGCAGAATTAGAAATCAGAAGAGGGGAGGGTCCGATTTTGCGTTTCATAGCCAGAGACAAAAGTGTTGGCCACCGTCTTTCACTTTAATCGGTTAGGTCAGGTTTAACCAATCTCTCCCTCCAATCTAGAAAGAGAGGGAGAGAGGGAGAGAGAGAGAGAGTCTAAGAGATGTGGGTGTTTTACCTAATCTTGCTGCCTCTAACAATGGGGATGGTGATGATGACGCTGAGGTACTTCGCCGAGCTTGAAGTGCCTCGATACGTGCTTTTCACCATCGGATACACCTGGTTCTGCTCCCTCTCTATCATCATCTTCATCCTCGCTGACATTTGGGTAGTGCATCCCATTCTCCCATTCATGTTATTGTATTCTACCAAATACTTGATAGGGAATGTTTTTGTCTTGAATTTGGTTTTGAAGGCTATATGCTGCTATTACATGCTTCGTTTTATTTTGCTGTTATTAGTGAAGGATGCATGCTCCAGTTAGAAATAGCCTTAGAATGTAATAAGTATATGAAGATAGATGTTCTGAATAGCTGGACTTTAAATTAGAAGCTGGAAGAAAAAAAAAAGAGAAGAAAAATTTACAAGCATATGCACCGAAACTGTCGCTCGCCGCTTAGCAGGCATAGGGTTCATAGCACAGCATGGCGGGCTAGGGCTTTTTCTCGATGCTTCCCTCACTTTCCATTGCTAGTGTAGTAGTCTCCACAAAAAGGATTTTTAAAATGATAACTATCAACAGAAAAAAAAAATGATAACTTCTCTATCTTGGCGAGTTAGACCAAGATCGTTACTATTATGTTAAAAAAAATCCAACTTATCAATAGAAAAAAAACCATATTTTTAAAATGATAACTATTAAGATTTTATAAATTTATAAGTAATCAAATTAATGGATAGAAAAATTAATTATTTAAGTATTTTAATAGTTTATTAGATATTAATCATTAATAATATTAGTAAATTTTTGTACATGTATGATAATTTAATTAATATTTTAAAGAGAAAAAGATGAAATTAACTGCTTTATTTACTTTAAATATATAAGTGAAATTAGTTTAAATTATACTGATTATATCATAAAATTGTGTAGAAAACAGATCAAGAAAGGGGGAAGGGAGATATATAATATTGTGGCATTGGTAAGGGATATTTGTGGCTAGTTGAGAGGTCACGGAGAAGGCTACTCACATCGGTTGTGAGTTCACAAAGAGGGCTGCTCATGCTGGTTGTCGCATCGTTGAGGGACTTCACCACGAAAGCTTCTTTATCAATTAAATAATTAAGAGTATATAGCAAGCAAGTAAGATACTAGAGCTTCACTCAAATTAGTTAAAGACTATTTTTGCAATATTTTAAAAAAGGTAAAATAAAAAGTTGTAATTTAAATTTAACTCTTAGTATCAAAAGTAAAAATCCCAATTTGTCTTATTTTGGATTAAAAAGAAGAAGTTCATTTCCTTGTTTGAATTTAAAAAGAAATCTTTTATAATCTGTGATTCATAATTTATCTTAGTCCATTAGTTTAAAAAATAAAAATAAAAAAATAAAATTAAAATTGATGAATCTTATTTCCATTAATCAAATCATTTTATAATTATTTTTTATTTTTTAATCAAATCTTCTTTAGATTTTTTTTTATTCATTGTTAATCAAATCTTTTAAAACAAAATTATTTCTCATTGTGGCATGCTCTAAGATATTGTGACAACATATTTATAGGAAATTTAATCACTTAAATAGCAAAAATTAAAAGTGAAAAATGCGAGTCAAAATAGGCACAATGCTACTAATAATAATAGAAACATAATATTTATTTATTTTTACATATTTATATAAAAATTTTAAAAATTGAAGTTATTAAAATTGGTTTTAGTAGTGAAATGTTTAGGTAGTATGCACGGTTCCTAGATTTAAATATCACCGTGATCAATGTAATTTACACATAAAACAAACTTTGCAATTTGCGGCGGTTTAAACCGTCGCGAAATGTTGAAGTAAATTGTAACAGCTGTGTAAACCACCACTAAACTACAATGATTTAGCGGCGGTGAGAACGAAACCGCCACTACATACAAGTAATTGGCAGCAGTTTATTTTGCGGCGGTTTTCATGAACCGCCGCAAATTAACCACCGCAAAACTGCTTTTCTAGTATAGTGCCTCTTGGCTATGAAGAAAAAAGGGAGAATTGGAGAAGATAGAATAACATTATATATATATAAGTGTAAGGAGTAGGATGTTCCTTAAATTGTGAGGACTTTTTTAAAATCTTATATATTACTGACATTAGACAAATATGGCCCAACTATTTGAGTCATCTCATATATGTAGGTAAAGATAATTTTGTCATCTTCATGTGAGAAGGCACCACATCAGTCAATCCAGTTGATTGATATTGTATACGAATAGTATAGTTCAAATGATGTGAAATATGGCTAAAAGAGTAAATGTTGATTTTGGTCTCTGAAATTATATGCATAAGTTATTTTAGTCCCTAAAATTTGGAAATTAACTCTAGTCCCTCAAATTGGAAAATGTGATTCAAGTTAACTCCTGATCTTATTATGTTACTATGTTATCACATTTTTGTTAATGTATTATGTTAAGTGATATATCTACTAACGATAAAACATGTTACTTGGCCTCATGGGTGGGCATAATTAAATAATTGAGTCAAATTGCTAACATAAGTCAAATATATTAATAGTATTACTTATATGTACAATTCATATCATAGTTTTCAATTATTCCTGTTTTCATGCAATTTAATTAGCAAAGATCGAGTAGAATGTCGACATATCAATAGCATGTCAATTAGCATAAAGCTTCAACAAAAATTTGGGGATAGAGTAATAGAAATAGGTTCATGGATTAATGTGACTCATTTTTTAATTTCAAGGACTAAAAATTAATTTATGAATTTCAGGACCAAAATGACTTACACATATAATTTTAGGGACTATATTTAACATCTACTTCTTTTTATCTCAAACAGAAATGTTTTTTTTTTTTTAACATCTTTTACCTCCTATCCCGATGCAATATCTACTACCTTGAATTTTGTATAACCCATATTTGAAGTTAGAAAAAAAAAAACTTCACTCTGAAATTTGGATGAGTGTCCATGGACATTCTTTTTTGACTATACAAATAACACTGTTAAAAGATATTTATTTCACTAAAGTTAGGATATAAATCTTTGTTATTTTTTTCCTTCTATATCGGTCTAATTAAAATTTGCCACATGTATAATGATCCATATTTTTTCATGAATCAACTTCTTTAAAATTATATGCCCTTTGACTTTAGTTAATTGTCCATTTTAAAAAAAATTATTTATTCACAAATAATTACCCATTTAGAAACTTTAGATATTATTTTTTTATTTACACCCCTATTGAATAAAGTAGTGGATGAGAGAAAAAGTTAATGGAAAGAAGCAATGATAATTTAGTAAATTATACTTAACTTTTTTTAACACTACAGTATTTTTAATCATCTTCTTAATGCTTGTGAACATTTAAAAGTAGACTATTAATTGAAAATGAAGGGAGTAAATGGTTTTACATATAAAAGCTTTTTATTGGAAATAGGAAAAAGGACAACGAAATTAAATTAGGACAGAGAAATTGAATCCCTTAAGATCATACTTTTTATAACTGGATTGGACTAAAAATCAATAAATTGGTCATGAGCTCAGTTCGATTCTTTCATTAGACAGGGCGGGTCAAAGTTGAACCGGTCATGCAACCCATTATGCAGGAACCGGCCATGCCTACCGGAGATGAAATTTTAATCAAAAACTCCCTTTATCCGAATCAAACCCAATCCACCTAAGCTAGGAAGCACATGAGAGGCAAGGTGGGTGTGTGTGTATAATATACACACACGTACACACACACACACACACACACACACACACACACACATATATATATATATATATATATATATATATATATATATATATATAATTCATTGATTGAATCGGTGAATCGAGAATTGAGAATCTTGATTGAGTTGATTATCGATCTGATCATGAAAATTATGCGTAAAATATCAATTTAATAATCTATTTTTTATTTGAACCAAAAAATCTCGATCATTTATGACCATTGCTTGGTGGCTCGACTCGAAAAAAGGTCGTATGAAAGGCGACAGAAACCATAAGGTTGACTTATTTCCTTGCAACTATTCATAGACAAATCAAATTCATAATCGCAAGGTGCACATTTTTTTTGTAACTATATTTGTTCGATTAAAATTCATGCTATTCGTCTTTTCCCCATTTATATTTCATATTTGTATTTTTTTTTATGTGTTTGATGCAAAGTAAAAAATAGGGTCAAAACTTTTATTGACAACCTCCATATATAAAATTGCATCAACTTACCCATCAAAATTTCCACCAAATTTCTACTCCTATACCAAACACACCTTAAAATGAAATTTTCTGATTTAAAAAAAAAAAACTCAAATTGAGTACAAGTTAGGACTTGGAAAATATATGCCTTTAATTTTTACAAAGTGTTTGGCTAGAAGGTAGAAATTAGGATAAAATTTTCATGAATAAATTTCATGTATAATTTTATACTTAAAATTCATTTATAAACACTTTGCCCCCTAATTTTACCCTCCAAATCAACCACACTCTTAGCTCGAATCAAGCTGCACCATTTTCCAAATCCATTCCCAGCTTAGTCTTTTCTTTCCTAGCCACAAAGTCAAGCTTATGAAGCACCATCAACATGGCGACAGAACAAGAGAAGGCCATCACTGGTCCAAAGATCCAAAGGAGAAGGGGTAGCCCTGCATGGAAAACCCTGTTTCCCACAATGTTCAAAACTGTGGCCTTTCCCATGAGCTCACTCAAATACTCGGGGGTCACCAAGCACGTGACATCTTGTGGTGTGCAAATGAGGATGCTTAATTGACTGAGAAAGCTAATTGAAAGAGAGTGAAAGAGGAATGAGAACAAGAATATGGTAAAGAGGGTTGCATATTTTAGTGCCACAGCTAATTCTGCATGTGATCCGTAAACTGAGTCGATGAGAGGCTTCTTCACACTGTAAGTGCTGCTGATCACTGCTCCAAGGCCACAGCAGAGAAGGATGGATGTGCTAGCCATAAGGGTTGATCCCATTATCAGGTTCCGAATACTTTGGACCGCTACAATGTTCTTCTTGTCGATATCCTGCATGCAGTATTATATATCGCATTCATTTAACATCACAATCAATCACCTCTACATCAATGTATCCGATATATATATTTTTTTAATTAAAGATAAGTAAGATATGATTGGATAGAACAAACTATTTTGACTTATCCAAGGGTCCGTTAGTAAGTATTTTAGTCATTCTCTAGCAAATCAATTCTATTCCAAATTTTATCTCTTTAGCTTTTACAACAGAAAAGTTTTGATGAGTCCTAGTTCCATATATCAGATCCTACCGATAAAACATTCTTAACTAAAATATCAGCACATTGATCATAGCTCCTACGGAGTATGTTGCCTACCATCAAAATTAAACATCAATATCATTATAATATCTAAATGGACAAGCTCTTATTTCAAGGGCAAAATATTTGAGAACACACGTAATATTACGTAAATAAATCTGTATGATTCTTCATATTGTGGCACTACAACTGCACAAGATAGATGTGTATATATATAAATCTACATACATACGTGTGTGCGTGTGTGTGTGTGTGTGTGTCTATATATATATAATGGAGTGGACTTTAAGGCAAACCTTCATCATTGTTGTAACCCAATAACGTCGGCCATGGGCATGTATTCCGAAGATGGTTAAGGAGGCCTGTGTCCGGACCTTATGCCATAACCAAACATGGTAAGCAAGGATAATGAGTAATCCCAATGGTACCAGCAGCACATCCAGATAATATGTTCTCCATTCCATATGTGTATCTATATGGCTGGATGAACTTCTCTTGCCCTCTACTTCACTTTGGAGAAGTTTTTGCCTCTCTTTGTGACATCCAAAGCTTTATATATATGTAAGCACTGGATCTACAGTTGTAACTTGTAAGTGAATACTAAGGGCTAAATACAGAGTAATTTTATTTTTTTCTTGCTATGTGTTTTGACTTATGAAATATTGTTCAAAGCTTCCAACTGATGAAGTCCAATGAGAGAGTTTTCGTGTTACTAGCGAATTTCAATTAGGGGAACCATATTCCATATTCCATTCCGGTTAAAGTTTTAAACTAACTATATTCTTTCCAGATTATCTAATCTATGTCTATGCATTCCTAACTCTTATATTCTTTAGTATCTTTGTCCCCCTCCTCTCTCTTTCTCTCTCTCTGTCTCTCTGCGTGTATGTCAGAGTCATGAATTTCAATTAGGCAAAGGGTGAATATAATAATGTGGATCCTAACATTATTCTCCAGTAATTTCAAAATGCTGACAATTGTTGAAAACAATTATGCATATATAAGATCCTCCTTTCGATGCCGGCATTATGGCTCAACCCTTTAAGAATATGCTTCCTTCCAACATCAAATCTAGCTCATTCTTCTACTATTGAACAAGGGTGAACCGGACCTCATCTCAGGCCAAATTAAATGATCATAAGTTAAGCACAGGATTCAGGATTTAATTAGCTGAGGTAAAGATATACATCACAACAGGTTCTAGAGGGAAAATAACATATAGGTCAAGTACAATGAACCCACTACCCAAAACGAAAGAGTAATCAATTCATAGCTGTATACCTTACCGAATATCCCCGACATTCATCCATACCACAACAATCAGAATTTTTCCATTGCTTTGAGTTAGCACGGGGATCACTCTTCAATGCTGCTTTTCAACTAGCATAATCAAATGTTAATATCAATCGATATTTTTTACTAATTAGTTCATCAATCAAATAAATAAATTATAATTAGATATTAAAAACTGAATGTGATCATCTTGAAAGAAAAAAGGCAAAACTAGATATTATTATCGGAAGTTCTTGTTAGTTGCTACATAGGCTGATAGTATATATAGATTACTTTTTCACTCATGCATAAGATTCAATTGTAAATCACTAAATTGTGAAGATAAGGAATTTTCCACCATAGTAAAGCATCCATCTTAGTAATATCCTTCCTTTGCAAGTGTGTCACACATACCCCTATAATAACGCTGACGCATCAATATATATGCATCATGCATTCACTTTATTTAGTGCAGGGATGTGGAACTTGATTCCGTCGGGTCATTTTTTTTTTCTTTTTTCAGATTATGTAGGTTCATTGCCATGGGGTTTAAGACATGGGCCTCGGGCTCTTCAAACATTTACAAAATTTTGTACGCGATTGTCCATAAATGGAGTTGAACACATGTTCTTATGGAAAATAGAGTTGAGGCATCATGCTTTGATCCATTTTAGTGAGGAATATACATATGGAACATAGGGCTTATTATGTCCCCGCTAATTAAAATTTGAATATATACATATTATCATTAAGTTTGATCCTACATTAAGAAAAAAATTATTTACAATTTTTTATTATGTCTATATATTATATTTGTGTCCATTACCTTATATTTGTCTCCATTTATAGAATAGTCAGTCCCGTTTATATTCTATATCTAAATTCTCTGCTTTCTTTTTTCAACTCCACTTACCCCAGTTAGCCCTATTATTCAGTGCGCAGTGACTTTTGCAAAGTGTAATCTTAATATTATTGTGCAAAGTGACTTTTGGCGACCTCTTTTGTCTAAATATGTAGGTACGTCTATATATCTAAAATTAGCAATCTTATTATATTTGAAAATCTTGTTCCAGACTGGAAAATTGAGGTCCAAATCTAGTTCAGACTAGTAGCTAGGTTACTGGATTAAAGATGGTGCTCGTATAATCAACATTTTATTCATCAAAGCAATGAAAAGAGACGGAAAAAAAAAGGTTAATGGTAATCATAATCAAAGCCATATATTACAGAAGACGTGAATTATTTCGGTAAAGCGCTTGTGCACTTATATATGCCTTGTACAAGTAGCTTACTTTTACAACTTTCATATTGTAAAAGATACATCCTATATATATTCATGTTGTTCTTAGTCTTATTTAGCTGGCTGGCTGAGTACATATATCAAACATAGTCACTCTTGTCATTCACCATCTTTGCTTTCCCACTCCCACAAACAAAGTCAAGGGTATAAAACACTGGTAACATAGCAATAGCACATATGAAAACAAGGATTGGACCAAATATCCAAAGCAAAAGAGGAAGTGCCAAGTAGAAAATCCTGTTCCCCACAGTGTTCAAAATGGTTCCCTTTTCCAAGATCTCAGTCAAGTATTCTGGGGTCACCATGGACATGGCATCTTGTGGTGTGCAAATTAGGATGGCCAATTGGTTGAGGAACCTGATTGAAAGGCTGTGGCAGAAAAATGAGAACAAGAATATGGCGAGGAGTGTTACATATTTGAGTGCTACCATGAACTCGCTGTGTGCTCCATAGATACCATCATCAAGAGGCTTTTTCACACTGTAAGTGCTGCTTATGACTGCTGCCAAGCCAGCTGAGAGGAGTATGGAAGTTGTGGCCATAAGAGTTGATCCCATGATAAGATTACGGAGACTTTGTGCTACTAGGATGTTCTTCTTTTCAATGTCCTGCCATGGACGCATAATGTTTTGTGAATTAAGACTTTGCATTGTTTATATGGAAGGAAAATTGATTTACTTCAACTATACATATTACAAATACTAGATACCAAAAATGGTCTCTTAAAAATATATTAGAAAACAAATTAATCCTTTAGAATTTGAAAATCTCATATTCTTTCCTCGCATTTCAAAAATTAAATAAATTAATCTCTTTTTACATGTTCATACAATTTACGAATGTCCCTCTTATTATTACACTAAAGATGTTCATATTCCCAATTTAAATATCTATTCTTGGATCTTATCTAATACACTAACTTGATATAGACTCGTCAAAAGTGGGCAAGAGTAAATTAAAGTTATGGGATTATTCTGGCGTGTGAAATAATGCCATTTCCTTTCTTTGCAAAGACTTCAACCAGGACAAAACACAAAAGTGGAGTCATTAACCCACCTTTTTTATTTTTTTGGTGAGGTTATATAGTGACCTGCTTTTAAATGAAAGTGCCCTTCATTTTCGTGGTTAAAGATTCCTAAGGTCAGCCAATTGTACATGTAGATCCTCTAAGTATTCAAGATTCTATAAACTCATAAACATTTATATTACAGCAAAGAGATGGGCCGGAAAGCAATGCAATATCTTTGAACCTTATGAAGCTTAATCAGTTATTGATAATTAGATCTCAAGCTTTCCTCTGGCTCATGATAAGCAAAAGTAAGTTTATTTTTGTGTAAATTATTACTAGTGAACACCATGCTTTCATAAGGAAAGCGAGGTACCATCAAATTTAGTGGCCAAAGCATCTAATTAGAGGTTGATAACAAATGAAACTCATATGGTCAATTATCATATAATACTATTATTCATTAACAATTCAGTCAGCACGACTAGCCTTGTCAATTAGACCCCACAAAGAGTTATCAAAGTTATGATTTTAAAAAATCAATCTCTAGCTCTAGCGCCTCTATCAGAATCTAATTAGATACTCTCCATCAAGGAGGCAACAACTTCTTCGAGTGGAAAATACTCAAAAAGTCCAAACTATGCATGTTAATATATAATATAACAAATTAAAATTGGTATGGAATATAATGGAAAAGCCGGTTATACCTAAGTTTAGAGAATTGTATGCATTCCTTCAATTGAAGTAGTAAGGATGAAGTCATGAAGACCAAATTACAGTATAATATATATTTGTTGTTATATAAGGTGTTCATGAGCAAGATCATATACATACCTTCAACATGGCAGGGACCCAGAAGCGTCGAGCATGAGCATTGATTCCTAGTGTGGTGGAAAAAGGCTCTGTGCGAGTCTTATGCCACAACCAAAGATGATAACTAAGGGTTATCAGAAATCCTAATGGCACTAATATCATATCAAGATAATATTTTCTCCATTCCATATTATATATATATTTTTCTTCTTCCTAGCTCCTCTCTCCCTTCTCTTCCTATATATAAGTTTAAAGGTATTTGGTTGTGTGAGAGTGTGCTTCAGCACTGCTTCAACGTTGCTGTGATCCTTGGAGATTCTTTGTCCCACCAGAGAAGTTCTGTATATAATGGAAAATCAAGTTAGTGGAACATTGAAAAGGCAACAGATGCCGGCAATATATTGGGCTTTATCTCGGGCCAGTGGCTCTTGGGTTAATCAGAGGGATTTTATTGTATAATTGGACTGTAAATCCACAATTTTTTATTTTTAGTATGTATTTTAAGCGTTTCTTGGGATGAAAAAAAAAGGTTTTTGGTACCATGATAAGAAAAAAAAAAAGGATCGAATGCACCACATGTAGTGAAGGCAAAATCCTTATTTTAAAAAGTTTAATTCAATCAAATCTTTTTATTTACATGAGTTTTTAAATAGTAAAAGTAGAAGTAGTAAACTAACAAATGAGATGTTAGTTTGAATGGAACGGGGTCCAATCCCTTAAGTATAAGATCCTAAGTTCTATTATGAAATTTATGTGTATGAAAAAATACTATTAAGATGAGACCCTACTTAAGCGTCTGACCCTATCCTACAAGATTAGTCTCTCATATACCGGGTGGAGGATACTTTGGGAAAAACAAGTAGTTTATTATTATTTGAATATATTCAAGTTTGGTGGAAGAGAATGGAGATAGATAGAGCTCATTTCACCCAACTCTACTATTTCCTTCTATTTCTCTTCCCTCCAAATTGGATGGAATGAGTTTTTTTAATAAAATTACTAATTATTCTTATTATTAATATTACATATATTTTAACTTAAGGATATTACAGGAATAAAAGGTTTTTAATCTCTAATTCATCATATTAACATATCCAAATAATGGAGTAGAATAATTATTTTATTTTGCTCCACTTTTATTTCATCATACTCCACCACCGATCTAAAGAGACCCTTAGAATCTACTTACTTAAAATTGGGATTTGACTCCCATAAGTTAAAATAAATTAAAATAACGGACAATTTTTTCATTTTATAATAGAAGCATTTGGCTTCTCCTGGTTGCTCTCATCGACGTTCGACGTGCAGGGAAGAGCATTCTCTGAATAACTTTTCTAGCTATTTCCACCGGTCCACCCCTCTTGCACAATTTTAATTTGTTGTCACATCTTACTAGCAGCATTATTTGGAGTCATAATATATAAAATGTTAGACTGACCTATTTTTATTTATTATTAGAAGAGATATAAATTTAAATTAAATGAAATCCATACTCTATTTAATAATAAATAAAAGTATATTAATATAATACCTCATAAATTATAAGTATGGATAATATTACTCCTCTGTTAATTATCAACGAATCAATGCATGGTGTGTTGTGTTGTGTGCTATGCTATCCTATAGCTCATCATCTTCTGAGCCGTCCCAACAAATAATTTTCTTTCAGTTTTTTTCCCTTTCCAAATCAAGCCGAATAAGCAACATCAACGGCACTTGCTGATGGTTATGGTGTCCGATATGTCAAACAAAATCAACTTGAAGGTAGAGTTAATAGCTTATTATATGAGCAAAACGAAAAATGACGGCACATAAAGGTGTTGAAATAAAAGAGATAAAGAAACAAACATTAAGGAAAAAATAAACACATCAATTATTTATTTAATTAAAAAATGCCTAACTATGGAAAATTATGGATGATCGAATTCTTGCACTCACAAATATTTCTATTATATATATAGACGGTTTAACTTTAATATAGAATTGATACAAATTATTTTTCTATAGTCATTTAATCTTAAGTGTCTTTCTAACTTTTTAAAATATATTGTTAATTAAAAAATATTTATTTGATCATATCTAATTCAATCAATGACTTATGATTAAACTAGTGGTTCATTGATCCGGTACCCTAACCAAGCTGAGCACCTAATCAAGTTGGATCACTGTGATTTTTATATGATGTAAGACCTTGGCGTATCTTTGAGAAATTGTACAAATATGAACCCCCAATCAAAATGAACCCCCAATCAAAAGAATAGTGGAATATATATTTTTAAAAAAGTAATGCTTAAAAGGCAGTTATTGGTGATTTCTTTCCAACCTTATTATACGGACTACTCTGCTGGAATCTTATGGAAAATGGGAAAATGGTATCTAGACAGGGATCAAAGTCGAAACTTCTCACTAAATTGCATTTCTATACTCATTGTACATAAAAAATTATGTCAACTCACAATTTATCTATTATTAAATCTTATTTAAATGAGATTCACATCTCATTCAATAATAAATGAAATATGAGTTAATATGATATTCCTAATACAATGAGTACTTTCGAAATTAGCCAAGCTATCATATCACTTGCATCTAACCGGCCATGCGCCTAATGTTTTCAAATGCCTGAGGTTCTGGCATTCTGCACAATTTTGTTAGAATAAATATCTAAACTTGTCATTCACACTCTACAGAGTTAAAAGTTTTTTAATTCTGGAAATTCATACAGAGAGACTAATTTATTCTTTTTATATTGAATTTTAAGAGACTAATATAAAATTTTCAAATCCTAAGGGACTAATTTGCTCCCGATATATTTCTGATGAACTAAAATGAGTATTTGGTCAATTTCTTATATCTTAGTATGTAGTAACCTATATTTTATAAATAAGAAGTAAAAATAAAAAAGAAAAATCTATTCAAGGTGTTTTTCACAGCTTGTTTATAGTCTTCCAAGCTTAAAAGACTAATATAAACTTAATTTAATTAATAACAATAAAAGTAGAAACTATTATTTTTACTATCTATATCAATTATAATTATTTTCAATTCTAAGAGCAATCATATAATATACTCCCTCCATTTGTCAATTTTGACATTTGCACAAGAATTAATATAATAATTAAATTTTATTAATTTTCTAAAATAATAAAATAAAAGACAACAATGCCTTTCATTTTTTCTCTTTCTCCATTAAATCACCACATCCAATCATTCTCTCTCCTGTATCAAAAGAGATGTGAAATTGGCATAAAGTAATTAATAATTAATTGAAAATTGAAAACAACAATTAATTAGAAACAGTTTTTTTTCCCAAAACACAGCATATAAAATGAAATGGGGGAGTATTTGTTGAACACTATTATAATGATTTTTCCTTACCGAGAGCAAATTTTATATTATTTTATCAAATAATAATATTATAATTTTTTAAGAAAAGTTTTTTTTAAGAGCCTAAAAAACTAAGGAGATCTAAAAGAATAACAACAATATTAAATCAAACCTAATTAAAGAAAGATTACCTACCCAAAATAATAGGGTGTTGATGGGTTGGGTGTTAATCCAGCTTCTTCATTTCAATTGAGTTATGTTGGATTGGGTTGATCAATTTTTTTCTTTTAACTCAATGCAACCCAATCCGATCAAACTTACTTCTAATATGCAGTTTGGTTGGGTCAAATCCATGGATCCGATATACATTTAAAAAATATATGCTTATTAAAACTTATTAAAAGATAATATCAAATATAATAAATTTAAGCATATATAGAATTATTTCAAAATATAAATACCCTGTATATATATTAACAAGCAAGACAACTGTGAGCCTCAACCTATAAAAAAAAATAAGAAAATATACATAAGTCATAAAGCTTTAAAAGACATGTCATAAAAATATTAATATGATTTTTTTCAAAAATAAATTTTTATGCCCAATAAAAATAATTTTTAAACCCAATGGAAAAAGTCTGTTGTACTGCATATATTTTTGCACAATTTGAGATCATTTTTTAAAAATGAAAAAAATAGGTGAGCGGGGAACCCAACCCACAAATTAAATCATGGGCTAAAGATTTTTCAATTTAATTCCTTCCGTCAACCTAATCCAACTCGTGCTTCATTGATTGGGTTGTATTGAAATAGGTGGGTGACCAACAAAATAGATACTCTAGAAAAGTAACATATGACAATTATACACCTTAAATAAACAGATTTTGATGTTATATATCCATGATTTTAGTATCAGATTAGGCATTTGTTTTTTAATCAATGAGGCTTCTTTCTATAATAATAAAAAAAAACTAAATAGATACCCCTAGAAAAAGGATTGAATTTGGAATCAATTTAATTTATTTAATCTTTCACTACATTTTTTGGAAAACAAAGATATTAGACATTTGTGCCCATCTATTACTTTAAACAGCAAGATTTTCTTTTTCTTTTTCTTTTTTTTCAAAGAAAGCGACCAATTTTCCATTTGTTTATCATAAACAGATATTCATTTTTAACTAAAAGAAATGCAAAAATTCATTTGAGTTCAAGTCTATTGAATTCGTCGTAATGCATTATATATATATAACAAAAGAAATTAAAAAGGTGCATCGTAGATTTGTTTTAATCAAATTTATTTTCATTGAAAATTATAGCAACACTTTGAAAAAGATGTAAGAATTTCTGCCAGCAAGGTCCTTGTTCAAGTAAAAGATATACATATATATACATATATATATATATATATATATATATATATATATATATATATATATATATATATCTGTGTGTGTGTGTAAAAATACAATAGGAATATCTCTTTTTTTTGGATAGATTATATTAAACAATCCACAAAAACAACATGACTGAGGAGGAACAAAAACAATAACAACCATACAATAAACAAGCAAATCAAATACCAAGCATTAACTATTTGAAATAGAAACTCTTATTCCAGGCTGTTGCGTTTGAATAACATAATGAGGGGCAGCGTTAGACCTGATTTATAGAGGCAGAACTAAAATATAATATATGTAAGGAATAATAATATATTTTCTATTCTTTATTAACCTACAAATTTTAAAAAAATCGCAATATATAAAATGAGTAAATCACAAGTTGGCCCCCACAAATTGGTCTTCTTAGAAAATATTCCCTCCAAATCACAATAATAGTTGGTTTTTGGTATTTAGTGTTTTAGAATATCTATTCATTTAAGTTATTTAGATAGCATTAATTTTTCTCTTCCATTATTTATATCCTTAGCAAAAATGTGTTGCTTGAGTAATCAAAATATTTATTAAGATGAATAATAATAACTATACAATAATAGTTTTTTCAACTTTTATAGCTTTAACTTTTACCAATATTTTTTTATTCTTTTTTAATGTGTTTGTTTGGTTTTTCACAATTATTGTGAAATAGAGCTGGTACTATAATTTTTTATCCCTTACAACTAAAAATGCACGATGAATTAATCTCATTTCAGGATTTTAATGCACCTATTGTCTTATTTGTATTTTTTTAAGAGATTAATTTGGACTATTTTATAAATCATTGAAGATCAATTTATACTATAAATTCTTCGAATATACTAGGAAAGAACTACCTTGCCCTATATTTTTAATTGTGAATAATTACCATTTTTTTCCTTGAAGAACCAATTTGTCAACGATCAAATTCAAAGTTTATTCTAAAATAATGTACACATATCACAATTAAAACTCAGGAAACACATGTGTAAAATATATTGTCTATTATAATATTTAAATATAAGTAAGCGGTTTATAAGAACTAAGCTCAAATATTTTGATTGTATTTTCTAATCTAAAAATAAACAATCAGAAAATAAAAAAGAGAGATAGAAAAATGGAATGATAGGTGATAAATTTGGGCCATTAAAATGTTAGACTTATCCAATTTCTTACATATTTAATTTACTATAATACAAGGATAAAAATATTTTTGGAGGGGGCAAATATATGTATAAAGTATTTTTAAAAAACTAAAAAATTGAGGGGTGGCCATGCCCCCCACCCAAAGCTACATTACCCTCCGCCCCTGAGCGTATAATTATTGTTGATTTGCTCCATCAAATTTGAAAACTACTCCCGTAACACCTTAGCCTTCAAACGCTTTTTAATTTACCGGAATGAAGCATCCATTTAGCATTATAGTCAACGGGACTTAAATCAAACCATTCACATTATATTACACTATATAATGTACTCATTGTATGTTAGCCAAATGGAAGAAAAAGGGTAAAGGCAGGGATGCTGCCGAGAATAAACAACTAGTTGAATAAGTAACAAGCAATTTAATCATCCTTTTATAAAAATAAATATACAAGTTCAAATTCCGAGAAACATACTTATATTACTGAAAAATAAGAGTAACTTTAAATGTTTTATTTTCGAAAGTATGAGAGTCAATATCTTCTGCAATTCATTCAATGACAAAAATAACAGTAACCTTACAAACATTTACTAGAGGGAATAATCAAAAGATACGTAATCAATAACTTAAATATAAATATATTGGGGATTGAGATTTTAAAGGAATAAATAAATTTAATTTTGATGTGATGTTAATGTAAAAACTTTTATACGTAACAAGTTACATATAAATTAAGTAGATTGATAATATAGATTTTAAAGGAATAATAAAATAAATTTTATTTTATTATTATAAAATTAATTATTATTCAATCATATATTATTAAAAGTTGTTTACAATTTCATCCATCATATCCTGCGTCATCTCAAAAACCTGATCATTGCATAATTTGTCAAGATTACCCTCCCTACTAACAAAGTTTTCATATCGATTAGCAGATTTGAAGTTTCCAATCAACGTCCTTGTTACATCTAAACAACTCATAGCCAACAATTCCCTTATTACAATATATGACTAGAAGAGGCGTCACGAGAGATACAGAGCTCATTATTTGCACATTAGTTTCTTTTTTCATTACTATTTTGCAAATATATAAGCACAAGTTAAATATATGGATTTAAACCATTGAAGTTATCTTGGTGAGGCTCCTATCTTGTTTGCTAAGCTCAAGGCTATTGATACGGGTTTAAAATTAGTTTGGGACCGTGGTGTTTATCGTTTAATTCATCACACTGATTTCTTTACTACTATAGAATTGATATCTAAAGGTGTGAATGTGAGGCATAGGTATTTTCAGGAGCGACCAATGGTTAACCATTAATTTTATATGAAAGAATATATATCTCATAATTTTTTTCCTTTTTTAAAAATTTAAATAAAAATCATAATATGTAAAATAAATAACAATCAACACTAAAAAAATATACACACACACACATATATATATAAATATACACACTATCTATTATAATATTCCAACATCTAATTAAACAAAAATTTAATACAAATCATCTAATTTATAAATAAAACAGAAAGTTTTTGTTTTAGAGGGGCATTTCCCCCTTAAACATATGGAGGCTCCACCTCATGCAATGCATGCGCTAACTAGTTGACAAAGGGAGGAGTGTGGATTATTTCTCCTTTCATTTTGTGGGATTCTCCTCCTGTGCATATTAGATCTCTGTCAAGAAATGATTCTTGAAATGTTTGTTTTATTAGATCATAACATGTTTTTATTTTCTGTAGCAGCCACAAAAAAAAGAAACCGTTTAGTTTATATCTCCATTATATGATAATATGCGTTACATTTCAGAGGTGTATTATAAAGATCATATATACTTTATCTTAGCTTTCGAAATTGTTGTCGAGAATCAAGTGGAATATACATGCATGGTCAAAAGGATTTAAAAGTAGATGAACAATAAGTCCATGTCTCTCTCACATCTAAATTATAAGCCATGAAAAGGCTATTGGGCATGCTTTATTGCAATACAGAACGAGTCTTGTCGCCCTCAACTTGCAGGTGATGACGAGTTCTGTCGTTTTTAATTAAAGAGGAAAAAAGAACACTTAACATAATCTGACAGCATTTTGGTTTCAACTTGTTCATGCGCATAGTTTGACATTTAAAAAATATATCTTTATTAGATGCCTAGTTTATAATTATTAGATGTGATGTTGGTTCTCATTATGCTTAACATTTATCATATTCAATAATTATAAAATAGATGTCCAAATAAACACCTATCTTTTAAGTGTCAAAATAACATTACCCTATCCATAACCCAGGGAACTATTATTGTGTGTTAGTGCTCAAAAAGGCAATTCCAAAGCTTTATTTGAAAACTACTCCTAGAACGTACGTGGTTGTCATTTTTAGCTGTTATTGTCTTTTGGCTCATTAATTTGATCATCGTGCAAGGAAGTTGAAAGAGAAAATTACGTGAAGTTATTAATCCTTTTATGATTTATAAATATTAATTTCGTGCTCAATAGCAGTATTCATAATTTCAAAACTACTATGCTTGTATTTTTTTTCAAATGCCGAATTACAACACCGATCAAAAAATGTGTGTAACATAAATGACAATGTCTAATTTCTGAGTTTCACCTTTTTGTTTCTTGGTAGTTGCTCAGGTGTCCTTCACGGCCAATGCCTATAGTGCTAGTGCTCATGTGGTTTGCCCTGAATGCAACCCTTATTTACACTTTTGGCCATTGCTTTTTCATTTCCATTCGTTCCAACATGTTATTCAAATTTTCAAATTGTCCCATCCCTTCCTCTTAATCACTGTCAAGTCATTAAGTGAAGTGTCTGAGTTTTAAAAAATCGTTTTAAAATTAAAAAAAGAAAAAATGCAAAACAAGAAATCTCTAGCTCTCAAATCCAAAGACGAAAAATGCCCCAAAAAAAAGATTTGAAGACTGAATCCTTAGTTCCCAAACAAATATGAGGAGGAAATCCCAAGCTCCCTCATGGGCTGCTACCTGCCATGGATTGTGGTCAGTCATGGATACCGTTTTCACTACATGATAAGGGAAAGATATCGAGCACAGAGTTAATCGTTACTAATAACAGATTTGGACAATGAACAAATAATGAAGTTGAAGATCAGATTGAAGCAATTCGAGTGTGATGTGAGGAAGAGTGGTCTATGGGAGTGCAGATCCCGGCTGAGGTGAGGGGCATAATGATCAAGTTGCAGAGCTTCGAGAAGAGGCTGAGGGTCTCCCTTCTCCCTCAAATGCACGGACTTGATTTGGTTTAATGGGAGAGAGAATTAGTCTTGAGAGCAACAAATCAATATAAGCTTTTTGGTTGTCATTAGAGATCAAGTCGTTAATGAAAACATATATTGTTATCTTTTTTTTATTGTTGTCCATCTTCATCTGGCTGCTGCAAATCAAGGTAGAAGGATCCAAATACAAAACGACAATGAAAAAGAAATAAAAGTAAGAGATGGGGCAATTTGGAAATTTGAATAATACCATTGGGAGCGAATGGAAATGAAAAGGCAATGGTCAAGAGTACACGTGTTGCATCCAGAGCAAGTTGCATGGGCACTAACACTATAAGCATTGACCGTGAAGGGCATATGCGCAATCACCTTCTTTCTTTAGTATTCACCCTTAAACGAGAGAGAAAAAAGAGAACTTATCTCTAGGAAAGCTAACTCCACTAATTAAAGGAATTTGTTTCAAAACAAGGGAGTCATTATCATTCACTCATGCACAGTCAGTATTTGGCTAAATAATTTTACATTCTTTTTACGATCAGAATGGTGCAAACAGTCACAGTCCATGCATGATGCACCTAATATCCACTATAGTTGCATTATAAACATGACACCGCACATTGGTTTGTCTTGTCATGGACATTAATATCCTCTTTAGAAACCATGCGTGGTCCTAGCACTCGGCGAGTCCCTTTTTGCTGGCCATATATTCTAGGGACATAAATCGTATTCACTCAAATATATCGTCTCCCTTTTTCCGCCCCATTAATCAATTTCAGCTATGAGGGAAACGAAGATTTAATAGTATTTAAAATTTTAAAATAGTTATTAATAAATACTATATATTATTCATCTTCCATGTAAAATAAATAATTGATGACGCAGAAAAATATGATATGATTCATTGATTTAGCCATGTTATGTTATGTAGCACTAAAATTGTGGACAAGGCCTCCCAATCCAGATAATAACCCTGCATGCGTAAAACAACCACTCGTGTTCAGTATACACTGGCCCGAGGACATAAACGGGACCAAGAAATCAGTGGCTGATGGGCTCGAGGAGCATGCTTGGATGGACTGATTAGCAATAATATCCTCCGGTAAAAAGATAATTGTGATCTTCAGATCAAATAAATAAATAAAATTAGAGTTATATTATTTATACTGATAATATATAAGACATTGTACCGACTTACATCTTATTCACTATGAATGCGATGTGGACTTTACGTGAATGGAATCTACACCCCATCCAATGGTGATTGAAATATTAGTTCATATGCTCTCTCATGCATTATGAGTAAAAATCATATTTGTCATAAATGAATCTGATCTTAGATGGAGAATCTATCTAGACTGACCGAAGGGAAAAAAAAAAAAAAGGAAGAAGAAGAGAATGTAGAATAGTCCTATTTGTCTGAATAGTCCAACCTGTTGTTTTAGTCTGGTCTGAGCAGTCCTATATTTTGGGCCATGAATAGTCCCATCTTGAGTGGAAGCTACGGCCTAGGTGTGGAGTTTTAACAATATGTGGGCTGTTTGGTTATTGTTGTCTTTGTTGGCCTGCTTCCCCCTATCATCAATTTAATCAGCTTTTCAGACGAACATGTGAATATCTCTTTGCGACCAAAAAAGACCAATATGTGTATTAGTGGCTATAATTGGAGCAAAAATTCAGATTATGACGGAACAAAAGAGCCAAACACTTCATGCTGCAAGGCTGCGCGGAGCACGGAAAGTTGACATAGTTAGAAGAAGTTGCTGAACACAAAACGAATTAAAAAGATGCAGATTATTTCTTGGGTCACCCGAATTCTAAACTGTTTGCAAAGTCGTTTCTTGCTGTAAGAAATTGAAATATATCATTTTTACACAATTTTCACTCACTTTTAAAGCTTTACTATTTGAATTTAAGTTGAATACTACAAAAATAATATACTGCAGCTAGCGAACAAGAATCATATAAAATATTACACTGGTTTGTTTTTGATACTGCGTTACCAATAATATGGAACAACAGTTACACTTTGCATTTATTACATTCGATTAAGACTTTCACCAATATCATGGTCTAGACCAAAATTACAGTAAACTAAACCTTTATTTAAACTATGATTTAAGACTTTAAAAAGCCAAATCGGACAAACTTCTTAAGTGGTTGATCCGCATTATTAGTGACTACTTCTAGCTCCTCACTCACCACACTGTCCAAGAACATACCCAGACCCCATTTTCCCAGCAAATTTTGCATAGTCAAGGATCAATTTGACTTATTTCAAACCAAAATGACTCACGAGTGTCACTTTTAGGACGATCATTAACAGCTACTTCAAACTCCTTGTTCACACTACTGTCCAAGTGCATGTTTGCCACATTTTCACATGTAAGGCAAAAAGCATCGCTGCCACAATACGCACTACACAACAAAACCCCTTCACGTTCCATACTCAAATCCTCCAATATATAAACAAACAAACTCACTTCACATGGATGCCCCTCCCAATTCACACAGCACACTTGGATCTTCTGACGCACCACCACAAAGGTTATGATCCTTCTTCAGAGTCTGAAAAAGCAAAACCATGCTGTGATAGCTGCATGCATGTGCACAAGGTCAATGCCCCCTCAATGCCGTTGTGCAGATGTTCGGCTGAATTCATGCCACTCAGCTTGTAAAAGATGTTTGTGTTTGTATTCATTTCCTGCTCAGTGTCAATGCTTTGACACCAATGACTTCTGCTGTCCACCTTGCAAGCGCAGGGATGAAGACGATGAAGATCACTAGGGGTAGATGAACAAGTTTTTAATAAGTGTTAAATGGACAGAGCCCCTTTAGGCTTTTGTCTATCATGTAAGCGAGCGAATGTAAAATAAAGCTCGGAATAAAAGCTCGCTAGTGGCCTACAAATTGCTTTCTGCAAATTTGGGTCGTAGTCCTCTGCTTGAAAGAAATCAACATTAATTACTGTTTAATTGAACTTTGCTTTGACTTGCAAAATTCTTTACATGATTCTGTGATTTATAAATTGAACATCTTTTTCCGCTATTTGAGTGTGGGTATTTTGATGTTTGCATACATTGAATTAAAAGTTATTTATACATTTAGTCCCCTGTTGATGACCATATATGTACCTCAACATTATTAATGAAGTCTCAAGTCTCAACAGTGGCGGAACAAACCAACAAGCCAAATAACCACAACATGGGGATGAAGTGGTAAAGACCCTTTTCTTCCTTAACTGGTGCAGAGGATCCTGTTCTCACTCTAAAAATGGAACAACATGGGGATGAAGTGGTAAAGTCCCCTGTTAATGACCATATATGTACCTCAACATTATTAATGAAGTCTCAACAGTGGCGGAACAAACCAACAAGCCAAATAACACAACATGGGGATGAAGTGGAAAGACCCTGGTGCAAAGGATCCTGTAGCTAGCAACTATTTACTTAAATGAGTTTACAGTATTTGAAAGGATTAGTCATTGTGTTCAACAATAATATATTATACCTTCTGGAAAAAGAAATTAAAACCAAATGGTGTATTATACTTCCCAATTAAACGTAGTTTGAAATCAATAAAATCACTCCATCTTTTCCAAATTATTAAAATCTTATAAACATGTGATCCTTCTAATAATCCTTATTTGTTGGAGTCTAATCAAAGTTCTACATTATTCACATTCCTACACATTAATTACGTGTCTCACTACTATGCCCAATTTTATTAATTTTATTTAAAAATTGATGTATTGTGAAAAATATAAGATATCTCTGTTTTTTTTTTGTTCAACTTGTTTGGAATGCCATGTATACTTAGATTTAAGAATATTTAAATCAACGACATAACAAAATCCTTGAAGTTTAAGTAATTTACACTTACCTATCCTAAAGTTTAGTGTAATTACATTTAGTACCCTTCTATTTTACAAAACTATCATTGACCTCTCCTGAAATTTACTAAAATTACACTAACCTCTCATACAGATACTAGTTCATTAATTTAAGTGATAAAAAAAGATATCATGGAATATATATACATAATTATCAATGAAAAATTATAATATTTTAATAATATTTGGCATATATATTAGCTATAATACTTTTTTATCATAAGTTATAATTATAAATTTTTGTCATAAAAAATATTTTATTTAGCTAATGTGTAAAATATTACTAAAATATTATAATTTCATCATTAATATTTATATATATATCACTTATTATTATTATTTTTACATTTAAATTAATAACCAGTGTATGCAAGGGAGGTCAGTATAATTTTAGTAAACTTCGGAAATGTTAATGATAGTTTTGTAAAATAGAGGAATGCTAAATGTAATTACACTATACCTTAAGGGAGGTTAGTGTAATTTTCTCTTAAAGTTTTTGTTCGTTAAGATGACATATTAAATTTATTAGGACATATGGAAAACCTATTATGAATGTTTTGAAATTTGTTAGGATGAGAATAAGTATTCTTGGAAGCTAAGGATCCTTGGTTAAAGTAAAATTAATGGTACGGTCTAAGTATGTTCTAGAGAGAACAAGTTATAGAGTGGTATTCTGTTAGTAATATCAAGAGTACGGTACATCCCAAATGTAATAAACACTTTATGGACGCTGATGCTAAGACGCAAATTTGTGAAGAGATTTAAAACGATGCTTAAGACAAATAAGTATTGCACAGTGGGGCCACAAATCACTATTTACGTAAATAGTACTATACAGTAGGACCCGCTTCACTATTATGAATAGTACTATACAGTGGGATCCGTGTCACTATTTATGAATAGTATCGTTACTATTCGTACCAACAAAGTAGATCAAAAGAACTGCACACCAATATTTTAACGTGGAAAACCCTCCTGTAATTTTGAGGAAAAACCACTTCTGCCAAACTCCGAAAAATACTCCACTATATTTAAAGAGTAATTACAATATAGTGTATCCCCAGTGAGACTCTCTTCTACTACAATTTGTAGTATTACAGAGATCTAGAGAATAGACCCAAAACCCCCAGTGTATACTCACACTACACTCTTGGAATTTTCTTACACCCTTTCTCTATTTTTCTCTCACTACAAGAAGGTTATACCACTTCTTTCTAAAACAGCTGAGAAATGCATTCAGCTTAGGATGGATTTCCTTCGTTTCCATCCCCTCTATTTATAGAGTTTCGAGGGAGTTACTATGTATGTGCACAGTAATTTCCCGGGATTAGGTGAGACGATTAAGTGGAGTTACTATGCAAGTTACTATGCATGCATAGTAACTTTGAAAAATCAAAGCCGCCCAACAATTCTCCACCTCGACTTTGTATTTTGCAACAGCCTTTAACTTCTGCAAATATTAACTAAGTCCAAGCAATTCTTAAACTTGTCAATCGGCAACGGTTTTATCATCATGTCAGCTGGGTTTTCAGTTGTGGCAATCTTCCTCAATCAATGCACTCATTATTGATACTTTCCGACAAAATGAAGTCTAACATTACATGTGCTTTGTCCTTTCATGATAGATCGGATTTTTGCCGATGAATGGCACTTTGACTATCACAATGTACAACCCACATGTTGATTCAACCCAAAACTATCCAAAAGACCGTGCACCCAGATGCTCTCTTTAACAGCCTCAGTCAATGCCATATACTCAACTTCAGTAGTTGACAATGCCACTGTAGATTGCAATGTCGCCTTCTAGCTAATAGTACATCCAAAGACTGTAAAGATATAGCCTGTCAATGACCTCCTTTTATCCAAATCACCTGCATAATCAGAATCTACATAACCCACAACTCCATGGTTCTTCTGACCTTCAAACACCAAACAGACATCAGTAGAACCTCTCAAGTACCACATGATCCATTTTACAGCTTCCCAGTGTGTCTTTCCAGGTTTGCTCATAAATCTGCTTACCACACTCACTGCATGTGAAATATCTGGTCTAGTACACACCATGACATACATAAGGCCGCCACCGCATTAGAATAAGGTATACGAGACATGTGCTCCACTCTCCTCCTCGCCTTGACATTCTTTGAAGATAGCTTAAATGTAGCTAATGGAGTGCCAATCGTTTGATTGATCCATATTAAAGCGCTTGTAGCACTTTCTTCATAATATAATTTTGTTGCGCCAAGCACAACCTCGCCACTATTCCGCCTCCCTAAGAATCTCCATTCCTAATTTTCCTTGCTACACCCAAGTCCTTCATCTCGAACTTTTTCCAATCAGAGTTTAACATACTAATTTCAAATTTATTGTGAGTCGTAATTAGCATATCATCTACATACAACAAATGTATAAATCAAGTAATCCATCCGAAGCTCCTTGGAGTATATGCAATTATCATATTGGTTTCTACTATATCCAAGCATCAATCATAAATGCATCAAACCTTTGTACCACCGCCTCGGACTGCCTAAGCCATATATAATGACTTCTTCAATAGGCAAACATGGTTCTCTTTCCAGAACTACAAATCCTCCTGGTTGACTCCATGTAGATCTGCCTCTAGCTCACCATGTAAGAATACTGCCTTCACATCAAGCCGTTCTAGCTCCAAGTTAAACGTGACCACAATAGCTAATAGGATCCGACAGAGCTATGCTTCACCATAGGAGAGAATACTTCATGAAAGTCAATACCCTCCTTTCCGAGTATAACTCATACTTGGGCCCCGCTTTAAACCTTGAGGTTCAATGCCGTGATTCTTTCTTTTCCTTTTGTAAACCCATTATTTACAAACAACTACTCTTTCCCCTTTGGAAGTTGTACTAGCTCCCACGTCTGATTTTTCTGAAGAGATTCAATCTCCTCATTCATTGCTATTAGCCACAACTTCGACTTCTTACTATCTACTGCATCACGGTAGGTACATGGTTTATCTCCAATCGCACATCTCGCCATATAAGGCAAAGGCCGAGGATTTGCATCTAATGAGGCAAGTGCACAACTAGCAGAATCCAGATATTTTTTTGGTTTCTCAATTTCGCTTTTCTTCACAAGAGCAACATCGCATGGCCTCACCTTCTTCTCGGATTTTATTTGGATAAAAGGAGGTCATTGACAGGCTATATCTTTACAGTTTTTGGATGTACTATTAGCTAGAAGGCGACATTGCAACCCATAAAGGGTACTGTCAACCTATCAAGCCGAGTATATGGTATCGAGGTCATAAAGAGAGCATCTGGGTGCACGGTCTTTTAGATAGTTTTGGGTTGAATCAACATGTACCAGTTGTACATTGTGATAGTCAAAGTGCCATTCATCTGGCAAAAAATCCAGTCTATCATGAAAGGACAAAGCACATTAATGTTAGATTTCATTTTGTCAGAGAAAGTACCAATAATGGTACCTGCAGTTCGTAAGATTGCCAACCTAAAAACCCAATTGACATGATAAAACTGCTATTGATTGGACAAGTTTAAGAATTGCTTGACTTAGTCAATATTTGCAGGTTGAAGGTCAAGCAAAATACAAAGCCGAGGTGGAGAATTGTTGGGTGTTTGATTTTTCAAAGCATTACATATAGCATCCACCTAACTGCTCATCTAATCACATAGTTATCGCACATACATAGTAACTCCCTCGAAACTCTATAAATAGAGGGGATGGAAACGAAGGAAATCTATCCTAAGCTGAATGCATTTCTCAGCTGTTTTAGAAAGAAGTGGTATAAACTTCTTGTAGTGAGAGAAAAATAGAAAGAGGGTGTAAGAAAATTCCAAGAGTGTAATGTGAGTATACACTGGGGGTTTTGGGTCTATTCTCTAGATCTTTGTAATACTACAAATAGTAGTAGAAGAGAGACTCACTGGGGATACACTATATTGTAATTACTCTTTAAATATAGTGGAGTATTTTTCGGAGTTTGGCCCGTGGTTTTAGTATTAGAGCACGGTACATCCCAAATGTAATAAACACTTTATGGATGTGAGCGGAAGCGCGCCCAAATTTGTGAAGAGACGGAAAAATGATGCACGGTGAATAGTATTGCACAGTGGGGCCATAAATCACTATTCTCATAAATAGTGCTATACAGTAGGACCCGCTTCACTATTATGAATAGTACTATACAGTGGGACCCGCATCACTATTTATAAATAGTATCATTATTATTCGTACCAACAAAGTATATCAAAAGAACTGCACACCAATATTTTAACGTGAAAAACCCTCCTGTAATTTTGAAGGAAAAACCATGAGCCAAACTCCGAAAAATACTCCACTATATTTAAAGAGTAATTACAATATAGTGTATCCCCAGTGAGACTCTCTTCTACTACAATTTGTAGTATTACAGAGATCTAGAAAATAGACCCAAAACCCCCAGTGTATACTCACACTACACTCTTGGAATTTTCTTACACCCTCTCTCTATTTTTCTCTCAGTACAAGAAGCTTATACCACTTCTTTCTAAAACAGCTGAGAAATGCATTTAGCTTGGGATGGATTTCCTTTGTTTCCATCCCCTCTATTTATAGAGTTTCGAGGGAGTTACTATGCATGTGCACAGTAACTTTCCGTGATTAGGTGAGACGGTTAGGTGGAGTTACTATGCAAGTTACTATGCATGTATAGTAATTTTGAAAAATCAAAGCCGCCCAACATATTCTGGGTCATGAGAGAAAATGCAAAAGAGACTTTGAATATGAAAACAAAGTGATATTTTAGTTTTTTTTTTCTCATAGTAAAAATGCTTAATTTCTAAGGTGAATGTAGGCCATGAAATTTTTTGAATCACATGAATTCATGCCTTCCCCTACTCTGTTATTTTGTCACCTATTTCCATGTCTTAGGATTATTATTTAATTCGTTGGGTTCGTATACGCGAGTGATTTTGAGACCTAGCTAATTTCCCTGCTTTTCCTTGCTCCAACACAAATCACGTCTGTAACTTTTCTTTCTAGAGATTCACTCTCAAACCCTATACAACTACGTACCACCAAAATGATATAGCTACTAAGTTGGTTACCATTTACAGAGGAGTAGAGTACAACTATTACTTCTTTTCAAGTGGTTAAATCTCCCTATATAATTAGTGGCTACTTCAAACACCTGATCAGTTACACACTACTACAGTCCAAAGACATAAATAAAAACCCTTTTCCCAACAGAATCTGAGGATCGACAACGAGACTAGCAATCATAGAAGCATCCTCTGATGGAATAATTTTATAGACTAACATAAATTAATATTAAATCTAATTTTGGATCCAAATTAATTGGATGTAAAACAATTAGAGTTTATTATTTAAGCCTAATAATTTGTGATCATTGCTGCTATTAGGCTAATTATTATTAAGTACCATTTTTTGCGGGTGTATTTACAGGTCCTTGTGTGTGAGTTTTACTATGATGGATAGTTTGGCCCGATACTTTTCTGACACAAGGAGAGTCCCTCCTCCTAGCTAATATATAGGGTGCTTGGTTGGCCCATTAATACTATGACACAAAAAACCTATTATGGAATAGAAGGAGTAAATCTCCTGACATTCTCTACTGAATTTCTCTCTAATTCCTTGCGTTTATGTTTTTATATGTCAGGTTAGGAGATGTTCATGAATCTATTGTCTTCTTCCTCAACCCTTTTAGGTAACTCTAATCCAATCTTTTGACTGTTATTCAACTTGTCATATTCATGATTAAATTGATCTTTGGAATATATGAATTTTATCTGTTATTTATATTATTTGATATATATGAAATTCCTTCAAGTGGTATCACAGCCAAGTTTAATTCTGATATGGCTATGATAGTATATTCCATATTAGATGTTTATAATTTAAAATTCATGTTTGTGATGAAGCCTAATATACTAATTTGGGATTTTGTGATTTGATCAATTAATTTTGAAATTAATTAAAGGCTTTTGTTAATGGTTTTGTTCTGAATAAATCGACATGAAGATCATGCAAAGCAGTGAAGTGTACAACGAGAATTTTAGTTTTGAAAATACAAACTCTTCTTTTGAACCCGAATTGGATTTGGAAATGCTCTACCCACATATGCATGAAATTGTTTCAATTACCTTAAAGCTTTGTAGAGGATGAAATTTTGAATCCATTGACACCAAAATCATGAATTTTTATAGAGTATTGAGAGAGAAATCACAAAAAACCTGAGGTACCCACTCTGTTTTTTGCGAAAAAATCCCAAATTTTGTAGGCCATGATTTGAAACATGTTATATGGATTTTATAGAGCATTGGAAGAGGAATCTATAGACACAAAAATCACTCGATTTGGTTGAGAATCGAGAGAGCAATCATGATCAACGCGTTTCGAGTCTGATAGGTCGTTCTACGACTTGCCGGGCGGAGAAGAAGATGAACAGTGACAGGCCTCTTTTGCCCACTCGCGAGCCCAGCCCATGGGGGCACATGTAGGCCCAATTGGGGCCTGTTTTCACCCTTTTTTCATTTTGGATTTTTAAATTTTTTAAAATTATTGGTGTTTTTATTTATTTTTTGGGATATCAAAAATAATTATTATTAATTTTCATTGCATATACTGTTTAAAAATATTAGATACTCTTCAAGTTTTTGGTTTGAAATTTTTGTGCATATTTCTAACACTATTGGGTACATTATGTTCAGTACACTCTCAGATTTAGTATTATTTGGTTAATTAAATAATCTTGTGTCATATTATGAGCTATTGAACATTGAGATTATTTACATTGTTATTATAAAATTTTGTATATAGTTATGAGATATGCTATTTTAAACCATTTTATACTGTTATTGGGTATTTTTTTTATAATTGTGATCTCACATTTTAAGAGCAATTGCAATAAATATTATTTTGTTGATGGAATTATAATATTGAAATTTGACACATTATTGAATTCTATTCTAATATGGAAAATTTTGTGGATAAAAGTGAGACACTCTCAAATTCAATGTATTTTGTCTAGTAAAGTATTGTTTATATCAATTTTATATATTTTGGAACATTGCAGTTATGTGTTTTGTATAATGATGTTCTAAAAGCTATTATTTAAAATATTTTGGCACTTTTAATGATTACTTTATAGTTTGCATACTCTGATAATTGATATATTTTGTTTATTTTATTTAATATTGTGCATATTAATTATAAAATAATTGTTATTGAAATTTTGCGCAATCTTATTGTGAGAGTCCTTGCTATAATCTTTTGAAACTATTGTTTGGTATTTTTTATTATTGTGAGGTTGCTTCGTGGGATCAAAGTGCTATTTGTGAAAATTGTGTATTATGTAATTTTAGAAATTATAAACTATCTTATCTGATATTTTATATCGTGTTCCATATGGAAAAATATAATTGCGTATTGTAGTTTTATGGGAAACTACAATTGTTTGATTTGGTTAATATTATTTTGAGTTTTTCCTTGTATAAAGTTTAGGAAAATGATTATACTCTTTTCTCCCATATTATATTAAATAATTCTTTTGTAATATTTTGTCATCTAATTTATGCAGTCTAAGTGGGAGAATATTTTATTTTGTGTGAATTGTATGGACTTGCATAAATTAGTATTGGATTTAATTTGAAAATTCAAAATTATTATGTGCGAAAATATTATAGCACATTGTGATTATGAAAATATTGAGTTTTGGTTGTTTTCGCTGCTTACATAAAATTTGTTATAGTCATAATGTTATTTGATTTTAGCTAAAATTCCACTTGACATAAAGAGAAAGTTATTTTGAGATGACATTATTACCATTATGAAATATGAAAATAAAAATATTTATCAATTTAAAAATCTCTTTATGTTTCCTTTTACAGCCAATGTTGTCTTATTTTGAGGGGAGTTTAGCTCATAATTTTATATTTTTTTATTGTGTATTTTTCAGGATATTCTGAGCATTTTCTTGGATATATTCAAATTTTAGTTTTACTTCCATTTTGGCTGTATTGTGTTGCTTATTATGGCTAATTTAAGATTTGTACTTTTGAATAATATTATAACTATTGTGGCATTAAGAGTTATATTGATAATGAACTTACCATTTGATTTATCTTTATTGTATAATTCTTAATGAGTTGATAATCATGGTTTTAGAGTTTCAACATCCTCTCATTCTAGCTCTAAGGGAATGATTTTGTTATGTATGAGCATTAACTCCTGAATAATATTAGGAGTAATTACTTGTTTGTTGGGCAATTTTGTAGCAATCTAATATTTTATAAATCTTTTGTAAATATTGTTGAATTATATAGATAGTGGAAATACCCTTCGGTGTGACATTATCTGATATAATTTTTTGTCTTGGATTGTAAATGTTCTTGGGTTATGTAGATAATGGACATACCCTTCGATGTGACATTATTTGATATAATAATTTGATGATAGAGAAAATAATTTCAATTAAATTGTTTAAGAATTTTATATTATTGTTTTTCTCTGTCACGTTGGAGAGTGTTGTATATTATGATCTGGGACCCTTCAGTGGGATTACAATGATACAAATACTCTAATTCAATTGATCACCCAATTAATTGAATGTAAGAAAACCAAATTAGTTTTATGCTCATTATAATATTTTGTTGTATAGTTTTCTCTTTCCCTTATTGTTCTATCATCGCTATATTGCATAAGGCCTATATAGAGAACATTGTTGAGTCTCATGGATTATCTCATGATGTTGCTCCCATTAATGTTAAAATTTTATTATAGTGGAAGTTAGATACTGTATGTTTTGTTATGTCCTTATTGTTAGTTTGTAGGTCTAAAATACTTCCGCTGATAACTTGCTTTGTGCTCAAATGAGCATTTAATTATTAGTTTGTGATGACAGAGAGGAAATATTTGTTATACAATGTCAATTGAACATTGATGATCTCCTCATATTATTTTGGCAGAGTATGTTAAATAATTTTGTGAAATTCTGTTATAAATAGAAATGTCTCTATACTCTTGTGCCTCTCTATTTTGTATTTTGTTGCTAGAGAAAATAATAATAAGTTCAAACTTATATTGAGTAATCTACTATAAAGTTATCATTGATCCTATTACTATTTATTATACCATTAGAGTATTTTGAAATTCTGTGACCTTTAATAAGAATGTTTATAATGTATTGGATTAGTGAGAGAAGTGTGCACTATTATTATCACTATGTTGTTGTCTAAAGATTAATTTAGCAGGTTATGATAAACTATTCTCGAGTTATTGCATAACATATTGTTGTTGATTCCCCAACCAAAGGCTTGCCATTAAATTTTATTATTAGTTGCATAACCCATATGGATATATTGAGGTCTTTTTAGTGTTTTGGGTTAGTGAGAGCTAGTTCTCTTTATTTATTGTGGCCTTATATGTTACTGATGTTTAAATCTATGCATCAAAATTATCGATATAATTGGTATAATAGCAAATTGTTGAAATATTTTGGATACATTTTTAATTTATTGTCATCCTGAGATATTTTGTTAAATTCTAGAGCATATTGGTTAGATGCTTATGCTGTCATATTTTATTATTGTTGTTGCTGCTATTGATGATGTTACCATTGCCGTTATGTTGTTATTATTGATTGTTAGCTATGGTGCTGTGTATACTCTTATATTAATATAGCACATTATAAGACATTTTGGACCCAGTCTCATTTTGTTATTGTGCTAAGATTTGTTAGATCTCATTTAGCTTCTTGGGCAGATGTTGGGCCATTTTGTTGGGAATTACTTTGAATCACATATTGATGTATAATTTTATTGTGCATTCTCATTTACCCATATGCTACATTATATTGGGTCACCAGGAAATGAGCATCTTGCATGTATGATGTCAGTACTCCTTCGAGTATGATTTTCTGCATTGTTGAGATGTTTATTATTCCATTCTGGACCATTTGGTTAGAAGTACTTGTTTGGTTTTGATATTTTATTACTCCCACATATTGTAAATTAATTTGGATATTGTTTTATAATATTTTTATTTATGTTGTCTAAGTGGGAGATTGTTGGAATAATTTTGTAGACTAACATAAATCAATGTTGAATTTAATTTTGGACCTAAATTAATTAGATGTCAAATAATAGAGTGTATTATTTAAGCCTAATAATTTGTGATCATTGCTGCTATTAGGCTAATTATTGTTAAGCATTGTTTATTATGGGTATGTTTACTAGTCCTTGTGCGTGAGCTTTGCTATGATGGGTGGCTCAGCCCAATACTTTTCTGACACAATGAGAGGCCCTCCTCCTAGCCAATATATAGAGTGCTTGGTTGCCCCATTGATATTATGACATAGAAAACCTATTATGGAATAGTAGGAGTAAATCTCCTGACATTCTCTATTTGATCCTTTGCATTTATGTTTTTATATGTCATGTTAGGAAATGTTTATGAATCTGTTATCTTCTTCCTCAACCCTTCCAGTAACTCTCATCCAATCTTTTGACTATTATTGAATATGCCATATTCAGGATTAAATTGATCTTTGGAATATAGAAATTTTATCTATTGTTTATATCATTTGATATATATAAAATTCCTTCAACCTTACCCATCATATATTGCATGTATGGCACCTTTCACATGCAAGAGAAAATCCATCACTATTCCAAATGCTCTAATATAAAGGACTCACTTTCACTTAGCTTAATTCACTTGCCATTATTCCCTCTTCGCACACAGAAACTATTAAAAGATAAGTCTAAACAACATGGTAGTGCTAAAGGCGAGTTTCATGCTGCTTTTGCTTCTTGTTGTTACCATTGCCTGCATGGATCTGATTTACCATAATGCTGGTTATTATGATGATCCTTCTTCTTCGAAGTCTAGAGAAACCAAAGTTGGATGCTGTGATAGATGCATATGCACCAAGTCAGTGCCCTCTCAATGCCAATACAGGGATACCAGGTTCAATCATGTCACTCAAGTTGTGAAAAATGTGCTTGCACATACTCAATCCCTGGCATGTGTACTTGTCATCACATCACCGACTTCTGCTATCAACCTTGCAAGGACATTGATCAGGATGAAGAACACTAGGAATGAAGGAACATGTTTTAATTATGTCTCGAATGGACAAATTATCCCTATATATAGGCTCTGTCTATAATGTGAGCGAATGCTAAATAAACTTTTGGAATAAAGAGCTCAATTTGGTAGCCTTAAATTTGCATTTTGCAAACTTAGGTCACTTTTGTTAAAGTTTATGCAAGTTGTGTGTTCAGAAGAAATTAGCATGAATGTTTGATTGAAATTCACTTTGACTTGCAATATATTAAATGATCTAATGCTTTAAAAAATAACCCGGTTTTTAGTTATACCTCATAGAACCATTAGATTCTAAATCGGCCTATTATTCCTAGCCTATTATCAGGAATTTGACTAATCCAACCTAGTCTGATTGAGGTTTTTGAAAGAAGTAGGGTTTACAATGAGAAATTTTTCCATTTTAAAACTCGAATGTGAAACCTCTAATTAAGGAATTAAAACATATTTCACATATATTGACCAAGGTGCTTGCTCAGGTAGAGATCGATATTATTATCTGCACTTTGCAGATCTTGTATCGTCTAATAATAACTTGACATGTGTAAGTGATAAAGTGGTTGATGTGAAAGTTGATGCACATGAAACAATGAGAAACTGAAATAAAAAGTTGCTATCCTGACATTGTAGTACCTATAGTGGAACCAGAATAGTTTATTTTTTATTTCACATATATATATTAACAATATATTAAATTATTAAGCTTTTCTTAGAAAAAATAACATATTTAATTGTTCCTCTCAGTCCTCTAATATTAGTGTTTTAAGTTGTTACGCTTTCTTTTTTTTTCACTTGATAATTTGATGCCTAAAGTAATAGTTTATCTTTTTTATTTTAATTTTAGGAATTTTATGAAGAAAATACTGAAGATTGGAAATAAAAATTCAAAACTATATTTCATAATTTTCATAATTTTCAGTATTTTTTTCATAAAATTTTGAAAACTGTAAAATTGTAAATGAAAATTAAAACTAAATACACCCTTATTTTTGCATGTTTCTAATTTCTCATCACTAATTTCCTTTTATTTTTTCTAATTTCATATTTATAAAATATTGCTAAGACTTAACCATAAGAAAGAGCTATGTAAGTCACCTAGAACAAACAAGGTCCATTTGGTATATAATACAGGATTTGGTTGTATAAACTAATGCAATGTATTATGACTGTTACACCCTGGAGACAAAGAAGGCCTAACATCCATAGTGTGTAGGATTTGACATCCACATATGATTGGGCACGAACCTACCAAGAACCGAGTTTGGGTCTTAACCTGTGTCTCACCACACTTCATTCGCCATGTGGGGACGACTCCCATTACTTCCCTTTTTGAGGTTTATTTTTAGTTTTAGGTCAAAGTCCCTTTTGGTTTTTTGTGTTTATTGTTATTTATTTAAAAAACACAAAAATAAAATATATTTGTTTAATTCGTGTAACAATCAATGGTCATTAAGGCGCTTTTGTTTAGTACCCATAGGATATCGGTACCTTTTGTATAATCAACGATTGTGATTTGATAGATTTAAAAAAAACTTAGATTATTTGGACATGTGGCTCATTCTTAGCCACAAATAACTAAAAGGTATTAGTATCTTTGAATTTTATAGAGGTACCAGAGAAACTATAATTCCCCAGGTATACTGTTACCTAGGACAGTTTAGAGCAGTATATGTGTTCTTAGACAAATCTGAATCCTAAATTTCACTAACTCTAGATCCTATATGTCCTTTCAGAGTTATATAATAGAATCATATTCTTAGGATCAAAAGTCCCAGTAAGTATTTCTAAGAGAAAAATAAGTAAAAGAATGATTTTTAATGAATTTTACGAAACTTTTAAACGCTTCATTTTTAGCCCGTAAGTTTAGAAAACTTTGAAGATTCTCGAATTTGAACTAAAACCCAAAATTTGGATTCTGATTTGTTGGGATTTTAATTTTTATAATATTTTATTTGAATCCAAATGGGGGGTACTTGCTTATTTATATTTATATTTTAAAGTTAATAGAAAGTAAAATAAATGAGGACATTAACCCGGTCTAATACATACCAGTACTTGAATTATAGCTCAAAGCTGGGAGAAAAATCATTCTAGAGAGCGCTGTAGCTGTTAAGAAACAACAAGGCAATGTAGCAGTAGAATTTATGCTTTTTGGTAAGCACTGCAACAGTCAAAATTTCAATAAAAACCCTTATTTTGGGGTTTTCAGATCACCAAGTGCACCTTTACCCCCTAAACACAAAACCCTTGGATCCTACATCTCTTTCACCCTATTTTCATCAATCTAGCACTAATCTTTCACTTACAAGGCTTAAAGATAAGAGATTATACTAGTTTTGCTTCTTATTTCCTCTATTCTTCCTTGTTCTTGGGGTAAATCTTAAGTTCCTCCTTGTTCTTATGCCACAATATTCTTCCACCATTGATGGGGGTCAGAACAGAGTTATTCTGAGATTGATCTAGAGTTTTATTGCTTTACTGGTAGATAGTGGTACCATTTCTGCCTCCTACAATCTTGTTGGTGTCATTCCTGTTATTTCTACCCCTTCAGGTGAGTGGATTCACATCTGTGACTTCTAAGTTGGTCATTATAACTATTTTCATGAAAATATAGCTTATATTATGATTTTAGAGATTTCTACATAAAGATAGTTACTGTGTTTTGAACTGTTGATGTAAGAACATGAACATGTCTTTGACAAAAAACATGGGACCATTATTACCGAAATGAGAATATGAATATTTGATTTATGATTTTCGAATATTGAGGGCTGTTATGTTGATTCTATAATTACTGGCACACTAGATACTGTTATATGGATAAAAGCCATTGTGAAATATGGAGAAAGGACTCAATTTTCTGTTTGATACTAGATAGTAGTTGTAGAGAAACAAACAAGTTAATGGTTAAATGATCATTAACCTTAGTACCAAGTTACCTGAGGGAAATCTCATAGAACAGAGCAAAGAGTGAAACCTGTTTAGGTGTCCATACTAGATCTCTAATGGATCATAGAGTAGCACATTTCGGTTCTTAAAGAACCACAAAGTATATATTCATATTTTCTCTAGTTAGATATTGTTGTTGATTTTGAAGGTAAACAATGATTTGGTTATATACATACATTTATGTTAAATGTTTTAAAGTTTTATACTATTAATGTTATTTTGATGTATTGCATGGTTTCCTTAGTGTCCCATAAAGGGGGTTTCAGTGAGAATTGATCATTTACTGAGTTTTTATATAAAAACTCACCCTTCTCTTTTCTCTCCTATTTACAGGATTCTTCCCAGCTTCCTTCCTCCTAGCAGCAGTAGAGATTCAGTTGGTGAGCTTCACTTTAGTGAAACATCCATGGTACAGTCTAGAGTATTCCATTGTCATTGCAGGCAGAAGTTCTAATTCATATAAGGATTATTTTGCATTTTGCATGCCTGATCATGTTTTGATTTATATTAAATGGATTTAGACTTTTATGGATAATTTAAATGAAATCACTTAATATGTATTCGTATCTAGATGATATATGGACTTCAGGATTTTAGACATTGATTATCTTGATTTCAGAGAACAGGTGCTTTGCTTATAGGGATGATATTATGATTTATTAGATTTTATGTATTAAAATATGCATATAAAAGAACTTGCAAGTCATGAGGCTTACATAGGGATAGGATTTCCTCACATGCTACTCACGTGCCCACTTTGAGTTGCGACAGAAACTCTCATTTTTGGATAAATTATATTGTTATTTTAATATAACTTGGTTATAAGTATTTGTCATAAAGGATAATATTATTTGATGTGGTACAATATCTTACATACTGACAAAACAAATATGCGTTGTATTAAAATTTTATCCAACATGCTATCTATTAATCACATCATATTATTAGTGTCAAACATGGTCTAAGTAAATAATTATGAATGTAATAAAGTGGTAATTTATCTAATTGTTTAATTGTAAATTTCAAAAGTCAATTAATATAATTTATATTTAAATTATTCCTATCAACTATAATTTATATTACATTTATTTGTTATTTTTATATTTATTTATGATTTTTTTCATATATATACAAACATGAGAAGAGGAGGCCAAGAAAGAGAAAATATGTATACATCAAAGTACAATTGGGCCTAATATGACATTTCAAGATGTTATTAAGTTAATTATACATTACTTTGATGTATAAAGGAACTTTAGTGGATGTAAAATATTATATAGTGGCTGTACCATAACCACTAATAATGCCATAATAAATCATAACTGGATTTCAATTCATTTATTCATTTACTTAGTATGATAAGTATTTGAGGATAAAACATAACAATTTTAAGAGCAACCCATAGTTGATTGAGGCTCAATGACCAACCACAACTATTACAAGTTAAGCGAGAAAGGAACACAGATAACTTAATGAGAGGAATCCACTATTGATTTTCCTATGAGCTTCACCTAATGTCTTCAATCTATTAGATACACACACCTTAACTTGCTCCATAGGAACACTCAAATTTTTGTATGATTGATGATCTTTTGTTAAATGTTTGGGTTAGATGTGATATCAATTTATATTTGGATGTGATATTAAAAAAAAAATTAGAAGATGATGATTTTAACTTCTCAATTTTTTAATATTTTTTAGTGATTTTTTTTTACTTAAAAATTTTACCCAATCAAATTGAAAAAAGCAAAAAGGTAATTTTTTTTTTACATCAAAACAATGACATACAAACAAACTCTTAATCTGAAATGAATTAAAAAAAGAAGATAAACGGTTGCTTTAGGCATCAAATTGCCAAGTATTATATTTAAAATTAAAAAGCTAAAATAATTTTGTTGAAAAAAAATATAAAGTGTAACAACTTAAAACACTAATATGATAGCATCGAGAGGAATAATTTAATATATTGTATTTTTATATGTAAGTTTAATAATTTATTATATTGTTATCACAGATATTATATAAAACAAAAAATAAACTACTATGTTACAGTGCAATATATTGTGATGTCAGGGCTGCAAGTTATTGTTTCAGAGCATCACTTCAAGCACCCCATGCGAACGACTTTATTACTACCATATGTCAATTTGTTATTAGAGCAGCTAAGATCTGCAGGTGCAAAGATCTTTACCTGAGAACTCGCCATTGACCAATCCTACATTGCTTTGAAAATTGATTATATATTTTCTACTAATTGTGTGTCATCCTTTACAACAACTTGTGCCCGCCGCATAAATTTGGTTGAAATCACGAGCGATTTTGATTAATGAAAGCTAAAATGTTTAATTAAATCTTAGAAAAATTATTACATAGCTTTTATGTAACTTTGGCATTTATGCTTAAATAGAATAAATAGGGTGGTCGATTTTAATTTACAAGGCTCCCATGGTAGACTATAGTGCAGCCTTGTCTTTTATAAACGGAAATTCTGTTTTCAAAATTTGATATGTAATCCGTGATATATAAGTTACAAGTAATAGCCTTGTTCTTATTGTGCCAAAACTTTCTCTCTTTCTGCTGAAATAGACTAAACTAAACACTATCAAGTTTGATATAAGTGTACTGTTCATATAAATATATGCTAGCCATGAGCGGATGGAATCAAGAGTGCGGCATTTTTATGATGGCATATGCTAAAGGAAGATCAAACACTGCATGTTTTCCATATTCTCGCCGTAACAACAACTATGGCCACCGAACATTGAATCTAGGACCCAGATCTTCCTTGCACATAGGATAAACAATCCCCTGCGGAACCACTAGAATTCACTACAAACATATCATTAAAACCCCTTTTAATTTTGAAAGAGATCACCCTTCTTTGCTACTTTGAGTTTTGGATAAATTAGAAAGGCTACCCTTGAGATTTGCTTAAATGACACTCTGCCCGATTCTTCTTAAAATTTGACACCTCATCTCATTCTTCACCAAATAAATAGATAAATAATAAATTAATAAAGAGATAAATAATAAATTAAAAAAAAACTAGCAAGAAATCAAATTTTATATATGTAACTTCAACTCGATATGTCTTTTAAATTAAACTAATTCTTAAAATTCAAATCTTAAATTCCATATCATCAAATATATACCTGCCTAAAAACAAAATTAAATTAATTAATTGTTGCATAAGAATATTATGTGAGTCTTGTAATTGAAAAGTAGTGATAAATATAGGATAGTTAAGTTAGTCGATCTTCAGTATCTTTGAAAGATTTGTAGAATAAATTGATTCCTAATTATTTATAAAATAGTCCAAATTGATCTCTAATAAAAATACAAATAGAATAAATAAATCTATGAAAATACTAAAGAATATTAATTTGTCTTATGTCTTTAATTATGGGATATCACAAATGTTTTTTTTCCTTGAAAAACAAATTTATCTATGTTATTTTTGTCAAGGATCAATTTATCAATTTACTTTTTTTTAATATATTTACATTGTTCTTATGCAGCAACTCAAATAAATGAATAGTTTAATTTTGTTTTAAACTAAGTATAGATTTAAAGATATAAAATTTAGGATTTGAATTTTAAGGGCTAAAAAATATGTCAAGTTAAAGTTACATCTTAAATTTTATTCCTTCTCACTAGTTTTTATTTTTTGTTTTATTTATTTATTCTATATTTTTTAAATTAATGTGAGGTATCAATTTTAGAGATAAATGGGGTGGTGTATCATTTGAACAAACCTCAAGGGTTGTATTTATTATTTAACCTTGATTTTTCATTCATACTAAAGTGATAGGGATAAATGTATTTTACCCCCTGAATTTTAGATAACGTGCAATTTACACCTTGACTTTTTGTAACATCCCCTGCTGCTTTATGGATTGACGACTGTCCCCACAAACCAACACGGGTCTTTTCAGCGTGCTTTGTCCTCACTCACACGCTTCCTGGGAAAACTTAAAGAGGTCACCATCCAAATTGCTTAAGTCAAGCACGCTTAATCTGTGGAGTTCTTTTAGTTTAGGCTACAGAAAGAAGATCATCTTGTTGGTATAGGTAGTACAAATCAATTCATATAAACCTCCTTAGCTTGTATAGTCCCATACCTATCTGATCTCGGGATCCCTCTCATTCGGTGTGTAATCGGTTCATTCATGTGCCCTCACTTTGAAGTCTGCCAGAGCGCTCCTTGTCGTGCCTCTTTGCCGGCGATCACTCCCGACTTCCGCGATCCGGCGATTACATGCCCACCGGCTTCACTGGTTAGTCACGAACCACATCGCGTCTTGGGAGAGGTGCAGGCTCGATACCATTTGTAACATCCCTGCGCTTTATGGATTGACGATCGTCCCGCAAACCAACACGGGTCTTTTCGGCGTGCTTTGTCCTCGCTCACACGCTTCCAGGAAAACTTCCCGGAGGTCACCCATCCCAAAATTGCTCCAAGTCAAGCACGCTTAATCGCGTGGAGTTCTTTCGATTTGGGCTCACCAAAAGAAGATGCATCTTGTTGGTATAGGTAGTACAAATCAATTCATATAAACCCTCCTTAACCGTATAGTCCCATACCTATCTGGGTCTCAGATCCTCTCGTTCGGGTGTGTAATCGGTTCATTCATGTACCCTCCGCTTAAATGCGAGAGCCGCTCCTTGTCCGTGCCTCTTTGCCGGCGATCACTCCCACGCGATCCCCGGGCGTTACATGGGGATGAGTGACCTCTGGGAAGTTTTCCCGGAAGTGTGCAGTGAGGACAAAGCACAGCTGGTGAAAGTGTTGGTTTTGTGGGGCGATCGTCAATCCATGAAGCGGCGGGGATGTTACGGATAGTATCGAGGCGTTTCATCTGTTTAAGCACAGGGGAATGGGTGACTTTGCTTCTATCATGCTATTGACCTTATCTATATGATAAGATATAGGATTTAAAAATGCATGATCGTCTTGTGATCACGCCATAGTTGCTACCATGCTTAGCTATAGTATTGAGCACGATCAACTCGATGATTTGTTGTTTGGTGTGTCTAGGAACTAATGGCGCAAGCAACGACGCGCATAGGACACGTGATAGAGGAAATCGTGATGAACCGGCAAATGCACTCCAGGAGATGGCTACAGGCTATGCAAGCACAAGCGGCATTGATGATGGAACAAATGAATAGGAGGTCAGGAGGAGTCGGTTGGAAACCAAGAACATGGAAAAATTCTCGAGAATTCAAGAGGGGACCCCGAGAATTCAAAGGGACAACTAACACTGAAATAGGCGATGGATGGATTCAAGAAATGGAGAAAGTTTTCTGATGGGAATGCTCGGATAGACAAAAAGTAGCATTCTCCACTTACATGTTGAAAAGGAGAGCGCCGCGCTTGGTGGAAAGGTGCCAAAGGTTTGCTTGAAAATACCACAAACGGAGTTCACGTGGGAGGTTTTACGTGCTACATTCTATAAGAAGTATTTTCCACCCGATAAAGAAGGCAAAGGAAGTAGAATTTCTCTGCTAACACGGGGAAACGAAGTGTGGTGAGTACGGCCAAGTTCGAAGAATTAATAAAACATTCAACTAGCTATCAAAGGGATCCCAATGAAGTTTGGAAGTGTATGAAGTATGAGAGTGGCTTGAGGCGGACATTCTAGCATCTGTAGCCGTTGGAGATTCTTGACTATGCATCTTTAGTCGGCAAAAGCCAAGTGGCTGAAAAATTGCAACGCTCGCCAGTTGATCACCCATCGAGTTGAAGAGAATAATAAAGAGGCGCTCCACAAGGCTACCAAGCGTTCCCACCTCCTCATAAGAAACCGTACCAAGGAAGTAGATTCAAGGGGAAAGCGACCTCAACACCCTATGACTAACGACCTAGGATGCAAGCGTCAATCGACCTAGACGATCGGCATTCCAGAGCACCGCTATTAGACCACCTTGTGCCGCTTGTGGAAAGCAACATGGAGGAGAATGTAGATTTGGGAAAGAATGTCATATCGGTGTGGGCGGTCAGGGCACCTATTCTAGGATTGCCCAAAAGATCAACCAGCCTTCTACACCTAAGCCAAGGGCACGAGGGGCGTGTGTTTGCTATCATCGCTTTGAGATGGCCTCGAGAATCCAACGATCTCATTCAAGGTAAGTGTATAATTAATGGAAAATCATAATTGTATTGTTTGACTACAGCGCCAACGCATTCATTCATTTCATATATTGTGCACATAAGTTGAAACTTCATATATCCCTTGAACATTCTCTTAGTTGTTTCTATACCTACTATGATCTTTGTTAGGATTGATCAAGCATGTCTAAACTATGAATTTAGAAGTAGGCGATAGGATTTTCATCATGATTTAATATGCACTTCGTTTGGCTTTGATGTAATTTTGGGCATGGATTGGCTTCTACGCTAACCATGTGCTACTACATTGTCCAAATAAGACAATAGTGTTTCTTCCTAAACCCAAGCCTTCTACACCCAATAAGAAGGCTACGGCTATACCTGAACTCCATAATCATGGGGGATAGTAGGAATAAAAAGCGAGGGTATGTTTTCCTAATGACAAGTGAGGAAGGAGTGAAACAAGACCTAAATGAGATTTTACGTGGTAAAGGAATTTCGGATGTATTCCCTGATGACATACCGAATTTCCCCATGAGGGAGATTGAGTTTCCTATAGATTTGGTGCCGAGGCAGGACCCATATCTATAGCTCCTTATAGGATGTCACTTCTGAGTTGACAGAATTGAAGAAACAATTAGGAGGAATTACTAGAAGAAGAAATTTATTAGGCCCATTAGCCGCCATGGGGAGCTCCACGATCTTTGTTCGTGAAAAAGAAGGATGGGAGCATGCGATTATGTGTGGATTATAGGCAACTCAACAAAGGTAACCATTAAGAATAAGTACCCTTTGCCTAGAATAGATGACCTCATGGATCAATTGAGAGGAGCCCGGATTTTTTTCTAAAATAGACCTCGATCAGGATACCACGGATCCCAGTAAAGGAGGAAGATGTACCAAAGACGGCTTTTAGGACTAGATATGGACACTATGAGTTTAATGTGATGTCATTTGGGTTAACCAATGCACCAGCGATGTTTATGGACTATATGAATAGGATTTTAGACCATACTTGGACAAGTTTGTAATAGTGTTCATCGATGACATTCTAGTCTACTCTAGAGCGAGAAAAGGAGCATGAAGAACACTTACAAGTGGTGTTGAGGTGTTGAGGAATAAGAAACTTTATGCAAAGTTGTCAAAGTGTGAATTTTGGATGAAGGAAGTTAAGTTCTTGGGTCATGTGGTTTCACATGGAGGAATAGCTTGATGGACCCAAACAAGATAAGCGATTGCAACAATGGGAAACCCCTAAAGCGTGGCGTATTGAGATTAGGAGTTTTCTGGGGTTGGTGGGTACTACGAAGGTTCATTAGAGGCTTTTCCCAAATTGCTTTACCCCTCACTAAGCTAACAAGGAAAAATTCATCTTTTATATGGAGCCCAGATGTGAAGAAAGTTTCCAAGAACTAAAAAGAAGTTGACCACTACCCCTGTCCTAATCTGACCCAAAGGAAAAATTTGAGGTGTATTGTGATGCCTCGGGAAAAGGACTAGGATGTGTTTTTAATGCAAAATAGGAATGTAGTAGCCTATGCCTCTAGGCACTCAAACCTCATGAAGTTAATTATCCAACCCATGACTTAGAACTACTTGGCTATTGTCTTTGCTTTAAAAATCTGGAGACATCATCTTTATGGTGTAAGGTTTGAAGTCTTTTCCGACCACAAAAGTTTGAGATACCTCTTCAAGCAAAAGGAACTCAATATGAGACAAAGGCGTTGGATGGAATTTCTCAATGACTATGACTTTGGGTTGAACTACCACCGGGAAAAGCAAATGTGGTAGCAGATGCTTTAAGTGTGTGAAAGTCTTTACTGCATCAGCTCATGGTGAAGGAAAGGCGAGCTGATAGAAAATTTTAGGAACCTCAACTTAGGGCATAGGAAACTTCTGGACAAATTTGGTTAAGTCAACTAAGCATAACTAGTAGTTTTAAGGATCAAATAATCCAAGCTCAAAGAGAAGAGCGAGGATTTCCTTAGAACCTTAAGCCTTGTAGAAGGCGGGAAAGGTGAAAGAGTTTGTTCAAGATAGGGAAGGAGTGTGGAGATGATACCAAGGAGAATCATTGTACCAGCACAAGAAGGATTGAGAACCAAGATTTTGGAAGAAGCCCACAAGAGTCAATTTAGTATACACCCGGTATAACCAAGATGTACCATGACCTTAAAAGAATGTTTTGGTGGCCAAAGATGAAAGCGGATGTAGCAAATATAGTGGGAAAATGTTTGGTATGCAAAAGTGAAGATAGAACATCAAAAACCCTGCAGTGCAGAACCTCTAGAAATCCCGAATGGAAGTGGGAAGGAATATCCATGGATTTCGTGATGGGATTACCAAGAAGCACTGCGGACATGACTCCATATGGGTAATTGTGGATAGATTGACCAAATCTGCTCACTTTTTACCCATCAAGAGCAAACTACCTCCTTGGAAAAGTTAGCTCACTATACATCCAAGAGATAGTAAGACTCCATGGAGTACCCAAGACTATTGTCTCGAGATAGGGATCAAAGGTTCACCTCGAGATTTTGGGGAGCCTTGCAAAGGCATTTGGCTCAAGATTGTGTTTAAGCCTTGCCTATCACCCTCAAACCGATGGACAATCGGAAAGAACAATTCAAACCCTTGAGGATATGCTAAGGCGTGTCTTAGACCAACCAAAAGTTTGGGACAAAGCGGCTTCCATTGATTGAGTTTTGCATATAATAACTTGATTACCACACTAGCATTGGGATGGCACCTGGAGGCCTTGTATGGCGGGGAAGTGTCAATCGCCACTTTGTTGGTATGATCGGGCGAGCAAAGCATTTTGGGCCCGGATTTGTGAGAGACAACCAAACAAATAAGGAGAATTGGGAAAAAGAATCCTCAGCTCCAAAGCTGAGCGGGAAGAGCTATCTTGTGAGAAGAAGGAAGCCTCTCAATTTCAAGAAGGAGAACACATATTCTTGCGAATTACTCCTACTACTGGTATAGGCCGTGCAATAAAGGTCAAAGCTAAGCCCTAGGTTCTTAGGACCGCTTTCAAATACTCAAAAAGATAGGTCCCTCTGCTACCAAATTGCATTACCTCCAAATCATCCAACCTACACAATGTTTTTCATGTGTCCCCAATTAAAGTATCAAAGTGGACCCTAGTCATGTGTTTGAGCGAAGCTATACAATTAAGAGATGACCTAACTTTTGGATTACCGCCAATGAGGATCGTGGATCATGGCACCAAGCGACTAAGAAGCAAATCAGTATCTGCAGTCCAGTGGCCTGGGAAAAGATGGAATGGAAGAACACACGTGGGAGCTCGAGGAAGACATGCGAAAAAGAATTTCCGAACCTATTCCACGGTATCAAATTTTGAGGACAAAATTTTTAATAAGAAAGAGGGGAGAAATGTAACATCCTTAAATTCATAAATAACATAAATATCGATTAATGCTAATTAGAAATTAGATAAAATATAGCAAAACCAAGAGAACACTGGGCCAGGTTTATGAAACATAACAAATATTATTAGAATATTCTTGTGTTTCTAGAGAAAAATGCAAAGAATTACAAAATGCCATCATTTAGAAATAGCGAAAATACCCTTGCTATGTAAAGGAAATTACCAAACTACCCTTGCTTTATTAGTAAATGACAAAGATACCCTTACTCTGTAAATAGAATTACAAGAATATCATTGTCATTGTATAATTACAAAGTATCCTTGTCTTAGTTAAGAGAAATTACTACAATGACAATTGCAACAATGCCATTGCACAAATGCCTAGATTTGTCTTTGAGCAAGAATGAATCTAAGCCATTGGATTAAGATGACAATACAATAATTCAACCACATACATCATACACATTCTTAATCACATACATGCACATAGATAATCTCATGCTAAAAAAATTAAAAACACTTATTAAAGCATAAGAACACATGATATAAATCTATGATGCATACATACATTAATAAAGGTTAGAAAATTTCCACTAACATTTGTAGGTAAAACATGGAACATGATTTCATAAAACTAGGCCAACATGTTTCCATAAAACATGGAGTGTTTTCATCCAAAGTTTGGCCAACATGTTTCCATAAATCATGCTCCAAGAATTAATTCTCTAAATGTTTCTTGTCTTGATCCTTCCACTATAAATACTCTTCAAACTCTTTTCCATTCCTTACATTTCCAAAACACAAAGAGGCCTTACATGCTTTGCAAGAGATACATTCTCTAGCTCTTGTAAAATACATACACTTTTACTAGTTTCCATGCCTTAGAAACTCCCTAAGTGCTCTTTCTTTCTTATATTTTTCTCTACCATTATTCTTATGTTCTCCTCTTCAAAGATTTCTCTAACCCTCTAAACCTTATTTTAAACACTTAAATTCTAAACTCAAACCTTCACTAGAGTTCTAGAGCCAAGATTCAAGGAGGGTCATCTACTCCAAGGACTCTTGCTTAAGCTCAAGAAAGAAGAGAATGACTCTTTTTAGACCCTACATAAGAGGTAGGAGTTTCTTCTTTATTTGTTCAATCATTATTGGCTTCTAACCATGGATAGAATGCCTCAACCTTGAGTTATTGTCAAAAGCTTTGAATGATTATTTGTAAAATATATTTTTAGATAGTACAATATATTCTATTATGTTCTTAGCACTTCTATGATGTTATCATACTCAAATATAACATAAAAAGATAGTATGTGAAACTTGATTTTTTTTAATAAAAATTACTAAAGACATAAAAATGGTAGGTGCTGGAATTTGTGGTTGATTCTGCAGCAGGCACTTTGAATGTAATGATCATAAAATATGAAGTATCCGAAATAAAAACATTTTTATCATAAACTAGACTCATTATAGAAGACTCTCCAAAAAGAATCACCTAAAACCGAGTTCTCTAGCTCAAGATATAAATTTTCAAAGCTAAGCCAAAAACTGAAACTCTACATATGACCTTACGTAGTAAAATAAGTGTAACTCACTATATAAAAATGGAAATGGACTGATTTCACCACCTTAGGAAAGCTAAAACAAAGAGAAACACATATATGTATGTTATACATAATGCTTTGCACCACGTAATATAGAATGAGAAATGAATTTTAAGGACACATTTGTCTTTGTGAGAGTGTAGTTTGGAAACAGTTACGGCTAAGGAAAGACTTGGTATTTAAGCGTGTCCATTGTGACTCCACCTCTCTTTCCCGGGAACCCTCCTCACATACGGATTACAGTTGAATTACACTAAAACTTAATGAATTAGGAATCTAAAACTACCTTTTCTAAAGGCCGAGATAACAAGTATATAGAGAGCTACAAATTTTTTCTTCTAAAAGATGTTAGAAATTGAAATAGAAGAATCAAGTCTTGCAAGAAAACTTAAATATTTAAGTAGTAATAATCTTCAAGAGGAAATATATATATATATAAAAAGTCATAGTGGAGCTTTAAAATAAGTAAAGAATATTTAATAATATTTTAAAGTGCATTAATGTATTACTAAAAAAATTAAGTGTACAAAGAAGACTAAGAGATTCTATATAAGATCTTATATAAGTCTATCCAGCTAAATACACCTTAACATGAATACTATTTTTACCATGAGACTTAGTATGAAATGTCTACTATTTGATATAAGATTGTGTATGAAATGTTTCTATGATATCCAAGCTGATATATAGTATTATGAATATATATATTGATGAGTTATGAAATGATAAGAATGGATGATTGATTGTACCATGATTTATTTATGATTGCATGATTATTTTTCACTCAATGAGAATAAAAGTAAAGCCTGAAAAAGTAGCAATGATAGTGCGGAAAAGTGGACTTGAGCTAAGCTCACGCTTAACCCCTAAACCGCTGAGATCACGGCAGCGGAAGAAAACAAGGTTATGGCGGCGGCCCACGGTATGAGCTCATTACCCTTTTAGGGTGGTCTAAGGCATTGATGTATTCATCCCGTGAGTAATTATGAGACATGTCAATAAAGAGCATAAAGTGTCATGCATGAATACTACTAGTAGAAATGCTTGTATGATTACAAAAGAAAAAGAGATGCATGAAATCATTAAGTAATGTGTTGACTTGTAATTGATGAGTTAAGTTAGATATGTATGACTCTGCTGATAAGAATAGTTTAAAAGTAACTCTACCTCGGCTAATCACGTTTGCGAAAATCTTGATAAATGAACCTTTACCTGTCCATCACTTCGTAAATAAACCGAGGTGGTGGGTGACAACGATGACACTGTCGATACCAAGTTGAAATTCCTCTTTGAGAAATCGGCATTTCTCACTCCTATGTATGTTCGATTGTCACCACCGAGATCTTGATGGATCAACTATTCGAAGGGGAAGTCTCGCTTCCCCTGAGTCAAGATGCATCTTCTTTTGGTAGCCCAAATGAAAGAACTCCACGATTAAGCGTGCTTGACTTGGAGCAATTTTGGGATGGGTGACCTCCTGGGAAGTTTTCCCAGGAAGTGTGCGAGTGAGGACAAAGCACGCTGAAAAGACCCGTGTTGGTTTGTGGGGACAGTTGTCAATCCATGAAGCAGCAGGGGATGTTACACTTTTCATCATATGCATCGTGACACCCTGAACTTTTCAAATGGTACAAAAAACCCTCAGTATAATTTTGGCAACTAATAAAGGTAAGATTTATATGCACTTAACCCTCTTAATGTTTGTAATTTGTGCAACCTAATACTTTATCGATGAATACTGTGTGTAATTAAATCATTAGTTTTTTTTTATTATGTGCAACCCAACACCCTGCTATGACTTAAATTTTCTGGGGGTTTTTTCACAGTTTGAAAAAATCAGGGTGTTGCAACGCATTATTTGTAATGTAGGGGTTTTTTGTACAGTTTAGAAAGTTCAACGTGCCGTAATACATGTTTTGAAAAGTCAAGATTTAATTGCACATAATCTAAAATTGAGGAAAGTAAAATGCATTTAACCCCAAAGTGATATGGGGGATAAGCTGGGGACATATTTGACATATGTAGTGTGTATAATGTGTATGCATAATTGTTGTGGGTTCCACCACAAGAGACATGTTATATTAGCATACTTTCTTAACTCATCATTCAATACACAAAGAAACACTTCTGTTTTCTATTTTATTTGTATTTCAAACCCAAGTCAAAGCATCGGTTTAGATATTTGCTTTGTTAAGTATAATCAACGTTTCTCTTCATCAATTTGACAATCCAAACACAATACAAATGTTTGGATTGGGAGTGGCAATAGGGACTTGAACACATGGATATCCACGGGGATCCTCGGATTCGGATTCTTGTGATCGAAGATTTTTATTTGTAGGGACGAGGACAAGGTTGAGACTCCCCTGGCGGTGAGTTCGGGGACGGGACTGGGATTATGCTCCTTGCCTTGTGGGGACCCTGCCCCGAAGGGCAATTTGATAATTTAATGTAAAAGCTATATTTTATTAATTATTTTATATTTTCATTAAGTTTCATAAAATTTTTATTAAATTTTTTAAAAAATCTTAACCAATAACCCTAATTTTTACTACTTCACCCATGACCTATCCCTTCTCATTTCTCAAATTGTTGAGCTATTGACAGCTCACTCTCAAGAAAAGCTCTCAGTCCTAATCCCAACCACACCCACTGTCACGGCCTCACCACCCATACTTGCCGATAGCCATCACTTACACATTTTCCTCTCACCCTCTTTTTCTCTCCATTCTCACGGCCCTGCAAGCTGCGATGAACAATAAATGACGAACAGCACGAAATGGAGGATGATGGCCCTGCGATGAACAGCAGACAATGGACAGCACGAACGGAGCTGCAAATGGCATTGCAATGAAGGATGACAACTGCAAAAAAGAAGAAACTCTGAACAGCGACGAACAATGATAACTACGAAGAAGCTTCGGTGGTCTTCATTCTCACTTTCTTAATCTTAACTTAAGTAATCCCAGTCCCCAAGATCAAGCCTGAGCACAACACACTGTTCATCTTTGTTCTTTTCTTTTTTCTTATTTTTAACACCAATATTTTCATTTGAAGTCCAATTTCTTGCTGAATATTAATCATGCATGTGTTATTTTGTTGATTGGAGATTGTTCCTGTTTTTTTAACACTGGAATTAGAAGCTACTTGTTAAGGGATTTGTCAATGGGTTTCTAGTTAAGCGAGTTTTCAGCTGAAGCTGTTTTTATTTTTTTCAATTTCGTGAATATCCACAGATCTCCGTTGGGATCGAGATAGAGGAATTTTTCACCCCATCACAAGGATCAGGGAAGAAGACACTTGTGGAGGTTCAGGGCAGGGAATAGGGAAGTAATCCTTGCACTTGCCCCGCTCCGTTGCCATCCCTAGTTTGGATTGCATCTCTAACAAGACAATTCTAATGCAAATTTGGCCGAAAAAAAAAGGTACGTTCTTCTAGCACATTATGCGGTGGACTTTCATGGTTGGGTTTATGATGGGCCTTTCACCTTTTATCAGGCATAGGAGGTTTTCAAGTATTTTTTAAGGGTTAAATACATTTTAACCCATGAATTTTGGTCATGTGCAATTTAGACATTGACTTTTAAAATTATGCAACACAACCCCTATAGTTTTCAAACTGTGCAAAATAAACCTTCTATTAAATAGACATCCATTTGCTCTGTTAAATACTCATGTGCCAGTCACATGATATATTTTTTTTACAAAATTACCATCAATCTTTTACAGGGTGTTTGGAACAGCCAAGAATTGAATTCCTTCAAGAATTGGAATTCATTTCCTTACTTTGGAACATAATTTGAACCAAGATTCTAATTCTCACAAGAATTCAATTCCATCAAAACCTCTAAAAATAAATCAGACCTAAAGAGGTCTGATTTGTGGATGGAATTGAGTTAAAAGATTGAAATTACCCAGAAATCCTCTTCTCTACTGTGTTGCCCTTCTGCTGCAACCTTGTTCGTTGTTCTTGTTGGTTGTGCTTTGTTCTTTTTTTTTCTTCCTTCCTTTACAGGAGCCACATGTTGGGGCTTTGTTCTTTTTTTTTTTTCCTTCCTACGAACTCGGAGTGGGAGTAGGAGTGCTAAGTGTTGGGCGCTGGACAGTGGGTGCTGGTGCTTTGTTCCTTTTTTTTTCCTTCCTTTTATTATTAAGAGCTGGGAGCGGGGATGGGAGTGGGAGTGCTAGCAGAGAATAGTGGGTGCTGGGACTAGGAGTGTTGATGTGAGTGGATGCTAGTTGTTAGTGAGGATAAAATAGTAAAAATAAACAAACCAATTCATTTTTAGATACATTCCAAATCAAGGAATTCAATTCAATTCATTTGTTTACTAACTCATTCCAAACATAAGAATTCAATTCAATTCCTAATAAAATTCAATTCTTGATGAAATTCAATTCAATTCAATTTCTTAAAAACTTTTCAATGAAATTTCCTAATCCTAATCCCCTGACATCACCACACCCCTTCCCACCCACTCCCTTTCACCGCCTCATAGTAGTTCCTCTCTCTATCCCTCAAGAAGTTCTTTTCCACTATCAGAACCAACAGCCCAACAGGGATCAGCATGGATACAGCCCACACTAAGATTAGCACATTATTCTCAGCTATACCAGAAAAAACAAAAACATAACAAATACAAAGAGAAATTAAAATGGGGGAAATCTGCCGATTAGCACATTAGGGAAATCTGAGAGGCGGATTGGTGGAGCTGTGGGACGCCGGCGATGGCACGATGATTATAGAAGGAGCCGCGTCGATTGTTCGCGATGGCCGTGGAGGTGCACGACGAAGGATGCGATGGCAGCGGTGAAAGCAATAGCAGTTCAGGTTGTTGGCCATTGCTGGTGGCTGAGGAATGTCGCAGTTGGTGCGACCAGAGGCGACGCAAACTGAAGCAGCGCAAGCAGAGGCGGTGGACGGCTTCGGAGTTTTGACGAGATGGCCTTTGGTGCAGCGAAGCTCGCGATAGCTGAGACGCAGCAGCTAGCAGAACAGTGGCATGGCCATGGTTGAGATGCCTGTGGCTGCAATGAAGGCAAAGAGTAGCGCCTCTTCCCTTCAAACTCTCCTTCTGATCTTGCTTTACTTCTTTTTTTTTAGACGGTCTCAATTTGTGTTTGGAATGTTGTTGTTGATTTCATTGGCATTTTGGCTGGGCTTGTTCATGAGGATTAGGGTATTTTGTCAATGTTGGGAATGATGTGGGTTTGATCATGGCTGTGCTTGATTTCTGGGTTATAATGGAAGGATATATTTTTATTTTGGTGGATATGGGTTGAGGATGTTGGTTTTGTTGTTGGCTTTGGCTTTTCTATTTTTGTGATGCTGGAAATTGTTTCTGGTTATGAGCTAAAAGATGGTTTGAGGTTAGAATGGGTTATTGATGGAGATGACTGGGGTGGTGTTGTGGTTGATTGTACGAGAGGGGAGGTGAGGATTTTGGCTATGGAGGTTGTACAATGGTGATGGTGGTGGTGGTGGTAGGGAGAGGTAGAGGTAGAGGTAGAGGTGAAGGGTGCTTGGATTGGGGCATACGGGTTCGAGTCTTCAAGGACGTAAAGGGGAGAGACAGGTGTGGTAATATTTGGGGATTATGGGAGGAAATTTCATAAAAGATTGAGGTTAATTTTGTCAAGGAAGATATCATGTGACTGGCACATGCGTATTTAACAAAGTAAATAGATGTCTATTCAATAGAAGGTCTGTTTTGCACAGTTTAAAAATTACAGGGGTCGTGTTGTATAATTTTAAAAGTTAGGGTCTAAATTACAGATAGTCTAAAATCTAGGGAATAAAATGCATTTAATACTTTTCTTTAAGCCCTTTATTTAGTTCAAAATATTGCTATAGCCCCTTATATAGTTGCTGTATAGCCCCTGATACCTTAGTGTTTAGTACTCTCTGAACTTCTTCCTTCTTTATTGACCTGTTACTGGGAGTTTTACTGTAATTCTTGCTCCGACTTGCTTTGCATTTTGGAATGTGGAATGTGGTTAGAATTTGTATTGGGTTATTTGTTTTTTGTTTTTTTAAACTAAACCACAATGAACCCTCTACTGACTTTACTTTCTTACATTAGTGACTAGTTAAAACGAAAGAGATATCAGATATACAGAACAAGTAAAGTTTATGACAGTACCATCAAAACATATTGACACAGATAAAAAGGAGATGAAGACGCGGAGACATTTTTCATTTGATTGCATTACTGCAATCATAAATTATACACCACACTTTCCATCTCGCAAAAAAATATATATAGTAAGAATTCATAACCAACAAATTCGATGAAAAAGAAACACCATAGGTCAGGTAAAAAAGAAAGCAATGGGAAATAACGTCCCTTGGCCAAAAACAATGACAAAATCGAAAAAAAAGGGGGTGCATAAGGGATGGGGTTATTTTACAATATCTCTAATATTTTGCTTTTACGCACATAATTAGCATTAAGTCATTGGCACTAACACATCCTCATATCCGCTATCAATCCAACGGCTTCAAATATGGGGTCCTTCATGGGCCCCAGTCTAAGAGGTCCAGCAAATAATCTGTCATTCTTCTAATCACAAGGCCCCTAAAAAACTTAGGGCCTGTTTACTTTCAGATTTTTCAGTGCTTCAGCTTTAGGCTTTTAGCTTTTTCGCTTTTTCCTTCACAAAATAAAAACTAAAACCTGAACCTAAAATCGAAAACAAGAAAGAAATGCGCCCTATTTTTCAAAGAAAATTATGCTTGCTTGTGCTTAGTAAGTCTTTTACCATTTCTTACGTCGTTTATGATTTTTTTTTTTGGTCAAAAGGAATTTTCTTTTTAGCCTTTTAGTATTATGCTTTCTCTTTCATTCCTTTTTTTTCCCTCTGTTCCCAACTCTTTGCTCAACACTAGCTTTTTCTCAATACTAGCCTCTTTCGCCCACTTCTGTTTTTTTTGTTTTTGTTAGTCCAAAGCCTCTTTCCCTTCAATTCGAATGTCGCTATCACCCAGGCACCGCTTCAGTCGACCTCCCTAAGACATTAATTTGGGCTAGACTATTGAGTAGCCCATTCTATTCGGCACTTTATATTTGTTCGATTCAAAATTTAAATGTCAAACCAAATCTCACAAAAAATAAAAAATAAAATCAAATGTCCATTCTTGTTCAATATAGCCAGGGCAGCTCCTAGTGCATATTGCCTCCCAAAATTTTGTTTCTTTAATAAAATTTTTAGTTTCCAATTTGCCTTCCTCTGAAAAAATTTATTTATTTTTTATCAATTTTTTATTTTAACTATAAGATATTTAAATATTATAATAAATGATATGTTATGCATATACATATGTTTCTCTTTAATTTTATTTGTAAAATGTTTTTTTTATAGATATAGTATTTTTATTTAAATTTTCAAATAAAAATAAAGATTATAAGATATATATTCTTCAAGTAAACTTAATTATCAAGTCTTGGCCCTACTAAAATTATAGCCTAACTCCGCCCCTAGATATAGCTAATAGAAGCAAAAGGACAGGACCAAAAACGAATGAACAAAAACGAAGTTCCATCTATCAAAATAAGTTCCACCTAGGGCCAGCACTTTTAACTTCTTCCCTCCACAAGCATCTCCCATTGGAGGCAATACATTTCTTTTCCGAGCATTAGAGATTTTTATAGGGGACATGGTTTTTCTGACATCAATTATTTTATATTTAGGGCCCAAAGACCATTAATTAAGGAAAATGGACATTTGTTACTCAAATCAATCATGTGTTGATGCATTTTTAATTTGAACTATCCTCTGGTCACTAATCACTAACATGAGAGAATGTGTTATCAAAGTGAAAAAAATATAAAAATAAAATCGATCGATTAATACAAATCTGTTTAGAACATCTTATTTATGTAAATCTCACAGTGGGATTTATATCGAGAATAAATTATATCTTATCACTCAGCTAGTATAATTTATAATTTTAAGATATGACTATATATTATTAAAAAATTATATAAAAATAATAAAAATATATCAAAATATAATTCATAAAACAGTAATAACAATACTTCAAAATAGTATAATATTATATAAGATCAAATTTCGGTATATCATGATCTAATCATATATTGTCACATTAATAAATATAATTGCTATTTAAAAAGTCATGCAAATAAAAAAAATTCCATTACGTATTAGTGCAAATTTATTCTATATTGTGCATCCAAATTAAACGCTATTATATAAAGATGATTTGATAAATATAAGTTATATAATAAAATAAAGATTTGATTTTGATGCACTCATTTAATTATATATAGACATGTTATTAAAGGTATTTAATTTTTATGACATGAGCTTTAAAAGTTATATAATATAAAAAGGATAAGATGTGAGTAGTAGAGATCAAATTCGATACACTAATAATCTCTTTCAATCAAATTTTTTTATTTTCATGACTATTCAAGTAATTAATAAAAAAAATCAACTATATTTATTTATATGATAATGTATGATTGCATGATCACAAGAGTAATCTCAAGAAACTCATTAAGAAATCAAAATAATAAAATTTTGAACTTTTTAATTTATTAGGTACATTGAAAACTTGAAAAAATTACTATTCAATAATATTAAAAACAAAAAATTACCATTTTTCATCTCATTTCTTGTTGAGTATTCAAAGCATCCATTAGAAAAATTCTAGAATATATAAATAAGAGCAAAAATACTAGTGAGATTAGGAGAAAAAGAGATGTGTAATTTGAATTCATAATTTATGAGATACCATGCTGACATATTTTACTTTCATCCATCAATGGATGAGTGAAGTGTGAATTGACATCCTACTTAATTTGAATTCCTTAACTCATCTAAAAATAGATGAAAGCGTATCAGTATATCATCCCTCATATTGTGAACCAACCAATGTTCTGAAAACTAGACCAAATTGACTGATCGAACCAGAAACCAGCCTGTTATCAGGTTCGGGTTATAGTTGAAAATCGCTCTAGAAAAAACTATCCAAGAACCGTTTCAAACCACCCAGGAATCGATAAATAAGGCAAACCGGACAAACTGGCCCGGCCAAAAACCAGTCCGATCATTTTTTGTTTTTCTAAAGAAGACCTAAAATCTCATATTTTCTAATTTTTTTTCCTTTTCTAATATGAGAATTAGTAACTTAAGAGATTGGATCCGTATGAATAATATTTATTTTGATTAAGAAATGAATTATATTATATTTTATGAATTTTATTGATATTTAATTTAATTTTTAATTATTTTTATAATATATATTTTATTTTATATTTTTATATAAATATATATTTTATTATATACCGATTATATTCTAATTGAACTCCCAATTAAATCGGATTAAGTTCTAAATCTTTATCCGGACGGATTCGATGTCATACAACCAATCATAATCGGAGAGAAAAAAGGCTTATGTCACACGATGGGAGGCATATTCCTTTCAATTTTACCTTTGTGTTTATTTTTTTAACATTATATTTTTGTGTTTTGGGGTGGGGTCCATTCAGTTGCGGTACCTTGTTGCTCGCAAATGAATGAGCAATGCAAGCACACACAGTTGTTCGCCCACACACCCTGCTCAATATACGTGCCTTGTGCTGCTCTGCTGAGTCAGTGCTGGTGTTGTGAGTGACTGAACGAATGAATGCCTCATAGTGTCGTAGAGACACTCACTCACGCACACAGAGTACCCTCTCTTTGCCCTTGCTTCCAGAACCTTCTTCCTCACCAACAACACTCGGTATCTTCTCTCTCTCTCTCCCAATTTCCATACTTTAGTCCCATGTTAACTCCTTCTTCTTCTTCTTCTTCCCTTGTTGTCTTTGATTATAACGATGTTGTCTGTCTCCTTTGTTTCCTTTTCTTTGTCAATGCCCTGCTTCTTTTTTTCATTTATTATTAATTAATTGATTGATTGATTGATTAATTAATTAGTTAATGTTACATTTTCTGGTTCCGAGTTATTCTCATTTTATTTGTTAATTTTCTCATTTCTCTGAATTTAAGAGGTTTCAAGAACAAGGGGGAAAAAAGCGTGTCAAGGTTTTTTTTTTCTCTTCCTTTTTGTTTGACTATATTATTTTTCTCTGGTTCCAATTTGAATTTATGAGTTTATTATTCTTATTATTATTAATATAGTTAATTTTATGTCAGAGGTTGGAAGTAAAAAAAAAGTGAGAAACTGAAAGCATGGAACTGTAGAAATTTGAGAGGTGTGAAGCTCAGTATCAGTGGTGAAGGAGATTGAATTTTAGGGTTTTTGATTAGAGAAGAATCAGAAGATGGATGATGAAGGTTATGATGGGTCCTTCTGGGTAGAGGAAATTAATGGGAAGGTTCAGAACCCCTTTAGGAAGAAAAGGAAATACGTGAAGAGGAAGAAGGAGTATGATGGTTGGGGATCAACCTCCCTTATTCAGTTCCTCCAATCCATTGGTTTTGACACAAGCATGCAGATAACTCAGAATGAGGCCGCTGAGATAGTAAATGAGTATGTTAAGCGGAACGCCCTTCAGCATCCTACCAAGAAGAAGAGGATTGTATGTGATGAGAGGCTTCATTCGCTGTTCGGGAGGAAGACCATTAGCCGGCTGAAGATAAATGACTTGCTTGAGTCCCACTTCGCCGAGAACTGTGGGGAATCTGATGATGATATCTATTTCAACTCGGATGATGACGAGAATGCCTTGTGTGAAACCCCGAGGACACCGAAGACGGTGGCCTCAGAGAGGAAGAGTCAACCGAAGAAACTGCTTGTTGAAAAACCTAAGAGCTGTTTTGCAGCCATTGTTCCTTTCAACATCAAGCTTGTTTATTTAAAGAGGAGTCTAGTTGAGGAGCTTCTGAAGGACCCTGAAACATTTGAGACTAAAGTAGTTGGAAGCTTCATAAGAGTCAAATGTGACCCTAATGACTACCTTCAGAAAAACTCGCACCAGCTTCTGCAAGTCGCAGGTAATTTGGCTTCCGTGGGTACATTTTGACATTGCATTCTAATAAATGCTTAGTTTTTATGATTTTTAAATGTATAAGTTGCTTTGCAAGGTATCCTTGTGAACCACTTAAGTTTAATAGTTATGATTATCAGAAATAGAAGCTACGAATAAAAAAGAAAACCCCAATGTGCTTATTATGCACTCCTTTTTGACGTCATTTGTATCAGTCACATGATTTTGATGAACCGGTGAAGTTGTCTAATTATCCCTAACGGAATAATTTGGACTATTCACTATGGCATTAAAGAACAATAAAATCTAATACAGTAACCTTATCCCGGGTGGGGTTCACACAAATGAAGTAAACCCAAATGTGCTTATTGTGTACTCTGTTTTGACAAGATTAGTATAGGTCCCATGCCCTGTCTGATTAGGTCACATAAATGAATGACATTGAACAAAACAATCTAATCCAATAACCTCATGCTGCATGGGGTTTACATAAATGGAGTAGAGCCACATCTGCTTATTATGTTTTTCTCTCTTGACATCATTAGTATATGTAACGTAACGGGTGTGATTTGTCCTAACTGAATGATTTGGACTATTTACAACAAATGACAATGAAAAAAACACTCATATCCGTTAACCTCATTTAACGTAACAGATTCACATAAATACTGCATAGTACCCTGACCAATAGAATAAGAAAGGCATTTTAATTTGATTTAAAAGGTCAAAACACTGAAAAATAAGAATAAGTATGCAATTAATTTTTATGGGCTGTGCCCTGCAATTTTTTCTTAGTGTGCATATTCATCTACTATTTATTTGTGTATTTAGTACGCTGCTGGACAGTTATATATGACAGATATAGAAAAATTGGCAATGAGATTTATTTTGTTCTAATTAGCTAAGGTGCAGTTCTTTCTGGGATATCTTCCAGGTTTAAAGAAGGGCTCTGGAACAAATGGGGATATCCTCCTTCGAGCTTCTGGTTTCATTAAAGACATCAGCATTTGCATGCTTTCGGATGATAACTTCTCTGAGGTACAATTGATTTGGTTTACTACTTTTAAACTTTATTTTCTAAGAAGGGTATCCACTCTGATGATCTTGCATTGATAAATGATAAGCCATCTATAAGTAATAAACCTTGTGCCATGCCCTGAATTTGGAATGGGTCGACCTTCCCTTAACTTTCATGTACACAAAAAAAATAGTCAACTCCTTTGCTAAGCCAAAGGTGTCAAGTGGTTTCGTATGCACTTATCATTATCAAGAAATTTATGCTTTACATTGTATCTGTATAATTCTTATCTAAATTTTCGCGTTTTGGATATGTGACTTTGGTTTCAGGAAGAGTGTGAGGATTTGCATCAAAGGGTAAAGGATGGTTTGCTCAAGAAGCCTATGATTGTAAGTTCTTTTAGTTATTCTAAAATAAGGAAATTCTTGGAACACTATGACAATCCACTTCATTAAATTGTTAACTGAAAGAGAAAAAGTGTGATGGACATGGAAGTCAGTTTGACCCTAATCCTATGTCTTATGCTTTAGTGTATCCGAGTATCATGACAGTATTTTTTATGTTTTACTATACATGGTAGGTGGATATAGAGAAGATGGCAAGAGTTTTGCATGAGGATGTGACTAAGCATGTACGTACTGAACTATTATGAGATCTTGTGTTACAACTGCTTCATTCATGTCTGAGTTCAGTGATTTGCTCACAGTTTGTTGACTTGCTCTTCTTATGTCTGATAAACACCAGTCCTTTAGCACATTAAATAATAAGATATGTAAAACAAAATGAAAAGATAAAGAAACAAGTGACCAAGAAAGAAGGGAATCCATTTTCGCAGCTGCATGAGAATTGTACTTTGCTTAATATATTGTGGATACTGTTGCATCAACATACCAATATCACTCTTATTTATTAGGCTGGATTGGCAATTAAAACACAACTCACAAAAACCATGAAATGATATTATGCATTGCTGTATAAGTAATTTTTACTTTGATAAATTAAGTAGGTGATGAACTCTTGTAGTTTGTGTATCAAAAGACAAATTTACTGTAGACACTGACAGCATGCTATTGCCTTTTTTTTTTTGAAAAAAAAGAAAAAATATTATACTTAAAAGTGAAAATTTGCAAGTGGTACATATTGTGTTTTGCTAGCTTGTTTTGGCACCAGGAGAGGCCAAAACTTAGTTCAATGGCCGTTTGACTCCTGAGTCCTGATACATTTGTTATGTTTCTCCTATTCTCAGCACTCTGCAATGCTAATGGCTAGCCATGCTCTTCTGCAAATAATATCAACACCGATGCTAATTGCATGCTGTTTTTTTTATTGATCTGTTACAATTACTGAGACCTCATTATAGGAGCTGTCATTCATTTCACACTGACACCATTAAGCAGTTCTTAGAAAATAGAAATAAGAGACACTCTTGAATTTAAGTATTTGAAACTTCTTAGATTCTATTTAGTATCAATGTATGTATATATATTTTTAATATATATACTTGTCCCTTTTTCTCTGTGTATATTGAAACTATTTGTGCACTGTACGTTTTCGGATGAGAATTTTTGTTTTACTTTTTTTTTATATATTTTGGGCTGGTTTTTCATCTAACTTTTTTTTCGTCTTTCTTATTATGTGGTGAATCTGTTTTAGTGGCTTGCAAGAGAACTTGTGCAGTTACAAAATCAAATTGATCGAGCTAATGAAAAGGGTTGGCGTCGAGAATATCCTTTTCTGATATTTATTGTGTTATTAGATGAAGTTTTTGCTGTGTTTTGATAACGTCTTCCTTACCTTTTTTGTATCAGAAGATGGCACTATGTGGTGTGAAGTATGCTGCTTAACCTAGTTTTTGCATTACACAACACTTATAGCACAAAAATTTTGATCTCTAATGGATACTCCATAGATTGTTAACCAAACTATTGGTTGTAAATCATTGGCTGTTCATGGCAATCAATATTTAATCACCCATGGCAACTTCATGCACCTTTTGTAAATAACATTACTGATTTGCTTATTCAATTAATAAATACAACAGTAGTTTATTACCCAATAGATTTGTTCATGTCATGAATCATCAAATCAAATTCTTCTTCAGTCCTTCTGTGCTCCATCTGACAGGTGCATAATTATTCTTTGATTTGTTTAATATTTTCCTGTATCAATTTTTCCAGTGTCATATTGCTGGATAACTTTGTAAGTTTCTTTTCTCTTTATAACCTCAACATAAACCCTGGAGTTAACTCTTACCAAACCCCAACCACCTGACTTATGCCAGGGTGGCATGTTATAGGAAGAAGTTATTGTGTTTCTTTTCGGAGCAGCATGCAGACTTATCTGACATGTGTAACATAACGGAATATTAACATAAAGATGTTACTCCTCTCTATGGTGATGCATGCTAATCACATTACAATCCATTCTGTGGTGGTTTTTTTTTTTTTAATACCAAAGTGAAAACGAGATTTGAACATATAATCTTATGCAAACTATTAAGCCTTAGCTCAATCCTAGTTGTTTTACTTTCTTTCAGTACTCATACTTGTGGATTAAAAAAGCAGCAATAGTGATGAGCTTCACTGAGATTTTGAAATGATTATTATGTGTATATACTGAATGCTTTCCTTAGTGTCCCCCCCCCCCCCCTCCCCCTTCTCTTCCCTCTCTCTTCAAAGTCTATGAAAAGATGTTCTACAAAAACATGGATTCCTTAATCAATAGGAAGCACACTGGATGAGTACCTACGAAAAAGGGAGAAGCTTCAGAATCCAGATGAACAGGAACAGTTATTATGCGAGATTCCTCAAGTTATTGCAGAGGATTTGGAATCAGAATCTACAACACCTGATGTTCCAGATAAAAAAGCAAAAAACCATGTAGGAGAGTTATGGCAGATATCAGAATCTACAGCACAAGATGTTCCAGATAAAATAGTACAAAACCATGTAGAAGAGTTATGGCTGACTAAGCCTAAGCAGGCACCTATAGCTACTGAAGTTCCACAAACAGTATCAGATGGTTTTGTATGCAAGGATACAAAACTGAATAGAGCTAATCTGGTAAAACCAGAAAGCAATTCGCCAAAGTCAATTCTTGGTCTCAGTGGATCATCAGAAGTTTCTCTTTACAATGTGGCAACAAACGGCACTGTGTTAAACTACATTTCACGTGGCGCTGCTGCAGGTTTGCTATAAACAATCATCTCATTCCATGATGCTCTCAATTTAAACTTCCTGGCGACATCGGGTTGCTTCCATGTGATTAAACAGCAAAAACAATAAATTAAACGAGTCTGTGTCTCTGTGCTATAAAGACATATTGTTCACATGCAAATAGTTCTGCTTATTTATTCCACTTTAGAATTGACTAAGCTACATTACACGTTGTAGTTTCTTCGTCTCTGAATATTGAATGGTTTTCTTGGCGTGTTTTGGCAGAGGAACACTGGTCTGATATGCCAGTTCAACAGCAGCCCCAGCAACGAATAATAGACTTTGCACATGCGAGTAATAATGGTGCGTCTAAGCCAGCTGAATCAAATGAAGCTAGGATCTGTGAAACGCAGCAAGCCAAGCCAGTACAGCCATCTCAGCCCCAGGTCAAGCTAGTGCAGCCATCTCAGCCTCAGGTCATAGAACTAAGCGATGATGACGAAGATGAACAACCAATCATTACAAAACAGGTTACTCCTGCTGTTGCTCCTGCTGATCCATTGGCATTGCAATCCTTGCTGTGGTATTATAGAGATCCCCAGGGAGTTGTACAAGGACCATTTTCCTTAACTTCGCTAAAACGTTGGAGCGATGCTAACTACTTTCCCTTAGATTTCAAGGTTTGGATGAAAGGCCAGAAACCAAATGAAGGTGTACTATTGGTGAACATTCTTCGCCACTTTTTCCCCATTTGATAGAAGATTGTATATAAAATGATGAATTTTGTTTTAGTACAGATCAATAATTCTGTTTGGTTCTTGTTCAACCGCCAACTAGCAATTTACCATTGTAACAGTGAACTAATGACCTCTAATTGAATGATTTTTCCTCCTTCCCTTTCTTGTTTGTATTCCTCTTTTATCTTTGCCATGATGAACGGTTTATGTTGAATCATTCACGCATCCTAAGGTTTGACTGCTTGAAGCATGTTGTGCGCTGTTGCAAAGGTTGTCCGTGCTGGTGATTGTGCATGTTTATGCAATCCGTACTTGGAGAGCGTATCAAGGAGCTAAGTTAGCTCATAGTAGTATATCAGTTTACCACAATTAACTCTCCTAATTACCTATGTCATCAATAACCATGTATTTGTATTTTATAGAGTTTAAAGCAACCGACGACCCTTATTTACATATCTAAAAAGATTTTGTGTACCTGAAAAAGAAAAAAATCTGAAACATGAAATTAGCTATGGTTGTTGGTAACCATAGTGTTTAATACAATGGATAGTAAACTAGGTTTTTTAAGCATATAGTCATGGATTTGTATGGAAAGGGTTTTGTTGTTAGAGGTTTATATCTTTACACCCTTAAGGGGATCCTTGTTTCAAAGAAATTAGTTACTTGCAGTTATCAGCTATGGATAACCTAGGAAAATAAAAGAAAAGTTATTTTAGTTGATTGATATTTTTTCATGGGCAATTCATGTAATTTTATTTTGTATTTAGATGGTATTCAAGTAAAATCGGTCATAAAATAAGGATTTTGTGATTCAATATTATTTTTTGAATACATCAAATGCAGTGAAATTACAACAACATATGTCGAGAATTGAATATTGAATGGGAAGAGAAAATTAGTTCTTTTAGAGAAACCAATCACTCTCAAAAATTTGTTCTTGCTCAGGATTTGGAAGATGAGGAAATAAAAAGTAGGGAGAATCTTCCGAGGATTAAGCTTGTCAATCTATTTTGTCGAAAGTTTATTTTTGTTTGCGTTAGTTTTTCTCATTTACAAACTTCAATTGAGATTTAAATAAGTGTTGAATGATTCGGCTTGGATTGATTATTAGTTTCTTGAGGTTATTATTTAATGTCAAACGCAATGACTAATGCACTTACTAATTCTCTCCCATATTATAGGCCTGTTGGGATAGATGCTAGGCACAAATTTTAAAGTTGTTTTATTCTAGAAATAATTTTACTAACAATAAATATAAAATTCTTTTAATATTAATTTTTTTCTTCATAAAATTTGAACTCAAAATTTATATGAATATTGTATCACTTGAATCTGCAGGATAAAAATAAAAATTGAATAATTTGGATCAACGGGGTTTAGTAGAAGTTATTTAGTGTTGTTCCTTCCTATCTAATTTAACATAATCACCACTAAATAATCAAAATAAAGGGAGAAACACCACTTTAACCACTACAAAATTATATTTATGATAAAATAGTCTTTGAAGAAAATTATATCCACTTATGTCCCTTCAAGGATTTATCTTATTTGACAAATTTATCGAATCGTTTAGTGGCTTCCATTTTTTCATGATAAAAGTTACTCTTTGAAAGGTTATTTTATCAAATATATAACTTTTGGTAGCTAAAGTGATAGTTCAACAATTTCAACTTGACATAAAAGAGGCTATATTACTAAAGATATGATCTTTTTAGACAAAAGTGATAATTCTTTAATGTCAAATTGGCCTATTCATGAAATGTAATCAATTTTTTAAACAAAAATAAAAGTTAGTTAATGTTTACATAAATTTATCAATCGAAATAGATCTATAAAGGGCCTCGCATAAATATAATTTTTGCAAGGATTATTTTGCAGTTAAATAAATTTTTTTTAACCAAAATAGTAGTTCTCCCTATCAAACTTGACGAGAAAAATAAATAAGTAAATAAAATAAAAATGTGGAAATGTTCGAGGGTTTTCTAGCACGTTTTGGCGGAAAAACAACCTTAGTCTGAAGTCCCACTGTTGAAAGACTGCAGTCTCTTTATACAAACTCCTCGAAACCGATCGTTTCCCTCTGCCCTACCGCCTCCTCCGCCGCCGTCAGCCACCGCCCATTCTACATTCTCCGGCCGAGTTCAGGTATCCCCCTTTTTCCTGTTCATGATCCGCTAACGATTCAGCCTCCGGCAACAGTTCCACCCTCGCAGAGTTATTTAGGGTTTTTGCATTGCGGATTCATCATCAGTCCACCTTTTTTTTGGCGCATTTTAATTCTGTAAAATGTTCGGAAAAAAAATGCTTGAATCTGTTGCGTTTAGTTCGTGGATAACTGTGATCTGCATTTCGGTTTGAATAACTTGCTTCTGTTTGAAAACTGTTGAAGTGAATCTTCGAGCTTATTCAGTGTAGTGTTTCTTTTTTCTTTTTATTTTGTGTGTGTGTGTGTGTGTGTGCAGAAGGCTCAAAATCGGATTCTAAAACCAAGGAATCATGCAAGCGCCCGTTCTAGTTCTCAGTAAGTTTCACTTTTTACTGATTTTCAGCTCAAATTTCTCTTGCTTTTTTTTTTTTTTTTGGTATTTGGATTTGGAATTGGAAGCAATGCCATCAATTTTATTGGTTTAAATTTCGTCAATTTCATTTTTGAAATAAGTTTGTATGTTATTTTCTCTTTGATTATTGTCATTGTTTTCATTTTTGTAGTGTCCTTGTGTTTCCTAATATTTGATTGTTATGTTTAGATTTCTGCTTTAACTATAAACTATTAAGCACATCTTTTATATAGACTCACTCATCAAATGCGTGCTGAAATTGGGCAGGGGACAGTTTGAAACGCGAGTCTGGAGCCAAGGTGCACCGTGCCAATATTCAGGCATCAAAGGTTTAACCTATTAGGCTATTACATAGTACTTACGATTGTAATTAATGTTCCCTAATATTCCTCAATATTTGTTCGTTGTTTCTAATCTATCATGGTTGATGGCTGCCAGGCTGTTGCTGACATAATACGTACAACATTGGGACCCAGGTCCATGCTAAAAATGCTACTTGATGCACAAGGAGGTTAGTGTTTTCATTTCTGAAATTTTGTTACAACCTAAGTCGGGGACTAGTGATTTGTGCCCTTTGCAATACTAAATTGCAGAGGACAAATATTTCATGGTTTCCAGCCTTTGTGCCTGAGCGTGTGTACACATTTTTTTTTCTCCCAATCACAAAGTAAAGTATTTGTTGTCACTTTTTTTTACATGGTGTGGGATTGTCGTTAAGTTTGGTTCTGGGCTAGAGATTGCCCTTTTATTAGTGTTTAACGTAAAGGATCAGTTGTCTGGCTTGTGTTTGTTAGTATTCACCCAATTCCCATTCTTTTTCCTTGTAATTTATAGGAATTGTGGTTACTAATGATGGAAATGCTATCTTACGTGAATTAGATCTTGCTCATCCAGCTGCAAAGGTATTTGTTTTTCTTGCTTCACTTTATTGATTTTTGTGTTCCCTACATACATACTGCTAGATTATACTGCTCTCCTGACTGCATCGTATAAAGGAATCACCTTTTGGGTTTTTGAGCTTTTGGTCTCTGTTTGAAACTTTCTAATACTGCTCTCTTATTGGGATGGCTACAGTCTATGATTGAATTAAGCCGCACCCAAGACGAAGAAGTTGGAGATGGAACAACATCTGTCATCATTCTTGGTATGCTTTTAGCATGTGTATTTGTGTGTTTGTGTGATCTGTATTTAATAATGAATTGACATTTAGTGCTATACTTAATATGGAGCTATTCTGGAAGTCTTGTTATGTCTTAATTTCTTCCACAGATCAACTTTACTGTATTTTTCCATGGTTCAATGATAAATTCTAGATCTTGTTGTATTGTATAATGAGTGGAGGATCAGGGTTTTGTTGGGCATATCATTGTCTTGCCATTTTCCACATTCTGAATTTTTTCTTTTTTTTTTTCAGCTGGTGAGATGCTCCATGTTGCTGAAGCATTCATTGACAAAAATTACCACCCTACAGTTATTTGCCGAGGTAATTTAATAGAATTAATCAGTGGTTCTTTTCCAAAAGGGTGTAAAATTGTATATGATGAACGCTTCAATCATGTAATCTGCAGCTTATAACAAAGCTCTGGAGGATGCAATTGCTGTTCTAGACAAAATCGCAATGCCCATTGATTCTCAGGATCGTAAGTTTTTCTGCTAGCTCGGTACTTTTCTTTTTATGAAGATCCTTTTTTGGTATGCAAAAATTTACACTGAACTGCACTCCAATTCTATGTTCCACTAGTTTGTGGAAGAAGAGCCTAGGTAGGTTGTTTAAATAGTTTGGCCATTGGGATGTATTTTTTAAGGATATGAATTTAGTTGCGAGTTCATGTGGTACATACATGGAAGGACGAATTTGATCGAACTTTGCATGATTAAGGGATTAAATTGATGGCAAAATAGTTTGGAGGGTACTGATAATTGTATCTTTGGAGGACTAAAATGGCATTTACTCTATATAGTAGCTAAGTAATTTGTAGAACCAATTCATGACTACTCCTTGAAATTTCTTGACATGTAATTTAACGCTATTGATGAATTAAACTGCAGGAGGTACAATGCTGGGGCTAGTAAAAAGCTGCATAGGTACCAAGTTCACAAGCCAATTTGGAGACTTGATTGCTGTGAGTACCCTCCTTCTCTCTGGGCTAGATTTGCAAATTGGTCTTGTTCTTTGCTCTTTTGTATCTTCAAGTTGTTGAGCTGGATATTTACTCTGGCATATGGATATTCTTAATATCCTGATTCCTGTGGTCTAATCCTTGAAATGTTACTTACAGGGATGGTGGCTCACACCTAAATGCAGTGTAATGTTGAAATTGTCAGCTGTACATGAGTGTTGTTATTTTGACAAATACAACATGCTTGTTACTGTGTTAGTAGCTAATTAATATAGCCCTTCTCCAATTGCATTTCAGTTCCATATCTGTTGAATTATGTATCATAATTTCTACCTTAATTACTTTCCAGGATTTAGCTATTGATGCTACTACAACAGTTGGTGTTGACATTGGCCAAGGTCTGAGAGATGTAGATATAAAAAACTATATTAAAGTTGAGAAGGTCCCTGGTGGGCAGCTGGAGGATTCAAAAGTTCTAAGGGGGGTTATGATAAACAAAGATGTGGTTGCCCCTGGCAAAATGAGGAGAAAGATTGTTAACCCACGTATTATTCTTCTTGATTGCCCCCTTGAGTATAAAAAGGGTGAGAACCAAACAAATGCTGAACTACTCAAAGAAGAAGACTGGAGTCTCCTATTGAAGATGGAAGAAGAATATATTGAGGAACTCTGTATGCAGATATTGAAGTTTAAACCAGACTTGGTAATTACTGAGAAGGGGCTTAGTGATTTGGCATGCCATTACTTGAGCAAGCATGGGGTTAGTGCAATCAGGAGGCTGAGGAAAACTGATAATAATAGAATTGCAAAGGCATGTGGTGCTGTTATTGTGAACAGGCCAGATGAATTGCAGGAGTCTGATGTCGGTACCGGTGCTGGGTTATTTGAAGTCAAGAAAATTGGAGATGAGTTCTTCGCATTTATTGTTGAGTGCAAAGACCCTAAGGCTTGTACTGTTCTACTAAGAGGTGCTAGTAAGGATCTCTTAAATGAAGTTGAAAGAAACCTACAGGTAAGCTATTGATATGTACTTATATCATCCAGATTTGATCATACTTCCTGCTGAAACTTATTTCCATGACAGGATGCCATGTCTGTCGCAAGGAACATAATAAAAAATCCAAAGCTTGTTCCTGGCGGTGGTGCTACGGAGTTGACTGTGTCAGCTGCTTTGAAACAGAAGAGTTCATCTGTTGAAGGCATAGAGAAGGTGATTGTGTTAGCACTACTCTTGAAATGAACAAGTAGATAAACTTCGTATTAGGTGGCTTCTAGTTCTTTCTCTTATATGGAGCAGTAGTTTACTCTGGTTCTCACTTAAGATTCTTGTTGACTAACAGTGGCCTTATGAAGCTGCTGCTGTTGCTTTTGAGGCTATACCACGTACTTTGGCACAAAATTGTGGAGTAAATGTCATTCGGACTATGACTGCACTGCAAGGAAAAGTAAGAACAGTTTGCTGGTACCTATTATACATGGTCCTATCTGTGACTCTGCTTGACATTGTGTTCTTAAAAATTATAGCATGCAAATGGAGAAAATGCATGGATTGGCATAGATGGAAATACTGGTGCCATCGCTGACATGAAAGAACGCAAGGTACTTTACCCATTGCTGATCCCCTCCCCCCTCTTCTGAAATTTATTACTCTCTACTTGTCTTTTTTGGAATTATGTGTACACATAACTGGTGGAGTTGATAAGCATCTACTGCAGCGATTGAACTCTGTTTTGTTCTAATATGATGCTAGATTTGGGATGCGTACAATGTGAAAGCACAAACATTTAAGACTGCCATTGAAGCTGCTTGCATGCTTCTGAGGATTGATGATATAGTTAGTGGGATCAAGAAGAAGCAGGCCCCTGGAGCAGGCCAGGCCCCTTCAAAGCCCAAGGTTGAGACTGAGGCTGATGCTGACAGTGAGCAAATCCTTCCTGACTAGGAGATATAGTTCAACTGAATTTTTGACGGAGTTGAACATGTGCTCGCTTATTTATTGATGAACATGTACTGTTTGCAAGAGCAATTGTGAACTTTGTTTTGTTGATGGTAAAAATGGAATTTGATTAAATCTGTGTTCTCCTGTCCATGGCTGGATTCTGTGCAGAGGTTAAATTGGTCGGGTTTACGCTCTGAATTAAAGTTGTTCAGAGAAATTGCTATGAAATATTTTATTACAAGTTATAAATATCGGTTAATTTATATACATTGTTGGTATAAATTTTTATATATATTTATATCCAATCAAATTCTCTTATTTATGACACTACTTTATTTAAGACACTCTTAAGTAGTGGTTATGAGATTTAACTATTTTTATTTATATAAAAAAATATAATTGATTAATAACGTGTATATCGATAGTGTAGATTTCTTTTTGAAACTCCCAACGATATTTTTAAATTTTTAACATTCTAAATAACAAGAAAAAAAATAAATTATCTGATAAAGGATAATTAAAAAAATAACTTTAAAAATTCACTATATATATATATATATTTGAATTTGTTTTAATGTAAGTTCAGTTTTTGTAAAATAATATTTTTAAAATGTTTACACTAAATTAATATACATACGCTACTTAAATTAAATTATTGTTATTGGAAGAAGCTACGGCAAAAAAATTTACCTCCCGTAAACGGACCAACAAAATCCAAGCCAAATTAGTTAAAAATTTAGCAAACTTCATATTTCAGATTTAGTTTCACGAAGATGTTCAAACATTTTTATCCACCGACAAAGAAGTATATGCAAAGACTTTTTATGACAAGGTTAATATGATTTTTTGGTGAAATAATAAGGTTAATATGATTGCTTCAAGTTAACTCGGTGCTTTCTTAAGGAATAAAGCACATCTCCGATGCTCTGATGGGTATTTAGCAAGATTATGTACGTGCGAGAACAGTATCACGACATCATTAAGACTAAATATGTGAGCAATGTGCCTGTGTGTATATTATTTGTTACCAAATCAGTCCATGAAACGTAACAGAACCCAAAAATAATGTGAAGTATATGAAAATTACAATTGATGATTCGAAAATATGAGTTCACACTGTATGAGACAAAGTATCACCAAAACTAAAAAGATCTTTAACGATGAGTAGTGCAATATCTTACCAACAGAGAATACAATCACAAAAGTGTTAGTCGCCCACAATTCAGACATAGCTATCAATGAGGGATTTCCTCATTTCATCCACAATGGCACTAGGCTGTGCTTCCCTCAGCTTGAAAACACTCTCAATCACAGAGAGCTCTGTGGCTGTTGTGTCTGAGCCACAAAATGCTGTCCAATCATTAACTGCCATTCCAGCAGCTATCACTTCACTACCTCGGTTCACGGTCCCAGCCACCAGAGGAACCTGAAGAAGCGTGGAAAGTTCGTCCAAGTCTTCTACAGAAGTATGGGGGTGGACCTGCATCAGACGAATATGGTCAAAAGACAGTATAGATATTTAAATTAGTGATATATATATATATATATATTCTTTTTTAACTCACCAAACCACCTCTGTTGGAGAAGGCACAGTAACTACCAACAAGAATGTTACCGGCAATGGTCTGCCGGAAAACTTCTACTCCAAGAACATCTGCAATCATTTCCTCCGTCTCCTGAACAAAAACTTCACATTGAATACTAGAGCAAGCCAAGAATTATTATACATGAAATTCAAAAGATAAACGGGAAAAATGGTGATGGATTTTGGAGCTGTAATGAGATTATTTTTAATAGTAAGAGCAGTGTTTTACGATGATCCTTATATAAGACTAGCTCCATGAAATAAGAGAAAAAAAATGAAAAAAAGATAAGATCCTTAACAAGGACAATTGTCTCTTACAATCAATTACATGAAGTTAAAAACAAGTAATTGCTTGATTCATAAAAGAGTAGTATAGGAAAAAAGAACATTAAAAAACCGCAATAAGACAATACCCTGTCAAGATCAGTGTGAGTGAGGGCCACATGGTCATTACATGCTATACAATTTCCCAGAGCAGATAATCTTTCATCTATTCGCTGAACAACAGCTTGATCAGGTAAACTGTTCCTCAAATGTTGAAGTTCTGAAGCAATAACAAAGGGCAATAAGATCAAGAAGCAGAAGTCAGTTTAGTATCATAACTCATAAGTGGTTTGGATTATATGAGATGGAATGTAGGATACAAGAAGGGGGGAAAAAATACTATGTGATAATCCATAAAGCCTACCCCTATCATAGAATATTAGCACAAATGAAGAGAAATATGAACTGATCAATCCCAGAAAAAAGAAGGGAGAAAAAAAAAATGCTGAGAGGCCCAGAGACTAGAGCATTGACAAAAATATGAAATGCTTGCAGACCAACAAACAGGTTTTAGAATGTTTTCAACAGTAGCTAACTGGATAAACTGCATGAGAACTGTCAAACACTCCCAGTTTATAGTTTGGCAATTAAACTGCAGGATTTGTTTGTTTATTTTCATTTAGAATATAAATTTTTATACTTATAGAAACAGAAGCTGTTAATATGGACTTCATCGTATATGCAATTCTTCACAACACCACCTCATCTGTTCTAACACCAATCAAAGGCATCAGTCAAATGCAGAGCGACAGTCGACATGATTTATTGAGAGGGAAAGGGTGAAATTTTTCCTTTTAAGGGAAGGGGAGTTACAAAGACATTTTATAATGCCATAGCACATTCTATTAAAATAGCATCGTAAAGTACTAAGAATCAAAACATACAACAAAAAATAAGAATCACCTTGATCTGTGGTGGTATGGGGCAAGAGAAGCCCATTTTTGTTTCCTGCAAACCATAGACAGGTAATTTAACTAGGTCAAATAAAATGATAAATAGAAGAAACTGATGTAGCCATTAAATAAGAAAAATTACTGCTGTTGCTGAAAGAAATAGGATGGAGCCATCTCAACCATGACCCATGATATAGACTAACACTCCTTCAGAAACCAAGATAATAATAAATCAGGGAAAATTAAAAACTTAACCTGCACAAAGACGACCAATAATTCGAGTGCCACCAATGGATGTTTTGACCACAGGGATAACATCAGCTAACTCAGCTTCAAATACACTGTATCAAGCAACTTATTGATTGATTCATTTAGAGGACCATCATAACAAATTTCAAACAGTTTGAAACCAAATACAAATAACTTATAATAGCTTAAATCCACAGGAAAATATATTTTCATGACTCATGAGTACTAAAAAAATGAAAACCTGTAGAAGTTTTCAGAGCCTCCAATGGCAACCAAACAATAGGCATTGGTTAGTTTAGAAAACACTCCAACTTCACAAGAATTCTCAAACTGAAGTCCTGCAGGAAAACCATAATCATTCAACATCCTATTTCAAATAAGTTAAAAAGGAGTGGCACTAAAGAAGACCACAAAGTAATAATAGTACATCAAACAACAACAGATATGAACAAAGTCAACAAACTCCTTAGGAAGTACAGATTAAACGATTTGGAAAACATATATGTCTGACTTACTAGTTGCCATGATTGAGAATAACAAGGTACTTTGACGAAGTAATCGAATCGAAAATCTGCGGAATTAGAATTCTAATCAGAAAAACAAAATAAAGGAGCCACGTTTCACATGGAAATAAATTCAAACAATGTTAGCAATAAAAACCTAATATCCACTTACAACCTTCACATACTCAATCTGTGGGCTACAGGTCTTCAACTTAGACTCTAATAGTCTAATTAAGGTTTTGGATTTTGATTGTTAAAATAAACTTTTTGAAGTGAAAAAAAAATTGAGAAATGTGAGCCCACAATTAATGTCACCATGCATAACCCAGCAATTTAGTAATGGGGGTCAGCATTGTTTAAACCAAGCCTCCCATGAAAATCTTTCAGGTCACATGCTCACATTTTAAGCAAGTGGAACTGATTTTCACCGAATTGGAATGGCGGGGAAAAAAAAAGGAATAACATCTCCACTATAGACTTTTTTCATTGAAAAATCCGCGGTTAAAATTTAAAAACAATTCCCCCACCGAATCTTTTCAGCAATTTCAATGTTGAAATATTTAATAGCACCCCCAGCAACTCCTATCATTTACTAGCAATGTTGATAATGAAAGGCCTCACAACAACCAGCTCCTACAAGAACATCAGCTGTAAAAAACATCAATTTTGGATATTATTTCTGTGCTCCTATCCATTCCATTCCTGTATCATATACATGACATGTTCTAGTAAAATGCTCAAAAAAGAAAAAAAAAAAGTTGTGCCGGCATGCTTCATGTCCGTATTCAGCCCAACAACGCAATCATAACTCAACGGAAAGACTAGCAACACAAAAAAGATTAAAACTTTACATTAAAATCGGAACCCCAAGAACCAGAAAAACCATAATCAAATATTTGGGGGAATTGCTTTCAAGCTCAACCATAAACACGGTTTGATTTTACAATAGTGAAGAAGAAGATAATACCTGGAGGAGAGTTTAGGGATGACCACGGAGGAGATGTATGCGGCGCCGGAGGAGAGGTGCCGGAACTGGGAAGCCGGGTATGAAGAGAGAGAGAGGGCAGAGAGGCAGGCTTGTTAGGGTATTTGCTTTTTCAATCTGTTTGGTTTTATTAGTTTTTTTTTTGGTGCTGAATTAATGTTCAACTATGCCGCTTGTCTTTCCTAATTTTTTTTTCAGATATTAAAATAAAGGGAAAAAAATCAAGAAATTAAAAATTCCTGTTCATTAAAAGAAATATGATGTCTAAAAAATGAAGCAAAACAAATAATTGATTTGAATCAGTTAAATAAGATTTAATTGACCAAAAAACTGAGTTCTTTTTGAAAAATCTACGGCATCTTATTTGGAGTGTATACAAAAAAAACACTATAACCGTAATTTTTGTCTAAGGCAATTACCTGAACTCATTCTCGGAATGTATAATTTATAATCTATCTATAATCTATAATCTATAATAATATTAATATTTTAGACTCCTATAAAAAAATATTTTCTAGATATTACAATGAAAATGATTTAGGACCTATAGTTTTTAAGAAGTTAATCATTAATTATTTTTTTTAAAAAAATAAAAGTATAATTATAACATATTATTAGATCATCATTGACAATCATTAGTATTTAATAGTAAGATAACACTATAAAAATTAAATATATTTAAAACTTCTTGACATTTAATTAAATCTATAATACTAATATTCAACATTCCTTTGAATTTTCTAGTGGTAGCTTCTTGAGTAATTTAGAGCTCACGAATTTCATAACTTCAATAATTAATATTTTAAAAAAAATTATAATCATAATAATTATATATCATTAGTTTCCTATCATTAATTTATATAATTTCAATATTCATAATAATTATTTTTAATATTTGGACAATTTATGCTAAAATTTACATGGTAAAAAATATTGTACATTATTGTGATAATCTTATATATTGAAATAATTCAAAATAATTAGTAATACATAAAATAAATAAATAATCAAAAGTGATTTTAAATTAAATAGCTTATTTTCTAAAATATAACTATTTGAAAAAAGTTTAAATCAGATAAATTATGTTACTTTACTTATATACTCCTAATTATTAATTAATTAATTAATATATAATATTGAGTAATTACTATATAATTTTTGTACCTATTGATAAAATGATAACATATATACACACACACATACACGCACGATAATATGATCTATTATATTTAAATCAATATATTCTTTAATTTATAATATTTATTATAAACTATAAATTCAACCTTGATATACTAAAATGAAATAAATAGTTCATTATATAATAAGAGTATTCACTATGATTGTTTATTATTTTTTCTTATAACTCTTTTACTATCTTTATTGGTTATTTCGTTTTAACTTTTTTTATTTTATTCTTTTTTTAGTATTATATTTATGGTCTCACAGTTAGCTATCACTTTTACAATGACATTTATAAAAATCAAAAGAGGATCTTAAAAGTATTATAAAAACTAAATTTTTAACATTCATAAAATTCAAATACATATTTTAATATATTTACATAGGACTTAAATTCAAAATGACAGAGACCAAGCAGTTTATGAAATTATAATTTTCTTATTTAATATAAAATTGAACCTTATTTATTACACTAATGTGATTTTAAGTTTTTTCAAATTATTCTTAAAAAATGATAAATTCATGTGTTAAGGTTATTAAAAACTATTTTAATCATTTTTGGAAACTTAATATATGAATAAAATTTATCAAAAATTTATCAGATATTTTCTAAACAATGAATTTATTGAAGGTATAAAGGAAATTGTTGAGTTAGGGCCTGAAAATTAGTTAAGAAAACCATTTGTTACATTATTAGTGACAAACACAATGGGCATGCCACAATTTATATGGGAGCATGTCTGGGAACTTTAAGAAGATGAAATCTTATATGATCAGAGAAGTATATTAAAGAAGGTTTAATTAATCCGTTAGTCCCTATAATTTCATTGAATTTTTAATTCAGTCCCTACATTTTAAAAGTTTTCAATTGAATTCCTATACTGAAAATAAATATTTAATTGGGTCCCTAACAATATCACCTATTACAAAAAACATTAGAACTAATAAAATATTTCCAAAATATTCTTTTTCTATAATTTTACATTAAAAAAGAAAAGAAAAACCCTTTCTCCTTCCATGTTCCCTCCCGTTTCCGACCACCATCAATCCCAACATCATCATCACCATTATCCTCCTCCTTGAGATGCCCATCAAAGTCTCAAACTAAACCGCCAATTAAGCATATATACATATATATATATATATATTCATTTTGAAACTTTTAGATTCTAACTCAAATTTTATTATGCTTAGCTATATAGGAACTTTCAAATTTTAAAAAATGACTAGTTTTAAAGGCTGAGTTAGTCAAAGGATTTAATTAAAAATTTAAATAAAATAGAAAGGAGAAAAGGAAAAAAAAGAAAATATTTTTTTTAAAAAAATTGTCAACCCAAAAAGTGAGAATTTTTTTAGAATCAAATCTGAGATAAAAATGAGATCTTAAAAGCTCACCTCTAAGTTGAAGAATATGTTAGTTAAATGATTTAATTAAAAGTTTAAATAAAATAGAAAGAAGAAAAGGAAAAAAAAAGAAAATATTTAAGAAAAAACCTTACTAGCCCAAGAAAAGATAACTCTTTTAGAATCAAATCAAAGATAAAAATGAGATCCCAAAAGCCCACCTCTATATTCGGGACAAGAAGCAAAGAAAAAATAAAACCCTTCACCGAGAGAACCCCCTTTATTAGAAAACCCTTTTATTTCTCTTCCGCGCCACTCTTCCCTCCCTCTTTCATTCTTTCGCACCTTCACTGTGATGAAAAACTTGAGAAAACTCTTGGCCGTCATAGAGCATTGCCATGACCCAACCTCCGCCCAAGCAACCTTCACGTCGCGACCTCCAGGTCCATTTCCAGCTCTAGCTCCAGCGTACACTGCCTCACTCGTGCCACTCTTCATTCTCCGCTCCACAACCCTTCGGTGTGTTGAGCATCTCCCCTCCGTGGTGGTGCTACCACTCTCTCTCTTCTGCTCTGCTCTGCTCTGATTTCATATTTTCATTTTTTTGCATTACTCCGCTCTGCTCTTCATCAAAAGATATCATATTCTTCGAATCAAATTTCATTTCCATTTTTTTCAATGCTTAAATTAATTAAAATTAAAGAGAACACTGCGAATTAGTCCAGTTAGTTATCCTGTCCATGGTGCTCAAGCTTTAATCTCCCCTAACCCTAGCTTTGACATTCTGAAATGAAATGGGTATGGTCAGTTGTGTAGTCAAGCATTGTTAATGTGCTAAAAACGAGTGCTCTTGCTTTTTGTGAATTCAGCTTGGTTAATTTTTGGGTATTTTATCTGTATGTTTGTCTTTAGCATGTGATTTGGATCTTTCCAGTTGTATTTTATCTGTTGTTGCTTTTTTCGGTATCTTTTAGATATTCAAGTCAAATGTTAAGGAGGAAGGTGAAGTATTGTTGAGTTTGAACTTTGAACTGTCATCAACTATGTGTAAATCAAGTAGGCCATTCAAAATAAAAAAGGTCAAGTAAAGAAGGAAGCACTAAAAGTAATATTTTCCCTTTTTTTCTGGTTACAAATGGGGCAAGTATTCACTATTTTTATGAAAGGGTCAAGTAAAGAAGGAAGCACTAAGGGTAATGTACTTTCTTTTGCATTCAACCATTTCGATTTTTGAGTAAGTATTCACTATTTTTATTCGTTAAATTACATACAGATTGTGTGTTGGTTTGTTTAAGAAGCTTTAGCTGAATAACCCTTTGAACTGAGGGGCTTGATATGAAATTGGTGAACTTTGATTTGATTTCTAAAGATGGGAAAAAAATTTGTTTGCTTTTGTTCTCAAACTCTTGTTTTTTCTTCTTATTTGTTATCTTCGATTGAGTTATTGGTCAGTAGGTTGGACATAACAATTGGCTAGTGTGCATTTGGGGTAATAGATTGCTTTGATTTGATTGGTTTCTTCATGTTATGCATTTACTTTGCTTGGCCAAAACTCTAGTGTTCAACACTGATGGCAGTTCGTTCATAGAGTACAATACAATGTCATCTAAAACTAATTGATTGTCATGTATAGTGTATGGTGAAAGTGATGTTCGCATCTATTTCCCTCCCATTCTTCTCAAATTCCTATCCTTTGTTCCTTTCCTTTTTACTAATTTGTTTTTGTTAAATATTTCCCCTTTACTCGGTTAAGATATAGAGTTATAGATTAGCTTTTATATTTCTCGGACAGTGTGATTGCCTCGTTGGCAAACTATATATGTTTACTTAGTGAATTTCTGTTAATTAGTTTTTCTGATAATTATTGCTTCATTCTTTTCTTTTAATTAATTACTACTACTTTGGATTTTATTGACAACGGATTGACAGAAATATGATTCATGTGACTTAAAGGCATGGATTAACTACAACAACCTCATTGAAATCCAGCTTCAAATATGAGACTACTTTTAGTTAAATCCAGCTACTATATCTTTAATTCATTTTTCATGCCTTGTTTAGTTTTTGTTGTGAATTTTGACCACGATTCTCAATGACTGAGAATTTTGACCACAATTGCGAAGACCATGATTGTTCCTCTGACTGGCCTCTTTACAAGCACATTGACCCCTCCAAGGTTCCTTCTCTTATTTCTCTTTCAATCCTGGCCACTCCTAACAACCCAAAAGGAAGGAAAAACATTTACCTTTAATATCCTTCAAATTTCTTTTTTTAATGATGTTAGCTTGGCTTGGCCTTATATTGATTCTGTGGTTGTTGATGTCATGGAGTGCTCAGTTAATGCTTGACACAATGCCCAGCCGGGTTTAGGTGCCTATTGTTGTTGCTTAGGTGTTTTTATCTGTATGGTCTGAATTGCTTGCTTGACTGTGTCTTTGAGAATACTTGTTAACTAGAAGCTTCTGTTTTCTCTAGATAAAACATCTTTATTTTTTTTCCAAAGTTCTTTAGCATGCTTTTATGATGTTTGGTCATGCTAGCTCTAATTTAGGAACTTTTATAACAGAATTTCATCTCTTTCCATATTTATCATGTTTAGTGATGAAACATACTTGTTTTGGTAATGGTTTTTATTTGTTAATAATCCTTATTTAGGCATTTATCTGTGTGTGGAGGAATTACCTTGTTCAATTTCCTTTTGATCTTTGTTTTGAAGAATAAATTCAACTCAAGGTATTGGCTGTTAAATAAACATCTCTTACCTTTAGTTTGTAAAAAGTCAAGAAATCACTTTTTGTCATGTATATATTTATCGTTATAGCTTATCCTCCTTTTTTCAATTTTATATTATAATTATAATTATTTACTCTGTATTGTATATTATTTAATTGGTTGCTTTGTGTAAATATTTCTTCAATTTTGCTTGGCTTGAGTTGATCAGTCACAGGAGCTTCATGCCAAAAATGCTAACTGGTAATGGTAAAAAAGGTTGGCCTTATATGCAAAGGTTGCTTGTACATCTATTCCATTTTATGGAGCATTTTCTAAGGAGAACTATTTACTCAGTATTTCTTATCTTTCTTTGTTTTTTCCCCTTAGGAGCACTGTGTTGACCTATCTACCTTGTGCCTCTCTGCAAATTGATTTGCTTCAAGAAATAACTCAGTCACCTTGCATTCCTTTTAAGGTCGATGCTGCACTTAAAGCAAAGCAGATGAAGGCTGATGTGGATGAATACCTTAAGGTTAGTCATGCTTATTGCATTTGTGCCTTTCATTTTTATTAACATTAACTATAACCTGTGAATTCTTTTTGGGTAAGATTTTCTTCCTTTTATTTCTTTGTTAGTTTACTGAAATCATTACTTGTGGCACTAACAAAAAAACCTATGAATTCTTTCTAGGTAAGATTTTCTTCCTTTTATTTCTTTTTTAGTTTGTTGGAATCATTGTGTTCTCCGTTGCTTCGCATATTGTATTGTTTTGTTTAAAATTTATTCTGTATTTATGTTTTTCACTCTCTTATATTGTGTTTATGAATATTTAATCAAATTTCTGCAAACAAGACAGTAAGTTCTCCATTTTTGTCTGAACTGAAGGACAAGATGCTCCTCTCGTCGAATGAAGCTACCTCTGCAAGGACTCGTTACAATGTGCATTTGATCAACTCACTTGTGTTGTATGTTCAAATGTAGGTACTGTAAATTTGAAACATATACGCTTATATATACCTTTGCTTTGATGAGTCAATAATACATGTAAATATGTAATCAAGTAAGGTTGGGTCTTTGTGAATGGAGTTTTAAAAGTGCCTATATTCGGTTGTGTACCGTGAGGAATATAATGCCAGGACTCTATTATCCCATGTGATAGATTTAGTTTTAGGACTATTCAATCTATTCAATATTTAGCCCCTCGAAATAGTATTGAGGATTCCAGTGGGTTAGTTAAGGAAATACTCTCCAGTCAATTTATTTTACATTTTCAACTTCTATGGGTGTTAATGATACTATTCATTTGCTAAATGATATTATTAAACCATTTTGGATGATTATTGGAACATAAAGTAGTGTTGCAATTAGGGTGGTTTAAAATTGTTATAATAAATAGTTTTTTCAAAATATTTCGTTGCAAATTATGGCATTTTCAAACTACCATAATTAATTTTTTTAAAAAAAAATCACGAATTGTGGCGGTTTCAAACTACCATAATAAATTTTTTTAAAAACATGCCGCAAATTGTGGCAGTTGTAACCCATCGTAATACACATGGAAAAAGTGGCGGTTGAAAACCGCCGCAATTTACTGAGTATAATCGACAGTCTTGTTAAGGAAAAATGGCAGTTCTAACCCACCAGCAGTTCTTGATGTTCATTGCGACAGTTTTTTTGAACCGTCATAATTCACCATTTTTTTGTAGTGACAAGCTACCACCATGAAAATAATTTTACAGTAAAGCGACTTCATAGTGATCTTTATTAGTTCATATGGAAAGAAAAAGCATCATTAAAGAGAAAAGAGAAGTACAGCTAACAGGATAAGAACCCCTCTTAAACAGAAAAGACTCAAAGCAACAAAAGAAAAAGTATGTAGCAAAGTTGCCATTTGCAAATCCACGATAGCAACATGCTTGAAGCAACCATGAACAGAACACCACACAAGCCAAAAATATAATTCCATCCCATACCAAATTGCAGGCAGAAAATAATATACCTTAAGGGCAACATAATTGCATTAAAAAAAATTAAGCTTCTAAATTTATAACAAAAATAATGTAATAAGCTCACTTTCTAAAAGAAGAGGAGAGCCAAAAAGCTAACTCTCTCATTTAGGATTCACTTGGTGCTACACCCAATCTCCGTACTTTGTTTCTATACAACATGGCTACACCATCACATTTTACAAGATCCATTATATTAGAGCTTTGTGATACAATGCCAAAGGGTGCATCTCGCATCAGCATATCACACAACAATGTTTGGGTGCGCAGGATATTCTTCTCAATAATCAGATATTCTAACTCTAATTCTTTGTTCACATGGATGGTGAATAATTGAGCCAAGAACTATCCCTGACGGCCAGATAGGTGGTGATACCCACAACACGCACAGGAAAGCGTGAAGGAAGAAAGAGAAAGGGAGCACGAATGAGAGGTTGGGTGAGGCCGGAGATCTTGGTGCCAAGCTCTTCGATCTTCTTGGGAACGACAACAGCGACAAGAGGGCAGAGGTGGGTGGCGCCATGCAGTGGGAAACGGGACGGAAGTGGAAGAAGAAGAAGAAGAAGAAGAAGAAAGGGGAGGGGAGGGGAAGCTGGGCAAAGTGGGGTGGAGATGGGAGCTTTGTTGTAATTTTATAATATTTTAGTGAATAATTTTTGTATAGACTATGTTAAAAGAGTGTATTGATACATATGCCATTTTTAGCCATAGATTTCAATTCTATATATATTGAATGATTTAGATCAATGAGTTTTATGATACACCTAACTTCATTAGATGCATCATAGCATTGCTGGAATGTTTTTGTAATGGTGGCTAATGGCAGGGACCTCATTAAACATTTATTTTCAATATAGAGACTCAATTGAAAAACTTTCTAATTGTAGGGACCTAATTGAAAATCTAGTGAAACTATAGGGACTGACGGATTAATTAAACCATTAAAGAATTAATATAAGTTTTAAATTGTTATTTAAATTTTTATCAATGATTTTAATATTATATTTCCAAATTTTAACGACAAATATTGCATTTTTTTATAATAAGTTGAGAGTTTCATATTGTCATAAAAAACCTTTTATTTTTTGTATATCTTTCGAAGTTTCATACACGTTTTAATAAGTTTTGGGATCTTTAAATGATTCCCAAGCCCTAAGAACAAAGACACACGACCTCTTAGCTTAAAATAGCTTAGGTTAAAGTAGTTTTAGGCTTTCTTTCTCTTCTCCCTCTATTCCCATCTCCTACTTCTTCCTCCACCCCCTCTCTCCTCTTCTTCACCTATCTTTTTCCTCACGCACACTCTTCTTCTCTTAGGTTAAGTTTTACTTTTCATTTTTATTGTAGTTTCTCTATGAAAAAGTAAGTTTGTAACTAGCATTAAGGATTCTTCAAGTCCAAGGGTTTGTAACTTCCATTCCTCATGTTTTTATATTGGTTAATTTATTGATTATGATATGTGAATGTGTGAAATGGTTGGAATGAATCTTAATTTTGTATGCTAATTTGTGATTGTAGGTTAGATGCATAGTTGAGATTGTTAACTAGGCATGAATTAGTTAATTGATTAATGAATGCTTGATTAGCTTAGAAAATTGAATTAATTCTTGATTGAGGTTAGACTAATGTAATTGGTGCTCAAGTCAGTGTATACATTTAGGGATTGAGATCTCAATTCCTTAGGTGTTGTATGCTAGCCAAATGCTTGGTGATTGATTGATTGCTAAGTGAGTTATGGTGCCAAGGTTGTATGAATGCATGATTCTAGGCACAAGTTAGTCACCTACCATATGTTTGATGAAATGTGTGTGTCAATGATAGGCAAATCCTAGGTCTTTAGAATCCTTGTGTCGGTGCCTTTATTATATTTAGATTTTTACTCATTTAATTCGTGTTAAATAGTATTTCAAAACCCCCTATTTTGCATAGTCTATTAGTCACCAATATTATTGGGAGACAACTCGAGTTGCACACTGTTATACTACATTGTCAGTTCAATTTGATTTTAAATTAATTTATTAGTGCTGAAGCCACGACACTACCAGGGGACAAAATTCTAAATAATGACAAGGTACGAGAGGCATATCTCCTTTCTTATAGATACTCATTGCCATCCGTATTAATGAAATATGATATTGTAAATATATCCATTTATTTTATTTCATTATTCATCAATTTTAACTATCGAAATGTGCAAAATTTTGATAAAATAGTTTTTTTTATTGTTAGTTAAAGGTCATCTATCGACATTTTCTTAACCTTGTGCGATGACGAGATCTCTTCAATTCACATCTTAGAGCACACTCGAGATGTCCTTGGATTAGCTCCGGGTACATCCCAGAGCACACAACGCAACGACAAAATACCCTCGGACCAACTTCAAGCATATCCTAAAGGGCAAAAGTGAAGTAGACAGATCAATCCCTCACAATGACTTTGACTCACCCCTAATTTAACATAAGCACTAAAACTCTGTTATTGTCAAACCCGACAACAAAGTCTATTTTCTAAAAAGGATCAATCAGTCCACTCCTTGCTTCATCAAAAGATTGATAGTCATGGAAATAACCTCTTTCCTCTCATGCCAAAATCCCATACACCTGCACAGAAGAATGATCTACTAGACTTTTAAGCGTAAACACCGAAAAAAGCTAGCAAAAGCAACAAAAGGATTAGATGTTAAGCTCGGAATAAGACATCTTGAGTTGGCATCCCGACTAGGCACTTAGCCATTCTTAGCCGAGTTCCAGTTAGGCCCTGTGTCGGCAACTCGATCAGGCACTCTACCGTTTTCGATCGAGTCTTAACAAAAGCACTGTGTCATGTGTAACACCCTAATAGACCCGGACTCTATTAGCTGTTACCTATATTCTTTAATCAATTTTATTTTTAAATTAATGATAAGAAGATAGGGGTAATTTTTTTTTTATACAAATCTACTTTTAAAAATTAAGCCTGAAATGTGAATAATATGTGCGCCATAGTTCCGATTTAATATAATTTCTAACATTGAAGTTTCTTGACGCATAATATCATTGTTACCAACATGAGTTTACATCAGTAGCACCTGCGAGTAAAATACATTCTTGGCTTTTGATACATCTCATAAAATAGTACATAGAAGAAAATACGACATCTGAATAGCAACGATTGGAAAAGTATAAATCTCTAGCATAGATTACTACAGAGGTGGTGGTAGTGGTTCTTAACCTATCAGATGTCTAATCTGAGGCTAGCCTAGTAGTGGTCTTTCTCTCTAGCTCCCCAGACTCCGTGCATCTTTACTCAGGGAAGCTTGAGACTTCCTTCTCGAGATAGTTGGGATCCATCGATGTCACGGTGGTGACAACGGAAACATACATAGGAGTGAGAAATCTTTGGATTTCTCGTGTGGAATTTTACAACTTGGTATCGATCGTGTCATCATTGTCCTCCGGCTACCTCGGGTTTGTTTACAAAGTGATGGACGGGTAAAGGTTCATTTATCAAGATTTTCGTGAAGCGTGATTAGCCGAGGTAGAGTTACTTTAAACTATTCTTATTAGCGAGTCATACATATCTAACTTAACTCATCAATTACAAGTCAACACATCACTTAATGATTTCATGCATCCTTTTTGTAATCATACAAGCATTTCTACTAGTAGTATTCATGCATGACACTTTATCCTCTTTTATTGACATGTCTCATAATTACTCACGGGATGAATACATCAATGCCTTAGACCACCCCAAAGGGTAATGAGCTCATCAAGTGGCCGTCGCCATAACCTTTTGGTTTTCTTTAAGTTGCCGTGATCTCAATCGGTTTAGGGGATGCTTAAGCGTGAGCTTAGCTCAAGTCTACTTTTCCAGACTATCATTGCTACTTTTTCAGCTTTACTTTTATTCTCATTGAGTGAAAAATAATCATGCAATCATAAATAAATCATGGTACAATCAATCATCCATTCTTATCATTTCATAACTCATCAATATATATTCATAATACTATATATCAGCTTGGATATCATAGAAACATTTCATACACAATCTTATATCAAATAGTAGACAATTCATACTAGAGTCTCATGAAAAATAGTATTCATGTTAGTGTTATTTTCTTGGATAGACTTATATAAGATCTTATATAGAATCTCTTAGTCTTCTTTGTACACTTAATTTTTAGTAATACATTAATGCACTTTAAAATATTATTAAATATTCTTTACATATTTTAAAGCTCCTATGACTTTATATATATATATTTCCTCTTGAAGATTATTACTACTTAAATATTTAAGTTTTCTTGCAAGACTTGAATCTTCTATTTCAATTTCTAACATCTTTTAGGAGAAAAATTTGTAGCTCTCTATATACTTGTTATCTCGGCCTAGAAAAGGTAGTTTAAGATTCCTAATTCATTAAGTTTTAGTGTAATTCAATGTGTCAATCTTGTACTGAGGAGGGTTCCCTGGGGAAAGAGAGGTGGGTCACAATGGACACGCTTAAATACCAAGTCTTTCCTTGGCAGGCAGTTCCAAACTACACTCTCACGACCTGATGTCCTTAAAATTTATTTCTCATTCTATATTTATTGCAGTGCAAAGCATTATGTATAACATACATATATGTGTTTCTCTATGTGTTAGCTTTCCTAAGGAGTTGAAATCAGTCCATTTGGATTTTTATATAGTGAGTTACACTTATTTTACTCTTGCAAGGTCGTATGTAGAGTTTCGGGTTTTGGCTTAGCTTTGAAATTTTATATCTTGAGCTAAAGAACTCCGTTTTGGGTGATTCTTTTTGGAGAGTCTTCTATAATGAGTCTAGTTTATGATAAAAATGTATTTATTTCAGGTTACTTCATATTTTATAGTCATTACATTCAGTGCCTGCTGCCGAGAATCAACGAGAAATTCCAGCACCTACCATTTTTTTATGTCTTTAGTAATTTTTATTAAAAAATCAAGTTTCACATACTATCTTTTATGTTATATTTGAGTATGATAACATCATAGAAGTGCTAAGAACATAATAGAATATATTGTGCTATCTAAAAATATATTTTACAAATAATCATTCAAAACTTTTGACAATAACTCAAGGTTGAGGCATTCTATCCATGGTTAGAAGCCAATAATGATTGAACAAATAAAGAAGAAACTCCTACCTCTTATGTAGGGTCTAAAAAGAGTCCTTCTCTTCTTTCTTGAGCTTATGCAAGAGTCCTTGGAGTGGATGACCCTCCTTGAATCTTGACTCTAGAACTTGAGTGCTTAAGAAAATATTTCTCACCGAGTTAAAGATTGTAACTCTTATGAGAGCTAGTGAAGGTTTGAGTTTAGAATTTAAGTGTTTAAATAAGGTTTAGAGGATTAAGAGAAATCTTTGAAGAGGAGAACATAAGAAGAATGGTAGAAAAAATAAGAAAGAAAGAGCACTTAGGAGTTTCTAAGGCTTGGAAACTAGTAAAGTGTATGTATTTTACAAGAGCTAGAGAATGTATCTCTTGCAAAGCATGGTAAGACCTCTTTGTGTTTTGGAAATGTAAGGAATGGAAAAAAGAGTTTGAAGAGTATTTATAGTGGAAGGATCAAGACAAGAAACATTTAGAGAATTAATTCTTGGAGCATGATTTATGGAAACATGTTGGCCAAACTTTGGATGAAAACACTCCATGTTTATGCAAACATGTTAGCTTAATTTTGGGATGAAAATGCTCCATGTTTTATGCAAACATGTTCCATGTTTTATGCAAAAATGTTGTTAGTGGAAAATTTCTAACCTTTAATGTATGTATGCATCATAGATTTACATCATGTGATCTTATGCTTTAATAAGTGTTTTTAATTTATTTATTTTTTTAGCATGAGATTATTTATGTGCATGTATGTGATTAAGAATGGGTATGATGTATGTGGTTGAATTATTGTATTGTCATCTTAATTCAATGGCTTAGATTCATTCTTGCCTAAAGGCAAATCTAGGGATTTGTGCAATGGCATTGTAGTAATTTCTTTAACTAAGACAAGGATACTTTTGTAATTATACAATGACAATGGTATTTTTGTAATTCTATTTACAGAGTAAGGGTATCTTTGTCATTTACTAATAAAGCAAGGGTAGTTTGGTAATTTCCTTTACATAGCAAGGGTATTTTCGTTATTTCTATTAAATGATGGCATTTTTGTAATTCTTTGCATTTTTCTCTAGAAATACTTGAATATTCTAATAATATTTGTTATGTTTCATAAAGCTGGTCCAGGTTCTCTTGGTTTTTGCCCTATTTTATCTAATTGCTAATTAGCATTAATCGATATTTATCTTATTTATGAATTTAGGGATGTTACATCATGACCCGATTCGGGAGCGTGGTCGGTACATAAGAAATCTCATTTTCACTTCTAAGTCTCTCTATATGTAATACCTCAATTATACTGTTACCTAGGAAAGCTTAGAGCTGTACACTTGTCGTTAGACAAATTTGGGTTCTGAATTTCACTAAGTCTGGATCCTATACATCCTATAAGGGCTATATGATAGAGTCATATTTTTGGGATCAAAAGCCCTGGTAATTGTTCGCAAGAGGAAAATAAGTTGAAGGATGATTTTTAATGAATTTTAGGAAATCTTTAAACGCTTCCTTTTTAGTACATCAGTTTAGAAAATCTTGGAAATTCCCGGATTTGAACTAAAATCCAAAATTTGGATTTTGATTTATTGGGATTTTTTTTTATATTTTATTTGAATTCAAATAGGGGGTATTTCCTTATTTACATTTATGTTTTAAAGTTAAGTGAGTCTTAGAGATATCCAAATACCAAGATGACAGAAAGATGCAAAGATTGGGTGAATTGTCACTGCTATAGTAGTCCAGGACCGCTATAGCGGTCATAGTAAGTGAATGCTACGATATTGGTTGTCTGGTAACCGCTATAGTGGTCATAAAAGTGCGGCTAGACCGCAATAGCGGTGTCAGTTGGTGCAAAAACGACATAGTTTCGAGTTATAACCCCTTTTACCCCTTATAAACCTTTCCCCTTTGAATTTCATAGCTAGAAACCCAAAACCCTTGCCTCCTACCTCTCTCTCACTCCATTTTCATCAATTTAATATCAATCTTTCACTTCCAAAGCTTAAAGGTAAGAGATTCTGCTAGTTTTGCTTACTATTTTCTCTATTCTTCCTTATTCTTGGGGTTTGATCTTGAGTTCCTCCTTGTTCTTGGGTCATCAGGTTCTTTCACCATTGATGGGGGTTAGAATAGAGTGATTTTGAGATTGATTTAAAGTTTTATTACTTTATTGGCAGATAGTGGTACCATTTCTGTCTCCCAAGTTTCTATTGGTGTCAATCCTGTTTATTGTACCACTCCAGGTGAGTAGATTCAAACCTGTAATCCTTATGTTGTGCATTAGATATTATTTTCATGAAATTACGGCTTATATTGTGATTTTAGAGATTTCTGCAAAGAGATTTAGTGATTTTTATTGATTTATCAAGCCTATGAGAATGTAGTTTTCAAATGGCATGAACTGTATGATTTATGAAAACCATGAGACCATTTTTGTTGAAATGTGTTTATAAAGAGCTGGAATCTGACTACCTGTGTTTAGAATGGTTAAAATGATGATGTGATTTCTAGAATGATAAACCTTTATGAAATATAGAGAAAGGAATGAGGTTTTGGTCCGGCTGACAGTGGCTATAAAGAAGCATACTGTGAGTTAACGGTAGTTATTTCGTTAACCTAGGTATACCAAGACGCCTTAGGGCCAGAGAAACAATAAACGAGACCTAGTCAGGTGCCCCAGAGATTTAAGACTATGTTATACTATGTATAACCAGAGATTTGTTATATCACATGAATTGGGTATAACCAGATATTCCTGTTTCTTTATTAGTATACTGTGGTTTTATGATTTCTAAAGAATATTGGTTTTAGAGCTATTTGTTATTCCTATGAATATGACTTTTCAGAGATTATTGCATTAACCAGTTGGATGATTACTTATATATGATCATTTATCTCCATTGTTATCCCATGAGAGGGTTATGGGTGAGAGCCTACTTATTGAGTTTTAGATGAAACTCACCCTCTCCTTTCCTCCATTACAGGTGCTATAGATGCTGTGGATTTTTCCCAGCCTCCTATTTCCCAGCGCAATAGAGACTTAGTTGGTGAGCTTCACTTGAGTGAAGCAATCTTGATTCAGTTTAGAGTGCTCTAGTGTCATTGCAGGCAGTAGTCCTGATTCATATAGGGAACATTTCATATTTTGCATATTTGATCGCATTATGGTTTGTATTTAAAGAATTTGGTTGTTTCTAAACCTACTGGATACGAGTGGTTGACATATTTACATTTTACGTATGAATAATACTATGATTATGGATTTTAGATATTCATTATGAGATTTTAGATAAAATTATCTTGATTTTAGAGAATAGCTTATTTCTATGGAAAATATGAAATTACGCTTCAAATGGATTTATCTTGTTGGAATATGCATGGAGAACAATAAACATGTCATAAGGCTTACGTAAAGATGAGATTCCTCACGTACCGATCACGTGCCCAAATCGGGTTGTGACACTATATGTAAATTCAAACCATAAAATCCAATTAAAAACATAAATTCATTTTCTATATACAAATCACCTGTTCTTTAAAAGTCCATATAATTAAAACTGAATTCTCATAACTAAACTCTAAATGTCCATAGTTATAATACACAACATATATAATGAGTTGCTCTGTGCGAAATAAACCATCAAACTATTATCATGTAAGTACAAATCCAAAATGTAATCATAGTATGCAAAATGCAAAATATGCTCTATATGGTCTGACACTCCTGTCTGCGGTAACACTGGAGCACTCTAAACTATAACAAGAATGCTTCATCTTAGTGAAGCTTACCAGTTAAATTCTACCATTGCTGGGAAGAAGGTAGCTGATTGCAATAGCTATTGTATCCATAATAGGAGAAAGAAGCGGATTGAGTTTTATGTAAAACTCAGTGAGTGAATTCTGGTCTGCAACCTTCCTTTCATGATACACCAAGGAATAATGCATAAAACATAACAATACCAGCAAAAATTTAAAATATTTCATTTATAAACACATACACACACATATACATATAGTCAAAATCATTATTTTCCATAAATTTCAAACAATGGCACTCTAATAAAAAACAATAATATCTGATTATGCCTGTCAACCATAGTATAACGATTTCTTTGCTCTTGGTTCTTAAAGAATCAAAATTTGGATTCCAAACTAGGTTCCATTCTCTGCTTTATGAGATTGTCCCTAAGGACAACTTGGTACCAAGGTTAACGATCAATTCCAACTGTTTACTCACTGTCTATTTCTCTAAGGCTATTGTTTAGTCCAAGATCATAAATCTAGTCTTTTCTCTAAAATTATGTATCTATGTTCCTTTTGAATTCAAAGCTCTATCATTTAGCAACATGCTTATCTGAAAATCATATAATGTTCATAATGTTTCCAAACTCTATATAAAATCCTCTTTAGCAACGATGATGCTATGAGTTTTCTCAAATATATTTCATGCTCTCAAACCAACAATTCATAACATGATAAATCAATAGTAATCTCGAATCTCTTTGCAATAATCTCTAAAATCAAGCATAGAGCCATATTTTGATGAAAATATCTCTAATGACAACATAGAGTTCATAGGTTTGAACCCACTCACCTGGAGGGGTGAAATAAGCAAGATTAACACAAACAGAACTCTAAGAAGCAGAAATGGCACTAATATCTGCCATAACAATAATAATATCCTAGATTAACCTCTAAAATCCCTAAATAACTCAAATCTAACTCTAACATAATGGAAGAACACCATGGCGTGAAAACCATGAAAAAACGCAAGATCTAACCCCAAGACCATGAGAGATTGAATAAGAAAAAAAGAAGAAGCAAAACTAGCAACACAACTTACCTTTAAGCCTTAGAAGTGAAATATTGAAGTTAGATTTGAGAGAAATGGAAGAAAATAGAGTTTTGGGATTGAAGAATCCCATTTTCTACATGGGAGCTCGTGTTTGGGGTGTGGGTTTCGTATGTGCGGTCTAGATTCTGAAAATAAGGGGTTTTATTGAAACTTTGAGTGCTGTAGCACTCACCAGAGTACTTGCTTTCCTGTTTTGCAACGCTTCACCCTCTATGATAGCTGCAGCGGTTTCCATAGTTGTTTTTCCTAAATTTTCAGGTTATTATATGAGTGGGGCCTTCCAACAACATGAGTGGGTCACAAGGAACCCCAAGCTCGCACTAGACTTGCGTAAGGACATGTGTACCTAAGGTTTACACCCTAAGCCCATTCCTCGGTCAGGCACTTTGCCATTCTCGACCAAGCTTTAATGAAGCAAAGCCGACATCCGAACTAGACAACTCGTTGCCCCTGACTGAACTCAACAATGAGGGCTCGATTTCATACTTGAACTGGTATATCTCGTCATCCGAGAACCCTAACAAAATCTCCAATCTCACAAGCGAAGACAAAAGGAACAAAAGACTATGCTTCCAACCCACACAATACTTAAGCAAGGCCTTGGAACAGTCAATAAACTAAGGGCATTAATCGCCGATTGACACGGGCAAAAATGTGCCACGTCATCCGACACACCATGTGAACTTATATGGACTCAACACATAGCTCGTAGCCAATTACCAAGCTAAGAGCTACACAAATCTAACTGAATCTACAAACCAACAACTCGTCCCAATCAGTGCATGCTCGGGCCTTGAGTCACTCAAGTCACCCTTAAACAATTACGAGACCATTCAAAATGGACCTAGGAATTTCTTCAAGAGAGTAACATGAACAAGATTGCAAAACAAACATCCCACCTAATCAAGGACTGGGGGCTCATAGCTTCAATCTAATGTGAGCCGAAAAAAAAATGCACCCTAACTGTGCTTGCGTAATAAGGCAATCCAAGCTCACCCAATGTCCTCAACACTCATGGTCCGACCTATCCCTGAAACCAAGATATCTAAACCCCCCGCCTTATCAAACTGCCAGAGGTGCGTCATTTAAAATCCAACGACTAGCATATAAGTAACTATTACCATTCAAATGTCGAGCTGATTATCCTCCACCCAGAGGGTACTGCATCTCCTAACACGATCTCCTATAGACTGTCACTATAGCAATTGAAAAGGTGCACCAAGCTACGCATAATAGGTCGACTCATTCGACCTCGACATGCAGTCCTCAGCAGATACACCTTGGTCATGAACCTTGGCACCAGCTATTCGACCTACGACCAAGTTCGAGAGCTACGTACTGAACTAGAAATATGAGCCTCAAGCCTTGACCCAACCTCAGAAAGCTCATTTAAGGGATCTCACAACTTGTCCACATGGCATAGTGACTCTTAAAGATTCTTTATCAATATAATCTATGATATCTCCTAGATTAACTACCCGATTAGATGAGATCCCCTATTAGTTTACAGAATCTCATGTTATTATTATATCATATCTCACATATTATATTCCTATAAATATTGAATATATCTAATATCCACTAAATATCAGGAATATTTCTCTTATTCAGGAAAGATTATCTCATACCTTATCATGGGATCACCTCTCACTGTATAAGAGGGTTAACACTCAAAGGTATCACAAGATTATTACTTGAGTATTGGAGTGTCTTTGTAAGTATTCACCCTCACTCATACGAATATTGGAGCTACTTGCACTCTTACCGTCACTTTCAGGTAAGAATAGCAATGCTAATATAGAATTGAAAATATTTTGTATGGACACAAATGTAAGAATAATTTTTTAAATATACTTATAAAAAAATCGATAAAACTCGTCTATTGTGTGTTTAAATAGGATATATCGTACTTATGTTTATGCAAGTATTCCATTGTCATATTCAAAGATTCAGTGCGCGGAAATATTGGTGAGATAGCTTCATCACGCCTTCACGTGTGGAGCTCAACAAAAATAAAATGGGGGAATCTAGCTAATTTTGACCATTTCATTAATATGGCCAATAGTGTTGTTTGGGCCTTTTATGTATTTCTTACGAAATGGATATAGTATACGAAATTAAAAAGAGTCTAAATAATGGCCCTTTCACTGGATCCTATTCATGGGGTCTTTATAGACTTCTACTTTTTTTTAGTGCATACTCAAGTGCAAATAAAATCTTCAATTCCCTGTTCATTAGTCAGCCACTTTCGGACTGTGTCACAAGATGCGCATGGAAGCCGATGACATTTGACACAACTGTCAACTTTTGAATGGTGGATGATAAAATGTTGGAGGGAATGCTCGACGGTACATTGAAACTCCTGTACCATCATTATTGAATAGAAAAATATTTATTATATAATAAAATTACATAATAAATATATATTAAATATCTTATAATTATTAGATATAATAAATAATTTTATTCACCTTACTCATTCATTATATCTAATAATAATAAAGTACAAAGTATATATTTATTATATAATTTTATTATTCATCTAATATTACTCTTATTGAATATGATAATAAACTTTACTCGTAATATTTTTCTATCATAATATCATATCTAATGTTCTCATCCCACACTCACCTTTGATTATATAAATAATATTATTATTAATTTAATTTAATGATGTCTCTTCAAACTAATGAGTAGTAAATACTTTATTCATTTAAAAATAATTTTAATTTTTTATATTTTAAAATATCTATCCATTTATAATATTTATAGAATATTATTTTTATCTATTTTATATTTAATATAAATATATTAATAAAATAATTTATATATTTATCAAGATGGGTAATAATAGCTATATAAAAATAATTTTATTAATTTATATACTTTTTTAATTTATTTACATGTGTTTTGTTTGGCCGTTTTTAGTTAACAGAGAGTGGGTAGCTTTATTTTAGCCAAGGGCTCTCTCTCTCTCTCTCTCTCTCTCTCTCTCTCGTGTGTGATAGGGATAGTAATTAAAACCAGCTTAGACTGATCGATGTAATCAATGAATCAATCATAAAATCGGTTCGAGCCACTATTTGGACTGATAATGTATCAAAGTTGGTGCGACTTGGTCAAGTTTGTATCAAAACCAGTGACTCGATCGGTGGAACTGGACCAAACTGGGTCAATTTTTTTTTTCTTTTTTAGGGTTAAATGATGCCCTTTAAAAAAAACCTTAAAAAAATTCTAATTTAACTTATAGAAAAATGCAATAACTTTGTTTGTATTATTATAACTTATGAATTTGTTTGTGTAATTGTTTTAAACTTGTCAATTGTGTTTCGTAATTATAAAATGTGAACAATATTGAGGAATTTATGTTATTTATTTATATTTTTGTATTTGGACCCCTTAAAAAGTATCAAATTATTAATTATTTTTCATTTTATAATATTTTATTTAAATTTTTATATATATTTTTGTATAAGTCCAGTTAAATGAGTGACTCCATGGTTGAGCAAGTGATCGATGTCTCTACTAGTCAATCACCAGTCTAAGTCTGAAAACTATGGTGACAATAGGTAAGATCTAAATATATGATTTTATGTAAAATGACAACTTACTCCCGTCTATTATTACTAGCATAATGCTAGTAATTTTTTAGTCAGTGCATTAAACCTCAACTAAAATAACACTAGTTCTCAGAAGCTCAAAGAGTATCCTTGCATAGACAATTTTTCATTTTACGGTTTTTTTCTTTTAGTATTTACAGAATTACATTAATCAATATAAAATTTTATGCATCCGATTCAAATTCCTCACTACTAAACCAATCTTAATGGCTTATTTTAAAGTTTGTTTATCCAACTAAATATAAATGAATAAAATCTTATATAGGCTTCTGTGTGGCAGGCACAACTATTAAATTTAAGAACATAATTTGATTGTTTAGTTGTGTCGGTCTAGTTGCTGTTGCTCTTTAATTAGTTTTTACTTTTTTTACTTAACTAATAAGTTTATCACTTTTGCTGATAAGTTTCTTAACTTAATTTATTAATAATTAAGCCATGATGTCGAAAACTTTATTATAGTTCGTCTTCTTTCGAACGATAAAATTTTGTCATTATATATCTTTTTTGGATGGAAGGGGGCACGTGTGGGAGCCTGCGCCATAAAATGGCCGTTTGTTAGTTCATGCTTGTGGTGCAACAACAGTTACTTTTAAAGTATGAACCACATCAACAAAAATAAGATTCCGGTACGATATGATACAATGCTAATATATTACGTAATAGATTTACCTAACTAATACCCTAATGGTATCCGTTAAGAAATCAAAAAAGAAAAAATTTGTATTGAAAAAATAAGAATCCATGTTTTTAATAAACGAGATTTGCTAAAAAAATTTAAAATTTTATCTCCTATGTGTCCTTAATTGTTACCCTTATGATACTAGTTAGCAAAATTTTGTATGGTGTTGAAAACCTTAAAAATATCATATTATTATTATTATGGGTATTAAAGGAAACTCCTATTTATATTATTTTATTTTTTAAAATACACGTATGTTATTAAGGTGCCCGGTTCCAAAAATACATTATTCCAAATTTGAAAAAGTTATTCATATGTCTTTTGATTTATTTATGATTTTTTTTTCAACAGGTTCTATATTCTTTTTCCCGCAGATAATAAAATAAGCGAAGTAGATTTGACTTGCCAATAAAAAAGTGTTGCGTACAATATAATCGCATCCTCAATTGTATTATTGGTTTCGATTTTCGATCTTCATTTTTAATTTTTCAATTCTTAATATTTTATGAATAAAATATTAAAAGTTGAATTTTATAATTTTAATTATTTTCAATATTTTTTAATAAAATTCTAAAAATTGAAGTAGTATAGACTGAAAATTAAAACTAAACCTAAACCCTAAAATAATCACATGTGAGGTCAGTCAAAGGTCCCTCCCTATTAGTGCTCCACACGTCTCCAACGGTGTCACGTTCAATACAGATAACTATCAGTAAGATGGCTTCAGGTGCCGGGATCGGATCTGCCAAATAAAACAAATAAAATTGGGGAATCTACCGTCTCTATACATTTTTATTTTTCCGTCTATTGGGCGGTGTTTGTTTACCGTCTCAAACAGAAATATAAAAATATAAATAGTAGAAATAGAGATATAGATAATAAATATATATAAAGGTATTATTAGAATATATAAATATTAAATTTCTATCTCTAAATACTGTTTTCACATTTCGAGATACAAAATTTTTATGTTTTTCTATTATGGGATCTCTTTTTTCTATCGTCATCACTAAATAAGTTTATATATCCCGTGTCTCTATATTTTTATGGCAGAGACAGTAAACAAATACTATAGTAGATAGTGTTTATTTACTATTTTGAGATAGAAAATATAGGGATATGGACAGAAATATAGAGACGATAGAGACAGTAGAGATGAAAATAAAAATAATAAATATATATAACGGTATTATTAGAAGATAAAAATATTAAATTTCTATCTCCATATCCCATTATCATCACATTTTGAAGATACATAAATTTTATATTTTTTCTGTCTCAGGAATAGAGAAATTTTTTGTCCTCTCTTTTTGTCTCCACGATCAAACTAATTTATCTCCAATATCTCTATATTTCTATTTCGGAGATAGTAACCAAATGGTACCTTATCCTTTTAAATGGCCCGTGAATCATGTTATCTATATATACTTTTTGGTTTGTATAATTTTGACATTTAATTATATTTTATTTCACTTTGTTTTTTGCCTATTACTTTTAATTTTTATCTTCCTTGCTTAGTAATGGTTTTTGAACGCAAGGTTTCGACTCATTGACTCTACGCATATGCAAACAGAGAAGAAAACTTGTAGAAAGAAAGAGTTGTGTTATTTATACTTATGGTATATGGAATATTTTGATTCACATTTCATTTATTATTAAATATGATATAAATCCTGTTCAAATAAAATCTGCACACCATTTAATAGTGGAAAAAGTGTGAGTTAATATAGTGTCTCACACGCAATAAGTACAAATAAAATTTTTCAGAAAGAGAAGATAAGAAAAATAGTAGGATCCACACATCATTTAATAATAAAAAGAGTATGAGTTTATATGATTGCTCACATATAATAAATAAAAATAACATTTTTCAGAAAGAACAGATAAGAAAAATCTGTATACGGTGGCACCCCATGATTTTGTGTGTATGAGTGCGTCCGTGAGTGGATGTCACAATAACAGGCCTCTTGTTGAAAACATAATTGTTTTGGACTTGGCCACGTTAGTATTTGGTGACGTGAACATATTCTTAATCAAGTCTAAGTCTAAGATAGGGGTAATTTGGTATCATGAAAAAACTATATAAGATAAGGGTAATCTGATATGATGAAAAAAATTAAGGTTACATTTTTATTTTTCTTCTTTAACCTTAAAGGAATACGTAAATTTATAATAGTATTAATCATCCGATAGCCTTTTCTCTCTACAGTAGTCTACTTATAACAAAGTACTAATAACGCATGTTCATGTAACCAACTCTAGAATATGTTTAATTGTTTATCTGCTTTTTCTTTCCTGTCAAATAATTAACGTAGAGGTTAAGTGCATGCTTGGGAAGTTGCATAAAAACCCCCGGCCTAGTCCACTAACCTGTCTTTATCTGAAGTTTATTGGATTAGATTCGAGTCCTTAAATTTGACCTGATATAAATTTTAGGTTCGGACATATTTTGAGTTGATTTGGTCAGTTTGAAGTTAAAATTTCTTTTATAATTTTATTTTTTTATAATAATTAGTGATAAATTATAAGAGTTTATATTTAAATTAATATATTTTCAATAACTTGATATTATTTTTATAGTTAAATGATTTGTTTTAAAATATATATTTCAAAATATCTCTTAAATTTTATTTCTTACTTGTAAAATTTTATAATTTTACTGTATATAATATTAAAATTTTTATAGATTATTTAAAAGCTAAGTTGACCCGATTTGATCTGATTATTTATCAGGTTATTATCGGTTCGGATTTTAAAAATAACCAGCTCTAAAAATTGGGCTGAGTTAGGATTTGGTCAAGCCGTCTTGACTCGTCCCTTATGCGCCCCTACACAAAACAACATTTCCAGCCAAAAAATATGTTTCTAAAAATGTTATCATGTTTGGTAAAACTTTGGAAATAGATTGTAATTAAAAGCTAAAAAATTTAGGTTGAAAAACTTATAATCAGAAGCTATTTTTTGAAATTTTTGATTAAAAATGGAAGCCAATTATTTTAATTTAGAATTACAATTTTCTTTTATCAAATTCACCCTGAGTATTAGATATCATATAAAACAAACAAATCATTCCGTACTTTCTTTTAGTCGTTTAATACAAATAAAAGCAACGTTGTTCTTGCAATTCAAATAAAACATATTATTTCAAAACTAATTTGTAGTTAAAATATCCAAACATAGATTCATCTTCACATAATTGATTATATAAAATGGTATTTCCTACAAATAAGCGATTTTTGACCTAATTTTAATCTTCCAACAGTTTGATTGTTATTATCTTTTAGATTTAGTACGGTGTTTGAAAAGGTTGAGAATTTAATTTCTTCACAAATTAAATTCAATTCCTTAAATTAATCTAGAAGCAAATCATACCCAAATCACTCCAATTTATATTAGGATTTGTGTCTAAAATTGATAGACCTAAAATATCCTTATCTACCTATTTCTTTCCCATTTTCCCCCAAAACTCATTCATTGACAGAGGACAAATTATCAAAACAAAGAATTCAATTCATGTTCCTAAAAATTCCAAAGCATGTTATTGAATTCAAATTTCTTATTCATTATTTTATTTCAAACACAGTAATTCAAGGTAAAATTGAATTCAATTTTATCGTCTTCGTAAATTCTAATTGGGCTTAATCTTATGAATAAAAATAATAATACTAACAAGAATATAATCGGCCATTCTAACAACGTTAGCTAAGAAAAATGGATTCCGACTAAAGTGACAATAAGAGAGTTTTTATTATCCAAAAAAAGGAAAAGTTGAGGAGTCTCATACACCATATATTTTATTGGTCAAAAAGCGAAAATCACCTCATGTTTAGAGAATCCTAATGCGTTGTCAAGATTACCAAACTCCAAATGCCGGTTAGTTTAGGGAAAAAGGAAATAAGATAACCATAGCCCAGTAATTGTGAACTTGGATTTCGTCCATTTCCCATTATTTCTGGGTCCTATGCCTATCTAATCTCCCCGCCCCACGACAACTTTGGATGGCATTTGCTGTTCCATGAAACATCCTCCAAGAAAACAGGGAGGGTGTGTGTGTGAAACTAGGTGCTGCCCCTTTTTGTAGGTGTTGAGATTAATTATTCATGTTCCCTGTACACATCATAGTTATCCCTCAACCCAAGTTGTTTGACTTTCCAAAGTGATCAGCAAATAACGTTAATCTTCAGGTGAGACTGAAACGTTGGACACTGCAGAATCATACTATTGATTCTTGTAAGAACAGCAAGCTCTTTTCATGTTTCCGCTCTTTTTGTTTCCTTCATCTCTGTTACTTTATTGCAATTCAAGACATGGTATACTATTAAAGAATGAATCTAGCCAAAATATATATATATATAATAAATAAAACAACTGTACTCTTTTTCATTGTCATAATTTATTTGCGTGTGGGAGCATCCTGGATTTGATTGACTGGAGTAACCAATCTGTGTTGAGACACTTTTTGCAATGATTCCTTTTGTTGGAAAACTATAATTTTTTTATTTTATTTTTATGTGATCCTAAAAGCTCAAGTTTTGATTGGATCTAGAAACCAGTTTCTGACATCAACATAGTTTCTGGTACTATTATGCAGCATTTAGCAAGTGAATGTTGTTTTTTTTTTTTTTTTTTCATATCCTTATGGATATGCTACATGAAATGGCTTGCTTTCTTGGCTTATTGCATGTTTTCTCATGTTAGTAGAAGTTACCAGCTATCCATCTTGGAATCCCCATTACCAGAATACCAGTTTCTTGAAGTATATACACACTATGGATAACGGGGTCAAAACCACGGCTATGAGTCGTAGTATTGAAAAAAAAATGTGTCACTCACATGATTTGCCAACTGTTTTCTGTAATAGGGAGTTTGAAATGATTAAAAAATGGAAATGATTTTACTGTAAATCAAATATTATGTTTGGATCTTATAAAAAAATAAGAAATGATTTCATTTGCAAATCATGGGATCTGCTTCCTTTGTTTTTGAAATCCCATCAGATCAGATTTGACATGATTTGAGTGGAATTGATTTGATTTTAAAATTTGAGGAGAAATCATTGCAAACGTAAGATTTAATTTATAAATCAAATCAATTCATTTCCTAATTTTAATGATTCCAACAGTACTAAATAAACAAGAGACAGTACTGTCCACGTTTTGAATTCTGAATGTGCCAGGGACTCACTTTGATCACATGCTTAGTGTGAGGTTGGACTTGCAGGTTCTGATCAATACATCTGGTGGCACCAACTAACAGGTGAAGTTGCTGACAAGATGGATAAAGAAGATGGTGCAAACCATAGGAATGGTGATGATGTACATGACATAGAAAATGAAGGTTTGCTTGATGCGAAGGAGGAAGTTCAGAGGCACTGGTCAGAGTTGTCTGAAAGGAACAGAACATATGCCGAGCCACTTCTTAGGAAGAGGACTAACACCACCTCCCAGATTGCTATAGTTGGTGCCAACCTCTGCCCTATTGAAAGCCTTGACTATGAGTAAGCAACCTAGCTACACTTCTTTTAGGATAACAGATAATTTTATCTTTCTGGAAGGTATATTTTCAAGGGACAAAAAAAAAAAAGAAAGAAAAAAAAAAGCCACAAAAGATGGAGTTTTAAGATTCTATGTTTCTCATATTATCTGATCTTATAGTTGGTTCCATTTTGAGGTTAAAGTGCATCAGGTTTGTTTGTGTTTCATGTCCAACCGTCAACATCATTTTTTTTTTTGGGTACAATCATGATTCCTTTTAGTAACTAATAGCAATTATATATTGGTGTCTTTGCATGATGTGCTTCCATCATGTAATTATGTATCAGCTAGCCAAATAAAAGAAAAAGCAACAACTATGGTATTGTTTTAATTTGAATTGACATGTCCATTACCGGTGGAAAGAGTGATCATATGAGAATACCTATTCTTTAATTTCAGGATTTTTGAGAATGAAATTTTTAATCAAGACTGGAGGTCCAGGAAGAAGGTTCAGATATTCCAGTATGTGATACTTAAGTGGGGGTTTGCTCTTCTTATTGGATTAGGTACTGGACTGGTTGGCCTCTTCAATAACATCTCAGTTGAGAACATTGCAGGTTTCAAGCTTCTTATGACAACCAGTCTTATGTCTAAGCACAGGTGAACTTGCTCCAGTTCCAACCACATACATGTGCTTAATACCTAAATATTTGGCCTGCTATTTTTTTATAGCAGATGCTAATCGTGCTGCTCATTACTTAGTTCTACATTAGAGATGTGTATGGTCTGCTGATAATATGACTATTGAATTATTTCATCACTTGATTGACCATCTGTTAAACAATTCTCCACACCATAACCAGAGAATGAAAACATGTGATATTTTATGGTTTTCTTTTCTTACCCCTTCCCAAAGGATATGTATCACATCACATTCAATACTTCTCATATGCTTCTGTCACTTCTTGTCAAAACAAAATAGTTAGAAATCTAGAAAATGATTTATTCCAAATGAATTTGCCAACACAAATGGATCTATAATATAATAGGCCTTTTAAAATAAAAAATAAATGCATTGCATCTACTCTTTTTCCATTGAACTTTCCCCTTAAGTTCGTCTTTCTTTGTAGGAGGGATGGAATTGGCCTATTTAAGAGGCAGCTGCACTATATTTGTTATTATACCATTTAGTCTATAGTGTTTTCTATATGAGTTTTACCAATTTAGAGGAGACACACCGTTGCAGAAAATGTTTTGGATCTTGAAGCACAAAAGAATTATATGTAATCCTTTACTGTTGCCACTTCAATTTATTTGTTCTTACAGACTAGTGGTTTTGGTACAGATATCTTGAGGCTTTTGTTGCATATGCTGGTATCAATGTAGTTTTAGCAGCTGCTGCTGCTGCACTTTGTGCTTTCATTGCTCCAGCAGCAGCGGGCTCTGGCATTCCAGAGGTAAAAGCATATCTCAATGGCATTGATGCTCACTCTATACTGGCTCCAAGCACTCTTTTCGTAAAGGTAAAAAACACAATTGTAGAAGCAAGTCTACCTCCTCTCTTCTTTAGAATTCGTGCATGAACACAGAATAAAAGATGAATAATTCCTTGAACAATCAAAAGACGCCAAAATATAGTATTCTGCTTCTGATGAATAAATTTCAGTGAAGAGTGAACCATTATCAGCAAGCCTTTTATTACCAAGGAAGAGTTAAAATAATTCCATAAGTATTCCACATATGCTATTGTTATCCTTATATTATTATTTGTTGTGATGTCTTTGGCATATCTTATACTGCATTTTCTACTTTTTCATCTTTTAATTTCTGTAAAGTAATTGGGAATATATAGACCTAACTATAAGTCTATAACAAAATGTTAAGATTTAAAACCTATTCCAGGGTCTACACTCTACACTTAAACTTCTGGTTTAATTTTTTTTGCTTGACTTGGTATCAAGCTTCTATGAGTAAGTGCTCAAAAGTTCAGTCTTCAACCCATTCTAATTTTAGAAATAGACCAAATGATGACAAATTCCCTATCAAATTTAAAGGAAAGTTATTCCTTGTACAGTTAATATAGCTACTCTTGTTGAGATTGTTAGTTGATGCAGAGTGGATATGAAATTCCATATATTTAGATATGTTGAGAATTTTGTTAGGATTTAATTTAGAGAATACAACGAAAACAACGAAAGCCTTCTCCTGTAAGGTGGCTTTGGCTATGTTATTTCTTAGTCTTTCTTAATGGTTTCTTTTAGTCTTGGTCTTCCTCTACGGAAGCTATCCTGTACCTCATCAACTCTTTACTAGGCTTCTCCTCACTTGGCCAAACTATTCTTAGTGAGATTTAGTTATATTTTTCTCAATAGGTGCTACTCTAAATTTATCTCTTAATACATTTGTTCTCATCTTCATAACACCTAGCTTATGTTGATTTATTCCTAATACTTTCAGAGAATTCTTTTTAATTTGGCCAGAACAATGGGCAGTCATTTACATCTTTTCCTTTAAATCTTGGGGAATATTAAGTTTCTGCATGAAACCTATGGTTTTAAATGTAACAGATTTTTGGTTCCATCCTTGGGGTTTCTGCTGGATTTGTGGTAGGCAAAGAAGGACCTATGGTACATACAGGTGCATGCATAGCTTCTTTATTGGGGCAGGGTGGATCTCGCAAGTATGGCTTGACTTGGACTTGGCTTAGATATTTTAAAAATGACCGAGACCGGCGAGACATGATAACTTGTGGTGCAGCTGCTGGTGTTGCTGCCGCCTTTCGTGCTCCAGTAGGTGGTGTCCTCTTTGCCCTTGAAGAGGCAGCTTCATGGTATCTATTTATGCTATCCTTAGATTGTAAATTTGAAGCACTTGATGTACGTAGACTTATCATGGAGAGCTTGGTGGTTGGCAAAAGAAGACAAATGATCTAGAATGTTCTTTGCCAGGCCTACAAAGCAGCCAGGGTCATAAAAGTGCATTATTATTAGGAAATTGTATATTTCTATTTCTTTCCTGTGATCAAATGGTATATGATAAGTTGATGACTGCATAATATGTTATCTGTAAATTGTATCCATTTTGGAAAAATGAGTACTTCTTTTCCCCCTTTTCTGGGGCATTGCTTTAGGTGGCGAAGTGCTCTTTTGTGGAGGACATTTTTCACAACAGCAGTTGTTGCTATTGTTTTAAGAGCTGCAATTCAGTTTTGTGCCACAGGGAAATGTGGCCTATTTGGGGAAGGAGGTTTGATAATGTATGATGTCAGTTCAGCCAAGGTAACATATAGCGGTGGTGACATACTAGCAACATTAATATTGGGAATCATTGGAGGCATTCTCGGAAGCATATATAATTACCTCGTGGATAAGGTTGTTCGCACATATAGCATCATCAATGAGTATGTCCTCACATTCAAGTTAAATAATTGTTATGCATTTATCAGTAAATATAATATATGATAGAGCTCGATTGTGTTGCTTGATCTATATAGCCGACCCCATTTAGTGGGATAAGGCTTAATTGTTGCTGTTGTTGCATTTACTAGTAGCTTTCTAATCACCACTACTTCTTGTTGTCTAATGTAATGTATTAACATGTAACCAATAACCCTTTTTCTCTTGGTGTGACAGAAAAGGTGCAGTCTACAAAATCTTTCTTGTTGTCACAATTGCTCTTTTGACATCATGTTGTTTTCATTTCCTACCATGGATTGCATCCTGTATCCCCTGCCCTACTAATCCAACAGTGATCTGTCCCTCTGTCGATGAGTCTGGAGAATACAAAAGCTTTCAGTGTAAACCAGGCTACTACAATGATCTTGCTTCCCTCTTTCTAAACACCAATGATGATGCTATCCGGAATCTTTTCAGCTCAAGGATAATCAAGGAGTTTCACATTTCAAGTTTGTTAATCCACTTTGCTACCATTTACTTTCTTGGGATAGTCACTTATGGGATTGCTATTCCATCTGGCCTTTTCATTCCTGTGATACTTGCTGGTGCTTCCTATGGCCGGCTTTTTGGGAGACTATTCGAGCCGATGGCTAAACTTGATACAGGACTCTTTGCACTCCTTGGAGCTGCTTCATTCCTTGGTGGCACTATGAGAATGACAGTGTCCATTTGTGTCATTTTGCTTGAGCTCACAAATGATCTCTTGTTACTACCACTTGTGATGTTGGTCTTATTAGTCTCAAAAACTGTGGCTGACAGCTTCAATAAGGGTGTCTATGACCAAATACTGAAGATCAAGGGGCTTCCTTATTTGGAGGCTCATGCAGAACCTTACATGAGGAATTTGGTTGCACGTGATGTTGTCTCAGGTCCACTAGTCACCTTTTCTGGTATAGAAAAGGTGGGGAATATATTACATGCTTTGGAAACAACAGGGCACAATGGTTTTCCTGTCATTGATGAACCACCATTCTCAGATGCACCAGAGTTGTGTGGACTTGTGCTGAGGTCTCATTTGCTTGTGCTGCTCAGGGGGAAGAATTTTTCAAGGGATAGGGTGTTCACTAGCCGCAGCATCTTCCAAAGAATTTCTGCGTTGGATTTTGCAAAGGCAGGATTAGGGAAGGGAGTCAAACTAGAGGATCTAGATATCTTGGAGGAAGAGAAGGATATGTATGTTGATCTCCATCCTATAACAAATGCATCACCATACACAGTTGTTGAGACCATGTCACTTGCCAAAGCTGCTATTCTTTTCCGAGAACGTGGACTAAGGCACTTGTGTGTTGTCCCTAAGAGCCAAGGGGTATGGCATCTTTTCCTTATCCTCCCAAAGAATGATTTATGTTTGGCTTAGCTTATTTTGTGTTCATAGCTATTTATAATCAAAAGCTTACTTACACAACTTTTTAAAAATAACTATTAATATTTCATAACAGTTTTATTTTTTAAACATTGTAATTTAGACACCAAAATTGACATGCAGTGATCGTTGTTTAATTAAGTATGAATTTCAGTTATATAAATATTGAATTGATATATTGTCTTCATAGACATTTATTATTAGATAACATATACATTCAAAATTTACATAACCGAAATTCACACTTATTTATACCCCAATCAGTTCATGTGGATTTGGGTGTCTCCCAGCTTCCTGTAAAAGTAAAAATCTCATCTCATAATTAATCATTTCCCAAGCATGCCTTTAATCCTTCACTAAAATTTGTGTGTTGCTTGCTTGCTTTCTGCAAGCATGCAAACATTACAATTCTACCTCTATATGCTGTTTATTTTGAGATTCCATAAAAGATCATTTGACAGTTGTACAACCTCTATAGCTTCATCTGCTGCTAAATATGCTGATAGTCTCTATAAATATTGCAGAGACCTCCGGTTGTTGGGATTCTAACACGCCATGATTTTATGCCGGAACATGTTTTGGGACTTTACCCTGACATGAAGCCTCACACAGGGGACTGAATGGTCCTAGTGAAATGAAGTTCTCTCCACTGCGTTGAGGTGGTGCAGTCATTATTAGCTTCAGGTGATAAGAGTTTTATGTATTGCTAGTTGACTGCAATAATCATTCAAAGAAGCCTTGAAGCAAAGATGCTGCTTAAGACGCAGTCGCTGCTTAGTTTTGGTTCGTTTTTTAGCAACTATGTCAATATATGAATTGTCAGTCTCTATTCCATGAAGTCAAGTTGATCCTTTCAGGTGGACACTTTTGAAACACAAACCAATCAACACTGAACTCTTGTACTATTAGATACTTAATAGGATAAGATAAGGTCTTATAGGATAACACTTTCACAGTGTTATTTGGATTGAAATATTTTATAGAGTTTAATTTTGATACATTTCTAATTTTCCAATCAAATCTCTTAATTTAGATAACTTTTCAAACCATGGTGATGAAAATTAATCATATTTGCTGATGTGGCATAATATTATTGGTTGATTATGTAAAACTTTTCTACAATATTAGTGTATTAGAATTAAATCCTATTTTAGATTTAAAGCATCTTATAATGCACGTAGTGTCGAGTCGTAAAGGTCCTTTTCTTTTTTAATTAAGTATTGAATGTTCGATTTTTCCCTTGGAAATGGAACAATTTTAAAATTTTGACTAGCATCTAGTCCTATAAATAGGCTTACAATATATGAATGGATTAGTTATAGCATCCTGCAATTGATACTTTGGGAAATCAAAAAATATTTTATAATAAAATTAAGATAAGCCCTCAAATTGGTTTTTCTTAAATTTTATGTTGGATAAATTGGTTGATTAGATAAAAAAAGATTGGATAAATTAGTCTCTCCACAAAAATATACTCAAAGAAGTCTCTGAAAATAAAAACACCAAACAAATTAATTTTTTTGTACATGGATCAATTTAATATTTTTCATGATTCATGGGAATTAATTTGTCCTTAAATTTTGTAGAGAGACCAAATTGGTTAACGTTTTATGATAGGTACTAATTAGGTTTTTATTTATAGTGATGTAGGATTTATGAATGTATCAAAAAAGTGAAAGTGTCATTTATTTTGGAATTGAGGGAATATGAAGTTTGGATATCAAAATAGGATATAACTACAAAATAACTCAAACAACATATGGATACCGAAATGTCAATACTGAACGGGCATTAACGGCACCTATAATTTATAAAATTTTAAAGTTAACAAGTTTATGAGTTAAACGGACCATAGACCTAAGAGCCTATTTGGCTATAATTTTCAGTTTTTCAGGTTTTAGATTTTATAAAGAAAATATTGAAAATTGTGAAAATTATAAAATTTAATTTTTAATATTTCTTCCATAAAATCCTAAAAACGAAAAAAATTAAAAACTGAAATCAAACATACCTTAAGCTTTCAAATATATGCCACCACTATGCTCAAGTCTCAGATAAGTTTAGGCCTACTATATGAAATTGAAATTTGAAAAATAAATCAAAATTTGTGTGAATTGGTCAAAAATGATAAAAATGGACCAATTAAAAACCAGCAAACCAATAAAGATGGCCCAAGTATTCTGCTTTGTAAGTCAAACTAAGAACCACTCTTACTCTTTAAAATACCCTGCAGAAGTGAAAGTGTTATATGAGTATAATATAGAACTTGAATGTTCACTTTTTACTTGTATTTTTTTTTCGAGGATATCAATTGTCAAATATATTGATTAATCTCTTCATATACTATAGGCCCATTTAAGAGGTAGTGTTGATTATGAATTTTATTGGTTAATATTATTTAAATTATTTTTTAATTTTTCAAATTATCTTCTCATTGAATAAGTGAGAAACTACTCTTCTCAGTATGGTTAATTTTCTAACTGAATATTTATTCCAATATTTTTTTTCCTCTTCTTTTCTTTTTCATATACACGAATCACAAAATTGAGGCCAGGTCCACAAGCTTAATGAATACAAATCCCTTCCGCTTGAACTAAAACTTGTTAGTAATATTTTCTAAATTATAAACTTTATGTAAAACCGACACTGAATTGTTGTTGCTTAATAGTAAAATGGTCAGATGCTTTAATAAGGGTCTTGTGTTCGAGTTTAAAGCTTAACACTAACCTAATCCTATTGTCAAACAGGTTTAGTACTCAGTCAAACCATGGGCTCTTGATAGACTGTATGACGTATTTTCAGTCCTAGACATAGCCATACTAACTATAACATATTTAAAATTAACATAAACATAAATTTTATTTTCAAGGGATGAACAATGAATTTAATGTTAGTGTAATTATTGTAAACATAATAAAAAGGCAGTTATTCGTTTGATTATAATAGAATTTTCATTGATACAGGTACAAAAATAAAAAGCTAAAACTTTATTTTCATATATTTGTATGATTTTTTTAGGATCATAATTCAGTTTTTAAAAAGGGAATTATATTAATATTAAAACATGTATAATTATGATTTATACATAAAATTTCGCTTAAATCTTATTAAATATAGGAAACTTATCTTTTAAAATTATTTAATTTAATTTAAGGTTATTCATATTCATATACACATGCATGGATTGGTAGGTGAATATCCATCACATACTAGAATTGAACCAAAAAATTTATGGGAAAAAAAAAAGTGTACATACAATTACTAGCAATGGATTAGGTTGGATGGATTTTTACGTAACTAATAATTCATCACATAATGAGTTATCATGGATTGGATTGGATTAGGTCAAACTCATGGATCTAACATATGTTTAAATGAAAAATATATTTGTCAAAATATGTAACAAAATATAATAAATCATTAACTCTAAACATATATGATACAGGTTTTAATATAAGCATCAACATAATTATAAGCATGACAACTATAAAAGCTTAAGGTAGCATTAACAATGTTCCTAGTGTGGAGCACCATGTTCTAAGAGTAGAGCGTGCCATTGATTCAAAGTTGCACATAAATCTAATGGTGGGAAATTGATAATATAATTTAATATAGTAGCAGTTATAACAGTAGTAATTATAATAACCAATAATTTTAGTGAAATTTTAAATATCAGAGTGTGTTTAGTTTGTGGTATAAATAGGTAAATTTTCACCAATAAACACCATATATAGAATTATTCATGAAAATTTTAGCCATTTTTATTTCCCAAGTGACTTCCATCTTCGACCTCGTTCGCTCCGTCGCCAACTGGACCGGCAGGGAAGGTGGTTCGCGACCGTCGAGACAGTGGCAAAGGGCGGTGAGCGCAAGGGTGATGGTGGTGACCGCGGGTTTCGCGGTTGTGGAACCGCACGGCAGAGCTCGCGGCTTTGAGACCGGCGGAGGTGGTGACAGAACTGATGGAGGATGAGCAGCGGCTGATGTTCATAACTCCGGGCATTGAAATGGGAAATTTTTGCAGCAAAGTTTGAAACTTCATGGGAATCTTGCATATGGAGCTATGCTTTTTTTGTGAAAACAAGACAAGCAAAATTGAGTTTGTGAAGTCTGATTCCAAAAAACAGTATATGTTCTTTTTTTTTTTCCCTCCTCTTCGTGTATATATTTTTCTTTGGGATGAAAGAAATTGTTTGAAGACGCTGGTTTCTACATCAGCATGCCCAGGTTGAAGATCTATTTTAAATTGAACTTGAGTGGGACAACACTGCTAACTTGGAACAGGGGAGCTGTTTTCCATGTTATTGACTGCTGAGGATGTGATTGTCAGGAATTACGATTAAAAGAGGAAAAAGATTCGCACTCTGTTTTTTGGAAGAAGCAACGGCAAGAAGAAAAAAATTTGATTGGAAAAATAATTTTCGTATTGTCTTTTTATTGGTGAAAGGTTTACATATGTGATTATGGGGTGTTTCACTTAAATATGGCTGAAATTACTCCGCCTATGGCGGATTCAGCGGTGAACACGAAAACGCAGAAACGCCAGCAGCCCGTGAGCCACCGTCGCATCAGTGCAGTCCTGCGTATCGAGGTCGCCTGTGGCGGATTCAGAGTGGCAGGAAGAAGAGAGAGTGCGGTCAATGAAGAAGTTAGTGTAGTGCAATGTAGTGATAAGAATCCGCCTACCATTGGATTGACGTTGCTGCAGCCTATTTACAGTTTGAGCTGGTAAACAATTGATGTTTTGAAATTGTAAATTTGACCCACCCAAAACTTCTACTATTCATATATAACCCAGTTATTTGGGTTTTGGGCATTGATATTTTTTAATGGTTCAAAGTACACTGAAATTGGCTGTACAGCAAGCAGAATATAAGTTCTGAAGCTAGTATTTTATTTTTGGGTCAGAACTAAAGCTAGTATTTGACAGAGGATTGAAACAATTTTTATATATAGGATCTGGATTAATAGTTGTCTAATTCATCATGCCTATTATTTTACTTTTTAATAAAAGACCAATTATTAAAAGTTATGTATTCATTTATTGCAAAATAATATATCTGTTGTATACAATAATATAAGAACTCATTTTTTCTATATTTAATTTAATTTTTAAAGTTTTTATTTGTTAACAGAATAATTTAATTTCGGAATAAGAGCATAGATAAAATGAAAATTGTTTATTCACATTGTATGAAAGATCAATGAAAAAAAAATGAAAATTTTAGAAAGACTGCTTCTTTTTTGGTTTTTTTGTTGTCGAAGATATATATATATATAGCTTCTTTAATTCATCTTGTTTTTGAAATTGATGAAGTATTTATAATAGGGCACAAATCGAATTTTAAAAAGTTTTTGTGTTAATCCCTAAAATTTCCAAGTATTGTCTTAGCATTGGCAATGTGAATAGCTCTTATGAGATGTCTATATGAATTATATGTCATGTCAATTCTCCTTGAGCTGTCAAACTGGGGTAATTTGACTCGTGTGACTTGGCCCACTGCAGATTGTAAGTTAAAATGAAAAATCTGAGTTAGCTTATTTTATTGGCGAGTTAGAAAAATGCCAACTCAATTCAATCCACTTGAGTTGATAGGTTATTCAATGGCTCATTAAATAATTTAAAAAAGAAAAGGAAAATTTAAAAAACCTTAAATTTGTTCAAAAATACAAAAACTTAAAAAAAAAAAAAAGAATGATGTTAGGGTGGGCCACTTGGGTGAGAGTGGGTTTGGAAATTTTTTCCCGGTTATTTCAATACCTCAAAATCCTAAACACCCAAACATTTCTGTCACAAAATAAAAAATGAGAATCAAATCATTTTTTATTTGCCACTAATTCTCTCTTCAAATCTTTCTCTTTATTTATTTTAGGTGTTTGGTGTCTACAAAAAATTGGGTGTTAGAATATTTTTTAATAAATAATAATATTGTTTAGTAGCAATTAATATTTATTATAATAATATTACTAATTACTATTATTAATAATAAATATTATTATGAACAATAATCAACACTTCTAATAATAATAATAAATTATTGTCATTATTATTTTCTCGAATGTTTCTCAAATGGAATGCTATTCAAAATTGTTACAATAATAATGGGGTCAAAATAAATTTTTGAATAAGTTTAAGGGTTTAAATAGAAATTTGAAACCCAACTGTCGAAACTGGCACGTGCCAGTAAAATTAAAGGGATCCTCCCGGAATCTACACTTTGTGTTATATTTGTTATGATTTTTAAAAGTTCTACATTTAAAGTTATAAACTCCTCCTTTCTGATCTCGTCCTTATTTAGAATTTCGCTTATTATCTCTATTCTCATGATCTTTGTCATGGGTCTCCATTCCTCATTTTTCGTGAAAATTTGAATCCTTATTGATATTCACATGTTTATTAAAAAATTTTAAAAAGTGAAAAATTGCAAAATACTTTAAAATTTAAAACACAAATATTCATAATATCAAATATCACTAATGCAACATAATTCAAACAAAAAACATAAATGATGTAAATTAAATCCAATAAAGATAATTAAAAATAAATATGTGCTAAAATTTTATTGTTATCATTAATACTGTAATTATAATTATTAATTATAATAACTTTGTTATCCTTGAGTAACTGCTTGTAGAATTTATCTGTTATATAGTTAATGAAGGAAAATGCAGTGTAATGATATTATAAATTTAGATAATGATATAATGATAATTTTTAAAACTCCATGCATAAAGGGACAAACAGATCCAAAACCAAAAGTAATATAAAATATACAACAAAAAATTTATAGTCTACTAAGAAACTAAAATTGTATCTCTCTTGAAAATGAGGCATCAATTGAAAGGCAAATGCATATTTTGAAAGTTTAATTATCCTTCAATCCCTATAGTTTTACTCAATTTTTAATTAAGTCCCTATAATATATGAGAATTTTTAATCAGGTCCCTGTCATTATATGAAAAGGGAGATGAGAGTGGAATATTTCATATTCCAAATAATATTTTATTTTTTTATAATGATAGAGATATGATTGAAAAATCTCACACTATAAGAATCTATTTAGAAACTTTTAAACTATAGAGATTTAATTGAAAATTAAGTGAAATAATAGGAACCTGTGATATAATTAAACCTTTAAAACATAAAATAAAAATTTGTAGAGTCAACTAACAAAAAAAAATTTGCAAATTAGTGATATTGCATTATTCGATAATGGGTTTTGAAATTGAATTGTGAAGTAAAAGTGAGATATGATTTATAATTGATATCTCATAATTAATAATTAAGTATGATTAGTGTGATTAATATTTATCAATTAAGTGTAACAAATATAGATTGAAGATTTAAATTTAAAATAAAAATCATGGACTTTAAATCACTCTAAAAATGATATCTATAAAAAAAAACTTCATAAAAATAAAAAATATTAGTATTATAGGTACTTAAATTACCAAGGTGGATTGTAAAAAAATATTTTTAATTCAAAAGGCGGATTCATTGCTACGACAATGTATCCGAAAAAGTGTTTTTCAATTTTTGTTTGTTTTTTAATTTATTAATCCACCTCAGGCGGATACATACAAGGAAAATGTTATTTTAAATTTTTGTTTTTTGGCTTTTCTTAATCCGCCGGAGGCGGATACATTTTTGCAATTATTTTAAAAAATTTTCAATTCCTTAATCGGCCTGTGGCGGAATCCCTTTAAACGGCATCATATTTATTTTCTATTTATCAAAACCTAATATTAGTGTAAATACACCCATTAAAAATCATATTGAAAAAAGACCTCGAGTAGGAAAAATATGGTATTTTCAACTGGTAGCACTTAAATTATTGAAACCAAAAAACAAAAAAGTTTGCCTATAGCCTGTAAAACTGTGGGAACATCGAATGTTCCAGGAACATTATTGTAAATGCGACCAAAGCGTAATATGCATAACTTAAGAAAACATTCCTAGATCTTAGAAGCATCCAATTAAGAAGAATTTCAATTGAGCATATGTAGGTCTTAAATAGTTTTAAAGAAAAGCACACAAGAGTGAGCCTGCCAAAATTTTATATATATATATCACCACTTTTTTTTTGTCAACTATATTTCCCAAGTTTGAAACTACTTATAAAACGATGTATTGGGATGATAGTATGGGTTGAAAAATTTTAACACGTAATCCAACTCAATTCATACCAATTGAGATATGAGTTAACGACTTTTCAACTCAATCTATCAACCTTTCAATCCAGCCCCATTTTATAGGTTAGATTGGGTTGAAACATGTGAATTTTTGGGCTAACCTAATTCAATAGACAACCCAAACCCTTACTAGTATATTCAAATATGAAAAATCTTTTGTTGTGGGTCATCGAGATGAAAGTTTTCTTTACATGGCAAAATCTAAGAAGTCATATAATATATAAGTAAAAATTAATTTACTTAGAAAGTTATCGATTTGAATTGGTTTTTTTTATATTCATAATTTAATTTCTGTTGACTGTTTCCATTATTTATAATTTCTAAAAATATAAATTTAATTTTCCAAGAATAGAATTCAGTAAATTTTATAATTGGGATACACATAAATTTTTTTAAAAAATCCTATTGAATATAGGTATGCTAATTTTTAGTTGATGATTTTTATTTAAATTTTCAAATAAGAGTAAAAATTAATATATATATATATATTCAGTCAAATTGCCAGCTGAACCATCAAACCAATAAAACTGATAATGAATATATAATTAGATGAATAAAACTTTTTTTATTAACCACGAATCCAAATCAATATGCAAATATCAAATATGGTTAAATCCCCAATTATTCTATAAAATGTGACTATTTTTTAATAGGGTCATTAAATCGAGTGAATATAAGGGCATGTTTGGTTTTCGTTTCATTTTTCTATTTTCTGTTTTCATAATTTTGTGAAGAAAATTGTGAAATGAAAAATAAAAAATAAAGAATATAGAATAAAAATAAAAAATAAAATAATAATCAAACATGCCCTAAATATGTCACAAATTTTAAATAAAGTAAAGTTAAAAAATTACACTTGATTGTTGCTCCGTTTTAGATTGTGTTGATTGCATATATCCGCATCTTTAAAAGAAATTGATGCGTCCCTTTGGTGAAGTTGCTCTAGAAAGCATTATTTTACCTTAGAGTGCACAATTGCTATTCAGAACGTGATAGCTAGAGACTAGACTTTGGAAATTAACCGAATATTTCAAAAGGCCAATTATTGTGTTGATGATCTTATCAAACACGATCATAGTTTATCCACCTTTGCTCCTTAGGGTTTATTTGATTTCAATTTTTTTTTTATTTTTAAAGTTTTATAAAAAAATATTAAAAATTAAAATTTATAATTTTTAAAATTTAATATTTTTTTAAAAAAATTTAAAAACTCAAACCAAACTCTTATTTTCATTCCTTTCTTGCTTTTCTTTCTTTTCATGTGGTGATTGATTTGTGGGGGCAATGGAGTGTAATTTTCTCTCTTTTGGACTTTGTAAGCACGTTGGTTATTAAAAAAAAAATCATAATTTTTTTCGTTGGAGAGAGAAATTTAGCACACTCACTTTATATTTACAAATGTATTTTTCAGTCAAATTGTTGGTTAAACAATCAAGCCAATAAAATGATCATGTGGTGAAATTGACTAGATTTGGTTTTTATAAAATAAAGTTAAATGCAATAAGCATAACATTATTATCTTATATCATCTCATACACAACACGTACACGATTTTTTATACTAATTATGCCAATATATATAAAAATAATGAAAAAAATAAAGGAATAGTCCAAAAAAATGAAGAAATGTCCATTTAGTAAAATTGACTATGTTCGATTTGCATAAAATAAAAGTTTATTAAATACAATAAAGATAACATAATTATCTTATATCATCTCCTACACGACACGTTAACTATTTTTAATATTAATTCTGGCCAATTCCTTGAGCTTTAGGCACAATGTTAATTTTTAAAAAAAATACTAACTATGGCTAACGCATATATAAAAATGAAAAATAGAGAAATAGTAACAAAAAATCATTTCATAGCTTTTTCATTCTCAAATTGAATAACGCTTGTTACATATCTTATGAGTGCACATTGCCACTTTTCTTGAGCATAATTTTAATACATTGTTTGTATATAAAAACAGTTACTCATAAAATCACAATTTCAATGATATATAATTACTTGTTTTTTTGGTAATATATAATTAGTTAAATAAAACTCTTTACGTCGACAATGAATCCAAATCAATATGCAAAATAACAAACTTTGCAACGAGACCAAAATGCTCCACACTATTGACTACTCAGTTTCACTTTCAGTGATTGCTTATGGGCGCCAAATAAACCCTCCCTCCGAAAATTTGGCGTCCCCGCCAATGTCCCAAAAAACAATTTTGAACCTTAAAAAGAGACACAAAACAAACACTTATGTGATTCCAACATACACACACTGTTTCCACAATCCAGATACATTGTTCCGTGTTTTTGCATTGCATCAATACAAGTTAGCTCTTTCTGCAGAAAAGGAAGGGAATTGAAGACATGGGTTCCGCCGCGCTCGTAGATTTCTCTGCCCCAAATGAATCTGAACCCTCTAAGGACTCAAATTCGGGTAAATAAGCAGACCCATTTCCCATATTTTTTTTTTCTTTTAATAACAAACAAAATCGTAGTTTTTTTTTTGTTGGTCTTTCGGGTTGGTGGTGTTGTTGATTTCAGTTACTTCAGAAGTAGCTTTAGGCTTTGGTTGTTGTTGCTGTTGGTGGGGTGGTTTGGATTTCTTCATCAGGTATATGAAACTAGTGTTATTGTTATTATTGTTATTTTTGTTTTGTTTTGTTTGTGTCTGGTGTGCTTGTAGTGTGGTGTTTGAAGCGTGGGTTTGGATGGATGATTGAAGAATGATGTGTTTGGATTATCTTTTAAGATACCCTTTTGTGTTTTATTATGATTTTTTCTTACATTTTATGGCCTTTTTTTCAGTGTGGTTTTGGATGATTGATTGAAGATTGATCTGATTTTGTTGTTGTTTTTTCTTGCTGCTGTGTGTTTTTGTACTGGCAGCATTTGTAGACATTGGGACCAAGCTCATTGGTTGAGTAACTAATTAGGGTATACTGGTTTGTAGGAAACAGTTCTTAGTTTTCATCTTCTGTTTTTAGATTTTTTTTGAAGAAAATAGTGAAAAGTGGATTTTGTAGTTTTCACTATTTATTTCACAAAATCCTAAAAACTAAAAATGAAAATTGTTTTCTAAAAGCAAATAGTCCCTTAGTTGTTCATTATTCTGTTAATGTATTCAATTTTCAGGATCAAGTTTTGCAGCAATGGTAGATAATATAAGTAATGAGTGCTCATAAATGCAATGCTTCTAGGTGTAATTACTGGATTTTGGTGTTTGCCTCTCTTAAGTCTTAACCCTGATGAATTTATTCCCCTAAATGCATTGTAATGAACAGCCATTAGATTTTGTGTAATATTTTTTATGGAATAAAATAAGAAAAAATGTAGAACGAATGGAACAAATCAAATAATTTGGAACTCTACTTGATGCTTGCAAAGCATAAGCTTTGGGTTTAGTATGCAATACATTGCAATGCTGGTAAGGATTAATTTAAGTAATTGATACTGAATGCATGATTCTCAATTAATTTTTATCCTTATTTAAGACTAAGCACATTATTACATTTTTTTAAAAATGCTTTTCCTTTGAATTAATCACACATCTATTGCCCTTACCAGTGATTTTATTTTTGTTATGTTAAAAAGATCTGATGAAAGATTTTCTTTGTGTCTGTAGATGCTTGTTCTGCCTTTGAAGTTATAACTAAACTTCAATCCCTTGGATGTGTTACTTTTCATATACTTGCTCGCATATGCTGCGAATTTTTTTTGTTTGTTTGTTCTTTTTTGAAAATTCTGGTTTCTTTTCTGTTTTATTCTTCTATTTTTTCTGAGTTATCCTGTCTCAGTTGCCTTTTGCTGTGGCATTTGCACTACTTACCTTGATTTCCTTATTGAATTTATAAATTTACTCTTTTTTTCTTTTATTGGTTTGATAGGTGTTAAGAACAGCCAGAGCAAAAAGAAATCTGTAGTTTCCAAGAGCAAAGAGGAAACTATGGCTGCAAATAAACAAAAGAAGCGAGGTGCATCAGAGAGAAGTGAGCAGCCTTCTGGTACTCGCAAAATGCCAAAACGAGCTGCGGCGTGTAAAAATCTGAAGGAGAAATCCTTTTCCATATGTGAGAAGTCTTGTCTCATTGAATCAAAGAAAGACCAGACTGTAGACGAAGAATTTGTGGCTGTTGGTCTGACCTCTGGGCAGGATGAGGATCGTCCAAATAGAAGAATTACAGACTTTATTCTTCATGATGAAAATGGTACGGCACAGCCTCTGGAGATGCTTGAAGTTAATGATTTATATATCTCTGGAGTTATATTGCCCCTTGAAGAAAGTACAGACAAGAGAAATGAGAAAGGTATTCGATGTGAAGGCTTCGGTCGAATTGAAACGTGGGACATCTCTGGTTATGAAGATGGCTCTCCGGTGATATGGTTGTCTACTGATATTGCTGATTATGAATGCTTGAAACCGGCAGCAAGTTACAAAAAAGTTTATGATCGTTTTTTTGAGAAGGCCCGTGCTTGCATTGAAGTTTATAGAAGACTTGCAAAGTCTTCTGGTGGAGACCCCAATATAAGTCTCGATGAGCTACTTGCTGGCATGGCACGTTCTTTGAGTGGTAGCAAGTGCTTTTCTGGAACTGCATCTGCAAAGGATTTTGTTATTACCCAAGGAGAGTTTATTTATAAGCAGCTCATAGGTTTAGACATGACATCAAAGGCAAATGAAAGGTCGTTTGCAGATATTCCTGCTCTTGGTGCACTTAGAGATGAGAGCAAGAAACAAGCAAACTATGTGCATGCGCAAGTAATGCCTTCAAATGGCAGTATAAGGATTGATTCAGGGATTGGAGATGAAGAGAACAAGAATCAGATGAATTCAATGACTTCTGCAGCTGAGGAAGATGAAGATGCAAAGTTAGCGAGGCTATTGCAGGAAGAAGAGTATTGGAAATCTATGACGGCAGCCAAGAAAAACTCCAGATCAGCTTCTTCATCTAACAAATACTATATTCAAATTAATGAAGATGAGATAGCTAATGATTATCCTTTCCCAGCTTATTATAAAACCTCCCTTCAAGAGACTGATGAATTTTTAGTTTTTGATAATGACTATGATGTGTATGACACTGAAGATCTTCCCCGGAGCATGCTTCATGATTGGTCTTTATACAACTCAGATGCAAGATTGATTTCATTGGAACTTCTTCCAATGAAACCTTGTTCAGAAATTGATGTAACAATCTTTGGGTCTGGCATAATGACTGCGGATGATGGAAGTGGGTTCAATTTGGATGCTGAAGCTGGCCAATCTTCCACCAGTTCAGCAGCACAAGCTTCTGATGGAATTCCAATATATCTAAGTGCCATAAAGGAATGGATGATTGAATTCGGAGCATCGATGATTTTCGTATTGATCAGAACTGATCTTGCCTGGTATTTGTCTCTTGTCTATAAGTGTTTGATTTTTTTTATATGTCCTAGATGTCAATAAGATGCCAATTATTTCTGTATGTTGATGCATAATGGGATACAAGCTGCTGTGTTTATTCTTTGTATCATTCTTATTTGTGATGTCAAATTAGAAAATCCATTTTTGAACGTGTTGAACTGTCAATGTAAGTTACTTGGTAGCAAAACTATTGCAAGTAAATCGGGTTATCTGCCATGCATGAATTTGGCCAGATTAATATATATTTTATGAACATATTTATTAGAATAATTTTGCTGTAGATGCCATAATTCCTTTTAAAATACTTTACTATTAATGATCAGACAAAATCAATCTTCATTGCTTTCAGGTATAGACTTGGCAAGCCATCAAAGCAATACGCTCCTTGGTATGACACGGTATTGAAAACTGCAAGGCTTGCTATTAACATTATTACTATGTTGAAAGAGCAGAGTCGAGTATCCCGACTTTCCTTTGGAGATGTTATGAGGAAAGTATCCGAGTTTCCCCGCGACCATAGGTCTTACATTTCTTCTGATCCATCAGCTGTTGAGAGATATGTTGTTGTCCATGGGCAGATAATTCAGCAACTATTTGCAGAATTTCCAGATGAAAAGATCAGAAAGTCTCCTTTTGTGACTGGCCTTGTGAACAAAATGGAAGCACGGCACCATACTAAATGGTTAGTGAAGAAGAAGAAAGTTGTACCAAAAAGTGAACCAAATCTGAATCCTAGGGCTGCTGTGGCTTCTATTGTGTCCAAGAGGAAAGCTATGGAAGCTACAACAACAAGGCTGATCAATAGAATCTGGGGAGAGTATTACTCAAACCACTTGCCAGAAGATTCAATAGAGGAAGCACCAAGTGAACTAAAGGATGAGGAGGAAGTTGAGGAGCAGGAGGAAAATGAAGATGAGAATATTGAGGAGGAGACATTATGTTTGGAGGGAACCCAAAAGTCACATCCGATGTCAAAACAACCCAAAGCATCTTCTGTTGAAAGAGAAATAAGATGGGACGGTGATCCTGAGGGGAAGTCGAGTTCTGGGTATCTTCTTTATAAACAGGCCACTATTCATGGGGAAGTGGTTGCTGTGGGAGGATCTGTGTTAGTGGAAGTTGATGAATCCGATGAACTTCCTGATATTTATTATGTTGAATATATGTTTGAATCAAAGGATGGAAGAAAAATGTTTCATGGTAGGGTAATGCAGCATGGTTGTCAAACTGTTCTTGGCAACACTGCTAATGAGAGGGAGGTGTTTTTGACTAATGAGTGTAGGGACTTGAGAATGGAGGATATTATGCAGATGGCTACTGTAGATATTCGAAAAATGCCTTGGGGGCATCAGCATCGAAAAAATAATATTATTGCAGACAGAAATGATAGGGCTAGAGCAGAAGAAAGGAAGAAAAAAGGTCTACCTATTGAATATTACTGTAAAAGCCTGTATTGGCCTGAAAGAGGTGCTTTCTTCAGCCTTCCATTTGATACTCTGGGTCTGGGGTCTGGCATTTGTCACTCTTGCAGATTAAAGGAAGCCCAAAAGGAGAAGGATGTTTTCAAAGTAACTTCATCTAAGTCTGGTTTCCTATTCAGAGGGACTGAGTATTCTCTAAATGATTATGTTTACGTAAGTCCTTATGACTTTGAGGAAAGGACAGATCAGGCAACCTACAAGAGTGGGAGGAATGTAGGGTTGAAACCTTATGTTGTGTGCCAAGTGCTCGAGATCATTGTAAAAAAGGACATCAAACAAGCTGAAATGGAATCCACCAAGGTCAAAGTCAGAAGGTTTTTTCGACCAGAAGATATATCAAGTGAGAAGGCATACTGCTCAGATATTCAAGAGGTAAAAGCTTCTTAGTAGTTAAAAACACACATAAATACATAGCAAAGGTATTACAAACCATTACTTTATGATAAATCCGGCCAAAATTGGTTGTAGCCGTTGTGTCAGGCACAGGTTGCTAGATTAATATAATCATTCAAATTGATTTTGTAAGTGATTATGCAAATTTTGCTAAATCTTGTGTGTAATATGATATTCATGCTTTGCCCAAATTGACTGGTAAATAAGCTGTTCTTTGTGTAGTATTGCTGCTGTCACTTTTGAGTATTTACTCAATTTTTCGTATCTTGTATGTGTGTGGCTCAATATTGACTTAGATTTCATGATTTATAATTTTAGGTATACTACAGTGATGAAACACAGATAATCTCGGTAGAATCCATAGAAGGGAAGTGTGAAGTCAGAAAGAAGAATGATATCCCTGAATGCAGTGCCCCTGGATTCTTCCAAAATGTATTTTTCTGTGAGCACTTGTATGATCCTGCCACTGGGTCACTCAAGAAGGTATTTTATACTTGGCACTGTCTTGTATGTGTGTAATGTGTTTGTTAATCTGTCAGAAAAATCTGTCAAGACATTTTTATTTTAATAATTTGTTAAGTTTTTATGCTTTCTATTTTAAATGAGTATGGCCTATTTAGGCTCCTCTCAATGAACCAATCTATATCCAGCTGGTCATCATCCTGTAAGCTGTGTTGTTGTTTAGTTGCTTGACAGTTATAATTGTTGAATTGTTTAAATTTGAATGATTAACTATCTTTTCTTTTTTCCAATTGCTTGACACTTGACAGTTGCCAGCTCATATCAAAATAAAATATTCTAGTGGATGCAGCGGTGATGCTGCAGCGAGAAAGAGAAAAGGAAAGTGTAAAGAGGGAGAAAGCATTTCAGAGCCCGAGAAAGAAAAGACATTGGATGAAAAACATTTAGCAACCTTGGACATTTTTGCTGGTTGTGGTGGTTTATCACAGGGGTTGCAGCAGTCAGGTAATTTTTATTACACTATTATAGCAAGAAATACAACCATATCTGCTATCACTTGCAAAGTATAACTTGTGTGTTACTGCTTGAATGCTTCAGGAATTTCATTAACTAAATGGGCCATTGAGTATGAAGAACCAGCTGGGGATGCATTTAAAGCTAATCATCCTGATGCGCTGGTGTTTGTTAACAATTGTAATGTTATTCTTAGGTAAATTATCGTCTCAGACAATGAATATTCCAGTTCCCAAGCTTCAGAAGATTGGAACTCAGTTTAAGTGACTTACGAATGTGTTGCAATGTAGGGCTGTTATGGAAAAGTGTGGCGATACAGATGATTGTATTGCAACATCTGAGGCTGCAGAATTAGCTGCTAAGCTTGATGAGAAAGAACTAAATAGCTTGCCCATGCCTGGGCAAGTTGATTTCATCAATGGGGGGCCTCCATGCCAGGTTTGTAAAGTTTCTGGCTTTGTTTTGGTTGTGATTATAGTAATACTCTAGGCTAATTATTGAATGATGTTTTCTTCTTTGCAGGGTTTCTCTGGGATGAATAGGTTCAACCAAAGTACTTGGAGTAAAGTCCAGTGCGAGATGATATTAGCATTCTTATCCTTTGCCGATTATTTCCGGCCAAGGTTTTTCTTGCTGGAGAATGTGAGGAACTTTGTGTCCTTTAATAAAGGACAGACATTCCGTTTAACTTTGGCTTCGCTTCTTGAGATGGGCTATCAGGTAATTTTACATAACTGTATATTTCTCCGAGTGATTGCTATTTAGAATCTTGAGGAACTAATGAATGCTGATTTGCTTGTCCAAAAGGTGAGGTTTGGTATCCTGGAGGCTGGAGCTTTCGGGGTTTCCCAGTCAAGAAAACGTGCATTTATATGGGCAGCCTCTCCAGATGATGTGCTTCCTGAGTGGCCAGAGCCAATGCATGTCTTTGCTGCCCCTGAGCTAAAAATCACATTATCACCAGGTGTCCAGTATGCTGCTGCCTGCAGCACGGCAAATGGTGCACCTTTGCGTGCAATAACTGTTCGGGATACTATTGGTGACCTCCCAGCTGTGGGGAATGGAGCCTCTAGAGCAAACATGGAGGTATGTAAAATGGGGAAAAAATGCATGCTGCATATCCTTTCATTCATAAATTTGAGTTGATCCTATACTCATGGCTTGCCTGTATTTGTATTGTACAGTATCAAAATGATCCTGTCTCATGGTTTCAAAAGATGATTCGAGGTGATATGATTGTCTTAACTGATCATATATCAAAGGAGATGAATGAGTTGAACTTCATTCGGTGTCAGAAAATTCCCAAGAGACCAGGAGCTGATTGGCGTGATCTTCCAGAAGAAAAGGTAAAATTAAGATCTTGTGATTTTCTTGCATTACAATTTTTGTTATTTGTCTAATTTGTGATATATATAATGAAATGCAGGTAAAGTTGTCTAATGGACAAGTTGCTGATTTAATACCATGGTGCTTACCAAACACAGCTAAGCGCCATAACCAATGGAAGGGGCTGTTTGGTAGGTTGGATTGGGATGGAAATTTCCCAACTTCTGTTACAGACCCTCAGCCAATGGGGAAGGTTGGAATGTGCTTCCATCCTGACCAAGACAGGATCATTACTGTTCGTGAATGTGCTCGATCTCAAGTAAGTCTATGATTGTATTTGTAGATAGCTATCACACTAGATGCTATGAAAAGGAATGGAATCCTAACATGTAAATTAATTATTGTGCTGATTAATTTCTGTTATCTCTGAATAATCATGGAGAATTCTGATGAAGTTATCCAAGTATGTGGACAGTAAAAAAAAAATCCTGATTGGTGTCGGTTCTTAATTTTAATTGGCGAGTACAAGAACTTCAAGGTGTGTTTAGTTTCAAAAAGGGGTTTCAGTCTTCATTTTTTTGGTTTTCTTATTTCCTAACTTTTGTGGAGTATTAAAAACTGTAAAGCTTTTAAATTTGCTTACGTTTTCTATTTTCAATATTTTCTTCACAAAATTCTGAAAATTGAAAATAAAGAATGAAACTATTTTCTAAAACCATACACACTCTTAGATTCCATAATTAACTAGTAAGCATAATATTCCTCATTTAGCAGTCCTTCTTTACTTAGCATCCTTTTAATCTACAAATGCAGGGCTTCCCAGATTGCTACCAATTTGCTGGTAACATCATACACAAGCACAGGCAGATTGGTAATGCTGTTCCTCCTCCTTTGGCATTTGCATTAGGTAGAAAGCTCAAGGAAGCAGTGGAAAGTAAGAGTAAGAGCTCTATTTAGAAGATGGGGCATTCATCCTTAATCATCATATTCTAGTATTGGATTAGTCTTGAAGATATTGTAGATTTTTCAGAGGTTCCAGAAACAGCTGATCATTGTATAGAGTGGCTGCCCTTGGTTATTTGTTTGAGGCCAATTCCTTAGATTTCTGTGACCAAAGAATTGGATGGAGAATGTTATAAAACTCGTTTTCTATCAAATTGGCTTCTCTTGATTGGTGATATTTTGGCTGTTTATCAAAAAAGTGGGCGAGAATACAGTTCCTTTCAATGCCAAAACAAAATTGACAAATGACACACCCATTAGTTTGTAGACCTAGATGGTTATAGGGTCATTGTCATTTAAGCCTCAGAAAGCTGAAACTTGGAAATATCTTTGAAGTTAGCGTAAAATATCTTGACTTCTATTAAGATTTTATGAAATTCATTAGGGTTTTGGATTTGTTTAAGTGGGATTAATCTCTCTTAAATGTGTTGTTTAATGTGTAATGAAAAAGAGGATGTTATAATCATTTTATAATCTAAAAAAAGTTTGGTATAATAATTTTATAAACTTAAAAATTTTTAGAGTAAATTTTACAAATAGGTGAAAATCAAATTAAATTTCACCAAACTTGAAGTCAATGTAATTTTGCAAGTCAAATTGAATTCGTAGAAAAATGCATAGTGGAGTGAATCTTGTGGTTGAAAGTGAGCTAAGTATTATTACATGATCACAAAAGGTAGCTAGAACCCCAAGCTAAAAATTGGCACAAACATTCTCCAATATATTGGTTAAATGCTTGCTTAAGCTGGGCAGATTACTTTGTTTCACTACTATCTTGAACTTTTACAAGAATTGCTAGTTTGAATCCTGAACTGATCCTTCCAAATGACGAAATATATATATATATATTATATGCCCAGAAACTTGAGCACAAGCTACTTCAATTTATTTATCTCCCAAGTATATAAATAAATACATCACGAAAATCTCAAATCTCTCCATGTCAGACAAACGTAGCCGGCATCCACCCATATTTCCAATTCAATAATTGTCACCAAATGCCTCTGAATGTTGAACACCCATCCCTCAAACTGGAACTTTACTGTTGTAAAGTGATGAGGTATGTAAAGTGAAATTTTGAACATCCACCACTCAAACCAAAATTTGACCGGTGATAAGATATGTAAAGTGAGAAAATTAGAGATTAATCATCCCAAATCATCATTTGTTTGAGGAGCCAAATCTCCCAAAGCGGACGGAAATCACCTTTTCCTAGGCCACCTAGCCCTGGATACACATCAACAAAACAGGATCAACCTACACGTGCCAAACTTCAACAAAATTTCAATCCATACAAACACTAATGTAATTGTGTGGCATATAATTACGTGATCAACAGCAGCCTTTGCAAACCAAGATCCTAAATTTGATAACAAAGAAATCACCAAAAACGCAAATAGATACAAAAACACAACGAAGATACAAAAGAGAAACATTAGCAGATGTTGATCATCCAACATGCATGCCTCAGTGATCATCACTACCTATATAACATTAATAATAATTTAAACTAGAAATCTACATGTACATCATAATCATTTGGAATTGGACACACTTTTGGCGATGAAATCCTTGACTTGCGAGATCAATTGAGATGCCTCGGGCAAATTCGGGAACATATAAAAAGCATGGAACATATTCGGGTACTCAATTAGTGTAGCTTCTGTTCCCGATTTCCTCAACCACTCATAATATTTCCTTTGCCAATCCTGTAACGGGTCAAACCCAGCAACAAACACGAGTGTTGCCGGGTAATTAATACGCGACAGGTCCAACGCATTCGGACCCGCCACATTGGCCGATCCGTGATCCCGATTCCACCCGTCCGGAAGGAACACCTTCCATAGCCAATCTGTCCTCGCCAGTGACACCACCGGGACCTTGTCGTTGAGCCGGAGCTCCGCCTCTGTCCGCTCCTCGCCGCCGAAGAATGGCTGGATCGAGACCAGTCCGATTACCCGGATTCTACGGAGCTCCGACTCCGCGACCCGAATTGCTAGGTGGTGTGCCAAATTGGCGCCGGCGCTGTCGCCGGCTAGGAAGCAATTCTCCACCTCGGCATTTTCCGGTAGGGAGGAGGGGTTCTCGTCAATGAATTTGACGGCGGCGAATCCGTCGTCGTATTGGGCGGGATACCGGTGCTCCGGCGTGAGGCGGTAGTTGACGGAGACGATTACAGCGTCGAGTCACCGGCAGAATCGGCGGCACACGGCGTCATAGGCTAAGGAGGAGGCGGAGAGGAACGCGAAGCCGCCGCCGTGGAAGAACACGATGACGGGGAGTTTGCCGCCGGCGGTGGGGGTGAAGACGCGGAACCAGACGTTTTTTGCAGCGTCGACGGTGACATCTTTGGTGGAGACGCCGTTAACGGGGTGGGCCTTAGGGCTGGTCTTGCGGTCGAGGAGGTTGAGGAAACGGCGGTTAACGGTGCCGTCACTGCGGCATGTGACGTAGTTTAGAGAGAATAAGTAGAATAAGGATCGGGCGGTCCAAGAGAGGGCGAGTTTGGGAGCTTGGGAGTTGTCTGGTGCTGCCATTTTTTCTTTTTGGTTTCCTCGGATGTAGTTTTGAGTGTGCGGTTGTGACTTGAGCGAGTGAAAGGGGAGAGAGATTCACAAGAGAGAGAGAGAAGGGGGGCGGGGGGTGGCAGCGTACGTTAGTTTTAAGCTTTCCTTTTTTTGTCGTTTATGCGTTTTGCATTAATTTCTTTGGTTGCAGAGGAAAGGCTATAGGTATATCAATGAGGAGGCAGGCGTGATTTGGTACCACTGATTTTTGTCCATATCCACTTTCAATTTAATGAATTTTTGCTCAATTCTCCAAAAATATCTTCCTGTTCTTTTATAATCCTTAGGCCACCTCTGCTTGACACGTGTTCAGATGTCATGCCCAATGACAATGCTGACATTTAATGCTTTAATAAAAAATAATAAAACTCTCTTATGCCAAGTGGTGCAAAGCTGCTAATATCCAACCTTTATCATGCCTCCATTTGCTTACGGTCCAAGCTCAATGCTGTGGACATGAGTGAAAAGTATTTTGTGCTACTATTGAATATGTGTTGATTTTTTAAGGATACATGCTTTTTATGAAATTTGAAAGCTCTTTGAAATGATGGGGGATTTACCTTCCTGAACTCGACAAATTTTTGATACTCTACATCAACTCCATTTACTACAGGGTTATCGGCTAGGTTTTGCCTTTCGTTGTGGTTCAACCGCTCTATCATAAGGATAACAGCTATAGCTTGTTCCCTCATGGTAGCCATCATCTCACAAAAAGTATTCGTCATGTTGGCATCATTTCCAGCTCCACTCATAGTTTGTCGATTCGAAGTCATAGATTCCTATCACACCAAACAAAATATTGAGTTGATTAGGCTCAATACCAAGCTAAGTGTAGCGGCAACCCACAACATTTCTAACCAGCAGTCATACATATATATAAAATCATAATACATGACTATCACTAAGAAAGCATAGCCGGTCCAATCCTCAAGCTTATAGGATAGTCCGACTCTGATACCATAATGTAAGACCCTCCTAATTACCATATTTACTTGAATATCAACACAGTAATTAAAAATGCATTACTTACATTCACAATCTATACTAGTCAAAAATAAATGAAATAAAACAATGGAGACGTATATGTTGCAAAGCCAATATAGACCTTACCCTGAATTTTATTAAGTTTGGACCCTACACGTTATTGGAAGGCTCTATGATAAAATTACATTCATGGGATCAAAAGTCCTGATAATTATTTCCTAGAGAAAAATAAGTTGAAGAGTGATTTTTAATGAATTTTATGAAACCTTTAAACAATTGGTTTTTTGCTTACGAGTTTATAAAATTGTAAGGATTCCTGAATTTAAACTAAAACCCAAAATTTGGATTTTGAATTATTAGGATTTTGATTTTTCTGATATTTTATTTGAATTCAAATGAGGGTATTTCCTTATTTACATTTATGTTTTAAAGTTAATGGAACATTAACTTAATGCAAATAAGTGAGTATGGAGACGGCCCAGTCCAATGCACACTAGTACCTAACCTCCTGGGAGACTGCCAAGGTGGTCATATGACCGCCTAGGTGGTCATCAGAGAGTAAGGCGGTGCAGCAGCTAGAGAGGAGATTGCCAGGCGGTCATTCACTGTCCAGCGGTCAATAGATTTATAAAAACACTCATTTCAGGTTCCAGAGCATTCCACACACTCTTCACCCCCAGTTTCTCTCTGAAACCATACTTCTTCACCTCCCAACCCCATTTCTTCATCAAATCTCTATTTAAACTCCATTTTCTTCTAATTCTTTCAAGTTTAACTTGGAATCTTTATCCTCCAAGGCTTTAAGGTATGTTCTTCTCTTGGTTTTGTTCTTTTCTCCTTGATTCTCTAGGGTTCTTTGCGTGGTCCTCATGTCTATCAAAGGAGAAGAGTTATTTCTCTATGTTAGAAAGAGAGTTGAGCTATTTAAGGGTTAATTCAAAGTTCTATTGCCTCTATGTCAGATATTACTGTTGTTTCTGCTTCCAGGTGTCCTGTTGGTGTCAATCCTGTTATTTCAACCCCTCCAGTTGAATGAGTTTACACTTGTGATCTCTATGTTGTGCATTAGAATTATTTTCACAAAGATATCAATTATTGATTGATTTTAGGGATTTTTGCAAAGAAGTTGAGATTACTGTTGACTTGTATGTTTTAGAACCCTTGATTTTAGAGCATGAACATGTTTTTGACAAAACCCATGGGACATGTTTGTTATATTAATTTGATATAAAATTGATGAAATATGTGATTGTTAGAAATCTATATGATTGTTTGACCGAATTTCTGGAACTGGTTATTGCATATGATATAGAGTTTTCCTAGCCTATAACAAGCTTGATAATTGGAGAAATGATATAGGCAATTAACTAAAAGGTTTTAAAGGTTCTCAGATTTACATGGATTTATTTAGTTAGTTCAGATGGTAGCTATAGAGAAATAGCTAGCGAGTTAATGGCTAGAACCAAATGTTAACCTTGGTACCAATGCCCACGAGGGATTTACATATATATATATATGTGTGTGTGTGTGTGTGTGTGTGATAGATCGGTCCACGAGAAAAGCGGTTCATGAGGAACCGTTAAGATCTCAATTAGGAGCCCTTATTCACGAGGAACTGAGTACCTACAGAACATAGATTACTATTTCTCTAAGAGCTACTATATTATGAGTTGGTATGATTTCAAGTATGAAAGTAAATTGAAGAAATTGTTTTTAAGTTTGAAAATGATTACTTGAATATTATATATATATATATGACTATGTAAGACTCTAAGTATTGTTGATATTATTATAATTTTATGCATTATTCTTTGATGTCCCATGGAAGGGGATTCGGGCGAAGACTCACTTACTGAGTTTTGGTAACAAAACTCATCCCTCTTTTTTTCTCCTATTTTTACAGATAAAGCAGCTGTTGTGGACTCCTTTCAACCCCCTATCTTCTAGCAGCATTAGATTTTAGTTGGTGAGCCTTGCTGTCATTTTGATTTAGAGTGCCCCAATATAGATGCAGGCAGGATCCCCTCCATCTAGCATGTTTTGCATTTTGTTTCATAACTTATTGGTATTGGTTTCATAGTTATTTGAAAACCAAGTAAACTTATAATGTACTTTTTGTGTGAAGACATATGGACTTTGAGTTAGTTTATGAAATATTAGCTATGATTGTTCATGGTTTCGGTTTAAAAAGGAATATTGAAATGTACATCGAAAAGTGAATTTTCTACTTTAAATGGTTTTTGTGAACAACGCATGCATATAGAAACGGTTAACAGGTCATGAGACTTATGTGAGAATGGAGATTTCTCACGTGCCGGTCACGTTCCTAGATTAGGTCATGACAAGGCTATCCTTAAGGGATTAGTTTAATGTTTGAAGGGGATTAGAAGTGTTATGAATGATGTTAGAGGTGAAAACCTCAATTCATGATTTTTCCCATGCGCAAAATTGCCAAAGTAGCTCGGAGGTAATTGAACGCGGGATTAAGTGACGACTGAACTCGGTCATCACTTGGGAGTTTGAAATGTTAATTATAAGTGTTGCATGATATCTGGAAAAGTCCGAGTGGTCCAGGGAAGTTTTGTGTAAAATGACCCTTTTGCCCCCGGTTGGTGCTAATTGAGCTTAATTGCATGATTAAGGAAATATAAGTAATATTAGGCTCTAGTTAAAGATTAATTAATTTCAATTATTAAGCTTGAGTCAAAATAATTAATTGAGGTTTATTAGGGCCTAAGATTACTTAGGGAAGTTCAAAATCCCTTCCTTAATCTAAGACATTATGCCATGTCATGTGAAATAGTATTTTTTCTCTCCAATTTCCTAAATTAATGAATCATGTTGGAGTTTGAATTTCAAATTAAATCAAGTTTGACTCAACTAATTATGCAACACCACTCCTTAATCATGTCTTAAAAAGCCTTAATCACTTGGTTACAAGCCCAAATAACTAATTACCAATCCCTAAACTTTTGCTTAATCAAATCTATCTCTAAACACAACTCCTAACCTAAACTGAAATGAAATTTTCCCCCCAAATGGCCATGAAGGTTGCTGCCTTCTTCCCCCAAAAACACCCCCATACTTATTGTTTTTCAACACACAAACACCTCACTTTACCATTTGCATTTTTGTTGAGTCTTGCTTCCAAAAGTTTGGCCAAAAAATTCTCCTTTCTCTCTCATCTCAAGGCTTCTCTTCTTCCTCTTCCTCCACCATAAGAACCTTCATCCTCCTCCACTTTTCCACCTCAAACCACCACATTACTACCATAGATCATCCCAAAATACACAACTTTTCCATTTTTAAACACAAGAACTCAAGAAAAACATTCCTTCATTTTTCTCTTTCCCTTGGCTGAATTTGTGTTGCTCTAAGAGAAGATTTTTCTTCTCATTTCCTTACACAAGATCAAGGCTTTCTCTTGCACAAAAGGAAAATAACTTTGGTAGATATTTTTATTTTGAGTTCTTCCTTATTTTCTTTGTTCTTTTTTGATTTTGTTGTGGGTTAAATGGACAAGTTCTTCTTCTTTTATTTTTCCCTTATTTTCAGTTTGATGATGAATGAATGGTTGAGTTTTTACTCCTTTCCTTCTTCCCATTTCCATTTTGAGTTTTCCTTATCTTTCTTTACTCTTTTCAGTTTTGTTGTTGTTGGATGGTTAAAAACTATAGCTTGATGATGAGAGATCTTAATGGTGGTTTTGATATCACCATGTATTTGACCTCTAGAGCTCAAGGTTTGATTTTTGGTTTCAAGAGAAAAATGAGAATAGATTGTTTTGTTAGTGTTCTTGAGCTATTTTGTTTGAACTTGATGATGAGTCCAAGGGAATAAGGTTCTTGGAACCATGGTGTTGATGGATTCTAAAACTCATTTCCATTTTGTGGGGTTAATTGAGGTTGAGGAGTTATCCTCTAAAAGTCTTGAGTTTGGAGCTTAAAGTGATAAAATGAGATGCATTCATGTTTATATTTCAAGCTCTTGCATCTCATGTTTAAATCCCAAGTCTTGCATATCATATTTATATTTCAAGCTATCACATTAAATCTTGGAGATAAGAAAATGGACTTGCATTTCATGTTTAAATTTCAAGTCTAGCATGTTTATATTTCAAGCCATCACCTAAAACTCAAAGACTTAAAATGGACTTGCATTCTCATATTTATATTTCAAGTATTGCACATCATATTTATATTTTCAAGTCCTCAACTTATAATGACAAAGATTAAAATAAGACTTGCATAGCATGTTTATGATTTTAGCTATCACCTAAATATCTAAAAGCTCAAGACTTGCCTCTTTCATCAAAATAATATTTTGATCATGAATACCTTATGATGTTGGAGCCTTAAGGGCTGGCTTTGTTTATGTTGAGGCTTGAATCTTGCTTCCATGAGGTGTAGAAGAGTTTTGAAAGATTAAAGAACTCAAGAAGTGTAAAATCTGATCCTAAGTGATTTAGAAATCTTTTTATGAAATCTTTAGTCTTAATGAAGAGTTTGTTTTTATTTGAGGAAATGTGAATATGATTTCAAAGCAAATGTTGGAATGGTGTTTAAAATGGTTTTAGAATGAATGGAGAACTTGAGGGATGTCAAAACTTGAGGTTTTCAACTTTTGGGGTTTCTGGTAATCAATTACTAGTATGTCTTTGATGCCCGAAGATGAGTTTTTGACCTTGGTAATCAATTACTATCCTCTGTAATCGATTACCAAGATGTTCTTGAAGGCCTAAAATGTATTTTCAACACTAGTAATCGATTACACAGCCCATGTAATCGATTACCATAAGCTCAAACATGTCTATTTCGAAAATTTGAACTATGCAATCGATTAGCAACTCAAGTGATCGATTACCAGAACCTGATATGTGTAAATAAGTGTCTTTTCACTTGAAATAACATGGATTGATGATTTTGCATGCTTGATTTTGAGTTATATGAATGATTATCTTTATTATAACTGTATACATATATCCTGTTGAGCATCGCATGTGTATCAGCTGAGTCCGGTCCTTGAATTCCGGCACACTAGTTAGGAGCATGTTTGCTTTTCAATGAAATATTGATTGATGACATGCTTATGGATATATACAAAGAATGTGATGCATGTTTATGTGATCAATTGCATGATGGGTTGTGGCATGATATGACTATACTTAATTAGTTAAGATGCATGATTTATAAAGACTATGAGCATGATCTGTTGAATGATGAGCTAAGATTGCATTGCATCCCTAAATAATATACCAAGGTTAAGGGATCCTCTAATTAGAGGTTCTATGAGGTGAGTCAATACTGACCTTCTAGTATCCTTTAATTAAAGGATATAAAAGGTGAGCCAATACTGACCCTCTAGTCTCTTCTAATTAAAGGTGAACCAATAAGTTGATATGTTCATACATTTGCATCTCTAGATAATGTGTTAAGTTTAAGGTGACATAAAATATATGGAAGTGATCCTCTAGACTCCCGGAATTAAAGGTTATGAAAGGTGATCCTTTAGAGTACTCCTCGAATTAAAGGTTATGAAGGGTGATCCAAGAAAGTTGCATGCTCATAACAAGAAAGTTAAGTTAAGACAAGCAAGTGATGTGTTTCCCCCTCTATTACCCCCATATTAAATCTAGCAAAGGCTAGCTAGGTTGGGCTCATCCTAGGCGATTGGTGTGGTGGAGTTTTGGTGTTGCATTTATAATTGTCGGGAAAGCTGAAATAGTTGGTTTAAGGTGTGCACGTAAGAGAGTGGCTATTAAGAAAGGAACTTAAGAGTTTAATTATGAGAAATTGCATTATCATGGGTTCTTTTGCCTCCCATACATGCTAAAAGTTATATGGTTCATCATGCTTGCATTCTTTTACTCATAATTCAATTGCATAATTTGAATACTAAGTGATCTGAGAAAGAAAAAGAGGAAAGTTGCATGCATAGTGGATATGATCTTTACGCTTCTATATTATGTTATTGTGTACCTAGAATGTTGCATAAAGTATTGACATGCATTCATGACTTAGTATGCTGCATTCATAACATTAAGATGCATGCTAAAAGACACGGGCCTCGACTAATGGTATTTGCAACTTAACAAGTAAACCTTATACATGTCAACTACTTTCATAATGAAACCCGAGGTTCCTGGAGACAGTGATGATGACAAGTGTGTGGAGACGGAATACCATACTGAGATTTTTTTATAAGTTTCTCACTCCTTCTCTTTCTTTCCATCTTCTTCTTCAAACAAGGCTAATGGCGATGATCGTGGACTTTCTTGAGATGCCAGTGTAGGAGTTGCACCGTGGTCTAGATCAGAGTAGCGCAACAGAAGCGGAGATATAGGCCTTCCTACTTTCAATACTTAGAAGTTGTTTCATCTTCGTACATGCTCGTAACCTAGTTCTAGTATATGTGCACCCATGAGGGGTTTAGTTACATTTTAGTCATGTTTAGCTTTTGTATTATTGTATGCTCAGCCTCTATGGGTGGGCTAAATATATTTGATGTGGTATTATAATTGTGGGATATTCCCACATTATTATTATTACTATTTGATACGATATTTAAGGTCAATGTTATGATGTGATTATGTTCTCAGTTTATGTTACACTCTATTATGATTTGCATGAATGCTATGTGATGAATGGTTAAGTATATGCTGATGATATGTATGGTTATTAAGTATTATATGATGAATATTCATACGTTATAACTTATGCGTGAACGGCTCATAGTTTGGTCTTTCAAAAAAAAAAAATGGGTCATATTTTCTATAGACTTATTTTCAAAGTTTAAAATCAAGTAACATTCAAAGGTGAAAGAGTAACAACTAACGATTAGCCGTTATGCGTCCTAGGTATATTGGGTTGAAAGTTAGGGTGTTACAACATTCATATACTCGAACAAATTGGTTGTCATATGGCCGAACCTGCGGCCCTCATCTGCATGCTGCGTCTATTGTGCATGCGGGATCCTGCCTACCCATTTATCCATCTCCAAATTCCCATTTCGCGAGATACCATAATAATACAGAAGCCAAGTCTTTGAGTATGCTGCATTCACCAGTATTCTTTTCACATCTTTATTCTTGAATCGAACTACAAAGGTCGAGCAGATGTGGTGAATACAATATGCATAATTGGCCATTGGGGGATGCCACCCGCTACCTTTCGCATCCAAAGCAGCTTTTATATACCCATGCCTATCAGAAATTACAAGAATATTTTTTTGCAGGGTGACATAGTGTGGAAGGTTACTCAAGAAAAAACACCATTCTTCCTTTATCTCTCCCTCCACCAGTGCAAATGCAACAGGCACTATGTTGGAGTTATCATCCTGTGCAATCACCATCAACAATGTTCCACTATACTTGTCGTACAAATGTGTGCCATCAATTAAAACAAAAGGCTTGCAATATTTGAACGCCTCTATGCATTGAGGGAATGTCCAAAACAATCGGTGGAACATCACAAATTCTGAACAACAATATTACCTACATAGTATGGTTGAGTCAATAGATGGACAAGTAAATTTAAGTTCACTATTGAAAAATTAAAGACCATTATTTATGAACATTACCTCATGCATTAAAATTCAATGTTGATGTTCATTCTCAAACGGATCAACATGCATATTTTTCTAATTTTTATCTGCTTTGATAGCAAAAAAGAGCAATATTAGTACCCGACATATAAGACTGCAGACCAAGAAGCCATCTCGAAAGCTCTTTGTAGGAATCTTCCAGTCGCCATAAATCTTTCCAATTGCTTTCTGTTTTGCATACCATACTTTCATATACTTCAGCTTGAATTTAAATCTTGACTCGATAGCTCTTTGCAATATTTTAATAGATATCATTGGATCTTTCTCCACCATTGACAATATACTACCACAGATAACATTACCATCCAATTGCCGATGGCCTTGCAAAGCAGAATCAAATACACACATGTGAGGTCTATTATACCTTCGGACTTCCTACATTTACATTTTCTGGTGATAAGTAACACGAATACTCCAATTGCACCCGCTGCTAAACTTTACACATTTACCATGGTATTTTATGTGGTTTGACTCATAAACTTTATATCCAACTAACCTTTGAATGTTGTAGTTCTTTATTGCAAATAATACAGCTTTCTTGTCCCTGAACAATTGTCTGATTTTTAGCCCTCTTCTTCCATCCAAACCAACACTTCTAGCAGGCCCACTTCCACCGCTGCTCAGATTCATTGCATCTAAATCCAGTGTTGAATAGTGACTAAGCTGTGCTTGAGACTGTGACTGTGATAAGGACTGTGACATCAACGGTTGGTTCTGACTGCTTTCCTCTACCTCCCTGTCAGATCCTTCATCACTCTCATTATGTATAGGCCCATCAAATTGCTTTTCTCCCACATCCTCCCTATGCTCAATGAAATTTGAATAATTAAGACCTGCAATAGGATCACCTTGGCCCAATGGTTCAGGAAGTTGTGCAAAGCTTGGACTTGCCACCATATTACCAGCATTTTCTCTTTGGCCTTTAGAGTTATTTATGGCAGGCTCATGGGTTAGGGAGCAGGAGGCCCCAGCAACTAATTGAAGGGGATTGGAACCTCCAGAACTGAATTAACTTTATTACAGAGTAATGAACATCTCCATAATACGAATCTCTGGAAATTGGGCTTGGAAAATAAATATCATTGTCACTGTAGATTAGAAAACTTGTATACTTAATTACACCTGCCCTATTGCTATGGGCAACCTGTAAAGCATCTCGGTAATTTGCATGTCATTTTCTTCGCTTAACTGCTATAGTATGCTTCTTTCTAACTGTGACAAATTGATAGTCGGACGAACAATAACACATATTGGCCGACTATTAGTGAAAGTGACTCCCTGTGCAGTATTTGAAACCTCATCATTGTAATGAACTAATATACAGCAGCTTTCGGCCATGGTAGTGAATCACACTTCAGACACTCTGGTTTAGCCTGAAGCAAGAAGTTCTTGGGTGACTTATGTGTTATGCAGGTCGCCCCATCCTAGTGCAACTTATGCACAACAGTGTCTTCAAATATGATACATAAGTCGTGTAAACCTCGCACGACTTATATTGAAAATTTAACTCACACCAAGCTAGTACGACTTATGTATAAAAAATTAGAACATATTTTGAGTTTCTAATCGAATGGGACAAATGTGAAGTTTGTGATTTTTTGTTTTATATCAACAAAAGAACCCAAAAAAGCAATTGTAATAATTTTAATTGAATTTCATTAAATGATAATTAATTCAATTTAAAAATTTTTAATATTGTTTATATATATAATTTTTATTAGTATAGGACCATGAAATATTATAAGTATTTATCATTAATTTATTTAATATAACTTTTATATATAAATATTAAATTAAATTTTAAAATGTATAATGTAATAATTTTTACAACACCTAGTAGTAAGTACGTTAGATAAAAAGTAATTAAAAAAAGAAAAAATAAATTATAATTTAATGAAAGTTGTTAAAATTGTTTATTAACTACAAATAATTATAATATTTAGTGGTCCTCTACTAATAAAGTGTTGCATGTCTTGGAAAAAAAAAAAAGGGTTTGCACGTATGTGAGGCATGTCCAATGCTACAGGATGCTAGTCACTCACCTACGTCTTGTGTGAGAGTCATCAACATGACCTGCCAAATTAATATTAAGAGTGATTGATGGCATTGTAATTGTAGAATGAAGATTATAAGAGATGAGATTGGCCTAGTTTCCAGTAAATAGTTATATTAAATAAATTAACTAAAAATACTATAAATTTTAGTTGTCCTCTACTGTTAAAAATTATAATTAATATCAGATTAAAACCCCAAATCAGTCCCTCAGATTTATAATCAGGGACAAATTAGTTCCTCAGATTTAAAAAAATTTATATTAGTCCATCAAATTTTATACAGGAGAACAAGTTAGTCCCTGTGTAAAATTATCATATAAATTTTGTCCTGTTAACTTACTTATGTGTACTGTTAACTTATTTACATATACTGTTAACTTTCATGGTGGACCCTAACTTGTCTACTTTTCTAAATAAAGTCACTTAGATATTTTTTTCATTTGCTATCTTTGCTGAGAAGAAAGATTTTGATTTTAAGTTGGCATTTGTTTTGCACAAAACAGAGAAATGAGGCAACTTAGAACTCACTGTGAAAATTAACAGTACACGTAATTAAATTAATAGAATACATAGACATTTCTGTTAAAAGTTCAGACGATAATTTAATGAAAGGACTAACATGTCACCTTTGATAAAATTTGAGAGACTAATATGAGATTTTTTAAATCTGAGGGATTAATTTATCCCCAACTATAAACCTGAGGGACTAATTTAGGGTTTTAGTCTTAATATTAAAAGTTCTTAAACTAAATTAATTATTATTTAATAAAATTCATATAAAATTATTATGATAATTTTTTGAAAAAATATTCAGAATCACAAATAATAATAATATATTAAAATAATCAATTTAACAATGTTGATAATAATTGAGTTTGAATCAGTAAAAAAATGAATTTGAATGATATCAAAGTATCCATAATTATTTGTTTAACTATGAAAAAAAAAAAGAAATGGCATTTTAGGACAATCAAATAAAAATTTATTAGATTGGGAGCGAAGATAGGTAAAAAGGAGTGACAATGGTCCTTCCCCTAGAATATTCATCTTATGTTTACAACCACTATTCTACAGGTACTGTTTAAAGTTTTCAATAATAAAAAATTTTAATGCTCTCAATGTATTGATAATTTAAATACTTTAATTTTTCAATAAAAAAATGTTTACTTTGAAAACTGTGTTGGACTAGAAATATGGATTGGACACCTCGGCTTGAACCTTAAGAGCTCAAACACAGGTTCCAGAAATCGACCACGTGGCGTCCAGGTCTCCCATGGATTTATCTCATATTTAGATGATGATATATCTTAAATCTCACACAAGATCTTTCTATATCTCTCATTATCTCATATCATTATTATATCGTATTTCATATATTATATCATATTTTCTGCAAATATGAAATATATCTAATATCTATTAAATTATAGGAATATATTTTTTATTTAAGAAAGATTATCACCTAACTTATTACGGGGTCACCTTACACTATATAAGGGGCTCAACGCCTCCAGGTATTATAAGCTTATTACCATAGTTTTCAGACTTGACTTGGTAATCGACTCGATCAAGCCACTGGGTCAACGGGTCACTGGTTGAACCGATGAGTCATCGGTTGAACCGGTTAAATCAAATGTAAATAAATAGAAAAACTGTGTAATGAAAAAAACCCATCACATACTTTGGTGATGCATATATAATACAAAATATAAATAATATTATCACATATATAGGTTGGAGTTGAGGAGTTGTCATTGGTTTTGTAGATAGTGGCATAAACCTTCATCATCCCAACTTCTATCAATCCCTGCTTGTTTTTTATTGCAATAGGAAAACAATCTCAGTAACTTATTTTTCAACCTTAACATCCCTGCTAGTTTGAGCAAAAAGAATTAAAAGTGGGGCTATTGGGGCATTGACCTAGTTCTGATAGTTTAATTTAATTTTTGTCACGGTGCTTGCTAGTTTAGCACCCTTTTCATGCTTACTCAAACACTATATTAGTGATGCCATGATAACATCTTTCCCCTGTGATTTATATACCCAAACATATAAATAAATAGACATAAGAAAGAAAGATAAGAGAAGAAGATAAAGAAGAACGAAACTTGCAAGTTACAATGACTCTAGCTTGTTTGAGGGGTTTGCAAAAAGGAATGCAAGGAGTCTAATAATGGCAAAGACCAAACATATCTGAAGGAGCAACAATGGGAAAAACAAGTCAAGGAAGTTTTCATGTTGGAATGCTCAATTAGATACCACCTTCATAGCTGCTGGACTGGTCATGAGTGTAGGAGCTTATTAGTCCCACATCAATGGAAAGAAAAACAGGAGCCAAGTGGTTCCACTATAAAGTGAGGGTTGTGAAGCACCTTTGTCTCTTGATAGAAGCAACATCTTCCTTGAAGAATGGGCTTCAGTAATTATAGAATTGGGCGATAATAAATTTGGGTCCAATTAGTGTTTTGGAGTTTAAATTTATAAAATTAATTTCTTTTGAAAAAATGACCTGCTTGGTTTTTTTGAGTTACGTCAAGTTGTCGATTTTTTATGAAACCTGCTGATTTGTACTTGTTTACTCTGATTTTATTGCTTGTCCGATCTTCTATTCAACTCGGCAACTTCGGTGCTAGTTGGCCAAGATCACTGGTTTTTGGTTCAATCAATTTGGTTGATCTGAGCTAGTTTTTAAAACTATACTTATTATATGCTAAGCTTTACCACTCCATGCCTCATTCATTTATTGATTTGAGTGTTGAAGTATTTTTGCAGATATCTCATCCTCCACTTACATGGACGTCAGAGTTACTTACACATTTATCATATTTTCAGGTAAAAACAAAAACCAAGGGCACGAGTTGACAAAATATTTATTATCATCATCAGCATCATCATGGGTAATCCTCTAGGAACGTTAAAAATGATGAGACAGATTTTTGTTCTTATACTTGTGTAGCATGATGATTGGAAAAAAAAAATATGAGTACCAATAAAGTTTGATACATTTCCTAAATAGTTGGATTCTTTAAACATTACAGAAAGGGTTCGATCTTGAATTTAATTTAAATTTAGTGTAAAAATTAAATTTAGTGTAAAAAAAAAACTAAATTAACAATTTTATTTTTGTTCCGTCTATTACCGGCATTTAAAGGAAGCATATGGCTATATATTATATGAAACATTTTCACATGTGAACGGGGAAGCTCCGATTTGAGCGGGTGTTGCGAGGTGTAAGGTGTTATAAATAAATAATAAGGTTAGTATTTTTGTGCTTTATGCCCCTTTGTGTTGTGTTAATAATAACAACAAAAAAAGGTTAGTATGATGAATTGTTGTTATGAATGCTTATAATTATAAAACGATACTAAATTTGTGTGCATACAATACAATAACCTCTCTCGAATGTGAGTGCGGTTCGCGCATGTTCGTCCTACCTACTTACCTTGTTTGTGGAAACCTGGAAAACGAGGCTATTAATAATAAATAATATTATGAGAATAATAAAATTATTTAATAAATACATATCACATGTCTTATTATCATTAGATATGATAAGTAATTTCTAATCAATTTACTCTAATATAATAATAAAATATCTGATATATATTTATTATATAATTTTATTATATATTTATTATACAGTCCGAGGAGTCAAATCTCCCAAACCGGACGGAAATCACCTTTCCCGGGCCACCCAGCTCTAGATACACATCAACAAAATAGGATCAACCTACACGTGCCAAACTCCAACAAAATTTCAATCCATACATACACTAATGTAATTGTGTGGAATATACTTACGTGATCAACAGCAGCCTTTGCAAACCAAGATCCTAAATTTGATAACAAAGAAATCACAAAAAACGCAAATAGATACAAAAACACAACGAAGATAAAAAGAGAAACATTAGCAGATGTTGATCATCCAACATGCATGCCTCAGTGATCATCACTACCTATATAACATTAATAATAATTTAAACTATAAATCTACATGTACATCATAATCATTTGGAATTGGACACACTCTTGGCGATGAAATCCTTAACTTGCGAGATCAACTGAGATGCCTCGGGCAAATTCGGGAACATATAAAAAGCATGGAACATATTCGGGTACTCAATTAGTGTGGCTTCTTTTCCCGATTTCTTCAACCAGTCACAATATTTCCTTTGCCAATCCTGTAACGGGTCAAATCCGGCAACAAACACGACCGTTGCCGGGTAATTAAGATGCGACAGGTCCACCGCATTCGGGCCGGACACATTGGCCGACCCGTGATCCCGATCCGACCCGTCCGGAAGAAACACCTTCCACAGCCAATCCGTCCTCGCCACCGACACCATCGGGGCCTTGTCGCCGAGCCGGAGCTCCGCCGCCGTCCGCTCCTCGCCGCCGAAGAACGGCTGGATCGAGACCAGTCCGATTACCCGGATTCTACGGAGCTCCGACTCCGCGACCTGGATTGCTACGTGGTGTGCCAAATTGGCTCCGGCGCTGTCGCCGGCGAGGAAGCAATTCGCCACCTCGGCATTTTCCGGCACGGAGGAGGGGTTCTCGTCGATGTATTTGAGGGCGGCGAATCCGTCGTCGTATTGGGCGGGGTGCCGGTGCTCCGGCGTGAGGCGGTAGTTGACGGAGACAATTACAGCGTCGAGTCGCCGGCAGAAACGGCGGCACACGGCATCGTAGGCTAAGGAGGAGGCGGAGAGGAACGCGAAGCCGCCGCCGTGGAAGAACACGATGACGGGGAGTTTGCCGCCGTCGCCGTTGGCTGCGGTGGGGGTGAAGACGCGGAACCAGACGTTTTTTGCAGCGTCGACGGTGACGTCCTTAGTGGAGACGCCGTTAACGGGGGTGGCCTTAGGGCTGGTCTTGCGGTCGAGGAGGTTGAGGAAACGGCGGTTAACGGTGCCGTCACTCCGGCATCCGACGTCGTTTAGGGCGCAGAATAAGGAGATTGAGGCTCGGGCGGGCCAAGAGAGGGCGAGTTTCGGAGTCTCGGAGTTGTTTGGTGCTGCCATTTTTTTCTTCTTGGTTTCCTCTGATGTCGTTTTGAGGGCGTGGTGGTGACTTAAGAGTTAAGAGAGTGAAAGGGCAGATAGATTCTTGAAAGACGAGGGAATATACGTAAGTTTTGAGTTTTCCTTTCTTGTCATTTATGCGTTTTGCTTTATTTTCTTTGGTTGCAGTAGAAGGTTGGGGGTTAGTTATGGGGATATCAATGAGCGGCTAGGTGTGATGTGGTCTACATTCTAGAAGAGACATCTTATGTTTGCACTTACAAAGTTACTATTATTAGGATTTTACTGATCATTGTCCTAAAAGTGTTGGTAAAGATTTTTAATAGTAAAAAATTTTGATGTTCTCACAAATATTAACTATATTAATAACTTAGAATTTTATCCTTTTTAATAAATAATTTATATTTTGAAAATCTTAATCAATATTCTAAGTTAGCAAAATCTTTATTATTATTATTATGTGTAAACTTGTAGGAACGGTAAAAATGATGACAGAGATTTTTATTCTTATACTTGTGCAGTATGATGATGAAAGAAAAAAAAATGAGTACCAATGAACTTTGGTACACTTCCTAAATAGCTGGATCCCTTTAAAGATGGCAGGTAGTGTTTGATCTAGAATTTAATTTAAATGTAGTGTAAAAAAATAATTAAATGCACAAGTTCATTTTTGTTCCGTCTATTACCGGAATTTGAAGGAAGCATATGGCTATATATTATGAAACATTTTCACACGTGAACGGGGTAGCTCCGTTTTGATTGGGTGTTGCGAGGTGTAAGGTATTATAAATAAATAATAAGGCTAGTATTTTTGTACGCACCAGAAAAAAAAGGTTAGTATTTTTGTGCTTTATGCCCCGTTGTGTTAATAATAATAGCAAAAAAGGTTAGTATGATGAATTGTTGTTATGAATGCGTATAATTATACAACGATACTAAATTTGTGTCCATACAATACAATAGCCTCTCCCGAATGTGAGTGCGGTTTGTGCGTGTTCGTCCTACCTACTTTCCCTGTTTGTGGAAACCTAGAAACGAGGGCATTAATGACAGGGTTCCGTCTTGCATGCAAGAAAGACTGAGTTGGCTGTGATTATTGGACTGCGGGTTGGTGGGGGCAGTTGGAGTTTACCATTGACTTCTCTGACGGATGCTTATTTCTTTTTGATTTTGGGCATGGACTTACCCTCTGCCATGTTAGTAGCGCCGTTATGGTTGTTGAACGGTCCCTGATCCGAAATTTATTGGGGCTAGTTCGGATTGAAAATTATGATCCCATATGTTTTTCGGTTTACATTCGGAATTTATGATCTTGTTTTGAATTGATCCAACTTGAGCCGAACTCAATATTTCCTTAATGATTTTGAGTTTTTCGAAAAAATGGTGATAAATTATGAATTTTATTTAATTAATGCATGGTGCACAATATAGCACTATTTTTTATTAATATAATTTATTTCAATATACATATTGTAAATTATTTTTTGAATTATTTTTTTATTTTTAAAATTTTATGATTTTACAATGATATTCTTATAAATTTTCGACTTGTCAGGCAACCCAATTTGAGTTGATTATTTGTTGGTGGGCTTCCCTCCTCATTGGGGGCCCAACAACTAAAAGGAAAAAAATAGAAACAAATAAAAGGAAAATGCTACAGTAAGTGTTCTAGTTGCAAAAACGTAAAAGTGGAGAGAGCGTCGCGGAGAGAGAAGAGAAAAAGAGAAAAGGGCAGTGCAGTGGGTTCATCATCAGACAGAACGCGTCTTTCAGTTTATCATGAAAATTTAGTATGTTATTCCTGATGTTGAGCTTGATCCTTTGATATAGCCTGTTAATTTTATTGTCTTCTTTGGTGGCTATTCTGTTATATCCACATTGTGGAGTTATATGGTTGTATTCCGCCCAATTGGGTGAGTATTCTGTTGATTGTTGAGATTCCCTAGTGCTACTAGGAAGACTGATTGTATTCCCATTCATCATAGTGGAAGTTTTTGCTGGACTAGGTCCCGTGGGTTTTTTGTCCCTCTAAATGGAGGTTTTCCCACGTTAAAAATTCTCGTGTCTCTTATTTTATTTTTCTGCCAAATTATTATACTGCCTAGAGTATTTTTGGTACTACCTATTTAATTGCACAGGTGTGGGAAAATATTTGTTGTTTTCGCTGTTGATTACAGGTTCTATTCCTAAGATTTCCCCAACAAAGTGGTATCCAGAGCTTTGGTTATTTTTTTATCTGTACAATTTAAATGAAGGAACATCAGGGGCCAAATATGATCAAGTTGAATTCCAAAAATTACTCAGTTTGGAAGACTCTCATGGAAGACATGTTATACAGTAAGGATTTGTATGATCCTGTTGAGGGTGAAAAATATAGGCCTGCTGATAAGTCTGAAGCCGAATGGAACAGAATGAACAGAAAAGCTGTTGCTTTGATTAGGTAGTGGTTGGATCTTAGTGTGTATCCACATGTTGACAAAGAAACTAATGCTCAGAGCATATGGCAGAAATTGGCAGATTTATATGAGAGGAAGAATGTGCAAAATAAGGCATATTTGATTCGGAAGCTGGTGAATATGAAGTATAAAGAAGGTGATTCAATGCCAGAACATTTGAGTAGCTTCCAAGAAATTGTCAATCAGCTGACAACTAATGAGATTACATTGTCCGATGAGTTGCAAGCATTATTATTGTTGAGTTCTTTGCCTAACAGTTGGGAAGTCCTGGTTGTGACATTGACTAACTCAGCTCCAAATGGGAAGTTGACATTGTCAATGGTTAAAGAAAACATGTTGAATGGAGATGCCAGAAGAAGAGAGCGGGGTTTGATTAGTGCCTCCATCCAATCAGAAGCACTTGTTGTAGAGTCACGGGGGAGAAACCAGAATCGAAGACCTCATAATACTGACAGGTCAGAGAGCCGTAGCAAGTCAAGGGGTAAGTCCAAGACAAGAAAGGAATTTAATTGCTATCATTGTGGCAAGCCGGGACACATCAAAAAGCATTGTAGGTACTTGAAAAGAGAGAAATCAAGAGAAAGAGATGAAGACAAAGATAGTAACAATGATAGAGACACTGCTGCTGTTGCATATGATGATGTCCTTGTCCTACATCATGAGAATTTCATAAATCTTGCATGTGACGATTCCAGTTGGATCATGGATTCAGGTGCCTCATGTCATGTTACTCCTAGGCGTGAGTTTTTCTCTACTTATACTGCTGGTGACTTTGGCAGAATAAGATTGGGAGATGAAGGGATATGCAAGATTGTTGGTATGGGAGATGTGTGGCTTGAAACTAGCATGGGATGTAGATTACAATTGAAGAATGTTAGGCATGCGCCTGATATGCGTCTTAGCTTGATGTCAATCAAGACATTGGATAGAGAAGGTTACTATACTACCTTTTGTGGTGGGAAATTCAAAATCACCAAAGGGTCGCTAGTTGTTGCCAGAGAAGATAGTAGCTTCACTGCTCTCTATCAGTTGCCCTGAAAGTTGTGCAAAGAGGAAGTGAATGTTATTGATGATTCCTCTTCAGACTTGTGGCATATACGTCTTGGCCACTTGAGTGAAAAAGGGCTTGGTGTTCTAGTCAAGAATCAGTCTCTTCCGGTAAAAGGTACGTCTCTAAAGACTTGCACTTATTGTTTTGTTGGAAAGCATGCTAGAGTAGCTTTTCATTATTCAGGACCTCATAGGAGACCATATGTACTAGATTTAGTTCACACTGATGTTTGCACTATGGACACAAAAACTCTAGGAGGTGCATCATATTTTGTGACTTTTATTGATGACCATTCTCGAAGAGTGTGGGCTTTTGTGTTGAAATCTAAAGACCAGGTGCTCGGAGTCTTCAAGAGCTTCCATGCAAGTGTTGAAAGAGAAAAAGGAATGAAACTAAAATGTGTCCGAGCAGAAAATGGTGGTGAGTATAGGGGTCCATTTGAAGACTATTGCAGAGAACATGGAATCAGGCTTGAGAAAACAGTTCCCAAGACTCCTCAGCATAATGGAGTTGTAGAGAGAATGAATCGTACAATCAATGATAGAATCAGGTGTATGCTCTCTCATGCAAAGTTGTCCAAATCCTTTTGGGGTGAAGCAATGAGAACTGCAGTGGATTTGATCAACCTTTCTCCTTCAGTTCCTCTAGATGGTGATGTTCCACAGAGAGTATGGACAGGGAAAGATGTCTCATATAGTCACTTGAGAGTGTTTGGCTGCAGGGCCTTTGTTCATGTTCCAAGAGATGAGAGGTCCAAGCTTGATGGGAAGTCTAAGCAGTGTATCTTCATTGGTTATGGTCATGAAGACTTTGGTTACAGATTATGGGATCCGGCAAGTAAGAGAATAATCAGAAGCCGAGATGTGATATTTCTTGAAGACCAAACGATTGAAGATTTTGAAAAGTCAGATAAGCGATGTCATTACTAGAAGTGGCGGTGATGGTGTGCCAGAGTCTCCTCCTAGTACTCTTGTTGATGGGGGAGATGTAGAGGTTGATGATGGGAATATAGGTGATGAGCCTGCACCTACTCTTGAGGTGCCAGTTGAGCAAGTTCCACCAGAACCACCAGTTGAGTCTGGCGAGAAGATCTACAAGACCGCATCGACCCTCCAAGAAATATCCTTCAGATGAGTATGTGACAATCTCTGATAGTGGGGAGCCAGAGAGCTTCCAAGAGGCTATTTCTGATGAACACAAAGACAAATGGTTGAAGGCCATGCAAGAGGAAATGAATTCCTTGCATGAGAATCATACCTTTGAGTTGATGAAGTTGCCAAAGGGTAAAAAGGCACTCAAAAATAAATGGGTGTTCAAGCTGAAAATTGAAGATCATGTCTCACAACCAAGGTACAAAGCAAGATTGGTTGTGAAAGGTTTTGAGCAGAAGAAAGGAGTTGATTTTGAAGAGATTTTCTCACCGGTGGTGAAGATGTCCTCTATTCGAGTTGTGCTTGGTTTAGCAGCAAGCTTGAATTTAGAGGTTGAGCAGCTTGATGTGAAGACAGCATTCCTTCATGGTGACTTGGAGGAAGATATTTATATGGAACAGCCAGAGGGTTTCAAGGTTAAGGGAAATGAGCAACTTGTGTGCAAATTGAAGAAGAGTTTGTATGGCCTCAAGCAAGCACCAAGGCAATGGTACAAGAAATTTGATTCTTTCATGGCAGATCATGGGTATAGTAAGACTACTTTGGACCATTGCGTATTTGTCAAGAAATTCTCTGATGGTGATTTCATAATTCTCTTGCTTTATGTGGATAACATGTTGATTGTTGGTCATGACAAGCAGAAGATTCAGAGTCTTAAGAGAGACTTGAGCAAGTGCTTTGCTATGAAGGACTTAGGTTCTGCAAAGCAAATCCTTGGCATCAGGATCACTCGTGACAGGAAGATTGGTAAGTTATGGTTATCTCAACAGAAGTACATTGAGAAGGTGTTGGAGAGGTTTAACATGAGTAATTCAAAGCCTGTTAGTACTCTACTTCCTGGTCATTTCAAGTTGAGTTCACAACAATGTCCTACAAGTGAGAAAGAAAAAGAAGAGATGAAGAAGATTCCATATGCGTCTGTTGTTGGCAGTTTGATGTACGCTATGGTATGTACTAGGCCAGATATTGCTCATGCCGTTGGTGTTGTTGTCGGTTTCTCTCTAATCTCGGTAAGGATCATTGGCAAGCTGTGAAGTGGATTTTCAGGTATCTTCGAGGCACTTCCAAAGTTTGTTTATGCTTTGGTAGTGATCAACCTGTGTTGGATGGTTACACAGATGCGGATATGGCTGGTGATCTTGATTCTAGGAAGTCTATTCTGGGTACATGATGACTTTTGCAGGAGTCATGTCATGGCGATCCAGGACTTTAAATGTGTTGCTTTGTCTTCCACTGAGACCGAGTATATTGCTGTTACCGAAGTTTCAAAAGAACTCTTGTGGATGCAGAAATTCCTACAAGAGTTGGGCCTTGATCAAGAGAAGTTTATGTTATTTTGTGATAGCCAGAGTGCTATTCATCTCAGCAAGAACCCAACATTTCATTCCAGATCGAAGCACATAGAGGTGCGGTATCATTGGATACGTGAAGCACTGGAGATGAAGTTATTTTCATTGGAGAATATCCATACTGATGACAATGGTTCAGATATGATGACTAAAGCTTTGCCGATGGTGAAGTTTGTTTTTTGCAGAGAGAAAGCGGGCTTGGTGGAGCAGCACATCCCCACTTGAGTCGGGAAGGGGGAGATTTGTTGGTGGGCTTCCCTCCTCATTGGGGGCCCAACAACTAAAAGAAAAAAAAAACAATAGAAACAAATAAAAGGAAAACGCTACAGTAAGTGTTCTAGTTGCAAAAACGTAAAAGTGGAGAGAGCGCCGCGGAGAGAGAAGAGAAGAAGAGAAAAGGGCAATGCAGTGGGTTCATCATCAGACGGGTAAACGTGCTCCGTTTATCATGAAAATTTAGTATGTTATTCCTGATGTTGAGCTTGATCCTTTGATATAGCCTGTTAATTTTATTGCCTTCTCTGGTGGCTATTCTGTTATACCCACATTGTGGAGTTATATGGTTGTATTTCGCCCAATTGGGTGAGTATTCTGTTGATTGTTGAGATTCCCTAGTGTTACTAGGAAGACTGATTGTATTCCCATTCATCATAGTGAAAGTTTTTGCTGGACTAGGTCCCGTGGGTTTTTTGTCCCTCTAATTGGGGGTTTTTCTACGTTAAAAATTCTCGTGTCTCTTATTTTATTTTTCTGCCAAATTATTATACTGCCTAGAGTATTTTTGGTACTACCTATTTAATTGCACAGGTGTAGGAAAATATTTGTTGCTTCCGCTGTTGATAACAGGTTCCATTCCTAAGATTTTCCCAACATTATTAACCAGATTGTTATCAGGTTAGAGATCAATGTGTGCGTGTGTGTGTGTGTTTTTTTTATCTTCTTGGACTTGTGCTTTGTTTGATATGCTCAGAGGGAATTCAACAAAACAGAAAATACAAACCTTTTTATTTTCTCGTTTTGAAATAATCGATCAATAAAGAAAATATTAGATGGACAATGTGTGTATGCTTTTTTATTTTCCACTATCGCTTAAGCAAAACTTTCTTAAAAATTGCTCAAATTATAATTTGAAGTTTTTAAAGCAGAAATTCAAACATACTAGTATAATTTTATTAGGATTTGCACATTTAGGACTTGTTTTGTTTGAATTTTCAGTTTTTAATTTTTCAGTTTTCTTTATGAAAGAAATATTAAAAATTGAAAATGAAGATTGAAAATTAAAATTTATAATTTTCAAAATTTTCAATTTTTTTTTCATAAAATCAAAAAAATTGAAAATAAAAATTAAAAATTAAAAATTCAAATCAAACGGTTGTTAATATCCCATTTCTGAGAAAAAAAATGGAAGGCGCGAAGAAAAGAGAAGTGGCTTGATAAATTTTAACTACTCTACATAGGGAAGGATGTACAAACTACGCTGATTTTCATTGAGTCAAGAGTTAATCAAAAGTTATCATAAAACTTGATAAATCATTACAAGAATAAAAAAAATTATTCTAATATTTTTAATTTTACTTCGATTTGATCACAATAATTTTTTGGATATCAATTTCATTACAATAAAATGTTTACATCAATTTAATACTAATATTTTTAATTTTGAAATCAACTAAATCCAATATTTTTTAATTTTGACATCAAGTAATTTTGTTAAATTGTAAATCTAATAGAATGACTAAATTGATGTTGAAATTTTAAAGTTTATGACAAAATTGATATAAAAAATTTGTTAGGATCCAATTGAATATGTTTTGAGCAAAAAAATTGTTTATTCTTATTATAATTAAAATGTTTAATTATTTTAGAATTCCCTATCATTTCAATTAATTTCTTATTAGGTCATCATATTTTAAAAGTTTGTATTCAAGTATCTATAATATATAAATTTTTTTAATCAAGTCTATATAATTTTATAATCAAGTCCATATACTATACAAAAATTTTAATAAAGTTTCTATATTATATAAATTTTTTTAATCGAATCTCTATATTATATAAAAATTTTCAATCCATATAGTGTACAAAACTATAGAGACTTTGATCATAAAATTTTTAAATTATAAGTTAATTGAAATTTTTATATAGTATAGAAATTTGATTATAAATTGTTAAACTATAAAGACTTAAGTTAAGATTTTGATAAATTATAGGAATTTTATTATAAATTTTCAAATTATATAAATGTAATTAAAAATTATGTAAAGTCATAATTATCTTCAGATTAATTTAACCTAGTTAAGATATATATATATATATATATTTCAATAAGAAAACATATTATACAGTTAAATTATAAAAGAGTTTAGCTATTTTAATATATTATTTTTTCAAATATTCAAACACCCCACTCACAATATACATGGGTCTTATTACTTTTTTTTTTTCAACTTATTCTTTATCTATTACTTCTCTCATATTATATGGAACCTGCACACTCGCGCATGAACGTTAAAATATCATTTTTTATTATAAAATTAGTTAGAAAAAGTTGATTTAACTTTTTGCCTCACCCCTGGACCTTCATATTCACCTCTACTCTCTCTCCCGGGCTTCAGCATGCGCCTCCCTTTTCTCTGTTGATGCCTATGCCTCCCGCGGCGGCGACTATTTTTATCTTTCCCACCACCACCCCTCATTGAACCTTCAATTGCCAGGTACCCTTCTCCCTGCATAAACTATTTTTCAGGTAAATTACCACTGCGCTCATCTTAATTATTTCCCTTTTTATTCTCTGAATTTTTGGCCAAGAAAATGTGTTATCTATTTTAATGTCACATTTATTTTGGGCCAGTTTTGTTTAATGGGGTGTCAGTTGAACTAGCTCACCCCTTTAACATGTGTGTTGTGTGCACTGTGTTCCCTTCTGATTGCTTCAGGAAACTGAAGAAGGCGGGGTTGGTTGGGGCATGGGAGAATGAATGGTATACTTGCATTTCAATTAATTATTGTTTATTATATTATTGTGTAAATATTAAGGATTTAATTTTCTTACACGGCGAACCAATAGAATTTGAGAACAACATTGTTAAATGTTTAGTAATAAATTTCGGTGTTAATTTCTATACACGGTTGCACCATTACAAAACTTGAAAAGTCATAAAAATAAAATGATTTGATTGAATGATAATTTAAAAAAGTTTTACATGAGTATATAAAAATTAAATTCATAAATATTCTCTATAATAACTATGTATCATAATTTGTCATTTTTCACACTTTTTTTTATAGTGAAAAGTTTAGTTGTCTTGGCGCTAGTCATCCCACCAAAATTGGGACGCAACACAACTTTTCGAATGCTTAATGTGGTTATTAGGTAAATTACCTATGAATGGAGGCATGTGACTCACTGCTCTCGCGAGAGTTGTTGCACTCCTTTTGGTTTTTTCTCACATTTTTTTTTACTGCATAAAAATTAATCTTAATTATCAAAATATAATCACTAAAATTTCATGGGTCAAGTTTTACAAGATGAAAAAAAAAAAATCCAAGTCAATCATTACCGGTCATTAAAATTAATGGATAAGATTCAAGAATGATGATGTTCTATAACTTGCAATAGGACTATGTTAGGACTCTCCATGGATGTATAATGTAATGTCACTCACTTCTCGTACAGCGTGGTTCCTCGCTATCCTCGAAAGAAAGAAAGCAGATTCAGATTTTCTGTCCCAAATTTCTTGTCCCTTTCTCTGTCCCACCATTTATGTATTGACAAGTGTCCCATTATCAAGAATAACTTCTTAATTTTTTTAAAATCAACTTTTAATAACTACTCATAACTCATACATGTTGCTTTTTTATTTGTAGACAGGAAATAAGACACCAAATTTAGACAGAGGATTTCTTTCCTCCCGAAAGCTCTCTTCAACGATGATTTTGCGAAGAACAACAAATGCTTGTGTGTGTTGGTTCTCTTGTCATCTTCTTCAACAATCACATATTGGTACCATTTCTGAATCCAAAACCTTCCTTGTTCACTCTCATTCGCATTCCTGTTCACCTTATTGTTCTACTCCTATTGATAATCATTTTTTCCCCTTATGTTCTACAATATTTTTTTTATCCTCCTCCAACATTCATATTTCCTCTAAGTAGTAAATGCTGCAATTTACTTTCACGTTGTATAGCATTGCCGGGTTGGTCTTCTTTGCTAAACAATTATGACTATTTGGATTTTTTTTTCGTAAGGCTATGTTTAGTTCAAGGATAAGGTAAAAATGAAGATAAATTTTCCATGAATGACTTTTATGTGTAGTTTTATACATGGAACTCAATAATGAAAAATTTACCTCCATTCTCAGCTTCTAACCAAACATATCCTAAAAAATAATTTAATAGATTATAGATATAACCAATTAGTTTCATTTGCAAGAAATACGTGAAATTTATACATTTGATTGATGTGGCATTATCCAACAGCAAGATTGAGCGGGAATCAAGACTTGCTTAGGAAGCCAGCTCTAATTATCTCATTTTGTTAAGAGACATTGCAATGTTGCTGTTTAAAATATTTGGGGGAGAATGGAACATTGATAGTCTAGGCTGGAAAAGTTTTCAGAGTTTAATGCATGTCATTAATATCAACCTCTTGTATTGGGACTTCAAATGGTCACCTTCATATTTGTTAGTTTTTTGCCCCCATCTGCTATGGTCAAAAAGGCAATGGTATTGCCATATGAATTGGCTAAGAAGCAGTTGAGAGCAGAGGAAATCAGCCGAAGCATCCACAAATTCATCACTGTTCCTAAGACTCCATGAAAAACAGTCTCGTCTTGTAACTGTTAAGTTATTCTCTTTATTTAAGGATATCTTGATTATTTTGATCTGAATGAATTCTGCTTTGATGAACAATAAAGATAAATATACATAGACAGGTAGACACTATGTTCTCTGTGTTCCAGATTTTAGGGACCTTGTGCCTTGAAGCACCATGCGATTCGATACCGAAAGAAAAGTCCTTGTTAGTTAAATCCAAGAGCATGCTAATCTGACATCACTTTGCGAGATTACCTCTGAGATGAATAACACAAGTAAAGTATACTCAGGAGAAAATTATCTGTCATTTATTCATTAATTGATCGACTGGCCATATGTTATTGCAGTGCTTGTAGAATAAACGTAAGACCCATTGTGCCCCCTCGGTAATAAGAAAGTTTAAGGGTGGGAGTAGGTATTTGATCAGAAGTGAAGTTAATGTCTCTTGATTAGCACTTTGTGTTAAATATGCTGAAAGTAACATTCTATTTTTGTTGAAATCAACTATTTTCAAGTTGAGTTTCTTGTATTTGTGGATTACCTCTTAACTTTAATTAAATAGATATAAGCTAAAAGTTTGATATTAAATATTAACTAATTGTATGAAATAATATTTATTTAATTATAAATCATACTCAATATTATTATTAAAGTATCTGTATTTATTTTGAAAGAAAAAGCTAATAATATCATTTTATTTTTTAAATTATGAAATTATTATATTTTTAAATTTGAAGTTGTGAAATTTTATCAAATGGTAAATTGTTAGATTTATTTTGTAATTTTTACTATACATATGAAGAAAAAGATGAGTTTAATGAATAAATATTAAAAAATGATGAGTTTAGTAGTAGAAATGGTGTGGGGTGTCATATTAATAGAAAATGGATGAAATATAATGTCTCCAAACTTTAAAGATATTTAGTATTATTTATCCAAAACAAAACTAAGCAGTTGGCCTATGGGCTAATGAAAAACACCAATGTGACACTTTTTACTATTTATTTAATAGACAAGACAATTTCAACTCAACACATTATCATCAATTTGTAATTTGTAATCAACCAAGGCTATGCGCTTCTTCTTTCTTTATTATTTTTTTTCAAGCAAAAAAGCTTAGAATTACATGAGTAATGATTTAGGCGCTTTTTCTTTCATCCTATTTTAAAATTAGTTAATTGTTGAAACAAGTATTTTAAGTTTAAAAGATAAAGGACAGATTATAACCCCCTAGTTAACATTTATGGAAATTTATTTTGATTTATTTTATTTATTTATTGATACTAATCTTTTGTAAATACATTATTTATCATGCAATAAAAAATTATCAATATAATAATTTTATAAATTCATAAAAATTAATATAATAATTTTCTTCCATTTTAATGTTCGCTATCTTTCTCAAATCTTCCATTTGTGTTGACTGTTGACAGAGTTAGCCACACACACAAACCCTGCAAATGCCTTGCAATCCCCTCCTTGCGATGTTGCCCAGAACAACAAATGCTACTTTGCGTTGGTTTCCACGTGGTCTTCTTCAACACACACAAATCGGTACCATTTCTAATCCTAAACCCTTCCTTCTTCTTCGTTCTCTTTCTTGTTCTCCTTATTCTACCGCCACTGCTGCTGCTTTTCATCACATAAAGGACAGACCCCACCTCGTAAATTGCATTAGGAGTCTCAAAGATGTTGATTCTGCTTTGGATTTATTTCGCAAAACGGCTGCATTGAACCCTTTGCCGTCTGTTAAGGACTTTTAACTTTTTGCATGCCTTCGTTGCTAAGATGAAGCATTACACAACAGCCATTTCTTCAATCAAACACATGCTGTTCTTAGGTGTCAAACCTGATGGGTTTACTTTCACCATCGTCATCAATTGTCTCTGCCGTTTGAAACACACACCCTTTGCCTTCTCTGTCAAGGGGATGATGTTCAAAATCGGTTTGGAGCCTACTGTGGTGACTTTTACCACCATCATTAATGGGCTTTGTCTTGAAGGCAATGTGGATCTTGCTACATGGTTAGCTCACCACATGGAAAATATGGGGTATCAATCTGACATTTGCACCTTTGGAACAATTATTAATGGGTTGTCTAAGAATGGAGATACAAGTGCTGCCATTGGGTACCTAAAGAAGATGGATGAAAGAAACTGCGAACCAAATGTTGTAGTTTACAGCACGATTATGGATTGTCTATGCAAGGATGGGCTGGTATCTGGCGCATTGAGTTTGGTCGCGGAAATGACAAGGAAAAGTGTTCGACCTGATATTGTCACTTACTCTTGCTTAATTCAAGGACTTTGTAAGTTTGGCAGATGGAAAGAGGCTGCCTCTTTGCTGAATGGGATGATATAAAAGGGTATGATGCCAAATGTGCTAACTTTTAATATTTTAGTGGACGCCTTTTGCAAGGAGGGGAACACTTCAGATGCTAAAGCCATACTTGGTCTCATGGCTCTAATAGGGGAGGAGCCTGATGTTGTCACATATAATTCACTGATTGACGGCTATTGTTTGCAAAATCGAATGGAGGAGGCCATGAAAGCATTTGATCTGATGGTTCACAAGGGATGCTTACCAGATATTGTAACTTACAATTCATTAATCCATGGGTGGTGTGAGATCAAGAACATCAGTAAGGCCATGTATCTCTTGGGTGAAATGGTTAGTAAGGGATTGAATCCAGATTCTGTGACTTGGAATATTCTTATTGATGGGTTCTGCAGAGTGGGGAAACCACAAGCTGCAAAAGGATTGTTCTTTACAATGCATGAATATGGCCAACTTCCTGATCTCCAGACCTGGGCCACTATACTGGATGGCCTATTCAAATGCCATCTTTATTCTGATGCAATATCACTGTTCAGGGGAATGGAGAAGATTAATTTGGATCTTCATATTGTAATTTACAACATTGTGCTCAATGGAATGTGTAGTGCTGGAAAACTGAATGATGCACGGGAACTCTTTTCTTGTCTGCCAAAAAAAGGATTGAAAATTGATTGTTATACTTATAGCATAATGATTAAAGGTGTATGTAAGGAAGGGCTACTGGATGATGCTGAAGATTTACTGAAGAATATGGAAGAGGATGGCTGCCTGCCTAATGAATGTACTTATAATGTCTTTGTCCATGGTTTGCTGCGAAGATGTGATATTTCAAGGTCAGCAAAATATCTCCAAATAATGAAAGACAAAGGTTTTTCAGCAGATGCTACCACCATAGAATTGCTTATCAACTACTTCTCTGCTCATAAGGGTGATAATGATTTTCAAGAATTTATGCAGAAGATTATTTGAATCTAACTTATTAATTCATTATTTAATGTGTTATTTTTTGTGGCTTTACCCATTGTGTTGTGTATATTATATAACACTTGGTTGCAGTTGGCTTTCAGGGTATTATATGTAGATGATTTCATCTTATCTTTTGAGCAATGCTATTGATTATCATTTTTTATTCGTTATGTTCTACAATATTTTTTTCATCCTTTTCCAACATTCTCGTTTTCCCTAGATAGTAAATACTGCTATTTATGTTCATGTTGTGCAGCGTTGCTAATTTGGTCGTCTTTGGTACTTGCTAGACAATTATGACTATTTGGATTTTTTTTGTAAAACGTATTTTACTAGATCATAGATATATAGTTTCATTTGCAATGAATACATGAACTTTATAGATTTGATTGACGTGGCATTATCCAAGTGCAAGAGTGAGCGGGAATCAAGACTTGCTTAGGAAGCCAGATCTAATTATCACATTTTGTCAAGAGACATTGCAAGGAAGTACATGCTGTTTATAATATTTGGGCGAGAATATTTGGCTGGAAAAGTTTTCAGAGTTTGATTCATTTCATCAATATCAAGCTTTTATATTGGGACTTGGAATGGTCACCTTCATATTTGTTAGTTTTTATTCCTTTTATTATTTTCCATCTGCTATGACCAAAAACGCAATGGTATTGCCATATGAAATGGCTAAGAGTCAGATGAGAGCAGAGGAAATCAACCAATGCATCCACGAATTCATCAGTGTTCCTAAGCCTCCAAAAATAGTCTTGTAAGTTATTCTCTTCATTTTAGGATCTCTTGATTGTCATGATCTGAATGAATTCTCCTTTGATGACAAAAAAATAAATATAAATAGAAAGCTAGACACTTCAAGTTATCTCATATTTTAGGTTCCCTGTGCCTTGAAGCACCACGGTGATAGAAGTTAATGTCTCTTTTTTAACACTTTGTTCTATGCTACCATTTGATTTTTGTATTTACGGTGCATGCCATTTTTTTTTATTTTGTTAATTACTTATTATTGTTTCATTTATTTTGCAGGTCTCAAGGTACTCTGTTTCACTGTCCCTAGGTCTTTTGGCTTGTAGATCTTATTGATGGAATGGAAAAGGTTAGAAACGGACATCTTTCTATTCCTTCATTAGCATTTCCATTATATGTAATTTCTGGCAGTTCAGGTAAAGCAGAAGTATCCTATGTTGTTTATGGAGACGGCATAGCTTGCAATACCTGATAAAGTTGTGGAAGGAATATCAATCACCCCAATATTCAGTGAAAAAAAAGAAAAAGATGGTGAAACCTCTAACAATGACCCCGTTCTTGAAATTTGGATTCCGGCTGAGATTGTTACCGCTACAAAATGCAAGGTAAGATGAAACAGTTAGTGTTGTTCAGTTGTTGTTATTTATAGCAGGCTGTGTTTGATGGCTTACTCACCAAAATGTAGTTAGTTTGTTTAGTTAAGATTCGCATATTATAGTTGGATTTGGAGCTTTCAAGTGATGCATGTCCTTAATCCTTCTTTGGTGGGTACAAAAGATTTGCATAATAAACTCTGCTACTCTTGGATGAGGGGTGCCAAAGACTTGTGCGTAGGATCCAAAAGATAATAGTCCTTCCATTTGCGCACTTTAGAAAAAACACATCCGCCAAATTTCACCAGATTAATAGTGTCTAGGACGAAAATTAAGTGAATAAGTACCCTTGCATCAAATTGACTTCAAATTTTATAATAAAAGAAGAACAATTTTTTATCAGAAGAGAGAAAGAAAGCTCGATGAATGGGAAGCAAATATCATTGAGAAATGACATACAGAAAGGCTAGAAATAAAAGAAAACCCTTTTTAAAGATCAAGAGTGGCGAACCAAAGAGAGGCTATAAAGGCTGACAGTGTCCCATATCATAACATGGCCAAGGCTGTGGTATATCGGGCAAAGTGATGTATACTATATACAAGACATTTAGCCATATTTCCCAAGTGTGCTTAAATTTATAAGCATTTAGCCAAACTTTTTCAACATTAAGCCATATATGCTTACTGAATGTAGTTGAACTTATTGTGTCTGGTGCTGAGATAGGAAAGTACATTGATCTGAAATGGCCAAATGGGATTTGCTTTGAAGAGGCGAAAAAAAGAGCAGGCAAAAGAAAACTATCAACACTTATTCAAAAGCAAACTTTTCTATTAAAATTCTAGCTGCAAATATGCGACACTGAAATAGTTCACTTGAAAAATCTAAAAAATGTAGGATTCTCCTGTTTTGTAAAAGCAGAACTTGATCTCATGTGCTTCCAGTTACTGTGAAGAAGTTTATCTATTAAGTAGCAAAGCAGTTTATCTCTAGCCCTTCCTTCTTAAAAATATAAATAATGTAACTGTTCTCAACATTAATGTATACATCCATACCTGAGTTTTTTTAAGTTGTTTTTTTCCAGCGTTATCTTATGAATATGATTTGTTACTGTTAGAAACTTCTCAGTCTTTTTTTATCTATTTTTCACTTTATGCCACAATTGTTGTTCAACAAGGAAGATATATGTAAGTAATATTTGCCGAGCAATCACCTTTTTATATGCCTACCTTTCTCTTTTTCAATTCGTGCATGTAAAATATAAGAGGAATCTTACACGTATTGGTAAATGGTACCACTAAACTACTATAAAGTGTGTTGTTCTCTAATAAGGCACAAAAGCAAAAGGGTACCGAAACACAAGGCTGCAGGTTAGGTCCGCAGATGAATTTCCATTATGCCTGTATTTCTTGTAGATGGAGTTAAGATCCTAAATCAGATCCAAAGTGTGTGAAACTTTTTTTTTTTTTGAAAAAGAAAAAAGCAAGAAAATCATATGCATTCATTAGACATAGTAAAGCTAGCACAACAATGTATAAAAAAAATGGTAGGTCAACAACGGTGTACCAATTGTGTACTTCCAAGGCACTATCACTTCCATAATGATACACATGCAATGGATTATTATGTTCATATTACTTGTCCCGTCGCATAAGTTGATTTTCCTTCAACAATTATCACCAGTTATTTTTCAAGGGGATATATAGAAGGAAAAATAATAATAAGTAAAACTGCTATCTAAGGATAATTTCACATCATGCGTTTCTTTTTCATCTTTTTCCTTAGCATCAATTTCAATTTTTTTCTATTTTAATTCAAAGTTTAATTCAAATTTAGAGTTGAATGCATGATGCATAGCTTATTGTGTTGCATAGCTTAAATTTGATTTCAATAATCCAATAGATATGTTCATAGTTGTTACTGATGCTACGTGTGGCTTGATAGTCTAATACCCGTATGCAGCTAATCAAGATTTGCTTTACCTGAAAAGCTAAATTAAGTAGTAAGATACATACAAAGATAATTGTATATGATGGAGCAACACAATGATCACGTATCTTATTGAGAAAAAGAAGCAGATATAAAAAATGTAGAGCTTCCGTTCATCTGCTAATTATGTATTGGGCCACATTAGTGATTTTAGTTTATTTTTTTTGGTAGACAGTGATGTTAGGATTTAAATTAAATATTTTAATCCGAGGACAGACTAATCATTGCAGAAAAGAACAAAATTGAGAAATAAATAAAGAAAGAAAGAAGGTTACGATCACTCAATAATGTTGTCATTAGATATTCATTAGAATATGAGAACGTTGAAAGTTAGAAACCAAAGATTTGATCACTTTTCTGAACATTTAGAGCAGTACCGTCAAATTAATATTGATAATAAAACACTTGTCTTTTTCTTTTTTCCCTAAAGAAAAGAAAAGCTGTGAGATTGATCTTCACAACCCTATATGCAACTGAGAAATATTAGTTAAGTAACATTTCTTTTGCAAGAATTTTATACCTTTAGTGTATAGAAGCACATGAAGACAAAACAAATGTAGAGTGCATGTGCCATTATATATACTACAAAATTTTTCTAAAGAAATTTTTTACATCAAACATTTCTCTATGCAGCTTATAAAAAAATTACAAGGTTATATTTCTTTAGAAAAGTAAAACAGAGAGATAAGCCCTGAACTAAGTGGAAAAAAAACTAATTCAGTGTGCTTTTGGACTCAGATCAAAAGCCAAATGAAAGATAGTTACTTTGTCAGAGAATTGAAGACTTTAAAATTTGAGGGCGTTTAGTTAAATCAGTGCCAGCCTAGCTATATGCATAACATTCAAAATATAAAAACTTCTCCACAACAAGAAGCAAGTAGGAACAATATATATATATATATATTTCAAAGGTTAAAATATAGTTGATTTTAAAGTTGGCCAACAGAGGGACAACATAAGCAAATGTTGGATTCATGGTGCATGCCATGTGGAGGGGTTATTTGAATCTAAAATGTTTTCATTTCCAAAGCAGCCTTATTCAGGGCCATCCCTTCAGCATATTCAGCAACTCTTTTTTGTATATGATATGTCCTGCAAATCGCTTTCAAAGATTTAGGTCCATGATGTCCCAACCAAATCCTGCAACATGCAACAGTTCCGCTATTTTAATATTCATCTGCGAGGTGTTTGTTCTGTGCCTACCATTCCACTGGGGATATTATGTTTGGTTCATTGTATTATTACTCGATACGATATTTCAATGTGTTAGTTAGCTCAGAGTCACGGAGTATATAGTCAATCAAAGTTTCCTAAAGTGCAATTACTAATTAAGCTGAAAGAAATTTCTAGTTGTAATCATTTAATTTGTTAATTACGAGGTGTCTGGTATTTTGTGGTCATATATTATGTAATTTATAAAATGATTATATTTACGTAGGTATGTATTGGACAATAAGATTTCTTCAATGATGTTGAGTTATATTTTAGTAGGAGAATTTACTTCCTCATCTCTAACGACTTGTGTCATTGTTAAGGAATGATATGCTTGGAAAAATGGAAAAAGAAAAAAGAAGGCACTGAATATTTCTTAAAATTTGTGAGAAAATTATAATAACATGCACGAGGCGAGGGACTGATTAGTCCTTCCATGGATGGGCTGCGGCGACTCAACCTAGATGGCAGCCGTTTTTCTGTCCCAATTATGCGAAGGTTGCCCCAATAATTGGAAGCAGCAGTGCCATATATCCTTAAACTTGGTGGGTCCCAAGGTCGACATGTGGCACTTCCTAGTTGAACCACGAACCTTATTACAGCTCACTCTTTTGTCCCTACAAAAATTAACAAGTCCCAGTAATTTATTTCACCAATAATCAAAGACAATAGAAGGTGTTCTCTCTCACAATCTTAAGAATGAAGAGAGAGGTTAGTGCTTGAGAAATGCTTTTTGTTGCGAATGTGAATGTGAGTGACATTTTTTCTACCTTATTGTTTTTCTTTTCATTTTTTTTATGTCCATGATTACATTTTTTAATTATTCACTTGCTAGTTGTAGTTAAAAACTTCGTATAGTTAATTTGAGAGACAGCCATAATCCCATTATCTATTATCTAATCCTGAGAGCACACCTTTCAATTAGGTGGGTCCCATCCTGACCCCTTTTAATATGACACCGATCATTTTTTTTTTCCATGACCATATTATAGTACACCTTACATAGTTTATGCTCGATGCAATTTAGACACGTGTCTCACCAGGGTGGCTTTATATATGGCCCAAAGTTGCACCCCCAAATTGGTCATGCAAATGTGTCCTAAACTTTGTTAAAGCCATACAAACAGTGTACACCATGAAATCACCATCAGCCATCCTAAGGAAACTCTCCTTTCGGCGGATTCAGCCAAGGCCGGCGCCAGCTGCAGTGGCCCCATCGCCGGTGGCATCCCGATTCGACCAGGAACTCACGGCGGAGATAGACACTCTTCAGTCACTAGGCACTAGTGGTGAACTTGGGTTGGTTCAATTGCTTGATGCTGCCATCACAACCCAAAAAATTGCATTGGATTCACTTGCCAACATTTCTTGCAATAATGATGTGGTCCATGGAGCTATGGAAGAGTACCTGGAGAACAACATCGACATTCTCGATGCTTGCAATTACTATGTGGACAAAATAGGCCACATGAAGAAGTATGTGGACTCATTGAGAGTGGTTGCACACTTGCTTGATGTTGGGGATGCCAAGCCAAATTGCATGGCAACAGCACGTGCATTGGACCATTTGGATTCATGCCATGACATTGAAAAGAGTTGCAAAGCAATGGAGAAGCGTGGATCATGCTTGAGGAGAATGTCGAGGCAAAGTCTAGTAGGCCATGAGACAGTGTTCAGTGAGATTGTGTGTGATTCTAAGGCAATGGCCTTAATGGGGTGCAGGTTTCTTGAACTTGCCTTGTCTTTTGATTCCAAAAATGAGCTTCCCTTGATGAAGTATTCTCAGCCTACTAGTTCTTCATGGTTGAGGTTGTTGCTTGAGTTTGCAAAGCAAGCAGATGGAAGTGCTGAGAAGGGGAAATTTGTTTCTTTGATGATGATGATTGAGTTGCAGCAGACACTGAATGCTGCTAGGGAGTTGAAGGAGCAGATGAAGGGTAGAAGGGAAAAGGAAGTGGTTGAATCTTCTGTTGAGAGACTAAAGAGATGCTGCAGGGAATTGGAGGATAGGCTTGAGGTTATAGAGGGAAGAGTAAAAGATCTGTATAGAAGTTTAATTGATGTTAGAATGGCTTTGCTGGGAATTATATCTCAGGCCTAGAATTTTGACCATTTTTCAGATCAGACTAGAGTAGCTGTAGGAAGTTTGATTAGGAATTGTGCCACTTTTGCAGGCAGTAACTGATGTATAGAATTGGTTTGAGATATATTGAGAATATAATTAGCCCCTCATTGTTTCTTGGTTATCTAGTTATCTCTAGTTAATTTTTCTTTGTGCCATTCCTGGTTCTTTGGTTTCTTATTATTTGTATTTGTATTAGTTTGGGACATTATGTTGGTTGATGCTATGCCTATATATTTGCGATGTTTTAGAAGTTTAGACTTTAGAGCCTGAAGTTTTCAGAGGGAATAACCTTTGTTGACTAGCCTTAATTCACAACTCTTTCTACCCAAGAAGAATTTCATATATTACGAAATTTCGATTTGTGAACCACCATTATAAAGTAAGGCTATACTAGACAGCTAAGAAATGACAATAAATATAGTACATATAATCTAATTATATCGCTTCATTTTACATTCTTATTCTTCCCATTTTCATTATTTCTTGAATCAAACATAAACTAAAAATTAAGACCATCTTAATGTTGCTTAAATAGAGATGTTAGAAAAACGTGCAGAAAACAAAAAATCCCAAGCATATATCCCAAAAGAAAGACATTCCATTCAAGGAGAATGTATTTCCATGGAAGAGGGAGCTTATGCCCTCACCAAAGTTTCAAAAGTTTTATATATATATATATATATATATATTGAGCCCTGGTATAAGTTTGATCCCATACTAACATAAAAGTTATATAAAAATCATCTCATATTTTTCAATGTTTTCACCTTATTACTAAATTTTCTGTATCCGTCGCCGATTACATTACATGTTCTGTTCATCGAGGCTCAAAATCTAATTAATATAGATGCTCAATAGTGCAGAATCAACTATGAAAATACTCCTGTGAAAGGGAGGTGAGCTTGCACATACATTGGAATCAGATTCGGAGTGCGCTAAGCACTAAGTGGCACCCTTATGTTTCCCAACCCAATGAACTCAGTAAGCAATGAGAGAGGAATCTTGCGCACTTTCTAACAGAAATATTATCTCAAATTTTATACACATGCGAGAAAAGTGAGTTATGATATTATGAAAAATATTATTTACATTATTGTATGTGAGACACCATTGATTTATATTTTATTTACTATTAGATGGACTATGGACTCTACTTAAATGGATTTCGCACCGTATTTAATAGTGGATGATGTATGAGTCGAAACAATATCTCATACACAATAAGTATAAATAATATAACTTTAATATTATTAGTGGCAAGCGAATATTATTGTGAGCCTAATTTTTTTTTTTTACTCGCCTTTTACTAAGTGATTTTTTTATGTCTTAATATTTTCTGATAACATTTTGATAATAGCGCTCGAATTATTTAATCGAACTTCCTAGAATGAAATTCCTAGAATGAAACAAAGTTTCTCTATACATATTTTTATAAATACTTAAAGTTTCTCTATACGTATTTTTATAAATACTTAATGAGACAGAAGCATATTTTAGCCTCAAATTTGATGAATCTTCCCTTCAAAATTAAAAAAAAAAATCCACTTTTTTGACATTGGAAATTACATTCCTTTTTCCTCCTTGGGATGAGGAAAAAGTTTAAGGTATGAGAGGTACTTTTTGTTTCGCGGTTAAATTACTACCAGGGTATAATAAATGGGTTAGTGTGAAAAATTCAGATAATTTGCATCACAAATTCAATCTACGGTACCAGGACGTACCAAAAAAGTCAACTTACTAACCTTTGCTAAGGTTTACTGTGTAATAGCAAATCACTCCTCAAGGCGAATTGAAGTGCATGATATTTCTGTCTCATTAAATTGATCAAAAAATTATTATATTAAAATTTTTATGCATCGCCATTTATTTACTCCGATAATTTTACACACTTGTTCATTTTATTTCTTGCTTAGTGTTGACCATATCTTTTAATTCACGTGACTTACAACAGTATCCTTAAAATATCAACTTGTTTTTACCAAAACAATGTCAAATTTCGTTTTAAATAATCTCGGGCGAATGAAAGCATAAACTTCCGTCTAATAGCTTGATGTCATGGTCTCTCCGTTAACTTGCTACATCAGCATTAGTTTATCCAAAAGCTATCAAGACTCGAGAGTGTGTACACTGATGGAATCACAGAATAGTGCCAATGACCATTACTTTTCAGATCCATCAACAATTCAACATGCAAGAAATATGTATTAGTTAACTTGTCAGGAACCAGAAGGAGAATTAAAAGGCAGGTAATAAAAGAAATTTCAACAATGGATACATTATCATGTGTGCTTATTATCTCTGGTCCGCGCAAGAAGACATACAAATCAAGATTTGCCTAACATACAAAGTCAAAGGGACTTTCCCTTCTCCCCTTTCCCTATGACTGTGGGAGCTTGCAAATCTTGCTCTCTCAGTCTCGTCTTTTATTCTTCTTTACTCTCCAAGGCATGCCATTTTCCTGTTTATAAGACTGGGAATGTGATCCTTGATCCCAGAAGGTGTTCAGCCAATGGCTTCTTTGTTGGATATTTGCATAGAGAGATTGGTTAGTTTGTCCTCTGCTCTTGACTCTAATGAGGTTTATTCTTTAAGAAAAAGAAAGTAATAACAAAATCATGGTTGAGTGGAAGCTTGTCTGATATAGCTTTTGGCCAAATCATGGTTTTGGATTCTAAAATCAAAACCAAACAAACTAAGTCACAAAATCTACAACTTGTCAACATGACATGTATTATCACAATATGAAGAACACTTGTTTCAAACTTACAACAAAAAAGAGAGAGAGAGAGCGAGAGAGAGAACTCTCATCGTATTCAAAAGTAGCTTGTAGCCAGGAGGCTCATACTTTCAAGAGTTAAAGCCATCATATTGGCAAAAGAATAATGAATCTGGGTAAAGTTCTTATCTCCACAATGCTTCTAATGACTAATGAATGTCACTTTAAATTCAGGCATACTTTGCTACAAACATAAATTGATAAGCAATCAAAACTACTGCAGCCTGCGGGGCAACTACACTACTTCCAACTCTGAACAATAACATCATTTGGCTGGTTTGGATCGAGACCCTATAGTTTCTCCTACAAGTAGTAATACTAAAATAGCAATCCTAAGTATTGTCAAGTAATAGCGTGACTATCATCACTAATCTCCTAAATCATTATGGAACTGAAACCGCAAACATCAACCTGCAAGTTCCACATGAATATCAATTCTCACTAAAAAAACAAGACCTTTAAACTAACCTGACAAACCATAACCTCTTCATTTTCTCAAACATAAGAAAAAAAAATTGAGTCGTGAACAACTGGAACAAACACATTCACCCTCTCAAAATTGGATTGGCAAAAACTCCACACCACCAAGTCATCAACCACTACTCTTCCCCCCTTTACTAGCATTCTTCTCATAAAATTTCCTCAGCTTATGACCCATTGGCAAACCCCTTTGGTTCATTTCCTCCAAAACAACCATTGCCACCTTAAACTTTTCCAACCCCACAAGCTTGCTAGCCAAACACCCAAAAATCTGAGCATCCAAACTCTTATCCTTCCCACCAAATCCCTTCACATACCTCACAGCTTGATCAAAACACCCCATCTTCAACAACCCACCAATCACATACATATGAGTTGAATACAACATTGGCACCCCATCATCCACCATCCTCCTCACAAGCACCATAGCACCCTCCACCCTCCCAACCTTGCACGCGCCAAGCACAAGAGCGTCAAACGTACGCGCGTCCGCCGACAGCCCCTCCTCCTCCATCTCCCTCAAAACTCCGGCCGCCGCCTCCAACTCTCCGGCGGCGCAGTGCGCCATGATGAAGTAGTTGTAGGACGTGAGGTCCAGACGCACCCCGCACGTGCCCATGAAATCCACAACGCGCCGCGCGTGGTCAAGGGATTCCCGGCGCGTGAGGTGGCTGAGCACGGGGAAGAAGGTGGACGCGCTGAGGCGGTAGCCGGATGAGTGGTCACGCGCCATGATATCGATGACGCCTAGCGCGTGGTCGACGCGCTGGAGCTTACAGAGGCGCGTGATGAGGGATTCGAAGGAGGCCTTGCGCGTGGGTCCAGGGTTGAGAGTGGAGAGGGTTCGAACGACGTCGTCGAGGAGGGAAGGGGAGAAGGTGGTGTTGGTGATGAAGGAGAAGGTGTTCTTGGTGGTGAAGATGCCGTCTTGGAAGCGCTTGTTGAGGAGGTCCCGGAGCTCTTGGAGGTCGCCGGTGGTGCCAGCGGCGACGGCGAGTTCGTCGTAGTAGGCGGCGGTGGGGGCGTCCGGGAAGGGCTTGGCGGCGGCGGAGGTGGTGGCGGTGGAGAATCGGCGGAGGATGGAAAAGGAATAAAGGGTTTTGTTGGGCGGTTTTGGGAGAAACGACATCGTATTATGTTGTGTGCTTCGAGTCGAAAAGATTAGGGTTTGTGTTTGGAGATTAGTATAGTGCAAGCAGTAGCTATCAATCGCCTGACTGATTCGACGAGCGAGTAAGGCGCATTTCTTTCTTTGCTTTCGATTTATTTTGTGAAGGAAAAAGCGAAAAAGCGAAAATTAATTTCATTTTCAATTTTTCTTTACAAATCAAAAAGCGAAAAATCACAAGAAATAATAGTTTATGTACCTTTTTTGTTTGCTGCTCCAGCAAACTTATTTTCTCTAAATTAATTTTGATGCACTTATGATTATTTTTTCAAATAAAGATAATAAAAAATAATTATATTTATTGATATATTATTATATAATTAGATAATTATGTAAAATTATTTTATATTGATAGTTCATTTCAATTAAATTCAAATAAGTTTAACACTAAATATAATTATTATATGATGATGATATAATTGATTTTAAAAATTTAAAATATAACTATATAAAACATTTATTAATACTAATGTATTAAAATTGAATTATTTAGATAATTTTTTTAGACGTGGTTTAGATAATTAGTAAGTACTTAATTTGATCATATATATATATATATATCATTGATTTAAAAAACAATTTTTGAAAAAAAATGTGTTTATAATTTAAATACATAAAATGAAAAATTCAATTATATTCACAAACTAATACACATCATTGTTTTTTTTTTCTTTGTATAAAACAAAAGACTTGAAAGAATTTCACTTGCTTCAAATCCTAAATCTATGATATTAGTCTGTGAGATTATGCGCACCAAGTTATAATTTATTGGTTAAATCAAACCATATTTTGTTTTAATTATAAATAGATCCTTATGGATTAAAAATATAAATCTCATAAATTTTTAATGTAGTTCTTAACCTAAATTCTGGGCTGGAATTACTAATTCAGAGATTCCGTTTAAAAAATCTACCGAAAAAAAACATTTTCGAAATTATAGGAATTTATTTATATTTTTTAATTATAAAACCTATTTACAAATTTAACTGGATATATGTTTTACTTCAAAATGTGGCTTTGGTTTTTAACTGTTATGGTAGTTCTTGTTGATTCGCAGGCAGAAAAATTTGGTGCAAAATTTCTTATAATAAAAAAATATTCTAGCAGGACTTTGGTTTTAAAATAAAAAATAAATTCAAAAAAAGGGAAAAAAGAAAAAGAAAAGAAAAAACACACACTACCGCAGTGTACCAGTGACTGGAACGACGCGTTTAAAGTTGAGTGGAGTTTAAGGGGATTCTGATACCACCTTCTTCCTGAATCCGTTGTGTTTAGGGTTCAACAGTTACTGTTTTTAATTCTATTAATTTCTTCATTCATGTTCAAATTGCGCTTCTTTTTCCAAACCCCACACTCCAATCAACATCACAAATCACAATTTCTCAGCACTGTTATTTCCCTCACTCCATATATCGAAGGATTCCAACACCATTGGCACTCTGCCGCACAGTACGTTGTTTTTGTTCCTTTTTCCTTTGTCACAATTGCATGTCAATCCAACGTAAAAATCGAATTTTTCAAACGTTTTGCATCCTGGGGCTGTAAAATTTTCTATTCTGTTTGGAGATTTCTTCGTTGCCATTAATTGTTGTAACTTGTAAGTGTATGCATGAATACTCATTAAGAGTGTTTAATATTTAACTCTGATTCCACATAATATGTTTATTTTATATTTTTTAGTTTTTTATGATAAATAGAGTATGTGGCTTCATATTGGTCACTCACTGCTACTAGTTACCTTTACGTAAAATTGCGGGTACATAAGAAAACCCATTGTTTTGCAATATTATTATTATTATTATTATTATTATTATTATTATTATTTGAGGATTTAGATCTTTGGGATTGTTGGGCTGACTGTTTGTGTTTTAGGATTCTTCCTTTCACTGGGGTTTAGAGTGTTGTTATTATCTGTGTGAATTTGATTTCTTTGGGTTATTGGTGTTTTAGGAATCTTTCTTTTATTGGGTTTGGAATTTCTCTGTGTGATGTTTGTTGGTTGCTTTGCCGTGTCTTGTTATGCTGTGCTTTGCAATTTGCATTGTGAATTTGATACCTGAGCTGAGCAGCATTTGCATTGGTGTTGCAGTGCCAATGACTTACGTGGATGAGGATGCCTCTTCGGGCTCTGGAGATGATGTGAACATGTTGGATGGACACAAGCGTCAGGCTGGTGTGCCATCTAGCTCTGGCGGTGGCCAGAAGAGAGGAAGGAAAGCTACTGGCGGTGCCATTGTGGATGCCATGCTGGAGATAGCTGCTGCTTCAAAGATGAGGGCTAGTGCAATTATGAAGAGTGAGGACAGATTCTCTATAAGCAAGTGCATCAAATTGTTGGATGAGACCCAAGGTATTGATGAACGGATATACTTTCTTGCTTTGGATTTGTTTGAGGACCACCCCAATGCCTATGAGGTTTTCATCTCTCTTAAGGGTGAAAAGAGATTGCCATGGTTGCAGGGCAAATATGGGGTTTCCTCCAGTTGAATTGTTTGAGAAAACTTTTTTTTTTTCTTTTCTATTTTTGTTAAAAATAGTCTCATACTTTTGTACAGTTGAGTAGATTGCAAGGGAACTAATTGTTATTGAGTAATTTGATTATGTGCTTATTGCTTATGTTACTCTAAGCTTATTAATTCGAAATTTTGAAACCGAGCACATTTTTTTTTTCCAAACTAGTTTTTGACTTATTTCATGCATGATTAAAATGCCTTCTAAAGCTATGAGCTAGGTATATCAGAAAGACATGTTATCTTGCACCATTCGTACCCTTGAAGTTTATCTTTACAGATGCACCAATCAGGATGGATGATATTGACATAGAACTGGATGAGATGGAACTAGTTGCGGCTGCTGCTGGCTACTATTACTATAGCTGTCTAACGAAGCAGCCTTCTCGTTGTCTATCACCTAGGAGATGCGAATTTATGACAGAAGTACTGAATGGCCATGATGACTACTGTCGGGCAATGCTACGGATGGACCAGCATGTATTTCACAAGTTGTGTGACATTCTCCGTCAACGAGCCATGTTGCGTGATACTGCTGGTGTAATGATAGAGGAACAGTTAGCAATATTTTTAAACATCATTGGCCATAACGAACGTAACAGAGTGATTCAAGAGCGGTTTCAGCACTCTGGTGAAACCATTAGCCGACATTTTAATAATGTATTGAAGGCTATTAAGTCGCTGTCGCGTGAAGTCTTGCAGCCTCCGCAGCTCACTACCCCTCTGGAAATTCTCAACAGTACAAGATTTTACCCATATTTCAAGGTTCTGATGATCTTTGCACTTCTTTCCAATGCCACCCTCTATTCAATTCAAGTCGTCTCTGGTGTTTTCCTACTTGTGCTGCTGGTTTACTGACCTTTCCCCTTCCCCCTTCTATCATTTCAGGATTGTATTGGAGTAATTGATGGTATGCAAATTCCTGCACATGTTCCTGCCAAAGATCAGTCTCGATTCCGCAATAAGAAAGGTATCCTATCTCAAAATGTACTGGCAGCTTGCACATTCGACCTACAGTTTATATTCATTTATCCTGGTTGGGAAGGCTCTGTCACGGACTCACGCATGTTAAGGGCAGTCCTTGATGATCCAGATCAGAATTTCCCTCAAATACCTGAAGGTTTGATAGGATTTTATCTGTAGTTTGGGTTCATTATCTGTCCTTGTTATACATTACATTAGTAATAACTTAATGTATGTATTTCCTTTGGATTTGTGTTACAGGAAAGTACTACCTTGTTGACTTGGGATACTTGAATACAGGAGGGTTTATTGCTCCTTTTCAAGGGATACGGTACCACCATTATGAGTATAGAGGTGCTAATCAATTACCTAGAAATGCAAAGGAGCTGTTCAACCACAGGCACTGTTTCCTGAGGAATGCTATCCTGAGGTCATTTAATGTGTTGAAAGCTAGATTCCCAATCCTTAAACTTGCTCCTCAGTATTCCTTTCAGATTCAGCGGGATATAGTCATAGCTGCATGTGTTCTGCATAATTTCATCCGTTGTGAAGATAGAAATGACTGGTTATTCAATGGTGTTGGGGGGGGCCCAGTGGATGAACTGTCAGACCCTGACGAACTTCCTGATGTTCAGTTGCTCTCTTCAATACAAGAACAACTTGCATACTCGTTAAGGGATTCAATTGCTGCAACAATGTGGGATGACTTCTTAAATAAATGGGATGAGTGGTGAGATTTTTGGCTGCCGAAATTTCACATCTTCAGATCAGGGTAAGTGGTAACTATGTGGCTTTGTTGCCATAAGGCCATGTGACCTACTACTGATGACCAGGAACTGATGACCACCTTACACTAGATTTGATGTTTAGATTGATGCTCAAAATTTATTGCGAGTATCGTGAAATTTTGTATAGATTCTTCATATCCTTGTCAAATGGAATTTTTTTGCTGAAATGGAATTATGGAAGTTGCTTGGGTTAAAGGCAGATAATGCTGTGGATGTATATATTACGGTTACGGTGGCCTAATTACATGGCCTAGATCATAGCTTCACAATGAGCCTAGCTTCCCCACGTTTAGTGATAGTTCTAGTAATAATAAGCTCATCTAATCACTGTTCTATATAATATGATTATGAACACATCTCATTCCTTGCTCGTTTTTACCTTGCTGGATTATTATGGATACAACATTGGTTCAAGTCATTCATCTGAACTCTGTTGAAAGCATACAACAGAAGTGCTATTTGAAGATGGCATGAGGCATCCACAGCAATGGGAGGCAGAGGCTCCTTGACAACATCATAGCTAAGAAAATAAACTTAAAAATATTCTACTGGAGTTATGCCAGATGTGCAAACTTGTAATATTTTAGTGGAGGCCCTTTGCAAAGCGGGGAAGACTTCAAATGCTAAAGCCATACATGGTCTCATGGCTCAAATGGGGGAGGAGCCTTATGTTGTCACCTATAGCTCGATGATTGGTGGTTATTGTTTGCAAAATCGAATGGAGGAGGCCATAAAAATATTTGATTTGATGGTTCACAAGGGATGGAGAAGATTAATATGGATCTTAATATTGAAGTTTACCGTGTTGTGCTCGATGGATTGTGCAGTGCTGGAAAATTGAATGATGCACGGGAACTCTTCTCTTGTTTGCCGGCAAAAGGCTTGAAAAGTAATGTTTATGCTTAATCAATAATGGTTAAAGGTGTATGTAAGGAAGGACTATTAGAGGACGCTGAATATTTACTGAAGAATAGGGAAGAGGATGGCTGAAATGAATGTAATTATATTGTCTCTGTCCACGGTTTGCTGCAAAGATATGATATTTCAAGGTCAACAAAGTACCTCCAGATAATAAAAGACAAAGGTTTTTCAGCAGATGCTACAACCACAGAATTGCTTATCAGCTACTTCTCTGCTCATAAAAGCCGATAATGCATTTCAAGAATTTATACAGCATATTGTTTGAATCTCATCTCTTCATTTATTTTTTTATTGTGTGTTAGTAGTTGATGCTTTTCCCGTTGTGCTGTGTATGCTATATAACAACTGGTTGTAGTTGAGTTTAAGAGATTTAGATGTTGACAACAGTTGATCATTTAATGGATTGTCTTTTTTTTAATCAAAAAAGGAATATCAGGGATGGTCTTTATAAGGATAGGTTGGTATCTAATGCTTTGAGTTTGTTCTTGGAAATCACTAGGAAGGCTATTCATCCTTCATTAAACTTTTTGTGGCACTCACATTCAGTTTGCCTTGTTTGGATCAAGTCAATACCGAACCAAACTAAACTGCAAACACTCCTATTGCATAGTGTTCTATATATCTCAGCAAATTTTAAGAACTAACGGTGAATCCAAATTGATCTTCCAATCATTTATTGCTGTATTTTTTTTTTTTAGAAGATACACTGCAATATTTTAGAATGTAGGACCATGTTATAGGTTTGGTTTAAAATCTTTAGCTCAACATGGTCTTCTGGACTTGCTTTTTGGATTCTCAGACATTTTCTTTTTATGGTTTCTCTCTTTTGATAGAGCATATTCTTGGAGACAGATGTAGAATATCCAAAATAGTGTCATTGTCCTATATAAATTTCGGATTATATATTGAGATAACATTAATATGAAACTGATACTTTCATTCTGTACTTTGCTTTCAAATTGCCACTGGAGAGCTAAGTGTCTCCTCCTTTCTGAGAAGGTTGGCAGTGTGTTCTTCCAGTCAACTGATGTCTCCTAAACTTCACACATATGGTTTTACTGAGCAAGTTAATCCTTATGTTATCACGGCTAGTGAACATTGGTTAGGAACTGTTCCTTAATCCTTATTCTTCATGTGCCAACAAAAAATTCAATGTACTTGGGAGACTTCATTTGATGGAGAAACTGAGGGTGAACTCGTGAAATTGAATATAGACCATGTTTTTACCAACAAAATGGGTACAATAACATTGGTTTTTTACCTTTCAGCATCAGCAAGTTGCTGGTTGTTTCATGAGTCAAGTGAAACCACACTATTGGAAGATGTTATCTTGTCAAAGAAAGCATGCTATGTGAGCAAGATATCCTTAAAGACTACAAATGAATGGGATATGGTGTTGGAGGTGTAATTACTAATTATGTTAGAAAAAAAAATGCATCATTGCTTGATAATCCGTTTGAATGAAAAAAATTCTCTTTCATTTTTTAGTTTCCCAATTTTACCATCATCTCTTCTCAGTTCACCATCAGATTCTTAAATCTTATTTTAGATTTTTTAGTTTGAAAAATTGGAATACTTAAAACTAAAAAAATTAAACCAATTATTATCAATTTGACTTTTGAATTTATGGTTTTACAACCTATATAAAATGCTAACACTCAATCTGATCCTTCAGTTAACTATGTACTCTTTAATTTATTTTTAAGCTTTTTAAAGCTTCACACCCAAGCATTACTAAATAACTCATTCTTTGTCTTGGTTTCTTATATTTATGTAAAATATTATTTACTCACATTATTATTAAGTATCTTATGACATCATGTTATAAGTATGTAGTTGTAATAAGAATAAATTTTTCCAAGAGAAGTAAAAACTTATTTTTTAATTTTTTTTTAATTAGATGATGATCCATATTAAGCCATTTTAATGATATTATTTTGATTAAGTTCTGTTAAAACAACAAAAACATATAATCAAGGTCACTTGGTTTACGTTCTATTGGTTTAATTATCTAGATCACATCAAATTAAAATTGAGTCAAATCAAAGTTTAATGACAAATATTTTAAATTTATAATTCATATTATATTTCGAAGGATTTTGAAATTAATCTTATTATAAGATATATTAATTGTGTTTAATTATTTTAAATTATATTATAAAGGACAAATTACAATGGTTTTATCCTCCTATTTGATGAAATTGACATCAACTATTTTATATTTATTTCAATGACACTAGAACTTGATTTGTATTGCTATGACTTTTAAAAAACTATTGGCCTCTTTAAGCTTTCAAACTACTCTTAAAAGGTTATATTAATACCGTTTGATAAAATATATAAAAATTACTCTCGATAATAAAAGTTATAAAAATAATATTTGATAAATATATTATAAAATTACTCTCAAAATTTAAAATGATTGCAATAGAGATATAAATAGAGGGAGGGTTATTGAGAGAAGAATTAGAAATTAAAAGACTTAATTAATACGAAAGATACAAATTTATTTTTTATTAAAATTTAAAGATTATATTTATCTTTTATTTTTTTTTTTTAAATTTCAGAAAGCACATCACATGTCCAAGTGTAAGAAGCACTTCATCATGTGCTCCAAGAACTAACTGCTCAGTGTTCACAGGGCTCTCTCCATGGACAGGGCAACCTGACTCTGTGTTTATTCTTTCGTTTCAGTGTTTGTTTGCTCTCTTTCTCTCTCTAACATTTCATCTTGCCATGTTGCCGAGAACAGCATATGCTCGTGTGCGTTGGTTTCCTCATCATCTTCTTCAACACACACAAATCGGTACCATTTCTAATCCTAAACCCTTCCTTCTTCTTCGTTCTCTTTCTTGTTCTCCTTATTCTTCCACCACTGCTGCTGATTTTCATGACATAAAGGACAGACCCCACCTCGTAAATTGCATTAGGAGTCTCAAAGATGTTGATTCTGCTTTGGATTTATTTCGCAAAATGGTTGCATTGAACCCTTTGCCATCTGTTAAGGACTTTACCTTATTGTTGGCTTCATTGCTAAGCTGAAGCATGACACAACAGCCATTTCTTTAGTCAAACACATGCTGTTCTTAGGTGTCAAACCTGATGTGTTTACTTTCTCTATCGTCATCAATTGTCTCTGCCGTTTGAACCACACGCCCTTTGGCTTCGCTGTCATGGGGATGATGTTCAAAATCGGTTTGGAGCCTAATGTGGTGACTTTTACCACCATCATTAATGGGCTTTGTCTTGAAGGCAATGTGGATCTTGCTATATGGTTAGCTCACCACATGGAAAATATGGGGTATCAACCCAACATCTGCACTTTTGGAGCAATCATTAATGGATTGTGTAAGATTGGATATACAAGTGCTGCTATTGGGTACCTAAAGAAGATGGATGAAAGAAACTGCGAACCAAATGTTGTAGTTTACAGCACCATTATGGATTGTCTTTGCAAAGATGGGCTGGTATCTGAGGCATTGAGTTTGTTCGCGGAAATGACAAGGAAAGGTGTTCGACCTGATATTGTTACTTGCTCTTGCTTAATTCAAGGACTGTGTAATTTCGGTAGATGGACAGAGGCTGCCTCTTTACTGAATAAGATGGTGCAAAAGGGTATTATGCCAAATGTGCAAACTTTTAATATTTTAGTGGACGCCTTTTGCAAGGAGGGAAACACATCAAATGCTAAAGCCGTACTTGATCTCATGGCTCAAATGGGGGAGGAGCCTGATGTTGTCACCTATAGCTCGATGATTGATGGTTATTGTCTGCAAAATTGAATAGAGGAGGCCATGAAAGTATTTGATCTGATGGTTCACAAGGGATGCTTACCGGATATTGTAACTTACAGTTCATTAATCCATGGGTGGTGTGAGATCAAGAACATCAGTAAGGCTATGAATCTCTTGGATGAAATGGTTAGTAAAGGATTAAATCCAGATGTTGTGACTTGGAATATTCTTATTGATGGGTTCTGCAAAGTGGGGAGACCGCTAGCTGCAAAAGAACTGTTCTTTACAATGCACGAATACGGCCAGCTTCCCGATCTCCAGACCTGTGCCACTATACTGGATGGCCTATTCAAATGCCATCTTTATTCTGATGCAATATCACTGTTCAGGGGAATGGAGAAGATTAATTTGGATCTTCATACTGTAATTTACAACATTGTGCTTGATGGAATGTGCAGTGCTGGAAAACTGAATGATGCACGAGAACTCTTGTCTTGTCTGTCAGCAAAAGGATTGAAAATTGATTGTTATACTTATAGCATAATGATTAAAGGTCTATGTAAGGAAGGGCTACTAGATGATGCTGAAGATTTACTGAAGAATATGGAAGAGGATGGCTGCCTGCCTGATGAATGTACTTATAATGTCTTTGTCCATGGTTTGCTGCGAAGATGTGATATTTCAAGGTCGGCAAAATATCTCCAAATAATGAAAGACAAAGGTTTTTCAGCCGATGCTACCACCATAGAATTGCTTATCAACTACCTCTCTGCTCATAAGGGTGATAATGATTTTCGAGAATTTATGCTGAAGATTATTTGAATCTAGCTTCTTAATTCATTATTTAATGTGTTATTTTTGTGCCTTTACCCATTGTGTTGTGTATATTATATAACACTTGGTTGCAGTTGGCTTTCAGGGTATTATACGTAGATGATTTCCTCTTATCTTTTGAGCAATGCTATTGATTATCATTTTTTTTCCCTCATGTTCTACAATATTTTTTCATCCTTTTCCAACATTCTCATTTTCTTTAGATAGTAAATACTGCTATTTACGTTCATGTTGTGCAGCGTTGCTAATTTGGTTGTCTTTGGTACTTGCTAGACAATTATGACTATTTGGATTTTTATTTTTTTTTGTAAAAAGTAATTTAATAGATTTTAGATATAACCAATAGTTTCATTTGCAATGAGTATGTGAAGTTTATACATTTGATTGAAATGGCATTATCCAAGAGCAGGATTGAGCGGGAATCAAGACTTGCTTAGGAAAATATTTGGGGGAGAATATTTGGCTGGAAAAGTTCTGAGTTTGATGCATTTCATAAATATCAGGCCCTTGTATTGGGACATGGAATGGTCATGTTCATATTTGTTAGTTATTTTGCTTTTATTATTTTCCATCTGCTATGACCAAGAACGCAATGGTATTGCCATATGAATTGGCTAAGAATCAGATGAAAGCAGAGGAAATCAGCCGAGGCATCCACGAATTCATCAGGGTTCCTAAGCCTCCATGAAAGATAGTCTTGTAAGTTATTCTCTTCATTTTAGGATATGTTGATTATCTTGATCTGAATGTATTCCATTTGATGGGCAATACAAATAAATATAGACAGAAAGCTAGACTCAATGTTATCTGTGTTTCAGATTTTAGGTACCTTGTGCCTTGAAGCACCATGTTGATAGAAGTTGATGTCTCTTGTTTGCCACTTTGCTTTATCATATTCAATTCATCTTTTTCATACAAGATTGTTAAGTCTACAAACAAAATGATCCTATCTAGCCATTTTTTCTTGGCTTATATTTGTTTAGTTTTGAAAAGTGCCTTCTACCCAGATTTAAAAACCCTATGTACCACCGTCATGGTATCATTGTTCCACCTTTCACCTCTTTGTCATCATTTCCGTAGCTCCCGCTGCCCATCTCATTCTGACCATTGCTGTCTTTCATTGTTTTGGCAGCCCTTCCCCTCTTCCAAGATTTGTTGAACTGAAAATGCATTTTATTCTAAGCTGGAATTGCTTATTGATTTCTTTAACTTTTCTTTCTTTTAAGATCTAAATAGATGTTTTAAAATAATAAATTTTGGTTATGAAAAAATTCTTGTAATATTAATTCTCATATAGAAACTGGTTAGGGGTGAAAGAGGCCAAGTTGCCTGGCTTCATACTCCCTCTTTGATATTCATCTTCTTGGATCGGGATACCATTGGTAATCCTTCCTCTTCCTCGTGTGCCTCTTGTATTTTGGGTGAGGGGCCAAGTAAACAACCTTGGCAGCGAAGCCCAGCGGGGATTTTGCTACCATGGAGGAATGGGTTTGAGAGCTTCAGACCGCACCATGCGCAGGTCTAGGTGGGGATCATCTCCATGTTGTTATTGGTCCATCCTTTCATTCTTACTAGACAATTATGAGTATTTGGATTTTTTTTTTTTTTAGTAAACAGAAATTTAATAGATTATAGATATAACCAAACAGTTTCATTTGCAATGAATACGTGAAATTTATAGATTTGATTGATGTGGCATTATCCAAGAGCAAGATTGAGCGGGAATCAGGACTTGCTTAGGAAGCCAGCTCTAATTATAACATTTTGTCAAGAGATATTGCAAGGAAATACATGCTGTTTATAATATTTGGGGGAGAATATTTGGCTGGAAAAGTTCCCAGTTTGATGCATGTCATCAATACCCAGCTCTTGTATTGGGACTTGGAATGGTCGCATTCATATTTGTTAGTTATTTTCCTTTCATTATTTTCCATCTGCTATGACCAAAAAATGCAATGGTATTGCCATATGAATTGGCTAAGAATCAGAAGAGAGCAGAGGAAATCAGGCAAAGCATCCACGAATTCATTGGCGTTCCTAAGCCTCCATGAAAAACAGTCTTGTAACTGTTAAGTTATTCTCTTCATTTTAGCGTCTCTTGATTGTCTTGATCTGAATGAATTCTCCTTTGATGAACAATAAAAATAAATATAAATAGAAAGCTAGACACTAAGTTATCTGTGTTACAGATTTTAGGTACCTTGTGCCTTGAAGCACCATGGTGATAGAAGTTAATGTCTCTTGTTTGACCCTTTGTTTTATGTTACCCTTTGATTTTTGGATTTACAGTGCATACAATTTTTTTTTTAGTAATTACTTATTTCATTTATTTTGCAGGTCTCAAGGTACACTGTTTCTTGAAATTCGGATTCCGACTGAGATTGTTACTGCTACGAACTGCAAGGTAAGATGAAACAGTTAGTGTTATCCAGTTATTGTTACTTCTAGTAGGCTATGTTTGTGTTTAGGATTCTCCCTTCCGTTGGGGTTTTGAGTTTTTTTTTCCTTTTTTTTTTGAATTTGAGTTCTTGGGATTATGTTTTAGGAATCTTCCTTTTATTGGGTTTGGAATTTCTGTGTTTTCTTTATTGGTTGCTATTATGTGCCTTGTTATGCTATGCTGTGCATTGTGAATTTGATACCTGAGCAGCCTGCGCATTGGCGTTGCAGTGCCAATGACTTACGTGGACAAGGATGCCTCTTCGGGCTCTGGAGATGATGTGAACATGTTGGATGGACACAGGTGTCAGGCTGGTGTGCCATCTAGTTCTAGCGGTGGCCGGAATAGAGGAAGGAAAGCTTCTGGTGGTGCTATAGTGGATGGCATGTTGGATATAGCTACTGCTTCAAAGATGAGAGCTAGTGCAATTATGAAGAGTGAGGACAGATTCTCTATAAGCAAGTGCATCCAAGTGTTGGATGAGATGCAAGATGTTGATGAACGGATATACTTTCTTGCTTTGGATTTGTTTGAGGACCACCCCAACGCCCGTGAGGTTTTCATCTCTCTTAAGGGTGAAAAAAGATTACCATGGTTGCAGGGAAAATGTGGGGTTTCCTATTCGGTCGAATTGTTTGAGAAAACATTTTTTTACTTTTTCTTTTCTATTTTTGTTAAAAATAGTCTCGTGCTTTTGTAAGTTGAGTGGAATGCAAGGGAACTAATTGTTAGTGAGTAATTTGATTATATGCTTAATGCTTATGTTACTCTTAAGCCTATCAATTCAGAATTTTGAATGCAGAACCGAGCACTTTCTTTTTTTTTGGGAGTTAATGCTCATTTAGTGCCTTTTAGTGCCTGACTTTTTATTTGTGAGTTATTTTAATCTGTGACTTTTAAAATAAGTCAAATTAGTTTCTGACATTACAAAATTTGAGTTAAGTTAGTCCCGCATTCCATTTTTATTTAGCATGTTATCAATAAAATGATATGTAACGTTGAGTAATACATTATCATATCATGCGTTATTTGAAATAGAATGACATTTAAAATAATTTATTTTAGTATCTAAAATTATATAAAATGAGTCATTTTATAATTTAAATTGAATATTTAAGTGACTTATTTTGTGTGATTTTAGATATCAAAATAAATTATTATAAATTTTATTCTACTTTAGATAACATATGATATACCTATGTATTACTTAATATTATTTATCATCATTTAATTGAAAGAATATTAAATAAGAATGGATTGAGAGTCATATTTTATAATATTAAAAATTAATGCAACTCATTTTAAAAATCAGGAGTTAAAATGAGTATTATTTTTTTTTTCCTTGCAATTGCTGCAGCAATGTGGGATGAGTTCTTAAATAAATGGGATGAAAGGTGATTATTGGCCGTAGAAATTTCATATCTTAAATAACTTGAGGCTTTGTAGCCACTAGGCCATGTGACTTGGAAATGATGATCACCTTACACTAGATTTGATGTCTAGATCAATGCTCAAAATTTATTGCGACTATCATGAAATTTTGCATGGGTTCTTCATATCCCTGTCAAATAGAATTTATTTTTGTTGAAATGTAATCATGGAAGTTGCTTGGGTTAAATGCAGATAATGCTGTGGATGTATATATTACGATTACGGTGGCCTAATTACATTGCCAGCCATTGTGCCCTAGCTTCACAATGAGCCTAGCTGCCCCACGATTAACGAAAGTTGTAATAATAATAAGCTCATCTAATCACTGTCGTATATAATATGAACACACATCTCATTCCTTGCTGCACCGGCGACGTTTACCTTAATGGATTATGGATACCACATTGGTTCTAGCCATTCATTTGAACTCCGTTGAAAGCCAACAGAAGTTCTATTTGAAGATGGTATCCACAGCAATGGGAGGTAGAGGCTCCTTGACAACAACATATCTAAGAAAATAAACTATGTAAAACATTTTTATTAAATGAAACTTCAAAATATTCTAGCTACACGAAAAGACTATCTTTTATGTAACAAATACATAAAACAGTTCGTACTACGTATTCTCGATTTTTCAAATGACAATATAATAGTACTCCTCACCCTTCTATACCCTATTTTCCTCTTCTATCTTCCTCGAGCTAATCAATTCAATTCATTGACAAGAAATGGACCCGTGCAAGCGTATATTCCTTTCCTGCAATCCAAACACCAGTTTGCGACCATTGTACATCTTCCCAGTCAAGGTTTTCCTCCAGCACCTAAATAAGAAGTGTAAATTATCATCGTACAGCAGAAACAGGTAAACATCAATCGCATGCCATTGGAAAGGAAAAGAAATGAAATAGAGATTTGAAAATACCTCCACATGTTCAAGAGGCAGAGGGATGCCAATCGTGCGCATCACTTTCTGCGGTAGAGGCTTCTTACAACGAGACCAGCGAAATACATCAATCATGACATTATCAGAATCAGCTTTGTCACCATTTGTGGAATGTGGATGGTGATTTTGAGATTTTTCCATATCTGGGTCATGCAACTGACTTGCTGGCATAGCCTTGACCATTTTCTCTCCAGTGAAACAAAGCTCATATCTACAAAGAATTGATTCAATATAATTAGAGTCTCTTCATAACGTAACCGAAAGGGCCATGGAACAGACTATACTTTCAATGCTATCATCATGGATCCTTCAGGTTCCATAAGTTAAACAGGCAAACTTGGATTGAAAAACAATGATTATAGAAGGAAATAACACTAATAACTATGAAACTTTGCTCAAACAGGTATTAAGAAGCAATTACTGAAAGAAGACAGATCGATATTGCTTCAGTTCACAATTTTAAGAACATTCCGGTTGCATGTGGCATTTGATAGCTAATGCAGACTGTTTTTTGAAGAAGTAATTCAAATATAAGGCCTGCAACAATTGACACACAACTCACTCATTTTCAATAAGAATTTCCATGTAAAAAGCTACCTGCATGAGTGTGTCTCTAGATACAGAACTTCCCCCTTCTTCAAGCGAGCAGATGTATAGAGAGGCTTTTTTAGACCCTTGTCAGCAACAATGCTTATACTATACTTGGTCCTGATGATTATTATAAACAATAAATACCAAAAAACAAGATAAACTGCAAAATAGAAGTGTTGTATCTACCTAAATGAGGAAGCTTTGGAAATATTATAACCAAAGCGGCAAAGCATTTTTAAAAGCTGAGGTATTTTCAAATACTACAAAAATATCACTAACAAGGCGCCTATGTTTTTGCCAACTAAAAATAGCATACCAAGGTTCATTGCAGAGGTTGTATTGTATAGTGACTTCTCGTACATATCTTTGCTGCCGCAATGCATTCTGAAGAACAATAGCCGCATGTAAGATGGCAAAATAGATCATGAAGTAATTTATTAATTTAATTTTCAATGCAAAAAGGTTTGTTTATTATAAGAAACTGGACAAACCGAAGCTGCAGCCCTGGTAGTCATTGTCCGCTCAACAGCAACTGGTGCAAGGGTGGGCTCGATAGTGGATGTATGTGTGAGGCAAGGTTCAAGATCAAAAGTTCCACCTCCTTTCTGAAGACCATTGCAATAAAAACAGTCAGGACTATCATTAAGGGGCTGTTTGGAACAATTTTTTTGTTTTTGTTTTTAAAAACTATGTTTAGAAACAATTTTTTAGAAGTAAAACACAAAAAAACAAACTTTGTTTAGTAACTCTTTTTAAAAACCCACACTTTTGTTTCCCAAAACCAGCAACCCAAAATTACTCCCAAACCCAGCACACGCACACGCTCACACAGGGGGAGAGATGGAGACAGAGAGGCGGAGAAAAAGAGAGCAAAGGAAAGCGAGGCCGTGCGCGAGGGGAAAGGAGGCGTGGAGGGTGAGGTGCATGCAGCCATGGGCGACCAGCAGAGGACGCGATCTGAAGCAGCGGCAACAGAGGGAGGAGTGGTGTGGTGGTCCCGCGAAAAAGGGGGAAAGAGCGGCGGAGGGGAAGGCTGAGGAGCGATGATGATGGAGGTGGAAGGGAGGAGGCCGCCGATACTTGTGGCCGTGATACATGTGGCGCCACGGTTGAGCAGAGAAAGAGGCGGTGACGGCGATGGAGGGGGCAGGCCGCGATGGCTCTAGACGAGGCAGGCCACAATAGCGCTGGAGGGGGAAGGCTGCGACGGCGCCGGAGGGGGGAGATCAGAGCTGGAACGGACAAAATGGCGGAACAAAGTTGTTTTCTGTTTTGCAAAACATCTAAAAGATGTTTTCTGTTTTCTGTTTTTAAAACATGATTTGTATTTTTTCATTTTTAAAACCAACTTGGGAAAAACAAGCTACAAAACAAGTTTTTCTAATCTTTTTTTTTTTAAAATCAAAAACTGTTTTATAAAACAGTTGCCAAACAGGCCCTAAGTTTTTAATATTGATGATATTTATCTGGTCCAACCAAAAATTAACATGCTTGTGAAGAGACAGGTATTTATGTGGACATAAGCACAAGCACCCTTTCCATCCCAAATATATTGTTCACATCAGAAAGTTTACATGTTATGTAAGCTCCAAAACTGAAGCATTTCTGTGAACACTAGTCAGCAACTTCTCCAAAAAATTTTAAAAAGAAAAATAAGACATTTTATTTGAAATACAATCAGTGAAACAAGTCAAATGATAAGAATCTAAAGTAGGTGAGGATGCAATCAAGACATCATATAACATGAAGGGGAAAAAATTTCAAAGGGTGGTGGGACTTGGATACTACCTTCACAATGCAGCACCGCTCAATTTTGTAACTACAACCAATTGCAGCACCCCAAGCACGGGAACGTACATTGTTTCTCAGGGTAGAAATATAGCCTGATATTATACACACAATTAATATCTTTAGATTATCCAGAAAGAACTTCAATGATAAAAGTAATATATGTAATTGCAGATGAGGAAGGTAACTCAAAAGAAATGACTATTTTTCCCACTGCAAGCAGACACAATAAAGTGATAAACCAAGTTTCAAGAAGGTGCTTGACACAGTAGGCATAACTGTTTATGATACAAGAACTATCCCTATCTTCTTTTCCAACATGGTGTACTTTACGCCTTACAATTCAAACGAGTTGGCTCCCCTCCCTATGAAATCCAAAGACCAGGGCTCTGAACCTCATTAATATCCGTCCAGATATAAAAGTGCCCAAGTCTTCCCATTGCTATCATTACATATTGTGCATAAAATATCTTTTGCATTTCAGATTCAGTTGGGTCCCAAAATCTATACTAAACATAACAACATTCTTGCATCAAGATGTTCCCCGTGTTCCTTCTTTTTCACTCGTAAACCTTCTGTCCCAAAGTTTCTTCAATTTACGAAATAACTTTGTACTGCAAATAATCTATATTACTCGAGTATGCATTAGAGTGTTGTAATCAATCATGTAATGAGTTATATATTCTTTTACCATTTTTTCCAAGAATGCAATGACTAGTATCATTACCCAAGAAAATTTTTATAGCTAATAGATGCTAACTTTAGTAAGCACATAGGCCAGTGGAAGCAGTTGTACATAGGTAAAATCAGAGTTTCAAGTCTTACGATATGAACAATGAAATAGTTCCTAATCTCTCTCTGCACGGTTATTCAGCTGCCACATGTTTCACAAATATCATTCAGAATCACAGCCAATTCCAAAACAACCAAACATCCACTCCGAATCTACAAAACTTTAAACCAGATAAAGTTCCGTTTACACAATACTGGTCACTAAATGTTGATATCAGTATGATGTTTTGAGACCATTTCCTCTTTGATTATTCTGAAAAGATCAACCCACTACGAAACCTTTTAAAACTATTTAATGGCAAACACAAGCTTGACTAGGAGATTTTATTGATTAACCACATAAGTAAACTATCACATTATATTTTAAATTCAGTTGCAGCTACTACTTTAGGACAACTTAAATGCAATTAGATAATGAAGCAGGAGAGCATATTTCTGATCTACATGTACATACAATCTTGTGGAGGTAGCACACGAATGGTTGCACGCAACTCTTGTATGGCTGTGGGAGGTGGAGAAGCTGTTGGGCGACAGTAACCTGTGTGCATGAGAACTATGCAACAAAATTGCAACATCAGTACTAATTTCAAATATGTCAACTTCGGTCACTTTGCAATCAGTCAAAAGTAGCTACTGCCATTTTATAATAAGACATACCTGCAACAAGATCTGAGTCATATGTGTACACATCAGTCCCCCATAGCTGGCCACCTCTGACCTGAACATAATAATCTAAACTCTCAAGACTTGGTATCAAGAACTAAAGGTTAAAGCATCCTTAAATTTCTTACCCAGAGTTTCAAATCAAACATATAGATACACTGTAATAAAAGAGTGAAACAAATGAAAAAAAAATCATCTCAACTCATCAAACCATTTCATTAATTGAATTTGTTTAAATAAATTCAAGCCATTGGCAGGGAAGCATCAACAAAAACTATTGATGAAAATCACTCAACATTATCAAATGGACTATAAACTTTGCATTCTTTGCATCAACAACAAGCATAAGATAAAACCAGGGGGAAACTGGAAAAATATAGATGGGAAGAAAGATGTGGAAAAGTGATTTTGGAAGAAAAATAAGAGCAAAGGTCACTTCAAGAACACAGTCATCGGCCTCAATGGCTCAAAATCTTCAAGCATCTCTTCAACAAATAACAAATATACCCTAACTTACAAGGTATGAGAATACACCATCGGCATAGTCAATAAGAAACAAACCAAAGAAGGCAAAACAATCAAGAAACACTTCTTTTTTACACTTATGTGTGGTGCTACCTCAGAAGGCTATCCCTCTTAGATGCATAATCCTATCCCACAAGACCGCAGAAGGCTGTCTCCTCCAAAATTGTTATGCGAGGTGCCAGCTTAGAATCAACTGCAAATCTTGTTTTGCATTGTTCTATAGCTGACTTTTATGGAATGTTTTGTTTGGTATCTTTGGTGACTGTTGGGTGTTTAGAGATCGGTTCTTGCTAACTAGTTTTGTCAGTTTTGGGGGCAGGAAGGAGGCAAAATCTTTTTGGAAGTGTGCTGTCTATGCCATTCTTTGGTGAATTTGGCTGGAACTTAGTTCTCACATATTTACCAGCAGACATTCAGATAAGGAGATCTCGTGGAAAGATCCTCTTCTTGTTAATGAAATTTCTTCTTTTATCCCAAAAAAAAAATAATAATGATAACTCAATAAATTACTAATTCATCAATTTTACAATGACTGAACAACATTAGCAGTTTCATCTTACTTGGCGGTTTGTAGCAGTAACATTCTCAGCTGGTATCCGAATTTCAAGAGTGGGGCCACTATTAGAGCTTTCACCATTTTTTTCCACTTGAGATTGAGATGATTCATATTCCTTCCACAACTTTATCAGTTCTTGCATGCTTTCACCAACTTTATAAACAACAAAAGATACTTCTGCTTTACCTGAAATACCAGAACTTACATATAATGGACATGCCAATGAAGGAATAGAAAGATATCCACCTCTAATCTTCTCCATTCTATCAATAAAATCTACAATAAGCCAAATAACTTTGAGCCAGTGAACAAACATGACAGAATACCTTGAGACCTGCAAAATAAATGAAACACAGTAATTACTAAAAAGAAAAATATATATATGAAGGACTATAAATCCAAAAACCAAAATGATAGGATTAAATCAAAGTATCAAACGAAAGACATTAACTTCTATCAACATGGTGCACAAGGGATTAATGAAGCACAGAGGACTAAAACAACTATTGCATCAACAACCTGAATTTCGATTCAGGCCATATACTTATTTGATGGCTCACTGTAAGTCTGTAACTAGATTTCTGCTTTTCATTAAAAAAGAAACAAAAGAACTCTGATGGAAAAGAATACACATAACTAATACATCAATCCAAATGGGCAAGATTTTTCCTCCGAAGCTTTAGATATTAGAATACATAGTAACACAATAATCAGAAAAATATGTCAACATAACCTTATGTCCTTGGGTTCATTATATTTCAAGTTGCTTACTTGCTGCAGCTGATTTGTTGCTGACAAATTTACTTATTGTTATCCCCACAAGTTCACTTCTTCTCGTTCCTACAAACTTTAGGCTAGTGAATTCTATCCCAAAAAAAAAAAAAAAAGGGGCTAGTAAAATAACCATAATCAATTGCTGACTACAACTGTGCTACTCCCTAAAAAATATTTCTTACTCTTAAAAAGGGAGGTGCAAATTGAAAAACTAAGAAATAAATTATTGAAAAAATTGTCACATCATTCTAAATTTTAATGGGACTCCATCTTTAATAACTGAAAAAAATAATTTGGGATAAATTAAAATATATCGGAAGTGAAAAAAATACTTATAACCAAGTTTCCAAACAATCTGTAACAAGGAAAAATAGAGGAAGAAAATACTCTTCATTGTCTTGAGTATGGGATCTAAAGCGAGGCTCGCGGTTGGCCACCTGAGGACTTCCCCTTGGTCGTTGTATTCTCTTACGATGTTGAACATTATAGTTGTGGACTTCCCTCTCCTTCTCTCCTGTCCCTTCCCCATCAGCACCCCCATCTTCTGATTGCTTGTCAAATTTAATGCGCTTCTCAGGCCTATCTCCTTCCATCTCACCATCCCTTTCTTTCCTCCTCTCTCTACCTTCTCTGTCAACATTTTTCCAGCTGTCGACATCTTTTTGTTTCTTCTGTTCTAGTAACACATTTTCTTGCTCTGTGATTTTTACAGATCCATCACCAAGCTCCTTCTCATTATTTGAAAGTTCTTTCTCCATTCCATTCCATGATTCCCTCTTGAAATTATCTTTTTCCCTCTCTTTTGAATTTTCTCTTTCTTTTGGAAGATCTTTCCTCTCCCTTTCCCACTTTTCTACCTCTCTATCTTCTTTGGAGGACTCCTTGCCATCACCACTAGTATTGTTAACTTGTGTAATGCTTTTGCGATCACTTCTTTCTTTTTCCTTTTCCCCCCATTCCCGATGCTTCACATCCCTTCTCTTTCTATCTTTGAATCTATCTTCACTTTTAGAATCAATTTTGTTTTCCCCGACAGCCTCATGAGCTTCCAAATAGTCCCTTTCTTCTGCAGTTGAGATCTCCTTCCCAGCTTCTGTTGGTATATTGCCACGTAAAATGTGCCAGGAGTCCAAACTTCCACTGGGAGCATCAGAATATCTTTTTCCCCTGAAATCTTTTGATTCCTTCCAATTCAAGTGGCTGCTTACCGCACCAAAGGCATCCTTGTCTGTTTTAATGTCACCTTTTGAATCATTATGACTATCCCGATCATGTCTAATATCCTTGCTGTCATCTCTACCTTCAACACGCACATCTTTATCATTCTTAGCAATCTGAGAATCCCTTCTTGCTTCACTGTGCAACTCCTTCTTCTCCGTCTTCGTATCACGATTCTCAAACCAGATATCTCTATTATCCTTTAAATCCTTTGATTCTATCCTGCTCTCAGCTCCAATGGCATGATCTGCATGAGAATCATTACAAGACGATGGCATCCGATACACTGAATGAAGGGGAGATCTTCTATCTGCGTCACGAGGTTCGGTACGGTGTGTCTTTGCCACGCGGGAATCCTGGCCAATATCATAAGGAATGTGGTGCTCATTTGAAACCGATGAAATCAACTTGGGATATGTAACAGAATCTTCATGCGGATGCTTTGAAGATGGATGAACAGGTTCATCATGAGATCTCTTAGGCACACCACTCATAGTGAAAACCCAACAAAATCATAAACCACAAAAAGAAGTAATTTGACAGCCAAAACAACTCCTATCTTCGCTGTCTCTATATGATATTGAAGTTCGTAACTGCAAGCCAACAAATCAAGTTCAGAAACTATATAAGACCACAATAATCTTTCATGCCAAAATAAATCATATGCACTTCAACTCACTGTATGAAAAATACATACCACCATTTAAACAGATCAAATTGTACACCAAGTGCCAAGAAAATGCAAACTAGACGCTGAAATAAAGTGATGTCACGATAGAGATACTCAAGAATACAAAAATTGACAAAGCAACATCCTTAACATAATCATCAATTCATCATCAAATTAACAATGTATAAAAGCAAACATAAAATCCAATGAGGAAGACTCCATTATTTATCAGACAAGGCAGCACATGTACAATTTCGATGCCACAGTCAATAAGCCATGATTCAAAACTTAAACAAAATACACACACAAACACACACCCCATATCATCATCAAACTTGAAAGCAAATAGCTTAACTTCTACCCAAAAGTCTATATTTTACCCAGACAAACATCCAATTTCAATACACATCATCATAAATAAGCTGAAGAAAGGACACAACTCTCTCTCTCTTCCCCCCATTGAGAAGAGAATGAAACCTAATTTAACACCACAATTCATTAACCACTAAAGAACGACAAGCTGGAGTTAAGAACGGAACAACAACATATTAACGAAATAACAACAATAATTAACACGAACCTCGAGGATTAAAGAGCCGGAAACGTGGGAATCGTAACGCATAAATTGAATGAAATGCAAATGCTAAATGCTAAATGAAAAAGCATTTAAATCAAAGGAAGAACCAAACCAAACCAAACCCTAGAAAGCGGAAGGAGAAGAGAAGAGATTGATTGAGTGAGTGAGTGACCGAGGGTAACCAACCTTGTTTAGCGGTGAAGTGTCTAATTATTATCTTTTCCTTTTTTATCTTTTGCATCTGTGTTAAGCTTTCTTTCATTCTCGGTGTTATAAGCTCAATGTGTGTTTTATATATATTTATATAAGGCCTGTGTGTGTGTCTGTATGTGACTCTTCGCGACGCTATTAATGCATATTTTTTCAGTACATGATAACGTTTAGATGCCAGAGCAAAAAAATAAAATACGGACAAGACCATGGTCATTAATTCTTTATATATATATATATATAAATAAATATGAGTTTAATAATGGAGTTTAATTTTCATAGGCGTTAGCTTAGCTTTGGTAGAACAAAGGCGAAGTGTGAAAAAGGTTTTTTAAAAAAAAAAGATTGATGTTGATTGAAAAAAACTAGGCTTTGACCTGATAATTAAACCAAGTTCGGTTGGAGAAGTTATATTCCCATAGAAAGGAAAAATCTATGTTTCGTGAGAATTGATCAATCTTTACATCTATGTATGTGTGTTTCTGCAAAACGTACATAATAACTAGAATTATCCACGGTGTTCATTAAAATGCGCTGGAGTATCATATACGTATATGTATATGACTTCAATTTTTTTTTCGAAAATGATATTTACTAGAAAATTATGTTATTAATTTAGAATACAAAAAATCAGTATTTTTATTAGGTTCATTACGTTCTTTTGTTATATAGGCTACTGCCTACCTGTAACATGTTCTGGCTTTTTTCTGAAAAAAAAAGTATTCTTTGAAACATCGCAAAAACTCTAAAATTAAAAAATTAATTAAAGTAATATCGATAGCACGATAAAATAGAATTTACTTGATAGTGGGCCTACCCGAGTGAAAGTTTTAGATTCATTGTAGAGTGATGAGCTTTTGAATCCTGGTAATTTAAATTTAGAACATTCTATTGATGAATTAGTATTTTCATAAATTGGTATATAAATTTATGTAACATTTCATGCACAATACATTACTCTTTCAATGAGTTTTGTAACCTTTGCATGTTTGTGCATCAAGTTTCCAGTCATGAATTATAACACAATGTAAAATACTTGGAAAATCAAGTTAAGCGGCACACATGATTTGTTTGTAAAGAGAAGGAGGCGAGCTATTTTATAAAGAGAAGTATAACAGCCAACTCTACAGCATTTACAAAATAAGTTCCATAATTCCCAGAAAAAAAGAGTTCAATTTTTATCAAGTGTAAATATAATTTTTCACATATATTCAATTATATATTATTATATAAATAAAAATATTTAACTTAATATGTGTATATATATATATATATATTTAATTTGACTATTTATTGTCTTACATATCTTATAAATAAAAATATATAACTGAATGAGAATATAAAATTATTTTATTATGACTTACATCAAAATTAGTCTTTAACAAAAGTATATACAAATTTTAACTTACAAAGTTACCACCTATATTGTTCTTGGGCCAGTGATGGAATTCATCTTGAAGGCCCATTTTTGTTCATCAGCAAACCACCAACTATAACAGTGAAGATTCCATGACCAAAAAAGGAGAATATTCTGACCAAAAAAGAGCTAAAACAGTGAAGGCCCATTTTGTCAGTCAAAGCAATTCAGGGCCGTACTTGCAGCAGGACCCGTTAGTGACTTGGGACCTTTGTATCTATTTGTTATTCTTTTTTCCCCCATTTCTGGTGATCCAGTACTGCTCTAATGCCATACCAGTACCGTCGAAATTCTCACTCTCGGGTTCGAACAAAAATGAATAAATAAAAAAAATTCTCACTCTCTGGTCAAATCTCATTAGAGCAATTTACACTAACATCCTCTAAAATTTTGTTTAATTACATTTGGTATCCTTCCGCTAGTAAAACCATCGCGGATCTACCCTGTGATTTACCAACATTACATTAACATTCTGATATAGATATTGACTTATTAATTTAAATAATAAAAAAAAATATATGATGTATATATAATTATTAATAATAAAATTATCATATTTTGATAATATTAAACATGTATATTAACTAAACTGTCTCTTTTTCATCGTAAGTTATAATTATAAATTTCATTTTCACGTCAAAAAAAAATACTTTATTCAATTAATGTGTGAAATATTACCAAAATATTATAATTTTATTATTAATAACTATATTTGTTTTATGTTATTTTTTTGTCATTTAAATTAACAAATTAATATTTATAAGTAGAGATCATGGCAATTCTAGTAAAAGGTGCTTGATAATTTTATAAAATAAATGAGTATTGAGTATGATTTCACTAAATCTTTGATATAAATTTTTTATGTAACACTCCAACTATAAAGACCATCTGCCAGCATTGTCAAGCCAAGAATCAGTGCATTTTGTGGTGTGTAGGTGATACTTTGCATATGGGAAACATGGCAAGCCTACAACCTACAACACTTATCACTTCCAGCTTCTCAGCTTCTTCTTTGTTCGAATTGGCTGCAGCTCCGTGAAAAGCAGCGTGTAATGAATTCTCGGATATCTTCATTATCTTGATTTGCACACTCCTCCCGGTATAAGTAAATCTTGATAGAATATTTACCTGTGTTTCGGATTTTAGTTGAATTGATAAATATTACATTTCTTTAATGAAACTTGGTTTCAGGGTACTTCTTTATACACAGCTTGCTTGCATGATGATTTTCTTGGTTGTTGGCAGTTTATTTTATTTTATTTGGTGGGGTATGGGGTTGTAATTGTTGGAGCCTGAAATATTCTGTTCTCTTTTTAGGTGGGCAATGTTTTTTTAACTCATCATTTTGTTGCCATCACTACATGACTTCTTTTTTTTTTCGGCCTGCAGTATATGGCCCAAAAGGTCGATTAATTCGAATGCGAGTATGATGGGATTTAAAGGGAATAACTCTGATCACAAGTAACGCTCCATTCCCATCTCTCCAAGATTCGAATTCGGGAGGGGATGATTAAGGGAACACAGCTCTCTTACTAGCTGCGCCACACCTTATAGTTCACTATATAGCATTACTATCTCAACTTAATACCCTTCTTACTTGAATAATTGTACAATTTTAAATACGTATTATAATTAAAAATATTAAAAAATATTAAAATTAAAAAAATTTATTAAATTATTTTTCTAATAATTCAAGTCTCTTTCTTTTTTGTCCACTATATCTCTCTTCTTTTTCAATAATATTTAGTTGAAGTATTATTAAAAATAAATAATTAATACCATTTAAATATTTAAAATTGATAAATATTTTTAGATAAAAATTTTGAAAATGAATAAAATTAGTCAAAGATGAAGGAGTAGTAATAATATCATTATGCAGAACATGTAATATTTGGAGGACACAAAAATTGGGGAATGAGTGGAAGCTAAATCAAATGGTACAAAAATATATCTGTTCTTTTTTTTTTTAATAATGTCTATACAGTAGTACCATTTCAACAAATTCCGATCCAATGCTGCGGCAAAATTATTTGATTTTTCAATAAAATAGTATTTATTTAATATTACCGCTTCAACAAAGTCTGATTATGCGTTTGGATCCACGTTAGCACCCTTTAAAGTTTCAACACACGTGTGTGACTTTGAGCCAAGTTTCTGAAAACTGGACCGAATATCGAATCGGTTGGGATAAGGATTCAAAGGTTCAATTGGGGGTTCAATCGGAATATAACTTGTATATAATAAAACATATATTTATATAAATATATAAAAATATAAAATAAAATATGTGTCATAAAATAACTTAAAATTAAATTAGGTATCAATAAAATCATAGAACATAACATAATTCAACTCTTAATTAAAATAAATATTATCCATATAGATTAAATCTCTCAAGTTACTACTTTCTATATTAGAAAAGGAAAAAAATAGGAAATATGATATTTTAGGCTTTTTTTTTAAAAAAAACCTAAAATATGCAATTTTGCATTTTTTTACAAAAAAAAAACAATTCGAATCGATTTTTTGGCCATGGTTTGTCTTGCCATCGCTTCTAAATTCTGCTCACTTTAAGAATTTTTACAAAGCGATTCTCAGGTTCAATTTGGATCGAACAATAAGGTTTTGATTCAATCATCGACCTACATCCGATTTTCAAAACATGACTTTGAACGCTGCACTATTTTCCCTTCCACCCTCAAATTCCAGATGTCACTGGGGTTAAAAATTATTGCTTCTCTCTTAAAGTTTTCACGGTTGAAGAACAAAAATATAAATTAATATCCCAGTTTCCAAATACCACTAGCTTTCCGATCCACTCATTTTATCTGTGAAAATAAGGGTTTTATTTATTAAGGGTTTTTTTATTATACTCTTATAAAATTTAAAAATATTAGTATTTTTTAATTATTTATGACTGAAAATAAGTCATATATCTCATTAATACAAGTATTTTAAATTCTATCAAATCATAACTGTTAACTACATAAAATATACTTGTACTTCATCACTATCGGAATAAAAAAATATTATATTTACTTAGAAATATAATAAAATTTAGTTATCTTACTTTATCGGATAAGTTTACTTGTTTTTAATAGATATTTTAGAATTTTATTAAATTAAATTTTTAATTTAATTACTTTTTATTCATTTATTCTATATATATTACTGTGAAATTTCTATCCATAAGTCAATATTAGCAACAATTACTAAAAATAATAATATTTATATATTTTGTTCAAGTATAGATTTAAAAAAAGAAATAAAAAATAAGATTGAATATAATACGTAACACTCATATCTTTTTCAGTAATTATATATTATAATTACTTTTAAAATAAAAATTACCTAATATAAATCACATTGACACCAATTCAATTATGATTAAAGTCGATTTTATAGAATCAAGTTGGACTAAACCCTAAACTAATCCTAACACACACAGAGTTGACAGTTTAGAAGTATGGGGGATTCTCACGTGCCTTTGGTGGTCAATGCCTCCGCTGAAGGTAGTGTGGCACGCAAATAAGAAGTGGACAGATGGCGAGGTGGGTCATGTTGTGCAGATGAGAGTTGAAGGGGATTTTGCTGAGAGAAAGGGGCAGGACTGGAAACGTGAAATAATTATGGGAAAAAAATAAAGGGGAAAAGTGGTAAAAAAAATGGTTCAGGGAAAATAAAATGGGAGGGGAATGTTTACTAGAAAATATTTATAGATAAGTTTTTATTGTAGGAAATTTTATCTATTTAAAATTAATAAATATATATTATCTACCAACCCCGCATGTGAACCGTTAAGTTTTGTTGCCCCTTTAAAACAGAGTTCGGTTTCCTCGAAATTCCGTCGCGTACAGTACTTTACAGATAAATTGTTCCGTTCAGATTCAAATAAAAATTCTGAACGAAAAAAAGTACTATACATTATAAATACTGTGCACTAAAAATAAAACATATTACAAGATAAATATTACACACTGTTATAATTTTACAAAATCAAAAAATATAAAAATAAAAATAAAAAATGAACTCTACACTTCAAACAATCTAGACAAACCGAATTGTTAATGAACAATAAATATTACAAATAATTAAAATAAAAAATAAACATATGAAAGGAAAAAATAAAATAAAAAAGCACAGTACACTAGAAATACGGTGAAGTAAAAATAAAACATATTACAAAATAAATATTAAAAATAATTATAGTGCTAGGTTATTTAATTAATTTATTTTTTCAAGTTTTAAATTTTTGGTTTACTTTTTTCATTTAATTTTTTAAGTGTGCTTAATTTTTTCTTTGTTTATAAAGGAATTCAGTGCATTTGAATTGTCTTTTATAAATAATACTTTCTTTAAATTTTTTATTTACATTTTGATTTATTTATAATTTATTTTCCTTTTTCATTTTTCTTTCCAAGTACTCAGTTTGTTAGACGAATATTTTGGAATTCGTGTGTAAACTTTTTAAATTTTTGCTTTTTACATTATTTTTTATTTGTAATTTTTTTATTGTAAAGCATTTTAATTTATAAAATGTTTACTTTTTCTTCTTTTTAAATTTCATTTTCCAGATGTTTAAAAAAAAAACCACTGAAGAAAATGACTAAACCATCCTCCGTAACCTTTTAGACACATAATCACTCCTAACAATACCTACCACCTATCATGTGTCTACACTACACACGTATCACACCTATGAATGGCATTGACTGTCAAATTCATGGGAGTAGGCACCTAGAAGTATATATCAAATATCATATGCAAAATTTGTAGAATATTGGATTGAAAGGAGTACCAAAGAAGGCGGCAAAAAAATTATATAATAAATATCAAATGTTGTTTTTTATTGGTTGTATAGAGTAAAAGCTATGGTTAGTCCACTGTTAATTTTGTAGGAAAATAATAATAATAAAAAAAAACTCATTTTCACAGTTCTATCCCTAAAATGAAAAAAATAATGTTTGAAATACAATAAAAGCATCTCCAATCATGGTCTCAAGTTGGATCCTCATTTTAATCCCATCAATTGCCATATGTATAATGGCTGATAATTTGATCCCCTGTATTTTTGGACTTTCACATGCTCTTCTTATTGTCACTTTTAAATTACAAAATTAACCTCCTTACAAATTTTATTTCCTTTTTTGTATCCACTCACAGTCTTCTCATTCACCTTATACCTTATCTTCAGCTTCCCTCTTCCGACAATCTTCTCCCTAGTACTTCTGCTGCTCTCAACTAGCACTCTAGTAATCTCCTTTTCCACCAACATTTTTAATATTAACCCTTCTCCGTTGCCCATCGCTAAAAGCCCTTAAGCTTAAGTACGTACCAATCACCCGCACCATCTTCTTATTATCTTCTCTAACATGCGGCAACACCCCTCGAGCCAAGTGGCTCTTTTTCTTGATATTGTAGAAGGAAAGTTTTGGGTGGTTTTGATTATTATATTTGAAAAGGGACTTTTTTTTTTTTTATTTCTATGATGGCAGAACAAGACTAGCTAAAATTGTCATTTTTTATTACTATGTACTTTTTTTTTTCTTACTACCATTAAACATTAATTCAAAATAGCAAGACCCATAGCTACAAAAATTAACAGGGCATGGATCCAAGAATAACCACCATTCTTGTTGTAAATCTACTAACAAGAACAATTGTAAACTTTCTAATAGTAAACAACTAATATATGTTGTTCTCCCATCACATGATAGACGGCCGTTGCTTTAGTTGAGGGTGGGGCAGCGGTTTAACATAGATAGCGTAGAGGCAATAGGCTCGAGGAGTAAGGTGGGGGATTAGCAAAGATGATATGGTTCCTATGGGAGTGGTGGTTGGAGGAGGTAGCGGGAAAGTAAAGGGTCAAGAGATAATTAGGGTACTTTAGTAATTTTAAATACTTTCTTTTCTTTTTTGTTCTGATAATATTTTTAAATCATTTAATAAGTTTTATTCAATAATTGATATGTTAAATTTTAAGTGTTAAAATCTGATCCAACAATTTAAATAAGAGGATCATCACATGCTCAAGAAGATATGAGGGGACAAATTATCCTTCACCCATCTATAATATTTTATAAAAGTAAAGAAGGGACTGGACTTTGAAATTTTTTACTCCAATAAAAGGTCCTAACTTTGATCCTATTTTTGGTTTTGCATCTGATTTCGGTCCATTTTATAAAAAGATTGAGTAGAATTTGTGTAATTAAAAGAGTAGAATGATATTAAAAAGAATAGAAATGAAATGTGAAAAAAATTGAGAAAATATTAGTATTTATAGAATAAAATATAAATAAAATAATTACTTTTTAAAAATTTTATCGTTGATCAACTACTTTGTTTAGTGAACAGTCCTAGCAAGGGACATGGCTGTTGGTGCCCATCCCGTCCAACGCGCGTCCCACATTGGGGACGGTCCCTTCACGGCAATCCAAGCACAAAGGGATCGCATTGGAGATGGTCCAAGTTAAAAAAAAAAAAAAAAACTAAACTATTAGGAGTATTAATATAATATTATTTGTACGGGTACACCCTACAATATTCAAACCGAAGAAGTTCTACCTAACGCGCTCAAGGAAATTTGGCATTTGACAATTGACAGCTAAACTACTTGCGTGATCAATGACGCACCTAAGCGGTAGTGCTTGCAATCGGACGGGTCCCACTCGTTTTGTTTTGGAGTTTGAGGTTTAATTTGAACACCAAAGTTTTATATTATTTTTACATTTTCTTTGTTTGAAAGAAATGTAAAAATGTAAAAATATTTATTTTCTTGTTTTATTATTCTAATAAATGGTTAAAAGAAGGTGTACAATTTTTCAATGTATAAATATTGTTTCCGTTTTTTTAATTGCTTTTATGGTTTTTAAAGAAATTTTATGAGATATTTTAAAAAATAGTTTTAATTTAAGTACATGTAAAATTTTTTAATGTTATCATCCAATTAAATCTTTCCATATGCATGACTTTTAAAGTTATAAGATAATAATCAAATTTATTTTACTAATATAATAATATATTATTAAAGGAATATATAAATTTTTTTATATTATTGATAATTAATACATTTAAAATTAAACTCTTAATTATTATTTTTTAATTTATTTCATTCGTACTAGTGATTATCCCCTTCAAAAAGCATATCATCTTTGAGCCTTTTGATTATGGGGAGAAACTATTTCAAAATTATGATATTTTTATCGAATTAACCTTGAATGTTAAATATTATCTAATTATATATTAAGTATTAACAAAAAAATATTGTTGAGACATATCAATGATTCTTAATGGTGAATTATTTAATCCTCTACCATCCCAAGTTATTAAATATTCCCCCATATCAAAATAAATTTCTATATATTGATAAATAGTTTAATTACTGCAAGTTATTATAATTTCACTCAGTTTTCAATCAAATCCTTATAGTTTAAAAGTTTTTAATTAGGCTCTTATATTATATAAAATTTTTCAATTAAGTCCCCATGAGTAACAATAATTATAAAAAATAGAATATTTTTAGTATATTCCTACAAATATTTGATTTTTTATACTAGATAAAAATAAAATATATTAGGAATATTCTACTTTTTGTAACAGTTATTATATGTATGGATTTAATTAAAAAATTTATATAAGGTAGGAGCCTAATTCAAAATTTTAAATTATAAGAATTTAATTAAAAATTAAGTAAAATTATAAAAAAATATATATAATAATTAAATCTTTATGAATCAGTGTATCTGATTTTTTTTTGTCACCCAAAACATATTAAATACAGTTCCACACTAAATCCTAAATATTTTATCTATCAACTTGTATTTAATTCCGCGTAAAAAAAATGCTAGTATTTAATTAAATTATCTAATACATTAACGTGTACGTTGAAATTCAATGACGAAAGGGTGATGAAACTGTTGGAACGTTAGGCTTTTCTCGGACGAGAAGTAATTAGCAAAGAATTATATTTATTCTAATTTATTTATTAATTAATATATAAATTTCATAAATTATTATTATTTTTTATTTCTTTTAATTTTTAATGCAATAATTATCAATCACTAAATAAAAATAAGTTTTTTATTTTACTTCAAAAGCACCTAACAATATCTTTTTCTCCAACTCGCCATTTGTGTCGGCTCCTCCATTCTATTCTATATATAGTATATACAATAGACACACAAACTTTGTATAGAGACACAAAACGCAGACATATACATTCATACATTAACGTAACAGTTTGACTTGTTTCTTAGTTTCTAAGATCTTTGTTTTTGCTTGTGGTCAAAGCTAACAACAACATATATTCATACATATATAATCATCAAAAGAGAATAAGAGAGAAAAAAAAGGAGAGAAGAATCATAAGAAAGATTGTGGATTAAGATAATGGCTTTGAAGGACACGTTCTACATATCACATGGATCACCGACGTTGGCCATAGATGACAAGATTGAGATAAGGAAGTTCCTGAAGTCATGGAGGAAAGAGGTGTTCCCTCAGAGACCCTCTGCCATTCTCGTCATCTCTGGCCATTGGGACACTGCTGTTCCCGCCGTCAATGTTGTTGACAAGAACGACACCATCTACGACTTTTATGGCTTCCCAAAACCCATGTACCAGGTTTGTTTGTTTGTTTGTTTCTGATCTGGGCTTTCATTCCTCCCCTGCATCTATTTTTAGATCATGCCCTTTTCATCTCATGGTTCTTATCCTTTGTTTTTTCATTTTTATTGTTTGTTTTGAAGTTTGTAATGAGACCAAAAAACGAAAAAAAAAAAGAAGGGGAGGGGTCAAAGTTTTTATATTTTTAAGGGAGAAGTTGAGGGAATTTTGTCATATAATATAAATATTTTTAGTTTAGTGAGAGACTTGATTATTTGATTAGCTAGTGAGCCTCTGCTAATAAACTTGAGTCAGTGATCATTCTTAATCTGCTTGTGCAAATTAGAGTTTTTATTGTTTATTTTTTTTTTTGGAAATTATTGAGATGGGTTAATTTTTAATTTAGCTTTGAGTAATGGGAAAGATTAATATCTGGCAACAGTGATGTCATCATGATGTGAAAGTAAATCTAACATTTCAATTTTCTCTCTGTCACCCTGCTTAGCTTTGGAGATTTTGTAAGTAGTCAATTTGTGTTCCATGGTTTCAGTTTTCGGTTAACCGTGAATGGTGCATAATGATGATGTCAGATTTTTGAGGTTAAGAGCAAATTCTATGTAAAATATCTGTGCACGAGTAATGTTTGTGGTACCAATTCATACTGATTTTACTTTCTCATGAGAAAATAATAGAATCACTCTGTTTCTATTCAGTCAATAGTCTGTCAAAACTTATCAATCGAAAAAAAAAAAAGTCATTAGTCTGTCAAATTAGAGGCACAGAGTAAACCAATCCTTACATTTTTATCCACAAAAATAGTTCCACTTTGTCAATACTTGTTAGAAACCATGTTATGTTTGCCATTTGAGGGTACCAGAAACATTTTCTTCTTGATGATTTGCCAGTCGATGTGTGTGCAATTATGTCTCAATTATGCTATGTTTGTCATTTGACATGGAACCAAATTATCCATGGATATGATGATGTCCTTAGATCTCTTTTATGTGCTTCCTTTAATACAGCTTAAATATCCAGCACCTGGAGCTCCACAACTGGCATTGAAGGTGAAGGAACTACTCAAGAAATCCGGTTTTAGCCGTGTTGATGAAGACAAGAAGAGAGGACTTGATCATGGTGCTTGGGTTCCCCTCCTCTTGATGTACCCAGAAGCTGATATCCCAGTCTGTCAACTGTCTGTTCAATCTGCCCTTGATGGCACTCATCATTACAACATGGGAAAGGCCTTGGCCCCTCTTAAAGATGAAGGTGTGCTCATAATTGGTTCTGGAAGTGCTGTTCACAATTTGAGAGAACTTAGGCTTCAACCTGGCAACAGTGTTGCCCCCTGGGCTAAGGAATTCGATGATTGGTTGAGAAATGCTCTTCTTGAAGGAAGGTACCCTTTTTTCTGCTTTGGTGTTCATGTTTTGGTAAATGATTAGTTCATCTTATTAAGGATGTTGACTGCTTCATGGATCTAATGCTTTGTAAAACTAGCAAGACTTGGATGTTGTAGAGTTTGGCTCTTCATGGACTGGTTGTCAATGTTTTTTCAATTGCCTTTTGTAGGTATGAGGATGTAAACCACTGGGAACAGAAAGCTCCACATGCAAGAAAGGCTCATCCCTGGCCAGATCACTTTTATCCTCTGCACGTTGCCATTGGTGCTGCCGGTTGGAATCCAAAGGCCAAACTTATCCACAGCAGTATTGAATTGGGAACTCTCTCTTATGCCTCTTACCAGTTTACACCAGCTTCCGGCCAAGCTTCTAGTTAGTACATCAGAGCTGCTGTTCAGTTGCATGTATGAAGATGAATCTATGAAGATGTGTGGCTTGGAAACCGGCTTGTGTGTCTAAGATATGATGTGAAGAATTGATGTATAATAAGTTGTTTTGAACAAAGGAAATTCTAGGATTTGCCTTCTTGCTGAATCCAGATGATGGTTGCTTCAGCAGTGTTTACACTTTACAGTAGTCAATATGATAAAAATATGCTTAACACTGACAACTCTATTATCCATTTGGTATGGCAATTCTGATTGGTGTTGCATACTCTTCATGTATTTAAATCGAGATCTGAAAGCTTTGTCCTCTTTTTTCTGAAGAGGTCAGGTAATATGGAGGTTGTTTCTTAATTGTGCATTATATGCTGTTGCATTAAAATTAGACATGTGTGATCATCCCATATCTGTTGAGTTGTTCCAAGTCTGAGAGAAGATTGACTTATGGAACTCGAAGTACTCTAGATTGCCCAGGTACCTGCTATGTATACTGTTATGGAATACAATGGTACTGGCACATGATTTTGGTTGACAATTTTTGCAAAGATGTTGATTCTGGGGGCCAAAAGCATATTTGGTATCATGCTTCAATGGGCAAACCAAATGAAGTAGGCCATGGAAGTATTGATTTGATGGTTCACAGGAGTAGCATACTGGCCATTCTCACTCATAAATTCACTGATCCATCGATAATGTAAGGCTATCTATTCGTAGATAAAATGGTTAATAAAGTATTCCATCCACATATGTTGTCTCTTGTAACAGTCTTATTGCTTGGTTTGGCAAGGTGGTTGTTAAACCACTAGCTGCAGAAGAATTGTTGTTTACAATGCACACATATGGTAAAACTTCCCCATCTGCAAACCACTGGCACTATATTGGATGGCTTATTCAAGTGCCATTTTCATTTTGAGGCAATACCACTGTTTATGTAAATGGAGAAGATTAGTTTAGTTTACAGTATAGTTATCAATGGAATGCGCAGTGCTGGAAAACTAAATGATGCACAAGAACTCTTTTCTTGTCTACCAGTAAAAGGCTTGAAAATTGATGTTTATGCTTATAGAATAGTGACTAAAGGTTTATGTAAAGAAGGACTACTAGATGATGTGGAAATTCTTGGATGATTAAAGGATTGCTGCAAAGATATGATATTTCAAGGTCAACGAAATACCTTCAAGTAATGAAAGATAAAGGTGGTTCTGTTAAATGCCACAGCCACATAATTTCATGTCAACTACTTCTCTAGCTCATAAAGGAGATAATGCATTTCAAGAATTCACGCACAAGTTTGAGTCTGCCCACTTAATTCATTATTTCATGTTTGTTAATATGTGATGTTTACAAGTAATGACTCCTACATTGTAAGAAAATCAAATGAGCACCTTGTTTTCACTAGCGTATGTTGAGCTTGATTGTAGCTTAATGTCACAAACTTAGAAGCAGAATAGATCCTCTCATCTTTTTGGGGGATGAACTTTTTTCATCCTTGGATTCTTTGTAGTGTTCATTTTAATCTTTAGGTGGGCAATGTAACGCTCATTCAATAGCTATCTTTGAAGGGTCTAGAAGCATTGTCGCACAACTTTTAAGATTTTGAACCTCCTACTTTTCAGTTGGCTGTGAGTTTTCATATTTAGTTTAAAGGAACTATTCTTGAAGGAAGTATAATTTTTTTTATTTTACTATTTTGGGTAGGAGGAAGATAACAATCTGTCTATACCTTCTTCTTTTTTCACCTCTCTGGAAGATATCAGTTTTTAAATTTGTTTTGAAGAAATCTGTTTTAATGATTGTGTGTTAGACACACCACACATATTATGATTTGTTTTTTGGTTTATATGGGACTAGCTGACGGCAGAATCAAGATGAACAGTTCAGGTATCTCTCAAAGATCATGAGATGCTAAGACAATCAGCCAATATATCAACTGGGAATTTCCCCAAAGCATGTTATGTGTAAATGATGAAGAAAAGTGAGCTTGATTTGTCTATTTGTTCACATGGTCGGAATTTCTGATAATATGATCCAGACAATCAGAATCACTGCTAATGTAGGTAAAGCGGCAGAGAATAAAATTAGTGAAACATAACATTTGCGTACTACAAGATGGAATAACGCCACAATCCATTCTATGTGAAAGAGGATTAATCGTTAGGTAGATTCTGCTTGCTGTATCATCTATTTGCCAATTGGCACTTTTTTTTTTTTGGGAAAATTAATGTACTATTGATAAAGATCACGTAACAACTAAACATATTTCATATTAAATGAAATAATCTTGTCGACGATTGCCTGTCCTTATTGAACAAGTATCTCTAGAGAAATAGTCAGAACATGATGACTAATAGAATTGACGAAGAAAATTAAATATATATAGTTGTTACCAATAATTTATTATAAAAAGCTTGTATTGGTCAAATGTCAAAAGCAAAGACGCGGTAGATATAGATTTGATATATTAATACATAAATAAATAAATAAAAACTACATTGCCTTCTTCATTATACCATTTCCTTATTTCTTTTGCTGATTTCTCTCAATAGCTCGTGTATATTATCAATGAATAAGATCTTCAGATTGTGTTATAGTTCAGGCAATTCTACGCCAAGGAAAGAAAAGAATATGGAAAGTGGTGATTTCATTGGCACAGGAACAAGAAGAGAAGAGGAGGAAGAGAAGGATATTATTAATGATGATGATAATATTATGGGGTTGAGATTAAGAGACACGTTCTACATATCACATGGATCACCAACACTTGCAATAGATGAGTCCATCCCTGCATGGAAGTTCCTGAAATCATGGAAGGAGCTGTGTCCCCAGCGACCCTCTTCCATCCTCGTCGTCTCCGGCCACTGGGACACCGATGTCCCCACCGTCAACGCCGTTGATCACAATGAAACCATCTATGACTTCTATGGCTTCCCAAGAGCCATGTACAAGGTTGGTTCCATTTGCACCTATTATACTACATATATTACTCTCCTTGTCATGTATGTTATTATGTATACCTATATTATCATTGTTGTTGTTTAGTTTATTTGAGACCTTATGTTATGTTGAATCTGTTTCCGTTTGTGCCGGTCTGGAACGCAAATTATAAGCTTAGGTACCTTTTAGCCTCCTATCGTTTTGAGGAAAAAAGAGATTATAAAGGATGATATGTGTATTTACTAGCCATAATTTCCCCGTTACCATAATCTTGTACCTTATTTTTTCTGTTCACTAATTTTAGCCAGAGAAATGCTTTTTATACAAAGGATTTTTCTATCTGGTGCCAAAAATTTCATATTGGAAAGGGGACCTTTTACTTTTTCAAAGTACCAGACACACTACTAAATTTTAAGAGTTATTCTTGTAAGTATCTTTACTCGGTTTCCTTTTTACCCTTGTATAAAAGTAAAAGCAATATGCATTTACCATTTGTTTAGATGAAATTTATAATCATGAGGTCTAGAATAGTTTGTAACTAATTGAACTTTTATGCATGGAGCCAATGATTCGATTTCTGACGATGTGTATGGAAAGAGTTTTATGGCCAGTAATGTTTAATTCAATCTGCAATTGTCAATGCCAATTTGAGTGTTTAAATCTTAGATAAGTCTTTACGTGTTCCATTTATTACCAGCTTAAGTATCCAGCACCAGGGGCTCCAGAGTTGGCAAAGAGGGTGAAGGAGCTGCTCACAGCGTCTGGGTTCAGCCGTGTGAATGAAGATAGGAGACGGGGGCTTGACCATGGTGCTTGGGTGCCTCTCCTTTTGATGTACCCAGAGGCAGACATCCCAGTGTGTCAGCTCTCTGTTTCCTCAGGCAAAGGTGGGACTTACCACTACAACATGGGAAAGGCTTTGGCCCCTCTCAAGGATGAAGGTGTTCTCATCATTGGCTCTGGGAGTGCCACACATAACCTTAGAGCAATTGGACCTCGTAATAGCCCTCCTGCTCCCTGGGCTTCAGCGTTCATGACCTGGTTAAAAAACTCTCTTCTTGATGGAAGGTATTTCTTTTGCTTTGTTTTTTTCTGCATTCATATACTATTATTTCTCACTGGTCATTTTGCATAGCAATGCTGAGCAAGGAACAGAAGTGCAAATACTGCAGTATGCACCTTTGCATGCTCTTAATTGTTTATTAGATAGAGGATTTTTTATATACACCAAGTCTAAGTTATTGCTCTTCTACTTCAGCTTTGTGACGGTTAAGAAGATTAAAAATGACTTACAAGAATAGATGGTTGAGAAAATATAAAAGCTGATGTGGCATAAAACCAATATATCAAAGCAAGAACAATCTTGAAAAAATAATTTCTCTTTTAAAATATATACTATCCCTATATGACTGTGGATGCATAATGCTTGTTGAAAGCTGTATTTTAGCAATGTCTTCTCTACATTGTTGACTTGTTTCTTCCAATCTAGACAAATGAGTTTCCCTTATAGCTTTTTCTTAATAGAAGCACCAATTGATAGAACATCGATTTCCTTCCCTTGAGTCAAGGGGAGAAAACTCTAATTGAACTATTGTTCACCGTTCATTACAATTGAGTAGTAAGTTTTTTAGCCATCTAAGGCTTACTTATACAACATGCATGCTTGGTAACTGCCTAGCCAACCACACTACTAAGAATATTCCTATTTCATGACTTAATTTCACCAACTTGCACTCTTTTTCTGTATATATATCTTCTGATGCAAGTTTTTTCAATCCATGGCTATTGCAGATATGAGGAAGTAAATCAATATGAAGAGAAGGCCCCATATGCTAAAATGGCTCATCCATGGCCGGATCATTTCTTCCCATTGCATGTGGCAATGGGGGCTGCTGGTGAAAACGCCAAGGCCAAAGTTGTCCACGACAGTTGGGATGGTGGTTCCATGTCTTATGCTTCCTTCGGTTTTAGAGCTGCTACTACCAATTGAACATATCATAGCTTCTCTGTATTGTTGTCTTCATATATGTAATCAAATAAAATTACATGCACTTTATTACGATTTGAGTAAATCTGAACCGCGTATATACGTTTTAGTTAATTTTGGGTTTCGTTAACGTTTATTATTGAAACGGAAGTTCACATTTAATAATCTTTTATTGTTTAATTTGTATCTTAAAGACACATGCGATCTTAATTTGAAACAGTGAAAGTGATGCCACCCATCCAAAATGAACAGAAAAAAGATATGGTGGGAGTTATTTAAAATCAATATAGTTTGCAATTGTATTAGTCAGATTATACAAAGCGAAGATTAAAACAAAGACTACAAACACATTTTGACTAATGCATGCAGAAAAATGCAAAACACAGTAAGTTTCAAGTTTCCCAATTCTTCAGCTATAAGCCTACTACAAACAAAATTGTGGCACCTAAGGCTTCGAAAATGCCTTTTTCCCAGTTCTATTTTGAATAAAAGGTTGCCGACTTTGAGATGCTGCCTCCCCCCAAGCAGCATGCGGATTTGAACAGAAGAAACTGGGGGGAAAAACAGTAAAGAAAGGACAACGGGTTGGGAGAAACAAAATCTTTACATCAGCCCATAGACAACACGCTACAAATGCACAGGATTTTACTTCAAACTATCAACAGAACCTAGATAATCTTCCAAGAGAGGAAGGTGCAGGCAATGCAGAATCACCGTCCATCCATTGTATTTACCATTTAGGAGCCCAAAATCCTTTCTTTAGGATAGCAAGGATATTGAGGGGTTCAATGCAGTTCATCGGACAAGGCTACAGAATCTTGAGTATACAATCTAAAAGTCTGTGTCAAAGCACGAAACCATGATCTTTGAAACCATGGATCTTGCAAAAGGGATGTAGCTCAAGCTATACCTGTCAGTCAAAATATTGGAAAACAAAAATGGAAATGTTACAACATTATGCATGAGTGTAAACAAGGATGAGACCAGAATGGCAAAAAAGTTAATAAATGTAAGGCAGCTCACTTTAAGCATTAAGTCACTACCAAATTGAACCTTCATACATACATGGTTACTAAATCAAGCTTTGGCAGACAGGTTTAGTCACTTCATTTACTGGAGGCATACCATTCCATATGCTGGTGTGAGATACAAGACAACTCTAGTATGCTATGCGCCTATGCCATGTGTCTACACTCTACCCTAAGGATAATCATTATATATTTAATTTGATTTTTGTTATTGCCATTACTTTCTTTTAAAGTGATAAATAGTACACTTAAAAGATATATTTATGAAAAATATCAAATTATGGAATTTATCTTAGTATTCTCCAGACAACTGACACACTCTTCCTTGTGCCTCATTAGTTGTATAAGAACTTAATGTCGCAATGAAATACAACATGCAAGTGTTCATGAGCATAAAATATTAACATTAACCGACAATATTATGGAATTTATCTTAGAGTTCAGGGTACATATGGAATTTATCTTAGAATTCTCCAGACAATTGACACACTTTTCCTTGTGCCTCATTAGTTATATAAGAACTTAATGTGGCAATGACATACAACATGCAAGTGTTCATGAGCATAAAATACTAACATTAACCGACAATAATATCAAAGAAAGATACATGGGAGGCATTTGAAAAAAATAGGACATACCAAATTAGTGCCCCAAACTCCAAAATAATTGCCAGAAGTGTTAGTAACTTGTTGTGAACCTGCTCAATGCCAAATAATGATATAAAGAGCTATTAAATGAAATCGAAGATCCTTCTATTTTTCGAAATAAAAAGAAGCAATCAGAGATGCACTTGGACTTACATATAGAGCACAAAACAAGGCAATTATCATACTTGCAATGTATATTGATGTAGCGTAGATACGAACAGGATCAAGCATCATCGTCAATTGCCTTTTGGGACCTATGAGAAATGCTGTGCTGCCATAAAAGAAGAGTTCACTTATCATTTGAAGAAACTGAAACAGTTAGGACACCAAGTTTAACAGATGATACTAGGAAAAAAAAAAAAAAGCCATCCATAGTTTTTCAGTTATAAGATGAAATAATAAGGATGATATTCAAAAGTAAGCCATCCATAGTTTTAATTTTAAAAGTTAAACTTCTGCAGTGTAAGATGAAATACTAAGGATGTAACTAGAAAACAATTAATTCAGAAAAAGACAGAATGCAGGACAAAATTCTTTTTAAAAAAATGGTGGAGAGAAGACAGAATTTAAAATTCAAGAAAGCATTTATGGGATAATTATTGCCTAAAGACCAGCAACCTCTCACCATTGATCAGTCTAGCTACTTTCAGCACAATTCAATGTTCAAAGCACAACTTTAAATATACAAGGAAGACATCAGGCATTAAATCACCCACGGAAAAGAAAGGAGGGAAAAAATGAAGTCATGAATGAGATTACACCAATCAGTCGTTCACTCATTATACAGCTCTAAAACAGCAGATACCTTCCAAGTGAAAGCAGATTTCCAAGCGTGAATGTGATTGCAAACTTGATTGGTTTCAAGAAAACAAGCAATGACTGCAAGATGATATAAAATTAATAACGTTACATCAGTGTGTATTCATATTCTACCAAAATAAATTAGAGTTAAAAAGCAAATATCATACACAAAGATAGAAAAGTAACACTTGTGAGCAAAGTTTTCAGATATGCAGTGAAATAAACTGTATTCACATTAAATTGACAAGACAAAAGTGAGAACATATTATTAGATTTGCTCATTATCCCGAGATAGGAGATAGGTATTTTGTATTCCATCTATTCTATTCCAACTGTCAATTTAAGTAAACAAATACATAAAATAGTAGGAGTTTTAGAGTTTGTAATTTATGATTATAATTATAAGGAGAATTCTGAAGCAACTCTGCCTAGTTGGCGGTATTAACAATTGTTTGAATATTTTTGAACAAATCACAATGTATTATGAATATTCTAGTTTTGAATGGCATAAAAGGTACACCAAAGTGTCTAATTATAATTACACTAGCCAATATCAATATAAAAATCAATATAATTGCTGGACCTAGTATTTCTTAGAAGGGAAGGGTAAGCTTTGGTACAACAATAAGGTTCCTACCAAGTGATTTTGGAGGTATTAGGTTCTAATCATAGAAAAATCCTCTCCACTCAGTCAAAATGGTAAGCTGCTTATCTCTAACTCTCCCTAGTCCCTAGAGCTACACTAGTAGAAGCATTCTTCAATGGGAAGCCCTTTACTATTGGTCAGCAGCAGCATGTAAGTTTTGAATATTAAAATGTAATATGTGTGTGTGTGTGTTTGTGCACACACATGCACATGTGTGTGACTAACCACTCAAAAGAACTTAGAAGAAAAGGTTCAAGCTTAAGATTAATATTCTGCATTGGGTTTGTGTGATTGACAAATAAAAAAATCTTTAGCACAATTAAAAAAGAACAATTATAGTCAAAATCTTACAGGTACCTATGTAAAACCATATTTAATCTGAGAAGGTTCAACTTAAGATTAATATTCTGTGTTCAAGTGAAAACTACTATATAAAGCTTCCAGTTAGAAAGAAAATTCATGCTGTCAAACTTACCAGTATTGTAAAAGTTAATCCAGCAGAAAAGCATATGGCGAAACCATATAATCTCTGGTCATGAACAGAGAGCTTATAAGTTAAGCAATCCACAAATAGAAACTTGTTGGATCAAACAAATGAACATTGCAATATGAGAAGAGATGTATGTGAAAGGAAGACGCACAATTTAACTAAAAAACAAAAACATAGGAGCAAGTAGTAAACAAGAGAGTATAAGAAAAACATCAGCTATGGGTCTAATGGTGAAACATCAAGAAAATTGATATTTCATTGTTTTCCCATATTTCCCAAGTCCAAACAAACCAATCCCCAACAATAAAAGTAATTTGAATGGGGGAAGTTCATTATCCACCAAAAGTCAAGTGTATGCTTTGGTTTAATACTGCAATTCCTAAACCATTGTAACATAAGCATATAATTCAGGGTCCTCTAAACAATAAAAATCATCACTAACTGTTAGAAACAGAACAGATTATAATATATTTGAAATTACACATTAGTGTTTTAAGACTTTCTTCCCAGAACCTCAAACAATATTATCCTTTCCATACAAAATGGTACTCTCAAGTATATTGTCGATTCATTTAATTTCCCAATCCGAAATCACATACACAGGAAAGCATTGCAAACGCCTTCTCATCATAGAACAATTGATTTCTTCAAAAATCCTTGTAATAAAAGAACGTAATTACCACTGACCATGCAACTCTCTCCCTTCACAGTACATCCATATTCCATCACATTCATAGTCACAAACTCGGAGAATATATGACCAAATCTCAAATAGGCTAGTTCTACTTCTCAGTTCTCTGTAGAGTAACTTCCCTCATGTAACAGTCAGATCAACAATTTCTCAAGCACCTATCTTCTAGCTCAATACTACATCCGTAATTCCATACCCCTCATATAATAACACTAAATTTAACTTAAAATATCAAATCATCCGAACCTTGAAAATCACAAGAATGCATAGTCAAATGCTACGAGATCGCAACGTTAAAATATCACAACCGAGGCACAGATCCATGTTCAAGATCGATCGAGCATACATTCAATAAAAGACAACTGAACCTAACGATTTCGTTTTCAAAACCGAACCAGCAAAATTCACTCGAATTTTTCTTTCTTTTTTTAGTACTTTCTCAGCTCATAGCTACGTTCATTTTTTTTTTTTGCCTCTCAGAAACCAAACAAGAAACGAAAAAACGGTTGAATCTGAAGAGGAACGAAGAAAAGGAAGAAGGACCTGTTTGGTGGAGAGAGTACAGTTGCGGTTGAATTCGTCCATGAAGGCGAAGGAGTTGCTTTCTTCCAATGCAGCAGCTTGCTGCTCTTCGTCTTCGACTTCCATTCCAACCATCATCTTCACTTTCTCGAAGGCTCGGTTCATCTTTTCCATCGTTTTATGTTTGGTCACACTTTCTCGAGAAAATGTAGAAAACAAAAAATGGAATGAAGCGTGGATCTGTGATTATGAGAAACAAACAGTAGCTAAGAACTTTAAATTGCTTCGAATTTTAGAATTTTGTTTTGGGATTTTGATAGAGACATCGCAACCACACCACTTCACTGAAACCAAGCTCGTGGGAGAGGAAGAGTACCTTTCTTTCTCTTTTATTTTCCTTTTGTTTTTTTTCGGGTCTAATTATGGGAATGCTGTGATTATGTGGGCCTAAATTGTGAAATGTAGCCCACAAATGAGAAGCCCACCTTTTCTACCGTTGCATTGACAAAAAAGAACAAAAAACAGCCCATTATGGGTCGAGAATCGGGAGTTATGTATGATCCTAAAATGGAAAGCAGAAATTCAGAAAACAAAAGCATATTTAGAATTTTTTTTTAAGATAAATGATAATTGCAGTCATGAATTTGACCTGGTATCCCACATTCTATGAGTATAAATAATAATACTTTTTTTTAGAGCATTGTTATTTCAGTATTTAAAAATGGGTGTATAAGTGAGATACCTACTTTATTACTATTGAATCTGATAGATGGGTGAAAATAGTATGGACCATCATCTCATTTAATGATGAGAGAGTGTGTATCTTGTCTGGACAGCTATTTTTTGGTGTCAAAATAACATTAATGTTGTTTTTGAAAGATAACCAATCTTGAAAAGAACAATGTGTTATTTAACAAAAACATGTATAGATTGTTTTTTTTTTTCTAATGTTTGAGTAGGAATGACACTCCATTGGCTCGAATTGTTGCTTTTCTTTTTAAATACTTGAATGGTTTTCACGCAGCATAAAATGAGTCTTAGGCCTTTAGGATACAGAAAAAAAATTTATTTTGCCGTTGGCCTACTTTATTTTTTTTGGCTTTTAGTTTATATTAGAAGTGAAAAAGTGTAATTAAAATTCAGTAAGGAATAAGTTAGCCCAATTGCTGCAAATTGACATTATATTCATCAGCAAGCTCTTCTTTTTGTTTGGCCTTCTTCATGGAAATGGATACTCTTGTGTTTACTAATGATCAATCCTCTTATTTGTTAGCATGTGGTATCTACGTCCCTGCTTTTAACATTTTGTGAACAAGAACCAGATCAAAAAAAAAAAAAACATTTTGTGAAACAAGAAAATGTTAGGTACCAAGGATTACATTATTAATAAATGTCAATCGCACGCATGCAAGAATAATGGAAACAGTAACATATAGATCAAACCATACACAAATTACATATATAGATCACGTACTCCTGATCTAACCAAGGACAGCCCCATCATTGATGAGAGCGTTTCCCACAACCAATTGAACATACCAAATCTTGATCCCCCACAGTCTCCATGCAAAATAATGCAATGCAATAATGACTCACAAACCACAAAACTTAACTATTCAGTTTATTATCTTGCGGCAATTGTCTCGTACTTGACCCTTGGAACCCAATTTGACATCGAGCATGCTCATCTTCACCATTGCCTGCTGAAAATCCAAGAAGAACAAGGCCTGGTTCAGCGCATAAGAGTTCACAATGTTCCTTGTTCTGGGGCTAACGTACAGTGTTTGGTCCGATGTGAGAACCCCGTTGCTGGAGACCAGAGCGTTGAAGTACAAGTTATCGAAATCGTTCCTCGTCTCATCGAACGATTGCTCGGCATTGTCGCCACCGCTGCATGTTTCGGACAATGTCTTTGCAAATTCTGAGTCCAGAGTTGGATCCGCTTGTGTCAGCCTGTTCTTAAAGGACGAACACCTTGCCACCCCTAGAGTGTGAGCCCCTATATGATGCAGAATAATCAAAATCTATTTAGTAACCGAGTAATATAGATAGAGTAGTGTTATTTATACTCATACATTATGCGATATCGTGCCGATACACTCTCACTTACCATCGGATGAGATGTCTCACCCACTAGTAGATAAGAGTATGTCAACATGGTATTCCACAAATTATAAGTATAAATGACATTTCTCATATAAATATATTAGTATCGGGGCCGCATTATATAAGTATCAAATGAAGATATTAAAATGAGACACCATAGTAATAAGTTAGAGCAAACTTAGCCTTTAATCAGTAATGCTCTGATTGAAATTGGTCCTTTGATATTGTATCCATGCTTTATGTACAAAATGTTATAAATTATGGTGTCTCTATAGTAATCTTTGAAACTATATCTGTTGGTCAAAGCAATCGCTAGGAAGAGTTAAGTTGGGGATTATTATCAGTAAAGTTGAACAAAGTGATGAAGAAGAGTGATTAGTCATGGTTAGCCATTCTATATACACTTTCTCAACTATAGTACTAGTGCATACAAATTTGGTGACATTTGTCAATTGTGAGACATTCATTAATAACTCTCTTGTTTAATGAACACATGATAGCAAATTAAAGTATATATTTTACCAGAGAGAGCCACCATCTCTTGTGCTGAAAACCCATGTTGGCCAAACATCCTAATGAGCTCAGAAGCATTGAATGTGGGGGATGGTAGATTAACGGTATCCTCAATTTTTGACCTTGTCCCATCCTTCCTTCCCTTTGGTATATCATAAACCGGTCCCCCAGCCTGCTCAAGTATGCATCAATCCATTTTAGTTATCAGTTACCACTATATCATATAAAATACTAAAAAATGAAAAAATAGTTGTATATATAGCTAGTATTTACGAAAGGGTAGCAGCTAGCTTCATATCTTACAAAGAAAACGGCATCTCTAGCCGCCATAGCCAGAATATCAGCACATGAAACCACTCCAGGGCATTGTCTTTCAAGCTGTTCTTTGATGTCATCTATGATTTCGTAGCCTCTCAAGCTCAAATTTGCTGGGGAGTCCTTTTCTGCTGTGTTGTCCTTAGTGGAGTCAATCAAAATTGACCCATCACATCCCTAAAGTAGCAGATATGTAAGTCCATATTAATTAATTTGTGAATCATATTTATTATAAGATGCAAGTTATTGTGCAGTTTATATTGTAGAAAATAGACGCAACAACTAATTAGCAAAGTTTGTCCTTTGGAAGACAAGCATGAAACTTTCTAGCTACTTATTTTTTACCAACTAGGAATTACAATAAGATACATATATCTCAATTCATGTACCATCAACTTTTTCATTTGCAACTTAGCTCGAATATATACACGCTCATCTAATTTTTAGTTGTAAGTGTTAAACATATTTTTTAACCAAAAATGGATATACATTCTTAGCGAAGACAATACGATGTTTCATCTGACACATATGAATAACTGAAATTTACCCGATTTGAGATCTAAATTACTATGTTGTGGTAATTTTTCTCTCCACTATTTTTGATATTTTGCTGTGCCTAACAGTCTAACAGAGAGAAAGATTATAAAAAAAAAAACCTGTATGAAACAGTCATGGAAGTGCATTCTAACAAGACCAGCTGCAAGGGTGGGATCATCATCCAAGGCTCTGCTGACAATGTTCTTAACAACAGGTTCAACAAAAGGGCAACTTATCAAGTAGTAATTCATGTTCAACCCATCACCCGTTCTGAAACCGCTAACTATCAATTCCATGAGGAAAAACACTGTCAGCAAATTCGCCATCATCATCTTCAAAGACTTCAAAGGTTGTTTGTACAGCATCTTGATAGAACAATAACAAGTATATATATGTGTGTGTGTAGCACCGACTGAGAGGGTTGAACTTAGTTTGCAATGAGGTCCCAGGAATAAACAACACTTTACATATAGTGGGAAAAAGCTGGCAGAACTGAAGAGTGGGGAAACTGCAATATGTTTATGATATTATATATAATGCAAATGATTGAAAGTGAGCGCAGAAAAATGAATAGGTAATTGAAAGTGAAAAAGAAAAAGAAAGACGAAGATATACAGTGGTTTATTGTTTACTTCTGGACCATTATTCAAGAAACTACTTAATTATTCACATTGATCAATATAAATGCTATATATTAGAAGAGTATGTGCATGGTGATTGCATGTAAGTTGACACGTAAGGGGTTTCACCATTCAGTGACTACCGAATCCGTAAAAAGAATTGGAACCTAGACTTTTGCAAAGCGATGAAAATTCGTTGAATCTTATAAACAACTTTAAGCTATTTGAGGCGGAAAAAGGGAAATTGTAGAAAAGAGACGAGTTTGATGCAAATCTCTTTCCCCTTAATGATATTTATCTAGTTGGCTTCTGTCAGTTCTGTGATCACATTGAAGAACATTTGCTTTTACATGTTTGGAAGGGAGTGCAAATAAAATTTAATTTCCTAATACGGATATCACGAGCACTAATAAAAGTGTATTAACTCATAATTTTTTTAAGATATATTTTAAAATTTTTTTTATTAAAGGGCATACTTACCTTAGTACACGATTAAGATATGTTTTAGACTCATTGAATTACCGAAGCAGGGGATTTTACATATACATATATACATATATGTATATATATATATATATATATATATATATATATATATATATATATATATTTCTAACTATGATAACTTTTATATTAGTTGGACATACTAGAGTTATTGAAAATTAAGTTAGTTTCCAATTTGGCATCAAAGATTATGCTAATTAATTATTGATATTCTATACTTTGCCTAGTCGATTCTTAGACTGCCGGCTTATAATTTGATGACTAGGAGCAAAGAGAAAGTGTGTGACATTAACAATAGAGAAGCCTAGAAATTGGACATCATTCAAACCAAATTCTAAGCTTTAAGTAGTTCTCTGACTATAACTTCATGATGCGATGACTTAGCTGGAATTGGGTCAATTGGAACTCAAAGCGTATCTAAGTGGGGTGGTTGTGCAGCTAGCTAGCTGGCTGCCAATTATAAAGAGAGTAGAGCTCAGAATTTGAGTGTTATCTTTATGTGAATTGGGACAAAACTTAATAGTGAAAAAAGGTGGCAATAGCGCACGATGCATGAAATTTCAACACTCATGTCTTTTTTCTAGTGCTTGAGACGCGTCTAGATTACACGTGGGTGAGGTCTTTTATATTCCATATGTACATGGAAAAATATTATCTGTTCATGAATTATGGGATACATGTCGACACACTCTTATCTATTTTTTAGATGAAAGGTAGATTCCATCAAATTTATATCTCACATATGTGAACTTAAATAATACTAATCATTGTTTAATTGTATTATTAATTAATTTCAACTCTTGTGAGTACGGTAATCGAGGTTTGTCAAATATTTATTATTTTATGACGGAGTAATTGTTTAGAAGTTAATAAATATATTTGATTATTCCTGTAACCATGACATTGCTAAACATAGATCGTGCAGCATAGCGCAATGGATATTGGTTTATGGTATCGATCGCAAATCATTAGAATAGGTGAACCGGTTCGTGATGATTATTTTATCAATGGCCAAACTTTGATCACCTCAAGAATCGTATATAAATTCATTAGGTTGAAAAATTGTGTAGTGGTCATAGTCCAGCTTGGTCATGATACAGATATAGAAAGTGATCTTAGCCTAACAGAAACATCACTGAGGTGCCAAACAACAATTGCACCCAGAAACCATAAAATTCCAAAGTCAGCGGCTGCATAGCAACAGAAGAGGCCCAAACCGCTATACCATCTTTTATTTACATGCACCACATAAAGGGCTAGAGTATACAAGTTCTCTTTTCTTATTTTGGTACATGGAGTATACAGGTTCTATTTAGATACTTATAAGCCTGAACATAGAACATACCACAAAAGAAGTAACCAACAATAGCAGTTGCAAAACGGAGGGGCCTGAACCGGTTTTTATTTTCATTTTCACTGTAAAGATGTCGCCTTATTTTTAATTTTTTGCCTGTTTATAAGATTTTGTGAACAATACAGTGAACTGAATATGTACAAAATAAAACCTGAAATGGGTACAAATACAAGACACGACCTATGCCTGACGACCTCTCTTAGGCCTTTCTGTTATGTACAAGTTAAACAAAATGAACCGAAACAAGAAAACATTATATGCACATCTCTATTCAATGGCTCAGTGAACATCAGAAGGCACTGGGAAGCCGTTTCGGAAGAACCTGCTACTACGACCAATGTTAGTCCGAGTCTCATATTTGCAGTGGCCATGATTAGATTTAGGTTTCAAGTCAGAGTTTTGGCATCTGGAGCAAACAAAATGTGCGGGAACAGGTTCTATATCACGAATGTCAGAACACCTAGTATGCTGCCACACTCCACAGATATCACAAGCCAACATTCTCTCCCCATCATCATCCTTGGCCCCACAGCTGCATTCCACAGTCCACCTCTCAAGTCCCCGTTCCATTCGGAACTTGCTCAAGCCATTCTTCCCAATGCATCTTCCTTGGACACGAACTGATTCTGCTGATCCCAACAAGAGCTTGACCTGAGTGGAATCATCCACACCGCTGTAGCCAACTAGCTCATCAACTGCAAATCTTCTAAACATGAGATATACATCTTGAAAAGCATTTGCTGCTTCAATCTTAAGGTCGAACACTCTGGCATGTATGGGTAGGACAATCACTTCTGCAGGGATTTCAGGTGCGTCATTTTCAGATTCATCCAAAAGTTCCACCTGACATGAGAGGCGGATACTACACAAATCTGCCATTGGCAACACCTCAGGCCCGTAATCTTTTACAAACTGCTTGCAGTCTAGAAGTTTCTGAGCTGAGGTCACCGCAAGAGTCCGTGCCTCCTCAGGGACGTAGTTGAGCATCAAATGAGGATGAAGCAAAGACTCATATAAATATCGCAAGTCATGTAATAGGTTCTCTTCAGACTTTGAGCCTGTAGAATTCATGTTTGCTGTAGAACCGTTTGCAGCCTCAAGTCTGCGGAATAGATGCACAGTCATATATTAACAGCACAACCAATTAACAAACGGAAAAGAAACCATGATACAAAGGATGAAAAGCACCCATAAAAGCATCTTCCTAATAATACTAATCAATAGCATAAAATGAAAGAACATAGATATTTCAATGGTCACAATTAATATTAAAAGAATGATATTAGACTGGTAATGCATCAGTTTCAGTGATGATCTAAGCAAGAGGATGCAACGATATAACCAACCGCACTCACAATTGAAACAGGAAAACAATATTCATGCGTACTTAAATTTTTCTTTGGCTGACCCTCGTGCATATTAATCCAAAGAAAAAAGCATCACTTCAGCTCACACCATGACTTTATAAAAGTAAAAGCAAAGCACAGCCGTAAGTTGTTTTCATAAACTAATGCATTTATATGCAAGGTTGTTAGGAGCAAGCTCCTACATAGGAGCGGGAGGGGAGAGACAAGAGCGTAAAGCGTAGGAGCGTAGCACGGAGTGTAAGCTCCTACCATAATTATAGGATGTCATTTATACCAAAATATATATGCATATAACAATACAAATAAGCAAAATTATTCATAATCAATATAGTAATATTTCAATTAAAAAAAATAAGTCACAACCCATTTTGATGACATCAACTTAAATAATACCTAATCAACAATCAACAAAATAACATGTGAACACTGAACAGAAAAAAAAAATAGAAATAACCCAGAATTTTAGCAACTAACCACATAAAAAATTAAAAGCCCAACCACACTTGCAATCAAAAAAGCCCAATCCATATCCCTCAAAACAAACCAAAAAAAAAAACCACTCATTAATATACTTTAAAAACCGAACTACAGTTTAAAAAAACCCACTAACATGGTATCACCTACCCCCACCCACCCCCTTGATGATGACTGAAGAAGCAGAATAACCGCATGACCAAATAATAAAAAGCAGCAGAAAAAGAATGGATGCACAATGATAGAGTGGCAGAAACAGCAAAGTTGAGGCGAGCAGAGGTGCTGCTATGTGGTGGACAGAGGTTGTGCAACAGGGAGGGAGACATGTGAACAGCGGCGTGATGAGAATCACAGAGAGGGTGCAACTGTGCGAGATGTAGATCAGGCCTCGAAGGAGCGCGCGAGTGCAAGGAGCGGCCACTCCCGCCGCTCTTACGCTCTAGCACAGCGCTCCGACGCGCTCCGCCAAAAATGCACCCATGAACGGGAGCGAGCACGGTGGCCCGTTGTAGGTGCGTAAGAGTGCGCTCCTACGCTCCGGCGTGTGCTCTTAGCAACCATGATTATATGTTTATTGAGACATGGCAGTTTCTTGTGCCAGTGTGTATGGCATTTTCTGTTTTCTCGTTAAGGTGTTTAGTATGAAACTATTCTAAGTTTATGAAATGGAGAACACAGAAGAATAAAACAATTCAGAAGATCAGAATAAAGTCTAACCTGTACTCAGAAGCTCCAGTCTGAGGATTGCATCGGGTATTAACAACCATTCCACCAAAGACAACTTTTCCACCCAGGTTTGTGAGGCAGTATTCAAACAGCTCTGTAGAGGCCACTTGGTAGACAGCACCCCTAAGAGCGCGCCAGCTCACCCAATTGGATGCAGACACTGCACGCAGCACTCTGAGGATGGCTTCCTCTACACGGATCATGTCACTCCTCTCCCAAGAACATGACACCTCTGTAGCATTAAACCGGCGCTTCTTGGAGGTGGCATCATCTATTTTTGGTGCAGTCTTGTGAGCGTCATGAATTAAACCCATCAAGAAACAAAAGAGGTCTCTTATGTTCACAAGCTGATGCTCTGATAAAGACAGGTAATGTGAGATCATGCCCTGCACACAAGAGTGGGGTTTCTGGGCCTGGGAGAGGAAGGTGGACAAGGGCAGATTGGACAGGCTTTCAACAGCAGACATATGTGCTTCCTGGGTGACACCATAGCTAAAAGAGCCAAATTGATAACCCCATTCACCATACCATGAATGTCCCTTCATGATGGCATGGAGCAGGCGGTACTCCAGCCCATATTTCTTTGAAACATCCATGACACTAACTTTTCTGTCAGTGAAGAAAGTGAACGCATTAATTTTTAACTCAAAGCTATATACAAACACAAACATGAGAAATAAAAGTACTATCCCAAGGCTAAGGAGTTGCCAAATGTCTAAAAGCTTAAATATGTGTACTTATTTGTCGCAATCCCATCGCGATTTTACTAATAAAAGCGAATTTACGTTGAAAATATCGGAGCCGCCACCAAGCTTTATTTAAAATCGAAACGCTTAAAACCCATTTTTGCAGTAAGTAGTCTTAAACCAGCAGTTCGGGAGTCTTTACATGTGATAGGGGCGGCTTTTAATTTAATTCCACGCACTTAAGACAATTCGCTCCTGTACGGTACCTTTAATTAATCAGGCAAATTAAATAAATAACCTTTTTCAAACATTTATTTTTCTGCTTTAAGACAATTAAAAGGAATTTATTTTTCTTAAAGAAAATTTTTAGCCAGACCTAATCAATTACACCCAGACGCTCTAAAAATTTGAAGTTAACTAATGTCACTTACTAAGCTTAACCTTTTTTATTTGAAACGTATTTAACAATAAGATATAATTTTAAAAGGAACTCTTCTAACAATAAATATTTGCAACAATAGGATCTAAAAAGAAGGAAGGTTTATTTTTTTGGTGTTTTGTAAGAGAAAATATAAAACCATGAGAGATATTTAATATCAAATTGTCACAACTCGATATCCAAATATCGTTTAACAATGTTCGTCACGATAAATTAACTCTTTATCTACAATAACAAAAGTCAAATAAAATATTCTGAAATAAAATTATTAGGAAAAAGAAACTTAACAAAATACATAAATAACATAGAAAAATATTAGGAAAATTATTTACAACAAATTAAGTGGTGAAAAGTTAATTTTGAAAAGAATTTTAGAATATTGCTCACACAAATTAAAATATTCTAAAATATAAAGCTAACAAACCGTCAAGGCCAAATTAACTCTATTTTGAAAAGACTTTCAATATCGTTCGTCGCAGCCTAAAATATCTCAAACATACTTAGACAACAAACCGTCTCCCAATTAATCTCTCTTTTTTATATAATTCATCAATTAATTAAATATATAAATTCCAATAAAACACTCAAGTACTTATTTTGAATCAAAAATGGATAAACTTCTCTTTTTAGACAAAATTCTAATTTTAACGGGAACCTATAAAATTAAACACAATTAACTTAAATGAACATATAAACACATAAAATAATTAAACCAAAAGAAAAATATAATTCATAACCACAAAACGCATAATCACATAAAATAACAAAACTAAATAAGTAATTCACAAATGCAAATACACAAAATATGTACAATAATTAAACTAGAAATGTAAAATATTACAATTTATACAATTAATTTTAATTGAAACACATAAACACAAAATATTTAAACTAAAAAAAGTAAAATAAACACAATTAAGCAATTAATTCAATCACAACATATAAATATGAATTAAAAGAAAATTTCAAATTCAAATAAACAACTTTAAAATCTAAACAAAACCTACAAAATAATAATAATAATAATGACAATAAAAAAAAGTAAATCTTTAATAAAATACTCAAATATTTATTTTCAAACAATAATAATTTTCTTTATTAATTCAGATCAAATAAGTAAAGCTCAAGTCTCAAATATAAAATCAATCATAACTCAACAAGATAATATAAATCCAACTAAATGAAATCAAAATCTATTCTAGCAATTCAAACCAAACCAAGCTTCCTAAATTAGTTCTATCTTTTTCATTATATATATTTTTTTAAAAAAAACTAATATTTACTCGAAACTCAAAATAAATGAAATGTTTTATTCTTATTTAACTCAAAGCTAAGCAAGTAAACTCCTAAACTACAATGAAATAGATACTAATCAAGTAAACAAAAATCAAAATACTTAAACCATCAAAATATAATAACCTTAATCTAAGAACATAGATGATTAAATAAAACTAACATACACCAATTTAAACTAAAATTCATCATTATATATTTTTTTAGAAAGAACATTTTAAAATACACACATACACAAATACACTCACGCTTAAAAAAAAGAAAAAAAATCCTCTCCCTCTCACGGATTCTTTTCCTCACACACTCACAGCACTACACTCTCTTTTTTTATTCAAAACACAACTCTCTCTCTCTCTCTTCACATGCACACATACATGGTTTTCCTTTTACCCTTTTTTACTCACACAAACAAAAACATATTCTCACGCGGACACACTCGGATTTTTCCTTCTCACATTCACAAATACACACTAAAGGACACAGAGTTTTAGAGAGAGAGAGAGCAACTGAGAAATAGAAAGAGAGAGAGCAGGAAAGTGAGAGAGATTCATGATGAGGGAGGACCACTTGAGCTTTCGCCATGGCCTTGGGTCTCGCCAAGGAAGGTCACCGCCCCTGACTCGCATGACGCAGTTGATGTGGGCCTGAATCGAAGGGATGGAATCACATGTCCGGGTGTTTTTGAGGTGGTGGTTGGTCGCGTGGTGGGTGAGGATGACCTGGCCGATGATGATGGAACACCTGCCGCATGGAGGATCACGCCAAGAGAGCAGGGGCTGAGGGCGAGGTCAAGAACAAACGCCAAACTGCGTCGATCCTGGCTTTGCAGCCGAAGCTCGCGCCGCTTTTCTGGTGGTTCTGCCATTAGGAACGCAATGGTTCAAAAGAGGCTTGTGGAAGTTGCGCATCGCTAAGTGCGGGCTCGGTTGTCATGTCGTTGTCGCTATGTCATGGTCACCGGCTAGATCCGCGCTTCTTCTTGGAGATCAAATGGAGTCTATGACCATGGTGGTTTGCTGGGGTCCTGAAAACAAGGAGTCGGGCCGCAATGAGTTGGGAAATGGAGGGGATGATGATGAAAGGTTGAAGAGCATGGTGATGGTGAGGAAGAAGATGGTGGTTACGGAGCAAGGAAGGGTGTGGTGGTGGAGGAAGGCCGTGGATGATGATGATGATGGTGTTTCATGGAGGTTGAGTGGTGGTGGGTGGCGGCCATGGAAGTGGTGGTGGGTGGTTGTGGTGGAGGGTGTTAATGATGATGATGAAGATGCTAGAGAGGGGGTCGCAAGTGAAGTTAATGATGATGAAGACCCACGGCCGCGGTGGTGGTGGCTGAAACCACCGCGGCCACTCCCTTCTTTTTTCAAATTTTATTTTGTGTTTTTTTTTTAAAAAAAATTGATGATTGTTGTTGATGAATTGATGATTTTATCTTGCTACTGAGTTCTCTCTTATTGGAATTGTTGCTAGATGTTTCTCTTCAGGTTCTGATGTTTTTGTTCTCTGAAATTTTTTTGTTGATGATATGGTCTCCATCCCCCCCATGTATACCCTCTCTGTGTTCTCTTTTTTAATTCCACCGAAAGAGGAAATAAGAATCAAGGACCATCATCATGGTGTCTGTTTGATTTTTATGCTTTATCTCCTCCCATGGTTAACTCACTCACATGCAAGGGGAACAGAAAGGGAAGGAGTCCGTGACACTCTCTGCTCCTTTCACTTTGTCATTCATTTTCTTTTTTTATTCTTCAACAGAAACAATCAATGAAACTATAACTAAAATAACAAGGTAAATTAAGTGCGAATTGTTGGACCCTATTATTAAAAAGCTCGAACAAAATCAGGTGTTCACATTATTACATCCAATTCAACATCCAAGCCCCAAGCCCCAAGCTCAAAACAGAAATTACAGATTTCAGGTTTAATTCAAGCAGACATCAGTTTTCTAAGAAATGTCTCTATTATTTTTCCCAGTAGACTGCCAAATAGGTGACAAGAAAAGTGTCACGGATGAGAAATAGGTACAAGATAAAATTGAAAGAATTTGATCAAATACCTATATAACTACTCAATCAGTCAGAAACAATCAGGAAGTAGTAATCAGAATCAAGAATCCTAACCTGACCCCAAGTGTCTTGCAAAGTCGATCCCAGAAGTTCATGATATGGCAGCCAGAGAGAAATCTCGAGCCCCCTTCTTTGCCATTAATGCGAAGAAGGTGCCCATATCCATTGGCATGAACTACACCATGTAAAAGATGAGTTGTGTTCTCTAATTGTTGGTACACCCAGTCTTCAACATCATCTGTGGTTGTCACATGGTTGCAAGACTTGCACCTAAAGATTGAAAGCATTATGCAAAACATAAGATCACTGCACCATTGTGCTATAATTTTAAGTCACCAAACAACTAGCAATTTAATATTGACTGGTCAAGCACTACATGACGATAGCAGAAAACCAATGATCAAATAGGTGTCATTAGGGTTAAAACAGCAATGCATGACCTCTTTGCCATTTCTCGAATCTAAATACAATTCATTTCCATTCCATTATTGTGAGTCATGAGTCATGACCATAGTTACACAACACATCCATGATATCAAATTCAGCATTATCGTAGTGTATTACTCATTAGTACCTTCCCAACCAAATCAGGTTAAGATCAATAAGCCACTAGCCCATTTAATAGGGGTTAAACACAACCAATCACATAGTCAGGTTATCGCAACATATAGCCCAAGTATTTGATAGCTCTGTAATGTGTGTTTAATTAAAACCTTTACTTGATTCTGAGACTAAATTTGAGACTACGGAGCAACCCACTTGCAGTAAATTGAAATTGAAATCAGAGAAAGTAAAATACTAAACCATCTCTCAACTGTCGGACACATAAACATACAATTTCAGCAGTTAACCCCATTTTTAACTATGAAAATATCTCGGTAAGAATGGCTGACATTTAGAAATTTCGGCTCCTAAACACGAATTCTTCTTCTAAGGAAACTAAAAAGTAGATTAGTCAACGGAAAGTTCACGCTTCATTGTAAATTACGTCCACACCAACCATTCAAAGTTCCAATTTACCATGTCGGGTATATCTATAATTCTATATCCTGATTCCTGACAAATATTGGAAAAAAACAATTCCTGACAAATATTGGAAAAAAACAAATAAAAGACAATCAAAAGAAGACAAAAAAGTTTCTCATGAAACACAGGAAAAAGCCGTGCAGAGATGGGTATAATACTCACTTGGATTCTGACAAATGCAAGATATCTCCACAGCACACACATGGCTTGTGGTACCCACCAATGGAGCTCCCATCAGCCTTTAATATAAAATGGTAGCGCTTCCCGCACACTGGATGGCCACTCCAACCTAAAATCACAGCCATATTTATAATTATATACTTTCAATTTCCAATTCAAAATAGGACTATACCACGCTAAAAAGCATCAACAAACAATAATCATAACCATAGCATAATCGTTAACAAATATGAACATGCATCCAAATTATGACTTAAGATACGCGTTAAATATTAAGTCCACGTTATTATCCACTCAAGCCAGATAGGAAAAACAATGATTTTGAGCAACTTTAGACCACAACTAATAGCTGTCACATAACAGCGACAGACCAAAAAAAAAATGCCCATTCCCATCCAAACAAAAATTAGAAGGACACGTGGCACTCATATATCCAACTCTGGATGGGTCCCACAGCACACCCAATAGCATTTTACTAATTTTTTCTGCTATCATATATAGGAAAATCTCGCCATTTTATCGGGTCATATTCATCTCGTGGGCCATGCCATCAAAATTCCAGTCCCATCATCTCGAATTATAATTTCTAATAATAATTCCTACCAAATATATTTCATACTTAACTGTTAATTAGATTCGTCATGATCGTTTATCAACGTAGATTATTAATTAATAATTAATTAATTAATTAGTTAATTAAGATTTAATAATCGAAGCTCTGAGCTAATCATGAGAAATCAACACGATAGTTTACCGGAGAACTTTAAGAAACTTCCTTTTTTTTTCCCGTTTTTTCTCAGACGGTGCCGGAGTAAGTAGAAGGTGATCAGGAACCGGTAGAAACCGGAACCGAAAAACGACGAAACCTAACTCAGCCAACAATTGGCGAGTCAACTCACCAACAACTCGGCAATGGTCACAGTACACCGATCTGGATCTGGATCTGGCCACGTTCTCTTCCACCACGTCGAGCCACACCGCCGCCGGCGGTTCCGCACCCTCCGCCGCCGCCGCCGCTGCCGTGTCGCTGATTCGGAACAGGATCTGCCACGTTAGCAGGTGAGGGAACAGCGCGGACGGCAGCGGGAGCAGCGCATGCTTCGTTAGGAAAGACCGCACGTTGGTCCGAAAGGGTCCGCCAGAGAAACCGTCATCCGCCGCCGTCGCAGGCGAGGGGAACGCCAGGAAGTCGTGGAAGTCTGCGGTGGCTTTCCTCTTCCTAAGCTTCAACGGCTTCACTCCGCTGCTTACTACCATAGCTGTGGAGGGCAAGAGAAAAAAACAGGCGCGTGGTGAAGCTTCGACGGAGCGTGAGGTGAGATCTCAGGGCAACGTTGTGGATCCTGCGGCAGAAACGTGAGATCGCAGGGGCGGAGAAGGGGGCGCGACTGGGAGGGGAGAGAGAGAAAGTTTGTTTGGGTTGGTTTTTTTTTTTTTTTCCGGAGCGTGTGATTTGATCGGAATCGTTGGATTAATCTGTTTGGTTAATTTTATAAGAAAATACAAGGAAGAATGTATTAACATGTATTTTAAGATTCGGAGAAAATGAGAGAAAGAGAAAGAGAAATTGGCGTTTAGGACTGGGCTAAGTGCAAGTGGAAAAAGTGGGGGCAGAAAATTGGAGGATTCTAAATCTTAACGGTTAAGCGAATTTGCTGAGCTGGCTTCGACTTCGAGTGTACGTGTGAGTTCCAGAACCTTCCACCATGGCCTTTTAGTCCGGAAATACACGTTTTATTCACCATTAGATGTGGTATAGACATCATTTAAGTAGAGTTTATATCTCATCGAATAGTAAATAAGATGTGAATACATATAGTGTCTCACATATTAGACAACGTGCTGATTCACATTTTATTTATTATTAAATACGGTGTAGATTCTATTGAATCTACATCACATTATATCTAATAGTGAATAAGATGTAAGTTTGTATGATGACTCGTATATCAAAGTACAAACAACATCTCTTCTTTATCGGGAGTGCTTCGTTTGGACCTTCCTGCCCTTTATGTTCTCTCTGGCTCCTACACCACATTATATCTAATAGTGAATAAGATATAAGTTTGTATGATGGCTCGTATATCAAAGTACAAACAACATCTCTTCTTCATCGGGAGTGCTTCGTTTGGACCTTCTTGCCCTTTATGTTCTCTCTAGCTCCTACACCACATTATATCTAATAGTGAATAAGATGTAAGTTTATATGATGACTCGTATATCAAAGTACAAACAACATCTCTTCTTTATCGGGAGTGTTTTGTTTGGACTTTCCTGCCCTTTATGTTCTCTTTGACTCCGATATTATTTTAATTTTCTTTTTTAAAGTAAAAGTAGGATCACCCAATTGTCAAATATTATGACACTACTGTTTTTTTTTTCTAGTTCGTGGAAATAATCACGAGTTTAATTTGATTTTATTAATTTGATATGCATAAAACAAATCTTATTCTTAAAGAGGATTAAAGTTTAAATAATGGATTCCGATTATATATTTAAAAATGAACAAAAATGTGGACTTTATCGCCAAAGTGAGATTGTATACATTCCGGAATGTCACGTCAACAAATCATTGGTCAATAATTGTGTTGTCACACAAACACAGACTAGTTGTCACATTAAAGTTGATGGAGCATTACAAATCCTATAGAAGTTCTTATTTCTTTTTATGTGTAGAAATTTACAGAGCATTACAAATCTCATATTCACTATTTTTGTGGGTCAATATTTACTGGATTCATACAACCAGACGATAGGCATAATTTCCTATCCTAAGTAGAATTGATCCTATATAAAAGATTAAGAGTGAATTACACCCACTTCATATGAAATTTAGTGAAATTATATTCATCTCTCCTCTAATTTGCAATCTTACAATGAACTCCTTTCTGTCAAATTCTCCTTAGCACCCTTACTAGTATAACGAGCCTGTCCAAAATACCCTCAAACGGTCAAACCCACCCTATGTCCTGTTGAGCTTAATCACCACTACCACTCCCTTAAATAAACCCAAACTTATCTCCCCCAAATTCAGGAACAGTGAGACCGGAGATCACAAACCCGCTGCCTCCTCCACTTCCAGTGGACATGACCTCCCGAAAAGTGGAGAAGTGTAGATCGGAGAAGAGCATAAAAGCGGCGTTGTGCGAGAAGACTGGACTGGCGGCGCTGCGCGAGAAGACCGGACTGATGGCACTGCGCGAGAAGATCTGCTAGGCTGTGCGACCAGATCCATGGTGGAGCCCGACTATTCCCGCGGTGGAGCGTGACTAGATCCGCAGAGGAACCTGACCATTGCTGTGGCGGAGCGCAACCTGATCGGAGAAGACGCGCGACCATGACTGGCGGCGTTGAACCTCCGAGGTCGCGTGGGCTTCTAACGCCCAGCTCTGCAACGACGCCGTATAGAGGAAAGGCCGATAATGGAAGGGGGATAGGAGCGGGCCGTCAAGGATCCATGGCGGAACGGGGAGGAAGGCCCAAAACTCGCGGCTGTTCGCAACGGAGAAAGGGGAGCCGCGGGTTGAGATCTGGAGGTCAGTGGTGCGGTTTGCGGTGGTCCTGGTGGCGGGTATGAAGGTTCGTCATCGATGAAGGGAGGAGGGTGGTTTCGTGATGATGATGATGATGTGAGGCCATGGTGGTGGTGGAAGAACTGTCGCAGCCTCCTCCCCCTCTTCCTCCTCTTTCGTATTTTTTTATGAAGATGATAACACTGTTCCGTTGTTACCTTATTCTTTCCTTTTTGCCACTACTGGGTTGTATTAATGGGATTTGTTGCTGGTTTCTTTGCAGGTTTTCCCCGTGTTTCACCTCTGATTTACTAGCCTGTTAATGTATCACCGTGTAATTTTGATTTTTTGGTGTTTGAATCTTTCTTCTTGCTGATTGATTGCGTTTTTTTTTTTTTTTGCTGATGGTATTATTGATGATTTTTCTGGTGGTCAGTGGCGGAGGGCCGCCACGACTTCTCCTTCTTTTATTTTTTTAATTTTTCTAAGTTTGGTTGTTCATTTTTTATCTTGGGTTTGTTCTATTGTTTGATTTTGTTTTATTTACCGCTTGATTTTGATTGGGTTGCAGATGGTGATTATAGCTTTGATTGATTTTGATTGGGTTGCAGATGGTGATTATAGCTTTGATAGTGTATTATGATTGTGAGTTAAAGAATTGTGGTGTCTGAATCAAGAGGAGATAATGGTGATATCTTAGCAATGGTGATGGGCTCAATGTGGTGGTGATTGGAGGTGGCGGATGTTGTTAGTGGTGTGTTTTAGATGAAGGCTTTACTTGAGTCTTTTTACATGCTAAATTCTTCTAATTAATTACAACTTTACCATTAAAAATCACATGCATAACACATGATTTAACTTTTATTTGCACTGTTAATAGAATGTTAACTTCAGGTTAGTGTAAAAGTTAATAAATTTTAGGAGAGGTCATTGTAAGATTTATAAACTAGAGGAGAGATCAATATAATTATACTGAACCTCGAGGAGGTCGATGTGATTTGCTCCAAGATTAAACATATTCATCACTTCCAATTTTCACTAGAAAATATGGCTACAACTTAAGGGATAACAGCAAATGAAGGCCAAAGTATACCGTAAATGGTACGTGTAAAAGGGATACGTTGCAACTCAAGTATGAGCCCCGAAGCACATTTGTGTCACTGTTATGAAACAAAAGCAAAATTGAATTTACTTACCATTTGATTAGAAACTGCGGGAAAGTAAATCGAAACTTTACAAATTTCATTCTGAACCCATCATTTGTAGCCTTATAAACCTTCCATATTTAAGGGTATACCATCCAATAGTTCTACGATAATTATCACAGCTCAGTGATTGCATATGCGCATAATAGAACTATATTCGAATCTATAATCAAACTCCAAGACTATTTGATTAATTCGCAATCCGATTTGCAATGAGGGTAATTCCCTTATTTATACTAATCATAGATATTACTAATCAGCTAATAGGCCTAAAATAGCTAATGGGCTTGCGTCGTAACAGCGCACCTAAGCTTTGTAGATGCTACGCCATAGCCCAGAAGCTTTGCATAAAGAATAACGTTCAATGGAAAGATAACGAAATTCACAATGGATTTCCACAACTTCAACCAAAATGGCTATTATTTAGAACACGTCTAAGCACAATAAGATTGTTTTGCCCCTCTTGATGGATACAAGCCTGCTTAATAGATCATCGTAACACCCTAATATTCATCATCCAAATTTGAAATTCCTTGTAATAAGAAGGAATGGAGAGAAAAAGAAGGAAAAAATATAGAGTTGATACAACAATTGCGCAAACCCCAGTTAATGTTACAAGATGATACCTCACTTTCTAGTACAATCAGGATTTGCACAAATACAAGGATTATTTCCAGTACTACACCAATCTTATACACAGCTTATCAATACCTTCAATCAGTAGGAACTATGTTGATCTATCCCAATTCATACTCTATTGATGAGAGCCTTAGCGACTACAAGAATTATGCAGATCAATGAAAGAATAATGACTCCAATTTTCACTTATTTTCACCTACGGACCTGAAACACAGGCATTAGCAATCTTAGGCAGCAGTTTAGTTTAAGGAAATGTTTTCTCTTTAAATGATTTTCTTTAAATGTTTTCTCCTTTACATGCTTTTCCCTATTAAAAATGAAAACATAGAATGCATGGGGATAAAATATAGCCCTAGTTCTCACATCCTACAAAGACCTGTAAATAATCGCACCCAGAATGACAACATTAATCTTAATTCCGTTAGCTAACAATTCCCTTCCAGAATAACAAATACTGTTCATCAAGGATGCATGCAATGTCGGAAACATCCTTTGGAAAGCAGAGCCAAGGGTGAGACACTAAAACACATTATACACAATGATGAATCAATCACATTGAACAAGAGGTTAATCTGGTACCCTAATCAGCACATACTAAAACTAGGCCAGCAAAAATAATATTCACCACTTCCAAGGCAACAAACAAAATGGATGTGTAGCAAGTGTGAGAGATGCTTACTAAGATTTAAAATTTACGAGTGTCATAAAGATGAATGCCAAAGAAATACAGTACCTGCATGACAATCTTCCAAGTTCCCATTCTTCTTTTGACATGTCATAAATTTCAATACAGCCATCTTCAAACCTGACCTGCAAAAGTAAAAGCACATTCATACCTGACCACAATCTTCATCAAAATTATTAAGATCCAACAAAAGCATCTCTCTCACCAAATGTTTTCGGGAACATTCACTGAACCATTTAATAATCCCAAACCTGAAAGATTATAAGAGCATCTAAGAAAGACTAAAACTCTAGGCATTATGTATATGAAGTGAACATGTTGATTAAATGCAAATATGAGGGCAAATTGAACAGATCTCCTCTAAACTCTATCAATATTACATCTACTGATCAAATTGACACTAATCTCCTGTCCCTTAACTTTCCAAATCCCAGTTTTACCCACCTTCTTCAACCTCCACTCACATCCAACAACCACCCAATTTTTCAGCCATACCCATATCTTCCATGATTCCTCTTTTTTCTTTATACATATAAAAGAAAAGGTCAACCACCCCAAAAAGTGTAGGATGGGAGCAGCAAGTTCAGACAAAACAAAGCACTTCAAAACTATACATAGCATGAACTAAGAAAAAGGGAAGAATGCACCCCAAAACACAGCACCCAAGATCTGTACGCAGCAAGTTCTCAACAGCATCTTCATCAGCCATTGTCTAGCCCAGGGGCTAGAGTGCCGCATCATGCCCCTTCGATTGAATCATTACAGTTGTAATGTAGGCGACACCCACTCATTCGGATCATGCTAGCACTGACGGTGCCCTCTTATTTGATTTTTTTTGTTAAAAGAATTCTGTCTCTCATTTTTGTGGATACAATGATTCTTGACACTCGGTTATTTGAGATTCGGGGATTTAGGGTTTTGTTTATAGTTCTTGAATGAAGAGGAATGACAGAGAACAGAAATAGAATGAATTAGCAAGTGTAAAGTAGTCATTTTATGTATTTTTCAGATTTTTAAAAAATTAGAATTTTGGGATAAGGGAGGTTACTGTAATGAAATTAAATGTGTAACATTGATAGATCTTATGGGAGATCCGTGTAATTATCCCTAAATATAAATAAATGCATAAAATTCAGAGACAGAGTATCACAATTCAAAAACAAAATTTTAATATGCCTCACATTTCTGAGGTGTTTTATCCTAATAACTTCCCCAATGCAAATCTGAAAGCACTTTGATTGGTCAACAACACAAGAACTTCCTGAAAATCAACCACAATAGAAAAAGTGAATGTTTAATTATATAGAAGTTAAAACCAAAAAGGGAAATGAAGCAAATTCTAAGCACAAATCACATAGTATATTAGCATGTTTGGTATAGCTTTTGGAAATTGGAACCACAAAACCATGGTTTGGGGCATTCCATAACTAAACAAACATGCTATATAACTGAAAAAGTAAAAAGTAATGACAAAGACACAAGCTTACCAACTTGTAGACTTCCATTCCGATATACCTTTCCAGAAAAGAAAAACAAAAAAAGTCGCAATCAGCCAATAGGGCAGATCTTTATAATTAATATACATGCAGTACATATGGAATCAATGAAAAGTAATTGAGGTAATACTTAGGGCTTGATAGCATGGAATGAGGATAAGATGGAATAAGCATGGGAAAGAGAATGAGAGGATTGATACCCTGAAAAGGGGATTGTATATCCTCGTTTCATTCTCTTGGGAATCATTCTTATTACTATTTTAGCTTTTAAAGATTAACCTAATAACAGAAACAGAATCCAAAATCCCAAATCAGTCATGCTTTTTTCTTGATGCCCCAGAGTCGAGCTATTCCCTCATCCACCCTACTGCTGCCTGTTGGTGGAAACATTAGCCATCACAAACAGAGGAATCTCTGGTGGCTTTGGACGGCCATCTATTCACCGTCATTCTTGAGCAATCTTCAAGACAGTTGGCTGTGGCAACACTAGAGGTATTTCAGGCAGTTCGTCTTTTTATTTTTTCTCATCACAGTCATCATTTCATTGGTTCAATGTGACCAAGGTCTCTTTATTAGTTAGAAATATAAAATCATTCATGGACCATTATTTAATAACTCAAGCTTTTAAGAGCTGGACTTCGCGAAGGCTATGCTTAAGAGTTTGACCATTGGCACTTACATTCTTCATAATTAGGTTTAACTGTCCACACTTCAAGCCCAACGGGCTGTTGCATGAGTAAATGAATTTGAGATATAAGATCATTTGAGTTTGACACAGCAATCAAGTTTGAAGTCAATATATGTTATCGGAGTCGGGAAATGGAAATCATATAAAATTATGCTTCAACCTATAGTTGATTCATGCTTTGAAGGAGGTCTAGATATAGACAGGTTTCTACTCACAAAGAAGACTAAGTTTTAAGTAGAGGGGAAATAAGAACTTGGAAGGGACATATATGTCTTGTAATGATTTCCTAACTCAAATTGCCCAGTGAAGGAGATGGAAATTGCCGATCGTTCTGCCTAAGTTGGAAATTTTTTTAATCATTGTTTGAAAATGGAGATTCCTTTGATATTCTTTACCTTTAACAGTGCACGAGAGTAAAAGTGGGGATAAAGTTTCTAGAATCAGTTTCATGTGTAAATTTAAACACGGAACTTATTCATGAAAATTTCATCCCAATTTTTACCCTCGAACTAAATACACCCTTAGTAGTTACAGATAATATTTAACCATCGTGAATTCTACACTAACTTGTCCTATATTTTTTTTCTCCTTTTGTACATTAAAATTTAAGTTGAAAGGAAAGCTTGCTATGGTCAGAGCATGCTTCAGGACTAAATGACTGCTTAAAAATAATCCACCAACGAAGGAACCTAATAATAGACCTAGGTCATAGCAATGCATAAGTAGAAGGTTGAATAGATAAGCCAACCCCCATTGACCCCATCGACAATTTTCTATATTTTTATTATTAAAGAATTAAGACATCTGCCTAATATTAGCCACAAATTACTAAAGACTATAGGAAATGAGGCAGAATAACTCCTTTGAAATTTTGAGGATAAATTGGGTTTAGTTCCAAAAAGGAAGAAAAAAAGAAATAGGGAAAATTACCAAAAAGGATTAGTAAAATTATTTCCAACTTGGAAATAATTAACCACAATAAAGTCCATGAAGTTGATACACATTAAAAACTAGACGAACACCTTTGAAGATTTGACTTCCAGTTTTTCATAAATTAGAAATGTTTTTAGGATAATGCTCGTTTGCACAAATTAAATTCGTGAAACAGCACATGAATCAATTGTTAGTACTCATGGTTTATTTGTTTTATCAACCACACGCCAATGATTCCTAATGCAATGGTTGCAGGGACGGACTCAAGTAATAAAAGGTTTTCAAATTTGTTTTAATTATTATATAGATAATTATATTTTTGCTTCCATCATTTTTTAACTTTGAACCCATACTATTTCTAAATAAGACAAAATAATAAGATACAATCCAGCCTACTTATTATATTTATGTATTATTTTGCCCCCATCACCAAAATTTCCTATATCGGTTGTTGGGTGTTCGGTAACTATTTTTCTCTTGTTTACAATTGTGCCACATCAATATCATTCATTGAACAAGTTCTTAAAAAACCTTTCATATGATTTAGCATTGCTCATGTTTTTCATTAAGAATTTCAAATTTGTAACTTCCCCAAAAACAGAAAATAAAATTTAGTATAATCAACCCACAACCAGCTACATTTTAAGTTTATGGCTGCATGGCGTCTATACGTACTGTTATTCATTTGAATTATGGAGTCTAAAATATGGAAAGGTTTTCTAAAATTGTATTCTTAACAAGAATTGGCCAACCCCACCTATTGGCACAGGCCAACAAGGCTTAGTTGCTGTCGTTGTGGTGTTATTAAAATGAAATAACTTTTGAAGCGTTAATAATAGTTTCGTTTAGCCAAAGAAAGTGGTGGAAGTTTTTATCTTATTTTTTCCAATTCCATTCTTCTCTTACTGGCTAGAATGGAAATGTCATTAATTTCTTAAGCATACAAAACATGACATGCAAAGGAAAGGATTATTCCATTTCATTTCCATCCCCACTCCCAATGAGCTCATTTCAGTAAAGCAAACAGGCAAAATTATAGTTACCCAAGAGACAGTAAATGAGGTTAAGGTAATATTAATGCAAATGAACACAAGCATTAAGTGTCAAATACTAGTTTACATCAAAGTCCACATGTCAATATTAAAGGAATCCTCATAGAAGCAAGAGGCAAATAAATATAATATAATAAATATATAAAGAGGAAAGAAGACATTTAGAATGCATACTTAAATGTGTGTGTATATGGAGTAAAAAAGATGAAAAATGAAGTGGCGATGAAAAGCCACCAGTGTATGTCTATTCATCTTACTCCTGCATATAAAAGGCAAAAACTATGCCCTCAATTCTCGTCTACTATTACTATAGCCAACCTCAACCATATTACTAAAATCCCAAGCAACTCCCAAGTCCCAATGGATATTAAAATGGCCAGATTGTTGAAATCAAGCCAAACCTAACAATTTAATCACCACATTTAAGGGGCTTGCCTAGTTGCCAAACCAAGCATCATAGAATGTTCCAAATGTCATCAAGGTGATGAGGAGATTGTTGCAAATGTTCTTTTGTTCCAAATGTTCTTTAGCATTTTATCAAAAATTAATTCCATAGTTGTAAATAGCGGATGGCGGCTCATGGCGGTCTGCCAAAAATCTGTCATAATGCCACCGTTAAGACAAAATCATCATGGTAGGGGGGCCACAGTCCACCAAAACAAAATTGATTAAATCAAATAGTATTAATTATTTATGAGTTCAATTTTGATGCACTGGCAGTGTAAAAGTATTTTACATTTTCATCCAATCAAATTCTTCCATTTGCATAACCATTTAGGTAATAGGTGAAAGAATCATATTACTATGTGGCATACATGGTTGGATGATAGTGTAATACTCTTTTAAACTGTCAGTGCATTAAAATTAAATCCATTATTTATTTATCTAGAGAAAAATTAATATCAAATTATTCCATAATATAATTAGAAGAATGCCCTAGTGAACGAGGTTCCCCACAATAGTGGGGTCTAGGAAGGGAATGCACACAACCTTAGCACCGTGACAAGAAGTTTGTTTTCATGACTAGAAAACACGATCGCCAAATCACAAAGCGATAACCTTAGCGTTGTGCCAGACTCTTTAGTCAATTTAAAGAAAACTCAAAACCAAATTTCAGATTTAAATACTCTTGACTAATGTTTCATAAATTTTGAAATAAGTTTCGCCCATTAAGACCAAGTTTCGATAAACAAAAGAAAGAAACACAAAAAGCAAAATGAAATATGATTATATCCCAAATAAGACAAACCCAAGAAATTTTCAAGTGCTTTCAGAACAAGAAAAGGCCATCCTATGATACATTCACAATTCAATACTGCAACCATCATGGGTCATTGCTGTTTTCCAGTTTTGTTTTATTACCAATGGTTGAGGTGTTCAACAGTGAACTCACCAAAGCACAGCTTTTTTCTTGCTCTGAAGATATTTCTCAAGTAACTTGGTCCTTGATTTTAAGCAGCATTTTTCGAACTTTCCCTTGGAACAACCGCTTTCCAGTTCTATTGAAAAGAGTGGCTACTACTATGTTTATATTCCCCTGACCTCACTTTCTATCTTAATTTAATGAAATAGCTACTTTTTATTGGTGGTTGTCCTTTTGTGAAGAGTTGTTATCACGTATGCATAATTTATCATGTTAGTGTTTATATTTTATAAAACCATAAAGTATTGATATTTTTTTCCTCCATCAATGAGTGAGATTGTACACTTTAGAGGAGGCAAATCCCATTATTTTATGCTAAATGTAAATACAGCATCAAAATGGAATCTAGTGCCTAACACAGAACCTCTTAATAACTCTACCAATTAGAAAAAAGGAGAATCGATATGTTTGTGGAAATATGTACCAAGAAAAGAAGCGAAGATATAAGGATGATTGAAAATTTGGTTCATCAATGGTTATTGGGCTGTACAATTCTAAAATACATGGTGCAGCAGCACCAACCAATTTACCAACACTCCCCCCTCCCTGCACGACCAGTCCCCTCTTTCCTTTTCTCTTCTTTCCTTTTCCCACAAGGATCTTACAAACAGAAGTAAATACAAGCAGAGAACTAGCTACCTCTGGCTTGAGTCGAATTTTAGATTAAAAAAATGTAAAATTACAGCCATTGAATAGCAAACCCATTGTAGGTTTTATAAGCCCTTTACTTTTCTATTCCCTAACATCAGTAATCTCATTTTATAGTGATATAGTTAATTTGGAATCTTTAGTATATTTACGATAGTCAATTACACATACATGAGAGGTAAAGTGACATAACCTTCACCAAAAACTAAACAACATTTATGAGGGGAAAAAAACTATAATAATAGAAAATAGAAAGTAGAAGCATTTCTTAGATCACAAGTCTAATTAAAAATGACATAGTATACTTATTATCCAATCATTAAACTAAAAGCAAAGGTTTGCAATAAAAGAAAGATGATGAAATTAAGTTTTGTTTAGTACTTTGATATAATCAAACAGATGGAAACATATATCTATTCTGGATAGAATTTCTATTTAAGAGAAGATGAAGCCACCTGACATGCAACTGAAATTTTATGTTTGGGAGGCCGGACACCCAGCTTATGTCTACAGCCAACAGCACCACAGTAGCATTCTTGGTCTGCACCAAATTGAACAAACCTGCTAAATGGTTAGAATTCACAATCACTGACATAAAGTTATATAAGCATCATTTCAGACACCAAGCTTTCCACGGGCACATATATTTGTATAGAAGAGCTAGTGCATCAGAAAGGATGTAATCAAAGAAAAAGGCAAGTGCTCATACTGGTAATCATAAGTCAGATGCTCGCCCTTTTGTATGTCACGAGTAGCAAATATGCCAATTCTTGTCTCACCATTGATTATCCTTGGAATAGAAAGAAGAAAAAACATGTCAGATGAAGTAACTAACTTCTCTATTAAACCTTGAATATAACACACATCATTGCAGCCAGGCCATAGACAAAGCAATTAGTAGTCAACCATTTCTGCATCTCAGTATTGGGGCAGCAACTATGGTTGATATATCTTGATTTGTTTCCCTTATATGTCGCATCAATCACCATATCTCGACTGATTTCGCACAAGTAAAAATTTGTTTCCCCACGATGTTTCATGATCCAAAGCCTTTCTTCGCATGTTTTGTCATCAATAACTGATAAAAGTAGGCAACATCCACAATTAGGTTTTAAAACAATAAAATAATATGTACCAAAGAAAAAATAATAGTAATAATAATAATAATAATAATAATAATAAACGTTTTCATTTCATAAATGTAAATAAGACAAACAATTGATTATCACCTTCTCCAACATATTCTACGATAAACTCCCCTAGCTTAATATCTTCAGCCGCCACAATGCCAGAACCACATTTCTCAGTCTACAAGCAAAACATTAAAATTCAGTGTGCTAAGAGTAAATAATACAAGAGAATGCAAGTGATTTTACGAATTCAATAATCAAGCAAGAAAATGAATACTTGAACACAATCTATGTGCACAAAAGTGGGATGATAGAGAAGTGGCGAGGAAATTGATTTTGCAAGGAACAAAAAACATAAGAATAACTTCTGCACAAACAAAAAGGTTTAATTTTGATGCACTGATAATATAAAAATCCTTTACACTGTTGTTTAATCAAATTCTTCCTTTGCACAACCTTTTAAGTGATGGTGTAAGAGTCAACCATATTTACTGATGTGTTGTGAATAAATGACTCGATGACAGTATATAAAAATTTTACACTATCAATGCATGAAAATTAAATCCAAACAAAAATTCATATATTTTTATCTTTCGCTGTGTAAGGATGGTAAAAAGACCCTGAAAACAATAATTTTGATGCACTAACAATGTAAAACTATTTTTCACTATCATCCAATCATGTTATTAAATATAAAACCATTAGTATGCCATAACCAACAGCTTAAGCTTTTGGGACAAATGGTTCATAACATGGTATTAGAGCCTCTACGACCAAGTGGTCTAGAGTTCGATCCTTGTTGCCCTCACTTCTAAATAAAAAATAATTAAATTTCAGCATAAGGTATAGTGGGTCTGTACATTGTCCACGGTTCAAGCCCAAAAAAGGCATTCGCGTGAGGGGGCGTATTAAATATAAAACCATTAGTATGCCATAACCCAACAGCTTAAGCTTTTGGGATAAATGGTTTCATAACACATGTATTGTAATATTAGCAAATCTAATTAACTTGCACACTCACTATTAAAAAGGTCATGCAAATGGAAGGATTTTTTTGTTTTATACTATCAATGTATCAAAATTAAACTCATAATAAAATAGAGAAAACATGCAAGAAACTGATATTATAATATTAAAATTTACAAATAAATAACAAAGTAATCTTGAGCCCAAAGCTTATACCTTAACCAATTTCATCTTTTTCATTGTACGACGCTGAAAGGGTTTGTTAAGACAGTCGCTTCCACATTTACAGGCTGAAGAACAGCTAGACAGAAGCACCCTATAAGGACAGTCAACACAACGAATGATAGACATGACTGCAGGTTTATGTTGATACACTTACATATGTCATGTACCATAAAAAAAGTGGAGTCTTTTTAGCGCTAGATAAGATAAATTGTCTATACTAGGTGCACAAGCAGAATCCAGAAAAAATAACTTCTCAATTTGAAAAAAGTTAAATGCATTTTACCCCTTTGAATTTTAGGTCATGTGTAATTTAAACCCCGACTATTCAAAAAGCGTATTATGACACCCTGAACTTTCCAAACTGTACAAAAAATCCTGCTAATTTTCAAACAGTACATTACAATACCCCGAACTTTTCAAACTGTGCAAAAAACCTCCCAAAAATTTATGTCATAGCAGGTGTCAGGTTGCACATAATAAAAAAATAGAGGGGTTAATTGCACGTAGTATTTACAGACAGGGTGTTGTGTTGCATAAATTAGAAACTTCAAGAGGGTTAAGTGCATATAAATTTTATTTTTATTAGTTGCCAAAATTATACTGAGAGGTGTTTTGCACAGTTTGAAAAATTTAAGGTGTCACGATGCATATTTTGAAAAATTAGGGGATAAATTGCACATGACCTAAAATTCAGGGAGGTAAAATGCATTTATCCCATTTGAAAATAACAACAATTCACCAGGGCCAAACACTAGCTTTATAGCCCAAGGACATGGATCAAGTTTGCGTGGTACTTTATCAAGCTTATGGAACAGTCGAGCCACACCACCCCTATTTAGTTAGGACTGTGGGGTTTGGGGAAAGTGACACTTTCTATGCTACAGGGCCAAAGCCATGCTCTAGGTTCAGGTCAACAATAAGATTTATAAATGCCAGTTAGGATGATAATGATGATATTATGCTAAAATCAGATATGCTTCATATACCTAAGAAATCCCAACATACAACACTGTATATCCTATTGAAAAGAAACACTGACACGAACACAAAAAGTAAGATATTCCTGAAAAAATACATGAAAAGTGCCATATATGGAATACTTACCCACAGTCGCAATCTATACCACATACACTAGGAGATTCAGGTGAAGGAGTACAGGAACAGAATATGCCATCATCATCGAACCGTCGTTTCTTGGCCTTCTTAAAGAGATATCTATCTTAGATAAATAAGAATCCGCAAAGGAAGATTTTCTAAAACAATAAGACTGAAAAGAAAAAGATAGACAAAAAAAAAAACAGAGAACAATAGTGTAAAAGGGTCAAATACTTCAAATCAAATCAGGAAATTTCGAACAACTGCAGATTTCATGTTAGCTGGGGGCCATACACATTGACACTCACAGAGCAAAGGGTATATTGAACTACATGAAGTAAACACTGTTATTGAGAACATTTCAATCAACATTTATAAAGGATACTGCGCCTTATAGATGTATATGTTGGCTTGGACTTGGTGAACCAAGCTGGAAGTTCAAAGTCAACAGGTTCTCCAAGTTGCTTCGCCAGCTTGTTGAATACAGATCCCATACAAGTTAGTTCAGAATTCTGTTAAACAGAAAAACAAAGAACTCGCTCAACAGCCCAAATGCAATTTTAGAAAGAGAAGTCAGGAGTTCTCACTGGCTACAGCCTGGTTGAAATTGTGATATGCACAATAGCAAAACACTATGATAACATATTCTCAAAAAGTAAAATTTGTAAGGTAACCCTATCAAACCCAAAACAAATTGTTTAACTAAACTAAAAGCACATACAACGTAAAAATAGACCGGCTTAAACAGATATGAACAGCAATAAGAAAAACAAATAAAATAGGAGCCATGTCATAACTCTAGTGATAAACAGTTCCCACGAGAGGACAATGCTACACTCTAAAATATTGAAAAATATAGAAAATAAAAACCTAGTTCTAAAAGGAAACAAAAAAGGGCTCAGAAACTTCAATGGTGGATACTAGTTTACATTCAAAAGAAATAAACACACACATGCAAGCATGCACACATGCAAGTAGTAATATAACTTCTAAGCACAATCCAGGGGAATAGTATACTATAGCATTTGAAAAAATGGTTATCCCAAAGAAACCTCGATATAGTTAGTTACATCACTACATTTTAAAGAACTAAGGAGAAGGACTAATCAAAGTTAGCACCAAAAACCTTTTTCATGGCAGGCATGAAATCATATAAAGTACTGGATAATCCAATGTGATAGCTTGGATCTCGATTTCTCAATAGAGGCTCAAACCATAAATTGGATATTGAAAATAATGCCACAAAATCCACATACAAGACTTGTTCACTTCCTTCAAAAGAATACTTTGCCTACAACATGAAGAACAATTTGTAAGCTTTAAGTAAAGTAATTAAAGACGCCAAAACTTTTTGAGGTTCCAAAATCAATAAATCAAAATTAGCATGCTCAATCAGACATGTTTGTAGATGGATATTTCTTATACTTGTTTGTGCAAAGACAGACAGGCTGAGCAGGGCGTATGGATGGTTCAATACCTTTTCCCTCCTGTCAAACAAAATCAGGATAATAAAATTGAATGGACAGTTAACCAAAAATGTTCAATAAAAATTGCAACTTTGAATTTGAAATTAAAGAAAACATATAAAACCAATCTATCTGCATAAACAACCATCTAAAGCAAATTGCTAATGGTGCCGTACAGTCCTAGAGCCTTTTTTTTTTTTTTTGATTTATAATATATTTGTAATCTGCTGGTCTAACTATCAATCATCTAAAAAGGGAACTCCTTTTGACTGACACAAAATAAATAACAAAAATTTTAAATGATAGTAAATGATTGAACTGCTCTTCAGCCTCAAGCCTCTCCTGTTCATGAATTTTACAATTTTTAATGCAGGAAAAACTCACAGGTATCAGTACAGGAGGACAGTAAAATAATTTACATATATATATACATGGAAAGAAAAAGAATTCAATCCATATGCTGTCAATGTAAAAAAAATAAAAAAAAAACTTAACCACCCACTGCCTTAAAAGTCTTACAAATAAAAGTATATGATTGGATAATGTCAGCACATCAAAATTAGTATCTTGAAAAATGATGGGAAAAAAAAAAAGACATTGGCACATAAGCACAGAGCTTTATTTATAATCTCTAATCTATAATTTTTATAAATAAATATATAATTTTTATAAATAAAATAAAAAGATATACAACGATCAATTCCATGATTTCCCAAAATCTCATTGATTACAATTCTTAAAACAAATTATTCCTTGTAAACAACTATTGCAATTTAGAAGTAAATCCCCATTGTGCAAAGTTTCTGACCCCAATTGAAGTTCTCCCCACTATTGCCACTTACCCAGGAGGATTCTCAAATATTCCCACTTCTTCTCCTAACTTGCTATCTGTTGACAACTTCTCCTTCTCAGAGTTTCCCCACTTTTATAACTATTACACCTCAAATTCTTTCCTACACATGATCGTTCAACCATTTCCTAATAATGCATTTCATTGCTTGACAGACAAGTTGCAACCTTAGAAAACTAAATTGCTACGATGTGCACCGCTCTTCCCAAATAGAATATATATTATAAAAAAGCAATTATTTGTCTCTCTTTAATTAAACTTTAAAGCTGTAACTTATGTTTGTATAGGATGAAAACAAAAATAAAAGATGAAAGAAAGTTCTGAAGATTCTCAAATGAGTGGAGAAATGTGAGTAGAAAATTTTGAAATAAGAAAGTTATGAGAATTCCCCCTTTCCTCTTCTACATTTTCCTTGATCCAAACAGCAGAAAAAATTCTCACAGGAAAATATATAATCATAAAATCAAATATTCAAACTTCACATTTCGCTCTATCCCCGGACTCAAAACAGAACAGTGTGAAAAAACCAATGAAAAAACTATAATTATTAAGAAAAATAAATAAATAAATAGGTAGATATATAGATAGATAGATACGCATAGAAAAAATAGACACACATTGGAAAAAAAAAATCCAATTTTGATGAAAACCCATGAAAGATTATGGGGAATGGCAGTGGGTAAAGTGAAGAAACTCGAGAATGAAAAAAAGGTCGGAATGGAATCGGCGAGAAATCCAAAAAGGGAATCGTGGAAGCGGACCAAACAAGTAAGCAAGTGCATGACAGTAAAAGGGCAAAACAGGAGGCAAAATGGTAATAAGCATAATCCAAAAGGAGACATAGAAAGAGAGAGAACCTGGAACAATGTTGGAGTAAGGAGAGTGAATGGAGAACAAGAAGAGAATGAATGAGGCAATGAAACAGAAAATGAATTGCTGAAAGGAGTGAGAGAGTTTGGAATGTAACTGGCACTGACAGCGCTGATGAATGATAACCAACTCAAAACCAACGTCTTTGTTGGTTCCCCAATGCAATGGGCCAAAAACGAGGCCTTCAATTCAGACACCACCATAAAAACGTCTCTCCTTTTTGTTAGTTTAATTCGAATACCGACTCTCCGGTGCTTTCTCACATACAGATGAGAAAAACACCCAAATCAGGAAATGACACGTGGAGTGGAACATTGGTGTACCATATGAGTGCCCAGCACTGTAAATGTTTTCCCCTCGCCACCAAGAAGCCCCAACTCCTTCTTCCTGCATCGTTGCTTCATCCGAAAAGCACAAGAACAAATTTTTCAGAAACCAACTGCAGAAAATAAAAAAGAATCCCCAATCAGCCAGCCATAGCACAAGAGTACTAACTTTCTTCAAACTAAGTTTCCATAGCCATAACATTACCCTAACCGCAATATTTGCATGTCATCATCTCAGTCGACCATCAGCCACCGCATCGCCGCCACGAGCCTGCCATTGTCACGATTTCGGCCTCAGCCACAACGACCCTTCCCCGGTCTCTGTGCCGTGACCGTGAAGCCCCATCACATCATTCCCTCAATCATGACGTCGCATCGCTGCCGTGAGCTTGGTGGCAAGATCGCCGTTCGTGACGTCGCATCTCCACTGCCTGCACTTGTCACGAGTCCCGGCGCTGGCATTCGACGTCGGCCTGTGGCAACGGAGTGGGGAGTAAGGGAGGGGAAGTGCTTGATCCTTCCCGACATTCACGGTTTGCTTGGTGGCTTGTGCGGCCTTGGGATTCCAAATCTGAATGGAAGCATCTCAGGGGAGATGCAAAAAGGCTTATGATGTTTCCTATGGAATTGGGTATATGATACTCCACACAATGACCGTCTTATGTGTCATTTACTGATTTGAGATAACTCATACCTTCATTGTGCATATATTTTTTTCATTTTTACGTGAGAAAGCACCCTTTTTGAGGTAGGAGATAAAAATAGGTATATTTATTTATGCGTTATTAGATGGTTAGATAAATATATAAAATATTTTTACTTTTCATGTAAAATAATCTACACAAATATATTTAAAAGTTTAATTTTGATGTATGGATAATACAATGTAAAAGAATTTTATAATATTATCTAATTAAATCTCTTATTTTACATGTCCTTTTTAAATAGTAAAATTAAAAATAATTATATTTACTTATATGTTATTATATAATTTGATAAATATATAAATTTTTTATAATTATAAGCTTAATTTCTATTTATCAACAAAAAAATATTTGACTTGACTATCAATTAACTAGAAAGTAGAAAAAGAGTAACTAAAAAGGTGGGAGGAAACTAATGAGAATAATTTGGTAAAGCATACATAAAATTTTCTAGCATCAAAGCTTTGTCAATAATTTTTTTTTAATTTGCATGGGCGTATAAAATTAAATATTTATTCGAGGACAGAGATAGAAACATTTTTGAGGCAATCACAATGTAAAAAGTTTTGCTCTGTTTAGTCATATGATTCTATTTATTTGTGTAATTTTTTAAATTATAAATATAAGGATTTAATTTGTAATCTTTTACATTAAAAATTAATCAAAATCAATCTCATAAATAAATTAAAAATAATTTGATCGTGGGAGAAAAAAGATAAAGAATTTTTAAAATAATTTTGGAAGGAAATTAAAGATAATTTAAAATTGCAATAATTTTTAAGGGTTTGGTTAATTCTTAAGAGTTTATTTTTATGTACTGACATGGTAGAATAATTTTTCACTATTATTCAATCATATATTATTATATTCACAAATATAATTAATTTTTATATCCATTATATGAAAAGTCATGTAAATTGAATAATCTGATTGGATGATAATATAAAAAATTTTACATTATTAATACATTAAAATTAAATTCAATACTTAATTTTTTATTTTTTAAGTATTTTCATGTTAAGTTCTTAGTCAAATCTCATTTATTTAGCTTTTAAGGGGAAAAAAAGGGGTTATTTTGACCGGTGAGTGCTAAAAGAAAAATCTTACATGACCCGAAATATTTTGCAGAACCAACTGAGCTGTCAATCCATTATCTAATGTTAAGTTACACTTGCACCCATTTTTAAATAGCTGTGACTTTTATTTACCAATAATGTGTTTACAAATCGGGCCAACATTTGAGCTCGATAGCATCTCTCTCTCTCTCTCTTTTTTTTTTTTTGGTGATTAGATCGTGTGTATGTGATGCATAATCATTTTATGTTCGGATGCTATAGTTAAAGCTGGAAATAGAATATAAGTTTTAATTTATTATAATTTTTAAAATTTTAAATTAACTTGTTAAATTTTATGTTTAGGTTTGTTAATGAATTAAATTATAAATAATAAGTCTAATTTTAATTCTGTTTTTATTTTTTAAGAGTATTATTTAAAATATAAAGTTAACAAAAAAATAATGCTATATCATTTTTATAACAGTAGAGTAATATATTTATTTATAAAGATTCTCAAAAATTGTTCATACATAAAAAAAAAATCAATGTTTAGACATTTCAATATCTTAAAATACCTTCATAAAATTCTAAATTTCAATGAGAGAGATTTTAATGAAGAAAGAGATACATTTAGAATTGATATCCTTGGTTGAAAAATTAAATAAGCAAACTGATTATTATTTAATTCTAAATAATTGATGTGTAAAATCTGAATTCCAGTTTTAAGTGTAAAATCTGAATTCCAGTTTTTCATATTAATTCAAACATAAAAAAAAATGAATTAAGATGTTCAATAACAATTCAAAGTTCTAATTTCATAATCAATTGTTGACCTCAAGTGGCACATTAGACGATTTTGGTCAAAATTTTTGCACAATTTATCCTTATCATTTATTTATATGCACAAGCACTGTTTTAAATAAATTAAAAAACTGATACATTGTCAAAATAAAGTATTTTATATTATTGTTGTATAATCAAATAGCAAGATGTGTATAACTTTTCAGGTATCTATCAAAATTAAATTCATGAAATTCGTTCAATTGATTCTATTTGGAGGAATTTTTCATGATTACCTCTTCCGCTTTTTTCTACTCCTTTTTATTCGAGTCTATCGCCTCATACTATTTGTTATCAAATGTTTTTCACTGGAATAAAAATTTATCTTCAAGTTTCTCACAATCACATCTAATACAAAAGAATTATATATTTATTATAAATGTTATGGGCTGAGATGTTAAACTAATTGAATCTTAAGAGTAATAATTACCCAATAAAACTAACACCATCTTTTGAAAAAGATGGGCCATTATGAGGTTATATGCAATTTACATGTGTATGAATTATCTTCTCTCTTTGCTTTCTACTTTGCCATTAATGAATGAAAAAATCAATATACTTTATCAGTGACGGTTAACTCATCTAATTGATCTTTCACTCACACATTATTATAATTTAGATTTGAATCATAAGTTTCTCTATTAGTGAGTAATGTGTAAGTCTTGATGCATACCCTAACTTTGAATCGGAGCAAACCATCCTCTTAACTCACACTTTCATATTAACAAAAAGCACTTTCATAACAATGCTTTTGCTTCTGGCACAACAAATAATGAAAACATTATGCATTCTGTGAGGAGAATAATGTGATACATGACTTTACCTAATGAGATGGGAATTGTGCCCAACACAAAAAGCCGTATTTAAGAACATCACACACCCGACATTTAGCCATGCATTTCTTTGAATGTTGTTAAATGCCTTAATACGGCTAAATGTGCACCCAAATCAGTCAATACAAATGTTTGAAAGAAAAGACTACAATTGTAATAAGGCCAAGATTGTAGTACATCACGCACCGGACACTTAGCCATCCATTTCTTTGAAAGTTGTTAAATGCCTTAATACGGCTAAATGTGCACCATGGACAATTTTGCTGAGAGCACAAATGTGAAATGGATTCAATCTCATTTGTGTGCAAAAAAATTAAAATTATTCTTGATTTGATCTCGTTTGATACTTGCTGTTGTGCTCTAAATTCATTTTAAAATTAGTACTAGATTATGAAACAAGTTATATTTAATATGTTAAAGTTGACACAAAAGAAATACAACAAAAGTTTAATTTCTATGCCCCAGCACTGTCATTCAATTATGTGTTGTCACGTTAACAAAGATAGTTGAGTTTCACACCCATTAAATAAGTCAAACTAGTTTTACTAACTAAATTTGTCCGATATGAGTTATGAGATAAGAGGCTGTTCGATTCCATATTATTCAAAAGTACACGTACTTAAATCTTGAGGTCATTATTGAAGGTCGTGCTAACTGAAGATTAAGGAGGAATATAACATAAGCAAAGACAGAAAAATGGTAACAATTAAACTTTTAATTAGATGGAAAATGAAAAATATAATTTCAAAACCTAAACAAATTTTTGTGAGCTTTTGGTACCAATCGACAAGTCAATGAAACTCTAGTGGATGTTCTTGATATATTCTTATACTCTTCCGTTCCTATTGTTTCCACTGCTTCCTCTGAGCTAAAAAAGGGTCTATCAGATTCACTGTGTTTCAAAGCTTCCGTTTCATTTACAGCCTGAAAAGGATGAATTTCAAAGCATGAGATAACATGACAAGCAATGAAGTATTTTAGACACAGAAATTTTAAGCCATGTGTAGCTTACCCCATCATAGCACTGTACCGCACAATCTTTAATACCATGCAAGTAATCTGCAATTACATTCAGAATGTTACTAAACTCTTTAGCAAGGCTAAAAGAGGATATCACTAATACAAGGGTTTACTATAGCAGTTAAGAAGAAAAACCTGAGTATGCCTTATCCTTGAATATCAATAAACTGCGAGGCATCAATAAAACAGAAAATGGGTGGTGATCATCAAGCCACCTTTCTTTCTCGATCTCGCGAATACCTCCATCAGAATCTTTGCCAATAACATCATGGGGATCTAGTTTAAATCTGGCATGAGGAGTGAAGTCCATGACAACAGGCGATCCGAGTGAAAGAATTGCTACTACTGGAAAATAGGCAGGCCCATCCTGATGCGGCTGTAGAATATAAAAACTGCATTGAGAAAATAGCAACAAACAGGAGAGTGCACTCTAGAGCTTGCTGGAGATTATCATATAAACATATAACACTAGGAAAAGAACAATTGATGATGACATATTGCATTGCAGATTTGCTATCTACATTATTATTACTGCTGAAAGGAAATAAAGAGGGAGTGCAAATAAATGGTCCAACGAAGGCATGGAGAGGTGCAAGACAAACCATTATGCCTTGGTTTGGTAAGTATTCATTGATGAGAACATGATTGATTGCTGATGGAAATAGCCCTGATTCTTCATATATTTTCTGTGTAAGATGTGTTAACCATGGAGGCACTGCAAGAGAGATACAGATATAATTGCAGTATAAGAAGCAGACTGAAAACAAAATAGCACAACTAAGATTTAGCAGGAGATCAATCTTATTCATTAAATCATCTTCATCACCATCATTATTATTCCAAGGTTATGTTAGTTTAAAAAACAATCAAGCACAGATCAGCAACAAGGAAACAATTCAATAAGCAGACAAAATGAAGCAGCAGATATCTAACAACTGAAAGTCTGATGCAGTTGCCCTTAAATCAACAAAACCTACAGGAACAACCCTACTGTTTTAGGTGTGCAAAACTTTCCTATCCTCTTGCCCTTGCAGCAGGTAAAGAGGGTAAAGCAAAATTAACAATCACATTATTTCAAGAACAGACTGGCACAAATTTACAGCTCAGTGGACACCATTTGCAACTATCAAAATGCAAATGGACAAAAATAACTCCTATATCACAGTGCCTTGTCACTTGCAATAGCTAACATCATGCGTAATCATGCAGACAGAAGATTTAAATCAAATAAGTAGAAAGGATTTTCCCACTTACAAGGTTGAGGTAGAAGGCCCTTCTCATGGACAACACCACCTGTCAATAAGCATTGACCAAAAAATTAAACAAACTGACATTAATGAGAAGGGAAATCTTCACTTCACCTCTGCTAATCACCATTAATTTGATTGGTTGTATGAGGGGCAAAAGAAACAGGACAGGAAAACAAATGAAAAATATAATGCCACCATACCCCAATTCTGTAGCCTTCTATTCTTCAACAACTTCCACTTTGATGCTGGGGCTCCATAAATCTAATAACCAGCAACAAAAAGTCAAAAAACCAATTTGAAAATAACCAACATACGAAGGAAACAGAACAGTGGGAATAAGAATAGGAGTACTACATTGTTGAGGAGAAAGCTTTGCTCACTGTCTGTGATGAAGTCAGGTATATACATAACAGTTGGCAAAGACCCAACTTTGAAATTACTTAATTTCTCTTTCTCTTCCATCACTCTGCAGAATAAGGGTTTCAATGTTATTTGATACTGTTGTATCAAAGCATCATAGATTAATAGAACATATCAAATTTATGATGCCACCATAACACAAAAAGATAATTAGATAAAGCAAGGTTGTAAATTTTCTTTTCTTTTTTTAATCCAAGTTTATTTGAGGCTGACTTCTTGCAATCAAAATACTGTGTCGCCATACAGCATGAACATGACACAAGCTCCGCCACTATTATCCTCCTCTTAATCAGCTACACCAAATCAACAATTTTTATTTTTTTTATAATAACACATTTAATTGGCATATAGTTGAGAAATAGAAAATCAACACCGAATACTGAACTATAGAAGGAAAAAAAAATGAAGTTGAAGAGAATAATAGAATTACGTCAAGTACCAAGCTTTTACAGAAATGTAAATGAGCTGGAGTTTAGGTTTTGAAGAGAGAGAGAGAGAGAGAGAGAGAGAGAGAGATAACCGGTTGGACGCCAGAGCTCCGGAACCAGCAGTGAGTTCACGCTAGTCGGTATGGCAAAAGAATTCGACATGAAATAAAAAGCACTATTTTATTTGCTTATTTGTGCCTTTAACTTAAATTAATACTTAATAGTGCAAAACTTTTTTTTGGTGAATAATAATGCTTTATTATATTTATTGGCGTTTCAGATTTTTTTTTTTGAAAAAAACTATTCGTTGGCGTTTATTTTTGGTATTATTCAGCAAAAAAAATCTATTTAATTTATATGCAACTCATGGTGAAAAAGTGTTATATTAGTAAAATTGTTTGAATATAAAAGTTTCGTAAATGAAAACACACATTTTAAAGCTCTCTTGTAGTATCAGCACATCTTTATGGCTTCTGTTTTTTTCACAAATAAAAATTTAGGTTGAAGGGGAAAGATCGAATCATTCTATAATCAAGCTATGTATCTAGATTTCTCGAATGCTTATAAAATTATTTACATAACCCAAATTACAGTGATACATTAGCAGAATGTCGAGCGTGTTAACTAGGCTCATTTTTTTCAATATGGTCTGTGATGATAAAATTTATCATAAAATGAGTTTTTTTGATAATTTACATGAATATTGTTTTCGAAATCTCACCAATAACAGAATTTCATTAAAAAAATATTATTTTTTTAAAAAAAATAAACCTCTTAAAATTATCGATCATATTTAATAAAATATATTTTTTTTCAAACGAAATCTAACCAATACCAAGATTTCATTAATAAAATATTATTTTTTTAATAAAGCGGTTAAAATATTATTTTTTAATCCAAATGTCACCAATGGCAATATTTTATAAATAAAATATAATTTTTTTAAATGAAATCTCGTCATTGGCGAAATTTCACACCATAATAGCATAATTTTTTTCGTAATGTAATATATGAAGTATTATTTACTTCATGCACCATAAAAAAAAAATAATTACCTGTTAACTAACCTCACCGCACCGTAACTAGTCTCTAGTTTTTCTGTTTCTTTAGTTAACAAATTGGGAAAATTTTTAATAAAAGATAAAGATGAATACTCTCGTCATTTTAATACTTTTGTCCGGATTTTTTCTGCGGGTGACCGAAGAAAGAAGGTGAAGAAGGATGGCGGCAGCAGCAGCCGCAGCACACAGGATTGTATGCAAACCAAGCTTCCTCCTTTCTCTCAGAATCGCCACTTCGCCCTCACGTTCTTCACACCATTATCACCATCATCATCTTCATTATCTTCCATTTTCCCACTCACTAGCAATACCATCCTCTTTCTCCCTCAACGCTAATACATTCCTACCTCCCCCTTCAACAACGACACCACCACCACTCGCTAGCAATACCCATCTATGGTGCTCCTCCAACTACGCCACCACCGCAACCAGCATTGAAGATGGCTCTTCAGCAACTGCAAAAGGGTACCTGGAACTGTCGGACGATGAGCTCATGCGGCAGTGCGAGATGGGCACCTTCAAGACCTCCGGCCCTGGTGGCCAGCACCGCAACAAGCGCGACACCGCCGTCCGCCTCAAGCACCTCCCCACCGGCATCACCGCTCAGGTTTCTATCTTTGCGGATGCGGATACGGATACCCTTTTCCCTCTTCTCTATTTCTCCTCCGTCAAAATCTTATCTTGCTTGATGCATTCATTGCTTTCATTTTTTTTTTCTTTTTTAGATTTTGATGATTCTTCTAATTGGGGTTCCTTCCCCTTTTATATAGGCTTCTGAGGATCGGTCCCAGCACAAGAATCGTGCTTCCGCCTTGAACCGCCTTCGTGCTCGTATTGCTCTCAAAGGTAATCAACGTGCTCCTTCTATTTCTAACTTTTATTATTATCATTATTATTCTCTTGCTGTTCATAGTTCTGATCTTTGATTCATTGTTTCTTATGCATCATTAAGTTGCAAAGAATGTTGGAGAAGGAGATGAATAAATAGATCGACTTTACTGAGCATTGTGTGTTTGAATTACTGTATGTTGTGTTGAATTCAACTCATTGTCAAAGCTTTCCTTGGAGAGCCTTTGAAAAGAAAAGGAGGGAAAAAATGGTGATTTTTCTGCTGAAATTTTGCTCAAAACCAAGCATGCACTTAATTGGGTACCTTTGGATAAGATTTTAAGAAAAGTACTTTTGAAACAATATAGAAGCAAAAGCAGCTCCTTATGCATTACACTATCGGAGTTAGAATATTATAAAAATTGCATTTATCATATGATTCAATTACTTTATTGTTTATGATTTTCGTATTTTTATAAAATATATCCTTCTCTACCCATACCCTCCTTTTTACCAAATTTTCATACCAGGTACTGGTACCAAACCTTTACCTATGCAACATAGACATTACATCATGAGCTTGTGTAGAGAAAGATCTCGAGGTAACTAAGCTAACTAGAGTAACTGAAAGAATCACATGGGCTAACTTCCTAAATAAACTAGGGACTAACTAGGGAGCCAATATGACGATGTGACCCAATGGAGTTAACTACAGTGAACTACATGTGCTAATAGCCTAATACATTGGAATTTGCTGACTGGATTCGTGAACGGGTTTTTCCCTAATATATGTTCATATCAGAGTGAAAATATTCTGTAACTTATAGTAAGCAATGTTTTCTTCTTTTCTGATAGATAGCATGTTCTTTTATTGAGCTAGTCAGGAAAACAGTGGATCTTGATAATTATTCACCACCACGAGAGCTTCTTCAGATACTTCCACCCAAGTCATCCATTAGAGGGTCAGATTGTGGTCCACAAATTGGGCCCAATAACCCAAAATTTTTGCTGGTATGTTCGTGTGTGCAGCATGTGTCTCTGTCCTTTGCTTTTTATTCTTTTCTTCTTTATTCATAATCATTCTACAGAATTCGAAACCTGGTTACAACTTAAGTGCATATACTTATGATCCTTTCCAACAGGGAATGCAAGCTCTATTGGATCTTATTTTTGCAGTTGAGGGCTCCATCTCAGAAGCTGCAAAATATCTTGGGTACTTGTCTACTTGATATATGCTTTAAGTCTGATTTTTGTCTTCCTGTGTTTTGAGCATGTGAAACCTCATCATTTTCAATGACATTTGAGATTTGTACTGTTATGATTTAGAATGTCATTTAGGGTGAAAAAATATATTTGACCTACATGTACACAATTATTGAATGGACATAGGCCCGTTTGGATGAATAGCTTATTTAAGCACTTATACAGAATTTACTTTTCATAAGTGTTTATACAGAGGTAACTTTTGAAAAGTAACTAATGAATAAGTTATTTGTATTAAAATATATAATAATAAAAGTGTGTGCTTTTAGTGTTTTAGAAAGTGCTTTTTAAAAAGCTAGATATTTTAACTTATTAAAAAACACTAAGAATAACTTTTAGAGAAGAAATAAATTGTTTAGCCAAATAGGATAAAAAGTAAAAATATGACTTTTAACTTCGAAAAAGTTATAAAAAGTCAGAAGTTGTAGTATCCAAATGGACCCATAGTATATCCACAAATTTAATAGAAATTTGATTATTCCTATGAAAGTTGATAAAGGAAATACATGGTAGTTTAACTTGTCTTGTGAAGCAATTGCCCCTTTATGCTAGACTCATGTGGCATAATTTGCTCTTTTCATTATTTGATATATATGATGATTATTTTAATTACTGGGTTATATAGTTGTTTTGGCATTTATCGAACATATTGCAGGTTAAGTACGGGGACACTATCTCGATTAGTCCTATCAGATGATTCACTGAGAATGGAAGTAAATGATCTGCGGGCATCAAAGGTATACCTCATGATATATTCTCTGGAATAAAATAGCGGTAGTTTATCTCATCACTTCAAGTTTTATAATAGCATGGAAAGAAATGGAATTCACAGATAGGACTTATTTTGATCAGTTATACATCAAAAACTAATATATACATACCTATATAGCATTAATAACATGAAGTATTCAAATCTTAACAATTGTATTATTCTTCCCATATACTACCAAAACAGAGAGTAAGGAATGAGGATAGTTGAAGTCTCTAGGCAGAAATTCTCCACATAAATGATACAGTATACAGTATACAAGCTATTTACCTTGTGAGGTTATCTTCTACTTTTTCATGAACAATCCATGTGGGGTTCTTGGTGAACACTAGGTGTCCTTTTACCTTGAAGTAGTTTTTCATAAAGGTTTTGACAGAAACAAGGATGCTGTGAATTTTTATGGTTGTGAGGAGTTCATATAATTATATTTTTTACTGTCTGTATTCATTTATATTTTGTTTTCGATGCTACTTTGTATTCAAAATCTTGTATTGCAGAATGTTTTTTGGGTGATTGCTTGATTTTTGGTGGCAAGAGAAATTAGTTTTAGCTAGATATGGCTGTAATTCTAATGTTTGAAATCCTTGAAAATATCATCACTAGCCTCAGAGAGGCTTATGTAATGTTAAAATAGAAACCCATAATGGTGATTGTGAATATTCTTATCCATGTCACTGTTTCTGCTCTGTTCTCCAGAGTCTGCATGTTAAAGCATTATGGGATTCTTAGTGTTCATATGGATTGATTTTGTATATAATCTCATTATATCTGTATGATTTGGACTTGGTTAGATTATTTTAGAAAGTTATCTAAAATTGTGGGATTCATTTTGTACAATATGTAAAAGTAATATTTATATACTAGTGCTGAGAGTGCTTTCCTCTCATGCAATTCTCACACTTTCAAGTTGGCAGAAAGACTGTAGAATGCTCTTACATTTACCTGCGAGCAGAGTCCATTGTAGCAAACAACTCTTCTCACATCAACCCCTAAAAAAGCCGCAACAATGCATTTCTCATTATTTTTCTGCTTGCCATAATCAAAAAGTCTCAAGTTTGATGGAGAACATTTACTTTTATTTTTGATATATTCTGGCTATTTCATTTTGGAACCTCGAATCTCATGGAATTCTGGGAATTTCTTTTGTATTTGAAAATGCAAGGAATCATCTTTAGTTTGGTATACAAAACCCCAAAAAATAAAAAGGAAAAAAAAAAGAAAAGAAAAATAATCTTGCATTATATGTGGTGCTTCTTTTTTTCCCCATAAGTTTAGTCACTAAGCCAGATTAGATAAGAGTCCTAGAATGCTTCCTTTTGTCATAGTATTTTTATTATTTGTTTTGAGTCTCAGCTTCCTGAGAAAGATCCATGTTTGTTTTATCTAGCAAATAGTAACTGGGAATCTGCTTTTTGGAACGTGAACAGGGTATGAAGCCTCTCAAGTAGAATCTCTAGAATTTTCATTCCATGTGCAGGTACAGTTTATTCTGTCTCCTGCTCATACACACACCCACAAATTAGTGTCAACATTTTGGGTATCTATTTGGAATAAAGAAGAGAGAAAACCTCCAATATCGATGGAAATTGGTCAAATAATGGATAATTAAGTTGCCGTCCATTGTTCTTCCAAATTGTACTTGACACAAAAATATGGTACTTTCTCCGGTTTTACATGGAATTTACAACACATTTTAATGAAGATCAATCGCGTGGCTCACTATGGAACTTGTAGAAAACAGACTACTTACTTTCTGCAACAATTTTACCTTGGTTCCTAACATAGTGCAAAAGAAAGAATAGATTTTACTCTTTAATTTCCACCTCTAGTCAAAACTATATTTGAAGAACATGTAACTTCATGGTTTGATTGGAATTATTTATGACATATTCTTTTCTATACTGTATTTTGCTTTCCAGATGTCTCAGTTTGTGATATGGGGTTCATATATTTGCAGACGATAATTCTTTGAGCCTATAACAAGGTATTTTCTCCATTGAAGAATTTAGATTAAAAATGAATGCTGAAGCTAACGAACACCGGGTTGGATTTTCTAGTTGTATAATAGTATTCTTCAGATTTCAATAGGTAGAGTTGAATAAAGATGATTTTGTATGTTATTCTGAAGCCTGAAGCAACATCAAGATGGCAACCTAAAATACAAGATGCAGTTCTCTGTAAACCTTTTTAAACAGATGCAGTTATATTTATCAATTTTTTTTCTTTTATTTTCTGTGTATGTATTCAGCTTTTATTTTTAGTTGTTTCTAAGGAACATCAAGTTGGCAGCCTGGAATACAAGATGCAGATTTTGTATATTTTATGAACAACTATTATAATTATCAATTTCTTGATTTTTGGGACAGCGTATGTGCTTCACTGTTTTTTCACTTGTTTCTACAGCAAGATTATCACCAGTCAAATTATTCTTGCAGCTCATGATTATAATCATATTTTTTCACACTCAATGGAATCCACTCATAAGATGGATATACAGCACCAATTCATTGGACCTGAAACATACATGTAATCCATATTCCTCTAGAATGATGTCTTCCAATTTTACTATGGTGTTTTCTGTTCACCACAAAGGCATGAACTCCACTTTGTATTTTAACTATTTTTAATGTTTTGGCAATCATAATGTTTTGTTAATTGTTATTAAAATAATTAAGATGCTTTGAGCTTTTACTGTTTTGGAGCTTTTAAAAGAACGAGTGTGTAACTGTTGCAGAGATGGATTGAGAGTTCATGGAAAATAAACCTCGATTTTATTGGGTGGTGGACTATTGAAGGTGAGAGAAAAAAGAAAAAAAAAAGAAGAAAGTTGCATAGATATATTGCTGCAAAGCCAGCTTTCAATTCACATGTCCATCTGTTTTTACTTTTTAGTTAAAAGATTTGGGTTATATTCTTTATGTGATTCTCTTCACTCTTTTGTTCATTATCCATAGATTGGCATTTTCACCTTTCTTAGGTGTCAAATTCCCATCATGTGGTTAATAAATTCCTGAAGCAGTGGCTGATGGCTGACCTCTTGTTTTTGGTTTACGTTGTTATACAACATGTACAGTACAACATTCTTTATTGGTTGAAATCCTTTCTTTTCAATTCCCCTGTAGTGGTCATAGAGATTCTGGCTTATCTTCTCTTCTTGACTTTGCTTTGTCAATGAGAATTACATAAACAGTTTGCCATTCTATTCTAGTACTTAGCCAGACACATTTAACATGGCCTACACAAACACAAACACAAGGGACTGTGTGAAAGTCAGTGTGGAACATTTGCCATTGGCTTTGTCCATTAGTACTTTAATAATTTAATTTGTCAGCAATAAGAAGTTGATGCCACAAAACCCAATAATCCTAGTGGTGTTTTAGATGAGTTGCGCATTAAGTTTGGAAGTTGACACACGGAAGGAATCCTCCACACCAAGGATATTCCCAGGCGCCAACAGCATATACATCACATGTGAGTGGATGGATGATTTAATGCTGAAAAGAATAGACAATTAACCAGATATATATTAATTAGTGAGCTGTATTATGAAGAGCAAATTATACTGAACTCTTCTCAAATAGATTTGGTGAAATTGAATCAATCTCTTTTCTATTTGTTTGAATGATATTGACTTCTCTTAGTGTAATTTGCCGAATTATTATCTGTTGCTTTTAGTTATGAAACATTGTTCATTATTTAGTAATTTCAGAATTATATCAATTTAAATTTTTCAAAAGCTCTAATAAAAATCAGTTTTATTTTATCAAGTTTAAAGTAATCATTTTCTTGACTTTTGCTTGATAAAACTGTATTACCTTAAATTTCATCAAAATAATAAAATTAGTTGGTTTTATAATTCTTTGTTTGTGTTACTGTTTTTATATTCCACCGAATCATCGGGTCAATTGACCCGTCAATTTTCGGCATTATTCTGACATTTATCCTTTTGTTTCTTTGGTATTGTGATATTTAACATAAATTGTCAAGTATTTCATTAATTATTCATAAATCGAACTAGATTTGTTTCTCAAATAAATCAACTATTTCACTTGAGTTATTTCCTCTACTCTTATATATTAAATTAGGATATATATTATATTTTCTTTAGAATAACTTAAAGTTTTAATTTGTTCTCCTTAAAGAATAGCATATGCGATTTTTTATTTACTTTTATTTAAATTTTAATTTTAAATTACTTCGAGTTAAATGCATCTTTTAATAATTTCAATCTCTGTTTTTTCAATTTACATATTTTATTTTAATAATCTACCTGCATTAATCATGTATGACATGCGCCAGGAGTCAGCTTCTCAGTCATCATTCATCCACAGGGAACTATAAAGGTCATCAATTCCTCTGTATTGGCTTTTTATCCAAAACCGAAAGAAAAAAAGAGTTTGAATTTTTTTTTTAATCTAATTTTGTTCCATATTGAAATTCTGACCAAACATAAATAGTCAGAACGTTTTTAGACTACCAAAAAAATTATTTTATGCACTAGTTATAAATGAACACATTGACTTATTGTGTTAAAAATAATAATGGTAAATGGTACAAAAAGAAAATTGATAAATTAATTGCAAACAATTTACTTTTGTGTTTAACTTTACTAGCTCCCATGCTTCCAATCATGTCTAGCCAAGTGTATCCCTCAAACTATTCGCACAAATGAATTTGCACTAAATAGCAATGCTTTAAAGAAATAGAATTAAAATGTGAATTAGTGACAACTCCTAAAATTAATGTGTTCAATTATAAATAATATAAAGCAACCCTCTTTTCTTATTATTCCACAAACATCTAAGAATTTTTCTAACTACATTACCTGGAGGCAGAAGCATTTTGGTTTATTATTGGTAGAATAGAATATGGACAAGATCACTTTTCTTCTTTGGATCTCTATGCCAGTGGGTGGGGCTTCAACTTCCCCACCAAAAGCAAAATCATAGTAAACATGATATATAGAGAACCTGTGGATGAGAAGAAAGATTTCCCAAAGTCAAAATTATTTTGTATGTTGCGAATGGCAAGAGAGTTAGATGCGACAGAATCATATTCCTAGAGAATAAGGTTCTTTCTCACCTTCCACCATCCTTCACTTTTTTTGTTTTTTCTTCTCCTCGTTGACTCTCTTAAAGTGACATAATATTAAGTCTCTCACCACCCCATCCTAATTAACCCCATCAAACCACTTGAAAGCCTTCTAAGGCAAACTTTATTATTAATTCCATGTTTGTTATGATATTGATAGCAATCAATTCCATCTTTGAGAAATGGAATCCTTGATTACTATCATTTTGTTTAGCCTCTTGGTGCTGTGGCTAGTGGTTTGCTTCAAGTTTATCTAAATAATTGTTGCGTTGATTCCAATAGAAAAAAGAAACTTCCTTGGAGAGAAGGGTACAGCTTGAGAAATTTTTTTATGCTTCACGGCATATTTAATACGTGTTTTACAAACGTGTATAACCACTTATTTTAATATTTTTAAATATTACATATTAAAATTAATGATTATGGATATTTCTAGAGTATAAAGGTGAAAAAATAAAAACAATAACTAGAAGCAAGAATGAGTAGATAAAAGAAGGCAAGAAGTATGTTCAATTTTTTTTTTTTGGTGGCATATATGAGACATAGCAACTCCTCTAAAGAAGTTATGTGCACAACATCAAAGATTAAAAAAATAAAATGAAATAAAATAAATCCTAACTCCTATTAAATTGTGCAGCTACTAGCTAGTAACATCCTAAATATGCAAGCATTCCACTTCAACAGATTGTTCCCAATAATTGCTACATGATTTTAACCAAGTTACCATTTAATTTCACCATTATCTTCCCTTCATTCTAGTATAATATGATAATGGTTAGAGTACAAAAGAAGGTTTAGGAAACAGCATTTGGCTTTGTCAATTTGTCATTGATCTTGCAAATTCTGTCACTTTAAAAGGACCAAGCTGGCTTTTTGATTATACTCGTTGACTTTGCACGTGGATTATTGCCTTTTTTTCTCTATAGGATATTGCAATGTTGTTGGGTGTGAAGACTGCTAAAAATCCATCACAGAAAACAATCCGAGAACTATTTTATAATGAATTTTCTCGTCCACATTACAATTCTCTGTATAAAATATGAAAGATTTGATTCTCTAATTTGTACTGCACCAAATATTTTAAGGTCCTCACCTTTTTCTCACCCTCCCCCCACCCACCTTTATATGTGTATACTCTAGCAACATTTCTTATCTCTACACAGAAAATTATTCCATTAGCCTCATACCATACTTGAAGTTCTTATCACCTTTTTGCTACAAGAGGAAGAGTTCAATTAATGGGGGTAGATATACAAGGCAAGCTCCGTTTGGCTATTGGATCAATGAAAGATCATGCCTCAATTGGCAAGGCCATGATGTACCATCACCAACATGATGGTTTTTCAAGCATAGAGATTGCAGTCTTGCGTGCCACAGGCCATGACAATGGCAACATTGATGACAAATACATGCATGAGATCCTTTTCCTTGTGTCAAACTCTGAAGGGTCAATCCCTTTCCTTGCTGAGAGGATATCTCGCCGCCTAGGCAAAACTAAGGACCAGCTTGTCGCCCTCAAGACCCTTGTCTTGATCCATCGCCTCCTTAGAGGAGGGAACAGGTCCTTTGAACAAGAATTATGCAAGGCACATGTTTCTGGTCACTTACAAATTAGCACAAGGTGTTTCACAAGGAGTTGTTATGATCCTTTTGTTGGTTTCCTACAGAAATATGCAGCTTATCTTGAAGAGAGGATGAATTGGCATATCAACCAAGCTGGGAAGCTTGAACCAGCTGTTATGTCTAAAGGGTTAGAGTTTAGGCGCTATGATGAGAGATCCATTCACATGGTATTCAGAACATTGCCTAAATGCCAAGTGATTATTGACAAGGTGTTGGAATTTTCGCCGCATGATATTTTGGGGTCAGATCATGGCCTTGCTCAAGCTGCAATGAGCAACACCTTGAGAGAGAGCTTCCAAGTTTATGTGACATTTTCTGAGGGCATTGCAGCACTTGTCAACATGTTCTTTGATCTAACACCATCAGCCAGAGGCCTAGCCTGTGAAATTCTCAAGAAAGCTTCCCTGCAGAGCCAAAAGCTCCATGATCTCTATGAGAGTTGCAAACAAATAGTTGAAAACAAGAACTTGGAATACCCTTTTGTTGAAATAATCAGCATGGATCATATAATGGCATTGGATCAATTTGGTCATCCACAAAATCAACCTGCTGCTTCACATGTCTCTCTATCAAGCAGGAGGAGCATCTCAAAGCCGCCACCTCAGATTTCAAGCCGGTTCAAAGGATCAACGGAGATAGAGGTGGTGGAAGTGGCAGAAAAAGAAAGCAAAAAGAAGGAAGAGAAAATTGGTATAGATTTGTCACCAACTGTTTTTTCATGGACCCTAGAGACTAAAATAAGCAAGGTATGGGTGGTATTTGAAGATGAAGCTCCAAATGAACCACAGGTACTTCCAGCACAATAGAAGCTTGGAGGTGTTGATGATGCTATTAATGATATAGAAAGTGAATACATTAGGCCAAGTGTAGTGCTGAATCCATTTTCATCAAGTATTGATACAAGCATGTTGTCCAAAGTATAAGCTTGAAATCAACTAGGTTGGGTGAGTTCTTAAATAGATTTTGGCAAACTAAATAATGCTGTCAACCCCTTTCCCTGTGTTAAGCCATATTAATTGGAGAGTAGAATATGGTAAAGAAGAACTGTAATTTGTGAGAAGAAGCCACTATAATGAGAAAGATGGGGCACAAATGTTTGAAGAAGCACAGGAATAGAATAGGTTATTCTCTGTTTTATATAATGTTGTTTTCACACTTCTAATTCATTCCTGTGAATAAAGTTTTTGGTCATTCAACATACTTAGAAGGAGATGATTACTATTTAGGGTACAATAAGGGTAAACTTTTCATGGATTAAATTTATATATAATTTTACACATAAAACTCATCCATAAAAATTTACATCTCATTATCCCCTAACCAGACATACCTTAAGTGTCATTTTTTAATTATTCTTATTTGAGCTTGGGTTAATTTTAGAGGGAGAATATTACTATATAATATAATAAACACAATGGGCAAGCATCAAATTCTAACACACGTTAATTAATGTATCCACAGAAGAGATTCAAACAATGTTCTGCACAAATTCTTAAATTGCATCGTCGTCGTTATGATAGTTGAGAAGCAACTATAATCACAACATCGGGTGAAAAACCTTTTTCTTACTTATTTGGAGGTATTTACTCACTCATACTAATATTTTTGACCCTACACCACCTTTGTCTTTAATTATTTGGTTGAAATGGATTAGTGTAACAGAAATACTAATTGTACATAGAAATTCCGACGCACACCAACGGCACGCTCTTTGGATGCTTGGACAAAGGTGAAGCAAACAATTTTAAAATGAAAAATAAATATTTTGATGGTTGATATGAAAAGTGGTCTAAGAATGTGTTGGTGTTGTGCACACCAATAACAGCACTCAGTGTAAAAGTTCTTATCACATGAATAATTTTGCCCTATTGGTTGCAATAGAATAAGGAGGATTATCAATTATGCTCCTTAGGTACATAAAATTCTTATTGGGCAATTAATTTTGGCCATGTCAATAAATCCCACATCTAAGCTTGATCCAAAACCTTAAAATAGTTCATCTATGAGCCTTCCGGTATATGCATTCACTTACTCAAATACTTAACAATGTGAGGCACACTTGAAATTCTAATAGAAAATAATTCTAGGTAGCGTTTTGTTACACAATAATAATAAACAAAAAATCAAGGTCCATCATTGAATTGTATTTGTCAAAACCCATTATTTCTCACAGATAATTATGTGTTGTATTAGCTAAAATGTTAGGTAGCATTTGGCCCGAGAGGCAGGACATAAAATACAGCGACAATGGAAATAAAAACGTATTTAGTAGGGGAGACAAAAATAGATTTTCGAGACAGAAAAATATAAAATTTCTATACCTCCAAAAATGAGAAGAGAACACAGAGATAAAAATTTAATATATTTTATTTTTAATAATATCTCTATACATATTTATCATTTATATTTCTGTCTCTACTATTTTTACTATCCCCGTAATTCTGTCCTTGTTTCTCTGCCAATCACTGCGTTAGAGTTCTTATCGTTGACGGTGGCGATAAATATGCATACAAGACTAAAAAATGTTATCTACAACATATATATATATATATATATATATATATATATAAAGGGATTACCTCCAGTAAAATGTAAAATATGATTTAAGAGTCTAGCGATGAACTGAGATGAGATGATGGTAACAACTATAATTACGCAAAATAAAGGGTAAAAATAATAAACGAAAGAGAACATTTTTCCTCAAATAGATTACCATGCAATGATATTTTAGCTTTTATGGCTTGCACACAAGAATCCAAGTGGAACATAAAATGAGTAAACTTTGACCCCTCTGGAAAGGTCAATGCAGCAAAAAAAAAAAAAGAGAAGGTCAAGCATTTTTTTCTAACAGAGTTACACCTCCAAATGTCCAAATATTATCATCATATATTGAGCTACAACCATAGACACACTCCTCCATATCGGCAAGTGACAACAGGATATGTCAAATCTTTGTAGTCTAAGGATATCTTGCTCACACAGAATGCTTTCTTTGACAAGTGTGGCTCCACTTCATTCAGGAAACAACCAGCAACGGATACTGAAATGTAAAAACCTTGTGTTATTGTACCCAATTTTGTTGGTGATCACATGATCTATATTCACTATCACGAGTCCACTCACTGGTTCCACATCAAATGAAGACTTCGTTGGCACATGAAGAATAGCCCAACCTTCTCCAAGGGAGATGTGACGACTATAAAACAAAGATCAACACTCAAGGAACAGTTCCAAACCAATGTCCAGTCCACTAACCGCAATATCATAAGGTTCATCTAGCTCAATAAATCCAGATAAGGTTTATCTTGCTCAGAAAGTGAAAAACCATGTGTATGTAGCTTAGGAGGCACCGGTTGACTCGAATAACACACTGCCAACCTTCTCAAGAAAGGAGATTCTTCCTCTGCTGTGGCAATTTGAAAACATGCAGGAAGCGGTTTCATACTAATGTTCAATATATTAAGGAAACAATGGTATAACACATTGACAGCGGCATAACAGACAGTCAAACTCTATTTACAAATCACTTCGCAAAACATTTGACACTTTTAAAGCTAGCATATACTTACCTGTGAAGGTTTTGTGCTTAATGTCTCTGAAGCCACCTCTTTTTGTGTGTAATTCTGACTGCAGACAAATCTTGAATTAGAAATTGCATAGATTATTCATCCAGCTTTGAACAGTTTTGGGCAGTTGAACCCATAAAAAGTTATAAGGATGGACCACAACCATTTGGGGGCCATTCGACAAACTCGCCAGTCCAATCAAAAAACTCAATACGAAGCCAGAACAAAATAATGAACAGAAAGATCAAATTCAAACAAACTTCAGCGCTGTTGAAACTGTTGAAATGCATTATCCCCTTTGTTAGCACGTAACAAGCATATAAGCAACTCTGATGGTAGCTCCTACTGGAAAGCCTTTACTTTGTACTCTTTGAAGGTATTTGCTTGACCTCGAAATATCATATTTTTGCAGCAACCACTTGTTACAAATGCCGTGAATTTGAAAATTGAAATGATTATCGAAAACTGGTCTTCATTCAAAAACTGAGGGGAACTAATCTCCATCAAAATCTCTGAAACTCAACCACAAAAAATCATTCTATAATATAAGCAACACAATGGGTAAAGCATCAAATATTAACACGTGTTAATTAACGAATCACGAGATGAGATTCAAACATGACGCATCAAATATTGACACACATTAATTAACGAATCAAGAGATGAGATTCAAATAATCTTCTGCCTAAATTCTCGAAAATCATTATCACCCTTGTGAGCAGAGAAGTAGTTAATAAGCAATTCTATGGTGGTAGCATCTGCTGAAAAACCTTTGTCTTTCATTATTTGGAGATATTTTGCTGACCTTGAAATATCACATCTTCGCAGTAAACCATGGACAAAGACATTATAAGTACATTCATTAGGCAGGCAGCCATCCTCTTCCATATTCTTCAGTAAATCTTCAGCATCATCCAGTAGCCCTTCCTTACATACACCTTTAATCATTATGCTATAAGTATAACAATCAATTTTCAATCCTTTTGCTGGCAGACAAGAAAAGAGTTCCTGTGCATCATTCAGTTTTCCAGCACTACACATTCCATTGAGCACAATGTTGTAAATTACAATATGAAGATCCAAATTAATCTTCTCCATTCCCCTGAACAGTGATATTGCATCGGAATAAAGATGGCATTTGAATAGGCCATCCAGTATAGCGGCACAGGTCTGGAGATCGGGAAGTTGGCCATATTCATGCATTTTAAAGAACAATTCTTTCGCAGCTTGTGGTTTCCCCACTCTGCAGAACCCATCAATAAGAATATTCCAAGTCACAACATCTGGATTCAATCCCTTACTAACCATTTCACCCAAGAGATAGATGGCCTTACTGATGTTCTTGATCTCACACCACCAATGGATTAATGAATTGTAAGTTACAATATCCGGTAAGCATCCCTTGTGAACCATCAGATCAAATGCTTTCATGGCCTCCTCCATTCGATTTTGCAAACAATAGCCATCAATCAGTGAATTATATGTGACAACATCAGGCTTCTCCCCTATTAGAGCCATGAGACCAAGTATGGCTTTAGCATTTGAAGTGCTCCCCTCCTTGCAAAAGGCGTCCACTAAAATATTAAAAGTTAGCACATTTGGCATCATACCCTTTTGTATCATCCCATTCAGCAAAGAGGCAGCCTCTTTCCATCTGCCAAACTTACAAAGTCCTTGAATTAAGCAAGAGTAAGTGACAATGTTAGGTCGAACACCTTTCCTTGTCATTTCCGCGAACAAACTCAATGCGCCACATACCAGCCCATCCTTGCATAGACAATCCATAATCGTGCTGTGAACTACAACATTTGGTTCGCAGTTTCTTTCATCCATCTTCTTTAGGTACCCAATGGCAGCACTTGTATCTCCATTCTTACACAACCCATTAATAATTGTTCCAAAGGTGCAAATGTCAGATTGATACCCCATATTTTCCATGTGGTGAGCTAACCATATAGCATGATCCACATTGCCTTCAAGACAAAGCCCATTAATGATGGTGGTAAAAGTCACCACATTAGGCTCCAAACCGATTTTGAACATCATCCCCATGACAGAGAAGCCAAAGGGTGTGTGGTTCAAACGGCAGAGACAATTGATGACGATGGTGAAAGTAAACCCATCAGGTTTGACACCTAAGAACAGCATGTGTTTGATTGAAGAAATGGCTGTTGTGTAATGCTTCATCTTAGCAACGAAGGCATGCAAAAAGTTAAAAGTCCTTAACAGACGGCAAAGGGTTCAATGCAGCCATTTTGCGAAATAAATCCAAAGCAGAATCAACATCTTTGAGACTCCTAATGCAATTTACGAGGTGGGGTCTGTCCTTTATGTCATTACAAGCAGCAGCAGTGGCGGTAGAATAAGGAGAACAAGAAAGAGAGCGAAGAAGAAGGAAGGGTTTAGGATCAGAAATGGTACCAATTTGTCTGTGTTGAAGAAGACCACGTGGAAACCAACGCAAAGTAGCATTTGTTGTTCTGGGCAACATCGCAAGACGGGAGATTGCAAGGTATTTGCAGGGTTTGTGTGTGTGGCTAACTCTGTCAACGGTCAACACAAATGGAAGATTTGAGAAAGATAGCGAACATTAAAATGGAAGAAAAACACCGAGTTAGGCTGTCCCGTCCTGTCCTGTCCTTGTGACCAGTATGCTGTTCAGCGGACCTGCATTTTACATTCTCTTTTTAAGAGTTTATAAAATTGTTATATTGATATTTTCTCAATCACACAATCAACAATATATTTAGAAAAATTTTTCTTTTCCTAGTATAGAAAATAGTAACCTGAAAGATTTAATTCATTTTTGTAAATTTTTTTTTTGTATAAAAGATACAAAATGGTATCATTTTGGGTTTTTTATAAAAAAAAATTGAAAATCTCATATTTTCTAATAATGTTTGTTTTGATTAAGAGATGAATTATATTATATTCTATGGGTTTTGCTGATACCTAATTTAATTTTTAATTTTTTTTATGACATATATTTTGTTTTATATTTTTATATATTTATATAAATACATGTTTTATTATATACTAATTATATTCAGTTTGGACTCCTGATTGAACTAGTTAAACCTCTGAATCCTTACCCCAACTGATTTAATATCCAGTCAGATTTTCAGAGTCTTGAATTATTGTCAATAAATAAATATAAAAAAGTCAAAATAAACTCCCCCGAATTTTAACTAGGGGGTTATAATCTGCCCTTTATCTTTTAAACTTAAAATACTTGTTTCAACAATTAACTAATTTTAAAATAGGATGAAAGAAAAAGCGTCTAAATCATTACTCATGTAATTCTAAGCTTTTTGCTTGAAGCAAAAAAAAAAGAAAGAAGAAACGCACAGCCTTGTTTGATTATAAAGAGAAGTGATACATGATTACTATTAAATTTACACTATATACTTATACCAAGTAAAATATTATATATCAGTGTATAAAAAGTTATAAACCATGTATAAAATATTGTCAACTAATTTATAAAAAGTTATAAATCAAGATGATTTACAATATTGCATATTAATTTATAACTTTTTACATACTGATTTATAATTTTTTAACTTAGTGTAAATATATGGTATAAGTTTAATGGTGAAAGTTTAATATTTTTCGATTACAAATTACAAATTGATGATAATGCGTTGAGTTGAAATTGTCGTCTATTAAATAAATAGTAAAAAATGTCACATCGGTGTTTTTCATTAGCCCATATAGGCCAATGGCTTAGTTTTGTTTCGGATACATAACGTTAAACATCTTTAAAGTTTGGAGATGTTATATTTCACCCATTTTTAGTTTTGTTTTGGATAAATAACATTAAACATCTTTAAAGTTTGGAGATGTTATACTTCACCCATTTTCTATTAATATGACACTTCAGTCTATTTCTACTACTAAACTCATCTTTTTTTAATATTTTTTCATTAAACTCATCTTTTCCTTCATATATATAATAAAAACTAGTGTAGTAACATGTACGATGCATGAAAAGGTTAGTTAAATTAGATCAAAGTGGATAACAAAAAATAAAATATTTGTGCAACATCAAATCGAAATAGATTGACAATTGAAATATGTCTAATGACATACAACATTAGAAATAAATCAAAAAGATAACCAATCATTAGTTATATATGATAAATCACATTTAAGCATCTTCCATGACCCGTGTGATATATCTAATCAAAATTAAATAATTTAAATGAAAATAAACTGAATTGTTATATCTGTATGATGTGTGTAATGCACCGAAATGAGGTATAATTTAAAACTAAAAAATATTTTAACTTTATTGACATAATAAAAATTTGTCAAAAGATAATAATCATATTGTTAATAAAATGATAACACATAGTAATTGTAATTATAATGAAATAAATTGGAATGGCTCATTTAATTATTTACATTTACAATAATTTCAACAAAGACTTTGGCAATATATAAATATTTTTTTAATCGTGCAGCATTGCTCATAGTATATACCGCTTTGACTATCATGGAGGCATTACCATTATTGAATTCAACTAAGATCATGTCCTCTCACTGGGATAAAGAACATAGGTTAAGCTTATGATAATATTTTTGAAACAATTTTTTTAATATATATGAGAGGAATTTTAAATTAAAAATAATTTAAAATTAATTGTTAAGAAAAGTCAACACTCGACTTATATTTGTCAAATGCACTATTCTTTTCAGAGTGTGTCTGAAATAAATTGTTTTGATAACAATGAGAACCAAAATCATTAAAAATACATATAACTGTAATTATTGACCTAAATTTAGATTATAATGTAATCGAAATATTGAAAAGGATGGACCAGCAAGGGTATTGAATGAATGTAAAAAGGAAGGTACAACAAATTTGTGGAGGAATATAATATAATAGCCTATTCAATAATATGTTGTATAGGAAGTATTCTAGTTTTATCATAAAAACAAAAGAGAATAGAAAACCACATGAAATTACAAAATGAACATGCATGGTGTAAGACTTCTATTTTCTATTTACACTAATTAAAAAAATTACTAGACATAGTCCATTAAAATGCCCATAACGAATCTACAAAGGCACATTCTTTCACATAAATAAAAAGGTGATAAACAATGGTTCAGGACTCCAAAGTTTGAAATAAACAAACCATTCACTTTATGATTTTATTCAATTAAGGCATGTGACCTTGATAATTCATGTTTTAATTTTTATAATGAGTCAGAAAAATCAAATACTAATAAATCTTTGTCATGTTCTAATAACAATTTAGTCCGGTCGGCTTGAAAGCGTTTAAGAAAGTGACTTTGCTAATTAATTGATAGTCCTAAATATCATCAAGACATAATGAGAGCTCCATTAGTCAGATATTTAAAAAGTTTAAAAATTAATATTTGAACGAATTAAATAAGAACTTTTGAAGTGCAAGCCAATAAAGATTTAATACTTACACCAAATTATAGGAACATCAGTTCCATAAGAAAGCAGTATTCATAATTTATAAAACATGAACATGTGAAAATGGTTTAAATGAAAATTGAGCAATGCTTAGAGTGATTATAAGGATCATTGCTTCAGAGTGCACAAAATTGAAAATCAATCATCATTTTGTTCATGATCTAAAACAAATAACAATGTGACCTTCTAAGTCATGTACCAAAAGGAATAGTTTTACATTTAATAAAACCTAGACTATCACTCATTACCAAAATGTAATAGAATCCTATTCCAAATAAAACCAATCCACATTGTAACTATGAAAAGCATAGTATATAGCTCATTGAGATTGTAAGCTGAAATTTCTCCATTATCTTATATTTTGTTGAGTAAAGATCCAAGGTTGTGAAGTTCTTCAAACTGACCATTGGAGACCATTCAAGCTACCCAAGAAAGATTGATTCAAGTTGAAAAGAATACAAATTAATCAAGTAAAATTAAGTTTTATTGGGTAAGAAAAAAATTCAAAATAAGAAACTTACTGATTTTTCCCAGTAACCATCAATCCTATGAGCCAAGACTCCATTCTGCATTGTCAATCATGAATGAAAACACCAAAAATATGAATAAAATAAATAAATAAATAACAAAAGAAGAAAAAAAAATGAGGTTTGATTAGAGGAAGGTTACCATCTATAGTGCTCCTGAATAAATTAAGTTCTTAGCATCTTCTTCTACAAAAAACAAAAGAGGGAAAAAATTATGTATAGAGCAAAAAGAATTTCACAAATCTTAATTTTATTAATACAAAAAAAAATCTCTTTACCTTACCGATCAGTATTGAACTGCCAATCACTATAACCTCTGCAAGCTACCCTAACCATCGCCACAAACTTGCACTTTGTGAGCTGCTGCCTCTAAAACCCACAAAGCCTCCAACTTTGATATGTTTTATTGCCCTATTGCAGTGTTAGATTAACAGAGAAAATTGTGGGTAAATTGTGAGTATTGCTAAGTATGAATAAAGAGATTGGAAGGCGAAGATGATTTACCGATTGAGAAATAGAGAGGAATTAGAACTTCAGAACAAAAAAAGAAGATATAGAGGTTAGAGAGAGGGAGAAAGAGAAAGCACCAGATCTTAAAGGAAAATAAAAAATAAATAAATCACTGCTCTCTGTATGTTTCTTTGTCTTGGAAAATTGCATTGCATTAGAGGTTAAATGCACCAGCATCAAACCTTAAGAGCTGTCACGACTCGATTTGGACACATGACCGACACGTGCGGAATCTCATCCCCATGTAAACCTTATGACTTATATACTGCTTTGTATGCACATTCCAACAGGAAAGATCCATTTAAAACAGAATTTCAACATACAAATCACATGTTCTCTGAAATCAAGATAATTATATTTGAAATCTTATAATCAATATCTAAAGTCTATAGTCATAGCATCATCATATATGAAATACCAAAGTATCAAACTACTCATATCTAACTTGTTCAGAAATAACTAAATCCTCTAAGTACAAACCATGATATAATTAAAATATGTAAAATGCAAAATAGTCTCTATATGAATCAGGACTCCTTCCTGCAATGACACTGGAGCACTATAAATTGAATCAATATTGCTTTACTTAAGTGAAGCTCAACAATTGAATCTCTATTGTTGTTGGGAGGTAGAAGGCTGGAAAGAATCTGTCGTAACTGCTGTATCTATAATAGGAGAGAAAAGAGAGGGGTGAGTTTTTATACAAAAATTTAGTGAGTGAATTCTCACCTGAAACTCCCATCACGGGACGTTAGGAAAGCAATGCAATAAAGAGCCAAATTAACAATAATAATGATAGTAATAATGATAATAAGGTTCTAAAACATTTATACTTATATTCATAAGTCCAAAGTCACAATTTTCTTTATATCAACCCAACAGTACCCTAATAGAGAAACATAAATCCTCATATAAAACTTTACCAATAATCTGGGCGTTACGTATCGTCGTCCCTAGTATATCATCGAATTCTTTTACTATAAATCTCGAGTCATATCTAGGCATTACGTATCATCATCCTCAATGTGACAAAGATTTCTCTGCTTACTCTAACCCGGGATTATTTGATACCAAGGTTAACGGATTAACTGTCGTTAATACACAGTCTGTTTCTCTATAGCTACTGTCAACTTAACCAAAACTTCATTCCTTTCTCTACATTTTATAAAGGCTTCTAACCTATGGTTCAAAACTCCATCATATACAACATACTATTTTGAAAATCATATTATCATTTTAATCTTTCAAAATAATTGTAGTTAGAATCCAACTCTTTATAAACATATTTAAACAACAATGGTCCCATGGTTTTAATAAACCATATAGTTCATGCCATTTGAAAACTACATTATCATAAGCTTGATAAATCAACAGAGATCTCTAATTTTTTTGTAGAAATTCCTAAAATTATATTATAAAACATATTTTTATGAAAATAACTCTAATGCTCAACATAGAGATTACAGGTTCGAATCCACTCACCTGGAATGGTAGAATAAATAGGATTGACACCAACAGGAGTTTGGGAGGTAGAAATGATACCACTATATGTCAGTAAAGCAATAAAACTCTAAATCAATATCAAAATAACTCTATTCTAACCCCCATCAATGGTGGAAGAATCTGATGACCTAAGAATAAGGAGGAACTCAAGATCAAACCCGAAGAACAAAGAATGATAGAGGAAATAGGAAGCAAAACCACTACAATCTTTTATATTTAAGCCTTGGAAGTGAAAGATTGATGTTAGATTGATAAAAATAAGGTATGAAAGGGGTGGAGAGGTGAGGGTCATGTTTTTATGTCTGGAACCCCAAAATGGGGGTTTTTATAAAACTCTGACGGTCTGGGCCGTGAATGACCATTGGGGCGGTCCCCTCTAGTCAGCCTTACTGCTGTACAATTTGAGGCTATCGCACTTTATTTATTCTACTCTCCATTAACTTTAAAACATAAATGTAAATAAAGAAATACCCCCATTTGAATTCAAATAAAATATCAAAAAATTCAAAATCCTAACAAATCAAAATCTAAACTTTGAGTTTTAGTTCAAATCTAGGAATCTTCGAGATTTTATAAACTTGTGGACTAAAAAAGGAAGCATCTAAAGGTTTCATAAAATTTATTAAAAATAATTCTTCAACTTATTTTTCTCTTGGAAATAATTACTGAGACTTTTGATCTCAAGAATTTAATTCTATCATATGGCCCTTCAAAGACGTGTAGGATCCAGACTTAGTGAAATTTAGGACCCAAATTTGTCTAACGACACATGTACTGCTCTAAGCTCTCCTAGGTAATAGTAATACCTCGGGTATTGCAAGAGTTGGAAAGACAGTCATTCAATTTGTTATCATCTTTAATGAGCTGCCTGGAATTTATGGAGACCTCTACACATCATTGGTTCTTGACCATGGAAAATGATACCATTATCATTAATCATTAATTGGATACTACTATATACATTGTTCTATTTGTAGAATAGCTCACATTGATTATTCACATTGATTAATTGATTGATACTTACGAATGAATATGTTGAAAGAGGACAAAGGTCATGCAATGTGGTGATGAATGTCAACATTGTTCTTCTTGGATTGACCCCTTTTACATTGTAAAATATAGGATCATTTAATAAGATTAATAAGATTAGATGCCTAATCCATAGAATACAGCCTTTCTTGGAGAGAAAATGAAACTTTCCTACATTAGACACGTTAGCATTTGAAGGAATACATTGACCGTTTTTATATTATATCATCAGATTATAAAATAAATATAACAATTTAACATTTGATAAAATATTATAACTTCAAATTTAAAAATATAATAATTTCATAATTTAAGAAATTAAATAATATTATTAACTTTTTCTTTCAAAATAAATACTGATATTTTAATAATAATATTGAGTATGATTTATAATTAAATGAATATTATTTCATACAATAAGTTTAATATTTAATATCAAACTTTTAGCTTATATCTATTTAATTGAAGTTAAAAGGTAATCCACAAATACAAGAAACTCAGCTTAAAAATAGTTTATTTTAGCAAAAATAGAAGGTTACTTTTAGCAAATTTTATCTACAATATTAAGGGTTTCAATATTCACAATCTAAAATTGTATAGCAATTTCTTAGGTCAAAATAAAAAATCAATAACTTATAGAATTAATAGCAATTCTAGAAAAAAAGAGCATACAAACAAATTTTAATTGGACCAAAAGTGTGAAACAATTTCAAGAGATATTGTTAGAAAAGTAAATTTTGTTATTTTATGAAAATATGCGTGCTAATCAAAACGTTGATAACTATAACCATTAAATAGGTGTAAGCTAAAAAAAATTTATTAAATATTAACCTATTGTATGAAATAATATTAATTTAATTATAAATCATACTCAATATTATTATTAAAGTAGTCACATATATTTGAAAGAAAAGTTAAAAACATGATTTTATTTTTTAAACTCTGAAATTGTTATGTTTTTAAATTTTGAAGTTGTAATATTTCATCAAATAATAAATTGTTAGAGTTATTTTATAATTTTTATTATATATATGAAGGAAAAGATGAGTTTAATACTAGAAATGTGGTGGAATGTCATATTTGTTGAAGAATGAGGTGGAGTGCAATATCTCCAAACCTCAAGGGTGTTTAGTATATTTACCCTTTTATTTTTTATTAACCAAAAGAATAATTATTGAATTATCTAGAATTTTAAAACTCCTTGTGCAATTTCAAACTGGGAGTAATTAAAAAATTTAGAAACATAATTATTTTATGAATTAAAGTCTAGCTAAACATATTTGTCACGACTTGACTTGGTGACCGGCAAGTGAGAAATCTCATCTCCACGTAAGTTTTGTAACCTCTGAGTCTCTCTATATCCATAAAATAACATACTTGTCATTATGAAAAACATAACTTTATATAAATCTTTATTCAAAACTTGATATATGGAATCATAGAACTAAAATATTTGAAATATAAAGCTCTAAAAATATTTTAATCATACTCTGAAAATCAATTTAACACTTGAACTGAATCGAATTTCATCTCTATCTTGTTACATAATTTCTAATCAAAATCTACAATTTCAAATTCATCCTTGAAATATGTGAATATATACATAATCTGAAAATAATGTATAACTCAAATTCTATCTACACATCTACTGGAGCATTCTACTCTAACAAGACTCTAAACTAAGCTTTACCCAAAGTAAGATTCACCACTGAAAATATCTACATTAACTGAATTTGTGACGAAATGATATTTGTACCTGTAATTATGAAAGAAAGGAGAATGGTGAATCAATGGACTCAGTGAGTGAGTTTTCAACTATTACCCGCATGAGACAACAAAAAAATATACATAATGTAATTAATATATGTGCAACAATTATAACCCATTTGATATTTATATGCATAACTATATAGAAAAACATCTCTAAATTCATAAATTCATAGAAAAGCATATCTAAATTCATAATCTATGGAGAAATCATTTTCCATGCATATACATAATAGCTCTAAAATCAATAATCTCTGAAAATATAAATAATAGTCCTCTACTAGAAAAATAGGAATCTCTACTTATACATGTCATAACAAATTCTCTGATCTCTGGGATCTTCAAGGATCCAAATTAAACACCTAACTAGGTTCCATTCTATGCTCTATGAGGTTGTCCTTTTAGGACAACTTGGTATCAAAGTTAACGATCGGGTTTCAATCGTTAACTCGTTATCTGTTTCTTTACAACTACTATCTAATCTCTAGATCATAAAAACTAATTATTTTCTTTAAACTCTGTGTTGGGCTCTACTCTGAGTTTGAAAGCTATATAATATAAAACATAGTACTTAATTCAAATATTCTGAAAACTCTTAAAAGCTCTTAAAACTCTGAAAACTTTGAGACTCTAAATTCATATAACTCTAACAATCTATCTTTAGCATTATGCCATAAGTATAAACATTATTTTTCATGTTTTTTGGTGGCAGACAAGATAAGAGCTCCCATGCATCATTCAGTTTTCCGGCACTACACATTCCATTGAGCACAATGTTGTAAATTACAATATTAAGATCCAAATTAATCTTCTCCATTCCCCTAAACAGTGATATTGCATCAGAATAAAGATGGCATTTGAATAGGCCATCCAATACAGTGGCACAGGTCTGGAGATCGCGAAGCTGGCCGTATTCGTGCATTGTAAAGAACAGTTCTTTTGCAGCTAGCGGTCTACCCACTTTGCAGAACCCATCAATAAGAATATTCCAAGTCACAACATCTGGATTTAATCCTTTACTAACCATTTCATCCAAGAGATTCATAGCCTTACCGATGTTCTTGATCTCACACCAACCATGGATTAATGAACTGTAAGCTACAATATCCGGTGAGCATCCCTTGTGAACCATCAGGTCAAATACTTTCATGGCCTCCTCCATTCGATTTTGCAGACAATAACCATCAATCATCGAGCTATAGGTGAAAACATTAGGCTCCTCCCCCATTTGAGCCATAAGACCAAGTATGGTTTTAGCATTTGAAGTGTTCCCCTCCTTGCAAAAGGCATCCACTAAAATATTAAAAGTTTGCATATCTGGCATAATACCCTTTTGCATAATCTCATTCAGTAAAGAGGCAGCCTCTTTCCATCTACCGAAATTACAAAGGCCATGAATCAAGCAATTGTAAGTGACAACATTAGGTTGAACACCTTTCCTAGTCATTTCCGTGAACAAACTCAATGCTTCAGACACCAACCTATCCTTGCAAAGACAATCCATAATCGTGCTGTAAACTACAACATCCGGTTCGCAGTTTCTTTCACCCATTTTCTTTAGGTACCCAATGGCAGCACTTGTGTCTCCAATCTTACACAACCCATTAATGATTGCTCCAAAAGTGCAAATGTCGGATTGATACCCCATATTTTCCATGTGGTGAGCTAACCATATAGCATGATCCACATTGCCTTCAAGACAAAGCCCATTAATGATGGTGTTAAAAGTCACCACATCTAGCTCCAAACCGATTTTGAACATCATCCCCATGACAGAGATGCCAAAGGGCGTGTGGTTCAAACGGCAGAGACAATTGATGACAATATTGAAAGTAATCACATCAGGCTTGACACCTAAGAACAGCATGTGTTTGACTAAAGAAATGGCTGTTGTGTGATGCTTCAGCTTAGCAACGAAAGCATGCAAAAAGTTAAAGTCCTTAACAGACGGCAAAGGGTTCAATGCAGCCATTTTGCGAAATAAATCCAAAGCAGAATCAACATCTTTGAGACTCCTAATGCAATTTACGAGGTGGAGTCTGTCCTTTATGTCATGAAAAGCAGCAACAGTGGTGGAAGAATAAGGAGAACAAGAAAGAGAGCGCAGAAGAAGGAAGGGTTTAGGATTAGAAATGGTACCAATTTGTATGTGTTGAAGAAGATGATGAGGAAACCAACGCACACGAGCATATGCTGTTCTCGGCAACATGGCAAGATGATGAGGAAACCAAAGCACACGAGCAAACACTGAAACGGAAGAGCAAACAGAGTTAGCTCTCGTAGCAAAAATGCAGGGCTGCTTGGAAACTGTTTTTGTAAACAGTTTTCGGCTTTTAAGAAAGGCTTTGAGTTATTGGCTTATTGCACTTTATCCTGATCTTCTATAAATATGACATTTCACCGTGCTTTTATTATTAAATTTATTTATTTTTTTAATTAATTAAAATAATATTTTTTTGTTAATATATATAATAAAAATTATAAAATAAATCTAAAAATTTATTATTTCATAAAATAGTACAACTTCAAATTTTAATAACATAATAATTTCAGAATTTAAAAAAATAATCATGTTTTTAACTTTTTTCCCTTCAAAGTACATAAGATTTACTTCAACAATAATATTGAGTAAGATTTATAATTATATAAATATCATTTCATATAATAAATTAATATTTAATAATATTATATACTTTGAAAGGAAAGATTAATAATTTTATATTAATGGTATTTAGTAATTACATCAAAGATCAAAAAATAAAATCATAATTTTAACTTTTTTTTTCGAAGTATATAAAATTATTTTAATAATATTTAGTATGATTTATAATTAAATGAATATTATTTTACATCATAAGTTAATATCTTAATATCAAATAGAATGTTATTTTTAGTAAATTTTATATGCAATATTAAGGGTTCCAATATCATAACCTAAAATTACGTTAGCAATTTCTTAACCCAAAATAAGAAATGAAGAACTTATAAAATTAATATATTTTTTAAAAATATATCACACAAATAAATTTTAATTGTATTAAAAGTACAAAATAATTTCAAGAGTCATTGTTAGAAAAATAAATTTGTTATTTTACTAAAACGTGTACGCTAATCAAAACATTGATAACTATAACTATTAAATAGATGGAAGCTAAAATTTTGGTATTAAATATTAACTTAGTGTATGAACTATAATATTCATTTAATTGTAAATCTTACTCAATATTATTATTAAAGTAATCTTACTTTGAAAGAAAAAGCTAAAAACATGATTTTATTTTTTAAACTCTGAAGTTATTATGTTTTATAATTTTGAAGTTGTCATATTTCATCAAATAATAAATTTTTAGATTTATTTTATAATTTTTATTATACATATATGAAGGAAAAATGAGTTTAATTAATATAAAAAAATAAGTTTAATAATCGAAATGGAGTGGAGTGTCACATTTGTAAAAAAATGAGATTGATTGCAATAACTTCAAACCGTAAGTGTGTTTAATGTTATATGTCTAAATGAAAAATTAGAAAAACTTGCTTGGCACGCCCTTTTTTTTTTTTTTCCTAAGGTGCATGGATGAAGCTACGTTTTGATGAAGCTGTTGTGTGGCAGAATAATATGAAGACAATGTGTATCTTGGAACAAATCAAATGAAAACATGTGGGCTATATGGGAACCTCCAAGTAATGAATGAAGAATGTGTTTAACAACATAATAACATGTTTATGCACTTTCATTAGAATTAAGAAATGCATTTTTTATTACAAAATGAAAAAAATTATATATATATACATATATTATTTTCTAACTTATTTTCCCGCCACTCTTCCCTTAAACTTAGATCGAAATGGTCACCACCACGAGTCGAAGTTGTCTCCACCTATAATATCTTATGTACACGCGTTCCTGGACAAGTTCAATATAACACTAGGGTCTCCTGAGACCTACTTGTGTTACTGGGAGGGCCAAAAGATGTTGAAACAATGTTGCAGCTGAAATCTGTAAAATTCTACAGAACAGGCTCGTTGCAACAAAGACCCCCAATGACAAAATAGTGCGAAACGATGCAATTTCGCTTAGTAATCGCCCTACCCCTATATAAACACCCTAAGCTTAGGCTCCCTATATAGAAACCAAAGCCTAATCCTCCCCAAAGGAGCTATCTTCCCTTCTCACTCTTATCTCCCTCCCAATCTTAGCCCATCCAAGCTCCAAGGTAAGGATTTGTTCATGGTTTATGTCAGATTCCTTCCCCTTCTTCTTTCTCTATGTACAGGTATTGTTGATTCTCCACTGTTATTAAGTGTAAGTGCTCTCCCAATATTCATAGAGTTGTTTTAGAGTTGTCTAAAGATTAATGGAGATTAATCAAGTGTTTATGTTGCTCTATGGCAATTGTTGGTGTCATTGCAAGCTTCCAAGGTAAAGTGGGTAATGCCTACAGATTCTTGGCTCTAAACGATGAGTGGGTTCAAACTCATGGTCTTAGTTTCTATCATTTGAGTATGTTTTATTCATGAGAAGTGCTAAGCATGCGGTTAGAGATTAAAATATGTATAAATATGATTTTGCAAGTTATGGCAAGTGAGCGAAGAGTCTGATTTTTTACTATAGCAAGACAAACATATTTTAGAAAATCATGGGACAATGATTTGACTGTTGTGTGCCTTGAAAATTTTTATATGCTCAAGAAAAGATTTATGGTGAAACTTATATTTAGCAAGATGCCAAGTTGTAAAATATGCTCTAATGACTTTATTATACTTTTTAGATTTGAGATTTCAAACTATGTTTCAGAATGTTCAGTTAAGATATAAGGGGAAAGACATAGAGCAGAATATGATTTAGCTTTAGGAATGATGATTATGAACTCTTTTTGGTTTTGAAGTATGATATTAGAGTTACCAAGTTTATGAAAAGATATTAACTTGAGAAAAGGAATTTTAGACATTCAGCTTTTATGATACTCAGAAATATGGAAATCAGTATGATTTATAGCAATTGCCAGCTACATATTATGTGGACTTTTCAAATCACGATGCTTACAAGTTGGTGATCCTTTGAATATGATTTTACAGTTATAGTTATGCTAAAATCAGATTATTAGGGTTGTATGAATCTAAAGTTTTAGAGTTCTCAGAGTTTTAAAAGATTTTAAGAGTTTTCAAAATATTTGAATTAACTACAAACTAGTTTAGATGGTAGCTATAAAGAAATAGACTGTGAGTTAACGGCTGTGAGCGATCGTTAACCTTGGTACCAAATTGTCATTAGGGGCAATCTAATAGAACATAGATGGAATCTAGTTAGGTGTTCAATTTAGATTCTTGAGGGATCATAGAGCAGAGAATTTGTTATGTTACATTTTTTACGCATAACTAGATATTAGAAAAATTTAGAGATATTATTATTTTTGCTATATATAGCCAGAGAATTCTATTTCTCAAGGAGTTATCGCGCCACCAATTAAAATGATTTCATGATAGATTATTGATTTAGAGATGCTTGTTTACGAGATTATGGGTTAAAAATTGTTTTCCCAGAATAGCTATATTGTGTAAATATTGAAAATGTTTTTGCCAATTGCATGTATATATTATGTATGATTATTGTTGTCCTATGTGGGTGATGGATGAGAATTTACTCATTGAGTCCGTTAACTCCCCCTTCTCTATTCCTTTTCACAATTGCAGGTACAGACATAGTTGAGTAAGGTTCTAGTTGCCAGCATCTTTCCTAGTGTTGAGCCTTATTTTGAAATGGTCCTTAATATTAGAGTGCTCCAGTAGATGTGCAACCAAAATCGAACCATGCATTTATCTTCAAATTATGTATTTAATTTTAGTGTTAGAAAAATCTTTGTATATGTTCATAGATTTCAAGTATGGATTTAAGATTGTAGATCATGAGTAGAATTTATGTAACAAGCTAGAAATGAATCTATGATTAGGTTTTCAAGCGTTAAACATATTTTTAGAATACAAGTAAGATGGTTTCAAAGTTTTGTAAATTAAATATTTCAGTCTTAAGAACATCGAGTATTATATATGTTTTAAGAGATATTTTAAAGATGAGTTAAGGTTAAGTATGTTTTAAGATTGAAAATCATGTTATTTCACACATTTAGTAGTCCATGTCACCCAAGAAGCTTACGTGGAAAAGGGATTCCTCATGCACCGGTCATGTTCTCAAATCGGGTGATGATAGCACCATTGATGAAGCTGCAATCAGTAGCTCAGACCGAATCAAATCGTTCGGTTTCGAGTTCCGATCCTCTGCCCTCAGTCCCCCAAAATCACGATTATCATCGATCTGAGTAATGAGAACAGCCGCGCCTTCCAGTGGGTGCCGTCCAAAACTACTTTCACCTTGGGATGCTATGATCCTCCTACATGTGCGTCCCATGAGCTTCCTTTTGGATGCCGATAATGCTTCATCGACCTCAACCTCATGATGAAGATGGCGGTGTTGATGACTGTGGCAGAGCATCAATAGAGGAGTTGCCGCTGGAGGACGACTTTGGCAACTTCACGACAACGACAACAACCGACCTTGTGCTGCCGCTTGTTGAAGTGCAGTTCTTCAGTATCCTGTTCACCTTTGTTTCTGTACTATATTGTGAATACATGTTTAGTGTTTCGCAAGATTATTCCTCCGTCCCACAAATATTTGAGTTAACCTAGAAATCCATCATTTCACACAAACCTCTGTAGAGCAAAACACATAATGGTGGGTATAGGAGTGGATGGAGATAAATGTGGTGGTAGTGAATGTATGGAGTGAGAAGAGTATGGAGGTAAGAGAGAGAGAGTGAACAGAACATTTTAGAGGGAGAGAGAAGATTTTTTTATTCCCTATTTTTTTATTATTACCTTTAATTTAAATTACAAATAAATGATTTGACTTCTTTAAGCGAAGAGATTGATAAAGCGTACAAGTAAGAGATTAATCATCTTTAAATCATTTAGTGGAAAGCACATATGATACATACATATACATAATAAAAGTTATTGATCCATGGAAAAATAATCCTTCATTTTTGCATTTTACCAACCTCTTCTAACAATCTAACTTTCACACTGACATTGACTTGACAATATCCTCACCTTCCAAGTGTATGATTAGCATAGTATTTAAAACCGAACCGGACTGGCCGGTTTAACCGATGAACCGGCCACTAGACTGATCCAGTTTTGAAGGTAAGGAAATTTCAGAAATTAATTCTAAAATATGGGAATCAAACCCATGTCTTGCATGTGAGATGTATAAGTCACTACCACTGAATCACCATCTCTCTTGTTATAATATGTGCTTTTAATTATATATATCATATCTTTAGTTGTGTTAAATTATATAATTCAAACATGGGAATTAAACCCATGTCTTGGATATGAAGAGCACGAATCACTACCACTAAGCCACTATCTCTCTTGTTATAATGTGTTATTTTAATATTACATATATATATATATATATATATATCATATCTTTAGTCATGTTAAATTGTATTTTTATATATTTATTTAATTAAAACCGGTTCAACCAGTAACCCATCGATTGAACCACTGACCCAATGACTCAGTGCCTTGACCAAGTTGATTATTGATCCGGTTTTGAAAATTATGATGATTAGTATTGTGCCAGGCAAGAGCCCCATGGATGAAGCGATTTCTACAACTTCGCATGAGAAGTAGCCTTTTTTTAATTGGTGTAAAGAATTGGAAAACATAAGGTGGTGTTTGCTTGGGCTCTTTACAGTTTTCATTTTCATTGAAAAATGAAAACTAGGATGAAAACACGTTTGCCTTGTCATTTCCGAAATTGTTTCTAGAAATTCTTTTCAAAAAAGGTGAAAAAACTGAAAACAAAAGAAAAACTGTTTTCACTCTTTTCTTTGGAAAACTTGAGAATGAGAAAAGAAAATGTGAAAATGTGAAAATGTGGTGGCATTACACTAAAAATAATGAACTTTTTATCACCTCTCAGTAAACCCTACAAGCACACTGGCTTAGGTGCCTCCAACAGCCCATTCGCGTTCAAATCCTTCTAGCTCTTCTTTGTGCTCTTGTTTTCAGCTCTTCCACCTGGTAAGCTCTTTCCTTCATCCACTATGTCACCTTTTTGATCTTCTTCTTCTTCATCATGCCGGGCCGATCTTCCTCTTCCTTGTCTTCCGAGATCTCACTGCATAATAAAGGGAGCCATGAGGAAGGGAGCCGCTCGCCTGGAATGCCACCGCGACCGCCGGGAGGAAGAGACACCTGACCTCAGCGATGAAGGGATTCGTGACCGCCAGTGCCAGAAGGGAGCCCGAGACTGTTGCAGGGAAGGTTGCCCATGACCACTGCAAGGAAGGGAGCCCAAGACTGCTGCAGGGAAGGTTGCCCACGACCACTGCAAGGAAGGAAGCCCGAGACCATCGCAAGGAAGAGGGCCGCGACCACTGCCGCCGGGAAGGGAGCCCGATTGTCGCTGCCAGGAAAGGGGTTGTGACCGCTAACAAGAAGGGAGCCAGCCACTGGATTCCATGGATTTTGGGTTCAAGGGGTTTAGGGTTCTATACATGAAAATGAAATTTCTTTTTTTCAGTGAAACATGAGATCAGTTATGGGTATAGCATAAATCTTATAATTATAGGTGTTGGTCACTGATTAGGATTGCATCAGTCTATGATTTGGAGTAGAAATCTTGTTATATTGGTGTGAAATTTCTTCATGGGTTATGTAGGAGTAATTTTCTGATTTGCCTTTATTGTTTCCTGATTGTGTTTATTCTCTGTATCATTTCCAAATTTTCTTCAAGTGCATGCTCATGTAATTCAATTTTCTTTCTTTTGCTTTTCAGATAAACCAGGTTAAATTACAACTGACATTATAGATTAAAAAAAATTCAGGTATGCTTCTTCAACTATTCAAGGGTAAATATTGAATGATTTGATTCTGTATTGAATATGGCATTGATATGTTTATGCCTATTGATTGGGACTTATGCTATCTTGCAACTGGTGGATTTGATTTATACTATGTTGTGCTAATTGGGTTTGATTTAGGTGTTAATTGAGTGTTCACACTTGTAAGATTTAGCTCAACTTTTCATATGCATGGGTTTTTATGTTGTAGAAATAGTTATTATATACTTGTTATTTTTCATAATGAATTATGGTTGATTGATGTAAAGTTATTAGCATAAGATGGGAGGAAAATCTGAACTTGGAGATAGTATGGAATGGTCTATCTGGAACAAAAAGTCTTTCATTGATGCTTTATGAAAGAGTGAAGAAGAATCAACAACAAAGTTCATCATTTAAGGGAGCAATTTGGGTAGATATAAACAATGAGTTGGCTACCATAATTGGAGTGAGTTATGGTGTAAACAGATTAAAAGGAAAGTATGCCCAACTATGCACTCTACACCATGAATTTTCAACTTTGCTATCCCGCACAGGAGTTACTTGGGACTCTACATCCAATAAAGTAAATGCCCCTCACGAAGTATGGGATAACATGATTTCAGTATGTTCAACTTTATTAATTAAAATACAATCATTTTCAATGTAATGATATTGTAACTTATCCATTTACCTAATATTAAATTTCATTTATATTTTGTAGAAAGGAAAGTACTATAAACACTTTAAGAAGAATGGAATTGAGTTTGACTACGAGAAGCTAGGTGAAATATTTAATTCTAGTACAACAACTGACAAATTAAGCCATGCTTCCACTCAAGAGCCACCAACCTCTGCTGAGGAGAGACAAATGGAAGATGACTTTCTTTTAAAAGGTATGCATGTTTCTGGCCCCGTTGATGTTAGTGATGATGACTTAGAAGAAATTGGTGATAAAAGGAAACATATGGGATCTTCAAGTGAATGTCAACGCAAAGAGGCACAGAATTCAAAAATAGAAAGATTTGAAGAATCTTTGACCCAATGGAGTGAATCAATGAGTGCAAGGACAGAATCCTTTAAAGCAAGAACTGAAGCACTAAAAGCTAAGGCTTAGTGATATAAAGCACAAGCTAGCCAAGCTACAAGTCCAATATTTGATCCTTATTCTGTAGATGCATGCATGGAATTGCTAGACTCCATAGAGGATATTTCGAGCAAAATCTACAACAATGCATTGGTGAAGTTTAAAGATAGTGATTGGAGACGCATGTTTATTAAGATGCCTTCATTTAGAAGGAAGGATTGGCTAGCATCACTTGAGTAGTACTAGTTGATTATAGACTTTGTGCTTTATTTTAAATGTTTTTAGTGACTTGTTTAACTTTTTAGTATTAGATTGTTAATGTTTGTGCTTTATTTTTAATGTTTGTAGTAACTTGTTTAACTTTTCAATACTGGATTGTTTGTTAGTGTGGGTTATGTCATGTATTGACTTTGTTTAACTATTTGGTATTGGATGCATTTCAATATTTTCTATTATTATACCTAATTGATTATGTTGATATTAGGGGCAAGCCAATGTCTTTATTTGATGGTCTTGAATGTTTATTTGGTATTGAAATTAATTGATTTTGTTGATATTATGAACAGGCCAATATGTCATTACATGAATCCACAAATAGTTCAAGTAGTGATAGTGGCACAGATTCAAGTGACTTGGATGATGATTTGGGAGATTTGATTATAGTTTCACTTATCAAGGAATATGAGCAAAATTTTATTATTAAAATACCATGTAGGACTTCTATGTTGACTGGGAAGATGTATACTCTTGAGTTCTTGGTTGGGCATGAAGCTAGATGCTATGAGAGTTTTAGAATGGAGAAACATGTATTTATGAATTTTTGTGACACTTTAAGGGAAGTTGGAAATTTGAGGAATGGTAAAAAGGTAAGTGTGGAGGAAGGAGTTGCAATATTCTTAATAATATTATGTCATAGTACATGACATTGAGTTGTTGCTGAGTGCTTTCAACATTCCCTACAAATTCTAAGCAAGTGGTTTAAAATAGTTTTAAAAGCAATTTACAAGTTAGGCAGTAGAATTATTCGGCCAAGAAGTCAAACGACTACTCATCCATATATCATGGGCAATCAAAGGTTCTTTCCTTATTTTTAGGTACATTTTTTACATGTTTCTCTAACATACAATCTGTTGATATTAGTTTGTACTAAATTATTATTCATATTTAAAATATAGAATTGCATTGGTGCCATTGATGACACATGTATGAGCTTGGGCTCCTGCATCCAAACAAAATGCCTTTCGTAGAAAAAAGTTTTGATAACACAAAATGTATTGGCAGTATGTGATTTTGACATGATGTTTACATTTATTTATTCTGGCTGGGAAGGGACAGCAAATGATTCAAGGGTGTTTTGAGATGCTTTAACTCCTGAGAATAACTTTCCAAAGCCCCATGGAGGTATGCTTTCTTCCCATAGCAATTTACATTATATATATCACTAATGACTAACTTAGTATTTGTGCTTTAATTAATTTACAGATCAATTTTATATTGTTGACTCTGGATTTCCTAATTTGTCTGGTTATCTTGCTCCATATTGAAACGAAAGATATCATTTGCGTGATTTTCGTGAAGGGGGACGGGCATAAGGAAAAAAAGAATTGTTCAATCATAGACACTCTTCACTGAGAAATGTCATTGAGAGATGTTTTGGAGTATTGAAGACAAGGTTTCCAATTTTAAGGTTGATGTCAAACTATCCTGTTAGAAGACAAAGGCTAATTCCAACTGCTTGTTGTGCTATACATAATTTTATTAGACTACAACATAGAACAGACAGGCTTTTATCCATTACTATACAAAAGACTCAACTAGAGATAAACATGGCTTAGGGGTTGACCAACAATGCAATAATATTGATTCTGCTCAAGCAATTTGATATTTTTTCAACCTTATAAATATGATATTCAATATAACATATAAAATAGAATGACATATTTATATCTTGTCTACTTATTTAATTATTTAACTATTAACTTATTTTTAAGATAAATATATATACTCAATTTTATATAAGATATATTTAAATAAATTATCATTTATTTTTTTATAATAATCAACAAACTATTTTTTATTATCTCCTTGTGCATCACACGAATCAAATGACTAATGATTGTAATATTTGATTTTATTTTATATGAAAAATAATTATTAAGCAAATTATAAATTAAGTTTTAAAAAATCTTTGATACACAGATTGAGAAAAGTGGGGCTTAAATCACTGTATGAATGACACATGAAGCTTAAATTACTATATGAATGACACGTATAATAGTTTTCATGAAATGAGTCTGAAATATTAGTATAGTAGATTTATATAATTAATAAATTTTATACGAAATCTTAATCATTAATAATTTCTAATTATAAATAAGATTCTGATAAATCTCCATCCTTTTTTTTCTTTTTCAAATCTTCTTGAATTCTTTAATTTTTTTCAACACTGATTTTTTTAAAAATTCATTCAAATCTTTTAAAATATAAAATCATCAAAATTATTTATCAGAGCTCAAAGGTTATTGAAGGTATAATTTTATGACCATCCCAGATGATTTGCTTGCAATAGTCACCTTTTCTTTACATTCATTGTCCAACGCGCAATAGGAAAAGTCAATAGTAAGATCTAGAAAATTTATTTTTCTTTCTTTTTTTATTGTTGGTAAATAGTCTTTTTTTTGTTGATCTGATTAAGGCATTCCACTTTTTTTTTATATCATATAATTTTTTATTGTAATGGGCATCATTAATATTTTTATCACCCAATACATTTATATCTAATCCATTTTTCAACGATTCTTAATTCTATATTGTTTCCATTCTTAATTATTCTTAATTTTAATTGTAGATCATAATTTTAATGATTCTTAATCCCATAAATATATCTTAATGATTCAAATTTTGTTGATTCATGTGATCTTTTTAATTATAATATTTGATTTTATTAATAATTAATAATTAAATTATAAATTAAGTTAAAAAATCTATAGACATAAATGTTGAGAAAAGCGGGTCCTAAATCACTATATGAATGACAGTGTATCCTAAGATTCTGTATGAAAGACACATGCAATTATTTCCATGAAATGACTCTCAAATATTATAACAGTAAATTAACAGAAATATAGAAAAAGAAAGATAAAAATTGAGTTGATTTCTAATGCTTAAGTGCAAGACTTCGAAAACTTAAAAATCACAAAGTAAAACCCTATTTGGTCCATTAGAAATGTATCAAAAAATAAATTAGTTCCTCAAAATTGAAAAGCCTTCTATTGATCCCTCATTGTTAAAAAAAAAAAAATGACAATTGGTTCCTCCACTACTAACCCATACAAACAAAATTACCTACACCAATAGACCAACACAAATAGGTCAATTTGTCTCATTTTTTTAATAGTAAAGGATTAATAGATGACTTTTAAATCCTAAGAGACTAATTTGTTCTTCAATATATTCATGAGAAATCAAAATATCTATTAAAAAAAGTATATAGTAAAAAGGATTATCACAATGAGTGTTAGAGTTATAGGTTGTAAAACCATAAATTTAAAAATAAAATCTAGTAATAATAATTTATTTGCCTTAATTTTAACTTGAAGTGATCTAATTATTTGAACTAATAAAATGTAAAATAAGTGAGCTTCATTATATATTTTTGTTCTTTTCGCAAAACTAAATCAAAATAATATCATTAAAATGGGTTAATATACATCATCATCTAATTAAAATTAAAAAATAAATTTATATTTTTCTTTGAAAAATTTATTCTTACAGCAACTACATACTAATATCGTGGTGTCATAAAATACTTAATAATAATGTAAGTAAATAATATTTTACATAAATATAAGAAAATAAGACAAAGAATGAGTTATTTACTAATTCTTTAAAGTAAATTAAAAAGCACATAGTTAATTGAGAGATCAAATTGGGTGTCAGCATTTTATATAGGTTGTAAAACCATAAATTCAAAAGTCAAATCGATAACAAGCGGTTTAATTTTTTTACTTTCAAGTGATGAAATTATTCAAACTAATAAAATCTAGGTCTAAAATAAGATTTAAGAATCTGATAGTGAACTGAGATGAGATGATGGTAAGAAGTACAATAACACAAAATTGGGAAACCAATAAAAAAAAAAATGAAATGAGAGAATGTTTTTCTTTTAAACGGATCATCATGCAATGATACATTTTTTTTCTAACATAATTAAACCTCCAAATGCCCAAATACCATCATCCACTGAGCTTAAAACCGCCGATACTCTCCCCCATATCAGCAATTGACAAAAGGATATCTCAATCATTTGTACTCTTTAAGGATATCTTGCTCACACAGCATGCTTTCTTTGAAAAGTAAAAATATCTTCTAACAGTGTGGTTTCACTTGACTCATGAAACAACCAGCAACTTGCTGATGCTGAAAGGTAAAAAACCAATGTTAGTGTACCTATTTTGTCGGTAATAACATGGTCTATATTCAATTTCACGAGTTCGCCCTCTGTTTCTACATCAAATGAAGTCTCCAAGTACACTGAATTTTTTGCTGGCACATGAAGAATAATAGCCCAACCTTCTCCTGAAGGTGACTCTTGCTCCACTGTGGTGACTACAAGACAAAGAACAGCATTAGGGAACAGTTCCAAACCAATGTTCACAAACCATGATAACATAAGATTTAAATTGCCCAGTAAAACCATATGTATGAAGCTTAAGAGTCATCAGTTGAGTCGAATAACACGCTGCCAACCTTCTCAAAAACGCGACAATTGCTCTGCAGTGGCAATTAGAAAACAAAGTACAGCATGCAAGTATCAGTTTCATATTAATGTTATTTCAATATATAATCAGAAAATTATATAGGACAATGACACTATTTTGGATGTTCTACATCTGTCTCCAAGAATATGCTCTATCAAAAGAGAGAAACCATAAAAAGAAAATGTCTAAAAATCCAAAAAGCAAGTCCAGAAGACCAAGCTGAGCTAAAATTTTTAAACCAGACCTATAACATGGTCCTACATTATAAAATATTGCAGTGTATCTTCTCAAAAAAACTGCAGCAATAAATGATTGGAAGATCAATTTGGATTCACTGTTAGTTCTTAAATTTGCTGAAGATATACAAAACAGTATGCAATGGCAGTGTTTGCAGTTTAGTTTGGATCGGTATTGACTTAATCCAAACAAGGCAGAGTGAATGTGAGTGCCACAAAAAGTTTAATGAAGGGTGAATAGCTTTCCTAGTAATTTCCAACAAACTCAAAGCATTAGATACCAAACCATCCTTATCAAGACCACCCCTAATATTCCTTTCTTTGATATAAAAAGACCATCCATTAAATAATTGTTATCAACATCTAAATCGCTGAAACTCAACTACAACCAGCTGTTATATAGCATACACAGCACAACGGGTAAAGCCACAAATAATAACACATTAAATAATGAATTAAGAAGTTAGATTCAAACAATTTTCTGCATAAATTCTTGAAATGCATTATGGCCTTTATGAGCAGAGAAGTAGCTGATGAGGAATTCTATAGTTGTAGCATCTGCTGAAAAACCTTTGTCTTTCATTATCTGGAGGTACTTTGTTGACCTTGAAATATCACATCTTCGCAGCAAACCATGGACAAAGACATTATAAGTACATTCATTAGGCGGGCAGCCATCCTCTTCCATATTCTTCAGTAAATCTTCAGCATCATCCAGTAGTCCTTCCTTACATAGACCTTTAATCATTATTGAATAAGTATAAACATTACTTTTCAATCCTTTTGTAGGCAAACAAGAGAAGAGTTTTCGTGCATCATTCAATTTTCCAGCATTGCACATTCCATCGAGCACAATACTGTAAACTTCAATATTAAGATTCAAATTAATCTTCTCCATTCCCCTAAACAATGATATTGCATCAGAATAAAGATGACATTTGAATAGGCCATCCAGTATAGCAGAACAGGTCGGGAGATCCGGAAGTTGGCCGTATTCACGCATTGTGAAAAACAATTCTTTTGCAGCTAGCGGTTTCCCAACTTTGCAGAGCCCATCAATAAGAATGGTCCAAATCACAACATTTGGATTCAATCCTTTATCAACCATTTCATCCAAGAGATACATAGCCTTGCTGATGTTCTTGATCTCACACCACCCATGGATTAATGAACTATAAGTAAAAATATCCGGTATGCATCCCTTGTGAACCATCAAATCAAATACTTTCATGGCCTCCTCCATTTGATTTTGCAAACAATAACCACCAATCATCGAGCTATAGGTGACAACATCAGGCTCCTCCCCTATTTGAGCCATGAGACCAAGTATGGCTTTAGCACTGGACGTCTTCCCCTCTTTGCAAAAGGTGTCCACTAAAATATTAAAAGTTTGCACATCTGGCATAACTCCTTTTTGTATCATCCCATTCAGCAAAGAGGCAGCCTCTTTCCATCTGCCAAACTTACAAAGGCCATGAATCAAGCAATTATAAGTGATGACAGTTGGTCGAATACCTTTCCTAGTCATTTCCGAGAACAAATTCAAAGCCTCAGATGTCAACCCATCCTTGCAAAGACCATCCATAATTGTGTTGTAAACTACAACATCCGGTTCGCAGTTTCTTTCATCCATCTTCTTTAGATACCCAACAGCAACACGTGTATCTCCAATCTTACACAATCCATTAATGATTGCTCCAAAGGTGCAAATGTCGGGTTGATACCCCATATTTTCTATGTGGTGAGCAAAGCATGTAGCATGATCCACGTTGCCTTCAACACAAAGCCCATTAATGATGGTGTTAAAAGTCACCACATCAGGGTCCAAACCGAATTTGAACATCATCCCCATGACAGAGAAGCCAAAGGGTGTGTGGTTCAAACGGCAGAGACAATTGATGACAATATTGAAAGTAAACCCATTAGGTTTGACACCTAAGAACAGCATGTGTTTGATTAAAGAAATGGATGTTGTATAATGCTTCATCTTAGCAACGAAGGCATGCAAAAAGTTAAAGTCCCTAACAGACGGCAAAGGGTACAATGCAACCATTTTGCGGAATAAATCCAAAGCAGAATCAACATCTTTGAGACTCCTAATGCAATTTACGAGGTGGGGTCTGTCCTTTATGTCATTACAAGTAACAGTACTGGATGTAGAGTGAGTAGAACAAGAATGAGAAAGAGAAAGAGAGTGAAGAAGGAATGGTTTGGGATCAGAAATGGTACCGAACTGTAACTGTTGAAGAAGACGATGAGGAAAGCAACGTGCAGAAGCATCCGCTGTTCTTGGCAACATCCCAAAATGGGATTGAAAGTTGGCACTTGAAGGTAGAAAAGATCAGAGAAAGAGAAGGAACACTGAAAGGGAAGGGGAAACCCTAAACCCATAAATTCAATCAAGGTGTCCATGAAGAAGAAATTGAGCTCATACAGCAAAAATGCCTGCTTTTCCCTCTTCCACTATTCCCTATCCACGTCCACATTTTGGTACGCAATCGTTTAGGTACGTTTGGATTGATAGGCGTGTTTCAAAGATTCATTATTTGTTTGGGTGTTTGAATAGTTACAAAATATTGCGTTGATATATTCTTATATATTTTTAGATCAAATATAAGATTTAAAATAAGCGGTATCCATATTTTATGTCTGTATATATTTTGTAAATTATAAATATAAATAATATTTCTTATTTATAAAATGTGCAGAATGAAATACGGGGTGATGTAATATGTTTTATTCAATTTTATTATTTTGTATTGTCTTCTTTCTTTCCATTTGGGTGGAATGGGTGAAATCATTTACTCTTAAAACGGTATTCTTTTACTCCGTTTTATTACTAAAATATCAAAAAGAAAAGAGTACAATAATCATGTTATTTCTCTCGACTCCATTTTATTTCATTTTACTTCATTGTAGTACTTATCCCGTCCAAACATAATCATATATCATCAGGTTAACTTTCTCCTAGTGACAATTCATAATTACACGTAATTAGATTAAAATCAAACATAACTAGAAACATGTAGAACAAAAACAAATTTTAGAATATATATATATATATAAAAATCTATAATTCATTTAAGGGTATGGTTGGGAGTTTTCTTTAATGGGAAGGAATGGCTAATATTGCAATAAAAGAGAAAAATTAAAATATTTAGGAGTTTATGATATAAGTAAATAGAATAAAAAATATGAAAATTTTATTTTTTAATTTTATTCTTTTAATTTGTAAATATAGATTTAAAAATATTAAAAGGAAAAATTGGAAAAATTAAAAAAGCCTACCCCATTATGGCCAATATATTTTTCGCAGCTTTTACTTTTCTATTATTTTAAGAAATTGGTTGAAATAAAATTGGAGCAATGAAATATAAAAGGAATTGTAATTAACCATGAAAAAATTGTTTCACACAATTCAGCTAACAACTCACTCACAAGAAGGATTTCAAATCGCATAATAAAATCAAGCACAATAGTTATGTTAAATACGTCAACAACAATTACTATAAAAGAATCATGTTATAAAGCATATAGAAAAAGATAATAATAAAAAATAGAACCCTCGTATAAAGAAAACAAAATAAAACATGTACGAAGGAAAATGAATTTATCTTCACAAATCCTTGCAAGTGTTGATATCGTTGAGTGTTCTAATTTTTTTATAGTAAGTGGAGATGTAACATCCTAATTATTAACCTTTTATGTGTGTTTCATAATTGATCAATTATTAGATTTGTTACATCTTGATTTCAGATATTTAGTTTATTTGAAAATATCTTTAGCGAAAAATAGTGAATAAATTTTTTTAAAAAAATTTAAAACGATAAGAGTCTTGTTGTTAATGCATAATTAAAACTAACGCAACTTGTGAGCGAAACAACATTTCCATAATAATAAGCATGTAACATAACCAATCTTGAATATCATAAAACATATAATAACACATACCCTCATATCATAACATAAATAAGGTACTAGTATATCATAAGAGAGTATGGATTCATGATGAATAACGCACCTAATACAAACCACGTCAACATATAATTTAATATCCTGATAAAGAAGGAACCATAAATAAATCTTAGCTATGAGCCGGTAGTAAGGCCCAGTCTCACTACAGTCGTCCATAAGGCATAGAACTCTCAAAATGAAGAAAACATAAAGTGAGAATCAATAGTCTACATGCTCAAGAGATAAATACAAGATATGCAAAAGATAATAATAAAGTATCTAAGCATGGGCTAACTCCAATGTCAAGAACTGAAGGGAGTCCACATCCTGGTCCATTGGCTCGACTGAAGATGATATGGAAAAAGAAAAGGAGTGAGAATTCAAAAGAATCTCAATAATTAAATAAAAACAGTTTAAGTGTCATCGTCATCGTCTCCAGTCACTTTGGTTTAATTACAAAAAAAAAAGTGAGCATATTTTAGTTTATTTTAATTAGTTTGCAAATAAAAGTCTTGATGTGACATGTATTTTAAGTCTTGTAAAAATTCTTGATTAACAAATAATAATTCAGAGAACATAGCACTATTAGCACATAAAAACACATAGAATGAAACTTGCATAAAGGAGTAAAAGAATCAAGACATAACACTTTCTCTTACATTTTCATTTAGTAACTTTAGTTCTGTTCATATATCACCCTCTCTCATGTCACGTTCACCTACCGCATTACCGCCCCTGGCTATTTAACTGTCACATACACTTCAAATCATCTATCACCTAAGATGAGTTCATTCTAATTAACCATCACTAGATTTAAATGGGGATAGAGGGAAACAACTTCACTTAACATTAAGTTTAACTTCCTTGAATCTCATGTTCCAATATCATGTAAAAGTCTCATAGGTGTTTAGGAGACATAAACATTTCTTTATGTATATCAAAGATAAAGCTTATATGTGGTTCATTTCATAATGCCATTATTTAACATTTTAAATAGAAAGTTACTCAATATATAACATAAACATGCATAAATCAATTGCCAAAAGAAGAACCGTACCCACCTAGTATTCATCAAGTTACATATTCCAATAATAGAATCAATAATAATATTTCTAATACCACATCCACACATAAATATTCCATGCTCACAATATCAAAATAATATCATATTTAGATTAATATGTCCAATCTCAAACCAGAATTTTTATCTCTTAATTCAAATAAAGTAGTTCAAATGCTTTGAATTCTTAATCCAAATGCATTCTCATTGCACCTTAACACTTGTACACAAAACAAAAGTTATGTATGCAAGAAATCAAGTTCACATTGCCACTTTATGGGAGGAACACACATTCTGACAATTTTTTCTGCAACTAACACTATTTTATCAAACATTTCACAACCAAAATAATCGATTCAAACTCTCACTAGCTAGAGTACTCAAAATAATCAAAACTTATCGTCTAAATTCACAAAACATCATATAACATTAAATTAAGGTTGTTGGAAAAATTCCATCACTTTGCTCCTCAAATGTCATAAAAGAAAAAAAAAACACAACTCTTAAGCATTTACTCAAAGAACCACAACATACAAATAAATTTCTACACTTGGATACCCAAATCCCCTCTCATACATATATTTTTTGACAAAACAGCTCCCTAAACCCCTGTATCTTAGCGCCACTTAAGCCCCCTAAAAGGCTAGGAAAGTGCTATTATGTAAATTATTCAAGGATTACAAGGCTAAAGAGATAAAACAAATTTCTGCACTTGTGTGTACCAAAACCAATATAAATTCTTCATGTTTTCACCATTTTTATCCCTTCCTCAAACCAGGAATGTTGTAGCAGCAGAAAACATAAAAATAGAGGCATGAAATGGCTCTTGGCATAAATTCTAGCAACCAAACATCAATGTTCATGAGTCACGATTCTTATTTATGCACTGTCACCTACATTGGCAAGAAAATAACTCCCAAATACCTATTAATACCATAAATCCGAGAATAAAAACAAAGAAACACAAGTTTAAATCTTCATTCATCATCAGCCTAAGTCAAGAATACAAAACCTCATCATCAACATACCATTTTCAAACTCATTTTTCCAGCATAAACATCACACGAAACAAAACTGATTTTAAAGCTCAATAACATGCAAAAAAACATTGAAGGTTTTTCACAAACAACCCCTTACCAACTTGAATGTGTCAAAGGAAATGAGTGTTTAGGAGCTTAAGGAGGTGGAAGAGAACCAAAAGTCTTCCCCCTGTCCCTTGATACTTGCGACTAGTAGCTGAAAAATGGGGAAGGGGAAAAGCTCTTTCCTCGAATGGTAGTTAGGGTTTAGTGTTTGGATGTTATGAAGGCGTTGGCGAAGAAGGGGTTAGAGGTTCATAGTAATGGTTGGTGTGGGTGGAAGTGAGAGTGAGGATGAAGATGAAAAAAAAAATGTGAAGTGGGCAAAGAATGGAGAGGGAGGCCGCGGTTGGTCTGTGCAAAGGGGTTTAAGGTTGCATTTCGTTTCATAAAGGGTAGTGTGGGTATTAGATAGAGGTTATGTGGTACCAGTGTAATTTGCTCCCAATATTATGAAATGATAAAAAAATAAATACAAGACAATAAATAAATAGTATTTCTTTACCCCATGAATTCAAATGATTTACATAATATTGGGTGGCTTAGAACTTTAAGCTTTTGAGAGGGAATATAAAATTCTAGATTGAAGGAAGTTCTTAATTTTTAAAACACTCTAATACTCAACTTTTAAATAAATCAACACAATAACTAACAATATGCTGTATTTTTTAAGTAAAAACAGGTTAACCAACCTTTTTAACTTGGAAAAGACTCATTTAGATAGGACAGTGTCATTTATATAAAATAATTCACTCAAACTTAATGCATTTATTAAATAAAATTTTACATATACATTCATAAATTTAATTTTATATATAAATATAAACTTTTAAAGAAAGTTTGGGCGCTCCTGCCCCCACCAAGCTTCGCCACTCAGTATAAATAAACACGAATAAATAAATTTAATATTATGCAAGACTGATATATTATTATAATGATAAATGTTAAAAAGTAATAAATATTAATTTTGTTTTCTTTCATCATGTGTATTCAACGACATACATTTTTCTTTCCAGAAACACAAAATTTTAAATCTTATATCTAAAAGTAATACTATGCTGACTTTTCATACTTTGAATATCAAACATCTTGATTTTAATGTGCATCGAAATTATACCAAATAATTTTAAAATAATTTAAAAACTTATATACATAATCTACATAATGTAAACTTTTAATCCAACGGTGAATTTCATAAAAAATTAAACCAATATAAAGTTATATAATGATGTAATATTTACTAATAACTTGATTATAATCCATAACTTGATCATAATCCATATATATATATATATATGAAAAAAAGGTTAGAACCTAAATATCACCTCATGGCAAACTACTCAAACTCCTTAGTTTGATATTTCTTATTCATAATTAATAGTATTTTCGCATCAATGTTTATTTTAATATATAGAGTAGATTATTTAAAAACATATAAAGCAGAGTTTTAATGTGTGAAAAAGAACTATATATTAAGATTTGACTGTTTGTATGTATCAAGTTAATAACATTCAGAAATGCGATTGAGATATGATCATTTTAAATTCTGTATCGAAAATTAATACTATGCAGACTTTTGATTACAAAACATCTTAGTTTAATATTTCTCTTTCATAATTAATAGTATTTTCACATCAATATTTATTTTAATATATAGCAGATTAATTAAAAATATAAAGCAGGGCTTTAAGGGGCAAAAAAGTACTATATACAGAGATTTGACTATTGTATCAAAACTTTGCCTAAATAAAATCAATAAATCAATTCATCACCATGCAATGCTAATTCACAAGCTACTCTGAAATCAACTCTATAAATAGAGGTTAATCAAGCGATCAAAACATAAACAGATGTAGCAGCCTCCTTGCCAAACCATGAATCCGGCACCACTTACCCTCTCTTACCTCCTCTTGCCTTAACCGTAGCATTCTCAGAGGATGTAGTTGAGCAAGTGATGGACACAAATCACAACCCCATTTTCCCAGGAGGAAGATTCTATATCAAACCAGCCACCTCCGGTGCTGCTGCAGGTGGTGGTGGAGTAAGGCTTGGCAAAACTGGGAACTCGACGTGCCCAGATGCTGTCCTGGAAGATTATTCCGGTGTTGCCGCCAGTGAAGTTCAAGATATCAGGGATAAGTCATCCCTGGTATCATGATTTTCACTGGCACGCTGTTATACATTTCATTTGAAAAGAAGCCTGAGCGTGCCGAATCATCCAAGTGGGTGGATATTATTAGTGGTGATTTCCGTGGTCATTGGGTTGGTATTGAGGGTGCCCACCACCCAGGTAAGAATTTGATCGTTGATGGTAGGTTTAGCATTCAGAGATATGATGATTCAAGTTACAAGTTTGTGTTCTGTCCCGAGATCGTTAACCCACCCCATGCCTGCTTCGATGTTGGGAGGTACGATGATGAGAATGGAAGGCGTTTGGTCCTAAATACCACCGCCGGTCATGTTCCCTATCCGGTTGTGTTTGAGGATGCAGGTGATGCTAGTGAAAAAATCTATATAGTTTGAATTTGAAGTGTCCACATGCTAGCGTTGGAAAATAATGGTATGGTAATAGTTCTTCTTGTCATGTACGCCCTTGCTGCATATTATGCATCCATTTTTTTCAAAATTTTTGTTTCACCTGGTCTATCTATTTATTAAATCAAGACAACATAAATTTCTTTTACCAATTACACCGGTATTATAATTAAGAGTAACCTATATATTTTTTTGTTTTTTAAGAGAATATTCTTTCCTTTATAAAAATATCTGTTAAATTTAGATGAACACAATTATTAAGAAATGTAATAAATAATATAATAACATAGTACTTCCATATAAAATTACGGTGAATAAACTAATATACCCTTATGATCATTAATTTTGGAGCATATCAAAGGGTTAGAAATGAAATGTTATACTAATGATAATTAATTACTCAGACATACTATTAAAATAAAAAATATACTTTATCGGAATATAAAATTGGTAAATACTTTGAAAGATAATTTTACTTGAAAGTGGACGGTGAAAGAAATGAAGTAATTATTTGTTAAATAAGGATAATTTTATTAATTAATATACTTTCATGATATTATTAATATTTATTTATTATTTTTTTAAGATGTGTGTGTGTGTTTTTTTTTTCAATTTTGGATAGATAACATGGAACAGAATGAGTATTATGTTATCCTTCTGGGAGTGGCTATTGTCACTCCTAAACGGCTATTAATACTCCCACTATCAATGACTGTTATTTGATTCTCTAAAATGTCCCTTTTAATATATTAATCAAAACAAATGGTAATTATTCATTTTCATTGATAATTTCATCTTAATTTTTAATAATAATCTTATTATTATTATTATTATACAATAAATCAATTATTTAAAATATTTGATATTTATCTAATTTTTAAAATTTAATATTATTACTTGATATTAAAAGTTGGGATTGGCTATTGCCACTCTTAATAAATGGCTATTACACTTCTAATTTCAATGACTTTTCCTTGATTCTCTAAAATAATGTCCTTCTTTTTATATTTTAATCAAAAAAATTATTTAATATTAGCTATTCATTTTCATTTTAAATTTCATCTTAATAATTTTATTATTATTATTAATTATAATAATAATAATAAAATTAAGGACACATTGTTTTACATGTACAACTAAGCTATCACTATCAATTAATTATTATAAATAAATATATTTTTTATTATATGATTTTTTTTTCATTCTATTTCAAACAATATTTATTAAATCATTTGTATACTAGTATAGTACATATCACTTCTCTCTCTTGTCTAATAACAACGGAAAAAGTCATTACGATCACTTTAATTCGTCAATCTAAAAAGTGAAACAATGCTTTCATTTGAAAATTTTCATGTGGAGGTGTGAACCTGATCATTAACCTGCACAGTATAAACCATTAATTAATATAAATTCAAATTGTCAAAATCCATAACAGGTAGTTATTTAAAATTATTTGATGTTTTTTTTAAATTTTATTAATTGATAATATAAAATATTTTTTTCATAGTTAACGTATAAAAAATAAACTCTTATTACTATTTATTTTTACTTCATATTTCTTTACATAAATAGTCATTTTTATAATGTTTATATAATTATTGTATTAATAAAGTTTAAAAAATGTAACTCAATATTCAAACCTAAAGAATTATATCGAATAAATTAATAGCAATACTTTTAATATCTAGTGTTAATATTAAATTTTAAAAATAAGATAAATATCAAATATTTTAAATAATTGATTTGATTTATAATAATAATTATCATTAATAGAAATTAAGATGAAATTATAAATGAAAATGAATAAATAATATTAAATAATTATTTTGATTAATATATAAAAGAAGGACATTTTAGATAATTAAATAAAAATCATTGATAGTAGGAGTGTCAATAGCAGATTAGAGTCCAACAATGATTAAGGTGAAGCAATTTTCGCTAGCAAAACGTCATTTTAATTACACGAAAATCGACACACAATATCAAATCAAATGAGTAATGAAATTTATAAAAACACCAACGAACATCACAATAAAGACGAAATTTCTTTAAATCGTCATTTCAATTTCTAGAATTTAAAATCTAATTAATCAGTCTGTAAATTTATAATCATAAATTATGTTAGTCCTTGATCAACAAATCACTAATTACAATAGGAATTAATGTACTAAACCATTCAGGTGAGTGCTCTAGTTTCTCATGAATATGTTATGGTGGAATATAAGGGGCTTAGGGGGTGAAGGGAAGCGAGGGATGATTAGAAAAATGATTCAGAATGATAAAATAATTTTCTTGGGGTTGGTAGAAACAAAAAGTGCATGTGTTCAAGATAAGGATGTGATGAACCTCTAGGATAGCTCGGTTAATGAGTGGGTGGCTATGAATGTGATAAACAGAGGAGGTGGACTATTATGTGTATGGGAATAGATGCATTTCAAAAGTTGGAAGTGGTTTCAGGGGATAGGTGGATTTGTATTAAAGGAAAGATCATGGAAGAAAAAAAATTTGCTGTGCAATTGTACTGACATATGGTGCTCATGACAATGATAATAGAAGGAGAGTTTGGGAAGAGATAAAAAAAGGCTAAAAACATATGTGCAGTCCCTATCCTTATTATGGAGGACTTCAATGAAATTTTGAAACCAAATGATAGAAAAGGAAGAATTGTTGTAACAAGAAGCATGGGGGAGCTTAAGGATTGGGTGAATGAGTTGAGTCTATTGTAGTTACCTCTGGTTGGTAGAAAATATACATGGAGAAGGGGTACTTCATGTAGTAAACTAGACAGAGTTTTTATTGAACAAGAATGGTGGTAGTTTTTTTCCAAAGTTGAATTTGTCTTGTTTAAAATGCTTTAGATCATATCATGTTCCATTGCTAATTGGTGTAGAGGACACAAATCGGGGACCAAAACCTTTCAGGTCTTTGGATGTTTGGTTCTCACAGCCGCAATTTAGAAGATTTATCGATTTTGAATGGAAGAAACTACCAGAAGCAAATTTTTCTACTAAAATGATAAGTCTTAAAATTCCGATTCAGAAGTGGAATTCTAATACTTTTGGCAATGTAAATTCCAGAATTAGCAATTTAAAAGACAGAGTGTTAGTTGCCAAAAAAAGAATTGAGGATGGTGAAGATGATGATGTGATCATTGCTAGAGTCAAAGCCCTCATATGTCAATTGGATACGTGGTACAATAGGAAAGTGGTATTTTGGAAATAGCACCCAAGAAAAAGGTATGTGAAGGATATGGATAGGAACTCCAAATACTTTCACACTATTGCAACAATAAGGCATCGAAGAAAACAAATGCAAGAATTTTATATTGGTAAAAAGGTAATCAAAGACCCAAAAAGAATAAAAAAGGAGTTGAGATTGTATTTCAAAAACCTTTATACATAAAAGAGGGATCCACAGATTATTTTCCCTGGTGGATTAGTAAATAAAATTTCTGCACATGATGCAGACAGATTGGAAGTAATGCCAACAATACAAGAAGTTAAAGATGCAGTTTGGTCTTGTGATCTAAGGAAAAGCCCTGGGGTATGATGGATATAATCTTAACTTTATCAGAAAGTATTGGGAAACAATAGGTGCTGAGTTTACTAGTATGGTTCTAGATTTCTTCCACAATGATATACCCCAAACAACATCAACATGACATGGGTTACACTCATTCCAAAAGCCAATGTGGCAAAAGAAATGAAGGATTTGTGCCCTATTAGCATGGTGGGGTGTGTATATAAAGTGATATCTAAACTGCTATCTCAAAGATTAAAAAGGGTGATGAGCGCCTTAGTAGGAGAAGAACAGACTGCCTTTATACAAGGAAGACAAATTTTGGATGGGGCCCTAATTGCTAATGAAGCGGTTCACTGGTTAAAAGCAAAGAAGTGGGAAGGGTGTGATACTCAGTGTATACGTGGCAGCGAATAAGTTCCATTTTGCCCCAAGGTCCCTTGGGACCCACCCATGTTGTTGGGGAAGCCCCGGAATGCCCGAAAGACCCTTAGTGCAGCTGATGTAGTGAATTGTCACCGCTATAGCGGTCCTATAGCGGTCACAGTGGGGTGACCGTGGCATTTTGGATATTAGGGGACCGCCATAGTGGTCATAAGGAGGGTGGCAGCGTATTTTTAGCTTCTGGGGACCGCTATAGCGGTCCAGGACTGCTATAGTGGTCATAAGTGGGGGTAGACTGTAACACTCTAAAAATTGTCTAAAAATTAATTTGAGCTTTATTAGTCATAATTTCAAAAAATTGATAATTTGAACAATGATGAGGACGATCCAATTGATTTGTAAAATAAAAAAAAATGTAAATAGTAACTTGCGGGCCTTGAGTCAGTCAGACACAAAACCCTAGAATTGGGACCTAGAGATGCCCGAAATTGAGAAATTATATGATTATGGTTAGAAATAGGTAGAAATAAAGATTTTATAGAAATTATTTTTAGCAATGTTTGATTTCGAGTATCTTTATTTACCTGTTAGTAAAAATTTGGTGTCACGATTTCTAACACCGAAAGATAGTTTTATCTTTGTAAAAGGATAATGTTTATCCTTTAGAGCCAAGTGTAAGGCTAGGATTTAATATTGGATTACAAGATCAAATCCTAGCTATTCATCTTGTTTTCTTTTAAAAAGAATACACACATCATATTAAACAATTATTACAACCTAATTTAATATCATTAAAAGCCATAAAACTTACCTTTGAAGCTTGCAATTCTCAGCCATTTCAGAGAGAATACGGCCACCATTGTTATCTTCTTCATAAGCTCAAGTTTTAATTTCAAATCACCAAAACACTAACCTAGAGTTCATAAAACCACAAAGTTCCTTCACAAAACTTGTTCTACACCTCAAACCCTACAAATCTAACCGATTGAAATCTCAAATCCTCACTTTAATACCTCATTTCCCCACTTGCCTAAGGAAGGTTTAGGACTGAAATTGGTGTCTTGAAGTGAAGGGAGATCATTTAGAACATCCTTTGAAGTATCAAGCTCAAAAGCTTTCCAAGTAGGGTTTTCTTTGGCCTTTTTCTTTCAAACTTTTTCTGAACAATTCTTATTGGTTTCAACTTGAAATTTCTAGTTAATTTGGTTGATATTATGCTGATATTGATGCGTTAATTTTGGTGGAGTGTTTGGGGTTGTGGAAAAATCATTTTTATCAAAAGAGATTTTCAGTTGGTTTGCTGGATTTTCAGTTTTCTTACAGGCAGTGTGTGACCACGAATTTTCTGGGCTTGTTGTGTGCATTTTCATGATCTAAAAAAAATATATGTTGGATCTAACATCTTGAGATAGTCCCACGAATTTTCTTGGGTTTTTATTTTGAGTCAAACTGCCTTAGAAAAATCAAGAACTGAAATTAAGCATATGCTACCTGAAATGTTGAATCTGAAGCTATGAACTTGTGAAATTTTATTAACCTAGTAAATGATCGAATAATGAGCTGAAAGTTTCACAAGATATTAGAGACATATTGAGGTTTTACTATGATTTTTATTTAGAATTTTCTGGGTTCATTTGCTAGGGTCAAAAATTATGAATTTTGGTTCTTGAGCTGAGGTTGGATGGTTTCTGACCACTAAACTTTTAGAATTTTGTTAATATAGTTGGAGAACTCTAATTACCCTGAAATTTTTACAGGACCTTGGTGACACATTGAGGTGTCATTGATAATTTTTATAGTCTTTGAAATGATTGTTTTGTGTGCAAATTAATTCATGCCACAATAGTGTGAAATCTGCCATTGTGCTGAAAATAACTTGATGTTTTGAATTGATGAAATGATGGCATTTTGTACTAGTATGACATGAGTACCTGAATATGAGTCTGAGTAATTGAGCATGTGAACTTATTGATGATGTTAGGTACACATAGATATGAATGATTATTACAATTGTGTATATGCGAAAGAAAAGCATAAGATTATGTTTCTTGGACTAAAGAAAGTAAATCCAATTTATTAGGAAAAGTAAACCTAACTACCAAGAAGAGCATAAGATTTATAATCCTTGGGCTGGAGAAAGTAAATCCAGTCTGTCAGGGAAAGTAAACCGGACTACCCTTGAATTAAGTCGGGGAAAGTAAACCTGGATAGGAATAGGTCTGTGTGAGAATTAGAGAAAGTAAATCCAATGATCATGTATAGGAATGAGCTCAGTCCTAAAAAAGCAGTCTATTACCCATTATTGCTACACTGGGGACGGCGGTACGTAATGCCCAGATGTGACAAGATTAGTCAAGGGCCAAGGCAAGTTTAAGAAGTAAATTTTCTAAGAAATCTTTTGTCCTATATGCCGAGTAAATAAGTTTAGCATCGATATTGAGACCAATATATTTAAGTGGAAAGTTTAGTAGTATATGATGTTGAGTAGTATGGTATATGTATATTAAGTGATTGATTATTAAAAGTAACCCACTTCGGAAGTACGATTTGGAACTTTAAAAATAAACCGTTATCATATAATGCATGACCACTTTTTCTTAATAAACCGAAGTGACTGGGGCGATGACGATGACATTATAATTGTGTTCGGGGGAGTCACCCTACTGAAAATTGTAGAATTCTCACCCCTATGTTTTTGTGTTACCGTGTCGTTTCCAGGTTGATACAGAGAACCGAGAGGCTGATATGCAAAAGAACACGGAAGTGCAATAGTTTGGTAGTTAATGCTTTTATTAGGGTGTATTTAGTGGAATAGATATGTGTGTAAATATGTTAAAGGACAAAAGTGTGTTAAAGCTCATAAAAGAGCTTCCTTTATGTACTGAACTTTGTATTAAATAAATATTTTGGTTTCCTTGCTATATATTTTAGTAGAATTATGACCTAGTTATCTCGCGAATCAATCAAAATGACTATAGATATTTAAGAAAGGTCCGCTAATTTAGAAGTAACAACTCTCGGGTCTGATGTCATGACTTAAGGATGACGTTGTACTTGGGAAGATGTTACATAGACCGCTATAGCGGTGTCAGCAGTACCCAAACAGTTCAAAACGCGTCGTTTCGAGTTAGTGAGGCCCCCAACCCTTTTTAAACCCTTCAAACTCGGGATTTCTTCCCCAAAACCGAAACCCTTCTCTTCCCAACTCTCTCCCACTCCTTCCTCACACAAATCCTCTTCAATCCTTCTTCCTCCAAGAGATTAAAGGTGAGATTTATGGGTTTTGTTGTCTCCATCCTTCTCACTTTGTATTCTAGAGTTTGAGTTTATGGTTTGTCTCCATTTTTGTTATATGGGGGTACTCCCCTAGTATTGTTAGAGTTGTGTTTGAGTAATCTAGAGGTTAACGGAGACTAATTTAGAGTTTTATGGCTTTATGGTAGACGTTGGTGCCATTCCTCCTTTCCGGAGTCCCTGCGGAGTTGGCGGTTCACATTCTACCCCTCCAGGTGAGTGGGTTTGAGCTCATGGCCTTAGTTTGGTCATTATATTATTATTTTCTAGCATTACGGAGTATTTAGAGGATTTAAAATGGATTTTAGTGCAATATGACTTCATGAAAAATATATATATTTCGCTAGAAAAACTCTGTTTGAACTTATGTATAAAAATATGATTTTAGAACCGCATGGGACCATATTTATTTTATAAAATGCTTCATATGATTAAATTCATAAAATTGATTCGATTATAAATAGATAAGAATTGCCATGATTTACGAGTTGAGATTTAAGAATTTACAAATGCTAGAAATGGTAAGTGTTGAACTAGAAACATAGAACTCTCCCTTTTGATATTTAGAGCTTTTAGTATAGAGAGAGTTACTGAGAGGAACAGAACTATGAGTTAACGGCAGTTATTCCGTTAACCTTGGTATACCAAGGCCCGCCAGGGGCAATTCATCTTGAGTTAGATTTGTCCGCCAAGGACACGGTTCGCCAGGGACCGAAGAGATCACATTAGCTAGGGGCTTGTCCGCCAGGGACTTCGCACCCTCCCTATAATTGATGAGCACTCTGTTCTCTCGTGTAATTCTTGAAATTTTAATGATTATAATTAATATGTAAAGTAAATAGAACTATTTATAAATGTTGCATTTTACCGTTATTTATATATCATGTTTTCCTGTCCCATGTACGGTTATGAGTGAGGATCCACTCACTGAGTTTTGATTTTCAAAACTCACCCCTCTCTTCTCCTTTTTCCTCCAGATTTAGGTATAGCACAAGATCCTCCTCTTCCACCTCCTCAGCAGTAGTTTTCTTCAGTTTGGGTGAGCTTCGCTTTGGCGTGAAGTATTAGTACTTTTGTTCATGGTAGATGTTCTCTAGTGATGTGACGGGCAGGATCCCAGACTGCATATAGTTTATTTTACATTGTGATTTTGTACCATGATTTCTTATATTTCACAGCTTATCACCCATAGATATTTTGTATTTTCATGATTGCGAGTTCTATAGTTTATTTTGTATTAAGAGCAACTCGTGTGTTTTGTATCAGAGATGAATTTATGTTTTGGAAAATGATTTTATATTAAATTATGCATATAGAGGGACTCAGATATCACGAGGCTTACGTGGGAATGAGGATTCCTCACGTGCCGGTCATGTGCCCAAGTCGGGTCGTGACAAAGGGGTTCTAGTTAAACTCAATTTCAGAAAACCATACAATTCAGTGCATTAGTGTTTTGTTGAGCACACCTTGGAAAGGATGAGGTTTAGCCCTAAGTGGAAAAAGTGGATAATGAGTTGTGTTACCACTGCCTTCATGTCAGTAATAGTAAATGGCTTTCCAACCAAGCCATCCAGGATGGAGTGTGGTCTTTGACAAAGGGACCCTTTGTCTCCGTTTCCTTTTGTCATGATCACAAAAATACTAAATAATATGTTACAGAAGGCTAAGAATATGTCTCCCATTGAAAGTATCAAAGTTTGTTATGATAATATTGAACTAACACACCTTCAATTTGCAGATGATAACATACTTTTTTGTCTTGCAAATTATGGTATACTCAAGAACTACAAGATGATTCTTACTTGTTTTGAGATGATGTCAAGCTTGCGGATTAATTACGACAAATCTACCACTATGTTGTATTGAGGAGCGGATAAACCGTACCCAGTCATTGTTGGGATGTGCAGTTGCATCTTTACCCATAAAATATTTAGGAGTTCCACTTGGAGCTAACCCGAGGAGAATAGAAACATGGAGACCAATTATAGAAAAGATTGAGAAAAAACTTTGTGCGTGTGGAAAGCTAATCTCCTGTCATAGGCTGGTAGGCTTGTACTTATCAAATCGGTCATCAATAGTCTCCACAGTTAAGTGGAATATGATTCAATTGCCAAAAGAAAAAGGGGGTCTTGGGGTAGGAGATATTCTTCAGAAGAATACTGCCATGCTTTTATAAATGGTGGTGGAGGTTTGCAATTGAGGAGGAACCTTTATGGAAAAAAGTAGTGAGTTTATGTAATGGGCTGAAAACGTCTCAACCAATTCTTGATCAATGTAACACCCCAATTTTTACTGCTATGTGAAAATTATCAAAATGCCCCTAGGTAATTTTTACACGTAATTCGAGGCCGAATAATCCTCAATAAAGGAATATAACATTAGAGAAACATTATAGGAGACTTGATCAGCAATTCGTGTAAAAGTCGCAAACCCCAATTTTTCTGTACGTGTAAAATGACCTCAGAGGCATTTTGGCCATTTTACACTTGACCAAAATGACCAAAATGACCAAAATGCCTCTGAGGTCATTTTTATCTAGAAATCAAAAATAACCAATCTAGATTATCTTTGAGGGATTAATTTAATGCTTGATGGGGATTATATGTGCCTTAGAGATAAAAATCTCAATTCTTAATTTTTTACTTACGTAAAATTACCATTTTACCCCTACAGTAATTTTATATGAAATTATATAATCTTTGAATTCGGTTTTCATTCAAAGATTCAAAATGTCTATTTCAAGTATAATTTGAGAATGTCCAGTGATTACAAGGAGTTTTTATATGAAATTACTTTTTTACCCCTACTTAATATTTGATAATTTTACTTAAGTAATTAAGGCAATATTAAGCTCTATTTCAATTCGAATTGTTTTCATTCATTAACATTGGGTTAAAAATAATTACTTGAGGTTAAAAATAATTACTAAGGTTAAAAAAATAATTACTTGAGGTAATTAGAGTCTAAGATTACCTAAGGTAAAATTAAATTACCTTTCCTTAATTATAAGAGCTCATAAAATTAGTGATGATTGAAATCAAAGTTAAGATTACGGTTTAGGTAAAATCTAATACATTTATGGTTCCTTATCCTAAGTTTAGAACTTATGTTACAAATTGATTTTAACTCATTGAAATGAACTTCATTTACTAGTGTATGATTTCTCTTTTTATCTTGTCTTGATTTGTTCTAAACATTTAATCTTTTACCATTTTCACTAATCTATCAATTTCTAATCTTTTTCCTAAGTAAGTACACATCTAATACATGATTTACCACTTGTAAAACAATACCAATCTGATCCAAAAGGAATCAGAAACCAGCGCCCATGATCAGCCCCATTTCACCATATTTTATTGTTTTTCCAACACAAAATCATATCTAACCTTATCACATTTCTTTAGCTTTCTTTTTCATTATTTTTTGGCTATGTTTTATCAAAAGAAATCCATCCATATTCAGCCTTATTAGCCATGATTTCTTGCCTTCCATTAACATCATATTTTATGCATTTTCAAACCATGATACATGAACAAAATTATGACTACACCATAAGCATTCTTTTTCAAAGTTTTCTTTAACAAAAAAATGAAATAAATCCCTCCATTTCTAGTCTAGAGTGCACGGCCAAACAGCCTCTATAGACCTATAAATAGGTGCTCTTCCATTGCTAAAATGTTCATACAAATACTCATAGCCTTAGCACTTACTTACTTGATAGTTTCCTTGCTCAAAGTTCTCTAATTCTCTCAATACTTCAAGCTTTCTTCTTCTTCCTCATTCACATCCAAGAGACTCTATTCCTAACCTCTAACCAAGCTCTAAACCTCAAGCATACATATTCCAACCACAAATCAACTTCTAAATACATAACCTTTCCATTATCAAACACAAGAACACAACAAAAATTCTTCCACCATTCCATCATCACTGGGCTGAAACCATCATCATCATCTAGAGGAGATTTTTCTTCTCTTTACTTCTTAAGATATCAAGATTTAACTTTTGAGAATAAGAAATAACTTGGTAGGGATTTTATTTCACGTTCTTTTCTTTAATTCTTCTTAATAATTTCTGATTTATGGCTTAATGATGAGACATGAAATATGGTTCTTGGAACCATAATAATAAAGGACTCTAATATATGCTCACTTCCTTTGTTAAGATTAATTGAGGTTAAAGAGTTTAATTCTCTACAAGTTTTGAGCCTAACAAGATAATAAATGAACTTGCATCCATGTTTATGTTTCAAGCTCTTGCATATCATGTTTAAATTTTAAGCCTTGCATAATCATGTTTAATTTCAAGTCATCACCTTAAATCTTGAAAATAATAATATGAATTTGCATTCTCATATTTAAATTCTAAGTAATACATTTCATGTTTATATTTTAAGTTATCACCTAAACTTTGAAGATCTAAAAATGAACTTACATATCATGTTTGTATTTTCAAGTTATCACCTTATAAAGATAAAGATTAAAAATTGATTGCATAGCATGTTTAAGATTCTTGTTATCACCTAAATCTCTAAACCTCAAAACTTACTTCTTTAATCTTAAATAGGAATTCTTATATTTAAATTAAGTTAATTTTAGCCTCTTGATATTCTTGGTATTGAAGTTGGTTTATTTTATTTTTAAAAGCTTTGATCTTGTCTTTAAATTACTGAAATAACTTTTGTTAGAATTAGAAATTTAGAGATGTTAAAGATTTGTGCTTTTCTCAAGCTTTTTGATTAAAAGAATTAGGTTACTGACCTGATTTAGAGAAAATGGTTAGGATGCTAATTCAAAAGTTTTGAATGTTTATAAATTACTTACAATTGATGTGAGAATTGTTTTTAGTATTTTTGAGATAAACTAGTAACTAGAAAGGATCAAAATCGATATTTTATAAAGCTTTAGAGAATGAATTTTCTGGATTATTTCCTCATTGATTTGATACTGATCATATTGTTTGTATATATAAGAATTATTGGTATTTGATGTGAAAATTGTTTTTGGTATCTTAGAGGTTGAAAAGAATAAATTACTAGTGTTAGTTTTGACCGTTTTGCTAAATGCGAAAAGTTGTGTTCTAAACTATCAATAATGTAATTTTGGTCAAAGGATTTTAATTAGTGTTAGTAATGATATCTAATGTGTTTATATATTCAAAATACCATTTATAATGTTTAAAAAATTTTTTAGAAGTATTGATTTTTGATAAGTGTAAAAAATGAGCAACTTTGCATTTTGACTCCTAAAATGTGTTAAAATTAGTCTATGACCTTAAAAGGTTTTTGTGATGAGTTTAAATAGTTTCTAATAGTTATATGTCCTTTGAAAGTATTGGTTAATGTTAAGGATCTTTAGTTTGTGAGAATGTGTTAAAAAAGAATAATTACGCTTTGACTCATAACCTTGGAGAAATTGCAATTTGACCTCTTTTGGGGCTTAAGCGTAAATATTGATAATCTGATGAAATGAATGTGATTGATATCTTGTGAAGGCTATGTTTATGTATTGAAATTTATATGGCTTAGATGTATGTTATGTAATTTGAATTATGGTATGTTATAGTTATGTTTGATTCATTGAGATGCATAATTTCATGAAGTTTTATAAGCATAAAGTATTAAATGATGAGTTATGATTATATGTTCATGCTTGCATCTCTAAATATCACGCTAAGATTAAAGGTGACATAAGACAAATGGAAATGATCCTCTAGACTCCCCGAATTAAAGTTTATAAGAGGTGATCCAATAAGTTAATGCAACATAAAACATATGGAAGTGATCCTCTAGACTCCCCGAATTAAAGGTTATGAGAGGTGATCCAAGGAAGCTGCATACTTATGATGAGAAAGTTGAACAAGGGCAAGAAAGTGATCTATTTTCCACCTCTATTACCCAATATTAAATCTAGCGACGGCTAGTTAGGTTGAGCTCAATCCTAGGCGATCGGTGAGGTGGAGTTTTGGTGGTGACTATAAAATCACCGGGGAAGGTGAGATGATTGAATTGAGGTGGTTACGTAAGAGGATGGTTGTTAAGAAAGAAACTTGCGAGTTCCACTATGAGAAAGTAAATTATCATGCCTTTTCCGTGTAAGCTAAATGGTATACAACTCATCAGGTTTGTTATATCATGCATTCATATTAAGTCACCAAAGAAAGTAAAGTAAGGATGTATATTTGGTGTGTTTACTCATGTGATGTTATGTTTGGATTTTGAGTGTTGCAAATTCATATTAAGAGTATACTTATGTTATTTGCATATGTACTGGAGGCATTACCATGCATACATGAGATATCTATTGCATTCATGACATTAAGACTCATGCTAAAAGATATGGGTCTCGGCTAATGGTATTTGGAACTTAATAAATAAACTATATGCTCACTTTTTTCATAATAAAATCCGAAGTTCCTGGAGAGGATTACGATGACACTTGCATTAGAATAAGGAAACCCTACCGAGAATCTTGTATAAATTTCTCATCCCTTTTTTCTTTCTTCCGTGTCATCTCTAAACAAAGATGATAGTGTAGCTCGTGGATTTCTCTAAGACACGGATGAGGGAGTTGCGCTACAAAAGGGATCAAGAAGGTCGCAATGGGAGTATGGAGATAATTTCCCTTGGATATTGGCTTTAGGGTGATCATACCCTTTTTATTTGCTTCTGCTTTAGTCTCTTGATGGATGTGTACTGATACCCTTTATGTTTAGAGAACGTCACTACTATGATATAATTCTGATATGTTAATATTGTTTATGTCATGATATTCTATGGTTTATGTATATATATACATACATATATATATTGTGATGTTGTATGTATCTGTGACTTGTCTTTATCTTTTCTTATTCATAGGTAAGGCAAACGGCATTAGTTACTTAGCATGTGCGGCTCACGTTTTGGTATTTAAGTTTTAAAAAAAAAATTACCCATATTTTTACTAAGGTGTTTTCAAAAATTTAAATTAAAAACTGAAACAAAAGAGTAATAACTAATAATTAACTTAAATGCGTTCCTAGGCGTATTGAGTTAAATATTAGGGTATTATAATCAACATTGTAAAGGGAAAAGTGGGCCATGGAATGGTATTTGCAATATTTGGAAAATGAGTAAGGAAGTGGAGCAAGTGCTTATTAATGGGTTATGGATTCTCGTTGGTAATGGGCAACACACATTGTTTTGGGAAGACCCTTGGATAGGTGACCAAAAACTTAAAGATTAGTTTTTGGGGCTCTATGCAGTAACATCTCAAAAGAACCATATGATCTCTAAGTGTGGTTTCTGAAGTGGAAGTGAGTGGGTGTGGAACCTACAATGGAAGAGGAACTTTTTTTGAGAGGGAGAATCACTTGTTATAGGCTTTTTTAATATTTTCTTTTTGCATGTAATTCTTGATGCAGATAAGAAGAACAAATGGGTGTGGAAGCACAATAAAAAAGGTGATTACTTAGTAAAATCATTCACACAACAACTATATGTGGCAGGTGGATGCCAACTAGATGCGTTCAATGTCTTCCAAAATTTATGGAAAGGTTGGGTGCCGCCTTGAGTGGAATTGATGGTTTGATTTGCACTATTAGGAAAATTGAAAACAAATGATTTTTTTACATAAAATTGGGATTCTTCAAGCTGCTGATCTAAGGTGCATTTTTTGTGAGATGACAAATGAATTTGTTACACATCTATTCTTACATTGCTCTTTCACTTAGATAAATTGGAATTCAATTTTGGGGGATTTGAGGTTGTCTTGGGTTGTGCCTTCCCAACGTTAAGAATTCGTAAATATTTGGCTTGATTTTCCACATAAGAGTCGGACAAGAAAGAAGTGGGGTGGTTTATTTTTTGTTGTTATATGGTCTATTTGGAATGCAAGGAATAAAATTATCTTTAATAAAAGTGTAGTTAGTATGGATGAATTGTTGTAAAAAATAAAGTTAAATTGAAAGGAGTGGTGTGTACCACCACATGTCACATGTGTGTAGATGTTCTTTTGTAGAACTTTTCTATATGTTCTTGATGGCAATGTCAAATGGGACTGATGAAAACCTCCTGGAGGGTGGTAAATGTGTGATCAATATTTGGGAGATGTGATATAATATAAATACTCCTGGAGTTTCTTTGGTTTGAAAGAGGAATTTGAGAGAAGGCTATTTGTGACAGATTAGTGTGGTTAGCTACTAGTAGTATGATTATGTTTTGGTGTGTTTTTTTTTTATTGTACCTTTTTCTCCACTTATTTTGGTGAGTGTCGAGTACTTCAATAATTATTGAAAAAAAAAACAATAGGGATTAATTTAATTTAAAGTTATTATTTTTATTGAATAGTTTTATTTAATGATATATATATATATATATATATATTTGGGGTTGATTATGTCATTTGTACTTTCAATAATTAATATGATTTACAATTATAAAATAAAACTAATTAATTATATTTTTAATTTTAAAGAATAAAATAAATCACATATATAATTTTAAAAACTAAAATAATGGATAAGTCTTTATTCAAATGTAAGTCACATAAAAAACATTAAACTAGTGAAATGAAGTAAGGTAATAACAAGCACCGGCAAGCTCGTGTTCCACGCGGAGGAACAAAATACTCATTAATATTTGGTGTTATTGCACCTCGCGAAACATTCACCAATAGTTTATTGCTCTTATCCTTTTAGAATCTTTATTTAGTTTCATACAATTTCATATTTCATAACAACCATCAACCTTTCATTCCAATAAAATATTAATTTTTTTCAATATTAATTCTAATTAATTTTATATTTTTAAAATATTTTATTTAAAATTAATCTTAAATATTATATTATATTAATTAATATGCAGTGATATATTAATCTATTTACTATATTTTACTTAATTACTAATATTATTTATTATTTTTCTTAATATCTGTATTTATTTTAAATTAATATATATTTTAAAAGAGCAATAGTACTTTAGAATTAATTTATTAATAATTGAAAAACGTGTTGTTATCTACTTATCTCTTCTTGTAGCTCACGCGTACTTGTTTAATTCGCAAAGTAGATTATTAGCTCCTTTGCATGTGATTCTTATAGAAGATCTTATTTTAATTTATCTTTTTAATTAATTTTTTAAAAAATAAATTTAATTTATATTTATATAAACATCAATTTATATTTGAATATAATATTAAAAGATCTTTTTTTAAACAATGAAAATTTTAGTATCTCAAAAAGATTTATTTTGCTTTTTCTAGTGATTTTATTTCTACTGAAAAACTTATCTAAACATACTGAAAAACACAAAAGGATCTTTTTTATAAAAAAAAAATTCACATCCAAACAAACTGTATTAATAATTCTCCTTCAAATACCTTTCAAGTCATTTCATAATTTGTTTACTTAATAAAATAAAAAGTTATATTATTTTAACATTTAAAAGGTATGTGTTTATGAATACCTATTCAAATTTAAGAGTGAAAAATAAAGTGAATGGTGTTAAAATAGGGTCTCATAAAATGTAAGAATGATAGATTAACTATCTACTCGATGAACAAGGTGCAATAGATTAAAATAGTATTTCTCTAAAACAAATAAAGTTCTGGTGAGCTCATGGATCGAATTATTAAAAATAAACAATCAGGTCGGTGAGATATATACAAAAGAAGAGATAATTATTCCTTTGAATATTTTCTTTGTTTTTTCTATTTGATCTACCATCTTTTATTTCAATTTTTACCTTTTAAATTATTTATTAAATTAACTTGTGTTATAACTTATACTTCGGTCAATTTTACTAAAAGATATAATAATATATTACTAACCTATGATGTTAGGTTATTATTATCTGTACTGCCACATCACTATTGTTAATATCATGCCATTACTTTGGTCATAAGTTGATTATAATGAAACTTTTAGTGAAAACTAAATGAATTAATAATTTTAAATATAGTATGTTAAATTAAAAAATAAATAAAAAGACAAATTAAAAATAAAACATTATATTAGATTCCTTATTTTACCTATATAGTACGAATTTAATTTCTATATACTATTAATGTAAAAAAATTTATATAAACATCTAATCATGTATCATTATATTAATAAAAGTATTTGATTTTGTTGCTATTATCTTAAAACTAATAAAAGTTCATGATTAGATGTCAGTGTATCAACCACAAGACCTAACTTAATTAATAGCTAAGTAGGCTCTTAAGCATATAGTCAATATAGTTTAAATCTTGACGATATGTATGGAAAAGATATCATGACTAGAGATAATATCTATGTCTGTGACCTCTATGTTATTCTATTGGAACAAACATAGATTGCAGCTAGAGTAAACATGGACGTCTAGTCTAGTCCCTCACACTAAACCCTGATATAGAAAGACGGTAGTCATTTACTAAACGAACACCCCGTGTTTACACATTGAAATTACACTCACTCCATTGTACAAGACAACATCATTTTAGTATTTATTCTCTCCCAGAAACTAAGAATGGTATTGTGCATGGGAGGCGATTTTTTTGAATCCTTCTAAAATGATGTTGTTTAAATACCAGCATGTTATTTTATATGACACATCAATTTCTAACGCATCAAGTGCGTCGTTCTATTAACAGAGAGAAACTCAATGGAGGATGGACATATCCTATGTTTCAATTCTAGGGGAAAAATAAAGTGTTTTCTTTTGTTTGTTTATAATTATTAGATATTTCCTCTTTGGAAACTAATTGTACAAAGTAATTGTCTTAGGGGTTAGAGTTGCCGTTTACATGCTTCATCTCTTACTATAGCTATAGCCATATACATGGATTTTACTATTTTAACATCTAATTTTTTTAAACACCCAAACACCTTACTCATAATATATATGAGTCCCATTATTTTTTTTTTCTAATTTATTCTCTTCCGTCACTTCTCTCACATCACATAAGACTCACATGGGCCATGTGTTATCAAAATATCATTTCTGCACATACAAATACAAGCAACTCTTGGAACAATTCAGTTCTATAAATAGAGCTAATCAAGCCACCATAGCACGCAAACACAGCAACATCCTTAATACCATATCATTAATCGCATCGAGTGTACCTCTGTAGTGTACACCATGAAGCCTGCTCTACTTACCGTGTCCTTGCTCCTCCTCTTAGCCTTTCCCATAGCCTTCTCAACCGATGTGGAACAAGTGCTAGACACAAGCCGCAACCCCATTTTCCCGGGTGGCAAATACTACATCTTGCCATCCATATTTGGCCCACCCGGTGGTGGAGTCAAGCTTGGCGCAACCGGGAATTCAGAGTGCCCAGTCACTGTCCTACAAGACTACTTCGAGGTAGCTAGAGGCATCCCAGTGAAGTTCACAATTCCAGGGGCTACCACTGGTGAGATCTACACGGGCACCCCATTGGAGATTGAGTTCACAGAGAAGCCAGAATGTGCTGAATCTTCCAAGTGGATTGTGTTTGTTGACAACGCTATCCAAAAGGCTTGTGTGGGGATTGGTGGTGCTCAAGACCACCCTGGACAACAAACATTTAGTGGCACATTCAGCATTCAAAAATACCAAATTGGGTACAAGCTTGTGTTCTGTGTTGGCGGGTCATCTACTTGTTTGGATATTGGAAGGTATGACAATGGTGAGGGTGGAAGGCGTCTCAATCTAACTGAGCAAGAGGCATTTGACGTTGTTTTCGTAGATGCTGCTACTTATGAGTCTAAAATTAGGACCGTAGTTTGAATGGAAAAGATCTCTCAAGAGGCTAGGTGTGGCGTTGAACATGTATGTGTAATAATAACAATAATAATAAACTCTCTCTCGCGGTGATGAGTATTCCTTTCTTGCTCATGTAAGTTGGTTTTCCACTTAGTCACGACTTAGTTAATGTTAAATTCAACTTGAATGCAAAAGTTCGTGCAATAATTTCCACTTAGCTCCCTCACCTGCATGAGTAAAATGAAGGGAGACGCTAGAAGGACATTATTCTGTTGGATGTCAAATACCTTGCTATCTGATCAGAAGTTATTATAAATTATTAGTCATGTTATAATTATTTTTAAGTTGCCAAACTGGGATATGTTATTTTCGTTTGCTTGACCTTCCACTCTTATCACCATAATTCAGGTTTGATTACTGAGTCAATAAGCCAGGAAGTATAAGCTCATCTAGACAGTGATGAATCTTCCATCAACCTAATCTTTTGATCAACAAAAATCTTCTATTAAGTTAAATTTATTACTTTTTAAAAGTATTTCAAAGGTGCTAGAAAGGAACAAGAATGGAAAAAACAAATAGGCAATTAGCTGCGCAAACAAGAGTCGAAAATTACCAAATTGAGATGATCATTTACAAAGTCCATCACACAACACATAAAATTAAGGCTGCGAGCTCCTCGTGGGGAAAATTGAAGTAAACTATTCGACCGCGAGGAGCTCGTGGAGTGGCTTTGTCCTTTGTTACAAAAAATGCTAAAAAACAACAAATTATTTCCCACTTTTGAATAGATTGTTCTGCAGTTGGTGAGAACTTTTTGTTTTCTCCGCGACATCAATTAATTAACAAAAAACAAAGTCAAATATTCACAACCATAAAGAAAACTCGGTCCCTCGGAAACGTTTACAAATTCTCCAAAGAGAAATTTGGCAGAGAAGCGCTCCTAGTCCTTTGCGCCGTCGTCGGGTGAGAAAATTGATCCACGGGCCTTATCTTGTACATGAAAGCTTCCTAATAGGTTAAAAAAGTTTGGTACCCTGCTTTTTAGTTTTTGGTTGGAGATTGAGAAGGGAATTTGGGAGACGAGAATTAGGGAGGAGTGTTTATAATCCACCAGCTGGTCGGTTCGGCCTAAAGCTAATTGGGTTGTGTTTGAGTCTTGAAATTTGGTCCTATACATTTTTTGGGCTAGATTCGTGCCATATTTCTAGTTACCTGATTTCAAATAATTTATTTAGAGATATATATTTTTAAAATAACCAGTAAAAAGTTATAAGATTTTATTATTTAATTAATATATTTTACATAATTTGATATTATTTTTGAATTGATATGGTTTGTTTTGAAACATCTATCACAAAATCTTCCTTGAATTTTATTTCTTACTTATAAAATTCATTTTGCTAAGTATAGCGTCCAAATCCTCATATATTATTTGGATGTCATTTGACCTGGCCACTAATTGGTCATTATTGGGTCGGATTCAGGGTTCTAAAAATTGTTCCGATCCAAAAATCGGACAGATTTCGAATTTGATCTATCCCCACTCAATCCTTCCCTTATACACGCATGGAATTAGGTGTAAATATTCCCTGACGCCAAATTAATGAACCAATAGGCTCAAGCATCAATTGCTTGCTCCCCTACCTTGTAATTATAAGATTTGCATGTGGATAAGATTAATATAAGGATGTTCATTATTCGGCCCAACTTGAACCAATTTTGACCCAGTTATTAGGTTGGATTTCATTCCAGGTATTTTTAGGCTAAATTATATTTCAGTTGGCATAATCCAAACTGTTTAAATTTACTATACAAAATGTCTAAATCAATATAATAATAATAATATTGGCTTGACTCGGTTATTGAAATTCACCCTCACTCCTTTCTATCTGTAAAACTTGTCCAAAAGGTCTCTGGTTTGTAAAGTTATTACATAGAAAAATGATTACACCACCCTCTCTTCTATCGCATAATGATGAACAATGCATTTAGAAAAAGGTCGGTGTGACCTGGAAAAATAGAGAAGAGCCAGAGTAAATTTTATTAAATTTAAGGAGAGATCAGTCTAATTAATTTATCCTTAAACAAACAATTGTCTAATGATATCAAATTTTTCAAAAAAATACCTCAATTGAAAAATCAAGGTAAAATGGGGCAAAATCCAGCTAAATATGACTCAAGCTTACCCCTATTGTTTTGTTACCTCAAATCAAAGAGTTTGACATTAGATTTTTAAATACATTCTTTTATTTTATGAAAATACGAATAGACCCTTAATTATAGTTATCTTCAAAATGAAATCCTGTTTTGCACATAGAAAGCATTCAGTTAATTGCAATTGTTGAAATATCATCTTCGGACAAACATACACATAGAATGTACTATGCCGGATGCTGCAGTACATACAAGAAGGTATACTCGCGGTCCTACGCACCGTACAATATTTAATTGAAAATGTTTAAAAAATTCTCCGGTGCTTAATTATAGACCAAAATAAAAGGCAAAGACAGTAGTACAACTTAATTAACTATGAGCGTAATTAAAGGATAAAAAATGTTATTTGTACTCGTTATTTGTAGGATATTGTGCTGACATACTCATATCTATTATTGGATGTAGTGTGAATTCCATTTAATTTAAGACTCACATCTCATCCAATGATAGATGAAAGTGCATCGACACAGTATCCCATAAAGTATGAGCACAAATAACACTACTCTTAAAGAACCCTATGTTACAATCACGCGAGAATCAACAAAATAGGTATTAAACAAAAATAGATGCAACCATAGCAACGGGTATAAAATATACTGAAAAATGAGATGGGACCTTAATAATCAAGGGTAACTGGGTAAGTATAGAAGATTGAAAAATATTACTTGTACTTAAAATGTATGGAACACTATGTCAACCCATCCCTCATTTATTATTGAATGAGGTGTGAATCATAGTTTAATATAGTTCGCAATCTATTTAATAGTAGATAAGAATGAGTCGATATCATATTTCATATATTGTGAATACACATAACTCAACTCTCAAAGATTTCATTGGTGGATGAAGATGGGAGTCCAAAACTGAAAGCAAGGTTATCGGAGAGGTTCCTTACGTTTAAGTCTAATATTACCTATCTATCAATTTGATAAAAGGAGACGACAATATATGACTACAAGGGTAATACATTATCAAGTGAACCCGCAAGCAGCTGTAAGAAACGAATACATCATCAAATGAAGAGCCATTAATTATTACACTTATTCAACGCCTGCATGCATAGTAAGATCTTTTGTTTGCGAGAATAACAAGAAAGTAAAGCACATTCCAAAGGGACGGAAATCCCATGTCTCGAAATTATGTCATTTTTCTTATCCTCTCAATCGCTTGTCCTGTCAATCATTTATTGTGATTATGGTTTTAAATTATGGACCACATCACGTGATGCGGTTGCAATATTGAGGTTGCGATCTACAGTACAACCGCATTAGATCACAATTGTGATGTGATGTACTTTCACATAAAGTGATCGCAATGTAATTGCATCAAGACCTTAATAAGCCGCAATGTATTTTTCAATTTGTAGACACGCAAAAATTTCATACAATAATGCACATCGTGACCACAACAGCAACCGTAACCACAACCGCATCCACATCACAACAACAATTTGAAACACTAATTACCATTGTATGGAAGATCAACATTTACTAACATTTAAAATTTTAAAACAGTTGCTAAAATATATATTGCTCATCTTTTTCGTAATAAAAAGTGATCGGTGAGATATAAAAGGAAACATGATTTGGGCGAAAGGATTCTTCTCCATCGCAATGTACTGATATTAGTCGATTATTATACACTTGTATGAGTATCAAAGCTAGCGAGGAAATTTCAATCACCACGCATTAACACAAGTTGGAAGGGATTCTTATTGGTCAAAATCAAACGCCTATGTCCATGCTTATCCTTGTGGATCCCTATGTTCATACAAGGATATGGGGATGGAGTGTTCCACAAGGGACAAAACATAAGCTTGTAGCCCCGTTTGTACCTGTGGAAGCTAAACGCACCATTCACAATACTCTGGCCTTGATGGTCCATAGCTGCACCAATAGCCACCCAAGGGTGAGGGACATCATCAATCACAGTCCACATAAGTGTAAAAGCACAATCCACAGGCATGTCTGCAAATGAAATGTACAATTGGGCACCTATGAACACCAAGTTACTATTATCTTCTACTAAAAACTCTACTGGCAGGCCATTGATGGCTTCACAATTATCTTGAATGACTGTGAGAGAGCATGTTTGGTTCCCGGTTTTGGCTAATGTTAGTCCACCACCCTTGTGGCCAATTTTGGCCGGCAAAATGTATGTTGGGCACATTTGAGTAGCATTTCTTCCATCTTTGTATTTCACTACTTCAGCATCTTTTGAGATTGCTAATAGGAAATTGGTGGTGACAGCAAATAGGAGGAAGAGGAGGGCAAAGAGTGCTGGCTTCATGGTTTTACACAATAAAGGTTAAGGATGATGTGTGTGTGTGTGTGTTTTGGTGGCTTGACCCACATTTATAAGAGAAATACTTAGTTATTATTGGGAGATGGAAAAGTTATTGCTCTATATCACATTATCATTCCATAATCAACAGTAATTAGCTTTGTAAATTTTATTATTTTCTACTTTAACAATATTTTAAATTTTTTGCTAAAGTATTGAACATTAAATAGTACATAACAATAACTTTTCTTCTTCTAAAAGCATCTAATAGCATGTGGATCTAGCATAGCATGAGAAGCCACTTAAGTTGATAATTAATTCAAAGTTATACAAAAATATTAATGAAAGATGCAAAAGATGCGGAGCATATATATATGCCATTTTTCAATATTTAACTTCATAGAGAGTGAAGCAGTTTTAAAATCTATAATTATCGTCTATTTTCTTAAATGGGTCTATAATGTGTAAAGGGATTAGTCATTGCGTCCAGCAGTGGATACCCAAAGAACAATAAAAAACTTCATTGAGAGTCAAGTGAAGGATAGGTCTTAAAATTGAAGTTGAGAACTGAACCATGATTTAACTTCGTTGAATCTTTCATTGAATAAAATTTCCCTTTCTGTTTTGCTCAGCCTTTGAATGGAGATGTTATAGTCTTAGCTTTAGTTTTCTATTCTGCTCGAGTGTTATATTTTTTTCTCCGCTGCTATTACTGTCATAATCTATATGTTCAGTCATATCCTTCTATTATTGATTTTCAGATGAAATAAACCAAGTGTTGTTTGCTTTTAGGCTCCTCGTACCTCTTTGAGCCTATAATTATGTTTCGATGGGATCCAACAAAGACTAGCATTACAAATATTCATTTTGCTGCACATTTTTTAATTAACTTGTCACTTTACCTGTAGCTTAGAAGTTAATAAAAGAATAAGATCCACTCTCACAATAATTTCTACTATAAATCTATTGCTCTCTAGCTCAGAATAGAAGATAGGCTAATATTTAGGCTAAAGAGTAAGATGCCTTTTTTCCTCTTGCCAAGAGGGATACATATGCCAATCAGGCATTAATGAGAACAATCATAATGTATTAATTGGGGAAATCGTGTTTGGGAGTGAATCACGGTATTGACAGGCACGGATTGTCAGATTGTAAGCCCCTTATCCCATAAACATCACCAACCATACTTGAGAGCCTTTTTAGCTAGACATACCAACAATCCATACTTGTAAATTCCATGACTCATCACTCCCAATCACAATCTCCCCCATTAATACATCATAGTTCTCCTCATTAATGTCTGGCTAGCATATATACCCCTTTTAGCAAGAGGGAAAAAAATCTCATTCTCTAGCCTAAATATTAGCCTACCCTCTAGTCTGAGCCAGATAGCAACAAAATCCTTATCTTTTTTCTAGCATCAAATAACTTGAAAGTAAATAAATCTTTAATGAATAATGCTTCGTGATATGGATTTAATTATTAGTAATACAGAAGTCACACATATATGTCATGAAAAAAACTTGTGGAATTACTTTATTTCATGCACCTCCCATTATTGCTTATTACCCTCTCCTTCTTCTCTGCCTTCACCACCAAGGCTGCCCCTAGCCTTCTCTGATAACAAACGATTTCCAGCAATAGGTGGAGTGCCTATTGCTAGCAGTGAAGTATTCTATATTTTGCCCAATTACCCTCCAAGTGAGTCAGATGGTGGTGGATTAATACTTGGCCAAACTGAGAACTCAACATGCCCACTTACTGTTTTGCAGCATTTTTCTGCAGCGCGCAATGGCCTCTCAGAACTACTGACTTCCACACAAAATCCCAATTCTCACAATGTTACAAGAAGTACCCAACTGGATATTACATTTCCTTCATACTCTAATTAACTGTGTTAAAACTTTTAATTGGGTGGTGGTGGTTGATGATGATGGCTGCCCTTATCACGGGTTGCTGTTGGTGATGATCAAGACTATCTAGCAGGGAAGAAGATCCTAAGTGGTAGGTTTCACATTCAGAGAGTATTCAATAACAATAGGCTCTGCAAGCTTGTGTTTTGTCCCACATCGACCAGAGGTGGCTGTAAATACATTGGGAGGCACCAGGATATTATGCATGGAAGGCGTCTGATGGTACATATAAAAATGATATTGTGACTTTTGTTGTATACAAGCAAGCATATGAGGTTGAATTACATACTCTGGTTTAATAAGTTCTAAGGAGGGGAGAATTAATTTTCAAACAACATATATAATGGAATTAATTTCCACAGCAATAAAATTTAAATGACCTAGCTTGGGGATTTTATTTTAGAGTTATTTTATGTGTACTTATGATACAGGAGACATCCTGTCGACTCACATCTCATTCACTATTGGATGAGATGTATGTGGACCCAATTCAAGTGGGATCCACATCTAATTCAATAGTGAACGGGATATGGATCGATACGGTATCTCATGCATAGTGATTATAAATAATATTTTCTTTATTTTATAATATACCGTACACACGAGCCTATTTTAAAGCATTTTTGACTTTCAATGCAATTAATTAATAAGGAGTTTAAACCTCTGCGATTAATTATATTGTTTACCAACCTTAATTTATTTTTGTTTACCAGCTTTTGCCCGCTGGTAAATTAGGTGTTGACATAACACAACTTATCTTTTCAAATGAACACCGGCAAGCAACCACATGAAGAAGCAACCACATGAAGAGCCATTAATTATTACACTTATTCAACGCTTGAATGCGTTGTCAAATCTTATGTTTGCAAAAACAAGAAGAAATTAAAACACATCACAGTGCAAAGGACTAATATTAGTCAATGGTGCTTATTATACACTTGTATGTATGTGTATCAAAGCTAGCTTAGCTAGGAAATTTCAATCACCATTCATTAACACAAGTTCGAAGGGATCCTTATCGGTCAAAATCAGACGCCTATTTCCGTGCTTATCCTTGTGGATCCCGATGTTCATACAAGGATATGGGGATGGAGTGTTCCACAAGGGACAATACATAAGCTTGTAGCCCCGTTTGTACCTGTGGAGGCTAAACGCACCATTCACAATGTTCTGACCTTGATGGTCCATGGCTGCACCAACAGCCACCCAAGGGTGAGGGACATCATCAATCACAGTCCAGCCAAGTGTAAAAGCACAGTCCACAGGCATGTCTACAAATGCAATGTCCAATTGGGCACCTGTAAACACAAAGTCACTATTATCTTGTACAAAAAATTCCACTGGCAGACCATTGATGGGTTCACAGCTATCTTGAATGACTGTGAGAGGGCATGTTTGGTGCCTGGTTTTGGCTAGTGTTAGTCCACCACCCTTGTGGCCATGTTTGGCTGGCAAAATGTAGACTGGGCCCATTTGAGTAACATTGCCCCCATCTTTGTATTTCACTACTTCAGCATCTTCTGCGGAGGCTAATGGGAATTTGGTGGCGAAAGCAAATAGGAGGAATGGGAGGGCAACAATTAATGGCTTCATGGTTCTGCTCAATAAAGGTAAGAATGACTGTGTGTGTGTGTGTGTTTTGGTGGCTTGACCCACATTTATAAGAGAAAAATACTTGGCTACTCTTGTGAGAAGAAAAAGTTCTTGCTATATATCATTCCATACTCAATAGTTTACTTTAACAATATCTTAAATTTTGGCTGAAGTATTGAACATTAAATAGTACACAACAATAATTTTTTCTTCTTCTAAAAGGATATAAGAATTTTCATGTTTATTAACTGGTCCAAGAGACACGTGTATGTGGATCTAGCATAACATGAGAAGTCAATTAAGTTGCATAATTAATTAAAATTTAAATAAAAAATATTAAAATGAAAGATTCAGAGCACATGCCATTTTTCAACTCCTTGTTATTTAAACTTCATTGAAAGTCAAGTGAAGGATATCTTAAAATAAAAGTTGAGGACTGATCCGTGATTTAACTTTGTTTTGAATCAAAATTTCCTTTCTGTTTTGCTCAGCCTTTGAATGGAGATGTTATACCCTTGGCTTTAGTTTTCTGTTTTGCTCGAGTGTTATATTTTTTCTCCTCTGCTGCTAATTACTGTCATAATCTATTTTGTTCGATCATATCATATCATTCTATTATTATTTAAAGATGTAATTAATAAACTAAATGTTGTACTGCTTTTAGGCTCCTCGCACCTCTTTGAGCATATACTTATGTTTTTTTTTTTTTGTAAAATTTTGATGTCAATTTGATATCACAAACCTACATAATCTTGCCCAAGATCTCTCAACACACAAACATAACTCTTAAAGATAATTTTTCTTTCATCACTCTTATGATAGACATAGCACTCATGAAGAGAGGAAGAGAAGTTACTATATATACGCTCAAACATTTTATCGTAACTTCACTCGAGAAATATATGTTTCTAATGGAGCCTTTTACATGCTACAATCTTGTCTTAAAAAAAAAAAACAACCATATTAATTAATGACAAACAAAGCATGGCAAATATGATAGAAAAGTTCACAAATGAGAGTGTAGCAAATCATGACAATATGACAGTTACATATTGGTCTAAGCATAGGATGACTTGAAATTCAACCTTCGCATTTAATTTATTTTCTATTCACCAATGAAAAAAACGTGATGCTTGATTTAATATCTCACATTGTGATATAATAGGGAGAGAAATTGGGATCCAACAAAGACTAGCATTGAAAATATTCACTTTATTGCACATTTTTTAACTAGTCACTTTATCTATGGCCCGTTCTCAGGTAAAGATGGTAGTTTTATCTGCACCTGCAGATTTTATGTGACCTTATAATATATTGACAAGTGTAACTGATAGAGGGGTTAATATGGTGTGTTTAAAGTGACGCGCCTGAAACAATAAGGGATGCGCGTCCAATCATAAAGCTGCCTGGTGACATTGCAGTACAATGGGATGGGTGTGGCAGGTCAGTTTCTTTTTCATTATATATATATATATATATATATATATATATATATATATATATATATATAATTGTTAAACTTTTATGAAAAAAAAAGGTCCCCGACGAAGAAGGTTTTGCGGCGGCAGTGCACGAGAGTGCGATGGCACAAACAAGATTGGGCTCACGAAAGCTGGACTACATGCAGCTGGACCTTCGCGGAGCTTCTCAGTAGTGGTTGGGTGGGTTTCTAGCGGAGCTTGCGGTGGTGTTTGAAGGTGTTTAATGGTGGCAATGGTTTCTAGGAGGTTGGGGTTCGTGGGTAAGCTTGTGGTGATGATGCTAAAGGCTGTAGTAATGATGTTGATGGTGATTCTGTTGTGGTTTTGATGATAATTAATGACAAAATTATTTAAGCGGATGCTAATTGACACTAATTGATGAAATAAAATCAAATTAATAGACAAAATGGATCAAATTAAAATCAATCAATAAATATTGAATAATCATTAAAAAGAATATTTGATTTTTATTTTTGATTTTTTTTAGCTTCCCCCCCTTTTTATAATTTTCTTTTATTTTTTGGAACATTCGGACTAAGACAAATTATTAAACATGGACTAAAATTTTTCTGTTTTTCCTAGATTCAAAGAAAAATATTTTTTTGCAATTTGATCAAAATTGAGTGCTAACACTTATTTTAGAGTGTTGTGAAATATAGTTTAGACACTTATTTTGGAGAGTGTTGGTGTACTAGAGTCATGAAATATGAGAAAGAAGTATATGTGTTGTCAAAATTTATTGTTGTCATTTGGCACTGACTATAATTTTTCTTCAATGTTGAAATTTTCTATTTTCTAATTTTTTATTTCAATATGTTTAAAGGTGTTTCTTAATGGGGGGAATAACATATTTTCCCAACAAATGGTATGAACCTCGTTCACATTGGTGGATCTTGCTATTGCTGACACGCCAAATAACTTCAGAAGATTGCATTTGGGTCAGGTATGTATGAGCAACAATCACTATTGATGATGGATAAGATGGAGTTTTGTGTTTTATGCACTCCTTCTCAGAAGTGCTTACTCTCTATAGTGTGACCAATTTTTTGGTGCTAGTATGTTTGATTTGTTTACTTCTCTATAATCAACATTTTATATCTTATCCTTTCACTATGACAAATACTTAGAACCGATATATATTAAAATACAAAGGAATCTTAATTATTAATTTCAAATTTATATAAAATATAATTTATATTAAAATTATTCATATCAAATGTAATTTATATTGAAATTTATTTATCGTTTATTTATAATTGTTTTCCTTTTCTGAAAAAATATTTAATATTAGATACAAATATAAATTGATCAAAAGATCTTATTTCAAAAGATCAATTAGATTTTTTTTAAAAGATCATCTGAACTAACCTTAAATGCATATTTTTTTGTCTTTTTTTATTTTGTTTATGTCATTGTTTTGATATTCCTCTTTCCAAAGGATGGATGCAAATCATAAGGCTTAGTAGTTAGTAGTTAGCCAGGTTATTTAAGCATCTAGTCAGGAGTTTGATTTAAAACGATGAGTATGGAAAATGTCTTATAGCTAGAAGTTCACCCTCCTTAGAGGAGCTTCTACCTCAAAAGGATTAGTCATTACTATCGGCGGTGGATATCCTAGGAAACAAAAAAAAAAATCTCTTTCTTGATTTCTCATTACTAATTGCCTTTTACTTTTTCTAATTTTATATTTATAAAATATTGTAAAAACCAAACCATAAGAAATAGCTAAGTAAATCTCCTACAACAAATAAGGGTCCATTTGGTACATTATAAAAGATTTGATTGTATAAACTAATACAATCAAAGCCTTAAAGGGGTTAGGCTCTATTCAGAACCCTAGCGTTATTATTCCTCTCATTTACCTCTATAAAGTCCATGCTTTTTCATTTGCTAAACAGGGGGAGGTCGACCAAACCACCACCTCCATGGTGGTAGTTAGGGATGACAATTATAACCCTACTCGTCAGGAACCCGCCCAGTTTGAATCAGGTTTAAAACCCACCCAGGTGCAAGGCGAATGGATGAGGGTGAGTTTGTCTGGGCGGGTGCGGGTTTAGGGTGAACCCATACCTCACCCTATATATATTTCAAAAAATATAATTATTAATATATTATGTGTATATATATTAAAAAAATTACCAAACCCTAATACACTAATATGATAATGAGTATCAAATTATGTTAAACTTGTTTGAAATTTAATTTTTTTTTTCTATTAAGGATATTCTATTGTCTTTTATTATAGGTGATTACTACTCTAGAATTTAAATATTAATATTGGTTGTATTTTATATATTTGTGTTTGATTTTTTAGATTATGAGACAATTTTACAGACTTTTTTAAAAATAGTGGGGCAAGACGGGTGCAGGTTTAAATTTATAAAATTCGCAGGTAAGGATGAGACGGGTTGAGAATCATTTTATCTGGTACAGTCATCGAATTATATATTGCTATATCAATAAACTTAGTTAAATCTTACACCTATTGTTTGAAAAATCAATAGAGTGATTTGATTAGATAATTGTGTAAAAAAATTTTACACTGTCATTTCATATAAATTAAACCCTTATATTAAAATGTTCTTCTCGATGCTCTTGTGTTAGTGTTTTAAGTTGTTACGCTTTCTATTTTTCTTAAATTTTTGTTTCAACTTTTTTATCTCAAGTATTTAACTTGACAATTTGATGCCTAGAGCAACAACTTTTTTTTTTCTTCATATCAAATTAAATGGATATATATATATAGTATTTTTATTTCGTTTATGTCACTATTTAAATTTTTTTTTCTCTTTCCTAACTTCTCATTAATAATTGAATTTTATTTTTTCTAATTTTATATTTGTAAAATATTTCCGAGACCTAGCCATAAGAAAGAACTAAGTAAATCACTTAGATCAAACAAGGGTCCAATTACTACATTAAACAAAATTTGATTGTATAAACTAATACTATTTATTATGACATTATTTGTGATTAGAGTGCAACAAATATATAATATTTTACATTTGCCAAAATTTCTTTATGCATCAAAACAATGTATAATTAACTAAATAAGGTCTTGAAATGTCAAGTTAGGCCTAATTGTATTTTGATGCATAAAGAGTTTCTCTTTTCCTTCTATCTCTCTCATCGTGTTATATATACTAGCAAATTGACAGGAATTTATGTATCAATTAATTTGCATTTTTTATTTTCTAAAATATTTAAGAAAGAAATATAATGAATTGAAAACATAATTTAAAAATGAGAAGTTTGAGGAGTTATTATTAACCATATTTGTTCACGAAGTTGTGGATGTGAAAGTAGTTTTGTGATAGGTTTAAGAATAATATTTTTTGAAATTTAAAAAGTTGTGCACCAAATGGATAGTTATTGTGGAAAATCCCTTATATATATATATATATATATATATATATATATGAAATTTTTTTTAACTCAACACATACTTAATTTTCAAAAGAACTATACGACTTTGAGTTCCTCATTATACAAGAAGATACATAGAAGTGGATATTTTTCTGTCAAGCCAAAATTATATTTTTCTAAATTTTTTTTCCTTTCTTTTGTAAATATTTATTATTAAATTTTTGAAATATTTGTTCAGACTTTAATTTTTAGGAGAAAAATAAACTATTAAAGTTATTTTAATTTTGCACAATAAACTTTGGTAATCATCATGAGACAAATATATTAAGGGTGCAGTGGGATTAAGTTTCTACCATTCTCTAATTATAATTAGACTCCCAAACCCAATTTTAACTTAAAAGAGTTTTCTAATTTTTACTATAAATAAAAATTGGTGGCAACTCCATTAAAAAATTTATTTTTTATTTTTTTAGTGATTCTAGTTTTACTTAAAAATTTTTATCCAAATATACAAAAAAAAAAAAATCCTGGCATCCAAACAAGCTTTCAATCTGAATTGAATCAAAAAAAAAAAAGAAAAACAGAAGAAGAAAGGATTGGCGTCAAATTGTCAAAGTAGTAAGCATAAAATCTTAAACACTAATATTAAGATTATCAAGAGGAACAATTTAATATATTATTTTTTTTTATAATAATTTAATATATTATTAACAAATATATAAAAATTTTTAAAAAAATATTCTACAACACCCCAGTGTACTGCAATGTCAGGAAGCTGGTTTCACGCGTCTCAGTTATTGCTTCACGCCAATCCTTCAAACACTCATATATTAACCTTCCACATGTCAACTTATTGTTAAACCACGTAAAATCTGCAGGTGCAGATAAAAATAGCGTCTTTACCTGAGCAAGCACCCTTTATCTATAGCTTAAAAGTTATAAAAACTATATAAGATCCACTTTCACAATAGTTTCCGCAATATATCCTTATTATCTTTTCCTAGCATTATTAAAAAACTTGAAAGTAAATAAATATTTAATGAATTAGTAATACAGAAGTCACACAAATATATGTCGTGAAAAAAACTTGTGAATTACTCTATTTAATTCATGCACCTCCCATTATTGCTCATAAGTGGTCAATGCGAGTTTTTGAACTTTGAAGCATTCACGAAAAGTTTTCATACTATTTGACAATGCTAGCTCTTCTTCGTTTTTGTCATCATATAATTTATCGTTCTAATTGCGTATCCTTTCTAATTTTATAAAACTTAGTATCTTATAATAAGATAGCATCTCCCATGATCATTTTGATTGTAGGGGGAGTAACCAAATTAAATAAAGATCACGTTCCCGTATCAGTTTCAGCATTTCTATGAAAATCCATTGCGCATCCCGAGTTCCGTTTGATCTTTGTTTGAATTAGAAGCATGCTTAATTAATAGTTCGCAAGCTTTGAAAACTTAACAACCTATTATAAAAAAAATATCAGGATCTGATTGTACCAGACTAATTAAGGGTGCTATTTGTAACCATGTGTGGAAGTTTTGAAATGAAAAATGCAGAGGACATGCCATGTGGAAAAAGCTATAAACTTAGCTATATTACATTTTTTCCAGTAATTAAGGAATTAATTTCTGGAACATGATAAAGAATTACTTATTTAAATATATCTAAATCCATGTATTTCTAACTAAGAGACTTGACAAAATTGATAGTTAGCTAAACTTCTCAAATATTTAATTAGGACTTCGATTTCTGACATTATATTTAAAAAGGGTCTCGTGTTAGGAAACCAAAAAAAAAAAATTATATATCTCTTCTTCAGCAAATGAATCTTATAAACCTACGAATAAAACTTTGAATGAAACCATGATTGATGATTTCTCATGCATGCAAAGCCAGACCAGTAACTCATATGAAGCAGTTCTATAAATAGAGGCCACAAGCCACAGAAAAACACAGATGTAACATACAACATTATCTTTAATTTAATTAGCTTTATTCAGCATATATAAAACCATGAAGCCTACATTGCTAATTACTCTCTCCTTCCATCTCTTTGCCTTCACCTCCAATCTCTACCCCTAGCCTTCTCAGATGACCAACCATTCTCACTGATAAAGATCCCTTCCAAGTTGTTTTCAGTAGATTGTACATATAAAAATGATGATACTGTGATGATTTTTGTTGTATACAAGCATATGAGGTTAAATTATATACGTTTCACGGTTTAATAAGTTCTAAGGAGTAGAAATGTTGAATTTTGAAACAATAATGGGTTTTCCAGAGGAGAAAAAAAAAACTGTGGGAATTCATTTTATATAATTGTAAACCTACCTGCGTCTATTTTAAGATATGCTTTGTATTTCAATGCATTAATTAATAAGGAGTTTGAAACTCAGAGATCATATTGTTTACCAACTTTATGTTTTTTGTGATGCCATGTGATTTTTGCTTCCAAGATAAGGTTTAGAAGAGTTTGCCGTAATCATCCTACTAAGATTAGGACAAATTCTATGGATCATAAAATATTTATAGAAGACTTACAAGATGGTCTATTAAATAAATCTTTACATATTAAGGGTATATTTGATTAGGGGATGAAAAAGGAAAATAAAATTTTATGGATGAGCTCTATGTATAAAATTTTACATAAACCTCAATCATAAAAAATTTACCTCTATTTTTATTCCTCAACCAAATATATCCTAAGAGATGAAATTAAAACAGTTAGTATTTTTATGGGATACGATCTTGCTCTTTATTTTAAATGACGTGTTTTGCATCTTCCTTCTTACACAATGGAGTGCAATTTTTTATTTTATTACATTATATTATTTTGGCACCAAGATCATAATATGTTGCTTTTCTTCTAATTAATGAGTTACTATCTATATATAAAACTTTGACTAAAACCATGATTGGTAATCTTTCATACGCAAAGCCATATATCCACATGAAAGGAACTCATTGAACAGAATTCTATAAATAGTCAGATACTTAAAGTAGAGGCCAATTCACCGGAACACAAACACATATATACCATACAGCATCTTTAATTAATTAGATTTAATGAGCAAAACCATGAACTTTGACTAAAACCATATGATGATAGATGCATGGCTTTTCATGCGCAAAGCCAGATATCAACATGAAAGGAACTCACATGGAACAGACATCTATAAATAGAGGCCAAGCCACCCGAACATTCACAAACACATATAACATATATACACAACTTTAATTTAACTAGCTTCATTGAGCGAAACCGTATGAAGCCTGCATTGCTAATTACCCTCTACTTCCTCTTCTTTGCCTTCACCACCAAGCTACCCCTAGCCTTCTCAGATGACAATAATCTATTGCTAGCAACAGATGGGAATCCTATCACTTCGGGTGAAGTAATCTATATTTTCCCCGGTTACCCTCCAAGTGATGAGTCATCAGAGGGTGGTGGACTAATACTTGGCCAAACTGAGAACTCAACATGCCCACTCACTGTTTTGCAACAGTTTTCTTCAGATTTCAATGGCCTACCAGTACTATTGACTACCCCAAAAAATTCCAACACTTCTCATCATCATAATGTCACAACAAGTACCTCTCTGGACATCAAGTTCGTTCACAAGCCTATTAACTGTGCTAAATCTTTCAAGTGGGTGGTGGTTGATGATGATGATGATGATAATTGCCCTTATCCTTGGGTTGGTGTTGGTGATGATCAAGACTATCCATCAGGGAAGAAGAAGATCCTGAGTGGTAGGTTTCAGATTCATAGAGTATTCAATGGAAGGTACAAGCTTGTGTTTTGCCCCGCATCGACTAGAGGTGGCTGTAAACATATTGGGAGGCACCAGGATATGCATGGAAAGCGTCTGATTCTCACTGACAAGGATCCATTCCAAGTTGAGTTCCTTAGATCGCACGATATATTGTGATTTTCACATTACAATAATCAGATCAGGGTCAACTCAATATTTTTCATTAACATGAGAGGGTCATCTTATGGGATCAGAAAGATACAAAAACAAAATTAATAAATATCAAGATCCTCAATATATGAATAATGGGATTCTATCCATTTAATTTCTATATACTACCGGTCTAAAAAAAAATTTTATACAATCATCAATTCATATATTGTCACATAAGTCATGATAGTTGATTTTCATATTCATAACTTGGAAATTCATTCAAATGAAAGATCTTGATTGAATGACAATATCAAACAATGTTTATATTGTTAGTATATCAACATTAAACTTGTCTATTAAATAAAATGTGTCTTTCTTTTTCAATTCATAAGTCATAACATTACACTTTCATCTTAATTAGCAAAGAATATGAGGGTGAAGCCCAAGGTATGTTGGATGAAGTGTGGTGTACCATATGCCAGGTGTTTAGTCACATGTACAAGGTGTGGCTGAATGAATTTGAAAATGTAGTAATGAATCTAGCTACACTTATAAATGTGCATAAATATATGGTGTGTGGTACACTCACTTTATCTGGTGGATGATAGACAAAACTGATTACGAAAATGTTATTATACAGTACAATCTCAATTATGATTACATCAACTATATTTTTTTGTGTAATAATTTTTATATATCAACCTCTTCTGACGTTGTTGGAATGAAATTTCCATGCGAGCATAAGTAAGAGAGACTAATATAGTAGTAAGCGTTGGATAACTGTAAGTGTGGTTCTTCTTGCAGTGTATACTCTTCTTTTACATTTGCTGTCTAGGGTCTTATTATTTTGTCTTTCTTCAAATTGATAGGTAATTTTGGACTTGCATACAATTAAACATTGTCCCATGACTACCGGTAGCATGATTTGTGGTTTATTAACATTTTAAATGGAGAATTTATATATAATTTTTTTGATCCGAATTGGGAGCAGCTATATGAAACTAACTGAATACAGAACATAAAAATTAGGCGTGGATCAACTATTAAAGGTGCACATCAGAGAGAACAAATTTGTCTATGTGTTTTCAGGGAAAAGAGGAAGTAAAACAAATTATAGCTAGCCAAGTATCAGAGAACATAAAATAAGTATGTGTGAGAGATTTTTTCACTATATTTGCAGCAAATAAAATTTGAACCCACGACCTCAGTTAAACCTCTCACAATCTCTTACTTGTGAGAGATCTGAGATAAAGTACTAAGTTTTATAAATTTAAAAAAGTTGTTAATGAATTATGGTGAGAAAATGTAATTGAAAAGAAGTTAAATTGTAACCAATATAGAATTTTTAACACAAACATTTTTTTTGTTTGGTTCATTAACATAAACATTAAATCATGTATTTGCAAACCATGTTTTTCGCATAATTGTTGTTATAGTGACAAATTATTGAAAATATGTTGAAAATAACTTTATACTGAAAATAAATCAAATTTGAATTATTAAAGGTTTAGTTACTTTTTAATTGTGTGATGTAAGCCGGAAAAATATGAACCACGAGAAAAGGTATTAAAAGAATCATCATTAAAAAGTATTTCCATTTATTCTTTATTTTAATGCTACTGAGCCAAGATAAAGGTATTAAACAGGGTAAATTTTTGATTATTTTGTTTTACATTGCCTACTGCGCAGTCGGATCAGCAGCATGCATGGAAACATCTTAAGAAATTTAAAATAAAAAAAGAAGTAGCTAGAAGAAGTTTAGCTCATAGTTGATATAATCAAATAAGTTAGTCAGAGTTGAATAGATATTCAGTACAGATAATTTAGACAAAAAGAGATTAAAAAAAATATAGACTCACGCAAGGAAAAAAAAAATCTAAAACAACATAGAGGAGGTAAAAGGATATAATTCTTTTATGAAAATTTACAAATTACAATGCGCAAATAATGTCCGGAAGTAAACATCCCTTTAAGCAAGTAATCTCATGGTGCAATAGTAAATTCTTATATGTCTCAATGAATTATGAAAGGTCATGAATTTAATTTTTATCTCTATTCTTTATTTCCTCATATCTTAGTTAAAAAATATAAATAAAAAAGTAAAGATCCCATTAAAATTAATATAGTTTCCCCTATGACTTTATATTTTTATGACATAAATGATTATTTAAAGTTAGAATTATTATACCTTTACAGAATTTTAGATACTATTTTGAGATTTATTTGAATTTAAATTTTATCTCTTAACAAAATCTTCAGAGAGAATGTCTATAGACATTTAAATGTTTTTCTTTTATTACAATACCAAAATAATTTAAAAAGTTTATAATATTCTTATAAAATTTAATTATATCACCATTTTTTATTTATTTATGGTTAAGAATAAGTTATGAATTTTACTACTCTAAATTTTTTTAAATCTATTAAATCAAATATTAAATCACACTCATTAATTGTATAAGCGTATAAGGTACCAACACGGGTCCCATGGATAATGAAGGGAAAACTAAACAATAACAGTTCTTCTGTTCCAACCAAATAAATGAAATATTATTTTCGATACAGAAAATGTTACTTACATAAAAAAGAAGAAAGTAACACGAAGGCTCTGGAACATGTCGGAAAGCTCCTGTATCCTCCTCAACAAGTCACCATCCTAAGCTGGCACTGTCTTCATCTCTCTACATTTTACTAGAACGCTTCCATTTCACCATGCAGATTGTATATTACGCCATGGAACCTTCAGGAACCACGCCAACTATTTGCCACCTTTATACCCTATATATTTATGCAACAAACTTGAACTTTTGTCTACAAGGCAGAAGACAAACAAGAAAGTGCCACAGTCCAACATAGTCTCACACTCACTGTCATATATTATCCAACACCTACCATATATATTCTCCAACACTTATCTGAGTACTAAACCAGAAAGGCATATACACTTCGGGCATACAAAATGAGGCCACAACCAATGAAGTTGGTGATGGTGCCACTGATCTTGCTGCTTCTTGGTGGTTTTCCATCCAAGGCAAAAGGGTATCTGATACCACCATATGTGGATCGTCCTGGCAATCTTTTGGCTGATCTCTGGTCAGATCGCTTGCCCGATCCATTTCGCGTGCTAGAGAGAATCCCGGTTGAGCTTGATAAATATGAGCAAGCCATGGCTATGTCATCTGCAAGAGTAGATTGGAAGGAGACACCAGAGGGGCATGTTATAATGCTGGATGTTCCGGGGCTGAAGAAAGATGAGATCAAGATAGAGGTGGAGGAGAACCGGGTTCTGAAAGTGAGTGGAGAGAGGAAGAAGGAGGAGGAGAAGAAAGGGGATCACTGGCACAGAGTTGAGAGATCATATGGTAAGTTTTGGAGGCAGTTCAGGTTGCCAGAAAATGTGAACTTGGATTCTGTCAGGGCTAAGCTCGAGGATGGGGTGCTTACTTTGACACTGGACAAGTTGGCACCCGATCAGATCAAAGGTCCAAGGGTGGTGAGCATTGCTGGGAACAGCGAGCAGCCAGCACAGATCAAGGTCAATGAGACCAGGCAGGAGCTGTGAATTAGTGAATGGATGATAATCATGTAATAAGTTTGATAAAGAAGGTGTTTTGTGAATATAGAGTTCTTGTAATACCTAAGGATGTTTTATGTAAGACCTTGTTCTATAATGAGTTACGCATGGTTTTATAAGCTTTACTAATCTATCTATTCTTACCTCTGTGTCACATTCTTGCTCAATATTTAACCTCTCTAGATTAAATCATGTCAATGTAAGGATGACTTTTCCTGGAGACATTTAGAAAAGAAAGAAACATACCACAGTATCATAGGTAGGTCCATATGAAGAGAAATTAAGGGGTTGATGTTTGGCATCCATCAGAAATGACAATGCAGGACAAACTATTAGAGGATTCTAATAGATTCCAACATCTAGGTGGTAAAAAATAAACACTACGGTATTCAACAGTAAAAATAATATAAGGATCATAGCAGAATGTTGAAACCTTCTATAGCATAAAGGTGAAGCATTTTGTTAGGCTCACATGAGAGAAAATAATATTCATGTTACAGAAAATCAAAAGGTGAAGTTCCAGTCAGGTGATAACTTTAAGGTAGACTTGTAAATTGCAATCCTTGAAATAAACTGCCGGGGAATCATGTACACAGGGTGTCAGTCAGTCAGTCATGCACAGTTAACTTGTCAAAAACTGTCCAGCACCGACAAGGTGCAGAAAGCATGTTGATATGATCCGGGAAGGTGCCTAATCTGCAACAATTTTAAAAATGAGGAATTCCAATCGTTTTTCCATCTTGTTCCATCAAAAGAATAAGTTGAACATATGAGACACAGTATAAAGCAGTGCTGTATCAGCATATCACTATTATTTAGATGTCCGGTTTTTTTTTTTTTTCCCTCTCTATACTCTGTTTTCTCTGCAAAGTGCCTCCAAATAAATGCTAAATTCTCTCTCTGAATTAACATAATCACCGGGAGGACAAAGCCAACTGATGTAGAGTTCGTTTGTTTCCTTCCCCTTCTGTTTTCTCGATGAATCTTAAAAACATTAGTGTAATCAAACACCGAATGATTACGTCAAAGAATTTGGTGTTCGCATATTTGGCTGTGTACCATGTCCCAGGAATCAGCAGCAAGCTCAGCATTTGCTATTGTGACCAGTTTCAGGTTTATATTTTCTGAAGCATATTGCCCCTTCCTCTCTTCTTTGTTTAGCTATTCCAAATCTAGCAAGGAATTTAGAAAATTATAGGATTAAGGACTACAGTTCCATCTTGACTGCATTTCTAAATCCAATGAGATTTTCCAAGACATTCCATATCTCTTCAATTTTGGGATTAGATTGATCAAGAGAATAGAACTGATGAACCTGGTCATCAACCTCAATCCAGCTGCAGCCAGGGATTTTATAAGACTTCTGCTCTTTCAGCGTCCTCCTTACGTTCCGCACTTCATCCCACTTTCCTAACTCCCCGTATATATTCGCCAACATTATACCATAACCCCCATTATGTGGATCTATTTCAACTAATTTTTTGGCTGCTAACTGTGCCAAATCTGTGCGGCCATAAACCTTACATCCATTAAGCAAAGAACCCCATACAACCTCATCTGGCTCCATGCTCATACTCCTGATAACTTCCATTGCCTCATCGAATCGGCCTGCTCGACCAAGAAGGTCTATCAGACACCCATAATGCTCAATCCGAGGCTCTATCCCATATTCACGAACCATCATCTCAAAATAGTAATAACCTTTCTCAACCAATCCTCCATGAGTACATGCATTTAACAAACCAATGAAGGTAACATCATCCGGTCTTGCATTGCCACCAAGCTCGATCATTTCCTCAAAAATGGCAATCGCATTATCACTATGCCCATGGAGTGCGAAAGAGTTAATCATCGAATTCCATGAAGTTAATCCCTTTTCAGGATTCATCTCAAAAACCTTCCTTGCCAGCTTAAGGTTCCCACATTTTCCATACATATCCACTAGAGCATTCGATACAAATGAGTCTACCACAAAACCACTCTTATAAACATAACCATGTATCCATTTCCCAAGCTGAAGCATCCCTGTGTGGCCACAAGCCGAAAGCACACAAACCACGGTAACCTGGTTTGGCCTATTACACTGATCTTTCTCCTCCATAGCGAGAACAACCATTTTCTTAAACAACCTAATCCCTTCATTGAAGAACCCATTCTGAGTGCACCCCGCAATAACAGCGTTCCAAGACGGCACGTCCTTCTCCCTCATTTCACCAAACAACTTCAGAGCACTATCAACGTCCCCAACCCTCGCATACCCAGAAACCATAGCCGTAAAAGCAACAACATTTCTCTCAGGCATTTCGTCGAACACCTTCCTAGCATTGTCCAAACTCCCCAAACAGCTCAAACTCCTTGCGTAAGAGTCAAGCAGGGCCGTTTTCACAACTGAGTATTCCTCAAAACCCGATTTCACGATCTGGGCATGCACCGAATTGGTGCCGCGGTGTTCCATCACTTCTGGGCACGACTTAAGAACATGCGGGTAGATGAACTGATTGGGTTTCGGGGATCCGGGAAGGAGCATGTTGCGGTAGAGGGAGATGGCAGAGGCGTGGCCGTGAGGGTGAGAAGCGTAGGCGGTGATCATGGCGGTGTAGAGGTAGATGTTGGGGGAATGAAGGTGGTCGAAGATGAGGCGAGCGTAAGGGAGGTGGGAGAGTGTGAGGGCGCAGAAGCGGAGGAGCTTGAAGGCGTAGAAGTGGGTGTGGGAGTGGCCCAGTGCGGTGAGGTATGCTTGGAGCTGCTTGACATGGTTGAGGTGGTTGCACTTCGCCAGTACCGCTAAGACGTGTTCGTTAAGGTTCGGCTTTGTCGATCGAGTTTGCATGGTTTTCTTCAAGGATTCGGTACTTCAGTTTAGCTCATCATGTTCTATTCTTATGTAATAATTATCGACAGAGATATTCACAAATACTTTTGCGGCTGCAAGCAAAGACTAATTCCGTCGAGAAATTAATTCTCCAATTTAGCTCACATACATAGTTCTTGTTGTTATCATGAAATCCTCTATTTATAAAATCGAACCATGTCTAAGTAGCCCCTAATTAACTATGCTAAGCTTTATGATTTGATATTCTCATATACTAAATCGCATGGAAATGGATTTGAGGTTTTGTGCATTCTAATCTTTAAATTTTAAAAATATGCAATTCAAATCCTAAACTTCCACAAATTTATATTTTCACCAAAATAAATATATTTTAACTGAATTTCAAAATATGTGTAAACTTTTCTAAATATATAATCTCATACCTTAAAATCTTTTCAATTTGTAATATTTTTGTTAATAATTAATAAAGAATTAATAAAATAGTCAATTTATATATTTGAAAAAGTTTGGAAGATTTAAATGCATATTTTTTTAAGAATTTATGGTCTAAAATACATGTGGATTATAGTTTTTTTTTTGGGAAATTTGTGGATATAAAATAAAAAAAACAAAGAACTTCATTTTTATCTTTTTTTCGGAGAAACTCGAAATATGTCCTGATTTTGGTGTACATAAATTAAATCTTAGGATGGTGCGAGTTTAATTTTTGTATATAAGTCGTTCCAAGATACAACGACTTATGTCACAAATTATGCAAGAAACTAATGCACAAATCGCCTGAGGTTTGGCGACAACAACACATAAGTCGCGCGCTGGGCGACTTATGTGTTGTTCAGTCGCTAAACCTTGTGCGACTTATGCAAGGCTCTGCCTACAAATATCACTTCCGAAGCTCTTACCGGTCATTGAGTTGCTTTGCTCGTCTTAGTAACATGGCTGAGAATTGTTGTATTTTAGTTCATTACAATGGTGAGATTTTAAACACTGTTGAGGGAGTCACTTTTACTAGTATTCGACCAATCTGTGTTATTGTTCGTCCGACTATCAACTTTTCGCAGTTGCAATGGAGTATACAACAGCAGTTGGGCCAAGAAAATAACATGCAGATTATCGGGATGCTGTACAGGTTACCCATAGCGATATTACAAGGGGTAATCAAGTATGCAAGTTTTCCAATCTGTAATGACCATGATGTGAGTATGATGTTTACTTTTCAAGCCCGACATCGAGATTCGCATTATGGAGATGTTTATTACTCTGCAAGAAAATCAGTTTAGTTCTGGAGGTTCCAATCCTGTTCAATTAGCTGCTGGGCCCTCCTCTTCCCTTAACCAAGCGCCTGTCATCAATAACTCTGAAGGCCAAAGAGAAAATGTTGGTGATGTGGTTGCAAGTCCAAGCTTTGCACAACTTCCTGAACCATTGGCCCAAGGTGAGCCTATTGTAAGTTTGGATTATTCAAATTTCATTGAGCATGGGGAAGATATGGACGAAGAGCAATTTGATGGCCCAGACATAATGAGAGTGATGAAGGATCCGACAGGAGGTTGAGGAAGGTAGTCAAGATCAACCCTTTATGTCACAAATTCCTTATCGCAGTCACAATCTCAAGGACACTTAGTCACTATTCAACTCAATCGAAGGAATGAATCTGGCAAAGTGTTGAAGCGGCCTGCTGGAGTTATTGGCTCGGATGGAAGAAGAGAGCTAGAAGTCGGACAATTGTTCAGTGATAAGGAAGTCAGATATTTGCAATAAAGAATTACAACATTCAAGATCACCGAAAGTATAAAGTTTATGAGTCAGACCACATAAAATACCACGGTAAATGTGTGAAGTTTGGCAAAGGTGCAATTGGAGTATTCAGGTTACTTATCGCCGAAAAATGCAAATGTGGGAAGTCCGAAGGTATAATGGACCTCACACATGTGTGTTTGATTCTGCTTTGCAAGGCCATCGACAATTGGATAGTGATGTTATCTGTGCTAGTATATTGTCAATGGTGGAGAAAGATCCAACAATATCTATTAAAGTATTGCAAGGGGCCATGGAGTCAAGGTTCAAATTCAAGTCGAAGTATATGAAGGTATGGTATGCAAAACAGAAGGCAATTGGAAAGATTTATGGTGACTGGGAAGATTCCTATAAAGAGCTTCCAAGATGGCTTCTTGGTCTGCAATGTTATATGCCAGGTACTAATATTAAATTCTATTTTATTCGCTTTATCATATTTTAATGCATAAGGTAATGCTCATAAGTGAGTCTTTATTTTTTCAACAGTGAACTTAAATTTACTTGTCATGAGGTAATAGTCCTTATTTTTCAACAGGTACAATAGTTCATCTATTGACTCAACCATACTATGTGGCTAATATTGTTGATCAGAATCGTGTGATATTTCATCGCTTGTTTTGGACATTCCCTCAATGCATAGAGGCATTCAAATATTGCAAGCCTTTTATTTCAATTGATGGCACGCATTTGTATGGCAAGTATAGTGGAACATTGTTGATGGCAATTGCCCAAGATGGTAATTCTAACATACTGCCTGTTGCATTTGCATTGGTGGAGGGAGAGACGAAGGAAGGATGGTGTTTTTTCTTGAGTAATCTTCGACAATATGTTACCCCACAAGAAGGTATTCTTGTAATTTCTGACAGGCATGGGTCTATAAAAGCTGCTTTGGATGCGGAGGGTAGTGGGTGGCACCCCCCAATGGCCTATCATGCATATTGTATTCGCCACATATGCTCGAATTTTGCAGTTCGGTTCAAGAATAAAGATGCGAAGAGAATATTGGTGAATGCAGCATATTCAAAGACTCGGCGAGACTTTTTGTATTATTACGGGCTCTTGCAGAATATGAATCCGGAGATGGGAGAATGGGTTGGCAGGATCCCGCCTGCACAATGGACGCAGTATGCAGACGAGGGCCGTAGGTTCGGCCATATGACAACCAATGCATGCGAGTGTATGAATGCTGTCATGAAAGGTACCCGTAATCTTCCAATTACAGCTATAGTAAAGTCGACTTATTTTCGTCTTGCTGAGTTATTTGTGAAGAAGCGTATGGAGGCACAAGCACAAATTGCAGTCGGTAGGAAATGGTCCGAGGCTGCATTGCGAGCAATTGACCTTAACAATCGAGAATTAAGCAAAGATGGATATTGGCCCTCCATTCTCCCTAGAAAATCTGGAGTTCATGGTTAGTGAGGTTGATACAGAGACAATTTGAGTGAACTTAACTGAACGATTTTGTGACTGTGGTTACTTTCGTGCATTGCACTATCCATGTCGTCATGCACTTAAAGCTTGTTGGAAGGCACGAGTTGAGTGGGTTCTTATACTCATGAAGCATATAGTCTAGATCGGTATTCAAGGTATACGAATGGAGTTTAGAGCCATTGGAAATGATGATAGCTGGCCCGCATATACCGGACTCAGTAATACTACCTAATCCTACACTCGCACGAGGAGACGGGCGTCCAAAGGTCTACAAGACGACGAAATGAAATGGATGAAGTAGAACCAAGCCGAATAAAATGATGTGGACTATGTAGGCAACCAGGTCACACTAGACGGTCATGTCCATCCTTAACAGCTGCATCATCAAGTCATAATGGTTGAACGGTTTTATGGTTCCTTTTAAGTTTTTTTCTTTTTTTCGCTTGTCTCTGTATTTGCATTTAGTGTTGTTCAAGCAAGTTGGATGTTGACTTAATGTTATGAAATCAGTTTATTTCGATATGAAGAAAACTAAATACATTTTTCTTATATATTTTGTAGATCAAGTTAATTTCTGCATTCGATTACTAATAAACATGTACAAATACAATACTTTTATAGGAAACAAACTACAAATAAACAAGCAAAAAAAATACGAAAATAAAAACTAATTTCGCCTAGGTGCTGGAAGCGCGCAACCTGAATGACAATGCCTTGGTCGGACTGTACGTGTGGGCCTGCCCCGAAGGGGCTGATGCTGCTCATCCTCGCCCTGAGTGGCCTCCTGGTGCTCATGCTCATGCTGGCCCCCAGTGGCCTCCTGATGCTCGGCATGAGTGGCCTCCTGGTGCTGATGCTGCTGTGGTGTGTACTGTGAGAATGCTGAGATCGGAGTTCCCCCAATAAGGTCGAATGAAGGCATACATGGTCGATAGCAATCAGGTGTATCAACTGGAGCTGAGGTAATAGGGGCCCCCATAGGCTGACTAAAATCCGAATAATGCTCATCATGTGGGAATGACAGAAAATTTAGGACATCCGGCGTGGAAATAGACATAAAATTTAGGTCCTGGGTGCTGGTACATGGCTGAGATGAAGAGCCAGGAGCATGCACGTCCTGGTGGCCGCCATAAGGCTGAAATGAAGAGCTAGGGGCATGGATGTCCTGGTGGCTGACAGATGGCTGAAATGAAGAGCTAGGAGCATGCATGTCCTGGTGGCTGACATAAGGCTGAAATGAAGAGCCAGGGGCATGGATGTCCTGGTGGCTAGCTGATGGCTGAGTGTATGCAGTACCATGATGACCACCACCACCACCACTACCACCATCATCATCATCATCATCATAGTAGTCATAGTCTTCAGCCTCCTCATCATCCATATCCTCATCCGCATCCCTTGGATACTGGCGTCTACTAGAACGAGTCCCAACAAGAAGCCGACGAGCTGAACTTCTCTGATCCGCGACGTCACGTGGATATGTGATCATCGGGGCTGGCGGCGATGTGGCCGGGACATCACCAGGCAAATCAACTAGCGCACGATCTGTAACACCCTCCCTACTATAGTGCTATGCTCGAGTCATAACATTACAGTAAGTAGACGTTACCCATAACTTATATATTTGCAATTCCTTAACTATATGAAATATACACGTATAAGTTGTAATAAATATGAGCCTTGCACTAAAAACTATACTAACTTGTCCCATATCAAGTTTGGTCACAATGTGATAGTCAGCTTATAGGGATAGTAGAAATGTAATGAGCATCCTAAGACGTCGGTCACACGATAATTTACATCTTATATCACATCCATCGTAAGTCAAGTCACACAGTCATACTATATACATTCATACCTAATTACATATATATTATAAACAACCCTACCCTGGTCCTCGCAGTGACCACCTAGTCCGGGTTAGGGCCTATCAAAATACAACTGACTACATACAGATAACCTAACTCCCTCGGTCGGTGGCTCATCAAAAAGTCGATGTAAGAGCCTATGATAGTTAAACGGTATGAGGGAATCTAACCAAATGTAAGTCTCATAACAAAAGAGTAGTAAGCGGACAGAGGAGCAAATAGTACATAAACACAGATACGAGACTTAGCGACTGTGTACATCGACCGTAACTCCGGATCATAATACCACCGCAATTCAAGCATCTCAAGACGGAGCATGATCGAGGCCATCTATATAAAATACATCACACAACAGAATGAGAATCAATGATTCCCGAGAGGAAAAATATACCGCCTACAACTCAATGATATTCAACTTCACTTATTTATAGAATGATTTCTTAGTTAGAATTATTATTTCTTATGGCTTAATTTTATTAGGAAATTTTAAATATAATGCTAGAACTCATAAGACTCTTCTGATGTACTTTTGCCTGGATCGTACTGTCAACGATGTAACGTCGTCACGTTACAACCTGATATAGTTCACTAGATGGAGTACGTCTACTACATCTCATCTAGAATAGCCTTGCTATTCTCAAGACATCCCTTCCTTTATAATGATGTAACGTCGTCGCGATTACAACCTGATATAGTTCTAAGGGCGTAGCACGTCTACTACTACCCGTGAATCTATGAGCTTACCATTAAGCAACTAATTATTATGTAAAGCTTGTTTTCTTGATCTCCTCTCTTTGTGTGAGATTTATTTTCTTACGCTCCTTTCTTTATGAAGCTTGGTTTCTTATACTTGTCTGAGATTTCCTTAAAGTCTCTTGAATTCTTACGAGATATTTTGTTAAAATCTACTAAATATGTATGAGATATTCTATTAAAACCTCTTGATGTCTTATGAGATATTCATATTCTGTTCATGTGCTCATGTCATATCAGTACAAGATGCCAAAGATTTCATCAATTCAAAGCATCAATTTATTTTCAGCACAATGGCATATTTCATATATTTGTAGCACAATTTAATATGCAATTCAAACCAATGAATCGGAGACTATAAAAATTCTCAATGACACCTCAATGTGTCCACAAGGTTTCATAAAAATTTCATAGTGAAAAGAGTTCTCTAGCTATGTTAACAAAATTAGACAAATTTAGTCGTCAGAGACCATCGATTCTCAGCCAAATTCCTGAATTCCCTAATTTTTAACCCTAGAAAATGAAACCAGAAAATTAGGAATAAAAATCCTAGTAAAACCTTAAGATGCACCTAATACCCTGTAAAAATTTCAAGGAAAAATCGGTCATTTGCTATGGTAACAAAAATAGACAAATTTGCAGCTTCAGTTCCAATAGTTCAGACAGCATAGGTACAATTTCGGTTCTTGATTTTTTGATCATAGCAAAAGTGACCAGAATACCTCAAAACTTTTACTGAAGATGCCTCCACATGTTAGCTACATCATAAAATTTTCAGTCCAATCTAAGGCCTCTAAGTAGGTCAGAAAATTCGTGAAAACTGCTGCCCTGTTGAAATCCGAAAATTCAGCAAACCAATTCAACACTCATATTTATTGCATCCTTTACATTCATCCAACTCACATATATATGAATCTTGAAGATAAATTTCAGATTTCATAACATAATTTCAAACATATTTCAAGGATTTATATTAACAAACTAGCCAAACAATCACCAAGTAATAGACTAGAATTTTTTCCTACCTTTCTTCCAAGTGTTTTGCTAAACTTTCTCTAGTTTTTCCTCTCCAACCAAGCTTCAAAGCCCCCTTTATTCAGCCTGGTTTTGTGCTGGAAAATGGACCAAGTGCAAGGAAAAAAACAAAGTTTTCAATTGATCTTGATGTAGAGAAGATGTTCTTGAAGTAGTTTAGATGCTTACCTAAGAGTATCCTTTGTAGATATGGTGGTTTGATGGAGTTTTACAAAGAAGAAAATTTAGAAAATGAAGAAGAGAAGAAGGAGGAAGGCAACGAAGAAGAAGAAAAGGAACACGTGAATGTGTCCGTGAATGAAAGGAAAATAGTTGTCTTTTTCCTTTTTATAATCTTGTTACTTGGAGAGAAAGTAATGGAATTGATCTTTCCGGATCAATTTGCCTTCTACCGGTATTAGAAATATCTATATTTATTTGATTATTATAAGTAAAACTTTATTTAAGATACGATAATATCCATTAATTAGGCCAATCTCAATGTTTCGGTATACCGGTTATTACCATTTCGGTGTACCATTTCTTATTGTTTCAAGATTCGATTGACATAAAAAAAACTTTATCGGGTAAAATTATCATTTTAACCTTATCCTAAGTTTTATTTTATCCTAATATCATTTATAAGATCTCATCCTATATTACTGATTAAAATATTATTATCCTAAATTTTTATTAATATTTAATTTTTTTTTTTTGACAGAATCCTTATGTTATTCTAATCCTAACTGTGTCAACCGAAATTTTTAAAATCCTTACTAATTACTTACAATTAATTATTTTATCGTGAGAAAATATAGATAGACAGTTCGTTACATTCTACTCCCCTTAGAAAAATTTTGCCCTCAAAATTTAGTACCTGTGAAAAGTGCGGGATAGTCTTCTCGCATACTGGATTCTAACTCCCATGTATACTCCTTGGATCCTTTTTTTCCCCATGCAACCTTGACAAGAGAGACAGATTTCTCGGTTGTTTCACACTTCTATCCACTATCTGTCTTTGGTGCTAACTCGAAAGTTAAGTCATCCCTTAGTTGTAGTGATTCAGTTCCAAAGATATGACTAGAATCAAGGTTGTATTGCCGAAGTTGTGACACATGTAATACATCATGGAGGTTTGAAAGATGTGGAGGTAAAGCTATCCGATATGCTACTGAGCCTATACGACTTAGGATTTGGAATGGACCTACAAAGCGAGGATTTAACTTCCTGACTTTAATGGCCCTACCTATCCCGGTCATAGGGGTAACTTTCAAAAAGACGTGATCTCCCTCCTGAAATTCTAACGGCCTCCTCCTCTTATCAGCGTAGCTTTTCTGTCGGCTCTGAGCAGTCAAAATCTTGCTTCGAATTCTCTTTATCTGTTCAGTAGTCTGTCGGATGAGGTCCGGTCCCAAAAGGTCAAGCCGCCTGATTCATACCAACAAAGTGGCGATTGGCACTTTCTTCCATACAAAGCTTCATAAGGAGCCATTCCGATACTTGCGTGATAGCTATTGTTGTAGGAAAATTCGATCAGTGGCAGACAGTTGTCCCAACTCCCATGATGTTCTAGTACACATGCTCTCAACATATCTTCCAATGTTTGAATGGTCCTTTCGCTTGTCCGCTCGGCCTGGGGATGATAAGTCAGGCTTAGACAAAGTTTGCTTCCAAAAGCTTTCAAAAGCTTCCCAAAATCTTGAAGTGAATCGTGGATCCTGCCTGAAATTATAGTTGAAGGAACGCCATGCAACCTCACAATTTCCCCTATATAGAGTCTAGCCAATTTCTCCAGAGAATATGAGACTCTGATAGGTAGAAAATGTGCAGACTTAGTTAGTCTATCCACTATAACCCAGATAGCATCATATCCCGACGATGTTTTAGGTAATCCCATTACAAAGTCCATGGAAATGCTTTCCCATTTCCATCCTGGAACTTCAAGAGGTTGTAGTGTACCTGGTGGCTTCTTATGTTCAATTTTTACCTTCTGGCAAGTCAAACACTTAGATACTATTTCTGCTACATCAACCTTCATTTTTGGCCACCAGAACATCTTCTTGAGATCTCTATACATTTTTGCGACTCCTGGGTGTACAGAGAAATTACCTTGGTGAGCCTCTTCTAGAATATCACGACGAAGATTTCCCATTCTCATTACATGATTCGATCTTGATACCTCCATATCCCATATTTATCTCGGGCAAACCCGGTCTGCTTCCCAGATTGAACTAAGGCCATCGTTTTCTGAAATTCTGAATCTTCTTGCTGAGCTTGTGAAATCTCCTTCTTGATGTCACTTGTAATCATAATTTGACCCAAATAGACACTTTTAGGCCTTTCTTCTATTCCCAAATTAAGGTTTCGGAAAGTCTCTTCTAACTCTGTCTCCTTAATCATCATCCAAGAGATACCCAAGGTCTTTTCTCACGAGAGCATCTCCTACCACATTTGCCTTTCCTGGATGGTAGCTTAGATCAAAGTCATAATCTTTCAAAAATTCCATCCATCTACGTTGTCTCATGTTCAAGTCTTTCTGATCAAAAAGATATTTGAGACTCTTGTGATCAGAAAATACTTCAAACTTTACTCCATAGTTAAGCGTGCTTGACTTGGAGCAAACTTTACTCCATAGAGCAAACTTTACTCCATAGATGCATCTTCTTTTCGGTAGCCCAAACTGAAAGAACTCCACAGTTAAGCGTGCTTGACTTGGAGCAATTTTGGGATTGGTGACCTCCTGGAAAGTTTTCCCAGAAGCGTCGCAGTGAGGACAAAGCATCGCTAAAAGACCGTGTTGGTTTGTGGGGACAGTCGTCAATCCATAAAGCAGCAGGGGATGTTACAAATGGTATCAGAGCCTGCACCTCTCCCAGTACGGTGTGGTTCGGGGACGAACCAGGCGGAAGCTGGTGGGCATGTAATGCCCGGGGATCGCGAAGTCGAGGAGTGATCGCCGGTGCAAAGAGGCACGGACAAGGAGCGCTCTGGAAGACTTCGAAGCGGAGGGTACATGAATGAACCGATTACACACCCGAATGAGAGGGATCCTAAGACCAGATAGGTATGGGACTATACAGCTGAGGAGGGCTTATATGAATTGATTTGTACTACCTATACCAACAAGATGCATCTTCTTTCGGTAGCCTAAATCGAAAGAACTCCACACTTAAGCGTGCTTGACTTGGAGCAATTTTGGGATGGGTGACCTCCTGGGAAGTTTTCCCAGGAAGTGTGCGAGTGAGGACAAAGCACGCTGAAAAGACTCGTGTTGGTTTGTGGGGACAGTCGTCAATCCATAAAGCAGCAGAGGATGTTACACGATCAATGGGGACCGCTGATAAAAACCTATGCGCAAATGCTGAGTACCACTGGAAGTACTCACGTGATGGCCGAGTGTCACCAACCCTATTAACCTCAATACGTCGTTGAAGACGTTGATCCCATAAGTCATGATATGTCCGAAAATGATCAGGCCACCATCGGGCTTGACCGTGCCCCCCACGTCCATCACTGCCATGAAGCCTGTCAATGTTCATCGCATGCGGTGGTATGTGCTGGGCTCCACCAAACTGAGGAAGAACACGGTCCGGAGCATGCCATTCAATGATGGCAAAACATATGAGAGGGGTGACAGAGGTCCAAACAACAATGTCACCATATACGAAGGCTGGCGTAATCCTTCTAATAGCTGAGTGATTATAAGGCCTCCACCTAAACTGCATTGAAAAACAAAACTATATTAGCATACTAATAAACCCCTTAAATTTACAGTTACAACCCATAGTTATAATTGCTTACCCCCTCAATGCCAACAGTGTCAAGCTGAGCCCTACAAACCACCAATCGACTATTGTGTGTATCAGAAGTACATTTATAGCCCTGCCACCTAAAAAGAATTGAAAACCATTGTAGTTTATATTTTTAAAAAATAATATTTGCCACATAATAAAACCATACTGGGGACCATGCTTTTACCTTGTCGCTAGTGGAAACCTCAAAGGAAATTGACCCAGTCGCAGAACACGCATCCTATACCAACCCCAAGGTCAGAATGTGAGCTCCACAACCATCTATCTCAACCACTTTGTACCTGCAAGCGTGACATAGTGCACGGTACAAAAAGGCCAAAACTGCAGATCCCCAACTGAGTGTCCCACACCGTGCAAGTCACTAAGAAGTGGTAGCCATTTGAGATGAACTCGATCCGCATTTGTCTGCAAATAAAAGCCACCAAGCACCGCATGATATAGGCCCGACTATAGCGCAAAAGTGTCTCATGATCGCATTTTCTGGGCAAATTGCTCAAAACTCTACTAAACCAGGTAAGGTTGACACTATTGCCTTTCATGTGCCCCCTGCCCGGGACGACTCCAAACATATCCTGGCATAATGACATAATATCTCGGCCATGAAATTTCGCCACCATCCATACATCCACTAATAGCTGGGCCATCTACACGTAGCCCCAACTGGAATGCCACATCCTCAAGTGTGATTGTGCACTCCCCGTATGGAAAATGGAACGTGTGTGTTTCTGGACGCCATCGCTCCACAAGGGCACTAATAAGTACTCTATCATAGTCAAAACATCCTACCTGTGATAAATGCCAAAAACCAGCAATCTCAAGGTAGGGTCAGAGTGTGGATCGTGTGGTTTAATTGATGTAGAGTTGCGCCTAGTACGAAGGACTCGAGCAGGCTGCAACAGATTAATTAACTTTAGGTAAATCACTAAGTTAACACAAAGAGCAAAACTAAGTTAAAACTAATAAATTAAAAAAGTTAACTAATTACTTAACTAAACAAATTAAACAAAAAACTATATTGAAGGAAAAGCAATTTGTCACATTGAATTTTCAATCGCCAACACTAATCCAAAACAATAAACTAATTTATTATATTAAATTTTAAACTTCCAACACTAATCCAAATAAATAAATTAAATTTAATAGCTCAGGAACAAAACAAATTAAGGGGTATTCAAATTAGCCTAAGATAATTAGCAAATTTATTAAAATACCAACATAAAATAATCCTACAAAACTAAGTGAAATTTTTAAAATATTGAAGCTAAAAATTAACTAACTAATAAACTAAGTAATAACTAACTAAACAAATTGAACTAAGTAAAAAATTAATTAACTAATAAACTGATTAAGTAATAAACTAAGAAAGCATGCTAAACTTCAACTAAACAAATTAACACTAAAAATACTATATTCAAACTAAACTAAATTATAGTGAATTTTAAACTACCATCACTAATTCAAATAAATAAACTTAATTCAAACTAAACTAAGCAATAAATAAACTACACTAATTAAATGAAATTAAAACTAAGTTAAAACTAATAAATTAAAAAAGTTAACTAATTACTTAACTAAACAAATTAAACAAAAAACTATATTGAAGGAAAAGCAATTTGTCACATTGAATTTTCAATCACCAACACTAATCCAAAACAATAAACTAATTTATTATATTAAATTTTAAACTTCCAACACTAATCCAAATAAATAAATTAAATTTAATAGCTCAGGAACAAAACAAATTAAGGGGTATTCAAATTAGCCTAAGATAATTAGCAAATTTATTAAAATACCAACATAAAATAATCCTACAAAACTAAGTGAAATTTTTAAAATATTGAAGCTAAAAATTAACTAACTAATAAACTAAGTAATAACTAACTAAACAAATTGAACTAAGTAAAAAATTAATTAACTAATAAACTGATTAAGTAATAAACTAAGAAAGCATGCTAAACTTCAACTAAACAAATTAACACTAAAAAATACTATATTCAAACTAAACTAAATTATAGTGCATTTTAAACTACCATCACTAATTCAAATAAATAAACTTAATTCAAACTAAGCAATAAATAAACTAAACTAATTAAATGAAATTCAACTAAAACTTCAACTCAAATTAAAGTAAGCAAATTTACCAAAAAAATAAAATAAAATAACTAAATAAATGAAACAAATTAAATAGTTACAAAAATTAACCATGTAATAAAAAAATAAATTAATTAAAGTAAAAGAATTACCAGTTGTTCTAATTTTACAGCAATATGCCCTTCATCATCACAACGACTGAGATTTTGTCGCTCCATAGCACATAAATCTCTCCGGTACGCGCTTTTTTTCCTGGAAACTCTTAAAACTTGGCGATTTGTGTGTATGGGGTGAACCTTGGCCGACTTGTGTGTGAGGGAAGGGGGTTGGGCGACTTCTCCTTATATAGAGGCGGGAAGAAAAGTACTTTATAGCCAGTTGGACATAAGTCGCCTGGGCCTAGGGCGACTTATGTCTTTAATCTTGATCCGCGGCGACTTATACTCTGTGTAAGTCTACCCAGCCTTGGGCGACTTATGTCCAACGGCTACAAATTTAAATCGTGCAAGATGTTGTGCGACTTATGTGCAGATGATTAAGTCGTGCCACCCTTATGTGACTTATGTATAAAAAAACAGGACATATTTCGAGTTTTTAATAGAACGGGACAAATTAAAAGTATGTAAAATATTTTATTTTGTATTTGTAAAAAAGCCTTTTTTTTTCTTGGGTTGTATGTGACTTATAGTTTAAAGCGCACATTTGCAATTTTAACCCAAAAAAAAAAATGTATTGCATGAGTATAAAATGGTTTTAACTTTATATAACCACCTAATTATTAGACCAAGACCAATATGACAAATATATATTTGAATTAAATTACTTTGTCCCTCTTTTTATTTAATTACTACTACATTAATTCAGGATTGAACTCCAAACATGATCAAAACTTTTCATGTCGACAAGGCAAGTCATATGCAATTCAACCGAATCCATCTACCATATTTGGCCCCTTTTTAAAAATTTATAAAATTGATTGTTTCGAAAGTTTGCCGTAATTTGGAAGCTTTATATGTGTGTGTGTGTGTGTGTGTGTTTTTCTTTTTTAATTTTTGTGGGGCATAAATCATTTAGATCTAGTTTGTAAGATAAGCACAGCATGCTTATTGCTTGATAAGCAAATAAAGCATGCACCGCAAATACTTCACTGCATAATCTTTTAGATTTCAAACTATACGTTTTGGCACATGGAATGAGAAGCAAAGTGGATGACAGGCAAAATTTGACCTCGAATCTATGTGCTCAATTACAAGAGACTTACTCTCTTAACTAGTTGACATCAAAATAATACAAAATTAAGGGATTTTGTAATTAATTGGCAAAGATAAATTTGATAGATTCATAGCACATAATGTCCCTAAAATTATTTGATGCACCACGACTCTAACAAAGAAGCGCTAACTTAAACAAACCGTGTTTAAGGGTCTAGAATTTATTTTGGATTCCAAAATTAATTCCACTAATTTTTAGTGATGTTTGATTTCTCAATATTAGAATTGATTTTTGCCTCTAAAATTGATTATTAAAAAAATAAAAATTTATTACTTTCGGTCAACATCACTTTTAAAATAACAAAAAGAGTGCGGATTAATTTATTCTAGGAGTAAGACTTATACACTTATTACATTCTATAACTCTTCATCCAAATGAAATTTAATCAATCCGACCGTTGATTTATGCTATACTATATTGATAATCATGCACATCAAATTTCAGAAAAATTAAACAACAATAACCATATAATCTACTAACTAATATTTACTTGTATTTGTAAAAATCTATTATCTATCAAAATAAAATGAAACGATGAACTATCAAATCATTTTCAAATTGTATGAAATTTTATATACTTAATCTAATCAGTAAAAACCTTAAATTCAATGGTTGGATTGATGCAATTTCATGCTTACAAAAAGTTATTTGATGGAATAAGTAGACCAAGACTTACTCTTGAAATAATCGAATCTCCACTCAACAAACAAACATAGAACACTATTTTAAAGTCAATTCTATTTAGAATCAACTCTACAGAGAACCAAAATACGCTAAAAAAAACATAAGAGAAATCTAAACAATCCAATAGTGATCCTATGAAAGGCGTCAAACAAAAAGTATACATATATAGAAAAAGTTAAGAATCTGTAATCAATTGGTAATGTACTGTTATTAATCACCAAGGGAGTCTAAAAAACTTGCAAATAAATGGACAGACAATGATGAACATTCACTATATATGCTTTACAAAACAAAATTGAGTAAGAACCTAAAAAGTAAAAGAGGAAAGGCTAGGAGTCAGACCCTTATGCACAGAGGTCGACCTCAGACGAACTCAATAAAGAACAGTTTGAGAAAGGAATAGACACATCATTCCACTACTCATCTTCATTTGCTAAGACCTGGAGGCTGGAGCTGAACCATTTAAAACATTTGAAGTAAAGAGTTGCAATGTTAGAATAAGAATTGAAATCCCCTCACAACTATTTTAATATCACTATAGTCCATATATATAGAAAAAATTTGACAAAATTTATCGATATTCAACAATGATTTGTTGAATAAGACAAAGTGATAGGAAACACTCATTCACCAAAGAGCCAATCACAGTGCCAAATGATTCTTGCGCCGATTTTGTCAAATTAATTTTGGCTATCACCTCATAAACGATCCAGCCAGTCCTATAGTTGATTTCCTTTAGCATGCTAGTTGCCCCGGCTTTCATATGCTTCCACATATCTTCTCCTCTCTGTCCTCTTTCAAAGTTTCCATTTCCTGGATATTTTCATTATTTCCCTCTTTTTCTCCCCCAAGTTCCCTCATATCAGTGCTCAGTTCCTCACATTTAGCTTCTTTCATGTTTTCATTTGCTGTTTCTTTTATAACGCTATCCTCATTGTCGTCTTTGCTGTCCCAATTGTCGACTTTCAAAGTTTCCTTTCCCTCGATTTCATTATCATTCCCGTCCTTTTTTACCCCAAGTATTCTCATATCAGTGACCACTTCCTCGCATTTGCCTTCTTTGGCACTGTCACTTTCTGTTTCTTTTATAATGCTGTCCTCACAGTCATAGTCCACCATGTCTTCCTCCTCCACAGTTTTTATTACCTGAAGAAGTTCAAATGGAATTGCAGCTGGGTCCAGAACCCTGCAACCCTTTGGGGCATTCGGAGCTTCTTGACCAGTAAGCATGTATGAAGGGACCTGATGAGAGAACCGACACATCTCTTCCCTCCTGATGGTCCTGATTTCTTTCGGATCTGAGTAGTGATGAAATACTGTCTTGAACCCGGCCACTTTGACCAGAGGAATAACAATTACACCGCGCTCTTCATTAAAATCCTCAAGCACTTCAACCATATCAAACTTGTGTATTACCTCATCTGCTGTTAGTTCATTCCAGTCAGAAGCCCAACTCCGATAGAGGGCCCAAACTTCCCCTTTCCTGGGATATATACTGATGGCACCATGACTGCTGTTTCTCCATCTAACCTCATGAGAAAAAATATTGATGGAATTACAGATTTCCCGCCTGCCTATTCTGAAATCCCCACAAGATTTTGAAAAGCCTGAAGCAACCCAAGTTAGGGGGCCCAGTTCACCATTCATACTGGAGTTGAGCCAACCAATCCGCATCTTGAATGGATTCTGAGAAAGAACACTGCGGACCATTGCATAATTTCGGGGCATCCCATCATCATCATCATATACGGCCCATACTTGGTTTTCACCAAAAGATCTTTCAGTTCGATCCTTGTAAAAATCAAGAAAATCAGGATCTGGGACATCTATTGGCATTGCAAATGACTTGATGGCTTGGGATCTGCTCTCTTGGTCCTCTGATTTCCCAATGTTGTTTTCAGAACATGTATCATAGGCGTTTCTTAAAGACTTTTCACTTTTCTCAGTCGCTTTCTGGAAGCCATCCCCACTCCCTTTCCCCACTAAACTATCAAAAGTATTTGATCGAATTTCCCTGAGTTTATTGCTAATTTCTTTTCTAGCTTTATCCATAAGAAGATTCTGAAGTTCAACCGGGGAGAGATCTCTGGCACCACTGGTCTTCTTGATTCCACTTTCCCTACCATATTCAAAACTACACTGTTTAGATCTGCTTGAGGTTGATGCTCCAACTGCTCCGTTTCCCACTCCCATTCGATTTACAGGTTCCTTACCATGGTTACTCACATTTGCGTCCTCCATGCCGCCCTTCCTTCTCTTAGCAGGATTGAAGTAACCCTTTTTAGAATGCTGCTTCCTTCTTAAGGCCTCTTCCCTTTTGGTAGCCGCTTGCGCCTCCTCACGTTCTCGTTTCACCTTATCATATGCTTGCTGAACCACGCTGGCAGCTTGAGCAACATTAGAAACACCAGAAGTTTTAGAGAATGGAGCCCACTGGAAACTGGAATTGCTATAACACCCTGCCCCAACATTTGGGGCTGCCATGTTGTTTTTCCCAGCATAAGATTTGCCCTTATTAGGCAGTTGTTTATGTGAAAAGTCCCATGAAGCTGCAGGTTTAATGCCACTTGCAGGGGGAGGGGCAGTTTCTACAGCCAAAAATGCCTCATGGCAGTTGGGACACAAGAGTTTAAGATTAAGATAAACCCTGAGATACTCATACTGCATTTTGCATCGATGGCAAACGGTCCAAAATGTATTTGATTTTGGCTTATGGGAAGAAGATGAAGTGTGTTCTTTAGCAGCATTCTTCTGAGTCTTTGCACTTGAAGGGGTAGTCTTAGTAAAATTGTAACTGCCATTAGCCCCTGTCGTTGCTGATGAACCTCCAAACTTGGTTGAAACTTTCCCTTTTTTTGCATTTCTCTTCTCATCATATGCTGCCCTTCTAGCCTTATCTGACAGTAAACTCCATGCCTCTGAAATAAGTTTGAAGGCCCCATCGGCACCGACGGATTTGTTCTTATCAGGGTGAAGCATGAGAGCTAGCTTCCTGTATTGTTTCCTGACTGTATCATCATCAGCACATGGGTCAACACCAAGCACACCATACCAATCTGCCTCTCCATTTATTTTATTCTCGGCAGAAATATACACATCAAATGTTGCTAACATTTGAGGAACACCCTCAAGATCTGGAAATAAATTTTGGGCTTTCAAAGCAAATTTCTTTGCACCCAAGGGATCCTTTGCATTAAACTTCTTCTCAGCAATTTCTTTAGCTCTGGACGCCTCATCCTTATTGCACTCCATTTCTCTGGCCTGCCTTCTCAACTTTCTCGACTACTTCCTCAGTATTTTGTGGTAGTATCACACCAATATTTCTCCATTTAAAAATATTTTGGTATCTTGAGCAAATTCTACATAGTTTGAGCTCCTGAACTGCTTCTAAGAGCCGTTCCTCGATGGAATCAAACCCTATAATGCAAAAAATGTATTTTAGTTAAGAAATTAACAACTTGTACAGCAAAGTAAGTTTAATGAATTGAAAGATATAAAATACAAGGGCAACAATATCTGCGCAATGCTACTGTGCACTCAAGTGCACGAATGCATCACATATTCAGGCGTCAGCATAAAAAATATATGAGGGCTCACACAAGTTTCAAAGAGTGGGGCCAATGCAACAGTTTCAAAGAGTGGGGCCTATGCAATTATTAGGAAGCTGAAGTAGCACTCACATGTTGCATAGCAGCATACCACAACAATACGCACATTAATTTGGCAAAACACCATTAATTAAGAGTACGTTAGTTGCAAACAACGCAGTTTTTGTGGAATCAAAAGTGGAATGGATTGGCATTTCATTAAATTCAAATACATTCTATACATTGGGGACGTGGAATCGGAATCAAAATATAAAGGAATGTATAACAGAAACCGTAACTGGAATGAAGACATACATAAGGAAATAAAACAGAAACGAGGAAAACAAAAATTATTTCTCCATAATCACCTGCTGCACAACCTCATTCCTAGTTGTCCATTAATACAATCACAGTTCAATTCACAAGGCATACAAGCTCACAACTGAAAATATAATAAAAATTCCCTCAGCTAAACCAAGCAGTAATACAACAGAATCAGAAATTAATGAACTTTCACATTTCAGCATTTGGCACAGGCATGGAATTTCCATTCCGTCCTTTAGATTCAGCATGTAGAACCGGAACCAACATATAAAGGAATACATGAAAAAAGCAATTCTAACTGAATGAGAACGTACATAAGAAAAAGAAAAAAAAAACATCTTATTTTTCTATAATCACAAAGCACACAGCCTCACTCCTAGTTTGTAAATGAATAGAATCACGATTCACTAGTCAAAAGAGATAAAAGCTCATAGCTGAGAATGGAAAAATCAATTTCACTCCGCAAAACTAGCAGTAAAACAACAGGATCAGAAATTACCCAGTGCTCAGGAACTCGAAACTCGACAACACCAAATCATCCACCGCAATTTCAGCCAGCTCAGAAGTTGAAACCCTAAAACAAACCCTAAATGTCAACATTAAAAGATAAGAGAAAAATAAAAAAAGGGTAACCCTAAAATGAGTTGAAGTCTAAAATTTTGGATTGAAAAAACGACAATAAAGGAAGATTCAGTTCAGACTTCAGATAATATATACACATGAGAATGGATTGTGCTGTGAGGGTTAAGAGAACAACAGAAAACAATTTTTTTTTTTTTTTGAGAAAATGAGATGATGGTTGGTGATGACTTACAGTTACACGTAGAAATTGAAGATCGTTTGAAAAAAGCACAGACGAACATAAAAAAAAGGTAAAAAAAAGATTTTGAGAGTGCGTTGAAAATTTTTATAAGAGGATGTCTGTGTTGTTTGTTGTTGTTGTTGTCGTTGTCGATGGTTTCTTTGCCACTATTTCTTTCGCTCCACCACTGTGTTGTGCAGCCTAAGTAGAAAGTTAACAATATATCATAGGCCCCCCTCTAGATTTTTTTTCTTTTTACTAAATACTCAAACAGTTCTCTTAGGTTTATATTGGAAAATAAATTATTCTCTCAGATTTTAAAAATCTCAAATTGATCACTCATATTTCAAAAAAGAGGACGAGTTGATCCCTCCATACAGTTAAAAATGGGACAAATTGGTCCCTTTGTACACTATATGGAGGACCAATTTGTCTCCTTTTTTGAAATGTGATGGACCAATTTGGGATTTTAAAACCTGAAGGACTAACTTATCCCAATATAAACATGTGAGACTTATTTGGATATTTAGTTTTTTTTCCTTTTTTAATTATATTTTATGAGATTCTTTTTCTGGATGGATCATACTTGAACTAGGTCCAATTTTTAGATCGGGTCATTTATTTGAATTTAGACCTAACCCAATGATCACTAAGCAAACCCACGTTTAACCAATACATGAAAATTTAAACATTATACATACTAAAATCATAAAATTATACATGTGAGAATTAACAAGAAATATTTTATGATATATATTTTAAAATAAAATACATCAATATAAAAATAACATTAAGATATATAAATTGTATTGATTGAAATATAAAATCTTATAATGTATCATCATTAGTTATTATAAAAATATAACATTAGAAGGATTGTTTGACTTTGGCTGGGTTAAGTCAACTTGAAGTATTATTTGAACTCAACTTAAAAAGTGTATTGGTTCAAATTTCAAGATTCAAACTCATCTCAATAAGTCTCGAGCCATTAACATCCCTACTTCCGCTAGATTTTGGGTCATGACCTAATCCATTTAAACACAACTTGTTTAGACCTATGAATTAAACAAATTTAGGATGGCAATGGTAAAGCTTTTTGGAGAGGTGCTCTAACTTATGGAAATCAAAAGCTAACTTTTGTTATTTGATCAACCAAAAAGTTAAGGTACTTTTGCTCCCAGTTTTTAAAAGCTAGGGATACTTTTGAAAGTATCTCATGGGGTGCTTTTCAAAGTGGCTTCTAGTCTTTGAAATTCAAAGGACCAATATGGCCTTACTTTAATTAATAACAATAAATATAGAAATCACATTCTTTAATATCTACATTCATTGTTGTTATTTTGGATATTTAGAGAATATTTACCAAACGCTATTATCTTGGCTACTACTTATTAAGAGCAACTTTTGTAATATTTGACCAAATAATGCTACTGTAACTTTATAAAGGATGCTTTTTTAAAGCCTAAAGAACTTAACAAAATTTTAAAAGCCACATCAATACTGAACCAAGCCTTAGATGGATCGGGTTCAAACAAGTTGGGTCATTATATTAATCGTATAACCCATGAAATATGGGCTCACAAAATTAAATAGGTTGGTTTGTTTAAGTTATTTATGAAAAGTCACAAAGGGGCAAAACACAAATAGATTCAGTGAATATTAGACATGGGGGTATATCAAATGTGATAAGCGATCTATTATGAGTGAGATGTATTTTGTAACATCTCCTACTGCTTTATGAATTGATGACTGTCCAACAAATCAACAAGGATTTTTTCAGCATACTTTGTCCTCACTCACATGTTTTTCGGGAGAACTTTCCAGGAGATCACTCATTCCAAAATTGCTCCAAGTCAAGCACACTTAATTATGGAGTTCTTCAGTAATGGGCTACCAAAAAGAAGATGCATCTTATTGGTATAGATAGTACAAATCAAATCATATAAGCCCTCCTTAGCTGTATAGTCTCATACCTATACAGTTTCATGATCCCTCTCATTTGGCCGTGTAATCGGTTCATTCATGTATCCTTCTGCTTAGAAGTCTGCCAGGAGCCGCTCTTTGTCTGTGCCTTCTTCTTGTACCAGCGATCACTCCCCAACTTCGTCACCGAACATTACATGCCTACCAGCTTCCACTCGGTTCGTCCTCAAACCACAGTGTACTAGGAGAGGTGCAAGCTTTGATACCATTTATAACATCCACTGCTACTTTATGGACGAATGATTGTCCCCACAAACCAACATGGGACTTTTCAACGTGCTTTGTCCTCACTCACACGCTTCCTGGGAAAACTTCCCAGGAGGTCACCCATCCCAAAATTTCTCTAAGTCAAGCATGTTTAACAGTGGAATTCTTTAGTGATGGGCTACCGATCTTATTGGTATAAGTAGTACAAATCAATTCATATAAGCCCTCCTTAACTGTATAGTCTTATACCTACACAGTCTCAGGATCCTTCTCATTCGGGTGTATAATTGGTTCATTCATGTACCCCTCCGCTTAGAAGTCTATTAGGAGTTGCTCCTTGTCCGTGCCTTCTTCTTGCACCGGCGATCACTCCCCAACTTCTTCACCGAGCATTACAAGATGAACAAATAGTAGTCATATGGTGGTTATATCTGAATGATCAAGATAGAAAGTTATTCAAAGCTCATATAACTACTTTAAAAAAATCATATAATTTTATATTTTAATCTTGAATATTCATGTAAAATATATTAGTCAAGATTCACTCTTATAACTCTCATAATCAACCACTCTTCTCACTTCATTATTTCTCATAGACATAGATATTGTAATTTATACAATAAGATTTAAATTCTTTAAATAAATAAACAGGTAAACATGTTAGCCTTCTGAGTCAAACGAGTTGGACCGTTCAACTTATGAGTTAATTGGGGAAGGTTGAAAATGGGTTAATTTAAACGAATTAAGATTTTGTAAGCTTAATCCATCTAATTTTGACAAATAAATAGTTGGTCCGATGAGTTTGATCCATTTAAACAACTGTAATTTATGGAAAAATCACTCAGTCCATTTTAAGGTCATGCATGAGTAATTAAAATTTTCCCTTTTCTATTTTTTCATTCTTAAATGGGAATGTTATAACTTTGTTAGTTTCTTTTTACCCTTTCTTTTACCTTGAGATTTAGAGTTGTCTTGTCTTAGTAACACTTCTCCTCTAGAACTTTTTAATATATAAAAATTACATTGAGGAGAATATTTGCTCTGATCTAGGATTAAAAGCATGTCTTCTAGTTCAAATGCTTACATGCAAAGTTATAGCAATCATGCAAATCAACCCTCATTGGCTCCTCTTAGATTATTATATTTAAGAAATTTTAAGTTCATATGTACATGCATAAGGTCAATATTTGTTATATATAGATTATATTGAGTTAACTAAAATCCCAACTTATTTATAGTGGGGAGACAAATTAGTTTATTAGATTTGGAAAATTCCATATTAGTCCTTCAAATTTGACAAATAGGAACAAGTTAGTTTCTTTATAAAATTGTTGTCTGAGTTGTGTCATGTTAACTTATTTACATGTACCGTTAATTTTCATAGTGGATCCTAATTTGTCTCACTCTTTTAGACAAAGTTGTTTAGATCTTCTTCTTCATTTTCTCTCACACCATAGGTCTCTATTCATTTTCTTCATCGTCATTTGTTCGGTACAACATAGAGGAGTGAGGCAAGTTATGACCTATTATAAAAATCAGTAGTACACATAGATAAATTAATAGAACATGTGGATATTTCTGTTAACAAATCATATGACAATTTGATGGAGGAAATAACTTATCCTTATTTGTAAAATTTGAGGAACTAATATATGATGTATTCTAAATCTGGGAAACTAATTTATCTTTCAATATAAATATGAGGGACTGAATTGTAAATTTAGTCTATTGAGTCTGATTGTATTTTATTTAAAACAACATATTAGAGAGTCATAATTATTGTTAGACAAATGCGACGAGCCTATTGATTATTAGATGAATAATTACTTCATGTCACTTTTTTTTACCAAGTAAATGCTTGTTTTCTCTCAAAACCTCTAGTATTTTATTCGACTGGGTAGTACTACTTCTTATCTTTATTTGTATGAGGAGGCAAATTTTATAATGGCCAAAACTGGCTACCCTAATTCATTGAGGATTGACCCCACCATAAATTAATGTATAAGTGAACTAAAAAGGCAAAGGAAAAATAAACATAAACTCAGTCTGACTCAATCCACTTAGGTTGGTGAGTTATACATGTTAAATAATTAAAATTTAAAAACAAAAAATTAAAAAAAAATAAAAACATAGAAAAACAAAAGTTATAAGTTCACAAATAAGTAAAATGCAAAACTTATGAAGAACAAAATCAAATGAAGCTCAAATCAAATTACATTATACCATATTCCAAAATTCAAAAAAGATAAGTCTCGCTATTTAAATAACACTGGTTTGACTTAATGATAAAACTCCACCCCATAGAGATCCCCGGCGTGAGGACAATTTAATGATTTCACATGTATTTAATCATATTTATTATTTTTAATAAAAAAAATAGAAAACCCTAATTTAAAAGTGTATGTCTTTGTGATGGTATTGTACCATGTTTAAAAGTTTATGTTGTGGATTTGATTTAAATTTTAAAGATTTGGTGTTATAATAATGTAAGACGGAGTATAAAGGTATGCTTGGGAGATCAAAACGTGGGAAATGACAAGGATTGGGACTTGAATTTTGATTTTATGTGTATTTGAGTGCTTTTTTACGGAAGAAGTGAGATGACAAGCAATGGTCAACCAAGCCCTTCTATGCCATCCTAAATAGTAAATTGAGTGACCTCCCAAAGTACAGGGTCATGAAGCAGCTGTTGTTTACTTCTTGAATTTTTTATATGTTACCCTTATTATGAACACTGTACTTACAACTTCAATAGATGAAAATGGAAAACAAAATTAACATACATTTTCATTCTAATTATTTATACTATAAACTCTCAAACAAGCGTATGACATGTATATATCCATTCTCTTCCCTTCTCTTTTATTTCATTCCACTATTTGCCATTTCTTACCATTAAAAAATTCCTAATCAAACCCTAAGATTTTGATCAACCTTGTTATTAAACTGTTTATACAAGTTTTTTATTTTTTAAGTATTTTTGGTGTCTCTACAAATCCCTATGAGGAGATAGGGATCCATAAGTTCAAGGATAAGGGAAATTTTTCACATCACGGGGATTGGGGACATGACTAAGATAAAACTCAAAGGATCAATATAAGAATTAGGGGACTACTCTCTAGCCCATACTTGTCCCGACTATTGTCATCTCTAGTTGGCAATAGGTTACTATCAAGCATGAGAAAGAGACAAGGCTTTCAGTTTGAACAAGAGGTGGCAAGGGAATATAGTCTTTGACTACGAATAAATGAGCAAAAGGAAAGTGTGGTGGCTTCAGTTGTGGTGGAGAATAAGAGGTGATTGGCTAATTGTACACAATATTGTGATAAACGGTTTTATGGGTAGAGTGTTAGACGAGGTAAATAGTGAGTTAATGTGAAATTGGTGGATGTACTACATAATTAATATCCTCAACATTCAAACTGTAACAACCCAAACCTTTGACAATGTAGATATTATCTGCTTTGGAGCCTCGTGCCCTTCACGGGTTTGCTTTTCCCCCCTCATGGGGCAAAACACGTATACATGGGGATGTATCCATACCCTTATAAAGCATACTTTGTTCTCCTTTCTAATTGATACGGGACTTGGTTCTCCTCCCCAACCAATGTGGGGCTGACGGAGGCTATTGCCTACCCCCTCAAATTAGAAAATTAATTTAATGCTAAGTTGTACAAAAAATGTAGCAAATGACACAACCTAAGTTATTTCTCAATGAGGCTTTATAACTTAGCTGGGAAAAATTAAAGGTTTTAAGAATTAAAGCAAAGCAATTAAATTTAGATGATAATGGTAACAGTGAAGAAGGCACTAGTGCAAAGTATTTCTAGGATTGAAATTAATTATCATTGACCAAATATGAAACCTATTAGTGGTTATTAGTAATTAATTACTGACAATTCTATTAGTGATCAATTGATCCTTAGAATTTGACATATGCAAATAACCAATAAACAAGATCTTAATTTATTTAGGAATTACAGTGATTTGAGGTATCAACTACTATAGCCTAATTGCCAAGTGAAAAATTAATTCTAATATTCTCTCTCAAACATAAACCAACAGATCATTAATTTATGCCCAAAAGATTTCCCTGAATGGCAATCTCTAATTCAGTTATTCCAATAAAAATTATAGCAATCACCACAATAATTATAAGAATTAAAATGGAAGAACATTGAGAAAACTAATGCATTCAATATAAACAAAGGGTTTCAAATGTCATCTCAATTTATTTGGAAATCCCTACATTAATAAGAGAAATCTACTCCTCCATCTTTGAAGGATTATAGCAATAAATCTAAAATTGTACCTAGAAATAATAGAAACAATTCTTGCTACAATTCACAAGGACAAAACAATTCATCTATGGAATTCCTAAGAGAGAAAATAATAGAGAAGAAGAGAAAAGAGATGTAGAGAGAGAATAATAGCAACCTGAAATCTGCAACCTTAGCTAAGGTAAAATTCTGAGTCATTCCTATAAATATTGTTCTCTAAAATGGGCCAAAATGGGGCCCGAAAACATATTTATGAACTGATAACACGCCATCGCACTAGCACTATAGCACTCAAAGGAACGCTGCAGTGCTTTCCAAAAGGCGTAGCACTAATAATCATGGTTGTTACTTTGCCGAGTGCTGTAGAACTAAATTAAGCGTTACAGCACTTACCAGAATGTGAACTTCCACAAATTTTCTTCTTTTTTGCTCCAAGCTCCTTTCAAAGAGTTCCCAGCATTGCTCTTGACATTTTACACTTAATCTAATACTCCTGTATACAAAAACTATACTAAAAGAGACAGGTTAAATGCAACAAGCTTAAATTCCATAATTAGTCCAAAAATTAGTGCAATAATCAATGATTCTCTAAAAGTACACAATGAGGAACAAATCAACAATCATTGCTATTTCCATGAATAACTCATCAAAACTTATTCAAAAAGCTAAGATTTAAAAGCAAGATGAGTGGCATGAATTCCCCTTATCAGGGACTCGCTCTACCCCCTCGTGGAGGCCTAGCGTGTTACACCCTAATCTAAAACCTTAAACAAAGCAACTACACATGACATATCTATTGCATCATGCTTAAAAAGCATAATCAGTCCAATCCTCAGGCTCCATGAAAATCGAACTGTTCTAATACCAAAATGTAACACCATAATATTTAACTCAACACGCCTAGGACGCATTTAAGTTAATTATTAGTTATTACTCTTTTATTCCAATCTTTAACTTAAACTCTTTGAAAATACCTTAGTGAAAATATGGGTTTTTTTTTAACTTAAATACCAAAATGTGAGCCGCGCATACTAAGTATCTAACGTCATTAATCTTGTCTGCATAAGATAGATGTTAGAAACAAATAACAGGTAAATACATAATATAATTATGGCATAACATAACTTAAATAATAATAACATGTCAATAACTGTATCATAATAACGATTTCCTATAAACATAAAGGACATCAATATATATCCATTAATAGAATACAAATTGGATGATGAGATATGATTACTCTAAAGGCAAATATCCAAGGAAAAAACTGCCTCTGTTGAATCTTTTCTTTATAACGTAGCTCCATCGTCCACTACTCAAGGAAAGTCACGAACTACACCATCATTCTTGTTTGGAAACAACATGGAAAAGAAGAGAAATGAGAAACTTATACAACAATCTCAGTACGGCTTCCCAACTCTAACACAAGTGTCATTGTCATCGTCCCCAGGAACCTCGAGTTTCTTTATGAAAATATGGACATATACAGGGTTCATTTATTAAGTTATAAATACCATTAGCCGAAGCCCGTATCTTTTAGCATGAATCTTAATGTTATGAATGTAACATATTGTATCATGAATGTATATCAATACCATATGCAAGATATAACAGAATATACAACAATTAATTATACATAAAGAACATATGCATATGGTTCATTATTTAGGTGACTTAAATCTCCTATTCTCTTTTCCTTGGGGGCCGCCCTATATCTTCTTTCCTTTTGAGAGTTCTAGGTTATGAGCTTATACCTCACTAGTCGTCATTAGCATAATCTTATCCCTTTTGATAAGTTAAGTTCCTAACTCTTAAGGTACGGGATAAAGGGCATTAAGATCACCTTTTATAACCTTTAATCTGGAGAGTCTAAAGGATCACTTCCTATTTGGATCACCTCTCATAACCTTTAATTTGAGGAGTCTAGAGGATCATTTCCATATGTCTTATGTCACCTTTAATCTTGGTATATTATATAGAGATGCAAATATGAATAACTCATTATTTTAACATTTCATGCTCATAAATTTCATGAAATCATGCATCTTAATTTATCAAGTATAATTATAACATACCATAATTTAAATCACACAAACATGCATCATATTTCATTGCATATATCCATAAGCCATATAAATTTCAACACATGAACATAGCCTTTACAAGACATCATTCACAATTATCTCATCAAAATTATCGATATTTACGCTTAAGCCCTATAGGGGTTAAAATGCAAAATTGCTTATTTTTAACTCCTAACAAATGGCAACATTTCTAAAACTTTTTTCTAAACATTATATATGGTATTTTAAATACATGGACATATTAGATGTCTATCTAAAATCCTTTGACCAAAAATTACATAATTGATAGTTTAAAACACAACTTTTTGCATTTTGTAAAATGGTCAAAGCTAACACTTCTTTTATACCTCTAAGATGTCAAAAACAACTTTTACATCAAATATTAACCATTCTTATGTATGTAAATAGCAAGACCAGTATCAAAATAGTAAGTAATTATTCCAGAAAATTCATTCTCTAAAGCTTCATAAAATTATGGTTTTGATTCTTTCTAGTTACTAGTTCACCCCAAAAATGCTAAAAATAATTTTTACATCAATTATAAGTAATTTATACACATTCAAACTTTTTAAATTAGCATTCTAACTATTTTATTTAAATCACATTAGTAACTTAAATCTTTCACCCTAAAAGCTTGAAAAAGCACAATCTTTAACTTATTTGAATTTCTAATTCTAATAAAAGTTCTTCGAGTAATTTAAAGACAAGATCAAATCTTGAAAATAAAGTAAACTAACTTCAATACCAAGAACATCAAGAGGCTGAAAATAACATAATTTAATATATCCATAATAAAAATTCCTATTTAAGATTAAAGAGGTAAGTTTTGAGCTTTAGAGATTTAGGTGATAACAAGAATTATAAACATGCTATGCAATCCCTTTTTTAATCTTTATCATTATAAAGTGATAACTTAAGAAATATAAATATGAATATGCAATACTTGAAATATAAATATGAAGATGCAAGTTCATTTTTAGATCTTCAAAGTTTAAATGATAACTTGAAATATAAATATGAAATGCAATACTTGGAATTTAAATATAAAAATGCAAATCCATATTATTATCTTCAAGATTTAAGATGATGACTTGAAATTAAATATGATTATGCTAAGCTTGAAATTTAAACGTGATATGCAAGAGCTTAAAACATAAACATGGATGCAAGTTCATTTATTATCTTGTTAAGCTCAAAACTTTTAAAGAATTAAACTCTTTAATCGCAATTAATTTTAACAAAGGAGGTGGGCTTTAGAGTCCTTTATCATCATGGTTACAAGAACCTTATTTCATGGTCTTATCATCAAGCCATAAATCAGAAATTATTAGGAAGAATTGAAGGAAAAAACATAAAATAAAATCCCTACCAAGTTATTCTTTGTTTACAAAGGACAGAGCTTGATCTTCTATGAGCAATAAGAACGAAAAATTTGATCCTAATGCTAGTGATGGTTTCGGCCAAGAGAGGTTGGAATGGAGGAAGGATTTTTCTTGTGTTGTTGTATTTAGAAATGGAAAGTTTAGATGCTTAGGAGTTGATTTATGGTGGATATGTGTTTGTTTGAGTTTGAGAACTTGGATGAAGGTTAAGGGTGGAGCTTCTTGGAGGTGGAGGAGGAAGAAAAAGAGAGCTTTGTGTTTAAAGAGAGAAGAGAGGATTTTTGGCTAATTTTTGTGAACAAGTCTATAACCAAAAAAATGCAAATGGTAGGAATGAATGTTTATGAATGAATTAGGACTTGGAAGAGCATATGTTTATAGTGAATTTGATGGAGGAGGCCACGGCTATTCAGCACAATGAGGAGTGATTTTTTTCTTTTTTTTTAATGGTAGGTCATGTATTTAGTGTAATTAATTATTAGTGGAAAAGAAAATGATAAACTAGAGTAAGTGCTTAATAATCAAATATTTAAGGTGCTCCATTACAAAATTAAATGGCCAACATATGTAGTGGAATTTTTAGTGCTAATAATCTGAGGTAATAAAAAAATAAATATATTTTATTTTTAAGAAAAAGAAATATAATAGACTAATTTCCTATTACGTATCTTAAGAACCATTTTTAATTAAGAAAGAAAATAAATCTTTTCTAAAATAATCTTATACTTTAAAATTATCTCAAATAATTATTTTAACTCAAGGTAAATAAATAAAATTAATTTATCTTTAATTAAAATATAATATTGCCTATATTTACTTAATTACGTAAATAAGCTCATTTAGCACTAACTAGAGGTAAAATGGTAATTTCACATAAAAATTTCCCATAACTACCCGAACATTTTTAGATGTCAAACTATACTTGTAATAAACATTTTGAAATATGGGGTGATGACCGGGTTCAGAAATTACTTAATATCATGTGAAATTACCACATAAGTATTTTGGTAATTTCACGCACAGTAAAAACTCAAAGTTGATATTTTCACTTCTACAACATCCATAACACATATAACTCCCTTTAAGCATAAAACTAACCCCTTGAGGATAGTTTGGACTGACCGTTAATTTCGGGGCAAAAAGGACATTCAAGGTATTTTGGTCATTTGTGCACTGAAAAAAATGAAAATTGTGATTTTTGCACATATTACTTTTAATCTTCATATAATGTTATTTTAATGTCAAAATGTCCTATTGAAGATGGCCTGGATTATTTCAACCTTAAATCTCGTGTAAAAATGACCAAGGGATATTTTGATTATTTTACACATCAGTAAAATTTAGGGCATTACACAGCGTCCTCGCTGGTACACCAATCCTGGGACCGACTCTGATACCATATGTAACACCCTAGTAGCTCCAACATACACTTAAATTTACATTTGGATTCTATTAGTTTGTTACTTTTCATTTTTGCGAAATAAGGCTCGCATTTTTCATAAGCTTTTTCAAATACATATATATAACTAATTTCAGTAAATTAATTTAAAAGCTTTGAGTTTTTCGCAAAGCTAAAAGGTGACAAACTAATAGAATCAAAATACGAATTTAAGCAAACGTTGGAGCTATTGAGGTGTTACAGAAACAACCTAAACATACTGGGGTGTTATAGAAATGACTTAAACATATTATAAGTATCTTTTATATACATAATTCAAACAAATTCGCCTTAAATATGACAAACCGGGAATTATGAAACATGTACTAATTTGAAGCATAAATGAATTTATTTTTAATCAACCCATTACATTATTTGGGCTGGGCCTAGTTCAACATTGGATATGGTCTACTTTAATGGCTCTAGCAAAATCTAAAGCGTAACAGGATGTTTGAAAAGTTTTTAAGTGATAGAATTGAATCTAATTCAATTCTTATGTTTGGAATGGGTTAGTAAATAAAAGAATTGAATTCCTTGATTTGAAAAATATCTAAAAATGAATTGATTTATTTATTTTTACCATTTTGTCCTTCGTCAATAAACTTAATATTTTACTAACAACTCCAATTATTCATTAGAATACATGACATAATAAAAATCACACAAAAACACACTATGAAATAAATCAAAACCAAACCAAAACATTCTACAAAAATAAAATCTGCAAGCTGAAAATTGAAAACCATTTAAAGTCTCATCCAATGATTCTGTTGTTGAATCATTCCCCTTTATCAAAACCATAAAAGCTAGTACAATGAACAATAACCCATTTGGATCTTAAGGCCCAAAGTCCTTCCACACATACCCAAGAAGCGACATTGACTTAGAATCAGGAACCTCTACTAAACGACCCAAGAAACCGAAGAACTCATTTTTTCAACCCTTTAGAATGATCAAATCATTTTGGAACCATTTCCATCACTACTTCAAGCTTCACCCTCTTATGGGCATCCTAGTAGCGTTGTCTTTTATGCGATGGCGGCAGCACTGTGAGACTGGTAGCTGATAAAGGCAGTAGAGGAATGGTGACGGTAGAGGGGCAGCAGCGGGTTGCAGCAGAGAAGAGGGTTTCTTGGTTTGATGCTTTACGATGTTGGCTGCTGCCTGCAAAAGGTGAGGAAACATTATATAGTTAAGTGAGGGTAAGTTGGTAATTTTAATTTTTTAGCTCAATTCCATCAACAAATCAAACCTCTTTAGGTCTGATTTATTGTTGGAAGTTTTTGTGGAATTAAATTCTTATGAGATTTAGGTTCTTGGCTCAAATTTTATTCCAAAGCAAGGAATCGAATTTCTATTCTTGAAGAAATTCAATTCTTGGGGATTCCAAATAGGCAGTATATGTTCATGTTATGTCATGACCTGATTTGCACTGTGACCGATATGTGAGCAATCTCATCCCCACCTAATCTTGTGATCCCTAAGTTATACTATATGCATACTTTTCTAAAAGAAATCCACTATACACATACACAATTGCAAATCTCCAAATCATAGCAATGTTGATAATTTATGAATAAATCATTCCATGCGTGATCTATAAAATTGTAGTTATTATACAAAACAATTCTGCGTTGCTCTATTACAAAAGCCATGAATACTATATCATTTTGAATGCAATTAAATCATGGAATTCAAAATGCAAAATATGTATATATATGGTTCAAGGCCCTGCCCGCAACGTCATTAGAGCACTCTACAAAATAACAAAAAATTCGTACCTTGAAGCTAACCCAAACTGAATATGTACTACTGCTGGGGGGAAGAGGTGGAGGATCCAAAGCTAATGTGGTATCTGTGTGGAAAACGAAAGAGAAAAAGGGTGAGTTTTTCATAAAACTTAGTGAGTGGATCATTATCCATAACCATACATGGGATAAGAAGAAGAAATACAATAGTAATGCAACATCCATAAATCACTTCATTTATATTGCATGATAGCTACAAAATCATTGTTTACTGGAAACATAGAAAACATGTTATTTCTCAAAGAATAACAAAAGTGAACAGACTAATTCATAAACTGTCAGGTGGTGCTCAATTCCTAGCGAACAAGAGCATCTAGTTAAAATCTTAACAATCCTTAGCAAACCGCATCCCTAGTGGGCTAATCTAATTGAGGATAGCTTGCCCCTGGCAAGCACTTGGTATACCAAGGTTAACAATTTAACTATCGTTAATCCACAGCTCTGTTTCTCTCAATAATTTCCTAATCTAAAATCATACTAAAGTCTAAAAAAAGGATTCTATAGATTCTAGGTTTAATCACTCATTCTTCCCATAAATGAAACATAACATTTGCTCATCAACCAAAATTGATTCTTCTCATCATAAATTAAGTTCAAACCATGGCATAAATCTTATAATAGCAATTATATGTCAAATATGGTCCCATGCATTTGATAATCATAAATTTTCATGAGCAGTTCAAAGAAACATTTTCTAATTCTTGCACATTTTGTAAAAACGAATCCATATCATGTCAGAACTAAATTCTTGGTCTCTAATCTTTATAATGCTAGAAAATAATAATATAATAACCAACATAGGGCCATGAGATCAAACTTACTCACTTGGAGGGGTAGAATATGAAAGGCTAACATTGTGGGAGCTTTGGGGAGCAAGGATGGCATCACCATTTGCCATAACAACCATAAACTCAAGATTAATCCATGGGTATCTCTAACAAGCTGTAGATAACTCTAATCTAACACTAACAATATTGGGAGAGCATCCTCACTTGATAACAATGAGAGAAACAATAATGCCCATACTCTAGAACATGAAATGGAGAAGAATGAGATGACAACCCAACAAGATCTCTTACCTTGGGAATTTGAGAGGAGAAGGATTGGGGTTAGATTGAAAGAGGAAGGGAGAAAACATGTTTAAGGAGAAGGGTTCTTGGTTTCAGCAATGGAGAGCTCGATTTGGGGGTGTTTTAAAGGGTTGAGGGCTCATTTATCAAAACTGTATCATTTTGGTATTGGGCTAACATTGGGGGTCCTCACTGCAGTGAGTCTGGCTAACCCCTGAAGGACACTCGCTATAGCGAGCCTATTTTGTAGAATTCTACAGCAGCAAAACCACTTCTACATCCTTTAGCTCTTCACGCATCAAGGGCCTTTCCGACAGCACGAGAGGGCCCTGGGGAGTCCTAAGGCCGTACTAGATTTGTCTAGTGAAACGTGTATCTTAGGTATTACATGTTAGTTCTTGAAATCATAGGTGTCAATCATCATAATTTTTTATCTTAGAAAATTTGCTTCTAAATCTCTATTAGAAACTACTTTGACTAACGATAGTACAATGCTAACATCTTATTTGACTAACGAAAACATAATTTTAGTGACTAATTTAACTATGAAATAAAAGATTTGAAACCTAAAAGTAAATTTACTAAAAGATCGATGCTTATAATTTCAATAAGTGAAGCGAGAGATTTCTTAACTCTTTCTTCTCGTAAGATTTTAATGTTAAGAGTTAGTCTCACTTCCACCTAAAATTAAGTGTGGTGTAAGACTTTGAGTACATTTGTGTGACTAAGCTAATGGCCATGATAAGTTTTTCACTTATAGTCTAAATTAATGACCAAATTATTTGTAAAGAAAGTGTTTTCTTAACATTCATTTAAAAGCCAGGAATATATATCAAATAAAACTCATTCATAGTAAATTTACATTCAATATGATGTATACAAAGGAAACTCTTGTTACATTCATTTGGTTAATTTAACGGGTTTATTTTTTGTATTTTTTAAGTGAGGTATTGTGTTTAAATCTTGTGGGTGATAAAACAAATTGAATGAGCTTTGCTCTCAAAGTGAGCCAACTTGATCCAAACTAAATTAGTTAAGGTCTCGCGAACTTAACAGTTTTTATATTTTATAAATAAGTATAAATAAAAGGGCATTTTTCCTTTCAATAAACTTATATCATTTTTGGTGAATAATAAACATATACCATTTGATCACATATTTATGGTTATTTAAAATTTATAATTCAGTCTGCAAACTAATATCACAGTATAATAGTAATGGACCAAACCAACATTGAACCCAATGGAATTAGATCCAATTGGGTCAAACAAGCCCAATAAATCTTTAGTAAAATTCATGATGTAAAAATTTATTCTGATGAAAAAGTTTGTTTATTGGAAGATGCAGTTGGGGCGCCTCTCCTCATTGACACTAATTGAGTTTAAAAAAGAGAGAGGAGTTTGCCCAAATTATTTTTGAAAAATAATAATTAACGTCGTATGTTATCTAGGGATCAGTCAGCCATTTCTTTTGTCACCAGTATCAATCAGAGAATTATTCATGAAATAAAAACTAGAAGTCATAATTCAAGATCATGCTACCTATTAAAATCATGTCATAAATTTCATTAAAAGATTGTCATCCTCCGAAAATCAAATCCATGTGATAGCCTTGGCTTGTCCATCCAAAAAAAGGTCAATGAATACGAACGTGCAGGAGAAAATTGATAGACAAATCCCTTTACTATGTTTAGACCATGATACATAAATGCTAGTAGTATTTGCCATACAACCTTTTTTATGCTTGAGGATCCAATCCCAGCCCAATTTCTGCTACCTTTTGTTATCACCTATCTCAACTGAGATTGCCGAAATTTTCGTTATTTTTAGAAAGAAAATTTATCTAATATCTTATAAAATTTATAGGTATCAATATACTTGTAATTTAAAATTTATCACGTATTTTATTAATTAAATTTATTAATATTTTAAATACTTATAATTAAATTACAATCTTAAAATTCAACATACTATCAAAACAAAAAACCCATAGAAAACAAACAAAAAGTAGCTGATGGCTGCAAATTCCATATATTCTTCTCACATAAAAGAATCATAGAGAAGCAATAAAATCTGAGTTAGATAAAGAAAAGTGGATATGGTCAAAGTGTCAAAATTAGGAAACAAACCATACACCCATAAAGCAGTAACTGGTTTAACAGCATCACATATCCTCACATATTGACGCAAAACCATCACCCACGACCATCAACAACTGCAGAAACAGACAAGTGTGTGTGTTACATGCGTGCGTAAGTATATCTGTATCTATATGTGTATGTATCTGCTATTTCTACCCTGCGTCATGCGTTTCTTTCCCTTCACCGAGAAACACTCCTAGGCTCTATCTTATTGCTCAATCCCCTCCCCTCCTCTCCAAGTTTCCCCTTCACTTTCTCTCTCTTCCCCTGTCTTCAACCACAAACAGATAAAACGAAAAAAAAAAAAAACTCATAAATTAACACGTTCCCACTATCCAATTCTCACACACAGATCCAAAGCTGCAATCTTTTCTCAATTGGGTCGTCGAAACAAATGCGATCTACTCCAAAACACTAGAAAAACAAACGTCAATTCTGTGGTTTTTCATTTTTGATATCCCAAAGTTACCATTTTTATTATTATTATTGTTAGTATCTTTTGTTTCAATCGAAATTCTGCATCCATGTCTCGAATCTTCTTTAGATGGAAGAAGGTGAACGAAGTGGTTTCACTCTCGGAGACCCACTTGGCAGTTAACCCAACCCGACCCGGTCTGAATTTCCGGTTCAGTCGGGTGTGCCCAATCTCGACCCACCTGAACCACCACATCCACATCGGCGCCGGCTCCGGACATCACCGCCGGCGGGAGGCCCTGGTCGGAGTCCAGGAGCGGTACAAGTGGGACCGGGGCGGATCAGACGATAACCCGACCCGGAAGATTCGCGCAGAGGCTAACTGCCCGCGTTGCACCAAGGACATGAACCTTGTATTCTCCAACCGCCATTTTCCCGCAACAACAACAGCCACCCTTTCTTCTTCTGATTCTGATTCTGGTAATGGTAATGGCTCTGGTTCCAATTTGGCACAACATGTTCCTGTTAGTAATGGTGGAGGAGGAGAAGGTGGTTACCAAGCGGTGAATCTGTGCCCAACTTGCAAAACTGCTTATTACTTTCGCCCTTACAACACTTCACCTTTGCAAGGTACCTTTGTGGAGATTGGTAGGGTCAGTAATAATAACAACAATGGTGTTGTTGGCAATAGTAAATCTCAGTCTTCTAGGAGGATCACACATGGGAAAGGTGGTAAGAGTGGTCATAGTGGTGGTGACGATCATGGTTCGAAGAGTGGTGGTGGGGGTAGTTGGCTTGAGGTGTCATTGTGGGACACTTTAAGGTCCTACAATGGTGGTTTTGGTGGTGGTGGTGGTGGGAATAATGGGGAGCCACCTGAGACATCATGGCCTCCACCACCAGGTGGGGGTAGTAATGGGAATGGTTTGGCTGTGCATACTCCTCCAGGGCCACCTTTTGCACCCGGGATTAATGTTATCCGGGCTTCGGGGCCACGGGAAGGTGGAGGAGGTGGGGACAATGATGAGAAAGCTACTTGGGGAGGGTCCAATTTGGGCAAGGATTTGCCCTCCCCAAAGGAGATCTGCAAGGGACTTGACAAGTTTGTTATTGGCCAAGAGAGAGCAAAGAAGGTATCTTGTTCTCCTGAATTTTGTTTAAGATCGATGCCTGCATTTAATCTAGTTTCATTTGCAATGCTCTATTTGGTATGCCAATTTGCAATACTCAATGTATGTGTCATGTCTTGATCATTTTCTTAGTTTTGATTCCTCTCATTTTCTGTCACTCATTTGTATAGTATAAGTCATTATAAATGCATTATTGTAACTAATGCCTTTTGATTGTGATCTCATTACTGGTTTATGTTTCTGATGAAGGTGCTTTCTGTAGCTGTTTATAACCACTATAAAAGAATACATCATGCCACTTTGCAGAAAGGGTTAGTTCTTTTGCTGTCCCTTTCATTTTCATAATTTGATTTCCTTAGTGGATTTGTAACTGATGCCGGTGATTTCTTTGAGTATGAACCCGTCAATATGTAATGTTGAACATATTGGGTTCTATAAAAGAGAATGATAATCATATGGGGAATTTACAAAATGACAATTATCTATTTGCAATGATTGAATTGCTGGATGTCAATATTAGGTCAGGGGCAGATTCTGGAGTTTCAGAAGGATTAGATGATGACGATAACGTGGAGCTAGAAAAGAGTAATGTTCTTTTGATGGGTCCAACAGGGTCAGGTATGACATTCATCACAACTTCTTTTTCCCTTTTTAAATATACAATGAGAACTAGTGGCATATGTGTTGCTTGCTCTTTTCATATTAGTATCTGTAATTACAACATGCCTGCTATGCTAATCTAACTTTCATTAAATAGGGAAGACATTACTTGCGAAAACACTAGCTCGATTTGTGAATGTTCCGTTTGTCATTGCTGATGCAACAACCTTAACACAGGCAAGTATGTGCTCATTGATTAGGTAATATAGAATTTGGCAAACTTAGAGTTCAGTGTAAACAGGATAAATGGTACTGATTTATCCATTTTTCTAAGCCAACGATGAGTCTTTCACTTAAGTCAGTGACTGAGTGATAAGAATGTGTTTGGTATGTTGAGCTCAATGCTATCATTTTTTACTTTCAAATAAAACTTTGGGTATTTTGATAGTTGTAACTATTTCTGAGTTCTCATTTGGTTTCATGGCTGGCTTATGATTTCATTGTGTTAAGACATTATTTCGTTTTTATTGACCTAAAAGAGGAAAATTTCTAATTTGCAGGCTGGTTATGTTGGAGAAGATGTCGAATCAATACTGTATAAACTACTAGCAGTATGTGTATTATTCAGTAGAATTATGTTGATTTTTAATTCTTTCTAGTTGTACATGCCATCTCATCATTATGCTGGTTATATTCGAGTATATAGGCAGCAGATTTCAATGTTGCAGCAGCTCAACAAGGGATAATTTACATTGATGAAGTTGACAAGATAACTAAGAAGGTTGTTGGCGAATTCAGTTTCTTAAGTTCTTCATTTCTAATCCACTATAGATTTTAAATGTTATGGTATATGCAACAGGCTGAGAGCTTAAATATCAGCAGGGATGTTTCTGGTGAGGGCGTTCAACAGGCATTATTAAAAATGCTGGAAGGAACTGTAAGTAAAAGAATTCCGGACTCCAGTTCATTGGTTTCTCAGCTTTTTAATGAACTTTGTTAAGTGAACTGATTGTTTGCTCTGTACTTTTCTTCCATTAGCAGCCCTTATATCATGATCTTAAGAAAGTGATATCTTGTATATCCTGCAACAAAATTTGTTGGCAAAGAAAACAACCTTTATGTTCTTGATTGACTTACAAGGAAATTGTGTTTTTCACCAATTAGGCCCCTGTAGTGACTCAACTGAGAAAATGCCTATTTTATTTGAATCATTATCAGAGCATCCACTGCAGTAGTAATTGAACTTTGAATTATGATTATATCTTTTTCCCCTAGACGTTGCATGACAAAACTAATAAACAACACTGAACATTGAATTATTTGACTTGAGACTAGTTTAGCCACCTCGTCAGTTATCATCAGTTTTGCTTGATTCTAAGATTTTAACTTCAGCATGTTCTCTGAAGCCTTTTTTTGGCTACGGTGTTTAAGATTCATTTTAATAGTTTTTTTTTTTATTTATGTACACTTCTAGTTTGTAAGATAAATATAAAATACAATTTCCTTCATAATTCACAACTCAAAGAACATAAAACTGTTGTGACATCATTTTTTTGTTTCTTGGAATATTTTCATATTCTACAAATTTGTTGATTATTTGTGCTGAATGTTTCTAAAGAGATGAATGCTAAAACTGTTAGTGCTGTTCTTCCAGTATTCTAAACTTGGAGTGATTTCTTATTGTCTAGATAGTCAATGTTCCTGAGAAAGGAGCTAGGAAGCATCCACGGGGTGATAACATACAGGTATGTTGTTTCGGAAAGAATAACATATTTGTCATTCCTTCTCATTTTATTCATGTATGTACTTGGATGTGATTAGATGAATTGTCAATTGTTTCCATGTCACCCTATCAAGTATTTCTCAATAGTCAATAGTCTATCAATGTGAGCCCAGCTTTGGTCAACTAGTGACTAGAGGAGTATGCATATTATTCTAGTAACACTAGTTCTTAATGTTTTGAATTAACTTGCATTCATTTATGATATGCAGATGGACACAAAAAATATTCTTTTTATTTGTGGTGGAGCGTTTATTGATCTTGAAAAAACGATTTCAGAGAGGTAAATCCATTTTGCCTTTGTATTGCAAAAATATTTGTTCACAGATCACAGATGCTTTGGATACATCTTGGTTTCTTCTGGATTATTCATCAACTATTTTTATCAAATAAACCAGAAGGCAAGATTCTTCTATTGGTTTTGGAGCCCCAGTTCGTGCCAATATGAGAGCTGGCAGAATAATAGATTCAGTAGTAACATCTTCTTTACTTGAATCGGTGAGTATTGACTCTCATTATCTGGATGACAGCTCGTTCTCCTCTTATTATACAAGTAGATGGATATATAGATGCTTCAGCAATTGCAGCTGATAAATAAATATATACTTGATCAATGTTTATGCTACTGGGTTCTGTGTGCTTTCCCCCAAGCCCTCTAGCATCCGAGAAAAATCGAAGTGTATTAATAAACTTATTATACTTACAGCAACAACCTTCCAAATAATTATAGAAGTTGCATTTAATAATTTGCAGGTGGAAAGTGCAGATCTTATTGCATATGGCCTCATACCAGAGTTTATTGGACGATTCCCCATCTTAGTGAGCTTGTCAGCTTTAACCGAAGACCAACTTATGCTGGTATTCCTTCGTTGTTTATATCTTCAATGAACTTTTCATAGCTTTTCCTGATTTTACTAATCAGTTCAGTGCTCCAACTCCAAGGACTAATTCTCTTGTCTACTGGCTCTGATGATCGTTCTGTTCTGACACTTCCTACATATAAAAACAAGAACCATTATGGGTCTGTGTTTAATTTATATTGAAATCGTGCCAACGTGGCCCTTTCTTTTCGGTTGTAGCAAAATTAACTGTTTAGCATTTTGGGAAAGTAGAAAAGACTCTAAAAGTGAGGAATCCCTTCTCTGTATAGTATAAAATATGTACTTAATAATTACAAAATGTTGTTTGAGTTTATTTCCATTGGGCCTATAATTTGTCAGCCTTCAATTCTTTTAGCGATAGTGTGTCTGGGCCTTGGGGATATCATCTTAAGTTTTGCCCACCTGCTACTTGCAGCATGGTATGTAAGTTGGGTTCGGGCTTAGACTTGAAATGTGGAATGCTTAATTTTTAGTGAAATTGGGCAAGCCTACTTGAGGAAGGAGTTAGTTTTACTTATTTTAGATTTTGACAAGACATGGAATATTAAAATACTTCTGGATTTACAGGTCCTCACAGAACCAAAAAATGCTCTTGGCAAGCAGTACAAAAAATTATTTAGTATGAATGATGTAAGCCTCTCTCTCTCTCTCTCTCTCTCTCTCTCATGGCTAAAGTGGTTGGTTTAATGATTTTCTGTGGCAGGCCTATTCTAATAATGACTCACTGATTTAATATACCTTTTATTTCATATTCTTATATCATTAATTAATCACAGTCTCCTTGTTCCTATTTTCTGATGAAACCAAAGTATCCCTTAGTCTCTTCTGTTTTTTCTTAAATTCATTTGCTGATGTTGGTTAAAGCCTGCCTCAAATCATGGCCTGTGACATCTTTTTACCAACTACACTGGCACTTGACATAGAAACCTGATCAAAACTAGCCCTGGATGATTTGATTTGGTTCCTGTGGCATTTGGTGTTAGTATTTGCTTGGTCAAAACTGGTCGAATTGTTTCAGCTTTTTGTTCAAATGATTCAAATTGTCCTGTCTGAGTCTGCACTGTCTGTTTATTCATCCATTCAATTATGAATGGAAGTGAATAGCGTGCATTGTGCAGTAAGAGAGGTCTATTTTCTCACACTTCTCCCCTATACTTCAGGTAAAGCTACACTACACAGAAAAAGCTCTGAGACTAATTGCAAAGAAGGCAATGGCTAAAAATACTGGCGCCAGGGGCTTAAGATCCCTACTGGAAAGCATTTTAACTGAAGCAATGTTTGAGGTATGAAACAACATATTTATTTGAAAATATCTGACTATATTCAGGTATCTAAAACTATCATCAATCTACATGGTGCTTTTACTAATACATTCAACGCTCATATGCATCAGGTTCCAGATATTAAGACAGGAGATGACCGGGTTGATGCAGTTGTTGTTGATGTAGAGTCAGTAGGAACACTAAATGCCCCTGGATGTGGAGGAAAAATTCTTCGCGGAGACAGTGCTTTGGAGCGGTACCTAGCTAAGATGAAGGATTCAGTGGTATGATCTTATATTTGAATATGCAATTCCTTTAGTGATACGGATCACCCCTTGATCACTGGGCCTTAATGGTTAGAAAGAATAATTAAGTAGTAATAAAAAGGAGGGTTGTAAAAGAGATGAACAAGTTATCAGTTGAGAAATTATCATGTCAGGAACTAGGAAAGTAAGGTATCTTTCAAATATCCCTACACGGCTACACCACTGTATTTTCATTAGCAAATAATACAGACTTTCTTGGGTTTTCTTCTATATTATGAACCTGTTCTATCAAATAGATTGATGTTTGGGGATTTATTATTAATAATTTTATCTAATAGGTGAATTTTTAACTACACATGATCACTAGGGTGCTTGTTAAGTTACCCTGTAGCCCCTGCTAATAGCATATTTCCTGCTGGAGATGCTCTCTTTCATTTGCAGTAGTTATGAATTAAGAGGATGTGGTATGTAGTTTTGATTCAATTTGCTTAATCTTTTGCAGGCTAATGTTGATGCAGCTGAATCAGACTCACAAGATGGGGATTCCGAAATTTCATCAAGAGCGATGAGCATGTAATATCATATTTAACCATATACAGTGTATAATTTATCATCATTGTCATTGTTATTTGTAAAGATCACATTTGAAATTTGCTGTAATTATCCCTTGTATAACAGCATAGCTACTGGTTTAAGTTCACTTGATAGGAAGGAAATAGAAGAAAAAGAAAGGTGTAGTGTAGCATTGCTAATTTAGGCAGCACATTATACAAAGTTCCAATTGGTTTTGAGAAAGTCTGACTGAAGACATTTTCTCTCTTGTACTGGTGTCCCAGAGATCAAGGATGACTGAAGCACAGTCTACTCCTTTTTATATGGAACAAGACTGGAAATTTTCAGCTAAATGTTTCACATGCAAACTTGATGTCTTGCAACAAATCTATCTGAATTGGAATAGAACTAACCAAAAATGGGATGTGATCCGTTTGTATAGTCCAAAACTAGTCAAATTGCACCCCTATAAAAATATGTGGTTTTAAATTCGATTGACTTATCAAATTCAATTGAAATGGTTACCAATATCTATTGCAACAAGTTCACAAGTTCAAATGAATTTAGTAGCAACAGCTAGTTCAAATGTGCAATGACGCGTAGATAATTCAAAGAAACCGGTGAGGAGATGGGAAAGTTTTACCCCCATAGAGCAACTAGTAACTTCAGCCAGTGAGTAATTTATCAAGTTCAAACAAACGATGCCACAAAAGTTAAAAGGGATTGTACGCGCATTATTTTTTCAAGCTGAAGTGCTTCTTCACAGCTTCAATCACTTCCCAAGTAATGTTCATTCCTTTTGGGAAGACAACTAAATCACCAGCTCCAATTTCAAAAGATCCACCAGACCCTTCAACAGTAACCTTCACTTTTCCCTCCAGCAGGTACATGGTCTCTTCAGCTTCAAAGGTCCATGGAATTTTGCTTGGACCTCCCTCCCATCTGTTGAATGTGTAGTTAGACCCATTTGTCAAAGTAACTCAACATGGTATGAAAAATAAAACAAGAGACACACACACACACACAATATATATATATATATATAGTGTGGAACAAAAGCATAAAAAAGAAAGGGAAGCCAAGAAGAAGCGGTATAAACCTGCCCAGACACATACATGCAGGTTTGTCACAATTAAAATATGCAAGTTATTTCTTCTCTTTCTCCTCTTTAAACAGTTGAATAGATGCAGCTATCACTCAAACATTTTAATATAGCAAAGAGCCACTACTAATATTATCATAAATCGAAGTACAGAGGAAATATTATTATTTACATTTGAACTATTAGGCAGCCTATATATTTTTTTAAATATAAAAAGGCAGCCTAAATGGCATGAGTGTCTTGAAATTTGAAAGATACCCGACTTCACATCTACGGACTAATTCATTAATATATTTGAAAGATAGTAACATATAATAGCTCTAACTTCTAAGCTTTAATCTCATCTTCCATCTTCTGATTGTATAAATAATAGTCCTGACAACTAAAAATGCATTCAGAACATTTTCCTCCCTCAGAATTAAGGTGGAGGAGGAAGGGACAGAACGACCACGAATCAAATTGAGGGAAGCTTGGGCAACTCCACAACCAGCCCCAAGTAACATCCTTCATATTTCAGGATGTATTCCCCAAACATAACATACAGTTAAAATATAAATATGGAAGAGTAGAAAAGCAAAATAAATGCTACCACTAAACACTAATTTTTTTTTTCCCCTTATAAAATCGCCAAATTGGTCCCGATAAATTGATCCCTCTAAAAAAATACACAAAAAAGTCTCTGCCAAAAAAAAAAATTTAGTCACTCGAGTTCAAATTAATCCTGTACAGAAGAATTAATTTGTCCAATATTTTTATTTAGTAGTTACTTAGATTTTTATTTTTTGATGAACCAATCCGTCCGATTTTTGTTGTAAATTTGGATAAGTTGCTCTTAAAGATCTTAGTATGTATATAAAGATGGGATCTTAATATCACAAAAGGTTTCACAAGGGATGCAACTAGGTGAGCATATAATGCTTCAAACGATAAAGGTGTTTCTTTTTTCCTTTTCTTAAGAATAACGGGAAATCGAAATCAACAGAACACAGAAAAAAAGTAGGAGCTAAACCACACGGGTTGCTTCCAAGTTCCAACAATGATCGATCTCAACCAACCCTCCAAAAAAAAAAAAAAAAAAAAAAAAAAAAACACACACACACACACACACAAAAACAAAAGAATAGAAAATGCTATTGCCACAGCACAACAACTTCTGAAATAGGAGAGTGAAGGATAAAAAAGATGCAAGACCCAAATCCTGTTATGCAACAAACGTAGAAACTTTTGAGGGGACATGACTCAAAGGCAGAAACAAACTAGGAACATGAACATACTTGGACCATGTTGTGACCCCAAGCTCAGTTAGTTTGGATTGAGGCGGATTCTTCTCGATCTTCACCCCAAATACCTCATAGGTTGGCATAGCAGTTTCCTTTGGCATAAGCTTCACAAACAAGAGAGAGAGAACGACAGGAACAGCAATTCCCAGTGACAAACGCACCACAAAGGGCTTCATAGGTTAGGTGTTAACCTTTCCCAAAGTGCTGTTTCTGAGTTTCTTTGAAAAGTCTACTCAGGTTTCAGACACAGCAAAGCGAACAAAAGAGAAATATTATTTTTGCTAAGTGGATACTGTATCAACATATCCATATTAAATGAAAAATAAGATTTAAATTAAATAAAATTTATATTTAATTTAATAAATATTAACACAATATCTGAAGTAAAATAATATTATTTCAAACAAATATTGCCACGCAAGGACTAAGATCAGTACACCAAAACTGTTGCCTTTTTCAGAAGGTGGATATTTCCCTTTTGATTGAATTTGATTTGTTTGACCTTTTAAGCCGAAAAAGATAAATAAATCTCAGTCAATAAGAATAATTACAAAAGCCAAAAAAAAAAACCCAATACATTTTCCAAAATATTTACGAAATTATTACACTTTCTGAACTTTGCAAATAAAGTAGCCTCATAGATATCAAGGAATCCACGTGGCATAATAAAAAGCAAAAATAGATGGAGATTTTTTCCTCTTTACCATCTCTGGTTGCTGGTTGCTGTTATTTATCACAGATTGCCAACAATGAAACACAAATTACTAGATTTATTGCAAAATAAAATAAAATGCTAGAGACAAATTAGATAATGAAGTTCTCCATACTATTTCCAGTAAGTAAGCAACATTATTATATTAATTCACTTGTAAACTGAAGATTAAGGAAAGAGGAGGGATTAAGACATAATTAACCAGCGCCACAGGGCACTTCTCTGCGTTTACAGTAGAGTGCATAACCATATAACCTTGCAGAAAACTCCATTTGCTTGTACTGTAACGGGGATCAAATTAACAAACAGATTGAACTTTTCACTAGTCTAAATCACTGCACACATTTTTTGAACCAAAATTTAGTAATTTAACCTAATTTATATACACGTAGATCCATGAGAAGCTAGCCTCTATTCAATGGATCAGGCATTTCCTGACTCCTTTTTGAAGATCATTTTCAAGGCCTCCCCTTTTGCAGGGCTAGGCCATCAAATGCCTTTGCCCATTCTGAAGATTATGCATGTATTATACAGCTATGCATTTATTCAGAACCGATCATGCAATCATATTTGCTTCCTCACTGTCCGGGATTACGATGTCAAGCCTCATCATGGGCTTGTACTCATCTGGGATCCGAGCGCCGGCTTGCATACACACTTCAACAACCGCTGGAGCCTTGCCGTAAAATCTCTTCAGTTGAGTCCTCATGGGAGGACCATCAGGGTCTCTAACATGCCACACATAATTCGGAGGAAAAACTTCATCAACAGTTGCATCCTGCCAACCATGCTTCCCATCCCTCCATTGGTGCTTAAATGATCCGCAAAGCTTAGCATTGTGACCCCAAGGTCCCACATGGATCTCGGAGCAATAACCGCACGCTTTCACAGTGTATATCCTCATCAGCTTCCTGACACCCTTTCTAACAATTTCATATGTATCCATAGTTTCTTGAGCAATTTTAGCTACATCTGACAGTGGCGGACATGGAAATCGCTCAGAAGCTCTGAAAGTATCAGAGTCAATGAGCGCAGAAGGTTCTGCAAAGCGCCATGGTTTAGGTTCCTCTAAATATCCGCCTCTGTCAAGTATCTTCTTCCCTAACATCCGAATGGGCTTGTTCCTTCGGCGCGAAGGATACTCTGGGATATCCACACCAGCTTGAATGCAAAGCTCAACGACAGCTGGAATTCGGTCATAATCAAAACGTGTGTCGTGCTTAATGCGCCTGCCAAAGGGGTCAAATTGATGATAGGACTCAATCGGGACAAGCATATCATTGACGCAACCCTTGACCCATGCATGGGAACCACGCCGCTGTGAACTGGTAGGACCTTGACAATCCAGAATGCGGTGACCAGTCTGACCCACATGAACTTCTGAGCATTCACTGCATGAATTGAATAGATCAGGATTTTACTCTGGCATCAGTACTAAAAGATATAAAATAAAAAAGAAAAAAAGATATAAAATAAAAAAGCAAAAGCAAAGCAACCAGGACATTTCATTCAAAATTCGAAAAATTAAGAGCACAGTATAATCTACCTACAGCCATGCACAGGAATGACATGCAAGAGCTGGGCAAGACCTTTGATCAAAAGCTTCCAAGCGTCAAATACTTCATAGGCAACAGGAACAAGGTCTGGAACAAGCAATCCATTCTTTGGAGGCTCAAGAGGTTTCTCTATTCCCATTTGTGCAAGTTTTTTGTCCTCCCTTGCGGCCTGTTTGATTTCCTTGAAGGGAATAGGGAATGGTTTTTTCTTTTTCTTAGGTAATTTTGGTGGGAAATCCACGTTTTGGGGCAACGTTTTTCGTTTCCACACAGCTTCTTCACCTCTGGGCACTCGGCTGGCACAGAGTAATGTCCCATAAAATGATCCACCCCTGTGAACTTGCTGACACTTAAACTGCAACAAAGAGGAAACTAAAGTGTAAGTTCCAACAAGGCTGTTTGGACTTTGGAGATAATTTAAAGGACCATATCATATTTAACAGACTTGGATTAATTTCTTCAATGTCAGATGATGGTTAACAAATCCCACCAACAACATTTGTGGTTAACTTGTAGGAGCCAGGACACAATAAACTATCCAAAACCAAAAGGCGCTAAAAGAAAATAAAATTTCGCAAGATTGAGAATTATTCGATCAATTGTTCTCTAGAAGGTATCAAGAACCAGCATGTATTCTAATATAACATACTTAATTGATGCACCAAAATTGTAGCTAGGTGCAATCTTGACAACAACAAAGCCACAAACATCTGGATGCATAATTGTGGAAACACAACAAATTGCATTTAGTAACCAGACAAACTTCTGGAACTTCGTAATAGGAATAGCATACAAGAGTTCTGTATCGTGGGGACTATAGAAACCATCACAGTGTAGCTAATGCTCTAGTAACATCTCAAATTCTTAATAGTCCATGTCCCCTAAGATGAACATCAAAATTCAAGATGCAGCCATGCATTGAGATGAGACTAATACATAAGACTTTGGGGTCCTCTCTGCCGCACATATCAGGAAATTGAGCCAATGTTCAAATCACTATTCACAACTGTAGTTATCTAATGACAGCAATTCTGCTAGTAATTGCATCCACCAACCTTGGACACCAAATTTTTTTATCAGAGGGAATCAGGGAATGCAATGAACCTAAAATATGTCAGAAATATCCACACAACAAAAATAAAATAAAATAGAAGCATCCAAGAGAAAAGCAAATAAAACCTTCAAACCAAGGGAATATGACTTAGAAGCTGATAGCTCAGGCCTTTTAAACTCCATGCTGTTGCTATGGCAAACACCTGCAAATCAAAAATCATTTCAGAACAAGTAACATGGCGAAGGACAAAAGGATTAGACAGTAACAGGCACTGAGAATGAATATTCATTGAGGTTATGTTTGGTATTATTAGCTTAAACGTTCATGATCAAAAATGAAGGGAGTAAAAAAGTTTTTTTCCCCTTCTTTTTCCATATGATTTTTCTTTTTTTTTTTTGGTAAAATATTCTAAATGAATCTTGTCTGGTTGAACTTATCTCTGACTTTGGGCAGATTTGCAAGAAAAATATTGTGCTGATTGAAATCAGCAACACTGCTTTAAGTCTGAAGGGCATTTTATCGAACACTCTTTGGGCAATACCCAATTCACTTAATTTCGTATAAAATTGAGCAAATGAATTCAACCCATTTTCGAAAACCAAAACTTGGATGAATACTTGTAAGTTTGATGACATAAATGAGTGATTTTTTTAACGAAAACTCGGGGGAAATTTTCGAAAGAATAGTTGGGTAGGCGTTGCATTAGTGAGGAAAAAAAAATTGACGGTATTCATAGAAAGTTTTTGGGAAGGGGGAAAAGGGGTAACTCACCGTTACAAGAGGGGTGCCATAGTGCAGAAGAAACTGGTGGCAGCCCCATGAGTGAGTAAGTCAAAGTAAATAATTTGGAGAGTGTAACCTATTCCTACAAATGGAAGAGGGTAGTAGGGCACCCCTTAGAGCATAAACGATGTCGAAACCCAAATAAAGGTAACAGAGGTTATTTTGCACTCCACAACTGTTAACAGAAATAAGCATCGAGAGGGAGGTTTTGACTGGAAATTGACTGAAGTCCATTATTGTGAAATCCTTTCAATTTTTTTTTCCTAAGGAATTTGGCTGGGAATAAATTATTTTAAAATTCAACCATAAATTAAATTAATTTATTTTCTTTTCTTATTCATTCAAAATATATTCTAGTGTATTTTACACATAAAAATTAGTTTCTAAATTAATTCAATTTCATTTCTTATTTAATGATAGTTTAATTTTTAGATGTTTCCTCGGATGTCTATGCAAATTAATGTCTACCATGCCTATAGCGATGTGGAGCGCTGTTCAATCCACACAAATAGGTAGAAAATAGTAATGTGCTAATGTATGAAACATAATAATTTAATATAAGCTAGTTAGTGTGACTATGTGAGTGACTATAAAGTACATTTTTTTTGAAAAAAATTAAAAAAATCTTTTTTCTCTCTCACAAGTTTATCAGCCATTTAAAATGTGAATAAATACTATTTTTGATTCAAGGGGTTTTAGTTATGTAATATTTTAAACACTATGCGTGTTGAGTATACAACGCTTCACATCGTCATAGGTACTTGACTGTATAGGTACCTGAGCAACAAACCTAATTTCTATGTGCTATAAAATATTTTTATATTATCATTTAATCAAATTATCTCATTTGTATAATTTTAAAAAATAGTGGATGTTGGATTCAACCACTCTTACTCATGATACATAATCGAACACGCAAAAAAAAAAAAAAAATTCAATTGTCAATGCCTAGAATCTGAACTCTTTAATCACTCGGAACATAATATTTAATTCACGAATCAAATAATTTAAAATCAAATCAAATAATTTATTCCTTCCTAGCACTGCCTCTATCAAAATTTTGGCTTCATCTTTGTCCCAAACAAACACGGCATTACTTGTTCAATTACTTGTAAATTGTAATTGACACGTGACAAATTACAATTGGGAGTGTCGTATGTGTGGGGTGTTGCGTAGAATTATTATTATTATTATTATTATTATTATTATTTTTTGGGTGAATGCGTAGAAGTATTATCATCGGAGTGAGACAAGTTCAGCTAAGGAGGAAGCAAGAACCAACGACAACAAGGTTGTATTGTATTGTAGGACTACTACTAGGAGTGGCAAGGAAAGAAGGAATATGAACGGAGACGACGATAACAAGGGTTTGCTCTGGAAGCTGCCAGAGATCAAATCCAACGATTTCGGCAAGCTCGGCCCCGCCTTCGGACTCGGCGCCGGTTGCGGCCTCGGCCTCGGCCTTGGCATTCTCGGAGGTCTCTCTCTCTCTCTCCCTCCCTCCATTCATGACTTTAATTACTTATTATTTTGTGTTGGGAGAGTTTCACTGAAAAATGGAAATGGTGGAGGGTAATCTAATTGTAATTGTATTAGTGTTTAGCTGTTCATGGTATAGGTGCTGTTTCTAGGGATAGGTACTCTTTTTAGATGTATCAATAAAAAAAATATGAAAAATGTTACATGGGACGTGGGATATCGTTCCGACTTATTCATCATTCATCATTGGATGGAACGTGGACCCCACATCCCATTTAATGGTGGATGAGGTGTGAGTCGGCATGGTGTCCCACACTCTATGGGTGCAAATAACACAACTCGAAAAATATATCTTGGACGTGTCATAGTTTTCTCATGATTTTTTTCTGGTTTAAGGTCTTACAGGATGTAGTGTGTTTGGTTCTGCTTTTGTATAATTAATTCCAGTTAGAATTGGTTCTCTTGTAATTGATTTGGTTAGTATTGATTTTAAAGAAAGTGATCTATGTTTGGTCGTATCTCTAGAAATGATTCTGACAGAAGATAACAATTTTTTCACTTCTCCCAGAATCAGTTCTAGAACCTATAATTGATTTTGGAATGTTGAAACCAAACATGTTTGTAGACAACCAAAATCAATTCCATGGCTTCAGAATTGATTTTGGTACCCCCGCAGCATGAAACAAAACACTTCTCCTTTAACTGATTGATTATATATGCATGTTATTGTGATGCCTTGATGCTCTAGCTGCTACAAAGTGCTGGCAGGCTGGCAGCGATGCATGTGATTGAATTGTAAGAAAATTTTGTGAGGATTGAGGACCCTTGTATTGGTTTGGATGGAAACCCCTTGTTAGTATTTGCTTTGTGGCTAATTGGTTTCTAATGCAGGTGTTAATGTTTCTGTGCTCTTTGTTTTGGTGTGACCATTACTCTCTATTTGTATTACCTTATCATTGATAAAGTTTTTTTTTTTTTTTTTTCCATGGATTAGGAATCCTTTCATGCTCCCCATTAATATCAAAGTGCCATGTTATGTGAGGGAAAGACACAGATTCTATTGATCCTACCACTTTTTGTTTATATGTCTTTCTCTCTTATAATATGACGCTCATGTTGGTGAGGAACATGAGAGTATCGTAATCCATTTCTCATATCTTTGTTGTTATCTTTGCCAAATGCTCACTTGCAAAAGTTTTCTTTGGTTACCTTTTTTTAAAAAAAAAATGTTTCAAAAGTATGATGATTGACAAAATGGAAATTCGATAAAGAAGTTCAAGTATATAACTTTTTGTAATGGAAGAACAGGAAGGTTTATGTGCAGAATTAAATTAACCACCTTAATCTGCTCTCCAAAGAAGAGGGAAAAGGGGAAAGTAGAACTGGAACTGGGAGGTTATAGACTCTCATTTATGATTGATATTTGTTTATGTTTGGAAAAACAGAAATGTCAAAATCCCCAAAGTTGAAGGTGGTCTGTGATGTTTGACATACTGTATTTCATCTTTTGGTTGTTTGCGAAATAATGGTGTGAATACAATGGAATTCCAAGAGAGAGAAGTCTGAGTGATGAGCTAACATGAAAAGGAAGAATTAACAAATGGAATTGTAGTTTCATTTTTAGGGATAATGTCAAGTCCTGAAATGGGGTTATCACCTTTGATGGAATCATTGATGGGACCAACAAATTGTTATAAGCTCTAAATGATTGAAGGGAACTACACGCTTAATCGCTCGTTTGCACAAAATGATTGTTTATTGGGCAAATTACATTGATCTCCTTTGAGATTTGGTGAAATTCACCCTGACTTCTCTCTATTTGTTTAGGTGACACTGACCTTCCTTTTAATGTGCAATAAAGGGAAGGGTGGTCTAATGATTTTACAAATAAGGGAGAATGGTGTAATGATTTTGTAAATTCAAGGAAGGGTGGTGTAATGAGTTCATAAACTTAGAGACCTTCCTGAATCCTAAGTAAATTTTACAAATAGAGGGGAGTTGAGGTAAATTCTAACAAGCCTCTAGAGAAGTCATTGTAATTTGCTCTTGTTTATTTATAGATAGTTCTTTGTGCTTTCACACCCTTTTATTTGAGACTAATAGTATTCGTTTCTTTCATTTTATGTTGTGCATCTGTGGCCAAAAGGTGACTGAATATCACTTTTTAAGGCAGTGCAAATCATTGGTCAACCACATTTTGCATATGATTTCCCTGTGAGAGTTTTGCAGGGTTTAAGCAAATTTTGGAGCATGATAGGGGGGAAATGTACATCATGCAAATTTATGATTTAAATCATACTTTTACAAGCACGACAAGGAATTTAAAGAATTATGTTCATCAGACTTTGTGTTGAGTTCCTTACTTTGCGCTATGCTTTCTGACAAATATTTGTGAACTTTTTGGCCATTCACAGTTCATTCCTTTGTGTACTGGTTGAAACTATATCTAAATCGAAAATAGTTTAGAGGTGAGATGTACTCCGCTACTTTTCGGAATATTGTTTCTACCTTGCCCTTGATTTCTTTTTCACATGGCTGTAGGGTTGCAGCATTTGACCCTTTCTAATGGTGCTGCTAGCAATTGAGATCATCCTTAGATTTACTGTAGCATGGAAGTGAAACTTATGTTTCTAATCTAAGTCATGCTTGGAAGTTACTTACATCATATTCTTTTGGCATGGTTTGATGATCTAAAATCTTGTGCAAAATACTTTTGTGACACCAGGCGTGGGATTTGGCCCTGGAATTCCTGGCTTGCAAGTTGGTTTTGGATTTGGTGCTGGATGTGGGGTTGGGTTAGGATTTGGCTATGGTATGGGGAAGGGAATTGCCCACGATGAGAATAGGAGGTACTCTAATGTTGGAAATCCTTTTCGCAGTACTGGAAACATTATTTCTGAGTAAGCATATTGCCTAATTATCCTTATTTTGTTATGCCTTTCTTAATGCCGATATCCTCATTTGTTGACTCCTTTTATGTTGTTTCATATTTTCAGTTTATTGACTTTATTCTCTTACTGATAATTGTTCCAATTGACCTTCTGTTTTCTTCTTATTTCCTTGCTAATATACTTTTACTTTTTTTTGTTTTGTTCTTTGTCTGATTTCGAATTTCATCTCTTATGAACGTAATGTTGAATATTTTGTGTGTTATTGTCAGGGATGATGTCACTGCACTTGTGGATGACCTTGTGATTAATACTAAAAAGCTTATCAGGGCAACAACCAGAGAAATTGACAAGTGGAGAAGATGATGGAAATTTTATTCTTTTATGTACATTTGTATAAACTAAGGCCTCTCCTCCAGTATATCCTAGTCATTCACTAAATCATGACATACTCAGTGAGCATGATTAAACTTTAGTCAGTACATGATATACTAAAATTTCATATCAATATCCATCTGGGGTACTATATGGCCTTCATTGACATTGAGTTCCACCATTATCTGATGTACGAATTGTTTGAATGCTAAGATTTTGTGAAGTAATCAACGCATTAGTAGCCCCCGGTTAGTGAGAAATTGATTTTGTGGTTGTTTTAACTAACTCTAAACTGCGTGCAATAACAAATACTTTAGGAAATCAACAGGTGAATTTAAGCGTGGAAGAATATCCACTGCCTGATATTGTAAATATCAGCTTGAAGGCACGCACAAATGGTGCTGCCGCATATCAACAGTGTCATTCTAAAATTTTCGTCTGATGAGTTACTCAAGTGGTTCATACGTGAATTGTTGAATTTTTAAATTTACAATATATGGCTGCCAAGTAATGGCCTCTCAGAGAACAAACAAATTAGTGTCTTCACTTTAAGGCTATGGTTGATTGAGGGTAAAGATGGAGATAATTTTTTTTTTGATTGAATTATAAGTATAAAATTAAAAATGAAGTTTAATCATAAATTTTTTTTTAAAAAAAATTCTTGATTAAATTATAAATGTAAAATTATACACAAATTTCAATCATAAAAAATTTATCTCAATTTTTTTACTTCTTGACCAAAGATATCCTCCCTGTGGATCATCGAGGGGTGTTACTAGTTACTACATTTATCTGGTGGCCATTATTTTGCGTCCAGAGCCTGAGGAAAAGTACAAAAACAGAAGCCTGGAATGAATCTATGTTGCTTAGTTGGTAAAGGGAGAGATGAATGGTAGAAAAACGTCCATGAGGTTAGGATAAAACATGTTATCCAAACCCAAGCAATCCACCAGCTCAGAAGCCACACGAATCAGATATCACCCAATCAAATCCATGCATTGGATTACACATTTCCAATATAGACCAATCAAATCACATGATCATGAATCTGATGTGGCACGTCCACATCCACCAGAACATGCATATAGTATCTCCACCTTCTCACCCTTGTATCGTTCAATTCATTGACCTGCTTCTTAACCAGCATCACCACCACTTTCACCTGAGTTTGTGTGAGGCTTCCAAAACACCATGGCTTCCCTTGGCATGTCAGAGATGCTTGGGAACCCCATCAACTTCAGTGGTGTCACCAGGTCAGCTCCATCACCCTCTAGCCCTGCCACCTTCAAGACTGTTGCTATCTTCAAGAAGAAGGCTGCAGCACCACCTCCAAAGCAAAAAGCTTCTGCTGTCATCCCTGCCAATGATGAACTCGCCAAGTGGTATGGTAAGTTCCCAAGTTTTGCTGTGTCTTACTTTGCCGTGAATACTCTAAAGGGTTGAAGAATGTTAGAATTTCAAGTGCGAGTGGTGAGGTCTACTATCAGATGAGAATGAACTAGGTGAAAAAGTAAATAAAATGGAAACACTGTTAGTAATTTCTCACTCAGTCAATATTTGGCTAACCACCTGTTCAACACTGTGTGTTGTGTTCTTTCATCACGTGTTGTGTTCTTTTAAGAATGCAATTCAAGGTGCAAAACTACTTGTTGATGTTTGCTTCCATTTGGTGGCAGGTCCTGACAGGAGGATCTTCTTGCCAGAGGGTCTCTTGGACCGAACTGAGATCCCAGCCTACTTGACTGGAGAAGTGCCAGGAGAGTATGTGCCTTCTTCTCTAGGTCCCTTAAACTCACATGCAAACAACTAAGACTATTAAATTGTGTTTGTGAAACTCTGGTTCTTCTTTTGCTTAATTTGTTAATGTCTGTCCACGCAGCTATGGTTATGACCCATTTGGTCTTAGCAAGAAGCCAGAGGACTTCGCCAAGTATGCCAAACTCACAAACTATGTATTTGTATATTTGCTGATTTCTTCAATGTATCTGATTATGTTACTTTACTTGGGTGGTAATGTTGTGGAAGGTGATTGGTTGCTTAATGCAGATATCAGGCATATGAGTTGATTCACGCCAGATGGGCAATGCTTGGTGCTGCTGGATTTGTCATTCCTGAGGCCTTCAACAAATTCGGAGCTAACTGCGGTCCTGAGGCTGTTTGGTTCAAGGTTTGCAATCCAAGACCTGTCACTTTGTTTAAAGTTCACTGATATATCAGTTTCATGACTCTAAATTCAACAAATTAAATTCTTTAGAACTAATTACATGTACTAAGCCATGGCTCATCAGTCTATCTGCTATGAGAAGAAAAAAAAAAAAACTTTAGTCTACTTGAATGAATGCCAAACTGTTTAATTTTGTTTGTGTAAATGTCCATTCTAGTGCGTTGAGATTGAATATGATGCATCCTTCCTATTTTTATTTTACCCATCTCATATTCAATTTTCTTTCTTCACTGATACGGACCGTGTCTTAAACTAATCATGATGGCAAACAATCTATTTTTCATTCTTTCAACACAGCATGCAGCAATATAGCTTCTTTTACAAACTCCCTTGACTGAAATTTTGTGATTGTATTGTTCACAAAAGCCAATTCAATTTTCTTTATGGAATCAATGCAGACAGGAGCTCTGCTCCTTGATGGTGGTACGCTGAACTACTTCGGGAAACCCATCCCCATCAACCTTATTGTTGCTGTCATTGCTGAGATTGTTCTCTTGGGTGGTGCCGAGTACTACAGAATCATCAATGGCCTGGTATGTGAATTTCTCAATTTGAATATTTATTTGCAGTCCCTGTTAATACATTTATCTCAAGCTTTCTTGTTATATGTGTATGCATATAATGACTATTTCTAAAGGAAAGTCATTATTTATTCCAAAAGAAGTAATAAACCATCTTATTTATCTCTCAATTCCGAATTAAGTGCATCTAGAAATGCACATTACCACTATGTACATAGATTTTGAAGAATTTGCAACTAAATCAGTTGTGTTTTTGCTAATTGTGACCTATTATTCATGGTAGGATTTGGAAGACAAGCTTCACCCTGGTGGTCCATTTGACCCACTGGGGCTTGCAAAGGATCCAGACCAAGCTGCACTGTTGAAGGTGAAGGAAATCAAGAATGGAAGGCTTGCCATGTTTGCCATGCTTGGTTTCTTCTTCCAAGCATATGTCACTGGAGAAGGTCCTGTTGAGAACCTTGCAAAGCATCTCAGTGACCCTTTTGGCAACAACTTGCTCACTGTCCTAGCTGGCTCTGCTGAGAGGGCTCCAACTCTGTGAATCAACAATCATCTTCATGTTTTTATCCGATCTTCAAATGTACAATACATCTCAATGGGACAATATTAAGGCATTTTGCTTTGTTCCATGGAAGCCAACTCACTTTTGATTTATAGATCGCCTGAGTACTGCGGCCTATAATTTGAACTTGAACTTCTTCCTAGTTTCTACTTCCACCAAAAAACTTAAAAATCTAAAAGGAATCAGTTTTTAAACTCACCTCATATACGTGAAGGCTTACTGTCACAAGTTTAAATTATGATTTTGCTAATATTTTAGGACTAAGAATGACCCTCTCCTAATATTATCTCACAATGTAGATCTTAGTTGATGTATACATAATCCGACAATGATGCAAAAGCTAATCACAACAACGGAAGCAAAAGTTTTCCCACAAGGAAATAGTATATATAGCCAAAATCATTATCTTGACGCCTAGTTAAACTCACAAGATATATTCAATGCTTTGTGCCAAGAATTAGCCGAAATAACATGACAAGGGAGGAGGGAGATGATTTATGAGAAATTCTTGTATAGTCTTAAAATAATAATTTAAAAGGGTATAGTTTTCTAATATCTACAATTTGTCTCAGTTTAGTAGCCTATTACTACCTCATATTTTTATTATATTTATAGTGCAGTAGGAGATATTTTAAACTCTGAATGAATTCAGAGCATAATATTTTCTTTATAATGAAAGCATGGAAGAATATTTCGTGATTCATTCAGACGTAGATATATGTTGATCCTAATCCTCAAGCCAAAATCACATGGTTGAGGTTAAAATAAGCCTTATATCATATTATGAATACTTAACAACCAAATTAATTAAAAAGAAAAAAATAACAGAAAAGCATTATGTATGTTGAAAGGAGCATTTGTTTATAAGGATGCCTGATGAGTTTAAAATGGTTACTGGTTAGATACTTGTTGTCTCTAAGCAAATTGTATGAATCATATCACTTCAAAGCACGATTGAAAGAAAACCTATGAAATTAATATACAAATCATACAGCTTCTAGCAGCATCTTCATTTAATAGCAATCTCTATCAAAGGAAAAAAAACAACTCTTTTACTCAATGGTTTTATACATAGAGAAAATTTTGAATTTTCGTTAGTCATGCAAGGAGAAAACTTCTTAAACGTTTCTACGGATTAAATTAAAATTTCTAATTAATCCACCGTTTGATGAGGATTAGGAAAATTGTTTGGTGGGCTCAATTGCTGCTGCTCCCATTTCTTGTAGTTGTTGTGTTAGATCATTAGCATGATGAAAGATGAATCATCTTACTATTAAACAATCTTAAGGAATAAGGAGGTATCGCCAAATGCTTCTAGCTAGTATAGAGGTATATATGACGATCAATGTCTAAACCAAACAAATTAACAGAAAACAATGTCAACAACGAAATGGGTTCTTTACTTTACAACAATCAATATATACAGTAATTAGAACAACCATTTACAAATGAAAGATCTAGGATAATAATGTGCACATATCTAGGCATGAGTTTTGGCCCCATGTTAATTAGTTTTCAGGACAAAGCCAAATACTATGGACCTTCATTACTTGCCCGCAGAAATCTGATCACAATACTTCTCACAAGCAGGGCCACATACATCAATGGTAGCTCCCCTCTCGCTCAAGCAGACAGGCATGCATTGTTTGGCACATTCTGAGAGTGCTCCAGCATGTTCAAAGCATGCAATGGCAATCATCAAGCATATCAGCATTGCAACTACTACTGTTTTCTTCGAGACCAGCATAGTTGAAAAATCTATTGCTTTTATGATCGAGTTTGTGATGGCTAGCTAGGTATTAATAATCAATCATAGAAAGGATTAATTTACCACAATGTATCTTTATATATATGTTATGAAGGACAAGTAACCGTTAATTTTGAGGAAACGGAGGAGGGGTTTGTGCCTTATGTTTTCAAGCGGTTGGGAGAAAAACATGGTAACATTTTTAGTTTTTTCAGGTAAATAACCAATCCTAGGAGTATATGATATTTTCAGGTTCTCGGAAGTCATTCAAGATCTTTCCTCATTTTTTTTATTTTATTATTTGGTTCTTTTTTGTTCGATTTTTTTTTCTTTACCATTAACCGTGCGTATGACAGCAACTCTTAAAAAAAAGAAAAAAAAAATATATTTAAGACATTAGTAGAGAAAATTGCTGCATAACATGACTCATCAATAATGTTATTTCCATTCAAACACTCATCACATCATTATTAGATGAGAATGTAATCCCTACTTATTTATCTCACCAAATGAAAACAAGATAGATATCAAAATAGCACATTCAAAAGCCGTAGTTATTGTGTTAAAATAACAGTATTGCAGGACTAATTAACTGCAAGTCCCCTGGCCCTTGGCTATTATCAATGACTCAATTTTTTCTTTTCCAACCTTAAACAGGCTATGTTCTGTTTTTTGTTCATGAGGCTATGACAAACTTTTTTTTTCACTATGACCAGTTGATCTGAACAGCAAACATATGATTATGTTTATCATGCAATACGGATCACAACAACTGGCCCATGAATCACACTGTCTTTGCTTTAGGTCTGGAATCACAGAGGCTTGGACTCACTACATGAGGTTCCGCAACCTGGGTCTGGAAATTCAGTGGGCCAGTAAGGGAATAAGAAGGCCTATAATGAACCGATTGTCTTGGGTTTCTTTTGGTGAGGGCTAGAGAATGACCAAAAGAGAGTCTTGACAAAAACAAGGGGAATTCCGACCAACAAACAAAATTGCATAAGTACCAATACCATTCATTATTGTTCAATAAGAAAAAAACATTTCCTACAGAGGAATGAGTAAACTTGTGATTATAAATATAACTCGGAGTTATGAGTCTACTTTTTATTGGAATTTTTTTTTCTTCCTTAAATTGTTTGCAAAAACTGGTGGAATTAGACTTAAATTTCCAAAAAAAAAAAAGTGAACACCAAAGATGTAAAATTGAAAAGTTATAAACTTATATATAATTATTCAATTTCTTGATGTTAGTGCATAAATAAGATATAAGATGTCTTTTTCCAGCATGATATTTGGTTAAGCCATATAAGGAATGGGATAAAGCTAGCACTAGCCTTTTTTACATAATTACTTGGATACATTGGGCCACCGCCATCATTCTCAGCTTTATGCTAGGAATCTTGCTTGTTTTTACTTTTGTATTTTCTTTCAATCCTTTCTTTTTCACACTTTCTCTATTGGAGCAATGTTTATGGGAATCGCAGTCTAAACTTTCTGCATATATATTCCATCAAAAAGAGATGCTCTTCAGATATATATATATATTGATGTTGACCTTAACCAAATAGCATCCTATGAGTGCCATCACTTACTTTGCTTAATTAATTGGTATGCACAACCCACACATGCAAAGTCCCTTCATGTAGACAAAGGAAAACTTCCAAGAAAGCTGTCTCCAATTAAGGACAACTCGTGATCATGCAGTTTGTCATGCTTCAAAAAAGCAGAAGAAAGCTACTTCATGACATGAGAATTTTAATCAATAGGGTGCTATGGATTTTTTTTCACTTATAGTTTCTATCTCAGATTTACCTTTGAATGGTAAATCACATGGAAAGATAGGAATGAGAATGTATGTGTCAGCACCATGGTACTGTCATTACAGTGTTGGACTATACCATCAATGTTGATTGAATTGTTATATTCCTTCCCTCATATGGAGGTAGTTGCTCCATTACTACCCAACAGAAATGAGAGAGTGATGGGGAATTATTTTTAGCCACATGGCCTCAAAATCAGATCCATGTTTACTATGACTAATCTCCATCATTATGCTGCCGCATAGTACTAAGTTTGGTTCAGAAAAATCATGGATATTAATCCAAATTGGATTTTCTTTTACCAATAAATTAATTATTGGAGAGAGAATTGAGAATAGTGCTTTGCTTCCAATCAAATAGCTGTTCACTCAATGAAGTAACTAATTTTTCATGTAATTTTTTTTAAAAAAAAAAGAGGAGAGACCCAACTTTTTTTTTTCTTCTCATATAATGACATAATAATGACCTAAGATCCCTCCTTTTTCTTGCCATGAAAAGTGTGTGGAAAAGGTTATACATAGCATTTTGTTCTTGGAAGTAAGAGATGCCTCTTGTCTCTGCAGAGCATCTAACTTAATGGCAAAGAGGAATTTGGAGAAAATCTTCTAAAACTCTTTAAAAGCTAAAGCTAAGTGAAGAAAAAAAGGATTGAGCCACATGAATGTGTTAATTTATAGGGATTATTGTAATGTACAAAAGTGTAGTTGACGTATTAGCAATAGCATGGTGGTTCTGTAAAATGAGATGAGAATACGTTGAAGGCTATCATATTAAATATCAAACAGGCCCACAAGGTTTGCGAGAATGGCTATTGCAATTTGCTGGCATATTTCCCTTTCTCTTCATATTGAGTACTATTTTAATAATTAATTGGGTTTGGTGCCGATTTAACATAAAGCATGATAGTTTAATTTATCTAATAGTATGAGATATTATTTAAATTTACTGTTTATATTATAATTTAATTAGTATATCTACATCAACACCCATGTTTATCTTTATTTCCTCAGTTGTATAAGAGTATGGGTGAGGTTGCTGCAAACAATACATATGCAATAAGTTGTCAACATGCCACATGGGTAAACGGTTGCAATATTTAAACAACTTTTCTTCTGACAGGTATAGATACAAAATGGCTAGGACAACCCGTTGATGAGGGGGAAAAAAAATACATCTATTAAAATGCCTCACCTCCCATATTTGAGATATATGTAATAAAATAAAATCTCACAAGAACATGAAAAAAAAAACAAATAGAACTATTTAAAGTATAAAATTGATTATAAATTTGTTAAATTTAATTTTAATAACTATCACGTAAAAGAATTTTATGTAATCACCCAATCATTTTTTTATCACTATTAATAAAAATATTTAGGTTTTATAATTACTATATTAAAAATTATACATATAAAAATATATGGTCAAATAATAATATAAACATCTTTACACAAACCATATATTTTAAATTTATAATATAAATATAAACAAAATGATTTCAGTGCAATTACAGTATAAATCAATCTTACAATATCATCTAGAGTAATTCAATTAAAGTTTAATTTCAAAGCACTTTTATATTGTTATTCAATTAAATATTTTTTTTTTGTATAATTTTTTAAGTTATGGGGTTAGAAGTTAATCATATTTACTAACGTGACATTATATGATTAAATATAAAAAAAATTTATATTATCTGTTTATTAAATTATATCCATCAATTAATTATATATTATTTTTATCCAAAAATATGTTTGTACAAGTATAACTCTTCAAGATAACATGGAGATTTGTTAACTTTTTATTAATTAGATGAAAATATAAAGTTATTTTATAATTATTTTGTAATATGAAATAATATTATGTTACAAAGTACAAATCTATGAAAAAATCATTACACATTTGCAATTAAATGATAAAAATTACCCAAGTATGAGATAATATTTATGTAAATAAATATAAATAAGTATACACTATCTAATCCCCTCAACCCAACAGGGATTATCTTAATAAGAGTGGATTAAGCCTTGGACGAATTTTATCCACCCTAGATCCCAGGACTCACCCTTCACTGCCTTAACTTTTTTCAATGAAAAAAAAAAATCTAATACCCTCATATGTTTATGCAACTAAAGTAGGTGTATGTATTAGAGATTTTCTTTTTCTCTTTATTTTCATGGTTGGTCCTTGCCACCGCCAAGGCTTCGGGCACAACACCACACCCCGGCCGTTGGTCTAGTATGGATAGGGCATGTCCTAGGACGCCAAGCCATATAGCAAGTTCCAATGCCTTAAAAGCAGCACTTTGCAATATTATATGCATGCTTTGCCCAGACCTGTTTTTGGAGTAAAGGTCTATTAACATCCTTAGTTGATCAAATTAAACAAATATGAAGTTCAACTAACTAGACATTCACATTATGCTCAAATCTCCAAAAAGACTAATCTAAGCTTGTCTTTGTAGGGGAATCTATTCTGCTTCTGAGCAAAGACAAAGTAGAAAGGGTCAGGACCAGTTGGGATTTCCCATATTAAATTACTGGTAATGGCATAGACTTAACCTTGTCTTCCTTCTTTTTAGTACAATCTTTCTTTGTTCTTCTAATTCTCAACCAAACGTTGTTACACGATTAAGGATCATATTAAGTTATATACCATCATTAGCCCTTCACGTTATGATAATTCAAATTACATGATGGGAACAATGTACAAAATGGCGTTGATGTTATTATCTTATCCCATAAATACTTATAAATGACTATCTCTTGAAGTATGTTTATGTCCATACTCAATAAATAATGCATGTTATAGTGGTCCAATTATCCTTGGAATTATTTTTTTATGCGCTATCTGTCAAATTAATTATTTCAACCGATCTGAAAGTTACTTAAGCGAACAAAATATTTCAAGTTTGTCCTGTTTATTGGTTTTGCATATATTGTTTAAAAGTGTAAGTGATTCAAATTTTAAAAAAATAATTATTGTACCGTTTCTGTTCAACTATTTTCGAGATCGTGCAGCTGATTGGCCAAATAAAAATAATAAATTAAATAAAAGAAGTTCCACGGATTTATGTTGATTTATATAGCACCAACTTTTGGAAGCTGTGGAAACAACATCATTGATTTAAATCAAAGAATCTTCCTCATAATCCACTATTTTGGGGCACATGATGGTGCTGACTACACAAAACTATAAGTTAAAATTAAGGAACATATAAGCAAAGATTAATTATGGTGGGCATTTTTGTAATAAAACAAATGAACGAGAGAGAACCTAGTGTCCAAGGCATTGACAGAGCAAGGGGTACCCTAGAAACCGCACAAATGGGGTACCCAGAAAAGGAAGAAAAAAGTACGTTGCGAAAAACAACTTTTCAGGTACTATATCATGGCATTAAAGTGCTGACAAGTCATTTGAATTTCCCGTTATTGATCCATTGCCTTTTCTTTTCAATTAATCGATCGACATTAATTTAATTTTTGAAAGCTATTACTCAATTAAGTTCATGAATATCTATAAAAAAATGTTTAATTTCTTTATCTTGATCTATCATTTAATTATATATTATCATATCATTAAAAATAATTAATTTTTATATTTATTATTTAAAAAATTATCCAAATAAAATAAGATAATTTGATTAAGTAATAATATAATTACAATGTAAATTATGTCCTCAATGCACTAAAATTAAATTTTTATTTCTGTAGCTATGGAGTGCAAGTACCTTTATATAATTAATAATTGTGACTTAATAAATTTTAAAAAATTTTAATTAGTAAAATATATGATTTATTTTTATCTATAAATAACTAAAAGATATATATACATCCTTAAATTTTAGGATTTAATTGGAATATGTGTAAAGAAGTTTTACATATTTATCCATTCATATAATAATATATTAATAAATATGATTATTTTTAACTTTTATTATTTAAAAATTCATATAAAGAAAAGATTTAATTGAATGATAGTATAAAGAAAATTTTATACTGTCAATACATCACAATTAAATTCTAAATTTTATATAAACATCAAAAAAATCCCTTGAAATTAAACTCAAAAAATAATATTTATTAGAAATTAGATATTAATTATTTAATACTTATTTCTGAGTTTGAATTTGAAAGGGGTTAGTAATGCGAGGGAATCTGTGCCCACAGCCACTAGCAAGCAGTAATTTTCACGCGCTCGCTCGGCGCGTGCGTTCTCTGTGATGCCCAGGTGGCAGACGTAGCTTGTTGTCAGAGGAGGGACCCGCAAAGCCAGACAAATAAATTTCCTTCATTAATTTCCCCACTGATATTATTGCCAATTATTTTGTCTGTAAAGAGAAATTTTTAAAAAAAAAGACAAAGGAAAATGTCTGTCTCTTATTCTAAGGAGTTTTGGAAAAAAGAAGTGCTTTAAAATTAAGTAGTCTTAAGTTTGACGAAGAAATCCCAAAAGCATGCTATTTATGAATCAATGGATCATTCCCATGATGTATAATTATTTGTTTTCATGGTTAACAGCTAATACTTTGGCATGATCAATTAACAGTAATTCATTTTGTTTTAAGAAAAAAATTAATGTAATTACTACAAACAAAGTGTTAGTGTTACGAAAGGATAACTGTTAAGTTATTATTAATGTGATATATATGTAATACATTTTAATGTCAAAGCAATCATATTCAAGCATATTAGACTTCACAAAGAATATAGTTTTTATATCAGTTATTCAATATCTAAGATTCAAATTCAAAACCACCGGATAGAAAAAGAAATATCTACCATTTCAACTCATTATGTGTTAATATAGTATATATTATTAATATATGATTAAATATATGTAGCTTTTGATGATATATTAAAATTTAAAAGAACTTTAAAAGAAATATCAAAACAAATAGTCGAATACCAACACAACACATGTACTTTTTTGTTTATCGAAATCAGGGTATCCCCATAACTGGAAGTTTTGGGACTAATCCCTCTCTCATAGTAGGCATCTCTTAGGGTGAGAGCTCTGGCTCAGGATTTTTTAATTAGCTCTCCATATCCAAAACTAAGGATCGAACCCTTGACATTTGGTTAACGGAGGATGAGTCCTTACCACTCAATCACACCTAAGGTTACACAACACATGTACTTTTCTCAGAGAAAATACAAAACATGTACTTTTCTTTTCATAGAAATTACAAAACCTTGATATTTTAAATTTCAAATTTACACAAAATTAGTTAACATTATTCTATCTCCTTTGAATTTTATTAATAAAATAATAGGTTTTATTCATAATACTGCCATACCATCTAGGTGCAAATTAGAGGTGTCAAGGCGGGTTGGTCTGTCCAATTTAGGCTTGCCTCGTCGATAGCCTACAAAAAAGGGGACGGTGCAAGTCAGTCTATCAATATTAAATGAATTGAAATAATCAACCTAGGGTGAATTGATGGACCAAAAAATAAAAATAATTTCCAAAAATAAACTTTTTAATTTTTGATGAATTTTTTAAAAAATATTTTTATTGATGTATATCTAATTTTTCAATGTTTATAACAATAATACACCGACTTTGACTAAAAATATTATTATTATTAATAATATTATTTATGAACTGTGACATTGTTTTATTTTTAAGTTTTAACTTTAAGTAAACAATATTCAATTATACAATATTATTATATTGATATGTTTATCAAAAAAAAATATTGATAAGTGTACATTTTTTTATCTTTTTTATTTTTGGGTCACACATTTCTTATTTTTTATCAATAAATTATAAATTATTTTTTAAAAAAAGAGTTAGTCTGTAAACCAAGCCCATTCCAATCTACCTAAATCCTCCGGCTGAATGGGATAGAGGGGGTGGGTTGAAATTTTTTAATGAATTAAAACCTTTAACCCTATCTATTAAAAATAACAACGATTTTGATGGAGCAGCTCGAGCAACTTTAATATCTCTAGTGCAAGCACAATATCTTACTTTTGCAGCACACATGATCTTGAAATTCCAACTTTTGCAGCACACCCCAAAGGAATGAAGGGTGAAAGTTACATAGCATAGCAATATAGCACAGGACAAATCTCCCACACATGTCTACCAACCCAATACTTCGAACTTCGGAGCATCCAAATGCAACAACAACATCAGTACGCTTCACATACATACATTCCCAAAAAGTGCAACCAAATCCAACGGTCAACATTCCATCAGAAACTTGCATGCACGCCATGACCACTACTCTTCACCCACTTCCCTTATGATCTTATGATATATCCTCTCTGTCTAGTTATAATTATAACTATTTTGTAGGAAAAAAATTTGTCATTTGAGAGTTTGAAAGAAATACTAATTATGTATTGATGGGTGACGTATAAGCGTATTTATAAGTGCTTAAACTGCTCTAGAGACATGGCTAACTCTAAACTAGAATGATTTTCTTCCCAATATAATATAAGGGTATGTTTGATTTTAATTTTAGTTTTTATTTTTAATATTTTATAATAGAAGTATTAAAAATTAAAATTTTTAATTTTTAATATTCTTTTATAAAGCTTGAAAAATTAAAAACTAAATAAAATAGACCTACCTTTCAAACGAAAAAAAATATTTTAAAAATATTATCTATACTTATTATATATTAAATATTTTATCGATTTATATTTAATTAATTGTTAGATGAGATATTAATCTCATTTTAAATAGGATTCATCCATTATTTAATAATAAATAAATTACGAGGCAAAGCCTTTTATCACACAATAAGTTCAAATTACATAAATAATTATAATTGGACGGCCAAAGGGATTTCATTTTTTCACTGCAACCTTTGTCACTTCCTCCCCCATCCTCTCTCCTTGGTTGTGGAGAAAACAGACACAAAGACACAACAAACACTGAAGTGTTGCAGAAGCTGGTGGTGAAAAAGAAACTCAGTCTTCAGAACAAGAATTTGAGTTTCAAAAGGAAATTAAAAAAGAACCAACTCAGCTTGTGTTGTTGTGAACTGTCTTCAATCCTCAACCCATTTTTCATTTTCATCCTTGTACTGAAAATGGGGTGTTCAGTTACAGTTACTTCAGTGCTTCTTGTTACCCTTTCCTTCTCTCTCCTTCTGGTTTTGAACCCAACATGTGTTTGTGGGAATGATGAGCTTAGAGCACTGTTGGATTTGAAGGCCACTTTGGATCCTGACAGCAACTACCTCTCCTCTTGGACCATCAATGGCAACCCTTGTGGTGGCTCCTTTGAAGGGGTTGCTTGCAATGAGAAGGGTCAGGTTGCAAATATTTCTTTGCAAGGGAAAGGTCTCTCTGGGAAGCTTTCACCTTCCATTAGTGGCCTCAAGCACTTGACTGGTCTCTACTTGCATTACAACTCTTTGTATGGGGATATACCAAGAGAGATTGCAAACTTGACTCAGCTTAGTGATTTGTATCTGAATGTGAATCATCTCTTTGGTGAAATCCCTCCTGAGATTGGCAAGATGGAGAACCTGCAAGGTTAGTGGTTATGTTTTTTATTATTTTGTTGAAAAAGGTTGGAACTTTTTGTATTAATGAACTTTGGTTTTGCTTCAAATGGCCTTATGGCCACTTATTGAAAGCCTTTTTGTTCTTGTGTGCATTTGAATGATGTTTGGTTGTCGGTTTCACTGAAAGATTTGAGCTTGGTTGTGTTCATTTGCTGTACCATTAGCTAGCATGATTGACTTTTTGGTACTTATTTTTTACCTCAAATGGTTGGTTCTCTTGCACTGCAGTGTTTCAAAGTTAGTTAATTCATCAGATGGAAAGAGAAATAATAGAGTTTAATACATGGTTTTTTTGAGAAATCACCTTTATAGTAGACATTACACTTTATGCGGCTATTAATATGATTTTGAACAACCTGAAGCCTTCTGGTTTAATTGCAAGACATAGATGCGAACTAGGGAATGAAGGAGGCAACTGTATCATTAACCTCTTCTCTTTGTTTCTGAACTCTATTTAATTGCTTTTTCTTGAAACCTTCTACTTTTCCCCCCTGCATAAATGAAGATTTATTTCATTGAAAGCCCACAATAAAGTAAAAATTCCTACATTTTACAACTGTGCACAAAAAAGATCTAAACATGTTGACTGTTACTAGCTATCTCTCTTTAGTATTTGTTCGTTAGAATTAAAGTGCGACCAAAAATTTTTTTTTTCCTACTATTTTTCTTTAGCTTTGCATTGATATAAGGTATGATTGGAGATTCAAACTTGGGAGTGTGCTTATTTTCCTTTTTTGCTTGCTTTGTAGTTTTGCAGCTTTGTTATAACCAGTTGACCGGAAGCATACCTACACAGCTTGGTGATTTGAAAAAGCTTAGTGTTCTTGCTCTGCAGTCAAACCAGTTAACTGGTGCTATCCCTGCTAGTCTAGGTGATTTGGGAATGTTGATGAGGCTCGATTTGAGCTCTAATCATCTCTTTGGTTCCATTCCCTCTAGACTAGCCGATGTTCCTTCCCTACAAGTTCTGGATGTTCACAACAATACTCTCTCCGGGAATGTACCTCCAGGTAATAATGATGCTGCTGCTTAGACCTTAATTTATTGGTTTTGTACATTTCTTCATTAGTTCATTAATAATTTTGTAGTCATCAGAAACTATCAATCTAAAATATGTTAATTTGCTTTCCTTTGTTTGATGAAGCTCTTAAGAGGCTTGAAGATGGATTTGTGTATGAATATAATGTGGGGTTATGTGGAGATGGGTTTTCATCCTTGAAATCTTGTAGTGCTTCAAGTCATGCCAATCCCAACAGACCTGATCCCTATGGGGCAGGAGTTGATGGTTTATCAAGAGATATCCCAGAAACTGCAAATGTAAAGTTGCCTTGCAATGGAACTAAGTGCCAAAGTTCATTAAATTCCAAACACGCAACACCTGTCACAATCGGCATAGTTCTGGCTGTGATTGCTGTATCAGCAGTTGGTATTCTGACCTTCACAATTTATCGTCGCCGGAAACAAAAGCTTGGAAATGCTTTTGATATCTCCGAGAGCTGCCTAAGTACTGATCAAACCAAGGGTATATACAGGAAAAACGGTTCTCCTTTAGTCAGCCTTGAGTACTCTAATGGATGGGACCCTTTGGCTGATATCAGGAATTTCAATGGAGATAGCCAAGATATGTTCCAGAGTTTCAGGTTCAACTTGGAAGAAGTGGAGTCAGCTACTCAGTATTTCTCAGAGTTGAATTTGTTGGGTAAGAGTAGCTTTAGTGCAACATACAAAGGAGTTCTAAGAGATGGATCTGTTGTTGCTGTTAAGAGCATCAGTAAAACTAGTTGCAAATCAGATGAAGCTGAATTCTTGAAGGGATTGAACATTTTGACCTCACTGAGGAATGAGAACTTAGTGAGGTTGAGAGGATTTTGTTGTTCAAGGGGGCGAGGTGAATGCTTCCTTGTTTTTGATTTTGTTTCTAATGGAAACCTGTCGCGCTACCTTGATGTGCAGGAGGGTAGTGGAGAAGTCCTGGAATGGTCAACTAGAGTTTCTATTGTGAAAGGCATTGCTAAAGGTTACACTTCTATGCCCTTTCTAGAAGTAATTTGTTTTCCAATAATTTGGAACTCGTATTCTAAGATAGAAATGACCAGCATGTTAAGTAAGAGACAGTGGTTGATAAATGACTGAGAGCATCACTTTTGTCACAACTACTCATAGATGCTTCGAGAGATGCCAACACCTTTACATATAAATACAAACATTTATTTGGTACCTTTTTACTTTAGGCAACTAATCCATGGCCTGCTGTAGATTAAGATTCCTTTACGTTGTGTTTTTGTGGATTTGCATTCATATGAATTCATTCATTTTCATTTTATTACTGAATGTAGCTAGAAGTGAACCAAGTTATACATTATTAATTTATTATGCATTCAATCTTCATGTGTATACTGAACCTTGTTGTGTTGTATCAGGTATAGCATATTTACATGCATCCAAGGCAAACAAACCCGCTCTTGTTCACCAAAACATATCAGCTGTGACAGTGCTCATTGATCAGCGCTACAACCCCTTGCTTTCAGATTCTGGCCTGTACAAGCTTCTCACTAATGATATTGTCTTCTCTGCACTAAAGGCCAGTGCAGCAAAAGGTTATCTGGCTCCTGAATACACAACTACAGGTAGGTTCACAGAGAAAAGTGATGTTTATGCTTTCGGGGTGCTTCTTTTCCAGATCCTCACAGGAAAGCAGAAGATCACTAGCTCGATGCGCCTTGCCGCAGAATCCCTCAGATTCCAAGAACTTATTGACCCGAATCTGCATGGTAGGTTCTTTGAATACGAGGCGGCTAAACTCACGAGGCTGGCTTTGCTTTGCAACCACGAGTCACCTTTTGAGAGGCCAACCATGGAAGCCATTGTTCAAGAATTGGGCAATTGTAGTAGCTGTCTCTGACTACGGTCCCCAAGTCATTTTGATTATCATCACCACAACACAGTTTTCTCTTGTTTGGCAACTGGTTGAATGGTTAATTAGATCACTGGATAGTGCCAACTACTCATGGTGGTGACCTTCTAAGGCTTGACATTGTTCTGTGTCCTTAACTAAGGACTGCCTTGTTATGTGAATGTCTAGGACTGTAGGTTGTAGCCTAGGAAAGAACATCTTATTGGGAATTTCTTTTCTCTAATCATCTACTATTTTGTCCAATGTTTTGTTTTGTTTTTACTTTTTGTTTTGGTTAAATGATGAATGCCTCTTATTTTCAATATCCCTTTTAAAGCCAACCATAAACTAAAAGTAAAAGCAATCTCTCCATCAATGGAAGTGCACACAGCATGGTTCATGAATCACATTCCCTAGTCCTACAATGCTTATTGAGCCTATCTTCACTTTTTGTAGCCCCCCTCCTTTAAGTTGTGGAAGGCTGATTCAGATTATTTGTGAGGCTTTCTTTGCTTCGTGGTGTTGCTTTCTATTTATGTGGTCTGGTCCCCTGCTGAACCACTCAGCAAATTTACCATGGCAAGTAACTGCACTAATTTAAACAAGTAAAATATTGCTGATAGTAACGTGATTGTTAATATTCTTAGCATTTTTTTTATAATTTTATTTTGATTGACTGATTTAAAAATTTAAAGTGATCAATTATAATTGTCTTCTCTTTCCTTGAAAAAATAAGTTTAATTTCTATGCATAACGGTATAAAAAATTATTATACGATTATCTAATTATGTATTATTATATTTATTAAAATGGATAAATTTTACCCTCACTACTCAAAAACTTATAAAATAGGATGAGTTAATTATATGACATTGTAAAATAAAAAATTAAACTCGCTTTGCGATCTTTCCTTCATTGTTCACTCTATGATTGCTGCTGTCAGTTGTAACCAGCTTAACCGCAAACAGGAAAGGCCATTTATAGGTGTTGGATCCAACTCACAGACCCTGCTGCGCAGGTTTATAATTACAGGTTTCTTTTTGGTACAAATATGCAACTATAGGAGGTGATATTTTTAACATTAAATCATCTCTTCTAAAGACTGAGGCACTGAGTTTATACCCTAACATTCTCCCTTGTGTGAATGTTTTTTTTTTTTTAGTTTAAAGTGTGAACATTTTTTATCATAATAGAAATTGGACCCCTAACAATTTGATTATGGAAATTTTAATACTATGTCATGAATCATCTCTCTCAACTTAATGGGTAGACAAATTTAAATAATTTTATGTGGGAGTTTTCAATGCCCTTAGCATATTGTCGAATTGATGATTCACCACTATAAAATGTGCATCTTGTTGAATTGGTGACTCGCTGCAATAAAACCTTGTACCATGTAAATATTTTTGTACTAGATTAGAAATATGGGCCTCAGATCTAGGCCTAATATCATAGAACTCGGCCAAGGGTTCCCATGACTCACCCATGTGGTATAGTGGCCTATAGAGATTCTCCATTGATTTAACTTGAGATATCTCGTAAATTGACTATCAGATTACACAAGGTCTTCTATTAACTCACAAAATCTTCTATTATTCTATTATATCTCCTACAAATATGGAATATACCTAATCTCTACTAAATCCTGGGAATCTTTCCCCCTATTCAGGGGAGATTATCTTCTAACTTCTCACAGGTTTATCTCTCACTATATAAGGGATTCAATGCCCCTATCACAAGTGTAATATCTACTATACTTTGTTGTCACTCTATACCTCATTCGTGTCTTTGCAAGTACTGCTCTCATGGACGATTGGAGGAGCCTGCAATTTTATCGAATTTCCAGTCAAGAACAGTTTTCACTCGTATTAATTCTTATTGTCATCTACTATTTCTATTAGTTTCCCCAGCTATGTAAATTACCAGGTAATAGTTCATCTTTCTCAGTGTTCACAAATGTTGCAAGTTTTCTACAGATTTGACATATTATGTTGCATTAATCTTTAGGAAAAATTACACTTACCTCTCCCGAGCTTTGGCGAAGCGCAACCTACACTCCCTCTATTTTTAAAATTTACATGCCAAGTTTCTGAGTTTTGAAAGATGTTGCATCGACCTCGCTTATTAATATTAGCCCATTTGTGATTTTGATGTAACAGTACACATGTGTATAACACATAACTTTTAGTAGCATTGTTGTAAATATGGGGGTTTCTCCGGTATCCTATAAAATTCATGGATATTATTACCTTTTAGATAACCCGTGGTTGAAAATTTATCACGCGTCTTACTAACTAAATTTATTAATATTTTAAATATTAATGATTAAATCACAACCATTTGATTCAAAAGGGCACTGGTACCCTTGAGGTACCATAATAAAAACATGTAAATATTAATGACTACTATAATTATTAAATTCTTTTCATGCTAGGAAAAATGGCAAATGAGAAGATGATATACTTTTATCACTTAATAAAATAATAATATGATCATTCAATAGTTATAACAATCTTCAATATTTATAATAATGTTATTAAAAAGCATGTATTGTGCACATATATATTGTTCGTCAAAGTTACTTACGGGCTAACGCTTGTAGAGGAGGTTGATATAAGATTGGTTAAAACTCTGAGAACTGGCATGCAAAGTTTGAAAATAGCGGATGTGCAAGTTGTTTTTTGTCAAACTTTAATAGAGGTGAGTGTAATTTTATCTAATTTTTTGTTATGTTAAGGAAAATGAAGTCTAAAAACGACTATTGTCATTGACCATGGATAAACAGCACAACCACAATCACTAGGCTAAAGTGACACAACAAAACATAACAATTAATTATCAACTCAGTAAAAAAGATGCACGTTCATTTAATTTAATAGCAAATTAAAGTAGGCATGCATTCACATAGCCTCAATAACTATGTCCAGGGTACGCTGTAGGAGAAGATTGTGGTTCTCATACATTTAGGAATAGTACAATAGTGACCCCATTGGACTCATTGATACACTTGTGGTGGAAGGATCTTCTTCTGTTTTTTGACAGGTGTCTTGGGTCCATGCATTATCCTTTCTATTAAACCACCCAACTGGCCAATTATATGTTCTCTTAGTGACCCAATAATTAGTTAGCAAAACCCCAACCCCAGCCCAACTATCTCTTAGAGTGTGCCCATTTACCCTAAAAGGGCCACAAAAAGAAGGAGCTACTTGTGCGAATTACCACAAATGCACGTATAAGTGCTGCACAGATTCCTTTTAAAATGAAATGGGCCAAATTTTGTGGACCGTATGTGAGGGAATGGATCAAAAAACCTTCACCCTTTGATTGAGGACTACAGCATTCCTTTGTCGAGAGCATGTAATATCATTAACATAAAAGAAAAATGAGTTATATTCATGGAAAAAAATATATATTAAAGTGTAATTAAAAATTAAAAATATAACTAATTATCATGAGCTAGTTTGTGGTGAGTTGTGACCAGTATGAAAAGGAATACGAGACTATGGCTAACAAGGAGTAACAACTTATAAATGTATGCATTTCAATAATACATTGAGCACTTGTTGTATGTTCTAAGGACAATACCTCACATGTTAAAAGAGGCCGTGATTCCCTAAACCACCAAGCATCAGTTAGCTGTTTTTAAGTTCTAATTTAATTGTTTGCTGATGAGTATAATTATTGCACTCTTGCCTTACACTATACACCAATCAACGCAACCAGCATTAGATAAGGTTTTTGCTGTAATTTGCAGAGACAAAATCACAAGCATCATGTTAGAGCAGGTAGCAGCCCTGAAGGTGGTTTCAAATTACTTCTAATAATTATTAGAATAGCACAAAACAAGGAGCTTAAGATACTCTTAATACAACCTGGCGTCTATACCTTGCTTCTAGGGGCTGTTTTGGGTTTGTTTTTCAAGTGGGTGTTCTGTGCCTCTAGCTTTCGGGGGCGGATCTATGAAGAAAGTATTGGGGCTCATGCATAGCCCCCAACAAAATTTTATGATTTGTTTAGGATTATACGGGCATGTATATATTTTGCCTCCATTATTTATTAACTTTGGCTCGATATTAATATGAAAATTATGTAAAACTGAACATTTTGTATATATATTGTTTTTGTCCTCACTACTTAAATTTTCTAGATCCGTCATAACTTTACTAACTTTTTGTTTAATAAGCAAAAAGTTTAGGTGGGGTCGGCACACTAGTTATCCCAACAAGACAGCAAGACGACCATGGACTTTATGAAAGATTTATAGTGACTTACGAGACGCTTACCAAATGAGCCTCCTCAGAATGCAATGTGAATCGAACTCAGATCCTCAGAGGATTCGAGCCCGCTCGTTACCACCTATGTCAATGCGGCCTCTAGTTTTAATAATAATCATTAATCAAGTGGGATTCAATTAATGCCCAAAATTTACAATTTCTGCTTTTGCTTAGTAAAGGAAATGCTAATCTTGCAGAGATTTTACAGCATAAATCAACCAAACTTTGGTTGGGGTAAGATAATCAGGATAAGGAAATTCTTGAGATGAGTGGCACTACTTGTTCAATGATATTTTACATCATGGAAACTGGTAAAGTTTTATGTGCTTTTTCACTTACTTTGTGGGTGTTTTACTCCAGATCTCGCCAAAAAACAAAAGAAGAATAATATTCTACTATTTATTTGTACCTGTATAAAATTAGTGCCCTCAAGGGAACTCTTGGTAAAGGTATTCTTGTTAGGGGTCCCTTCATGTATTACAAAGAGGATAGGGACAGTATAGTTTGACCATGATTCTGTGATGACTGTATTGTTTAATCACTCTTCATTAGAACACATTCAAAACGTTACAAAACTTTCAAACCAATTCATATATTGTCTAATATATATCTATAACTTGCTATGTACATTTAACATAGGACTATCTCCTAGTTGCTTCGTAATAGAAGAAGCAAAATATAATAATACTCCGTAAGGAGAAATATCATGCAGGTTAAATCCTAAGTCTTGTTTGCATCCAAATTAACCATATGAATATGATTAAGCTTGAATCACTTTCCCTTGTGGAAATCTGACCCTGAAAACATGCTCTTCCCCAGTGCATTTATCTACCTTGACAACCCACCGGCTTTTGATCTTGCCAATTCCAGATCCATGTTTTGGACAAACGGTAGTTGCTCCAAATCTAGTCACCAACAACCCTTCTCCTATGGGAAGCAACTGAGTTTTTGATCCACAAGACCACCAAGACTCTCTACAGCCAAATGCATTGTATCCAACAACCACTGTCCCATTTTGCTTCCTACCACCAATTTGGATGGCTCTAAGAATCTCTTCATGGTTCATAAGGTTACAATCAATGAGCACAAAATCTGCAGCCTCATACTGATTTAACATTAGTCTTTGAGCTTCTCCAACAATGAATTGAACTTGATTAGAAGCTATTCCTAGGACATCTTTGGAGGCACTTAGCTCTTCATGGCCAGGGACAATGCAAACAACATGTCCACCAGTTTGGTTAGCAGCAGCCACTAAGGCTAGTAAGGTGGTAGAGTCTGCTGCACCAGCACAGGCCACAACCATGAGTTGTGCATTGTTGCCTGCGGCTAGTGCTGATATGAACTCAGCAACAGCTGGCTCTTTGGCCTTTTGACCCTGAGAAAACAAGAACCAAAATCATATCAGAAAAGAAATTCTTATGAAAAAAGAAGAATTATAACGAGAATATTAACATAATAATATATTCATATATCAAAAGTGAACACCTTAATAAGTTAAAAAAAAAAAAAGATAGAAAGAAAAACACAAAGTACTTGAAGATATGAAGTGAAATTAAGGCTCTGTGTTTTTCTCTTTATCCACTTTGGATACACAAATAACATTTTATTGAAGAAGAAGAGCATCAATTATTATTATTATCATTTTTTTTTATGGGGGTATGAGAAATCAAAGAATACTCACCATTTTCAAGGTGTTGAGATAGGCCTTTGTGGCATTTTCTGCAGACCAGCAAGCCATGGTTTCACTTTATGTGACTCTTTTTATGTCTTCTAAGGCCTTTTGGTTTTTTGGATGGAAGATGATCTTCAATGCTTTGATGATGCAAATGTTGAGTGCCTTTGGTTTTGGTTACTGAGGTTGTATATATAGGGGCATTCGCTGGACAGGGTGGGTCATGTGCCATTCCAACTGGCTTAGGACATCCAAAAATATATTATAGTAGAATAATTATATGTGCGTAAATATATTATAGTATAGTAATTATATGTGCACACCAATATATATAAAACCAAAACTACTTCTATGTAGCAACTTGGGGAGGTGTATAGAAAATGTTTATTTTTTAATTAGTAGTAAGCACTACGAAAAGAAAACTGTTTCCCTTCTTTGTTAATTTTCATTATATTAGACGAGTTTAATTGGAAGAAAATTTGGATTTATTTTGTTTAAATGGTAATTAAAAGGATATATGTAATAGTGTGGGACATACATATGCATTCTTTTCGCATGGAAATTGGTCAGAATAAAACAAAGTAGGTGTATATATTATTGGATTTGATCAATCTTTTTGTTGACGAAATGGAACTTTGGTGAGCTTCCTGGATATTCATTTAGCGCTTTAAAAAAAAAAATCAATAACAAGCTAGGCTTATGAACGATTAAAATCAAACAAAACAAAAACTGACCTAATCCTACTCAATTTTTTTGGTTAAGGTTCCAAATATGCATAGTAGAATATAAATAAAAAGAAAATATCTTTTGGAGTTTATTCCAAAATTGTTATCAAGGAGATGTATCCATATTTTCCTATTAGGATTTTCTTCGTGGGGAAGCGGCCAAGTACTGCATTCCTGTTGAAGATCTCTTGGAGATTAAGTTGTTGGTTGCCTCGTGTGACAATTCTTATCAACCAAGTCTTGTAAAAGTTAATCAAAATCGAAGGAGTAATAGCAGGATGGTTATGAATTGGTAAATTCATAAATAATATTTAATGTATCGCGTTAAAAATTAAAATTAATAACCGTTATCTCACATGGGGTATCTTCAATGTAAACCCCCCCCCCCCCAAAAAAAAAGAGGTATCTTCTGTTCCTTTCTTTTTTTAATTTTAAATAGGCGTTTTCTACAAAATAGTAAGTTCAAAAAATTTTAAATCACATTTTTGAATTTTTTTTAAATCCTTAGCCAAATTTCATGGTTAGAGCGAAAAACTCTTTAAAATATGAGATTGATTGTTATTATTATTAAGGTTATCACTCCCACCATAAGTATTTTTATATAAATCCTACATACTCCTAATCTTAATTAAATTCTATTATCATTGAAGGTAATTTTACCAAAACAATTTTCAAGAGTTAGACTCAGTTTTTAAAATTCAATTCATATAAAATAAAGTTTTAACCTTAAAAAATAGTTGATACTAATTGGCCCTTTGTTTTTTTTGGCCCTTTGTTTTTTTTGATAAAGGAAAGATATTTATCACCGACAACAATAATTAATCCCTTAACTCAACTAACTAGCGACTCTAGCAGCCTTTGCATTTGTTAATGTCCTCCCTAATTTGCCTTCTTCACCCAACTAATCGGAGGTGATCTTCCTGTAAGTAACAAAACAATCATTTAAAAGCATAATTCAATAATTTAACCGCACACACGTGCAGGATGTACACCAATACGTCAGGTTTGCATCCCTAAATATTCTTCCGTATTAGCTGTGATGTCCTACCAATGTAAGGACCGGAGCCGTATGAAACAATATCTAATATCGAGGTGTTAAAATTAATTAACTTAATTTGGTCCAAATTAAATATTATTATTAGTCTCTTCATTTCATATAATAACTAGGTGGAAAATTCTCAGATGCAAAATAAAAAAAAATTTACATCTATAAAAAAAAAATTATAACATTTTACTTAATGATTTACAACATTTTACTAAGTGGTTTATAATATTTTACTAGGTGGTTTACAATATTTTTTTTGATAATCACCTTTAGAAATGTTTGTTACGAATATTATATTGTCCACATAAATTTACAATATTTATGCATAAGTTTACAATATTTTTCGCATAGGTTTATAACTTTCTATTAACCCCACTTACACATGTATTTCACTTATTGATCCATCTCATTTCTATAGGTGTAAAAAACTTTGTTCTGCACCAAAGAATACACCTAACTAAATATATTCACTTTTCAATATCTTGAAATTGCACAATTTTTTAATAATAATTATTAATATGGAATAAAAGAGTAATTTTCTTCGAACACAAACTAAACAGTAGCCATGTTGGCTGGGACAGTAGCAAAACCATAACAAGCACACCCAAATTGGCCGCTATGCCGGCGTAAACATAAAGAGTGTTTTTGATGTGCAGATTATGTACATTAATAGCTCCAAACATTGACAAGAACGTGAACTAGTAGTTCATAAACGCATATAAAATGGAAAACGTATAAAAATTTTGTACTTGATTATTCTATAAAGCATATATGAAAAGACGGAATCACTTTACGATTTTTTCCCCATGACATATCACGATTATTACACTAAAATATTAAAAATCTAGGATAGTGTCAATTAATTGAGTTAAAAATTGCCCCGTTTTTACCTAATTTAATTACGGATAGCTTTATATTATATTTCTTTTTTGTGGTGAACGAAAGCTTTATATTTCATGTACGTTCCTAGCAGGACATGTGTTTTTATTAAGATGTTTCTCGTTTGTATGTGTTTTTCTTTTTTGAATAGACTACTAGTTTATAAAATTTATTAGACTCTAACTAATTTGCATCAAACCAAATTGATTCACTGTGAAAGGTAAAATGCTCTTAATACTAATTTTAAGTTTAGACCTTGCTTGAAAAAATGTTGAATTAATTGAACTCAACATTGTCAAATTTGTATGCATATATAATTGACCCACGTACGTAGCTATCATTTGTCATGGGAACATCCTGCAAGGAAAATAATACTAATTACCCTATTATCAACATATTATGTCACGTAAAAAAATATTATGTAGATTATGTAATGGGTTTAATTTTAATATATTGTAAGAATTCTAGTTAATTCTGATTCATGGATTTATTTATGAGCTCAAATATAAGTTGAAAAAAAAAATGGAAATCGGACCTCCTTCACATTCAAACACAAAAGACAAACTTTTTGGCCAAAATATTGAGTTTTACATTAATTAAAGAAAAGCAACTTACACGCATGCAAACAAATTATAGAATTGGTGTAGACCCCAGAGACATGCCAACACCAAACACCCTTTATTAATTCAAAGCTTGCATATAATTGCTAGAAGAAAAGAAAAGTAGCTGGCAATGGTACATTAACAAGTCCTCTTTGATTCTTTTTGCGCTTAGAAAACCAAACAGAGATCTAGATCACATCAAGTTGCTTCCCCTACCACGAACATTGATAACAAGGGGGCCAACCCCATGAGTAAATTTTCTGTCTAATGGTCTCTTGATTTGATTTCTTTGTATCATACATAAGATACCCAACTGTCTGATTCTGCTGGGGAAGATGATTCAATCAATTATAATGGACCGTCGTGGGTGAAGCTTTGAATCTAAGTTTCCTTGAATTTTCTATATTACTTCCAAAAATCGTTTGCCCTTTTCCCTTGACAGCTCTAATTGGATTACAAGAATCTAATAGAGAAGAAAATAAATAAAATTGAATGTGAGAACGTGCGGTTCTGAGAAGGTGGTGATGATAGATGGAGGCGAATTCTTCATATATGTACAACGAATTGAGAAAATATATATCAACAAGTTGGGGGGTCTCTACAATATTCTACATAATGTGGTTAATTTTGATGGTTTTTGGGTGCATCCATGGAGGGGACACTTTTGTATGGATCAACATACCTCATTTATAGGATAGCGGGGTACATTTTGCTGCACCACTCTCTTGCTATGTCTACGAATATTGTGAGATAAAATGTCTATTATTAATAAGAAAGAAAAATATTATCAAATTTTGAATAGAACCATTTACCCAAAAAAAAGTTTTAATAAAACCATGATAATTATTAAATCGAACGAAATTAAAAGATCCCTCATTCATTCATTTAAGAGTTAATAAAATTATCATATCATTCTAATAATTAATTAAATTCGGACAACCTTTTTAGCTTTGCACTACTTCTTAATTAAAAAGATGTTTCGCGTATATGCCATATCGGTCTCATTGTTAGATACATTACCTGGAACGCTTTACGTGAAAATTAAGAATGAATGCATGCACCTCTGAGAAATAATTTTGAGGCATGATGGGACTAAAAGAAAATAAATAAATAAATAAGTAACAATCGTATTCATCATGTGCTCAAATTGAACAGTTCAACAAGTGGAGTGTTGTGGGCAATTCCAAGTTTCTATGTTTTTGGAAAATTTTAAGCCTGTGCAAGTGTAACACTTCATTTTTACATAGAGTAAAATTGATGGACATATATCATAATCAAATGAGGATGTTACGAAGGAAGTTGGTGGAATTCACTTTTATTATGAGTACGTACTCATATATTGAAGCTGTGCCTACAGAAAAATTTCTTCTAACTTCACAAGTTCATCTCAAGTACGAATAATTGATAGAATGAGATAATGAAGGGAGCATAAAACCTTTTTGTATGCGTTTTTGGATGTTAAACAACGTTGAAACAAAAGCAACAAGGAGTGGACTAATTTTGTCAATTAGATTTTTTTATTTTTTGTCATTGGATTTTCTTTTCTTTGGAACACGGGTTCACATTTAACCGAGGCAATACCACTGCCATCTGATCCAGGCCTCGTGTGCTTTGTCATTGGATTAAGCACTTATCCTAATTAATGGTGTTAGGCTAGGAAATGAATTTCGACAAAGTGTAAAAGTCTATATATATTGAATAGTGGGCCAAGAATTTGACAAGCCTTTTTCTGCAAGCCTTTCATATATGAATATAGTGTGAAGCAATAGGATCTCGATCCATAAGAAATCTGAGTACAAAATGAGATATTGCCTATGAAACATGGACACTAAGGACACAACATGATATAAATATAAGGGATATATTAAAATTGAAAAGTTGTGGGATATGAACACAATATATATAAATAAAAATTTAATAAAAATGATATATGGTTCAAAATATCAATTATATAAATTTTATTTATATTTTAATTTTTTATAAATTCAAAAGTTATATATTATTTTTTTATATTATATTTTTATATATTAGAGTAAGAAGAAAGTATATTTTAAATTAAATATATATAAACTTTTATTTAATATGTCATGTAAAATTTAATACATATATGTTTGATATATAAACATGATACTCAAATACTGTATCCGTGATAGGACATTGCTGATTGGAAGGATCCAAACTTTTAAAAACTGGGGGCTCATAGATGGGCAGATTAAGTTAAAGGTCGGCTTAATCCGTGTTGAATCGTTAAGCAAACAACAAGAATCCTTCAATCAACAATTTTGTTTTCTAACATGCTTAGGTGTGCAAAAAAGTCTTCTACTATGTACACTTGATTTGACAATTGAATAGTCTATTTACTTTTTAAAAAAAATGAAAAAGAATAGTCTACTATTGTGATTAGACCGCCACAGAATTTTTCGTTAGGTAAAATCTACTGCATTATTTTTAGGACACTCAATTCAACCTTGTTCGATATATGTTAAATATTTTTATACTTAACATATAGGAAAATTATTTTTTATATGATTAATGAGTGAATGATTATCAATATGTTAAATATTTTTATATTTGTAACTTAGTGAATAATTAATAAAAATAATTTTGTCTTTGTGTGCGTTTGTTTTATACCTTGAAACAAAATTATAAAACTTAAATTATATGTTTAACTGAAAAATTGATTTTTTTCAGAATTTTTTTTCTTACTTCTATAAGCAAAATTTTGACTATTTTTTGAAAATTATCCAAATGTATACAAAAATATTTTAGTGAAAAAAATGGTTTTGGAACTCTAGAGTCGTATACAAATGCACCCTAAGTTTTGATTGTAGAGGAGCTTTGGAGTTAATACAATTGATTTGTAAGTTCTTCATTTAATTTTGAATAAAATTGACCCAATTTAAAATAAAGTTTAGCACCACATGACAAAGCTCAATAAATATTTCCAAAATTAAAGTTTACACCTAATTGTTTCTTTCTACAAAATGATATTTTTGTTAGAGTTTAATTGATTTACGGTGATAGTATAAAATATTTTTATATTAGTTAGCTAATGAATAATTGAAAAAATCATCTATCATATATCATTTTTGAAAATTTAAATTAGAATTTATTAAAAAATGAATTACTAAACAGTTTTCTGTAAAGATAGTTTCCAATTTCAATTGATGAGAATGAAATTTTTTGGTGTCAAACCACTGCGGTTAGCCTAGTAATTAGGGGTTTTGAGTTGTATGCATAATAGTTTATGATCAAACTAGGGGTGTTCAAGACAGACCCGGCCTTTAATCCGTCTTGACCCGAAATTTATTGGGTTGGGTTCAAGTCCTTATATTTGACCTAGTGTAATTTTCGGGCTGAGTTTAAGTCATTCTTTGGGTTGACTTGACTAGCTGGAAGTTAAAATTTCTTTTACAATTATATATATATTTTTTATGATAGTTAATAATAAATTATAAGAATTTATATTTAAATTAATATATTTTAGATAATTTGATATTATTTTAATAATAAAATGATTTATTTTAAAATATATATCTCAAAATATTTCTTAAATTTTATTTCTTATTTATAATATTTTATAACTTTATTATATATAATATCAAAATTTTTATAAATTATTTAAAAGTCGAGTTGATTCAATCATTTATTAAGATCATTATCGAATTGATTTAGATTTTAAAAAATGGCCCAAAGAATCGGAATGGATTGAAATTTTGTCTAATCTGTTTTAACCCCTCCACTGGGCACCTCTAGTTCAAACCTTGTTGAACGGTGCAACGCGCAGAGAGAGAGAGGACAAGATTACATTAGAGTAGAGTAGTTATCGGTTGAGTTGAGTTATCAGTTATCATGGGGAACACGTTCTGCGTTTTCTGCGGATGCATCGAGCAATCAAACGTTGGCATAGTGGAACAGTGGGGTCGGTTCAACAGGGTGGCACAGCCTGGCCTCAACTTCTTCAACCCTTTCGCCGGAGAGTGCCTTGCCGGCGTCCTCTCCACCCGCATCTCCTCCCTCGACGTCCGCATCGAGACCAAGACCAAGGTCACTCACTTCATTCTTTAGTTTCTCAATCCGATTGAATCTTTTATTCCCCCCAATTATTGTCATGTGTTGCGATTCTGTAATCTCTATTCTCTAGAACAAGTGTTTGTGTGTGTGTGTGTTTGTTTTGCATGTGGTTTTGACTTGTTCAGGATCAATTGTGAGATGGGGATTGAGAAAAGAGACAATACTGAGTGCAATGATTCACGGATAATTCAAAATCAAATATGTATTGTTAACGATACTTTTGGATACTCCTAATTGTATATTACATGTTTTCAATTTGATTTATGTCATATCTCTGCATCGTACTCGCGTTGTACCGGATGCTCCGACCAGGATTCGTTCAACATAGATTGAGTGGTGTTCAATTGTGCTGCAGGACAATGTCTTCGTGCAGTTGCTGTGCTCGATTCAGTATCGTGTGGTTAAGGAGAATGCTGATGATGCTTTCTATGAGTTGCAAAACCCCAAGGAGCAGATCCAGGCTTTTGTTTTTGATGGTATATCATATATGCTTGTTTAGGAGTCTTTTGTACAGTTGTTATGAATTGTCCAATCATATTTTACTTCTATTTTTTACGGATTTTTCCATTTTTTTATTTTTAGTTACTCGTGCTATTGTTCCAAGAATGAATTTGGATGAACTCTTTGAGCAAAAGGGTGATGTTGCCAAAGCTGTACTGGAGGAACTTGAAAAGGTTAGTTTACTGCTTTTATTAGATAACTCTGCCCATCCTTAATGAAATACATATGACATCTGATAAGAATCCAGCTATTTTTGTTTACCTCATAAAACTGAAGCTTGTTTATTGCATACATAAACAGTTTATGACAAAGCTTCTGTTTTGGGATATGACAACACAGGACAGTCTCTTGAAAGTTGAAACAAAATATATACTATGTATTCTATCCAAAATTATGAATAATGAAAAGACTGAAAGATTTATGTATCGCTTAATGGGAGAATAGGGATAGAGCACTGAGCACATACCACTTTAAATAATGAAAGGATTTCACTGCCCTTTATTTCCTTCCTTGTGCTGATCTTTTGCTGGATTATTTATTAGTATACCAATATCTCTATCTCCTGAAATTCATGTATCAGGTGATGGGAGAATATGGATATAGCATAGAGCACATACTCATGGTTGATATTATACCTGATCCTTCTGTGCGCAGGGCAATGAATGAGATCAATGCAGGTAATTACACTTCATGTGTTTTAGACCCTATTTCTTCCCATTAGGAAATGTTAAACATCAACATACAAGTTTTCTGATTTTCTCACCATGCACAACTGCATGTTTGTATACATCTCATAAGTTGCTCCCTCCCCCTTTCTCATTCCAAGGGCTGCCATCCCATGCTCGATGGATTTAAGTCTTTGGAAACTTTAAAGATGAAAGTAGGCCAAAAGTGATATAAGGGTAATTAACCCCTCACTTTCTCACTTTACAGAGCTCCTCACTTTAGAGGAGCCAAATTTTTACTTTTGATTGCGGCTTTATATCAACCCATGATAATGTGGTCATAGAATGTAAGAATTGGGTTCTGAAAGATAGTTCTATGAATTGGTAATAATTGTGTGCATAATTTCTCTCCTCTTAACTTTTATGCTAGTGAAACAGCCAATCTTCCGCTTTATTATTATTTTTCAGTTATATGGAATGAAAGAAAACATGTTTAGTAATTGTTTCAAGCCAAAGTATTTACATGATATAAACTATATCTGAAACTTAAAAATTACCAAAGTGATTGGTTGTAGAGAGCTAGATTGTTTAAGATTCTGCGTTACCTTGTTGCATCAATTTAAATAGGTTGCTGCTGTCACTTGGGTGTCTATCCCATATCCTTTTATTTGTATGCAATCTACACGCTGAGGATTGATTTTACTTTGCAGCTCAAAGGATGCAACTAGCTAGTGTATACAAGGGAGAAGCTGAGAAGGTGCTTCAAGTTAAAAAAGCTGAAGCTGAAGCTGAAGCCAAGTACTTGGGTGGGGTTGGTGTGGCCAAGCAGCGGCAAGCTATCACGGATGGCCTGAGAGAGAACATCTTGAATTTCTCTCACAAGGTGGAAGGCACCTCTGCTAAGGAGGTCATGGATCTCATTATGATTACTCAATACTTCGACACAATCAAAGACCTTGGGAACTCATCAAAGAATACCACGGTTTTTATCCCACATGGTCCTGGCCATGTCAGGGATATTGGTGAGCAGATACGCAATGGACTGTTGGAAGCTGCCAGTGCTCAAGTAAATATAGAGTGATTTTGTACATTTACCTTTATCTGAGCTTACCTCCTTATCTCTCACACACACAGACACGCACACATACAGGCACATGTACACGTATATGTGATAATATCTATAGGCAATATATTCCTGTTGGATTTTATGGAAGAAAAGATATGAACAGCTAGAAGTTGTTTTAGTATGGTTTGTAGTCGAAATAGACAATCATGTCACTGATGATCTACAACCTGCTTTATAGGAGCTTTTTCTAAAGCTATTTTTTGTCTTCCTGTTTCACGGTGTATATATGCATGTGCCTGACATTGCTACTTTTGGAATGTGTATGTCATTTGTATTTGTAAGGTGAAAGCAATTTCAGGTACATTTTCCACCCTAAACCCATTACTAGACAATCAAAATAAAATCATGAAGGGATAATTTGTTGGTCATTGTTTGCTTATTGGCAAAGAATAAGACGAATAGATACAATACTACATAGTAAATTGAAAGAATCTTAAAACACATTTGTCTCGTCTGAGAAAGTCAATCATCCTCTTTTCAGCTTCCAATGTCTATATATCGTTTTATCGCATTCTAAATTGCTTGTTCACTCCAGTCTGTAACGTACACTGATATCCCAATGCCATCTCTCGATCCACCGGCATACTCCAGTGCCAAAAACTGGCAATTAAGGGAGGGAATAATGCAGGGACAATATTGGTTTAAGTTCCATAATGGGCTATGTGCACAAACCTACACCAGTCATGCCTAAACCAATTGCAATACTGCTCAATGAAGCGTACAGTGAAAGCTTTATATTTTCCATCCTGGATCATCTATTTCTTATTTGTGCACAACCATATGCACATCATCATCCTTCACCCTACCCAAGCTCAAAATTTATCAAATGCATACCTCTCTCGCCAACTCAATATGTGAGAGTTTGCCACCATCTTCACAAACATGCTCCGTTGTGACAATCACTAATACTAAAGCACTCTGGCAGGCAAATAGGGAAACATGCATGTTCAGAGTTTCAGACTTAATTGACATGTATAGCGCTTTCCTTATCTACCAGTAGTCTTTGCAGGAACAGACTCCACCTTTGAAGTGGTGATACCTCGTCCTATCTCTAACTATAATTACTCTGTCATAAACCTTGGAGATGAATTTTGTTGCTTGATGACAATCCACACAAACTCTCAAATTCTTCACAATGCGAATTGGGGTTCCAGGTGCTGTGTTCATCAACCCGAAAGCAATAGCCAACTTCTCACTGTGTATCGACAGAGCAGTCTCTTTGTCTTCTTCATCATCAATATCAAGCAAAACTTCCCCAAATTCTGGAACATACCCTGCAATCTTCAACTTGGTTGCCATCTCATCCAAAAATGAATATAGCTCCCTACTTTGAGGATGTGATCGATCTCCAACAAGGAACTGATGGAATGTTCCATTCAATTCAATTGAGCTGCAACCAGGAATTTTTTTCCCGTCACTACTGACTTCATTCTTCTCTCTTAGCATCCTTGCTTCATTCCATCTCCCAGATGTAGAATATATATTACCCAACAGAACATGACACCCTATATGGTTCGGATCCATTGCTTTAATAATTTTTCCTATTCTATACCCCCTCTGCATGTCTTTATAGATTCTACAAGCATTTAGTAGTGCTCCCCAAATAGCTACATCTGGAGCCATAGGCATACTAGATATCATTTCTTCAGCCTCCTTCAAGAGGCCAGCGCGACTGAGTAGATCTACCATGCATCCATAATGCTCTATTTCTGGATTAATTCCATAATTACTAATCATCAATCTAAAATATGACTTTCCCTCCTCAACCATATGGCCATGGCTACAAGCATTCAGTAATGCAATGAACGTGACTTTGTTTGGAGAAACTTTTTCAACCTTCATTTGTTCAAAGACACTTATAGCCTCATTGGGTTTTCCATGCATTGCAAACCCACCAATCATGGCATTCCAAGGCCAAACCTTTCGCTTCACATTGTGCTCATTGAAGACTCTTGATGCAGAGTCTATCTCTCCACACTTCGCATACATGTCAATGATGCTAGCAAGAAGCCGCTCATTCATCTTAATATCACCCCTGCCAATGTAAGCATGGATCCACTTTCCTTGATCCAATGCTACTAGATTTGAACATGCTGCAAGAGCACTTACAAGGGTATATTCATTTGGTTTAGGGCCTACTTGTAACATCATGTGGAAGAAATCCAAAGCCTCCATGAAACAGCCAGCCTGTAGTAAAGTATGAAGTAACTAACTTTAGACATGGTCCATCAAAAATCGAGTTAGAAAAAACTTGAAAAAATGATATACTTTCCAATTCCAAACCATCAATACCTGAACATAACCAGCTATTATTGTACTCCATGACACAACATCTCGCTCTTGCATTCCATCAAACAATTCCTTAGCTTGACACATGTTACCTGATCCAACATAGGTGGCAATCATGGTGTTCCAAGAATACAAATCTCTATACTCCGCAGCCCATTCGAAGATCTTTCGGCTCTCCTCTACAAGTCTCCACTTCCCATACATAGCAATCAAGGCATTTGCAACGAACACATTCTTCTCCAAACCAACTTTCACCGCATGAACTCGAACCTGCTCCCCCTCCTGCACACCCAACCCATTCCCACAGGCACCAAATGCAAACACAAAGCTATATCTACTGGGAACAAGACCCGGATCGCGGATCAACAACCGGAAAACCATGAGGGAATCACGACAGGAATCAAGCGACGAAGAATGGGCCTTGATCATAGTGTTGTAAATGAACAAGTCTGGTTGGGGAATTTGATCAAACACTTTGCGGGCATACGAAAGGGAAGCAAAAGCAACAAGCTTTATGAACTTGTTAGCTGAAACAAGGTGTGAGATTAGACCCGTGGTGGTTAACTGGGCATGGGTCTGCTTAATTTGGGGCATTGATTTGCATGATTCAATCAAAGAGCGAACTTTACAACAGTGATATTCAGAATGTGAAGGCTTTGTGAATGTTGAATAGAACCTAATCATTTTCTAACACTTGAATTTTGCATCGACGAAGCACGCGTGTTACACCTTGAAGGGTGCTAATCCCAATGAAATTCAAATTGAGCAATTTTTTTCCAGCACCGCCATGAAAGCACGCAAGCTCAAAGCTTCTTCGTGCCGTCTACCAAAAAAATACTCACTGTAATTCTCGCGGTATTTTCATAGTTATCGCGAAGATATTTTGAGATTTCGGCCCAAGGCAAATGTTATTGGGCCAGCGTAAAACTGGTAGTCCAGCCCACCTTGCCTATCTTGTCATGGGCCGAGCCTGTTTTAATGGATGTTGTTGTCCCAGCCCAGTGGAACCAAAAGCTTAGAATTTCCTCTAAGCAAAAAAAAAAAAAACATTTACCGACCAAAAAAAATAGCTTTGATTTTTAACATATGTTGACTTTTAGACTTGAAATTGAAGAATATGGAGTGACTTGATTAGAAAGGCTTCGTTTAAGTCAATGTAATAAATTTGAAGCTATACTTGCACGCATCAAGCTTTGAGAATATAAACATTACTATGTCACATTATGTACACTACTCCTCCTTGAGTAATTATTGCACGTGATCACAATTTCTCTTGCCATAAAGATGTAATAAATTTTGTCTTGTAAAATATAGGCTAGAGGTACTAGTTTCTCACATGTTGTGAATCATAGTTCTTATTTTTGCTGAAGATGAATCAATATTTAGTGTCCCCGATAATGTTTCGAACAAGATTGCTTCCACTAGAATAAATATGTGAGGACCAAAATAAATAAATAAATGAGTCAAATGCTATAAATCATAGTCAAAGAAAGAGGAAGTAGGGCATTGGAAAAAGAGAACGACAACAATTACGATATAAGAAAAAGATCTAAAATTAGGTATGATATGAATCCATTTTCAAGAAGGAAAATGCGGCATAATACGGAAAATATCATGTACGGAATTATCTATGAAGAATTTCAACCCTTGGTCATTCATATGTAACATTCCAATTGAAAAAAAAAAATCATAACAATTAGCATTTCTCTTAAACATCAAAAGTAAAGAAGATTGGCTCAACTAATATCAATAGAAATAAATTGTGTTAACTAAATGATGTTGGATTCCATTTCATTGACTTATCATCAATAAGTCATATTTGTGAGTGTTCACCAGAATGAAGCAACATTTGATTTGTCTTCCTTTTTTTTGCCTCACAAAAGAGAGACACTTGGCACACTGACAGCTGAGTTAAATTCAAGTCCAACCCTTGAATGGTTGTTTTGAGCCTTTTATCACACATTCACAGTAACGACTATTTTGCTGCAATGAAATTCTCTCTCAGATTAATGCAATTGTAGATAGATATACATTGATTTTTCAATAAATTAATTTATCCAAAACGATTAATATTATGGAACGGAAGTATTAAATGAAGAGAAAAAATTCAAGCATATAGGATCTTCAACTATTAAAGTATTTCTGACAAAAAAAAAAACTTGTTGAAAGTATTGCCTCCAAACACTATTTAGCCAAGCGGCTATATTTATATACTTTTTTTTTTGTTAATAAATACATGCACTTTCAAATACAAAAGTACTTTGATCGAAATTCATCGCACCTGTCCTCTACCATTTGCAACTTGCAGTTGATTTTGCAAAACATTGTAAAACAACTTTCTAATAAAATTTGAAAAAAATAAAGAGATACTGTATGCACGTGTTTCATGAATATAGAATAATGTAGAGTAATGTACACTTAACAAAAAACGACAAGCATGATATATTGCACAGGACTACAAAACTATTATGAACCCATTAAACCTAAGAACCTTAGCATGTTATTAGGCTTGATTTAAGTGGTCCAATTGGATTACATTTACATGTATATTTTGCTACGAAAATCGAGTGCAATAATGGGTTTTGGTGGCAAGTCGTAGAAATTGTTTGGGAGTACAACAGTGATTATGGAGATGGAGGAATACAAGGAAGAAAAGTACAATAAAGTTTTGTAATGATCATGCAGCTGGATAAGCATTATTAGGTAAGGTGAGGTAAAATCGAGATTTGATGGCTGCACTAATTTTGTTCTTTGAGAGTTAAGTTCTAACTAAAACGACAAAAATTCATTATTATTAACATGGAATTTCAATTCTCATTTTTTTTTACGTATTTTTATCTTGTTTGTTATATATGTGTATATCTTCTTAATGCTGAAGTGCGTATTACATTTTGAGATTGAACCTTTCTTGTAATTTCTTTAAGGCAAGAAGAAAAAAACAAAATCATGCATAGCAATGGCATCATCTTGAAATGAGGACTCATAAGAGCCTCATCCACTGCTTTCAGGATGAGGGTATATAGTTAGGTTTCTACTGGGAATGATTATTGGTTGGTCACTTTCCCAAAGTAGTGTAATCCAATTGAGTACTAAAAATCTTGCTGATTGGTGCTATTATATATGTCAATCTTCAATTGTTACCACCTTCCCCTCCTCTCCTTTATACCAATTATAAGTCATATTAATGTATTAGTCTCTGTCTAATGTCTGTTGTCTAATAATGCTTTGCTAGGACCCCATCCTCCCCTTTTAATCAATGTAAATTCTGAGGGGTCTGTGGGGGTAATATTATAGGCTAATAGTACCATAATTATTTTATGCTATTGTTTTCTTGATTCCATTGAAAATTGGGGCCACTTATACTTGAGCCAATTATGCCATAGATTGGTGGGAGGAAACAGTGTAGACAGAATGAGAAAAGAAAGAAATCTCATGCAGAGAGGGATTTGTTTTGCCAAAGTTCTTTTGTAGGGTCAGGCATTAAGTGGGAGCTGCAAAAGTAACACACCATGTGATGGAAATGGCACATTATGGCTTGTACTTAAAGTTAGCTGCCCTAACAAGTGTATGCAGTAGAATAACAATTGTGGTTAATGTCTAATTTGACAAGGTATTAGTACTTCATCATCTGTCATTATATTATTAGCATGTCTATTCATTTGGACATATTAGCATAAGCCATACAAGCAAGAATTATTGAGGTAAGAGAAATTAATAACCAAGCTAACTACAGTCAATTAGCTCAATTTTAGTAATAATATATCAGTGCCTTAATTTGTAGGATTTACTGAGTTACTGTGTCTCCAATGTAGACACGCACCTACCCACTAAACCTTTGTATGACATCACGGGTCTTTGTTCCAAAGTATTCTTTGAAATTGATACTTGAACCCTCTGAAGCCATATAATTAAGCTAAAAACAAAAGCCATATATATAGAGTCAAAATATCTCCAAAACTCTTTCAATCTTGGCCTCAGATTTGTGATTTTTTCCCCCTTCTTTGAGTTGCACGTGAAAGTTGGATAATGAATCCATATTAACAACAAAATTAAAGCAATATTGAAGTATCTGACAAACTCAAGTACCATATAATCTCTTTATACAAGGCGGATTGGATATGTAAATAAATTGAGGCAATGCTGGTTTCCACTTAGCACTTTTTCCCATGAAAGTAAGTCTTGTAGTTAGACCCTAAGATCCCTGTCCAAATAAATATTCCCCTTAAGTATATATATTTGCCATTACTTCATTTCTTACAGAAAGTAGATTGTTCTACATGGCAGGAGTTGATTGAATTTCCACCTCACAATCATATTAATTTATAACCTTAATGTGCCCTATATTTTTTAGTACGAATGGTTTGTTAAAATGAGAGTATTTTCTAAAGTCTTGCATATGGGCTTAGTTTTGAAACTTAATATATATATATATATATATATATATATATATATATATATATATATATATATATATCACTTAAAATTAAACTTATAAGAACAAGTAGTGCGATATGATTAAAACAAAAAAGTAACCAAATAAAAGTAGGAAACATATGAATGATAGTCTAGAATATGAAATAGACAGTGAATTTACGTCAAATTCTATGGCTATCACGTTCTATATTAGTGGACTTTATATCTTTATAAAATCTCAGCTTCTAACACTTGTAGTAGTGTGCCAGAATTATAATTTGTAAATTATGGTTTAGTCCAAAGAAGTGACTTTTTCCACTTTTACTATAACTATGTGATTTGAGATTGAAAATTATATTAAAATATAACTCGACATTATTTTGCAAAAATATATTAAGATGATTAAAATTCAATTTGTGCCCTTCAAATTATAACTTACTGAGACCAAAATTCAGATATAGCATAAGTTCATAGTCAACTATCGTAATTAATTTGTCTCAAAAGAAATTTATCGTAATTAATTCCTTGCCTGTTTGTAATAAAATTACAGTTTGGTATGTACTGGAAAACAAAAATGTTTGTTTCATGCAACAATTTCCTATTGGATTGATATAGTACAAAGTTTTAGGATTGGAATCCATTACGAATAGATGTGATTGGTCTTAAATTAAGAAAACATGGGTTAGTTTGACTGTTTGACATATAAATCACCAAAATGTTTCGTAAAAACTGTTCGTACCAAATGCTTTCGTATCAATATGTTTATCCTTTATTGAAACATATGAAACGATTTAATTCAAATGAAACTTCGGAAGGAGAATGTGGTGGACTCAGGAGTTTCTGCACAAAATTTCACATGTTGAAATACTCTTTCAACTCAAATAGGGTAAAACAAATAACCATAGATTGGAAAAGAAATTCTCATGTGAATGTATTCATGTAGTTCAAAATTTAATTTAATTTGAATACAAATATAACTTTCAAATAAAATATCAAACGTCTATTAAAAATAATACAACTAGCCAATATGAAAAATAATTTGTCTTTTGTTATTTTTCTTTTGTGTGGCTACTCAAGTCGGCAAGGCTTACCCTCCCTTTTTTCTTGTATCTCTACTTCTATCAACATGTGTATTTATAAATGTCATACCCGCAAAAAACAAGGAATAATGTAGGTTTGCATAAAATGCCTCTACATGTCTAACACAATAGAGAGGACCCCTTGGCGAGGGGTGGGTAGGGATGTAGTTGATACATGGCAAGCAAAGCTATAGATCTTAGAACCCACGGTCAATATTTTGATAGGAGATTAATTGATTAATGTGTAATCATTGTCCCACAGTCCCCATTTTGATCGGAGTAAGAATTGATTAATGTGTAATCATTGTCATCATCACACACTCAAATTTCAAATCTACCAAAAAATACTACACCAAGGTTAAAAGTTGAGATGGGTTGGTTAGCCAATTTGCATAAAAAAGACAAAAGCTGGGGTATATATCAACTGTGTCCAAAACCAGTACCACAATATTCCTCTTAAGATTAAGGTCTACACATTTTTTAAGAATATTATAAGTATGATTAAAAGTTTAAAATGAAGGCAATAAGTTACCTAACCCAATATAATAGAACACTATAACTGTTTCTAGGGAATTTGTGCTATAGTATAGATTCTACTCCTTGCCATTTTTTCTCATAAAGAAAAGATATATTACTTCCTCTTTTCTTGTAATTTTATTTGGGTTTATTGGAAGCAAAAGTTTGTATGATCACTCCCACAACCACTAGATACATCAACCAATTCATGAGAGTAAAATGAACAATGAAGAGTGAAAAAATAATTTTACAATAACATTGAAATTAAATGGTATGTATGCAATAAGTGCATTTTCAATTATATATATTCTAAAACAAGAGGGGTAGATTTTAGTGGGAAGGAAAAAAAGGAGAGACATTAAAAAGGAAGATTAATCATGGGGGAGCATTGAAAGTGTGAAGATTCTTGTAAAAAGATGGTCTTGTCGTGTGCCAATCATCATATCCTCTTCTCTTATACAAGAACCAGACTGTAATGAAAATTGAAATTATACCATACAAACAAGGAAAACATAAATAAAAAGAAGAAAAAAAAAGAAGGGGAAAAATAGTCTTTTCCTTTTAGTTGGTCAGCAGTCAGAATTGCTTGGCATTGCCGACATGATCCACTGTCACTACACCAAATTGAGTAGAAAGATAAATCAGCTGTGAAATCAGCAATACAGCAGCATCCTACTATACTAATGAGTTCAGTCAGCTCAGCCCTCACTACTTTTTTTTTTTCATGCACATCCTTATTTGACTTTTTGCCAGTCTTGGACAATTTCATTATTTCTGTGGCCTTGAGGTGGGTGAAATTACTTAAGATAACATTAAGGAGAATTACTGAATTGCAAATATATATGCTGCAGGAATAATAGACTCGGATGACATCCTGTGGGACAATTAAATATCAAATGTTTGTTTAATTATATGCTATGGTTTGTTATTTTTTTTCGATAATTGAACAAGACTTAACCACAAAAGGTAAGCAAAATGTCCAATGAGGAGAATCAAAACAAAAATCCAAACCTCACAGATAATATTTGGTACATTACACTAACAATAAAAAAATCATTTGATAATCACACCAACACATGGTAAACAAAACACCAACCAGATTATGTATCGCATAGCAAGTTTTGTGATAATGAACCACGGTATAAAATCAGCACAACATAATATCATCTTAAAAATCAAATAGAATATATAGCTCAACAAACAATAACGACAAAACAATCAACACCACCAATACCCAACCCTTTATTATTGCTATGGTTTGTTATTACTTTAAGTTTATGGAAGAGATAGCATATGATATTTTACAATTAGTTGAATTTTTATTGTTTCTATTCTTTTAAATAAAAAATTAAAGCTTCATAAAATGCCTGTGGATTGTTCTTGCTTTAAGCCAAAATGTCAAAAGAATTCCTAAATGAAGAAATGTGTGCAAGGGTTCGATTCTCACTCTGGGAATAAAATAATTTTAACATTCATGATCAGTATCTGTGTATCTCCTTAAATGAATAAATGGTATGCGAGATGATTAATCATTGTATTTGTCTTTAGATACCTTCGGAGGAAAAAAAATCGAAGAAATGTGTTAGTATAAAATTATCCGCGTGGCAGTAGCTATATTTGAGAGAGAGATGGTTGATTACACATATTGAAATTGTTGACTGCAATATTTCCAAAATACGTAAGAATTGCTTTATAATGAGAGCAGGAAGAAAGGTGAGAGATGATTGGCATGGTTTAATTTGCTTTAGAATGCAAGAACTTGAAAAAAGATTTGAGGTGAGTAAGGTTTATCATATACTCAAATTATTATTTAGTGTATTAAAGATGAGATCTGCCATTTGACTCTACAATTTTAGTTTGAAGACTTTGACGAATACAAATGTCATGCTCTTATTGGTAATGGAATAAAAATCAACTGCAAAAAAAAAAATGGAAATTGAGCGTGATAAGAGAAGTGAAGGACTAATAATAGAAATTACGGGAGACTCTTTCAACAACCAATTTCTTTAATTCGTGGATGATGGATAAATAAACATGTTGCATTGCACCCTTTCTTCTCAAGGAGTTGTGTTATATCTGCAATTCATTTGTACAATTTTTATACAATTCATTCAAATTGAAGAATAAAAACTAACATATTTTATTTTTTAAATGTGGATCTTACAAGATTTAATGATAATAGATTAAATGTAAAAATATTATACAAGCTAAAAATTGTACAAATAACATTTGTCCTTTTCAAAACTCCTATTTGCAAGCATGGCGAGACAGAGGTAGTTTTAAACTTTTTAATTATTGACAATTAGATAGGGTAGTGCAGTGTTTGCATTGAGTTGATAGTATGTGTCCTATCTCAATATTCTGTTCCATGCATAAATTTCTCAAAGTTTTTTGGTTAGTATGACAACAAGAAAGGCGTGTCATGTGCAGATGACTGACAACAAGATTGAAAGTTGATATGAGATTTCATCTCACCAGAACTCTAGAACTACCAACCTTGCTGTTCATATGGCTTTAATAATCCCCTCAAAATGCAGATATGCAAAAAACAGGTCAATGATGTTGCAAATTGCCATATATCTCTCTGAGCCATATCATGTACCTCCTCATGCCGACAGGCCTCCTTGCTTTCCTTTTTTCTTGTGAGGCTACCCCTCCCCTCCTTGCTTCAACTTTCCCTCAAGCCTTTTTGGCAATCATGGCATGCTAAATTATTAAAACTTACATTTCAACATTGAGGTAAATATTGCGAAATAGCCCCCATTATCAAATATGAAAAAAATGCTGTCCAATGTATAATACTCTTACCTTATAGAATAAAGGGGTAGTTGTACTCGGTTTTGCAAGCAGGAAAAAATATTCTCAATATTTGGACTCATAATTTTCATATCCAATACAATAATTTACAATAAATTCTTACATGTTCTTAAAACATGTTCACAATCATTTATTTTAACTTATAATATTTAAAAATTATATAAAAAAATCAAGAGATTACACATGCTTATAAAATACGAATTAAATGTGCTCAGAAACATACAAAGATTTCTTAAATTCTACTAATTGCAACATTTCTTACCCTCTTTCCCATTATCAAATATATTATCACAAAAATTAATGTTTGAAACTAAAGTTACCAAAGGTTGTGGGAATTAGCTAAGCAAAAACAATAATAACACTCACAGGCATAGTGAGAAAGTGTGTGTGGATTGATGTGAAACAAGGGCACTGATGCCTCACTCTTCTTTCTTTGACCATGACAAGCAAAGCAGTGACATGGATACCCACTCCCCATTGTGGGCCTGACCATTTTGTAGGAACAAACACACCAGGAGATATGCATGCTTATATATATATATATATATATATTACCAGTGCTTCTTTGGATACTAAGATTCTGAGGTTGACACAAGTCAAAACCAAGTTCAGTTTGCCACCCACCCTACCACTACTTCAAGCAACTCCAACTCTGCAGCAAAATAGTAACATTACATTCGTTCAAATTTTGGTACCCTCTTATTTTGTGTCATGTTAATTTGTAGAAGCCTAACTCCAACTATAGCAGCTAGTGGCTGCATTAATCAATCCATACCCTTTTGTGATTGTTTTTTCCATCATGAAGTAGCTAGACCTTATAGATTTGATCACACCAGATCTCTCGATTTTGTGATTTTCAAAAGCATTCCAATAAAAAATTTCTTGCCAGAAAGCTTTCCCATTTTTGTGATAAATAATGATATGATCTCTAGTTATGGTCAAACATGACTATGAGCAGCTATATCGACAGCCATGTTTTTCTTTTGAGGAATAAAATAAAATAAATTATAAGGGAAGGGGACTGGTGAGAATATGTTGTGAATTATTGGAAACAGAAAACGCCAAAACTTGGGATCAATTTTAAAAGTTGAGGCCAAAATGGCCAGATATATGTTTCCACTTTCCCCTGAAGGCAACACATGCAACAATATCCTTCTCAGGGAGTGAGTAACAAATTCAGTTCAGGAATGCTGTACTTGTCAACCTTGAAGTCGAGATTTACTCGAAAGTGGACTTATGCAAGGTTGCTTCCTCACTGGTTTGCAATAGCATGAATGCATGATGGATTTTAAAACCTACTGAATACTGAACAGTGAACATAGCAGCAATTGTATAAGTTGCAAATATAACAGGATGACTGAATGCCAAAGTTTTTTCAGTTGATGGTAATTAAGTAAATGAAAATTCCCTTAATTCTTCATTAGAACAAAATTTGAATAATTGCTGAAATGTGGCGATCTTAGAGGCAAGTAAAAAACAATTGGGGTAAATCCAATTATTAAAATAAAAATCAGGAAGCATGAGGGAGAAGAAACTCTTTAATCGGACATAAGACCGTACGAGAAATTGAAACTTGTACATCAAGCAGTTTGCACAAGGCAACAAGACCCTTTTAATTTGTTCTCTGGTCAACTCAGTTTAGTACTGAACTTGGGAGCACTAAAGTCTTTGGATGTGATGGAGATCAAGTGGTCAAATAGTTAGACATGTCGTCTTTTTTATATTCACGGTCACAAAAAATTTAGTGTGACAGAGAATCTAAACAATGCATTGTGTTATGGCATATCAAGACATGAACTATCAATTGAGATATATAACCAAAATTCCATGGACTTATTGCAGTTCCATGTGAAGAAATCATGTTAATACCCGCAATGATGTCTGTTTAAAGTAGTTATCGTTGAAAATTTAAATTTTACAATTTTTACACATTGACCATGAAATTCGTTTTGCTTTGGAATTTACAAATTACAAATATTTTGCATTAGTGCTTATAGTTTATATCAACATTATATAGTGACAGCAGCTAAAAGAGAGATATAAGGATAATTAATCCAGAAAGGGATTTCCATGGAAATTTACAAAGTTTCTGGCCTGTACATAAAGCTAAATAGAAGAACAAGTAGAACTGAATTTTTCCACGCATGAGAAAGCTAGTAACATGGCGTTTTTAGTTAAAGGGACTCAAAAACCATTCATTCTCAATTTCTCATCACAAAATTGTTATGACATTCTTCTTGCTCTCTTCATGGATTGCTGTCATGCTAATAAATGAACAAGGGCCCCTCCTTTACAAATCCTAAAAATACAAAAATAATTGCTGGGAAAAAGAGATTGATGATTCCATTAGAATCAAAGCTGACAATAACACAGTCACTAACATACTTTTTACGCCCCTTCTAATACCCTCCTGCTTCAATCCCAAGTTAAAAGAAAATCTTTTCGACTACATTTAAGAGAATAATAGAAGAGTTGTGGAAAGAATCTGATAAATCCTACAATTACACAATCCTATAGAAGCTGAAAAAAAGAAGCACATTACAGCAAGGGTGCATCAGCATAGACCTCAGCCAGCATGCCATCCTCACTACTACCACTCATGGCAAACAGTTCTGCATCCTTTTCTTCCTCACTGGTAAAGTCTCTCCTTTCAAGCTTGGAATGAGCTGCAATATATATAATTTTCTGAGCTCTTTCCAAGGCAACTCTTGAGTTTTTGTTTGCGGAGATTTTCCTCATGAAAGACCAATTGCTCTTAAAACCAAATGAGGTTGCATGCAAAAAAATAAGCCTCACTGCAATCTTCCCCAGCGATTTAAACTCACTCAAGCATGTTTCCCAAACAAGTCTACTGCTTGATGGATTTGCAACTTTCATCTTTCCGGTCACCGGATCCCGTTGTTTCATCTGAACCGCCTGTGCATAAAGAGGGTCAAGCCCTTCTGACCTCCATTTCATTAGCTCCATCAACACAACATGAGCTTCTTCTCTGGAAGCTAGCTTTGTCAATAACTTATCTACATCTTTCTCCTGTTCACGCGTCAAGCACTTGAATGGAGGAAGGTACTTTCCACTTGTGTCTTTAATCAAGTAGAGTGGATCAAGTATAAATGCTGCTGACCATGCAGGGTGGTAATTCTTTCTGAAACGTTTCTCAACTATTTTCTCCACAGGTCCTTCTACAACATTGTACTTGGAGCACCACTCCTTCACTTTGGTTCTAAGCTCCTCCCAAAGAGGCAAGCATCGACCAATCAATGGTCTCTCAGCCTCAATGTCCTGAACCATTCCTTTGATGAGCTTCACAAGTGAATAAAGTGCTTCTAACTCATTCCAAAACCCCTCATTCTGAACCATTCCAGCCACCTCCCCAGCCAGTGGATCCTCTATGCACGACACCTTGAATGTGTCCTCCAACACAACCATCTGGATCACTCTTGCACAGCTCCAGATGTCCTCCAACATTGGAAACACTGATGCAAAGTTCTTCGAAGGATCACATTTTGGCGAAGGAACTCGAAGCAACCCTGCGTACTCCATCTCCTGCATCCGGTACTTGAGGAGACTACTCCTCACATGAGACTCATTGTTTATAAAATTTGCAACCTTAAGACAATTCTCAGTGACAACCCTGAAAAGCGGTAGCTCGTTGTTAAAATCCTTGATTAAACTAATGAACCCCTGAAGCTGACAAGAAGTATTTACCATCCAATGGTTCTGAACCTCCAAGTTCCTCAAAGCCTTGGCCTTAAACTTGTCTGCAACAATCCCAACACACCTTTGCACAACACTCCCACTGGCAACAGTCACAGTCTCCCACAAAACCTCCTCAGCATACTTGGAAGACACCACACCACCAGTGAATACAGCCTTCTGGAACACACTAGTCCCATTTGGAAGATTTACCACAAATTTCACCAAATTCTCACCACCACAACACAAGCTATACCAATTCCTGTTCTTCCACCCATCACTAGCCACCTGAAAAAACATCGCATCCCTTATCTTTGCCTCAGACTCAGCCTTAGCCTCACTGAACCTAGCATCAAGCCTAGGACCAGAGATTTCACGCCTCAAAGTAGTTGTAGGCAAACCAACCTGGCTGAGAAAAGCCTGAAACTTTCTGTGGTCAAGAGTGGCCAAAGACACAGACCCACATGACTCATAGAACCAATCAGACAACAACTCAATAGCAGAATTAACCTGCTCCTTGCTCAAAGCAGGACCAGGTGAAGTCTTGGGGCTCTTAAGCTTCTTCACACTGTCCTCAAACATAGCCAAGGCACACAAATCTTCTTTCCCACCAGACAGCATCAAATGCTGCTGCTGATGCTGATTATGATGGTGCTGGTTCACCGAGTTACCATGCACCTGAGGGTACCCAATTTCACCACAATTGCCATACCTTGAAGACTCCACCATTGCCAAGGCATGGTTTTGATAATTAGCAGGTGAAGGAGGGGAACCCCTCTTTCTGCTATTGTTGTGGTTGGAACCGGTGTTCACCACTGAAATGGGGAGAGGTGAAGGAACCGAACCGGGCCTCAAACCGGTGCTGAAATTGGGACACGTGCCCCTTTTCAAGTGCTCAGAAGCTGTTCTTGAAGGGTTGGAAGCAGAGAAAACAGAGTCACAGAGTGAGCACTTGAGTTTAACCGATTTGGGCATGCCAGTGTCAGGGCTCCGAACTAGAATGGGTTCGAGGTGGGTCCAGTACCAAGCACCTTTGCCTTTGATGGCTTTGGTTCGAACGGTGATGAGTGCTTCGAAGCGCTTGTTGAGGGCTTTTGAGGCGATGTCGTCAGGGGAAGGGAGAGGGTCGGTGGAGTTGGTGGAGTTGGTGGAGGCCATCGTTGTTGTTGCTGTTGTCGTTTTGGCCAAAAGGGTGTCTGAATTGGTGACCAAAATGGGGTCTTGGGGGTCTTTGAGGTGAAGGGTCAAAACTGGGTGGTGGCGGTGAGGGGTGGTGGTGAGGGTGGTGTCACCACTGGGGTGGTGGCAGTGGGTGTCGTTTTGGGGCATTTAGCCATAAAGGGTCATCACCCACTGCCACTGAAACTGAAGGAGAGGGATGCACAGAGAGAGAACTGGGAGTGCTGTGAAGGGAGTGGGAAGAGGAAGAAGATGATGATGATGATGAAAGAGAGGAAGTGTTTGATGAATTGACTAAGTGAAGAAAAACATGGAAGAGTTTTGAGTGAGTGCGTTTGTGAGTGAGTGAGTGACAAGAACAGAAAAGAGTAGAAGGGGGGTGTGTATGCATATAGAGAGGAGACACTGCACAGGAACTAGGAAGGAAGGAAGGAAGGAAGGGAAGGAGGAGGAAAGAGAAACGAGGAGAGAGACAGCGAGAGAAGTGAGTCAACCGAATTTGTATTTCTCAACCAAAAAGGGGACAGCTTTTTAACTCATTGTATTATATTTTCTTTCTTTTGGGGGAATTAGGTAAAACAAATAAACGATTATGAGGAGTTTTTCTTTTTATTTTCCTCTAAAGTATTAGGGATTTGTGTTTTTTTTTTATCTCGCATTAGGAACAAAATTTTAATATTAATATATTTATTCAATTATATATTATAATTATAACCAATTTTCACTTTTATTATTCAAAAATTTATGAAAAAGATTAATTGAATAATAATCTTTTATATTATTAATATATTAATATAAAAATATATTTATTGAAGGTAAAAATAGAATAAAAAATTTTATAGATAAATTTTATATAATACACATAAAATTTATATTTAAAAATTCCATCTGGTTGTTATTTTCATCCAAGCATTGAGACTTTATAGCATTTGTTTATTTATTTATTTTTCACATAACACAAACTTCATGTCTTACTTAGGGATGATATGTATCAAAGACCACTACAATTCATTTAAAAAGTCCAATAGCAACAATTATGTTGCGAAAAGACAACCACTAAATTAACTGTGTTTTTCACTTTTCATTTAAGTATCTCACATCTATTGTTCAAGAAAGAAAATTTTATTTGTGACTAAGCTTAATGACACTTGCGAATAAAAGAAAAATACACTACATCAAAATTGAATAAGAAAAACAAATGCATTCAAGACTTTGAACTAACTAACCATCTATATTATTTGTTTCTATAAGACCATTAAAATAGAAATATCCACAAGAAAGATCGAAACACTCATAAAAATGATAACAAAAGCATCACAAAAGGAATAATAAAATGAAAAACCAAATATTAAAAAAAAACACACTAAGCAGCAACAAGAAAAACAAAACATGATGAGACTGTCATAAAAAAATAAAGATAATAATTCTCTTCAACAATACTCACAAAGTATTTTACAACTATTATTATAATTAAGAAGTTTTTTTTCCAATACATGTATATTTAAAATGTTAAATTACAATATTTAGTTCAAGTCACTGATATCAATATAACTAATCTAACTTAAGTTAGGCGATAATAAGGTTACAATAAGGTTAAAGCTCTTCGATGACTAATCTTTCAGTCTAACTAAAAAAATTTATATATGGGATCTAATTTAAGTAGATCAACATAAATTAACCGAGCATTTAAGTTAAATTAATATCTAATCCTTGTTAATAAATAAATTATTTACATAGATTATTTTATTACGAATCAAAAGCATTTATAACTAAAGGTTGTTAAAAAAATTATGAATAGAATACCTTTTTCTCCTCAAAATTTTAATCAAAACAAGCACGTATTAAAATATTTTCATTCCACGTTCCCTACTTATGTTTCAGGTTATTTTCTGATTTCAAACATCACATGTAGCATTTCATTTTGTAGACCTTATTTGTAATTAAGTAAACAAAATGCTACCCGTTAAATCGTTTCTATATTAGGGAGATTTTAAATAAAAATTTCAATAAGTTCCGGTTGGTTCTTGCTCATTTAAAGGGAAAAAAAGGATAAACATAAACTAATTAATCAATTTAACTTTTCAAAATAATAATAAAAAAAGTTCTTTACTCCTAGTCTTTTCTTTTCTTTATATTAGATAAGGAATCAATAAATTGAAATACAAGAAAGAGCAATAGATTGAAGGCATTGTTTTTTAAATGGAGGAGGCCCTAGTCTCGATTTATGGTGGTTAGCTTTTCTCGAATCATTTTCTCCCTTACAAAAAGAAAAGCTCTTAAAAATTTGAGCGTTAACTTCAATTATTAAGCCACATGCTACTTCTGTCGCCGTGTTATTTGATGACTTGATTTATTCCTCGTTTACCATATTATTTTATTTTGTTGTGGACATTTTAATTATGCTCACTTATCATTTTTCATTTACAGAATAAAATTCAAGAAACATCTACGTAATATTAATAATAAAAAACTCTATTATTACTGGTTTTTAAATGAGATAACTATATTTTTTTGAAAACATATAATTTTAAAATTTTAATGTACTAATAATATAAGACTTTTTTATACGATAATTCAATTATATACTATCATGACAAACTTGACTCTCATCTGTCTATTTCAAAATTCTTGCACATGAACCCTAATTATAATATCTAACTTAATATTAATGTATTTTTAATTTATCCAAAAAATGCCACATTTGTTAATTGCATCATTATTCTTTTTGTAATAATGATTATCCAAAGATTAATAATATTTTAAAAATAAAAAATATAACAGTTTAATTTTAATATCCTAATGATAATTCAATCAAATTCTCCCTAATTTTACATGATAATTCAAGGAGTGGGTAAAAATATCAATCATGTTTGTTGATGTGGTATAATACACGATTAAATAATAATTTAAATATTTTTTTACTCTCATTTGTACATCAAAACTAAACCCATAATCTAATTCTTAAAGTACACTCAATAATAATCCTTCCAATAAATCATGATTATGCTCTCAAGCATCCATATATGTTATTAAGAGATCAAAGATACTTTCATTGCTTGCTTTGTCTTTTTAGTTTCTTTCTTCCGAGATCTACATCTATCCCTAGTTATATATTAATCAATCTCATATCTCATTTGATACAAGGTAGATTTGATTTAAATAGTATCGTTAAAAGGAATTTTCAGAAGTTGATTACATTTGTCAATTGCAATCAATGTTTTAATTAGGCAATGGCAGATTCTTAGGTGGCGCTTCAGGCTGATTGACATATTGCTGATTCCAAAAGTCTATGAATATTCACTTCCTTCATATCTCAGTCAGATTAAAATAAAACGATGTTGCTTTCTTGGTCAGCTTTGTACGTAAGATAGGGAAATTATATTATCCTTTTTCCAAAAAGCATTCCCGCAATTAACATCGATTATTTTGTGAGATCTCATCAATTTATGTTCATGTTACCGTCAAGGAAAATATAAAAGTTTATGTTGAAGGATATTATTACGTCGAAAAATAAATTTACAGCTAACTGTTCTAGAAAAGCTGTTACTATTAAAGTAAGATCATAGTATTATTCCAACGCCTTGTTTAAAAATAATAATAATATTAATAAAATATGTGAATATATGATCCGATTATTGGTATAATTGTTACTATTTTATACCAATGAAGATACTTCATTGAACTTCTCATGTTGGAGATCTTCCCGCCACAGCAGAAATAATAATAATAATAATAATAATAATAATAATAATAGTGATGAACTAAAGTGAATAATATGAGTTTCAACTTTTTTTTATTTATTCAGGTAGGAAATGTTAACTCCCTGAAATTTAGAGTGATAAACGGTATAATTCCTTTCCAAGTTTTGAATTCCTCATCTTGTAGATAAAAATCACTCGATATATACTCACAACATGTTAGGATTTCTGTTTGAATGGGTCAGAATTGATTTTGACCCCTCAAAATTGATCATATAATTTTTTTTTATCTTGTTTGTTTTCCATATCTCAGAATCAATTCTAGAGGTCTATAGTTTTTTTTTTAATCTTGTTTGCTTTCTATGTCTCATAATCAATTATAGCATCTGGAACTAATTTTGAGAAAATTAAAAAATCATTACTCTCTTTCAGAATAAATTCTAAATAAATTATCAAACATAAATCACACTTTGAAACCAAATATTAATAGAATCAATTCTACCTGGAATTAATTATACAAATGCAGAACCAAACATCTCAATCCACTCCTATTTAGCTAATCAATTAGTTTCAACTTTGAAACTAAAGAAGGTGTTGTGATCGTCTCTCTCATCACACTTTGACCCCAACTTATTTCCTAGAGTAAGTTGTATGTGCAATGTCAGACATGCATAAAAAAATATGCAGTGTCAGACAAAAAGATGTGTGGTTTATAAGTTGGCAAATAACAAGCAGGGGTTTTGATGAATTCAATTTGCATTATATTATTCTAGGATTCAAATTTTGTCACGTTGATAGCCTGATGATAGGAACTACGTATTGCATAATTAATATTCATTTTTTATTAACTTAAAATATATAAATAATAATGAATAGCTTATTATAACAAACGTTCTATAAAAAATATTATTATATCTATAAAACAAAAAATTAATGAATGATTGAAAGCAATTATAATAATAAATTAAAAAACTCAATTTTAATCATTTTACTTTTATTATTTATTTTATGAACTAATAATATGATCTTAAAAAATCCATCAAATGAAAAAATTTTGCTTTATATATTGTAAATATAAATCCAATTTTCACATAATAATTATTAGTACCTAATATGTCGTCATCTTACACACCAAAAAATATTTCATCATCCTAGGTATTAATTAATTATTTACTATATATGTTTTGGTGCCCTACTTAATTGTTAATTGATATAGTTATGGTCCATTTGGATATTATAACTTCTGAATTTTTTTAATTTTTTAGTAGTCAAAAGCTATATTTTTATATTTTATCCTGTTTACCTAAATAGTTTATTATTTCTCTAAAAGTCATTCTTACTATTTTTTGAGAAATTAAAATATCTAGCCCCCTAAAAAATACTTTTTAAAACACTAAAAATGAGTATTATTATTATTATTATTATTATTATATATTAAAATATAAAATAACTTATTCATCAATTATTTTTGTATAAAAACTTAAATAAATTATTTATCTAAACAGACCTTAATTGTTATTGAGATTGAAATAGCAAGTTTCACCTACGTTCTAGCATAAGGGCTTGCCATTAGTCGCTTTTGATAAATCTTTAGATTTGAAAAAAAATAATTTGAAATTATTGATTTATTAAAAAAAATTGTATCGTTGAGTTGATTTGTATAGTAATTATTTTTAACTAATATTTTAGAAATACCCGAAAATATCATCTTAAAGATTACTCTATGTTTCAATGATTTTCTCTTAAAATATGGTTGAAAATTTTATGTGTTGAATTCACGAGTATTTTCAACCAACACCATTTTGAATTGAATGCAAATAGACCATTATCAAATGAAAGATTGATGATATCCGTACCATCACATATTAGTCATGATAAGCTTGCTGATTCCACCTATCGAGGGGCATTACTCATGTTGCAAGATAAATGAAAAATGAAATAAAAACATCCATTAATAAATGAATTAGTTTATATATTATCACTATAAAAAAAATTATATTGATATTCAATTGTATAATTACTGCATCAACACAAGCATTTAACTTAACTATCTATAACATTAAAAGTTTACAATTGAATGATAATATAAAACTCTTTTACATGATTATAGCATCCAATTAATCTCTTAAAAATTTGTAATATTATGTTCAAAGTAATATTATTATACTTTTAGTGTAAAGAGTATATATTATACGGCTATTTAATTATGTGCTATTCTATGTTATATTAATAAAATAGTAATTGTGAAAGGTAAATATTTTTGTTGATATAGTATTAATAATTAGATAATTATGTAGAAAAACCTTTTGCTCTTATATACATCAAACTTAAAATCAATATTATTTAATTTTTTTCTTTTATTGCCTAATTAAACTTTCTCAGATTTATTTATTTAGTTATAAAACCACAGGCCTGGTTATATATATATATATATGATGGAAGTATGGAGCTAGCCTTATTGCCGTTGATATCATCACCACCCATTCAACTATAGAACGTTTTGTTTTGGGTTACTAGGTAAAAACAAGTAATTTTCCGTTTGATGAAAGTAACTTGGATACATTTTTCACTACCAATCTCCAATCAAGCATTTTTGGAATATGCTGTCCTAGTCTTCCAATATATAAAATTAGTAAAAATACCTACAAATTGAAGTGTATAATCATTCTTAAGTCATGAGTTCGTGATAATTAATACACAATATACTTACAATTAAGCTCCATTGAGAAGCGGGATATGGAGCAACACAGTATATAATTGGGATGAAAAGTCAAAGCTATACATATATACACTTGGTTTTGGTGAGGAGGGTGATGACATAATTTCACCTAAAGCATGTGGTTGTTAAGCATAGACTTTACATGTATTATCAGTTGTAATGTCTCATTCACCTTTAAAAAGGAAAAATAAAAAGGGGGAAACAACACACATTGTAATTGATTCTTTTATGTAAACTTTATTGTAAACATTGACAGTATTTTATTGCCCTATAACATGATCTTTTGCAAATTATGCAGTTATGTACTCAGAGAAGCAACCAAGATAATTGGATGCGTTTACATTTTATTTTAATTTTTTTCCCCTTCAGTTGAGTTGATCGACCTTTTTCGCTGTTTTTGTCATCTATTATTAATTAGTTGAGTAGAACTTAAGACAATGAAGTGCTTATATTTAACAATATTTATTCTACAGTTAAGGAAAGATGAAGCTAAAAAAAATCGGAATCTGCAAATATTAGTGAAAATGGGGAATTTTTTCACAATGTAACAAGAATTTATATCCATAGTTACTAGTCGGGAATGAAAAGATTCTTTTTATACAATTAGTGGTAAATAAAAATCTATCAAATTCTTCTACTCTGAAAAAAGTAAAATTTGATGTTAACTATTAGTATAAAAGATTTTTATATATTATTATTCAATCATTTATGATTTTTTTCTTATTAAACAATCATTTATGAATAAATCATTAAAAGGGTTAAGATGGAAAAAACAAAATCACTAAAAGGATTTCATTATATTGAATTTAATTTTGATATGCATTATAAAATTATTTTATACAAATGTTTAATCATGACACATCGGTAAAATGTTTGATACTCCTCCACCCACATGCTTCAAAGCCCCACATATAATACTATAGATTGAATGTTTATGTAAAACAATTTTATAGTGATGGTGTATCAAAATTAATATATTGATTATATTTTTAAAGTGATTGTTTTTATAATTTATATTTTAAAAGGGCAACGAATATAAAATTTAAACTCGGGAAGGTATTCATAAGAACAAGTCGTGCTTCAAGTTGAACATTCATTTATGATTTATCAAACAGGCTAGAAAAATAACCGTGCATGGATAATAAAATAGACTGACATGATTAGCTTTCTAATTAAAAACAAAAATAAAGAAAATGAAATTTGAACTCATAATCTCAATGAACCCTACTCCTCATCACTAATTTAATTTGATTTCATGCATGATTAGTTTTAACTAGAGGGAAAAAATAATTCGTCAAGGATGGATTCATTTTAAGATGTTCATATCCATTAATTAATATATATATTTTACAATCAGTACTAAACTTATTATCACTTTTTGAGAGGATATATATTGAAGCCAATTGAATGAATGAATTTTGAAAGTTCATTAAAAGGATAATTAAGACATTTATAATTATGCCAACTGCAACGGCTACCTAATTAATCATCAATAGACTTTGTTTTACCACATCAATTAGGTCTAAAGCACCTTACAAATGCAAACATTTATTTTGTTCATCATTACCTGATAGGAAAAGTTATTGTCTTTTGCGAATTTTGTGCTAGCTTTATAGTTAAACTCAAGTTTTACCAAACGCAAAACATTTTTGAAACTCATATTTCAACTTTTTGGCTACTGAGAGGCAGATTAATTAACCAACATCCATGCATCCATGTGACTGCAAAAAGGTAAAACCATCTCTCTCTACAATGTATTATATGGAGCTATCATTAATTATCATTATCATTAATGATTACATAATACATATTACCAAATGTGTCATTTAAATATTGGCCTTATATTTGTTATCAACAAGAAAGGTACAGAAAAAAGTTCAAACACTCAATCAATAATCTCACTTTTTCTCTTTTGTCAGTATATTCGGCTTTGCAATGTAAAAATTAGTGTCTTTAATTCTACGATAGCCTTACTTATCAACGGGCATAAAAAAAAAAGAAAAAGAAAAAAAAGATAGCTTGCCTAGCAAATGATTGTTATTTATTATTATTTTTTTTCACAGGAGCATACCAATAAATGAAAGTAATATGTGAACTGTATGAGTTAAAATTTTCAAATAATAGCATTTCATATATGCGGCCTCCATCATATTTTGTCGCAAATAATGAACAATCATCTACCAGAAAAAAAAAATAATGAACAATCATATTATCACACATTTCAAGTACATTTTTTAATTTTAGGTGGGAAAAAAATAAAACTTTTCAATCGAGCATATTACCTCATTTGGGTTACCCAATATCAAATTATCTGGAGTAATGTTAAGTGAACAATAAAATTACATAACAAATGCATATCACCCACTTTATTAACATTAGATGTGATGAGTGAGTGGAATAAGTGAGGACCACTCATCACATCTAATGGTTATAAGATGTATTGTGTGTATTTATTATGTAATTTTATTGCACAACAAACATTTTTCAATTATCTATGGGCTCGGATGTGAAATTATTAGTTAAGAGAATATCGCATGCGTCCCTCTAACCAATTATATACCAGTTCAGAATACTTGTGTATTTAACTCCAAAATCTAGTATTGTTTATTCATTTTGTGTTATTTTATAGCATGTTTGATGTTTGCATTGAGTGAAAAATACAATTAAAATAAAATAGTTTTCACAATTTTAAAATTAATTATAAGAATTAGTAGATCATTTCTACCCGTGAATTAGTAATTGAGTTCACAAGCACAGCATGTGAAAATCAAAAAACATAACATTACATGATACATCGTGAACAATAAAAATGATGCGGACTTGAGAAATTAGATACCCCACTCTATAAATTTAATTATTATAATAATCGAATTTTTTTTTCCTTCCTAATTTTGTTGTTTTTGGTAAACCTTCCTACTTTTGTTTAGCTGAATTCAGGTGAGGCATGTGAAATTTGGGTACTATAAATTAACTCTTGATAATCGATAAAATAATACGGTAATTTATGTTGAAAAAAGACCCTATACTAGCATACCAGATGAAAAATATTATACACATATTTTATAATTATAAGAGTTTTAATTTGATTCACTAGTCCAAAAAAACTTATATTATCATTTGAAGATATATCTGCACATTTTTAAAAATTTCAGTTATAGATCATAGCTAATGTTGTAATTATTGAACATTTTTTTATCAATTTGTGAATATATAGAGGATAAATTTTTTTAACATATTAAATCCATTACAAAATTGGTCTTTTGCGAACTTTGAATATAACGTCATTTATTAATTTAATGATACTGGAGTTGACAAAAACAGGTCCTAACTAGAAATTTATTGATTAAATTTAAATAGGATTGCAGAGCCAATTGGCATACATGAACATGGAGGAACATTGCTATTTATGGATTCTAAAGGCAGGTAATAAAAAGGGAAATTGTGATAATTGCATCATCATGAAGCAAACAAAAGCTTGGATCAAGCAAAAGGAAACCAAGAAAAAAGTAAGTAAAAAAAAAAAAAAACCAATGCATTAGTAACTCAATCAAGGGCTCGAGTTACTGCTTTAATCTTCTCCAATAATGAATCATTGTCATCTAAAAATGAGACTGGATTTTTTCCCCTTTTTTTAGGAAAATCTCTTTTTCGGGATGCCTTTTTTGGCTGCTTCTTTTTCGGGATGCTTGTGTGAATAAATAATTTTATGTTCCAGAACGGAGGCAAAAAAAAAAAAAAAAATTGAAAAAAAGGAGAGAGAAAAGTAATAAATATATTTGATTTGTGTTATACAATGTACCGACTTCTACTTTTAAGAATCTAATATTGAGGATTTGGTAATAAACTTTTGGTGACCTAAAACATTTATAATTAACTAAATCCTCCAATCTCCCATTGTAGTTTCCTTTAATTGGTTGACAAGTTTTTAGTAGCCAAATTGTAGAATTCTATTATACCATTACGGCAACAATAAGACTTCGAAGGCTTATCTTATTTTAATGGCCCAACACTTGGAACAAAAAGTTGTAAGATATAAGTTCAAGACAGAATCTCACTTTAATCATAACCGATTATGCAAAATCTGCTCCTTATAGAATACGTCTCCTTCGGTTCCTTAAGGCATATATGCACTACAAAACATTTGGCTACCATGGGGCCAATAGAAACTAGTATTATATATACAATGGGCTGGAATCCCACCATCCTTGCAACGGATGTCAATTGGTCCTTTTAGTTCTTATATATAAATAAATAGAGGACTAAAACCAAAACCCCGATTTGATATTTTGAAGAGCAAAAAAAATACCGCATAAATTGATCAAAATGAAAATACAACTCATGATCCCCACAATTAAAAATGTAAAACAAGTTAATTCCTCTGTGATAAATTGATCTATAGTGTTTTATAATAGTTAGCAAAATATTGAAGAAAGCCTAACTTTGTCATACATTCACTTGTGAAAGACCACGAAATGCATTTCTTTTTTTCTTATTTATTTTAAGGGACCAATTGACTTGCACTATTTTTTTTTTATTTTTCAAGTTTCAAGGATTGGCTTGAATATTCACTCAATAAATAAATCACAAGTTCCACATAAAATGGCCCCACCAAAATTCAGTTTTAGTGGCACAGATCAAGCATAGTGAATATCATTAGTGAAATTATGTTTAATAAGATGCAGAAGTTGAGGAAAAAGTTTGACACTGCACATAAATCTAGTTGACAGAGTAGAGACCTAAAGACCTCTTTTTTTTTTTTTGTTAACGAAGGGTGCCTAAGACAAAGTCTAAAAACACCAAAGAATACGATAGCAAGAGGGGAATTAGGTCAAAAGATACGTTTTTTTCCCTCTCAGGCTCGAATCCAGGACCCTAATGTCCCGTGTCCACCTCTCCCTTGTTTTTACCACTAGGCACTACATAAGTTCTTCATCATGAGACCAAGCGATGCATGCACTGTACGTAGAATAACTATTTATTACACGTAAAAGTGTTTCAGTTTACCCCCTCTCTAATACTAAATTGACACTCTAGAGAAGAAAGTATCATGATTCAGGCATCTAAATAGTCTCAAGTTGAAATATCAAAGCTAGACAAAATGCACATATGCAGCATTAGTAAAGAAAAGAAAAGAATGAGGCTTATAAACTTGAAACTTCATTGTATTTGAATACGCAGTCATACAGTCGCCCCCCAAGAAACTGTGCAACCTCAGGATGTTTCACCTGCAAAAATTATGACAGGAAAGAAATTAGAACAAGGGGCAGGAGCAAAGTTAAAAGTTTCATATGATAAGAAACAAGTAAATTGAAATGGTAAATGCATTACCATCCCAATCTTGAGGGAATCGCATTTAAATTGAGCGTAGAGATTTGTTTCTATGCCACGACCCTGTCAAAAGATTCAGGCCAGTCTTTGATATAAGAATTGGAGAAACACCATCCATGTATTATAGGATATGGATTTTATGATATAATGCAAAATCCAATGAGGAAACTAAGTTTCAATCTTTTTAAATATGCAACATATGCCGGAATAACCTATATGGCATCAAACTATAAGAACTTACCTATTACGTCCTATAGTAAATTGATAATTATTAGAAACCACAAAAGACTGATATTTCCCTAAACCTTCTCACTAAAACTTTGGTCCCTTTGTTATCCTACTTGAGTCCAGCTATCAAAGCTCAACAATGTATCTATCATCCATTATCGCAGTAGAAGTTTCTAACAATATCCAATGAAGAACTTACCATCCCTTCTAAGATGACAAAATCAGCATCACTGGCAAGGTAAGCAAGCTCCTGTGACACTCTTGTAAGATCAATAACCTGCAATCCGTTGAACAAAGGAAGAGACAAAGACATAATCATCGTAAAAGTTGATGATACGATAGCATACGGCCAATCCAAATACCATAATTTTCCTGACATAATATAAAGCGTTGCTCATTTTCTTACAGGTAAATCATTTCCAGAGTTAGCGATTAGAAGATTTGAAGAACTGACACCCAGTAGACGTCCTTCTTCATCTTTTAACTGGAGACCAACATGATAGGGTTAGCAGAGAATATGGTAATGCAAAAAAATTTCAAAACTTATTTTCATTACCTTTGATATGATTTCAACTAGTTCTGGGTAAGTCACATCATTGATGGAAGGTAAGTCATTGGCAGCCAATACAACCTACATTCAAAATAGAATCACATAAAAATATGTTGAAGAAGGTGGCAGCTGTAAGAACATAACATGAAAAGCAGTTTCATTTTCAAACATAGGTGACTTCTTACATAGGGATGACTGAGTTTGGGATCACATGGCCCAGATAATATAAAATTAAAAAATTATGATTAAAATTACATTTTTGCCCACGTCCACTTTTTTCTTACACAACCTTTCTCCTTGACTGTTATCTTCCTCCTCCCCCAGTGTGTTCATGGAGATCTCACCCACCCCTCTGCTTTGCTGCCATCCACAACCTCCTCCTCCGCCATGAGGATTGTCTTCATAGCCAAGAGCAAACCCCTGCTCCTCCGGTTGCTGCAGTCTGCTTCATCGCTTCCAATCGGTGCCCCAACCTCATCTGACATCTAGCTCCATATATAAGCCACTTCAGCTTGTTCCATTTCCTTGAAATGCTTTGCCTCATAACTCAACTGCTGGATCTCTCTTCCTAAAGCACATTTTGACTTTTGCATCTTTTGCCACTTGCAACCTTATCTTTATTTTTTAAATTTTCTTTTATTTATTTATTTATTTATTTTTGATAGAGTTGTTTTCTTTTGTTTTAATTTTTTAAAATGTACCAAAAATTTTATATCAGCACAGTGGAAGTTTGTGACTAAGATGAGGAGCTTTTCAAAAATGTAAATGCAAGTCAATCGTTGCCATTATGAACTCACTTTACATCCAATTTAAGACCATTTACCTTTGAGGTTGAACCCCAAAAAAAAAAAAGAAAAAGAAAAAGATCATTTGAGGAACATTGTTACAGATTTAACAAATGCATAATATTGATTGTGATTACCTATTGTGTCATTTAATTATTTTTTGATTAATGTGCACATGGTTTTGCTTTTAATTCACAACATGAGGAAGATCATTTGTTGCTATCTGCGTGTTTTGTGTTGAGTGAGAAGAGAAGGTGTTTTGTGTGCACAATGGGGAAGGCAACAGAGAAGGTTGATGAGGGAAGAAGGTGGGGGAGGATTTGGCCAAGAGAGGAGGAGGAGGAGGAGCTAGTAACAATAAGGGTAAATAGTTAAAATAATTATAAGAAATTTTTTTTTTTTTTAATATCACAATATAAATATTATTTTTAATGTTAGTTAATCTCATCCTTTTATTCTATTTTTGGAGGGCTGTGATTCAGTGACTATATGGTCCCAAACTCATCCCTCCCCATGTAAGAAGTCACCTTCAAACATATATTCAAAAAGGGAAAAGACTAATGAACTCCTACAATACAACAATCATAGTGATGACACTTGTTATCCACAAACTGGAGTTCAGTGGATTGAATACAGATAATGTCAGCAAAGGGGACATGCAAACTATTGCGGCAAAGTGCAAACTATGCTGCTTAAGAGGTTTCATGGCACAACACTTGATCTGTGATAAGATTAGGCCTTTGGCTTCTATTTGATACAAAGCACAAGGCCTTTCAATAGATGTTTCCCTAACAAATATGTCAGACAATTGGGCAGTTTTGGTCAGTTGATTTTCTCATTTTTCGTAGTTGTTTTACATTTTGCTCTAATGTTAAGGAGGATTACTATCCTCACATCTCTTTTGTGATTTTTCCTCTTCATTATAATGAATCTATTATTTTATCCTGAAAGAAAAAGTCAGCAAACCTGACTCCCACGTCGAAGCAGCTCCCTTACAAATGGCAAAATACCCAAAATGATATCTGCACCAGAATTATCTACAAATATGATAACCTGCCATGGTAAGTGGAACAGATTACAACAGTAGAACTGCAGAAAACATGCCAGCAGACAGATAATTCATTATAAAATTGTATCTATCATTCTCAATATATGTATGAAACTTGCCTTCTTCCATGACTTCTTGCTCCATTTCACTTTGAAAGTGTCAAGATCATCAATAACCCATGGTCGAGGAACGAGATTTTGACAACTAGCCAAAAAGGACATTCCATCCTTAGAGAAAACCTCTGCAAGCTTCAAGATTGTGGGAAGAATAAGAGGCAATACATAAACTAACAACACCCAAGCCTTATCTCACTAACTAGCATTGATCAAGGTAATATATAAACTAAACATACATAAAATTCTCCAAACTCCCACATATGATTGTCATAAATAGCAGAACATTTGTCTTATAGTTTGTGCACTTTTGGTTTCTACTTCTCATGAGATCTCTTTGTCCTACAAAGTGGATTGTGGTCATTTGAAGAGTCACCCCTAAGAGTGAATTGTGGAGTCGAGCTTGGAGCAAGCGGAAGAAAGAGAAAGAGGCTGCAAGATGAATAATGTCCAGACAACTTCGCTGCAGCGAGCCTGAGAGTTGGTGCCTGTGAAGAAGTTCAAGCCCGATGCTCGCTGCAGTGAGCCTGAGAGTTGGTGCCTATGGAGAAGTTCAAGCCCGTTCGCTGCAGCGAGTTTTGCGGATCCAATCTTGAAAGTTTAATTTTGCAATTTTGACCCACTTAGGCCCCTTTTTAGCAAATTTACTGATGATGTAAGGCTTTGGGGCACGAGTTCTGAGACATTCTTTGTCAAATTAGGAAATAGAATTAGGTTTTGGAGGAGAGCTTATTCTTCTCCTTCTTCTTCCTTCTCCATCTCAAGAACACATTGATACACATAGCTGGATCATTTTTAAGCAAATAAATTCAGATCAAGGTAAAGTTTTAAGTATATCTGGTTACCAATGCAAAATTTTTAGCCTATGGCTTCAAACATTAAACATAGATCAGAGAATGGGATCACATCAGTGACAACAGTACCACCGACAACCAATTAAGGGAAGTTAATGAACATTGCTTTTCAGGATAATTAACCACGTCATGTGTCCATATTCTGCTCTCATTGGGAGAACACAATCGGAAGATAGGAAGTTGGAAGGATAAAAGGTTGGCACTGTAACATGAAACTTGAAAGGATATTCATAGATAGAGATCAAAGCTTAGCTGAGTAAGGTTGATCTTTGAATGTACAAGTAGGCTCCAGTTTGGTCCAAAATTCTTAATTTTAGTTATCCAAAGGTTATCAAAAGGATGAACAGAAAATCATCCTACCTGTGCAGAACCAAGATCAAATATGTTTCCTGCAAAAATTCCTCTGACAAGATTCTCAAGTCGCTTGCCTTCATCGTCAATGGCATCATTAATACAGACAACATCCTCAAATAGGGAGATGGCTTTTGCATTTTCTTCATCCTATTGCATTCAATTAGAAAGGAGTTAAAATTTCTGGGGTAGAATAAACTACATGATGTGGTGATAATGTCACAATGGCACCCAAACCCTCTCCTATTAAATTTGATAACAAATGCTACAATTCTATTCAACTTTGGCTAATAAATGTAGAGTGTGTTCAGAAAACACTACTTGTAACTTTATTTTTAACTTTTGGGAAATCAAAAGTCACACTTTTTAACTTTTGTCCTATTTGGCTATATAGTTTAATACTTCCCAAAAAGTCATTTTCAATGCTTTTTGCAAAGTTAAAATATCTGTCTTCTAAAGAAGCACTTTACAAACACTCAAAACAAGCACTTCTATTATTACATATCCAAACAGATAACAACTTGTTTTTAAGTTATTTTTCAGAAGTTTCTTTCACATAAGAGCTTAAATAAGCTATTTCCCTAAACCAATCCTTGGACCTTTACAACCAACTACGTATGAAAACAATTCCATCCCTCTATACTTTGTCCAGGACGCTATGCTGCATCACTTTAACCACTACAATCAGATAGGCACTTGCTTTTCTTCCACTTTTTAATATCCATAGCTACGTAGCATTAAACAAAAAAAAAAAAAAAAAAAACCCAAATTGCAGTTAAACTTACCTTAACTTTTTTGAAGATATCTCTGAATCCCAACTCTCTAAGTACTTGCTCACGAAGTCTGCAGAGGAGCTAGAGCATACCCCCCGCCCCAAACAAAAATAAAGCACAAGATAAAAAAAAAAAGAGAACGAATTAGATAAATCACCAAACTGTTTTATTTTTGGTTCTGATTCATTTGTTTTTCTTTTGCGTGTGGTTTGGTTTTTTCCCCCCTTCTCGAGGGAGGGGGGGGTGGAGCTTGGATTTATAGAACATACAATACAATCAGGCGGCCCGCCATGACTTTCAGGATCTTTCTTGAGATCTTCAAGTATGTCAGCATACCTTTTGCAGGGAATGCACAAACAAAAGATCCGATTAGGAAATCCCATGCCACAAAGTCACAAACTATTACATAATTATAGCATCAGAGGATGAGTGAACAAGCCTTCAGATACATAAGATATCCTTATATAAAGTCCAAACGTATACCAATGTGTTTATTGGGGAAAAAAAGTTTAGGTCTCTTTCATGCAACAAATCTCAAAAATTAGCACAAAGAGAGATCACCTTTGAGCAAATTTTTCAGCTTTAGTTGCAGCATCAGGAACAGAAGTATCACTCTCTGCACGCTTCCTGTCAAGTCAAAGCTAAACATCTTGTAAATGGGAAACATGCATATAATAGAATCCTTGCAAGTTGCAACAAAATAAAATCCATATTTCACTAAGACTTCTGCAGGTTAGTTTAATACCGCCTGCAATGAGTTGCTTTAACTTACTTTAATTGCAAAGAGGAAGAAACATCTTAGGATGTTTGCAAATTGATTAGAGATTTGTTTTAACTGTGGGTTAAGAGACACACACAAAACTGATCAGCGTATTTTTTATTCAGTGATTAAGAAAAGTACACGGATGAATAGAGGAATCATTATTGGAATATTCATTTGTTAAAGATTCAACTACTTGCATGGACATTTTGGTCCATTGTCAATATTGATGATGCTGTTAGTAAGCATTTACCCAGCAGTAGCACTCAACTTTCTCTTAAAAGAAGCTTTTATATTCTTCTAAATCATCCTTTAGAAGTAGGTTCCCAAAATGAGAAGAAAGCACTCAAAAAGGCAAGGATGCGTTAAATCATGACAACTGCAAGCCAATTGTACCAGTTTGGGAGTTACTTCCACACAAAAATTAAGTCTAGTGTCTAACAAATACGCCAAGTTGCTATGATATTTGAACGCTGACAAAGGGTAATGCTAAAGCTATCTGAATATGTAATTAAAACCTCACCAGCAGATAAACTATTACAAACAAAGGCATTGGTTGAAATTGAAATTGAAGATCAATATTAACACACTGCCCAAGTATAACAGCAGAAAGTTTCACATAATTTTAGAATGCATAAGAAATGAATGATGAAAATAATAATAATAACAATACATGCAGTACTGCTATTACTACGATTGCAGCTGTTGTATTAACTCAATTCGGATTATCATAAAAAAAAGTGCATAATCAGACATCATGAAACCAGCACGCTGAGTCAAAACCCACAAGATGTTACACTGCAAATCCAGATATTACCCACACACAAAAAAGGCGTGACAATTGAAAATAAAAAAACAAAAAAGTACAATTTTTTCTTTTTTCAGAAAAAGAACGAAACAAGCCATTGCCCTTTAAAACAAACAAAAGGGTATGCTAAGATTGATTCAAAAATTGAGAATCACACACCCCCATTAAAAAAAAGAGACCTTTTTTTTCTGTTTTATTGTGAAAGCAGAGAAGAAGAAGAAGTAGAAGAAGAAGAAGGGGAAGAATTGGTACTGTACTTGAAGGAAGGGATGGAGTTGAGGAAGAGATCAATCCAAGAGAGCTCGGTGGGAGTGGGCTTTCTGGGGTTGTCGGAGGGGAACCTGTAAGGAATGGTGCATGCTCTGTAGTGTGAATCGATTGGTGTCAACAGCAAAGGGAATTCCACCAGCTCCGATGCGCTCTCCATCTTCGATGACGATGATGCCCTGTTTTAGACCAAGAAGGGAAAGGAATCGCAATTCGCAGAGAGAAAGGAAGAAAGAGAGAGCGCAGTGTAATAGTGGTGGTGGTGAATAGTGATTCTCTTTCTTCTCTGTTGTTTTCAGATTTTTTCACATATCACTGTCTGGAAAGTCTGCTTCCTCTGCTTTCTCTCTGGTCATTAGTCAAACTATCAAACTATTATTATTATTATTAATTCTTTTTATTAATACTAGCGTCCTGACGAGCAATGTCGTATCCGTGAATCCGCATTTTTTTAATCTTTTAATTTGTAGATTTTATGGCAAATTACCTTCACTTGATCAAGAAACTAGAAAAAAAATTAAGAGGCAAAGAAACACACACAATCGACGTCAAAGGCATAAAATTTCCCTTTGAAACTTCAAATCCACAATTCATACTTTATTACTTCACGTAGTGTGATATACGGTGGCATCTTTTGATTTGAACGGCGCCTGTGTAGTTATTTTCTTTTTTGATTTCCTTTTTTCTTCGTTGGAAATGTCCGCACCCCATGCTGTCCATGAGAAATGTTTTCATTCATAATGGCCATAATTTTGCACTTCATCCATTCCCTTAACTTTTGAACATGAGCGGAAGTTGAAAAACCGTAAAACTGCAGAATTGGAAAGAAAATTAGACGCGTAGTTTTCTATACCAAAACACTCCAATTAAAGGTTTTTTTCAGCCAAAAAAATTGTAAAACAAATTATTAATGAGGGTATAAATGGCAAAAAAAAAATGGACATTAAAAACAGCCAACTCAAAGGGAACCCCTTTATTATATTGTATAGATTGTATAGATCAAACTATTATTTTGAACTCACTTTTTTCCCTATAAAAAAGTATTAAAAATAATATCTATATCTATACATCTATACATATAATAAAGAAAATTGTTCCCATTTGGTATTCAAATTTATTTTTCCTCTTTTGTCCCTGTAGTTAATAACACAATTGAATAAATGGGATAAAATGGCAAAAGACAAACTAAACATCTTTGGCAGTTACCATTTATAATTAACCATGAATTAACCATTTAAAATAATTTTCTTCCCTCTCTAAAATTACAAATGTCGATCATCTATATTTGTAATCTCAGTTGAGAACTGCATTAGCATATGGCAATGAATACCAAAACTAGAAATGATATTGTTGACAGAGTTGCAAGAGTTCAACAGTCACATGATGTTGTGATGATTTTTATATCAAACAAAAGGACAAATAAATATAAAAGAATGAGTGAAGCAAGAAAGAAAAAATGCTTTATTAATATATTTTGAATGCTAAAAGTGAATTTTGTTCCTATTGTGAATTTTCTTTGTTTTATTTTCTCATTACTATCAATTTATTATGCGTTGGATTTTTTGGTTTTTATTTTTGTTGGTATTCATGTAACTTATCTTTGCCATTTGTCTTTGTAGTATTATTTATATTACTATTCTTCATAATAGTGAGAGCCAAGGATATCTTGCATAATTTACTAAGGGAATTGTGTTTAGTTTCTATGTAAGGGATTTTTTAATGGATTTATCTTTCATTGTTTCCAAACCTTTTAAGCATACTAGTGACTCGACAAGCACTACTTTTTTTTATTGGTGTTAGTTTGTGAAGATGAAGAGAGAAATATGGAGATAAGTAAGAGAAGTAGTCCAGTTGGATTAGTGGATAGAGAAGTGTAATTGCAAAATAAATTAAATGGCATAACTTTAAACAATGTGGGGTGGTTTTGAGAACGTGGAGTGAATATGAGAATGATAATTTTTAAAAGTATTACAGACTTGAAAAAATGTTAAATAGGGAGAAGAGACACTTATTAACCCAATCTTTTTTATATAATAGTATAGATGTATTAGTCTTTTTCAGTTTTTCTTCTTCACGATTCATTCTTTATTTTTTATTCTTCCAATGGTTTCAATAATATTTATGTTAAATAAAAAATTAAATACTATTATATTAATATTTAAAAATAAATAAAAAATGAGACTTGAAGAGCATGATAGTGCCCGGCAAGATGCTAGTCTTCATAAATATAAAAAATTATATAAGTTAATAAATATTATATGTAATTATTATTATTTATTTTGATAAAATATATTAATTATTTAGCTAATATATTTATATTAAGGATATCAATTTAATAATAATTAGATATTATAAATGAAAATATATTCTAAAACATTAAAAGATAAAAAATCAACAACTATTTTAAAACGGATGATATATATATGTTTTTGATAAATAAATAATAAATGACTTAAAAATTGGAATTACTATTATTTTTCATTTATGGTATATTTTTATCACATAATTATACTATATATTAATATTTTTAAAATAAATTGTATTTCATTATTTTTAATTTAATTATTTAATAAACTAACAATTTTTTATGTTATTTTCTCATTGATATTTTAAATAAGAATTTAATTTTTATATACTAATAATATAAATTTATTATACAATCATGTAATTGTATATCATCAACAAATCAGAGTAAAATAAATATTTTAATGAAATGATTGTGTAAATCACTTTTACATTATCCATACGTATAAATTAAACTTGGTGAATAAAGTACATGATATCTTAGCTTTTTTTTATTTTTATCTAAGTATGCTATATTCAGCAACTTTTTTCGATTATATTATAGGGCTTTTTCCCTCCTTTTTCTTCGCATGTTAAATTATTACATTATTCAGAAAAGAAAATATCCCAACACTATGGTGTGTTAATGACCTTCCTTGGCTTTAAAAACAATATCAATAGGGTATGTTTGATTCTATTGTTACAATTCAAAATTTTATGAAGAACTAATAAAGGCGAGAAAAACTAAATTTATATTATTTCTTATATAAAATAATAACGTATTAAAAATTAAAAAAAAAAACCAAACAGAACCTTACTTCTTTTGAATGAGAAGAAAAAATAAAAAGAGAAAACAATTTTTTTTCCTTGTCACTCTCCATTTTAAAATGTCCAAGGTTATTACGACCTACAAGATGATACGTTAGAGCATCACACCCGCATTAATTGTTTCGAATTTTGATTTTGATTGATATTGATGTCAACGAAACTACACAGGAGAGGGCCATGTTTATATCGTTTCATGTCAATGTAGGGACTAAGGAGTAAGGACCATAACTGGCTGAACAATAGCATGAAAAACGTAACAAACACCACTTCTTAAGATTTTTCAGGATGATCAATTTAGATAATAGTTCAAGGGTTCAAGCCAGCATAGGAAACCACTAAAATATACATTCTTGATGCATAATATTTGATATAAGATGATTAACCAACAAACCAACCAGGAACATCAGCAAATAACACTGCAGTTAACTGCCCTATTTTTTCTCTTCCCAAAATTCCAAACTCAACAAACGATACTCCTCTAGTGGAGTTAAAGCAAGCTTAATTTGCGCAAAAAAAATACATGTCCCACGCTGTCAAACACTGACAGAATCTTATTTAAATGCCGGCCTCAAACATATCAGTAGGGTTCCACAGGGGCTCTGAATTTGGCTCCAGCATAGACTGCCGCAGGACCAAGTTCCTCCTCAATCCTAAGAAGCTGCAACAGAGCAAAGAGGTAAGTGATGATGTACCTATGGTCCCCGAGAATTACAGTTACAGATAAGTTGTGCACTTCCCAATTTTATTGTTAATACCTTTTTTATAGGTCGTATGGCATGCGATAAGGAGGGAAAGAACAAAAGTAAAAAAATTAAAAATAAAAGATTTTAAATCAATTGAAACTGAGTAGTAACCATAGGTCATTACAAGATCCGGTTTCAAAGGACCAGCTATTGAAAGTGACCATATAAATGTCGCAAATTTCAGAGGTTACCTGGTTGTACTTAGCAAGCCTTTCTGATCTGCAGGGAGCTCCCGTCTTGATCTGCCCCTGTTTAACAGTGACACAATATGACCATATATCAGCTTCAGCAGCAGGGTTTGAAAATCGTGTGTTTCAAAACCTCAACACAATTAGTTGGCTAAGACATTGCTATGACAAAAAGAAAGAACATTGGGTTTGGTATTCCATAAAAAAAATAGAAAAGGAAAGAAGAACTTGACACGAGAGGAGAAAACCATCTAACAACTTACTGTTGCTAACCCAACCGAGAGGTCAGCAATGAAGGTATCCTCAGTTTCACCACTACAAAAAACAAGAGATAACAATGAGTATTCACATACAAAGAATAAGGCAATGTCCAGAAACAGAACAGAGAGGTGGATGGACTGGTCAGTACCTCCTGTGGCTGGCCATGATGCCCCAGCCAGCTCGCTTTGACATTTTCACAGCTTCAATACTTTCAGTTACACTGCCGATTTGATTCACCTAATAAGTAAATAGCAACAAATGAGATCCGAATCCTCATCATTTGTAGAGAATTTTAGATTAAAAAATAGTTAATGAAGACGGAACTCTTAATCCTTTAGCAGATAAAATAAGACAATAGCAAAGTTACCTTCAACAAAAGGGCATTGCAAGCCTTCTCCTTAATTGCTTTTTCTACACGCTACAATGGACAGAATAAATGTCAAAAGGATACATGATAGTGAACATAAACTCATGAATTTAAAGTCTAAAGCATACCTTTGGGTTGGTGACAAGGAGATCATCACCAACAATCTGTACTTGCTGGCCAATTTCAGCAGTTAACTTTGCATAGTGCTCCCAGTCATCCTGATCAAATGGATCTTCAATGGACACAATTGGGTAATCTGCCACAAATGATTTGTACACGTTCTTTAAGCTATCTCCTGAGATTTTCTGTGATCCATCATTGTTCTGAAATAAGAAAGTCATTTATCTGGTTAATGTATTTGACAGAGAAACAGCCAATAGATGAATGAAAATTTGAGATAAATTGCAAAAAAGGTTTGTAGTTTGTCTACCTCTTCCTTAAAATTCAAGTCGTATGTTTTGTCCTTATTATCATAGAATTCTGAGGCAGCAACATCCATCCCAATTACAACCTTTCCAGTATAACCGGCTTTTGCAATGGCAGTCTTCAAAAGCTCAAGACCCTCTTTGTTTTCCTACAAATAAAACAGGAAACATGTAAAAACATCAATTTGGTGAGACCATGAGATAAAATTATCTTGAACCAAAAGGTAGAGATAGTTTGTGTTCCTTATACAGTAACCACAAAGAATATATTTTAAAAGAACATGAATTATTACACTACAAAAGACTTCAATATGCAAAGAACATAAATGACTAAATCTAAATTCAAGCAAAAGAAGCAATAAGGACCTGGATGTTAGGAGCAAAGCCTCCTTCATCACCAACATTGGTAGCATCTTGCCCATACTTCTTTTTAATCACAGCCTGCAAGAGAAACGCATTAACATCTTAACTTATGACACCAAAAATTATTGTCTTTTTATCAAATTTGTTGACAGGAGAAAATACAAAAGAAAGTAAGTAGAGAGAAAAGGATAATAACCTTCAGGTGATGGTATACTTCCACACCCATCTTCATTGCTTCTTTAAAAGATGATGCCCCAACAGGGAGAATCATAAATTCCTAAACAAGAAGCCACAGTTAAGTATTTCAATTAGAGATAAACACCTATTCATTATTTAATTATAACAAATCAACATTACCTGCATTGCCAGCTTATTTCCTGCATGTGAGCCTCCATTGATGACATTAAATGAAGGTACAGGCAATACCAAAGTCTTGTTCCCAGCAAGATTGGCAATGTGCTGAAATGTTAAAACAATACAAAAGCAAACCATCAGAACACGAGATAACTACACAAGAACTATGGTTACTGAAACCTCACATACCTTGTACAGAGGAATTTTCTTCACTGCAGCACCTGCTTTGCAGACAGCAAGTGAGACTGCCAAAATAGCATTGGCTCCAAGCTGAAAATTTCAAAATTGAGGAAACCCAATTAGCATAAATGAATGAGCACTACAGTCACAAAAAATGGAGCTATTAAAATCTAGAAGCCAAAGGAATGATGTGGTGATACCTTCTGCTTGCACCACCCCCACTCATTAACAGTTCCATCAAGCTGTTGTACCATGAAATTGTCAATTTCGGTCTGCTTGGTTGGATCCTGTAATCACAGAAAACAAGAAACAAAACACAATTAATTTTTGAGTTTCGAGTTTCGAGTTTCAAGTAACATGCTATAACCCAATTATACAGCTGGCAGATTACCTTGCCAAGCAAAGCAGGTGCTATAATTGTATTCACATTCTCCACAGCCTAAGACAAGGAAAATTAATAGTATTATTATCATCAGCTCCATTCCATTTTAAAAATTAATTTTAAAAAAAAAACAGAACTAGATATATCAAATTAAAAACAAGCTGTAGGACGTGTGACAAAATAAAATAGTATATGCAACAGATAGTAGCCGATATTTTTAACGGAAAACCAACATTTCGCCCAAAGGAAAAAGAACTTCTAAATATATCAAATTAAAACAATATAAACCAAGCACCTTCAGAACACCTTTCCCAAGGTAGTCTGAGCCTCCATCCCTCAATTCAAGAGCTTCATAAACACCTTCAAAATAAGAAGAAAACTTGTTAGGACTTAGGACTTAGGACACACTACTTTCAGAACTACCATCCCATGACCAGATGAACACCATCGCAGCCAATAAAAAAACACCCCCATAATAACATGCAAAACACATGCATGTTAGACAACCAAATATCATCTCAAATTCAGCATCACCAGAAATTATTATTATTGTTATTATTATTCATACAGGATTATACTTCGAGCACAATAAAAGAAACAACTCACTACAACAACAACACACATCAAAATGTAGAAAATTGATTCCATAATATTCCTCACGTGATTCAAGCTTCTGAGTAACAGCATTTCATATTAAAAAAAATTTACACAATCAACGGCGATCGTTTTACCTGTTGAAGCTCCGCTAGGCACAGCAGCCCTGGCGAAGGTTCCATCGCTAAGAATAACGTCAACCTGAAAAAAAAAGAAAACCAAAAGCCATATATAGTAATCAAAAGCTTCGCCATAACACAAAAGACACACTCTCTAGCACCGAAAACAGAGTGTGCGTTTTTGTTTTCCCTTTCTCGGCAACCAAACTGAAACGACGAGAAAAGGAAAAACTGAAGAATCGAAGTGAGACTCACTTCGACGGTGGGATTTCCACGGCTGTCGAAGATCTGGCGAGCTTTCACGGACTTGATCGTTGCCATTGTTGTGTGCTCGAGTTGTTTGCGATTCGCTCAGTGTTGTGGTGTTTTTTTTTTTTTTTTTCAAAGTTTTTTCACGGTTTTCTCACTTCGTCGCTGTGATTTTCTCGAGAAAGGGTCAGTGAAAAATGAAAAAGCGGTGGGGACTCTATATATAGGAGTTTGACACGTGGCGATATTTGAGTCGACGTCGGATATTGACCGTTGGTCGTGGAAAAGGATGGGTGAGATGGACGGCTGAGATGAGATATTTGGTCTGGTTGAGCATCATGAGACTCTTGCTCCGATACGGGTGGGCCCACGAAGCACATAGAGAAAGAATATGCTTGTGTGCCCTCTCCTTCTAGGTGCCCGTGTCTGCAAAGAAAGAAGAGTTGAGTTCTAGAAAACAAAGAAAGTATACTATTTGAAAATTTGAAAATGTATATTTTAACATTTCAATCTAATTTAAAGATTAATTTTGACATGACGGGAGACTAAAATAGTTTAAGGTTGACAGTATAGGACTTAGCTTTATGCTGTTTTCTAGTCTAATTATATATTTGTAGGGTTTTTAAAATAATTGATGGTTAAGTATTTTTATTAATATGTCAATACATTATTTGATATTTGTCTAATTTTTTTTTAATATTGTTAGCACATTAATTTTAAATTCTTAATTTTAATGTTGTGTCAAATAAAAAAATTTATATTGTTATTTAATCATATTATATTTAAGACTTTTAGGTTATGTTTAGTTTTTTTTTTTTTTGGATAATGTGGTTATGTTTGGATTGATGACAAATAACATAATGGAATGACATAGATAAAAAAAAGATGAAGTGGAATGAAACATTGTAAAGTGACATATTTGTTCTATTTCATAGTTTGAATATTCAAATGAAACGTAATTATTATAATAATTATATATTTTTTATTTCTATACTTATGTGCTTGTATACTGAGAAAAATAACATGATCTTTTAAGATGAGTAAGTAAATAATTAACTATTTTGATGGTTTCTATTTTAATGCACTAAAATGAGATTTCATCACCCTTCCAAGTTGGGAGGATAAGAAAAATAGTAAAGGTTCTGGTGGAATGGGAAGGAATTTATGGAATTCATTCTATCAATATCCACTTCATTATATAAATTTGACAATCCAAATAATGAAATCATATTCTACTATAGTGAGTTCAATTCCATTATCCTTACTACTGATTCAAATATATTCTTAAAGTAATATTAGGCGTGAGAATTAATCATTTCTGCTAATTAAAAATATAAAAGATTCTTTTACACTATTGTATACTAAAATAAATCTTTCAAATTGCTGCAGATCTCGTTTTTCTTATTTTTACATAACCTTGTATGTCATTATTCTTCCTTAGTAAATATTTGCTTAAATCACAGTAGCTTGGCTTGCGCTAAAAGAAAGTTGGGCGCATGCAGCCCGCGCTGTTTAATGTGTACTGTTTTCTTAGTTGAAAATTGAAATTATACTGAAATTCAAGGATTTGTTTTTGAAAAGGTATGATTAGAGAGCACCTGGTTTTGACACAGCGTTAGTGGTTTTGCAAAAGAATTTGATTGTTTCGAGCAAAAAGTTTGATCTGAAGGTTCTCCTATCCTATGGACAAGGCTGAAACTCGAAGGTTCCGCAGGATACAAAATACAATCCAAGCTTGTCGGTCACTTTGCTTGAAGCAGGGTTACTACGGGCTCCATCCAGCTGAATTCCTGCCACTAGTTTTGGTCCTTTTGGAGTGGTGTTAATTGGAAACAAAACAGTAATAAGTAGCATTAACTCACTTTATTCCATATATTTCATATATGAGTTATATTAAATTTTCTACTTTTAAAATGAATCAATTTGGTATTTCACATTCACAACCGCAAATCAATTTAGTCCTCGTATTAACACTATTAAATCACCGTTAGTTAAGTGAAGTGCTTAGTGGGGATAATTTCAGTTAGGAGAAGGTAGAGTTCTATTTCCAATAGGTGATTTAACAGGTGTTAATAGTGAGACTAAATTGATTTACGTTTGTAAATGTGAGGGACCAAATTGATTCATTTTAAAAGTGAGGGACTAAAATTAAATGACTCATATATGAAATGTAAGGAATTAAAATGAGTATTAACTCAGTAATAAAGTTTATTATTATGAATAGTTTTGGTGCATAACATTAACTTGTGTGGTTTTCGTATATAATGTTAAGAAATCACAAACTTAAATTCTCTCTCGTAACAATAACATTGTATTGACCCGTTCGTAAAGAAAATTATCAGATTCAGGTTCATTGTAAAGCACAAAACTCAATATCAATGAGGAGTCAAGTGTGAACAAATCCTGGATAGATTCTATGAGGTCGCTGCTCAGAAAATTCAGTCTTTGACAGCAAAAATTTCAGAAATAATCAAGGACGCTATTCTACCTCATGCTGATGAAATGAGTAATACACAATTAATTGCGGTGGTAGTTGTGAATGCAAGAATAAAAGACAAGATTAAATGTTTATAAGCTACGAATTGCTGCATAAAAAAGCTTATATATATATATATATATATATATATATATATATATATATATATATATATCACCCTTCTCGGGAAATTTTCAGATTATGGTGGAAGCAATGAGTATTAGCCTTTTTCTTTTAGACTCTTTGACCTACAATTAGGTAACAAAGTTTTGGCAATAAGAGGTGCAGAAATAAGTGATTCTCATATTAGAGTTGTTTTGATCCTTTCAAATATTTTCTTTAGAGTATGTTGAAGTAAAAGTACATTTGAGGTGCTGCTTACTTAGTTTCAAAATTTTACTTCATTTTCCACGCAAGAACAAACATTAAGTGACGTTCATATTTAATTATAGAACTTTTTGGGTCTGGTGAATCATAAATAGCTCATTTTTTTTGGGTCTGAAGTTCATAGTTCTTCAAATTGTATGCTACTCTATTTGTATTGGGCCAGATTAAGTTCAATTTAAACATCAAGCCTAAGTGTAGCCCAAAATTATTTGGACTAGTACTAGAAATCAGAAATGGGAAGACCAACAAAAACATTACACTGAAATGAAGTATCGTGGAATAAAATCAAGTTGGAACTAGACTTTTATTCGACCAAAAACCTAAAGAAGCTAAACTTTTTTATTTGGGCCAAACAAAAAGCCCAAAGACTAGACTTTCTATCATGGATCTCTAACAATGTCTAGTATACAACTACATAAAAATTGACGACCAAAAAAAAAAAACAAAAAAAACGACATCAAATGTAGTTTGTTAATGTGGCCGAGGCAGTAGGCTCTACAGCAGTATTCTCTTGCCTTAGAGTAACCACATCAAGGGGTCGCGAGTTCGACTCAATATGTGATCGTAGATCCCTTGTTATCAATTATCCCATTTAAGATTTAACTGTCTAATAATTGGATTTAGCTATTCTAAAGTAAAGAGAATGGTAAATTGAGGAGTCAAATCCCTAATAATCAAAGAAGGCAACCAATTATGGGAACACGTCCACGGAATATAAAGCTAGTATATCTATGTGAGATTATTAGAGATTTTTGTGTAGGCAAAAGTCTAACACATTATATTTAGGTACATTTACAATAAAGGCGAATCTCATCATCTTTATTAAATATACATTCTCTTGTCTATGTAAGTTCCATGCTCATTTTTATTAAATACACACTCATTTTTATGAGTGTGTCTAAGAAATAATTCTTAGACTTGTACTCTTCTAAGAATCTTTCGAGGTTCATATCTCCATTCTCTAAGTTAAGAAACTAAAGTCTCCTTGAATTAATAACTACTTGTCCCTTGATTTTGGTTGTGAAATATTGTATGATAGTAATAGTGTAGGTATGGTAGAAAGAATCCTTTGGAATGTTATACGCCTTGCATCTATCCTTTGAAGGAAGGGGGCTGTAATGTAATCACGCAAGAGACAGTCTAATCCAATAATAATTTGATATTAGCCACATGACCTCATAGTGCTGAGCTAGGACTATTAGTATTTACCCATGGGAAGTTGGGAACTCAAATCACACACCCATGTTCAGACCAAAAATGTGTTCCATGGATCAATTATTTTATATTCAAATTAGTTTATGATAAAAAAAATATTTAAACATTTTTTTAAAAAATATTTCTTTAACAAATTTCTCCAAATTTTTTGGTTTGGAATTTCAACCTGAATGGTTGAGAAGAGCGATTAAAGAAGTGGTGATCAAACTAACGGGAAAAAAAAAAAGGAATGACTAGTGATATGCTCATAACATAAATTCAAAATTTCCTCAAATTATTTAGGTAAATAACTTAAATACAAATCTTGTACTATAGTTTAATAATTTTGGTGCAATTGTAAATACATTTCTACCAATAAGTTTGTACACATGATATTCTTTTTGAGGCAAAGAATTCGTGTGCCATAAATCTATAATCCAACCACTATTCTATTTCAATGTATAGTTTCTAGCTTGCCATACAGAACACTGAGTTTTAAATACTTCTTTGAAAATATGACAAACTAGTACACAAAAATGCCAAGTAACATTTTAGATTAAACCCTTCGGAAACTTACCATACAAGTCTATTGTCATATATATATATATATATATGTCAAAATCGAGATTCATGAGCAATTGTTGCTGACTAATTCTCCTATTTTACATAGTTTATATAAAGGGTTCTATCTATGTCTAGGAGCAAAAATATTTTATTGTAACCATTGAAGTAGAAAGAACCATTTTATATTTGGGGGAAACTATAAACAGATTTCAGAAGTGTGAAAACAATTAAAAAACACAATTTGACTCTTAGATTTGGATCTAATACAATTGGAAAAGTCAACCAAGGTCGATAAACAATAATTGTTGGAGGTTGTGGTTCAATCTTCAACATTAAAACGGGCAAGAATCGTTTCTCTTGCAATAAAATGAAAAAGAGAAAGAACTTGCTGCAATAATTTTTAAATTTTATGAAACTTCAATACATTGTATATTATTCATGGCACTTCTTAGCTGGTTCGTCCAAATACCTAGTCTGAATTGTTAATTAATAATTTACTATTTACTGTATAAAAAGATGGACAGGGAATTAGTCCACCAAAATTAATTAAATTGAAGAGGAGAAATATTAATAAAGATAAGAAGGGAATAGTGAAAATTGCATAGAGTGTGGTTAACATAATTATTTTAATTTCTATGCATTCACATTCAATCCAATCATCCAATTTGAATAATTTTTTAAGCAATAAATTTAAGTTCAACTACTTTTGTTAATGCAACAAAATATAACTAGATGATACTAGTGCATGTAAATTAAACGCTATTTAAAATACTAATATATTATCAATGGTTATTACTTTATTAAATAAGATGTCTATATAAAATTTAAAAATGTTATTTGTATTCATAGTGTGTTGGACATTGTGAGGACTCACACGTTATCCATTATTAAATGTGGTATGTGGATTCTATTTAATTAGAATTTATATTTTATCGAATACTAAATGAAATGTAAGTCAGTATAATATTTTATACCTAATAAATACAAATAACACGACTATAAAATTAATATATTGAACATCTTCGATTCCCTTTAATTTGTCTCTTTCTCATTGATTGGGTCACTATCACATAAATATCAGTAGATGAAGTGATGAACACAAATGAGAGATCCAAGCTGTGTAATGTAACATCAAGTGTGACATTTTCAAGCTAGCAAAAACAACACAATTTTCAAACTAGCAACGTTGTTTGGTAACATGGTTAGGTCCTTGGTCGCTTTCATTGTGTCAATATCAAAACTCACAAGATCTTCAAACTAAATCCATCTATACACAACAAATTTTTTTTTGTTTTTCGTATAGGCCATGATTATAAAGAAGAAAAACATGGCAACAAGGGGAAGAGAAAAATAGAGATACGAATGAAAGACACCTAAAAGTTTTGAAGGGTGATGTCAAGCTATGACATAGAGAGGAGCTTGTGTGATGTGCTCCTGTGAGTGGCCAAAGAAAGTTCCATGTGAGGTTCTTAGTACAGTACAGAAGACTTTTTGATTAATTAATGAGATAAAAATAAAATAAAAAAGGCCCCACTTACGGTTGGAAGAAACTTCCCTCATACATTAATACATCAATCAATAATTATATATAAAAGTCTATTGTATTGTTAGCTTACTATTATAAATCAGCATAATCCATATTCTGATATAGCTTTCACACCACACCTCACCAGCAGCATCTTAAAATTTGCTACATAGAAAGGTTCTTTTCCACGTTTGCATCTATCCCAAACAAGGCTTTAAATAGGCCTCAGCATCCTCAAACTGCACATACAGTGCCTCTTGTGTTCTCACTGCTAGTCCTCCTCCCTCTCATTCTTTGCTATCCTTTCTGAGTGTTTTGTCTCCAAATTGTTCACAACCATGTTTGATTCTATATTGGAGTTCATCACTCAAGCAGCTTCTAGCTCTACATTCATCTTCTGCTTCTGCAATTTGATCATAGTGTATATCCTAGTGGACTTGAAGCCCAGCCTTAGTGTTCATCAAGAAAGTGAAGTCCCTCTTTCCTTGGGAACAAATCAAAGCCAAGGAGCAAACTCCAAGCGTCTAGTCCAGAAGGGTACACAATCACAACAAGTGGGGCAAGTGTCACTTGTCCAAGAAGCGGAAGCAGAAGCAGAAGTAAAATCAATAGAAGTTTACAGCATTGAAACTATAGGCAATGATGATTGTAACAATGAAGAAGTGGAAAAAAAGGAAGAGGAAAAGGACAATGAGGCAGAGGAGGATGATGAGCTAAGGCGAAGAGTGGAAGAATTCATAGAGAAAGTTAATAAAGGATGGAAAGAAGAATTGCTGAGCACATCAAGATTGGTATAAGATTGTAATAATACCACATAATGAGACTTATGTTAAATCTTGTTGTATTGTATGATTGTATTATACAAGGAAATATCATAGAAATAGTTGGTTTATAAGTGCATAGAGAATCTGCATGGTTCTGACTATAAATTCTCTTGCTCGTGTTTTGGAGGTAACTGTTTTAGCATGTGAACTAAGTTTGGTAAATTAATAGTGATTTGGTAAATTAAACCAGAGAATCAACGAAATTTGAGTAAATTTGAACCAAATCACTATTAATTTACCAAATCACTATTAATTTCGTTAATTAAACCAGAGAATCAACGAAATTTGAGTAAGCTTGTTTTCCCTTGAGAAAATTATGACAAGATTTTTGGATATGGAACTTTATTCCTACACACGTCACATGGATAAGGAGGAAACAGGGAGGTACATAAAGAGCATGCATGGAAGCAGCATATGTGGGGACTGGGGATTCCATTCATCCTTTTTCTTTTCTTTTTGTTATCGTTAATTCTTTTGTAGTAAAGAAAAAGTTTGTGGGAATTTCTTTAATCCAAAATATTCTCTTTCCTTTTGCTCAAATTGGATACACTAGGAAAGAAGGGGGTCTCCATTTTTATTTCGGGGAATTGAGATGAAATGGAAAGAATACCAGTATTTATACATTGATGGTGAGTACTCCTTTCAACATTTGTAGAATTATATATACATAAATAGTGAATACGTTAGTAAAAGCTTGAAAAACCAAATAAAAGCAATCAATATGATGGGTCTCAAAAGAGAATCAAGATTTTATCCGTAGGAAACTTGAATAGAAGTATCACCACCAATAGTTTAGGGTCTATTTGATTGTAGAAAACAATTTTCAATTTTCAACTCACTTTTTAATTTTTAAAATTTAATGAAAGAAACAATGGATTAAATTTTCATTTCTAGTCTTTGCTATTTTCTATGTAAAATTCTGAAAATAAGAAACTTACTTAAAACACAATTGATAAGCACAAAATACATATTTCTTCTTAATTTTCTTTACAAAATTTCGTCACTAATACATGTTGGCTCCTTGAAGATACTTTGGAACAGAGAACCATATTGATAAGCACAAAACAATCCAATAACTGAAATGTAATTTCTTCTTTCACATCAATTAACATTGTTAAGTTACAATCCAGAACACACCCAGAAAAAAAAAAAATCAAATCCCGTTCTCCTACAATGTAAATTATAAAAATAAGTTCGTGGCAAATCCTACATCTAATTGCTACAACAATGAGTAAACATTAGAGATACATCAGAAGAACAAACACATGGAAAGCCTAATCAAATGATATCCTAAGCTAACACCACCTAGCACCAAAGGGTACAATTTTCTTAGTGAAAGCCAACCTGATACTCATCCCACTATATTACTTTTGTTTTCTTATGTTAATTGTCAGCATAGTCAATCATGAGTGAGCCTAAATATGGTTGACACTGCAGAATAGGAACAGCAAGTTTAGCAAGCAACTCCAGCATCTGATTGGCTGGGGTTAGACTCTTTCTCATGCAAAGAAGCTTCATCATCATCATCAGATGAGTTCCTAGAGCCTTGAACATTGACAAAAGAAGGAATGTTGTCCACTTGAAAAGTGGCAGGTGTCATCATAATAGGCTCTACTCCACCAAGACTGATTTTTATTTCTTCAGCAGAAACAGTGTTAACGAGTGGAGGGCCAACAGCTGATACCCTTTGCTTCTTCTGTTTCTGCTCCAGCTGATGACCTGGAAGAAAACTACCAACAACAACCTGATGCAGAAAACAGCAAGGGAAAGTGCTCATTGAAATGTTCCTCATACATGTATTTATGTTCTTGCATATATGTTTTCTTTCTTCAAAATTTTCAGGAGAAGCTGATATAGCATAGATATAGCCATCATAATTCTAATCTGAGAGCAATAATATTGTCTACTCTGGCCTACAAGTGTTTTTGAGATATTCTATCAAATTTTCTCTTTTACAACAAAAGCTACCTGCACAGGACCTGCAGCTACCAGCAAACCAGCAAGTCCACCCCCCATCACTCGACCATCCGGACCTGCCAATGCGATGCTCATCCCACCAGATCTGCTCCTTGTGAATCCGTTCTCAGTTGGCATATACGAGCCAGACAAGGAAAGAATCTCAAACCGTCCCTGTAAAAGCACCAAATACACATCAGGATATCTAATTTATTCCCATAGTGCCATCAGTATGAAGTTAAGAGTATCAATGGCAAAGAAAGGTAATGACTTTGTAGCCAACACATCAGATCTCTAAATACAAATACAAAGAAAGTTTTATCTTGATAACTTGAGTAGTATCCCAAACAAAATTTGCATGCAATTAGACATGAATTGTCAAGAAGCGCAAAACAATGTCATATGCCACATCTACAAGGAGCAGGTGTCAGCAACCACAGGACATTCATTTATAGGGCTCAAAAGAGAATGATACTATACTATATATAGAGCTATGGAGGTAAAGTTAACATTATCAATATTCAGCTAGAAATTATGAATATAAGAAAAGAAAGAAAAATGTATATCAGATCTAGAATTCCTGGATAAGAAGCACAGGCTATGCTCACCCAATGGAAAAAATCAGACTATACAAATCTCTATCGCCAGTATTGACCATTCCAATTTCTATCTAATTAAATTCTGACTCTGCATAGTAGATGCATTCATCTTCCACTTAATATCATCTAACTCAGCACATAAAAGGTACCACATTTTAAAAAACAAACACATGATTTACCCCCCAAAAAATGACATTTGACATATAAAACCACGCCACTGCCACAAGGAGAGGCCTGCGTATAAACCAAGTGCATCAGCATTTAGTACTAGCCTACTAGGCAACCAAGTTAATGTTACATACACATCAGCCGAGAGTAACATAGGACTAAACTCTGTACTTTTTGTGCTCTATGACATGGGAGTGAACGAACCTCATATGTTAAAGTGCCACCAGAAGAAGTTGGTTGACGAAGTGTAACATTTGATATTGTGCCATTGGCAGAGAGAATGCATATAGCACGGCATCCTTGTTGGAAGCACATAATCTTCATAGTAACATCCTGAATAAGGCCATAGGAAATTCACAAATACAATTTACAAATCAGTACACTGTAACAGATTACTCTCAATAATAACCAAATTGTAAACAACCTAAAAGTTATGATCCATGTAATACTAAAATACACATCATACTATTTCTTGTCAGTTTATCACTGCTGGATATTGAATGTAAGTATGTAACTAACAATATTTCTTCACCATTATAACAAAATTAATTAATAAATATCTATATTCATTTAGCCTTAATTATTATTTATTCTTTCACTCTTTCTTATAATTATTGAGGTATCTTACCCACACATGCATAGGTATTTGATTGTATACACCAATATTACTTTACTAAAGTATAAAGACAACGAATAATAGACCAAGTAAAGAAAGGAAAATATCATATATTCCAAAAGGTATTTACAATTAAGAGTAAAACAATGTTGCATAACCTGCATTTGAAAAATGAGTAAACAAAATAAATGGCAATTTCAGTTCCTCTGAATATTCAATGACACAAATGGTTAGATTAAAACTATAATCTGACCATTTTCATAGTACAGATCTATAAGAAAAAAGAACATGATACCTCGCCAGCATTTACTGTAAGAATGTGAGGTGTGAAATTGGCACCAAACGAGTATGAGCTTCCATTGCCTATATAATACATAAATGTGTACATGAATACATAGACAGAGACAGAAAAAGTATGTTAAGAGAGACAGTTACTCATTCACAGAAAATTGCACTTGAGTTCATTATCTAAAAGCAACCAATGATTTTTTTTTTAAAGGGTCATACATTATTTACTAAAGTGCACTTCACTAATCAACTGCATATAGAATCAGCTATGCTTATGCTCCATGCATTCCAAACCACGTGCAGAACTTTCAATAACAGAGAGGAAAATCTCTATCTCTCTCTCTCTCTCTCTCTCTATATATATATATATATATAACCCTGAATTATCGTCAAATATATAAGTTAGCATGTCCATTTTGAAGCTAGATGTTAATGTAGCATGAGCATGGGTTCCATATTAAAAAAGAAAAACAAGAATCAATGTTCACATCAAATGGCTTCATGATGCAAAAATGTATCTTGCACATTGGAGACCAAAGAACTCCTCCATGAGCCTAAAACATACTTCATATAGATTAAAACCATCATTTTATGAAACCATTAACATCCTGCATGGAGTCTTGTATAAAATTTTCCAATCCATTTTTCAAATATTCAGCTTCAAAAGGTCCTCCTTGCTCAGATTATTCAATTTTTTTGGGGTGGGGGACCTTATTTTGAACATGTCATGGTCCAAGCTTTTGAATACACATTGGTTCAGACTTGGACTAGTCCAAGGATGGTCACATCAGCTAAGTACCGGACCAAGCCTACTGAATATGCTAGCGTGGTGTCAGATTATGTCATCTTCCCCTCATAAAGGAAAAAAAATATCATCATGTGCTACCTGAAACTGCAAACGAATTCACTTTACTCTGACCACAAAATATCCCCTTCCACCACTACACATCTTCATTCCCAGATCTGAAAGGGAATCTTCTCAGCTAATGGTCCACTCAAACCACCCCATATAAATTCTACTTCAAAAGCATATGAACCAAAATCCTAGAAACAAAACACACTGAAAAACCTACATTAAAACAACTACAACCCTAAAAGGAATTTTAAAAAAATCATTCATATTTTACATAGTCAAATAGAAATAGATATTCCTCCACCCCAGCAACAAATGCCAACCCAACTCAGTTAAAAAAGAAAGAAAGAAAAAAACACTGTTATTTCCTGCAAATGTAACAGTAAAACCAAACAATTAAAACAATAAAATCTAAACCTTGTCCCACTAGCTGAGTGAGTGGATGTCATAAATTCTGTTTACATTCAAACAATTAATCTAAAGCCAAGCAAACAAAAATAATAAATAAATAAATACAAAGCAGTAACAAAGATTAAAAGGCTATAAACTGCAGAATCATTGAATAATTTTTTTACCCTACCTGGTCCTGCAGCACTTTCAACATCATAAAACTTATATGACTTCTTGATTGATTCAACAGGCCTCCCTCTGCCCCTTTTCCAAGCTGAGAACTCTCCGGTCAATGGAATCGACGCCGATATTGGCATCGGCGACAGCGCCACTGCCGCTGCTGCCGCCGTCACCCTGCCATCCGGTCCATACTTCCTAGGCCTGCCCCTCTTCTTCTTCCCATCCGTTCCCGGCGTCACCGCCGCCGTTGCCGGAGCCACCGAAGACGGCGGAGGAGGCGGTGGCTCCGCCGTGGGCCCGGAGAACTGCAAAGTTTCAGTTCTTGGTGCCACGTGGAAGCCATATGGGGCCTCATCACCCTTAACCACATGAATAGAACCAAAAATCTTATTTTCCTCCATTTTTTAAGCGAATCAAAGAAAAACTACGACACCCAGAACCTCAAAAACAACGCTTAAACACTACTCATTGAAGATTTAACCCTTTTTGAGCTGGAAAAAAATGGGGGAAAAATAGAAATTTTTTAACTTTGTGAAGATGAGTAGATTTGAATGCAGAAAACAGTGCAATGAAGTTTCAGCTCAAAAAAAAATTGTAACAACGCGGAGAAACTCCAAAAACGGAAACTTTTTTGTGAAATGAAGAAAACCCAGAAGCGGAATTTTTGAAATTTCAACAGTCTGAGATTGAACTCCGAGAAAGATGTAGCACTGTAGCTCAGGTCTTCACCATTGAAGAGAATAGAGAAAGCTTAAAAAATTAACCAAAAAAAAATATGAAAAAAAATTATAGAATTACAGAGAAAAAATAACAACTCTGGTTCGTAAATTTTCCAGAGTGGTTTATGAAATTAGGGTTTTGATGGAAAAGGTGGAGTAAATAAATAAAGTTGAAATTGGGAAAATATAATACTTCTTTTTTGAAATGATAAAGTAATTAAATAATGGGAATTTAATTAATAATTAATTTTTTAATTGCAAAACTCAGAGTATAAATTTTGGTTAAGAAATTGCTTCACGTCCGTCTTGGAAATTTAATAAAGGCGATTTAATAAATGGGTGTGAATACAGGTGTTTAATTTGCATACTAAAAAAATTAGGTGATGGTTTTGAAAAAGAAAGCAAATTTCCCTTTTTTTATATAAAAATTTCCATTTATTTATTTACAGCCTTTTGAAAAAAAATTATTCAAAGCTGTAAAGTTTAGGTTGGAGCCATTCCATTTCGCCAACTACTGACAAGTAGAAGTGAAGTTACAAAAATAGACCTTTATAGTTAATGGGGCATGCTCCCAGTTGGTCTATTTTCTGTTCATATCATTATAATTTCAGTTAAATTTTTGAATTTCTTCTGCTTATAAATTATTTGTAAATATTTTCATAAGTATTCGTTAAGTTGAAAGATATATGTTGACATTGAATTGGGACAAATCTTGTTCTTAATTTAATTTTCTATATAAAATATGGATTTTTTTTTCTTTTACAAGGAATAAGGAAATTGAAATAAATGCCCTCTTAGCTTGGCGAATCTACTGCATAACGCATGCACTGTTCTCCTACATTTTCTCTCACCTTATTTGCCCTAGCTGTTTGTTTTCTTTTTTCTTGCTCCTCCATATCATAGCTTGTTTTGACTAAAAGGACCATAAGACTCACTTTTTCTTTTGACAAAAAAAAAAAAGGCAGCGTTGTGTAAAACAGAAGGGCAATTAATATAGTAAGGGCTATTTACAAACTTTGAATGCTGACATAAATAGTGCTTCCCTAAACTGCATTTGATCTGGTGACTAAGCAGATGCTTTGCTATTTTTGTTGCTGCATCTTCCTGCACATGCAATGAACAAATGGAGTGATGTTACACAACTAAATTTGTACTTTTTTTTTGGCTTCTTGTGTATCTGATGATGTTGCATCAGCTGTAGACAGTTGTCAATATTTGCAACAAAAAAAGGATTTCCCTTTTTCGGAGGGGTAAAATGAGCTGACTTTTATTTTTGGAAGGGCTACAGTGCTTTTAGTCTCCCAAAATCTACAGGTGAGCAAGCAAAATAAATTTTATCTTGCCAAAAAAAAAAATCAGACACACACACAGATATATGTATGTATATAGTATCAATAAAAAAAAATTAATTTTCACATTCATCATTTCAAATATATATATTAATTATAATATGATTATTCTAGCACATGATTAAGTATAAACTTGATTTAATTTTGATAGGGTTAAAAGCTTATATACACTAAATAGTGCATTTCAAACTTGATTATAATATGATTATACTAGCACATGATTAAGTATAAACTTGATTTAATTTTGATAGGGTTAAAGGCTTATATGCACTAAATAGTGCATTTCAAACCAAAGAGAGGAGACAAAACGGTTAAGCAGCAAAACAATTTTCAGATGGAAACTTTTTACTTAACACTAAGCCAAGAGGGGAAAAAAAATCACATTAGACTGCAAAATCTTGCACTAAGAAGCTCCATCCACACCCTAGTCCACGTCCAGTTCTAGTAGACTATGCATAACCGGAAGCCAATTACATTTGACTTGTGATCATCATCAAAGGTAGTTAACTAAAACGAGTAAACCGAAAAAACTAAAATAAAAAATCATGCTAACACAAAACCGAGCCTTCTTTCCTCAAAGGAATATTCAATTTCTGGGACAGAGTCACCTCCAAAAGGAACTGATGAAAGAGGAGCAGGAGTCATGCTCATATTCATATGAATTGACACAATCGAAGGTGTAGTAGGGACAGGAACAGGCATTTCCTTTGGAGTTCTATTCTCTTCATCTACAACTGTTGCTGTCTTTGAGGGAGTAGAGAATGGCAAATTGTTAAGTGTTATTGTTTTCTGCAACTTCTCTATATTCAGCAGTTCATCTGTGGCATTTGCCATATTTGCTTTTGATGATACTTTTGAAGAGAGCTGAGAAAATGGCATTGCCTTTGGGGTTCTGTTCTCTTCATCTACTACTGTTGCTGCCTTTGAGGGAGTAGTGAATCCCAAATTGTTATTTGCTATTGTTTTCTGGAACTTCTCAGTCTGCATGTTTAGTTCCTCTGCGGTTTTTGTCGCAATTGTTTTTGATGATACAGTTGAAGAAATGGAAGAAAAAGGCTGTCGAGTCAAAGGAGATGACTCTATTTCGCGAACACTTCCACTACCAGACGATTGCTTCTTCAAAGGAGAATCAGCAATGTCGAGGCCTCTTCTAGCTGCATATGAACAAGACAAAAAGCAGTCATGAGAGTTCTAAAGCCATGCCTACGGTACAAGAATAAAAATGTGTGTGTGTGTGTACACCCTACACCATGTAAGCTGTTTTGTGCAACTTATGTGAAAACACAAACATCAAGGAAATGCTAGATATACCAGCAGGATGCAAATGCGAAAATCTACCAGCTGAGATGTGGCTTTGTTGGCCTCCACTTTCAGTATGAAACACAAAAAAAAAAAAAGCCTAAACCGTTCCTCGGTGCCATAGACAGCCTTACTAAACAGCCATCATCATCAAGGGTGCTTGGGAGAATCCGGTGGAGAATCTTCCTCTAAAACAAAGGAAAACCTAAACAGTATCCAGATCCAGAAATCTTTTGACTTGTGTTTAGATGGCACAAGTTGATACATAAGAACATTGTCTGTGTTTTTTGTTCATTGCTCTTCTTTTTCGATTGTCTTCTTGTTTGTGTCATTTATTTAGGATGTATTTGGTTAGAGAGTAAAAATAGGAAAAAAGTTTTCATGGATGGTTTAAAAAATTTCCCCCTAGTTTCCCCACCTCAACCAAACACACTCTTAGAGAAGACATTTTCAGACTGAAAGATGGTATGACAATGAAATTGACACTAAGTTGCCATCTACCCCTCAAAAAAATAAAAGAAAAAGATAAAAAAGAAGAAAAACTATAAAACGCGGTTTTACCACCATATACATTGCTTAGTAGGCCCAAAAAAAAATAATAATAATAATAATAAATAAATAAAACACTTTAACCTAGTGAGAAATCTGCAAGCAAAAGAAGGAGTAGAAAAGAAAAGAGTTTAAAGAAACTACCTGATAATAAACATGAACTGCCATCATCCACATAATTTAGCTGCTCAATTTGGTACGCTTTATCGGTCTTCCTTGTTGAGAGCATAGTAGATTTTGCATCTGATTTTGGTGTTTGAAGCATTGCTCCTCCAACGGAGATCCTTCGACTGGCTGCACTTGCGCTCGATGACCTCGACATCTTTTTCACACTCTGGGGCTTTGAAGGGCTTGGTTTTGACCCGTATAGTACTTCCTGTTCTGCTATCAATTGTCCCTGAAGTTTCTTCAGGTCCTGAAACAGAAAAATGACATTTGAACAAATTTTGGAGAAAGAACACAAAGCATCTATTTGTTGGATGACATGGATCAAATGAAATGTTAGATGGATTTCAAATTCCCGAGACAACTTATTTTAGAGATATTTAATTGCAATAAGAGGACCGTACCCGCTGCCTACGACGTTCTTGTTCTTTCTCTTCCCGTAAGATGGTATACTCTTCAAGCATAGAGAGCAGATGGACCTAGAGAGTCACACACGGCAATAATCAACTTACACAGGCTTATTTGAGCAACCAACTAAAGGGCATAAGTTGACATCCAATACTTCTTTATGATACTCATAGCCAGTGTCTCTTAGAGAGGGTACTTACACCATCATATGTGAATTGAATGCCTTTCTCCTTTTCCCATGCTGCAGTTTTTGAATCCAAAGCATCTACCATTGCTGCATGCAAATGAAAAATTAAAATGAAAAATACATCCTACACTAATAAGTTAACACTGAGGCAGCACGATTAAGATCATATAACTTAAAAACCATAAATATGGATGACAATTACTATCTATATATACCTGGAATTTTGTTAACCAAGGCACGAGCTCTCTCAGCCCGCTTGAGATTAAGATGAGTACCTCTTCCAGCATTGTATCGATTTTCATCCTGGAAGAAAAATAAAAATGTGTAATAAGATTAATAAACCGTAAGTATGATGTGTGTGTGTGTGTACATGTGTATATTGTCAGAAATCATGAACAAATCCCATATTTCATGATTTGTTTCCTTATGTAACTTGCATAAATAAATTAGGGTTAACGCTTTGTCCTTTGTATAACAACATATCACAGTACATCTCATGAAGCCAAGACTAACCCTGTTGTACTCCTCAAGCCAAGACTCTTCCTCACATGCTGACAACCATTTCTCAACCCTTTCAAGTATATCTTTTCTGCTAAAAGCTTCCTCTTTGACTTTGGCAATCTGAATTTCAATTTGTTCAAGCGCATAAGCAGGGTCCACAGATCCTGCAAACAAAAGAAGAAGCAGACATATAAGTTTGCAGGAAAAACATCAACATTCATCTAGTGATTCTTTTACTAGGACATTACCAGACTCTATAGCTTCAACAGCATATTCCACTGCACTATCGAGTTTTGGAACCAAATGAGTCTTTCGACAAATCTCTTCCAGCTCTGTTCTTTTCTTCAAAACAAGCTCTTTCATTTTGCTTGATTTTAACTCTTCCAACCTAGATACTTCTGCCTCAATCTGCATGAAATAATTATTTCCCATAAATTCTAAACCACATAAATCAACAAAAATCTAGTCTTTGTCTTTACCAGTAACTTCTAACTCACATAATTGATGAAGTCCTCAGACAAAGTGTTTGGTTCAGTTATTTCATGTTCTGAAGCAGCTATATTACAAGTAACATTGTGAAACATCTGTTGCTCTTCAATAGGTGTATCCATCAAATGCCAGAGCTCCAACATTGTTGTCGTGAGATCTTGCAGCTGCCAGAGCATAAGCAATTTACAACTTTGAACCAGAGGAAATAACACGAATTTATAAATAGAATTTTATATTTCATATCTAAAACAGTCTTTACCTTCTGCATTCTCTGTAATTTAACTTCCTGCAGTTCTTGTACAGCAACAGCCAATTGCTTGATGGTATCATTATTTACACTCTTAGATCCTTCTGAATTTCCTAAACTAGGATGGATTCTGCTTACTCTTTGCTTAAAGTCCAAACCAAGCACTGAACAAAGAGAATTTAAGGTATACAGGTGGTCCTGGACCTTCTTGAGGCGATCACTCTACATGAAATGAAGATACCAGCATAATTAGTAATATAGGGCAGCAAAATGTGATGTTACAAGTTGATGAAACAGGATACACATACACACAGAGTACATGTATGTATTATAGGTAAGTTACTGACCTTCTCCTTTTGAAGTGCATGAAGCTGTCTGTGCAATTCTTCAAGCTTTCTCAATGATAAATCATTTTCATCTATAATGGCTGGAGTGTATTCTCCGGGATCATAAATCTCATTTGAGATACTTTGAATCTGCTCTTGAACTTCTATAAATTGATTTCTACGCTCAGACCTCCTTTTACGCATTTCCTCCAGCTCCGGGTGAATTCTTGCAAGCTCTTGCTTCAAGCTACCAGCATTCTGATCAGACTAGAAAAATGAAGGAGACGAGAGTTATCAATTGTCTTCTTTGTAGTCCAATGGGATAATAGATAATCTTGACAGCAAAACTCGTGTCAATAACAATATATTTGACAAGAATAGTTATCATTCCTGTCTTTGTCAACGGCAACATTTGGTACATATTACCCAGTAATCACTAATATGACATAATACACTTTAGTTCAACTACAGCTCTTTTCTTTACCCTATTTAAGCAATAGGCAGACAAGCTAAAACAGCAATTTGAAGCTTAACAGTTCGTAAAGTATCCAACCTGCCTAATATGTACTGGTCGCTCTCCCAAGGCTGAACAGATAGCTGCAAGCTCTGCCTCAAAATCAGCAATTTCCTGCCTTATTTGAGCTCTTGACCGATTTGCTTGATCTACCTTTCTTCTGTATACTTCTAGACACTCCTGTTCGAGCTCAAACAACATTCTATCCTTTTCATTCTCAGACTCCCCAACTTCATCCCATATTATCTAGTTTTGGAAAAGTAAGCCAAGGCAAACAATAAAGATTTCTCCACTGTTAACTGAATGCTCTTTAATTGGGCTGTGGAAGGGAGAGCAGGAAAGATAATTGCAGAGAAGTTTAATGCATACCTGAAGCTCGTGAATAAGTGTTCCACATGTTGCTTTGGCTTGCAGAATGGGATCTTTTTGAGGTTTATACATTTTCGACTTTGGAAACACTAGTTTCTGCCAAACAAATTTTCTTAAAACATTCAAATTGGTGTCATCCTAACTTGAGTACAAGTTAATAGATCACAGAAATAGAAACTAACGAATATTGCAAAAAAGGAAAATTCATGACAAATTAAGCCACTATCATCCAAGAGGAATCAAGTTCCAATATTAACTGCCAAGAAAATGGTTATAACAGGAAGCATGAATGCATATGTTGTTTTGTTGAGGGTCTCCCTTGAAAAAGGCTATTGCTACAGTAAATCATAGAAAGTATATTGGTTGAAGACTCAATGTCCCGTAGGCAATGCATAAATGGCAGCATGATGGCTCAAACAAAATTTATAACCAAAACAATGACACAATGTACTAGTTGCTATAGAACGAATTGCCAGACAGCCAGCATTCTATCGTTCCTTCACCAAACAAATTCTTCTGAAACCTAAACCCATACCATTAATAACAAGGCAAAACAGCTTAAAAGATACACCGAAAATGCCACATTAGTGCCATAGATAGTATCACCGATCGATGTAGCTGACCTACCTAGTGGAATAGGCTTGATTCACTTTTGATAGGCATTGTTGTTGTGTAGTAGTACTACAATTGCTAGACCCGTATGAGACAATTTTCCTTAATCCTATGTCTCATATAGAAAAATTGAATATTAAAAAATGATCATTTATTGGCAATTGATTGAAGTTTGAAATGACCAAAACTCAATCAGAACTCAGTATCACAAATTTTCCAAATCAAGCTCAAAGCTTTTTTTTTTTTTTTTTGTCAATAGCCACTAATCTGATTCACAAAAAATTAATAATAATGTTGGGACTGCATCTCAGCTAAGACGAAAACTGTAACAAAATAACACAAATTGAAAAAGAAGAGCGAAGAACAAGAAAAGGAAAAAAAAAATACACAATGTTGGAAAAAAGAAAGCCATAAACTTTCTCAATGACCTAGATATGTGAAAAACAAACGACACAGAACTAAATGGAAAGTTGCTAAATTTAGGTTCCTTCTTTTTTTTCTCTCTTTTCTTTTCTAAGAATTGGTGTGAGTGGAAATCTAAATTAGAAAACTTTGCTGTTAACATTTCCGCCACTTTTTCCTCGGAAAAAAGTGAAAAGAACGGGGTTTTAGAGGCAAAAATGGGAAATTTTACCAATTTAGTAAGAAAGCGAATCAAAATCATAAGCACTACTGACCTGAAATAAAAAGGGATCGGTGGAATTTTTGCTTTTGGGTTCCGGGTGTTTCTCTGCCTTCTTCGTTGCTGGGAATAAAGGAACGATTTTTTTTTCCAGAGAAAATGAAAATGCAGTGTTTTATCTGAATTGAGTTCTGAGGGTTTGGTTTCAGTTGTTGAGAGAGAGAGAGAGAGAATGTAGCCGTTTGAGGGAAAAGGGACCGTTGAAGAGCGCTCAGTTTGGATTTGATTTGGTCTTTTCCAATTAATGGATGAATTAATTAACTATAATGTCAAATTAGGGTTAGTGTAATTATATTCCTATTTTTTTAACATTATCACTAAAAATCCCTAATATTCACTAAATTTATATCGATCCCTTGTAGTCATTGTTCACTTAATTTAAATGAAAAAGACGTGGTATGTATATGATTATTAATAACAAAATTATAATATTTTGATAATATATATATATATATATATATCAACTAAAATATCTTTTTCTATAATAAGTTATTACAAACATTATCCTTACATGATTAAAAAATATCATTTTAATTAATTTGTTAGTTTGTTAAAATATTATAATTTTAGGTTAATGTAATTTTTACAAACATCACAGACCTCTAGTGATAATTTTATAAATAGAAAGGTGTTAGATGTAAGTGTATCAAATCTTAGAAGACTTCAGTATAATTTATTCAAATACTTAGTGTTTCTTATTCCTAAGATTTTATGATTTTATTTCGCATAGTGTTTAATTTTTTATATGTTATCTAAAAATGAACTTGACCCGAATTGACTAAATGTTAGTCGAGTTATTATAGGGTTGAATTCAAGATCAAATAAATAGACCTATGAAAAATTAACTTGAATTTAAATTTGATTTAACTCAATCTAATTTATCCTTTATACATGATTAGCTAGATAGGCAACTTGAAAAATAATTTCTTGAAAATTTATTAAATATAGTTGACACATACATGACAAATTTTGAGTTGCAAGTATTTTCCTATTTTACATTATGAGAAGGAAGAAGATTTTTAAATTTCTATTATTACAAACCCTAAAGTATATGATGAGAGCTGCAATGAATGAATTTAGCCACACTTTTCAACAAATGCAGCTAAGTGACTAGTGTAGGGTGTACTTCATTTAATGTGCCATAAACAAAACCAAAGAATGAAATATGAGTTACAAGAATTGAATTTAAAATTATAGTACTATTCAAAAATAGTTATTAAGATTATCTTCTCGTCAACTAAAAAACAAATGCCAATAATACTAGTATTATTATTCAACTAATGTACTTGGTACTTCAACTATTGGCACTTCCAATAGTTACAAAAGTAAGTATTTAATAACTTATTCTTGTAAATAGTTAAAATGTCAATAGTTGAATCATCAATAACTATACATTAGTCGGTATCACTTTATTAATGTTTCTCCGATCTCCCCATTTCCCATCTCATTGCCAAAGGTATCCATCCACTAATAAAGAAATTTGATAGTAATTATTCCTTGAGAAAAAAAATAAGGAATCATAATGATCATTAGATAAACATGACACAACTTTCTTACACTTAGTGGTACTTGTCCCTCTAAAAGGAGACCACCGAATGAATAAGAACTTTAACAAAATAACCAACTAGCCAAGCCATGAGGAGGAAAACAAATCAAGTGGAAACAATACTCCCTTCACTATTTTGGATTCTCAATAAACTAATATCTACAACTAATGATGGATTCAAGAATTTTAGATAATAAAGATAAAAATAATATATAAGTCTAACAAAATATTTATTATAATTTTTCCTCTCAGTGTGGAATCAACCTAATAATATAATAGGAACAAAATAATATATACTCTTGTATTTATATATAAATTCTGAAATTTGGTGGGGATACATGCCCCAAGCCTCCTGTATGTAGATCCGTCCATGTCTGCAACAATCCTCACAATCCTGATTAAAAGCTCAGCAAGCATAGCTCTCTGAAATCTAGAGAGAATGTAAATCTTGTATTATGTGCTAGACAAAACGTATTCATAATGCTCAATGTAAAGAAAAAAAAACAACGACTTACCAAAAAATAGAAAAACAAACAACCACTTATCAAAAAAAGAAAAACAAACAACCATTACAACAATTAAATAAAGTAAAACAACAGCAACTAAAAATGAAGAGAAACAAACCAACACGACGTACGGGTAATAGACAACACTTGTAAAAAGATATGAAGTTATATTGGACATACAACAGAACTCATGAACAGACTCTAACCTCAACATGAGTATTGATGACCTTTTGATAGATAGTTGAGGGATAAGCTAGCAGCTTATCATCCTAATCCTTAAAAAAGAATAAAAATTTCTCTATAATATATACTCAAAAGGCAGTCAATGCATGAGCTCCTCACCCAATGGGGGGTTTGGGGAGGGTAGATAAACTTAGTCTTATCTCCGCAATCGATGAGGTTGTTTCCAGCCATCAGGTTACAAGATAGCGATTTTACTATCGTATCAAGATTCACCCTCTCTCTATAATATACTTCCAAAGAGGGCAAAAGAAGAAAAAAAAAAAAAAGACTAGTCTTATCCCACCTCAAACAAGGATATTTCTGCACAAGAACAGTGCAGAAGGCCATATGCACCTTGTGGTCAAGAAAAAGTAAATCTCATGGTGCATTGTCCCCTTCATATTCTCTCTTAAGGATTTCAAACAAAATCTCATTCCAGGTATCTACCGGCCCTGGCATGCACCAATGCAAGCAATCCTGCGGTGGCGGGCTTCCATCCGAGCCACGTTCTGTAATCTTGTTTGGATCTTGGTTCCTATATGGGCCAGGGTGGCCATCATGCCGGTATTTAAAGGCTTCAGTGATATCCATAAGCCTCAACTTTGATCTATTTGTTGCCTTTTTCATTGCACTATTGAAACTTGTAACCTGTTGCTCATACATTGTATTGGTAATGTTATTTTCTACCACTTCACCAACCGCAAGAGGCTTAAGCTTGCCGGTGCATGATCCCCCAGTATTCCAGGCCCCACCCTCATAATGATCAGGTGAATAGGAACGCAGAATCGAAAGCCCCGCGTAAGTTGGATGTGTTACAAGAGCAGTAAACATCTTTTCAACAGATATAGCAAATGCTGCAACATTGTTGATCTTCATAGGCTTAGAATTGTCTGGCCACCACAGTTGTCCTCCAACTATCTCATTGCTCAGAATATACACAGACTGCTTGGCAAACCAGTGGGCAGAAGAAAGAACAACCACGTCGAACATTGGGAGATATCTCATCAATGTCTCATCAGGGGCATCAAGAAAGATCTTATCCACCCCTTTTGGAGCATAATCAAACGCTTCAGAATTGTGTTTGACAAGCCATGGGGACCATATTCGGACAATATTAAATGAAGTAGACCTGAAAAAATATCGCAATATGTCACGGTTTCCATGATTCTTGGGTTTCTCTACCTGAAAATACCATATTTTTTAGTTAAGAATCTTGCTATTGAACAAGAATGCAACACAGCACAAGCACCAAGCAAAACATGTGGAACTAGATTATACACACATATCAATTACACCAGTCCACCTAACCCCCATGAAAACGAATCCTGAACTAGTGTTCTCCCATATTCCTAACCTCGCAAACCCAAAATCCCTACTAGAATGCCTTTTGTTCGGGGAAGAATAAAAAAGAAGAAGAAAAAAAAAAAGTAGCCATGTGGGCGCCAGGGCACTAGAGCACCAACCTCAGTCGTCTGAATTGCACGCGATTTTTCATGTTTTATATGTGTGAACTAGATTTTGATGTACCATCAAAGTTATAGCTCTTTCTCTTAGCTTTCCAATGGCATCAAATTTAGATCAATACAACAACCACAAATCCAATTATGCTCAAATCATTACAGCAAGGTCAAAATGTGTCACAATTTGGATTCCTTCAAATACCACCAAATTCCATACATGAGAAATACCAATTATTAAAATCATGAAAAATAAAAAATAAAAAATCAACAAAATTCCAACAGCATCAAAATAATTTCAATCAAGAATGTCCAAGTTGGAATATAAGAAAAATTCAACCAAAAGTAATTAAAATCTCAAAGTCCTAGCTTACTTTTATATGCATTATGAGCCCAAATAACTCTATTCCATAGAGTTAACACATGAGAAATGGAAAACCATCTCCTGCCATCTTCCAATGTTGAGATTAATATACTTAATTATGTCACTTGGGGATCAACTCCATCCCCATAGCAAGCAAAAAGCCACAAAGAAATCTACAAACATAAAAGTTGCAATCTGCCTACCGGTCTGCCAATGAATAAGTAGCAAGAGATGTTTCATGAAAGTTTCAAATCCAAGCTTCGGTTGCATGTAACAGCAGCTAGAATGCTTCTTAGTAACTTGCGCATACAGGCAACCAGAGAATTGAGCTATTTATTTAGGTGATGCCAAAGAAAGCAAAAAACATGTAATAAGTATAAATTATAAACTACATCCTCACATCCAATTAAGAAACAAGCACAGCTAGCTATCCTTCTGTTCTCAGAATTACATCCAAATTCTTCCCTAATGCCAAGTAAAATCACGTCAATTGCATACAAGTGTCTCCAATTTGTTATCAAGTAAAGTGAATTACCTAAAATTTCAACTTGTATCTTTGTCAACCACACAGAAAATATCACAAGTCGTAACTAGTATACATCATGTATGGTGAATGTGCAGTGATGCCCATTTGAAGAAAATTCACAATCAGATAATGTTACACAGCAGTCATGAGAAGGTATTAAGAACTAGATGTCAGTTAAAAAGAGCCGGTTTATCACAGATCATGGCATCATTTCATTTTTCATGGGAATCAGAACAGTATGGAATCATGAAAGTAACCTGCAAGAGGATACACATCAGTGATTCCATCTGGTTTCGAGCTAATGAATCCCCGATGAAAGCCAATGTCTTGCCTCTCATCAGCTCCAGAAAATTTCTGGGATTGAAACGTGGGATGTCACACTGAAAGGGCTTCCATCGCCAGTTCTCATAATCCTTATCAGGCCTCCCATTACTCTGGCAATTATGCTTTTGTGTCAGCTCATGGCAATTGTTTGTGTATAATGGTCCCAAAGGATCATATACCCAATTTCCATGGAATAGATCGCAGCCTACATAGCAGAAACATAAACCACCAGTCAAAAACTAAGATATAAAGACAAGTTTCAAAGAAAAATATTAGAAAGAAAAGTGAGCATACGTATTGCATATGTCAAATTCTAACTAACAAGTTACAAGCACTAATAATTTATATGTGTTAAGCATATTAAAATATATGTAACAAATGAAAAATGATAAAATGAAATTACTCCTTAGTCCTGATATGTTATGGCTCCATCGTATTTCTAGAAGTGAACAAGGTAAACAAAACCAAAACAGTTTTCATATTATATTTATTGTATAAAGAAGAAAAGTAAAATGGAACCTGAATTAACCGAATCAGCAAAGGATTGATTATTTGGCTTGCCAGATGATGCCGGAACTGATGTCGATAATGAGTCTGAAGGCAACTGAGAGATATCATTTGATGATGTGATTAAATTGCTTGAATTCTTCATCAATGCTGCAGATGTGGGCTCCTCAATTGTAATATTACCAGTCACATTGAAAGAATCAGTACCAGCAATTGGCAAAAATGCAGTTGAAGTCAAATTTATTTGTGAATCGGAGAGCGCGAGCAGCCTACTATTAACCTCATCTGTATTGTTGCCAAATGAAGTCACAGGTTCTTGTGAACTAGAAGCTGCTGAATCAGAAGGTGCTATGTCATCCTCCTCCTTGGTTTCTGGAAATTCTGGTGAAGCAGATTCAGTGGAGGGTACTTGTGAATCCGATTCATTAACAATGTCTTCTTCTATATTGCTATCACTTGAAAGGACAGGGAAATCCGTGTAAGGGACTTGATCAGAGGATGGTTCATCATCTACCAGGTCTAAACTTTCATTGGAAGTAACACCATCAATGGAAGTTTCATTCTCTGGAGATACTGATAAATCATAGAATTTTGAACTACCATAGAAATATTCTCGAACCGCGAAGCCAACAGGGTAAGATGCAAGAATCCCGGAAGCACAAAACAAGAACAATGCCAGTGCTCCCAAAAAGACCACAACCCAAGGAAGAGGTCTTAGATTGGGATACACTGTGGTTGAATCCCAGGTCATGGCTTTAATTTAACCATAGCTAGCTTTACACTAGACCCTGAATCATGAATGCTCTCCAAATCATAGAAGCTATCCACATAGCTTAGTACAGTTAAAGCTTCAAGCAATGAACACTAATCAATCCCCAAGAACAAGCACTGTTTTCTTTTCACACACACAAAAGAAACAAATAATCAAGGAATGAACTTTTGATACTTGCAGTTTAGCCATTTAAAAAAAAATCATGATGCTCTAACACTTCAATTGAGTTGAATTTTTATGGACTTCTTCTAGTATTTTGATATCTAAACAAGTCATTACCAATAAAAAGGAACGAATATGACTGCAAACTATATGAACAAAGCAAAAAAGTGCTGAAGCATCAAACATTGAGAGTATGCTCGGATTGATGGAATAAGGTGGAGTGAAATGGAAGGGGGAGAAATTTGAATGGGCTCCATTGTTTGGATATAATGAAACTTGAGGGAGTAGAATGGAGACGGATGAAACTCATTTCGTTGGATTTCACTATTTCTTCTCATTTTTCTTCTCTTCTAAATTGGGGAATGTGATATAATGGAAGTTGTTCATTTGCTAGTATTTCATAAAATTAGTATTTTATCCTCTTAAGTTAAAAATAAGTACTCATGATACATTACTATGCGTAAATTATGGGAATTAAAAACTTATCACTATCATAAGTAAGTTTTATTCCATTAACATATTCAAATGAGACGAAATATTATTCTATTTTATCATTAAAATATCCAAACAATTTTTCCATTTCACTTTATTCCACTATACTGTACTCCACTACTTACCATCAATTCAAACATCATAAAGTTCACTTCACACTTGCCCTTGCAGCCCATTAACATAAAATAAGCTCAGAAGCCATAAAGGAAGGGAATTTAGCTTCAAAACTCATGCCCCACCAGGAAAAACAAATTTTTACTAAAAAAAGAACAACCCAGAAAAGAGAATGAGCAGAAACCAGACAAAATAATGAATAAAAAAGCAGAAACCTTTGTGATGAGATTTTCCTGGGTATCACTGACTACACTGAGGTGTATAGAAATTGTTGTCCAAAGGGATCATGAATATGAAAAATGAGGACAACTTTTTTTTGCTAATGGTTATGGAGTTACAAAGTATAACTGAGAGAAAGAGAAATTGAAATTGTTGTGTTCCCAAGGCTAATGCTCAAGCCTCAAAGCCTCTTCTTACTCTTGAGCACATGAATGGCGTATATATAACTTTGTTTAGCAGTCATCATTACATAATGAAATAACCAGGTTCTTCTAGTATGGTTACAAGAGTTTTGACTTTTGATTGTTTGAGCACATGGATGCCATATATATCACTTTGTTTAGTTGGGTGATTTTTTTTTGTTTTGACCTTTAAATGATGTCTTTCGCGAAATAATAATTTGAGGATTTGAAATATTGACATTGACATTTTTTCTAATGACATTGTCATTAAAATTTGCTTTAAATCACAATCGACTTCCATTGCAACAAATATTTTTGATATGATCATTGTTTTTATACCAAATTTTCATTCTATACTTTTAGTTTTAGGTTTTGGTTTCTAGTGCTTTCTAAAGGTGCTTTTGCTCATTAAAAAATATAATTAATTTTTTTTCCATTGATAAATGTAAAAAGTGAGGTATTTTTGCTCCTTACTAGTAAAAATTAGGGCATTTGTAAGAGTTGATACATGTTATCAAAAACTTTAAAAACTAATATGAGTTTACTCTCTTTAAAGACAATAAAAGTAAAAAATATCCTTTTTAATATCTATATCTATTATAGTCATATTGGATTCTAAAAGCAAATTTGTAATATATTTATCAAACACTAATATTATACTTCCTCCTTATTAAGAATAACTTTTATATTATTATACCAAATAATACTATTATGGTTTCATATAAAAAAAAATACTATTATGGTTTTTCCAAAAATAACTTGGGGAGAGCCCAAAGAATTCAGTAGCTCTAAAAAAATTGCATCTATACCAAATCAAGCCCTAGAAGCATGTCTTAAAAATACTTTATACCTGAAAAAAACTAATCAAATAATGGAGCAGAGGATAGTTCATAGGACAGATCTTTTTGGAACACTTAACTAGATTATCTGACTTAAACAAAGTTTCTTGTTTTAAAACTTTGGTGTTAAATAATACTAATATGTAATAATATTTTAGCCTAGTTTTTCTTAAAAAAAAAAATATTGTCCCTGGGATCCCCGCTTATAATTCGGGTGATTAGTTGGTACATTAATAGTTCATCATTTCTTTGGAAACAGTTCAACATGGATTGAGTTGCTCAACTAATCCAATTGCATGTACTAAGAATTAAGAGGTCAAAAATTAAAAGAAAGTAAAGCACATGCATCGCATGATGTTTATTTTCTTCCCAATAATTTTGCAAAAAATAATCAAAATTTAAATGAGATGTGCTCATGAAAATGAATGTTGTGGTCTGTGGGATGGTTGCACTTGCTCTAATTGATGATTCAGGAACTGACTATTAAGGTAGGAATAAAATAGTAAAAAGAACGATGATGTAAAGATTAAATGCGATCGCTAGCAAATCTCTATCATTTGCTTAAATTTAAAAATGGAGATCTAATTAAGATTGAAAAGGGGTGACAATATCTACGTTTAATTCCATTTCCCATCATCTCACAATTTTTTTTTAATTAAGATTGAAAAGGGGACACAGCGTCCGTGTTTAATTTTGCAATTTTGAGCTTCGTGGTTGTAAAAACATAGTCCCAACGTAGGAGACAAAAATTGGAACTTAAGAGTGTTCTTGCATTTAATTATTTTCAAGAATTTTTTAATATAAACTAGGTAAATTTAACTGCACACTAAATCAAAAGGTTAATTAGCTTCTTAAACATAAAAAATAGAGTTTCTTGTTGTTGTTGTTGTATCTAACTAGTTTTTCTCACGTCTTAAACTAATCCTTTGCTAAATAATATTAGGAATGTTTTTCTTGTTTTTTCAATGCTATGAGTTTAGCTCATTTTAATTTTTATTCCCTCTCAAAAAAATGTTAGTTGTTAGTTCATCTTTTTTGTATTTTACTTGTAATCATCGGGCTCTTAATGTAGGTCTTCATAAGTAGTTTAGAATATGCATATAATCAATTGGATGAGAGAATCCCGAGACTTAAGTATGATACTTGGATGACATGACTCCTCAATGCGAGACTCGTAGCATCATCATCCCCCATTTAAAAGATAATGACCACGGTGACCAACTCTAGATTGCTTTCGAGTTCACTTTGATATTTCCAAATAGCGCTTTCTTTGGTTACTAATTTCTTAGGTTGCTCCCCCCGTGACCATAATGATCCACTTTAAGTGCCTTCACTTTGGCCTTTAAGTAGTCCTTTCTTAGGTCACTTATTTCGTGTACCAGTTTCTGAATGAAAGTACGAATGCTGTGGATTAATTCTTTTTAAAAGATTTTTTTTTCAAATTAAACTTAATCAACTCACAATTATTTTCTAAAAAACTACATGATTTTGAGTTTCTCATTATATCATATGATGTGTGGGAGCAGTTGATCCCATTAAGCAAAACAAAAATTAATTTTTTTTTCATTAATGATTAGATTCATTTAAGAAAAATAAATACTTTAAAGTTATTAATTAATTTGCACAATTGACTTAAGACACCATCTAAGAATGCGTATCACGGGTGTTATAGGATAAAGTTCTTATATTTCCTAGTGTATAACTGGCTACCAAACCCATATATGGTTTTTGAAGATTGTTTTTATAAATAAAGGGGTTTTCCAATATTTTTCCATTTTAAATAAAAATTGGTGGCAGTTTTGTTTTCAATATCTTTTTTTTTCACTGTCTTCTTATGATTGCAGTTGTGATACTCGGTATATTTTTTGGATCGAGTTCAAGTTAAATTTAGAGTTGGTTCAACTCAATCCGAAGTTAAATAATTTTTTTAGAATTATATAATTGATAAATTATAAAATCTTATACTTTAATTAATACGTTTTGCATAACTTGATATTGTTCTTATGTTAATATGGTTTGTTTAGAAATTTGAATTGCAAAATACCTCTTAAATATGTTTTCTTGTAATTTTTATAGTGTTACTATGTATGACCCAAATCATTGTATGTGGTAAGAAAATTAGATTGACCTTATGCCTAATTGGGTCATTAGTGAATGTGTTCTTGCTAAATAAAAATGACAAATCCAAAAACTAAATTGGGTTCAAGTTTAGCCCAACTCATCTCTTCTACACCCCTAATGGTAATCTATATAGACAACCTTTATGGGACAATCCATATTGCCACTATCAGATCAATGTAGATTGTCTTGGAAACCTCGATTGCCTATCAAACAAGCTAATATTATAGCTCAAGTAATTGAAAACTACATTACAAATAACTTTATTTTAATCTAATTGTGCGAAAAGATGTAATTGTTAGTGTCCTCATGACATGTATGCAGATTTAGTTTTCACTGTTATTTCCCGTTATAGTGTATATTTTTCCCTTAAAAAAACAATGTATTATAGGTGGTTTAACCATGAACCTATCTCATGGCTTTTAGTATTCCTATTGATGCAATATAAAATATAATTAATATAATTAGACATTTGACTTAATGGATCATTTCTCGTAAGTAATAATTAAATTAGCAAAGATAAATTAGTATTATTAAGTACATATCCAATTTCCCCGAACCCAGACTTGGACAGAGACCGCCTTGACAAAACCAAATTACACTAAGTTAACTACTACTTATTTGATAATTGAGAGGTCGAGAATCATGTACAACTAGTCACATGAGAAAAAACATACAGGTTGCGCAGCAAGAGCATGAATCAATCCAATGTTTTACCATAGTGGAGTCTGGTGAGGGTAGATAAACGCGGCATTATCTCCGCAATCGATGAGACATTATGTTACCATTGTATCAAGGCTCCCCCTCTCACTATAATATACTTCCAGAGGAAAACAAAAGAAAAGACTAGTCTAGTCTAGTCTTATCCCTCCTCAAACAGCCATATTTCTGCACAAGAAAAGTGCAGAAGGCCACATGCACCCTGTTGTCAAGAAAAACTAAATCTCATGATGCATTGCTACCTTCATATTCTCTCTTAATTATTTCAAACAATATCTGATTCCATGTATCGACTGGACCTGGCATGCACCAATGCAAGCAATCCTGCGGTGGCGGCCGTCCATCCGGGCCACGTTCTGTAATCTTGTTTGGATCTTGGTTCCTATATGGGCCAGCATGGCCATCATGCCGGTATTTAAAGGCTTCAGTGATATCCATAAACCTCAACTTTGATCTATTTGTTGCCTTTTTCACTGCACTATTGAAACCTGTAACCTGTTGCTCATACATTATGTTGGTATGATTATTTTCCACCACTTCACCAACTGCAAGAGGCTTAACCTTCCCAGTGCATGATCCGCCAGTGTTCCAGGCCCCACCCTCGTAATGATCAGGTGAATAGGAACGCAGGATCGAAAGCCCCGTGTAATTTGGATGTGTCACAAGAGCAGTAAACATTGTTTCAACAGATATACCAAATGCTTCAACATTGTTGATCTTCATAGGCTTAGACTTGTCTGGCCACCACAATTGTCCTCCCACTATCTCATTGTTCAGAATGTACACAGTCTGCTTGGCAAACCAGTGGCCAGAAGAAAGAACAACCACATCGAACGTTGGGAGAAATTTCATCACATTCTCATCAGGGGCATCAAGAAAGAGCTTATCCACACCTTCTGGAGCATAATCAAATGCTTCAGAATTGTGTTTGACTAGCCATGAGGACCATATTCGGACAATATTAACTGATGTGGACCTAAAATAATATCGTTGCATGTTACGGTTTCCATGATTCTTGGGTTCCTCTACCTGAAAGTACCGTATTTTTCAGTTAGGAATCTTGCTACTGAACAAGAGTGCACACACAAGACAAGCACCAAGCGAAACATGTGGAATTAGATTATACACGCATATGAATTGCACCAGTCTGCCTAGTCCCCATGAAAACAAATCCTTAACTAGTTTCTCAAGGCTCAAGGTACTCTTTTAGAAGATAATTTGGATAGACTAGGCATAAATATTCAAAGAAAAATTAGGCATAAGAATTGGAAAACCATTTCGGGCCATTTTTCCAATGTTGAGATGAATAAGAAACATGGGCAGCTATCCTTCTGTTTTTAAAAATACATACAAATTCTTCCCTTGTGCCACCCTGTGAATTGCATACAAGTGTCTCTAATTTGTTGTCAAGTAAAGAAAATCACCTAAAATTTCAACTTAGATGTATCTTAATCAACCACATGGTTAATCTCATAATCGTAACTAGTATACTTGATGTATGTCGAATATGCAGTAATGCCCATTTGAAGAAAATTCACAATCCCATAATGTTACACAGCAATCATGAGAAGATAATAAGAACAAGATGTTCAGTGCAAAAGAGCCGATTTTCCACAGATCATGGAATCATTTCATTGTCATTGAAATTAGAACAGAAAGTAACCTGCCATAGGATACACATCATTGACTCCATCTGGTTTCGAGCTACTGAATCCCCAATGAAAGCCAATGTCTTGCCTCTCATCAGCTCCAAAAAATTTCTGGGGTCGAAACGTGGGATGTCACACTGAAAGGGCTTCCATCGCCAGTTCTCATAATCCTTGTCAGGCCTCCCATTACCCTGGCAATTCTGCCTTTGTGACAATACAGGGCACGAGTCATTTGTGTATAATGGTCCCAAGGGATCATGTACCCAATTTCCATGGAATAGATCGCAGCCTACATAGCAGAAAATATAAAATACCAGTCAAAAACTAAGATATAAGGACCAATTTAATAGAAAAATTTTAGAAGCAAAAGTTGCCAAGTGAGTGTACCTACTGTCTACGTCAAATTCTCAACTAACAAGATACAAGCACTAATAATTTACATGTGTTGAGCATATTAAAATATATGCAACAAATTGAAAATGGTAAAATGGAATTACTCCCGAGTCATGATATGTTACGGCTCTATGGTATTTCTAGAAGAGAACAAAGTAAAAAAAAAAAAATTTAAGTTATATTTATTGTATAAAAAAAAAAGGAAAACTAAAATGGAACCTGAATTTACAGAACCAGAATAGGATTGATTATTTGGCTTGCTAGATGATGCCGAAACTGATTTCGATGTTGAGTCTGAAGGAGACTGAGAGGTATCATTTGATGCAGTGAGTGAAGTGCTGGAATTCTCCATCAATGCTGCAGATGTGGGCTCCTTAATTGTAATATTAGCAGTCATATTGGAAGAATCGGTACCAGTAACCACAACTGTACTGTTGCCAAATGAAGTCATAGGTTCTTGTGAACTAGGAGCTGCTGAATCAGAAGGTGCAATGTCATTCTCCTCCTTGATTTCTTGAAATTCGGGTGAAGCAGATTCAGTGGAGGGCACTTGTGAATCTGATTCAGTAACAATGTCTTCTTCTATGTTGCTATCACTTGAAAGGACAGTGGAATCTGTGGAAGGTTCTGGATCAGAGGGTGGTTCATCATCTGCCAGGTCTATACTTTCATTGGAGGTAACATCATCAGTGGAAGTTTCATTCACTGGAGAGACTGATAAATCATAGAATTTTGAACCATCTACACCATAGAAATATTCGCGAACCATGGAGTCAACGGGGTAGGATGCAAGAATCACGGAAGCACAAAGCAAGAACAATGCTAGTACTCCCAAAAAGACCACAATCCAAGAAAGAGGTCTTGGATTGGGAGAACTTTTGGGTGTATCCCAAGTCATGGCTTTCATTTAACCACAGCTAGCTTTATACCAAACACTGAAGCATGGAGGCTCTCCAAATCGTAGAAACTATCCACAGCTGAGTACGATCAAGGCTTCAAGCGATGAATACTAATCAATCCCCAAGAACAAGCACTGTTATGTTGCACACACAAAAGACGCAAATAATCAGGGAAGTACTTTTGATACTTGCAGTTTAGACATTTGAAAAACGATGCTCTAACACTCTAAATGAGTTAAATTTTTTTATGAACTTCTTCTAGTCTTTTGATATACAAACAAGTCATTACAAATAATCAAGGAATGAATATGCTTGCAAACTATATGAATAAAGCAAAAATGTGCTGTAGTATCAAGATAAGCCAAAAAGTTTCACACTTGAACACTTGCCCTTGCAGCCTGTTAGTATAAAATAAGCTCAAAAACCACAAAGCATGGAAATTTAGCTTCAAAACTCATACCCCACCAGGAAAAAAAGCATTTTTACACAAAAAAATTAACAAACCAAAGGGGGAATGTGCAGAAACCAAACAGGGTAATGAAAAAAACCAGAAACCTTTGTAATGAGATTTTTCTGGGTTATTACTGAGGTGTGCAAAATTTGTTGTCCAAAGGGATCATGAATTTGGATGAAAATGAAAAGTGAGGACAAGTTTATGCAAATGGTCCGTGTTAGCAAGGGTGCGAGATTCACGTTCAATGCAGCATATGACACGGTGAGAAAGAGAAACTGAAATTGTTGTGTTCCCAAGGCTAATGCTCAAGCATCAAAGCTTCTTCTTCTTGAGCACATGAATGGCATATATATAACTTTGCTCCGTTGTCATTATTTCACAAGAAAATAACCAGGTTTTTCTAGTACATTAGTTACAAGAGTTTTGGTTGTTTAAGCCAAACAAATAAGTAAACTTTAATAATTTTAATATACTGGTGGTTCTAATAAAAATAAATATATTGAATAATTATTTTAGTCTCTCAAAAATATACCGAGTAATAAATTAATCCTTAGGATTTGAAAGTTCAATATTGATCTATCAAAATTCAATAAAAGAGAATAAATTGATCTCTTTATATAGATTCATAAAATTAAAAACACATTGTACAAGTAAGTATGAAAGGGCTAATTTGTCCCCTTTCTTAAATTGTGAGAAATTAATATAAAATTTTTAAATTTTGAATGACTAATTTGTCCCTAATTTTTGGAGACCATTTTATATATTTAGTCAAATAAATAAACCATGATATTCTAAACCTTTAATTTGGTTAAACTTTTTTATATAAAGCCTTTCATGAAATAATTTGAATATTTGAAATCTTAAGGAGCTATTTGATTTGAATTTATAATTTTCATTTTTTCAATTTTTCAGATTTTATAAAGGAAATACTGAAAATTCTGAAAATTATAAATTTCAGATATCAATTTTTATTTCTATTTTTTTACAAAATCCTAAAATCTTAAAAACTAAAAATTAAAAACTAAATCCAAACAGGCCCTAACATTGTCAATAAAGTTTGCTTTTAATCACAATCTATTTTCATTGTAATAAATATTCTTTATATATTTTTTTTACCATTTTTCGATATTATAGTCTTAGAGACATAATGTTGAAAATAATTCATCTTTATTAGTTATTGCCATGTTATTACAAAACAAAATAAAATCAAATAATGGAGTATATGATACAGGTTCGGTGGATAAGATTTTAGGTACACTTAGATTTCATTTGGATAAATAATTTATTCAAACACTTATACAAAAATAATTTTTAAAAAGTGACTTCTGAATAAGTTATTTTATATTTAAATACACAATAATAAAATTAATTATTTCTAGTGTTTTGAAAAATACTTCTTAAGAAACTAAATATTTTAACTTTTTAAAAAATATTAAGAATAACCTTTAGAAAAGTGATAAGTTATTTAATTAAACAAAATAAAAGTAAAAATATAATTTTTAACTTCTAAAAAAGTAAAAAAATTATAAATTATACTATTTAAACGAATCATTAGTATAGATTATCTAACTTAGTCAAGTCCCAAGTGTCTTGTTACTATTAAACTTTGATGTTAAATAATAAACATAAAAGAACAATAGTAAGTACTACAGTATATTTTAACCCGGTTTTATTTTTAAAAAGGTTGTCCTCGAGATCCCATTTTTTTTTTTATGGATTTGTCCTTGGGATCTCTTATAATGATTCGGGTGGTTAGTTCATTAATTCGTTTCGTTGAAAACAGTAATAATAACATTTCAAAGTTGTTTTAGAGCCAACTAGGATTAAGTTGCTGAACTAATCCAACTGCATAAGAATTAAGAGGCAAAAAAAAAAATTAGAAGAAAGTAAAGCACATGCATCGCATGATGTTTATTTTTCCCCAGACAGTTTGCAGAAAATAATCTAAATTTAGATGAGATGTGCTCATGAAAGTGAATGGTGGACTGTGGGATGGTTGCACTTCCTCTAATTCATGATTTAAGAATTGACTATTATTAATCTTGCTTCAAGTGTCCCATTCTTTAAAAATGGATGAATCATGCAAAGTGTTGATATTACTGCCATAAGGTAGGGAAAAAAAAATGTGTAACAAGAACGACGATGTAAAGATTAAATGTGATAGCTGGCAAATCATTTTCGTTTGTTTAATATTGAGATACAATTAATATTGAAAAGGGGAGACCGTATCTATGTTTTATTGTTTAATTTGCCTTCCATTTCTCTTTTTTTTTTTCTTTTTTACAAAGATTGTTTGTCAAGTGATGGCCGATGAGGACTTGTGCAATGTGCAACAACGCCAATAAATATTCAGAAGAAAAAAAAAAAACGTTTGCGGCAGGAAAAGTTCTTATTTATCAAACCTCAATCGAAAATGGCATGCCTTTAATGGAATTTGGCTAGTCATTTTTTGCATTTTGGCACCATTTTACATGATCTCACAATTTGAGTTTCATGATTATGAAAACACAATCCCACATAGGAGACAAAAATCGGAAACTTGAGTATGCTTGGGTTTAATTTTTTAAAGTTTTTTTTATTATTTTTTGATGCCTTATCTGGTACTCCAAATATTTTTGGGTACCGATACTCTCATTTCCTCTTAATGGGTTGGAAGGCTTTTCCGGTTACTTAATTCTTTTACATATTTTAAAATTTTATTTTTTCAAATTTGAAATTTGACCAAACATTATTTAAAATTGTGCCAAAACCCCAGACCAACTCAGTAATCGTTTTCATATAAACTGCAGAAAAATCAAGAAAGCGAGAACAACACTGTTCTCTCGTCTCACTAGTTATCAATGTAAGTTTTCGATTCCTTTTTTCTTCTTTAGTTTCTTTTGCCCTCAGTCCAGAAAAACACTTTTCTACTTCCTTTGTCTCTCTTTGCACTCCCAATTAGTCTCTCTTATGACTGTGTTTGTAGTCTCTCCTGTGAAGGTGAAATCTGTGTTTGTTTTCTCATTTGTTTATTTTTTCTTCCAATACATTGTCTTTTCACTATTGGTTTGTGGACTTGTATTTTGTGTGGAACTGTGCCAGTAAATTTTCACCTTTTTCTAATTCTTGGTTGAGATTGAAAGCTATGATGGCACTCCAGAAGCCTTTTTTTTTTCTTATTTCTTTTTAATCCCTCTTAAATATGCAATGAATTGTGCTTATGCTTTACAAATTTGAAGAAGTTAGGGGAACAATAACACAATTTTAACAAAAAGTTTACTAGTTTAGTAGGTTACCAATTTTTACGATAATTTATATTAAAGTTTCAATATAAAAGAGCCAATCATTAGTTGATACAAGCATAAAGTACTAGTACCTTTATTTTTTGAGGGTACAAAAGTAAAAACCTTTTTTTTTTGTTGTAAGAATTTTTTTGATATAAAATGGGTTAATTTAACAGCACGTTAAAAGAAACAAAATAAATTAGCTTCATAACCCCCCAGAAAATAGCATTTGTTGTTCTCGTTGTCCAGCATCTTACAAGCTTTTCTCACGTCTTAAACTAATCATTTGCACATAAATATCATGAACATGTCTCTTAATATCAGTAAATCGATAGATATTTCACATTTTATTTCACTTTTAGTATTCTTTAATTTTTTTTATATTAAATTATTTATTTCATTTTTAGTACTCTTTAATTTTTTTATATTAAATTTTTAGATATTTCACATTTTATCTTTTTGTAAGTTCCCTCAACTTTCTTTACATTGTGCCGAATTTTGTAAATAGGAAGCTTAAACACCAAGATGTGGTTAAAAAATTAAAAAATGAAATGCCTGTGTACCTGTGGATCTCAAAAGAGGTTTCAATTGAGTTTAGAGAGACCAATAAATAGTTACTTGTTGATTCCTTTTTATTAAATGGTATAGATAATTTTTTTGTTTTTATAAAAAGTGTATTTAACATGATTATTATTGATTAAAAATTAAGAAAAAATTATATGAATTTGTTTCAAGATTTTATAAAATGTCATGGACGTAAGCTCAATGGAGAGTATAACCCAAAAAACTGATATATTGGGTTAGAGAGCCTGCATACTTAAATGCTATATTTAGATAGCATGATTCTGGAACAAAGGACTCATAACACTGTCACTAGTATTTAAAGGTCGACGACCAATATTGCCTACTCTGAGTGGCTTCACTATAGATTTTCCAAGTAGCCTTTTCCTGGTTCGCTCCTTTCCCATGTCGCCCCCCTCCATGACCATGGTGACCCACCCTAACTGGCTTCACTCTATCATTGCGGGTTGCCTCTTTGTATGTGAGTCTCTCAATGAAAGTATCAAATACTATGGATTTAAGTCCAAGGTAGAGTTCACGTCGGTCCGATGAGAGATCACTTTTCTCAATCTCCTTCCTCGTTGATAAAATATTAGCATATCGGGGTGATGGAACCCCTAAATTTAAGTATCATACTTGGATAGCATGACTCTCGAATACAAGCCTTATAACATTGCCACCTCTATTTAAAAGATGATAGCTATGATGTTGAGCACCGGAAGTAAATAAATATAAGAATAAATTCTTTCTCAATAGAGGAAATAATACAAGAAAAAACAAATATAAATAACTGAAGTTACAAACCATCATTACAAATATTTCATCACATGAACAACTTCTAAAAGCTACCCATATGGATCACTCTCATTTTTGGAGGATAACAAAATTCAAATAACTAAAACCATATTTATAGGCGAAAATACTAGTAATACTTTTATTTATTACCGATGTGGGACTTTGAGTTAAATCCCAATAAATTCTCCCTTTAATCCAAAGTCCTACTAAAAAGTTGGCTTCCTCCACAAATATTCTTCTTGCATAACTTGTATTTCACGAGTATTCAATGGTCTAAACAAGAGTCATGCTTGCTCTATTAACTTGTACCGCCACTGCACACAAAACACTCTACTTGGCTTCTACATTGCCAAGAAGACTTTCGACACAAGGGACCTTATGGATCTAAAAACTATCATTATAACCAATACTCAACCAAGCCCAACTGACCCGATAGGCTCTGATACCACTTGTTAGGTAGTGAAAGCAAACAAATATAAGAATAAACCCTCTCTCAATAGAGAAAACAACACAAGAGGAAAAATAATATAAAGGAGTCAAAATTTAACGTGATTCAGTCTTAGCTGTCTACATCCATGATCCCTATAAGGAGTTCCAAATCTTTCATTATTTGCAACTTTTGAAAAACCGAAGTTTGTAAACCATTTTTACAAATATTTCATTACATGAACAACTTCTAAAAGCTACCCATATGGATCACTTCCACTTTTGAAGGATAACAAAACTCAAATAACTAAAGCCATATTTAAAGGCCAAAATACTAATAATACTTTCATTTGTAGAACTTTGGGTTAAATCTCAACACATGACAACCTACTTTAGGCTACCTACTTCGAGCAGCATCACTTTGACATTTCTAGGTAGCCCTTTCCTGGGTCACTCATTTCTTAGGTTGCCCATTTCATGACCACGACGACCCACTCCCAGTGGCTTCACTTTGGCCTCTGAGTTGACCCATTTTGATTCACCCACTTCGTGTGTCGACCTCTCAATAAAAGCACCAATATTATGGATTTAAGTTCAAGGGAATGTTCAACCCAAAACATTAGCGTGCCTATTTGGTGGGAAAACCCTTAGACTTAAGTACTCATTCTCTTTTAGAATATATGTTCACTTTAAGATAAAATCATTTTTTAAAATATCTGTCAATTTCACATTTTAAAAAAGTATAATTTTTTTTCCAATAGTATCCTGAGTAATTAATGACTATTAGTGTAATCTTTTATTTTCAACCATTTGATATATTCAACAATTAACTATCATTAGGGTATATTAGTCTATGCACCAAAATTTTATATAGAAATACTCTATTTTTATTTTATTTATGACAATTTTTAATATTTGTATTTGTTCAAATTTGATAAATATTTTTCAGGAGAGAAAGTATCATACTTGAATGACATGGCTTTCCCATGTGATACATATAATATTGCCACCCCATTTAAAGGATGACAAGCCTAAAACATTACACTTAGATGACATGACTCTCCAGTGTGAGAATCATAACATAGGGTTTTTTACATATATAAATTGTTTAGTATCCAATTTTACAAGATCGTCTCTGTTTGAGATCGTTTACACAAATATCCCGTTTTAGGTAAATAGAAGTCGACTTAAATCGACTTCCACATAAAACTGCACCGAGCATCTGGTTTTAGGTACAGAAGACAATTATAATTGACTTCCGTGTTGCATGAAAATCGATTATAATAAACTTCTGAAATCTATTATAATCGACTTCTGTACTATGTAGAAGTCGATTATAATAGACTTCTGAAATCTATTATAATCGATTTCTGTACTATGCAGAAGTCAATTATAATCATCTTCCACCCCACCAATGTGCTCTTCCAATATAAATAGAAGGCTCTGGCAGTTCAACTTTGCCATTACAAAAATTTTTAGATCGAGCATTCTTCATAGAGAAATGGCAAAGAGCCATATTCATGTTCTTATACATTATAATGGTGAGATTATAAATATAGCTGAGGGAGAGATATTTTGTAGTGAGAATCAAGCCTGGCTAGTTGTTCGGCTACCAATTAGTCTATTACAGTTACAAAGCCTAATATTGGAAGAGTATGAGGGAAACAACGCACAAGTCTAAAAAATCTTCTGTCAGATGCCTGTTGATATTGGCCCAAACGGAATCTGATATAGAAGATGACGACTTCGGAAAGACGAGCACATGGATCATATATTCAGTTATTTTAACTCGTTTGCTGAAGCTCGCATAATAGAGCTATTTGTGGAGCTCCAAGATGGTCCTTTTAGCTGTGGAGGTTCAGCTCCGGATCCACCGCTTCCTATATCTAATGTCGCCCCATTGTTTGAAGTTTCCCACCATGAGGTAGCTTTTCCAAGTTGCGAACACTTTGCTGGGCAAAATGAAGAGCTACTAACTCTAAATTTGCAGCCAATAGCAGAAGTTAGTCCAGTTGGGGATTTTGATTTTATTGTGTAGCACCAAGATGATGATAATGATGAAGAGGAGGACCTCAATCATGTGGCAAACTATGATATTGGAGAATATCAACAGTTGTTTCATGTGCAGAACTTAGGTGAGCATGTAATGTCCTAGTCTTAGGCCCAATCTCAATCTCGACAGCATCCTAGTCACTACTCAGCAGTGGATTTAGATGCAATGTGATCTGATGTGAGTGGTCCGTCTGGTTCAGGTTCGAGCATTGGGGGGGAATGATTTGGCACTCGGTCAAGTATTTCGCAATAAAGATGAAGTCTTGTTTGCTGTTAAGCATTATGGCATTCGAAGAGGCGTTCAATATAAAGTTTATGAGTTCGATCACAAAAAATTTCATTGCAAGTGTGTGAAGTTTGGCGTTGACTGTAATTGGAGTATACGAGTCACTCTTCGCCAAAAATTACAGTTGTGGGAGGTGTGAAAGCTCATAGGATCGCACACATGTGTCTTTCCAGAGTCTATAAACCAGCATGCTCAGATGGATTATCATATTATTTGTGCACACATATTCCCTCTTGTGCAAGCAAATCCGATGATCGCCATCAAATCCCTTCAAGCATCAGTAGAGTCAGAGTTGAGGTTCAAAACAACATATAAAAAGGTATGACTGGCAAAACAAAAAGCTATTGCTATGATTTATGGTGACTGGGAAGAATCCTATAATGAGCTCCCTAAATGGTTAAGTGGCCTGAAGTCGTACATGCCAGGTACTATCGTCCAGATACGAACTGGACCATACTATGTTGGTGATGTTGTAGATCAGGGTTGCTTTATGTTTCATCGGCTTTTCTAGACCTATCCACTATGCATAGAGGCTTTCAAATATTGCAAACGACTTATTTCGATTGATGGAACACACCTGTATGGCAAGTACGCTGGAGCACTTTTGATGGCAATTGCCCAAGATGCAACTCAAATATTTTACCAGTTACATTTGCCGTGGTGGAGGGGGAGACAAAAGAAACATGGTCTTTTTTCTTGACAAATATTCGATAGTATGTAACACCACAAGAGCAAATGCTTGTCATATCTGATAGGCATCATGCTATCAAAGCAGCTTTAGAAGTGGAAGGAAGTGGTTGGCATCCCCTGGCAACTTATCATGCATACTGTGCATGGCACATTGCGTCAAATTTTGCTATAAGGTTCAAAAACAAAGATGCAAAGCGATTGCTAATGACCGCAGCATATGCAAAGATTGAGCATAATTTTTTTTACTGGTTTAGGGCATTGAGCCATGTGGATCCCGCAATATGTTAATGGACTAACAACATACAGCGCGATAAATGGGCTCACTATGCTGATGAGGGCCGTCGCTTTGTCAGAGTGTATGAATGTTGTTATGAAAGGCACTTGAAGTCTTCCTATTATAGTCATGTAATGCTACTAGGAGAGGCCTGCCACAAACTGCTGCTAGCTGGGGCTCGGCATATACTGGTGGCCAGGGCCTGACATGAACTGGTGGCTAGGTCCTGACATGAACTGCTGGCTGGGGTCCGTCATGAACTGGTGACTGGAGCCCCCCATGAACTGCTGGCTGGGGTACGTAGGTGTCGGCTGATACACACGAAATGACTGAGACTCAAGGTGGTGGCTCGAATCTATCTGGGCTGATGACTAGGCTCTGGTTGGCGTTGATGACTACCCTCTGGTTGGGGCCGGGGCCGGGGCTGGGCCTGGGCCTGGGGTTGTACATCGCCATCATGATCATCATCGTCATCCAACCCACCTCCATAATCACCAAGTGCCTCATTTGGGTACTGGCGTCTGCTACCACGTATACCCGCACGCACAAGACGCTCAAAAGACCGTCGATCTGGGACGTCAGTAGGATGTGCGATATCTGGTGGTGGTGGGGCCTGGTCTGGTACACCATCTAGCAATTCTCTAAGCTCTGGATCCTAGGGGGCTCTATCCAGCGACAAAAATCTATTAGCCACTGACAATTACCATTGGAAGTACTCAATAGATGGCCGATCATCATCAGATAGTGGATATTGAACCCGTCGCTCCTTACATGCCTCCCATGCCTAATGCCATGTGACATGATACTCGGACCACCATATATGAAGATCCCCTCGACCATCCTTGGCATGCAGTTGATCAATGTTTATCAGGGCAGTCAGCATGTGCTGGGCTCCACCAAATTGTCGGACCATGTGGTCAACTGCATGCCATTCAATTACAGCAAAGTGTATGAATGCAGTCACAGATGCCCAAACATCAGCCTCCTCATAAACGAAGGGAGGTGTAACGTCCCTGACCTCATCACATCTGTACGGCGTCCACCTAAACTGAAACAGCTAATAAGAAATATTAGACTCACAACTAAAGCAACTCAATAGAATAGTTAATAGCATATTTGTTATATGCAACTTACCCCAATAATGCCAATCGAATCAATGGTCTGCCTGTACCGTAGTAGCTTATTTGTGTCCACACTCGTCGAATACCTAAAATGCCTCCACCTGAAATGTACATAATTCATTTTCCTAATTACAATTTGCACGTATACAAATAAATAACAAATCGTAAATGTTCACATAAATATGTACCTCAGTGCCAGTGGAAAAGTGAGTGGATGGTGTTGTCCAAGGGCCAATTCAGGTATTCTATACCATGCCCAAGACTGTAGAAGAGGTAAACTGTCTGCAATCTCGGTGACATTATATTTCGCCTCATGACAAAGCTCACGATAAAGGGATCCTAGACTGCAGATCCCCAACTAAAGTTTGCAGTCCCATTGAAATCCGTGAGAAGAGGGAGCCACTTCATGTGCACCCTAAATCCTGATTTATCCGGGAACAAAATCCCACCAAATAGAACCATTATGTATACTCTGGTGTATCGAATAATCATTTGCTCATCAGCATCATGTGGCAATCTCTTGAATGTCTTTGTGAACCAATTCAAATTTATGGAGAATCCTTTTATGTTTTTCTCGTCTGTAACTGCTCCAAGTAAGTTTGCACACAAAGCCCATATATCCTGATTATAAAATTTCTCCCATGCTCCTATACAGCCACTCACAGGAAGCCCATCAACACGGAGACCCAGTTGAAACACAACGTCCTCCAATGTGACTGTACATTCTCCGTACGGAAAATGGAAAGTATGTGACTCAGGCCTCCAACATTCCACAAGTGCACTAATGAGTGCCCTATCATAATCAAATGTTGGGACCAGCTGTGCAATATACCAAAACCCAGCCTACTTAAGAAAAGGTTCCATCCTCGGATCTGGTGCGACCATCATATTATAGTGCCTAGCTTTTAAAATCCGAATATTCTATATCATAATATAAATATATATAAGACATTGTTAAATCCTACAAACTAAACACAAAAATATAAATCACACTAAACTTAATATTTTCTTTATATTTAAATAAATAAATTACAGTAATACTATATTTAAATTAACATAAACTTAAATTAAATTTATTATAGTTAATTAAGATTAAAATTAAATTAACAGAAACTAAAATTAAATTTAAAAGTAAAATTAACTAAGACTAAAATTAATAATGACTAAAACTAAAATCCGATTATGCTATAGTTTCTTTACAAACACTAAAACTAACTACCTGAACAATAACTTTAACAAATACTAAAATAAAATTAACTTAATTAAATTTTACTAATATAACAAGGTGCTCACTAAATCCCCCCACAAAATAAATTTAACAAAAACTAAAATTAAAACATTCTATAAATATATTGAAATAAAAAAAAAATACAAGCAAAATAAAGAAACTCTATCTTACTTTTCACGAATTAACTAACATAGCCATATCTAATTACAAAATTAGAATAAAACTAAATATATAACTTCAAAAAAAGTAACAGACATAAAAAATAAATTAACATCAACAAATCTAATTAAATTAACAGACTAAAATTTATTTACGTATCAGATTAATTCATAAAATAAATTATACTGAAAAGTTTAAAATTAAATAAAAATACGTGTATTGTCAGTTTGTCTGTAATATGGTTCACAAAATTAAGACGACATAAATACTTCATAATAGTAGCTCACTTCCTTTCCTGCACTGAGCCCCTCCCTACCCTTACATATTGAACGCTCTGCCTTTCCTGCCTAAGAAAAATTCTCGCTTGAAGCACCAAGTTCACATCCAGCAGCGAGTTTTATAGGTAGCCAACAACAGAAATCAATTTTACTCGACTTTTGAAGTATCAAAGAGTCGATTATAGTTGACTAGTTGCCACCACTGACACACAACCAAAATTGGTTATAGTTGACTTCCTCACCAAGAGAAAGTCGACTATAATTGACTTCAACATCATTCAAGAATCGATTATAGTCGATTCCTCACACATGCATTCGGCCTTGAGGGATGTGCAGTGGCAACGCAACTGAAGTCGGTTATACACAACTTTGATGTCACTCAAAATTCGTTTATAGTCGACTTCCATTAAATTAAAATTAGAACATATATATAAACACATGAAATTTAGGGGATATATGTAATATTAAACCAGTTTTATTATATTTCTGTTAAAAAGCCTATAACATAATCAGAGTAATCATAAGCACCAACCCTAACTTTTTTTTTGGAAACCTTTAGAATAAAATAATTTTTTTTAATCAACATAAAAACTCGCTTATTTTTCATAAATCAAAACATATTTAATTCATTTGGAAATTTCTTCACTGGGTATATTCTAATGTCCAAGGAGCGTGACAAAGTGAACCATTGTCAATTCAATGAAAAATGAAGGCGAAGATGCATTTCCCAATACTACTATTGTCTTCCCCAAGCTGATTGATTTGCTGAATGTGAAAGCCTCCATCTTCTTACCCATTCATCATCCAACATTCTTCTCTCTCTCTCTCTCTCCAATGGCTTCCGTTCCCACTCTTTCTTCTTCTCTACCCTCAATCTCTCCTTCTCATGCTTCAAACCCCAGCAATAGCATCATCATCAACAACAACCAGCTACCCTTCACCTTCACTCTCCCTTTCACCACTCTCTTCGGAACCAGGATTACCCTTCAACGCCCCTGTCCAATCCGTTCTTTTGCCTCCACCAACTGCCGCACCCGTGCCACCTCTGCAACGGTGTCGTTTAGCCTCCCCACCACGTACGTCACTCACCACCCACTACCCTCCCCCCACTCTAAAACTCAAATGGGTTTCTCTAATTTTCCTCAATTTGCCTTAAAGTTTCTCACTTTTTCCGATATTTGCAGGAAGCCCGACCCGGGTACGCTCGACAAAACCCCGAAGTGAGTTCATTGTTATTGCAGTTTAATGGTCGTGTTTGTGTGTGTGTGTTTTGAGCGTTGTTTGTTTTGATTGGTTCAGGTGGTCAGCGAGGTCTATAAAGTCTTTTGCAATGGCGGAATTGGAAGCGAGGAAGCTCAAGTATCCAAACACAGGAACCGAGGCTCTTCTCATGGGAATTTTGGTAGAAGGTTCGCTACACTTGGGTGCCTTTCTGCTATGATGCATGGATACTTCAAAATAGTTAGCATAACTGCCCTGACTACTTTAGGATACTTAACCAATGCTTTTAGATACTTTTACTGATGTTTTCCATGTTTTTAATATAATCTATACCGTATTTTCGTAACGTACTCGCATACTCATAACAGTATTTCAGCGATATAATACTATGCTCCATTCATGTTTTGCCATGAAATAAGTTATTCTGCCATTGAACTAGTGTAATTTCCATTAATTGAATGGCAAGTTTATGTTTCTATTAAGTTGTGGTAATAGCTTGGTTAATGCCATTTTGCCATGAAATCATGAATTGAGTGCACGAGTCACTGACTGAACTTATCTTATTGTGGATGGAATTTGATGAGTCCCATTTGCCTCATTTGTTGTCTTCTATAGGATAATGGCTAAATGAGTTCATTTCCAATCTGAATGTGCTCCATTTGAAATCCTATTTTCCTGCTGATGGGTAGGGAAGGATGTAAAAGATTAACATTGTGATGTCATTTAGCAGCTGCGTAGTTTTCTTCACAATTTTTTTAATTTTTTTTGTGTTCTAAATTATGAGTGGTCGATTTTGTCACTTCATACCGTCCATCTGAGTCCAAAGTTTTCTAGAGTTTGGACAAAATTTTATCAATTCAGTTGTGTTTCTTATGTCAGATGCAATGCTTGGGCATTAAGTGGTAAAACTGGAAACAGACTAGAAAGTGGTATCAGTTATGTTATGTCTCAATGAGATGGTTTTTTCAGGGATGGTTCACCAAGAGCGACGATATTAGGATTATCTAGAGTTTTGTTGTTGTGTTTGAAGAAAAGATCTCTTCTTAAATGTGTGTGGTTTTAACTTTGAGCAGAAATTGTTCAATCCTAATTGGAATAGTCCTACTTCTGACCCATTTATAGTTTTTTATAGATTTGGTTGTGAACTTGTGATGCTTATGCCTCTGTATTGCCAGTTGGATTTGGATTCATGCTTCTTGTTGTATTGGAATCAAGTCTATAGACATAGGTCAGTTATTTCTTATGATTATGAGGGTCCCTGAGAAGGTTAAATATCTCTATGGGATTTGGCACCCTCTATGGTTATGTACTTTTGTCATATGGTGTTGATTCATTCCAAAAGGACGTCTTTGTTTGCCCCCAAACTCGAGAAGTTTCTCATTACTCTCAATCTGACAGCATTGCTAAATCAGAGTAAGAGAGGTGGAAAAGGAAATTGTTACATTCTGTTTCATACTTTCATCCTATCAAAAGAATTATGAGTTCAACAATAATTTTTACCGAGTTAGGCATATTCAAGTTTAAATGCATTGAAGCTGATCATTTACTTGTAGCTTTTCCCTCTAGTGTTTGAGGAACTGTATACCTGCGCCTCTACTATTGAGTATTGTGTATATGGCCATGGTTGGTTTCCTTTGTGAGTTTACACCTTTGAATGTGGTAGTAACCTGAACCGAGTGTGCTATTCAGCATGTTGCATAAGAGTCTGTTGTTATTCTTTATTTCATCTAGCTAAAATAAAGCCCTTTTTAAAATTTGTCTCTGCAAGATCCTGTCATTTTGATTTCTGAAAGCAGTGTAAGAAGTTGGATGAATCCATTCCCTAAATTTCTAGCTGTTTGCCTTTTATTTACCCTTTAGCACTAAATTGGATTTTTGTTCTTATAGGAACAAGCAAAGCTGCAAAATTCTTAAGAGCTAATGGAATTTCACTTTTCAAAGTACGCGAAGAAACAGTAGAGCTACTTGGGAAATCAGACATGTATTTCTTTAGCCCTGAGCACCCTCCATTGACTGAACCAGCTCAGAAAGCCCTTGATTGGGCAGTTGATGAGAAACTGAAGTCAGGTATGTATGATTTCCATGATCATGTGTCTGTGTATCAGCTACCTGACATTTTTGTTTTCCAATTGATGAGCTAGACTCATTGAATGTCCCATTTCAATGATGTATATCAATGCCCGAGCCACTCTTGAATGGATTTGTAATCTGACCTTGTGATGAGGCATTTGTACAATGTTGATCTTTATCTTGCTTCCCCTTAATCCTTATTTTTATTTCATCTTTTATGTTTTCTCTTGTGTAAGTACTAAAGTTATGGCATAACTGTAGGTGAAGGAGGGGAAATAACCGTGACCCATTTACTTCTAGGAATTTGGGCACAAGAAGGATCAGCAGGTCGCCAGATCTTGGCTTCTTTAGGTTTCAATGATGAAAAAGCTAGAGAACTTGCTAAAGAAGTAAGCCTTAAGTTCTGTTGTTTTGGCTAAACTGAATCCTCAATGTTAATAGTGTAAATATGGTTTTTTTTTTTTTCGTTTCTTGCAGATTAATGGAGATGTTGATTTGAGCTTTAAGAAGCAGGCTTAAGAAATTTCCCTTGGTTAACAGTTGATTGAGACCTTCTGAGCCCTGGCATTGGAAGTTCCTATGGAAAATTATCTGTACTCTCCCTCGTTGCTTTCAACAAGTTTCTGCAAAAATATGATAGACTTCTATGTCAAAATACTGTTTTACACCAATTGGAGATGATGCTTTTCTCATTCTTTTTAGTTTTTATACAAGTTTTGTGGAGGTCAAATTTTTAAGCAGTGTGTGATGGTGGAATTGTAGTCTCACTCTGCTTTATCTTTCCCTTCTAACGTTATCACCCTTTCTTGAATTGTAGTTGCATCTCTACCTTCTTCCTAATTTCATTTTGTGTAGTGTTATTTTAACACCACTCAAAAAGTGGGTGTCAAAATAACATTTTTGATTTTTTTTTTTTGTCTAAATCTTTTATGCAATTGCAAAACTGCTTTTTGCTATGAAATTGGAATGTAATGGGCCCTTAAAGATCTTATGAAGTGTGAAAGACATTGACTTCCCTAGGACGTAATGTGTAGTTTACAATGAAGAGAAGGACAAATTCTCGGATTTTCAAGAAAATTTTATAAATATTTCGAAATCGAAGAGATTAATATAATTTGTCTAAAACAATTTTTTACTTTTCTGTTCAGAACCCAAAATCAAACTTTTTTAACTTTTTTTTGGGTTAGACGTACGTAATCAAACTCAATTCTAGCAATAAAAGTGTTCAACTGGGCCGTAGCCCAATGTTACGACACTAGGCCTCCCCGTAACGGGCTTGCTGAGCCCAGTTCACATACGTAGCGAGCCTCCTTCGGTGGTCAACTCAACTCGCTCTCTGACTCAGTTTCTCAGAGTCTCGTTGTTCTGTCCCTCACACCTCGTAAGCAAGCGGCAAGCAAAACCTTCCGACAACAACAGTAACGTTTGCAGCCACAATAACACAGTCAAGTCAATGCTGCGGTTGCGGAAAACACCTTACCTGTCTTGTTTTCTACGTCTTCAGCAACAACTTGGTACCTTTTCTAATTCCTTAATTCCCCTTGTTTACCCTTTCTCTTCTTCTTCAACTTGTTATTGTTGCTGTGTCCATGTTAGTAGCTCCATAGGTATTCATGACTCCGCAGTGAACAGAACCCATCTCTTGAATTCCATTAGGAGCCTCAAAAACGTTGACGCTGCCTCCCGTTTCTTTCACAAAATGGTTGCCATGAACCCTCTCCCATCTGTGAAGGACTTCAACTTGTTGTTTGGCTCCGTTGTGAGGATGAAGGATTATCCAACTGCTATTTCCTTGATCAAACACATGTTTTCATTAGGTGTCTATGTTGATGATGTCTGCACTCTCAATATTGTCATCAATTGTCTCTGCCGTCTGAATCACACGGCTTCTGGGTTCTCCGTCATGGGGATGATGCTCAAGTCTGGTTTGGAGCCCACACTGGTGACACTTAACACCATTGTCAATGGGCTTTGTGTTGAGGGCGATGTGGATCATGCTATATGGTTAGCTCACCACATGGGGAAAATGGGGTATGATTCCAATGGTAGAACCTTTGGAGCAATTTTTAATGGGTTGTGTAAGATTGGAGACACAGGCGCTGCTATTGGGTGCCTAGAGAAGATGGATGAAAGGAATTGCGAGCCCAATGTTGTGGTTTACAACACCATTTTGGATGGTCTTTGCAAGGATGGGCTGGTATCCGAGGCTTTGAGTTTGTTCTCCCAGATGACTAGGAAAGGTATTCGACCTACTGTTGTCACTTACAATTGCTTGATTCAAGGCCTGTGTAATTTCGGTAGATGGAAAGAGGCGGCTTCTTTGCTGAATGAGATGATGCAGAGGGGGATTATGCCAGATGTGCAAACTTGTACGATTTTGGTGGATGCTTTTTGTAAAGAGGGGATGATCTTGGGGGCTAAAAGTGTTTTGAGTTTCATGGTTCATATGGGGGAGGAGCCTAATGTTGTCACCTATAACTCATTGATTGATGGATATTGTTTACAGAATCAAATGGAGAAGGCCATGAGAATGTTGGATTTGATGGTTTGCAAGAATTGCTTGCCGACCATTGTGACTTATAATTCTTTAATCCATGGATGGTGTAAAGTTAAAGACATTGATAAGGCTATCTGTCTTTTGGGAGAAATGGTGAATAAAGGATTGCATCCAGATGTTGTAACTTGGACCACTCTTATAGGCGGGTTTTGCAAAGTGGGTAAACCACTAGCTGCAAAAGAACTGTTTTTGACTATGAACAAATATGGCCAAGTTCCCAATCTCCAGACCTGTGCCATTATATTGGATGGTCTATTCAAATGCCGTTTTCATTCTGAGGCATTGTCATTGTTTAAGGTAATGGAGCATAGTGACTTGGATCTTGATATTGCGATTTACAATACTATGCTTGATGGAATGTGCAAAGCTGGAAAATTGAATGATGCACGGGAATTTTTTTCTTGTATCCTAGCTAAAGGGTTGAAAATTGATGCATATACTTATAACATAATGATTAGAGGTCTATGTAAAGAAAGACTATTGGATGATGCTGAAGACTTGCTTATGAAAATGGAAGAGAATGGCTGCCCACCTAATAGATGCTCTTATAATGTCTTTGTCCAAGGGTTACTGCGAAAATATGACATGCGAAGGTCCAGAAAATACCTTCAAAGAATGAAAAGCGAAGGTTTCCCAGTAGATGCTGCCACCACAGAGCTGCTTATATGCATGTTTGCCACTAATAAAGTAGATAATGTATTTCAAGAGTTGCTGCAGAACTGAAATTTGGTTGTATTTAATCTCTCTTTTCATTATTTGATGGGACCGATCAGACTGTCAACCAGGCCCCAAATGGTTGGGGTCCATCCTCAAATCTTTTGTCGGTTCAACTGCCCCAAAACTGTTCAGAACCGGATGATGGAAAGTAATTGAGTAGAAAGAAGAAGAGCAAGCACAGAATGATGTGCATCTAAGGAGTTCCAATCTGGATTAACACAATGATGGTGTTCTGATTGGTAATGCATCCAAAGGTTCAGAGAAGCCTGCATGTTTTGCCAAGACATTAACCCAAAATTGAAGTCAGGTATATATGGTTTCCGTGATCATGTGTCTATGTAATATTACCTATCAGTCTCCTGCAAAAAATTTTCAATTGATGAGCTTGATGCGTTGTTAGTTTGGAATGCCCCATTTAGCGTGTTTTGCTGCTGCATGAGTTTCTTGTTGCATGAAATGAAATCTACTGGTGGGTTTTGTAAGTTAACGTCGAAAGAAGGTTTCAGTTGTCTTGTGCCTCTTCTATTTGAAATAAGATGAAGTGTGAAATGATTTTTTAATGATATATCCTCTCTTCCGTTACTTTCTAAAGATTGAATATTTGTTGATATGAAAACTTTGTCAAATGCATCCAGCTTTAGCAGGTTTATGACTTCTAAAATCCTTGACAATGAACATAGTTTTCTCAAATCCTACCTTAGTTATGGCTAGCTTATTGTAAAAAAAGATAAGTTATGGCTCAGATAGATAGTCTGTGATGTGGCATTCGTACAATGTTGATAGTCTTAACCTTATTTTGGGATGTTTGCTCCTGTGTATCTACTAAAATTATGGCATGAAATGCTGTAGGTGAAGGAGGGGGAAGAACCGTGACTCATTTACTTTTTAGGAATATGGTCACAAGGATCAGCAGGTTTAGGTTTCAATGATGAAAAAGTCAGAATTTGCAAAAGAAGTTAGTCTCAAATTCTGTCATCTTGGCTAACTGAATCCTCATTCTTAATAATGTAAATATGGTTTTTGTTTCTTGCAGATTAATGGAGATGTTGGTTTGAGCATTAAGAGGCAAGCTTAAGAAATTTCTTGTACAGTTGAAGTTGATTGATACCTTTTGACCCTGTCATTGCCAAGTTCATATTGTTGCAAGTTTATCGACAAGTGTCTGCGTTAATATAATAGGCTTCTATGTCAAGTACAATGTTGTACACCACTTGGAGATGATGCTTTTCTCATTCTTTTTATACACGTTTTGTGGAAGGTCAAATTTTTAAGCAGTATGTGAGGGTGGAATTGTAGTCCCACTCTGCTTTGTTTTGAAGTTCTTATGAGATACTATCATTACAAATTTTAAGGAGATATGACAATACTCCTAACTATTATCTACCGTATGTGAGGGTGGAATTGTAGTCCCACTCTGCTTTGTTTTGAAGTTCTTATGAGATACTATCATTACAAATTTTAAGGAGATATGACAATACTCCTAACTATTATCTACCGTTTAATCAGAAAATCGATAAGTATTAGTACTTTTAAAATGTAATTAATCCCAAAAAAAAAAAATTGAGAATTGTTACATGATAATTAAGGAGGATGTACCACAATGGTAAAATTATCACCTTGTAACCAAGTCATGGCTTCAAATTAGAAAAAAAAAAAAAAATCTTTTCGCTTAGAAGTAAGATTGTGAATGCCCATTTTCTCTTATCCTTACCAAGTGGGAGTTCTTGTAAAGTTAATTGGTCCAACTACTAAAATCGTAAATTTGATTAGAAAAGGCTTGTATTGTTCTTGAATGATCGATGATTCAACATAAAGAAACTCTTTTACTCAAACTATGATTTGGGATTCAAAATTATGTTAAGACGTAATTCAATATAATTTTGTTATGTTTGAAAATTGAAATAAGTCAAAATGTAATTTTATCAAATATTATACAATTTATTCGATAATCTAATAGATAAGACTTAAGAGTCAATGCATTTTGTAATAAATAAATTAGTATCTTATAAATAGGTGGATTTAATTTTTGCCATCCACGTGAGAATTTTATCAATAGGTAATTTTGTATGTCTCCTGTGATTGTTTAGTTTGAAAGTTATGCCCTAACTTTGACCATAGGTCTAGTGGTGCTGAAATTACCTAAACTATTTCCATAGGAAACAAAGTAGGCAAATTGAAATAATGTGCTATTTTACCAAAATGGGTCTGTTCCGGTCCGGTTCACAACAGTAACACAGCTCCAGCGCCGTGATTCTCTGAATGAGACTTCAGATTCATAATTTGCGACACACACTATCAGAACCCTCCATGGCTCCCGCCAAACGCAAACCCTAATTCAGGGTTTAAGCTTTTCGATTGCAGAACAAAACCCCCTTTCACTCTTCGCAATCTTCTTCATCACCAGTCACCACCATGAGCTTCGCAGCGTACAAGATGATGCACTGCCCCACAGGCATCGACAACTGCGCCTCCGGCTTCCTCACCCACTCACGCGCCGACCTCTTCCCCAGAATCCCTCCCCTGCACTCCGACGACCTCGACGCCGAATGGCCCCCCACGAGCCGCCGCGACATTGGCCCCGTCCCCAACCTCATCCTCACCTCCGCCAATGTCCTCGAAATCTATGCCGTCAGGCTCCAGGAGGACGGGGCCAAGGGCGCCGCCGCGGAGCCCCGACGTGGCGGCATTGTCGACGGCATCGCCGGTGCCTCCCTTGAGCTCTTTTGCCATTACAGGTTTTTGCTTCCTCCTCCCCCACTGTTAGAATTTGTTGTTCTGGAATTTAGAATTGAAATTTGAGCTGAAGTCTGCCTTTTTTGTTTTGGAGTTTTGAGAGAGAGAGAGAGAGAGAGTATGTGTGTGTGTTTTTTTAAATTTTTTTTGCAATTAATGGGGTGTGTTGTGGACTGACAAGAATTTAGAATGTGAAATTTAGCAGAAAGTCTTTTTTTTTTTTTGGCAATTAATGAGGTGTTTTGTGAATTGAGTTTGGGTAATTATCTAACTGAGCTGGAATTTTGAGTGTGAAAGTGGGAACTAAGGTTTGATTTATGTTTTTTTTTTTTTTTCTCCGCACAATTAATGTGTACATTGTGGATTGAGCTATGGCAACTTAGTTGGGGTATTTGTATATGTGTTTTCCTAAATGATTCCGTGATATAGATTTTGATTATTTAAGCTTCTTTATCTGCTGATTTTACTGTTATCGTGTTGGGCATCTTCAAGTACAGTCTTAATTTAACTATTTTGGTGCAGGAATTCAGAATTTGAAGTTCAGAACAAAGTTTTTTTTTTCCCCTATAATTAATGGGTGCATTAAGGATTGAGCGATGTTAAGTCAATTATCTAGCTATGCTGGAATTTAGGATATGAAATGGAGGATTTTTTTTTTTCTTATTTACAATTAATGGGTACATTGTGGGTTGAACTATACTAAATTAGTTAGCGATAATTGTATGTGTTTACTTAATGATGCTGGGATATAGATTTGATTATTTTCAGCCCCATATTTGTTTACTGCTCAAATCATGTAAGGCATGAATTATGAATGTGATAATTATGAGTTTCCTTATTGACAAGGGGATATGCCTTTGATGGCAAGTTTCTTTAATCTGTTGAATTTACTGATTGATTCAAGGTTTGGGCTTCTACCTCATTCCTGCTCTTATACTTGTGATTCAGGTTGCATGGTAATGTTGAAACCATGGCTGTGTTGAGCATTGGAGGTGGTGATGCTTCTAGAAGGAGGGATTCAATCATCTTAACCTTTAAAGATGCAAAGATTTCGGTTCTAGAGTATGATGATTCTATTCATGGACTTCGTACGAGGTGAGCAGTTGCTTTCAAATTGTTATTTGAAAAAGTAGGCTTTTTGGTCTGCTAAAATTTTTCTCAAATAGTGTTTGTTTTGGGCTGTGCATTTCTGCAAACTAAAAATTATAAGGGTCTTTAAATGAAAGTGGGAGAGAAAAGCAAATCGTTGTGATGATGCACACTATTAAGCTGAGAAGTGTAATCCTGGGCTAGCTTTATTTTCTGCTGGAGAGCCATATTGCCTGACATTGTGGAGAGCTAACTCCTAACTTTAAACCCTAAAGTTGGGAGAGATAACCCCTGGCAAAATGTACCCTCAAGTTCATGGTGGAGTATGATTACTAGTGATTTTATCCAATTCTTCCCTGTATTCTTTATCTCTATGCCAAGGTAGTTAAAATTGCAAGTTCTCTCGTCGCACAATTTGACGAGATTTTCTAGGATCCCACCTCTTAGTTGCAAACGATATTATTCTTTTGTGGTGCCAATAGGGAACAACTAACTTATCGATCTAATGCTGTCTCTTCCTTTGGGGATGAAGTTGGGGCTGGTCATAATCTTTCATACTCACTGGTATGTCTGTCAGCGTATGTGCTTGCCCAGTACAGATATTAATATATTATACATTATAAACTGTGTTAATATCTCTAACATTGTTCAGGCAATTCTCTCCCCTCCCCTCCTCTTTGTCTCTCATTCATCTCCCTTTTTTATTGGGTGTCAGGTGTGGGTGGCAGCTTAAAGCTAATGTTATTTGGTGGCAAAATGTTTGCTTTGTAGCATATAATTCCTTATCTTATCAGTCATGTTTTTTGATGGCTTATATTTAAGCCTAACTACTTCTGATCACTTTTTTATTCGTTAAATTTGTGAGGCACTCTTTGCTAGATTCCGTATGTATGAAGGATAGAGTTTATCTCTTACTGGCCTTATTCTCTGTTTGCAGTTCTTTGCATTGTTTTGAGGGCCCAGAATGGCTTCATCTGAAAAGAGGCAGGGAACAATTTGCAAGAGGTCCACTGGTAAAGGTTGATCCTCAAGGCAGGTGTGGTGGGGTTCTTGTCTATGATTTGCAAATGATAATACTAAAGGCTACTCAGGTCTACTATCCTCTATACTTTTGTCAACTTAAAACTCATTGCTGCATCTTGTGGTTTGATGTATCCTTTATGCATGATTATTTTTTTAAAAAGAATTTTTAGATTAAAAAAAGGGGATATAAACTAAACAGAGGATACTAAATCCTCCAAAACTGAGAGAACACAGAATATCAGGTGACAAAAAGTTAAATGTGGTCTAAGCTGCCCAATCTGTTTACATATTCAAAATGGGACTCTCGAAACAACCATTAGTTCCCTGATTGTTGCTTCACTCTTTCACCCAACTTCTTTGATGGACAGCAGGATTTAGACTTGGATTTTGTTGGGTTTTATGCAATCGTATGGTACGGATTACGCAGTGGAATTTTAAAATTTTGCAAAACCCAAAACTTGATCCATGCAAATTGATCAATTTGAAGGTAAGGTTCAAGTCATGCACTTGGGAGTGTGCTTTACAGAACCCAATTATTGTGCTTCGACTGTAGGCATTGCTCAAGGAATGATCGTCCTCTACCAATATCCACCCATGAACAATCACGAATGGTCGTTGAGTGCTAGCTCTGTGCGATTTCAAACCATGGGTATAGGGTTTCCTTCGATGCCGTTTTCGGTTTTTGAAGTTGTGTCGCACACGATCCGAAACCCTTATCTCTACTATTAATAGAGAAATACACGTTCTTAACTAATTAGGATAAAGGATATTCGGTTGAAAAAAAATCTTTCAGAATTTAAAAACAAATATTTTTAAATCTGATTCCACAATATCCAATATATTTATCGTCAGATTTAAAATTTATATTATTTAATAAAATAAAACAAAATTATGAATTTAATATACAGATAATATATCTCATATATATATATATATATATATATATATATATATATTAAAATTCGAATTCTTAAAACAACCTCAATTCGTTCGCTATATTCTTAGTGTGCTATCCAATAGGTTTACATTATGTTGGCAGCAGACCCAATACCACTTTTACGCTTACAAGACATAAGTGATCTCTAGCAAGACATTGACTTACTAAGTAATAACAAATTAAAAGTCCATATTGATTTAACCAATAGAATATGTCATAATCCTTTTGTCGCACGATATTTAATTTGAGCATAAGGCATGGGTGGTGCGATGTCATCCTTATATTGTTGAAATATAATTTTTCGATCTCCAAGTAGACTGACAAATCAAATAACACTAATGACTCCTTCAATTCATTTGAGCATAGCCATACATTTCTTAGTCTCATTTATTGAGGGGTCCAATAGATATTTCTCTAAAAAAGAGGGACAAATCTCATCTTGTTTAGTCACTTTCTTCAGCATAAATTATATTATATTCAACCATAATCTTTATAATTATCTGATTAAAGATAACTTTTGATTATGCCAAAATATAATGCTCTTTATATAGGAAACTATGTAAACTCAGGTACGAGGCTTTACTGACATAACTACTTTGAGAATCACTTATGATATCAATTCATGCAGTGATCTCACAACGGGTCTATCTAGTATCTTGTTCTTTAACAAATACACATAAGCTTAATTTTGTATCATACATATAATTATAATCGTCAATTAAGCTTATACTAATCTTACATCATAATATTAATGATCAAGTAGGGATATATTTATTATTATATGTAACATGCAAATATAATAATAAAGAAAATGAATAAAACATCTTTCATCAATGAAAATATAACTAACAATAAAGGTCTAATAAATAGCCTAGGGCACAATCACTAATAGATTCATATGGAGTCTATTCTAGTAGTTGCAGGCTCTATTTTAAACTTTCTTAGTGTATTTTCTCATGGGAAATTATTGTTGTTAACTATAACTTTGATAAAACTTTAATTTTCTTTAATTTCTTTAATACATGTATTACTGTTGTCAGGCTGGTTCTGTTTTAGTTGGCGAAGATGATGCCTTGGGTTCTGGTGGTGCAGTTGCTGCTCGTATTGAGTCATCTTATATGATAAATCTGCGAGACATGGATATGAGGCATGTAAAAGATTTTACATTTGTTCATGGTTAGTGTGACAGTGCATTATTATTTTGTATTCTTGGGCATTTTAAAAAAGAGTAATGTCATATACATACAATTTGTGGAATACCATATCAATACACTCCCATCTACTATTGGATGGGATGTGGATGATAGCAATGATAAGCATGGGGAGATTACTAGATGGGACACAAGTGTAATGAAACCCGGGAGGGAGTTGCAGGCTTCAATTAGTCAGCCAATCTGCACACCTCTCTTCTTCACATTATGTGTGATTGAAATTCAGCTTCTAACTTTAATTCACCCATAACAGAATGTGGCAAAGAAGATGATGGTCTCCTCATCTCCTGCACTGAACTTTGCTTAAACAACATAATAGTTTTATTTCTATAGTTTGCACAGTTAATTTATTGTCTCTTTTTTTATTTTTTTTAACAAAAGAAAAGTTGATTATATGTTCGCTGAAAGTTTGTTTTTGAGAGCAATGATAAAACATGCAATCTCAGGATTTTATATCTAGCTCAAATGAACTTGTAGATTAAAATATTTAATTAATTACTTATAGAATAATAGGATTTTGTCTCCCACATGGCATGCATTTCAATCCATTAATACACAAATACGAGATCAACTTTATTTTGTGATTACAGTACATGTTTCAAATGTGAGATTTATACAACTATATAAGCATTTATTATTGCTGATCATACTAAAATGTTGACGGTTGGTTGGGTTGAAATAGCACATTTTTAAATTCATTTTCTTGATTCCTTATATGGTCCCCCTCTTCAATATCTCTGTTCTCGTATATGTATTTTTTTGGCTGAAAACATATTAATTTACTTTAGTATTTGTAATTTTTTATTTGCTTATTCTTTTGAAAATTGGTTTAACTTATTGTATAGGCTATATTGAACCTGTGATGGTGATCCTGCATGAACATGAGCTTACTTGGGCTGGGCGTGTCTCATGGAAGCACCATACTTGCATGATATCAGCACTTAGTATCAGCACAACTTTGAAGCAGCATCCCCTCATTTGGTCAGCTGTTGTAAGTTCAATATAGATGCTTTGATCACACTTCAACAGTAGACTATTTTGCTATAATGTGACTCTGGCAAAATAGAAGATTTAATAGGATTTCTTCCTGTTAGAATATAAAACTATTCATGTGTTTGTACCTAACAGCTTGAGTGTTTGAGAGAGATGGTTTATGACACTTTCCATCCCCTCATTTTCTATGATTAGCTGGAGTATTTTGAGTTATGGCTGGTTTACTTAACCTGCCTATTGGTGACTACTATCCATTTATGATATATTTAGCACTTTCTTTTCTGGTTCTGCTATTCTTTGGTTTTGTTTGCTCTTGAATTGCTTGCAAACAAAATACATGTGGGTGGTGTATATTATATTAAGTCATTTTTTTCCCCTTACAGTTTAGTGAATTTACTGCCTCTTGAGTGTGAGATTTCTTTTGTAGGTGGTTAATCAATGTGAACACATAGGATTTATAGCATTTTGAATGATATTTAACATGGATATTATATTTATCACCAAAACCCAGCATCTTTTTACTTCTGCTGAATTTTCCCTTTCTTTTTAAGATTTAAGCCTTGTGTTTGTCATTTTCACTTTGTCAGAATCTTCCCCATGATGCCTACAAGCTTCTTGCAGTGCCCTCACCAATAGGTGGTGTTCTTGTAATTGGTGCTAACACAATTCATTATCACAGTCAGGTAACTGTATTACTTTGGCTCAGTTATATAATTGCTTCTCAATTTCTATACAGTAGAAAAGATATGTAAACTAAAATTTGTATATGTTTTTTTTGGCATGTATATATTTTCAATGCCTTCATTTATATTCAGTAATATAGGCAATAATCTGATGATATAGGTTTGTTTTTACAGTCTGCTTCATGTGCATTGGCCTTGAATAGCTATGCTGTTTCGTTTGATAGCAGGTGGTGATTCTCTCTCTCTCTCTCTCTCTCATTTCATTGCCATAAAAAGAGTATAAAATTCTAGGCCTTTTACTAATTATCTGAGATACCTTTTGTACCAAGAGGTACTATGGAGTTTTTCAATTATTTGACATTGCATCTTTCTTTTCATGCAATGTTTAATGTTTTACGATGCACATTGATTAATTTTTCCCTGTGTATTTAGGTTTCAACCTTTATAACCTCTATTACTTTGCTTTTCCTATTCCTAATACTTTTTTATTTAAATGTCATGGCTGGATGTTGTGTATTGGTGTATCTGTGATTTTATATTTATTTTTTATGTTCCATTCGTTTTCAATTTTATTTCAGTCAGGAAATGCCAAGATCAAGTTTCAATGTGGAGCTTGATGCTGCTAATGCAACTTGGTTGTTGAGTGATGTGGCCTTGCTGTCAACAAAAACTGGTGAACTGCTATTGCTTACTCTTGTTTATGATGGAAGGTATTTCACTCTTCTTTTTTCATCTCCTTTATTTGCATTCTTGATGTTGTGGGTCGTATGTTCATTTTAGTGGATTGACAGCTAGATGGTAGATATTAGGATTTCGCTCCAACTGACATAAGGGAATTATAATTAATTAGGGTCAAGCACCTAGTCTCCATTACTCTCTTTTGTCATTTTATCATCTTATGCTACTTGTATGAAAGTGGAAGGTAATGGGCATAGGCTATGCGTGGAAAGATGGCAAGGGAGGAAATGACAGGGAATGAAATAGTCAAACTTATTATAAGGCCTTAACTGGGTTCTACGTGCTAATGTTTTACAAATATCTGCATAAAGGAGAAACAGTTTTAATCTGAGTTTCTAACTTTTGGTCTGCAGTAGACAGGTGGAGGGAAATCAATTTTAAGAATTCTAGAGTAAACAGAGAAATGGGAAAAGAAAGTGAAAGAGTTTCTGTTTTTGCCTCTTGCAACTGTTGTTGCAGTGCAATGTACTCAAAACAAGACAAAACACATTTTTGATTGAACCTCTCACGTTCATAAGCCAACAAACAATCTTCATTTTCAGGGTTGTACAGAGACTTGATCTTTCCAAATCAAAAGCTTCAGTTTTGTCATCTGTAAGTTTGAAAAGCCTTACATATTTTGCTAATATTGCTATTGATTTGAATCTAGCCTTCCAGATCAGTTTTCAGATTCTTTTTGAATTTCTGCAATTCTTTTAGGGTATCACAACAATTGGAAATTCTCTGTTTTTCCTTGCAAGTCGATTGGGAGACAGTATGCTGGTGCAATTTTCTAGTGGATCTGGTGTTTCAATGTTGTCATCCAGTCTAAAAGAGGAGGTGTGTATTGAATGTCTGGAAATTCTCTGCTACCTTATTTCAATACTTTTCCTCATTCTTTTAAAGAGGTCTCTTTCAGTATGATGTAAATGCAATATTCAAATTCAAGTTTTTCTTTTCTTTTTTTTTTCTAATGAATTTTTCTAGCAAACTCCTTGATATTGTTACTTGTTGCTTCTGTTCTTCCTATCTATAAGTTAGTTATAAAATATTCTCCTGCGACTTTTATAGGTTGGTGATATTGAAGTAGATGCTCCTTCAGCAAAGAGATTGCGGAGGTCACCTTCTGATGCTTTGCAAGATATGGTTAGTGGTGAGGAGCTCTCATTGTATGGATCTGCACCAAACAGAACAGAATCAGCACAGGTAGTGTCCCATTATGTTTTTGTATAGAGGAAGGTGACAGGAGATTATGTAGGCATTTACATCTTTTATTTTGAAATTAACACATTCCTGATTGGCTTTATTGTGGTGTTTTTTAAAATTCTTTTGATTTATTCAACTTACTGAACTAGTTATATCTTGGCTGCAGAAAACATTTTCATTTGCAGTGAGGGATTCATTGATTAATGTGGGTCCTTTGAAAGATTTCTCGTATGGATTAAGGATAAATGCTGATGCAAATGCTACAGGGATAGCCAAACAGAGTAACTATGAATTGGTCAGTCGTTTTCCGTGATTTGTTACCTTAAGTAGCTTAATCCAGCCTCTAATCACTTGCTAGGATTGGGCAAAGAGGGAAGGGTTGGGGGAGGAGGGGAGTGAAAGAGGCCTTTGTAGCACCTCTGCATGTGTGTGTGTAGATTTATTGTATGTTCCATGGATCATAACCTGAAGTCCATTTTTGTTTATGTATTCTGTTTACTGTTCAATATTCTTGTTTCACATATTCTGTGCAACTATGCAGGTGTGCTGTTCTGGTCACGGTAAGAATGGTTCTCTTTGTGTTCTTCGGCAATCGATTCGCCCAGAAGTGATAACTGAGGTTTGTCCCTGATTTTTATTAGTGGGAAGTGTTTCTAATATATTAAGTACTTCATCTAATTGTGGTGCTTATGTCTATGAAATAGTTTTTAATTTTATCTGTACATTCATGTAACAAAATGACTGGCACTTTTCTTTTTAATACCACATCAATAAGATGGTAAAATAAATCCAATATTCTTTATATGCTACTTTCACCAGTCCAGTTTTATTGTGGTTTGCTGAATAACTTATATTATATAGGTTTGTTTAGAAAATTTGACAAAAAATTGCAAAGTGGTACGGAACATTTATCTTTTTTGGCATATTGCATAATTTCAGGTTGAACTTCCTGGTTGCAAAGGAATTTGGACCGTTTACCATAAAGGCACACGCTCTCATAATGCTGATTCTTCTAAGCTGGCTGATGATGAAGATGAGTATCATGCATACCTAATTATAAGCTTGGAGGCTCGTACTATGGTAATTTTTAAATTGAGTGATTTCAGAACTATAAGCTATATTTCACAACATGTTTACTACTAGCAATGTGGCACCTAATTCTAGCTGCTATGGTTTTCTCTTCATTTTCACACACTCATATCTAAGATGCTGGTGGGTTTTAAGTTGTTTGGAATTATTGAAAAAAATATATGATTAAACTCCTTTGTTTATCCCATTTCTCATATTTGCATGCATAGCACTTTCTGTGGGCTGTTTGCTGGTGTGCAACGGAATTGTGGAATTGTGCTGGGATGTTCAATAAATAGGCAGTCACAGTAGTGGAAGGAGGAATTGATTGGTGCTTATGGGGAATGATCTATGGTGTCAAGATAGCTTTATCCTTTAAACATTGTAGATGGTGCATGTACAAAGATTCTACTTTTGGATGCAAGCCAGTTTGTCATTTTTGGGAAATATTATTTAATGGCTGTTTTTATTTGAACTTTGACAGCTTAAATTTCTGGTGAACATAGAGTTTTTGTGGTGGTGGTGAGAAGAAATCTTTTTACTATCCATTCTGAATCCTTTTTATTATAAGTTTTTTTGAATCCAAATTAAGCCAATCCAAACATGTAGAGTGCCATTTTGGGGAAGGATCAATGATTGAAGTAAAGATGAGTTTTTCAAAAGTTATGTCATAGCTTATTTCCTTCTCAGCTGCATCTCTTATCTTATCTTGGTAGATACTCTTTCTTTCCAAATAATTTCCTTCACACTTGTTTTAACTTTTACTTTTTCCATTTTCCGTGTTATTGTCCTTATATATTCTGCTTGCTAGAGTTCTGCTTCTTGAACTGAATTGGAATTATTTTACGCCACAAAAATGAACAAATAGTGGTAATACATTTTTGGTTCCTTACAGCAACTTTGTTTTGTTCTTGTTACAATTAGGTACTAGAAACTGGTGAGCTTCTGAGTGAGGTTACTGAAAGCGTTGACTATTATGTACAAGGTAAAACACTTGCTGCAGGGAATTTATTTGGAAGGTGAGTCTTTATTTTGCTAGTTGGTTTTGCCGATCTCTATTGCAGTGCTGTTAAATGGCGTTGCCATAGCAAACCCACCCACCCCCCCCCCCCAACACACAATTTATTTTGAAGATGGGCCAGTATCTAAACTTTTTTTTTTTTGCTTTCCGATCTTTACAATTTGGCTGGGATTTTATCTGTTTCTTGTCAATTATTGATTTTATATTGGCATGGCCTGTCACCACTTGATGGAGAAACATAAAGTATTATTTCATTTATATGTTGCATACATGCTGAATCCAGAGTAAATTTATAAGGATATAACTAATGCCATCCTGGTTTTGTTCATAGGCGTCGAGTTATCCAAGTTTTTGAACGTGGTGCTCGAATTCTAGATGGGTCTTTTATGACCCAAGATGTAAGCTTTGGAGCTTCTAATTCTGAATCTAATTCTGGATCTGACAATGCCATTGCACTTGCTGTTTCTATAGCTGATCCATATGTCTTGCTCAGAATGAGTGATGGAAGTATTCGACTTTTGATTGGAGGTAAAATTTTTGTTCAGTTTTTCTTCCAAATAAATTATATTTATCAATGTTAATAGTTTTCTTTTCATATTTTTTCTCATGATCAATTTATCCTTAATTATTTCTTTTTGTTGGTTATGTACTTCCATTACTTATATAGCTTGTTTTCATAATTTTTTACACTCTTAGTAGTAGACTGAGAACATAGTTCAAGGCTGCAAGCATCTGTAGATGCTGCTGAGAAGCATTATGGTTGCTGTCTTTTCTTTTTTTTTCTTTTTTCTTTTAATTTGTGATGCCTTTTCCCCCTATGCATTTCAATTTACAGATCCTAGTACCTGTACTATTTCTGTCTCTTCTCCGGTTTCACTTGAAAGCTCAAATGGATCGGTATCTTCATGCACACTGTACCATGATAAAGGGCCTGAGCCATGGCTAAGGAAGACAAGTACTGATGCATGGCTTTCTACTGGTGTTGGTGAGGCTATTGATGGCACTGATGGTGCAGCTCAGGACCATGGGGATATATATTGTGTTGTTTGTTATGAAAATGGTAGCCTTGAAATATTAGATGTGCCCAATTTTAGTTGTGTTTTTTCTGTGGAAAATTTTATGTCTGGAAAGAGCCACCTTATTGATGCTCTGATGAAAGAGGTGCCAAAAGATTCTCAAAATGTGGATAGAGGTTCTGATGGAGTGGTCAGCCAAGGCAGGAAGGAAAATGTACCAAATATGAAGGTTGTAGAGTTGGCCATGCACAGATGGTCTGGACAGCACAGCCGTCCATTTCTTTTTGGGATTTTGAGTGATGGAACAATACTTTGTTATCATGCTTACCTTTATGAAAGTCCAGACGGTACTTCAAAGGTTGAGGATTCAGTATCTGGAGGAGGAACTAGTGTTTCAAGTCTTAGAAATTTGAGATTTGTTCGTGTGCCTTTGGATGCATATGCCAGGGATGAGACATCAAATGGATCGCCTTGTCAGCAAATTACTATCTTCAAGAATATTGGTGGTTATCAAGGATTCTTCCTTTCGGGTTCAAGACCGGCATGGGTTATGATGTTGAGAGAACGGCTTCGCGTTCATCCACAGGTTAGAACAAATTCACCTCTAAGTAATCATATCTATTAGCTATTCAATTTGGTTGTGGTATAATGGCCTTTTGCCCTTGTTCTTGGATGGCCTATGATAGTGGCATTTTGAAGGTATTACCACCTTTCTTCATTATTAGTAGGTTGTTCAATAAACTTGCATTAGTCCATTGCAATATCTTAATCTTTTCTTATAATACCCTTGTAAACTCAAAACCTGTGTATGATGGACATTGTGTATGATGTCATTTTGTCTGTTACCCTGATTGTTCCACTTCTTCACAGAAAAAGTTTGTCACTTTTACTACAGATAGTGCTTGTTGTTTGCTGGTAGTCTCCTCTTTGGCTCTGTCAGACCTAGGCATCTAGCCAGTTAGTGTAATATGCTTGGGAATAGGTGTTGTGTCAATTATGAATGCCATTATAGTATGAATTGCAATATGATGTTCATTGGACTGCTTACCGTGTTTGAGCCATCACAATGGATGATGACTCATGGCTGCATTTTTCAGGGCATGATCTTTTATATGTCAAAGATAAACAAGAATTAATTTTGTTCTTAATATTTTCAACATACAAGAAATTTGACAAATTTGCCTTACTATTTTCTTCTGTGTCAGCTATGTGATGGGTCTATCGTTGCTTTTACTGTCCTTCACAATCTGAACTGCAATCATGGGCTCATATATGTTACATCACAGGTACAGCATAGAGTAATACTTTTTTGGATAATTATCAGTTATCACAAACTAGATTATAATTGTGGCTGGGTTCTTTTTTTTTTTTTTTGTGTATCTCCTTATAGGGTGTTTTAAAGATATGCCAGTTGCCTTCTGGCTCAAACTACGACTGCTACTGGCCTGTGCAGAAAGTGTGTTTCCCCCTCCTCAAGTTTGTGTTCCCTTTTAACTTAGTAATTTTAATTTTGTGCCAACTTTGATTTGACCTTTTCTAATTTGTGATGTCATCAATAGGTTCCTCTAAAAGCTACTCCACATCAAGTAACATACTTTGCAGAGAAGAATCTGTATCCACTTATTGTCTCAGTTCCTGTAAGTATACATCTATTCTTTTTGTGTTCCTCCCTTATTTTTGTCTTTATTTGCTTTCAACATTCACGAGGATGATTCATAGATGAAATTTTGGACATAAGTGTTGTGATTCAAGCATTTGAAAACACTTTACGTGTAGTATATTTATGAGTTTTTTCAAATATTTTCCAGTCCTGCTCAGGTTCATTTTCCGTTAGCTTGTATCTTGATTAGAAAATTGTTTTGTCTTCTTCATATATTCCTTGTTACTGGAAAAAGTATATTTAGGATTTACTTATGAAATAATCACTAGTTTGTTATTAATTTTCTCGTGCATTTTCAGTTGTTAAACTATTGATTCATTCTTACCCTGTCAGCAGCCTACTTGAATATTTATGTGATCTAGAATTAGTTATTTACTTATATAATTTTGTTGGTTTGGTGTTAAATGGTTTTTTCATACACAACTAGATAACTATGTTTTTGTTTGTTTTTATTTTATTATTATATTTTTTGGGACAACACCTTGTTCTTTTTTTGCTCTCTACTCTGTCACTGGTTTTTCATTTAGAAAGTAATGAAACTTTTTAATCATTCTCTATCAGGTTCCTAAGCCGCTGAGTCAAGTTATTTCTCTGGTTGAACAAGATGTCAACCATCAGAGTGAGAGTCAGAATTTAAATCCTGATGAGCAAAACCGCTTTTATTCTGTTGATGAATTTGAGGTTCGTATTATGGAGCCAGATAAGTCTGGGGGCCCTTGGCAAACAAAGGCAACAATTCCTATGCAAACTTCTGAAAATGCCCTTACTGTGAGAATGGTTACTGTGCTGGTAATTTTTTTGCCCTTACTTTTCAAAGAAAGCTGAATGCTGAATATGATAATACAATAAAGGATGCCATTTACTGCTTGACCTTACTAATTTCATTTTGTGATCTGTCTTCTTTGTAGAATACCGCCTCAAAAGAAAATGAAACACTTTTAGCCATTGGCACTGCTTACGTGCAAGGAGAGGATGTTGCTGCAAGAGGACGTATCCTCTTGTTCTCTTTGGGGAAAAATGCTGATAATCCTCAAACTCTGGTATCTATAGGATTGCTTTCTCCAAAAAGTGACCAAATTTTTTGTCACTTACTCTAACTTTCACTGTTGTCTTCATCTGGACAACATTAAATATTCATCTTTACAGGTTACGGAGGTGTACTCAAAGGAATTAAAAGGTGCTATATCTGCCTTGGCCTCACTTCAGGGCCATCTATTGATAGCATCTGGTCCAAAAATTATTTTGCACAAGTGGACTGGCACCGAGTTGAATGGTATTGCATTTTTTGATGCACCACCATTACATGTTGTGAGCTTAAATATTGTAAGTGATATTTCCTTAAATCCTTTATCAAATAAAAACAACCAAATCTTGCCCCACAGGTGGAGTCAGTTACTTATTTATCTATATGTAAAATGACCGATGAAAAAAAGGACTTCAAAGTTTGCTTATTTGCATCTGTATATGATATTCACAAGTTTCCCACATTGAAGTAATTTTTTTTTTATCATTTTGAAATACTGTGTTCCCAGTTGTTTTCAAGCTAATTTGAGCTTCCGATGCTTACATCTGTTCAATCTAGAAAGTGCCAGCAAGGGGAAAAAAAATGAGGAAATCAGATTGATGGATGTGATCAAATGATTTTTTTTCTTCTTTAATTTTGTTTGCAGGTTAAAAACTTCATCCTTATTGGGGATATCCATAAAAGCATATACTTTCTTAGTTGGAAAGAGCAGGGTGCTCAGCTTAGCTTATTGGCCAAGGATTTTGGTTCTCTTGATTGTTTTGCAACAGAGTTTTTGATTGATGGAAGTACTCTGAGTCTCATGGTTTCAGATGATCAAAAAAACATCCAGGTTTCTCTTTAGATTATATGTTTATGTATTGTGTCCATTTATTTGTTGTTAGTTTGTTACCTGCATTTACTCTCTTAACCAGATAACTTCTAAAAAGCATGAAATTCCTTTTAATTGAAAGATTGTGTTTTCCATCATAATAATAGAAGTATGAAACATAACTTGCATGTTTATTTCGCTTGGTCGGTTGGTCCTTTTCCTTTTTTTTACCTGTCTATTCATCTTCAAAGTCCTTCCATAGCTTAGCATGTTGTAAAAGGTTTTCCATGGTTCGTCTTGAAAGTTGCTTTCATTTCATAGACATAAAAGCTCAAGCCTTTATGTGTAGGATTGGCTAGGAAGTTAAACAAATTGTGCACCATGGACGTTAAGTTCATGAATGATAGCTTTTCGTATAAAAATTTTATGTCTGTGCCGGGATGTTTCCTTTCTAAAGGCATTGCTTCCCCTCAGTTTGTTTTTTTTTTAATACTTATATCTTGCCTTTTTTTTCCCCTTTCTATTAGCTGGTTTGGTTTATTGGTTATGTGTGAAAAAAGCCCTTTTAAGCTTCAACAAGGAGAGTAAATCAGATGAAGGTTATTTCAATAGTTAGAATGTGTTTGGTAGAGGGGTAAAAACAGAGAAAAATTTCATGAATAATCTTTATATGTAAATTTACCCGTAGAACTCATTTGTAGAAAATTTCCCTCCAGTTTTTCTCTTCAACCAACCATGCTCTTAGAGGTAGAGAGAGAACCAGGGAAAACTATAAGCAAAGACTTGGTGTACAATGTACATTTTGATGTCATTTGATCCATACAACCCATACCATATATTGGATAAAGGCTAGGTTGTTTGTAATTATGCATGAATTTCAGCGGAATTTCTTATGTCCCTTGCTGATTGTTCCTTATTCTTTCTAATAATACATTTGGCTTCTGACTGAAAACCTGAAAGTTGTGGTCTGAAGCCAAGTCATCATTGTTGAGGCTTTTGTTTCTCTTTTGCTATTGTAGCATTTGTGGCGTTTTCAGTAAGATATATAACCGTTGTAATGTATGTAAACAGATCTTTTATTATGCACCAAAGATGTCTGAGAGTTGGAAAGGACAGAAGCTTCTTTCAAGAGCTGAATTTCATGTTGGTGCCCATGTCACTAAGTTCTTGAGGTTGCAGATGCTATCCACTTTGGATCGGACTGGTTCTGGTCCAGGCTCAGATAAAACCAATCGTTTTGCCTTATTATTTGGTACCTTGGATGGCAGTATTGGTTGCGTTGCACCTCTTGACGAAATTACATTTCGTAGACTCCAATCGTTACAGAGAAAGCTTGTTGATGCTGTACCCCATGTTGCTGGCCTGAATCCAAGAGCTTTCAGACAGTTCCGTTCAAATGGAAAGGCCCATCGCCCTGGCCCTGACAGCATAGTTGATTGCGAGCTTCTATGCCAGTAAGTTTTATCTCCGCCCAATCATTATTTGTATGCTGCTATCCAGAAAAATGTCAAGTTTTTGGGTCTTTATAAATATGAAAAAAATACTGTAACTTAATCCATATCTGTTAAAGAATTGTGTTTTACAACAATAAATTAATGGCCATATAGCTTGAATAACGTGTTCGCATGAAAGGCATGAAACTTGTTGAATCGTAAGACGTCAATGTCAACAGATAGCACTGCACAGAAATGTGGGTAATTTTTTTTAACTTGGTTGATCAATCTATGATGGCCTTTATGTTGGGAGTTATAGGCATTACCTGTTTCACATATTTTCTTATGTCTATTTCATTAAGTAATATGCTGGTTCCTAGTTTTGAATTGTAAAATCTACCTTTGTCTGCTTTGTTACAGTTATGAAATGCTTCCATTGGAGGAACAACTTGAAATTGCTCACCAAGTTGGAACAACTAGATCACAAATTCTCTCAAATCTAAGTGATCTGTCTCTTGGAACGAGCTTCTTGTGAGAACAGTCATCTTTTGCATATCCAAGGAACATCACTGCATATATCCTGCCAAATTCTTGGCTGTTACTTACCTCTCACTCACTTTAGCTTTGATTCAATTGCATCTTATTATCAGAACAGGTGCTTTGCTATGTTGAGTGCTTGGCTGAATCATTAGATAATAGCCAAGCTATCTTGCTGGCCAAAAATTACTGGATTGTGATATCCAAATTTGATTCCACTGTCAGTTTCATAATCTGTATACTAAAAGGTCGAAGTCTATTGCCCTTCAACCTGAGATCATCAAAGTATGCTTTTCTAGAGTGTGAAGTAGGAGACGAGGTGGATGTAACATAACTTAGTTCCCTAAAAGAGGAGAGGCCGGCGGGAGGCTCAGATATTTTTTTCCTTGTTTGTCATCATTATGAATTCATTGTAACATGGTGTAATTATTATTGTTTTTTTGTTCACATGCAAATAATGTGTTAGTTGCAAATGCAATTTCAATATTAGTTATAACTGCTAAATCTGCGTTTTTATATAATAATTACATCAAGATTATACTTATGGAAAGCGGTTCTGCCTACCAATAATCAGTTAACGATTGCTCGTTTACGTATCATAATAGAAACGTGCATGCATGCTTGTCTTGCCTAAGTTTTTATGTGTTTTTTTTCAATTGATTGGGGACGTTGTACTCTTTTATAGGGGTGGCAAAGGGGCAGGATGAGTTGATCCATTTTGATTATTTGGGTTCAAAGCATCAACTTGTCCTGTAAAAAATGACGAACTGACAGATCAACTCGGTTTCGGTTATATTTTTTACTATTTTGTCAATCCACTCTTTCCTGTCATAGGTTGATCATTAAGTATGGTGGGTTAATCCAGCATAGTTATTTGGATTAGAAATGTCAATCCATCCAATTAAAAACTGATAGGTTTGGCAAGTCAATTCGGTAAATTCAGGTCTGTTATCACCCTTTACAATTCTAGATAACACATTGTGGTTATCAACCTAATTAAAGCGAGAGTTGAAGTGGAAGTGGGGGGTTTCTCTTTTGAGAGTTGAATCCACGCGACATGGTTTATAATTAACAGTTTTGTTATTTTTACATAATTTCTGTGACTTTATCCTCACACTTTTCTTGTTTCGAAAAAATCGTTTTGCCTTTTTTTTTTATTATTATTATTATAAGGGGGAGTTAGATAAAAACAATAATCAAATAATCAAATCCAAAATAGTATGCAAATATCATGATTGATTAAATCGCTATGATTATGTTGCTGCCGCAGTTCAACTCCAGATGACAGCCAGCTTATCTCATTCTTCGGTCTGTTAGTAAACTCCATTTAAGTGTCATCCATTCCGTTGATCAGCTTTTTCATTAATCATTAGGGTGGCTATCTTCACACACAATTTCCAAACACCAATATTATAATGTGTTAGGCAATAATTTTTCATATCACAATTGACGGGAATTTATATCCAGTTTCGTTTACCATCACTGTCGTATTTTGGTACAATAGTAATAGTGCTCAACCAAAGTGTGGCCTGCAGGTGCACCTAACTATAACTAAAGCTAAAGGGTAACAATATCCAAGCATGCATGCATGCATAAATGAATGAAAATATGAAATCATATATGCATGCATGAGCACCAACCATCCACAATTCAAGCCACTGCAAATCAGCCATAACCTTATGCGTTCCCCCTCTCAGCCTTCTCCTCCTAGCTAGTTTAACATAGCCAAAGCGCGCATGTCCTCATTCTGTTGAGTCCATCTGGGCAACACTCAATAGTTCCTCAGCACAATTTGGGAAGATTTGGGTTTTATGGATTCATTAGTTCAAGAGTAGTTTTTGGTAGAGTAAGGTTCTACAGCATATATGAATTGAGATGAGGTAGAATTGTATTTGTAATTAGTTAACTCACTATTACATAAAATTTAGAAATGTACAAGACAAGATATTTTGTTTGCCAATTTGACACTAAGGGTGTCCAGTGTAAAAATAATTAGGTGACATTTTTTGGGGTCAGATCACAATTTCATCACAATCTCTCCATTAAACTCTCAGTTGTGATCCCACCCTCCAGTTACACCAATTAATTTTGCGCGGGGTACGGTAGAACCCAGCAAGTATTTTTCAAAATGTATATATATTTGGGTGCATGCTCATTTCAGAAGTCCAATTCTAATAGTAATGGTTTTGATGATCAATATGGTGTCAAGGTTCTTTCAATTTATAGGAATTCATAAGGATATGACCTTAATTAGAGGAAGATGGGATGTGTGAAAACGTGAAGATGGGACACAAGAATTGAATTCATAGACGTAAGCTTGCACATTGCTTTGATGAGGGAAAGCACTCCATATATTTTGAGGTTACTTTACAAACAACCATCGTTTTCATATTGATGTGACGATGGCTGCCGATGGATGGAGTTATGTGTGGATGCCGTATCACTGGTTTTTTAATGGCAATCCATTCACATGGATGTCTTTTCCTACTTTTTATTACCAAAACTTGTAGAAAGGCCAAAAGCTCACCATTTATCAATTTTAGTAATATGCTCTCTGTTGAAGGCCCTCTTATTTTTCGGCTTCATGTTCTTTCTTTTGATCGAATAGTAATTCAGCTTTTTTTTTTTTACCAAGACAAAAGTTTTCAAATATGATTTTTTTTTTTGGGCTTAGTTATATATCTTGGATTGCTTTGAAAGAAATGTATTAATTCTATCTTCTTGATGCTGGCCTGGATTTCAGTCATGAATATGTAAGAGTAGATCTCTTCAATTAGGGTTGGGTAGAGAATAGACTACAGTTCTGCAATGTAGGCCCGATATAATTAGTTGGGAGTTACATTAGTTTTTGGAATCATACAAGTTGTGATTACAATGTGAAATGCATTAATTGAAGATATTTGATGTTAAACTAACCTCTAAGAATTGATTTAAAATTATTTAAGTGTGTATTAATTCACGACTATGATCTTCAAATACTTTATTATCACAAAAATTTTCTAGATTCATGGCTTAATGAATGAATTATCAGGTCATGTTATAATTAATTGATGTAAACGTTTTCCTCGCATGATAAAATAATATTATTATCTATTCAAAATAAAGAAAATTATTTTGCTAAACCGCAGGCAAAATTTGGTTAAAACTAAGCAAAAAGAAAAGGTCTTATACTTAGTTAATGTTTCGACACATACATTTAGTCGACACCGTAAAAAATAAAATAAAATAAAAGAGGGAGTGGCAATCCCATTTCTCTATTTCCCCTCTTCAATACACGCTTCCATTTGTAATAACGTTCCTAAAATATCTATACCAGAAAACATTTTAATGTTAAACCATTTTTTTTATTGTTTTAAAAACTAAATTAACCTTTTTTTGTGGAAAAATTCTAACGGATGCACTTCTGATATGACATCTTTTCATTTGGTTGGAACCCAATTGTGTCCCTGTTTACACTTTGAGGGTAAAATCATCTTCATTGTCAAGGAACTTTTAATGCCTAACAGCATCACAATTTTTCTTGATTTATCCCAAACTATCCTTCTTCAATATCCATATAATGTCTCAAGTCCATGGCTCTGCGCAATGGCAACAATGGAAGAAACCAAAAGGCAGCAACCAAATCACCATCACCAACGTAACACGATGCTTTCTGTTTTGGTGTCTTGGTGTGCTGTTAAATTCTTATAAAATTTGACTGTATTATATTTGCTCAAGTATAATGTAGAAAAAATAGTGTTATATTTTAAATCTGATCAAATTTGATAAGTTACGTAAATTTCATTTCATTTCACATTTTTTTACTCAAGTTCATCATCATGTTTAACTTAGGATTTTTTTTTTGTTATGCTGAAATTTAATTATAATTAATTTCTGTATTTGATATTAATTAGCATAATTAGTAAATATAAATTTAAAATATTAAACTAACAATATACCTCAAATATAAAGTAAGATTTTAATAAAAGCCATATATACATGTGACAAATAAAAGAAATAAAAAAAAGAGTGACAACAAACAATTGAAGTTCTACCATATAAAATTTAGTTTTTCGAAAAATGGGAAAACTATAAAACAAGTTTTGTTTACAAGGACCTTTTAGGGATGTTGTTTTTTTTTGTGTTATGCTAGAGGTTTAATTATAATTCATTTGTGTTTAATATTAATTAGCATAATTAGTAAATATATATAAATTTAAAATATTGGCCTAGCAATATACCTATAGACATGTGACAAATAAAAGGGAAAAAAAAGAGTGAAAATAAACAATTGAAATTCTACCATATAAATTTTCAAAAAATGGATAAAATATAAAACAAGTTTTGTTTACAAGGAAATTTTAGAAATGTTATTAACTAAAACAATTAATAAGTGACAATAATCAAATGGGAGTAACAATAGCTTCTTCCAATAAAAAAAAAAAGTCCCAAAGGGTTTATTTTTTTAATCCCAAAAAACTTATTAGTTTGTGTCAATTAAAGATAGATGGCCAACAGCATGGTATGAATAACTATCCTCCGCACCAACAGCTGGTAATAACACCAAACTGAAGCCAAACACAAAAATTAAAGGTGTGCTTGTTGTAAGAAAACAATTGTCAATTTTATTTTTTGTCTTCAATTAATTTTTTATTTTTTAAGATTTTATAAAGAAATTATATATGGTCATCGTGTAACATGTACTTTATTTATCCTCTTACGTATGTTATCACGAGTTTGAGGCGTGCACCCACCTCTATCTATCCGAGAACACCCATGCTTTCTGGCTTAATCCATTTTCTCTCGTATGATTTCTGCATGATAATTAACCTTGTTATTGTTTAACGTTTTGAAGGTGGGAGTCAAAGAATTCTTATTTCAATAAATAAATCTTGTATATTCAAAAATTTTGATGGAAAAATTATTTATTCATCTTTAAATAAATAAGTAGATGTACACCCAAAAAAAAAGTAGATCATACAATTATTACTTTATTTCATTTAATGTTTATCTTTCATAATTTTTTGGAGAAGTGTTTGGTTGATAGGCTAACAAAAGCCAACAATAAACTTATATTATGCACCTTATTATCATAATTAAATGAGATAAGTGAATAGGATATGTAAAGATCGTTCATTACATCTAATAATAAATTGTGCAGTGTATCTATATATATATATATATATATATATATATATATATATATATATATATATATATATATATATATATATATATATATATATATATATATAAGGCGTCATTATTTGTCTACTTTAATTGCCATTGTCATCCATAACTTCCATTGAACTTTCGTACCATGTCTATAAGGTAGCAAAACCAAATGATAAAGTGTCACATTGAACTTTGATGTGGAATATAACATTGCATCCGTTTTTGATAGGGATCCATGTTGGCATAAGTGGCAAAAAAAAAAAAAAATCACTTCTTGACTTCCGTGGCACTTAATCTTTCATAATTGTTCAATATGGTTATATAATATACAAGTAACCCCACTTTGAGGAATAGATACTAATATTATAAATAGGAATAGAATCATACGGGATTTAAACCATAATTTTCATAATCGAACCGATGATTTGCTTGATCAAAACACTATGTCATTGAGTATTGGTTCAATTCATAAGTTATTGGTTAAATCAATTGAACAAGATTTAATTAAATCCACAAAAAAAAACAGAATTTAATCCGATGTATGTTGTGTGTCTATATATATATATAGGCAAGGTAATATAGGGCGTTGCCTCATTCTTATGACCTAAGTTGCAAATCTGTGATGGAATTTTTGTGAGCAATTTATTTGCGGGTTCGATGGGAACCAATAAGTTTTCTCTAGGTGTTGACCAGTTTAACCGATTCAAGTGCTCAATCAATCCAATTAATAAATGAACTGAACCAGCTAGACCGATTCATCGGTTTCCAACCAATTCGGTCCACAAAGCTATGAGTTCAACTATATATATAATTCCTTACCTTTTGTGTTTAATCGTTGCTGTTTGCTTCTTATAAGTTATAACATGCAGGCTCCAGCAGACTTTCCCTAACTTGGTTCATTACTTCCTATGACTGTTGTTCTTGTTATAGTTAGTTACCATAGTCTATAAATACTGCTTTGAATTTAGTATAGTAGATGATAATCAGGTCTTTTTTCCAGAGAATATATTTCCAGAGAAAATATACACTTCACATGGGTCTCTCTACATATAACTAGATGATAATCAGGTCCTTTTTTTTTTGTGTCAACTCATAAACTTATTAATCTCAATTTTTATCAGCCAATAATTTAATTTATTGTTCTGTAACCTTGACGCATCTCAAATTGAAACTATTAACAGGACTTGCCACCTTCGCTTTTGATTTTTTTTTTTTTTATAACCGTTGCCTGCATGTCTAAAAGAACATTAATTAGGTTTTGGTAACTTTCGAAAATTAGAAGTGAATTAAAAGAAATTCGGCAAAATGAAAAAATTAATTTCTCTTTCCATTCCATTCCATGTTGTCATAGCTATGACTTCACGATAGCAAACTATTTAACTATTTCAACTTCCAACAAATCATCATTCTCATCATTATAAAGAGGGAATGATAATGAGTATAAAGTCAATCCCAAATGAACTTGAGCTCTTTTTTACTTACCAATATATACTCAATAATATCCCTTTTATATTCCTCTCTACCCATTACGTACTCCACTCTCCTTCATCCTTAATTACCAGTATGTCTCTTTCTTTGTTTCAATTTTTTTAAAAAAGAAATGGTTGGGTTATTATTAAGATGTGTATTATGTATTAACATAGCTTTTTTACGGATATAAATTAAAAAAAAAAACTTAATATACCCATCCGTCACATTTTGAAGTTTAAGTGACAAAATCGGTTAATTATCACTAGATTTCAAATTGCTCAAATACAAAGAAATCGGTCAGTAAAAACAAGATTTTTTTTTTTTTAATTTAGTGCACTGAAATCAATTGACAAAAACTAAATTCCAATTGATTTTTTTCCAACTGAAATCGGTTAAGGATAACATGATTTATGTGTTATCTTAATCAATTCCTGTGGCCCATGATACATATCGGCTAGCACATGTAACGCCGATTTTTATTATTATTATTATTATTATTAAAAGGTTACAAATGATGTTGTTGTCGCTTAATGTCTTCTTTTTCCGTTTTATGAAAAATGAATGGTGTGTTTGGTTAAGTTTTAGGAATAAAATATAATAAAATTTAAAATAACTCATTTTATTGTTTAAAATTAAATAAAATGAGCCATTTTATAACTTAAAAAGAAGATTTAGATGGCTTATTTTATATAATTTTAGACGCTAAAATGAATCATTCTAAACTTAATTTAATAATATAACATATGTCAAAATATTACTTAATATTATATGTACATTACCATTTAATTAATAGAATATTACATAAAAGTAAACTGAGAGACTAATATAACTTACATTTTGCAATGTAAGGAATTAATTTAACTTATTTTAAAAATCAAGTACTAAAACAACTCATGAATATAAAGTTAAGGATTAAAATAAATATTAGCTCTTTAAAATAATACCTACAAAATTTATATATATGCTAAAAATGACATTAAAAATGGCCATAAAATGCTTTCTGCGCTTAATATCGTCAAAACAATATCTACAAAATTTACTATTGCTTAGAAGCAGGACAACCTTAAATTCATTCGGGGAACATCTTTTTTAGAATCGAGCTGCTCAGTGTTTTATTCTTTTTTCAGAAAACTGAAAAAAAGAAGACATTTAGCAAGACCAACATCATTTGTAGTAGTAATAATAATAATAATAGTAATAATAATAATAATAATAATTGGCGTTTCATGTGCTAGCACACATGTATCATGTGCTATAGGGGTCCATAAGTATAATACGATTTCTATGTATCTGACATGTCTCAGAAATTGGTTAACTATTGATAGATTTCTAATATATGTTAGATACACAGAAATCATGTTATCCTTAACCGATTTCAACTGGAAAAAAATCAACTAGAATCTAATTCTTATCAACCGATTTCAGTACACTAAATTAAAAAGGAATTTTTCTTTTTACTGACCAATTTTTTTGTGTTTGGATGATTTGAAATCTACTAATAGTTAATCGATTTCATCTAAATAAAAAAAGAGTGTATATACGTGCTTAAACTTCAAAATATAAAAAATGAGTATATAAAGTTTTTTTTTAATTTATATTCGTAAAAAATTCCTATTAACATCTATCAAGCCTGGACAAAATACATCATTCATGATAAAAGATACAGCATGAAACACTAAACCAAATATGACTAACTTCTTCTTTTTTTTTTTGTAGTAATATATGGCTAGCTTCTGAAAAGTTCATGAGGGCTTAAAATCACACCTTTCAATATGCGGCACCAAACATTTCTTTTATCAATTTTATATATGTGTGTGTGTGTGTATTCGTCACTGAAAAAACATATATATGCTACTATCAGATAATTTATTTAGATTGTTATTGTCCAAATTGTGTATAAATGATTGATTATAAGGACAACTAGCCAAAAAATAACAAGACATCATACCCTAAACCCCACCAGCCATTTTAATTCAAATAAACAAAAATATCTTCAAAATGAGCAAGCAATAGCTGAACTAGCCAATTAACATTGTCATCCCGCGTGTAACGCGGTTCATGCACGTGGGTCTGATTTCATAATTTGGCCTACCACATATGACCAATGATGACGAAACACGTGGACACTAGACCACATCCAAGTGGGGGCAAAAGAGGAACAACAATGAAAAGCCATATAGATCGAAGACTGGAAAGAGAGCCATGCTTCTTCATTTCATGAGTCTCTGTTGCCAATTGAATTTGTTTTGATTTGGGACCAATTTCTCAAAGGAATGTCTACCCAAAGTGGAACAGAACTCCTACAATTCTGATCAAGGAGAGGCCGTATTTCATAGCTTATGTTTCCTTGGCTTTTTCAATGTGGCACGATGCATATCTTCAATTAATAATCCGCCCCAAACAACATATACCATTAATTATTAATTAAAAAGAAGTCCATTTTCATTATCTTTATTGACGAGTTTTAACTCAAAAATGATTAAGGCGGCAATCAAACTCGTATGATATATAAGCGAGCACAACTTCAAACTAATGTTCTAATATTCTTTTAAGAAAAAATGTTACCTGTACAATATATCTTTACAATAAATTTACACCTCTATTAATAATTAAATATAGAGACATATGAGAACAAAATAAATGTGGGACCCATCAAATGAAGCAACTCTTTGGTAGTGATTTTTTACTCTCCAGGGACAAAAATACGGGGACGATGACAGAAATACAGGAACAATGGAGACGGAGACATAAAAATTATTGTTTCCGTATTGTGTTTGGTTGACGGGGATAACAGAGATAGTTGACCAGCGTTGACTAGTGGCCAGTGTCATTGATCGTTGGCCGGCCGGCTTGATCAGTGGTGGCCAATAGTCGGACCACCACCAGAGTTTGCTGTCTCCATGTCCCACCCTATTTTTTTTGGGGAAAGAAATACAGAAATTTTTTATCTTTGGAACAGAACATTTTTCCATCCCCATATCCCATCTCTACCACCAAACATCATACACGGACAAACTGTCCCTGTATTTGTATCCTGACTCTCGAGACACAAAACAAATGCGGCCTTTATGTGCCTCAATACTATAAAAGTGTAAAACTTTTGTAAAAAATGTCATACACCAAACATTTTTCTTCTCTTAAACCTAAAAGGCTAAAACATTATAGATATAACAAATTTCACTATAGCTATTAGAGAGACTCATGATTCATCTTTTGCTTATATATCATCAAAACTTGAGTTTGATCCTTAAATATTGCCACTGGTGAGTGATTTGTCAGTATTCTTACAGCCTGTTTGGCAACATTTTTAAAAACTATTTTCAATTTTTAAAAATAAAAATAAAAAAAACCCGTTTGTCTTGCTGATTTGGTTCACACCCATTTGAAAAACAAAAACCACATTTTAGTTTTTAAAAACAAGAAACAGAGAATAGGTTAAAGATGTTTTCTTTTTTTTTTTGCTTTGGAAAACAATAGAAAGTGTAGTGGTAATTTTGCAATTATGTTGAACTTGTGTTTTTTTCTTTCCTTCAAATCTCGTGGGAGAGTTTCTCACGTTTTTAGCCTCTTTATTTTGTCTCACCATCCACAACTCCATCATCACTTCAGAGCTCCTTCCTCAGCACCGCGACTACCCCCAAATCCGCCGAAGCCAGGCCGCCGATCCACCGGTAAGGGGCGCGAACCAGCTTCTGCTAAGCTCTGCCGACAAGAGGCGCAAACCAGCTTTTGCGACCAAGCTTCTATGAAACTCCTCAGCCAAGCTCCTTCGCGAAGCTCCGCCGCGAACCAAGCCCCTCCACAAAGCTCCGCCACAAACCAAGCTCCTCCATGACGAAGCTCGTCGGTGACCAAGCTTTCATGACAAGTTCCTTCGCCACCAAGCTCCTCTGTGAAGGCGGTGAAATGATGGTGATGCTAGAAGGAGGGGTGGCGTCGGCAGAGTGGAGAGGAGGCAGCGCGAGGGGAGGCCGTAGCTCCAAGATGGAGGAGGCCGTGGCGGTTTCTGTTTTTGCTGTCCATTCCATTTTTTTTATGAAATTCTGAATCTACGTTTGATTATGTGTGGATTGGGATTCCATGAGCTGAGATGTATTATTGATGGTGATGATTGTTGATTTGTTGCTGGAAATAGATTATCACTATTTGATTTGTGTTGATTTGAGAAGGGGATGTGGGACTGGGATAGTTTGGAAACTGGTTTGGTTTGTTGTTGTTGTTGCTGTTGCTGTTAACAAATTGGCAAAATATCGTGACTAAATTACAAATTGGATGTAACTATAAGAAAATCATAAATAGCTTATAAATGGATTTATAAATATAAATTGACATCAAGTTGTTTTAAGAGTATTTTTAGAATAGAAAGTTGTATTAAGACTTTATTTATTAAGTATGTATGAAAAATATTATTCACAAAACATATAAGAGTTAAGGGGTTATTTAAAATTTGTTATTTATAATTATGCAATTTGTCAATCAGTTTTTTGGTTTTATTAGTTTTAAAAGTTATTTTTTAAAAAAATTATCCAAACAAGTTTTCTGTTTGTTATCATTATAAAACTGATTTCGAACTTAAATTGCCAAACAAATATTCTAATTTTTCGTTTTTAAAAAGTGAACTTAAAACTGTAAAATAATTTTTAAAAACAAAAAAAAAAAACAATTTCAACCAGTTCCTTAGCTCGTGAAAACGTTAATGATTCCAGACACGGGTCCAAATTGTATCTGGGTCAAATTTTACTGTCATTTTTTTTCCTTGCAACCCAAACTTGAAACCCTTAAAATAACACGTACTTTCTTACAGATGAAACGCGTTTCCACCAATTTCATCACACAAAATGTTGCATTTCCTTGGTTACTTTTAGCCTAATTAATTAAATTTCTAAATGCGCTTATACGTAGTGGGATCTGAATAAGGCACACTTAAGTCACCATCACAGAGGCATTTGTATGAAGAGAAGGAAGGCAAAATGAGTGTTTGGTTTGACATGAAAAGAGAGCCTTTCATTTCTTCAAAACGCCAGTGAAAGGCTTTTATCATATGGGTCCAGTCTAGACCCATTGCGGCTAGTGGATTCCAATATCATCACTTTTATCACTCATATAAACCGAAGAAAAAGTGTATCCCTATTCTTTATTTATTTGATTCTTATCTAAGCGTGATGAGTATTGAGAATTGCTTAGTTCACCCCTTTTCTGAAAAATGAAGCCTTTCACTTAGTTAGTATGAACAAACGGTTCAAGTCCAAGATGAAATATAATAAGTATTTTTCTACGAGGCTACTACATATTTAACATATTATATTAAACTCCAACATTTACGAATTTTGTTGTTAAAATTTTTCCAAAAAATATTTTATTAAAACTCCTTCATAACACTTTATTAACATAGCTTGAGTACAACACTTTGTTTATAGATCATAGCAAACTACTATACAATTATAATAAACCAGTCCCAGAAAGCTTCAATACATGATTAAAGCAGAAGGACTTGAGACAGCTAAACATTTACAAGGTCTACTTCGATATTATTTTTTCGATATCTCCTCGGTAATATCTATAAATAAAAGATGTAATAAGAGGGGCACATGGACATGTGTACACATAATTAAGAGCACACCTATAATTAGGGCTAGAAACAATAGAGATACCCGAGTCAACTCCAACTTGTGAATTTAAAATTCCTTTTGCTTGGTTGACCCTTTAGTGTTCGTCCATAACGAAATATATGCTCAATCGATGTATATAATAACAGAAGATCATTCAAAACTAGTATACAAAATATTATTTTTCAAACCACAAACGACTCAACAATTATTAAAGAACATGCTAACATAAATCTAACCAAATATAGAATGATAGTACCTAATTAACAATGAACCAATTTTGATCTTTGGCATGTCAATTATTCCATTGATGAGATTTCTTCCTAGAGCCGAGAGTGTAGCTGAAGTGCTTATAAACGTTCCTGCTTGGAGAATTGCTATTTTTCCACACAGCTCTCACACTAATATGAGCTTTGATTGTGTGTGAATTTATCAGACAGGGGTGTCCCTATCCCACTGACATCATCTATTGCTCTTTTAACTTCTGGGAAATTAGAGTAATCAAGACAGATGCTATATATATATATATATATATATATATATATATATATATATATATATATATGACGTTCTTAGGGCCAAAGAGCCATATACATCATCATCTCCCACTCTCAAGCATGATTCACATTTCTCACCGATAATATATAGATAGAAAATGCTAGAAAGTTAGAATTTCTGCCTCAATATATATCATAATGACATCATATATGCACATTAGCTTTTGAACGAGTGAATAAATCAGACTATTTTATTCCATCTAATAATTATTTTATTTTTTTGTCAAAAAAAAACTTTTTTTTTTTCATGATTATTTGGCCTTACTCATTGTAAATATAAATGCTTTCCATAGCATAAATAGTTGACTTCATGAGCTCACATATAGCAGCATGGTTTTGACCCCAAAAAAGGGCACTTAGCCTCATCATTTTCTTGCTTGAGTAATTGGTGGCCTTCGTGGCAGCGTGCTAGCAAGCCACGCACGAAATCAGATTAACAAAGTCGCGTGGTGCGTGCAACATACATACTTTTGTCTGATTATGAATTTGTACCCCTAGTGCACACACACACACACACACACAGAGTCACTCACATCCTTTCCCACTTTCAAACTTTTTTTGTGGTGCCTTAAAATGTTGGTTTGGGTCACTGTTATGTGCTTAATTGCACAGCCACGAAATGTGATTTCAACATCAAAGTGGATGGTATAGCAATAGCATTTATATATATCTGTTATTAAAAGTTTGAATTAGTTTTCAATGAACATTTATACATTGTCATTCATTGTTTTAAGCTTTTTCTACGTATATGTATTGATGTACAAGTGAAAAATATAGCAGAAATGATATTGTTGCAGAATGGAATCTCACAATCTCTCAAAGTAGAAGTTTGTCAAAGAGGGTAAAGTAAAGCGATGAAAAGATTGGATAAGATGACTGTTAAGTGAGCATGTGAATATACTTTCCTATAAGAAAAACTACTGAAAATATAGAGCAATCTTGAAAAGACAGAAAAAAAAATGTCATTTTTTTATTAAAAAAAAGTATACCAGTATAGTAACTGTTGAATAGAATAAAGTAATATAATTCAATTACTTATCTAAGTTATATCACCATATTTTAGTGAATAAATTATATCAATCAATAATTATGGCATGTATCACAATGTTTTTCATGGATAATTTTTTGTTGGACTTCTTAATTGCTTATTCTTCTTGCAAAATAGCATGACTTGCATTTACCCAAAAAAAAAAAGCGCAAGACTTGCACGTAACCGTACACATTTCAAGATGGCTAAAACTTGCATTTTACTTTAATCAAATGTAAATGGAAGTGGTTAAGATCATTGCAAAGCGTTTTATGTAATACTCACTCTATTCCATATTAATAGTTATTGTTCATGCAATTTTAATATATTTAAAAACTAATGTATTTGGGACTATAAATTCTAACATGATACATTAATTTTTTAATATACTAAAATTATATGATTTATCAGAGTAACTATTAATATGAAATAAAGATGATAATATTTAAAATAGATCAGATCCTCAAAATTAGTAATTAGGAACCTTCCTCATGTTGATCATTACCGCATTGTACATGGAAAAATGAGTAAAGGGGTGTGGCTAATTCTCCTCATTGTTAATGTGCCATTAATTATAGTTATGTTTTTGTCGTCATCGGTTAATAGGATCAAGAAGTACTTGGGTACTTGGCTAATTAAGTCGGTTGAGAATCTAATATCTTCCTAGATTTGGCAAATGGAGTGCTGGTTCATTGCACACCTACAAAAAGACAAATTAAAAGCCATCTTACTTTACCTTTCGAACACTATTTTGCATTTCCTTATTATTGTTACTGATTGACTAGATCATCTTGGTGATAATAAAGTTAATTAATTTAGGAGTACTAAGCAGGATTGAATCAATTAGCCATTCCTCGCATGACACGTGTCACATTCCAACTTGTGTCAATGGATGTCAAGAAGCCAAGAAGATTGGGAGGCTTCTTTTTCCAAAATTCTAATGAAGAGATCTATTTATCTTGCATTTGGCAAAGTTAATTTTGTTGCTCTTTCACTGCATATCCCTGTCCTTGCGGCCACGGTTTGCCTAGAAGGACCCTCAAAACACATTATAAATATATGTATAAAACTATTATTATATGTCTATATCTTTTTCTGAAAAAAAAGCTATCAGGGTTTAAAGTATATTATAGTTCTAACTAGTATAACTTAAATTAAGAAAATTTGATTATTAGAAAGTAAAACTTTTCATATCTATTTTTTATATTCATAAAATTCGAATTATTTGTCCTATTTTCCCTAGTTTCAAGTTAATGGTGGAAAAATTGATCCACACTAGAATCAGGGAAAATTCAGGATAACAAAATGTGAGAAGTAAAAAAAAAAAAAAATACAAGGTAAGTGCAGACCAATTGTCCACAAACGGAAATCTTTTGGCATGTAGTATCTCAATAATGTAATATTTATCCCATGTGCAAAAGGGGCTGAGGAATTGGACACAATAATAGTAGATCAAGCAGCCTGTCTTTCTTGGACCAGAGGAGAAAAAATTTATTCACCAAGTTAAAACAAAGAGGGAGGGGAAATGCATTGTTGCCTTGCTTTCTCCAGAGGCACCAATATCGATGTAGGATTGGCTCATGGATGCCTATTCATTCTCCGACAACTCAACATAGAAATCCTTCACCGCCCTTCCATTGGTTGGCTAAAGACACGGCAAATGCTAAAAAGGAAAAAACCTTTGGAGACCATTCGATTTGTGAGAGTAACACATTAACACCCCCTTCCTTCAGTGCTTTAACTCTAATTTTACATGTGTTGTCGGCATGCCCAGATTGGCTTTATGTAACGAGTTCTATATCGAGGAGATTACTTTGAAAAGTAGGCCTCATAAGCGAGTGAGCTCTCCGACTTTAATATTCAATCTATTTAAGAATATTTATTCATTTTTAAATAAAATTATTTTTTAAAATATATGCCAATTTCATATTTTAATAAAATTTAATTTTTTTATTTCAATAGTACTGCTAAATAATTAGTAACTATCAGTGTAACATTTCATTTATTCCACAATTAATGATCATAAAGATATATTAGTTTATATACTATAATTTGATATAGAAGTACTCTATCATTATATTGTTTATCACTTTTCTTAATAATCATATTTGTCTAAATTTAATAGATATTTAGCCGGGGCAAAAATAATAAGTATTTTAAGATGGGATTCTCCAAGAGACTTTATACTCGTTAAGTTTTCCCTCCCAACTTAATCGCCCAAGATCTCCAAAACTATATGAAAAAGAAAAATCTCCACTAACCATGTGACGTGAATGAGTGAGCTAGTGGAGGGGTTTTCTTTCTTTATATTTCCACCACCAAAATTCTGCACTATGTCTATGCTGCTATTGTGAGTGTATCATTCATTTAGGCATACGCCACTATCCATATATGTTTTTATTGCCTAGCTTCCTGCATCTCAACGGACCATTTTCCAAGTCAAACTTGATCAGTTATCCACACAAATCACACTAAGCCACTGCTTTCCTGACAACTGATGTTGCTTGTTTGCCGCATAAATTATGTGATCTATACAGTGTTTCAAACACAAAAACATCCAAAAACACAATAGTAATATTATTTTGACTCATTTTGTGGGATATTGTATCGACATACTCACATCTACCATTGAATTGGATATGGACCCCACCTAGTTTGTGTCGTACACTCCATCCAATGATGAATTTGTGTGTGTCGATATAATGTCCCACAAAGTATAAGTCAAAATAACATTTCTCAAAACACAAATCAACTCTAGTAGAGGTTATGCCTTCTACGCCAAATTAAGTATTTTGGATTTCAACGATGAATTCACAGTCCTTGAATAATTGAGTTGCTAATAGTGTGGACCTTGGACCTATAAGTATAATGATACAAGAAATGCCAGTCAACGGATTGACGAAGGATCTTGGACCAATGCAGAATGAAATTATTTTTTAGTCACAAACTTGAGCATTCCATACCTGATTTATCACTAATATAAGTCCACGAGATCCTGTCAAGTTTTCTTTTCCATTTTTATAATTAGGTATGCCTGATGCCGCATGTGAGAGAGAGAAGAATGAAATTCTTAATTAGGGCAGTTAATCACAGAACAAACCAATCAATAAGAACAAAAAGTATGAATTTCAAAAAAGAAAGAGCCAATAATGTCATGGCCCTCTGTAGTTATAGAATATATCAGCATCTAAGGTGAAAAAAAAAAAAGAAGTGTTGCTATGCATCCAGACACAACAGAAAAGGTCTCTTTTACCAACCAAGAAATCAATACTTATATTTCTTTTCTGGATACAAGTTTATTACTTTATATTTATATACTCACAACAAGAGTGAGTCTGACTTTATTTACGACACATTCACTTAATAATCAATATTATCTTAAATCTAGGGAAGAATGATATGTTAAACTTATGTTTACCTTCAAAAATAAGACCAAGTGCATTAAGATCCTAATCCCCCACACCTTAAGCACTAGGATTAAAAAGCAAAGAGGCTTTCATCATGACTGAAGCTTCTTCTACGCGCTCTAAAAGCGACTGAATCTTAACCAGAAATGACACCAGAACTAACCCTCTGACGCCACAATCTACCACACCCCAAAGCCATTGCAATCAAAGTGCATGCATGTGGGTCTAAGCCCTCCAATCTTTAAATACTTCAACCTCACTTACGCATTACCCCCTTCCTTCTAAATAACTCTTCATACGCACATTCTGATAATACGACACTCTCTCTCTCTCTCTCTCTCTCTCTCTCTCCATCTGAGCCAGCAACCCTAGCATTAACTATTTCAATTATTTCTTTCTTCCTCTCTGATGCATTTTCACAAACACATGGTGCTAGTTCCTTAGCTCCATCGAAAACAACACGCCCACCACAAACTAACCGCGATTCGTTTCATCAACCTCTACGTTCTTCTCGTCCCCGGAAACAAAATCGAAACTTTCCATGGCCCTCGAGTCGTGGCTCATCAAGGTGAAAACCGCACTTTCCAACGGTTTCGACTCGGTTCGACCCACGAACCCAAAGAAGAAGCCGAAACGCGTCGCCGTTTTGTCCTTCGAGGTCGCTCGCGTGATGTCGAGGCTCCTCCACCTCTGGCAGTCACTCTCCGACGCCGCCGTCGTTCGCCTCCGAAACGACGTCGTTTCGGTAGACGGCGTTCTGAAGCTTATATCAAGCGACGAGTCGTTCCTCCTTGGACTCGCCCGAGCCGAGCTCGCCGAGTCACTCCGAGTCGCCGCCGACTCGGTCTCCCGGCTTAGCCATATGTGCCGCGATCCTTCCCTCCGTTCCTTCCGCCGTGTCTTCACCGAGTTCGCCAACTCGGGCTTCGACCCGCACGCGTGGACACTCGCGAACCCAAAAGAAATCGAAGCCAAACATAAGAAGATGGAGCGTTTCGTGACACTCACGTCAACGCTTCACAGAGAAATGGAAGAGCTTTCTGTTCTAGAAAGCGCTTTGAGAAAAAAAGCACTTAACCAAAACGGTGAAACCGAAGCGTGTTCTGTTAAGGATCACCAGAAAGTTTGTGATCTTCAGCAGAAGGTTTTCTGGCAGAAGCAAGAGGTCAAGGAGTTAAAGGAAAAATCTTTGTGGAGCAAAGGTTTTGATGCTGTTGTTTTGTTGCTTGTGAGGTTTGTTTTTACTGTGTTAGCAAGGATTAAGGTTGTCTTTGGAATTGGTCACTGTGTCCCTTCTTTGTCTCGGAGTTTATCAGCTTCTGCCACTGTTTATCCCTCTGATCAAAACCCCACTATTGCTAATGCTTCCTTTGTTTCTGGGCCGTTGAAAAGTTTGAGACTTGATGAGAATGGTGCTGAGCGGTGTGGGTTCTTTGAGTCCAACTGCAAGCTCTTGAAGCCATTGAATGGCACCTTGGGTGCTTCAGCTTTGGCCTTGCACTATGCCAATGTGATCATAGTTATGGAGAAGATGATAAAGTCACCCCAGTTGGTTGGTGTTGAAGCAAGGGATGATTTGTATGGTATGTTGCCAAGTAGCATAAGGTCATCACTGAGGTCAAGGTTGAAAGGTATTGGGTTCTCTGCTTGTGATCCTATGCTTGCTGGTGAGTGGAGGGATGCACTGGGGAGGATACTTGGGTGGATTTCACCTTTGGCCCATAACATGATTAGGTGGCAGAGTGAGAGGAGCTTTGAGCAGCAGCAGAACTTGGTTCCAAAGACCAATGTGATGCTTTTGCAGACTTTGTTCTTTGCTGACAAGGAGAAGACAGAAGCTGCCATAACTGAGCTGCTTGTTGGGTTGAACTATATTTGGAGGTTTGAGAGGGAAATGACTGCTAAGGCTTTGTTTGAATGCAACAATTTCAATGGGTTGGTAAACTTGCAGAAACCCAGCTAAGGAGATCATGATGGGTTTCCCTTTCCTTTGAGTAATGTTACTAGAAAAATTGCAAGAATTTTTTGACAGAAAATAAGGGTGATTGTTGGATGGAATCAAATAGAAATAGGTCGACTAGCCTACCTATCTTATCTAAGAGTAAACTTGCATGTCAGAAAAAAAAAAATAGAGCTCTCTAGCAATTTCCTTGTCCTTCGATTCTTCATTTTTCTCTTCCTATGTCTGCCATAAGGGGGATTTCTAATTTTGTCTCTATAAATTTTATGGTGGTTGGTTTTAGATAATTGAACTAAGTTCAGATCCCTGAGGGCTTGTTCTGCTTTTCAGATCCCTGAGGGCTTGTTCTGCTTCTAACTCAGGTCTGTATATGGAATTAATATAGATGTATCATGTATGTAAATGAACATATTGAGTTTCGAAGTAAAATCTCCAAGAAATGCACGGGGCTTGCATGATCCATACCCTCCATCATCATGTGAAAATATTCCTCATCACCTGCTGTTTATATTTAGATTAATGGAATTTATTGCCGTTGGTTTTTGTCTCTGCACCATTAGTTCCAGATTCAGTTCTCTTGCTGTTCATGTGGTGAGTAATAAACTACTAATTATTTTATAATCAACCTTATCATATTGATGGGATTAATTTCGTATATATAAACTATTCAGAGTGGAGTGGACCCTACTGTTATTGAAACCTACATTTCGTTTAGTAATTTAGCCAGATTTAATTTTCTACATCTTACCATGCTTATAACTACAAGCATAATTCCCTGTTTAAAAAAAAATAAAAACTTACAATCATAATTAAAAACTGATGAAGGGAAACCATCTGTGGTTCAGATAATAATTTTGCAATTTTACAGTTTCAACCCCAGCTAAAGATAATAACAAAAATTGGCGATGAGCCAACGAGCAAAAGAAATGGAAGAGATGATTTGTTAAATCCTTAAATGGCAATTGCCATGTGAAAGCTCCACACATGTAAATTCATACTGTTGGTTAATAAGGTGATGGATGAACATGTAACTTTTTACATGATAGGGTTCCTTGTTTAAATTTGTAGTCAAGACTTAGTTAAATTAGAGGCACGTATATATTCTAATAAAAGTCTTAATTATAGTCATCAAATAGGTGTTATTTTCTCTCAGGATAACTTACATTTTGTCATGAGTTAAACAAACTCAAGGGAAAAGGGAACTCAGAAGACTTTATTGACACATTAGGAATCCAAGCCTATTCTATGAATTCAATGAACTTTGAGTAATCAAGTTCATCAACAATCAAGCAATAAAGAAAAATGTTATTTGTGCTAATAGAATGTGAGACACTGTATCGACTCACATCTAATGAGTATAAATAACACAACTCAGCTATAAATGTATCATTTTCCTCCGATAACTGAATATGTTGACTCTCTTAAGCTTAAGCCTTCTAACTCTAATTAGCAATTACCTAGTTCTCACAACAAATCAACAAAATGGAAAAAAGTATGACTGTATAAATGGGGTAACCATCCCCATTTACAATAGTATTCTTAGGGCAATGGAGTCTAGATGTTTGATTAAGTTATGCAAAAAAGCGTCATTTGGCAAGGACAAAATCCAATTCCTTTCCCTTCAACTTGTTCTTTTCGTTTGTTATTGTTAAGTTTCTTCCTTAGCTATTCTTGGTCTTTTTCTCCTCTTTATGGATCTTCCTTTTACTAGCAGACACAGCTCACAGGTCTGTGAATAATAAGTGGTCCAATTAGTTCCAGTTTCCAGTAAATGTCACCCACCTTTTTCAATATTTGTAACTCTGGGTCTGGGACCCTACAGAACATCATTGGCCAAACAACTTCACCTATTTCTTTATTATGCAACTTATGTGGGAATAGATAAAAAAGAATTGAACCCACATTCTGAACTCTATCACTTCTGTGCCTTTTATTTTTTCGGTTGTTTCTTTCCAATTTTCATACTTTCATTTTCTATTTGGCCACACTCGAGTAGTTAATCAAAATAAAGATGGCACATGGCTTCATTTAAAGTTGCATCATGTTTTCTTATCTTTTTCTCGTTATCTAAAATAAGTATCTTGAATATCTAAGGAGCAAATGCTCGAGTAACAGGAAAAAGAGAAAGAAAAAATCGAAGACGTTGTCATCTTGAGATCTATGAGAAGAAGTTCTCAAGGCACTTGATCGTTGCTGCCCCCATGTGGTGGTGGCACCTTATTGCAAGGGGGTCAAAATACTAGGGGAACTCCCCAGTTCCAAGCCAGTCCAAAATCCGGCTGGTAAGGCCATTTTTATCTCGATGGAGTCAAATCCAAATGCCTTATATATTGTGCCCAAGTTTCATCTATATTCACATTTGTAACAATTCAACATTAGATATTAACCTACTATCTATTATCAAATCATCCAATCATGTATGTACACACTAAATTGAATTTTAATTAATTTGAAAATAACAATTTTTAAATTGATTCGATAGTGATATGAACTTTGCAAGAAACAGGAGGTATTTGTAGAATGAGTTTAATATCAATCCATTCTTAATTTGTTTTATATAATATGTTCAGTCAAATGTTGTTACAAAGTATAATCATAGTCAAAATTTCTTTGCATTGAAAAAAAAAATGAACTCTATAAATGATTAACAATTTAAAAGATTATGTGATCTGAATGTTTAATAAAAAGATAAGAGAAAACACTCTTAAGAATATCAATTCATAAAGAATGATTTTCTAATGGGTTTCGAATATCAAAGTCTGATGCAACGAAGAACTCAAAGTCACGTTGTTCTTGTAGTAGACCACGATGGCAGGAGAAGACCACATGGAGATAGCTGAGCTTCATGGTATTTCCAGCTAGCTCCACAAAAGTGACGGTGGAGGCCAACGGCTGCAACTCCAGGAGCTTATTGATTTTCGCAATTCTTAGGTGGTGGTTGTGGCTATTGGATGACAACGATTGGGTTTATGCAGGTGTCTGTGGATTGTGAAGAGAATATGATGATGAAACGTTAATGGAGATGATGTCAATGGTGATAATCGTGAGTTGGTTATGAAGGTAAAGGTGGTACGATTTGTGGTGGTTAATGGTTGAGAAGAAGAGGGTTGACAGTAGTGGTGCTGATGGTGATTGGGGTGCTAATGATGAGAGTAACCCAAATGAAGATGTGCGGCGATGAGGTGCCCCTATTTTTGAGTCTGTGTTGCCTATTTATTAAAGAGTAAGCACCCAAATTGGTCCCTGATAATTTTATTGATGGAAAAATTAGTTCATGATAAAAAAATATTATTATTGAGGTCCTTCACAATTATAAAAATACAACATTATAGGTCCCTCACAATTTCATTGATAGACGAATTGGTCCGTGACAAAAAAAAATTGGTGTTAAAGTACTTCACAATTGTGAGAATACGACATTATAGCTCTCTAACAATTTTATTGATGAACAAATTAGTCCATTGTTAAAAAATATTAGTATTGAGGTCCTCACAATTGTAAAAATAAGACACTATAGGTCTCTAACAATTTCATTAATCGACAAATTAGTCTATGACAAAAAAATATTAATGTTGAAATCCCTCACAATTATAAAAATAGGATACTATAGGTCATTCATTGTGCTACAACCTACTAAATACTAAGATAGACTTTAATTATTGATCTATATACCACCTATTAATCCCAATTTACCAAAATCCATCCTTTCATTTTTGTAAGTCTGTTCATAAATATTTGAAAATTTAATAGAGCATCTCATACTAAGCATAGTGATAATATGTTATTTTGTAATATGCAATCATTGAAATCTAACAAACAACTCTTTTGGGAAAATGATTATGAATTTATGATATTGGTATATAGTTCTTCAGAATAAGGCAGTGATAAAGTATAAGAAATTCGATTTTAAATCTAAATTCTTTCTTCAAATGACAAACTTGGGGCTAAGGGTTCCTTTTTTGATAATGAGTACGATGAAATATTGGAATGTTAGGGTAGGAATTTGAAAAAATAAAAAATAGAAATAAAAGAGCGTAGTTTAATTAGTGTTAATTGGAATTAATAGGTGTTACATAGGTCAATAATTAAAGTTCATGTGTTAGCATTTAATAGGTTGCAATCGACTCAGAGGCCTATATGCCTATTTTTATAATTGTGAGGGATCACAACACTAATTTTTTAATTATTAGGGACTTGTAGTGTTTTATTTTTACAATTATTAGGTACTTCAACAGTAATATTTTTATTTTCGTTAGGGACTAATTTGTCCATCAATAAAATTATCTGGAACTAATTTTAGCGTTTACACTTTATAAAATTATTGTGTAACTGATTGGAGAATTATTTGAAACAAATTGATTGAAACTTGGTAATTAAAATTTAAAAATGGATTTGATTGAGATTTTGATTGAAAAAGATATTTTGAGATTTCGACTGGCATTGAAAAAAATTGATTTAGCTAATTTTTTTGAAAAAGATTTGATGATAACTAAAACAAGATCAAATTTTAGAATTTTTTTTTCTTTTTTTCCTTATTTTGCTTACACACAAAAAGTACCCACATAAAATATGTGTTCACATTAATTTCAAAAACAGCAACTTCTGATGGCGACATCAGCCAGTGATGATATATGTCAGGGAAGACAAGGTACCTCTACCTGGAAGATTTACAACTTTCAACCACTTTCCTAATCCGTTCAAAAACCAGAGGAATTTCCTCCGAAGTTACAGTGGCAAAACAAATACGAAACCATCCTCGTTCTATGCAATGGCAGGCTAATCCAGGAGTTATATTGACCTTAGCAACACTCAAAAACTTGTCCCATAACTCAAGTTCTCCTTTCTCACTATGGGGTTTGATTAATCCACTCATATCAGCCCAACAGTACATCCCAGCACTGCTCTTAGCACACTTAATGCCTAGTTTACTTAAACCATCCACAAATTCATCATGCGCTTGTCGTAATCTGTTCCTGTTGGTTTCAAAGTACTCCTGAATAAATCTTTTGTCGGAAAGCATTGAAGTAACTAACCTCTGGGTTGGAGCAGATATAGTGGTAAATCTACTTAGCTTCTTGGCTGCATTCAAAACACTTTCATTGAATGAATATATAACCCCAACTCTAAAGCCAGAAATGCTGAGGTCTTTGGACAGGCCATATACTATATGAACCCGGCTCTTGTCTATATCTTCTGAATCAAGGATTTCAGCAATGCTCACAAACTTCTCACTTCCATATGTGGAGCCTGCAAACACTTCATCAGCAATGATGTGAATGTTCCTATCTTCAGCAAACTTCACAAGATTGCAAAGCATGCCTGGTGTCAGCATATTGCCAGCAGGATTTGAAGGGTTGCAAAGGAGGATTCCACGAACTTTGACTCCTTGTTTTCCAGCTTGACTATATGCCTGTTCAAGAGCAGCCATTCTTAAACTGAAATTGTCAGCACTACGGCAGTGAACAGGTATTAGGTCCACCCCTGGACGCCATTTCACATCGTCGTCAAAACTGCATAGTTCCTTGTAAATTAGGTTTTAAAATTAACATGAAATAGGAACCATGAGCTCAAGAAAGGACTCTTGATTACCCTGGATAATAAGGTGTAGGTATGAGGAATGCATTTCCATGGTCTGCCAGGCAGAAGGCTAGCATTTCAATCGCAGGAGTGGCTCCGGATGTTAATACCATATTAGATGGCTCAAATTTCACTGATCCTCCCATAGCCTGATGCATAAAATCAGATATGGCCTACAAAACCAAAGCAAACAACAGAAGTTTAACAAACAAGCAAAACAATGGCATGAACTTAATTGAACTAAAACTGAACACCACAGAATATACATAGCAGGATTATAAAAGAACAGTAGCCAACCAATGGCCAAGTCCGTCATCAATGATGGCAAAATTTTAATCTTTAAGACAACAAATAACTCTAGTCTCAAATAATAACCAGAATGCCCATTTTCTGCGTTAAGCCAAGGGTATTTATCTTCAAAAGCTGATAATTAACCTGTATGTTGAAAGCTTAATTACGACATACAATGACCCTACAAAATAAGATTCTTCATTTCACATAATAACAAGCAATTTATGCCAACATGTATAGAATAAATCCACGGGTGTAATTTTGATGCCGAATCAACGAATCACTAATTGCACAACTTGACCACACTATGAAATACAACGACTCTACTCCCCCTATGTTTGGATGACTGGGATCTGGATCCTCGATGGTGAGTGAGGGCGGTTGTGAAGTAAGAAAGTGAGGTGTTAACCATCATTTAATTAATAAAATCCATTGCATATGGGTCCTAACAACTGATTTAAGGGTGACATCCCACTTTCTCATTTAGTAAAATTCACTGCATTTACATTCATTGCTCACACTAAGTTCCAATTATTATATGATTTACTATATTTTATGGTTAAAATTCATTTTAATTTATAATTATCATGAATAATAATATAATGTTTAGTGAAATTTTATTCTAATTTCTAATAATTTACAACTATTTGAATATTCATTAATATTTATTTTTTAAACAATTAGATAAAAATTCAATGATTACATTGAATTTTAACTCACAAAACACAATTTTTTTAAATTCAATTTTGAGAATTAGTCTATTTAACATTTTAAAAATTAATTTTATTTTATTCTTAAATTATTTTTTTATATGGCCAAGTTAAAAGAAGTAACTACATCTTAAAAAACATAAATTTCATGCAATATTTTATTTAGTTTCATATATTAATTTTACAAGTTAAAGTATCTATATATAGTAAATTTCACTGCATATCTGTCAATTATTACATGATTTACTATATTTTATAATTAAAACTCATTTTAATTTATAACTATCATAAACAATAATATAATTTGTAGTGAAAATTTATTGTACTTTCTAATAATTTACAGCTATAAGAGTATTCATTAATAGTTATTTTTGAAATAGTTAAATAAAAACTTTAATAATTTCATTGAATTTTAACTCATGGAAACATAATTTTTGTAATTTTAATTTTGAGAATTAATTTTTAAATTTTAAAAAATTAATTTTATTTTATTTTGAATCAATTTTTTAAATGGCTAAGTTTAAAGGAAGTGACCACAACCTCTTAAAAAAATTAAATTTCATGCAATATTTTATTTAGTTTCATATATTAATTTTAAAATTTAAAATATAAATAGTAAAATTCCCTGCATTTGCTTTTGTTTCTTACACTAACTTGCAATTATTATATGAATTGCTATATTTTATAATAAAAATTCATTGCAATTTATAACTATCATAAATTATGATATAATTTGTAATTAAAGCTTATTGTAATTTCTCATAATTTGCAACTATATGATTTTTCATTATTATTTATTTTTGAAACAGTTAGATTAAAACTTCAATACTTACATTAAACTTTAACTCATGACAACATAATTTTTGTAATATTAATTTTGAGAATTAATCTTTTTAATCATTTTAAAAATTATTTAATTTTATTTTCAAATCAAACTTTTATAACTTTAAAATATCTAATGCATGGCCATGTTTAATGGAACTGAACAAAATATCTTTAAAAAACTTCATGCAATATATTTTATTTAGTTTGATATAAGATATTAATATTTTATCAATTAATATTAATTTTAAAATTTAAATTATAAATTAACACTTTAATGTGGTATATCATAAATACATTAATCATCTTAGAATTATTTAAAATGAAAAAAAATTATTTTTAATCAAACAAATAAAATGTTTTTATGATAATTTTGTAAATTACATGTAGTATATTGTTTTGTTTATAAGTTAGTATTTTATTTTAATATTTATTATTTAATATGACCATAAATATTTAAAAATTATTTCTAATATTTTTCACTTATATTAAATTTACTTTTGCTATTATGCTTTTTCATAAAACTTTCGAGTTTCTTAATTTAATTAATACTGATTGTGCTACTCAACAAACTATTCTTCAAACTTTCTTAATTATATAAAATATAGTAAAAAAAATAATTCCATATTGTTATATAATAATATAATTGCTAGAAAAATAAATGAAATCTCAAAAATTAAACAAAATTTTATTATTTTGAATGAAAAATAGTAACATATTTGTCATCACTAATTATCATTAAAAATTTAATTTAAAAATTTAATTTATTTTTTAAATTAATTTTAATTCTCAAACTTTAAAACCATTTCTGCTTTGCCTACATGTGCTTCCAAAAAATGAGAACATTGATGACATATTTTTTATGTTAAAAAATTTCAAGAGTTTTAAAATACTTCTACATAAAGTTAAGAAATAACATTATGCACTCATTTAAATGATATTATTGATTGAATTAATTATTACATATTCTATACAATTGAAGGTCTAGGAATATCATGCAGAATCTTAGGATGTGATTGATAAAGCAATTGATAATATATTGAACAAAAGCTTATATACTATAATTTACAATACTTTAATAAATTTGATTGAATTTCTAGGTTCTAGCTTGCAATAGGAAAAAAATGTCAATTATACTCTTCTTTAAGACCATATATTTGTCAATAAAAATATGCAATGATATATGACTATTTTTTATTCTTAGGGTAATATATAATAAATAATAACAATAAAAATAATTATATTGATCATTGTTGATTAAAAAATTAGTATTCTATAAATAATTTAGCTCATCCCTTATAAAAGAGAAAAAATGTTAATTATTATGCTATTTAAGAACATAAATTCCATATTAGAAATGTGCAAGTGAAACAAAGTTATTTTTTAGGTATTGAGAAAAGTATATAATTAAAAGACAAACAATTATGTGAAGTATTTGCGCAATAGTTCTTATTCAAAAAATAATTTTGGTAATAAAGGACTCAAAGTGGCTTTTTCTTTAAGAAAAAAAATAATTTTCGATTACGGTATGTTATATAATAATAATACTAAACATAAGCTAAGACTATAATTAAGTAACAAGAATTATATTTATCAATACATATATTTTACCGTAGACAATTATATATTGTATTGTCAAGAATAACTTTAGCAAAATGGTTAAGAGTTCTTATAATTGTAGAGAATGAAAATATACAAATAAAACTAATACTTTGGTTTACAATAAAGTGGTCATTAAACCTTCTCAATAAAAAATATTTATTCTATAAATAAAATAATTCTCAAAATATTTTATCAAATTTCACATATAACTTTAATTTTCATATTTTTTATAAGTATTTCCATTAAATAATTTTAAAAATATAAGCAAATCCGTGCAACCATATGGTTGACCTCTAGTTACAAGTATTCTTAGCGTATAGACTTTCCAAAAAGGAGATGAGGAGAGCGGAATCACTTCTTTGTGGAGGGGAAGTAATTCAAAAGGGGTAATGATTGCCCCCACTTTCAACCCCAGAATAGATCAAATAAAACCGGTAAATTGCAGAAATTGACCACAATAAAAAAGCACATTATATAATATCCATCATCATCAACCAATTCATCACACGAATCTTACAATTTTCAGTTCATCCAATCCGTCAAGGGGCTGATACGTGGCGATGCCATTAATACTCAAACCGCCGCCATCACCACCACTCTCCATCAGCGACTCCCCCCACTTCCTCACCCCATCCCCAATCAAATCCAAACACAACTACACACAAAAACAACCAAACAAACAGACATTAGGTAAAAAAAAAAAAAAAAAAACCACAAAAGAACCTCGTAGAAACCGAAGAAAATGAAAAAAAAAAAAAAAAGAGGAGAGGAACGAACCATGTTTTCGCAGACACCAAGCTGAAAAAACCCATGAGGATTGGTGGACTTGTGGTAGAGATCAGCGTTGGCTCTCTGCATCCCAAGGTAATGGGGGCAATCGTCGTCGTTGACGAGCTTTGCGAGCTTGGAGAGTGGGACTTGTTGGGTGGAAAGGTTGGAGCGGGAAGAGGAGCAACGCAGTAAGTCGGAGGAGGAGGAGGAGGAGGAAGAGGAAGGGCGTCGTTTGCGGTAGAGCTGCAGGAAGTAGAAGAGTGCGCATGGGATTAGGGAGCCTATGAGGATGCCACCGCGCCCTTGAACCACGCCTCGCAGCGGCACTATCAGCTTCATCGATAGATCCCTTCCTTCCCTCCCTGCTGAACTTGAACAACAACAACAACAAGAACAAGACGAAGAATTGTGTGTTGTTGAAGAGTGAATGAAGGAAGGAAGGAAGGAATGGGAGAAGAAGGTGTGAAGGTGGCAGTCAGTGAGTGACAACTGTGCGCGGCCACAGCTATTCCTGGTCTTTTTACACATGAAGACTTTGGCACTGACGGATAAAGATTCCAACCTGTGAATAGTAAAATCATTTTACGCGTGAAGAGCTCGGGTGCTGTGAGGAAAATTTTATAGTGTACGAGTTAAACGCTCTGTATAAACAGAGGCGAGGAAGGAGCTGAAAATGTAGATCAAAGCAGCGAAGAACAGCAGTAGAGAAGAGAAAATACATAATGTGTATTTTATTTTTTTGAGAAAAAAATAAGAGTGTGAGTAAATTTAGAGAGGGTAAGGTGTGGGTAAATATACCAGGAATATTTTTTGATATCATTTTTATTATTCCTTAGTACTGTAAAAGTGTAGTATTTGAATAGGATGATTCTTACTGGAAAACACTATATTTACCTCTTTGATTAGAGGGTGTGGAAAAGATATTTTATAATTATCTTGAATATAGTGAAATATTTTTCGGATTCTGTCCTATGATTTTTCCTTTGATATTTAAGGGTTGCCACATTAAAAATTCGATATACAGATTTCTTGATATATTTTGTAACCATGGTGACATAGGTCCCATCTCAATAGTGACTCCAAACTTACTATTCATGAGAAGTTTGACATGTGGCCCCATTATAAATAGTGACAAGTAGTCGCATTACTGTTTATCCTGATATTATTTTCGCTGTACTGTACTAATTGGTAGATCTAGTACTATCGAATTTATTTTGATGCTCATTATCACATGTTAACATCATTTAATTACATTGTGAATCAATTTCTGAGCCCAACATAATTAGTTAAAGTTTGCAGTAAATGCCACCCCTTTCTCAGCATCTGGGACCCTGCCCACAACATCATTGGCCAAACAACCTTACATATTTCTTTATTGTGAATCTTATGTGGGAATAGATAAAAAAGAATTGAACCCCATGTTCTAAACTCTATCACTTCTGTGCTTTTTATTTTTTCGGTTGTTTGTTTTCAATTCTCGTACTCTCATTGTCTATCTGGCCACACTTGAGTATTTAATCAAAATAAAGATGGCACATGGCTTCATTTAAAGTTGCATCATGTTTCATTCTCTTTTTCTCGTTATTTAAAATAAGTATCTTGAATACCTAAGAAACAAATGCTCAGAGTAACAGGAGCAAGAGAAATAAAAAATCGAAGATGTCTTGAGATCTATGACAAGAGGTTCTCGAGGCACTTGATCGTTGCTGCGCCCATGTGGTGGTGGCAGGTACTGCAAGGGGGTCAAAATACTAGTGAAACTCCCCAGTTCCAAGCCAGTCCAAAATCCAATTTGGTAAGGCCATTTTTATCTCGATGGAGTCAAATCCAAATGCCTTATATATTGTGCCCAAGTTTCATCTCTTTTCTTTTGTTTTTTTTTTCCAGTAAAAGAGCTAAATAAAGAAAAAGGAATAATAAAGAAGATTATCTCATATGAAGAACTTTAGAGGCATCAGTCAAAAGAATGAACTCTAGACTATTTAAATGTCTATCCCAACGATGAGTTACAAGAGGAGAAGAGGTATCATACTTAACAAAAAAATCAGCGACTTTGTTACCTTCATCTCTATTCACATTTATAATAATTCAACATTAGATATTGACCTACTATCTATTATCAAATCATCCAATCATGCATGTACATACTAAACTAAAATTTAATCAATTTGAAACTAAAAACTTTTAAATTGATTCGATAGTGATATGAACTTCGCAAGAAACAGGAGCTATTTGTAGATTGAGTTTAATATCAATCCTTTCTTAATTTGTTTTATATGATATGTTCAATCAGATGCTGTTACAAAAGACTGTGATTTGAATGTTTAATAAAAAGATAAGAGAAAACACTATTAAGGATAGCAATTCATAAAGAAGAGTCCCTTAGGAGGCGTGTAGCTCACAGAATGATTTTCATTCCCGAGAATAGGGTTCCCAGAAATACTATTCCTAGGGATGGCTTTCCCATGAATGAACTATTTATGTGTTTGATTTGCAAGTTAAATTCCCAAAAATCTTATATGATATTTCTAGGAATGAACTATTCAAACATTTGGTTGATAAAAATATACTCAGGAATATTGTGTATTTTTTCAAAAATACCCTTAACAGTTCAAACTAAAAAATAATTTTTAATCACATATAATTAAACATAGTTTAATATATATAACACTTGAATCAGGTAATGTTTGATAATTGAATCATTTTAACACATATAACACATTATAATTATAATATTATGAAAATTTTTATGAACATTTAAACTTATAAGCAAACTTAATTTTTCATGCGAATAAAAAAAATAGAAAAAAAGAGAAGAGAAACACTTGTTGCTTAAAAGTTCTAACACCCAAAGCTAAGGTTTTCAAATCAGAGAGCAATTTGGGGGTGGCCATGACTTGGTGCTTCTGACCATGGACGAGTAAAGGTGGGTATGCAGACTGACTTGGTCTATTTAGCCTGGTCAGGGATGGACCACAATTAAACGGGATAGATCGGGCCAATCCATTTCATAAATAGACTTGGTTTTGACCTAGTCTGTGTCCACTCCTCATAAGTCGCGAGTCCATAGATTAGTCCCCGTAATCCATTTTTTCTATTCACTTTTTTGATCGCACCGGTCCATAGATCAGTCCTTTTTTTCCTTTTATATTTTTTATACCCGATAGGCCTATACTATATTATATTTATATATTTATATTTATACAATATATTTTACCTCACAAAATATATATACACACTTTTCATTACAGTATCTAAAAATATTACCAATTAAATATAAATAACTCCTCCAATCATTAAAATAGTGAAACCGCAAAAGAATATAAATTAACAACTACCAAATACCAAATATAAGCAAATCAAATACCAAAAATACTAATACCAAAAATGGTAGAATAAACCAACTCACCAAAGTCCATCCATTAAGAATATAAATAAATACAACAAAATAGAAGTATTCTTTCACTTATTCAAAACTAGCAGGTTGGTCCGCAAACTCGCAAGCTAGGTCTGTTTAGTTCGCGGGTCAAGCGTTGCGGACAAAAAAAAAGTCCATAGATTGGCAGACTAAAATTTTTTCATCTATTTTTTTGCAAGTTGCGAGTTAAACGGGTCGGTCCGTGAATTGCAGCCCGTATACCCAACTCTATGGAGGAGCAATGCTAAGCACAATGGTGGCCATGATCTCTGACATAAAGGCCATGGCAAGGCAGTAGACAATGGCGCGATTAAGGTTACAAGGGTGCGCATCCGCAGGAAGAAAAGTGCCACCACAATTAACGGCGCGAATGACAAACGAGGAGAGGTGCTTGTGAGGTGGTGTTGCTCGACGTGCGAGCTCTCCCGGTGGCAACTTGAAGGTTGAGGTAGTGGTGTTTGTGCACAATAGAGATGCATTCGTGGTGGAAAAGGAATGCTGGTTGATGCCTAGTAGCAATGGCAGTGACCAGATGGCACGATACATTACAGGAAATACACAAGTTACTGACGGATTCTTTCTGTCGAAAAATGAGAAATTAGAGCGAAATTTTTTTTTCTTTTGTGTTCAGTCATTGCTGATTGAAAAATCCATCAGTAATCCATCATTAAAATTTGCACCAATTTGAGATGAATACGACACACACATTATCGACGGATTTTCTTCGTCGGTAACAATTGTAAATAATATTTTATGAAGAAAGTTAATTTACCGACGGATTTTTCATCGATGGATTTTTCTGTGGAAAAAGTAACTTTTGGAAAAAAATTTAAAAATAATTACCAATAAAAAAATCCATCGGTAATCATTAAAGGAATTTTTTTTCAGAAATAGCACGTTTGGTGGCATTATTAGTGGATTTTTTTCATCAGAAATTTAAAAATCTGTCGGTAACATATTTTAAGAAATGGGGTCAGATTTTCATTGTGTACTTTGTGTGTATATGTCTCTCTCCCTCTTCTCTCTTTCTCTTTGCATCAGCCAGTCCCGCCCTCACCGCAGTTGCTCCTCACACCCGTCGCACCAGCCTGGCTGTCGTCCCTGCCACACACCGCACCACACGCCCCCCTCTTTCTCTTCTGGTCTCTCTCTATCTTTGTGAATCACGTCTTGGAAGATCTCGCCCTTCACCAATGTGTCCCACACCACCGTTCCCCACACCCGCCACGCCTCTGCGCCTCCACCACATGCCTTTAGCGGCGGTTATTTTTACCTTTCGCAGCGATTATAACCACCACTAAATCCTAACCGCGATAGTTCCAAAACCTCCGCCAAATCAACCATCACCAACCTCTTTCGAGGCGGTCAGCGCCAACCCCTGGAATAACCACTAGAAAAGGCCATGTTCCTTTTGTGGCGGTTTAAAACTACCCCAAAATGCCAAATGAAAAGTGGCACTTCGAAACCCCGCCAAAAATTTGAAAAAAAAAATGCTAAATGGATTTGCGGCTGTTTAAACCGCCGTAAAAAGGTTTAGTTTAAAATTATAACGGTAGTTAGGAACCACTGCAAATAAATGGGCCTTTATCACCAGAATAATTTAACGATGGTCTTTAACTGCCACAAAATAGAAAAAACAAATATTTCCGCTAATTGCTAATATAACATTTCTTCCCCTTTTGAATTCTTTCTCATAAATCTGGTCATTATAGCTTCCTTTCTATTACAAATACTTTCAAACATCCACAAAATTGAAATATAAAGAAAATATTAAAATTACAATCATTCATTACTTATAAAAAGTATCTCATAATTGATAATATATCACAATGTCTTATATGTCTCAAACATTTAAACTTTTTACAAAATCATAAAATAAAACAACATCATAGAAAGTGAAGTTCCATAATTCTAAAATTGATGAACAAAGACAATTAATAATACACTAATTATTGGATGGTCCCTCATTTGTTGGGTCATGGCTAGCAAAAGAGGAGGGTCATCTTGTTGGCCCTGGTGATTCCAAGTCTTCAGCTTGAAATTGAAGAAAAAATATCACAACATAATCTTATAAAATGAGAAACTGGAAGAACTAGCAATTCAATAATGACCATTCAAAGCTAATGATGTTGTCTAAAGATGCCTTATACCCAAGTTTCTAATCAACAAATTGGCAATTTGTCAAGTTGCAATTTACTAGTTGCCAGGTTTAACTTTCAACACACATTCATCCTTAAGGTACCCTCTATATACACCTCAGACGGAAAAAGTGTTGAAAGCCTTTATCGTTTTCAATGTTTTGGGTAGATAACAATTTTTAAAACCATGACGGAATATTCAAGAGCAAGGAATGAAACTCCTGAATCTCAAAAACTCAAAAAGAAAGCATAAGCAAAGAGAACCTAACCATGAATAAAATAATAGTTAGATCACCTTAGCCAAATAAATCTACAGCTTACATATGCTATAATTAACAATAATAATGATCCTGATAGGGGACTAGTAATATACATGAGTAAACAAGGTGAATACGCAACTATTCCAGCAAAACCAAAGCATGTGTGTGAGAAGTATGTTCTCAAAGAAGACAGCATACCATGCATTATAGCTAAGTCAAGTATAAGTAAAAAGTTCATCTCATAGGGTAAGTAGATTTAGCTACCTTGTTCTCTCCGATGGTAGGAAAATTAGATGGCACTACACCACCCAAGTAGTGTGTGATAAGGTAGCTTAGTTGGGCTTGAAGCACTGAAACTACTGTATTGTTCTCTTTCAATTCTACTTCCATTTGTTGAATTTTAGTAGAATCTGAGCCATGATTGCATGAAGAAGTCCCTTCACAATGGTTGGAAGTAGTACTAAATACATGAGTTAGGCAAACCCCAAATCCCATACCTTGCACATGACTGGGGTGCTCCTTCCCAAATAACTTGCTGAAAGCATCATCACTTGACGTATGTTGGTAAGAAGCCCTTTTCCTCTCAAGGATAGCCAATTGCTCCTATATATACAAATTGATCATTGTTGGTATTTGTGCACAATATATATGTTAGAATAAATAACTTTACGAATAAACTAGAAAAAAATATAAAAGATAACATTTCTTACACTTTTTTTCTCTAGCCTCATCATTAACATAAGATCCATCCTTCTTTTGTAGCTAATCGGGTACATTTGACTCCTAGTGTAAGTCCCCTTATCTATAACTTCCTATAATATTTCTTATGGTTAGTAAGATGTCCAAATTAGTTTAGTCTTAAAAATCAATAAAGATCAATCAGTGTTAATTACATACTAGCTCATGTTGTTTCCTAGACATTGACTTAATCCCGAGGGTATGAGGAATCATTTGTTTTTGTCAGCTGACAGCATTTTTATCACATATCTCCTGTAGTATTACAAAAAAGAAAGCATGTTGAAAATATGAAAAATAAGTGCTACTAAGAATTTTAACGTATATTCAATTACCAGAGTTTTATCCTTCATTCGATAATCTATAAAAAATGCCCACTGGTCCAACAGTATTCCTTCTGGACATGACTGAAGGTTTTGACTCCTACTCTTGTCAAAATCATGGTACCTGTTGAACAATTTGCATCGATCATCTTTCCATTTCTTGCCAAGGTTTTTCAGAATATAAAAGGAGCAAATATTAATAATACCAAGCAATAAATGCAAAATGAATTTATTAAAGTGATTGTATTGCAAACCTAAATGGGTGACCTATAAACATTATCCTTGTAGGTATCTGGAACTAGTGGCCATCTCTCATAACAAATAGGAAAATTCCTAAAATTTGCAACAACTGCTCCAAAAAAGGATCCTAAAAGACCACCTGATTGCCCAACTGGTTAGTTTGACTGATTCTATTCTACTTTCACCTTGGTCCCAGGTTCTAGTACCCAAACATCTCCAAGCTTTAATTTTCTTTTTTGCACAACTTTGTTCTCATCTAACATGTAAAAATAAACCAAGATATTTGAGTAACACAATCAAATGAGGGATTAAAATACACACAATAAAGGATCAAAGCATGCTTTTGATCAAATACAAAGTCCCTAAAACAATCTCTTAGTTGTTGACAAGAATTGAAATTTTCCAACAATAACAGCACAACCATTTCTAGTAATAACAGAAATTTTCCAGCAATAACAACACAACTATCTCCAAACATGCCATTAAGTCAACTAATTTATTCCAATGATCAACAAAGTTTTCTTGCCTCCTAAATTTTCATTCCATACATTTTACAAACACACATATAGAGAAAAAATTTCTGTCTTTGAGCAGTAATTAGGGAGGGGCTGACCTAATTAGTAGAAGGAGAAGTAGTGAAAAACCAACCCTTAGTGGTTGATTTGTTAAAAAACTCCCTTTGAGGCTATACATTATATATTATATATCATAATCCATGTCTCAATTAAGTCACAAAAGAAAGGCAATAAAAAATTAACTGTGTCAAAATCACGTACCGATCACATCAACAGACCAATATTTAGATGGCTTTGTTACACATTCATTTGGTGGGAGATTTTGGGCTTCAGGCTCAGCAGATGGAGGAGGTTCAGACTCAGTGAATAGAGGGGCTTTAGCCTCAATGGATGAAAGAGGATCAACTTGTTGAGTAGATGTATTTTCATGGCCCACTTGCAGAAAGAATCTTCTAATTTCATCTAAAGGCTCACCGTGAAGTTGTCCATGTGGTATATTTATACTTGCACCTAAAGACTTGGATACAACAGGTGCAGATTTAGCCTTAGAAGAAGAATACCTTTTTCTTTTGTGCATGTTTACTATCTGTAAAGGGAAAAAGAAAAAAGAGCATATCAGTATTTCAATGCAAAAAAAAAATATTATCATTGATGCGAGCTATCGCTACTCATAAACAAATTAAAATTTATAAAGTGCCAAGTTGCAAAAAAAAATGTAGTAAAGGGGCACAACTCAAGTCGTCTCACAAGAAAGTGTTCCAATTGATTCAAGAAAATTGGGGTTTTTGAGATTATAACAAGCCAAAATAAATTACGAAATTATAATAAGAAGAATTACCTGCACAAGGATTCCCTCGGATTAAGAATTGTTCAATCATTAGTTCAAAAGATAAATTCATCTTGGTGGTTACTTTCACTAGTCATGCTATCACACAACAATGATGCAATTATACTTAATGGTCATACAATCGCACTTCCACTAAGGGTTTGGCTAACATATGAATTAATAATTCATGATTGTGATTCTATGAACCTATGTCAGTCTGATTACCAATTACAGCAACCTAATTTCCAACGGAGTTAATTTCAATCCTTTATCAACTGGATGTAATTAAATCAATCAACCTAATACCCCAATGGATCTTAGCTTATACACGTAAATGAATGCACAATCAAGCAACTCTTAAAAATATAATTACAATAATCATCGCAATTGATATCAAAAGAGAAAGCAAATGGGGAAGAAAAACCAACTATAAATTGCAATTAAAATAATAAGAACCTCAAGAACGATTTTAATCTTTAGTTATCCTTGTACACGGTAAAGAGATTACTCTTCCATAGAGGGAATGTCACAATCGTTGTTGAAGGAAAGCTGTAGATTACAACCCATAAAATGCCAAAATCCAACAATGACTGAGAACCCTAAACCTAGAGAGAGAGTGAGAGAAATTCTAGAGAGAGAAAGGAAAATTAAAAATGCTGACATGAGAGAATCCGTGAGTTCGGGAGTGAATGAGAGTTTTTTCCCATGTACCAAAGCGTCCGCTTCTTTTTTCCTTCTTTTGGATCGTCGAATCAGGCCTAACAGGCCATGATCCATAAACATATAACCCCCTGGCCGGTCCTGCATTGCGTTCCAGAAGAACATGTCCCTCTGTTCATCGCCTGGGCAGTTATTGACCGCCTGGGCAGTGAACAATATGCTTCCAAGTCAATTTTGAAGTCCACAACATTCGAATTAGCTCTTCGGCCTAGAAATAGAAGTTGTAGCTATTTGAATAAGCTTTCCAATGCCGTAAGACTCATTTCAATCAGACATTTGTAGTTACAGATATTGGAAAAATACTAACTAAAAGTTAAACTAGACAGCATCAAAACCTCAGTAGTGTTCCTGAATCCTTCTTCTGCTCTAATGCACTAACCTGGAAGTCCCTATTATCAAACAACACTCCCAAAAAGAGGTTGAAAGCACAAAGCACTTCCAAAGTATGAGAATTCATAAAAACTATGCTGATGGCTACAAAATTATTGAATAATGCATGTTGAAAATAAATTGCAAATCCACTAATTAACCATTAATTCAACACGACTCAAATGCAAAATACTAAGAATTAGGAAGGAAAATTGGTGCACAAATGCAACCCATCAATCATACTTAAGAGAGATAAATTATCACTATTCTACATATGATAGATATAAATTAGATGGTAGCATATTGACAACATTTGTACAAAAGATAGACTTTACCTTTACTTATTACAACACCATGTCTTCATTATCATCATCAATATTTTCATTAATAAGTGAATTTAAATGGTCATCATCTATACTATTTCTTTCTAATTGTATATGCAAGACATTATCTAGAAACAATTGCTCCAAGTTTTGGGATGGATAGCCCTCATTATCATAGATAATATCTTCATCTTCTTCACCCATGACATACTCGTCTCTTGGACATAAATGAGCCGGTAGGCTCCGGCCTTTTTCTTTCTCATCGTCAACATAAAAAACCATGTAAGCTTCAGAAACCTTTATATATGGCTCATCATCTTCATGTTCACCCTATGTATCAATCTACAATAGTTAATGGCAGTGAATCCCAACTTGTCCTTTTTCATGCCCCTTGGATTAGTGGTATTAGCCCATTCACATTTAAATAGTAGAATATTGAACGAACCATTATAGTTAAATTCAATAATGTCTACTAATTTCCCATAATAAGGCACCTCTCCAAATCTCCTTTGGGAATCACTACTGCTTGAGTAACTTCTTGTTACAAATGTACCAAAAACTCCACTATTTTGAGTTTTTAATCCTCTAGCACGGTTCGAAACTTGAATCCATTGACATTATATGCAAAGAACCTTCTTACTTGGTTCATAGGACCCTTGGCGAGACTAAGAAATACTCCTCTTTGATAGTCTTCAAGATTATCGAGATTGTTGGCAATCTAAAAGAGCATGTTAAGTGTTAATCACAAATTTTAGAATGTAGGTGCAATATATGAAACTATGATTTTACGCATCCAATTGTAGAACCAACCAACAAACTCTCTATGAACCTTCTTGTCTATCTCTGACATATTTGTTGTATGACTCTTTAGTCTCCTATGTATAATATTTCTAAGTTCCGTATATAGATTTAGAAATATTAGACATAAGAATGAAATGAGTTTTAACTATCAATAGTAGAAGCTAATGAACTACTTACTGGAAATAAGGGTCAGCTATAGGACAATTGATCAATACATATCTATGGGCTTGTAACTTCTCTGTAGTTGTTAAATTGAAATATGATGAACCACCAACTGGCCTTCCTACTTGCGAAAACAATTCAGTTACCCACGAATTAGATTGAACACAATTGGGCTCATCATCGACACAATTAGGACGATTCCACCTTGTCTCAATGTTATGCAAGTACCTTGAACAAAATGTCAGAACTTCTTCCACTAGGTAACCTTCAGCTATAAAGCCTTCTGGTTGAGACTTGTTACCCACATAAGATTTCAAATGTCCTACATATTTGTTGCATCACAATGAGTTAAGTTAAATATTGTCCTCTACATTAATAAATTAAGAAAGGAATGATTACATAGTTTTTACCTCTCTATAGGATACATCTATCGATAATGAACAGGGCCTCCAAGCTTAACCTCTTCAACAAGATGAACTACCAGGTGAACTATAGTTGTGAAGAACGAAGGGGGAAATAACATTTCCATGTGGCTTAAAGTAAGGACAATTTGATCTTGCAATTTGTTTAAAGATGCAACACTTAAAGCCTTGCCATATAATTGCCTAAAGAATGAACACAACTCGATTAATATTGCAGACACCTCATCAAGCAATGCTACCTGCATGGCCAAAGGTAGCAATTGCTCCATAAGTACATGGCAATCATAACTTTTCAACATCCCATTCAACTTAAGATTGTCCAAATCAATACACCTTGAAATGTTACTTGAATAACCATCAGGCACAGTGATGTTTTTCAAAGTTGTCAAGAATGACTTCTTGCCTGAATTAGTAAGTGTAAAGATAGTCGGAGGATACTTTGCACTTTTATTTGGCCAAAGATCGCACTTGATACCCATTGCTTGAAGGTCTCTTCGAGCATTAACATGATCATTTGACTTTGCACTATCATTTAGCAAAATGTAAATGACATTATCGCACATATTCTTCTCAATATGCATAACATCAAGATTGTGACGCAACAAATTACACTGCCAATATGGAAGCTAAAAAAAATGCTTTTCTTTTTCCATTGTTGAATTCTTTCAACACATCCACCAGAATGTAATCTTTTTCCCATTTTTTCTGTTTCTACCTTTTGCCCGAATGTGATATTAATATTCTTAACTTGTGAAAGAATTTCAGCACCAGATAATGTTTTTGATGCACATCTTGTCTCTTGCTTTCCATTGAATCAAACCCTGTTTAATCTAAACCTGTGTCTCTAATCAAGAAAATGGTAATGACCCATAAAACAAAATTTTTCACTGTGAATAAAAAGAAAAGAGACAACATCAAAATTGCAAGATGGACAAGCTAGTCCTGTGTATGTGTTCCACCTAGAAATAGTCCCCAAACCAGGAAAATCACTAATCGTCCACATCAAAGCTGTATGCAACCTAAACATTTCTCTTGCAGAAGCATCATATGCATCAACATCATCATACCATAACTCTTTTAACTCTTTGATTAGAGGCTGCAAATAGACATCTATGTTATTTTCTGGCATTTTGTTGCCAGGAATTATCATTGAAATGATGAATGATGTCTGCTTCATGCATACCCATGGAGGGGCGTTGTATGGAATAAGAATGATAGGCCAAATACTATAACTTGCACTTAAAGTTCCAAATGGATTGAAACCGTTAGTAGCTAATCCAAGGCGGACATTTTGTAGGTCGGATGCAAACAAAGAATTTGTTGAATCAAACATTTTCCAAGCTTTAGAGTCTCTTGGATGCCTCATCAAGCCATCCTTGTTACTCTCTATAGCATGCCACTTCATATCTTCTACAGTCTTTGAAGATAAAACAACCTTTATAATCTCAGTTTTAGAGGAAAGTAACGAAGGACTTTTGCAGGAGGCTTTTTCTTATTGCTACCACTAATTTTGGATGCCTTAGGCTGACCATCTTTTGAACTTGCTTTCCATTTAGACTTGTTACAAACTTTGCATGTCACCCTATTCTCGTCCTCACCCCAATACAACATGCAATTATTTGGACATGCATGTATCTTGTTATAGTTCAAACCAAGCTTGGTGGTGGTCTTCTTTGCCTCATAGAACGAACTTGGAATCTTTACATGTTCAAGCGCATCACTCAATAGTTCTAGTATCATCGTCATTGACTTGTTGCTCATCTTTTATAAGCATTTGATGTGACACAACTTCACCATGAAAGATAGTTTTGAATACCTTGTACACTCTTCGTATAATGGTTGATCTCCTTCTTTGACCAATTCATAGAACTCCTTAGCTTTAGGCCCTTCTTGACTTGCATGTGGCATAACTCCTTCACCATCAATTACTTCTTCATTTGTTGTCAAAGGTACTTTATTCAGATGATTCCCATCAACTCCAAAAGCTTCATTGATCATGTTTCGAATCTAATCTACCTAACCCCCGGGTCTTGTGCTTCATGTACAACACTAGTACTTGGTACATTGCTAGTTTCACTTGTGGAAGAATCCCCATGATAAAACCAAAATATATATCCTTTTGGAAACTATTTATAGATCACGTGCTCATACATTGTGTCCTTTGTTTGTCATTTTTAAATGTGCATGAAGAACAAGGGCATATTATTTTATCATTAACTAAGCAATGCACAAAGGCAAATTCAAGAAATCTTGAAACCCCTTGTTCATACTCAGGAGAATTTCGTGGTTTTGTGATCCATGACTTATCCATATCTAGTCTTTGCTCTGAATTTAAAATAAAATGGAATATTTTAGAACTCACAGAGCACAAATATTAAGCCATATATATATTAGAACAACAAATGTTAATTGTTCATAAGTAAATCTGCCCATACTTTTGGTCTACTCATTCTGTTTTTGGTCATTTTTATGCTTACTAATAATCAAACAATTAGAACCTATCTTCAAAAAAAGAAATAGAACTTATTTTCCTAGAAGACAACATTCAATGACTTAAATAAATGAAATTGAGTTTCAATAATAATTAGAAAAATAGATAACTTACTTTTTCTGGATAAACCAAGCGGTGCTGCAAATTAAGCTATGAATTCTTGTAGGAAGAGCTGTAAGTAACTTCCAGCAATTTTCCTACCGCATAAAATTGGGTAGAGTAAAAGTATTAAGTCAAACTAATTTATAACAAGGAAATAATTATGTTAGAGTCTCATATATATAAAACAAAAAACAAGCTACATTTTCACCTTATTATGGTGGGGCTAAAGCAAAGAAAAGGAAGTTCAGATCAAGACCCCTTGAGCTTTTTTCCAACTAAGTATCATTTCACCCTTTAGTTTTGTAGCACCATTCTGTGAGTGATGGAATTCAATTTATGACAACAATACAATTTGAGGGGAAAAAATGACAAATAAAGAGAGCATCCACCATCCATTATGAAAAACAAAGGAAATAGGCAAAACCATTACTAAATCAGCAAAAGTAGTAAAGAATAGGCAGCAAAATAACATTTACTAAACTTTGGCTCAAACACATCAATGAAATATGAGGTTTTTGTTTAGCACAAATGACCACATAAATCAAAACCAGTTCATTTGACTTGTTTATAAAACATCTTCTAACATTGATGGGCACATACATCGCAACTGTATGTTGTAAGTCAACTACTTAATGATCCAAATAGCTAGCATTTTTCAATAAATAAAAAATGAGAGTAGTCTCGATCAGATATAATAAGGCAGGATTTACTTATTCATCCAAGAACATACATTTACATTATTTGTACAAATAAATTTGGATAAATATTTTGACCTTGTAGCACTTTGCAACTCTAAATACCCCTTCTAAGATGTCTTCCTTCTTTACCAACTTATTGCCTACTATTTATTACTGGTCAGGTATTCAAAGACAAAGGTGGGAGACTAAATTTACTAAACAATAGTGGACATGATATTTATTTTAGCAAAGATTTAAAAGAATTTGACACAAGTATACTAAATGTTCAAGCTTCTAGTCATACTCATGCACTTAGTAACTTTAATCCCTTTCTTATTCTCAGCCAAATGGAACAAAAAAAGGCATCTTAAAAGAGACAAAAGTCTATGCTCAAATACTATAGTAATAGTTGTTGCTAATGATTATGAAAGTGTAGAATGAAAAGAATAACAAACAGCATTTTAAATGTTACTATGGTTATACAAATAGCAGTGACTTTGCTAATAGGGCTTAGAAAATAACTTGATGTAATTTATACTCCTTTGTAACTTTTAGGACACCTAAATACATATCAATTGTGTTATGGTATAACCTTAACAAATTATATGAATACATATCAATTGAAATAAAAAATAGATAAATGTTTGCTGAAGGTGTATGTAGACAAGCATTTACAAAGTGGTTACATATATAAAATATTAGAGAGGTAAAATCAATCATTTATACTAAAACAATAATAAGCGAACATGAAAATGATTTCTCACAAATCCCACTCCCAACCCAACACAGAGAAAGTTAGTTCCTACTTTAGAACTACTTGACTTAGGCATAAAGAAATTAAACTAACTTAAAGAAGATTTAGAATATTCTGGACCATCTTGTAGTCTTGCTTGCTACTATATAAAAATAAGTCAATCTTGAACACCCCACCCAACTTTGGGATCGCATCTAATTACACCAGTCAACCACAATAATTAAAAGTGAGACGACTAAACAAATTAAATTATCAGTTGTATTATGATTTTCCCCACCATCTACCCATATGTGCTGTCAATTGCTACTGGGGCTTAGAAAGAAAATAAATATATGAATACATATCAATTGAAGTAAAATGTTCATGGTATAACCTTTACAAATTATAAGAAAAAATAGATAGAATAGAACATGTTGGTCCTTTAGAGAAGTGGAAAAAGGACTAACAAATTATAGACCAAGTGATCCTAATTAATGTTTGAAGGACTGCACAAGTTTCCATTTTCAACAACAACCCCGATTAGCCAAACCTATATCAAATCATGAAGAACAAAAAGCACTTGCCACATGATAAAAATGCAGATCATTGACATATGAAAAAAATGCAGATCAACCTCTTCAGAGGAGAAACAGAAGCTAAACCAAAATAAACCCATAAATGCTAGAATAATTAAAGTGATGATACAATATTTTTCTGGTTCAGACAGTACCTTAAACTACTAAATAGAAACAATATCATTCACATCATATAGTCTCTTTGAAAACCACAAAACAATTCAGTCAATTAGAGTTTCAGCTTTTATGCATTTGCTTAATTGGTGTTATTTTTGGGAAATAGAAATTGCATGCCAACTGGTTCAGCCAGTTTTGGATGTCTCCTGAAGCAAAGAGTATGAGAATTAGCAACACTTTATGGTGGCAAGTGGCATCTTGAATCAACTATTGTTATTTGCTAATTCTTGACAGAATAGAAAATCATAATAAGTGTTTTTGGTTTCTACATATTCAGAAAATAAGAGAGAAACAGGAAAAGGGGGAAAAAATTCTAAAACAAAGGAAACACGAACCTTGAAGCAAGCGACAACCTTCGAGTGGGCTGCCTTGAAGCATCGCACGAGAGAAAGCAGTGGCCTTGGAGCCTCGCGTGAGAGGAAATGGCAACCTCAGAGCGAGGATCAGCTAGACTAAGAGGGGCGGACTGCAATGGCAAGCAACACTCAGAAAAAATGTGGGAATGAAAAAGAACAAATAATTGTTGCAAAATGAAGGTATACGTGTTGCAAGAATCAATTATCCCATTTCGAAAAGCAAAAAGGCAAGGCCACATGTAACATCCTAATTTTTAACCCAATACTCTAGAACATATTTAGGTTAATCATTAGTCTATTACTCTTTTAGTCTCATTCCTTACAACCTTTCATTAAAATACTTAGCGGAAAATACGAATAAATTTTTCTTTTTGAAACTTGAAAGCAAAACGCGAGCCGCGCACCAACCTAACGTTCGTCATAACCATCACGTGCAAGAAAAGTAACCACACCATTGATAATCATGAAACATAGTATTATACATAACCATCATAATATCATCACATCTTCGTAGATACATAGACTACTAACATCATTGTACCATCATTTACATCAAAACATGCCCATATAAGTGAAGTCATCCTTATCCACCTATGAGGTTAGATAAGTGTCAACCCAAAAGCTAAGCTATCTATGCCTCCGCAGCGACCCTCTGCTCCATCTGCTAGTGTGTCCCTTAAGCGCGCCTCAAAAGAAGTCACGAGCCTCGTTGTAATCCTCGTCTAGAGACGACACGGAAGAAAAGGAAGGGATGAGAAACTCATTCGAGATTCTCGCAGGGATTCCCGACTCTAACGCTAGTGTCATCGCTGTCGTCCCACCACCTCGGTTTTAATTATGAAAAAGGTGTACATGCATAAGGATTGGTTTTAGGCTTTACAACTCTATTTATCCGAAGTGGGTGTCTTTTAGTATGTGTCTTAATGACATGAATGCAACAGATATTTGATGAATGCATGACAAATACCATATGCACATTAACACGAAAATCGTAATACTTGGGCACATCATAAAGAAACAAGAATCATATATGTGGCATAAAGAGGCATAGAAATTTTCATGTGATATCTTTCTTATAAACAAAACTCTTAAGCTCTTTTTCTTAAAGACCACCCTCTTAACATATCCACCAAAAGTCCAACCGATTCACCAAATTTCGGCGATAATCTGGTCACCAAACTACGTCTCACCTATCGCCTAGGAATGAGCTCAATCCTAACTAGTCGTCACTAGATTTAACATGGGCTAATAGAGGAGGTATACATAACTTTCTTGGATCACCTATCTTAGGATCATTTCCTTCTTTGAAACGCTCTACTGGTATCTAGTACACAGCGAATTGTCCACTTTGGCAAGCTCAATGTCAATACCCTCACGGATTTGTTTCCTCCCCACCGTAGCGGGAGAAATGCGTCTCAGTACTATGTCACATCTGTTCTGGGGGTGCTCGGCCAAACCGGTGTCACCCAGAACCTATCCTGGGGGTGCTCGGCCGAACCGGTGTCACCCAGGAGTTTTCACAAACTTTTCTGAAATTCTCAAGTTTGATGGGAAATTCGGCAGCGTAGCGGCATACACCGGATTTCCTTCAAACTTGCTTTATGCCACGAAACATATATAGCATGCATAGCCATTCAACATCAACATAAGGCATCATATTCATCGTATGCATCGTAAGCATCATATTTTATGCACCTAAGGGCTCATAATTAAACATCACTCATAATCCTCATATCTACATTTAAATCTGAAAAGCATAGGGTAGAATTCTTAACTTGTGATCACGGGGTTCTAGAACTTACGTTTTAGACCCTTTCTTGGTTCCGTCTTCGCCTAAGGCGCTATGGATTAAATCTAAATCAATTATGAGGCATTCCCATGCTTAAGGACTAATTATTAATCATGTTTATCATGTTGTAAGGGTGCTGGACAGCATCCAGAAAAATAAATGTTCCAAGAGTTCTACATTGCATTTTTACGGTTTTCTAGTTACTAGTTTCCCTATAGGTGCTAGAATTCAATTCTAATTCAAATGATACCAAGTTTTTCATGTCTAAAAAATCTAAATCTGATTATGTTCCCATTAAAACAGTTTGGATTAGTTCCATAAACAAATGGGTCAAAACTATGTTAAATTCTAGCTTTACGGTATTTCTAGTTAGCTAGTTTCTTACCTATCATGCATAGGATCGCTTCTACATCATCACATGATATTTTCACACATTCCAACACATCAAAACATCATCATACAGCATCACACTCATCACATCAGAACCGAAAACATTTAACTTAAATGAGAGAGTTAAATTGACACTTCTAGGTACATAAGTTAACTAGTTTCTCTTGGAATCAATCTAGAATTTCTAAAAACTCTTTGCAAATCATTTTAATTCACCAAGAGGCTAAGAGAAGCCTTAGGTCAATGACCAAAATATATTTCATCTCCTATAAGGGAGTAAAGTCATATCTCATGACAACATAACCTTGAAAAGGTTTGTAAAGCTTTAAGGAAAACTTAGAACATAGACTATTGGTCCTTGTAGCTAGATGAAAACTCATTGAAAGTCCATCATCACTACTTGGCCGAAAATATGCATTCAAAGAATGGTTTCACATTAAACTTTAACTTGGAATGAAATGGGCAAGTCTTTGAGCTCTAGGTTCTTAAGTTTCGACATAAACTAAACGTGCTCATACCTTTCATTTTTAATCTTGCTTACAAAGTAAAGTGATGACTTAAATTTAAATATGCAAGGCATAAACTTAAACGTGCAAGCTTGAAAGTAAATATGCGAGGCATAACCTTAAACGTGCAAGCTTGAAGGTAAATATACATGGTTCAATTCTTTATTTTAGTGCTCTTGGCCCAACAACAATCGACTTTAAGGCCGAAATAGATAGGCATTCGAGAAATTAATTAGGTGGTAATGCAAGTTCAATTCTTTATTTTAGTGCTCTAGGCCCAACAACAATCGACTTTAAGGCCGAAATAGAAAGGCTTCGAGAATTAAATTAAGTGATGATACAAGTTCCATTTTAATCTTTATGTTCTTAGGTGATAGCTAGAAAGTAAAGATGCATAGCAAGAATGTAAATATGAATGCAAGCATAAAATAAATTATGCAAGTTCATTTTATCTTTCTAGAGCTCTTAACAAGACTTTAAAGGAATTTAAACCATAACCCAAACTCATCCAAACAAGGTAAGGTCAAGCTTAGAGTTCTTAAAACTCAACATAATATTTTTAGGAAATCAAACCATGAAGCTTAGAAAAATTTAAGGAAATGGCCGAAATCTTCAAGAAGAAAAAGGAACATTTTAAAACTCTAGAGTTCATGATCTTGATGATATATTAACACCAACATCATGAGTCCTCATCATTGAGTTCATAGAGCCATTTTAAAACATCATTAAAGCTAAAGTTCTCAAGAGTTCAAGAAAGGAAAAACTAAAAACATTTTTGCTCAAGAACAAAGATCAAGCTCTAGAGTTTGTTTCAAGTAATGAACATCATCATGAAACTCTCATCATCAAGCTCTCATTCCTTCATTCCCAAAGGCCCATGGCCGAAACATAAAGAGGAAGAAGGAGAAGAAAAGAAGTTCTAAAAGGAACCAAGAGAAACTATGAACATCAAGCTTGAAACAAGAACTTTAAAGAAAAGAATACATGAAAGAAAATCCCTACGTGATGTGATGAACTTGAAGATGGAAGAAGAAGATGAAGAAGATGAAGAACTTGAAGAACTCCAAGAATTTGAAGAATACAAAAACTTTGAGAGAAAAGAAAAGCTTTGAGTGTTCCTAAACTTAGCAAATGATCTAAAAGTGGTGCAAGCTCCTCAAGGCATTCTATTTATAGAGAAATGAAGCAAATGGAGGGTGCTCATGGGGGAGGATGGCTTCGGCCATGAGGTACAGAATGGAGGCATTCCATGAGTTCCATGAGGTGAGATAATGTGTTCTTGAGGCATGGTGAGGTATGGCTCAAAGTATGGTGAGGTATGGTTCAAGGTATAGCCTCAAGCATGGTTCTTTGAGTGAGAAAATAATTAAACATGTGGTCAATGGGAGAGGAGAATTTCGGCCATGTGCATCAGATTTGGGAGAGGTTTAGTTGCATTTTAATTATGGTTTAGAGTTGTGTTTAGGTGTATCTTTGATTATGCTTAAGATTAGGAATTTGTAAGAAAGTGTTTAGGTAAGGAAAATGGGTAATTAAGGTGGTCTAGACATAATTAAGGAGTGGTCTTGCACCATTAGTGAGTTAAATCCTCAATTTAGAGTCTAAACAACTCTAGACACATTTCCTTGATTTAAGGAATTGGAGAGAGAAAACACTATTCAAGATTCCAAGACTAGGAGTCTTGAGTTCTAAAAAGGGATTTAAGTTTAATCTAAGCAATTTTAGGTTCTAATTAACTTTAATAAATTATTTTGACTCTAGATTAATTAGGGAAATTAATTAATCTTCGTTTAGAGCCTAATATTGCTTAGGTTTGCTTAATTACGTCATTAAGCTCAAAAACACTATTCTAGGGGCAAAATCGTAATTTTACACTAAAACTGCCCGGGGCCACCGAGACTTGATCAGAGACCTCTAGACACATGAAAACATGTTTTTAAACCTCTGGGGAAAGTTCCGGGCTCAAACGGCACCTTTACCCTCGTAAAAACGCTATAGGGGTATTTTGGTCATTTTGACCAAAGCTGAAACGAGATTTTCGCTCGGGAGCATTCAAAGGTCATTCAATCCCTTCAAACATTGAGTTGGCCTTCGAGGACTGCCGGTCGCCATCCTCGACTCCGCCAAAATGACCTCAGGGGCATTTCGGTCATTTTCCACTCAGACAGAAAATCGGGGCGTTACACCACATGCCAGTAATTGATTTCGACTTGGAAACGCACACAAAGACCACTCATTTTTGCGGAAAAAAAATTAATGGCAATGAACAAGAAAGCAGTGACCTTTGGACCTGGTGGCATCCTCAGAGGGGCGGCGACTTCGAAGCAGGTGGCCTTGCAGTGTCGCAGGAGGGAAACTGGTGACCTCGAACCTTCGCGCAAGAGAAAGCAGCGAGCTTTGGAGCAAGAGTCCACCTCCGATCTTGGAATGGCGTGAGACAAATCTGCGACCTCATAGCCTCGCGCAGAGGAAGCGGCAACCTTGGAGTGGCCGGCAATGTTGGAGCGAATGGCCTTGTTGGAGCATCGCATGCCAGAAACCGGAGATGGTGGCGACCTCGGAGCGGTGGCGACCTTAGAGCGAGGCCTTGCTGGAGCTTCTCATACGAGAAAGCAGTGACCTTGGAGCCTTGGGTGTGAAAATTTTGCTTGCTTTGAAGAGTTTGAAGAGTAAGGGAGAGGTTCGAAGAATGAGCAACACAAAAGAGAAAGAGAGGGGCTAATGCGGGAGGGAATGGAAAAGTGAGAGCTTGGCGCCCAAAATTTCACTGGCAAGCGACGGTGGTTGGAGGAACCCCAAGCAAATGCTTGCTTCTATGGTCACCGGCGACCATCCTTCAAAACTGTTGTGGATGGAGTGCCATAAATTTCCTTATTTGTAGTAGTGTATGGCGGCCACAATCTCTGACATAGAGGCCATGGTAAGGCAGCAGGCAATGGCAGGATTGAGGTTACGAGCACATCAATAGGAAGAAAAATGCCACTACAATAAACGACACAAATGACAAAGGAGGAGAAGTGCTTGTGAGGTGGTGTTGCTAGACGCACAAGCTCTCCCGGTGGCAGCTTGAAGGTTGAGGTAGTAGTGCTTGTGCACAATAGAGATGCATTCGTGGTGGAAAAGGAATGTTGGTTGATGCCTAGGAGCAATGGCAGTGACCAGATGGCACGATACGCGACAAGAAACACATGAGGTACTGACGAATTGTTTCCATCGAAAAATGAGAAATTAGAGTGAGAAAAATTTTCCTTTTGTTGTCAGTCGTTGCTGATTGAAAAATCCATTAGTAAAATTTGCACCAATTTGAGATGAATATGACGCACACATTATCGATGGATTTTTTCAACGGTGACAATTATGAATAATATTTTGTGAATAAATTTAATTTACCGATGGATTTTTTCATCGGTAATTATTTTTTAAAAACTTTTTTTCGAAAAGTAATTTTATCAGCGAAAAAATCTATCAGTAATTATTAGTAAAAATTAAATTTACTGGTGGATTTTTCCGTCCAAAAAAGTAACTTTTGAAAAAAAGTTAAAAATAATTACCAATGAAAAAATCCGTTAGTAATCATTAAAGGAAAAAATTTTCAAAAACAGCACGTTAGGTGGCATTACTGGTGGATTTTTTTCCATCAGAAATTTAAAAATCCATCAGTAACATTTTTTTAGGAAATGGCACAAGATTTTCATTTTGTACTTTGTGTGCGTGTGTCTTTCTCTCTCTTTCCCTCTTTCTCTTTCTCTCTGCATCAGCTACCCCTGCAGCAGCTACTCCTTGCACCTGTCGCACCAGCCTGGTTGCCGTCCTCGCCACACACCGTGCTACATGCGCGCTCTCTCTCTTTCTCTCTTCTGGTCCCTCTTTGTCTTCGTGCATCGGGTCTTGGAAGATCCCGCCCTTTATCACCATGCCCCATACGTGCCACGCCTCTGCGCCCCCATCGTGTGGCCCCCTCTCTCTCTTTCTCTTCGTGTGTCTTTCTCTCTCTTTCTCTCTGTGTGGTCTCTCCCCACCGCGTGTTCACCACGCCGCCCCCTGGACACCACACTCCCTTCGGCCCCCTATGTTGTGCTCCTGCTGCCCCTTGCACTCCACGTCCCAAATGCCAATGTTCGAAGCTGAGGAATCTGGAGCTCACTTTATTAGAAATCATCGACATCAAAGTTTTTTTCTCTTCCCCTCTTTTCATACTTTTTATATTATTATTTTGATTATTTTATTTATTTTTTTAGTTGGTGGTTAGTGGTGGGTCTAGCTTATTGAGAGCAGAAAGAAAGAGCTATTGAAGGAGCTTCTAAGGGAAAGACCCATAGAATGTGGTTGGAAGGATGAAATGAAATCTCTTTGCAGGTTAAGCTACCTTTTATCCCCTTTTTATTTATTTATTTTGTTAGAAGGTGTTTTAATTTATTCTTAACATGTAAACTATAATTGAAAAAGTTCTCTCTAATTTGTGTATGCAAAAGGGCTTTTATGAAGAGGAAAGGGAGGAAAAACATCTAACTCTGGATGACCTTGTGCAGGTTATTACCCCAAAATGCAAAGGTCTGTGTGTTTATTCTCTTGCCTTCTTCTTTTGCTTTTCTTGTAATCACAAATGATAACACTGTAATGCTATCAATTAATATTCTATTCAATTTTTCAACAATTATCAGCCAAATACTTACTCTATTTGGAAAATATGGGATACCCACTTGAAATTGTACTACTGATCAAACCTATGTTTAGTTTTGGTTCTCATGGTTCCTTTTTTTCCTTTAAGCTTATCCTTTTGAGATTCAACTTAATTTGCGAATACATTTGCATGAGTTGCTGAATGAATATGAACAAGAGGTTTTTGTTGCTCTGATCCATTCACTATTTGCTATCTTCGTCACAATTATATATCATGATTGGTCATTAGTGACTACATTTTATTTCCTTTGAAGTTATTAATTTAAATAATTGATTTTGTTAATAGCATTGACTCTAGTTGAAGGATTTCTTTGGTGGAGCATATAATTCTCTTGTCCCTTTTAAGGTATGTAATTGTTGCTTTTCCTTATTTAATTACTTTTTTTTTTAGGATAGAGACTTATAATTTCTAAGATAACGTTGTAGGAAATTGGATTGCATGACTGGGGGAAGTCGTATAGATCCTTCCCTGACTTGTTTGCATTGTTTGCTATGGAGATTGATTGTGTATGCCGAGATTGCAGGATATGCATGTTGTGATGTTATAAGGGAGTGTGCTACATAATGGTTTTAGGATCTTTAAATATTTATTTGATTGTAATGTTCAGTTTGTTTGACTAGATTAATATATGTATATATTGAAATTAATTTTTGGGATGTCTTAGTTTCAAGGGAGGTTCTGTCAAATTTGTTTTTTATTTAAAGAGTGGAATCTTAATTTAAGGGGGGTGCTGCTGAAATTTTATTAAGTTAAAGAGCACAAACTATTTACTTAAAAGACTTTTACTTTCAAAAAATTATTTGTTGAGAGATATTTATAATGAAATAAAGTTTTAATTTTTGAAACTTTAAATGAATTTGTTAGATTAAATTTCACATTCAAGTACCAAGATTTCCACAAATAGACTATGGATGTATGATATGGTACACCATAGTCAAGGAGGAATCAAACCTAACTTTTACGCAGGAGTTGAACAGTTTGTAAGGTCATTCAGGGCTTAAAAGACCTGCATGGCTCATAGCCTGTGCTAACTTAATGGTATGTATTCACATTGTTGGTAGCTACCGGGTATGAAGCATGAACACAAAACAAAGATATTCTAACCCCCAACCTATATGTTATTCCTATTTCTGAACTGATTATTTGAATTGAGAAATTATTCCAGGTTTATGCTATGCCTGCTTTTGACTTGATTGAGAGGATGATGATCAAAAGATTGAAATTCCCTCCAGGACTATCACTTAGACTTGTTTCTAGATCTTCTTAATTATGTAGGTAAGATGTCCAGAAAAAACCATCCCTGCTATCGCTTTTTTTGTTTTGTTTTGTTTTGTTTTTTCATAGTTGTGGAGAACAAAGGGTAGAAGAATTGTTCTTAACTTCTTACCATGAAAAAATCTTATAGTAACGACACCTTGTTAAAATGTTGCAGCTTTTACATTGTTCAGTGGCGTTACTTTCCCTTTCTTTGGTGATCTTCTTGGGTTCTTTGGTGGATTTGGTTTTGCTCCCACTTCATATTTTGTAAGGCTCTTTCTTACCCTATCAATTTCTCCCTAGTTATATCAAATTGCCATATTTACAAGAATTGAGAACCTAGAAGATCAATAATCTGATGTGTCAATTGTTTCAGCCGCCTAGTATATTGTGGCTGATAATCAAGAAACCAAAGAGATTCAGCATCAACTGGTTCATCAATTGGGTAATGATTAACATACATTAGCAATTTCTCTTTCGAAATACAGCAATGAAACGGTCTATAATTACAGAGAATGCAAAAAGCTGATGATCACAGTTTGGAGTTGTCTCCTATTGGAATTGATCTTCAAATTATGTGTTTTTCAGGTTGCAATATACATTGGAGTGTGCATTATGTTAGCATCTACGGTTGGAGGCTTGAGGAATATTATTGCCGATGCCTCTACTTATAGTTTCTACACCTAAACTACTTTGTTATTGCAAGGATATGCCAATTGTAATTAATCGAGTTAATTAGACTGGACTAGCCAATGATCTGCTATTTAATAAATGTTCTTGTTTGTTTGAGCAGCAATCGTTGCGTTTATTATTTATTAAGAACCTTTTTATTATTTTTCATTATTAAATATATTTATATATTTATAAGTAGCTTTAAAAAAAATAAACTCTTAATGACCAGGTAGCACACAAACTACAAAATATTTATTTAAAAAAATAATGACAGAAAAATAAAGAAAAAGTAAAAAAACTTAACGACTAGCAACGGACAAATCCGTTGGTAAATTAAAAATAAAAATAAGGAAATTACAAAATTCAATAATTATCGACGGATTTTTCCGTTGATAAAACTCAAATATTAAAAAATTAATAAATTAAATTAAAGATTATCGACAAATTTTTCCATCGATATTAAATTTCATCTATAATAATTAATCTTTGATGAATTTGCTGAAGAATTGTTATTACCGATGGATTTTTGAAGAAAAAATCCGTTAGTAACATTTATTGATGAATTTTTTCCATCGATAATGATTTCTGATTACGTTATTACCGGTGGTTAAAATCCATCGGAAATGAATTTTTCTGTCAATAAAAGGAAAAATCCATCAGTAAAATCCGTCGGTAATAACTTTTTTTTTCTAGTAGTGATAATGCATGGCAAATGATGACAAGGTTGTTGCGGTGGTGTATCTTGTGGCAACAGCTCACCCACCATGACATTGTCGGCGATGATGAAGCCACCAGACCAGCCCCACGCCAAGAACGCTCTGTTCACCACTTTTCAACAGGAAAGAATTGGGGATAAGAGAGTTAGGTTAGATGGTGAGGGTATTTTTATATTTTCAAATTTTCATACACATTCTCATCATCCCATGGAAATCTAACATTCCCATGGTATAGGATGAGAATAAAAAGTGGGCTACTTTCATTCACAAGAATGAAACATTTGGGGGGATATTTTTTCTATTCGCAAACCAATTATAGTGAATTTTTATTTTAGACCTTAGATTTTTGGGAATATTCAAATATTCTGTGGACCACATGTCCAATTAAAGTAAGGAAAACAATGAAAAAAGAAGAAGTAAATCTTTGCTCTAACTCTATAGTTCTCTGTTCAAGTAACGAAATCAAATGGCAGACAATAGTGGATTGGAGGTCTAAAATAGTTATCTTACAACTAACAGTAGATCATATCATACAATAAAACCTATGCAGATCTATTTCATTTCTTTTTTTATCTACGCGGAATGGCATCATAGTCTCGTTCACTTAGTTCGTTATCACTATTTTTTAGTCCGGCCCATTATTATCTTAAGACAACAAAGAAATCCCTTCCCCTTTATAGCGGCTAACAAAACCGTTAAACAACTTGACCATAAAAAGAAAAAAGTAAATGTAAACAACCAAAAAGGGAAACTGAAGGTCTGAAACCATGAATTGACTTTGGATTATCGCTTAATTCAATTAAAAAAGTTCCCTCTTTATATTTTTTTTTCAATAAACAAAGTAATATATCATTTAATGGTGAAACAGATGAAACATGTAGCTAAGTTCCCTCTTTATTCAGTCCAAAAAAATAATAATAATAGTGAGTTCCCTCTTTATTTACAAAATGTCTTGCCCCATCAAGCAAAAGTTCCATTGTGGGAATAATAGTTCTTGTACCTTTAGACCTCCTTCGATATAGGAGACCTGAAAATCCAATTTGATCAAGAGCAATATTGAGGACCCATAAAAATTATGAAATCCGTATCTGAATTGATTCCTTTTCTAGCACCGGTTAGCCTCATTGTTGCGTAGAATATCACAAGAAAGCCAGCAACTTTGAAACCTGTGGCAATATGGTAGAATGACTGCTCAAGAGAAAGTAGTTAGCATGACTGGAACTAGCATAGGTAGGTTGATTGAAGGAAAGTCCATGAAGCACATACCAAGCAAAAAACTGGTTAACACACCACCAAATTCACCTCTGCCTACAGAATTCAAAATTGACCTCTTTGAATTTACTCAGGTAGATGTCTGTTGCAAACTATGGATTTACTCTCCTGAGGCTGTGCATTCTAAGAGAATGTTTCTTCTGCTATGTAACAAACATGGATTCCGGAAGATAGCTGAATTTGACAGCAGGGGATGTATATGTTCCTGTCACAACGTCCGTAGGACATCGTAACAAAGTGACAATTGAAAATTTATTACCGAAAGGAATAAATTTAAAAGTGAAGTCCTGACCAATTTTAATTATGGAAAAATTGAAAAATCTTTTGATTTAGTAAAAACTAGTCCTTTGAAAAATCATGGGCTAAGTGAGAATACCGTAACACCCGGCTGGAGCCATATCTTGACCCAAAATTTTAAGGTAATGAGTCATAAGTCCTCCCATATTATATACTACTCACTTAATTCATTCTCAACTTATGTAGGACTTCACCTCTGACACTTAATCCCAACACCTACCACATCCATATTTTCATATAAATACGATTACCCTAAAGTTCATTATGTAAATTAATTTATAACTTGAAAATATTTATTTTTCCCCTTTAAAAATCACATTATACATAAAAATAAAATAAGAAAATTAAATAAAAGTGAATAAGATTTAAAGAAAAAATTGATTTTGATTTGATAGTTATTGATTACGCCGACATATCCTTTGGTACAATAAAAAACTCAAAGTCACATCATTATTGTAAAAATGCTTGTGTGTTTGATGGATTTTAATTAAAAGAAAGATAAAAAAATGTGTTGGTTGATTTTATTTATAAGAAATAAAAAAAAATTTAACTGATAAATTATTTTTAAAATGTCCATTTTTATATAAGATTCAAGTTAGTATTAGGCTACTTCATGAATCCTTACAATTCAACAATACATTAAGGAAGCATCCACCTCTTAATCATGACTATTGATTGTTGCAAAGATAAAAAAAAAAATCTATTAGACTTTTTTTAAAAAAGTAAAAAAATAAAATACCCAAAACCTTTTTTTTTGTTAAAACGAAACCCAGCCCAAACAAAAAAGAAAAGAAGAAAAAAATCAGAATTCCAGCCCAACTAGCTTAAGTGACAAAAAAAGCTTGACCAAAAATTTAAAAAATATAGACCTAAATCTAATCCCTAGCTGTAATGAGTTGGGAGAAAAGGAGATCAAAATAAGGGTGGCAATGATGCAACAGAGGCAGCAAAGGGATAGGCCACAATGGCGACACCCCTGCCTGCATTCCACAATGGTAGGAAGACCACTATGGCAGGAAAAGACCACATAGGGGCAACTAAGCTTCATGGTATTTCTAGCTGACTCCACAACAGTGACGGTGGCGGCCGAGGCTTTAAATTGCAGATCACATCACGTAATGCGGCTACAATATTATGGTTGCGGTCTGAAGTGCAATCATATCGGACCGCAATTACACTGTGATGCATTTTCACATAAATTGACCACAACATACCCACAACGCAACTGCATTAGGGCCACAATGGGCTCTTTTAAATTTGAAGACCCACAAAAATTTAACACGTATTAGCCGCAGTGCACGTTGTGATGACCATATTTTCTACAACCACAGCAACTGCGACCACAACCACAATTTAAAACACTAGTGGGGGCCTCCTTTGCATGCAGCAGCTGCAATTCATAGGTGGTGATTGTGGCTATTGGACAACAATGATTGGGTTTATACAGGTGTCTGTGGATTGTTAAGAGAATATGATGATGATACGTTAATGGGGATGATGTGAATGGTGATAATCTTGAGTTGGTTATGAGAATGAGGTAGAGGTGGTGCGATTTGTGGTGGTTGATGGTTGAAAAGAAGAGCGATGAGGGTAATGGTGCTGATGATGATTGGGGTGGTGATGGTGACGGTAACCCAAATGAAGATGTGCGATGAAGTGCCCTTGTGCTGAGTCTGTGTTGCCTATTTATAAAATTATACTAAAACCCCAAATTAATTCCTCAAATTTATAATGGAGGATAAATTAGTCCCTCAAATTTAAAAAATCTCATATTAGTCCCTCAAATTTCACAAAATGGGACAAACTAGTCCCTCTGTAAAGTTGTCATCAAAATTGTATCCTCATAACTTACTTATGCGTACTGTTAACTTGTTTATATGTATTGTTAACTTTTATGGTAAATCCTAACTTGCCTCACTCCTCTAAATGAAATTTCATAGCCCTTTTTCTTTATTTGTTATCTCACCATAGCTCTCTACTTAGAAAAAATGTTTTCACTTTAACTTAGCATTTGTTCTATGCAGGACAGAGGAGTGAGTCACGTTAGGACTCACTGTGAAAATTAAAAATATACATAAGCAAGTTAACAGAATACATGGATATTTTTGTTAATATCTTAGACAATAATGTGACTGGAGGACTAACTTACCTCCTTTTATAAAATCTGAGGGACTAATATGGGATTTTCTAGATCTGAGAGACTAATTTGTTCTCTACTATAAATTTGACAGACTAACTTGCGATTTTAGCCATATATAAAATTATTATGTAACTTATTGGAGAATTATTGGAAACAAATTGATTGAAATTTGATAATTAAAATGTAAAAATGGATCTGATTGAGATTTTGATTGAAACAAATTTGTTGAGATTGAGACCGACACCGAAAAAAATTGATGAGCTAATTTTTTTTAAAAGATTTGACGATAACTAAAACAAAATCAAATTTTAGGAAAAGATTTTTTTTTCTTTTTTTCTTTTTTTTAACCTTTTTCGTTATTTTGCTTACGTACAAAAAATTCCCCGGACAAAATAGGATGTAGCAACATCAGCTAGTGATGATATATGTCAGGGAAAATAAAGTACCTCTACCTGGAAGATTTACAACTTTCAACTACTTTCCTAATCCGTTCAATAACCAGAGGAATTTCCTCCAAAGTTAAAGTAGCAAAACAAATACGAAACCATCCTCGTTCTATGCAATGGCAGGCTGATCCAGGATTTATATTGATCTTAGCAACACTCAAAAACTTGTCCCATAACTCAAGTTCTCCTTTCTCACTATATGGCTTGATTAATCCACTCATATCAGCCCAACAGTACATTCCTGCGCTGCTCTTAGCACACTTAATGTCTAGTTTACTTAAACCATCCACAAATTCATCATGTGCTTGTCGTAATCTGTTCCTGTTGGTTTCAAGGTACTCCAGAATAAATCTTTTATCCGAAAGCATTGAAGTAACTAACCTCTGGGTTGGAGCAGATATAGCGGTAAATTTACTTAGCCTCTTGGCTGCATTCAAAACACTTTCATTGAATGAATATACAACCCCAACTCTAAAGCCAGCAAGGGAGAGGTCTTTGGACAGTCCATACACTATATGAACCCGGCTCTTGTCTATATCTTCTGAATCAAGGATTTCAGCAATGCTCACAAACTTCTCACTTCCATACGTGCAGCCTGCAAACACTTCATCAGCAATGATATGAATGTTCCTATTTTCAGCAAACTTCATAAGATTGCAAAGCATGTCTGGTGTCAGCATATTGCCAACAGGATTTGAAGGGTTGCAAAGGAGAATTCCACGAACTTTGGCTCCTCGTTTTGCGGCTTGACTATATGCCAGTTCAAGAGCAGACATGCTTAGGCTGAAATTGTCAGCACTACGGCAGTGAACAGGTATTAGGTCCACCCCTGGACGCCACGTCACATCCTCGTCAAAACTGCATAGTTCCTTATAAATTAGCTTTTAAAATTAACATGAAATAGAAACCATGAGCTCAAGAAAAGGCTCTTGATTACCCTGGATAATAAGGTGTAGGGATAAGGAATGCATTTCCATGGTCTGCCAGGCAGAAGGCTAGCATTTCAATCGCAGGAGTGGCTCCGGATGTTAATACCATATTAGATGGCTCAAATTTCACTGATCCTCCCATAGCCTGATGCATAAAATCAGACATGGCCTACAAAGCCAAAGCAAACATCAAAAGTTTAACAAACAAACAAAACAATGGCATGAACTTAATTGAACTAAAACTCAACACACCACAGAATATACATAGCAGGATTATAGAAGAACAGTAGCCAACCAATGGCCAATTCCATTATCAATGATGGCACACAAAGCAGAAAAACACAGGACAAGATTTAAAATTTTAATCTTTAAGTGAACAAATAACTCTAGTCTCTAATAATAACCAGAATTTCTGCATTAAGCTAAGGGTATTTATCTTCACAAGCTGATAATTAACCTGTATGTTGAAAACTTGATTATGATATGCAATGACTCTACAAAATAAGATTCTTCATTTCACATAAAAACAAGCAATTTATGCAACATGTATAGAATAAAATCTATGGGTGTAATTTTGATGCCGAATCAACGAAACACTAATTGCAGAGCTTGACCACACTATGAAATACAATGACTCTACTCCCCCTATGTTTGGATGACCGGGATCTAGATCCTCTAAAGTGAATGAGGACTGTTGTAAAGTAAGAAAGTGAGATGTTAACACCATTGAATTAATAACTTCCATTGCATTTGGGTCCCATAATTAACCTCTCACTTTACAACTATTCTTAGAGTTTCCAAAAAGGAAATGAGGAGAACGGAATCAGTTCCTTGGTGAAGGGGAAGTAACTCAAAGGGGGAATGATTGTCCCCTCTTTAGGCACACAGACAATCCAGAATCAATCAAACAAAACTGGTAAATTGCAGAAATTGACTACAATAAAAAAAAAAACACAATATATATATATATATATATATATATATATATATGTCCATAATCATCAACCAATTCATCACACGAATCTTACAATTTTCAGTTCATCCAATCCATCAGCGGGCTGATACGTGGCGATGCCACTAATACTCAAACCGCCGCCATCACCACCACTCTCCATCAGCGACTCCCCCCACTTCCTCACCCAATCCCCAATCAAATCCAAACACAACTACACACAAAAACAAACAAACATTAGCAACAAAAAAACCACAAAAGAACCTTGTAGAAACCGAAGAAAAGGAACCAACCGTGTTATCGGCGACACTCAGCTTTAAAAACCCATGAGGGTTGGTGGACTTGTGATAGAGATCAGCGTTGGCTCTGTGCTTCCCAAGGTAGTGAGGGGAATCATCGTGGTTGACGAGCTCTGCGAGCTTAGAGAGTGGGACTTGTTGGGTGGAAAGGTTGGAGCTGGAAGATGAGCGACGCAGTGGGTGGGAGGAGGAGGAGGAGGAAGAGGAACGGCGTCGTTTGCCGTAGCGCTGCAGGAAGTAGAAGAGTGCGCATGCGATTAGGAAGCCTATGAGGATGCCACCGCGCCCTTTAACCACGCCTCGCAGTGGAACTATCAGCTTCATCGATGGAGCCCTTCCTTCCCTCCCTGTTGAACTTGAACAAACAAGAACAGGAGCAAGAACAAGAAGAAGGGGTTTTGGTGTTGGGTGGTGTGAATTGTGTTGTGTGTAGTTGAAGGATGAATGCATGATGGAAGGAAGGAATAGGAGAAGAACGTGTGAAGGTGGCAGTGAGAGAGTGAGTTAGTGACAAGTGTGCGTGGCCAGCTACTGCCTTATGTTATTGTTATCTCGTTAGCTTCTACGTGACAACATCCTTTCCTTCATCGTAAACACACAAAGGACATGCATGCATGTTGTGGTTGATTCATATGTTTGTCTTTTTCTTTTTTATCATTAATTTTTTTTAAGATTCTTCTGTTTTTTACTAGCGAGGGGCAAAAGAGAGCCGAGACTCAGAGTGTTTCGTTTTAGTAACCATGTTATACTGTTATGTTAGTGATAACAAAGTGTTTTTGTTATTGGAATTTTTGTTTTCTTGCACTGCAAGGATATATGGGGATTGTGCCGGGATTCTGTGTTAAGAAAGGAAATCTAATAACTGATTGCAATAATTTGGTTTTTTTCACTTGTTAATTTGGATCGCAAGAAGTACTGCTATTTTTTTGGGTGACTAGATTTGGTGTACCGTGTCAGCTCAAAAAGAAAGCAATTGCGCATGTGTGAAAATGAGGGGGGGAAAAAAAGTAGGTGAATAAACAGATAACATACCAAAACCAAGATTTGTTCAGAAGTGATGAATGAGGAAAGCAACCGATTCATTCCCACAGCTTTTGTGCTCAGCCTGAATCCTCATACAAAAGGACAGGAGCTTGATATTTACAAAAGGGAGATAAGAAATATAATTTGATGCATTCAAAAGTGTACTAATAGCACTATTAACAATCAGGGTTTGGGAATAAACATGAAATCATGGTCACTCCTTGGACAGATCAATGATCAACAAAATCCCCCCAATTTGGGATCTGTAATGCTATAATTATAAAGGAAAAGTTAGAGCCTTTCAATCATGTATGTCCATCCAAAAGAACTCCAAACCCACTGTTGGAAGCAATGGACCTCAGAAGGATCGATCTATATAATATGATTTGTGTTGACAATATACAATTCTCCAATTCTTCAACTGAAGTGAATGATTCTAGAATTTCCCCTTGCTCTTCCAATTCCTCTAGTGAGATGGCAAGAAAACAAAAACAACAGGAAACTCCAAAATGACTAGATTTGCTAATAACTGCTGTCCCTGATTGGTGTTTTTGGAGCGATTAACGAACCCAAAGAAGCTGAAGTATGCATAAGTCAGGCCCATAAGTGGGCTTGATTTTTTGGGCTCAAATTTTAGCCTCATATTTATATCTAGTCAATTCTGACAAAAATAATTTCTGACAAAAAAAAAGTGTGTAATTTATGACCAAAAAAAATTAAGGTATATAATTCACGACCAAATGACAAAAACAAATGTATATAATTTTAATTAGTTTGCAGAATTAGTTAATATTAAAATGTAGTTAAATGAAATAAAATAGTGGAGATAATTCATTTATCTAAATGTAAAAAAAATATCCAGTTAATTTTTACAAAAACCCTATAATAAAAATTTTGGTTATTTACTAATGTTCATACTTTTTTTTTTGGAGCGCATTCACTGGTGTTCTTATTGGTCAAAGTGATTTTCGTTTTTTTTATAATTAACATTTTAGCAAAAAACTAATGCATTCTTTTGACGGGAGCAAAAACTAATGCATTGTATTAAGATATATGTATGAAAAATTTAAAATTCAATCAATAGGTAGCTTAAAAATAAAAAGAATAAAAGGAGATACATGCATATTTAAATGCATAATAAATTAAAATAGTGTTAATATTTCTATAGAGCTTAGAAATTAATCTGCCAAACATATAAAAACGCAGGGTTAACTCATTTAACAAATGAGCCAAACCTCTAGCCGATCAAGCTCAGTTAACTAATCTCTAGTTAGTTAAGCTACTAACACATATGCAAGTATCAGGCAACTTAAACATCGCGCTGTGCACAAGATTCGAACATGAGCAATAACACACATTAACCGTAAAATGTGTCAAAATATTACAGACACTTGTTATACTCTCTAGTAATTATTACCTATGATTTTTGCCAAACTATGTGATAAACACTTCTTATATTAGTCTAGAGTAGCAATGTCAACCAAAATACTGCTCTTAGCGTGCCCAAAAACCCACCACACACAACACTAGTGAATTGGTTTGAATGTTTGTTGAAAGCTTTGTGAAGAATGTTTTCTAATAAATATGATGCTCCTGCTATATAGGCTGCGTCGACTTTCCTTAATACAACAAAGTAGATGGAAGAGGTTCCGAACAGAGAGAGCCAGTGTTGTCATAATGAAGTTGAGATTGAGACTGTTTGTTGGTGGATAATAATGATGTTTAGTATTTGCTATAAAATTTGGATGCTCTTAGAAGTGGCATATGAAGCTATGAAAAGTTATGCCTTGCTCCTATTTTTCAAAATAATTTGTGCATTAGTTTATGAGACCTAACTATTGTGTAACGTTTGTTTTTTATGACAGCATGATATGTTTTAACTGTGTGAGGAGGCATTTGAACCGGTAATCAGTTTTTTGCTTATGATTAATGTGAAAGCACGGTCTTATTGTGGATATTTGCTCCTACAATAGAGGAGTAGTGACTCATTGTGTTTTGGGAGGTGCAAGATCATTGGTTTAATGCTAATTGTGATTTGTATTGACCGTGCTATTTGCTCATATTGGTTCATTTACTTATTTGAGTTTGTTTCAATGGACGTGTAATATTAGTTGTTTGTCCCAGAACTATGGTTTGTTATGGTAGTGGTTTGTACTGAAAGTATTAAGTTTATGGAATGGTGTGTTGCAGATTTGCCAGATATTTCTAGCAGTTATTTGAATACGGTTATGGACATAGGGTGACATGTTTTCCATTCAATAGACATGAATGTAAATATCAATGATGAATTACTTCATTTCCTGATTTGTTTATATTTCAATGACGGAAAGATAAGGCATGTTTTTTCAATAATGTTACGCTTTCTCGACTTTGTGCTCGGGAGGGAAAATAATCTAATTTTATTATACAATTTGTTAATGTTATCAGTGTTGTTATAAGTCTCATAAAAAATAGTTAGTCTAAGTTAATATCGTTTCAAATTATGAACATATAATTTAAAAAAATTAATTCTGTATAATGCGGAAGTAGCATAGAGTTCCGACTAGTTAAGAAAAGACAACGGAATGACCATATTTGTCTTCCACTTTCTATATGCCTCTCTTATTTTTCTCTACCATATGAATTTAAATTCAAAAGCACATGCAGGACGATGGATTGTGGGGATGGCCATAAACGAATAAAACAAATGCGGCTTTTATATTTGCTATACAGTACCCAAACCGTAAAATTATTGCCACATATTCCCCCTCTTTGTATTTTGTAAGAAATGAGAATGGTGTGAAAAAATCTAACTGGATTTCACGAAACAAAATAGGAAATAAACAGACTAGGAGGGGGAAAAATCAAAGATTTGATGTCATAAGTTTTTAGATGTGTTTGGTCGATTTATTTTTCATCATATTTCAGATTCATATTTCTTTATTTATGTTTATAAAAATTATCTTGACCACATCCTTAGATGGTGCAAGACTTCAACATACCCTCCTACTCCCAAGACTGCATCACAATTCACAAGATAACCCAATAGAGCCTCTTTGAATTTGCTCAGGTAGGTGTCTGCTGCAAACTATGGATTTACTCTCGAGGCTGTGCATTCTAAGAGAATGTTTCTTCTGCAATGTAACAAACTTGGATTCCAGAAGATAGCTGAATTTGACAACAAGTGATGTATTTGTCCCTTCGGAGAATTTCAAAAACAGCAACTTCTGATGGCAACATCAGCCAATGATGATGTATGTCAGGGAAAATAAGGTACCTCTACCTGGAAGATTTACAACTTTCAACTACATTCCTAATCCGTTCAATAACCAGAGGAATTTCCTCCGAAGTTAATGTGGCAAAACAAATACGAAACCATCCTCGTTCTACGCAATGGCAGGCTAATCCAGGAGTTACATTTATCTTAGCAACATTCAAAAACTTGTCCCATAACTCAAGTTCTCCTTTCTCACTATAGGGTTTGATTAATCCACTCATATCAGCCCAACAGTACATGCCAGCACTGCTCTGAGCACACTTAATGCCTAGTTTACTTAAACCATCCACAAATTCATCATGTGCTTGTCGTAATCTGTTCCTGTTGGTTTCCAAGTACTCCTGAATAAATCTTTTATCCGAAAGCATTGAAGTAACTAACCTCTGGGTTGGAGCAGATATAGCGGTAAATCTACTTAAGCTCTTGGCTGCATTCAAAACACTTTCATTGAATGAATATATGACCCCAACTCTAAAGCCAGCAAGGGAGAGGTCTTTGGACAGGCCATATACTATATGAACCCGGCTCTTGTCTATATCTTCTGAATCGAGGATTTCAGCAATGCTCACAAACTTCTCACTTCCATATGTGGAGCCTGCAAACACTTCATCAGCAATGATATGAATGTTCCTATTTTCAGCAAACTTCACAAGATTGCAAAGCATGTCTGGTGTCAGCATATTGCCAACAGGATTTGAAGGGTTGCAAAGGAGAATTCCACGAACTTTGGCTCCTCGTTTTGCGGCTTGACTATATGCCAGTTCAAGAGCAGCCATACTTAAACTGAAATTGTCAGCGCTACGGCAGTGAACAGGTATTAGGTCCACCCGTGGACGCCATCTCACATCCCTGTCAAAACTGCATAGTTCCTTACAGATTAGCTTTTAAAAGTAACATGAAATAGGAACCATGAGCTCAAGAAGGGGCTCTTGATTACCCTGGATAATAAGGTGTAGGGACAAGGAATGCATTTCCATGGTCTGCCAAGCAGAAGGCTAGCATTTCAATCGCAGGAGTGGCTCCGGATGTTAATACCATATTAGATGGCTCAAATTTCACTGTTCCTCCCATAGCCTGATGCATAAAATCAGACATGGCCTACAAAACCAAAGCAAATAACAAAAGTTTAACAAACAAACAAACAAAACAATGGTGGCACACAAAACAAAAAACACAGGACGACATTTAAAATTTTAATCTTTAAGACAACAAATAACTCTAGTCTCTAATAATATAACCAGAATGCCCATTTTCTGCGTTCAGCCAAGGGTATTTATCTTCAAAAGCTGATAATTAACCTCTATGTTGAAAGCTTAATTATGACATACAACGACTCAACAAAATAAGATTCTTCATGCAATTTATGCCAACATGCATAGAATTAATCTATGGGTGTAATTTTGATGCCGAATCAACGAAACACTAATTGCAGAACTTGACCACACTATGAAATACAATGACTCTACTCCCCCTATGTTTGGAAGACTGGGATCTGAATCCTCTAACGTGAGTGAGTGAGGACGGTTGTAAAGTAAAAAAGTGAGGGGTTAACTACCATTAAATTACTAACTTTCATGTGGGTCCCACCACCATATTTCAGGGTGATTAACCTCTCACTTTTATGTCTTACAACTATTCTTAGCTTAGAGTTTCGAAAAAGGAAATGAGGAGAGTGGAATCAGTTCGGGACCTAACTCAAAGGGGGTACGATTGCCCCCTCTTTCACCCCCAGGCACAGACAATCCAGAATCAATCAAATAAAACCAGTAAATTGCAGAAATTGACCACAATAAAAAAACACGTTATATAATATCCATCATCATCAACCAATTCATCACACGAATCTTACAATTTTCAGTTCATCCAATCCGTCAAAGGGCTGATACGTGGCGATGCCATTAATGCTCAAACCGCCGCCATCACCACCGCTCTCCATCAGCGACTCCCCCCACTTCCTCATCCAATCCCCAATCAAATCCAAACACAACTACACACAAAAACAAACAAACAAACATTAGCAACAAAAGAACCTCGTAGAAACCGAAGAAAAGGAAAAAAGAAGAAGAGGAACGAACCATGTTATCGGAGAGACCAAGCTGAAAAATCCCATGAGGGTTGGTGGACTTGTGGTAGAGATCAGCGTTGGCTCTCTGCATCCCAAGGTAATAGGGGGAATCATCGTGGTTGACGACCTCTGCGAGCTTGGAGAGTGGGACTTGTTGGGTGGAAAGGTTGGAGCGGGAAGAGGCGCGACGCAGTGGGTCGGAGGAGGAGGAGGAGGAGGAGGAAGAGGAAGAGGAAGGGCGTCGTTTGCGGTAGAGCTGCAGGAAGTAGAAGAGTGCGCATGGGATTAGGGAGCCTATGAGGATGCCACCGCGCCCTTGAACCACGCCTCGCAGCGGCACTATCAGCTTCATCGATAGATCCCTTCCGTCCCTCCCTGTTGAACTTGAACAACAAGAACAAGAACAAGACGAAGAAGAAGTGGTTTTGGTGTTGTGTGTGGTTGAAGAATGGGTGAATGAATGAAGGAAGGAAAGAATGAATAAGAGAAGAAGGCGTGAAGGTGGCAGTGAGTGAGTGACAACTGTGCGTGGCCAACCACGGTCTTGTGTTCTCGTTAGTGTTATCTCGTTAGCTTCAACGTGTCACCATCCTTTTCCTTCCTCGTATCGTAAACACATACACTTGCGTGATTCATATGTTTGTCTTTTTCTTTTTTATTATTAACTTGTTTTTAAGATTCTTCTTTTTGGCTACCATGCTTGAAATATGGACAAAAGAGAGCTGACTTGACTTGAGAGTGTGTGTTTGGTTTTAGTAACCATGTTATATTGTTATGTTAGTGATAATAAAGTGTTTGTTATTGGAATTTGTGCTTTCTTGCTCGACAAGGATATATATAGATGGAATTGTACCGGAATTCTCTGTTAAACGGTGCTTTTTAGAATTAAAGGAAAAAGACTGAAAATAAAATTTAATATGGTTGATTATTTACCTATATTATATATAAAAGAAATAGTCTCTTTTAACTTTTTTTTTATCCAAATTTTTTTTTTAAATACCCTTAATGTATAGTTAATTAAAAGAAGTCACAAAAATAAATAAAATAAATTAAAAAATTAAGAGAAATTACGGAAAAAAAATATGAATTGATAGACATACAAGTACTGTCAATTCACTAATAATATTTTCATGAAAATAAATCTTATAACTGATTGCAATAATTTGGTTTTTCCCTGTCAATTTGAATTGCGAGAAGTACTACTATTTTTAGGTGACTAATAACTGGCTTTGCTAATAACTGCTGTCCCGGATTGGTGCTTTAATAGTTGCAGCGATTACCGAACCCAAAGAACCTGAAGTATGCACAAGTCAGCCCCAAATTTTAAGTGGGCTTAATTTTTTGGGCTCAACTTTTGACTTCATATTTATATCTATTCAATTCTGACCAAAATAATTTCTGACAAAAAAACGTTTATAATTTATGACCAAAAACCATTAAGTTATATAATTCACGACCAAATGACCAAAAAAGAATTGTATATAATTTTAATTAGTTTGCAGAATTAGTTAATATTAAAATAGTGGAGATAATTCCTTTATCTAAATGTAAAAACAAATCCAGTTAATTTTCACAAAAACCCTATAATGAAAATTTAGGTGGTTTACTAATGTTCATATCTTTTGTGGAGCGCTTTTACTGATGTTCTTGTTGAGCAAAGTGTTTTTCATTAATTAACATTTTAGCAAAAGATATATGCATAAAAAATTTAAAATTCAATCAATTGGTAGCTTAAAAATAAAAAATAAAATGAGATTCATGTATATTTAAACGTATAATAAATTAAATTAAAATATTGTTAATATTTCTATAGAGCTTAGAAATTAATCTGCCAAACATATAAAAACGCAGGGTTAACTCATTTAACAAATGAGCTAAACCTCTAGCTGATCAAGCTCAGTTAACTAATCCCTAGTTAGTTAAGCTACTAATACATATGCAAGTATCTGGCAACTTAAACATTCCGCTGTACACAAGATTCAAACAAGAGCAATCGAACACACATTAACCATAAAATGTGTCAAAAAGCAATTCTCAGAAATATGTGTCAAAATATTAGAGACACTTCTTATAATTTCCAGTAATTGTTACCTATGATTTTTGCCAAACTATACGATAAACAATTTTTTTTTATATGAACTATATGATAAACAATTCTTATAATTTCTAGTAATTATTTCCTATGATTTTTGCCAAACTATATGATAAACACTTCTTCTATTTTCTAACTATCCATAATTTTTGTCAAAGTAATTAATAAGATCTTGCAACATACATGTGAACTATGCCCCTTCAATTTTTCTGGACAGAAACATTTCGGAACGTGTGACATACATAATTCAAAAGTCTAGAGTAGCAATGTCAACCAAAATGCTGCTCTCAGCATGTCCGAAAACCCACCACACACAACACTAGTGACTAGTGAGACAGGACCTGGAGCAACAATTGTATTAAGAACTGCGCTATAACGTAATATATTATATAATAATAAATCTATCTATTAATCTAAGGTATGGCTGGATCTTGGCTGTTATCCGCATCCGCAACAGTCAAGACTCGTCGATTTTGAATTGGCAGGAGCGTGTATATTATCATAATATGTATCTTTATTGATTCTTACACTCTGGATTAAAAGGACAAAGGTGTCCTCACATTGGAGTAGATGAAGTGGGGATTAGGTCAGGACAAAATCGGCACTTGACAGAAGTTGCACTTTGTTACATAAGGCGACACTTAGAAGAAGAACCCCACCAATTGTCCTAGCTAGCTAGGCCTCTTTCTTCACTGCATGGCAATAACCATTTTTTCCACGTAGAGACAAGAGGTTGGTTTCGAAGTCTCTGCATTATGAACAGACAACGAAATGACCATATTTGTCTTCCACTCTTTATATGCCCCTCTTATTTTTCTCTACAATATGAATTTAAATTCAAAAGCACATGCAGGACGATGGATTATGGAGATGGTCACAAATGAATGAAACAAATGCGGCTTTTATGTTTGCTACACAGTATCCACACCTGAAAATTAATTATTGCCACATATTCCCGCTCTTTGTATTTTGTAAGAAATGAAAATGGTGTGAAAAAATCTAACTGGATTTCACGACATAAAATAGGAAATAAACACAGTACTAGGAGGGGGAAAAATCAAAGTTTTGAATTGCCATAGGTTTTTAAATGTGTGTTGGTTTATTTATTTTTCTTCAAATTTCAGATTCATATTTCTTTATTTATGTTTATGGAAAATTATCTTGACCACTTCAATATGCCCTCTTACTCCACGACTGCATCAGATAACCCAATAGTAATCACAAGATACGTGCTAATGTCTCACCTTAAAATTGCGTACTCAATTCCATCCAAAAAAATAAATTAAAACGGGAAGATTGTGCAAGTAATTATAAAAACTCTCTAAGTCATGCCTTTAAGCTATGTAAGACTTAACACTAATAGAGTTCCATTTCATTAATTTATTTTATAAATAAAAAATAATAATTTTGTTTATTACTTTATTTTCCTTTTAATTTGTCATCATTTTCTATTATATTCTACTAATAAAAAAATTCAAGCATAATCTAAAGATCTACAAAATAAAAAGCATGACACCCTTTGAATTAAGAGTTTGATAATTTAATGCCATAACAATGTACAATTTTTTTAGGGTAAACTATAAGATTATATGCAATTTATACCATAACTTTTCAAAACATGTATTACAACAATTTGAATTTTTCAAATAGTATAAAAAATCTTTGGGTTGCATAAATTGGAAAACATCAGGGAGTTAAGTACATATAAATCATATATTCACCAGTTGCCAAAATTATACTTGGGTGAGAGGTATTTTATACTATTTGAAAAGTTTAGTATGTTACAATATATGTTCTGATCAAGGTGTAAACTACACGACTTTGAAGTTCAGGGGTAACATGCATTTAGCTCCTTTTATATTAATTGTTATATGAGTTTAATTTCTATGTACTAATATTATAAAAAAGTTTTATGCAGTTATTATGAATTGTTACATCAATAAAAGTAGTTAAATTGCATATTCACTACTTAAAAAGTTATGCAAATAGAATGATTTGATTAGATGATAACATAAAACTTCTTTACATTTTTATTGTATATAAATTAAACTCTTATTATTTAATCATAGAGTTTTGCTAATAGTATGCCTAAAGATGTGCCTAAATACTAAATGAGGTAAACGGATAAGAAAATAAATGTCTTGGAGTTTTCAAAAGTAAAACATCGTTATTTTATGTAGTATCTAGGAGAATGTTTAGGAGAATATAGTAGGAAGACAAATTATTTTCCTTAATCATATATTATCACATAACATGAAAGGATATTATTGAATAAAAATGTAAAAAAATTGTACACCCCCAGTTACATTAAAACTAAAAGCTTAATTTTAAGGCACTAAATTTTATATTATCATCTAATTAAATCTTTCTTTTTATATAATTTTTTAAGTAATGAGAATTTAAAATAATCATATTTATTAATATATTATTATATAATTAAATAAATGTATAAAATTATTTTATACAATGCACATGTATTCTTGCTGACATGTATGGAGGCAATACTTGGATGATCTCTTTTTCTCCGGTAAATCCTAATTTTAGAGGAACAAACAAATTAGGCGCGGAGGGCATGATGGTAAAATGGTAAATCCAAGTGTTGTTATTCTTACTCCACGTGTTATGTTACAAAATTCAAAATCTGGCAACTTTGTTGCCTAACTCGGGTGCCATATAAATAAATAAAACCCAAAGTCCTCGACTTCTTTCTGTTCTGTTCTGCCCTGTTCTCCTTTCTGACACCAACGAAATCTTCGCCATTCTCTCCGACAAACACTTCATTCTCTCTCTCTCTCTCTCTCTCTCTCTCTCTCTCGACCTTTTACTCAATAATTACAAAACACAAGCTAATCAAATTTATACAGGGAAAATATTACTAGTAATTAATTAAGTAATTGAATTAAAATAATAAATTAATCAGCATCCCAGACCTTCTCTCTGGTTTTCCGGGAAAATCGCGTAAGGAGCAAATTTTCCCAGGGAACGAGAGAGAGGCGGGGACGGGATTCGACCGCCGTGAATGAATTCCTGTCGAATCCCAAATGAATCGCATTCTCTCTCTTTTCATCATTCAATGATGGCTTCTTCGCTTCATTGCTCCTCCAACCTCGCATGGTGGTTGAAATTGTTCGTTGTAGTTCTTCGTCTTTGATGCTGGTCTCCTCTTCATCGTTTCAAATTCGGAGAGAAACTGAGACCCCATTTGGGAAAACACCAAAAGATCAAAACTTGTTGCTGAATCTGAATCGGGTACCGAAATGGCGGTGCCCCTGTTTCGCTAGGCTCTGAAAACCGAGGAAAACAGAGAGAGAGAGAGAGAGAGAGATGGAAGACGAGTTCGAGGAGATTGAGGTAGAATACGCGTGTATAGGGGGAGATGAAATTGATCTCGACTACGAGTTTGACGCTCCTCGGTTCTACGATTTCACACGACCCGAAACTTTTTTGGATAATGATGAGGCAGAGCAATGGTTCGAATTCGCACAGAGTTATCCACCTTCACGTAAGCATGATTTTTTCATGGAACAATCGTGTTTTTTTCTTTCGTGAATGATGATTTTTTTTGCTACGCTTGAAAATGGGGTTGTTTCTTTTTTTGTGTTTTTTTTTTTTTGGTTGAAAATGATGGAAGCAGAGTCACTAACTCATGAAAGCTGAAGTTGACTTTTTTTGCATCGCAATTTGAATGCTCTAGCCCCCCAAAAAAAAATGTTAGTTCGGGTTTTTGATTGGTTTGGTTTTTGATGTGTAATGTGTTTGTTTCGTGTGTAGCATTTCTGATGAAGTTGAGATGGGGAAACGCTGGTGCAATGGAAAGTGTGGATGAACAAGTTTCAGCAACTGAGGACAATAATAATGAGAGGGGTAAAATCTTTCACTTCACTTCATAGAGTCTGTGTATTGCAGTTAAAATCTGAGGCTCAATGTTTTTCACCTTTTTGTTGCTAATACTTGTTGTACTTTGTTTTGTTGAATTTGCTAAAAGTGATAATGATGATAATAATTATATTGTTTTTTGCATTAGAACTTTACAAGCACGAAAAGGTATTTGCTCGGTTCTAATGTTTAATTAATGCCTTTCACGTTTAAGGTAAGAAGGTTCTTGTTGATTCATGTTTTGATATTAATTAATCTTTTTTCATGGTTGCTTCAAATCGAACAATTCACCAAAGTTCCATGCAAATATGAAATTTGGGCCTCTATGGAAATTGGCGGATGTCTCTCTCTCTATCTCGAATTTATTTATTTAATTTTTTCCATTTGGGTTGAAAATTATTGATATTTAAGAAAGAGTTGTGTCTTTCATTTTTCCACAAATTGCCACTTTAGTTTTGTAACTGAAAAGGGGCTTATTTTCAGGACTTGAATCAAATGGTGAAACAAAGTCTCTCAGCAAGTCAAGTTCAAGTATACCATCAAAATCTAAAGTTTCCAGTTACATGAAGCCAACAGCAAGTCATTTGGCCAAGCACAAGAACCCTACTGAAGTCCCAAACCCTAGAAGGTCTCAGTTATAATAAGACAAATTTTTTTTCTCGAGTTCTTATTCTTTTTTCTCCTTTGTAAAATTTGCTTAACTATTTTACTCTTTTCCCCTTTAATTCTGAACGTGTGCTTTTTTGTATTACCTTCCTGTTTTTCTTTCCCTAATCCTTCATTTCTTCTGTCATTCTTGAACAAAGCAGGTTTGAGATACAGAGTTCTTCTCCTTCCGTAGATAGCCAACTAACCAAAAGACAGAGGCTTGAAGCGGGTTACTTGAGAAAGGTATGCTTCAGTTTATCTTTGGAGCTTGGAAATTTGGTGCCTGATCATTTATTTATCCTTCTATGTTCACATAAACTGATCCTTTGAAATTATATGCACATTGTCTTCTAACAGGTTTGAAATCTTAATCATACTTTAGCTTAGTTCAATTTTGCAGCCTTAGCTGCTCATGTCTTTGTCCTTTTTCAGTTATCACCTTACCTGTTAATGTTGCTGTTTATTTCATGTTGCAATGCTTTCTTCCTTAAAAGCTGTTTCACGTTTATCAAGTAAACCGAAACATTAGGTTTCCTTTATTGCTACACTTAGGAGTATGTGTTCCTTTATTAGATTCCACTGTTTCTTCGAATGTAAGCACAATAGCATGCAATCACTTTAATTGGAGTTATTTTCTCCTCAACCCCTAGAATCAGCACAATTGTGTTCCAGATAACACACACACATGCGCGCGCACATGCATACACACGTTATTAATATTTGATTTAATTGGTATTGTTGCCACAGGTTGCTCATCTGAAACATCAAGCGCTTTTTACACATAAGAAACCCAAGGAGGTATCCCCTTCTTCAAGAAGTATAATCCACTATTTGTTTGTGCAAGACTTAAGTTGGTGCAGTAACCAAGACTATCTTTGTCTTATGTTGAAACTGTGGTGCAGGCTGATCCTACTGGTGTCAGTGTAGCACCTAGACCAAAAGCAACTGTTCCTAAAGAGCCGAATTTGGTTACAGCCCTCAGGGCACAAAGACACAAGTATATCAACCACAACTCAGAACCCAGATTCTAGTAGCCAATGGTTTTAAACCTTTTCAGTGAAATACCATATCATACATGATAAATTGTTTGGTGATTTAACCTTTTCATAGATCTAAAATGGATGCTGAATCTGGTGGAAATACTAAATCAAGTTCTCAGGTGTTTAAAGCATGCCCCGTAAATAAAAAAGTAGGTACTTTCAGTTTGTACTTCTAGAATAAATTAATAAGTACTTAATCATACACCATGTGCATGTGTAGTTTTACAGTAATCATCTCTTTGGACATGGCAGGTTTTGGTGGCCCCGACACAATCCTTATGTAAGAAGAAAACACCACGAGCAACAAAATTTAATGTAATTAGTTTTATTTTATTTATCATTGTTTTTGGATTTTTTGATGCATTATTTTTAATGGAATGCATTGCAAATGCGAGATGAGGAAGATGATTTTGAGTTTCCTACTCATTTTATGTTTTGACTTCTAACTCTTCAGGTATTCCACTTGAAAACGTCAGAGAGGGCAATGCAAAACACATCTAGATCTAGCAATGTTAGTTACTTCAAAATATGCTTTAGTGGTTTTATCTTTTGAACTATCTGCTTTCATCAAAGTGGGATGATGTAGTTTTGTATTTCTGAAGCAATCATTGGTTGATATTCACTTTGTCTCCGTGCAAGCAGCTGATGTCTTTTCCCTTGCAGGCTGGAGGAAGTTTGAACAGCAATTCTATCTCTAGCAGTGGTACAAGGGATCCCAAAAGGTATAAACATCTAGATTTTACACAGTAGAGTATCTTCTTCTTTTTTTTGTCTCTTTCAAAAATTAGTGTTATGATTACAGAAATGATATGCAGCTAAGTCGTGCATGTATATTTTGAGTGCACATAAAGGGGTAGCCATAATTTATAATTCCGTGTATCTTTTGGGTTCATTATAAACGAGCAATTGTAATCTTGCTCTTATTTGGTTATATTCCTTGCCTAGGACAAACTCTAGTCATAGCTCAAGGGAGGAGAAATTTAGAATGGTTAACAAACTCCGAGGCAGCCCTGATGATAAGGTTTGTGATCATTAATTTTACAGTGGTAATACATCATAAATAAATATAAACACTTAAGTAACTGATTTTAGATGTGTGTGCCATGATTTTATCAGCAACCCTCAAGTAAAGGGGAAAGAGGTGTCTTCCGAAGTATCAAAGTATTTCCACTGGTAATGTATTGAGCACACACTTGTATTTGTAATTTTGTCCCGCTTTTGTTTGTTTTTCATTGTATTTCCCTTTGATTTCTTCATAGGAGCCAAATGACTGCAGATCTATAAATGAACCACCTACGGAATCATTTAGCAAGGTACTAACTAACTGGAGTTTATCATTTGTAATCTGTCCTTGTTAACCATAAAATAGTTAGCTCTTAGATTAGCCTTAACTACATAGATCAATGTTAATATGCTGCATACCTGCATTGATATACAGTGAGTTCATATGTGAGTGTGTGTTCTTTGATAAACTTGGGGTCTGATTTGTAGCTCTCCCTGGGTTCTGAAGTCAAACAAACTACAAAACCATCATCAAAGGAGCAGCCAATTTCCAAGGTTCAGCTCTCTGAGCATTGATATGAAAACCTAACATTCTTTTGAGTATGTACTGCATGCCTACAAGTGCATGGTTATTCCTATTATTCTATTGCAGGGCTTGAAGGAGAATAGACCTGGATCCATATGTCAAGAGCGCAAGGTATGTCAGTTGTTGTGAATGTACCATGGAACACGTTTATTGTTGTTTTTAGCTGATAAGATTATACCTGGTCACCTCTTAACACCTAGTCTTGATGCATATTTTACTCATATGAAACTCTCATGTTTTTCTCTCAACATTTAACTTCTACAAGATGAACTTGGCCGAAGAAGAAATTCAAAGACTCTGTGGGAAGCAGTATCAATTTGTGAAGGAAATGGGGTCCTTCATATCAAAGCACAACTGTATGCTGGCAAGTAGAACCAAATCAAAACACAATTTGCTCGTGTCTGTTTATAATGACATAGTTTGGAAACTTAGCAATTATGCAAATTCCTCAACAATCTTGCTTTTTTTAACACAGGAACTTGGACATTAACTGAAAATAGGATGGTGGTTCTCCTGATTGATGCTTTTAGTCATAAAACATTTGCTTCAATTCCTCAAATATTTCCCCTCAATAATAGGAAGTTCAACTGTTAAGTTATATTGGAAACCATCCCAATGGGGGCCTTATTTGCTGATCAGTGCTAACAAGGCATTATTAGACCTTGGGATGTATAAAGAAGCTTGAAAAGTGTAATGTGGTACAGTTTGGCACATGCAATATTGTACATTTGCTGGTTTCCCTTCCGTTTTCTGCCTAAACACGATCAAGTTAGTTTATGTCCCATTTTTCTCTTTCTCCTCACCCTTCTTCATTTTCTTTGGCAAGCTTCCAACTATAGGATATAGGCCTTTTTGGCCACCCTTTTTTCACTACTATGATCTATTCTTATTACTATCTCTAATCATATCTTGTTTTTAAATGTACAATGTTTAAAATTAACTAAGTTCTAAATTTTTAAATTAAATAAAATATTACGGGTGCATTTGCACTGTGTAAACGCAATGTCTAGTTGTTTACCATTTTTCCAAAACTACTTATTCTTAAGAGCTCCATGTTAGCACGAGTAGCCATCACTTGACATGATAGCAAATGAAGTTGATGGTACAAGATTAATTTGTTTACAATCCCTCAGGAATTATGAGAGAAATTTATTAATGACAGCTCAAGCGCACCACTCGTGCATTTCCCCTCTAAATTGAAACAATAAATTACTTAGATTTGCGTCATCACTTATAGAGTAAGAAAAGCGGGGAGAGGTCAAGTGGAACTTACAAGTACATTGACTTCGACACACACACAATATAAACACGAGGGAAGTTAAAAAATTATAAGACACACATATGACATATATATGAGTAAAAATTTAATGAAAATAATACATATTCAAAATATCATTTATATAAGCTTCTTTTATATTTTATTTTCTTATAAACTCAAAAAATTATATATTATTTATTTCCTATAATCCTATTTATATCGTATTTTTTTATATCAGAGTAAGAAAAAATATATTTTAAATTAAATACATACAAACTCAGTGTCATTAATATGTCATGTTTTATAGAGTGGAACAATTGGTTACCGGTGGAAGTGAAAATAATAATTTTGAATCTTGGATCGTTATTATACGGCCAATATGAAATGTTACATAACTTTTGAATCCTCACAATCTTAAGTATTATTATACGGCCAACATAAAATTCTTGATGTATTGTCAATATAAATTTTTTTTCGCTGTCATATTTATCATGTGATTAAATGTATTTTGAATAACAATGTACCACAAAACTCACTCATAAGATACTGCATTGGTTGGTAATATAAAAAATAATTTACAATCGCAATATCAAAATTAATCATATTATTCTTACATACTTTTTATGATATTAATTTTGACAATACAAGTGACAACCACTCATCTTAATTTTGATATAAATATAAATAATTGGATAATCTTTTCTGGTACAAAATAATTAGATGAATATGTAAACAAAAGATATATGACATTACATCAAAATAAAATACAATTTTTTATTATCAATTTCACATTTACAATCATTACTTCAAAAATCAAACATACATATTTGGTTAATAGTATATTAAAATTAGTAACCTCTTGATTTTAGTGTCTTAAATAATGAAATTAAAATAAAAGTATAAAATAAGTTATCTGATACATTCCAAAAGTTTTATTTTTCTTTAATATCTTTATTTATTAGGTCGTTGATTGAATGAGATTTTATTCAAGCCCCTTACTTCCCAACTTGTTGCAGCCATTGATTAGAGGCTCAGGCTCCTAACTTTCATTTTTCACTGAATTTGTATTGCAACAACAATAATTTAAAGTGATGATCAGTAATTATCAATCAAGATCTTCATTCAAATGGTCCTTACATGGTACAGAACAATGCAAGGTGGAGTGAATTTTCAAGGTAAAAAATTAGAGTGTGAATTCTTACTAAATTTTTTCTCCAATCACTTCAGCTGCAGCAACTTCATAGCAGCAAATATAGGCTAAGCAGGGTATATGTGGGCAGATCAGGGTGAGCAGCAAGACTGGCCTGTGCTTTGATTACCTATATACAATGCTCAAAGAATACAAAAATCATATGCCTATGTACACCAAATCTTCCATTGCCTTTTAATGGAAGTGAATGAAGTGCGTGCTGTTTCATCTGTGAAGCCTCATCGTGGAACATTGGAACTTGCAAGGGAAACAATAAACAAATCATGATTTCACTAGTCACCAAAAAGTAGATGATTGCCTAGCTCCAATATATTATTTAACGTCATGGAAAAGTGTAGAGCCACAGGTCACAACATTCTGTTCGCTTCGTTCAAGGAAGCTTTCACCTGTTAAAGAGAAGATTGATTATGTTATGTTGTTACAGCACCAATTTATGTATTTTGGCAGAAGCAAAGCATCTTTAATTTCCCAGTATTGCTATAAGGATGGAGCCAATGGTACTCAACTCAATACCAGATAGAGAGAACAATCCATGTCAGAATATTTCATGTTAGAAACATCATGCATAAAACCTGACACCCCCAAGATCGATTTACAGCAACCCGGAAGTTGATGGCGAAGGATTTCAACTAAGTGATCTGATTTCCATTAAACATTTAATGTTGCCCCCCCCCCCCCCCCCCCCCCAAAAAAAAAAAACAAAACAAAAAATCACCACAGAAAAAAAACACAAAAATATATATATAATTTGCAATCACAGGCCCCCAAATGCAGCCTACAATTAGCGGCAAAACTTTGATTTGATGTAAGGAGAAAAAAAAATCGTATCTCGTTCCAGAAGCGACCCAGTTATTTATGACTGAAAATGATATTCTGATCTATGATATGAGGACATATATAAGGGAGAGAGAAAGACCTCATTCTGTGTGCTACTTTCAGAGGGGAACCAGTGCATGAGAACACCCAGATTCACGACAGCAGGTATCAACTTAAACAGAAGTGGGGTAGTAACCTGTAAATCATCAGCTATAAGTATAAACAACTCAAAGGAAGGGAAGTATGGAGCTGCCCAGTGTAAATAAAACTTACCAGACTGAGAGCTGTTGTCCCTAGAAGGAGAAGATACATTTTTCCCTAAAATATTGCATTAAGCAGTTAGAGAGAGAGAGAGAGAGAGAGAGGGAGTAAAAAGAAAACATAACCAAATAAATCACCAAGAAAAGGAATCAGGAAGAATATGTAAATACTTTTTCATGACACTGCTTATTGTTTAATGCATTATTATAGAGGAATGGAAAAGGAAAGGAATTTTAAGTTCCACTAAAACTCTAGAAATCCTACCAACCTTGTGAGTAACTCCTGCTTATTGTTTGAATATTTAAATACTTGTCATTTGTCAATGCTACTGCATATTGTTTGAATGCATTACTAAAGAGCGATGGAAAAGGATAGGAATTTTAAGTGCCACTAGTACACCTGCATACATGCATGCACCAAATGTAACCTACTGAAAGCTATTGATCTACAATTTCTAATACCTGTACACACACACACACACACACACACAGAATACCTCAACAAGATGAAGATTTGAAGCACGACTTAGGAGAACAAAAGCAAATTCTCCAATTTGAGCAAGTGATATACCAACCTATATTGTCATGGAGACAGCCACTCAGTTTTCAGCATATGATAATGTTTATAGTCATCCAGTGTTCAACCTAAGAAGTTGACCATGTTACTTACAATAAGTGATGTCCTAATGCTGTATCCAAAGGCCTTTGTAACTATTGTAGCAACAGCTGTCTTAAAAACTACAACCAGAATGACAGATGCCAGCAAGATATCCACATGATTCCAAAGGAAGTGCACATGTATAAGCATTCCGATACTTGAGAGAAAGAGAGCTGCAAATAGGTTTCGAATTGGTTCCACCTATAATATATAAGCATATCTCATTAGGTATAACTCTTCTTTTAATCTTACAATAACTGCAACATACTTCATAATTCAGAAGCAGTAAATCATCCAAATCACACGAATGTACACCTTTTATGGAAAAAAAATTAATAGAAAGAAAAGGGAGGAAGTAAAACTCAGAATGACAGGAATCCTCCAAAACAAGAAAGTTTCACAAGTTGCCAGTCATCAGCAATGAACAGTACCTGGTCCAAAGTATGTTGGGCAAAGTCTGTTGTAGAAACCATAACACCAGCCATAAATGAACCCAGCTCAAGACTAAGGCCAAGCTTATCACTGCACTGGAAAGAGATTTTTAAAAGTTAACCAAATGCACCGCATCAAAGGCAATTGTTTAACTCCAATAAACTGCAAATAAAATTGATGTCACAAGACCAAAAGGTTCTAAATCCCTATGGATGGAGTGATGGAACTTGTTCCCCATCCACTAACCACCCTCCCCCCCCCCCCCAACCAAAAAAAAAAAAAACTTTTCCTCAAAAAAAAATGCAACAGATATCTCCAAATAATAAAATTACCCTATGAAATAAAGAGCAATATGGAATGGCAGATAAATGAAGGAGTCACTTGTGACTAACAGCAATTAGGATTGTTTTCCTTACCCATGCTGATAGTAAGCAGAAAGCAACAGCAGCTAGCTGATAAAGTTCATTTGTCTGGAGAGGAAAGGGAGAAAAAAGTTAGCTCATGAACTGCTAATAGAGCTAAGACAATGATATTGAAACTATGAAACAATATGCTTTAGCTTTACCTGAGACGAGAGTTGCATCATCAGTTTAAGAAAGCGAGGAACAAATGACCAAGACAATATAGATGTAGCCAACAGATACAAGGACAGCACTACCAACCTGAAGTTGAATTGTTGAAAACAATTAGAACCTAGCCCACAATTTAAATTCAGGGACATTATACTCCCAACCCCTCCTGAAAAAATGGGGAAAAGTGCCAGGCCCTAAACTATGATGAACCCTACATTTCATCAAAATCAGTGACATAGAGGTATGCACATTTGCCAGTGCTCCTTTTCCTCATATTTACACACAGAATTCATAGTGTCAATCGTTAAAAAAAAAAAAAAGTTTTCTGCAGTTTGCCCATGACTTATATTTCCTCATGTTTGCAGTGGTGTGTTTTAAATTTTATCCACTTTAGAAGAAAAAACTCAATATATCTTAGAGTTAGTATACTAAAGTTTGTTTGGACGAAAACTTCTGGGAGGATAAGTGTACCCCTTAAGTTTAGGCCATGCACACTTGAACATGGAAACTTGCACAAAAACATGGCTACATTATGAGTCAATTGGCTTGCATTGACAGAACAAGCCATTATTGATCATTTATCAGAAGGGAATTTCATGAAATAATACAAAGAAATCAGAGAAAGAAAGTGCACATGGACAGACTTACAGTTTTCCCATTGAAATTATGCCTTGTAAAAGACCACTGCTGCCACCCAAAACTGGAAGCAGAGCAAATAGTAAACCCACGGCACAATCCTGATAATAACAAGTGGCAGAGGAAAGAATGATACACAAGAAAAGTCAAACTTAGCATATTACTCTATGAAAAGCTAATAAATTAATTTGCCATTTAACACTCAACAAGAGAGATACCTGAAAAATAAGAGTCCCAATTGTAACTTGAACGTGAAGACCATTATTATTATTCCGCTCCACCAAAAACTTTACTACCTGGTAAACAGTGAAGTCAATAATGAGTCATGCTTGGAATATATTAAGAATTAGCAATTAAAAAAAACACAATAACAATATAGTTGATGTTTTGGGAAACAGTGAAAACACACCACTGCTGTTGATGACATAGACAGAAAGGAACCAACAAAAACGCCTTCGGACAATTTAGCTCCAAATAACTGCAAATCAAGTAGAAAATCATGTTCAGCATCCATTACAACACAATCATAAATCCTTAATTCCATCAAAGACAACCATACCATGGAAAGAATGCCACAAAAGAACATGAATATTACAATTTGAAGAAGCCCTCCAAGAACAGCAACAGGCCCCACAGCTTTTAACTGCATAGATAAATAATTCAAAACAGGTTCTCTTTAGAAAATGAAAACTGGAATGAAAATTTGTTATTAGTCTACAGCCTGGTCGAAAGCCTTAGGCGAGGATAACATATATTGCCATTCAATCTTAAAATCATATCATCCGAGATAACCTAGAGTCAAGCTTATGTCATGAAAATACATGAACCTTTGCCAAGGAAAACTCCAGCCCCAAAGCAAATAGAAGAAACACAACCCCAAATTGTGCAACAGTCTCAACCTGTATAAAATGTGAGAAGGAAAAAAAAAAAAAAAAGATTATCCAGTGCAAAATGATTGAGTGATAACTTAAGAATTACTGCCTTAATCGAACTTCTGAAACCCGTTCTTCCAATGATTGAGAGTCACTCGAGAAGAGAGATCACATTAAGCACTAAAAAAATCTATCACAGTTTGCTTCGGCCAAAAATGATTGAGAGTCACTCAGAATAACATACCTGTACCATTTCACTAATGAATTTCAAACCCCCTGGTCCAATAAGGGAGCCCGCAAGAAGATAGCCCACAATAACCTACAGAACATATTTGAAAAAAAAAGTAGATGAAATCCAATACTCCACATAGATCACTTACCACTGAAGACTACTCAAATAAATCACTTAATATCACTGAAGTACAATTCAAATATGAAAATCAACCATTGCATAAAGGACAACAAATGCCAGAATGAGTAATAGTAACAGTTACAGACCGGTTGCCCCAAACAGGAAAAGACAATTCCACCAATGGCTGCAGAAACTATGACAAGCACCAAATCTGATATTAGCCTGCATAAATGAGCAATCATTAGAGTGTAGATTAAATCTCATGGGAGAAAGTAAATAGAACAAACTACAGCAACATAAACAAATTTCAAGAACCACGAAATACAGAGGCATGAGCATGTGAAATCATCATCAATACATGAATCATAACCTGGGGGTAAAAGAAGGAAATGATACTTCCTGGAAAGCCAACTATCTTTATCTAAAACAAATGCACATCTCAAGATGCCAGGGCTTTCCATTTTAAGCACACATGACTTCAACTTGAAAGCATTTGCAATAACCTCCAAGAGTAAATAAAGAAAAATCAAAGACCGTTTCTTTTTCAAAATGAAAAGGAGAGGGAAAAAAAGGAAACAAGACATTTGCCTTGTCATTCTCAAAATTTCTTCTCCTAAAACTACTTCATGATTTCCAACACTAACACAGCATTCAAATAACACGTTGTTAAATTCCATAATCAATCAATGTAGGTCCATCACCATAAGAAATTATTCGGACTCATTTAAAAGTAATTCCAATTTACAAGGATAAAGTCATAATAGATATCAACCTCAAATCCACTTGAAGTATAGGATATTTGGATTTCTTGTTTGACATCACAAAGACGTTGTCCTGCCATGCAGTAGCATAAGCATGTAAGTAGGTTCAAACTCAAAACATAGTCAACAGCACAATGAAGAGTAATCATGGAGGCTTCACATAACATTACATCACACCTTTTTATCAATCAAGGTAGTCACATCATCAGAATCTTCATTCTCTAGGGAGAACACATCTTGAAGCTGAAATGATCTCGTGCCACTGAGGAAAATAATCATTTGCAAAGAACAAAAGGTGACGGGATAATTGAAGAAAATCACATCAGAATATCTATAGTGAGTTGTAACTGAGAAAAGAAAATATGACCATACTTTCCCTCATGTGTATCATTCCTCTTTGCTTTCTCATGAGTAATTTTAGCTACAGTCTCCAATACAGCCTGCAAAACAAGACCAGATTGTCTAAACTTATATTTACATAAACCCAAAAATTAAAAAATAAAATAAAATAAGGCTGGAATGATCCTTGTTTGAAGAGCAGAACAGGCAGAAATTAAATTTTGGAAAGAAGCCAAGTAGTGGTAGTTATTAACACAACATAAAATGTTTGTGGGCTTCAGCAAGACAAGAATAGGTGAAACATCTACAATCGAGCTATGCATGCATCTAATATACAAGAGGAAGAGAAAGTACTCAAATCAGAATGAAAGAATCGTATTTTAACACCACTGATTTTTTAACATTATAACGAGTAAGACCAATAAGCAGTCACCCGCGGTCAAAGTGATGAAGATTTATCCAACAGATGATGGCTTGAGGAAAAGAGAAAAAATGAAAGATCCCAGACATATATTCAATTCTGTTTTCATGTATCATTTGAAATTGAAATTGACAGGTATGTAGTCCAGCATCATTTAATGGACAATGAAACACTATTTTGTCATGACATAATCCACTTCAACACAACTATTGAAAACAAGAGTATCAAACCTACCTGCTGATCAGCTACACTGCTATTGAAGCTGCTTTTATCAGATCCTGCAAAAGACAGAAAAGAATGATAAGAATGCGAGCCAAATTACTTAAAACAAATCAATAGCTTCATGATTCACATTTTGAACCATGACAACTGAACCTTATTTTTTATTTCACAAACAAAACTCTGAAAAATAAATTACGACTAACAATTTTAAGTACAAGATTACCATCTGGACTATAAAACTTAAATCATCCATGACGATATCTGTATTCAAAACATAAAAGTCTGTTAAAACTTAAAATGCAACAACACAGCAACTACTAGACAACCAGAATCGTTGATGGCACATTTTGATTAATTAGATGAGAGAGAGAGAGAAATACTAGACAACTGGAAACTTTACTAGAATTTTGTTTCCAAGATGGTATGGAATGATCAAATAATCTTTAAATGAATAAGTGGGTCTTGGCACTTTATTTCATCTAACACACCACGATGTCCGATAAATAATTTGTCAATATTTTTATGAATGTGTAGCATTACTCCAGAAAATAGTATAATTTTCTGGAACAACCCAATCATTATGATGGACCCCCCTCCCCTTCCTTTTTCTTCTCTTTTCTTCCTCCATTGCCCATCAGATTAGACGATATTAGTACTAAAGACACAACTTTCAAGAGCTCAAAAAAAGAAATAACTAAATCCACCGACACTCCAATCTCCACTGCACATGCTTTAGCTCTTCTCTTGCAACAAATCTCAATCCTCAAACCATAATCATTCTCCTACTCCCATAGACAAAAATAGCTACCTAGAAGCTTCTCATGTTCACCACATTCACATTGTTAAACTCTATACAAACACACCCCCCCCCCTCTTCCTTCCAGTAATGCACCATTTTTTCTGTTGCATATTCAGCTTCCACTTTAGAACTACAAAAGCCTAACGAACAACAACCGACACTCTTAAAAGTTGCAAACTCTAACTACCCCATCCAGCTAAATTTCTCAAAAACCAAAAACAGAAAACATTTTTATCATAAATTTAAAAAATACTAGAATTAGAAAAAAAAAACGGAACAAAAAGGAAGAAAGTAACCTTCGGATTGTTCGTTCTCGGAGAACTCCTTCTCGAGAACGCGATCGAACATCTTGGCCAAGGTTCCATCGTTGGATTCAGGTGAAGAGGAGTTGAGCATGTTCCCGTAGAACCTCTCCCGCGTCTCCTTGTCGGATCTGGCCGGGGAGCAAACCCTAGAGCAGATCGCCAAGCACAGAAAGCAGAACCACAAACCGAACGCCCCCCATTTCTTTGGGGAGCGAATCGCCATCTTCTTCTTCTTCGTCGTCGTTTTAGCCGTTGTCGTGGTCGTTTTGGTGCAGTTACAGTGCGAGAGCCAAAAGGAGCTTCGAGTTTTGCGCCTTTTTTCGTTTGGTTTTGGATTCAGTGGAGAAGTTTGGAGAAGAGGGAAACGGAAAATGGGAGAACACGGAGAAGTATTGCTTTTTTTAAGCGAGTTTCGTTCAGAATGGTTAGTGGTTTCTTTCAGGTTAGTTGCATTGCATTATTATTTTCATTTAGGGGTGATCTCACGGGACAATATTACAGCTATTCCTCTCATTTTTAATATTATATTTATTTTCTTTATTTTTAAATAATTTTTTAAAATTTCAAAATTATCCTTGGTTTCACTATCTTCTTTCTCCTATTCTCCCCCAAACCCTCCACCCACCCCCACCTTGAAAAAGCTAACACCAAAAACATAGCCACCGCGATGTTGTTATACGCTAACCAAGGAAAGCCAAGACTTGGCCTAGAATTAGAGGGGTGCAGTAAGATATAAAACGCGGCTATCGGGGCTACAAGCACAGTGCGACGGCAATGAACACGAGGTAGGAGGCAGCGATTAGCATGCTCGATCGTGACGATGAGAGCAACAATTCTAGGCAAAGATCTAAGGTTGGGGGATTCCTAGCAAGGTAGTGATGGACGATGAGCAAAGAGGGCTCGTAGCAATGCTGGGCGATGGGGGCGTTCTAAGAAGCACGAACATACTAAGTTGGTAGTGTGTCCGTGTGTCGGACACCAACACCCACATAACACCTACACGACATGTGTCCAACATGCGTCCGTACGTGTCCAATTAAAAAAACAATATTTCTGAGCTCGAACATGGCCGGACACATGTCAGACGCGGCTCTAATTCACTGCGGACACAACTTGGACACATTGCGGACATGTTTGAGTTAGTTTCTTTATTTTTTAAAAATTTTTAATATCAACATGAGCCTAAAACCAACTCTAGTTGTTAATTGGATCAGTACTATTGGGTCATTTCATTTTGAAAATTCTTCAGTTGATTACAAAAAATAAGAATTAATTAGATAAAAAATTATACAAACATGACAAAAAAATCCAGAAAAAAAGAATCATATAACAAAATAAAAAAAATTATATATATATATATATATGTCATGTCCGTGTCCTGTAATTTTTTGAGTTTGGTATGTCTCCGTGTCCATGTCAATGTTTGTGCTTCATAGGTGGTGCTACATGGTGGTTACATCTATAGTGAGCGAGAGATCTAGCTAGCTTAGTGGTGGCATGCTCGGCTTTGAGAACGGCGTTGGTGCGTAGGGGTGGGAATAGGTCAGGCCTGACCTAAACCTGGCCTGTTACCTGCTATAGGCTCTATTTTCGGCCTGGCCTAGCCTATTTGAGAAGCCCAACCTGGCATATTTGAGAGGCCCGACCTGGCCTATTTGAGAGGCCCGACCTGGCCTGAAACCTATTTATAAAGCCTATTTCTAAAATTCATTCAAAGCAATAAAAAATCTACTGCAATTCACATAATAGGCCTTAAGGCCTAGGCCTTCATGTAGACCTAAATAGGCTCAATTGAATATTACATAACTAAATAAAACATAATCTTCAAATAAACCTAACAAACAATAAAAAATCAAATCTGCAAAATGATCTCCTCCTCTTCTTCAAACTCAAGTACCTTGAAAAATAGAAAATTATTTATAGTTAGATTATGCCATAAATTAACTACTACTATAAAAGATAAACTTGTAGGATATAATATTCATACTATTTGCTTCTTTTTCAGATTATACTTATTGCGTAGCCAATCCTCGCCACAAATGAGGGCTGTAATAAATGCTTCATTCATTCTTGAACGATACTCTTAAATTACTCTTCCTCCAGCACTAAATGTTGATTCAGATGCAACTGTTGAGATTGGGATGGCTAGAATGTCAGCAGCCATTCATGACAAAATCTTATATTTCAAGCTGTTGCTTTTCCACCATTCCAAAGCATTGAAAGAGTTGGTGTTTTTGTCAGGAATATGAAAATTCTCCTCAAGATAAACCTTCAGCTCAAATTTCATTGGGGGAATTGCCTGCTTGTCACAAACAAAACTCATAAATTCATCAGCTCCAATGATTTCTTGTTGAGAATTAAGCTTATTGGAAGGATTGATATTATCAATGCCACCATCATCAACTTCACCACTACCACTAGCAATTCCCTTTTCCTCCCACAATTTAACGTACTCATCATATAACATATTTAATGAAGTCATAACCACATCCACATTCTCTCTAGCCATATAATTAGGTTGATATTTTAAGAGAAAACAATATTCAATAATATGAAATTTGAACCTAGGGTCCAAAACAAGAGCAATGGATATTAGTAGATTGCACTCCCCCCAATATTTGTCAAACATAGCTTTCATTGAGGCTGCCCTATCTCTCATGAATTGGTCTTCATCCATTGCTGCTTTGTCAATCACTTCTTTCACCTTCCAAACTTCAGGCAGATATAAATTTGCAGTTGGATAATCACTACCTGAGATGACATTAGTAGCAAGATTGAATACTCTCAAGACTTGGTAGACTTTCTCAACCTTCCTCCAGTCCTCTTGTGATGGCTCATAGGAATAATGTGGCTCTATTTCCTTATAAGCTTCAAATGCTATCTTAAAATTAAAGGCAATAGATAGCATCTTGTAGGTAAAGTTCCACCTTGTTGGACAATCAATAATGAGCTTTCTTTCTTTCAAGTGCTTCTACTCCACTACATCACAAAATGCTTTCAACCTTGAATCATTATAATTTATATACTTGACACTTTCTCGAATATTATGAACAATATCCTTAATTCTTCCAAGGCCATCTTGCACCAACAAATTCAAAATATGTGCACAGCATCTGACATGAAACAACTTACCATCAAGCACTAATCTGTTACTTAGTGATAAGCTATCTTTGAGAGTCCTCAAGCATGAGTCATTGTATTCTGTGTTCTTCGTTCTCAATGCCCCAAGCTTTAAGGTACTTGAAAATAGCATCGGCTACATCAATTCCCCGTCTAGGTGCAGGCACTTTCACAAAGCTTAAGACCCTATTCTGAAGAATCCACCTCGCATCAGTGAAATGACCGGTTAAAACCATATATTTAGCTACTTGATGACTAGATTTCCACATATCTGTAGTCAAGCTTATTTTGCTCACACATTTCAACAAGGCCTTCAAGCTTTGCTTCTCTACCTCGTAGATTGCTAAACAATCATTCCTAATTGTTTTGTGAGTAACTTTCTTGAAATCAAGATTAGCATATTGGAAGCCCCCCATCAACATTTGATCCTCAACAATGTTAAAGGGGTACTCATGCACCATGATTGAACTAGCAAGTGTTTCTCTCATATTTTCATTTGTATATCTAACTCCAGGTGTTAGAAAATTATTCAGATCCAAGCTAGAAGGTGGAAATGGAATGGGAGGCTGCTTCTTTTGTGAGCCCATGTATAGGCTCCTTTGTAAGCAATTTTCCATATGTCTTTTCAAATGGCTAGTGCTAGCCCCTTTCCATGAGTAAGCAAATTGTCCCTTACAATGATTGCAGACAGCTTTTGTCACTCCTTTAAAACCTTTAGTCTCTTTGAAATCATTCCAAACAACTGATGTCTTTTGCCTTTTTCTCTTAATAACACAATTTGCATCATCTTCTTGAGGTTGGCTTGAATTTGTTACTGTTATTGGTGTGACTTCTCGTCCACTACTTTTAATAGGGCTATGGGGATGTGTACCAGATGGCATTGTCTCATCACTATCAAATAGAGAAGCCATTGAATAAACATGTCATATGATAGATTAAACAAGTATGTTAGCTGAAAAAAAAAAGAAACTAGTACTAATGCATATTAATAATTTTTATACTCTTATTTTTGCCTTGTAGTTCCACAATTAACCATTTTTACCATATGACATTGTCTCATCACTAAACAAGTATATTATTTTTGCCTTGTAATTCCACAATTAACAATTATGACAATGATGTAGAAATGTCTGATAGGCCTTGGGCATTGGCTAAAACTTCTAGCAAGCTAATTTAATTTTAATATATTGATAGTATCAAAGTTTTTTCCCACAATCTAATTTAATTTTACAAGTAGTTGATGTGAGATCCAATTATATTTGCCTATATGATAACACATGATTAAATTATAATGTAATTTTTTTATAATATCAGTATATTAAAATTTAAAGATATCAATACCTTTTAGTTAGTTATTTATGACTAAAATTGTGTTATGTATTTTCTAATCTAATTTATTAAAATATATAAAAAAGAAAAAGAAAAAAATCACAATCATTCAAAATGAGAAATGTATCGAAGAAAAAACCATTCCATAAATAAATTCTGTTGTTTAAACCCATTTTTATTCATAATCATAAGCTAAAGCTAGACACACCCTTAAAATAAAACTGTAGCGACTTCTTTCCCCTTTCGGTAGCGAAGAATAAGCGCCTTAAATGCATATATTGGTGAAAGAAGAACAGAAGTTTCAAAGTTGTGAACTAAACAAACATCCTCCTTGTCTACTAGGTATCCGTTCACTTATGTATAGTGGCAGTGGCTGCTCAACAAAGGGGCATCAGCGGTGGTGGTTGCGCAAATGCAGAGGCTTCGCGATCTGTTGCTTCGCGATCGTGAGGGACTTTGCGATTTGGTGGCTTTGCAACGGCAGGGGCTTCACGACGGTGGGGGACTTTGCGATCTGGTGGCTTCGCAACAACAGGGGCTTCACGATCTGGACAAAGGGGCAGCGGTGGGCAACTTCGCGATCTCGTGGGCCATGGCTGCGCGATCTGGACAAGGCTTCGCGATGGAGTGGCTTGGCGACGGTGAGGCTTAGCAACAGAGTGGCTGACTAAGGGGTGGCAGCGGGTTGGGTATGGCAGCTAGGGCCTGGGGACTGTGACTCTTGTAAGTTGTGAATTGTGGGAAGGCTTTCTAAATTTGCAAATGCAAATGCAACTGTGATTCTATAATTACTATGAATCAGATGTAATCATGTAAAAGGAAGCATGTTTTGTTTTTTGGTTAGTGATTTCAAAATTAATATAAATGTATTAGGTAGGCAATATATTACCAAACAAACAAGTTAGTATAGTGGTTTGTACTCTTTCCAAACAAACAGGCCGGCCTACCAGGCCTAACAGGCTTCCTAATCAGCCTAGGCCTGACTTCTTTAACTAAAAAAGCTTTTATTCCCATCCCTATTGGCATGTAGGGCAACTACGATGTGTCTATCTTTGACGCGAATAGGGGTGGATGGTTGCATCGATGATGCAGTGGTGTGCGATAGTGTGCTCGGGTAGTTGAGCTACCAAGGATGACACCCCAACGATGAAATAGGTGAAGGGATGAGGCCATTCTTGATTTTTTTTCCTTGCTTCTATTATAATGTATGTTAATTTTTGTTGAATATCTCTAGCTGTGTCTTGGATTTGAGGCATTATGCTCGTTTTTTTGTTGTCCTTTAGCTTTGCTTGGCTTTTTGTTTTTCTTTTTTCAGGTCTGGGTTGTTTTCAAGGTGGCGGTGGGTGGAGGGTTTGATGTTGGGGGAGAATAGGAGGAAGAAGATAGTGAAACCAATGGTAATTTTGGAATTTTGGTAAGTTATTTAGAAATAAGTGAGGTAAATATAATATTAAAAACTAGAAGGGATATAACTATAATATTGAAGTATCTCAAGGGAAATCCTTATAGTTACCCCTTTCATTTATTATTTGTGTTTTTGAATATGGTGTTTTTTTTTCTAAAATTTTAATTTAGTTCCTCAGATTTATAGTATGGAACAAATTAGCCTTTCAGATTTAAAAAATCTCATATTAATTCCTCAGATTTTATAAATGGGGACAGGTTAGTTAATCCATCAAATTGTCATTTGAGTTACATCATATTAATTTATTTACATGTACTATTAACTTGTTTATGTATACTATTAATTTTCATAGTGAATCATAACATGTCTCACTCTTCTAAACAAAATCGTTTAGACCTTCTTTTTTATCTTCTCTCTCGTCATAGCACTCTTCTCCTTTATGACCTATGAAACGCAGACACGAACATGGGACACGACATAAATACAGACACAGAGACACACCAAACCCCAAAAATTACAGGACACAGATACAGTGTGTATATATATACTTTTTTATTTTTTTATATTTTTTGGGAGAATTTTTTTTGGTTGCATTTGTATAATTTTTTTTTATCTAATTAATTCTTCTTTTTGTATTTTTATTGTGATCAACTGAAGAATTTTCAAAATAAAATGACCCAACAGTACAGATCAAATTAAATAACTAGGATTGATTTCAGGTTCATGTTGATATTAAAAATTTGAAAAAAAAAATAAAGAGACCAACCCGGGCATATTCACGGGGTCCAAGCCGTGCCCACGTTGAATTAGAGTTGTGTCCAGTTGTGCCTAGTCATGTCTAGTATGTGTTGTGTGGGTGTCGGTGTCCAACACGTAGACACACCAATTTGGTGGTGTGTCCATGCTTCTTAGGTTATGACCTACTGTGAAAATTGATAATACACATAAATAAATTAACAGACCACATGAATATTTCCGTTAACTATTCAAATGACAATTTGATAAAAGGATTAACTTATCCTCACTTGTGAAATTTGAGGGACTAGTATAAAAATTTTCAAATATCATGGACTAAATTAGGTTTTAGTCTTCTTCTTTTCTTTTTTTTACTTTTTTCCCCTTGGCATAGGAAAAGCTTCGGGGCATATTATGTAGTTTAAAGGAATTTTTTGTATTTTTGTTAGTGTCCTTTTTTTGGATTTGGATGAGAATAGTCGCAAATGAGAAAGTTAACAACTTATTTGGCTTCAATTTCATGTATAGTTTTTCAATTTTTGGTAACTTGGGAATGAAGGTGGAGACTTAGGTGGGGATTGTTAAGTTAGTGACTATATGATCACTAAATCGCGGTCATCCAAAATTAGAATGAAAGGTAGAAATTGACTAACATTAAGATTTATATTTTTATCGTAATATTAAAAATTGTGTTTCTTACAATTATTTTTCTCATTTACCCTTGTCTTGCTTCTCCACCATTCTCTTGACCAAACCTCCCTCACATTCTTCAACCATCAACCTTCTCCGGTCTCCATTAATCGCCTTCTCCATCATCCAAAGAAGAAGGCGATATGAGTTTTACCACTTGCGACACGTGACAAAGCAAAAAAGGAGGAGAGCAGGGCAAAGGGATGGGGTAGAGGAGGGATGGGGTAGAAGAAGGCGATATGAGTTTTACAACTTGCGATACGCGATAAAACAATAAGTGATTTATGATAGACCAAAAAATAAGAGGTCCACCATAAACATCACGTGAATTAGGATCATCTTTTGTCTCACCTTAGTGTTTGTAAATTCATTTGTGTTTTTTAATAACCTTTTTTCCTTTTTTTTTCACATCCTTCATTAATTTAATTTGTTAGTTTTCCTTTCTCAAATCTCAATTGCCAACTAACAGAGTTTAGTAGGAAGGAAGAAAAGTATGCTTTTTGTTTGCATAGTCTCTTTTGGTGGTTGCGTCTCTTTCGTTGTCACTTTTAGACAATTTTCAATTTTTGATGGCATTGATTATGTAATGTGATGCCGTTTTGCTTTCGAAAAAAGGTGGATTTATTTTTCACACTTTTGTCTTTGTATTGCTTCCCGTTCCCCATACCTTTTGGAACGGGAATGCGTCCTGCTTGCGGCAAAAACGCAAGTCTCTCATCTTAACGCTGCTCGCCACAAAAAGTCAAGAAAAAACAGGACTTTTTTTCAAATACGAACTAGTCTATTGCAACCATAAAAAAAATTTGAATTAACCTATAAATATGAGAATTAAAATATAACAAAATATAATATATTTAGATATCTAATTTTAAATCAAATTTTGAAAGTATATTAGATAATTCCATTAGATACAATTTTTAATAACAATATATAATATATGATGCAAAGAATTTAGTATTTGATGGGATTATTTCTTTTGCACTTTGAAGTATTTTATAGATTTTTTTTTCCAAGCCATTAAGATTTTGGATTATTTAAAATGACATCTTTTATAAATTCTCATAATTTTCATTTACTCCACAAGTAAGGATACTGCACTTACTCTATTTAATATCTTTTTATAAACAACAAATTTTATCAATCAAACCATTAAATCATGTGATATTATCTTCATGATCAAACATATCAAATTTCAGAAAAATTAAATATTGATAGATATGTATGTAATGCTCAAGATTTACATATATTTTCAAAACTATGTTATACGTCCAAATAAAAAAAATAATGAAGTATTAAACTGATTTGAAATTTTATAAAGTTTTATACATTTGATCTATGGCATGGGTACTAACAATTCAATGGTTGAATCGATAAAATTTGATATCTATAAAAAAATTATTCAATGAAATAAGTATATCAAAATTTATCTTGGAATAAACACATCCCCAGCCATGTGTTGTTCCTGCCATACCCATATTTTAAATTTTCAAAAAATGTCGTACTGCCGTACCATTCTCGTACCATACTGGAAACTCGCAGCCGTTTCAGCACAACATATGCATTGTTCGCTTATACGTTGCCAAGACTTCACTGTTACAGTAACTGTTATTTCAGATTACCAGTTCTTGCAAGTTGCAACCATGCCACAACTAGTGATACAGAGAATTTAGCAGTTATTTTTGTTTATAAGGTATAATAAAGTCAGTTTTCTTTAATTTGTATGTTATATTCTAAGGTATCCATATTATATGTTTTCATAGTTTTGTTTGTCGTCAGCAAAACGTGTGATTTTTGTGTTTGAAAACTCATCACATTTATCCTTTTCATCTACTTAGTACTTACATTTTGTGCCTTCCATCCCGGACCCCCACTCACTGGTGGGAGCTTCAGTCCTTTAAAACCAATTTTTGATGTATGTGCTGCACTAGAGTTCAAGAATTATTAAAACCTGAAGACCATGAAGAAGGATGGGTGCCGCGAACAGTGGAATGTGGGCTTACCCAAGATCTTGTTGATGCATGCATACCTGGAGATGTGGTGACTGTTACTGGAATTATAAGGGGAATTAATAATCACATGGATATTGGAGGAGGTATGGTAGACACTGCATGTTTTTGTTATCCACCATGTATGGTGCCCTTGATTAACACTCTACAATATTTAGTTGTTATTAATTTGTCAGTCTCAGAGTTGTCCCTGCTTTATTAATTTGTCATTCTACCCTCAGCACATCACGTCACTTTTATATGACAGTTAAGCCTCATGGCTGTAGAAACATGATCAGCATTTAAGACACTACAATATTTTATTTAAAAGTTGAAAGTATTCCTACGATGATGAGAATATAATGCAAAGTTTACAACATGAAATCTTCTTTACTTTCCTTTAGGAATCTTTTTCGTTAAGGCATCATGATTTTCAAACTTTACACGTTGTTGCAGTCGCTTTCTTTCACATGAAGATTAAGATGTCCAAACGTAAATGACTAGAAAACTTCAAAGTCTTTCTTGTCATATTGTTTTTGTTGATACATTATGTACCGCGTTGCATTAAACACTTAACAGTGATTATATATTACACACACACACAAAAAAATCAATTAGGACCCCTTTAAGGTGTGACTTGATGATGATCGTGCTTAGCCATGAACACAAAAGTCCTTTTCCTTCTAAATTACAGGTGTTGATAGCTTTTCCAATTTTGTGCTTTTATTTTTGTTTGCAAAGGTCAGGTAGTTGTTGAGTGGTCACGTAATCATTCATAATTGTTTTCACCAGAAAAAATGATGGACTAACGAATAACGACGTGTCTATTGTGTCCATTTCAAGTGCCCATGTGTACAAATACTTAGGGAGTGTGCTATCCACAAGTTCAGGAAAACACGTTCCGTTAAATGAATCCTAATGTGTATAGATGTCTTATCTATCTCATCTACCAGGTTGCAAAGCCTGGTAGCTGTGAAGCAGAGGAGAAGATAGAGATATAGGGAGACCCTTTTCAACGGAATCTGTTCTATGCCAAGTTGGTGTTGGTTTCTGCAATGGCATAATGCCAGTTACCACAGTGTTAGGTGGGTAAGAATAAGAGCAAAAGGGTAGCTATAGGTGCCCCTTTCAACTCATGCGCCTTTTCTTATAGGTATTGGTGGTGGTGTTGATGGGACTGGGAGGATTACACCGAGCCGCATGGTGTTGGTGAAAGCAGAGGCTGTGAGTATCAAATCCAGATATCAGGAAGAGTGAAGAGAAGGTGGTGGACTCTCTGTTGGTCACTGAACTCCCCAAGCCCCTCACTGCTTATTGCAGTTAAGTTGCAATCTGTGAAGTTCACACTTTGCAGCGTGTTTGGTTTGGGATGAAAATGGATTTGAAATTTTCATGGACGTATCTTTATGAGTAAAATTATATATGAAATTCATTCATGAAAATCCACATTTTATTTTTACTACCCAACCAAACACACTCTTATGGTTAATTATGCCACTATGCCATCCCTTTCTGTGTATGTTTGGATTGGTTAATGAGATCATCATTTGTCATGTTGCATCAAATGCCTTCCTATATGTTTGTGCTCTTTCATAAAATAAATTACCACTGTCTTGGTTCAATTTTGTCAGTTAATGCAATGTATAAGGAAGTTTGAATAGTTTTGATTTGGCATGAGAAAGAGCTAAGCAAGTCTCTTCTTAAGAATTGGGAAATTTCATTGTGAATGTTAGGTTCCTCACAAAATAACTGGGAATTGAAGGAAAACTCTTTATCATAAGCTTCTGATATAGGATACTCGCTTAATTCGTGACATAATACACTCGAGTAAGTTTGACATAGACTGCGGATACTTTCGAAATGTTAATGTCATATTTTACTTGGACAAAGAGACCAAATAGTTCAAGATATGTTCTTTGGCAGAATTGTGTAATGGAGCACTCTCATGACCTTCTAGATTCATCTAATAGTTAAAGAAGAAAGTTGTTTGCTGAGTCTTGTTTATTTTGTGAAATGTGATACACTAATCAATTATGGTCAATGTGAAATTCCTATTGACCAACCATTCTTATTTTTTCTTTATCCAAAAAAATTGAGTTAATAGTTATTTTAGTCCTTAACTTTACACTTGTGAGTCATTTTAGTTATTGACTTTCAAAATGAGTCGAACTATTCCCTGACATTACAAAATATGAATCCAATTAGCCCCTTATCCCACTTTTATTTAATATTTAGTCAATCAAATAATTATGTATAATATTAAGTAATATATTGACATATCATATATTTTTTAAAATATAATGAAATTTAAAATTACTCATTTTAGTATTTAAAATTACACAAAATAGGTAATTTTATGACTTGAAAATAATATTTAAATGAGTCATTTGGTATCATTTTAGATTTAAACTTAATTATACTTCAGATGATATATTGAACGTCAATGTATAACTTAATGTTACACACTATTATTTAATTGATAGAATATTAAATAAAAGTGGGATAAGAGATAAACATGACTAATATTTTACAATGTTAGGAACTAATTTGACTTATTTGAAAAGTTAAAAACTAAAATTACTTATGAGCCAGGAGTTTGAGACTAAAATTAACACTAACTTAAAAAAAAGATTTACATGATTCATGCTTACAGGCATACATGCATCATACAAGCTCCCTGTGGAGATATTGTTAGTAACTTAGTATTATTGTGTTACAACAACTCCTAAGACGCAATTGGATGGTGGTCTGAAAGCTGTGATATGAAATCAATCTGTCATAAGAAATATTTTGTTTATTGTTAAGTTTGATTTTACCTTTCTACATCTTGATTTAATTTGAACTTTGCAAGTTATGTGTATCATGTTTAAGTTTCGAAAAAAAAAAATCTTTGACCTTTATGGGTGCTTGGGTACAGATGTTGGAGATCATGGACTTTTCCTCTATGTGATGGAGGCCATGCAAAGTACAACAAAGCCACCGGGGATCATGTTGGGCCTCTGCTTTTTAAAAAGTAAAATTATTTGATTGATTGTTTGTTACAAGCAAAATAAAATGCGGCTTATGTCATGTGATTTATTTCTGTTAGTTAGACACTTGTGTCCGTATAGTGCTAGCGTGTACTATTAATATTGTAAAGGTTGCTATGTGCCCAAGTCCAGCCACGTGAAAGAACTTCCTGAGATTTTTATATGCACACGCTTTGTGCCTTTTCTTTCATGGTTTTGATGAGAACATAGTTTGCTTAATTTGTAAAGATCCTGGAGATCTATGATACATTTGTATTCTATATATTTCTGAATTAGTCAATCGAAGCATCATCCCCTGGAGCAGAGAAGAATTCCAGTTCCATTTTTCTCACTGATAATTTAGACACTCAAAGCAACAATTTGAAGTGCATAACTAGTAATATGCTACACACTTACAGTTTCAGCGGCATTGAAATAAAGGATATTCTCTGAGGATGAACTCTTAGGTAGAAGAAAGTTTTAATAGCCAATATGCATGATGACTACACTATATTCATTGCATCATTTTTGTTACTATCTAAAATATACAACACTTCTCACTTTTAATTGGAAGCCCTCTCATTTTCAGTCCTCTTAAGCTGCACAACAATCCATGCCTAAAGTTCACATCAGATTCAGATCGCCATACAAAAAGAAATGCATAGTTGCAAATAGGATTTAACAGAGATCACGAAATTATAAAGAGACCATGTTTAAGTACATACCAATCAGGCTTTTTTTCCCCCCCATTTATCTTGCTTGATAATGAGCGGCAATCAATTGATTCCAACATTATGCGACACATTTGACAATTTGATCAAACGTGGCCATAAAAGTTGCCATTAATAAAATATTATATAGAATCACTTGCTATCCAGTCTCACGTACAATATCTTGTTGATAAAATGAGTCATGTTAGCCATGCCATCAATAAAACCATGGTGTCATGCAGTCACACATGCAAAACTAAGGGAAAGAAGAAAACAATATCAACTAAAAGCAGCTCGATAACCTTCAACTAAGGGGAATAACAGCCCTTCAAAACGTAAAGAAAACAACAACAAAGCATTTTCCATACTGCTACAAAATTTCTACTTATTGAGCAATCACAGCAACAGAAACTAGATTCGTCGTTTCTTTGGGAGCCTGCAGCCATTGTGAGGTTTTCGAGTGGTATCTTCAATGTGAACAATCGGATTCCTACTTCTATCCCCTCGAGACTCACTAAATCCCTCCAACCAGCTCATTATCGCTTGCCTCTTTCTCCTAAAATGAGTAAATCCATTCACTTTCATAACAACAGCTTTCAACCCCAATCCCCTAGCCCTTCTCCCAACAACCTCTGCAGTTGCTTCAGCAGCATACCTAGAAAGCTTCTGCCCTGCTTTCATCTCTTTCACAGAACCAGCAGAGCCACTGAGCTTTATGTTCCCTTTAGAATCTGTTACAGTAACAAAAGTATTGTTACGCAACATCTTTATATGAACATGATCAGCATCCTTCTCTAACTGAGTTCTGGAATAAGCCTGCATCAAATCATTGTCATCTTTGTCTATAACCCCTCTGACAAAGTCCATAGGCCTGGAGCTCTTCTCAGTCTCAGCATCGTTCTCACTAACTGAGTTCACGTTCTCTCTATCCCGCATAAAAAAAGGACGAGCATCCCATTTGCGGTTGAAACTCCTCCCATTCTCAGCATAATTCTCACTTCTTGATCTTCTTAGAAACCTATCCCCCCAAGACTCCAATTTGTTTCCATTGTCACTTCTTGAGTTTATGTTCTCTCTATCCCGAAAACCATCCAAATTGAGGAATCTCGCCGGACGCTCATTAGCATCATTCTCACTTCTTGAGTTCTCGCTCTCTCTACCAGGCATAGAAAAAGTACTAGGATCCGATTCACGGGTTGAAAATCCTCTAACATGTTCTGCAACTTCAACAGATTGAACAAGACCCCCTTATAACAGTGCTGACTAACGAAATAACCAGAAGACACAAAAAAGCTAAACATTCGCTTCCAAATTCAAAACGATGAAACTGATTCAAGATATCCATTGCAAATTTTTCAACCATTGAGTGTTTCAGTTCGACAATAACATTAATAGTCCAAACACACACACATGTAATCAGAACGTTTTGCACCAATCCATCTCAAACAAGTAAACAACCCATCTTAGAACTTAAAACACACAACTTTCAGCAACCACCCCATCAAAAAGCAAACTTTCTAGACCATTCGATTAAGACACCAAAATCCATATGTGGGTTCGTTTTCAATTTCAAAAGGGTATGCAAATTTTATTTTTTTAAAAAAAAAAGGAATAGCAGAGAGATTTGGGAAATTACCTATGTCATTTTGCAGCAAAACTGGGAAGTAGCGAGAAGCGAGAGGTGGTGAAGGAAGTGAAGGTTTGGGTGAGAGAATAGAAAAGAGAGAGGATCCACGGGCATGGCGAATCGAGGAGAGGTAACGATACATCGTGAAATGTTAGGGTTTCACAATGTTTTCGAGCCGCTCTTTTTTCTTTTCTATTCTTTCTATCTAGCTTGCTCATCACTGGCACTGAGCTCGTTCTTCCAGCTTTTCGGGTCGCGTCGGGTCGGGTCCCCATACCAATTATTATTATAATTCCTTTTTTTTTTAATATTGAAAATATTAAAAGTCTCGAGAGTCCAAAGAAATACTAACAAGAAAACCGGGCTCGAAGCTGGGCTGAGAATAACCTTAACATAATGGAATGTAACAATACCTCCTTGAGCCCAAAAATTTTAAAAAATATACTTCCTCCCGTATATGAATATTTTGGTTTTTTTTGGGTCTGAATTTAGGTTACCATTTTTTTGTCGCACTTGTCTATTTTTATTTTTCTTGTCGGTTAAAGAGAATTCAAAGCCCAAAGTTTGAATATGGTTTGGTAATGATCCACTGGTGTTGAGTTTCAATGAAGAGAGAACCAGACTAGACTGGCCGGTTCGACCAGGTTAACCGAGAATCGGTTCGATAGCTCGTCCGATTTAGTGCCTAGAACCAGACAGCTTCAAAATTGGTCAAGAACTGAGCATAACCGATAAGAATCAGTCAAAATCGATAATCGGTCCGATTTTTAGAGGTTCCCGGCTCGGTCATTTTGCCTCTTTAAAAAAAAAAAAGTTGAAAACAGTTAAAACACTGTCATATGAGCTTGGGACTTGCTTACTTTAGGGTTATTTACTTCCTTCCCTTAGATAGGTTAGAGGCAAACCTCACTCAAATCAGCAAGAGACAACAAAAAGCAAGTTGCTCCGCCCCTCCGCCAGCTACTCAACCGCCTCCACTCCACGCCTCCGCTAGCTACTCAACCGCCTCCACTCCGCGCCTCCACCTTCCTTATGCTCCTTGCACCGCGAATTGGTCTGCCCTTGCTCCTTGCACTGCTCCGCCAGCCTCTGTTCCTCGCGCTTGCTCAGCGCCAACCTCCGCTCCGTCCTCGCTTCTCTGTGCGCCGGCCTCTGCTCTGCCTTGGTTCTCCGCGCCGCACCCACCTGGTAAGTATTAGTGTATTACACATTCATTCCTTTAACAGTTTAAGTTTAGTGATTTTTAGTTTTTTACTTAAGTTTTTATATTTGTATGTGCTGGTGGTGTTAGATTAATAATGTGTTTAAACTCTAAATTGTTACAGCTAGGATCTTATGACTATTGTTGGCTCATTAATCAAATGTATAGTGGTAGGGGACCCAAATACAATGATAATGTCGAAATTTTATCACTCAGTTAGGTACCTAAAAGGGTAATAACTAACCATGTGGAAATTGTATTGTATTGTTGCTGTAATTTGAATTTCCTAATATGAATTTTCAGTTTTGGCATTGTTTTTAACTGTTTTATACTTCTTTTTTCCAGATATGGATATTAATGATCCATCACTAGATAATAGCAATAATGTCAATCCTAATGCTGCCTCTGATGATGTTAATCCTGCCAATACTGAAACCCAATCCTCCTTAGCCTCAACTCGTGGGAAAACTGATCCGGCATAGAAACATTTTTCTTTATCTATTGACGACAAAGGGAAGATGTCATACACGTGTTTATTTTGGTTGTCCAAGTATAAAGGATGAGGGATTAATAGAATGAAGCAACATCTTGCTGGAAAACAAGGAAACATTGCTAAATGCAAAAAAGTTCCTCATGATGTGAAAGAACAAATGTTAGACTTTTGGAAGAAGGTAAAAAAGGTAAAGATAAGTTTTTGAACTTTGGTGATGATGAGATTGAACAAGCCATGGCACAAAAGGAAGAAGAGATTACCCCTACCCCTCGACCATCGAAGACGCAAATTGTTGGAGACAAGGGTAAAAGAAAGGTAAATGCTTCTCAAAATGTCAATAGTTATTTTGCACAACCCTAGGAGCCCAAACAAGTTTGAGAAGTGTCTTTCAAAGCAAAGAGGCAACACATGATGCTAAAGTGAGAATTGCTAGATGGCTTATGGATGCACGGATTCCTTTTCATGCAGTGCGATCTTCATACTTTCAAGATGTTGTGGATGCTATTGCTGGTATGGGACCTAGTTTTAAAAGTCCTTGTTATGATGAATTGAGAGTTCATTTGTTGACTAATCTTAAGACATAGTGTCAGTTGCTTGTGGAAAGTTATCGAAGCTCATGGAAAGAAAATGGTTTCACACTTATAGCTGATGGTTGGACAGATCAAAGGAAGAGAACGTTGATAAATTTTTTGGTCTATTGTCCTGCTGGTATGTCTTTTGTTAAGTCCGTGGATGCTTCAAATGTAGTTAAAAATGCCTCTACATTGTGTGGTATGTTTGTTGATGTTATTGAATGGGTTGGACCAAATAATGTTGTGCATGTAGTGACTAATAATGCTGCCAATTATGTAGCAGCTGGAAGCTTATTCATGAAAAGTTCTCCATGTGTTGCACACTGCTTAAATCTTGTTTTGAAAGATATAAGTAGCATGCCAAACATAATTTTGCTGGGTAACGGTTTTTGTTCCTACCGCGCTGGAGACCGAAACTTGCATTATTTATTCATTTTCTCCAAATGTGAAAGTTTTCATATTTTTTTATTTTATTTTTCTAGATTTGTGTTTTTTTTTTAAATCATTGCTAGATTAGGTTAGTAGGATTTGATTTTAACAACAACTTAAGAAAGAAATCACATTGCATATTTGGTTCGACTGAGTATAAGTATGTATTTTCTATGTATGCGTAAAGATTTGTGATAGTAAATATGTGGTCTTTGAATGTGTAGAAAGGGGGAATGGAGGGAACAACACAAACATCTTGTTTAAACACAATGAACAATATTATTTCCCTAGTACGAAGAATATGCAATTCGACATTTTTTATCAAAAAAATTTGCTAAAAATTAGGGATGGTATATTAAATTCTTTATGTTTACAGTGCATAGGCATTGGACAAGATATCTTTGGGGCAAAATGAGGAGCAGGATACAATAGTGGGTGAAAGTTATGGTATTGAAGGATTAATAGTGATTAAGGGTCTCAATTATTTTGGAGATATTGATTTTGACTCTATCAATGTGGAAAATGCAAAGAACTACCATTTTGTTGACATTGAGGTTGCATATGAGTTTTACAATGAGTATAGAAGAGTTAAAAGATTTAGTGTTAGGAATTCCAAGGTTTTTCAAAATTCGCAACATGAGATGGTCTAGCAAATTTTTGGAAATGATAGAGAATATAAGGGAGCCGAAAGCTATTACAAGGTGTAGTTGCAATGCACGGATGTGGGTACATGTGGAGTTTTCCATGGGTAGTTGGTATGTGACACTGTTCAATCACAGCCATAATCATGAGTTGGTTCCTGACAAATTTAGGGGGTTGCTAAGGTCACACAAGAAAATAAAAGAGGGTGATATTTATCGCATAAATAGCATGAGGAGAGTTGGAATTACTACACCTAAGATATTTGGTTCTGTGGCTAGTTAATCTGGAGGATTTCAGATGGCAGGCTTTCATATTAAGAACATGTACAATCAGATTGACAAGCAAAGAAGGTTACAAGATGGTGATGCAAATGATGCTTTAAAGTACCTACAAAAGTTGCAAAACACAAATTCAATGATGTTTTGGAGGTATAGTGTAGATGATTCTGGAAAGTTGAAGCATTTGTTTTTGAGTGATAAGACTAGTTAGAGGGACTATGATATATTTGGCGATGTACTTGGATTTGATGCTACCTATGGTTGAAACAAGTATAAGTGTCCAGTTGTGGTGTTCTCAAGTATGAACTATCACATGAACACGATTGTATTTGGGTGTGCTATTTTGTTTGATGAAACTGAGTAAACTAATGTTTGGTTATTATGGCAATTTGTTGAAGTAATGAAAGGGAAATTTCCAGTTGTCATAATTACTGATGGAGACTTGGCCATAAGAAATGCAATAAAAATGGTTTTTTCCAAAAGCTCATAATAGGTTATGTAGTTGGCACTTTCTTCGAAATGCAACCATTAATGTTAGTGAGACAAATTTCACTATAGAATGTAAAAAATGTATGATGGATGATTTTGATGTGGATGAGCTTAATGAGTTGTGGGAGTCAATTATTGACAAATATGGTCTTCACAATAATAATTGGGTAGTGAAAATGTATAAAAAGAGAGCTATGTGAGCAAATGTACACATGCGAAGAAAGTTCTTTGCTAGACTTAGAACGACCTCAAGGTGTAAGGCATTGCATTCTCAAATTGGTAAATACATCCAATCTGGCTACAATTTAACTGAATTCATTGAACATTTCCAATGATTTCTTGAGTTCATGTGGTATAAAGAGCTTTATGCTAATTACAACTCCTGGTATGGGCAACCTATGTTGAGAACTAAAATCAAAGAGCTAGAGCAATATGCTTCAATAGTTATACGAGGGGGGGTTTTTAATGTGTTTCAAGATGTGATTGAAATGTCAGCTTCAACAAAGATTGCTGATCACAACTAAACAGCAACCACCATAGCCAAGTTGGAGGCGTAATTTCTGAAAGTTCAAAGATGAGTATGTATACTGCATTGGTTAATGAATGCAGGGATATGTGCAAGCGCGCAATGATGAAATAAGATCTTGGCCCCCTCTATTTTCAATTCCAACAATAACAATCTCTTGTTCTCTTCTTTATGCTTTTAAAAACCAACTGATTTCTCTCCTACTCACTCACATTCCTTAACTATAAATTATAAACTATTAAACTTGTTCGTAGCAAAAGAAAGGATGTTCTCTTTCCTCTTGTGTATTTCCAATACTCTTTCTCAATTTTAATTTCAGTCTCGCACCACATCTCACCTCACCTCCATAGCTCAGTTTACCTCATCAGGATTTTCATTTATTTCACTCTCCACATGTTCCTTTTCCTTTTCTTTCTTTTTTTCTTTCTTTCTTTTTGGGTGTTTACAACATTTGCTATGGGAATTCATTTTCTAGGTTGGAATAGAATTTATAAGCTAAAGATTGAATCTTTTATATTTTCTGGGTATTGCGTTCTTGTACTTATCAATTATTTTTTTGTACAAGTGGTGGCTTAATGATTTCGCGATGATGATGGTAGTTTGTGGCGGACGTTCAAGGGCATGGATGAAAGGCTCGTGGTAAAGGAAAGGTTTCTAGTTTGTTAGGGGGCTTGCAATGAGCCTAGTTTTAATATAGAGGAAGGTGTCACATCACCCCGTTAATTCTCGCATTTTTGTAACAAATTATGGAACCAATGGCCCAATTAAATTTTTTTTTCAGTATAGGGACCTAATTGAAAACTTTTAAAACATAAGAACCCAATTGAAAATTTGATGAAACTATAGAGGCTGATGAATTAATTAAATATTTATTTTAATTACTAAATTATTTTATCTCTACATTTTCTTGAATAGTAAAGTGCCCAATTAAGTTGGTACTTGAGATTTAATCCTCGTGGGACGACAATCACTTCCCACTCCTAATGACCTTTGTTTTCTTTATTCTAGTAGCTTTTTCCTATATCTTTTGTTGCTTCTCTTTTGAGAATATAGCATCATTTAGTTGTCATAAAAAAAACATAAATATCATCATAATTTTGTTTATGTTAAAGATAGGTGTTATGGAGGAGATTCTGATTTCATGAGAATTGTAAGGGAATATAGAAAATTATCCTAAACTAAGAGGGAACTTGAACCATCGACCCATTGATCACAAGGAATTGGAAATCAAGCTCTATAATAGATAAAGTAGAAATATCCCATCTAAGGAATAATGATTTCAATTCACTAAACTTCCTAGTACAATTAGGGCTACCCGTATTTATACTAGATTTGTATCATAACAAATACCTCTTCCTTTAAAATCAACATTGTCCTTAATGTTGCTAAAGAAACAAAACAACACATTTCAAATCCTAATTACAATAACTCCTAATTATGATTATTAAAAAGACAATTTATCTTAAAAATAATATTTTTTTCTATTTTACTTCTCGAAAATAAATAAATTCTACCAGGGTCCAATTATTTAAAATCCAACCCATTGATCCTGACCCAATCAACTAGTTTTTCCTGAGTTGGATTGTACTGAGCCTATGAATTTCAGCACATCCCAATGGAGTAGGCCCATTACTTGGTTCTCTAATTTAGACTGCTCATTACTCACACCCAAATCAATAATCCTCATTCTAGACAAACTCAAGCCAAGCCCCACTTCCTTCTTTTCTATGATTGGGCTAGACTTAAGCCCATTAGGGGACCAACACCTTTTGGAAGAAGACTTGCAATAGCTTCCTCTTCCCTGCACCGTCCTTCACCAACAATAGCGAAGTGTGTTGTCGCCGTCACCACGCCCAGAGATGCCACGGAGCCCACCACCTACGTCATTGTCTTCCCTCTGTTGTGCTTCGATGTTCTTCGCACGAAAGATCCTGCCACCGCTGTTCTCTCCTTCGCGTCAGTGCTCCATGTCGTAGCCGCTGCCAAGACGGATATTGCATCTTCCTTTTTGACCTCTTCGCCGGTTGAATCATTCCATGGAGCATTGGCTTCCATTTCAACAGCATCAAGGATTGTCGTGGCTTGTTGCTTCTCTACCATGTCACCTATGTCGTGCGTCGACGCTGGAGCTGTCGCGTTGATCAAAGGCGCCGATGATGGCACCTCTGCCGGAGAAGATGATGGAAAAACTATAGATCTCACTAGAGAAAACACTCACAGATCTGAAGAACCATGGTGAAAAAGGCTTTGATACAGGAATACAATTAATGTATAAAATATTATTAGACATAAACTCAAAATTTTTAAAGTTACTAATCTAACTATTAGTGTGTAAAATCAAATGTAGGTCAAAACACAATTAGCAATTTTTTATTTTGGCATTCCAATAGGATATCTTCTGTAATATTAAAAAGAATCTAACCCAATATAATCACAGTTATCGAATTTGTTCTTCAATGGACTAGATTTTTAGATCACTTGTACCCAAATTTGACCTTTTCCAACATAAAACTCGCTCCCTTTCTTGTTCTCCTCCACGACATCTCTCTTGAAATCTTCATATTTTTGTTTTCTTAGTCTTTTCTTAGGAAACTCCTTTATTAGGTGGAAGGTTGAGGGTAGGTGAAACTGCTGATCTTAATTGTGATCGTGAATAGAAAAGGAAACGCCAATGCTTCAACAACTAGCCAATGTTTCAACAGTAACCGAGGGTTGAGATGAGATACATCGTCCACAAGTTGAATATGCTTCCGCGGGGAAAAAAAAAATCCCAAACATTGGCGGATCGAAGTTCGAGGAAGTTCAACGAGAGTTTGGTGAGACAGTGGCGGTTTGGTGAGACACTGGCGGATTGAAGTTTTGGTGAGTGAGTTGCTTCACCAACCACACACTCTGCAGCACATAATGAGGACTGCAACCTTGTACAATCCCCGATGACAATACCATTTAATTTCGTGGCAGCTCCACTAGCTTGATTCGAACGTGCTTGTTTTTTATTTTTTAATTTTTTCAAGATTCAAATATTATACGCACAATAGTAATAAGCTAAGTTGTTTATTTGATTCATGCCCTGACTTAAGGGGTTGGTTTGAAAGAGAAAAAAAAAAACAAGAAGATTTTCTTCGAAAAAATTAATGTATTCATTCAATTCAAGACTTTCTCTATTTTAAATTTTTTATTTTTTTAATTGGCGGCCCTTCATCGAATTGGGTGAACGATTCCCCTTCAAAGTTCGGACCACAAATTTCCAGCACCCGTGAAAATTATCTTGCTTCACTCTTGAAAAATAAAGGGGCCTGACAAATCCCCACTAATGAAGTATATTATATTTTAAAATAAATTCTTTTAAATTATTACATAAACCAAGCTTTATTGTACGAATAATTTTTAAGAAAAAAAATTCTACTCAATTTTATCTCTGCCCTCGACTTGTATTATTCTTTGTATGTGTTTTGGTTAAGGTACAATTAGTTTTTCCCAAACGTGGGTTAAACCAGTTAGAGTACATAATGTAACCTTTAAAAGTGCATGGATGAATTTGCATATGCAACTCTCCCGGGCTTGGAGCATTTCAAAAGGAAAATCAGACAAGCTTAAAATTTGTGATTGCCGCCCTCACCGCGTTCGACTTTTGCAATTGCGAAAGGGTAGTCAACTCTCACTTTTGTTGAGGTTTTCCTTTCCATTGGACCTATTTTGGATGATATTTTTATAATTAATCTTTTTAATTAAAATCTTTAAAAATGTAAAAATTGATTTATATTTGGATATAATATTAAAAAAATTTATTTATTATTAAACATCTTTTTTTTTAAAAAAAGATCAGCATTCTAACTTTTTCAAAAAAAGATTTTTTTTCTAATAATTCTATTTTTACTTAAAAGAATTCAAAAAAACACAACAAATATCTTTTTATAAAGGGAAAAAAACACATCTAAACTAGTTCTAAATGTGTCATGACTAAAGGGCTTTGTCAAAATTTGTGGGACTCATCCATCCCCACTAGCCCAACAGCATAATAATTTGATAACTATAATGTATATGATTAAAACCTAACCTTCGATCGAACCCAAAAAAAAAAAAAAGAAAGGCTAAACAAAATAATAAGTATCCAACAAAAGAGTTGTGTTCCTGGCCCATAAAAAGATCAATGGCTAAGGGTAAAACAATATCACAGGCTAAACCAATAAGAGTTCTGAACGTTTATTTTTTGAGAATTTTTCAAAATAAATTTGTCCAAAAAATATATATTCACATAATTTTTAATAGAAATTATAATAATTATTAGATAAAATAAAGTGTATGACCTGCACTTCCATATCTAAATATTAAAATTATGATATATTATTTTAGAAACAAAATTTTAGTAAAGCTTTTGTTTTTCTTGTATTTTCCTATATATATGCATAGTAAATAAATATGTAATAGCCTATTAAGATATTAATATATAAAATAACTTATACAAGTTCTTTTCAAATTATAAGAAAGACTCATGTAGATTATTAAGAAAAATAACTTCATCCAAAGTAATATTTAAAATGACTAGTATAAAAATAACCCGTCATGAAAACAAGCTTGATAAAACGAAGTCTTTAAAACATCGTCACTAAAAAGAAGAAGATTTGTTACACACACCAAGGGATCACATAACTTGTACAACATGTAGCATGTGGGTCATTAATGGTGATTAAGAAAAGGTCAGAAGAAAGTTCAAATATAGGGAAGAGACAACATCGCCCTCACAGGCCAAAAAAATAAAGAAAGGATAAATAAACGGATAGCATAGACAAAAAGGCCAAGAAAAAGTTGCCAGAATGAAAGAAATTCTGGAACCTCTTGGAAACCGTAGCCTTCAACGAATCCAGTCAAAACGTGACGGGTAGATGTGTCATTGTGTGATGCATTTCAAATCCTCCGAAACCATGGCTTATGGTTACGTGTAATGCGCATGCCCTCTCTTTCATTTACAGTAGGTTTGGGTGAAGAAAGAACTGTGAGAGAAATAAAAAATAAAGATATGCATAAAAAAAATAAAGAAAAAAATAGAAAGAAAAATAATTTTTCTCTTTTATTATTTGGTTGAGTAAAAAATAAGATGAAAAGAGAGAAGAAAGAAAATGTAATCATGCTCAATGACTCTTATAGGCTTGTTATAATTTAATACAATAAAATTATTATTATTTTTCATTTTCAATTTTAAATCACTTTTTATAATTAAAATAAATACATATGTAAATAAAATAAATAATATAATTATTAAAAATATTTATTATTTATTTATGACTATTATTATTTGATTTTAGAAATTGACCATGGACAGTATAACTCCGATCGGAGTAAAAGCAAGGTTTTTCACCAAATATATATATATATTTACGGATGTACAATCGGACTAATATTATTTACCAATATATACTAATTTTGGGACTAATATAAATTGGCTAGCTATCAAATGATTTATGAATAATGTGTTTTACTATGCAATGATTTAACGTGTACACGTGGAAACAGTATCAATACTAAATCGGCTAGCAGTCAAATGATTTATGAATAACATGTTTTACTGTACAATAATTTAATTGGGACATGTGCAAATAGTACCAGTATTAAATCAGCTAGCATCTAGCCGATTTATGCACTATGCTAAATTATTATCAACATTAATTATTCATAAACAAAACATATTATAATCTCAAAATTTAACAAATTCTATTAAACTTTATTTAACCAACAACAAACATAAGTTAAACTAAACTTACAGACTAAAATAAATATGAATATATATAAATAAATAAACCAAACATTATTAATCTTTTAGCAATATCAAACTTTTAAATAAATGTCATGTATTAAAATCCATAAATTAAAATACATGCACTGCACCATTCAAATAAAAAAATACACAATTTCAAGTTATTAGTTCCTACAACTCCAAAAGTAAAAAAATTCATTAAACTATTTCAAGGAATTTAGCTTCTACAAGTACAAAAATTAAAAATATTTCAATTAAAGGAAGGATTTTGAATTGCAACTTGGCATTTGCCTCAATAATAATAGTTAGTGCTTACTATTTATAAAGTTAAGTTATCTGTTTGCTTCTTAATTAAATTTTATTTATATTTGAAAGTGAAAATTATATTCGAATTAACATAAATAAATTTTAGAAGTTATAACTGTAGATCTATTGTTTATCTAACTTTATAGGTGGGAGTTTTTTTCCATGCAAAATAAATAAAATAATAAAACACTTGTTCAAATGCATTTGCTAAGTCTCATGACTATAACATAAATGAGTTGAGGAGTTAATAAAAAGACCCCTCAGTCTTTTTTTTTTTTTAAAAAAATCTAACTTAGTTCTTATAACTACCAAAAAAATCTAACTTATTTCCTACACTAAATGCACTATTATGTAGTTGTAGGTAGTTGTACAAATTAATAACTTGAAATAGTGTATTTTTTTCATTTGAAAAGTATATTTCATTTATTTTAATTTATTTAGTTCATTTAGTATTTTTTCCCTTTACATTATAGGGACTAAGTTAGATTTTTTTTTTAAAAAAAAGACTAGGGGGTCTTTTCATTAACTCCTCAACTCATTTATGTTATAGTCATAAAACTTACGTAAATGTGTTTGAACAAGTTTTGAATGATTTTGTTTATTTTGCATGGAAAAAAACTCCCACTTATAAAGTTAGATAAACAACAGATCTATAACTATAACTTGTAAAATTTATTTATGTTGATTCAAATGTAATTTACACTTTTAAATATAAGTAAAACTTAATTAAGAAGCAAACAGATAACTTAACTTTATAAATAGTAAGTTCTAACTATTATTACTGAGGCAAATGCCAAGTTGCAATTCAAAATCCTTCGTTTAATTAAAATATTTTAAATTTTGGTACTTGTAGGAGCTAAATTACTTGAAATAGTTTAATAAATTTTTTTTACTTTATGGAATTGTAGGAACTAATAACTTGAAATTGTGTATTTTTTTTATTTGAATAGTGTAGTGCATGTATTTTACTTTATGGATCTTAATATATGACATTTATTTAAATTTTTGAGATTGCTAAGAGATTAATAATATTTGGTTTATTTATTTATATGTATTCATATTTATTTCAGCCTGTAAGTTTAGTTTAATTTAGGTTTTCTGTTTGTTAAATAAATTTTATAAGAATTTATTAAATTTTGAGATTATAATATGTTTTACTTATGAATAATTAATGTTGATAATAATTTAGTGTAGTACATAAATCGGCCAGATGCTAGTCGATTTAATACTGGCACTGTTTATACGTATACCCATTAAATTGTTGCATAGTAAAACATATCATTTATAAATCGTTTGATAACTAACTGATTTAGTACTAGTATTATTTTCATGTATATCTGTTAAATCGTTACACAGTAAAACATGTCATTCATAAATCGTTTAATAGTTAGCCGATTTATATGTAGTAAATTGTTCTATTGTTGGCTAATTTATATTAGTCTTAAAATTAATATATATTGGTAAATAATATCAGTTTGATTGTATATCTGTAAATAAATATTTTTTTATTTTTTATTGGTGAAAAACCGTAAAAGCAAAGGGCTAATTTGATAAATAACAAGTACAGAGAAATTTGATTTTAGAAATTGACTATGAACAGTATCATTCCATTTTCAACGGATATGAGAGAAGAAAAGATGAACTAAGGGACCCATGCTACATTTCTCTTCTCGCTTGTTTTTGGTTGTGGCTTGTGATGGAAACATTGGAAGCTCAGATTTTGGGACACTTTCTTCTCTGGCGTGGTATTTGGTAACTGAAATAGAACGAACAATGAGATAGAGAAAGCAGAGACGAAAATATAAAAAATATTATTTTTATATTATATTTGATTATAAATATAAAATATAATAATTATTTTGATATTTTATTTAAAAATATTGGATAATATAAAAAATATATAATAAAAAATGTTATATACCTTGTCAAACTACCATTGGACCATTGCTCGCGCTAATCGCCATTGCTGCTGGCTAGCTGTTGAATCATTATTGTACCATGTGAGGATACATAGAAAAATATTAAATATGTATTGAATATTGTTGAAATAAAAAATACTAAGTTTTTATTCCTACGTCTTATCCTTATCTTTTAGAGATACATAAATATTTTATATTTTAGTTTTAGAGATAAAAATTTTTTTCTGTCTCCATTATTAAATAACTATATATCTTCAATATCGTTATATTTCTATCTCCGAAGCCACCTTAAATTTTCAATCCTTGCATTTTCTTCTGGACCAAACACATGTTTATTGATTATAATCTCTTTTTCTTTTTCACAACGATAAATATGAAATTTAATTTAGAAGAAACCGGGAAATTACTGTAGCTATAACTTCTCAGTACGGTAGCTATCATCTGTGGCAATATTTTCAATTCTCTCATCGGAATGACGGCACGTCTAAATTAGTTAGAGTTACAGTTTATTTAGTTGTATGGAAAAAAAAAACCATTTTTCATGAACTAAGTATAAATTTTTAGGCTCTCGTGAAAACAACTCAATTCTTATTGCTTATTTTAATTTTAGCATCATACGAAATAATAAAACGACTTTTCAAAAATCAAATTAATAAAAGCTATTAATCGATGAACATATTTATTTATTTATAAACGGCATAATCGATGAATATATATAGTATATGTCTTCAATTTCGAAGTCTGACAAGAACGTTTTTCATAAACTTTTATCTTTTTTACGGTCTTAATTAATACATTGATTTTTATATTCGGACTCGTGCAGCACACGGAATCTACGGCCAGTAAAAGATAACCATGGAGCTAGCCGAATGACACTGACAAAGCTTAAACTAGCATAAAGTCGCATTTGCCCTTTATTCATTTGACAATGGACAATGCTTTTTCTTTGTCTGAAATATCGGAATGATGCTTATATATACCATACTTTCGCACTAAGCACAGTACAAAGCTACCCATAAAAGAAGAAGGATATATTGATTTTTGGGCAACCCCCATTTCATTTTCATTTCACAGCCTCTTCATATTTTTTTTTTCTGGAGAAAAGAAAAATGATGATCAAAGAGGTTGTTCTTCTTCTGTTTTGCTTTGCCTCTGGACTGGCCCTTTCAGTCTCTGAGTCCAACTCTGCTCCTCGTCTGCCTCATGCTGCAGATGAATCCTTCAGTGTTGGCTATATCCAGGTGCCTTTTAATTTTCCATGAACCAAAAAATATATATTTAGCCTATTTTAAAGAAGAAATCAATTCTTATTTTTGCAGCTGTTTATATGCAAAATATAAATAGCAAGGCTTTATCTTATTTAATTAGCTATATTTTTTTTTAATTTTTTTGGTTTTGTGTGTGGTTTACAGATGAAGAGTGCAGAGAACTGTTCTTACATGGTTGTCATCTCTACAAGCTGTTCTTCACCTAAGGTTACAAAAGATGAGATCAGTATTGTTTTTGGGGATGCTTACGGCAACCAGGTTTTTGCCTTTTCCCTTAATTCTTTTTCTCCAAGTATTAATCTATTTCATTTTATTAATTAGTAGCATATGTTTAATCCGTTCAAGATCGGATTTTTATTGAAATATTCGGCAATATTCCGTTAAAAGAGGGATTATATGCCAACCGCAGTAGATGTTGAACTCGAAATCGAGGGTATTCAATATTCTGCTGTTTTATTTTTTATGCTGTGTTGTTTTATTTTAGTAATTTTGCTGAAGAACTTAAGACTCCATTTCTAGAAGCCTTTTTTTTTTCCCCGCTGGGATCAATTATATATATCATTTGGATGCTCTGAAGTGCATGAACTGCTTATCTATTTCTCAATAGAAGGGCTAACAGGCAAAAAGCTTTCTAACAAACATAGCTCTAGAAACTTGCTTCTAGACCCAAAGGGAGTTAGCCCAACAAATCAGCAAGTTCGTTGTTAGTTATTTAAACTTTTTATTTTCGTTTCTTACTTTTTTCCTCTTGGCTCTCGTCATATTTTTTTAGCGTCCACAAAATTTGCGTGAAACATGTCCAAGATGTAATCTAACTTAAAATGGCCTCTATACTTGTACACAAATTTAACAACTAATCAAGGAGAGAAGGGTAATTAATTAACTTTTGGATCATTTTAATTAATTAAAATTTTTCTTTTCCCCTTTGTTTCGTTTACCATGCATCATCAGGTATATGTACCAAGACTGGATAATCCAATCACAAAGACATTTGAGCAGTGTGCTTCAGATACATTCCAGGTAGATGGTGAATGCACATCTGAAATTTGCTTTGCTTACCTGCGTAGATCTGGTTCAGCTTTTAATGGATGGAAGCCTGACAGTGTGAAAATCTTCACCTACAACACAGAGCCTGTCACTTTTACCTTCAACACATCCATCCCCAATGACACTTGGTATGGCTACAATTTGTGCCAGATTCCTACTCCACCACCACCTTCTCCACACCCTCCTACTCCTTACCCTCCTTCTCCTCAGCCTCCTCCTCCTTCTCCTACTCCTTCTTCTTCATACCAATTATCCACACTCAAATGGCCTATGTATGTGGTTCTAGGATTTGTTCTTAGTGTTTTTGGGCTGTAATAATTTCATGCACTCAAAACATATTCCATGCATGTTTCCATTTCCCATTTCGTAGCCATGGATCAAACTTAATTTGTACTTTTATGTAGTAGTAGGGACACAACGTGTGTGTGTGTGTGTAATCCTTCCTTAGTTGAACTTATTAGCGGTTGTGCGTAGAAGTAGGGACACAACATGCATGATGATTGTGTAATCCTTGGCCAAAGTCGGTTATTATGTGGCTTGCCTTTTAGAACTTTTATTTGATGATTATATTAGTGTTGAATTAATGTTTTGAATAAGGAGGGACTCTTGGGACTGATATTAAGTTCAGGGAGATGTTCCTCCGTTTGAAGACACACGTGGTCTATTATGACAGCCAAGTGCTTGCTAGGTGTTTGTTTATTTCTTACAAGGTTTTCTTTAATATTGTTCGGGTGTAGACATTTTATTTTTGGTTTGAATTTCAAGTGTGGCTTGTTGATGTTAAATTTGAGAAATGAATTTATTTGAAATAAACAACATTTTGTCTCTATCTATGCTCGTCTATGTATTTTTATTTAACTGTGCCCCCTCCCCAAAACGGAAAATAGTTGCTGCAATTGTACTCTCTTTAGTAATCTGTAATCTAATAGTTACTTAGCTATAGACTAGGCATCAAAATTAACCAACTTTTTATTCTCCATATATATATATATATATGAACGGAGAATAATGCAGTATATAAACTTTCAGATCGGCTGTGTTTGGATTTGATAGATTATTAAGAATAATGATTTATTTGAACTCTGTATGTTTGATATATTAGTTCAGAGACACGTTGTTACACCTTGCACATCCACGCATATGGACACCTTGCACATCCACATGATATAGCGTTACCTCATTGTTGTTTTAAAGAGAAATAATTGGCTCATTGTTTTAAAGAGAAGTATTTATTTTATTTTATTTATTTATTAGTATATTTGTTGTTAAGATAGGAAAAATGGAAAATAATAAGAGTAATATTACTTGTACTTAAGTGTTATGGGATATTGTGTTAATATTTTTATCTATTATTAAATGAGATATAAATCTTAAATAAATTGAAGTTTTCATATGGTAGCTTGGAGTATATTAATAACGAGGACATATAATATTTCTCAAATAATAATGGTTTTCGATCTTTCAATTAATAAGTAGGACCAGGAAATATATTTCTCAATTTTTGACGGCTACCTTTCGTTGAGATTGAAAAATGCCCATCTCCTTCAAATTGACTGATATTGACAATTAAAGGATTGGAAACGGTGTGTATATTTTGTTGACACGTTAACAAAGGAGAAGGGGAGATTGCTTGCGTCATTGATTGCATCATTGATAACTGATGACCATCGTCCATAAGCATAGTTTCCGGATGGGCGATCACTCGATTGAGGTATCAGGTCACTGGTTCAATTGATGGGTCACTAATTAAACCGGTTGAACTGAATTTATACAAAGAAAAGAAGATAAAAATTTAAATAAAATAATTAATTAATAATTTATTATTTTTTAAAGGGTTTAAATATAAAAGTATAAATAAATAATATAAATTTTAAAATATTATTCACATTTTACATTTGTAAATCACAATTGACAAGTTTAAAATATAATTATACAAGTAAATTTATAAAATTTTACATTACAAACTCAAATTATTATTTTATTATTTTTTTTATAAGTTAAATTAGATTTTTTTTTAAGATTTTTGAAAAAGTCATCATTTAGAACAACAAAGCAAAAAAAAAAAAAAAATCTCGATTGGTTTGACCGGTCGAGTTAAACTGAGTCGTACCGGTTTTGATGTGAGATCGATCTAAATACTAACTCGGATCGATTTCATGATTGGTTCATCGATTTTCTAGTCGAACCGGTTGGTTCCAAGCGGTTTTTATTACTATGTCCATAAGTGAAAGGGTAGTTGGTTGCAATGTTGCGTTCGACGCGTACATTATTCATTGCTTTGGTAGCTTTTTCGGGGCCGAAGAAATGAATCTCATCGGGTAAGAAATAGAAGAAATAAATGCTCAATGGTTATTAGGGTGAACAAACCAAATTTCAGTTGAAAGAAGTTCCGATTATGAAATTATCGGGTAAATAAAACTATAAACAAAATGCTTAAAAATTGAGCTTTCAGCAAAACAAAATAATTTTGCTTCCTTGTTAGAACAAAAGTATTTTTCTTTTTATCGAATCAAAATCTCAATCACATAGTTAAAAGAGAATGTGAATGTGAGTTATTATTATGTCACATTTCGTAGTTGGGTATAGAAGTACTTAACTCTCTATATATATATATACACAATGTTGGACTTCTCTAATATTTTGTAATAAGTTGTAATGTAATTTAGATAATTAATTGAAACATTTTACACATAATATACTGAAGTTGATGATATAAATATTTTACACTCATGAGAAATTTTTTTTCAGGTGTCACCATGAATATAATTTAGGATCACAATTTTTAAGAGTTAATTATTAATTATTTTTTAAAATAATAAAATTGTAATTATGATATATTATTAGAATATTGTTGAGAATCATTAATATTTAATAGTATGATTATACTATAAAAATTAAATATATTTAAAACTTATCAGTATTTAATTAAATTTATAATATTAATATTCAACACTTCTTTGAGTTTCCTAAGTGTAGCTTCCGGAATAATTTAAAGTTTAAAAATTTCATAATTTTAATATCTGACATTTTTATAACAATTATAATCATAATTATTATATATCATTAGTTTACTATCATTAATTTATATAATTTTAATATTCATAATAATCAATTTTTAATATTTGAACAATTTATGTTGAAATCTACATGTAGAAAATGTTATACATTATTTTGATAACCTTAGATATTAGTTTATTAAAAATAATTAATGATAAATAAATAATCTAAAGTAATTTCAATTATATAGTTTACTTTTAAAATATAAGTGTTTGAAAAAAGTTTAAATGAGATAAGTTATATTATTTTACCTATATACTCCTAATTATCAATTAAATAATTAATATATAATATTGATTAATTACTATATAATTTTTGTACCTATTGATAAAATGATAACATATACTTATGATTCATTAGATTTAAATCAATATCTTCGTAAATTTATAATAGTTGTTATAAATTAAAAATTCAGTCTTGATATACTCAAATGAGATAAATGATTCATTGTATAATAAGAGTATTTACTATAAGTATTTATCAATTTTATCTTATAACTCTTTTACTTTTTTATTAGTTATTATTGTTTTAGCTTTATTTTTTTATTTTAGCTTTTTTCTAATATTATATTTATGGTCTCATGGTTAGTTATTACTTTTATATAATGACATTTATAATTATTACTTTTACATAATGACATTTATAAAAGTTAAAAGAGAATCTTAAAAATATTTATAAGGATAAAAACTAAATTTTTATTATTCATAAAAGTCAAATACATATTTTAATATATTTATATAGGGCTTAAATTTAAAATGAAAGAGACCAATTAGTTTATGAAATCATAATTTCCTTATTTAATATAAAGTTGAGCTTTATTTATCAAGCTAATGTGATTTTAAGTTTTTCAAACTATCCTTGAAAAAAATGAAAAATTCATATGTTAAGGTTATCTTTTTTTCATTTTGGAAGCTTAATATATAAATAAAATTTATCAAAAATTAACCGTCTCCGTAGAGAATATAACTGTAGTAATATACCTTCGAAGTATATAAACTACCGCTCCGAGTCTCCGACAATGACTTTAGCATCCTTATCCCTTAACCTGACTCTACCACTAAATTATTTACGAATTTATTGGAACTTGTTGGGCTTTAATAAGTCTAAAGTCCTGCTTTGAGTCTGCATTGTAAGAACCATATTCTAAGTTAGTGTTTGATAAATATTTTAAACCAGAAAATACAAAGACATTGAGAATAAAAATATATTTGGAGAGGGGAATAGAGACAACAATTCCAGAATTGCAGAATTGTCTCCGTCTTAGAATACTTTTTTAGCTAATTTTCATATCTCAAAAAGAGGGGACGCTGGAAACATGTTTTTGGGCTATAAATTTAAAATACTTTTTTCCAAAACATATCCCTTTAAACATTTCATATTTTATATTTATCCTTTTTACATTCCAAATTTTTATTAAATTATACTTTAATATTCTTCATATTTTTCATCAATCATCATATACTATATATGACTACTAAATATTAATTCATTCTCCATATCTAGTATCGTTTTTGTTTTTACAATATCTATTGTCCTAGTATCTCCCTCCAGGGACGTCAATCGTTCGCAGCCTAATAACTCTCGGTTTAAAAAATGACAAGGAAGCTACCCAATTCGTCTAAGCCGGTGCAGTAAAATTTGACATTAAATCCTTTATCACCTTCAATGAAATCGGATTCGCCGAAGGATGGCCTGTTACCACTAGCCAATGAAGTCAATCGTGAGGACTTTCGTCCATATTGCAGTAAATTAAATATAAATGCGACATCACCCAAGCCACTTTTTCAGCTTTTTAGAAACATTTAGCCTTATGGACTAATTTTCTAATGCTGAGCGACATTCCAGAAAACTGAAGCCATTATTCAACAAGAACTTTTAATTTAAACTGAGCACTTGTAATATTACTGTAATAGACTTATATATTTTTCTTTTAAACTGAGTAGTAGTTGACAAAAAACAATAAAATGGTCACAATAAAAGTGAAATATGATCTGAGATGAATTTTATGTGCAATGTCAAGGATCAGAAATATAATGAGTCACTAGTGAAGGGAGGGCTTTAGTAAATATCACCTGAAATTCAAAATTACCCGATCAATTCTTAAGGCCCAAAACTTATATATTTGAACTATTCATGGCCTGTTTCGATCCAAAATTTAATGAGCAGGTTTGAGTTTTGAAATATTGATCTCATATATTTTTTAAGTAGGGTTTGGCCCATATTTCTGTCGGCCAAGCTACCTGAAGTCACATGATTAATTGACATCTATGTATATACTTTTTGAAAAATATGATAAATTATAAGATTTTATATTTTAATTAACATTAGCTATTTTTTATTGGTATTATTTGTTTCAAAATATACATAATAATTCTTACAAATATACATAACTAGTCGTTTGACCCGTGTCGCACGAGGAGAGATAATAAAAAATAGTTTATTGATTATTATAAAAAAATAAATGATAATTTATTTACATATATTTTATAGAAAACTGAATATACAAAATTTATCTTAAAAGTAAGTTAATAGTTAAATAATTAAATAAGTAGACAAAATATAAATATATCATTCCATTTTATATCTTATATTGAATATCATATTTATAAGATTGAAAATATCTTGATAGATGACCCATAACTAACAATAAAGAGCCTATTTTAGAAAAAATTTGCACATTTTGAAAGTTAAAATTATTTAATAAAGAAAGAGAATAAATGAATAATTTTACTATATCATGAGCTATTTGTAGGGATAACAATAAGTATCCATAAGAAAGGAGATATATTCCACATCTCCCGTCACCGTTTAGAATTTTGTCTCTCATCTTACCCTATTTCCCATTTCCCGTTTTCCATTGGGATTTTGAATCCCTATGATATTCAAGTGTTTATTAACAAATTTCAAAAATAGGAAAACTTTAAAAATATTTTACAATTTGAAACATAAATATCCATAATAACAAATACTATTAATGCAACATAATCCAAATGAAAATTAAAAATGTATACAAAATGCAAATATAATAAAAATAATTAAAAATAAATATGTATTATCTCTGTCCTCATCCCGTTTAACAAACGGGGACTTAACCTCCATAGATCATCTCTATGAAAGTGAAATATATGCCAATCCCTTTCTCCATTGGGTAATTCCTATTTGTATCTATTTTTAATTTTTTTATCATCCCCAGCCATTTATATCTTTTTAGAAAATTAAAATATTTAATTTAGAAATTCTAATTAATAAAAATAATGGATAAATTTAACTTATATGATTTCAATTACACGTCATTTCCTTGTACATCCTTTTAATAAATTAAAATGTCAATTTTAAAATATAATAATTTGTAAAAAATTATTTATAATTCTAATTTATATAATGTCAATTATTAGAGTAGTATATCAATTATAATTTTTAATAAAAAAATATATTTATTTAATTTTTAGAAATTAATAAATATTTAATATAATTATCAAAGTGTAAATTATAAAATTAATTTTTTTAAATATTTTAGTGTTAAAGAATTTAAGGTATTTTTTCTCAAAAAATTAGTATGAAAAAATTATGGAATTGATAAATTGGAATGTTTAAGTTGTAAAAAATTAAATAGAATATAGTGATACATGTAGATAGATAATTTTTTTATTATGATTTTTAAAAGTCCTACATTTGAAATTAGAAAATTTTGCCTAATCCGATCTTTATTTAGAATTTTACCTCCATTTTTATGCACATCCTGGTCATGAGTCTCTATTTTTCATTTTACATGAAGATTTAAATCTCTATTGATATTTACGATCTTATTAAAAAAAATTTAAAAATAAAAAATTTAAAAAATACTTTGAACTTCAAAACATAAATATCTATAATAATAAATACTATTAATGCAACAGAATTCTAATAGGTTTGTTATCATTAATACTATAATTATATATATAAAATTTTTATGGTATAATATATTGAATTATAATTTTATTTATATTTTTTATTTTTATTTTGATTTTATTAATGGTAGAGAGATATAAAGGTATGATTGAAAAAAATAATTGATAATTAGAAGGAAAATTAAATTCAAAAACTTACTTTAAGTATTAAAATGATGAAAATGGTGGGATATAATTTTTATATAAATAATGAATAAAAGACTTTTTATGCAATGAGTCTTAAATATTAGTATTATATCAATTATTATCATATTTGATTAAGACTAAATTATTATATTAATATTATAATATGTCTTAAATATTTGATTAAGAATAAATTTAACATAAATTGAATTTTGAATTATTATTATATCAAAATCAATCAATTACCAATTTATTAACAATTTGACCTACTTTTTTTTTTTTAAAAAATATGTTGATTTTAAAGCTTATTTATTTTAAAAATATTTTTTTATATTCTCTTCATAATATGAGGCTATTGTTGGTTCTTAATTTAATTGTAGATTATAATTATATTAACACGGGTTCTCTCTTAGTGTAAATTATAATATTTAATGATTATAATATTTGATTCTTTAATGATTATCATATCTAATTTTATTTCATATGAAAAATAATTAATAATTAAATTATAAATTAAGTTTAAAAAAAATCTTTAAATATAAAGATTAAGAAAAGTGGGGCCTAAATCACTGTATGAATGACATGTGAAACCTAAATCACTATATGAATGACATGTATAATAATTTTTATGAAATGAGTCTGTAATATTAATACAGTAGATGTATACAATCAATAAATTTTATACGAAATCTTAATTATTAATAACTTCTAATTATAAATAAAATTCTGATAAATCTCTATCATTTTTTTTTTTAAAAATCTTCTCTAATTTTTTTAATTTTTTTCTACATTAACTTTTTTTTTTCAAAATTCATTCAAATCTTTTAAAGTATAAAAGTATCAAAATTGTCATGAATTATATAATTGATTTTTTTAAAAAAAATTCATTCAATTCTTTTAAAATATTAAATTATCAAAATTATCTGCAAGAGCTCAGAAGGTATTGAAGAAATAATTTTATGGTCATCTCAGATGATCCTAGGATTTTCATTTTTACCTGCATACTTATATATATATATATATATATATATATTTATTGAATTGGTATATTTTTAGTCTTCAAATCATTAAATTAGTCTATATATATAATTAAATAATGTCATCACTAATGATACGAAGAAATATTCTGCTTTTAAATAATTAAATTCATCATAATCTTATTGTTAATAAAAAGGTAAATGATATAAACCTAGCACATATATTTTGTATCTTTCTTATAATTTATATACTTAACTTCATAAATTTAATATAATAGTATTCAAAAGAAAATCACCACCCACATCAAATATAAAAATTTTAGATGTGAAATTAATACTAAAATTGTGAAATTAATTTATCAATATAATTTATGATTTCAGCGTCACAATAATTAAAGAGATTTAATTAATATAATGTAATTTTATTATTAAATACGGATGATTATCAATGATATGCTAATAATATGTAATAATTGTGGTTTTATTTTTTTTCAAATTGATTAATGAATAAGTTCTTAAAAGATGTGGACTCTAAAACATTCTCAATGCGACATGTGTAAAATTTTCCCTTAAGCGACTCTGAAATATTAGTATTATAGATAATTCTATCATAATTTATTATTTTAAAATTTTATGAAATTATTATGCATATAACATCTTAATTTACATATATTTTGTAGCTATTGAATTGCCTTATATTGTCACTTCGTCATTAGTTTAGTATTTTTTTTTTTGTTTAAAAAACTGAATATCATTCATTCACTTAATAGTCCAACTACCTGTATGATAAAAGATTACAAATTAGGAGGATAGTCTATAGTTGGATTCCAAACAAATTGCATAAAATTCGGCTAAGTGTTAAAGCCTATACAATCTCCATCTAAAATAAACAGTCCACAAGAAGAAAGAGGATAACATAGGCCAACCTACTCAATAGGAACTCTCAAAGTTCATCTTATGAACAATCTTCCGCTATATGCTCAGATTGGATAAACTTCACTCTTTTTAATTTGCAGAAACTTGCAAAGTGCGTGATAAACATGTATACCTCCCAAACAAAGTATGCCATAACACATAAAAAAGGAAAAACTGATGACTCCCATTTTGTCCACCATCAACAAAGATCGTCAACCATTATCATGACCTGGCATAGTAATCCAACATTGCTAATATGTTTGCAATAGGGAGAATCATGAACAATTAAGGCAACTCCAAACCATTTCTCACTAATCAAACACCCTGACCATTAAGAAAAAATTGGATAGAGTGTCAACTAATAAATCACCATGTGTTGAAAAAGAGGAAATATAAAAGGAAAAAAATGATAAAAAATAAGACTAGAAAAAAAATGGTTCCTAGCCACCATGGGGCTAGCTCCTTTTAGAGAGAAAAAAGGAAGAGTTTATTGGCTGGTGGATGAAAATAGGGTGCAAGATGAAAGGGAAAGAAAAGGAGAAAGGGTGTTGTTAGGGATTCTGTAGCAATGAGGTTGTTTTTTTAGGGTTTTGTGTTAGAGTTTCTTCCTATAACCTTCCTCTAGGTGTTTCATTAGCTTAGTCTTTTTTTTGTGTTCAAAAGAGACATTCATTGAAAGGGGACAAGGCACACAACCAACCATACAAAAAGAGATAATAAGATACAATGACATGAAGCCTTCTAGTTAGGGAAGACAAGGTCCAAAATAGATAGAATCAGTCTTCAAATACATTGTCACACAACTCTACACATATCACTAGCCTATAAAAACAACTATTTTCATAAAAGAGCCTCCTAAAACATTAACTAGTTTTCCCATGAGACTTGCAAGCTTCCTCAATAGCAAATAATTTATCTTCTAATAGTATTCGCATAGGCACTCATAGTCTGTAGGAACTCTCTGAGTTTTGCGTCTTGTTTGATCTTCCATACTCCAAACTTTCATATCCATACAGAAGCTTGGCAAAAACATGCTTGCCAAACATGCAGATACAAGAACAAACACAGAAACAAATTTCTTAACTAGTCATCATTAACATAGGAAGTTGATTTATCATATGTCATTAGCGCAGTACTTCGAAGCCATCAAAAGTGTAAGCAATCAAGAAATCCCAATATGTGAGCTAATTCTCCTTAATTTCTACGATTCAAATATTGTTGCTGTCAAGATAAACTCGTAGGAAGGGAAATAAATCAAACCTTATGCAATAAAGAAGTGAGACAACAAAAAGCATAAAACAAACACAAAAATGTGAGAGAGAGAGGGAGGGGGGTAGCCACCACCATGTTTCGGCTCCCTCTTTTGCCGTTGAAGGTGGCAAAGCTTCAAGCTGCACAGGAAAGAAAGGTGCTGTTATTGAGCGGCGCTTAAGGTTGGCTTCGATTGCAATTGAAAATCACTGGTTTAGTTTCAAATTCCCTCCTTTTTTTTCCTCTTGTAAGAAGTTTTGGATTCTCTTAGACCCTTGGCCCAGCAGCACAATTTTTGGTCTAACCTAACAACAAATCTTCGTACAACCTTAACAAAAATACATGTTTTTTTTTCGGTCCGACCCTAAATGTATAAATACATGCTATATGCTATACAAGAAAGGCATGATTTTTTGGTCAAACATGGGCCTTACGTCAGCATACCTCAAAGTTGAGCCCAAAACTCGAGAAAGTTGCACCAAACCTGTTAACCGGGCCATAAGCCGGGCTCTATAGAGTGTGAAACACACAAAAAAAAAAAAAAGAAAGGAAAGGAAAGAAAACGTGACAACATTAACTACCAACTGCTTTTGAGTCACAAATCCAACGGTTAGCAAAGAAGAAGAATAGGGTTTGAGCATCGAAGGGGTGAGAATCCGTCCACCCTGAAACAATTGAAACCCTTAAAATCCCGAGAACCTCGACGCAGCTTCTCCCTCTTTCTTCTCCTGCTTCTGACTGCAACGCCAAGCTCACTCCTTCGAAGCAGGAGAAAATATCTCTCTCTCACACAACACACACACTTACAATTACTTCCCTCAAAACTCACCGTTCCGCCATGCCTTCCATTCTCCTCTCAAACGACGCCGTTGCCGCCAGCGAAACCCCCAAAGACAAGAAGCAAAAAAAGAACAAAGACAAGAAGAAGAACAACAAAAACGACGAGAGCAACGCACAGGCTTTGCTAAACGACGCCGCTTCGGAGCGCGAGAGCAAGAAGAAGAGCTCGAAGAAGCGTAAGAAGGTTTCATCTTCTTCTGATGAGGAGAACGAGGATGAGAGGAGTGAAACTAGCTCCGAGCTCGTTGAGCCCAACGATGAGGGTTTGAAGTCGAAGGAGGAGAAGAAGAACAAGAACAAGAAGAACAAGAAGGCGAAGGTGGAGATGGAAGAGGAGGAAGAGGAAGAGGAGGAGGAGGAGGAGAATCCGAACGCGATTACGAAGTTCAGGATATCGGAGCCTCTGAGGTTGAAGCTGAAGGAGAAAGGGATCGAGGCGCTGTTCCCGATTCAGGCCATGACCTTCGATATCATCCTCGATGGTTCCGATTTGGTTGGTCGTGCTCGCACCGGTCAGGTCTGTGATTTTGTTCCTTAGCTCATAAAGGCTCTGATTTGTCACAATTTTCTAATTTTAGGTTAACCTAATTGCTCAGTCGTTGCCACTAATTTATAATGATTATTCAATGAATGAATACACTGATTTAGGGGTGGTTGTGGAGTATGAAAGCTTTAAATCAATTCTGGGATGTTGGGATGGGGACATTAACATTAGGAATGAGTGTGGCATGAGGGATAGCATGTGGGAGTTAATTGAAATATTCAAGTCTTTGGTGAATGAGATGTGATTGTGGCTTCAGGTTATGCTGTGTTCTGTATTTTGGTTTTTGATTTTATCTTTTCTCTTTTGCATTTGCAGGGAAAAACTCTGGCGTTTGTGTTGCCCATATTGGAGTCTCTGACCAACGGTCCGGCGAAAGCCTCCAGAAGGACTGGCTATGGGAGGTCCCCTAGTGTCCTTGTGCTTTTACCCACTAGGGAATTGGCCAGTCAGGTATGGTTAACTAGCGTGCATGAGCTGGCTGCTGAAGTGTTTTTGTATGCCATTTTATTGATTTGTTTTTTCCTTCTTTTTCGCTGTTGTGGTGTGTTGTGAATTAGGTGTATGCTGATTTTGAAGTTTATGGTGGGGCAATGGGATTGAGTTCTTGCTGTTTATATGGTGGGGCTCCATATCATACTCAAGAGATTAAACTCAAGAGAGGTGTTGATATTGTTGTCGGCACCCCAGGTCGCGTAAAGGTAATTACTTTCATAAATATTTGTTGGTTACGTGGAGCTGTTTTCCCCCCCTTTTGATATGATTAATAATTATTACCAAGATATCTCGCTGAAGCTTCCTAAGAGTGTATTTGAGACTATTAATGATTTTGTGTAGGATCATATCGAGAGGGAAAATATTGACCTGAGCCAACTAAAGTTCCGTGTCCTTGATGAGGCTGATGAGATGCTGAGGATGGGTTTTGTTGAAGATGTGGAACTAATTCTAGGTATGTTGTTTGTTTTTTCGGTCAATTATAACTGTTTTTATTTATTATGTATATTTTGTGTGAGCCAACTGATGTCCCATGTTTGGGTTTAGCTCTTTGTGATAGTATCTATTCTTTAGCTTCTCAAATTTTGATTATGTTTGTGCTAGTTTGAGTTAGATTTGTTGCTTGAATAATATTGATGCTACCATCTTTTTGTGAAAATACATACTTGATGATGGGGCTTTCCTATATTTGACTTTTGAATTGAAGTGTTGATCATGCAATGCCTTTCCAATATAAAACTCACCTTATCGTGCTAGCTCACTTATTTGTTCCATATGTCTTTTGTGTTTCTGTTAAACTTGGACCAACATTGCAATTCTGTAGACTAAATTTTGTCAAATCCTAACTAACATTGTTTCAAAATGTTTTCCTCATTTTTCTAATGCATTCTGATTTGCAGTTGAGTCCATCCAAGGTTTAATTTTAGATTTTTCTTTTTGAATCGCAATAAACTACTTTTGGTATTACGATGGTCTTCTATTTGATTTTTGCAGGTAAGGTAGAAGATGTTAGTAAAGTTCAAACACTTCTTTTCAGTGCTACATTGCCAGACTGGGTTAAGCATGTATGCTTCTTTGTGACCATTTATTGTTCTAAAATCTAAATTCATTATTTTTTATGCATATGGTCCCTTAGCTTATCGAATGTTATCTTGCTCTCAGATTTCTACAAGATTTCTGAAACCAAATAAGAAAACTGCTGATCTGGTTGGAAATGAGAAAATGAAGGCTAGCACTAGTGTTAGGCATATTGTTCTTCCATGTAATAGTTCTGCCAGGTCCCAGCTTATCCCTGACATTATTCGCTGTTATAGCAGGTGGTTTTTTATCATTCAATTTTTTATTTCTACTTCCATGTTATTACTTGCTCTTAGAATAGTTAGATTTGTATGTTTGACATGTGGTTCTGTTTCAGTGGAGGCCGGACAATTATATTTACCGAGAAAAAGGAGTCTGCTTCTGAGCTTGCAGGGTTGTTGCCTGGAGCAAGAGCTCTCCATGGTGATATACAGCAGTCACAGCGTGAGGTGAGCTGTTACATTATTTTTGATGTTATTGCTTCTGGAGATTTTCATTTTATGCATGTGCACCATGTTGCAAGCATGATTGCTTTGAGATTTTGATATTCTTATGGACTGATACATTTGCTTTTTATTTTGTTTTTTAATAATTGTGTGTGGGTGCAACTCTTGCTGTGTCTTTTTTTTGTCCTTATGTGTCCTGTTATTGCAGGTTACATTGTCGGGTTTTAGGTCTGGGAAATTCATGACATTGGTGGCCACAAATGTTGCAGCTAGGGGATTAGATATTAATGATGTTCAGCTAATTATCCAGGTATTCTTGATGCCTATGCATACAGTACAATGGATCTTCATGTAGGCATTTTGATCTGATATGCTGAATTCTATTGCATTTAGTGTGAGCCTCCACGGGACGTAGAAGCCTATATTCATCGATCTGGGCGCACTGGAAGAGCAGGTATGTTTGGAAATTGGAACTTTGCTATTTGTTTATAGTTGGATTTTTATGTTTGTATTATTGAGTTTGTACTGGGCTTTTTTTTTCAGGGAATACTGGAGTTGCTGTAATGCTTTACGATCCCAGGAGGTCAAATGTATCTAAAATAGAAAGAGAGTCGGGTGTGAAATTTGAACACATATCTGCCCCCCAGCCAGACGATATTGCCAAAGCTGTTGGTGGGGAAGCCGCTGACATGATTGCTCAAGTGTCTGATAGGTATGCTTTGTGTTGCTTGCTAATTGTGTTTAAAATTGTGTTTTTCTGCTAACACACGTCATTCCTGCAGTGTGATTCCTGCTTTCAAGTCTGCTGCTGAGGAGCTTTTGAACAACTCTGGTTTATCTGCTGTTGATTTACTTGCAAAAGCTCTTGCCAAGGCTGTGGTGAGTCAGCTGTTCTTCTAGACTTTCTCCATGTCTTTTTCTGACAGTATTTAGTTTTTTAAAATGTGTCAAATCCTTTGTTTTCTATTCTTCTCTGATCTGTGGAAAATATTGTGTTATTTGCAGGGTTTTACGGAGATAAAGAAAAGATCACTTTTGACTTCTATGGAGAATTATGTTACATTGCTTCTAGAGATTGGAAGACCTATCTACACTCCATCGTGAGTTACTTACAACATTTAATTGGGGAAATCTTTCTTCATATCAATACTTAGGAACTTAATGCTTTATATTCTGGTGGTTTGGAGATATAATTTACAGTATAGACTTATTTTTTTCGACTTATCAACTATATTTGAAGTGTCTGTTAGTTTGTGTGTTTGTCATTTGTTTGCTCCTGTCTGACTTATGCTTTCCTGGGTTGTTGTCAGCTTTGCATTTGGTGTCCTGAGGAGATTCATGCCTGAGGAGAAGGTTGATGCAGTGCAGGGTCTTACTCTCACCGCAGATGGAAATGGTGCTGTTTTTGATGTACCAGCCAAAGATTTAGATACATATCTTGCAGGTACATAAATATTTTTTAAAAAATTGTTGACTCAGGATTATTAAAAAATCCCTTCTCTCTTTTCTCAGTTTCTATATTGTTTCCTCCAACTCCATTGCCATCCATGGAGATAGTAATTAGTGCTAGTGGTTGTTTAATAACTGTCATTTCAAGCTGACAGACAGTGGTGTAAAATCAACATATTGTTGTATCAATTCAACATTATATTTTTGCTCTACATATAGCTTTGATCTTGTCCATAGTTTTAATTCGATTATTTTCTCTCTCCAGGTCAGCAAAATGCTGCTAATGTAAGCCTAGAGGTGTTAAAAGCATTGCCACGTTTGCAAGAAAGAGACCAATCAAGAGGGGGCAGATTTGGTGGTGGTCGTGGGTTTAATGATAGAAATGGTGGGAACAGGTTTTCAGGAGGAAGAGGTGGCACCAGGAATGGTAGATTCTCGAATGGGAGAGGAGGTAATGGGAACAGAGGTGGAAGGAGATGGTAAAGGATCTGGGGAGTTGAGTTTCTCTTTGCTTTGTGTTACGTGAGCACAACTACTGCAGAAGGTGCGGTGGTGGACTAAAATGGTAGTGTGACTGGAGAGGGATATTTGACTGACGATTCAAGTTGACGGGTTCACTGTCTCTAGTTATAATGTTTTCAGTTTATAATTTATTGCTTTGCTATGACGTTATTGTTAAAACAAACCTTGCCCCCTTCCCAATTCTGTTGCTGTCTGAACCCTACACACGTGGGGGCTGATTTTTTCCTCCGTTGTTTGTTCATTGTTATGCCAATCATCTCAATTTTGACAAGCAAGTATAAGTAGGTTTCTAGTGTATGATTGACAATGATATGGAGAAAAAAGATACAAAATATATAGTCTTTTATTTATTTTTCCTCTTTTTTCTGTGATGTTTTGCTTTGTGTGCTTTGTTCTTTTGTTTCTTTTTTTATTTTTTCCCTGCTGAGTCGTTACTTTTGGTTAAGCCATGACCATCTAATTTGTATGTTTCAACCATCTGTCTCACCTTTTTATCTGTTAGAAGATGTTAGGGATTGGGAGAAAAGAATGAGGGAAGGATAAGGGAATGAGAGGATGATATTTAGTTTGGGGTTTAAAAATTTATCATGTTTGAGGGACTTTTAAGATGCTCCTTAAAGATGCCTCTGAGGGTGGTAAATAAACATCTGTCTAAGATCATCATCCTACTTGATAACAAACAATAGGTAAACGTTATTTCGTCTTGTTTTAGGGTGATAATTTTTATTTATGATTTATCCTATTAGAAGGTTTTAATACATTTTATTGATTTAATTCTATATTTATTAAAATATAGTGTGGTTCTTAGCTTGTTGACACGCTAAACAATGGAGAAGGCTCTCCTCACAAATGGTATAAAACAAATTTGAGGCGAGATGTTTAGTTTCTTGAATTTTAGGATTTCTATTGGGGACTTAAATGGCCTCTAGTTTTTTTAATTTGTGCCAGCTGTAAAAATTACATTGAAGATTTTGAAAATTTCAAAAATTAACATTTGTATCTCTAATAATATGATGACGCGAAATGCAGCATAAAAAAGGAAAATCAATGACACGAAATGCCTGGCTTTGGGACCAAGTACAAAGTTGTGATAACTTTGAACAATATCACTGCAAAGGTAATATTCAAATGGTATGGATACATTGGACTTTATTTTTTCCGAGGCTACATCTTTATTTTATTAGGAGCCACATTGGAGCTAAATCTAAGCGGCTTATTTGCAACAATATTTTATTTGAGACTATTTCATCTTACAAGTTTCAAGGATAAAGCTCAATAAGAGACCTATAACCCAATATGGGAAATATTTTGTACTTCCCAAAACCTGCCTCCAAGAAGAGTCTCTTCCAATCTTTCTCATCTCTCTCCTTTGCATCGAGCATAGTCATTACAGCTAGGTCAGACAAAAGTTTCCATTCTATCATTTCATGCCCATCTTCTTTTTCATTTATCACAATATCAATAATGATTACTTTTCCTCCGTTACTTCTGCCCGAAGTAGCTACTTTACAATTTTTGAGGAGTTGTAAACAGTACTCATCACTCCAATCATGTAAAATCCACTGCAAAAAATAACAATAAATAAAAAGGATTTAGAAGCAAAACCTTAAGCTTTTTTACGAATCAATGAGTAAGTTAACAAACGAATCTAACATTCTCATTGCACTAACTATAAGGTGTCTACATCCATATCATGTTGAATACCTTGAGTAAAATTGCGTCAGCTTGAGGGATAGACTTGAACATGTTCCCACCAACAAATTTCAAGTTGTCGCTTCCTGTTAAGCCTTCAACAACATGTGGAAGGTCCAATACCGTGCATTTTAACATAGGAAATGCCTGAGAAATAATTTTAGCTACATTTCCAGTTCCACCACCAACATCAACTATTGTATCCAGACCCTCAAAAACATATTTGCATTCTCTTAAGGCCAACCTCACCATGTTAGAATCACTTTCCATTGCCTCATTGAAAAGCTTCAATTGTGCAGGATTTTGATGAACAAAATCCCAATAGCTTTTTGAGCCTAATGCAGTCTCAATGATTGTTTTCTCTTCCCCATAAGTCCATTTCCCCAAGTGATGGAATAAACCAACCATGGTGGGGTCAGCAAAATACTCAACCATTGGAGTTAAACAATGATCAGTGCCTTTCACAAGGAGCTCAGAGATTGGAGTCAGAGCATATGCTATTACTTCTTCCTTCTCTTCTTGATCTTCGTTGTTTGCACCAACATCATCATCATCATCATCCATTTTGACAATGGCAAAGATGCCATTGTGTGCCAATAAGCGCATGATGCGGTGCACATATGTAGCTTTTTCTTGGGGAACCTTAAGAGCTGAGAGCAGCTCGGCGAGAGTAATGGATTGGCCATGGTGGTTGTGGATGATATCTGGTATGCCAAGGTTAATGGCCCATTTGATGGACATAGGCACCAAGTAGATGCCCATGAGTCTGTACAAGTGAAACTGAGCTTGGAACAACTCGCTTGTTCTCTCGCCAGTGTCATTCATGGAAGCATTGAGAGGAGAATGGGAATAATGCTGATGTGGGGTGAGTGTGTATGTTCTCTGGAGTGAATGGTATACCATTATATAGGAAAATTTCTTGTACAGAAACAAATCTATAACATTTAGAAACACTCCCAATAAAGAGGTAAGGCAATCCATATAAACATGTATGTATATTAAATAAAGTTATAGTAAAAATTCACTTTTATTAAGAATATGACTAAATATGATATGTTAGAAAGATATTCATACAATAGCGCACCTAGCAAAGTTAGTAGTTACATAAGTTCCTTAACATCTAGTTAGAAGTCCATGTATATATGAGATATACGCTTCAAGAAAATTAGTCATTACATATTTTGGGTATTAGATACTTGCTTTCACCAAAATAAAAGGTATTCATTAAAGAATATCTTATTATATAGTCATAAATTATTGATATCCGCCCACTCATCAATCTAGGACTAGCTAGCGAAGAAAAACAATTTGAGTGTTTTAGTTTAAAAAAGTAAAAAGAAAAGATAATTCAGTTTTTGAATGAAATAAAAAAATTATGTTTTTCATTTAAATATAATTAAAATAGAAATTTTATATCTTTTATACAAGAAATTTTTAATTTTTAATAGTGGTATAAATAATTTGCTTTCAACTTATATTTGAAAATGAAACGAATTAAAAAAAAATCAAAATTCATATTTTTTATAAAAAATTATGATTTAAATTTCTTCAATATTTACATTTTGTATTTAAGAAAATTTATAATTTTTCATAAATACATCAATTTTTTTTGAGTTAATTACTAAATTTAAAATTTTCTTTTTTAAGAATAAATTATTTTATTGTTCTCTTTTTTCCTTAAATTTTTATTTTATTATATTGCCTATATTTTATTAGACTCATTTAATTTAATTTTAATTATTTAAACTAATAATTTTCCTCATTAAATTAATTTTTAGCAACAAAATTTGGGAATATTTTGATTCATATCCAAGATTTCCTTTAGAAATATTATAAAATAGGAATTATTTTGATCTTGTTTTAATTATTTAATTTTTAATTTATTCATTATTAAATTACTTATTTTTAAAAAATGAATTTTAGAAAGTATTTTGATTTATAATCAAATTTACTTTTGAAAGTTTTTTACTTTTAAAAAGTAAAATAATTGATTTTGTTATGAACTAATTTGATTAATAATATATTCCTTATTAATTTACTTATTTTATTCGACATATTTAAGGAATTATTTTGTATAATAGAAATCTCTTTGAATTTGAAATCTATTTGTATGTATATTTTAGAAATTCACTCCATACTGATTTGAGTAAACTTATTTGGTTTTTATAATAATTTTATTCAACATAAGGAATTATTTTGATATATAATCAAAATTACCTTTGAAAATTTTATATAATAGGAATTACTTTGATTTTGAAATCCATTTGTGTGTTTATTTTAGAAATTCACTTAATATGGTTTTCAGAAGACATATTTGGTTTTTAGACGACTCTCCTTATTTAGATTTCATTTCCAAAAACGAAATATAAAAATTATTTTGATTTATAATAAAGATCATTTCTGGTAGAATATATTTTTTTATGGGGGGGAATACTTCTAAAATTTTCAATGATGTTTGTTTATGCTTATAAAGAGAAGTAGAAACAGAAAACAATTGCCTTTTTTCTCTTCATGAGCAAATAAGGAGATGCCTCTCCTAGAAGTACTGGAAGAGAGAACATGTTTGACATAATATAATGTGATAATTGTATTTTTAAAAATATATTTGTTATTTTTTTTTCTACATAACAAAAGATATTCTTATCTTCCTTTTAATATTTAAAACTAGGGATAATTTCAATAACCTTCTTTAGAGTCCTTTAATATTAAGTTTACACCCCTCTAGTTTAATTGATAATATTACACTTATCTCCTTTAATTATTTAGAAGTTTTTATAGCGGCATTCCCTATAAATTTAAAATGACTTTTATGCCCTTATTATCCAGCTTCACCTCCACCTTCCCACTAGCTCCAAAGACAATTCACCAAAAGCACATATATAAGACACTTTCCTCCTCCACACCTTTTGTAACATCTTTTTTTTTTTAAATACTAATAATAATGATAAAAATAAAATAGTTTATGTGTAATAATTTTAAGTTATGCTCTTACTTAGTAATTTCATATGTCAACAATTATTTTAAATATTAGACCAAAACTTTAAACTACAAATATTAACTGTATAAAATAAGATAATAAACTAGTGACAATAAACTCATAGTACATTGTACTAAATTAAGAATAAGATTTATTAAGTGTAATAAATAATAATATGTTAAGTATTAATAATTAGGTGTATAATTTTTACACACAAAAAAATAAAGGTAGTATACCAAAAAAGGGCGGCAAGACACAAGAACTCACCCACAACATTTCAGCCACAGAAACTTCATTTCTGTGAGCTGTGCATCTATATATATATATATGTGGGTGTGTGTGTGTGTGACGGAGTGATAGTGAGAGAGAATGTGAGGAAGAGAAAGAGAAGAGAAAAAGTGAGGAGAGAGGAGAGAGCAGAGAAAAGAACGAGAGAAAGAGAGAAAAGGGAAGAGAGAGAGAGAATTAAAAAAAAAGAGATAGTAAGGTTAGTATACTACAAAGTTCAATAGGTGTACGCAATTTTCATCTTCCGGCAGAATTTAAGGTAGGAAATGAATTTATTTTTATGCCAAATAAAACCATGACTACAGTTATTATTATTACTATTCATTTTATGCACTATCATTTTTATCACAGATGCTCATAGTCAATTGTTTTTATACTATTAATGATCATGAATCTGAATAGTAAAATAATACTAATAAAAAAAAATAATCCTCTTCTTTCCCTACCGGTCCAGTCGGTTTACCGTGCTCCGGTTTCTTTTATCACTTAATTATAATGATTCTCTCTCCCTTTACTGGTCCAGTGCGGAGTACCGCCGTTCCAGTTTCTTTTATTATTTAATTATAAGTATTCTCTTCTCCCTCTACTGGTCCAGTGCGGAGTACCGCCGCTCCAGTTTCTTATTTATATTAATATTTATATTTATGTGATTTAAAGTTTAATTCAAATTAATTAAATATTCCTTTTTATTTATATTGTTATCTGTTGTACATTAATTTATTGGATCTAACTTCTATTCTTTTGGCCCAATTTATTTATGCATGAATTTATAAATTTATGTATTTATGTTTCACTATTTAAATTGTTGAGTAACAATATTTATTTAAGTTTCATTTATTGATTTATTATATGAAATTCTTTATTGTGAAATTATGCATAATAACTTTTAAAAGAACATGATTAATTAAGATGTGCCGCTAACCACAGATAAGGCAGAGGGATAAATGTAAGATCCTTTTATGTTATCTGCCTTGGTTAGAATGACGTAAGTGTCTTGCTTTGTCATTACGATGTTAAGAACAATATGAAAGAATGAGAATTCCCTAAGATAAGGCCTTCGACTATGTGTGAGACAAGCAGATAAATGAAAGAGAAACTAAAGTAAAGCAAATCATAATTTTGATAAGATATGCATGACATATTCTATGCATAACAGGTTCTACATGGCATATTTTATGATAACTGATTATATTCATATAACGTTATCAGAAGTCATGTGTATTTCCTGTGATTTGCACTACTGAACCAACCATAGTTCAAATATTTTTAAAACCATTCATTTCTCTCGAGAATTTTTATAAATTCTCATTTCCTTTTATTTTTATTTCTGGTGGTTTCAGATTAGTCAAGTAACACTGAATGGATGGCAGCTGCTAGAAACTCATGGCTTATGTTTAATTAATGTGTGATTTTATGTTACAAATTATAGAAATATTCGCTTGTACTTAATGACATTAAGTTGTCATTGCTAGAACCTTATACTTGTAATCCCTCTATTTAATGTTAACCATTGTGCTACATGTGTAATTTCATATTATTAGTTATTTTATGAGAGTGTGTTAATGGTATCGAGCAACCGTACGGCTATTATGAAAATTATATGTAGGATTAGAACCATTTTATTTGCATGTCATGTCCTTAGTTTCTCTCTGCATGCCTTATAGTATTCTCAATGCACTAAGTATACAATATTGAGCCTGATCAACTCAATATTGGATTGTTTATGTATTTGTAGGACTATATGGCATCATGAGATCAAGGGAATCCCAGGTAAGATCGAGTGCACCAAATGCCACTCTCATCGTAAATGATGGGAGCCATGATGAGTCACGAAGCCGTTAAAGCCCAGCAGAATCAAATAAAATGATTTTCCAACAAATGCATGAAACCAACATAGAGCAATAACCATGGTGAAAATAGTAGAAACTCTACTGGGGGAGGAATTGTTACTAATCCCGATTACCAACGATTATCAGAGTTTAGGAAAGCCTCACCTCCTTCATACCATGGGGAGTATAACCTTGCTTCTTTGCCGAAAAATGGTCATGGGTTAGATAAAATTTTTACTGCTTTAGGATGCACAGGATGCACAAAAGGTAGTCTTTGCCACCTATATGCTAGAAGGGGAAGTGTAACATTGGTGGAGAGGTGCTAAAAGTTTGTTAGAATGTAGCAGGACTGAAATTACTTGGGAGGTATTCTTAACCACTTTCTTTGATAAATATTTCCCTGATAATGTTAAGGATGAAAGAAGCCGAGTTTATACAACCTGCTAGGGAATATGACCATAGGTCAGTATGTGGCTAAGTTTGATGAGCTTTCCAAATTCTCTTCTTATCTGAAAAGTAACCCAGATGGGCATTGGAAGGCAACAAAATTTGAGTTAGGTCTAAGGCTTGAGATTAGAGATAAAGTGTCCACCCTAGAGATTAAGGACTATGCCACTCTAGTCAATAAATGTAGGATAGCCGAGAAAAGCTATCGAGATCTGGAATTTGAAAGAGAAAGACAAAATTTCCTCAAAAGAAAAAGGGTGTTAGAAGCTCAAAAGAAAAACAATTTTAAGAGTGGAGTGAACCCAGGGAAGGGAATACCATTTCAAACTAGTGAACCCTTACCTACATGCAATAAGTGTGGAAAATTTCATGGACCCAAACCTTGTCTTTTTGGACAAAATGTTTGCTACCGGTACGGAAAGCCAGGACACTATGTTAAGGACTGTACCAATGGAACACCACTAAACAATCTTGCACCAAGACCACAAACTAAAGGAAGAGTATTTACTCTTAATGGAGAAGAGACAACTCATTCTCCTAACTTGATCAAAGGTACATGTTTCATAAAAAAATATCCCTTAATTGCATTATTTGACTCAGGAGCTACACATTCCTTTATATCTATTGACTGTGTGAAGAAGTTAAAAGTGTCTCTATCTTATTTGCCTTTTGATTTGTTAGTTTCCACTCCCACAGGAGAAAGAGTTTCTACCTCCTATGCCTTTTTGAATTGTTCCATTTTAATTAAAGGAAAACCTTTTATTATTGATCTTGTTTGTTTACCTTTGTCTAGTGTTGATATTATAATTGGAATGGACTGGATGTCTTCAAATAGTATCCTTCTATATTGTCCTAAAAAGCTTGTTTATTTTCTTTATGATCAAGTACAAAAATCTTCTGACACCATTTCCCTAAATGCCACTCAAGTAGAGAAGTGTCTCTTAGATGGAGTTCCAGAGGTTCTCCTTTATTCTTTAAATTCTAAGGTCGAACAACATGTAAACAAAGATACCTCTAGTGAGAGATTTTCCGTATGTTTCCTAAGGATATAGTGAACCTGCCACCAAATAGAGGTTAAGTTTTCCATTGATCTAATGTCAGAAGGACCTCTATCCTTTGCACCGTATAGAATGTCTCTGCTAGAGCTTGATGAACTTAAGAAACAAATTGAGGATTTGTTGTCCAAAGGATTCATTAGGCCTAGTGTATCACCATGGGGTGCACCGGTTTTGTTAGTCAAGAAAAAGGACGGAAGCATGAGGTTGTGTATAGATTATAGACAATTGAATAAGGTCACAATTAAAAATAAGTACCCACTTCCTAGGATAGATGACCTATTAGATCAACTATTAGGAGCATCAGTTTTCTCAAAGATTGACTTGAGATCGGGATACCATCAAATAAGAGTAAAGCAAGAAGATATACCTAAGACAGCCTTTAGGACTAGGTATGGCCATTATGAATATCTTGTGATGCCTTTTGGACTTACCAATGCTCTTGCAATATTTATGATTACATGAATAGGATTTTTTGGCCTTATCTTGATAAATTTGTGGTAGTCTTTATAGATGATATTCTTATTTATTCAAAGACTAAGGAAGAGCATGAACAACATCTTAGAATACTATTGCAAATTTTGAAGGAAAAATAGTTATATGCTAAGCGAGAAAAATGTGAGTTTTGGCTACAGGAAGTGAAGTTTTTAGGCCATGTGATAACTCAAGGAGGTGGTCATTTATCCAAATAAAGTTGAAGCTGTAGTTCATTGGAAAAGGCCAAAGACAGTCACAGAGATAAGGAGTTTTCTTGGATTAGTCAAGGTTATTACTGTATGTTCATTAAAGGATTTTCCCAACTAGTTTTACCATTGACTAGGTTAACCAGAAAAAACCAAACCTTTGAATGGAATCTGACTTGTGAAACTAGCTTTCAAGAATTGAAAAATAGGCTTACCTCTACCCCAGTGTTAATAATCCCTGATCCTAAGAAAAACTTTGTAGTGTATTGCGATGCATATAAGAAAGGACTAGGTTGTGTTTTGATGCAAGATGGGAGAGTTGTAGCCTATGCTTCTAGGCAACTTAGGTCTCATGAAGAGAACTATCCAACCCATGACCTAGAGTTAGCTGCTGTAGTATTTGCTTTAAAAATTTGGAGACATTATTTGTATGGGGTGAAGTTTGAGGATTACAAAGAACCATAAGAATTTGAAATATCTTTTTGATCAGAAGGAATTAAATATGAGACAAAGGAGATGGATGGAATTTTTAAAGGATTATGATTTTGAATTAAAATATCATGCTGGCAAAGCTAATGTTGTAGCCTTTATGCCTTGGAGCAAAGTCCTTGCACATGTCTCTAATGATGGTAGAAGAACATAAGTTATTGGAGGAATTTAGGGATTTGAAAATTTCAATGTCCCTACAACCCCATTGCCTATATGCTAATGAACTTAGAATAGAATCTGATTTGAATGACCGAGTAAGAAATGCCCAAGACAAGGATGAGTTTGTTAAGTCCCTCAAGAGCAAGATTCAAGTAGAACAACTTAAGCATTTCAGCTTGATGGAAAGGAGCTGTAATGTAATGAGGGAAGGTTATGCGTGCCTAATAATGAAGAATTAAGGAACTGATTTTTGACTGAGGCACATTGTAGCAAATTCACCATGCATCCAGGAACAATAAAGATGTACCAGATCTCAAAAAAGTGGTTTTGTGGAATGGCATGAAAAGAGACATAGCTAATTTTGTAGCTAAGTGTCTTACTTGTCAAAAAGTTAAGATAGAGCACCAAAACCTCTGAGATTATTACAACCTCTAGATATCCCTGAGTGGAAATGGGATAGTATATCCATGGATTTTGTTGTAGGATTACCTAGAACTCCTTCAAGCCATGATGCTGCGTGGGTAATTGTAGATAGATTAACCAAGTCCACCCATATCCTTCCAATAAAGATTAGTTGGCATGATAGGTTAGCTCAGAGTTACATCCAGGAAATCATAAGACTACATGGTGTACCAACTAGCATTGTTTCAGACAGAGATCCTAGATTCACTTCTAAGTTTTGGGTAGCCTTGCAAGACGCCTTAGGTACCAGACTTGCTTTAGTACACCTACCACCCTCAAACATGGATGGTCGCAAAGAACTATCCAAACATTAGAGGACATGCTTAGAGCCTGTACTAGAGTCAGAAGGAAGTTGGGATACTTATCTACCATTAATAGAGTTTGCCTATAACAATAGTTATCATTCAAGCATAGGCATGGCTCCATTTGAAGCTCTATATGGTAGAAAGTGTAGGTCACCCTTGTGTTAGTTTGAAGTAGGAGAAAGGAGTTTATTAGGACCTGACATAATGCAACAAACCATAGAGAAAATCAAGTTCATTAGGAGAAAGCTACTCACTGCACAGAGTAGACAGAAAAGTTATGCAGATAAAAGGAGGAGACCTCTAGTATTTAAAGAAGGGGACCATGTGTTCCTTAGAGTCATTCCTACTCTCGGAATTGTGAGCCCTTAAATCCAAAAAGTTAAGTCCAAAGTTCATAGGTCCATTCCAAATTCTTAAAAAAGTAGGACTAGTTGCATATCAAATCGCACTTCCACCCAATCTTTCAAATCTTCATAATGTCTTTCATGTCTTTCAACTCAGAAAGTATTGTTTTGACCCTTCACACATCATAGAATATGAGACAATGCAAGTAAGAGATAATTTAACGTATGAAACTAAACCAATGCAAATCATAGATAGATCCTCACACAAAAACTTAAGAGGAAAAGAAATTCCTTTAGTCAAAGTGGTTTGGAAAGGGTTGTCACTTGAAGAAGCAATGTGGGAACTGGAAGATGAGATTAAGGAGACCTACCTAGAATTATACCAAACAGGTCAGTGAATTTTGGGGACAAAATTCCTAAAAGGAGGGGAGAATTGTAACATCCCTTTTTTTAAAATAATAATAATAATGATAAAAATAAAATAGTTTATGTGTAATAATTTTAAGTTATGCTCTTACTTAGTAATTTTATATATCAACAATTATTTTAAATATTAGACCAAAACTTTAAACTACAAATATTAACTGTATAAAATAAGATAATAAACTAGTGACAATAAACTCATAGTATATTGTACTAAATTAAGAATAAGATTTATTAAGTGTAATAAATAATAATATGTTAAGTATTAATAATTAGGTGTATAATTTTTACACACAAAAAAATAAAGATAGTACACCAAAAAAAAGAAGGGGATGGCAAGATAAAGATCGCCACTCACCCACAACATTTCAGCCACAAAAACTTCATTTCTGTGAGCTGTGCATCCATATATATATATATATAGATATATATGTGGGTGTGTGTGTGTGTGACGGAGTGACAGTGAGAGAGAACGTGAGGAAGAGAAAGAGAAGAGAAAAAGAGAGGAGAGAGGAGAGAGCAGAGAAAAGAACGAGAGAAAGAGAGAAAAGGGAAGAGAGAGAGAATTAAAAAAAAAAGGAGATAGTAAGGTTGGTATACTACAAAAGTTCAACAGGTATACGCATAATTTTCATCTTTCCCAGTGAAATTTAAGGTAGGGAATGAATTTATTTTTTATGGCAACTAAAACCATGACTACAGTTATTATTATTACTATTCATTTTATGCACTATCATTTTTATCACAGATGCTCATAGTCAATTGTTTTTATACTATTAATGATAATTAATCCTCTTCTTTCCCTACCGGTCCCGTCGGTTTACCGCGCTCCGATTTCTTTTATCACTTAATTATAATGATTCTCTCTCCCTCTACTGGCCCAGAAGTGAAAGTCACCGCTCTAGTTTCTTTTATTATTTAATTATAAGTATTCTCTTCTCCCTCTCTATCGGGTCCAAGGCGGAATCTGCGCTCAGCTTTCTTATTTATATTAATATTTATATTTATGCGATTTAAAGTTTAATTCAAATTAATTAAATATTCCTTTTTATTTATGTTGTTATCTGTTGTACATTAATTTATTGGATCTAACTTCTATTCTTTTGGCCCAATTTATTTATGCATGAATTTATAAATTTATGTATTTATGTTTCACTATTTAAATTGTTGAGTAACAATATTTATTTAAGTTTCATTTATTGATTTATTATATGAAATTCTTTATTGTGAAATTATGCATAATAACTTTTAAAAGAACATGATTAATTAAGATGTGCCGCTAACCACAGATAAGGCAGAGAGATAAATGTAAGATCCTTTTATGTTATCCTCGATTTAGAATTCGTAAGTGTCTTGCTTTGTCATCACGATGTTAAAAACAATATGAAAGAATGAGAATTCCCTAAGATAAGGCCTTTGACTATGTGTGAGACAAGCAGACAAATGAAAGAGAAACTAAAGTAAAGCAAATCATAATTTTGATAAGATATGCATGACATATTTTATGCATAACAGGTTCTACATGACATATTTTATGATAACCATTATATTCATATAACGTTATCGTAGTCATGTGTATTTTTCCGCGGCATACCTAACCAACCATAGTTCAAATATTTTTAAAACCATTCATTCTCTACTGGGAATTTTTATAAATTCTCATTTCCCTTTATTTTTATTTCTGGTGGTTTCAGATTAGTCAAGTAACACTGAATGGATGGCAGCTGCTAGAAACTCATGGCTTATGTTTAATTAATGTGTGATTTTATGTTACAAATTATAGAAATATTCGGTTTGTACTTAATGACATTAAGTTGTCATTGCTAGAACCTTATACTTGTAATCCCTCTATTTAATGTTAACCATTGTGCTTCATGTGTAAATTCATATTATTAGTTATTTTATGAGAGGGTGTTACACCTTTCCCTTAGGAACCAAGCATTCACCTAAAATCCCTCAAAACCCACAACTAAATTGACCTTAACCCATCACCTAAAAACAAGAAGAACCCCAAAATACCATCTTTTTCTACAACCATAATCTCAAAATGCACAATCTACCTATACCATAAATCCACCATGAACGTACCAAAGTAAAAAGAAAAGACACCTACAATGAGCCGCCTCTCCACCACCTACGCCGACCAAGACCACATCCTCTAGAATGGTGTTGGTGTGCCTGGTACACTAGTAGGTATGTGTATTGACAACCCAACTTGACTCGAAACTTATTGGGATATATGTTCAATCTTAAAATTTGACCTGTTATATTTTTTGGGCTGGATTCGAGTTATATTTCAGATTGGTTTGACTCAACTCGAAATCAAATAAGCCTCATGGAGATATACCTTTTTTATAATAATTAGTGATAAATTACAAGATTTTATAGTTCAATTAATATATTTTATATAACTTAATATTATTTTTATATTGATATGATTTGTTTTGAAATATATATGATAAAATATCTCTTAAATTTTGTTTCTTACTTGTAAAATTTTATAACTTTAAAATGTATAATGTTCAAATCCTCATATGTTATTTGAAGGTCGGGTTGACCTGGTTTGACTTGGTTACTAGTCGGGTCATTATCAGGTTGAGTTCAAGTTTCAAAAATTGGCCCGATCTAAAATTCAGACTGGGTTTAGGTTTGATCCAATCTGTTCCATGTACATCCCAATTGGTAGGAAGGGCTAAGATTTGGGGTTGAATATTTTGTTACAGGGAGAATACTTGTGATGAGTTGAATTTGGAGCAAAGAGTTTTTTTTTTAAAGGTTAATAATTTAGAAATTTTAAAAAATTATTTCAAAATAAGAGAGGCAAGTGTAATATTACAAATCAAAAGGAGGTAAGTATAATATAAAAGACCTTAGAGGAAGTCATTGTAATTACCCCTAAAAACTATATGATGATGATGATGAATATAGGGGGCTCAGTGTAAGACTCCAATTTATTTTATTCTTAGCTCCTTTAATTTTTTTATATGAAATTAATTAATACGTGTTAGAAAAATATTTGGTCCAATGCTAGTAGTATAGGAGAAATGAAATTTAGACAAGTACAAAACATATATGATAAATTAAGAAAATATAGATGAGATATAATTGGATTTTTTTGAAATCTAAAAAAGATTCTATATATAATTAGTAAGGAAAGATGGACTCCACTATCTCTATTTTTAACTCCTACCACTAAGCCTTAGTAGAGCATACAGTTACACACCTTTTTCACCTCCATCAAAATTCCTTCACTTCACTTCATTGAGTTTCTCCAAAAACTTTTTGGTATACTTGATCTCTAACCTTTATAAAACCAAGACATCATCACTTTTGGAAGAATAAAATTCATTTTCGATTATTCCCCTTGAAGTCGTGGCACACCCAAGTATATAGGAGGAGAATTTTACTCTTTTTCGCTTCAACAAGTTGTAGGAGTCGCTATTTTAGTATTCTTACGTGAAACCTTTGCTTTTATATATATATATATATATCGAGGGGATCCTCCCTCTTCGGGTTTTGGCAGGGTGTTCCGTGATGAATTGGGTGTTTGGCAAGGTGGATTCTCTGGCTATCTTGGCAATTCTCCAATTCTTCTTGCTGAATTATTAATGGGAATCAACCATGGTCTGGGATCGAGGTTATATATAGACACATTTGGTGTGAGTGTGAGAGTGACTCTTCTGGTGCTATTGCCTTAATCATATCGACTAGCAACCTGAGACACCATCACTTTGCCTCAATTATAGCCTATTCGAACTTTGATTTCAAAGGGCTGGACTGTGCATTTGTCTCATGTTTGGAGAGAGGGCAATAGATGTGCAGACCACATGGCCAAGTTGGGTGCTGAAAATCGAGATGCTCTTCGTGTGTGGATGACGCCTCCAACTGAGATTGATCAATTTCTGGTGGAGGACAGGAACTTCGTTTATCTGCGGAGGGAATTGTATGTCTTTTAATATAGTTTCGTAGAACACCATGCTATTATTAGTTTTGAATGCTTTTGCAGTCTATGTATGCCATGAGGTGGATCGTTGTCTTTTATGCAATCTATGCATGCTATAATATCTCTCTTTATGATTTAAAATTTTAAACATTTATGGGATAAGCCTTTCTAAAGTCCTCTTTCACATTGTAGAAATTTGATTGTTATGCTAAATGAATTACAGAAAGATGTTATACATGAACAATAAGTTGATAATGATATGCATGTAAAATGTTATTTTGTGTGTGTGTGTGTATATATATATTAGATCCTCTCCTAAAAAGAGGTAATCCCAACTGATCACCTAGTTTATCCCCACTGATGTTTATTGGTGACAACCATCTATTAGTATGAGCTTCTTACCTCGCTTATAGGCTAAATTAGGTGTATAAAGGAAGAGACTAAAAAAACATTGAACTAATTATTTCATGTGATTATATGTGAATTTTATGTATCTAGATATTAACTGGATTATCATGCATGCATATAAATTTATGACTGCTTTCATGATAAAAAGATCATATTAAAATACATGTCTATCTCGAGTAAAGATTTTTGAAACTTATTAATTGGATCTTAATGTATATTCATGTGTTTAAAAAATAAACCGAGGTGACTAGAGATGATTTTAATGACACTAATTAATGTGTGCATTTATCCTTATTGGAAACTTTGGAGCTCTCACCCTTTTCTTTTTTTTTTTTCTATCATCTCTAGATGTGGAGCAAGCTAGTGACACTCTCGGAGAGGAGAATGTACCTGGATAGTAGTTAGGATTTAGTACCATTTGTGATACTTTAATTGATCAGAACAGTTTATTTTTTTGAGTGTTTTAGTTTATTGATGGCAGAATTATTGTTAATTGGAGATTATTTATTGTTTATGATATTTAGTTCTAGTAGCTATTATATATTTGTGGAATTGTTTACTTGTTACTATGATATACTATTTTAGGCTTGTGATTGGATAGGTGTGTTTATTATTACTTAGCTAGTTCCATTATAAATTCATATAATTATGTACACATTAGGCTTCTAGTTTGATTTTTAAATAAAAAATTATTACCGTTATTTTTCTGCCTATGTTATATTTTGAAACTGGAAAATCATGATGTTAAAATATAACAATTTAGTAATAAATTCCAATATAACTTAAGTATATGAGATTAATTGTTGGATGTTATACTTAGGTCCCTTAAGTAACAAGTCTTAAGTTCAATCTTGAGATTCATACATATGGAAAAAAAATTTATTGGGAAGGTCCTCATTTAGACACATAACCCTATCTTGAGAGATTAGTCTCTTACCTGCTAGGTGAGATTATAATAATAATTATGTGATAGGAGAACTGAATCCATCAATCACATGGGTAAAGATATAAGAAAAATATTGTAAATCTTGAACCAAGCTTTAATTTTGACAAAATTTTTTTAAAAAAATCAAAATGCATGTAAATAAGCATAAACATCATCACATTTTGAAAAAAAATAACTTTTAATTTAATGACTACTGAAATTCTCTTTTCCAATTTTTTCTCTTTTTGCTTAAAATTTGACATCTAAAAAATTAGGGATTTCAGTATATTAGTAATGTGTAAAAACTTTTTAGGTATCATCAAATTTTGTACACACAGAGACATTAGACTTTAATCCCTCGTAATTATTAATGACTTACTTGATTGCTTGCATGCAAACGAGTTTGAACAGAGCTCTTCTTATAACTATATGTATTGAACTAAAATATAATCGGATAACTAATTCTAAGGAAATTCATCTGAATTTAAGTCCCTCGATTATCTTTAAGATAGATGATTTACTTAAAAAAGAAGGTACATTGCTCTTTGACAAATGAGTTTCCTCAGCTAACTCGATAAGTAAGTGTCGAGTAATATCGATCAACAAGAAATGGACTTAAATACCAACTAACATTAATGCTAAGAATTCATACAATATGAACTCTGAAGTCTGAACATTGCATAAAGAACAAAAGTCTGGAAATGGAAGACTCAACTGAAAACTAAAATGAGCAATAAACTGAAAGCTAAAAAATGGCATAATGCATGAGAATGTGTGTATTCTGTCTTTTATCTGCGCTCCAAAGTCTTTTACACATGATCCCAAAAATCTCGTATTAACCTAGATCATGGCCTCTAAACCCAATATCATATATTCTCTCTAAGCTTCATCAAGTTGGGCCTTGGGACTCTTTTGGGCTTGCCAGGTCCAATCTTTACAAGCTTTTGTGTGCGAACAATATGACATCAGCAAACTGCTCTTTATGACCCCCCAAAAAAGGGGAAAATTTTTTTTATTGTCGCTTTTTTAATTAGCTCAAATGATTAATTTGATTGAATATTTCTCTATCCAAATCGCACATAAAATAACTTTGATGAACATGATCCTTTTGTCGCGACAAAATCTCTAAGGCAAAAGCAGTGGTCGTCCTCTTCCTTATACGTGTAGGTTCAAGTTTTGTTAAAAAAATTAAGTATAAGGAAAGGAAAATCTTTGCTGTTGAAAAAGAGCATTAATAAGAACAAAATTATTATTATATTGACTAATTAAAAATCATTAAATCTCATTTTTCTACTTTGTAAACTTTCCAAAGATAATTTTGATTTTAAATAAAAATATTTCCTAAAATTTATTGTTCATATCATTAAATTAATAAATGGTAAATATATCTTCAGTCCAAAAAAAAAGCAAGTTTTGATTTTGCTCCAAATAAATATAAATGTTGAGCATGTAAACGAAAAACTATATTATACAATTCTATATGTGCAAAATACTCGCCAAATTATCAATTAAACTCAATCTATTAACAAATTTTATCGGATCTAATAACTCATTTTGTAATAAACTTTTAGCACATTAGTTATGATTTTTCATGTTGAATTAGTGATTATCATATAAGATTGGACTGTATAGGTTTTAGTTAGCCATCTTAGTGTTTAAGAGAGACAGGTTGACTGCAGGGACAAAAACCAAAACCAAAACTCCCATATATTTTTTTCACAAAAAAAATGAGGACAGAATTATTAATTAAAATTATTAAAAGAATAAAATCTATTCACATTTTATAAAAATTTTAAAGGAAATATTAATTGAGTAAAAATAATTCATAATTTTTCAAATGATAAATTAATATGGAAAGTTTTAATTTAAATAATAAATAAACAAAATAAGTCAAATTAAATTTAATCAATATTAAGTTCACTTTTAAATATGCACAAATAGATTTCGAAACCTTTTTTATGTAAAAAAAAAGGAAATCAATTCCTAAAATTTGTTGTTGAAAATGAGAATTAACATGTACAAAGCCATCATTTAAATAAATAAAAGTCAAATACAATCATTTCATGTTTTGTAAAAATTCCAAACAAAAATTGATTTCAAATAAAAATATTCCTTTAATTTGCGATTGAAAAAGGTTAGATCAACAAGTACATGACTATACTAAATCAAAATAATCATTTTTTTTGTTATTGTTGTGTCACATAAATTTTTTTCCAAATGCATGTACAAAGATTTATGTAAATATATATTTATTTATTTATTTATGGGTAAAAACTCAAAAGGTATATCCAGGGTAAACTGTATAAATACAAGAATCTAATGATGAATGATGACTCAACATCTGAGTGCATGTTTGAAATTTATGAACACATACATGGATCTATTAATTAAAAAAAAAATTCACCAAAAAAAATGAAATCATAATTAAACTTCTAAAAATATAAATAATCATTTGTCTATTATTATTCTGTCACATAAATTAGTTGCTCGAATTCATGTACAAATATTTAAGCGAATATGTATATTAATCACAATGGGTATAAAATCTCAAAAGGTATATCCCCGATAGATTGTATAAACACGTGAATATAATAATGAGTGGTGAATCAAAAGGTTTCATTTTTATTGTTTAATACCATTATTTATTAATACTAATGACTAAAGAAATATTATATCTGAGTGCATATTTGAAATTTTTGTGCACATGCATTTATTTATTAATGGATGAATATTTAGAAAAAATATCATGTATTTGTTTTATAATTTGAGTAAAGCCATATATTTAGTGATGCATGAAAACACATCAATCTAAAAGGAAAAATTCAAAAGTAATTATTTTTTAATATTTATGTACCAAAAAAATCCTATAATATTTATTCGAGAGTCAATTTTTTTTTCCGGTGATTTCCAATAGTCAGAATTAATATAAAAGATTTTATATATTGTCAATGTAAAATTGTTTTTTACATTATCATAAAATTATATGTTGTCACATAATTAAAAATATTTAATTTGTATACGAAAAATATATTGCAATTAAAATATCAATATAATAAATAAATGAATTTAATATATTGTCTAAGTAAAAATGTTTTATGCTTAAAGTATATTGCGAAATAATAAAGTTAGCTTAAACTCGATAATATTCTTTTCGGCTAGGGTGACTTGACTTATGTTGGGTCTATAAAAGTATGTCCACTCAATAATTTTTTAATTATTAATTATGTAAAATGAAAGAACATTTTATGTGCAATTTATATGATAAGGTTTTGTAAAGAGGGGGATAAATATATGATAAGGTTTGTAAAGACATGGATAAATACAAATACTTAAAATAGCAATTAACTTATAGTTGCTTTTTCTCCATTTTTTTAAAAATAAGGATACAACATATTTATTGAAAATCAAATATTAAAAGTGTCATAAAACAATTGTATATATTATTATTTTTTGGTTTTAAACTAATTCTCACGTAAAATGCGGACATAAATTACTATGTGTGACTTTAGCCGTTGCGCATATTATTTTTTCTTTCATTTGTCGTTTACGAGTTGGTTCACATCTATATAAGATATAAGTTTATCGGATTTGTCAAAGTAAATTTCGATCTCCACTCAACTCAATTGTGGCATTAAAAGAATCGTGGTGCCATTCAAAATTGCCGACGATAACGACAGAGATGATGGCGGAGATGACAATGGAGATATTCTTACAACAATAATCATGGACACTAGAAATCAGATCAATAAAGTACTAAAGGTATGCTATCAAGTCTAGCTTCTCAATTGTACTCATAAAACTTTTCTAGTTTATGTGTGTATTCACAAACTTTGTGTATATATACTTTTTGTTTTCCTTTTTGCATTGGGCTATTAGTTAAAATTTGGTTTTTTCTTTTCAAAATATAATGTCAAATGTTTAGGTGCATAAACATAACCTGTTTTCATAGGTTCTTGTTGTTGTTGTTGTTGTTGAGATAGTCATGCAAGTAGTTTTTTTTTTTCATGTCGAAAATATCTTTTAATAAAGGATTACTTTATTGTAACAATATCAAACTTTCATTTATTTATTTTTAATTTAATTTCTCCACACTAATAATGTTAATTTACACTATTATCTGAATGGAATGCATGAAACTGCCACATCATCATGAGCAGTTGGAAAATTCCTAGTGACAGATTTTTTTCCTATTTTTTTTTGTTATGAACTTTATTCAAGGCTTATATGTGGGGTCCAGCCGATAAGTTTGAAGCAGCCGAGAAGAGATTTTTCCACGCGTTGGAAATCACTGTTCACGCATGATGATGTCAGTGTTTACATAAGATTTTTCAACGCATGAACAGTGAAATTATCGCTCACGCCAGAAAGAGAGATCGGCGAGAGAATTTTCAACGCGCGTGAGCAGTAGAATTAATTATCACAAGACGCGTTAAACTCCTCTATAAATAGAGGCGAAGCGACGGATGGACAAGCGGACGGAGATATAAGCTGCATAAGAGAGAAAAATACACAGAGCTTGTGTTATTTTTCTGAGAGTGAGAGGAAGATAGAGAGTGTGAGTAAATCCCAGAGAGTGTAGGGTGTGGGTATATACACCGGGAATATTTTTTGGGTATCATCTTTATTACTCCTTGATCGCAAAGTGTAGTATTTGAATAGGAGGTTCTCAAGGAAACACTATATTTACTCTTGGGTTGAAGAGTGTGAAAAAGATATTTTGTAATTATCCTGAATATAGTGGAATATTTTTCAGAGCTTGTCCAGTGGTTTTTCCTCCGTATTTGGGAGTTTTCACATTAAAAATTCGGTGTGCAGATTTCTTAATCTATTTTTGGTGGTGTGAATAGTGCCGTGGGTCCCACCACGGTGAATAGTAACTCAATTTACTATTCACGAGAATAGTGATACTGATTCCATTCTTTGAGTCTTTGTCAGTGTGAATAGTGACAAGTGGGTCCCACCGTGAATAGTGATCAGCGGTCCCCACTGTGAATTACTATTCACCCTGGTATTTATTTTCATTTGCATGACTGGTAGATTTAATTCTATCGGATTCATTTTGGTACTTATCGCCACACATTGGCATCATTTAATTACACTGTGAATCAGTCTCTGAGCCCAACATTATGTTCCCAAGTCCTAACATCAAAATCTCCAAACCATTTTGTAGTTTCACTACTTTGTTCAGTTCACCCACTTCTACAAACTTTGAGTCTTCCATTATACTCATAGCTTGAATATTTCACCATCCTAAACTCTGACATTTCCCTTTTATTTTACGTGTCCAATTTTTTTTTATCAATCATGGGGTGGTACAAAAGGTTAAAACTCTCTCTCGATGGATTCCATATCTTGGCTTCAAGGATTGTCCCTAAAAATCAAAATTTTCAGTCCAATTCTATGATTTTTCAACCTGGGTGTTGTGGTTCATGCTCAAAAGATTCAAACTTAATGCGATCTCTTCATTTTCTTATAGGCTAGCCAAAACAAGAAGTGGTGGATTCAAAGGAAATTGCACAACCTGTTTGTTAGTGGTGGAAGGAGAAATTGCTGGCTAGAACCTCAAAATATCCAACACTTCAAGCTTAGAGGACCAAGGGGTTGGTTACAGAATCCCATACATGTTTTCGTTATTGCCGTGGTTAGGTTTGGGATTCTGATGACTGTGTATTTCAGGAACTTGGAAAGAGTTCCCTATGCCAGCAGAACCCATTGGCATGGATCCTAAATCCTAAAGCCATGGAGAGAGAACTCAGGGCAATGCAATTAAAAAACAAGAAAGCTTCAAGGGAAAGAAATTGCCTCCCATGCACCCTGAGAGTGTAAGGGTTCAGAGGATAGCCAAAGACACCATGAATGCACTGCAGTCTGCAGAGGAAGTTGAAGAACAAGCAGGTGTGCAGTGATGTTGGTTATGCATCTAAACACGTTGGTAATGGGAAGATTGAAAAAGGCTTGGCACGATGAGGGTGACATTTCTTATGACAAATAGATTGATCAAAGCAAGAATTGTAAGGGATAAAGGATGAAAGGGAATAACAGAAGAAGCTAGAAGTAGTTAAATTTTGTCATAAGTTGTTAGATAGATCTTATAGCTAGTTACTCTCTGACATATCCAGCCCAGGCTCATTTCTAGCTTACGGTAGAAGCCACATTGACTTGTATATATGGACCTAAGTGTGTCGTGATCAATTACTATGAATAAAATACATAGTTTCTCTTTCAATCTTTAAACACCCGAATTCTCTCTGTCTAAGCTCTGCTCTTTCTCTTCCTAGCACTTCGGCCCTCATTGCTCAAACGAGCAGTTTTGCCTTGAAGACGTTCACAAGTCTAGTCTCCTTCAAGCTTGAAGAGGAGACCTACTATTCATGGAAACACCGAACATTGGCATGCATAAAAGCAAACGACCTTTCAATCCTATACCCTAAATCCTAAGACCCTATACCAACAGTTCCCTTTGGATCCTAATTCCCTATACCAACAGAACCCATTGGATCCCGATTCCCAAAGCCATGGAGAGAGAACTCGGGGAGATGCAACTCAAAAAGCATGAAAGAAAGCTTCAAGGAAAAATATTGCCTCCCATCATGCACCCTGAGAGTAGGAGCGAGGTTTATGATGATAGCCAAAAGACATCACTGATACAAAGAAGGTTGAAGAACGAGCAGGTGCGCAGTGATGTCGGTCATGCATCTAAAGAGCCTGGTAATGGGAAGATTGAAAAGGCTTGCTCCGATGAGGGTGACACTTATGACAAATGGGTTGATCAAAGCAAGAATAAGGGTCAACGAAGAGGGTCACAACAACCTGCCACCACACATTTGGATGGCTTGAAGTGGGAAGCGATTGTTGTTGATAAGCCTGATGTTAATGCCCTCCACTTACATGGTGGGAAGATTGTTGTGTTCACCGGTTTGCTTCAGCATTTTTGAAGCAATGCGGAGACTGCCACTATCATTGGACATGGGGTATAATTTTATTGTGCCTTCTTTAACGCCTTGATTTTGAAATTCAAGGTGTGTAGGAGACATTTACCTCATAGTTTAAGTATATGCATACAAATTGATTCATTTGAGTTTTTGTGTTAATTAGGTTGCACATGTTGTGGCCCGACATGGTGCTAAAGACTTGACGAAGAAATTGAGGTTATTTATTCTACAATTGATACTTTATCAATTAGCTTTGCCTAATATTGTCAACACAATGTCATCCCTATTCCAAAGGCTTCCTTTCTCAAGATGGTATATATACCTTCTTTGTTCATTGTCTCTCTTTCATGTATGTATCATAGTATTTGTCATGAACGTAAGTAAAATATATTCTTGAGAACGTAAAAAATATCCATGCGTGTTGAGTCCAACCAAGGATGGTTTTGTTGTAATTTCACTGTTTTTTGGTTCACAATTTAATTTCAGGATGGAAATGGAAGCTGATTACATTGGTCTTCTAAGAATTGCTTTTGCTGGATTTGATCTAAGGATGGCTCCAAAAGTCTACGAGAGGTTGGGAAGAGTTAACGGGGAATCTACTCTCAGAGATTATCTCTTTACTCATCCATCAGGGAAAAAGAAAGCAGAGTTGCAGTCTCAAGCCAAGGTTATGGATGAAGCATTAACTATATATAAGGATGAGAGGGCACCAGATGGTGTATTTAAAGTATTTTTTCTTCTAGGACAACGTAACCACTACCCCAAACTACAAGGAGCCTGTAGCTGAAACTTGGAAGATTATTAATTTTCTTTGCAGAGAAATAAGAATTTCTTTGTCTATATTTTCAGTTGTAATTGTATATGTGATCATTATTTGTATTCTTCACTATCAAGTTCTTTTATTGATATGATTAGATGATGTTATGTATAGTTTTGTATGCACAGTGCTTCAAATGTAAATTTTGAATATTAAATCATCATTTTTTACGTCACATTCAAATAGAAGTTTTATTTCTCAACTCGTAATATATCTCCATTTACCCTTGAAATGTAATGCTTGCAATACATGATATTGCAACAAGTAAATAAAAGGGTAAAATAAGGGATTTCAATATTTTAGTAAAATCTATAATGTGTTTAAAACAAAAAACCTAGGTATCAAATTCTGTACACAAAGGAGACATTGGACTTTAATCCCTCGTAAATCTTAATGGCTTGCTTGATTGCTTGCATGCAAATAAGTTTGAACAAAGATGTCATTACAATCATATGTATTGAACTAAAATGTAATCGGATAAATAATTTTAAGGGAATTCATCTGAATTTCCCTTGATTACCTTTATCATTGGACGATTTACATCAACCAACAAAAATGTTGATTCGAGTGAAAAGGGCTCCAACCCTTAAACATAAAATTTAGGGTTCGATCCTGAGATTTGTATGTTAGAAGTTAATCATTCTTGGATCATTTAGTGGGATCTATATATAATGCATACGTGATAGAAGTTATTGATCTAAAAATAATTAACATCTCACTTTTACACTTAATTGACTCCTTTAAAATGAAAAGATTAGTAAATTATAAAAATCAAGAGTTAATCACTCTTGGATTATTTAGTGGAATCCATACGTTACGAAAGTTATTGATATAAGAGTGATTAACCTCTCACTTTTATACTTTACTTGCTTCTTCACTTTAGAGGAGTCAAATCTATGTAGAGAGAGGTCCCTCCTTAGGCATCTGACCATATCTTAGGAAATTAATCTCTTACATATATAAGGTGAGGAGATAATTTAGAAAACCCAAAAAAAAAAATATTTGCATCGAAGAGGTACTATGCTCTTCCACAACTAATTGCAGAGAAATGAGGTCCTCTACTCCGTCCCATTAGACAGCCTCGGTTACCCAACTAATTTTCGACCCTTTGGGTTGGGTTTCATTATACTTTCGAACCAATTGTTTCAAACCCAATTTCATATATTCTTTCTGAACTTCCTCCCGTTGGGCCTTGAAACTCCTTTGGGCTTGTAAGGTCCAATCCCTAGAAGTTTTTGTGACTAAAAGAAGGTAAATTATTTCTAACCATATTAAAAAGAAAAGTAGATTATTCTTATTTGTAGATTTTGTAAAGAGCTCAAATGGTCGTCCTCTTCCACGTATGTGTAGGCTCAAGTTTTGTTAAAAAAAAATCAATTATAGGAAAAGGAAAAATATTTTGTTGTTGAAAAAGAGCATTTATAAGGACAAAATTATTATTATTTTAAATAATTAAAAAATTCAAATCTCATTTCCTTCTTCGTAAACTTTCCAAAGATAATTTTGATTTTAAGTAAAAATAATTGCTAAAATTTAGTCGTCATATCATTAAATCAATAATGGGTTTTGATTATTTTTAATAAAAAAATATGAGTTTTGATTTTGTTCCAAACAAATTTAAATGTTAAGCAAGCTAATGAAAAACCATATTATACAATCTTGTAAGTGCCAAAATCATCACTCAATAACCCAATCTTGTAAGCTTAATCTATTAATACATTTTATTAGACTTAATAACTCATTTTATAGTAGGATTTTTTGACACATATAATTATGATATATCACGTAGGACTAGTGAATATATTGGATTGGATAATGTGATTTTCAGTTAGCTAGTTCAATATTTAACAGAAATAGGTTTGACTATCGGGATTAAAATCAAATGAATTTACAAATGTTTGGATCCCTTAAAAAAAAAGGAACCAAAACCAAAACTTCCCTGTTTGTTAGGGAGCAAAAAGCATGTTTAAGTCATTAATAAAAATATAGTTTACTCACAAAAAAAGGACAAAATTATTAAAAAATAAATGCAATTCATATTTTATAAAAATTTTAAAGGAAATATTAATTATGAGTAAAAATAATTCATAATTTTTCAAATGATAAATTAATATGGGAATTTTTAATTTAAATAATAAATAAATAAAATAAGTCAAATTAAATTTAACCAATATTAAGTGCACTTCTAAATATACACAAACAGAGTTCGAAATTTTTTTATGCAAAAAAAGAAGGAAATCAATTCTTAAAATTTATTTCTGAAAATGAGAATTAAAAGTACAAAGCCATCCCTTAAATAAATAAAATTCAAATAAAATCATTTCATGTTTGGTAAAATTTCCAAACAAAAATTGATTTCAAATAAAAAAATCCTTTAATTTGTTGTTGAAAAATGGCATATCAATAAACTACTGATCCAAAATAATCATTTTTTGTTATTGTTGTGTCACATAAATGATTTGTCCAAATTCATGTACAAAGATTTATGTAAATATGTATATTTATGTGTAAAAGCTCAAAAGGTATATCCACGGTAAATTGTATAAATACATGAATCTAATGATAAATGATGACTCAATATCTAAGTGCATATGAAATTTATGTACACATACATGTATTTATTGATTAAAAAAATAATATTCACAAAAAAAATTTACAATCATATCTAAATTTCAAAATATAGGCAATCTTTTTTAATTTTCCTGTTATTATTGTGTCACATAAATAAGTTGTCCAAATTCATGTACAAACATTTATGCAAATATATATATATTCATCATAATGGGTAAAATCCCAAAAGGTATACCCACGATAGGTTGTATAAATACATGAATCTAATAATGAGTGGTGAATCAGAAGGTCTCATGTTTAATACCTATATTTATTAATAGTAATGAGTAAAGAAATATGATATCAGAGTGCGCATAATTAAAAATATTTAATTTTTATACCAAAAAATTTTAAATTAAATATCAATATAATAAATAAATCAAAAATTTAAATATATTGTCTACTTATTTAAATATATTACTCAAAAGGATACATCATGTTTATTGAAAATCAAATATTAAAAATGTTATAAAAGTATTGAGTATATTGTGTACTTATTTATTTATTTAGTTTTGAACTAACTCGGATGCAGAGTGCATAAACTTAGTCATTCCATTAGTGTGAGATCAATTTTTATACTGATGGAATGACTAAGTAGGATAGAATTAATGATAATGCAATTAGGTTTTGGTAAATTTTTCCTCCTATTTTATTATCTCACCACAGTAAGGATACACTAGAGAGTAGATATTTACGTAGTTAGTGTTTTTTTTACCTTCGTTGTTTGTTTCATACGACACAAAAAAAAAAAGTGCGTAAAACATAAATTACTGTGTGATTTTAGCAGTTGCGCATATATATATTTCTTTTCATTTTTAAAAATGTATTAGCTAAAGTTTTTCGTTCATTTTTCTTTTACGAGTTGGTTCGCACCTATATAAGACATAGGTTTATCGAATTTATCAGAGCAAATTTTGATCTCCACTCAACTAAATTGTGACTTTAAAAGAATAATGGTGCCATTCAAAATTGCCATTGCCAATGACAACGAAGATGATGACGGAGACATTCTTATAACAATAATCATGGACATTAGAAATCAAATCAATAAAGTACCAAAGGTATGCTATCAATTGATTCAATTCTAGCTTCTCAACGGTTCTCATAAAACTTTTCTAGTTTATGTGTGCATTCATAAACTTTGTATGTATACTTTTGTTTTCCTTTTTGGATTATTTGTTGAAATTTGATTTTTCTTCAAAATATCAAAGGTTTAGACGCATAAACATAGCCGGTTTTCATATGGTATTGTTGAGATACTCTTGCAAGTTTTTTTTTTCTTATTCATGTCAAAAATGTTTTTTAATGAAGGATTAATTTACTGTAACAATATTAAACTTTTATTTATTTGTTTTTTGAACTTAATTTCTCCACACTAATAATTTAAAATTCACATTATTATCTAAATGGAATACATGAAACTGTTGCATCATCATGAGCAGTTGCAAAATCCTATTTCATGATACATCTAGATAGATGATCTTATTTTCCCATTTTTTGTTGTTATCTACACTATTTAAGGCTTATGCTTCCCAAGTCCTATCATCAAAATCTCCAAACCACTTTGCAATCCCACCAGTTCATTGAGTTCACACACTTCTACATACGCTTATTCATCAATTGTTTATTATTGAGTGTTCCATTCAGCTCATGCCCTGAATATTCCACCATCCTAAACTCTCAAATTTCCTCTTTTTCTAGAGTTCGAAAATCCATTTCTTTTCATCCAACATGGGGTGGTAGAGAAGAGTAAAACTCACTCTTGATGGATTCCGTAGCTTAGCTTCAAGGTTTGTCCTTCAAAATCAAATTTTTCGGCACGGTTCTAGGATTTTTCAATCTGGGTGTTGTGATTCGTGCTCAAAAGATTCAAACCTTAATGCAATCTCTTCGTTTTATTCAATTTCTTATAGGCTAGCCACGAGGAGTGGCGGATTCAAAAGGAACTTGCACAACCCGTTTGTTGGTGGTGGAAGGAGATACTACTATGTGGATCCTCAAAATGTGCAGCACTTCAAGCCTAGAGGACCCAAGGGGTTGGTGTCAGAAACCCAGACAAGTTTTCATTGTTGTAGGGGTTGGGTCTGGGATTCTGATGACTGTGCATTTCCGGAACTTGGAAACGGTTCCCTATAGCAATAGAACCCATTGGATCCAAATTTCCAAAGCCATGGAGAGAAATCTTGGGGAGATGCAATTCAAAAACATGAAAGAAAACTTCAAGGGAAATATATTGCCTCCCATGCACCCTGAGAGTGTGAGGGTTAAGATGATAGCCAAGGACATCATTCATGCACTGAACAGAGGGTTGAAGAACGAGCAGGTGCGCAATAATGTCGGTTATGCATCTAAAGAAGTCGGTAATGGGAGTATTGTAAAGGCTTGGCACGATGAGGATGACATTTCTTATGACAAATGGGTTGATCAAAGCAAGAGTAAGGGTCAACGAAGAGGGTCACAACCTACTACCACACATTTAAATGGCTTGAAGTGGGAAGTGATTGTGATTGATAAGCCTAAAGTTAATGCCTTCTGCTTACCTGGTGGGAAAATTGTTGTGTTCACCGGTTTGCTTCAGCATTTTAGAAGCAATGCAGAGATTGCTACTATCATTGGGCATGAGGTATAATTGTGAACTCCTTGTTTTTGCAGTTTAAGATGTGTAGGAGACATTTACCTCACAGTTTTAGATACATGCGTACGAATTGATTTGAGTTTTCTTGTTAATTAGGTCGCGCATGTTGTGGCTCGACATGGTGTTGAGGGCTTAGCGAAGAAATTGTGGTTATTTATTCTGCAATTCATACTTTATCAATCTGTTTCGCCTAATATTGTCGACACAATGTCATCCCTATTCCTAAGGCTTCCTTTCTCCAGGCGGTATGTATACCTTCATTGTTCATTTGTCTTTCTTTTGTAATCAATTGATCTCTTGTATGGTTCTTTTGATTGTTGTTGTCTTGTTTATTAATTTCATGTATCATAATGTTTGTCATGAATGTAAAATATATTTCTGAGAATGTTAAAAATATACATTCAAAAAATATATATAGAAACTATGATGGTTGTAAAATGAAATAATGTAATATGACTCACTAATTTATCTAAAGGCTAATAATTATAACACATTATTTCGGATAAATTTATGTTTGTTTAGTATTTTCCTAAAAATTATTAATGCACGTTACCAACCATGGTTTTGTTGAAATTTCACCATTTTTTTTTTGTTCACAATTTCATTTCAGGATGGAATTAGAAGCTGATTACATTGGTCTTCTGTTAATTGCTTCAGCTGGATTTGATCCAAGGGTGGCTCCCAAAGTCTATGAGAAGTTGGGAAGAGTCAATGGCGAGTCGCCTGGTCTAAGGGATTACCTCTCTACTCATCCATCCGGGAAAAAGAGAGCAGAGTTGTTGGCTCAAGCCAAGGTCATGGATGAAGCATTAACTATCTATAAGGATACCAGGGCACAGCGTGGTGTATTTAAAGGATTTCTTTATTAGGAGAGCATCCACTATACCCAAACTATAGAGGAGCCTGTAGCTTAGACTTGGAAGATTCATTTCTTAGAAGAAATAAAAATTTGTTTGTCTATATTTTCAATTAATTTGTGTAATTTTATATGTGATCATAATTTGTGTTGTTCACTGTCAAGTTCTTTTATTGATGTGATTAGATGATGTGTGTTATGTATAGTTTTGTATGTACACAGGGCTTCAAAAGTAAATTTGAAAATTATATCATCATCTTTTACGTCACAGAATTTTTATTGTTCATCTCATGATATGTCTCCATTTTCCCTCGAAAATAAAATGCTTGCAATACGTGATATTGCAACAACTAAATAAGAGGAATAAATTAGGGATTTCAATATATTCGTAAAATCAATGGTGTGTACAAAAAGTTGTAGGTAGCAAATTTTGTACACAGAAGGGAGACATTAGACCTTAATTCCTCATAAATCTTAATGACTTGCTTGATTGCTTGGATGCAAACATGCTTGAACAAAGTTGTTATTATGATTATATGTATTGAATTAAAATGTAATCGAATAAATAATTTTAAGGGAATTTATTTGATTTAAGTCTGTTGATTACCTTTATTATAAGGTGATTTATATTAATCAATGAGATGTTATTCTGAGCAAAAAGGACTCGGATCTTTTAAACATGATATTCTAAGTCAATCTCGAGATTTATATATATGGGAAAAAAAAACTCTATTTGAGGATTGTCACTTAGGTGTCCAACAGTATCCGAAGATTAGTTGCCTGTTAGGTGAGGAGATAATCTGCGAAGACAAAAAAAGAGGATTTACCCATTCACATCAAAGAGGTACTCTGCTCTTTGAGAAAAGAGTTTGCTCAACTAATTGCACAGAAACGTGGTACTCTACTCTGTCTCATTGCACAGCCCTCGGTTCCCAAACTAAGCCTCTCTGAGCCTTGGGACTCTTTTGGGCATTTTAGGTCCATTCGTTACAATTTGGGTGCCAACAATATGATATCAGCAAACTAATCTTTCTTTCGACCAAAGAAAAAAGGTCAAATTACTCTTATGATTTATTTGCTTATTTCTGAAAAAAAAAGTAAATTAATCTTATTTGTCGCTTTTGTAATTAGCTCATAATTTGATTGAATATTTCTCTGTCCAAGTCGCGCATAAAATAACTTTGATGAACATGATCCTTTTATCAGGACAAAATCTCTAGGGCGAAAGCAATGGTCATCCTCTTCCTTGTACGTGTAGGTTCAAGTTTTGTTTAAAAAAAAAAATTAAGTATAAGAAAGTGGAAAACATCTTTGTAGTTGGAAAAGAGTATTAATAAGAACAAAATTATTATCATCTTAAATAATTGAAAATCAATAAAAACTCATTTCCTACTTTGTAAACATTTCAAAGATAATTTTGATTTCAAATAAAAATAATTCGTAAATTTTTTTTGTTCATGTCATTAAAATAATTAATAAAAGGTTAAATATATTTTTAGTTCCAAAAAAATAAATGAGTTTTAATTTTGGTACAAGTAAATTTAAATGTTGAGCTGGGTAGCAAAAAAATCATATTGTACAATCAAAATCTTCACCCAATAATATATTGGGCTTAATCTATCAATATATCTTATTAGACCAAATAACTCATTTCACAGTAGAATTTTAACACACATAGTTATAATATGCCAAATAAGATTAATGACTATTATAGGATTGGACAATGTGGTTTCAATTGTCCTGCTCAATGTTTAGCACACCCAGACTAATAATAGATACTAAAATCAAATAAGTTTACAAATGTTTGGATAAAAAAAATGCAGGGATCAAAACCAAAACTCCCATCTTTTTTTGGGGGACTAAAAACATGTGTAAGTCATTTATAAAAATTTAGTTTACTCATTAAAAATAAGGATAAAATGAATTAAAATTATTAAGGAATATAATCAATTCATATTTTATGAAACTTTTAAAGGAAATATTAATTATGAGTACAAAATAATTCATAATGTTTCCCATAATAAATTTATATGAAAAATTTTAAGTTAAATAAAAAATACAGAAAATAAGTCAAATTAAATTTAATCAATATTAAGTGCACTTCTAAATGTACACAAATAGATTTCGAAACTTTCTTTTTCGTAATTTGAAAAAAAAAAAGAGAAATCAATTCCTAAATTTGTTGTTGAAAATGAGAATTAACAAGTACAAAGCCAGCATTTAAATACACAAATTAAAGTCAGATAAAAGCATTTCATATTTTGTAAAATTTCCAAATGAAAATTGATTTAAAAAAATAAAAAAAATCTTTTTATTTGTTGTTGAAAAAGGGTTAGTGATGAGGGGTGAATAGTTTACATGAGGTCATATATTCAAATCTCATTGCCATCAATGTATAAAAAAATAGCACATCAATACGTACAAAACTATTAATTCAAGTTCAAATAATTAATAATGAAATCAAATAAATTCCCATTTTATATAAATTTCAAACAAAATCATATAAATTCCTAATCTTTAACATTTTTAAAGAAATTATTGATTCTAAATCAAAATAAATATCTAAATTTCACTTACATAAAATCTATATTAACTAAACTTCTAAATATATACATAATCATTTTTTTTTATAGTTACGTTGTGTCACAAACACTTTGTCCAAATTCATGTACAAAGATTTATGCAAATATGGATATTTATCGTAATGGGTAAAAACTCTAAAGTTATATCCACGATAAATTGTATAAACACACGGGCGGACCCACACTATGTGATATGAGGACTTATGCCCATAAAATTTCTGAAATATTTTTAATAATTATATAGATATGTGTGTTTCTATTTCTATAATATTATTAAGTTTGACTTCATATTAATATATTTCATTTTTTCTCATGCTAATTTACTGTCTTTGCCCCCATTATAAAAATTTTATGAATCTGTTACTGTAAATACATGAATCTAATGATGAATAATGAGTGATATTATGTTTTATACCTATACTTATTATTAATAATAATAATAACTAAAAAGATAATATATCTGAGTGTATTTTATAGATATATATATTATATATATATATATAAACAGTGGGACATAAATATGGATTTTAAAATCACATAAGTTCCAATTCTATAATATTTTTAACAAAAATATTGATTTTAAATAAAAGTAATTCATAAATTCGTTTGTTAAGAAAGTAAAAATTAATAAGGAAGAAATTATTAATTCAAACAAGTAAAACTAAATCAAAGAAATTTCTATTTTATAACACTTTTAAGGAAAATCTTGATTCGAAATTAAAATAACTCCTAAATTTCATTGTTTAAAAAGTAAAAATTAATTATGAATTATTATTAATCTAAATAATTAAAAATAAATCATATAACTCTAGTTAAATACAATCTATATTATTCAAAAAAATTCACCAAAAAAAAATCTAAATTAACTAAACTTCTAGATATATAGTTGTAAACACCTGATTTTGTCCGATCTCTAAGAAGAAAATCCAAAAATTCACATTGAGTTTATTTACTTAATTTTTTTTTATTTGCAATTTCATTAATCATTTCGTCAAATTCTTTGCTGGTTGTTTTCTTTATTTATTTACAAAAAATAAAAAAAAAGAGAAAAGTTGAAGAAGAGACGGAGGAGCCTCACAAGCTCACGGACTCGCCTCTTTTTGGCCCTTTCCAGCTAGATCACGGGAGAGCATGGGGATAGGGGAAAGTAAAAAAAAAAAAAAATCAAAACCAAATGATAGTGTTTTTGAAAAATGTTAATCTCTTTTTCGGTGGGTTGGGGAATCCAAAAAACACAGAGACAGTGAAAGGGAGGATATAATAAAAGAATGGCAGATCATCAGTAAGGAAGGACCGGCACCAACGAGAAATAATTTGACACTATCATCTACAAAAAAATTCGAACTCAACAATATTCAGTGGAGCCATCAAGAACAAAAGAATTAGAAGCAGGTATATATGTTATCATCATAAATAAAAACAAAAAAAAACATAGGGGCCGCGGCCTCCTTGCTCCACCGCCGCGGTCCCCCTTCCCTTTTCAGCTTCATCTTCTTCCTTCACAAACCACCAAGTTCACCGCCACCACCGTGACTTCTCGATCTCAACCCGCGGCCTCCATCCCCGTCCTATCCCCCTCCCCTTCAGTCCAACATCCTCACAATTTCATCACCATCAAACCTCACCATGAACTTCCACCATGCACCTTGGCCACCCCGTCCTCCACCTTCCAATCGTGACCCACCACCACAATTCTTCCATACCAGCACCCACCGCTGCAATAGTCTCCGTTTTCCTCTCCCCACCGTCTTGTAACCTCTCTTCCCTTCGCCGATCTACCCCATTCCGTACGGGATCGAGCTCTCCACTACTCTGATCTGCACCGTCGTGCACCACCCTCAGCCATCTTCTTCACCGCGAAATCACCACCGGCCAAGACGGGCCTTTTCCTTCGTCATCGTGCAACCTTGTGCCCCTCTTCCTTGAGCATGGCTTCGGCCAGCTCTCATCCGCGCCACCCATACCGTGACCGAGCTCCACCGCGAACAGGACCTCTTGCCTAGCTCAGCCACCAGCTCCGCTGTGAGCCTGAAGCATCTCAGCTTCAGATCCGCAACAACCACCACCTCATCACCTATAACAGTCGCGAAGCTCTCTCCGCCTTGCCTCCAGCGAAACAACCGCGGCCTCCACCCTTCCGCGGCGGTCCTCTTCTTTCTTTCCCTCCTCTTTCGCCTCTCTCACTCTCTCTCCTTATCTCTGCGTTTATTGGACTCTTTCTCCCTCTTGGTTCCTTTTTCTCTGTGTCTCATATGTTTATTTTTCCTTCTTTTTCTATTAGCCTCTCTCTCTCCGCGTGTGTTGATGATATGTGAGGGTGTGAGAAAGTATCAGGTGGGTGTACGTGTGAGGTAGGAAGAGTTCTAAGTTTTTCTTTTTTTTTAGTTCCTTTGCGTGTGTCTGTGTACGCGTGTGTGTATGTGTGAACGTGTGTGCGTGTGTATATGGATGGAGAGATGTGGCAATGTGTTTATATTGGTTATTATGTGAATTAGAGTTAAAAGGGTAGTAAAATTAGGATAAATAGATAGGGAGTATTTGTTTTATTTTATATTTTAAGTTAATATTTTTATCTTCATAGATTAGTATTTTTGAATTTATTCATTTAAATTTGAATTTGTTTGGTTTAATTAGTGTCTTTATTTAGTTAGTATTCATTTAATTTGAGTTCAAAATAAATGCTCGAATGATTTGATTTACTAAAAAGAGTTTGTGTTTTTTGTAATCACCTTAAGTTGAGTAAAACAAAAAAAAAACAAGAAAAGAGTGATTAATTATTTCTTTGACTTTGTCAATGAAAAGACAAAAAATAATAATTAGGATTTTTTTTATGTTTTTTTTAAATTGTGCATTTATGTTTTTTTTTAATATATTTATGTATTCAGCTTAAGTTAATTATGTAGTTGTGTTTATTTTACCTTTTTCAATTTAATCACCTTATGTTTACGTGTTGGTAAATTAATTTTACTTTTAGTTTAATTATTTTAAATGTTTGTGTGTTTTGTTTAAATTGGTTATGTTTTTAGTTTAATTATCGTATGCTTATGTGTTTTAATTAATTGTGTAATTATGTTTGTTAATTAATGTTCCTTTTAATTTAATTATTTTATTTTTTCTTGTGTTTGTTTAAATTAGTTGGGTAGATGTTTTTTTTATTTATTTTTTATTTTTTTTAAAAAGAAATCATTTGTTTAGATTTGAGTTTATTTATTTAGTGTTTAGACTATGTCTTAGAATTAGTTTAGCTTGAGTTTAAATTTATAAAATAAAAAAGGTGTATTTTATTTCGTTTTGGGTCTAAAATAATTTTTTTTTTTTGTGTTTTGGTTAAATTTAGTGTGTAATTTTATTTTGTTTAATTTAATTATTTATATATTTATGTGTTGTGTTTAAATTATTTATGTTTTTTTTTTAAGTTTAATTGCTTTATGTTTATGTGTTTTTTAGTTTAATTATTTTAAATGTTTATATATTTTATTTAAGTTAATTGTGTCTGTGTTTATAAGTTTCGCTTTTGTTAGCTTTTTTTTTTTATTTTTAAAATTAATTGGGTATTTGTTTTTATGCATTAATTTCACTAGTTCCCATTAAAATTAGATTTTTGTCCAAAGAGAAGGGTTTTATCCTTTTTTTGATTCAAAATAAGTATTTGAGTGTTTTATTGGAATTTATGTATTTAATTAATTGATGAATTGTATATAAAAAAAAGAGGTTAATTGAGCCGAGACGGTTTGTTAATCTCATGTTTCAGAATATTTTAGCTGCGACGGCTTGATATTCAAAGTCTTTTTTTTAAAAAAAAAATATATATAATAGAGTTAATTTGACCGCGACGGTTTGTTAACTTTATGTTTTAGAATATTTTAGCTGTGACAGCTTAATATTCTAAAATTCTCTTTCAAAATTAACCTTTTCACCACTTAATTTATTTGTAAATAATTTTCCTAATATTTTTCTATGTTAGTCGTGTATTTTGTTTTATTTATAAATTTCTTTTTCTTAAATTTTATTTCAAAATATTTTATTTAACTTTTGTTATTGTAATGAAGAGTCAATTTAGCCGTAACGGCTTGTTAATTCGATATTTCGATCATTTGAGTTGTAACAGCTTAATGACTCGAAAATTTCCTCAAAAATGTTTGTTCTCTTTTATATTTGTTTCTATTGATCTACAAAAAATACCAAAAAAATTAGATTCTATTTGTAAATATTTATTATTTAGAAGATTTCTTTTTTAAAAGTTATATACTTATTGTCGAATGTTTCGTTTCAAATAAAAAAGGTTAACTTAGTCGATGATGACTAGTTAACTCTTTTTTTAAGACATCTGAATTGCGACAGTTCGGTGCACTAAAAATTCTTTTCTTTTAAGAAAAATAAATTTCTTTTAATTGTCTTGAAACAGAAAATAAACGTTGAAAAAGGTTATTTATTTAATTTGCACAATTAATTAAAGGTACCGTCTAAGGACGGGTGTACTAGGGTGCGTGGGATTAAATTCCTGCCCTTCCCTATACATAACCGATTCCCGAACTCAAACTGGTTTCCAAGACTACTTCTCTAAAAATGGGTTTTTCCAACGTTTTCCCAATTTTAAATAAACTTGGTGGCGACTCCAATATTTTCAACACAAATATTCTTTTTTTTGCCGTCCCCGTCGCGATCCCGGTTGCGACAGATGGCGACTCCACTGGGGACTCCCAAGAGAGTCAAGCCTGTTTTAGTTAGTTGTGCAAATTAAATATGACCTTTTTGATGTTTGTTTTTCTTTTCTTAGTGTACTTTGTCTGGTGTTTTCTTTCTTTATGCCTTGTCTCTTTACAGAATTTTGCATTTCATGTGTTTAATTGTTTTATTTGTGAAAACCTTAGGATAGATGACTGTTATTGGATGTTGTACATGATGTTTGTGTCGTTTTGCAGGTATTAGTCATGGGTAGTTTTAGGATTTCAGGTTTGTATGCTCTCTTCACACACAACACCTACACATTAATCACACACGAGTGGGGCCCTATACCCGGGTCTGAGTGCAACTTGAGATAGGTAAGAGATTGTGTAGCAGTAGCCATTTTGGATGTTCATCCTGTTTGGTTATCGCGAAAATCTCATCTAGAGTGTGATTCTTTCATGAATACCCTACATCTAGCGGTTCACCTGCTGTTGTGGGTAACATTCTGAAATGAATCTTAACTCTAGAGACCGTAGAACTCTGAGAATGTAGACCCACCCAGTGAAAGTGTTCACAGGGTAGAACGACCATAGAACCATAGAATTAACCTCCAGAATTTACCTCATATAGGACACAAAGAGAGCATGCATTAACTCCTTTCTTTGTACATAATTTCCTATCATTATTCTTTGTGCATAATTTCTGTTCATTTCCTAAATTGTTTATTATTCCTTCTTTCATTTAAATCAAATTTTTCTTTCTATTACGGCAGGTTTGTTAAAAAGCTGAACTGAAATCTTATTGTGAGTATCTTTGTAAAATGGAAACAAATATGAGACCAGACAGTCAGAAAGGTGAAAAGTTGAAAAGAACTCTACGTCTCAAAGCCAAGACACTCGACACTGAAGCTTTGAGGTCTTTGGGTCAATTGCTGAAGCTACCACAACGCTTGTCTCTCACCAGAAAATATGGAAAGATCTTGAATCTCTTAGAAGTGGAAGAGCAGGGAGAAGCAATCACAAAGACCGCACAGTACTATGATCCTCCACTTCGATGTTTCACTTTTCAAGACTTCCAATTAGCACCTACTATTGAAGAATTTGAGAAAATCCTGGGGTTACCACTAGAAGGAGAAAAACCCTATCACTACCAAGGCCATTATCCTTCTTTACAAACCCTATCAACTGTCCTAAGGATAGGTGTAAAGAATCTGCATGAAGCACAGAAATGTAGAAATGGGACTTACGGATTCTCAAGGGATTATCTCGAAGAGCATATGCGCCATTTAGCTCAAGTTGAAGGCGGGATGCTTTCGGAGATGTCTTTGGCCCTCACTATCTATGGCTTTGTCTTATTTAGAATATTGAAGGCCTTGTAGACTTTGCGGCTATTGGCGTATTCCTTGCTCATAAGTTCCATGGTCAAAATCCGTTCGACCCTCTGGCGAGATGTTTATTGTACTACGAATTTTTGCCATGAGAGAAATGGTAAGAGAATTTACGTCTTTGTTTACCGATGCTATATGTGTGGGTTACTTCGCACATATTTCAAAGGAATTACAAGGCGCCTTGTCCGATTGAAGACCTACGAATGCATAATATCAAGAAGAAAAGTGGACAAGAGTGGGCTCAAGACCTGGCCAAATTAGATGAAAAGATGATACGATGGTATCCTTGGAGGGAGGATGGTCAAACTCTGATTTATCAGTGCGAAAGCTTTCCAAATGTACCTCTCATGGGTACCCGAGGATGCATAAACTACAATCCTGTCTTGGTATTACGCCAACTCGGCTATCCCATGATGGGACCTCCTTCTGAAGCTTCAGTTACTCCGTTTGTCTCATATTATCAAGACTCCAAAGACATTGACCTATTCCAGAAGATCCAGTCCGCTTGGAACAAGGTTGTCAAGAAAGGAAAAGAATTGGGAGTTAGGAGTTGTGCTGTGAAAGAAAGTTATCATCAATGGGTGGAAAATAGAGCTCAAGAGATCAAGCTGCCCTTCAAGGTCATAACTGTTATTCCTTTGGACGATGCATCAACCTGGGCTTTCCATGGAAATGAAGAAATCAAAGAAGTGAAGGAGAAACTAGTCAAGGTTGAACAAGAAAAGATGCAAATAGAAGCTGAGTTGAAAAGCGTCCGCCATAACTACACGACGTTAAAATGAGAAAGCACTGAAAAAGACCAAGCTTTAGAGGGAACAAGCAAGAAGTTGAAGATGGGGCACGAACACATGATGAAAACCAAGGAATGCCTCAAAGCTGCCAATAAAGAGCTAGGACTTCGGAGACAGGAGCGTGACAAAGCGCTAGCTGAAAATCAACAATTGAAGGAATTACTCCGAAAGGCCAAAACTGCTGAAGAAACTACGCTAAGAGGTGAAGAACAAATGAAACAACAAATGGAAGAATTGAACAATGAATACCAAAGGAAGATTGAAGAGCTAAGTCAACACATGAATGATGAGATCATGGAATATCAAGTTGCATTGGAAGAAGAAAAGGAAAGAGTTGCAAGTTTGGATTCCGAAATACAACATCAGAACCACATTATTCATGAGCTGAAGACTCGCTTCTCAAACTTGGCAGGATTAGCTAATGCGGCCATCGAAGATGTTCCAAGATACTTAGGATTGGCTGAGCAAGGAATAATCCCTTTCAAAACCCCAATCGAGATTTGTAATTTTGTTGACTATTGTAGAGACTTGATTGGGAGAATGAAGCAAATGATTGCTGAGAGATGTTGAGAAAGGCATTTGTGGCTTTACAATGTATTCTCTTTTGTTGTTGTGAGAATCAATGTAAGAAAGATGATGGTTGTAATATGCCTTCATGAATAAAAGAATCTTTGTTTCTCTGTATTGTGTTGGTCTCGTAGCAATGTCCATGACTTAGTACTTTTGAGCGAGGCGTTACGAGGCAGTTATCATCAAAGATACTCACATCAAGACTCGGCTCGATGATTTCTAACAAATAGCCATGTTTTTATCTCTTACCTTTCACTAAAATTGTTTTCTGAATCAGGTAAAACTTCGTCACAATTGGGCGCCCAAGGAAAATCGATACCGATCAAACTCGAATTCACAATACCAGAGCCCGGACCAAAATGGTGGAGGGAATGGTGGCCTTGAAAAGGGTATCCCAATCACAACTACTTACGAAGTAGGAAGAAATCGGCGATGAAGTTGATGCGGTGAGAGGAAAACTGAATGAACTGTCAAACAACCAAGGAAGATTGGAGGATATGATGCGGGCCATACAAGAATCCCTTAACCTATTGGGAGCTCATTCAGCAAATGTGCAACCAAATACCACGACACTGGGTATGCCTGTGGTACCGAGTGCAGCTCTAAACGTCACTGTAGGGATGAATGATATGAGTGAAATCCCGAATAACCTCCATGGGCAACCACCGCCCACGATACCATTGGTAATCCCTATTGGAGAAGGTTATCGTTCCTTGGAAAATGTGCAAACTCATGAACATGGGCATGTTACCCCTGTCTGGGAGCAACCTCGTGTGGTCATCCAGAAGCAACCATCCTCCTCAGAAAATAGTCGTGCAGAGGCAGAAAAAGGAAAGTTCAAAGAGGAATGGATGGAGAAGATTCAAGAGCAGATTCGGGCTATTCAAGGACCTAGCCCCTATGGGTATGTGGAAGTTGAACAACTCTGCCCTTCTACTGATGTAGTAATCCCTAGGGACTTCAAGGTTCCTGACTTCTCAAAGTATGACGGGACGGGTAATCCTCTATTTCACTTGAAGAGTTATTGTACTAAGATGGCGATATGGTCAAAGGATGAAAAATTCCTCACCAATTTCTTCCATGAAAGCCTGACTGGACCTGCTCTAGAATGGTACATTCAACTAGACCATTCGAAGATTTCTAGCTGGAGAGAATTGGCAGATCTGTTCATGAGCCAATACAAGTTCAATCTTGAGGTGGCACCTACACGAGAGCAATTAAGCTCTATGCAGAAGAAGAAGGATGAATCATTCAAGCAATATGCTCAAAGGTGGAGAGCCTTGGCTGCTCAGGTTCAACCGCCACTCATCCCGACTGAAATGTGTTCTTACTTCTTGGGAACCTTGGGATCCCCTTATATCGGGGCAATGGCAGGGGCAGCATACAAAGATTTCTCTGAGTTGATAACTGCTGGAGAAAGAATTGAAAGCTTAGCAAAAGCCGGCAAGCTTCCCATGAGCAGTGAAGACACTAGGAAAAGTTTCCCACCCAGAAAGAAGGAGACAGATGTGAATTATGTGCATGGTCAGCAATCCTTCGTCCCACGATACACATTAACCCGACCACGATCATACCAAACCCCTATCCCTCATTACCCACCATACCAAACCATACCAACCGCGAACACTGTTCCATGTTCCCAACCCCAAGTTAACAACCTCCACATAAGACCATACCAACCAATCCGCCCAACATACACTCCAGCACCTCGACCAAATTTCCAAAATCAAAACCGTAATCGATTCCCCAACTTCCCACCATTCCCAAAGCTATCTATTTCGAATACTGACTTGTTTCAAAAGTTAGTCGATGCTCATCTGATCTCGGCATATCCTGTACACCCGTTGGAACCACCATACCCAGCCTGGTACAACCCGAACCTGACCTGTAAATACTATATGGACATAGCAAGCCACTCCATTGAGGATTGCGAAGGTTTCAAGACAGCAGTAAGAAGATTAATTGCTTGTGGGAGACTAGACCTTCAAGAAGACTGCAAGCCGGATATTGTTAATAACCCGATCCCAAAACACGAAGGAGGAAGTCGTGTGAATGCCTTGGAGGTGGAAGAACCTCTGATTAAGAAAGTTTTGAGTCTCCGAACTCCTATGGAGAAAGTATTTGGTGGATTGAAGGAGGCTGGTTATGACATCACAACACCTGCATCTATGGTAAAGGAGGGAGAGAAATGTGATCTGAAATCAAGTTGTGCATATCATTGTGGAGGTCTTGGACACGATATCGAACATTGTTGGGATTTTAAAGCTCGAGTACAAGAATTACTCGACCTAGGTGTGATTCAAGCAAAAGAGAGGTCGAATCTTCCAGAAGAGGTGAATGTGATCGATCGCTTCGTACTCCGCGTCCCTCCACTGAATCGAGCTCTGAAACCAGAGAAAGTGGTGATCACCGTGAAGAAACCAACACCATTCAGTTATGAGAATACACATCTTTGTCCCTTGGAATTATGAAACTAATATGAAGACAAATGGAGACATAGGGGAAACTTCGAAAGCCCAAATGATAGCAGAGGTAAAAGGGATAACAAGAAGTGGAAGAATTTACGGACCCGGAGAGTTGGAAAAGGGAAAGTTTGTCGAGGAAGAGAATGTGGGAAGGGGTTTTGGTGCAGATAGAAAAGAAAGAGAAGAAAATGAAGAAGAGGAGTTTCTGAAGATCATGAAACAAAGTGAGTACGACATACTGGAGCAATTGAAAAAGACTCCTGCTAGAATCTCCTGTTGTCACCGATTTTGTCATCTGAATCTCATCAAAGAGGCGATGCTAAAGGTCTTGAAGGATGCTTATGTGAAACCGGATGTCTCACTGGAGAATATGGTGAACATGGTGGATCCGGTAAAGCGTGTTAATATGATCACTTTCTCAAATGAAGAGATTGTATCACAGGCCAACCCACGAGCACTATATATAACCCTCAAATGCAAAGGCTATATAGTGCCTAAGGTTCTCATTGACGGAGGGTCAGGATTAAATGTCTTGCCAGCATCAACTTTGAGCTACTTGTCAATGGGCAAAGACGACATCTCACCACAAATGATGATCGTAAGAGCTTTTGATGGAGCGAAGAAAAACATCCTAGGGGAAATAATGCTACCATTGGAAATCGGCCCGAGCCAATTTGAGGTCTTATTCCAAGTGATGGAGATTGAGTCTGATTACAATATGCTGCTGGGAAAACCATGGATTAACAATGTTGGTGCTGTTCCTTCAACCTTACATCAAAAGGTCAAATACATTGAAAATGATTCAGTCATTACAATCCATGGAGAGAAGGAAATCATTGTATCTAAACCTGTCTCACTTCCATATGTTGAAAATGTGGAGTTAGTGGAAAACAGCTTATGGCACAGTCTGGAGGTAGTAGGACTGAAGCAAGAACAGAATGAGTTCCCAAGGCAAGATGTCAATCAGGTAGTGGCTCATATCATGACCAAAAATGGTTATCTGCACGGCAAAGGGCTGGGACCACGGTTGCAGGGTATCAAAACACCTCTATCTATCTCAGGGAAACCTAACCGATTTGGTTTAGGATATGAGGCATCATTGGAGGAGCAGATCAAGACCATAGCTCTTGAACCAAAGAAACCCAATGAGAAGTTGAAGCAGATCCCTCATCTGAAAGAGACCTTTCCTTACCCGGCTGAAATAATTGTGGCTGAAGAAAGTTATGAAGTTAGCTGTTGTTCAACTATCAATATGGTGGATGTCGAGAAGCCTGAAGAATACAACAATGCTTGTGCTGTCAACTACAATGAGATGCTGATGAATTGGACAGCCGAACCAATGATTGATGTTGTTACTTCAAAGTAATCATTTGGGATTGTATTGATTGTATTTGCTTTTATGTATGCTACTTTGAGACATCATTTGAATAAACTTGCATGTTTATCCAGCATTTTTTCTCTTTGCCATCCGTTGTTCTTTTTCTTTATCATTATTTCCTCAAACCATTAATTTGTGTCTTTTATTAGTATTTTACCCATTATTTGTCTTGGCATTCCAACCCACCACAATTACTTTCCAGGGATTTAAGTATAAGAGTCTTGCCACATGAAAGGGATTTTGAAGGCCGATCAATCGATTCTCTTACTGCACTTGATTGTGATAGCTATGAGTCTGAAGAAGATGAAGAAACTGTTGAAAGATTCTCAGGGTTACTAGAACACATGGACAAAGGATTTGACTTAGACAATGAAGTGGTCGAAGTAATTAACATGGGCACCGAAGAAGAGAGGAAAGAGCTGAAAATAGTGAAAAATCCTGAGCGAACAGAAATGATCGCCTTGTTCGAAGAATATCTGGATATTTTTGCATGGTCTTATCATGATATGCCAGGATTGGATCCAGAGATTGCTTCACACAAGATCCCTTTGTACCCAGAAGCTGAGCCGAAAAAGCAAAAGTTGAGGAGAATGCGGCCCGACATGTCGCTAAAGATAAAAGAAGAGGTGACTAAACAGCTAGAGGCCGGGTTTCTAGAGGTGTCAAGACACACAAATTGGGTGGCCAACATCGTGCCTGTGCCTAAAAAGGATGGGAAGGTTAGGATGTGTGTTGATTATCGGGACCTGAATAAAGCTAGCCCGAAAGATAATTTTCCACTCCCTCACATTGATGTCCTTGTTGATAATACTGCCAGGAATCACCGATTTTCATTCATGGATGGATACTCCGGGTACAATCAGATTCTCATGGATGTTCATGACAAAGGAAAAACTACGTTCATAACTCCGTGGGGAACATTTTGCTACAAAGTCATGCCGTTCGGGTTGAAGAATGCCGGTGCCACTTACCAACGTGCTATGGTTGCACTGTTCCATGACATGATGCACAAAGAAATTGAAGTGTATGTAGATGACATGGTCGCTAAGTCCAAAGAGGGAGAAAGCCATGTAGTAGTCTTGCGAAAGCTATTTGAAAGACTCAGGAAATACAAGTTGCGATTGAACCCGAATAAATGCATCTTTGGAGCTTCCACGGGGAAATTACTGGGATTCATTGTCAGCAGAGAAGGTATAAAGGTGGATCCGGATAAGGTGAAGGCTATACAAGAAATGCCAGCCCCCCGAACTGAAAAGGAAGTAAGAAGTTTTCTTGGGAGGCTCAACTACATTGCTAGATTCATTGCAAATTTGACTAGTACTTGTGAACCTATATTCAAGTTGCTGCGGAAACATCAACCTGGAGAATGGAATGAGGAATGCCAAGAGGCCTTCGATAAAATAAAGACTTATCTAATGAAACCTCCAGTTCTGATTCCTCCTACGCCAGGCCGTCCTTTAATACTGTATCTTACAGTGTTGCCTACTTCACTCGGGGCAATGTTGGGACAGTATGATGAATCTGGAAAGAAGGAACAGACCATTTATTATTTGAGCAAGAAGTTTAATGAATGCGAATCTCGCTATCTGGCCATTGAAAAGACCTGTTGTGCGTTAGTATGGGCTTCCAAGAGGTTGAGGCAGTACATGTTATACTACACTACTTGGCTGATTTCTCGAATGGATCCGTTAAAGTACATATTTGATAGTCCTCATGTGTCATTGAGAATGTCAAAATGGCAAGTGATGCTGTCTGAGTTTGATATCAAATATGTCACTCAAAAGTCTATCAAAGGAAGTGCAATTGCTGATCATCTAGCTGAAAACCCTCTGGAGGTTGTACAACCCACTATGCTTGAATTCCCTGATGACGAAGTGTTGACACTAGAAAGAGAAGATGAAGAAGAGGGGAATGTGTGGAAGATGTACTTTGATGGAGCAGCCAATATGAATGGATGTGGAATAGGAGCTGTAGTAGTCTCACCAGCTGGGAAGCAGTATCCAGTTTCTATCAAACTAGACTTTGAATGTACTAACAACATGGCAGAATGCGAAGCATGTGCAAATGGTTTGCAAGTTGCGATTGACTTGGGAATCAAAGAACTAAAGGTTTTTGGAGACTCCGCACTCATAATCTATCAAGTTAATGGAGAATGGCGTACAAAGGATCCGAAATTAGTACCTTATCAGAAGCATTTGTCTCAGTTAATTCAGCGCTTTGATGACATATCATTCTCTCATTTAACTCGGGACAAGAACCAGTTTGCGGATGCTTTAGCGACTTTGGCCGTGATGACTAATTTGGAGGTCCATGCTAATGTTCAACCCATCCATATAGAAATGCAAGATGAACCTGTATATTGTCACAATGTGGAGATTGAACCAGATGGACAACCATGGTATTATGATATCAAGCAGTACATTCAAAAAGGAGAATATCCAGCAGGCGCATATGAGGTGGATAAGAAGACAATTCGAAGACTAGCCATGGCTTTCTTCCTGAATGGTGAAGTTCTCTACAAGAGGAACTATGACACGACTCTCCTCAGATGTGTAGATGCTCATGAAGCTCGAATAATCATGATTGAAGTTCATGAAGGGATCTGTGGAACTCATGCCAATGGACATATGATGGCACGCAAAATCCTAAGAAGCGGTTATTACTGGTCCACTATGGAGAATGACTGTATCAGTTATGTTCGAAAGTGCCACAAATGCCAAATATATGCAGATCGAGTCAATGCTCCCCCAGTTCAGTTGCATACCATGGTGTCTCCTTGGCCTTTCTTGATGTGGGGCATGGATGTTATCGGCCCGATTAACCCCAAAGCATCTAATGGTCATTGTTTCATCTTGGTAGCAATTGATTATTTCACTAAATGGGTGGAAGCTGCTTCATATACCAACATCACACAGAAGGTGTTTCTCAGATTCATCAAAAAAGACATCATCTGCAGATACGGGGTTCCAGAAAGGATCATTACAGACAATGCTCCTAACCTCAACGGTGCCGAAGTTCAGAAGTTCTTTAAGACTTTTAAGATCAAGCATCATAACTCAGCTCCTTATAGACCTCAAATGAATGGTGCGGTTGAAGCTGCGAATAAGAATATCAAGAAAATCATTGCCAAAATGGTGGTGAACTATAAAGTTTGGCATGAAATGCTACCATATGCTTTGCATGCGTATCGTACCAACATAAGATCAAGCACAGGGACAACTCCTTTCTCATTGGTATACGGAATGGAAGCCGTATCTCCTATAGAGGTTGAAATCCCTTCGCTCAGAGTTTTAATGGAAGCTGAGCTGGAAGAATCCGAATGGGTGAAAGCTCGATATGAGCAATTGAACATGATCGAAGAGAAGAGGCTTGCAGCCATTTGCCACTACCAGTTGTATCAAAGCAGAATGGCTAGGGCTTTTAATAAGAAAGTCCGCCCTAGAGATTTTCGGTCAAGAGATTTGGTTCTGAAGAAAATTCTTCCTAATCAAGAGGATACACGGGGAAAGTGGGCTCCAAGTTATGAGGGTCCTTACATTGTTAAGCATGCATTCTCAGGTGGAGCGTTGATTTTGCAAAACATGGAGGGACAAGAATTGCCTAAACCAATCAACAGTGATGCCGTCAAAAGATTTTATGCTTGAAAAGGTGCTTAAAAAGCCCGTTAGGTCGAAAACTCGCAAGAGCGATCTAAGCAAAAGTTAGGGCAAAGCAGATATTTAAAAAGCCCGTTAGGTCGAAAACTCGAAAGAGCGACCTAAGCAAAAGTTAGGGCAAAGCAAAAAGGAAAAGCCTGTTAGGTCGAAAACTCGAAAGAGCGACCTAAGCAAAAATTAGGGCAAAACAGCAAAACAAAAGAGCTCGCTAGGCTGAAAACTCAAAAGAACGGCCTAGGCAAAAGTAAGAGCAGAAAAGATAAGCATCTTCGCTGGCAAAATAAACTCGGCCAATTTTTGATAGTCCAGCGAACCAGGCAGATAAGGGCTGAAACTGGGGCAATTTTGAAAAAGAATTTGAAGACATATCGTCGGATATCATGGCTATGGTGTTCAACTTGCTTTAAGAATTCAATTGATTGAGCCACCAAGAACCTAAACTGGGGCAAAAATTTTGTGTCTCCCAAAATTTTATCTTTCGCATTTCTGTTATTCAAAGCATTTTGTCATCTAATACACCAGACAGTGAAAATGTCCATTCAGTTGATCCCTCCATTTTCTCTTTGAATGCATGTTTATTCATGATGTCTCAAGTAGGATAAATTTAAGCTTCAATTACGCAATCTAACAGTGTTTACAGCAATACATCAATGACTAGCATCATAATTCAGAAATTTCAGCTAAGCTTGACAGAAAAGTAATCATCCTTCTGAAAAAGGAAATGGGAGAAGAATAAAAATGAGCAAGGTCATAGAAGAAAACAAAGTCTTGGATGAGCCAGAAGGTCCAATGCTAAGATTGTGAGTTTGATCGGTTAAGGTTCTCCTCGAGGCTTGCTCAAATTGGATTACGGCTAGTGTTTCAATGTTGTATAAACTGAAGGTGGATAGTTCAAGGTTTTTTTGCATATAATTTGAAAAATGAAAGAAAAGAGATTGTTTTCTTTTCCAAATTACATTTTCAGTCGGCCTCAGCTGCCAATTTATATTTTCAGCTGGCCTCAGATGCCAATTTACATTTTAAGTCGGCCTCAGTTGCCAATTTATGTTTTCAGTCGGCCTCAGATGCCAGTTTACGTTTTCAATCGGCCTCAGCTGCCAGTTTACGTTTTCAGTCGGCCTCAGATGCCAATTTACATTTCAAGTCGGCCTCAGTTGCCAATTTTACGTTTTCAGCTGGCCTCAGTTGCCAATTTTACATTTCATGTCGGCCTCAGATGCCAGTTTCATTTCTGTCGGCCTCAGTTGCCAATTTACATTTCAAGTCGGCCTCAGATGCCAATTTACATTTTCAGCTGGCCTCAGATGCCAATTTACATTTGCAATCGGCCTCAGATGCCAATTTACATTTCAATCGGCCTCAGCTTCCAATTTACGTTTTCAGTCGGCCTCAGATGCCAATTCACATTTTCAGCTGGCCTCAGATGCCAATTTACATTTGCAATCGGCCTCAGATGCCAATTTAAATTTTCAGTCGGCCTCAGTTGCCAATTTAATTTTCAGTCGGCCTCAGATGCCAATTTACATTTCAAGTCGGCCTCAGTTGCCGATTTACATTTCGATCAACCTCAGCTGTCAATTTAATGTCCAGTTGACCCTAGATGGTCATTTTATATTTCCAGTTAATCCTTTTGTCGGCTTTTAAATTACAGTCACTACCGTCTGCTTTAGATTTCGGTCAATTTGTGCATTTGTATTTCGCGTTCTCGTATGTGCATATACTTTTGCTATTTAGATTTCAATTGTTTATATTCCATGCATTTGTCGAACAAAATCGATGTTCATGTCTTTATTCATTTTTTATGAAGAAAATATATAAAAATTAAGTTTTTTTTTTTTTATATCATCTCATAAGAAATGAATAAAGAGGGGCAACTGTAAACACCTGATTTTGTCCGATCTCTAAGAAGAAAATCCAAAAATTCACATTGAGTTTATTTACTTAATTTTTTTTTCTTTTATTTGCAATTTCATTAATCATTTCGTCAAATTCTTTGCTGGTTGTTTTCTTTATTTATTTACAAAAAATAAAAAAAAGAGAGAAAAGTTGAAGAAGAGACGGAGGAGCCTCACAAGCTCACGGACTCGCCTCTTTTTGGCCCTTTCCAGCTAGATCACGGGAGAGCATGGGGATAGGGGAAAGTAAAAAAAAAAAAAATCAAAACCAAATGATAGTGTTTTTGAAAAATGTTAATCTCTTTTTCGGTGGGTTGGGGAATCCAAAAAACACAGAGACAGTGAAAGGGAGGATATAATAAAAGAATGGCAGATCATCAGTAAGGAAGGACCGGCACCAACGAGAAATAATTTGACATTATCATCTACAAAAAAATTCGAACTCAACAATATTCAGTGGAGCCATCAAGAACAAAAGAATTAGAAGCAGGTATATATGTTATCATCATAAATAAAAACAAAAAAAAACATAGGGGCCGCGGCCTCCTTGCTCCACCGCCGCGGTCCCCCTTCCCTTTTCAGCTTCATCTTCTTCCTTCACAAATCACCAAGTTCACCGCCACCACCGTGACTTCTCGATCTCAACCCGCGGCCTCCATCCCCGTCCTATCCCCCTCCCTTTCAGTCCAACATCCTCACAATTTCATCACCATCAAACCTCACCATGAACTTCCACCATGCACCTTGGCCACCCCGTCCTCCACCTTCCAATCGTGACCCACCACCACAATTCTTCCATACCAGCACCCACCGTTGCAATAGTCTCCATTTTCCTCTCCCCACCGTCTTGTAACCTCTCTTCCCTTCGCCGATCTACCCCATTCCGTACGGGATCGAGCTCTCCACTACTCTGATCTGCACCGTCGTGCACCACCCTCAGCCATCTTCTTCACCGCGAAATCACCACCGGCCAAGACGGGCCTTTTCCTTCGTCATCGTGCAACCTTGTGCCCCTCTTCCTTGAGCATGGCTTCGGCCAGCTCTCATCCGCGCCACCCATACCGTGACCGAGCTCCACCGCGAACAGGACCTCTTGCCTAGCTCAGCCACCACTCATTGTGAGCTCAAGCATCTCGACCAGATCCGCAACAACCACCACCTCATCACCTATAACGATCGCGAAGCTCTCTCGCTTTGCCTCCAAATGGAACAACCGCGGCCTCCACCCTTCCGCGGCGGTCCTCTTCTTTCTTTCCCTCCTCTTTCGCCTCTCTCACTCTCTCTCCTTATCTCTGCGTTTATTGGACTCTTTCTCCCTCTTGGTTCCTTTTTCTCTGTGTCTCATATGTTTATTTTTCCTTCTTTTTCTATTAGCCTCTCTCTCAGCGTGTGTTGATGATATGTGAGGGTGTGAGAAAGTATCAGGTGGGTGTACGTGTGAGGTAGGAAGAGTTCTAAGTTTTTCTTTTTTTTTAGTTCCTTTGCGTGTGTCTGTGTACGCGTGTGTGTATGTGTGAACGTGTGTGCGTGTGTATATGGATGGAGAGATGTGGCAATGTGTTTATATTGGTTATTATGTGAATTAGAGTTAAAAGGGTAGTAAAATTAGGATAAATAGATAGGGAGTATTTGTTTTATTTTATATTTTAAGTTAATATTTTTATCTTCATAGATTAGTATTTTTGAATTTATTCATTTAAATTTGAATTTGTTTGGTTTAATTAGTGTCTTTATTTAGTTAGTATTCATTTAATTTGAGTTCAAAATAAATGCTCGAATGATTTGATTTACTAAAAAGAGTTTGTGTTTTTTGTAATCACCTTAAGTTGAGTAAAACAAAAAAAAAACAAGAAAAGAGTGATTAATTATTTCTTTGACTTTGTCAATGAAAAGACAAAAAATAATAATTAGGATTTTTTTTATGTTTTTTTAAATTGTGCATTTATGTTTTTTTTAATATATTTATGTATTCAGCTTAAGTTAATTATGTAGTTGTGTTTATTTTACCTTTTTCAATTTAATCACCTTATGTTTACGTGTTGGTAAATTAATTTTACTTTTAGTTTAATTATTTTAAATGTTTGTGTGTTTTGTTTAAATTGGTTATGTTTTTAGTTTAATTATCTTATGCTTATGTGTTTTAATTAATTGTGTAATTATGTTTGTTAATTAATGTTCCTTTTAATTTAATTATTTTATTTTTTCTTGTGTTTGTTTAAATTAGTTGGGTAGATGTTTTTTTTATTTATTTTTTATTTTTTTTAAAAAGAAATCATTTGTTTAGATTTGAGTTTATTTATTTAGTGTTTAGACTATGTCTTAGAATTAGTTTAGCTTGAGTTTAAATTTATAAAATAAAAAAGGTTTTTTTTATTTCGTTTTGGGTCTAAAATAATTTTTTTTTTTTTGTGTTTTGGTTAAATTTAGTGTGTAATTTTATTTTGTTTAATTTAATTATTTATATATTTATGTGTTGTGTTTAAATTATTTATGTTTTTTTTTTTAAGTTTAATTGCTTTATGTTTATGTGTTTTTTAGTTTAATTATTTTAAATGTTTATATATTTTATTTAAGTTAATTGTGTCTGTGTTTATAAGTTTCGCTTTTGTTAGCTTTTTTTTTAATTTTTAAAATTAATTGGGTATTTGTTTTTATGCATTAATTTCACTAGTTCCCATTAAAATTAGATTTTTGTCCAAAGAGAAGGGTTTTATCCTTTTTTTGATTCAAAATAAGTATTTGAGTGTTTTATTGGAATTTATGTATTTAATTAATTGATGAATTGTATATAAAAAAAAGAGGTTAATTGAGCCGAGACGGTTTGTTAATCTCATATTTCAGAATATTTTAGCTGTGACGGCTTGATATTCAAAGTCTTTTTTTTTTTAAAAAAAAATATATAATAGAGTTAATTTGACCGCGACGGTTTGTTAACTTTATGTTTTAGAATATTTTAGCTGTGACAGCTTAATATTCTAAAATTCTCTTTCAAAATTAACCTTTTCACCACTTAATTTATTTGTAAATAATTTTCCTAATATTTTTCTATGTTAGTCGTGTATTTTGTTTTATTTATAAATTTCTTTTTCTTAAATTTTATTTCAAAATATTTTATTTAACTTTTGTTATTGTAATGAAGAGTCAATTTAGTAGAACTTGTTAATTCGATATTTCGGTCATTTGAGTTGTGACAGCTTAATGACTCGAAAATTTCCTCAAAAATGTTTGTTCTCTTTTATATTTGTTTCTATTGATCTACAAAAAATACCAAAAAAATTAGATTCTATTTGTAAATATTTATTATTTAGAAGATTTCTTTTTTAAAAGTTATATACTTATTGTCGAATGTTTCGTTTCAAATAAAAAAGGTTAACTTAGTCGATGATGACTAGTTAACTCTTTTTTTAAGACATCTGAATCATGGCTTGATTGCACTAAAAATTCTTTTCTTTTAAGAAAAATAAATTTCTTTTAATTGTCTTGAAACAGAAAATAAACGTTGAAAAAGGTTATTTATTTAATTTGCACAATTAATTAAAGGTACCGTCTAAGGACGGGTGTACTAGGGTGCGTGGGATTAAATTCCTGCCCTTCCCTATACATAACCGATTCCCGAACTCAAACTGGTTTCCAAGACTACTTCTCTAAAAATGGGTTTTTCCAACGTTTTCCCAATTTTAAATAAACTTGGTGGCGACTCCAATATTTTCAACACAAATATTCTTTTTTTTGCCGTCCCCGTCGCGATCCCGGTTGCGACAATAGTAATAATTTTTTATTACTATTGTGTCACATAAATAAGTTGTCCAAATTCATGGACAAACACTTATGCAAACATATATATTTATCATAGTGGGTAAAATCTCAGAAGGTATATCCACGATAGATTGTATAAATACATGAATCTAATAATGAGAGGTGAATCAAAAAGTTTCGTGTATAATAACTATATTTATTAATACTAATGACTATATATATAGTGATATTTAAGAAATATTATATCTGACATTCTCAATTCATATTAAAAATGTCACGACTTAACTTAGACTAAGACCGGCACATGGAAATACTTTTCCTAGCAAGTTTTAGAACACTAAATTTTCTAGAAAAATGAACAGAGTTTCCTCTGTTTTTCAGATATTTCCCAAATAAATACAACCTGCAATATTCCCAATAAATTCACAGTAAATGGGCATTCAGCATTCTCAGAATGCACCCTTTCAGCAATTAATAATATCTTAGCATAATCCAACCATAAACCAATTTAGTTTTCAACTTTATTAAACATAATAGCCAACATAGTTCAAAACATACAACCAGATAAGTTTACAAATCCTTTCGATAATATAATCTAAATATCTAAGTTATAATTTATCAACATAAACATAATATACATTCAAGGACGCTGCTTGTGACATATGGAGCAACTGACAATTACAAGCTAAAACAAAATATGGATGATAATAAAAAAGGGCCTTTACAAAAAGGCTCACCAACTTAGAATTTATTAAGATTGTGGTGGAGGAACACCAGAACTAGTACCAGCACCTGTATCTGAAAAAGGTGGAAATACAACGGGATGAGTTTTACAACTTAGTGAGAGATAGGATATCTATAGTTTACTAAATGCAAGCATAAATCAATATAAACATAATAATGTATATGTGCTTATAAATTATATTTTTAGTCACAACATGAGATTTCTTGATAACATAGCTTTACATACTCATATAAATCCAAACACATTGGGAATTATCTGAAGCAGAATGATAACAAATCCAGATATGACCCAAGGCCATGCGTGGGTTAGCACTACACTTGCTAACTGGAGTTGGCCTATATCCATATACAAGTCCAGACATGACAAAAGTTATGTGCGGATTAGCACCACACCTGCTAACTGGAGTTGGCCCGCAGCCAAATACAAGTCCAGACATAGCTGCAGCTATGTACAGGTTAGCACCTCACCTGCTAACTGGAGTTTCTCACGGTGCACCGAGGCTAACATCTCTGCTGTTAACTACAGGTTCTAACTACAGAATTTCCCCAAATTAACTCAAAATCATGCACATTACATAATATAAAAGTAACATAATATGCTCTCAAATTCAATATTCATTACAGCTCAACTCAAAATATTTATATAAGTATAATAATCCTATTATGGCCGCCAAATAAACGTTTTTCATTTCAAACATAAAGCTCCATTTTCAATAACTAAATGGTTTTCTTCTATATCAACATACTTTCAGTTCTTCATATAATTTTATATTGTTTATCATGTATAAAGTAACCTACAGATATCTACTCACAATTATTGGTCCAAAGAACCGAAGAACAACTCCTTTGATGCCACCAATTCAAGTATTAATGCCTGATTGCTTTATCGCTCTAGGAACAAGGTAATGTTAATATTTGTGAGCTAACAATACCATCAATTTATATAAATTAGCCCCAAATCACTAAAAACCCTAAATTCTAGGATTCAAGAAACCTAACAATATTCCCAAAATAATTAAAAACTTCAATAATTTAAATGGAGTAGTTTAGGAGCTAATTTACCACTTAGAAAGTAGAATTGGTGAAGAAATTCACTTCAATCTTTCCTAAGCTTTAAGCTCTCTCTAATGGAGTTAGAGAGAAAAAGTGGAGATAGGAGAGGGAAAGAGAGAGAGAGGGACACGGTTAAGGGGATGAGGAGGAAGATGAGATGATGATGATAGAGGTGGTGGTGATGTTTTGTGTTGGTGGAAGTAAAGAAATTGAAAAAAAAAATGAAAAGAATTGAGAAGGGAAAGAAGGAAAACGTGAAGAAGAAGAGTGGGGCAGCTTACGGGAGGGTGAACGGGGAAGAAGAGGAAGAAAGAAAGAAATAGAACAGAGAAGGTATTAGAGTGGGTTATGTCACTTAAAGTGCATGGTGCACCTTATCCTTTTTTTTTTTCTAGTTACCACAAAAAAACTATGTACACATACATGTATTTATTAATGGGTGAATAGTAAAAAAATATCATTTATTTGTTTCATTTTTTAAGTAATGCCATATATGTATTGATGCATTAAAACGCGATCAATCTAAAAAGATAATTTCAAAAGGTAATTTTATTTTAAAACTTATGCACGAAAAAAATAATATACTACTTATCCAAGAGTAAATTTAGTTTTTGGTGATTTCCAATTGTCAATTTTAATATAAAATATTTTATATATTTTCAATATAAAATTAGTTTTTAAATTATTAGAGAATTATATGTTGTCACATAATTAAAATAATTTAATTTTATACCAAAAAATATTAAATTAAAACATCAATATAATAAATAAATAATTTTAATATATTTTATATGTAAAAACTAAAAACCTTTTATGCTTAAAGTACATTGCGACATTGCACTGAAAAATAATAAAGTCAGATTATCATCAACAATATTGTTTTAGACTAGGGGACTTGACTTATGTTGGGTCTATAAAAATATGTCCAACTCAATAATTTTTCAATTATTAATTATTTAAAATGAGTGAATATTTTATGGGTAATTTATATGATAAGGTTATGTAAAGAGTGGGATAAATAAAAGTTAGGTTTTGTAAATGGAGCGGTAAATACAAATGATTAAAATAGCAATTAACTTATAGTTACTTTTTCTCCTTCTTTTTTGTTTAAATATGGATGCATCATGTTGATTGAAAATCAAATTTTAAAAAGGTTATAAAACTATTTTATATATTATTTATTTTGTTTTAAACTAACTCTCATATAAGCCATAAAAAAAGATTTAGTGGTGAAAAGTTTAGATACTATACATGAATTCCTAGCTTCAAACAGTATTATTGCAATCAATGTAATTTCTAAAGTACCAATAAAAACTAACTCTCATATAAAATGCAGGTAACATAAATTGTTGTATGTAATTTTAGTTGTTGAGCATATATTTTTCCTTCTTAAAACAATATGATCTAATAGTTTCTCTTCATTTTTCTTTTACGAGTTGGTTCATATCTATATAAGACGTGGGTTACGTTTCTCGCATTTATCAAAGCAAATTTTGATCTCCACTCAACTAAATTGTGACTTTAAAAGAATAATGATACCATTCAAAATTGCCGACGGCGACAGAGATGATGACAGAGATATATATATTCTTATAACAATAACGATGGACATCAAAGATCAAATCAATAAAATACCAAAGGTATGCTATCAGTTCTAGCTTCTCAATTGTACTCATAAAGCTTTTCTAGTTTAGTGTGTATCCATAAATTTTGTATATGTACATTTTTGTTTTCCTTTTCGCATTGGATTACTAGTTGAACTTCGATTTCTTTTTCAAAGTATCATGGGTTTAGATGCATAAGCATAACCGGTTTTCGTATGTTCTTACTCTTTGATAAAGGATTAATTTATTGTAACCTTAGTCCACTTTTATTTATTATTTTGAATTTAATTTCTCCACACTAATAATGTAAAATTTACTTTATCATTATCTAAATGGAATACCTGAAATTGCTGCATCATCATGAGCCGTTGCAAAGCTCCTGTTGGATGATGTAACTTGATAGATTTTTTTTTCCCCACTTTCTGTTGTTATCAACGTTATTTAAGGTTTATGCTTCTGATCAAGTCCCAACATCAAAATCTCCAAACCATTTTGCAGTTTCACTACTTCGTGCAGTTCACATACTTCTACAAACTCTTATTCGTCAGTTGTTTATTGTTGAGTCTTCCATTTAGCTCATACCCTCAATATTTCACCATCCTAAACTCTTAGATTTCCCATTTCTCTGTGTTCTGAAAATCCTTTTTTTTTCTCCATCAATCATGGGGTGATACAGAGGGTTGTCCTTCAAAATCAAAATTTTCAGTCAAGTTCTAGGAATTTTCAATGTGGGTGTTCTGATTCGTGCCCAAAAGATTCAAACCTTAATGCGATCTCTTCATTTTCTTATAGGCTAGCCACAACAAGAAGTGATGAATTCAAAAGGAACTTGCACAACCCATTTGTTGGTGGTGGAAAGAGAAATTACTATGTAGATCCTCAAAATGTGCAACGCTTCAAGTTCAAGCCTAGAGGACCAACGGGTTGGTTACAGAATCGCGGCCATGTTTTCGTTGTTGCTATGGCTGGGTCTGGGATTCTGATGACCACGTATTTCATGAACTTGGAAATAGTTCCCTATACCAACAGAATCCATTTGGATCCTAATTCCCAAAGCTATGGAGAGAGAACTCGGGGAGATGCAACTCAAAACCATGAAAGAAAGCTTCAAGGGAAACATATTGTCTCCCATGCATCCTGAGAGTGCGAGGGTTAAGGTGATAGCCAAAGACATCACTGATGTGCTGCAGAGAAGGTTGAAGGAGAAGCAGGTGCGCAGTGATGTAGGCTATGCATCTAAACAAGTCGGCAATGGGAATATTGAAAAGGCTTGGCATAATGATGAGGATGACATTTATGACAAATGGGTTGATCAAAGCAAGAATAAGGGTCGACGAAGAGGGTCACAACTTGCTACCACACATTTGGATGGCTTGAAGTGGGAAGTGATTGTGATTGATAAGCCTAAAGTTAATGCCTTCTGCTCACGTGGTGGGAAAATTGTTGTGTTCACCGGTTTGCTTCAGCATTTTAGAAGCAATGCGGAGATTGCTACTATCATTGGACATGAAGTATATTTGTGCTTGCTTTAACTCTTTGTTTTTGCATTTCAAGATGTGTAGGAGACATTTACCTTACAGTTTAAGATATGTGCATATGAATTGATTTATATGAGTTTTCTTGTTACTTAGGTTGCGCATGTTGCGGCTCGACATGGCGCTGAGGGCTTGACAAAGAAATTGTGGTTATTTATTCTGCAATTGATACTTCATCAATTTGCTTCGCCCACTATTGTCAACACAATTTCATCCTTATTTCTAAGGCTTCCTTTCTCATGACGGTATATATACCTTCGTTGTTTATTGTCTCTCTTTCTAATCAATTGATCTCTTGCATGGTTCTTAGTTTGAATGTAGTTGTCTTATTTAATTTCATGTATATCATAAATTGATAATGTTTGTCATGAATGAGATATATTCTTGAGAATGTAAAAAAAAATATTCAAGCATGTTGAATCTGAAAAAGTATGATTTTGTTGTAGTTTCATCGTTTTTTTGTTCACAGTTTAATTTCAGGATGGAAATGGAAGCTGATTACATTGGTCTTCTGTTAATTGCTTATGCTGGATTTGATCCAAGGGTGGCTCCTAAAGTCTATGAGAAGTTGGGAAGAGTCAATGGAGAGTCTGATCAAAGGGATTATCTCTCTACTCATCCATCAGGGAAAAAGAGAGCAGAGTTGCTGGCTCAAGCCAAGGTCATGGATGAAGCATTAACTATATATAAGTTTGCAAGGGCACCAGGTACGTGGTGTATTTAAAGTATTTATTTAGGCCAACACGACCACTGTCCCCAGACTACAAGGAGCCTGTAGCTTAGACTTGGGTAATTATTTTCTTAGCAGAGAAATAAGAATTTGTTTGTCTATATTTTCAATTAATTTGTGTAGTTGTATATGTGATCAATTATTTGTATTCTTCATTATCAAGTTCTTTTATTGATGTTATTCTATGATGTTATGTATAGTTTTTATGTACAGTACTTCAAATGTGAATTTTGAATATTAGATCATTTTTTACGTCACATCGAAGTTATATTCACCATGAATTTTTTATATCAAGGTACTATATGTTTTTTTCTTGATCCAAAAAGAAATGAATCAAAATTATAAAAGGGAAAGGACGACCATGATATAAGTATTTTCCATGAAAATTTTGATTCTCAAAATTTAGACAATTTTGGAGAGAAATAGACTCTATTTCTCTGCCCTAGGTTGGCTTTTCCGTGACCAACGCCCATTCTCATAACACTGATATTTTTGTACTCCAACAGTAAGATAATATAGATTTCTTTTCTTTTCTTATAGCATTTGATTTTTTTTTCCTTTTTTTAACAAAACCTACACGTACCTTAAAGGAAGAGGAGGACCTCTCCTTTCGTCTTAGATATTGTCCTAACAAAAGTAAAATGGTCCTTACTAACTTATATCTCCATTGTATATAAAATTTCATTTGATTTGTTACCTAGAAAAAATTACACGCAATAGATTTTACTAATATACTATTGAAATCGCTATTTTTTTTTTCAAATGCCAATTTTAAATGAAAGAGAGAAAAAGAAAAGGAAAAAGAATTTGGGAAAGAGAATTTCAATATGTATTTAATTAAAAGTTGATTTTTTTTAAGATAAATATACACTTAAAAAATGTTGGTTTTAACACTAAGATTAAGTGCTTATATTTTTGTCCCCAAAAGATTTCATATCAAATACTTTAATCATCACAATAGGAAAATCATATACATATTGATCGACTCTTAAACATCGACTTTTAATATGTTAATCATTATTCCTTGAAAATTTGGTTTTTAATATATTAATCTATTAAAGACTAATGTGCGTGTGATTTTTGTGTTAAAGGGTTAATATGTTCAATTTGAAATCTTTTAAGTACTAAAATATATGCAATTAATCTTTTATAAACTAAAATGTTAAAATAAAAATTTTCAAGGAGTAAAATTATATTCACTCTTTTTTTCTTTGTTATGACGAAGTTTATGCTTATGTACATGCATTTTGATTAATTTAATTATTTTTCTATTTTGTCAAAAGCTCAACTCGGGATTGAGATTTGCAAGATTTTCGTTTCATCCTGATGTAGTGATCGATGGATTTATCTATTCCTGATTCTGTCTAAAGTATTATTGAATGATGTCATATAATATTACATTTATGAAATTCCGATTAAGGCACAAGGAAGAGGACGAGAAAACGTGACAAACGATTTCAATTTGTATTTGACACAGTGAAAATTCAAAATTTTAACTATGTGCCTATTCACGTATCATATGACACATGCTTGTCTACTATTAATTTTGAAATTTGATTTAATTGGTTAAGATAATTGAATCATTTTTCCCAAAAATTATATCGGGAATCAAAATTAAAATTTCCTTAAACTATTGTTAATAATAAGGACAAAGTCATCATTTAAATAATTAAAAAATAAAATAATTTCATATGTTGTAAAATTTCCGAACAAAAATTGATTTCGAATCAAAATAATTCCTTTTGTTGTTTAAAATTGGTAGATTAATAAGTTCACAACTACTAATTTAAATAATTTATTTCCTATTTCATAAAAATAAAAAACAATATTGATTAAAAATCAAAATAGGTTCTATGTTTTGTTTTTGAAAATTAATATTAATAAGAATAATTTTAATTCAAATAAATAGTAAACCAATAAGTCAACTAAATTTTATTAATCAATATTAAGTGAATCTCTAAATGAACATAAATTGGATTTCAAAAATCAAAGCAATTCCTATTTATTTGATTTTCCAAAGGTAATCTTGAGTGTAAATAAAAATATTCCTAAAGCTGTTGTATAAACAAGAGGGAATAAAATATTAATAAAAACTAATTATAGAAAATTTAAACATTTTCTTTTTTGCAAATTTCCATAGAAAAATTTGACGATAAATCAAAGTAATTCCTAAAAGTTGTTGTTCAGAATGAGTAAACTAATAAGGGAGAAATTATTAATTTGAAAAATGCAAAAAAGAAATAGAAAAAGTTCATATTATATAATACTTTTAAAGAAAATCTTGATTCTAAATCAAAATAATTCCTAAATTACATTGTTAAAAAGCAAAAATCAATGAGGAAGAAATTATTAATTCTAGCAATTAGAAACAAAATCAAATGAATTCCTACACGATAGCACTTTTTAAAGAAATTCTTGATTCTAAATTAAAAAAAATCCTAAACTTCATTGTTTAAAAATGTGAAAGTCAATGAAGAATAATTATTTACTTAATTTATTATTAATTATGATTTCACATGAAATAATTTGTCCAAATTCATGTATGAAGATTTATGTAAATATGTATATTTATTATAAAGCGTAAAGTCAAACTGGTACCATATACATATGCACGATAAATTGTTTAAATACATGTATCCAATGAGTGATGACTCAAAGGGTATGATGTTTAATGCCTGTATGTATTAATTAAAATGAAAATTTATGTCCATGCATGTATATGTATTTATCAATCGGTCAATATTTTAAAAAATATATCATTAATTTTTTTGACAAATTGTGTTAAGTTGTATATTCGTTGAATGGTGAAAATTATATCAATCTAAATAGATAATTTCCAAAAGTAATTAATCAAAAAATATTTATCCCATGAGTAAATTTTAATATTAAAGTTTAAAAATTCTTTCATTCTCATATAATTATATGTTGTCCCATGAATAAAAACCTTTTATTTTTATATTAAAAAATATTGCAATTAAACTATCAATATAGTGACTTATTGAGTAAATAAATAAAGTTTTTATGCTCAAAGGATATTGAAAATATTCTTAAGCTCTTCAAATTACAATATTCTTTTAGACTACAGAAACATGTCCAACCAAATCGTTTTTGAATTATAAATTAGTTAAAATGAATGAATATGTTGGGTGTATATATTTTATATGATAAGGTTATGTAAAGAGAGGAATGAATACGAATGCTTAAAATAGCAACTTAGATACTTTTTCTCCATTTTTTGAGAAATAAGGATACACCATGTTCATTGAAAAACAAACACTAAAAAATGTTATAAAACCATTGTGCATATTGTTTATTTATTTAAAAGCTGAAACTTTCATGTAAAATACGAATAACATAAACTACCACGTGCGGTTTTAATCGTTGCGCATAGGATTTCTTTCCTTCTTTTAAAAATTATTTTCTAATATTTTCTATTCATTTCTCTTATACGTAACTACGACATTTCATAAGTGGATCTGCATCTATATAAGACGCGAGTTTATTGGATTTGTCAAAGCAAAGTATCATGGTTTTGGGAAAGAAAAAATAAAAATCATGTCATTCGAAATTGTCGACGACGGAGAGGACAGTGGATATGATGACGGAGACATTCTTATGGTCGTGGGCATTAGAAATCAAATCAATGAAATACCAAAGGTATGCTATCAATGTTGACTTGTCAATTATACTCATAAAAATTTTCTAGTTATGTGTACAAAAGCATTAGTTTTCCTTGTAGCATCGGATCATTGAGAATTTTTCAGGACATAAAAGATTTAGATGAATAAAACATAACCTTTGCTATTGGTTTGGTCTTCTCACGTGTGTATTTGTGTGTAATTCTTGTTTCTTCTCATTTTAATGGTGTATTTTCTATCATGTCTTCCTAAGCCTTCTATGTTATGCCACTCTCATTCATCAAGTGTTTATTGTTGAGTCTTAACTTCATCTCATACCCTGAATTTTTGTACCATATAAAACTCTTAAATTTCCATTTGCTTCTGTTTTGGATTAGCATGGTTCTTGGATTTGCCAATCTATGCATTTTAATTCGTGCTCAAAATGTCCAAACTTTAATGGGTTTTGCTCGTTTTCTTCAATTTCTTATAGGCTAGTGCAATATGGTGGGACTATGAGGAAGTTGTCACCTCCATCCACCCCAAAGAAACTTCTTTGAGTGCATGGAAATGGTGTAAATTAGCCTCAAAGGGCTACATGAATACTACTTCAAGTCCTCTTAAGGTCACCAATTTGTCCACAAACATGACTTGGCAATTCAATCGAGGCTCTCATTCTCTCTTCACTCATGCAAGATCCATCTGGTGGAAAGAAGAGAGCAGAGTTGCTGGCTCAAGCCAAGATCATGGAATTAAGAAGCATTAACTATATATAAGGATGCAAGGGCAGGACGTGGTGTTAAAGGATCGGATTTCTTTAGGACAACACAACCACTACCCCAAACTACAAGGAGCCTGTAGCTGAGACTTGGAAGGTTCTTAATTTTCTTGGCAGAAATAAAAATTTGTTTGTCTATAATTTCAATTAATTTTGTAATTGTATATGTGTGATCGACAACCACTACCCCAAACTATAAGAAGCCTGTAGCAGAGACTTGGAAGATTCTTTTCTTTGCAGAAATAAAAATTTGTTTGTCTATATTTTTGATTAATTTTGTAATTGTATATGTGATCATTATTTGTGTTCTTCACTATCAAGTTCTTTTATTGATGTGATTAGATGATGTTATGCATAGTTTTTGTATGCAAGTAAATTTTGAAAACTATGGAGCTGTTTGGAAGTATTTTTTTAATTTTATTTTTAAAACTGTTTTGAAAAATAAGTTTAAGTTCAATTTTTAAAAATAAGAAAATAAGAAAACTCATTTGGGTAATTTTTTAAAAAAACAACTTTTAAAATGAAAAAAAACAAAAAATTATTTGGCAAAGATCATAACAATAAAAACTGATAACAAAAATTAACAACCACCAGCGATCACAACAAAGATCAACAATAAAGATCACAACCATCAACAACCGTAACAAAAATCAATAAACAACAATGATCAATTTACAATGAAATTAACACAATCAACAACACAACAGTGAGAGGGAGGGAGAAGCAGAGAAAGAGGGAGGTGCACGACGGGTCGCCCACGGCGCCGGGAAGGACGACGGCAAGCGTGGGGGCTGGGTCGCGTTGGTCGTGGCAGATCTGGGTCGTGAAGCTCACCGAGGCTGGGTCGCGGAGCTCGTGGGGCTCGCCAGCTCTTGGTTTGGGTTGCGGAGCTCGCGAGGTTCGCTGGCTCTTGGTCGCAGGGCTTGAGGGGGTTGGGTCGCGTCAGTCATGGTAGATCTGGGTCGCGGAGCTCACCATGCTGGGTCGCGGGGCTCACGGGCACTAGGTTGCAGGACTCGTCAGAGCGTAATGGAAAGGCTCGCTGACGCTTGGTTGCGAGGCACTCTGGCGCTTGGTCGGGCAGAGCTTTGCCAGCAAATGGTGGAGCTTGTGTCGGGAGGAGTTATGGGAGATGGGAGGAGTTGCAAGTTTTGTTTTATAAGTCTATTTTTGGAAACATCCAAACCTTGTTTTTGGTTTTTTGTTTTTAAAACCTGATTTCTGTTTTTTGTTTTTAAAAACACAAAGCAGTTTTTAAAAATGGTTGCCAAACAACATCGAGATCATATTTTTTTGTTTTGTCATATATATAGAAGTTGTATTTCTCAACTGATAATATCTATCCCCATTTATCTTTATTTGTAATAAATTAAAATGCTTGCATCTCTTAATTCTGAGTTGAGCTTTTGACAAAATTAAAATGAATTAACCAAAATGGTAAATAAGCATAAATTTCATCACAACAAAATTAAAAAAAAAAGAGTGAATCTATATTTTGTCCCTATTTTTTTCTTGGGTTTTAACACTTGTTTATTTCTAAAAGAATTTCACATTAAACATATTATAACCCCTTAATGGAAAAATCTTAAAACTCATTAATCCCTAAAAGATCAACGGACTCAGTAAGTAAAATTTCACCCATCACCCATCATCCACCATCCAACACCCACATGAGACAACTAAAGGATATACATAGTGCAATATACATGTAGAGCACATGAGACGTTTGATATTTACATACATAGCTACATAGAAAAACATATATGAATTCCTAAATTCATAGAAAAATATTTCTCAATTCATAATCTATCAAGAAATCATTTTAACTGACAGAGCAGTAGAGCTTCGAGAAATAGTAAGCAGATAATAATAATAATAATAATAATAACTATCTATGAAGTTCTTTGGTTATGCACAAAATATGTGGCATGACAATAAGTTCTAATGTTATGCATGTTAACCATGGAATAACAATATGTTCTTTGATTATACATGTTAGCCATGGCATAGCAATAAATTCTCTAGTTATGCATGTCAACTATAGGACACCTCAGAAGGTCCCATCTCTAATTTCATTAGGCCCCAACGGGCAACTTAGTATACCAAAGTTAATGAAATAATTGCCGTTAACTCACAATCTGTTTCTTTATCTCTACCGTCTAAACTTGTTTGAATAAAATCATTTAAATTTGAAAACTCTTAATACACTAAGAGATCTAAATTCATGTAACTCTAACAGTTTGACCTTAGCATAACTGTGACTATGAAATCATGTTCAGGGGCTCACTCGTTTGTTGACATTGTGAGTTCAAAGCCCGTAGAGTATGTAGCTGCCAACTGTTATGAATCATAGGGAGATTTGTGCTCTAAGATTTTTTTAACTGAATTTCTAAATCATATATCAGCAAAATACTTCCACAAACTTGATAACCCTAATGGCATACTTCAAACATTATGTTTCGTAATCTTGAAAACTCTGAAATCATAATAACATTTTTGTTCATGAAACTAACTCATACTTTGTGCAACATTTTCCAATATATTTCAATTGGATATTCTAAAAACATAGTCTGAAATTTGAAATCTTGAAATCATAGTGATATCGTAAACTCATAAAAACTTGTTTGATAAAATAGCAAACTTACTACAACACATATTTCCTTTATAAATCCTTTCTTGAACATGTAAGACATTTCCATAGCATATAACTTATCAATTATGGTCCCATAGTTTTCTGAAACATATTTTCATGCTAAAATCAAGAGGTTCATAATTGTTTCAAACTGGGCATATTTGTAAAATCACATTCATGTCATATCTCTACTTATAGGTTCATACCTATACATATTTTCAATTCTAGTTTCATGTTTAAAAATCATGATACATAAACATACTCATAATGACAAGAAAATGAGGTCATTAGTTTGAACCCACTCACCGTTTGGGATAGGGAGTATATGAACACCACCGACTTGACCTTGAGAGCTTAAAACGGCACCAATAACTATCATAGAGTAACATCGACCCATAAATGACCTCTAACAACTCAAGAGGAACTCTAAATCAATTCTAAAAACATTAGGGGAGCACTCCACTTGAAAAAGAAGAAGACATAGATAATTTATACATAAGAACATGGAAAGGATAAGAGAAATAGAGCATAAACCATAAAAAAAATCTCTTACTCTGAGACTTGGAGGAGATAGATTTGATGGAGGATGAGTTTGAGGAGGTAGGAGAAGAGATTAGGGATAGGGTTCTTAGGTTTTAGCTTCAAACGCGTGAATAAGGGAGGTATTTATAGTGTAGGGGGTTGTTTAGTGAAATCGTATCATTTTGGATGTCTGTCAGATTTCATGGTCCTCGCTGCAGCGAGCCTACTAAAATGAAGGGGCTGACTAGCTTGCCTGCTCGCTATAGCGAGGATTTCTTACTACAATGAGCCTATTTTGCAAAATTTTGTGGATTTCAAAGGGGCTGACTGGCTCGCCTCCTAGTTATAGCAATGATTTCTTGCTGTAGTGAGCTTATATTGCAAAATTTTGTAGATTTTATCATCAGCATGGTTCCCTAGGTATCGGGGGTTCTCGAGCACCAAAAAGGCTGTGTTAGGCCTGGCCCAAAACACATGAACCTAGGGCATTACAAACATATTGTTGAAAATGGCGAAATTAATAAGTATAATATAACTATACTAATTTAAATTATTACTAATAAAATCAAATAAATTAAACTCCTACTTTATAAAATTTTTAAACAAAATCTTAATTGTAAATAAAAATAGTTCTTATATTTTGTTTTTTCAAATAAATAATCATGAAGCTTAGCATAATTGATAGCTAACTGTACTCCTTAAGCATTTAGTCAGGAATTCAATTAATAGCAGTATGTATGGAGAGAGTCTTGTGGTCAGAGCCAATATCCACGTTTGGATACTATTGGTTCATCCAAAAAAGAATTATTAAATCAATAATTAGTATAAATTGAAATAATTAAATCTAGTCCATTTTAATCTATATTAAGTGAATCTTTTTTTTTTTGCCATACGACCCTTTTTGTACACACTATCAGAAATTGCACTTCTGACTAGATACTTAAGAATTCCAGCTAATTAGCTACCATCTGTGCTAGACCTTGTGGCTAAAATCTCTAAATATACATAAAATGGATTTTAAAATCAAAGCAATTCCTAATTATTTGACTTTTCAAAGATAATTTTGGTTATAAATGAAAAAATATTCCTAGAGTATGTTATATAAAATGTGAAGGAATAAACTGTTAACCAAAATTATTAATATTTAAAATTAAATATTTGATTTTTGAAAATTTCTGAAGAAAACTTTGATTATAAATCAGAGGAATTCCTAAAAGTTATTGTTGAAAATGAGTAAATTAAGAAGTCAAAAATATTAATTCAAAAAATTTAAAACAAAATAAAGAAATTTCCTAATTTTTTGTAACACTTTTAAAGAAAATCTTGATTCCAAATCAAAATACTTACTGAATTTCATTGTTAAAAAAATAAAAAGTTAGTAAGGAATAATTATTGAATTAATTGAAAATTCAATAAATCATATATTTCACTTATATACAATCACAATAATTATTAATTGAACTTCTTAATGTATACATAAATAATTTGTCCAAATTCATTCACAAAGATTTGTGTAAATATGTATGATTTGTCCAAATTCAAATAATGGGTAAAAACTCAAATGCTATCATATATGCACAAGGGGGTGTATCTTATGAGAGGAGTCCTATTACGAAAGAAAAATAAGTAAATTTAAACTATATAATTATATATAAATTATCAATATCAAATAATAATTAATAATAATTAATTTTCACACGCTAATTTAAAAAAATTATATTATTTTATATTTTAATCTTATTCATTTATATAATAAAATTATACGTTTAAAATTTGCTTCTCTCCCTCTTATTCACTTCTCTTATATAATCGCTCCCTATGTATAAGCACGATAAATTGCTTAAATACATGTCTCTAATAGCGGGTGATGCCTCAAAAGGTATGAGGTTTAATACTAATGATAATGAATAAGAGATATTATATCTAGGTGCATGTATGAAGTTTTTGTACATATACATGTATTTATTAATGAGTGAAGATTAAAAAAATATCATACATTTTTAATATATGTTTGGTAAAGGATTAATTTTATTGTACCATTAAACTTTTATTTAATTAATTCAATTTAATTTTTATGCACCTTAAAATTTACACCATTATCTGACAATAATGCAAGAAATTACTGCATTATTGTAAGAAGTTGCAAACTTAAAACTATCACAGTTGTTTCTTGTATTTCTATTGGTGTGGATAGAAAATAATTTCTTTTTCACCTTTTGCTGTTATAATCCTTATTTAAGGCTTTTGTGTGTTCCAAGTCCTGACATCAAAACTTCAAAATCTTTCTGCAATTCCACCACCTCGTTCTGTTCAAACACTTTTAAGAGGCTCTGCCAAGATCCTGAACAAAACACACACATATTTCATTCCCTTCTGTGTTGTTTTGCTCTTCTCTTTCCCAAGTTATCTTTGCTTTTGGTTTGATTCTCACGTGTGTTCTCTCTCTATAAATTCTTCTTAGCTCCCTAAGTCTTCTACGTTCTGCCACTTTATTCATCAATTGCTTATTGTTCAGTCTTCGATTCACCTCATCATCACCCTGAATTATTGCAGCACCATAAAACTCTCAAATTTCCCTTTTTTCTTCTGTTACGGAATCTCTTTTTTTTTTTTTCAAATATATATATCAATATTGATTAATCATGTGGTGTTACAGAAAGGGTAAGCTTGCTCTTGATGCTATTCACAACTTGGCTTCAAGGGTTGCACCCCAAAATCAAAATTTCCAGCATGGTTCTAGGATTTGCCAATCTGGGTATTTTAGTTTGTGCTCAAAAGGTGCTAACTTCAATGGATTTTCTTCGTTTTCTTCGATGTCCAGTAGGCTAGTCATACAAGGTAGTGGTGTTAATAGGAGCTTGCACAATTCATTTCTTCATGGGGGTAGGAGGTTCTACTATGTGGATCCTAACAATGTGCATCACTTCAAGCGCAGAGGTCCAGGAGGGTGGTGGTATCAAAATCCCAGACAAGTTTTATTTGTCATAGCCGGTGTTTCTGGGATTTTGATAACTGCGTACTTCTGGAACTTGGAAACGGTTCCATACACAAATAGAACCCATTTTATCCTATTGTCCAAAGCCATGGAGAGGAGGCTTGGTGAGATCCAATTTGAAAACATGAAGGAGAACTTCAAGGGGAAGATATTACCTTCCATTCACCCTGACAGTGTGCGGGTGAGCATTATCGCCAAGGACATAATTGATGCATTGCAGAGAGGGTTAAGGAAGGAGGAGCATGTGTGGAGTGATGTAGGCTATGCATCAGAGCATGTCATGTTGACTGAAGAGGACAATGGGAGAGATACACTGAGTGCATTGGCTTGGGGTGGTGATGATGGAGAGCTTGAAGGGAATTGGCACAAGGAGGATGAGATCCTTGATGACAAGTGGGGGCAACAAAGCGGTGAGAAGGGTGGAGCAGGAGGATCACAAGCAGCTACCTCACACTTGGATGGACTGAATTGGGAGGTGCTTGTGGTGAATGAGCCTAGTGTTAATGCCTTGTGCTTACCGGGGGGGAAGATTGTTGTGTTCACCGGATTACTCGAGCATGTCAGAAGTGATGCGGAGATCGCAACTGTTATTGGACACGAGGTATATAGTTTAACTCTCTGAACCTTGGACATATAACAAATGCTTTGTTTTGCTCTCAGATCACCTAAGAATTTCTGTATAATGTATCGCTTAAACCTTACAATACTTGCTAAGTTGTTATTTTGCGCCAGTCGGTTTATATGGTTTTTCTTGTTAATTAGGTTGCGCATGCTGTAGCTCGACACAGTGCTGAGCGCTTGACGAATCATTTGTGGTATTTTACTCTGCAGTTGATACTTTATCAGTTCATTATGCCTGATATTGTCAACACAATGTCAACCCTTCTCCTAAGCCTTCCTTTTTCCAGACGGTATATACCTTCGGTCACTATCTCTCTTTCTAACCAGTTAGTTATTTTCGCTTGTATGGTTCTTTGATTGCAGTTGTCTCAATTCATGTAACATCATGTACTTTCCTTGATCTTCTTAGTCGATTATTATGTTGAAATGGAAGTTTTTTCATGTTTGAAATTTTTCATAATTTCACCCTAATTCGTTCCAAAATTTTTAGGATGGAAATGGAAGCAGATTACATTGGCCTACTGTTAATTGCTTCAGCTGGATATGATCCACGGGTGGCTCCCAAATTCTATGAGAAATTGGGAAAAATCAATGGTGAGTCTGCTCTAAGGGAGTATCTCTCTACTCATCCATCTGGAAAGAAGAGAGCAGAGTCGTTAGCTCAAGCTCGGATCATGAAAGAAGCAGTTACAATATACAAGGATGTAAGGTCTGGACGTGATCTTGAAGCATTTCATTAGAACAATGAAACCACTGCCCCCTACAAACTATGAAGATCCTCCGGGTGAAACTTGGAATAAATGTTTTCTTTAACAAAATCAAAAAAATAGTTTATTTGTACATCTTCAATCAACTTGTGCAGTTGTGCGATTGCATCATTATCTGTGCTCTTCACCATCAGGTTATTTTAATGTTGTGGTTAGATGATATCTTTGCCTCCATATATCTTCGTAATAAAATGCTTGTAATAGAATGAGTTATTAAAATTCATGAAATCAATGATTAAATAATTGTTAAATATATAAGGGTACTGATGTCCTATAGTATAATCTGTTATTGAAAAAAAAATAAATAGAACAACCCGAATTATTTGCGGTTGAATCGATTTGAGTTGATAGAAGACAGGATTGATTTTTGTCCCACTCTCTTGAAATATTTGCCACTTTTGCATAAGCACATATATTAACAAAGATAATAAATATAATGGCAATGGAATAAAATATAGCGAATGATATCACTATAAAATGCTTATAGAAAATTAATAGTTAGTAAGTGCAATGAATTAAGGATATTATTAAAAAAAATATTATATTAAAATATTAAGTTATCTGAAAGTGTATAAATATTAAATTATAAAATTATCTAAAAATAGATAAATGAGAGAATAGATCATTTATATTTTACTAACCAGTATCCTAAAGAAAATTATTAAGAAAACTATAAAAGATAAGTTTCAAAGTTTTTAAATGGATCATAGATATAGAAAATATCAAGACCCACCTTTGCAAAGTTTAGGGACCCGTTCGAATTTTTAGTTTTCAATTTTTCTTTAATAAAATTTAAAAACCTAGAAAATTAAATTAAAAGCTAAAAATCAAACCAAGCATGCCTTTAAACTCCTATTTTTGATTTCTTGGCGATTACGCTTAAGGCACTAGTTAAATAAATATTCATTTTTTTTATATTTACCCTCAAATTTGACCCGACCCGACCCGTATCCGGTTCCGTTTTGTTCTCTTGCTTAGCTTTTGCCTTTCTGAGGTTCCCTTTGTTTCCGGCTTTTGGTTTTCTCATGTGTCTTCTCTCTTTCTAGACTAGTCTAGTTTTAACGGTGCCATATTCTCTTACGTCTTCCTACGCCTTCTTTCTCTCCTCTTTTGTTTATGGTTGACTCGTCGATTCGCCCACATACTCTTAAATTTCCCATTTTTGAAATCCCTTTTTTCGTTTTTTTCATCGATCGATCATGGTGTGGTACAGAAGGGGAAAGCTAGCTCTTGATGGTTTTCGCAGCTTGGCTTCAAGGGTTGCCCCGCAAAATAAAAAATTTCAGCGTTTTCCTAGGATTTCCCAATCTGGGTGTTTTGATTCGTGTTCAAAAGGTTCTAACTTTAATGGGTTCTATTCCTTTTCCTCAATTTCTCATAGGCTAGGCCCAAATGGGGGTGGACTTGTTAGCAGGAACTTGCACAATCCTTTTGTTGCTGGGGGTAGGAGACGCTACTATGTGGATCCCTATAATGTGCAGCATTTCAAGCCTAGAGGACCAAGGGGCTGGTTTCAAAATCCCAGGCAAGTTTTCATTGTTGTGGTTATTGGTTCTGGGATTTTGATCACTGTGTATTTTGGGAAACTTGAAACTGTTCCTTATACAAATAGAACCCATTGGATCCTGTTGCCTAGAGACATGGAGAGGCATCTTGGGGAGACCCAGTTTGAGCAGATGAAAGCAAGTTTCAAGGGGAAGATATTGCCCCCTCTACACTCTGAGAGTGTGAGGGTTAGGATGATAGCCAAGGACATCATTGATGCATTGCAGAGAGGGTTGAGGAAAGAGCAGGTGTGGAGTGATGTGGGGTATGCATCTGAACATGCCATGGTGGCTGAAGGGTATAATGGCAAGGGTACAGTGAGTGCATTTTCTGGGGGTGATGATGGGAAGCTTGATGGGAGTTGGCACAAGGAGGATGAGATCCTTGATGACAAGTGGGTGCAGCAAAGCAGGAAGAAGGGTCAGGCACGAGGGTCACAGCCTGCTACCTCACATTTGGAGGGACTGAATTGGGAGGTGCTTGTGGTGAATGAGCCTCTTGTCAATGCATTTTGCTTACCTGGTGGGAAGATAGTGGTGTTCACCGGATTGCTCGAGCATTTTAGAAGCGATGCGGAGATTGCCACTATTATTGGACATGAGGTATAATTGTGCTTGGTTTGATTCCTTGTTTTTTTAGTTTAAGATGTGTAGGAGACATATAGCTTGTTCCATTCAACTTACTGATTTATTATTTTTCTTGAAAGATATGCAAAGTTGAATCGATTTATATGGGTTTCCTTGTTAATTAGGTTGGGCATGCTGTGGCTCGACACAGTGCTGAGGGCATAACAAAGAATATGTGGTTTTTCATCCTGCAGTTGATACTTTATCAATTCATTACGCCTGATATTGTCTACACAATGTCATCCCTTTTATTGAAGCTTCCTTTCTCCAGGCGGTATATCTTCGATCATTGTCTCTCTTTCTAGTCAGTTGATTTCCTGTATGGTTCTTTGATTGCACAGTTGCTCATTTCATGTAACATCATGCTTGTCATGAATGTCAGAATATTTGAGAAGCAATGCTGCTGCAGTGGCATTCCGAATAAATTGGTTTATTCCATTCATCATGTTTGTTCCCTCTGGGGAATAGGCACAATGAGAATTACATTGTGTGTTAGTCTTGAGTCATTTTGATTGGATTCAAACCCATAACCCATATTGAAATTGTATAATATTTTATGAGCATGATATGCATGATGAGCCTGACCATGGTTTTGTGAGGTGTATGTCCTGCGAAAAAGTTATTTAAAGGTGTATGTCTTTTGTAAAACTATTATTCATGTGTTCGTGGGTTTGTTCATGCTTCTTGTGCTTCCTTTTAGCTTAACGATCTGCAGCAAGACTTTCCTTAAAAAAATTTCATGACTATCTTGTCAAGTTTTTGACGAGGCTTTTTTTCATTCATTCTCAATTGCACTTTCCTTGACATAGCCTCTTTCATTCATTTCTCAATTGCACTTTCCTTGACATGGCCTCTTTCATTCATTGTCAATGTTGTCTTTAACATTGAATTAGTACTAATATGAAATTGTGTTTCATGCTGCTTGTGCTTGTTCTTCTTCGTAGATTTTCATGTTGAAATAGAAGCTTTTTTTTCATGTTTGGAATTTTTGCAACTTCACTCAATTTTGTTCAAAATTTTCAGGATGGAGATGGAAGCTGATTATATTGGGCTGCTTTTAGTTGCTTCAGCTGGATATGATCCACGGGTGGCACCTAGAGTATATGAGAAGCTTGGAAAAGTCACTGGTGACTCTGCTCTTAGGGACTATCTCTCTACTCACCCGTCTGGAAAAAAGAGAGCAGAGTTGCTGGCTCAAGCCAAGATCATGGAAGAAGCACTAACAATATACAAGGATGTAAGATCAGGACGTGGTGTTGAAGGATTTCTTTAGGACAGCACGACCACTACCACTACCACAAACAACCAAGAGCCTGAAGATGAAACTGCAAAATTGTTCTAGCCAAAATAAAAGTTTACTTGTTTATATTTTCGACTAACTTGTACAATTGTCTCTGACCATTATATGTATTTTTTCACAATCAAGTTCTTTTAAAGATGTGATTAGGTGATGTTTTGTAAAGTTTTGTTATGTACAATGCTTCAAGTGTAAATTTTGATAGAATCATCTTTGTAAATAAAATGCTTGCAATACGTGTTATTGCAACAACAAATGATATTATCCTGTTTTGACCATGAACTTTTCTTATATCAAAGTAAGATGTATATTTTCTTGATCCAACAATGATACAGAAATGAATCAAAGGTATAAAATGAAACGTAATTGGCATCAAACAAAATCTAAACCAAATGTAGCATCAGATGGTATTTTGTTTTACACACGACGCCGTTCTAATGTATTCTGTTTTGATAGAATCTAAGCCAAACAACAGCATTATAAGGTATGAGTTTGACCCAGTGATATTTTTATTTCACATATTCTTATTGTAGAGAAATTTTAATTTTACTACACAATACCATTTCGTTAAAAAGATTTGTTCATGAATGAATCAATAATCTGTTCTCTAATGTATCTTCTCTGTTTTCAAGAGACTGCAAAATTCCATCCTTACAGATTCTTATATATACATTAGTTGATTTATGAGTGATGTAGGATTTCTGGTAGAGTGGTAGTATACTTCCACTGTTGTGAGTTGATGATAATGGTTTACCCTACTTGAATTCAAAACTGTGGAATTAAAGGTAACAATGAAGAATACACTTTCCAGAATGATTGAAGAATGCAAGAACTTGAGAGACCTCAAAAGAATCCACGCCCAGATTCTAAAGTCACCAACTTTACCAAATGGTGACCAATATCACCTCATCACACGTATCCTTTTCTTTTGCTCCTTTTCCAGTTGGGGTTCTTTCAAATATGCCGCCAATGTTTTTCACATGATCAAGAACAAAGATCTTCGTGTCTATAACATCATGATCAGAGCATATGCAGGAATGGAGGGAGGTGATGGAACCCATTTTTCTAAGGCTTCGATGCTGTATAAGCAAATGCTTTTCAAGGGCATTTTTCCTAATAGCCTTACTTTTCCCTTCCTTTTAAAGAGTTGCACTAGGAGGCTGGATGGTGCTACGGGCAAAGTTATTCATGCCCAAGTGATAAAGCTTGGGTTTTTTAATGATGTTTTTGTTGGCAATTCTTTGATAAGCCTGTACATGGCATGTGGGCTATTGAACAATGCCAAGAAGTTGTTTGATGAAATGTTGGTGACAGATGTTGTCACTTGGAACTCAATGGTTATTGGGTGTATGAGAAATGGAGGACTTGATATGGCATTGGACTTGTTCAGGAAGATGAAGAGAAGGAATATCATAACGTGGAATTCGATTATTACTGGGTTGGTTCAGGGTGGAAGGGCAAAGGAGTCACTTGAGCTTTTCCATGAAATGCAGTTTTTGAGTGATGATTTGGTTAAACCTGACAAGATTACATTGGCTAGTGTCCTTTCGGCTTGTGCTCAGCTTGGTGCTATAGACCAGGGGAAATGGGTCCATGGTTACTTGAGAAGAAGTGGCATAGAGTGTGATGTGGTAATTAGAACAGCACTTGTCAATATGTATGGCAAGTGTGGGCATGTGCAGCAAGCATTTGAGATCTTCAAAGAAATGCCTGAAAAGGATGCCTCGGCGTGGACGGCGATGATTTCAGTGTTTGCTCTTCATGGATTAGGTTGGAAGGCTTTCGATTGCTTTCTAGAGATGGAGAGAGCTGGGGTAAAGCCTAACCATGTGACATTTGTTGGATTATTGTCAGCTTGTGCCCATTCTGGTTTGGTAGATAAAGGTCGATGGTGCTTCAATATAATGAGACATCTTTACTCAATCGAACCACAAGTACATCACTATGCTTGCATGGTTGATATTCTTAGTCGTGCCAGGCTTTTTGATGAGGCAGAGATGCTCATAGGAAGCATGCCAATCAAGCCAGATGTTCATGTCTGGGGTGCATTAGTTGGAGGCTGTCAAATGCATGGGAATATAGAATTAGGAGAAAAGGTAGCTCTTCATTTGATAGACTTGGAACCACATAATCATGCCTTCTATATGAACCTGTGTGATATATATGCCAAAGCTGGCAGGTTTGATGCTGCCAGGGGAATTAGGAACTTAATGAAAGAAAGAGGAATTAAAAAGGAAATCCCGGGCTGTAGCATGATTGAAATCAATGGGGTGGTTCATGAATTTTCAGTGGGAAGATCGTCTGAAATTCCAATGGAAGAACTAATATTGGTCTTAAATAAACTACTAAAGTAACGAGATGAAGATATGATTTTAGCAGCAGCATACCTTTCGTTGGCTATATGGAGAAATCTGCACATTTCCTTATTGAACAATAGTCTAGTTCAGTGATTAACAACAATAATTATAGTCACATTTTATTCCCTATTAGCATCAAATGAAAATCTCTATCCATTCACTTGGATATGTACTGGGAGAGAAGTACATTGTCCTTTTGTAAATTGCTAGCTGTGTCATAAAACCCTAAATTATTTGGGCTATCTTATTGGCCTGTCAGGTGTCATTGGCACCAGTTCATCCGTGGGAGTTTCGTATTGTTAGTTCTAGGGAGCAGTTCAGCTACGTTCTCAGTTCTCTCTTAATTAATGGAGTTTCTCTCATTCAATTCGGGAAAGTTCTGTTGCTTTCATACTACATTTGTCAGATTCAAACATGTCGATGACAACTTGACAAATTTCATACACCGTGTATGTCTTTTATAGAATTTTTGCCAGTTGACAGCGTCACAGCCGATTAGGATCTCCCAATAACAGAAATTGTCAACACATGCTTAGTTAATGTCGCTCTGCAAACATCTTGGTAATGGAGTTATAGGAAAAACCATTTGTTGGCTGCAATTTGCAAATGACTAGATATAATATTCTCTCTTCTGGAATACACATGCAATTGAGAAATACTTTAGTTCACAAATATCTGTCGAATATAAAAATGTTTTCTTTAATGATTTCACAACTAATTTTTATTGAAAATTAAGTATATATTTGGTTTTAGTTTTTAATTTTTATTTTTAATTTTTATAATTTATAAAAAATTATTAAAAAATTAAAATTAAAACTAAAAATTAAGAATTATAGTTTTTAGTATTTTCAGTATTTTCTTTATAAAATCTAAAAAATTAAAAATTAAAAACTCAAACCAAATATATCTATAATTTTTAGAATTTTCATTATTTTCTTTACAAAATTTAAAAAATTGAAAATAAAAATTTAAAACTAAAAAAATTAAACCAACCTAAAAGTGTATTTAATAGAAAAAATAAAATAAATTAAAAAAGAATATAATTAAAAAATTAATAAATATTATCTAAAATTTATAATAATTATTTATAAAAAATAAAATATTTATATTGAACAATTATATAATTATGAACGGAGTGGAGTACTGAGAAGTGAGGCAATACTGAAGAGAGAGAGCGGTTATCAAACAGCATTGAATTCTCCCAATTGCTTTTTAGTTGTCACAGTTACTGATGTGATGTTTAAAATATCTATGAATTTAAGATAAATATAGATATTAAAAAATAATAAATAATATTAATATTTAAATAAAATTTAGTGGATAAATTAATATATTTTTATATATTAATTGATATAATATAATATTTAAGATCGTATTAAATAGAATATTTTAAAATATAAGTTAATTTATGATAATATTAAAAGTTAATATTTTATTAAAATATAAAATTAATAAATATTTTAAAATATAAAATTATTTTAAAATGACTAGATATTATAAAAGGGGAGTACGTTTCATCAAATGTAAGACATTCTTCGCAGGATAGACGACTCAGAGAAAATTTATATTTAGTTTCGTTCCAAGAAAGGTTAAAAAAGTTGGTTAGCGTGATAATACATGTATGTGAGGCAACACATACGTGAGGTACACGTACCACACGTATCATTTATTGCTTCCAAGTTCCAACCAGTGACGGATAAGAAAATTTATATAGTGGAGCAGGGACAATACATAAATATAATAAGATATTTTGCACAGTTTACCTTGATATGTAGCAAAACATTATATCATAATGCGGGCACAACATATATCTAGCTGTATATTGGGGCATTGGCCCCCAAGTTTTACAAAGTGAGAAATGCTAAATATACACTATTACACTTATATCATATATTTATATCAAGTTAAAAGTTATAAATTAACATGTAAAAAGTTATAAATCTAAATATAAAAAGCTATAAATTAATATACACATGTTTATAATATATTGATTTTATAACTTTATATAAATTGATTTATAACTTTTATATATAAATTTATAATATTTTATACATAAATTTATAATTTTAATTTGATATAAGTGTGTAGTATAAATATAATGGTATATGTGAATCCCTCTTCTTACAAAGTCGATCCGCGCCTCACTTCCAAAAGCTGTTCATTGGCCGACATGCGGTTCTAATTTACAGTCAATGTAACCTATGTTTCATCAAATATAAAATATTCCTCAGAGGGTAAAATATAAGATATTTCTCTAAGCAAAGTTTTAGATTGAACAATAATACAATATATTATTTCTCACTATATATATTCCCAACTTGTCCTGTTTCCACTTGCAATTTCACACACGAGTTCTATTGGCAAAGTATCTTGGTTTCTGCTACATTCTGAGTAGCATAGCATACTCACTTTCTTTTCACATCATGAGACTTCTAGATTTTCATTCTGATCCTATGTCCGCAGCTGCAGCACTTGTGGCAACTGTAGCTTTGGTATTCTTTACGATCAGAAGATTCCATTGCAGGAAAGGAAGGCAGCATGTGGTTGTAGGCACTGTGTTAGACCACTTGTTCAATTTCCACAGGCTTCACGATTTCATGACTGACCTTGCAAGGAAGCACAAGACTTACCGGTTGCTCAGCTTTTCAAGGAGTGAGGTTTACACTTCAGATCCTGTTAATGTTGAGCATATCCTCAGAGCAAACTTCAGAAATTATGGGAAGGTACTGCATACTATCCATTATCCAAGATTGATTTTGCTAGAATATACTTTTTTGTTTCTTTAAAAATATTTTGGTAGATGAGTGATACACATATACCACCATATTTATACCATATACTTATATCAAGTTAAAAGTTATAAATCTGTGTATAAAATGTTATAAACCTATATACAAAAGTTATAAATCAATTTGTAAAATGTTATAAATAAATATGTAAAAACTTTTTATATATTAGTTTATAACTTTTTGTATCTAATTTTATAACTTTTTATATGTTAATTTATAACTTTTAACTTAATATAAGTATAAAGTATAAATACAGTGATATATGTTTATCACTTCTCATTTTGGAAAAAGGTTGAGCACATTTTTATGACCAGAAAATGCATCATTGCAATAAAGGCTGTCTGCCTCAGAGAGTTCTTTAGGTACGGTTGATATCATTATAGTATAGACGCTTGAAATATGTGGAATTTGCTAGTTTTCTAGTTTTTAAAATTTTATAAAAAAATAATAAAAAATAAAATTTATAATTTTTAAAAATTTTAATATTTTTTTTTATAAAATTTTAAAAATTAAAAAATTGAAAATTCAAACTAAATAAATTGATAATTTTCAAAATTTTTAATATTTCTTTTAAACAGGCATTTATTGGTTGTTTTAGTGAGGTTTGAGCAACCCAGCATACACATTAATAATGCAGACACTTGATATGAACTCGATATGATATGGACATGAGTAACATATCAAAATTTAAAAGTTATAGGGCATAGATATAACATATATATTACTAAAAATTAAAAAATATATATTATTTAAAATATCATTTATATATATAAGATTTATTTGTAATTTATTTTGTTATAAACTCAAAATATTATGTATTATTTTTTATTTATAAGATTATTTATGTTATATTTTTTATGTTAGAGTAAGAAAAAAAATTTTAAATTATATATATAGATATATATTATTTTCAATATGAACACATATCAATCATATAAACAAGACACCTAAATAGTTACCGTGATTCCCAATGTTTGAGTTGGTCCGTAGTCGCTTTAATGGGAAAAAAAAAAAAATCCTATTCACTTCCAAGATTTAAAGACACGCTGAGGATGTGATTGGATAATGTAATTTATAATTTTTTTTATTTTTTAAAATTAAAAATTTTATTTTTACTTTTTATTATATTTAATTAAATAACTCATTATTTTTTAAAAAATTATTTTAATAATTTTTAAAAAAATAAAATATCTAATTTTTTAATAAATACTTTCTAAAATAATAAAAATATTTATAAATATTTTTATTATTATATATTTAAATATAAAATAATTTATCCATAAATTATTTTTTAAAAATTATTTTTGTATCAATATTTGAGTAAATTGTTTATCCGAGATTTAAAAATATCTTCTTTTGGATTTCCAAGAGTTTCTTATTACACCGACCAGTAGCTTATCTTCTTGTACAAGGTACAATGCGACAGGTAAGCAAGAATTTCTTCTAATGGTATTTTCTCCTTCGAAAAAAATTATTTTAGGATTCTAAAAGTAAATATTTATTATGACATACAATTTATTATCACATAGGTTATGTTTGATCAGAGAATAAAATAGAATATACATTTTTATGAATAAGTTTAAAATATAAAATTATATATACAACTTATTTAAGAAAATTTTTACTTTATTTTTATCTACTAACTGAACACGTGCTGAATATGATGAATAAATGATATGAATAGAAACTAATATTACATTCAATAATAACAAAATAAATATCTTAATAAATATCTATATTTAAAATATTAAAATAATACTACTCTTTTCTCTTATACATAAAATTTAGTTAAATATAAAACCACATGCATATATGAAGGACATAAACTCCTTTCACTCAAACCACTCTCTTTAGTGTAGTATAGAATGCAAGACAAGATAGAATATTCTCTGCATGTATTAGAGTAATATACCATTTATATGTTCTATCTATCAACTTAAATATTTAAGAGAGATAAACTTATGACAAAGTATCAAAGTCATTGTGATTAAATGGTGAAAGGTTTGAACATCTATTTTGATAAAAGTGATTATGATCAAACCCAAAATAAAGTATTTGTATTAGGAGATATATTAAAATATAAAATTATTTATATTTATCTATCCATCAGCATGTCATCAAATTCTTTTTCATTTTACATTTAATAAATTTTATCTTTATTTTTAAATTTTTGAAATTAACCTGTTAATTAATCTTTATTTTTATGTTTAAAATACTATTTAGAATTAGACTAACAATTCTATACACTTGTATTTGCTGAGAATTGCAAAACAATTATCACATGCCTTTATGAAAAGTGTTATGTTATTTATATTCATTATATAAGAGATATTATGTCGATTTATATCTCATATTAATAATATTATCTGTAAAATAAAATTATATAATAAATATACACCACACACCTTATCACCATTAGATGTGACGAGTGGTTCCTACTCATTTCACTCATTCGTCACATCTAATAGTGATAAGGTGTGTAGTGTATATTTATTGTGTAATGTTATTGTACACATAACATTACTCTATCTCATTCAATGGTAGATGAGATATGAGTTAGAATAATATCTTACATATAATAAGTACAAATAATAATTTTTACGAAAATAAACACGTCGTACTTTACCTTGCAATGTAAATAAGAAAAATATTTATTGTACAATAAAATTGCACAATAAATATACACCATACACCTTATAACCATTAGATACAATGAGTGATCCTCATTCATCCCACTCACTTATCATACTAATTGTGACAAGGTGTGTGGTATATATTTGTTATGTATTTTTGTTGTTCACCTAATATTACTCTATAAATTATTTGACATACTGAATAATATTTAAAATAATATACTTTGATACCTTTCTTTCAATATCATAATTAATTTAAATGTTATTATCATCTCGTTTTTGCCCTCAAATCAAACACACTCTAAATGTGATACTCTGAATGTGATGTGATGGATAACTGGATTAATGAAGATCAATATTATATACAATTATAATAAAATAAGTATCCTAATAGATGCTATTTTTAGAGTGTTAAAATGACACTATTCTTTTTTCATATGCATAAAATTTAGTTAAATATAAGACCACATGCATATATAAGGGACTTAAACTCGTTTCACTCAAATCGTTCTCTATATATCTTATCATGTTAGTGGGGGCATAGAATGCGAGACAAGATAGAATAATGTTCTTTACATGTATCAAAGTATTAAATTATTAACATATCTCTGCCGATCAACTAATGGTTTTAGGAGAGATGATTTCATAATATGGTATTAGAACAACAATGATCAAATGATTAAGGGTTTAAACCTCTATTCTGATAAAAGTGGTCATGCTCAAACCTAAAAATAAGTATTTACGTTAGGAGGTAAATTAGAATATAAAATCATTCACGTGCGTCTTCCAATCAGTATGTCATCAAGTTCTTTTTTATTTTACATTCAATAAATTTTATTTGTATTTTTAATTTTTTGAAATTATCCTCTTGATTAATCTTTATTTTATGTTTAAAATAGTATTTACAATTAGAATTACAATTCCATACACCTGTAGTTGCTCAGAATTGCAAAACGATTATCACCGGCCTTTATGGAAATAAGTACATCGTAGTTTACCTTGCAATATAAATAAATTGACATACGCGATAATATTTAAAACAATATACTTTGATACATTTCTTTTAATATCTCAAGTAATTTTGAGTTCTTTTCTATTTGCAATTAAGCTTCATATTCTAATTTTCCCCGTCAAAGTCAAATTTATATTTAATATTGTAAATTAATTCTAATTCGAACCCACAAATGAAAAATACAAGTATTTTGTATATATGCAAGATAAGTGGAAAACAGTTTTACATAGATGTCTTGATTATGTATTATCACACTAGATGATTGACAGTGCATTAAAATTAGTCTCTTTTTATTAAGTGTTGCATTTTTTTTAATCTAAGAAATTGCTTTCGCAATTTCGGACCACAGCAGTGGTTGTCTAGGAAATTGCATTTTATTAAGTGTTTGTTCTTGTAATCCTATGTTTCTAGTACATCTTATATGCAGAATTTACTCCTTTGTAGTTATGCAAGCATAATCCGATTTCCCAATTAAAAGCCTACTGATAATGGAATATGTTTCATGGCATGGTGCAGCCTCAATCCTCAAATTCTTTGTTTTCTACCCTATTGCAGGGGTGGTATCACCATGGTATTTTGACAGATCTTTTGGGTGATGGAATATTTACAGTGGATGGAGAGAAGTGGCAACATCAAAGGAAAGTGGCAAGCTATGAAATCTCAACCAAAACAGTGAAAGACTTCAGCCTTCAAGTGTTTAAATCCAATGCAGTTAAACTTGCAAGAGTTGTTTCAGAAGCTGCTGTGTCAAATAAAGCAATTGACTTCCAAGTAAGATTTTGTTACATGCTTGGCACCTAAACAAAAAATCATTCTTCGCATATTCGAATATTTTTAGAATATGATCAGAATCTAAAAAAAATCAGTTTTCAATTTTTTTTAATTATATATAACATTTTAGTTTCACAATCATTTTTTTTCAAAACCAAAACAAATGCATCGTTAATCTCATGTTGCATGATGTTTATTGGCAGGAGTTGTTTATGAAATCCACCCTAGACTCTGTGTTTAAGATTGTCCTTGGTGTAGACTTGGACACCATATGTGGAACATATGAAGAGGGCACCAAATTCTCCAATGCCTTTGATGAAGCAAGTGTCATAACTATGTATCGGTATGTTGATATCTTCTGGAAGATCAAGCGGTTCCTCAACATTGGATCAGAAGCGGTACTCAGGAACCGTATCCAAGTTGTGGATGAATTTGTGTATAAACTCATCAGAAGCAAGACAGAACAAGAGCAAAAGCAACAGCATGATTTGCCTGTGAGTATAACTTCTTACAACCACCCCTTACATCTCTTTGTGGTGCTAAATCTTTGTAATGATTGTCCATTGGTAAAACACTTCTAATAACAGATGACAAAAGTAGACATGGTGTCAAGGTTTCTGGCATTGAATGAGACGGATCCGAAGTACCTGAGAGACATTATCCTCAGCTTCATAATTGCAGGAAGAGACACAACAGCTGCCACTCTTTCATGGTACCTTTACATGCTATGCAAGCATCCTCATATCCAAGAGAAAGTTGTGCATGAAGTTAGAGAAGCAACAAAGTTGAAGAACACCAGTAATTTTGCTGAAGTTGCTGATAGCCTAACTGAAGAGGCTCTTGAAAAGATGCACTATCTGCATGCGGCTTTGACTGAGACACTTAGACTCTACCCAGCAGTTCCAGTGGTGATGAACTTGTGCATTATTATATGCATTAAAAACATGTAATTTGTCATTAGTATTCTCTAAAAAGATTTTCAATTCGTGTTGCTGCTACAGGATGGGAAACTATGTTTATCAGATGAAACTTTACCAGATGGATTTAGTATCAGGAGAGGTGACATGGTATCATATCAGCCTTATGCCATGGGAAGGATGAAATTCATATGGGGTGATGATGCTGAGGAATTCCGGCCGGAGAGATGGCTTGACGAAAATGGAGCTTTCCAACCAGAGAGTTCTTTCAAGTTCACAGCCTTTCAGGTTAGCTAGCAAGCACAAAATATGAAATGCAAACAATGTGTGAAGAATGGGAAGGACTATGAATGAATTATCAATTATAAACATTCCACTATTGAAATTCAATTTGTTGTTTTCATTATGCAGGCAGGGCCAAGAATATGTCTAGGAAAAGATTTTGCCTACAGGCAGATGAAAATTTTTGCCGCTGTTCTTTCTTATGGCTACAAATTCAAGTTGGCCGTCCAGAATGAATCAGTAAATTACAGGACTATGCTGACTCTGCACATTGATGGTGGTCTTCATCTGCATGCTTCCAACAGATTGGAGCATTTCTGTTTTTCAAATTGATAGTTTTTTCTTTTACAAGTTAAATGACTTGCCTATCTTGTGTTAATTTCGTTAAAATCTGAGATTGTGTATGTTATTGGTTAAATGCTGACTTTGTGTGCAATTTCGAGTAAACCAATTCTAATTGGTCAATACTCAATAAAAATGATCATCACTGTTTTCTGAAGAAAGCTACTGGCTAGATAATTATCACATCATACATATATGATGTGTTATTTGCTGCATAGCACACTCTCTTCTGTTCTTTATTACTGCATTTTGATCATTGACACTTGGAATATCCTTAATAATATGCTTCTTTTAATTTTGGAATAACACGGACAACAAAATCTTGCATTGCAACTATAGTAGTATACAATATTAAAACTTTTAGCTGCAACCACAAAGCCAACTGCGTATGTCCTTACTTCAAAATTAAAATATTGAAACATACTATACTTGTAACCTTTCTTCCGATGACTCTGATTGATGTTGTGAATTAATTAAAGTCCAATTATTGGAGCTATCTTCATTACTAAAACACTAGCAGATATGATCAACTCCTTCCAAACTTATATTAAGCACAATACATGTATAAATCATATGGCTATTACTCTGTTGATCTAGCTTTTAAGTGAGTATATACTAACAGAACTAAATGAAATAAAGATGATCATACAAAAGTACAAAACTATTCTACACCATCATCCAATTTTGTGTTCACACACTATTTAATAAATTTGACTATATTAATGCCTAGTATACGCCATCAGAAAATATTTGGCTGATCATCCCAATGAACCAAAAGAACTTCGATAAGTACAAATTAATATATAATTGAAGGATAATGTGGGTTCACACTTGTGGATTGTCATTTTTTTCTTGTCTGTTATGGCAGCTAGCACCTTACCACTCGGCAGACATGGCTGTCACACAAATCTTATATAATGGAAGGGACCGAAGGGACAATCATATAGTTCTTAGTTTTACTATTATATTTTTTCAAAAAAATTTACATTGCCCTATCCCCTATTCCACCTGAATTTCTTTGTATTTCTGTTCACTGGTTTTGGTTATATGTATATCAGTTTCTCTACAACTAAAATTTTATGCTAAATGGTCTCCTCTTCAACCATGATGTTGTATTATTTCAGCTTTGATCACAAATATCTAGCTGCAGCCCTTCTCTCCATAGTTGTAGCAGTTTTTGTTATTGAAAAACATGGCCAAATTCTTCCTATCAAGAAAAGAAAACGCCATCCTGTTGCTGGAACTGCTTTCCACCAACTACTCAACTTCAATAGGCTACATGATTACATGACTGATCTTGCAAGAGAAAACAGCACTTATAGGCTGCTTAGCTTAGCCCGCAGTGAGGTGTACACTTCAGACCCCATTAATGTGGAATATATCCTTAAGACAAACTTTCCAAACTATGGCAAGGTACTGCACTTTTGAAAGTCAAAGCATGCCAGCATCTATTTTTGCATGCAGAATTGAGTGGCATTCCCACATTGCTGATGCCAAAAAGTGGTAGGATAACAAGGAAAATTTGTTAACAGATATATGGTAATTTTGTAGCCAGAAAAAAAGGTGGTTATTTTTGTGTAATGATAATATAAAGGTGGAAGAGGGAGTTCAGAAGTCAAATCTAAGGTTGAGAGCTATACAATTCCCAAGTATATTGCAATGTTGATCTTTTATGTCGTTCTGTTTCCCTTTAGTTGAAGTACTAAATAGAATACTGAAAATGGTTAGTTTAGCAATATTCTAATAAAAGTTGAATCAAGAGGGTAGACTACAGAATTAAAGGGAGTTTTAAATTGATTCAGAAATTTCTAATATTTCATACCTTCATGAAAAACATATGAATTTCCATTTCCCAACCTCTTGTGCAAAACTCACAATATATTGTTGAATTGGTGACATAATTTCCAATGATAAAGCCTTAAAAGATCTTTTGACCCATATATTGCAGGGACAGTACCAGTATGAAATGTTGAGGGACCTCCTTGGTGATGGGATATTCACAGTGGATGGAGAGAAGTGGAGACATCAGAGGAAGGCATCAAGCTATCAATTTTCCACTAGGCTTTTGAGAGACTACAGCAGTTCGGTGTTCAAATCCATTGCTGCAAAACTTGCTGCAATAGTGTCTGAAGCATCAATCTCAAATCAGGCAATTGAAATCCAAGTAAGAGTCTTCAAATGACTTTAGATATGTATATTTAGTTAACAAAGTGTATGTGCTGAAAAGATATTTTCACTTACACAGTTAAGCATGCCCTTAATACTTGACCTTATCATATAATAGATGTAATCAAGATGGTTATTGACAGGACTTGTTTTTCAAATCAACCATGGATTCAGTATTTAAGATTGTACTTGGTGTAGAACTGGACACCATGGGTGGAACATATGAAGAAGGAACCAGGTTCTCCAGTGCTTTTGATGAAGCAAGTGCAATTACTGTACTTAGGTATATTGACATTTTCTGGAAGATCAAGCGGTTTTTGAACATAGGATTAGAAGCAGTACTGAAGAAACATGTCAGAGTTATAGATGAATTTGTGTATAAAGTAATTAAAATCAAGACTGAGCAAGTCCAGAAGTCAGAAGATCAGCCTGTGAGTTTTAGTTCATAAAAGTCATCGTGGTTTACATTTCTGCAAAACAGTATATTTACTGGCAATACATATACTTTGACAGGCAAGGAAAGACCTTTTGTCAAGGTTTATAGAATTGGAAGAGACTGATCCAAAGTACCTGAAAGACATTATCCTGAGTTTCATCATAGCTGGAAAAGACACAACAGCAACTACTCTCTCCTGGTTCCTTTACATGCTATGCAAGCATCCTCATGTGCAGGAAAAGATTGCACAGGAAGTCAAAGTTGCAACAGGGTTGGCAAGTTTTTCAAAGCCTGAGGAAGTTGCAGCTAGCATAACTGAAGAAGCTCTTGAAAAAATGCTGTATCTACATGCAGCTTTGACTGAGATACTTAGACTCTACCCAGCTGTTCCATGGGTGATAACACATAACCAAATGAAACAAAAAAAAAAAATCTAAATTTCGATGTTTAAGTGTTGAATTTCATTTGTGTAATATCTTGCTCTGATGCTTCTGTGACAGGATGCTAAGATTTGTTTTTCAGATGATGTGTTGCCAGATGGATTTTATGTCAAGAAAGGTGATATAGTGGCATACCAACCTTATGCCATGGGAAGGATGAAATCATTATGGGGTGATGATGCTGAGGAGTTTAAACCAGAAAGATGGCTAGACAAGAATGGAAATTTCCAGCAAGAAAGCCCTTTCAAATTCACAGCTTTTCAGGTGGGAGAACTTTGATATATCCTCTTCAAAATAATAATTGGCTGAACTAACATGAAAATTGAAAAAAAAAAATTAGATTTTAATGCTGGAATTCTTGTAGTTTGGAAGTTGGAACTTTAATATATATATTTTTTTTTCTTTTTGTTCGTTCCACAGGCGGGTCCAAGAGTTTGTCTTGGGAAAGATTTCTCTTACAGACAGATGAAAATCTTCTCTGCTGTCCTTTTAGGTAGCCATAAATTCAGGTTGGTTGATCAAAACAAAGAAGCACATTACAGAACTTCAATTACTCTACATATGGATGGTGGTCTACACCTTAATGCTTACAGAAGATTTGGAGATTCAGATTCATAGATATCTTTGATGCTTTGTTCTCGTTATTAGGTTGTAAGAAAACAAAGATGTTGTGCTAAATAGGTAACTATTACTGTAAAAGCTTTCCCTCCTTGCCTGTGCTGCAGATTTAAATATAAAGAAAGGGAAAAGGAAATGTATGCAAGCTATGAATACATAGCAAAATTACTGTGGTAATACATTAATCAGTAGCTCAGTTAATGCCTAAAATTTCTACTAGTATCGTGACATATATTGGGTTTGGGAGTTATGGGAACAAAACGAGTGACAAAACGGGTTGAACTACTTGGATTGACCCGCCAATTCTGTTATTTTCAATGGGGAAAAAGTGATATTTTTCAACGCGTCAAAAAAAAAATTGACTCGTCTAATCTGTCTCGTTTGAGTTACTAGTGAAGTCATCATTTCCTGTTAGCCACCTCAACATTTAATGAAAATAAACTTATGACAATTATTAAAGCTAAATAATTCATTAAAAAATTGGACTAAAACCAATCTTTTTAAGGGATTAAAATCAAAACTTGTTTATATTTTAGGGGAATAAAGACCAACTTAAAATAAAAGAATTTAAGCCTTTTTTATTTAAAATAAAACAATTTATTTTTGAAAAAACTACTTATTTTACTTTCTAAAATGATTGCTCTTAAGTATAATGATGGATCAAAAGTAAGTACCTATAAACTTTGTAGGAAGCGCTTGGTGTACAGGAATATTTTTACCTTTCTTGGAAATTTGACCTATAGGAATGTAAGAGTTACATGTTTGATAAAAGATTTAAAATGTAATACCCTAGTTTTGAATAAAAAGGTTGGAAAATTATTCTGAATTAGAATGGTATCAGTTACCCTTATCTATTATTCCGGATCCTGAATTTCGCTAAATTTGGATCTTATGCGCTCTTTGATGGCTATATTATAAAACTACTTTATTGAGATTAAAAGTTTTAGTAATGGTTCCCAAAATGAAAATAAGTTAAAGGATAATTTTTAATGAATTTTAGGAAACCTCTAAATATTTCATTTTTAACCCATGAGTTTATAAAACCTTAAAAATTCCCAAATTTGAACTAAAACCCAAAATTTGAATTTTGAATTGCTAGAATTCTAATTTTTAATGATATTTATTCAATTTAGATAGGGGATACTTCCTTATTTACTCTATGTTTTAAAGTTAATGGAAAGTAAAATAAATGAGGACAATAATTGAGAAGTGAGACAACCCCAACCCATTATATACTATACAAACCCACAACGCTCTTCTCTTTCTATTCCAAAGTGTGACCTCTTCTCTCCCTCTTTGACAATCTCATCTCTCCCTCTGCCACCACTACAGGAAGCCAACACCACTAGCCTAGTTCCATCATATCCATGATTTTGGTGAAGGTTGGATTTCACAGTTTGGATAGGACACAAGCACACCCACCTTGTTCTTCATCTACTGTGACCACTCTAAGGTATTATTATGGCCTATTCTTCTTCCTATTTCGACTAGTTAGTTGGACATCATAGCGGATGGTTGATTTGAGCTCATAGCATGAGAAACCTAGGGTTTGAGGGGTTTTGTGATTGAGAGTTAATTGGTGTTACTTTTGGTTTCCAAATACTAATTAGTGGTTGTTGGATGATGTATCTGGCGTTAGATACTCGAGAGAAGCATCCTGTTTACTCTACATTGGCGTAGGCTTGGAGCACCACATTCTTGGGATTGTGCTTTGAGTGAATAATATGTTTGTTTATTTGGCATTTGGTTTCAAGTATTTGAATACTTTTTGTTTTTTGATATCTATGTTGCAATATAAGTAAAATGATTTTCTTATCACGTCTATGTTTTGAAAGTTGCATTTATTAGTTCATGAACCCTTAAAAATTGTTATATTTTATGAATATGGAATGAGGTTGAATAATCATTATTGGTACAATGATATGTTTTGTTATATTGAATCTAGATTATGGAACAAGTGTATTTTAGATTGATTCATGTTATGCTTGAGGATATTTGAACAAAGTGAAAATTCATTTACATGACATGTTTATAATTGGTAGTCTCTGGAAAAGAAATTGTATTTAGAAAAAACTTATTTTTGTGATAAGAAAATATGACTTTTTGTAAGGGGATATTGTTGATAGAAACTATGGTTGACAATGATGATGCTAGCCCTAATACACCTTGAGATAGACCTCAGCTAGCAAGGGGTTGCTAGCCCAATATGTTAGGCCAACATACGTTATTGTTAGGCACTGGGATGAGTCTAAGGGCTACGTAACATTGGGATTAATTTTGGATATTTGTTCTGATATAGAGACCTCCTTAAACTTCCTTTTATGCATTAATTCCACAATTCTAATTTATTATTATAAGGAGGTTGTTTGTGGATTTTATGCTTACTTAATTTGTTAATGCTTTATAACATGTAATATTTCTTTCTGACTATCCTATTTGAATTGGAACTTATTCCAGTTAACTGTAAGCATGTTATTCCTTATTGAGTTTCATAACTCACCTTGGTTGTTTTCTCTATTACAAATTCAAGTGTAGATTCGAGTCCATCTCCTTCCGCTCAGTAGGATTCGAGCCATTACCTTTTGTTGAGCTCATTTGTGGTGTAAAGGCATATATTTTGTGGTTTCTTGTCCTTTACTCTTGTGACAAATCATATTTACATAAGCGCTCTATTCTATATGTAACGCCCGGTGATGAAGTTGGGGAGTGATCGCCAGTGCAAGAAGGCACAGACAAGGAGCAGCTCCTGGCATACTTCCAAGCGGAGTGGTAATATGAATGAATCGATTATATACCAAAATGAGAGGGATCCTAAGACTTTGTGGGTATGGAACTATACAGTTAAGGAGTGCTTATATAAATTGATTTATACTGCCTGTACTAATAAGATGCATCTTCTTTTCAGTAGCTCATCACTAAAGAACTCCACAGTTAGGTATGCTTGACTTGGAGCAATTTTGGGATGAGTGACCTCTTGGAAAGTTTTCCTAGGAAGCAAATGAGTGAGGACAAAGCACGCTGAAAAGATCCGTGTTAGTTTGCGAGGACAGTCATCAATCCATAAAGTAGTAAGGAATGTTACAAATGTATTAGAGCCTGCACTCTTCTAGTACAATATGGTTCGAGGATGAACCAAGCAGAAGCTAGTGGGCATGTAACGCTTGGTGACAAAGTCAGGGAATGATCACCGGTGCAAGAAGGCACATACAAGGAGCGGGTCCTGATAGACTTCCAAGTGGAGGGGTATATGAATGAACCGATTACATACCAGAATGAGAGGGACCCTGAGATTGTGTACGTATGGGACTTTACAGTTAAGGAGGGCTTATATGAATTAATTTGTACTACCTATACTAACAAGATGTATCTTTTTTTTAGTAGCTCGTCATTAAAGAGCTCCACAGTTAAGCGTGCTTGACTTAGAGCAATTTTGGGATAAGTGACCTCCTGGGAAGTTTTCTTAGGAAGCGTGTGAGTGAGGATAAAACACACTAAAAAGACTCGTATTAGTTTGTGGGGACAATCATCAATCCATAAAGTAGTAATGGATGTTACACTATATATCATAGGCAGGGACCGGATTAGTGGTGTTTAAGTTCATGATCATGTTTATAGTTATCTTACTGACGGAGGTTGTCGCTACCTCCTCAAATTATAATTAAAATAATAAAATTAAGTTCAAATTCCGAATGCACCAAAGCTGTAGTTAGGATGCAACCCGGGTTGTCTCTTAAAGAAGCTATGTCACTTAGTAAAAAATTTGGGGTTTTGAGAATTAAATTGAGATAATTAAAATTAGTTGAGAAAAATCAATAATCAAAGGCACTAGTCCAATATATTCCTAGGACTAGAATTAATTATCACAAACAAATATTGAACACATTAGTGGATATTAATAATCATTTACTGGAAATTATACCTGTTATCGATCGACCTCTAGAATTTGACTAACACAAATAACTAGTAAATGAGATCCCAATTTAATAGAAATTATATTGATTTAATGTACTAATTGCTATAACCTAACCGCCAAATTGGAAGGTTAATTTTGATGTTCTCCTTCAAACATAAACCAATTGATCAATCAATTTATACCCAAAGGGTTTCCCTAAATGATAATCACCAATTTAGTTATTCCAATAAAAATTGTAACAATCGCGACAATAATTATAAAAATAGAAACTCAAGAATATTGAGAAAACTAATATGTTCAATAGAAAAAAGGAGGTCTCAAACATCATCCTAATCCATCTAGAAACCCTTACATTAGTAAGGAAATATACTCTCTCATCTCTAGAGGATTACAATAATGAATTAAAAGAGTACCTGAAGACAGTAACAATAACCCTTGTGAAAATTTGCAAGAACAAATTCAGTTCACCAAAAGAAATCCTAGAGAAAGAATAGTAGAAAAGAATAGGTAAAGAGATGCAGAGAGAGAGAATCTCAGTTGCCAAACTTCAGACTCCAAAACCAGGGTCAAAGTCCATACAATTCTCTTAAATACTACTACTTTCTAATATGACCAAAGTGGAGCCCAAAATAGAGTTAATTATCTGTAATCCACGCAGTCGCACGAGCTCTACAGCGCTCACTAGTCCCACTTGCTCTCGCACTTTTTCAAGTCATTCCGCGGCTCTCAGCCATGAGTTGCCTTTTGCGCTTTTGTTCCCCTTTTTGCAACCCTTTTGCTCATCCAAGCTCCTTCAAAAGAGTTCTGAATCTTGTTCTTGACATTTTGCACTTAATCAAAAGCTCTTGTATACAAAATCATACTCAAATATACATGTTAAATGCAACAGGTTGTAATTAAAATTATTCCAAAATCAGTGCAATAATCAACGATTCTATAAAAAAATGTACAATGAGGATCAAGTCGAATCCTAATTATTTCTATCAATAACTCAATTAAACTTATATAAAAAGCTAAGATTTAGAAGCAAGCTAAATGATATAAATACCCATTATCATTTATATTTTATATTAAGTAGTACATATGTATATATATATGAGTGGGAATTTGTTTATTCCAGGAGTAAGACTTGGCATACTTACTCCATCTAATAACTTTTTTTGGGTATGAAATTATATCAATCCAATAGTTGAATTTAAAATTTTAACCAATTAAGTAGATCAAGTATATAAAGTTTCATACAATTTGAAAATAATTTGATAGTTTATCATTTTATTTTATTTTGACAAATAAAATATTTTTGAAAATACAAGTAAATATCGATTAATAAATTATATGGTCATTGTTTTTCAATTTTCCTGAAATTTGGCATGTTTGATCATCAATACAACATAACATAAATTAACGGTCGGATTAATTAAATTTAATGCGAATGAAGAGTTATAAAATGGAGTAAATGTGCAAGATTTACTATGGATCTCCAATATATATATACGCATCTACCTATTATCCTGGCTAGACTGATTATTATATGCCACAAGTTTTGCATTTGGGAAATGTAAGGAAAACAAAGGAGACTCTACGCCTTTTTGCGGAAAAGTTATAAGCTAAAGCTTGCGGAAAAACGTGTTTCCTATATGTTGATCATGATCTAGATTGAGTCGTAACATAAAAAATAAATTATTCACTGATAAATTGCTTCTTATTAATGAAATTTAACTCAAATTCATGTCCGCTTCTCTTGTGGAATGTTAAATTGCCGTAGGAAAGTTGTGAACATCAAGAAACCAAATTACAGTAAACACTTAACCACCACAATCGTCATTGGACTAATATCGCCATCACCGGATCAACATTGTCGTCGCCGGACTACCACACCTATCGGACCATCGTAATTGTGGTTTGTCACTTTGCTAGGAATATTTTTGGACAAATGCATTGTATTCCGAGGAGTATCAATCAAGCACGTAATTATTTTCTCATGTATAGTAATTTATAAGATTTTCGAGATTTGATTAGACATAACAAGGCACCTAATCACCATACCTATGAACACGACTTCCAAAAATAACAATATTCCCAAAAAAATAATATTTTCATGAATAAAAGATCAATGTTCCAAACATCCCGCACAGTAACGCATATATTTGTGGCTTAAGCTTGCCATGCATTTAATTCATGCTTGCCATTTGCACAATATACAAGACGGAAGAATCTCCTCCCGTATCACTTGGTAGTTTGTACTTACATGCACATGCATGTATTTGTAACACATTTGAGCCTTAAGCATGTTAAACATGATTTACTGTGTGTTTGTTATTCATTTGCTTCTAAGAACAAATCTGTGCTGTCCGCTTGACAAAATTCTTATAAGCCGCCGCTTATTAGAGTATCTTCGTGAGTTTTGGTTTTTGAATATAGCGAAAATAGAGAGAAAAGAAGGATTTTCAGAGTAGCATATTTTAAACTTTATTCTAGAAATTCTCTCTCTTTTTTTTCTTTTAAATCTAAATTCACACACATGCCTTGAGTAAGTCGATTTTTCAAAGTCACAAGAGTGCCTTTAAGTCGGAGAGGAAAGTCATTTACACCAATATATATAATGTGTCAAAATCTATACTAGTATATATCTGATCTTGACATTTTTGAAGCAAGAAAAAGTCAGCAGTTATATTTTTATGCAAGGATTTTGGCAACATGTATTCTGAAATAATAGTTCAGGAAGCAGAAAAAAATTGTTTCTAATACATTGAATATATGAAAACAAAATAATCTTACGGTTTTAAATCAATCTCTTAGTAAAATCCATACAAAAACCACTGCATGGAATTTTTTTGCATTCTAAAGAAAAATTGGTTATTGTGAACTGAAAAAAAACCTTCTAACATACGTGGTTTGGCCAGAGTCTTTAACAAGATTTATGGGGCCCTAAAAGCCGATAGAACAACTCGGTTGAATTCTTTTGCTTATATCAAAATATCAGCTATCAAATAAGCTAAAAGAATTCAAAATATACTTAAAAACATATTTTAAAATAAGTTAAAGGACTTCTGAAATAAATTATCTGAGTGTACCAAAATTTAAATAAGTAGACTTGCGTAAAAAACCCCTCCTCCAACATGAGATTGTCTATTCTCAACAAATGTGACTATATTTGAGCATACGCCACGCAATACAGTGTCACGTGCATCACAACCTATCTTGGTAAACAGTTCGAATTGAAATGTCAAATTCACGGTGTATGTTTCCACTATAAATACATGCTCTAAACATGCAACCATATCTCACACCTCTAATACTACTCTTTCTATTCTTACTTCCCGCATTACACACAACAACATGGCCCTCCAAAATTCATCTCTAGTGTTCAAAGTGAGGAGGAACCCACCAGAGCTAGTGGCACCAGCTGGCCCCACTCCCCATGAGCTTAAGCTTCTATCAGACATAGATGCCCAAGAGGGTCTACGTTGCAACATTCCAGTTGTGCAGATCTTTCGTTACCACCCTTCAATGAAAGGGAAAGACCTTGTCCAAGTTTTTAGGCAAGCACTGGCAAAAACACTTGTGTTTTACTATCCACTCGCTGGGAGGCTCAGGGAAGGTCCTAATGGCAAATTAATGGTGGATTGTACTGGAGAAGGTGTCATGTTCATTGAGGCTGATGCAGATGTGACCGTCGAGCAGTTTGGCGTTGAGTTTATGCCTCCATTCCCTTGCTTTGACGAGCTCCTTTACAATATTCCTGGTTCTGATGGAATTATCAACTGTCCAATCGTGCTTGCTCAGGTTCCTACATATACAGACATTAGTATACGAAAGATTCTAAACTAGTTGATCATACTCGTGAACAAACATATGTAGTATTAGTCTGTTTTCCTGATTTCACGGTTTATATTGACCACCGGCCACTTTATATTTTTATTGTGTTTATTTATTTTCATAAAATAAAATATAAATCTAGATATGTCTTTTGTCCTTACAAACATATAGTGAATATTGATTTTAAACCTTTACTTTTTATCAAATTTTTTAAATATTTTATATTTTGATTTTTATGGCTTTAATCCAATTATTAAATAGTGATATTTTTTTAAGATAAAAAGACATAGTACCTAATTAGAAGTAGCCAGTCAGTTAATTATCACTACCAACCAACAAACAAAAAGTCATTCTTATAAGATTCTGATTGATATATGTGCATATATGTTGCAGGTAACACGCCTCAGGTGTGGTGGTTTAATCTTTGCAATGCGCATGAACCATACCATGGTCGATGGAATTGCAGTCACCCAGTTCATAAAAGCCTTAGCAGAAATAATCCGTGGTGCACCGAAGCCTTCGATACTCCCAGTCTGGTGCAGGGAGCTCCTATGTGCAAGAAACCCACCAAGAGTCACACGCATGCACCATGAATACCAACAATTACCACTTGACAACAAAAGCACCTTTATACCCTACCATGCTTCATTCTTCTTTGGCCCCAAAGAGACAGCTGCAATGCGCCGTCTCCTCCCCCATCACCTTGCTGAATCTTCCTCCTTCGAGGTCCTCACGGCATGCCTGTGGCGCTGCCGTACAATCGCTCTACAATGGGAAGACCCTAATCAAGAGATTCGCTTGTTGTGCATTGTCAATGCACGTTTTGAACCCTGCAGGTTGACAGGCTCCGATTTTTTTTTCATTCATTTTCAATCAAAGTTTTAGGGTAAAATTACAATCAACCCTTATAAAATTTAGTGAAATTTACATTGGCTCCCCTTGATCAAGTGACACTAATCTTTTTCGGATGCACAATTGACAAACTCAATGGAAGCCAGACACTTTCTGTAAATTTTACAAATATATATAGGGGAGTTAGGGTGGGGGAGGTCATCGGTAATTTACCCGAATTTTAAATTGCAGTGGCAGTTGTGAATGTGGCTACACTTGAAATTACTTCTATTGATTAAAATTGCGAAAAAGAAAAAAAATGCAATTGATGGGGCTGCAACACAATGAGATTGCTTATCGAAATTCAATACCTTGTTTTCAATTATATTCTTACAGAAATAACTATTTATATATAAACACCATTTACTTAACATATAACCACTTGGAACTAGTCCTCTTAACTAATCTTTTAATTATTATTATTATAATTTCTATCACAGGTTCAACCCTCCACTGCCTGAAGGATTTTATGGCAACGCTTTTGTGTTTCCTGCAGCGGTTTCCACCGTGGGGAAGCTCTGTGGCCGGCCCTTGGGATATGCCTTGGAGCTGGTGAAGAAGGCAAAGAAAGAAGCAAGTGAGGAGTATGTGCACTCTGTGGCTGACCTAATGGCCATTAAGGGAAGACCTTGCTTCACTAGGACAGGGTCTTTTATGGTATCAGATTTGACAAAGTCTGGGTCAAGAGCTGTGGATTACGGATGGGGTAAGGCTTTATACACAGGGCTAGCCAAGGCTGGTCTTGGGGACATTCATGGTGTAAGCTTCTATGCTCCCTACACTAACTCCAAAGGAGAGAACGGTAGAGTGGTCCCTATTTGCCTGCCAGAAGAAGCCATGAAGAGGTTTAAGAAAGAGCTGGATGACATACTCAACGTCAAGGATGAAGAGTCTATAATGTTAATGTCTAGTCTCTAGTGGATGGTTTAAGACACTCACTTTACCATGATTGAAGGGTGATCTCTACTTATGTTATCCACCTATTATATTCAATAATAAAAAAGTGAGCGTTTAATAATTACTCACTTTTTAGATGTTTAAATAGCACGATTCTAAGTATATAGATATGCATGCAGGCTTCTTTAACTTTGTCTTTCAGGCGATGGTCAATAAAATATGAAAAATGTTCTAGAACAACATCACGTTTACATATATTATGGGATTTGTTATATTAATATGAGTACATGCATAGGTGATGCGTGTACTCAATATGATTATATGTTGTGTGTGTGAGAGAGAGTATTATATTTTAATTTCCCAATATTTTTTATTTTGTCCTAGAACTCATAAAATATCGTGGCCTATGTACTTCTAGTGGCTCAGATTTTGCATGTTTTATCAATAAAAAAATAAGGATTGGATTGCTGTTCTTTCGTCCGTTTCTTTTCCCTTTTTTTCTCAATTGCTTCAAGTTATGTTTAATAAGCTATTTCATGAAGTTTAGCTGATGAGTTTCTTCATAATTCCTAATATATGTTAATGTGTTTTGAAGTTTTTAAAACGTTGTTGGAAGTTTCAAAGGAGGGGGGAAAAACTATTGCATCAGTTGGCGTTTGTTTGGATGCTATATATTAATATCCATTGAAACCTTTTAGAGCAATAATACTTATACAATAAAAAGTTATAATATTCTTATATTTCTCACTTTATTATTATTAAATATGACAAATGAGTAGAATGAGTGGAGATTATTTATCACATCTGTAATGATAATAAAGTAAAAATGGTAAAAATATTGTGATTTTTACTATACAAATATCATTATTTTTTTTTTTACCAGACAACTTCCGTGATGCCTTAAAAAATGGGAGAAATAGCAATCACATATATACAAATTTGACAAGCACACCACAGATGTAATAAGCAACCCCAGATGCAATATGTGCAATTAGAGCTCAAATTTTTCATAGAGGAGAACGAGGGAAATGAGTAGAGCAGCAATGATTAGCAATGATAGAATCAATCAACTACCACGAATACCATCCTACCACTTGACAGGTTTTCGGTTCAGTGTAGATTTAGTGTATAGATTAAGAATAATATTCACTATACAACTAAATTACATAATAAATGCACATCATACACCTTATTATTATTAAATGTGATGTATGGTTCCCACTCATCCTACCCATTTATCAAATCCAATAATAATAAAGAGTATAGTATATATTTATTGTACAATTTAATTGTACACCTAACATCACTCGATATCAGATTAATTCCTAAAATATTTTTATATTAGGTTAGTCCTTAAAATATATGCACTTTAATATATGAAATATACATGTAATATCTATTATTTGATCCTTTCTTCTGTAAATTAATAAACTTATTTTGGCATTACATGTCTTTTTTAATAAATCAAAATGATCACATATATCTTTTAGGAATTAAATTAATATCACTTATATCTTTTAGAATTACATCGTAATTTCAGAATATGTCATTGGCTTTGTATTATATATAAAATTATTAATATGGCATAACTTATTAGCTTAAACCTTTTGAGAGAAATGATGTGATGCCATTCTAACATGATGAGCTTTACTCGTCCAACAAAATATCACAAGCCAACATTTCTCGCGACTCTGTCGTGGTCCACCTTTAATTACTGTTTTTAATTAATTATGTTTGGTGGTTGTTGGACCTGTGGTGTGTGGTCTCGCCCCTCCTCAAATGCCTACATCAATCAATATATTGACCAAGCTAAAGTATATATCTATGACAAAAGCAATTCCAGTGCTTCGTGTTCACCGAAATGGCTGTGTCGCCCCTTTTTTTCGATAACATATCGTCAAGCATGTACGTAATAATAGTGTTTTCCTGTGCTTACTGCCTCTTTTAGTCCTTCTTGCGGTACAATGTGTCCAGGTGAAGGCAATTCAACTGTTCTTCAGGTTGATTAATTGTCACGGTTGATTAGGAGCTAGTGCATGTTGAAGTGCTGATCTGCATTCTTCATGTGTAATTAAGTCTCAGCAGTTTTTTATTTGTTCTATCATGTGTGATGCGGAATATATATTCCTTCTAATAGTATAATAGCTAAATCAATGTTTTGATTCTCGAAATATTTGTACTTTAACATTTTAGCCTTTAAAAGGTTATTAGTACGTTAATCAGTAGCACAGCTACGGTGCAAAATTTGGTATTGGTGGGACATGTTGGGTAAGATATTCATAGATATAATATTACGTACGATTGAAATTTATTGCTATTTATGAAACTTTTCAGAGTAACGAAAATTATATTTGTGGCTTAAGCATACTAAGCGAGTAAGCGTTTACTCCGTGTTTTACTCCGTGTTTGACATGAGCCGCCTTACCCTGTGTATAGGTACTGTACATAGTGAATGCGTATGCCGAATCAACTACCTAGATTTGAGCACACATTGAATTTGTGCCTAATGTGCATATAATGGTACATGGAATATAATGGTCCCTTTTAACGGGTAATAAATATATCTCCATTTTCACGGGTAATAAATATATCACGTCACATGCATTGCGTACTCCATAACATAATCAAAAGGTCATCATTTTTCTTTATAACTAGTTAACTATTTCATTCTATTCAAAATATCTCTTTATTTTTTAGATAATTTTATATTTTAAAATATCTATTAATTCTGTATTTTAGTAAGGTATTAATTTTTATTCTTCTAATTTTTTTCTAATTAATTTTACATTTTGAAAGCATTTTATTTTAATATTAAATTTGAATATTGTACTATATTAATGAATATATCGGGATATATTATTGCATTCATTATGTTTTACTCAATTAGTAATATTATTTATTATTTTTTAATATCTATTTTTGTCCTAAATTGATAGATATTTTAAAAAAGAGGGAACAACAATTTGGCTGGGGGCGTATCTTGCATGGGCCTTGCACGTTTGGAACCAACTGGTCCTTGACAGTACTACTAGAAGCAAGTCTGTTATCAATGGATTATAATTAATTATTGGCAGAAAGAAAAATTATTGACAAATTTACTGAGGGAAAAAGACATGACGGTAATACCTTCATCTTTCTCTTTTCTTACTTTTGCCTTCTCTGTTTTTTCCTACAGGTTGTAACCCATTTTTCGGTTTCATATTGGTTATGGTCACAATTGTATGTTTTTCATTGGGTTTTCATTTTCGTAGATTGCTTAGTAGACCTTGCAAATATTGTTTGTGCAGATTTAGTTTTGATCTTTGCATATCTATTTTGCTCTCCTCTTTTTGTTTTGCATAATCGATTTTGGCATGTCTTGTTCTCATTCTTGCTTATTTGGATTGGTATTTGAGGATTAATGAGGGTTGTGTACGTTTGTGCAATGTATGGCCTCAACCCCGCTTTCTTAGTTTGTCGGAATAACGCTTTGTGTGACCCATGTATCCTTGTCCACCGATGAAGTGGTTGTGAGTGTTGTATTAGAAGCCGGTCGGAGGTAGAGGTGTCAAATGGGTTAACCCACCCCTATTTAGTCTCAGCCCACATGGATCAGGGCCAAAAAGCCCATAGGGCGAGAAAGCCCACAACAACACAAGGCCCATGGGACCAAAAGCCCACATGAGCCTTGTGGGCCATAGCCAGCTCATGGGCCAATCCACTTAAAAAAATTTAAAAATTTATCGATACTTAAAATAAGCTGGCCAAGGTGGGCCAACCTCAAGTATAATCTAAGGTTGATAGCTATACAATTCCCAAGTATATTGCAATGTTGATCTTTTATGTCGTTCTGTTTCCCTTTAGTTGAAGTACTAAATAGAATACTGAAAATGGTTAGTTTAGCAATATTCTAATAAAAGTTGAATCAAGAGAGTAGACTACAGAATTAAAGGGAGTTTTAAATTGATTCAGAAATTTCTAATATTTCATACCTTCATGAAAAACATATGAATTTCCATTTCCCAACCTCTTGTGCAAAACTCACACTATATTGTTGAATTGGTGACATAATTTCCAATGATAAAGCCTTAGAAGATCTTTTGACCCATAAATTGCAGGGACAGTACCAGTATGAAATGTTGAGGGACCTCCTTGGTGATGGGATATTCACAGTGGATGGAGAGAAGTGGAGACATCAGAGGAAGGCATCAAGCTATCAATTTTCCACTAGGCTTTTGAGAGACTACAGCAGTTCGGTGTTCAAATCCATTGCTGCAAAACTTGCTGCAATAGTGTCTAAAGCATCAATCTCAAATCAGGCAATTGAAATCGAAGTAAGAGTCTTCAAATGACTTTAGATATATATATTTAGTTAACAAAGTATATGTGCTGAAAAGATATTTTCACTTACACAGTTAAGCATGCCCTTAATACTTGACCTTATCATATAATATATGTAATCAAGATGGTTATTGACAGGACTTGTTTTCAAATCAACCATGGATTCAGTATTTAAGATTGTACTTGGTGTAGAACTGGACACCATGGGTGGAACATATGAAGAAGGAACCAGGTTCTCCAGTGCTTTTGATGAAGCAAGTGCAATTACTGTACTTAGGTATATTGACATCTTCTGGAAGATCAAGCGGTTTTTGAACATAGGATTAGAAGCTGTACTGAAGAAACATGTCAGAGTTATAGATGAATTTGTGTATAAAGTAATTAAAAGCAAGACTGAGCAAGTCCAGAAGTCAGAAGATCAGCCTGTGAGTTTTACTTCATAAAAGTCATTATGGTTTTCATTTCTGTAAAACAGTATATTTACTGGCAATACATATACTTTGACAGGTAAGGAAAGACCTTTTGTCAAGGTTTATAGAATTGGAAGAGACTGATTCAAAGTACCTGTGAACACCTGATTTTGTCCAGTCTTAAAAAAAAAATCATCAAATTGACATGTTTTTAGAATTTAACCTATTTGTGCAATCATGATAGTCAATGCAGTTCAGACCATGTTCTACATTTTTTTTTATTTTTTTTATCATTTTTATTTTTGTTATTATTATTGTTTTACGTTTTGACCTATGTAAAAAGAAAAAAAAACGTCCAAGTGTTTTCGTCCATTTTCGATCGTCAAAAAAAAAAAAATTCAGCCCGTTTCAAAATAAAAAGATGTGTTTAAGCCCATTTCCAATTGTCAAAAAAATCCTTCTGGCCCATTTATAGTTTTCAACCCATTTCCATTCTACAAAAAATAAATAAATAAATAAATAAATAAATAAAAATAAATAAAAATAAAAAAGAGAAAAGGAAAAAGGAGCTGAAGAGCTGGCTATCACGGGTTCCTATTATTATAGTATGGGGAGAATGAAAAGCATAAGAATTAGGGGAAGTGGTGGACACAATGATGATTATCCTTCCCCAGCAAAATGATGATTTTCTTTTATGAGCTGGGGATCGCACTAGCCAACGGGTGAAATGATTTTGCTCAACCATCAATCTCTATGTATAACCATCAGTAATAGCAGGGGAGGGGGGTATCAATCAGCAAATTTTTCCAAAAAAACTCTCAGAGACCCATCCTAACCCTTGAACACCGAAAAATTTCATCACCAGTCTGAACATCATAGAACGAAAAACAACCAAAATCCTAGCCAAATCACAAGACAAAAATCCAGCATCCCCAGCCACACACACAAACCAAATTCCAGAGATCCATCTCCATTCCACAAATAAGAGCTTAGACCTCAGCCAGAGATTAATATAGGTGAGCTATCAGTAAACATATTCATAACTCAATCATTCACAGTTAAATGCAAGCAAAGAGAGTCCATCAACAGTCCATTTCAATTCAAAATTCCAATTCAGTTCAAAACAGATAAAAAAAAAGGAGAAAAATGAATAAAAAAAAAATCAGAGGGAGGCCGCGGCCACCTTCCCCACCGCGGCCTCCTCTTTCAATCTCTCCTTCTTTCTTCTTCTCTGCCACATGCTACCACCGCCGGCCTTACATCCACAACCACAAACCCAATCGCCGCCGCATGCCCCCCATCCGCGCCGCACCTCTGCCAGCCTCTCCGCAAAGCCACTTTTCATGGCCGTGCGCACCGGCTTCCCTTCATGGCCGCGCGCTCCCCTCCGCCGGGATCTCCATCCAGAGTTCGCTGCCGAGGATACATCGCAAAACACCGCCACACCTCAAGCTCATCCTCCACTTCGGATCCACCACCGCCGGCCTCTTTCACGTATCACCGTCAATCGCCCTCAGCTCCGCCGCCCATTCTTCCCTTCACGGTGCGGTGACCAGCGCTCTTCCCCAGGCGTTCACGATGCCGCCGTGGGCCTTCCTTTCCATGGTGCTCCCTTCTTTTCCGGCACCGACTCACGAACCCACCGCCGCGGTCCTTTCCCCGCCGCGGTCTTTTCTCCCCTCCGCATGCTCTTCTATCTTTCACCCACTCTCTTTTGCATGTTCTCTCCCACCCTCATTTTTGGTTTCTCTCTCCGTGTCTCTCTTTGTCTGAGTGTGTGTGTGATGCGTTTGTGTGAGTTTGAGAGGAAGCAGCGTGTCTGTGAATGAGAGTGAGTGGGTGCGCGTGTGTAAGTGTGAGATGTGAGCGTGTGTGCATGTGTGTGAGAGTGTGTGAGCGTGTGAGTGTGTGTAAGGAGTGAGTAGAATTAATTTAGGAGGTAGTTCTAGATTAAGTAAAATTAAATTAAAAAATTAAAAGATGAATGAGGAGTTTTTTTTTTGGATTTATTTTAGTTTGAGTTATTGTTATTTTATTTTGTTTAGATTTGAGTTTATTTGTTTGACTTAGTGTTTGTAATTTTTATTTTCATTTCTTAGATTTGTCGGGTTTAGAATTAGTTTAGTGTGAGTTTTTTTTTTTAAAAAAAAGAGAGGGGTTTGTTTTCTTTTGAGTAAAATTAATTAATTGAGTTAGAGATTGATTTAGCTATTTATTTGATATTTTGGTGAGTTTTGTCAAAAATCTTAAAATACAAAAAAAAAAATTTGTAGTTAGGACCCTTGATTTACTTCTAGTCTTTAATTATTATATTTTGTTAGTGCTTTTACTTAAATAAATAATTTTATCTATGAATTAATTTTGTCAGTTCATAATTGAAGTGAGTTTTTTTTTTTTTTTTACTTTTGGGTTTAAACAAAAAGTCTTGTTCACTTTGAGCTTATAATAAATGTTTGGGTATTTTAATTAAAAAAGAGGATTTTCTAATATGCTTGTTTGAATGGAATTAAGTAAATTAATTAAAAACAAAAAAAACAAGTTCTTTTTCTTTTTTGATCAATTTAGTGTTAGTGTTTCTATTAATTGAAAAAGTTTTTTTTTAAAAAAAAAAGGAAGAAAAATAGTAATTAGGACCTTTTTTTAGTTTAATTATTTTACATGTTTTGTTAAATTGTAAGATTATGTTTACGTGTATGAAATTTTTTTTTAAGATTTATATGTTTTAGTTAAATTAATTGCTTAGTTATGTTTATTTTACTCTTTTTTTAAATACTTTGTGTTTATATGTTTTGATTAAATTAATTATGTGATTGCAATAATTTTGCATTTCTAGTTTATTTATTTTACATGTTTGTGTGTTTGTGATTATTATTGTTATTATTATTATTATTATTATTATTATTATTATTATTATTATTTATTATTTTATATATTTATGTGTTTTGCTTGGATTAATTGTGTGCTTGTATTTTTGATTTTTTTTATATATTTTGTGTTTTGTTTGAATTAAGTGTGTATTTGTGTTTATGATTTTTGGATTATGCGTTGTGTGTGTAACTATGTTTATGAATTAATTTTCTGTTTATTTTAATTCTTTTATATGTTTATGTTTTTTGGTCCAAATTATTTGTGTATCTATATTTGTGAATTATCTTGGTCAACTTCTGTTAAAATTATGGTTTTGTTTAAAAAACATGAAATAGAACAAATTTTTTTTTGTTTTTATTTAATAACCTTTTTTTAAATCTTTTACATTTGTGCGATGTTTAATAATGGTGGTTGAATAGCAAATGCTATCTTCACTATTATTGAATCATAAGGATTCATTGAGTAGCCTAGTGCTAACTTGTATTCTGTGCACAAATGGATTTTCATCAAGATTTATTCTAATCCGTGCAATGATCAATGATGATAATTGAGTAACAAATGTTATCTTTATTGTTATTGAATCATAAGGGTTTATTGAGTAGCTAAATGCTAACTTAAATCCTGTGCGAGAACGGATTCTGTTTTCGGAAGGAATCATCCCTTCACAAAAGTCTTTTTAATCCGTGTAATGATCAATAACGATGATTGAGTAGCAGATGTTACCTTCATTGTTATTTAAAATCATGGGAATTCATTGAATGGCTTAGTGCGAACTTGGATTCTGTGCAATAACGGATTTTCTTGTTATAAATTTTTTTTTCATAAATAAAATTTATCAACCCATAATCGTTTTTACAAGAACTATGTGACTTTGAGTTCCCCATCGCACCAGCGGATACGTAGGAGCAGGCAATTCAGATCCCTATCAAGCCCAAAATTAATTTTCCTTAATTTGTTTGTTTAAATTTGTAAATATGTTGTGTCTCTTTCTTGTTTTCTTTTTTTTTAAGAGGTTATTAATTAATTTGCACAATTTTCTAAGGTACCGTCTAAGGACGGGTGTACTAGGGGTGCGTAGGATTAAATTTCTATCCTTCCCTATACATAACCGACTCCCGAATTCGAAACTGGTTTCAAGGATCGTTCTTCAAAATAAATGGGTTTTTCCAATGTTTTCCCAATTTTAATAAACTTGGTGGCGACTCCATTGATTTTTAAAAATGAAAATTCATTTTTTTTTTGCCATCCCCGTCGCGATCCCGGTTGCGACAGTACCTGAAAGACATTATCCTGAGTTTCATCGTAGCTGGAAAAGACACAACAGCAACTACTCTCTCCTGGTTCCTTTACATGCTATGCAAGCATCCTCATGTGCAGGAAAAGATTGCATTGGAAGTCAAAGTTGCAATAGGGTTGGCAAGTTTTTCAAAGCCTAAGGAACTTGCAGCTAGCATAACTGAAGAAGCTCTTGAAAAAATGCTGTATCTACATGCAGCTTTGACTGAGATACTTAGACTCTACCCAGCTATTCCATGGGTGATAACACATAACCAAAAAAAAAAATCTAAATTTCTATGTTTAAGTGTTGAATTTCATTTGTGTAAGATCTTGCTCTGATGCTTCTGTGACAGGATGCTAAGATTTGTTTTTCAAGTGATGTGTTGCCAGATGGACTTTATGTCAAGAAAGGTGATATAGTGGCATACCAACCTTATGCCATGGGAAGGATGAAATCATTATGGGGTGATGATGCTAAGGAGTTTAAACCAGAAAGATGGCTAGACAAGAATGGAAATTTCCAACAAGAAAGCCCTTTCAAGTTCACAGCTTTTCAGGTGGGAGAACTTTGATATATCCTCTTCAAAATAATAATTGGCTGAACTAACATGAAAATTGAAAAAAAAAATTAGATTTTAATGCTGGAATTCTTGTAGTTTGGAAGTTGGAACTTTAATATATATATATATATATATATATATATATACATATATTTCTTTTTGTTTGTTCCACAGGCGGGTCCAAGAGTTTGTCTTGGGAAAGATTTCTCTTACAGACAGATGAAAATCTTCTCTGCTGTCCTTTTAGGTAGCCATAAATTCAGGTTGGTTGATCAAAACAAAGTAGCACATTACAGAACTTCAATTACTCTACATATGGATGGTGGTATACACTTTAATGCTTACAGAAGATTTGGAGATTCAGATTCGTAGATATCTTTGATGCTTTGTTCTCATTATAAGGTTGTAAGAAAACAAAGATGTTGTGCTAAATAGGTAACTATTACTGTAAAAGCTTTCCCTGCTTGCCTGTGCTGCAGATTTAAATAAAAAGAAAGGGAAAAGGAAATGTATGCAAGCTATGAATACGTAGCAAAATTACTGTGGTAATACATAAAATCAGTAGCTCAGTTAATGCATAAAATTTCTACTAGTATCATGACATATATTGGGTTTGGGAGTTATGGGAACAAAACGAGTGACAAAATGGGTTGAACTACTTGGATTGACCCGCCAATTTTATTATTTTCAATGGAAAAAAAGTGATATTTTTCAACGCGCTAAAAAAAATTGACTCGTCTAATCCGTCTCGTTTGACTTACTAGTGAAGTCATCATTTTCTCTTAGCCACCTCAACATTTAATAAAAATAAACTTATGACAATTATTAAAGCTAAATAATTCATTAAAAAATTGGACTAAAACCAATCTTTTTAAGGGATTAAAATCAAAACTTGTTTATATTTTAGGGGAATAAAGACCAACTTAAAATAAAAGAATTTAAACCTTTTTTATTTAAAATAAAACAATTTATTTTTGAAAAAACTACTTATTTTACTCTCTAAAATGGTTGCTCTTAGGTATAATGATGGATCAAAAGCAAGTACCTATAAACTTTGTAGGAAACGCTTGGTGTATAGGAATATTTTTACCTTTCTTGGAAATTTGACCGTAGGAATGTAAGAGTTACATGTTTGATAAAAGATTTAAAATGTAATACTCTAGTTTTGAATAAAAAGGTTGGAAAATTATTCCGAATTAGAATGGTGCCAGTTACCCTTGTCTATTATTCTGGATCCCGAATTTTGCTAAATTTGAATCTTATGCGCTCTTTGATGGCTATATTATAAAACCACTTTCTTGAGATTAAAAATTTTAGTAATGGTTCCCAAAATGAAAATAAGTTAAAGGACAATTTTTAATGAACTTTAGGAAACCTCTAAATATTTCATTTTTAATTCATGAGTTTATAAAACCTTAAAAATTTCCAAATTTGAACTAAAACCCAAAATTTGGATTTTGAATTGTTAGAATTCTAATTTTTATGATATTTATTCAATCTAGATAGGGGATATTTCCTTATTTACTCTATGCTTTAAAGTTAATGGAGAGTAAAATAAATGAGGACAATAATTGAGATGTGAGACAACCCTAACCCATTATATACTAAACAAACCCACAATGCTCTTCTCCTTCTATTCCAAAACGCGACCTCTTCTTGTAACATCCTAATTTTCAACCCAATACTCCTAGAACGTATTTAGGTTAACCATTAGTCTATTACTCTTTTAGTCTCATTCTTTAAAACCTTTTTTTAAATTACTTAGCGGAAAATACAGGTAGAATTTTTTTTTGAAAACATAAACAAAACTTGAGCCTCGTGTATCGTAAAAGGTCGTTAACGTAAAGCGTAAATATAAAAAGAATAGCATAATCAGAAACATTAACACATTATCATATAACATTAACTTCAAATATTTAAGTCAAACAACATTAATAGTATTAATGATATAGGAATATTCCACAGTAATATCACATTAATCATACTGAGCCCACTTATAAAGGTTAAGCATGCAACAACTTAAAAACCACGCATAACTATGGTGTAAAAAGCTAAGGCCATGTCCCCGCTTTCGCTGTGCCACTCTATTCTCGACCCTCGAGCTACTTCCATGTTGGCACCTCAGGGCTACCCATGGACGTCGTTGTCGACCTTGTCTGAAGACGAAGATGGAAAAGAAAAATAGGGGGTGAGAAACTTATACAAGAATCTCAGTAGGGCTCCCCTTTTTACACACATGTTATCATCATCGTCCTCAGGAACCTCGGGTTTAGTTATGAAATAGTGAGTATGCAAATATTCATTTATTAAGTTCTAAAACATCCATAACCGAGGCCCGTTCATTTTATCATGAGTCTTGTAATGAATGCAACATACTTCTTCATGATATGCATGTCAATACTTTATGCAACATTAACTCTAAATCATACATCTAACTTTATAGCAAGCATGGTGTGCATAGAACATGGTTCATGAATGACATTCCTTATTTCTTTAGGTGACTTTAAATTAGTTTCTTTTCATCCTTGGGGCCATCCTAATACTCTTCCCTTTTGAGAGTACTTCTAGGTTATGAGCTCATACCTTACTAGTCGTCATTAGCATAAACTTATTCCCTTTTGATAAGTTAAAGTCCCGACTTGATAAGTACGGGTTAGGGGGCAAGAATCACCTTTCCCTCACCTATCGTTTGATGAGTCCAAAGGATCATTTTCTCATGTTTTAGATCACCTTAAGCAAGAATCACTTTTTCATCACCTATCGTTTGATGAGTCCAAAGGATCATTTTCTCATACTTTAAGTCAGCTTAAGTCTTGGCATGTTAAAAAAGGATGCAACACATATATCATAAATGTCATAATTCTTCGTATATTTCTAACATATGCATATCTAATGTTTCAAATGAAACCATAACATGCAAATGATGAATTCTATACCAATACCTTACATAACATCAAATATCACGTGAATGCATCATCTCAAATCATCATCTCATAAATATTCCCTTAAATGGCCAAACACTTAAATTGGGTAACTCAAATTGTCAAATTATTTCCTTATGCATCTAAGGGACTAATCATCGTCATTACCACTAATTATTAACCTCAGGAACATCATCAATCAAAGTTGGACAGCATAGGTAGTAAATGAAATTCTATGACTTAAGGTGTTCTGGAAGTTGCGTTTTACGCCCTTTCTCGTTACCAGATTTTCTTATGATGCTAGCATTAATTCCTAAACCATTTATGGGTCATTCTCACTCAAGTAAACATGGCATAACATGGTTTTACAATCCTCCAAAGGTGTTGGAACGGAAACAGAAAATTAATTAATCGAAGTGTTCTAGGATCGCACTTTTACGGTTTTCTAGTTACTAGTTTCTCCATAGGTGCTAAAAATCAATCCTACATCAAATGTTACCAAGTTTTCCATATTTAAACAATCCTAATTTGATTATCATCCCACTAAAACAGTTTGGTCAGTGTCTAAAAATAAATGGGTCAAAACCACGCTAAAACTTGACTTTACGATTTTTCTGTAAGACTAGTTTCTTTCCCAACATGCATAGAAAGGTTCCTCTCTCAATATATACAATTTTTACACATTCTAGCATGTCAAAAAATCATTATACAGCAGTAAACACATCATGGCAGAATCGAATAACATGGGTTCCAATGAACACATAATCTAACACTTTCAAAGCATATAAATTACTAGTTTCTCTTGGAATCGTTTTAGGACTTCTAAAACCCTTTAAAAACCATTTTATTTCACAAAAAAGGGACTGAGAATGACCATAGGGCAGTAGCTAGTTTGAAACATTCCTAGAAGAGGTTTAACTCATAAATCTCATTGGTAATAATTTTATAAAACTCTTGAGGTCTAAAGAAAATCTTAAAACATAGATTGTTAGCTCTTGTGACTAGATGAGACTCACACCAAGTTCATCATCATCACATGGTCAAAATATGCATCCATGAGGATGTCTCCATAACCAACTTTAACTTGAGGTAGTAAGGGCAGGTCTTTGAGCTCTAGGTTTTTTAAGTGATGACAAAATATAAACGTGCTATGCATTCCATTGTATTCTTCATTAGAAAGTAAAGTGAGAGCTTCAAAGTAAATATGAAATGCAAGAACTTGGAATTAAATATGCAAGACTTGAAAGTAAATATGCAAGGCTCAAAATAAATATACAAAACTTAAAAGTAAATATGCAAGTTCAATTCTTTATTTTAGTGTTCTAGGCCCAGAAACAATCGACTTTAGGACCGAAATAGAAAGGCTTCGAGATTAATTAGGTGATATGCAAATTCTTGTTTTAATCTTTAAGTTCTTAAGTGATGACTTGAAATATAAACGTGAAATGCAAAGCTTGAAACTTAAACGTGATAATGCAAGTTCTTTTCTTAAATCCTTAGAGTTTAGTGATGACATAGAAAAATAAATATGAGATGCAAGAACTTGAAATATAAATATGCAAGTTTATTTTTACATATTTACTAGAGCTCTTACAAGACTTTAAAGGGACATAAGCCTTAATTCAAACTCATCATGACAAGATAAAGTGAACATTAGAGTTCCTAGAACACAAAACAACATTCCTTAAAAATAAAACCATAAGAGAGCCATGTAACATTTTTATGAAAACTCAAGCTTTAGAGATTTCATTATGATAAACAAGAAGTCATCATCTAGAACTCTCATCATCAAGCTATCATGTTGAGTCATTCAACATAATGGCCGAAAACTCAAAGGGAAGAAGAGGAAAAGAACCGAAACCATGAACAAGAAAAGAAACCATTTTGAAACTCTAGAGACCATGATCTTGATGATGCATTACCAATATCATGAGTCCTCATCATTGAGTTCATACATCTATTTTAGAGCATTGTCAAAACTAAGTTCCCAAGATCAAGAAAGAAAGAAACCAAAAACATCTTTTACTCAAGAACCAAGATCAAGCTTTAGAGGTTGCTCAAGTGCTAAATATTATCATGAGATCCTCATCACCAAGGTCTCACTTCCTAGTCCCCAAAGGCTCTTGGCTAAAAATGAAAAAGAAACAAAGAGGAAGAAAGAAATTCTAAAAGATTCAAGAGAAACCATAAAACACATAACTAGTAAGAACTTTTAATGAAAGAAACACTTGAAATAAAATCCCTACCAAGTGAAATAAGGTTGAAGAAGAGTGAAGAAGATGTAGAGGTTGAAGAAGGAGAACCCTTGGACTTGAGAGAAAAATAAAGGCTTTGAGATGCTTCTTGAAAACTAAAACTTAGCAAATGACTAAAGGTGGCTCAAGTTCACCCAAATGTGCTATTTATAGAAAAACAAAACATGAGGGGTGAAAAAATGGGGGAAGAATGGCACCACTTTTAAGGAAGGAAGAAGGGAGAAAATATCTCTTGGTTATGTCATTTCAAGGTAAGGTGTAGGTATGGGTTTAGGCATAGTGTAGGCATGGTTCTTTGAATGAAAGAATTCAAACATGTGGTGGATATTGAAGGGTGATGTTGCGTTATCTTCTCCATGGAATGGAGGAGGAAAATCTTCCATTTAATTGTGGTTTAGAGGTGTGTTTAGGTGTAGTTTTGATTAGACTTAGGATTAGGAGTTTGTAAGTAAGTGTGTAAGTGAAAGGATAGGTAATCAAGGTTATTTTAAGGTATGATTAGTGAGCATTCTAGCTCAATAGTGGGGTCAAAATCCTACTCTAACTAGGCTTCTTGGAGTATGGATAGTAAATAGTAAAAATACTATTCAAGATTCTATATCCTAGAAACTTGAGTTTTTTTATAAAAAAAAGGGGTTTTGAGTTTAATCTAAGCAATCTTAGATTCTAATTAATTTTAATGACTTATTTTGACTCTAGATTAATTATGAAAATTAATTAATCTTCGATTAGAGCCTAATATTGCTTAGGTTTGCTTAATTATATAACATCCTAATTTTTAACCCAATACTCTAGAATATATTTAGGTTAATCATTAGTCTGTTACGTCATAGTTTCCTAATTACTTTAAAATACTTAGCAGAAATACTAGTAAATTTTTTTTTGAATTATAAAAGCAAAGTGAGAGCCGCGCGACACAATGAATAATAAAGCATGAAAGGAAATAAAGCAAGCATCTCATAACATCATAACATAAAGCAAGTAAGGACACATCACAATAAAACTGAACTGCATATTTATATAATATGATATGCCCACTTATGAAGAATAGGACTTAGTTTAGTACAATAGGAAACGAACACATCAAAGAGAAAATACAAGGAAAGTGCGACGGAAAACATAAAAGCAAACTCCCCTACCCAAGTGCAACTAAAGGGATAACCTCTAAACAAAAGAAGGTTTATCCCCATCTAAGTGGTGTGTGCACTACCCGAGTACTCCATCAATCATCCGCCATCGCCTACTGACGTCCGTCCCGCGAGCGAGGCACATATTCGGCAAACTGGGCGAGCTCCTCCTGCGTGTAAAGGCGAAGTGGAGATCGAGAGTGACCCCCACGACGTGGCCGTATCTCCGAACATCGTGCTAGCCGAGGCTGAGTCACAGTGTCCTCACTGCCCTCTCTCATCAGCGGTGGAGTGGGGGCAGAACTCTCGTTGTACGGATAGGTAGGCGGGTCCTCCGACAGGTCGGTCTCCAAGAAGTATGTCTGGGGCACGTAGTCGGGATAGTCACGCATGGCTGAGGCGGCGGTGTGCATGCGGAGCACTCTCTCATTATGCGTATGCGCGCGCTCAAAAACCTGCTCGTCGTCGCTGTAGGGTGCTGTCGGGGAGAAGCGATGGGTATGCACTGGGTGAGTGAAGGGACGTCCAACGAATATGAAGACTCGCACCGTGCACTGTCGCTCAAAATGGTATGATCCGTGCTCCGAATCATAGTACACCTCCCACGTCGGGGTGTCCACAAAAACTACGAACGTCGCCATCTGAAGACGTGACGGAAAGAAAAGAGATAGAGGGAGTGATAATCTTGCTAAAGAATCTCAGTAGGGCCTCTTACTACCTAGGTGTCATCATCTATGTCCTTAGGATCCTTAGGTTTAGTGTACAAAATAAGTGAGCATGCATTAAGTCCATTTTTAAGCTTTTGAAACATAGTTAGCCAAGGTCCATTCATTTTAGTATGATTCTTAATGTCATGGATGCAACATATTAAAGAATGTATGCATGGCTCTACTCAATGCAAGAATAATAATCATAATATTAAGAACAACATAGTAGTGGCATAAAGTGACAATTGAATTCTCATATGGGAAACTTTGTGACATAAACATCATACTTTACTTCCTCATAGGCCACCCTAAAAGACAATCTTTCTGGGGGTGCTTGGTCGAACCGGTGTCACCCAGAACGTGTCACATCTCTAGGTTATGAGCTCATACCTTAACTAGTCATCACTAGTTCTTACTTATCAATCCCGATAAGCGTATCATAATCATAAACATAATCCCAACTTATCCAGTACGGGCTAGGGGGCATTTCTTGGGGGTGCTCGGCCGAACCGGTGTCACCCAAGAATACATCTTGGTACCGATGTCACATGAGTTCTCTAGAGGTGCTCGGCCGAACCGGTGTCATCCAATAACTCATCTTAGTACCTCATAAATAAAATCTCATAGGTTTTTCAAAAACTTTCTAAGTCCCCAAATTTATCAGAAATTTGGCAGCATAACAGTAGCATGCCGGATTTCTTCCAAATTTACATTATGCCACATAAGTCAATCAAACATGCATCCTCCATCATAATTCCATACATTCACATAATCATTCTCATACGTTCACATGTAACATTGAAACTCATTATGCTCTTGATCCTACGGTATCTTATGCTTTGACCCTTACGGGCCCTAAACTTAAAATGTAATTATTCTATCATTCTCTATCAACCTATTATGCACATAAGGATTTTTTTTATAACAAACCTTAATATCATTTATGCTCTTTAATAAATTTAGGCAGCACCATTCTTTAAGGGCAGAGTTATAAACTTACAATTACGGGGTTCTAGAACTTACATTTTAGACCCTTTCTTGGTTCTGTCTTCGCCTAAGGCCCTATAAATTAAATCTAAACCAATTATGAGGCATTCCTATGCCTAAGAACTAATTATAAACCATGTTTACCATATTATAAGGTTGCTGGACAGATTCTAAAAATTAAATGTTCTTAGAGTTCTAGAATTACATTTTTACGATTTTCTAGTTACTAGTTTCTCTATAGGTGCTAAAATTCAATCCTACTTCAAATGTAACCAATTTTTTCATGATTATTCAATCATAAAATGATTTTTATCATACTAAAACAATTTTTGCATTGACTAAGATTAAAGGGGTTAAACATACATTAAATTCCAACTTTACGGTTTTCCTATGAAGCTAGTTTCTCTCCTAGCATGCATAGAAGTGTTCCTACCTCATCATATATCATTTTCACACATTCTAACACGTCAAAACATCATCATTCAGCATCAAACATACCAAGATAGAACTGAATTATTCAATGTTCAAAAGACACATAATTTGACATTTTTAAAGCATATAAGTTGCTAGTTTTTCTTGGAATCATTTCAGGACTTCTAAAACTCTTTACAAACCATATTATTTTATCAAGAGGCTAAAAATAACCTTAGGCCAGTAACCAATTTAATACTTCCTTAGAAGAGGGATAGAATCATAAATCTTGTTGGTCATAACTTTATAAAACTTATCAAACTTAAAGAAAACACTAGAACATAGGTTGTTGGCCCTTGTAACTAGATGGGAATCATACCAAGCTCATCATTGTTACTTGGCCAAAATTATGCATTCAAAGAATGCTTCCATACTAAACTTTAACTTGAGATAAAATGGGCAAGTCTTTGAGCTCTAAAGTCTTTAAGTGATGACACAATTTAAACATGCTATGCATTTCATTTTTATTGTTCGTTACAAAGTAAAGTGAGAATTTTAAAGTAAATATGCAAGACTTAGAATTTAAGTATGCAAGACTTGAAATAAATATGCAAGGCTTGGAATTTAAATATGCAAGACTTAAAATAAATATGCCATGCAAGTTCATTTCTTTATTTTAGTACTCTAGGCCCAGCAACAATCGACTTTAAGGTCGAAATAGAAAAGTTTTGAGAATTAGTTAGATGATAATGCAAGCTCTCATTTTAAATCTTTATGTTCTTTAGTGATGAAAAGTAAATGTGCTAGACAAGAACGTAAATATGAAATGCACTCCATTCTTTATCCTTTAACTTTAAGTGATGACTTGGAAAATAAATATGAATGCAAAGCTCAAAGTAAATATGTAATGCATAAGCTTGAATATAAATATGAATGCGAGTTTAATTTATTTCTTATTAGAGCCCATACAAGACTTTTAGAGGAACTTTAACCTTAACCCAAACTTATCATGACGAGGTAAAGTGAGGTCTAGAGTTCTTAGAACTCAAGAGATCATTCCTTAAAAATATAACCATAAATAAACTTTATAACACATTTATGAAAACTCGAGCTTTAGAGATTTCTTTGTGGTGAACACAAGGTCACCAACTAGAACTCTTATCATCAAGCTATCATTTTTGGACCACCAAGAATGGTTGGCCGAAATTTTAGAGAAAAGGAAAGAAACGAAATCGAAACTTGAGAGCAAGAAAGAACCATTTTGAAACTCTAGAGACCATGATCTTGATGATGCATTAACACCAACATCATGAGTCCTCATCATTGAGTTCATGTAACTATCTTAAAACATCATCGAAGTTAAAGATTTCAAGGTTCAAGAAAGAAAGAACTAAAAACATTTTTAACTCAAGAACAAAGATCAAGCTTTAGAGGTTTGTTCAAGTGATGAACATCATCATGAAACCCTCATCATCAAGCTCTCATTCCTTTGATCTTCAAGCCCATGGCCGAAACAAAGAAGGAGGAGGAGAAGAAAAGAAGTTCCCAAAAAGATTCAAGAGAAACTATGAACACGTAAAGAGTTTAAGAACTTAAATGAAAGAAACACTTAAAAGAAAATCCCTACCAAGTGATTGAAGGTTGGGATGAGAGAAGATGATGAAGAACTTTGAAGAACTTGGACACTTGGACTTTGAGAGAAAAGGAAACTTTGAAGTGCTCTTTGAAAACTTACACTTAGCAAATGAACTAAAGGTGTTTCAAGTTCACTCAAGTGTGCTATTTATAGAGAAATGAAACAAATGAAATGTCCAAGAGGAAGAGGAAGATTTCGGCCAAGCAAGGCAGCCCTATGAGGTCCATGAGGTGAGAAGTTGTGATCTTAAGGCATGGTGAGGTATGGTTCAAAGTATGGTGAGGTATGGGCAAGCATGGTTCTTTGAGTGAGAAACAAATCAACATGTGATGAAAATGGGGGAGGGGATGGCCGAAGCTTGCATCAGCCATGGGGAGGATTTCTTGCATTTTAATTGTGGCTTAGAGTTGTGTTTAGATGTATTTTTTATTAGGATTAAGATTAGGAATTTGTAAGAAAGTGTTTAGGTGAGAAAATGGGTAATCAAAGTTGTCAAGACATGTTTAAGGAGTGGTCTTGCATTATTAGTGAGTTATAAACTCATTTTTGTGCATAAAAAATTCTAAACACAATTCCATGATTTAAGGAATTGGAGAGAGAAAACACTATTCAAGATTCCAAGATTGGAATCTTGAGTTTTAAAAAGAGATTTAAATCTAATCTAAGCAATTTTAGATTCTAATTAATTTTAATAGCTTATTTTGACTCTAGATTAATCATGAAAATTAATTAATCTTTGATTAGATCCTAATATTGCTTAGGTTTGCTTAATTACGTCATTAAGCTCAAAAATACTATTCTAGGGGTAAAATCGTAATTTTGTACTAAAACTGCCCGGGACCACCGGGACTTAAACAGACGCTTCTAAACATGTAAAAATATTGTTTTAAACCTTCGGGAAAAGTTTTGGGCTCAAACGACACCTTTACCCGTGTAAAAACGCTATAGGGGTATTTTGGTCATTTTGACCCGAAACTGCAGAAAATGAGACTTTCGCCTCTGAAACCATTCAAGGGCCATCCAATCCCCTTCAAACATTGAGTTGGCCCTTCGAGGACTGTCGGGCCGGCCATCTTCGAATTCTGGGCCGAAAATGACCTCAGGGGCATTTTGGTCATTTCCCTTTCAGACAGAAAAATCGAGGCGCTACAAATTACATCATTAAGCTCAAATGGCACTATACCAGGCACAAAATCATAATTTTGTACAAAAACTGCCCGGGACCACCGAGATTTAAACAGATACTTTTAAATACATGAAAACGTCATTTTAAACCTTTAGGGGAAGTTTCGGGCTCGAACAACACCTTTACCCGTGTAAAACGCTATAGGGGTATTTTGGTCATTTTGACCCAAAACTGCAGAAAACACGATTTTCATTTCCGAAGCCATTTGAGGACCATCTAATCCCCTTCATACATTGAGTTGACCCTTCGAGGACTACCGGGCCGGCCGTACTCGAATTTTGGGCCCGAAAATGACCTTAGGGGCATTTTGGTTATTTTCTCTCAGACAGAAAATCGGGGCGTTACACTTCTCTTCCTCTTTGACAATCTCATCTCTCCCTTTGCCACCACTACAGGAAGCCAACACCACTGGCCTAGTTCCATCGTATCCATGATTTTGGTGAAGGTTGGATTTCACGGTTTGGACAAGACATAAGCACACCCACCTTGTTCTTCATCTACTTTGACCACTCTAAGGTATTATTATGGCCTATTCTTCTTCCTATTTCCACTGGTTAGTTGGATATCATAGCGGATGGTTGATTTGAGCTCATAGCATTAGAAACCTAGGGTTTGATTTAGGGGTTTTGTGATTGAGAGTTAATTGATGTTACTTTTGGTTTCCAAATACTAATTAGTGGTTGTTGGATGATGTATGTGGCATTAGATACTCAGGAGAAGCATCCTGTCTACTCTACATCAGCGTAGGCTTGGAGCACCACATTCTTAGGATTGTGCTTTGAGTGAATAATATGTTTGTTTATTTGGCATTTAGTTTCAAGTATTTGAATACTTTGTTTTTTGATATCTATGTTGCAATATAAGTAAAATGATTTTCTTATCGCATCTATGTTTTGAAAGCTGCATTTATTAGTTCATGAACCCTTAAAAATTGTTATATTTATGAATATGGAATGAGGTTGAATAATCATCATCGGTACAATGATATGTTTTGTTATATTGAATCTAGATTATGGAACAAGTGTATTTTGGATCGATTCATGTTATGCTTGAGGAGATTTGAACAAAGTGAAAATTCATTTACATGACATGTTTATAATTGGTAGTCTCTGGAAAAGAAATTGTATTTAGAAAAAACTTATTTTTGTGATAAGAAAATATGACTTTTTGTAAGGGGATATTGTTGATAGAAACTATGCTTGACAGCGATGATGCTAGCCCTAATGCACCTTCAGATAGATCTCAGCTAGCAAGAGGTTGCTAGCCCAATATGTTAGGCCAACATACGTTATTGTTAGGCACTGGGGATAAGTCTGAGGGCTACTTAATAGTGGGATTAATTTTGGATATTTGTTCTGATATAGAGATCTCCTTAAACTTCCTTTTATGCATTAATTCCATAATTCTAATTTATTATTATAAGGAGGTTGTTTGTGGATTTTATGCTTACTTAATTTGTTAATGCTTTATAACATGTAATATTTCTTTCTGACTATCCTATTTGAATTAGAACTTATTCCAGTTAACTGTAAGCATGTTATTCCTTATTGAGTTTCATAACTCACCTTGGTTGTTTCCTCTATTACAAATTCAAGTGTAGATTCGAGTCCATCTCCTTCCGCTCAGTAGGATTCGAGCCATTACCTTTTGTTGAGTTCATTTGTGGTGTAAAGGCCTAAATTTTGTGGTTTCTTGTCCTTTACGCTTGTGAGAAATCATATTTACATAAGCACTCTATTCTATGTGTAACGCCCAGTGACGAAGTCAGGGAGTGATCGTCGGTGCAAGAAGGCACGGACAAGGAGCAGCTCTTGGCATACTTCCAAGCGGAGGGGTATATGAATGAACCAATTATACACAAAAATGAGAGGGATCCTGAGACTTTGTAGGTATGAAACTATACAGTTAAAGAGTGCTTATATGAATTGATTTGTATTGCCTGTACCAACAAGATGCATCTTTTTTTCAGTAACTCATCACTAAAAAACTCCACAGTTAAGCATGCTTGACTTGGAGTAATTTTGGGATGAGTGACCTCTTGGGAAGTTTTCCTAGGAAGCATGTGAGTGAGGACAAAGCACGCTGAAAAGATCCGTGTTAGTTTGCAGGGACAATCATCAATCCATAAAGTAGTAAGGGATGTTACAAATAGTATCAGAGCCTATACTCTCCTAGTATGGTATAGTTCGAGGATGAACCAAGCAGAAGATGATGGGCATGTAACACTTGGTGACAAAGTCAGGGAATGATCACCAGTGCAAGAAGGCACGTACAAGGAGCGGGTCCTGACAGACTTCCAAGCAGAGGGGTATATGAATGAACCGATTACACACCAGAATGAGAGGGACCCTGAGATTGTGTACGTATGGGACTATACAGTTAAGAAGGACTTATATGAATTAATTTGTACTACCTATACTAACAAGATGCATCTTCTTTTTGGTAGCTCATCACTAAAGAGCTCCACAGGTAAGCGTGCTTGACTTGGAGCAATTTTGGGATAAGTGACCTCTTGGGAAGTTTTCTTAGGAAGTGTGTGAGTGAGAACAAAGCACACTGAAAAGACCCGTATTAGTTTGTTGGGACAATCATCAATCCATAAAGCAGTAAGGGATGTTACACTATATATCACAGGTAGGGACCAGATTAGTGGTGTTTAAGTTTATGATCATGTTTATAGTTATCTTACTGACGGAGGTAGTCTCTACCTCCTTAAATTATAATTAAAATAATAAAATTAAGTTCAAATTCCGAATGCACCAAAGCTGTAGTTAGGATGCAACTCGGGTTGTCTCTTAAAAAAGCTATGTCACTTAGTAAAAAATTTGGGGTTTTGAGAATTAAATTGAGATAATTAAAATTAGTTGAGAAAATCCAATAATTAAAGGCACTAGTCCAATATATTCATAGGACTAGAATTAATTATCACAAACAAATATTGAACACATTAGTGGATATTAATAATCATTTACTGACAATTATACCTGTTATCGACCGACCTCTAGAATTTGACCAATACAAATAACTAGTAAACGAGATCCCAATTTAATAGAAATTATATTGATTTAATGTACTAATTGCTATAACCTAACCGCCAAATTGGAAGGTTAATTCTCATGTTCTCCTTCAAACATAAACCAATTGATCAATCAATTTATACCCAAAGGGTTTCCCTAAATGATAATCACCAAATTAGTTATTCCAATAAAAATTGTAACAATCGCGACAATAATTATAAAAATAGAAACTCAAGAATATTGAGAAAACTAATACGTTCAATAGAAAAAAGGAGGTCCCAAACATCATCCTAATCCATCTAGAAACTCTTACACTAGTAAGGAAAGATACTCTCTCATCTCTAGAGAATTACAATAATGAATTAAAAGAGTACCTGAAGATAGTAACAATAACCCTTGTGAAAATTTGCAAGAACAAATTCAATTCACCAAAAGAAATCCTAGAAAAAGAATAGTAGAAAAGAAGAGGTAAAGAGATGAAGAGAGAGAGAATCTCAGTTGCCAAACTTCAGACTCCAAAACCAGGGTAAAAGTCCATACAATTCTCTTAAATACTACGACTCTCTAATATGACCAAAGTGGAGCCCAAAACAGAGTTAATTATCTCCACGTAGTCGTACAAGCGCTACAGCACTCACTAGTCCCACTTGCTCTCGCACTTTTTCAGGTCATTCCGCAGCTCTCAGTCGTGAGTTGCCTTTTGCACTTTTCTTCCTTTTTTGCAACCCTTTTGCTCATCCAAGCTCCTTCAAAAGAGTTCTCAATCTTATTCTTGACATTTTGCACTTAATCAAAAGCTCTTGTATACAAAATCATACTCAAATATACATGTTAAATGCAACAAGTTGTAATTAAAATTATTCCAAAATCAATGCAATTGTCAATGATTCTATAAAAAAAAGGTACAATGAGGATCAAGTCAAAATCCTAATTATTTCTATCAATAACTCAATTAAACTTATACAAAAAGGTAAGGTTTAGAGGCAAGCTAAATGACATAAATACCCCTTATCATTTACATTTTATATTAAGTAGTACATATGCATATATATATATATATATATATATATATATATATATATATATATGAGTGGGAATCTATTTACTCCAGGAGTAAGACTTGGCATATTTACTCCATCTAATAACTTTTTTTGGGTATGAAATTATATCAATCTAACCCATTGAATTTAAAATTTTAACCAATTAAGTAAATCAAGTATATAAAGTTTCATACAATTTAAAAATAATTTAATAGTTTATCATTTTATTTTATTTTGACAAATAAAATGTTTTTGAAAATACAAGCAAATATCGATTAATAAATTATATGGTTATTATTTTTCAATGTTTTTGAAATTTGGCATGTTTGATCATCAATACAACATAACATAAATCAACGCTCGGATTAATTAAATTTAATGTGAATGAAGAGTTATAAAATGGAGTAAGTGTATAAGACTCTACGCCTTTTTTGGGAAAAGTTATAAGCTAAAGCTTGTGTAAAAACGTGTTTCCTATATGTTGATCATGGTCTAGATTGAGCCGTAACATAAAAAATAAATTATTCACTGATAAATTGCTTCTTATTAATGAAATTTAACTCAAATTCATGTCCGCTTCTCTTGTGGAATGTTAAATTGCCGTAGGAAAGTTGTGAACATCAAGAAACCAAATTACAGTAAACACTTAACCACCACAATCGTCATTGGACTAATATCGCCATCACCGGATCAACACTGTCGTCGCCGGACTACCACGACTATCGGACCATCGTAATTGTGGTTTGTCACTTTGCTATGAATATTTTTGGACAAATGCGTTGTATTCCGAGTAGTATCAATCAAGCACGTAATTATTTTCTCATGTATAGTAATTTATAAGATTTTCGAGATTTGATTAGACATAACAAGGCACCTAATCACCATACCTATGAACACGACTTCCAAAAATAATAATATTCCCAAAAAAAAAAGTATTTTCATGAATAAAAGATTAATCAATGTTCCAAACACCCCGCACAGTAACGCATATATTTGTGGCTTAAGCTTGCCATGCATTTAATTCATGCTTGCCATTTGCACAACATACTAGACGGAAAAATCTCCTCCCGTATCACTTGGTAGTTTGTACTTACATGCACATGCATGTATTTGTAACACATTTGAGCCTTAAGCATGTTAAACGTGATTTACTGTGTGTTTGTTATTCATTTGCTTCTAAGAACAAATCTCTTTCCCATCTCTAACACATGCATAACCGAAGAATAAAACAATTTGTGCTGTCTGCTTGACAAAATTCTTATAAGCCGCCGCTTATTAGAGTATTTTTGTGAGTTTTGGTTTTTGAATATAGAGAAAATAGAGAGAAAAGAAGGATTTTCAGGGTAAAATAGTAAGATTTTAAACTTTATTCTAGAAATTCTCTATTTTTTTTCTTTTAAATCTAAATTCACACACATGCCTTGAGTAAGTCGACTTTTCAAAGTCAAAAGAGTGCCTTTAAGTTGGAGAGGAAAGTCATTTACACCAATATATAATGTGTCAAAATCTCTACTAGTATATATCTGATCTTGACAATTTTGAAGCAAGAAAAAGTCAGCAGTTATATTTTTATGCAAGGATTTTGGCAACATGTATTCTGAAATAATAGTTCAGGAAGCAGAAAAAAATTGTTTCTAATACATTGAATATATGAAAACAAAATAATTTTACGTTTTTAAATCAATCTCTTAGTAAAATCCATACAAAAACCACTGCGCGGAATTTTTTTGTATTCTAAAGAAAAATTGGTTATTGTGAACTGAAAAAAAATCTTCTAACATACATGGTTTGGCCAAAGTCTTTAACAAGATTTATGGGCCCCAAAAGCCGATAGAACAACTCTGTTGAATTCTTTTGCTCATATCAAAATATCAGCTATCAAATAAGCTAAAAGAATTCAAAATATATTTAAAAACATGTTTTAAAATAAATTAAAGTACTTCTAAAATAAATTATCTGAGTGTACCAAAATTTAAATAAGTAGACTTACGTCAACCCAAGAAAACCCTCTCCTCCAACATGAGATTGTCTATTCTCAACAAATGTGACTATATGTGAGCATACGTCATGCAATACAGTGTCACGTGCGTCACAACCTATCTTGGTAAACAGTTCGAATTGAAATGTCAAATTCACGGTGTATGTTTCTACTATAAATACATGCTCAAAACATACAACCATATCTCACACCTCTAATACTACTCTTTCTATTCTTACTTCCCGCGTTACACACAACAACATGGCCCTCCAAAATTCATCGCTAGTGTTCAAAGTGAGGAGGAACCCACCAGAGCTAGTGGCACCAGCTGGTCCCACTCCCCATGAGCTTAAGCTTCTATCAGACATAGATGCCCAAGAGGGTCTACGTTGCAACATTCCACTTGTGCAGATCTTTCGTTACCACCCTTCAATGAAAGGGAAAGACCTTGTCCAAGTTTTTAGGCAAGCACTGGCCAAAACACTTGTGTTTTACTATCCACTCGCTGGGAGGCTCAGGGAAGGTCCTAATGGAAAATTAATGGTGGATTGTACTGGAGAAGGTGTCATGTTCATTGAGGCTGATGCAGATGTGACCGTCGAGCAGTTTGGCGTTGAGTTTATGCCTCCATTCCCTTGCTTTGACGAGCTCCTTTACAATATTCCTGGTTCTGATGTAATTATCAACTGTCCAATCGTGCTTGCTCAGGTTCCAACATATACAAACATTAGTATACAAAAGATTCAAAACTACTTGATCTTTGTTTTCCTGATTTCACGGTTTATATTGACCACCGGCCACTTTATATTTTTATTGTGTTTATTTATTTTCATAAAATAAAATATAAATCTAGATATGTCTTTGTCCTTACGAACATATAGTGAATATTGATTTTAAACCTTTACTTTTTATCCATTTTTTCAAATATTTTATTTTGATTTTTATGGCTTTAATCCAATTATTAAATAGTGACATTTTTTAAGATAAAAAGACATAGTACCTAATCAGAAGTAGCCAGTCAGTTAATTATCACTACCAACCAACAAACAAAAAGTCATTCTTATAAGATTCTGATTGATATATGTGCATATATGTTGCAGGTAACACGCCTCAGGTGTGGTGGTTTAATCTTTGCAATGCGCATGAACCATACCATGGTCGATGGAATTGCAGTCACCCAGTTCATAAAAGCCTTAGCAGAAATAATCCGTGGTGCACCGAAGCCTTCGATACTCCCAGTCTGGTGCAGGGAGCTCCTATGTGCAAGAAACCCACCAAGAGTCACACGCATGCACCATGAATACCAACAATTACCACTTGACAACAAAAGCACCTTTATACCCTACCATGCTTCATTCTTCTTTGGCCCCAAAGAGACAGCTGCAATGCGCCGTCTCCTCCCCCATCACCTTGCTGAATCTTCCTCCTTCGAGGTCCTCACGGCATGCCTGTGGCGCTGCCGTACAATCGCTCTACAATGGGAAGACCCTAATCAAGAGATTCGCTTGTTGTGCATTGTCAATGCACGTTTTGAACCCTGCAGGTTGATAGGCTCCGATTTTTTTTTCATTCATTTCAATCAAAGTTTTAGGGAAAAATTACAATCAACCCTCATAAAATTTAGTGAAATTTACATTGGCTCCCCTTGATCAAGTGACACTAATCTTTTTCGGATGCACAATTGACAAACTCAATGGAAGCCAGAGACTTTCTGTAAATTTTACAAATATATATAGGGGAGTTAGGGTGGGGGAGGTCATCGGTAATTTACCCGAATTTTAAATTGCAGTGGCAGTTGTGAATGTGGCTACACTTGAAATTACTTCTATTGATTAAAATTGCGAAAAAGAAAAAAAATGCAATTGATGGGGCTGCAACACAATGAGATTGCTTATCGAAATTCAATACCTTGTTTTCAATTATATTCTTACAGAAATAACTATTTATATATAAACACCATTTACTTAACATATAACCACTTGGAACTACTCCTCTTAACTAATCGTTTAATTGTTATTATTATAATTTCTATCACAGGTTCAACCCTCCACTGCCTGAAGGATTTTATGGCAACGCTTTTGTGTTTCCTGCAGCGGTTTCCACCATGGGGAAGCTCTGTGGCCGGCCCTTGGGATATGCCTTGGAGCTGGTGAAGAAGGCAAAGAAAGAAGCAAGTGAGGAGTATGTGCACTCTGTGGCTGACCTAATGGCCATTAAGGGAAGACCTTGCTTTACTAGGACAGGGTCTTTTATGGTATCAGATTTGACAAAGTCTGGGTCAAGAGCTGTGGATTACGGATGGGGTAAGGCTTTATACACAGGGCTAGCCAAGGCTGGTCTTGGGGACTTTCATGGTGTAAGCTTCTATGCTCCCTACACCAACTCCAAAGGAGAGAACGGTAGAGTGGTCCCTATTTGCCTGCCAGAAGAAGCCATGAAGAGGTTTAAGAAAGAGCTGGATGACATACTCAACGTCAAGGATGAAGAGTCTGTAATGTTAATGTCTAGTCTCTAGTGAATGGTTTAAGACACTCACTTTACCATGATTGAAGGGTGATCTCTAATTATGTTATCCATCCATTATATTCAATAATAAAAAAGTGAGCGTCTAATAAGCATCCACTTTTTAGATGTTTAAATAGCACAATTCTAAGTATATAGATATGCATGCAGGCTTCTTTAACTTTGTCTTTCAGGCGATGGTCAATAAAATATGGGAAATGTTCTAGAACAACATCACGTTTACATATGTTATGGGATTTGTTATATTAATATGAGTGCATGCATAGGTGATGCGTGTACTCAATATGATTATATGTTGTGTGTGTGAAGGAGAGAATTATATTGTAGATTCCCAATATTTTTTATTTTGTCCTAGAACTCATAAAATATCGTGGCCTATGTACTTCTAGTGGCTCAGATTTTGCATGTTTTATCAATAAAAAAAATAAGGATTGGATTGCTGTTCTTTCGTCCGTTTCTTTTCCCTTTTTTTCTCAATTGCTTCAAGTTATGTTTAATAAGCTATTTCATGAAGTTTAGCTGATGAGTTTCTTCATAATTCCTAATATATGTTAATGTGTTTTGAAGTTTTTAAAACGTTGTTGGAAGTTTCAAAGGAGGGGAAAAAAACTATTGCATCAGTTGGCGTTTGTTTGGATGCTTTATATTAATATCCATTGAAACCTTTTAGAGCAATAATATTTATACAATAAAAAGTTATAATATTCTTATATTTCTCACTTTATTATTATTAAATATGATAAATGAGTAGAATGAGTGGAGATTATTTATCACATCTCTAACGATAGTAAAGTAAAAAATGTAAAAATATTGTGATTTTTACTATACAAATATCATTATTTTTTTTTTTACCAGAGAACTTCCGTGATGCCTTAAAAAATGGGAGAAATAGCAATCACATATATACAAATTTGACAAGCACATCACAGATGTAATAAGCAACCCCAGATGCAATATGTGCAATTAGAGCTCAAATTTTTCATAGAGGACAACGAGGGAAATGAGTAGAGCAGCAATGATTAGCAATGATAGAATCAATCAACTACCACGAATACCATCCTACCACTTGACAGGTTTTCGGTTCAGTGTAGATTTAGTGTATAGATTAAGAATAATATTCACTATACAACTAAATTACATAATAAATACACACCATACATCTCATTACTATTAGATATGATGTATAGTTCTCACTCATCCTATCCATTTATCAAATCCAATGGTAACAAGGAGTATAGTATATATTTGTTGTACAATTTAATTATACACCTAACATCACTCGATATCAGATTAATTCCTAAAATATTTTTATATTAGGTTACTCCTTAAAATATATGCACTTTAATATATGAAATATACATGTAATATCTATTATTTGATCCCCTCTTCTGTAAATTAATAAACTTATTTTGGCATTACATGTCTTTTTTAATAAATCAAAATGATCACATATATCTTTTAGGAATTAAATTAATATCACTTATATCTTTTAGAATTACATCACAATTTCAGAAAATGTCATTGGCTTTGTATTATATATAAAATTATTAATATAGCATAACTTATTAGCTTAAACCTTTTGAGAGAAATGATGCGATGCCATTCTAACATGATGAGCTTTACTCGTCCAACAAAATATCACAAGCCAACATTTCTCGCGACTCTGTCGTGGTCCACCTTTAATTACTGTTTTTAATTAATTATGTTTGGCGGTTGTTGGACCTGTGGTGTGTGGTCTCGCCGCTCCTCAAATGCCTACATCAATCAATATATTGACCAAGCTAAAGTATATATCTATGACAAGCAATTCCAGTGTTTCGTGTTCACCGAAATGGCTGTGTCGCCCCTTTTTTTCGATAACATATCGTCAAGCATGTACGTAATAATAGTGTTTTCCTGTGCTTACTGCCTCTTCTAGTCCTTCTTGCGGTACAATGTGTCCAGGTGAAGGCAATTCAACTGTTCTTCAGGTTGATTAATTGTCACGGTTGATTAGGAGCTAGTACATGTTGAAGTGCTGATCTGCATTCTTCATGTATCATTAAGTCTCAGCAGTTTTTTATTTGTTCTATCATGTGTGATGCGGAATATATATTCCTTCTAATAGTATAATAGCTAAATGTTTTGATTCTCGAAATATTCTTACTTTAACATTTTAGCATTTAAAAGGTTATTAGTACGTTAATCAGTAGCACAGCTAAGGTGCAAAATTTGTTATTGGTGGGACATGTTGGGTAACATATTCATAAATATAATATTACGTACGATTGAAATTTATTGCTATTTATGAACTTTTCAGAGTAACGAAAATTATATTTGTGGCTTAAGCATACTAAGCGAGTAAGCGTTTCCTCCGTGTTTGACATGAGCCGCCTTACCCTGTGTATAGGTACTGTACATAGTGAATGCGTATGCCGAATCAACTACCTAGATTTGAGCACACATTGAATTTGTGCCTAATGTGCATATAATGGTGCATGGAATATAATGGTCCCTTTTAACGGGTAATAAATATATCTCCATTTTCACGGGTAATAAATATATCACGTCACATGCATTTCCTACTCCATAACATAATCAAAAGGTCATCATTTTTCTTTATAACTTGTTAGCTATTTCATTCTATTCAAAATATCTCTTTATTTTTTAGATAATTTTATATTTTAAAATATCTATTAATTCTATATTTTAGTAAGGTATTAATTTTTATTCTTCTAATATTTTTTCTAATTAATTTTATCTTTTGAAAGCATTTCATTTTAATATTAAATTTGAATATTGTACTATATTAATGAATATATCGGGATATATTATTACATTTATTATGTTTTACTCAATTGTTAATATTATTTATTATTTTTTAATATCTATTTTTGTCCTAAATTGATAGATATTTTAGAAAAGAGGGAACAACATTTTGGCTGGGGGCGTATCTTGCATGGGCCTTGCACGTTTGGAACCAACTGGTCCTTGACAGTACTACTAGAAGCAAGTCTGTTATCGATGGATTAAAATTAATTATTGGCAGAAAGAAAAATTATTGACAAATTTACTGAGGAAAAAAGACATGACAGTAATACTTTCATATTTCTCTTTACTTGCTTTTGCCTTCTCTGTTTTTCCCTACAGGTTGTAACCCATTTTTCGGTTTCATATTGGTTATGGTCACAATCGTATGTTTTTCATTTGGTTTTCATTTTTGTAGATTGCTTGCTTAGTAGACCTTGGAAATATTGTTTGTGCAGATTTAGTTTTGATCTTTGCATATCTATTTTGCTCTCCTCTTTTTGTTTTGCATAATCGATTTTGGCATGTATTGTTCTCATTCTTGCTTATTTGGATTGGTATTTGAGGATTAATGAGGGTTGTGTACGTTTGTGCAATGTATGGCCTCAACCCACTTTCTTAGTTTGTTGGAATGACGCTCTGTGCGACCCCTATATCCTTGTCTGCCAATGAAGCGGTTGAGTGTTGTATTAGAAGCCTATGGGAGGTAGAGGTGTCAAATGGGTCAACTCACCCCTATTTAGCCCCAACTCACATGGGTCAGGGCCAAAAAGCCCACAACTACAAAAGGTCCACATGGGCCTTGTGGGCCAGAGCCAACTCATAGGCCAATCCACTTAAAAAAATTTAAAAATTTATCGATACTTAAAATAAGCTGGCCAAGGTGGGCCAACCTCAACCCATCTATAAGTTAACCTTAGCCTACATGGGCTAGCCTATAAAAAAAATTTAGATTTTGATTTTTTTAAATCTTTTGATTGATTTTAGGTTTATTTTTTTACTTATTTTATTTAAAAGGCATTTATGTAGGGGCTTATATAAATTGCATATTTTATGCAACAATTCCTATTTGTATGCATATCATTTTTAATTTCTTTGCAAAGGAGTATTTCTATATTTAAATTGATTTGCAAGGTTTTCTTAATATCATTATTATTCACATTTTAAACATCATTTTTTTTTGCAGGGTGTCTATTCACTTAAAGTGATTGAAATAAATATTTTTGATGAAATTCAAACGAGAGATGATAATCTCAAAGAGTAAATGAATCTAATTGATGTGCTCCAAGCTCCAAATGTGAACAAGATGGGGTAATAATTCATTATTATTTTAAAAATAAACTTGCATACAATGCTAATAAAATGAAAAGGAAAGAAAAATTATTTTTTTTTTGGGTCAAAAATGAAAAACAATGTTTAAATTCGGATGATTGGGTTTTCTTTGGTTAAAAAATCCATGGAATGTCTCTGGAAGGCCAAAACTACGAGTCTGATTGTTAGAATACAAAAGCCCTTTGATATTTCAAGACCAACTCCTCATTGGCCTAAAAATTTGTGTGCCTCTCCATTCTCTGTCCAAACTATTCCATTTTTGTTTCTTCGCTGCCGTAGAGAGAGAAAGTGATGTCTTCTTCTGCTACCTATGTAGGGATGGAGCAACTCATGTCAGGTGCAAGCAACTGCATAATTCTGATGCTTAAGGCTCTAAGAGCTTCCTTGATCTTTGTCTATACGCTCCTCCTCTCGTTTGTTCTCTTTGTGCTTCCTAACCCTACAGTTTCTCCTTGCCGGCGTCTTTGGCAGTTGCGCTACCTTTTCTTCTTCGAGCAAGCACATGAGGTGGAGGTGGCTTGTTAGGGAGGAGGAGGACGTTTGATTTTTTTGGGGGGGGGGGGGAAGGAAAAATGTTAAAAAAGTATAAATTAAATAAGAACTTAAATGGGGCTAGCCCATGAGTTAACTTACCCCCAGCCACATATTTAGGTGGCCTATATGGGTTAGGGCCAATACAGTCCACTTATATTATGGGCCACTTCTTTAGGGGGCTAAATCATGGGGGCTAGGAGCTAACCCCAGGGCCATAGGCTTCTTTGACAGTTCTAGTCGGAGGACAGGATGCTGGCATCATTTCAAGTGGGCCTAATGGAGGCGTCGCTTCATTTGGCATGTTGTTATCAAGTGGGATGTGGTTAGGGGTGGGAACAGGTCAGGCCAGGCCACGCCCTAAATATGCCAAGCTTGTAATAAGAACACTAGGCCTAAACCAAGTCTGTTACCTATTATAGGCTTTATTTTTTGCCTAGCCAGCTTGAGAGACCTGGCCTAGCCTGAAACCTATTTATAAAGTTTGTTTCTAAAATTCATTCAAATAAATAAAAAAATATGTTGCAATTTACATAATAGACCTTAAGGCCTAGGCCTTCATATATGCCTAAATAGGCTCAGTTAAGTATTACATAACGAAATAAAACATAATCTTCAAATAAATGTAACAAACCAATGAAACATCAAATCTTCAAAATGATCTCCTCCTCTTCTTCAAACTCAAATACCTTGAAAATAGGAAAATATTTATAGTTAGATTGTGCCATAAATTAACTACTACTATAAAAGATAACATTGTAATATATAATATTCATACCATTTGCTTCTTCTTCATATCATACTCGTTGCTAAGCCGATCCCCGCTACAAATGAAGGCTGAAATGGATGCTTCATTCAATCTTGAACGAAACTTATCAATTACTCTTCCTCCAACACTAAATGTTGATTCAAGTGCAATTGTTGAGATTGGGATAGCTAGAATGTCAACGGCCATCTATGACAAAATCTTATATTTCAATTCATTGCTTTTCCACCATTCGAAAGCATTGAAAGAGTTAGTGCTTTTATTAGGAATATGAACATTCTCCTCAAGATAAACCCCTAGCTTAGATTTCATTGGGGGAATTGCCTACTTGTCATGAACAAAACTCATAAATTCATCAGCTCCAGTGATTTCTTGTTGAGAACTAATCTCATTGGAATGATTGATATTGTCAATGCCACTATCATCAACTTCACTACTACTATCACTAGCAATTCCCTCTTCTTCCTACAACTTCACCATATATTAATATCCATTGAAACCTTTTAGAGTAATAATACTTATACAATAAAAGGTTATAACATTCTTATATTTCTCACTTTATTATCATTAGATAAATATCATTATTTTTTTTACCAGACAACTTCCATGATGCCTTAAAAACGAGGCATAAGATTTTAAATGGGAGAAATAGCAATCACATATACACAAATTTGATAAGCACGTTGATGCGAGCCGTCGCTACCCATAACAAATTAAAAATAATTATAGTTACCAAGTTACAGCAAAACTGCAGTTAGGATGTAATCCAGGTCGTCTCACAAGAAAGTTTTCTAATTGATTCAAGAGATTTGGGGGTTTTAGAAATTGTAACAACTAGATTAAACTGAGAAATTACACTGAAAAAGTTACTTGTACAAGGATTCTCTCAGATTAAGATTTGTTCAATCATCGGTTCAAAAGATAAATTCATGGCAGTGATTACTTTCATTAGTTATGCTATCACATAACAATGATGCCATTCTACTTAGCAGTCATACAATCGCACTCCTACTAAGGGTTTGGCTAACATATGAACTAGTAATTCACGATCGTGATTCTATGAACCAATGCCAATTTGATTACCAATTGCAATAACCTAATTCCTAATGGAGTTAATTTCAATCCCTTACCAATTGGATATAACTAAATTAATTGACCCAATACCCCAATGGTATCTAGATTATGCATGCAAATGAATGCGCATCCAAACAACTCTTAAAAACATAATTACAATAATCTTTGCAATTGATATCAAAAGAGAAAACAAATGAGGAAGAAAGACCAATTGTGAATTGCAATTAAAATTGGAAATCTCAAAAATAAACTTAATTCTCAGTTATCCCGATGCATAGTAAAGAGATTACTCCTTCATAGAGGAGTATCATAATTGTTGTTGAAAGAAAGCTATAAATTACAATCCCGAACCGGAGCCAAAACAAAGATTGGGAACTCCCAAAACTGTAGAGAGAGAGAGAGAGAGAGAGAGAGAGAGAGAGAGAGAGTTCTAGAGATTAAAACTAAAAACTAGGTTATCAGCCCTTCCCATTACAATTGAAAACGGAGTTATATTCCAATGCCTCGAAACAACGAGCCAAAGTTGCGTCCCAATGCAGAAAGCTAACCCACTTATGACCACTATAGCGGTTGGAAACCACTATAGCAGTCCAGCCTTTGCTTCTCAAATGCTGCACCCAAAGTCTCCTCTTTGGTAACCACTATAGCGGTCATGTCCTGAATGGTCCGTGTACTTAATCATGTGTCAAAGTCTCTGAATCCCTTTCTTTATTTGGCACACTAACAAAGAGTTCCTGTTGCTTAACAGTGCTCACGCAAAAGGGTTAGAAGCATAAGTAATTCTTAAGAACAATTATTTACTTCCAAATGGTGTTAAAAGCCATGAAATTACTCAACAATATAAAGTGAGGGCAAGGTCTAAATCCACCGATTAAATATCACTTAAGTACAATTCAAATGCAAAATATTTAGAGTTAGGATGTAAAATAGGTGCATAAATGCAACCCATCACACACCATAGATGTAATAAGCAACCCCAGATGCAATATGTGCACATTAGAGCTCAAATTTTTCATTTAGGAAAATAAAGGAAATGAGTAGAGCAACAATGATTAGTAATGATAGAAGCAATACTATAAGAAATTTATGCCTTAATTTTTAATACACATAAAAAGTGTTGCTTATGTATATATAGATAATACTTTTTTTAAATGTGTTACTTTTAATATAGCAGAAGCTACACTATTTTAAGTTAAGGCATCATTTTTTGAAGAGTTACTGTATCATATGTGGCTAATTGTTAAAGGCAATATTTTTTAACGAAGGGTGTATTTTTAAGCTAATGTATCATTTTTTATAGGGTTGCTATAGTAAGTGTGGTTAATTGTTTAAGGCAATATTTTTAAATAGAGAACATGATATTTTTTAGATATCAAAGGCAACCCATTTAAAAAAAGTGTTATCTATGTGTATAAAAAAATAATATTTTTCATATGTTCCTGAAAATAAATATTATTTTAGGCTAAATTTCTTGTAATGCAACTACCACGAATACCATCCTACCACTTGACACGTTTTTAGTTCAGAGTGGATTTAGTGTATAAATTAATCTAATAATTTGATTCTTCCAATATATTTAGTACTATATAAATTTAGTTGTTGAAAAATACATATTTGACTACATCAGATTAATTCCTAAAATATTTTTATATCAAGTTAGTCCTTAAAAGATGCACTTTAATCTATGAAATATACATGTAATATCTATTATTTGATCCCCTCTTCTGTAAATTAATAAACTTGTTTTGCCACTACATGTCTTTTTTTAATAAATCAAAATGATCACATATATCTTTTAAGAATTAAAGTAATATCACTTATTTTTTTAGAATTACATCTCAATTTTAGAAAACGCCATTGGCTCTATATTATATATAAAATCATTAATGTATCATAACTTATTAGTTTAAACTTTTTGAGAGAAATGATTTAATGACATTCTAACATGTTGAGTCTTACTCATCCAACAAAATATGCCAAGCCAATATTTCTCACGACTCTATCGTAGTCCACCTTTAATTATTGTTTTTAATTAATTAGGTTTGGTGGTTGTTGGACCTGTGGCATGTGCTCTCGCCCCTCCTCAAAGGCCCACATCAATCAATATATTGACCAAAGTGATGTTAAGTGTATAATTAAATTGTATAACAAATACACATTATACTCCTCATCATCATTGGATTTGATGAATAAGTGGGATAAGGAGAGATCACATATCACATCTAATGGTAGTAAGGTGTATGATGTGCATTTACAATTTAGTTGTATACCAAATATTATTCTATTGACCAAGCTAAACTTTTTATTTGTGACAAAGCAATTTCAATGTTTCGTGTTCACCGAAATGGATGTGTCGCTCCTTTGATAAATTCATTATTTAATTATTAAATTTATGGTTATTAAAATCTCATAATTGCTTATCTATTGTAATAAAAAATATTAATCTCTAAAATGAGGTTCAATTGTGATATGATTTTTTATTTCTATTTTTAATTGAAAAATATTTTAATAGACTTTCTAAGTTAAAGAAGTCCATTTATATTGAATAGCATTATTTATATAAAATAGTATATTTGGACTTTAAATCTATTTATTATACAGAATTTATCTCTACGGGTGTGTTTATTTTATACTTTTTTATAGAAAATAATTTTTAACTAAAAAATATTAAATAATTACTTTTTATAGAAGATATTCATTTAATCTTATATTTAAAAATTAAAAATAGATTATAAGATTTTTAAAAAAGTGAGTAACTGATTCAAGATATAACAATACAAAATTAAATATTTGTGTGAAAAAATTTACATTGACAGTTCATAAAAATTAAATTTACACACACACACACACACATATATAAATATAATTTTTTAAAAAAATTTGGGGGGCCATGTCTTAACCAAGATTTGCCATTGGTTAAAAAAGTAAATTTAGGCTGTATAACCATATATAGATTATCAAAATTAAAATTATATTTTTTTAATAATAATTAATAATTGTGTGATCATTTAAAGCTATCGCGTGATTTTATGTTTTAATCTTGATCATTTATGTATTTAATATCTAACAACCCAAATTTACTCATCTTGCTCTCACAATAAATCATCTCTCTTACTTAAGTCATTCCCTAACATCTTATTTTCATTAGAAATGCAAGAAATCTTACTACTTTTAAAACAATTACACTCATTGTCAAATTTCACTACACTATCCTCCTAGTTTTTTTAGCCTTAGCATATGGATGAATTTGATTTTGATAATGTAATATTTCACATTATCATTCCATTATTAAAGTAGCTTGGTTATAATAATGATAATGAAAAAAGAGTACATTTATAATAGCATGATAATAAATTATTCAATGATAATAATGTGGATAAAATAGGGGAATAATTTTTCTTATAATGATGTTTGGGTATTTATATTGGTATGAAATGGGGTTATGGAGATATTTGGACTGATATGATATTTTTATACATAAATCGCTCATTAGTATTTTGTAAAATGGGAATCTCTAACACACTCAAATCACTAGGTAGCGATCTATGAACATTACAAATGATCGAAATGATTGCACTCTGCACTGGCCGGCCTTTGACCATTACAAATCGCTAGTTTGCAATTTACTCACAGCTTGGATTGCTTTTGCTGCATGCTGCCCTTGTGTTGTGAGGGGGATATGTATTCTCTGCATGCTGCCCGTGTTGCATAGCATGAGTGAATAGTATGAGCAAGTGAATGGGGATGGTCTGAAAAATCCCAACCATGAAAGGTAGGGGAGGAGGGAACCGTGGATAAGGGAGAGAGAGGGGCTGTTATTATTATTATTATTATTATTATTATTATTATTATTATTATTATTCTTTTTCTTCTTCTTCTTTTGAAAGGCAAGAACTAGTGACTAAAGAAAAATAAAATAAAATTATATGTGTAGTAAAGAAAGAAAATGTTAAAAAATAAAAATGAAACAATGGACCGATATCTTCATATTGTGAAAAAACTACAGGAAAGTTACTTATTTTTATTGTGTTTATTATACTATTTTGTATTAGTAAAATAAATAAACTGTTATTAGAATTTGAATTTTTTTTACAAAAGGCATTTTCCTTTTTTTCTTTTGCATTTTTTTAGTGCATTCAAATTAAGTGTCCTGCATTGATAATTATTTATTAAATCACCTTTTTTAACCAAAATCTATATTTAATTAATTTATAGAAAGTGTAAATTTACAAATGTTATATTAGTTTATTATTTTATATTGCAATTGCTTTATTTGTGTCACAATTATACTTAAAAAATGTGTTTGTAACATAAATAGAATGTTGCACCCTCGCCATTTGTCTATTCCTCTAATGAAGCCAACAATAGTTCATCACGTTCAGTGTGAGGGTGAAGGTGACCTGCTGATGCACTTATTCCAGATGACCTGTAAGCTGAACGTCAACAGTGGTCTGTCGTGGTACCACTTTTATGCTTTGAGATAATGGAGTGGCATCTAGCTGATCGCGTTATGCGACAGTTTGGATATCAACAAACAATTCCTATCGAGTCCCCTAATTTAACCGGATATCATAATAAAGATTTAAGAAGAAAGACAAGCAACTGGGGAATAAAATATGCACGATGGGTGGAAATGTGGGATGATCGGACCAACAGAAGAATACAAGGTGAGCTCATTGTTTATTATCACCCTTCCAATGAGTATCAGTCATTATATGCTTCCCATACAATAGGTCCTTTACAATTGTCCGCTCTAGTACCCCCATGGAAGAGAAGAGGTACCCTACGAGCACCACCCGCACGACACAGATCAGGTGCTGCCCCATGGAGGAGTAAATCACATTCTCCCAATGGAGCCAATCAGGTCCCCCCTTCCAGAAAGCATGTAATATGGCCCCCTCCACGGAACAGAGGGTGAGGGTGATGGTAAAGGTGAAGGTGAAGGCGAGGCCAATGAGAGTGAGGGTGAAGGTGAGGGTTAGGGTGATGACAATGATAAAGGGGTAGAAGAAAATGGGGCATCAGAGGAAAAATAATTGATTTTGTTGATCGTAAATTATGAAAAAACAGACCATTGTGCTGCCTGATAGATATAGCACATCACCATTTCAGCAAGATAAGGGAGAGGGGAAGGGGAAATGATGTGTCTTTATAAGTATAGACTTTTTATTATGTAGTTGTATTTGTACCTTTGTAAAACAAGTATTCCTTGTTGATGGACTTCTTATTGTTATAAAATTTTTAGGATTAAATGCATTTTACCTCCCTGGATTTTATGCCCTGTACAATTTAGACCATGACTTTTTAAATTGTGCAACGCGACCCCCTGTAGTTTTTAAACCGTGCAAAATGGCCTTTCTGTTAATTTTTCATCCATTTGTACCGTTAAATTTGCATGTTCCAGTCACATGACCATCAATTGGACAAAAATACCCTCTAATTTCAATCAAATTTACCAAACCCAACCCATCACCAAACCCTCATTCATCTGTTCTAAATCCGAAAAGCATACCCTTTCAATCAAAGCATTCCACCTTCACAAGAAAAAAAAGGGAAGCTGAATGCAAGAGAGGAGAATCAGCAGCATACCAATTGAAATTCGAGCATAACCAACATATACAAGGGAGAATTAGCACAGCCCAGCAAATAACCAAAACAAAAACAAGCAGGCATTTTTTAGCATCATCTAAAAAAATTGGGGGCAGAGAGGCCACGGCCTCCCCATCTCATCCCCTCAAAACACCGTCACCGCCACTCCCCTCCATCCTCACTAAAAGTCAGCCTTCCAAGATTGCCGCGATTCCCTTAAACTGCCATCACAGCTGGTCTTGCACCTTCACAGTCGCACATCACTACAGTGGCCTCCCCAACTCCTTCCTCCATCATCTTCTTTCGCTTCCACCATAACCATGAAGCCCATCACAACACCTCCATAACCACCGCTAGCCTCACTGCATGCTCTCCACCACCATCACGAGACCGCTCGCTCCTTTTCCCTCCGCCTTCCTCCGCCTGGCTGCGTGTGCTTAACATCGCCTGCGACCCCGTCTCAGTTTGGAAAATTTTTTGATATCTGATAATGCCAATGATGACCCCCTCTTTCATTGTTGCTTTCTCAACTGTAGGCGTATTATGATGGGTGGGTGTTGTTTTGTTTCGGGTGATAGAGAGCAAATGAATGAGGGTTTGGTGATAGGTTGGGTTTGGAAATTGGAGGGTATTTTTATCCAATTGATGATCATGTGACAGGCACATGCAAATTTAACAGTTCAAATGGATGGAAAATTAACAGAAGGGCCATTTTGCACGTTTTAAAAACTACAGGGGGTCACGTTACATAATTTAAAAAGTCAGGGTCTAAATTGCACATAGCATAAATTCCAGGGGGTGAAATGCATTTAACCTAAATTTTTATTAGCATATGTAATCCAAAAAAAAACTATAGTTATTAACATAATTGGTCTATTATTATTATTATCTTAAAAAAAGCTTTATTCTTGAGATAAGTTCTTAATTGAAAATCCGTCGAATAATGTAATTTGTATTCACATGATTTACCTTTTCATGCAGTTATCTTTTTTATTTAATAATAATAATAATAATAATAATAATAATAATAATTATTATTATTATTATTATTATTATTATTATTATATCAATGAATTTAAGATTTGAATTTATAATGGCTTGTGGTGTTTAAATTATAAATTTATGATTACAGATAGTGCATTAAATTAATTCCTAACACAATTCAATATATGATGATAGAGTTCACAAAAGAAGAAGGATAGTTAAATTTAAACAATTTGACTTTTTATTGATTAAAACCTGAGCATATCAATTTGGCTCAAGTTCAGGTTGAGTCAATCCACAATTAAAAGAATGAAGAATCTCTCTAATGCTAATTCGAACTACAAACTTAATTCAAAGAAAATATATTGATATTTCTCCTTTTAATCCACACTTTTTTTATTAAGTAAAATCCCAAACTTTTTCAGCATTAATTGCATAGATATAAAGCATATATATTAATGTGGTATGATTAGTGATGGAATCACAGCACTAAGATCAAGCAGGAGCGGAACTGAGAAATTAATGCAGGAGGACTAAATATTAATGTTAATAATTTGTTTGAAGGAGCCAAACATCAAATTAATTATAAAAAGAGCATGGGGAAAATTGTTAAGGAAACTCTACTGTATCATATACGTGATTGTGGCTAATAAGACGTAGTCGATATTCTTTTATTTATAAAAGCCTATTGAGATGTATAGATGGACATGGACTCAAATATTCCCATGTATGTTTTGAACTTCAATTTCAATCAAAACCCATGGAGATATATATGTAGATTGCGATGAAATCATGAAGGCAACCGATAATTCATAGTTAACTCTGAGAGCTACGGATCATCATCATGGATATTTTACCAGAAAGACAAGTTAAAAAACAAAAGGTTAGAAAGCAAAAAGAGAGGGTGCGTCCAATAAATGAAAGGCGAAAATATCATCATGGAGACATTTTTTTTTTTAATGAAATCGCTATACAGCGATTTGTTTGTTGCTAAAATCCGAAAAACTCAAATAAAATAATATTTTATTGCACATATTGCTATTTAGTGATTTGTTTCTGAAAAATAATAATTTTTTAATTCATATCGCATGTAAATCACTACATAATGATTTGTATATAAAAATCTCATATTATCCATAAATTTTATAAATTCCAATATGACTCTTATTATACGCATCTGTCACCATATCCAAAATAATGACCCTAAAATAGGTAATAGAACAAATATTATAATAAGATGCATTATCCATAATATTTTATAGATTTATATATTAATTTTAATAGACAAGTAATCAATGGCCATATCTATGACAAGAAAATGGATATAAGAAATACAAATATACTTCCTTAATTAAACCTTAGGGAATATTCACATAAAAAAGGGAAATCTACTGGAGAATTTAGGGACATTATTTTCGATATAGATAAAGGATGATGTTTTAAGTGTGTTATTGGAATTTGTAAAGTTTAAAAGAAATATATTTTTTGTTATACAAATCGCTACATAGCGATTTACCATTGTTATCAATTAAAAAATTAGTATTTTTCACACACAAATTGCTACGTAGCGATTTGTGTGTTTTAATGCTAATGTTTCAATTGATAACGAAAGTTGAAATACACAAATCACTATATAGTAATTTATGTGTGCAAAAATACTAATTTTTTAATTGATAATAAAAGTAAATTGCTATATTTATAACTAGAGTTATTTTTAGATTATACATACTAATAAAAAGTATAAAATAATAATGGGTCAACTATATTAATAATTAGAGCTTTTTTTGGATTAGACATGCCAATAAAAATTACATAATAATAATGAGCCAATTATGTCAATAGTTAGAGCTTTTTTGCATATTACACAAGTCAATAAAACTTATATAATACTAATGGGCCAATTATGTTAATAATTAGAGTTTTTTTCATATTACACACGCTAATAAAAATTACATAATAATAATGGGTCAATTATGTTAATAACTTGAGTTTTTTTTTTTAGATTATACATGCTAATAAAAATTACATAATAATAATGAGCCAATTTACAAGATAGCAAGGCTGTGCGCAGCTGTGCGGTGGATGACCGGTGGCTGCTGTGGTGGTGGTTCAAGTTTGAATTGGAAGCCAAGATTGAAGGACCAGGCGCAGTGGTTTGACGACTCCAGGGTTAATGTTTCTATGTTCCTTTTTAATGGGCGAGTGATAGTGATTGTATGGTGGCTGTTACATGAGATACTGGCTATGTAAGAGGCTGAGCTATAGGCTAGGTTATGGGATGTGGGCCTGTTAATGGCGGTGTATGTGGTGGAAGGGTTGTTATACAGCTTTATCCCTCTCTTTCTTTCGATTAATCATTCACACATGCATTGTGAATAGGAGTGGCTGGCAGCAGATTCGCACGGAGGGAGCGGGTTGCCACAGCGCAAATTCGCACGGAGGGAGGTGTTCCCTCACAAATCGCGACCCAGCACTTTCCAAGTGGTACACCCGCCCACTGTGCACCTGCCATTGTCAATTGTTGTATTTTATTAGCATTGTTTTATTTCAAGTTAAAAATTTATTTTCACTTATTATTAAAAAATATTACTTGTTTATTTTTCATTAATGCGATGCATATAAACATGATTTTAATGCTTTCTTTTGGTGGTCTGCACATTTGCCTTTGACCAAGTTATGTTTACCGTTAAGCATCATATATACCCACGTTGCTAGTGGACTTGGTTGGTGACGTTAAATCATCAAATCCATTCCTAGTTTATAGCCTTCCAATTCTTATTACTTTGCTTTCAATGTGTCTCACGAGCTTTGCCCAAGTTTTACAGTTTCTATATAACTAATAGGAAAGACATTTACAACATAGAGATTTGGACATCTGAAATAAGAAAATGGTTCTCAGTATTATATACATCAGAAAATTATTAGTCTTGGTTGTAATCCTATAAGCTTCCTTGAGCAATCCAAAAAAGTTATTCCTATAACCTCACTAGTTTAAGTGCAAAGTGAGTGGGATGTGGCTATTGTATCCTAGGAATATTAGGCATAAAGACCATCTGCACTGAATATTTAAACTCATAGTAACAAAATTCTCTTAAGTCCAGTACCTAACACTCCTCGGTCATTAATCATAATAAATCATCTCTTTTAATTTTTATTTATTTAATTCTTCATTTTATATTCTTATACTCAATTGATTTATTATTTATAATTAATTATTATTATTAAAGTGTTATTTCAGGTTAATTTATCTAACAATCCACAATAGAGATCCTTCAATGAACAATACATTTTTCCTTCACAAATCGCTGTTCGCGATTTCCCATGGTCAAAATGCGCACCGTGCACTTGCACTTGCCACGGCATTAGAGATTCTTCATGAACAGTGTTTTTTCCTTCACAAATCGCTGATTTGCGATTTGAGGGCAGTGATTGGCCTCCCAAATAGAGACCTTACAGTGATTTTTTGGTGTAACAAAACACTAATAAGCAATTTACGTATAAAAATATCATTTTAGTCCAAATTTTTTCATAACCCCATTTCATTCAAATACACATCCTTATACATCATTATAAAAAAAATTACCCGAGAATTTATTTGTTCTAAATCACCTTAGGAAATATACTTCCTTAATCTGCCCGGATAATTTCTGCACGCGTACAAGCATGTCAATTCGGTTTCCGTTATATGTAACTAATATGTAGCCAGAATAGATCAAAAGGAATTTGTTGGGGAGCCACAAAAGCAACAATACGCGAAAGAGTGAAATGTATTACAAACATAATACGTGGGAGTGTTCCGCTTATGCTAATAATATGTGACACAATGTCACGTTTTGTTTTTACGTAAATTTGTGTCACATATTCTGTGTACGAGATCATCATTAAATATGTGATATTGTATCACGTATTACTTTTATTTCAAAATGAGTGTTTCATCAATAATGTGAACAGTCGCACATATATGTAAATAATTTTTTTTTGTTTTTTTTTGGTAAAAAAAGCCCAATTCAACTGTTCTTCAGGTTGATTAGGAGCTGGTACAAGTTGAAATGCTGATCGGCATTCTTCATGTATGATTAAGTCTTAGCAGTTTTTTATTTGTTCTATCATGTGTGATGTGGAATAGCGGGTAGATGAGAGATGATTCCTTCTAATAGTATAATAGCTAAATCAGTGTTTTGATTCTCGAAATATTTTTACTTTAACATTTTAGTATTTAAAAGGTTAATAGCAAGTTAATCAGTAGCACAGCTACTGTGCAAAATTTGGTATTGATGGGACATGTTGTATAACTTTATTCATGGATACAATATTACGTACAATTAAAATTTATTGCTATTTATTGCGCATAGTGAATGTGTATGCCGAATCAACTACCCAGATTTGAGCATACATTGAATTGGTACCTAATGTGCATCTTAACATGCAATATAATGGTCCCTTTTCACGGGTAATAAATGTATCACGTCAACAAAGGTTGGCTTATGGAGAGCAATGAGTGGGATAGGTGAGACTCATGATCATATTAGCTCTGTGGTTGTAGCTGGAGCTGGATTTAGAAAAATTATTGGAAATGGATGTCACACTTTATTTTGGGAGGATGTGTGGGTCAGGAATGTAAATTTGATGGATACGTTCCTGAGATTATATTCAGTTTCATTGCAAAAAGAGACAGTGATTGGGGATTGTGGTGAGTGGATAGCAAACAAGTAGGTTTGGAAGTTGAATTGGCGGAGAAATTTTTTTTAATGGGAATTACTTTTGTTAGATGATCTGAATAAACTCATTAGTCAAGTCCAATTAAGGCCGAATATGCTTGATAGCGTAGTATGGTGTGCTCATCCTTCAAACTAGTTTTTGGTCCATTCCATTGTTGATAAATATTTCAAAGTGTGTTATGAAAATAACCATGTTCATTCTAGCTTGCATAGAGTCTAGCATGGATGCATTCCACCCAGCGCAAAGATGTTTGTGTGATTTGTTCTAATCGAGAGAATTAATACAAAACATCATTTGTCCCGTTTGAATGTTACCATTGATATTGATTCTAGATGTGTGATTTGTAAGGTTGAGAAAGAATCTTTACACATTTATTCACCTGTGAATTTTCATGGAGAATATGGGCCTTCTGTTATAATTGGTAGGGAATTAAATGGGTTATAGTAGAAAACCCTAAATCAAATTTTGAAATGTGGATTGACTGTGTGTTCACAGGTAAGAGGTAGAAAAGTTGGAATATCTACTTCTATGCCATTTTACTATCCATTTGGGAACAAAGGAACATGATTGTTTTTCAAAAAGAGGAAATTAACCGGATAGAATTTCTTTTTAGCCTAATGCATAGGTGCCGATTTTGGTTAATTGTTGACTCCTAATTTTTTGCTTGTAGATTCTCTTTTGTTTACAGGTGAAAATCGTTAGAGGTAAATACTTCCCATTGTTGTTATAGGGGTATTGGTGGAAGATGATTATGAGTGATACACAGAGAGGCTAATTTCATGTGGGAGAGCTGTTTGTGAGATTTGAGAGAAGGTCCATGGCGATCTGCACCAGTGAGATTTTTGCTAATGAATAGTTTTCTGGTGTTTCTTTGTGAATAAGTCATGCTTTTTCGAGTAATTTATAAGATAGTGGTGTTGGAGTGGTAGATTGTTTGCTGAGAGATACAATGAAATGATGTGTGTGTGAGGGGGAGACAATGTGAGTTAGAGGGCATTTTAACTAGTAAGTAGGGGTTTTGAGCGAGGGATACACTATTGTGAGTGGTTGTAGATAATTCTATAAGTTCGTTTGAGTTTGACCTCATCATGTGTGGTTATGTGTTTGCTAACCTGGTAGTTTGTTTATTTGGATAAGCGTATTATCAAAGTGGAATACTTCCAGTGCTTTGGAAAGTTAGATGGTGGTGCTTGAAAATTATTCACAAGAATGACCTTGATGGCAATGCCGCAAGGGTTAGAGCAAATGTTTCTACAAATTGTTTGGGTAATGATCAATAGAATTATCTTCATGTATTGTTGATGTAAGCTGTCGCTACCCGCAACAAATTAAAAAGTGTTTTAATTACTAAATTACACTAAAAATGCAATTAGGGTGTGACACAGGTCGTCTTACAAGGAAATGTTCTAATTAATTCAAGAGATTTGGGGGTTTAATTTTTGGAATTGTTGACAGCAAATTAAATTGAGAAAATATTATGGGAAGAATCACCTGCACAAGGATTCCCTCATATTAATAATTGTTCAATTATCGGTTCAAAAGATAAATTCATGGCAGTGGTTACTTTCATTAGTTATGCTATCACATAACAATGATGTAATTCTACTTAGCGGTCATACAATCGTACTCCCACTAAGGATTTTGCTAACATATGAACTAGTAATTCACGATCATTATTCTATGAACCTACGCCAGTTTGATTACCAATTACAGCAACCTAAGTCCTAACGAAGTTAATTTTAATCCCTTACTAATTGGATGTAATTAAATCAATCGACCCAATACCCCAATGGCATCTAGATTACGCACGCGAATGAATGCACAAGCAATCAACTCTTAAAAACACAATTACAATAATCATCACAATTTATATCAAAAGAGAAAGCAAACGGGGAAGAAAAACTAACCATGAATTACAATTAAAATAAAAGGAATCTCAAGAACAATCTCAATCTTCAGTTATCCTTGCACACGGTAAGAAAATTACTCCTCCATAGGGGGAGTGTCACAACTGTTGTTGAAAGGAAAAGCCAAATTACAATTCAGAAAAATTCACAATCCAACAATGACTAAGAACCCTAAAACCCAGAGAGAGAGTGTAGAGAGAGAGAATGAAAAATTAAAAATGGCCTCAATGAGTCTTTTTGAACGAGAGGAAGAAAGGTCGTCGTGTCCATTTCATTCCTTTTCTTTTGTTTTCCTTCCAAATGGCCCTTCCAGAGACACAGAATCTGGCCGGCCCATAAACATATGACCGCTAGGCGATCAGAGACTGCCTGAGCGGTCTCCTGTGGAGCGCTCCCAGAATTGTGCTCTTCTTTCACTGCCCGGGCGGTCATTGACCGCCTGAGCAGTGAATAGTGTGTTTCCAAGTCTATTTGATATCCAAGACATTCGAATTAGCTATTTGGCCTAGAAATAGAAGTTGTAGCTCTTTGAATAAGCTTTCCAATGCTATAAAAATCACCTCAATTGGACATTTGTAGCTCCAGGTATTGGAAAAACACAACTAAAAATCAAACTAGACAACCTCAGAACCTTAGCAGTGTTTCCGAGTCTTTCTTCTACTCTAATGCACCAACCTAGAAGTCCCTATCATCAAACAACACTCCAAAAAGAGATTAAAAGCATAGAGAACTTCCAAAGTATGAGAATTCACTAAAAGCTATGCTGATGGCTACAAAATTATTGAATAATGCATGTTGAGGATAAAGTGTAAATCCACTAATTAACTATTAATTCAACACAACTCAAATGCAAAATACTAAGAATTAGGAAGGAACATGGGTCCACAAATGCAACCCATCAATTGTTCATGGATAGAAGGAATTATTAATAAAGGGTAGACGCATGTGCCCCTAATCTTGTCTATCTAGTGTGAGACTGAGATTTTGAGATTTGTAGCTTATCCCCATGGCAGCATCTTTCTTCTACCTTTGGATTTAGCTGCTAGTAATAAAGGGTTGGGTATTGGTCATTTTGTCTTTGATGATTGCTGGGCTACATGTTCTATTTGGTATTTAAGATACTGATGTGTTGTACTAGTTTTATACAATGGTTCGTCCTCACAAAACTTGTCAGGAGATGCATAATATGGCTTGTGTTTTGTTTGCCATGTGTTGGTGTGATTATCATATGATGATTTTTTGTTGTCAGTGTAGTATACCAAATATTATCTATTAGGTTTGGATTTATGTTTTGATTATTCTTGTTGGATATTTCGGTTACTTTTTGGATATTTCGGTTACTTTTTGTGGTTAAACCTTCTTGTTCAATTATCAAAAAAAAAAAAAAAATCACGTCACATGCATTTCGTACACCATAACTTAACCAAAACGTCCTCATTTTTCTTTATAACTAGTTAGCTACTTCATTCCATTCAAAATATCTCTTTATCTTTAGATAATTTCTTATTTTAATATATCTATTTATTATGCATTTCAATAAAGTATTAATTTTTATTCTTCCAATATTTTTTCTAATTAATTTTATATTTTGAAAGCATTTCATTTGATATTAACATTGAATATTGTGCTATATTAATTAATATGTCAGAATATATTATTACATTTGTTATATTTTACTCATTTACTAATATTATTTATTATTTTTTAACATCTATTTTTGTCCTAAATTAATAGATGTTTTAAAAAAGAGGGAGTAGCATTTTGGTTAGGGGCGTATCTTGCATGGGCCTTTCATGTTTGGAACCAACTGGTCCTTGACAATATTACTGGAAGCAAGTCTGTTATCAATGGATTATAATCAATTATTGGCGGAAAGAAAAATTATTGACAAATTTGCTGAGGAAAAATGACATCACAGTAATACTTTCATCTTTCTCTTTTCTTCCTTTTGCCTTCTCTGTTTTTCCCTGCGGGTTGTCACCCATTTTCGGTTTCATATTGGTTATGGTCACAATTATATGGTGTGCAAATCCCTTTATTTTTTTTCATTTTTGTAGATTGCTTAGTAGACCTTGCAAATATTTGTTTGTGCAGATTTAGTTTTGATCTTTGCATGATCTATTTTGCTCTCCTCTTTTTGTTTTGCATAATCGATTTTGGCATGTATTGTTCTCATTCTGCTGATTCGGAATGGTACTTGAGGATTGATGAGGGGAAAAAGATTCTCTTATATACACCGGGAGGAAATGCATCCTTCCTCCACATTCTCATCTCAACACTTGATTTTTTTTCCTTTCTCCTTTTCTTTCTCATTCACACTAGAATGATCAAAGGCCCACATGCTATGTGGAGTAAATCCACTCTTCCTCCGGGAGGAGGAAAGAATTACTCTTGACGAGGGTTGTGTTTGCGCAATGTATGGCCTCAACTCCACTTTCTTAGTTTGTCGGAATGACGCTTTGTGTGAGCCCTGTCTGTATCTTTGTCCGCCGATGAAGCAGTTGTGACTGGTGTTGTATTAGGAAAGTCCTCGTTTCAGGTAGGCCTGATGGACATGTCGCTTCATTTGCGTGTTGCCATCAAGTGGGATGTGGTTAGTGTGGAGCGCATACCATATGGGATACATCGGGTGGCGTCGTGTGGCCCATGGATGAAACCCTTTCTGTCTTTCAATTGTATTTGGTTTGTGTATTCTAGATGTACATTTTTCCTACTTTTTATGGAGTCTAATTGTTATTAATTATCATGAAAAAGGGAAAAGAAATATATTATGTGTCAATTATATTTCGGAAAGAAAACGTCAGTTATATTTCATGTGTGGATTTTGGTAACGAGTATTCTAAATCAATAGTTAAGGAAGCAAGAAAAAAAAATTAATTGTTTCTAATGCATTTAATATATGAAAATATTAAAAAAAAATTACTTTTTAAAATTAATCTCTCAGTAAAATCCATACAAAAGCCATTACATGAAAGTTTATTGTATTCAAAAGAAAAATTGCTACCTGTGACTCCAAAAAAGTAGAGAGAAAAAATTTGCTTTGATTATGTGTTGTTTGGTGAAAAGTCTTTAACAAGATTTATGGGGCCAAGAAGTCAATGGAGTAACTCGATTGAATTCGTTTGCTTATGTAGAGTGGAAATAGATAGTTTAGAGTAGGTTTTAATTTAAGTAGGCATGACCTGTATTTTCAAAGGTAGTTTGAACTTGACCCTCTTAGGGTGGAAAATAGGTGAGACGTCTGGTACTTTTCAAAACACTAATATAGCTAAGTAGCCCAAGTTCTAGGTTATGAAAATACATAATCTATTGAAACTGATAAACTTATCTATTTATATTATTATTATTATTATTATTATTATTATTGTTGTTGTTATTTAAAATTTAATAATAATAAAAATATTCTAATAAAAATATCCTTTTTTAACTTACTTCTTTGTTTCAAAATAAATATATTAATTTATGATTGTACAAAAAAATTACACAAAATATTTATTTTGAAACAAATGAAGTAGTTAAGAAGCCTCAGTCTATATAAAAATATTTTTTTTATTTATTTAGAAGTCTTTTGTGTCTTATTTAAGACTAGACACATTTTCTTCCTTCAAAAAGAAAAAGTTATAATTAAGTAGCCTCTAAATAGGCTTTGAAGGTAGGCTGTGCTTTTAAGAATGTCGGACTAAAGAAAAAAATAACTATATTAGATAATATATTTAAATTAAAACCTTTTTAAATACAAATAAGACTTATTTAAGTCAAAATTTAGACTAACTTAGCTTAGCTCATCTCCACCTCTACTAGGCCTATTACATGTGTCCTTTTTTATGACCTTAGTTTGGTCTTTTCAAATAGTCTAGTCTAGCTTGAAATCATATTTAGAAGCCTATTTAATTATAAATTTTTTAAAACGACCAAAACACTAACTCTTAAATAATCTAAAGGATTTCTAGATGAGTCAAAAAAGATATTATTTAATAGGTTAAAAGGATATTTAAATCGGCTAATCTAATTTTAAATAGATTAAAATATATTTCTATTGTTATTAGATTTTTCAAATAACAACAATAATATAAATAGGTTGGCTCGTTTAGCCAAAAAAAAAAAAATTGAAAAATCTTAATTTAATTTATTTACTAAATAGGTTAGGTCAAATTAAGTCTAGACTGTGCTCCTAACTAGACACATGACCCAGCTATTTTCATCCTTATGCTTATGTTACTTCAGCCGCCTTATCATGTGGGTGTATTGTTCATAATGACTGTATAAGTCAGTTTAGTGAATGGAGCATTTCACATCAAAATTTTACATAATTTTATCATATGTAATATTTTATAATTAATTTAAAATGAGACTTAAATAAGACACATAAAACAAAACAAATAATTATAAGAAATTAGGGTTTTTTTCTATATGGGTTTTACACCCCATATTCACCAAGATATTCTTTTGGAATAAATTTCCAAAATATGGCTTTCAAATAATACCAGTGGCTATTTTTACAAAATAATAATAATCAAATAATAATATAACATAAAATCCCCTATTAGAATTTAATTGAAACATCATATTTGCATAATTTTTTCTATAATCCAATATTTTAGTACATAAGAACCAATGCACTAATCCAAATGGTGGTTTCTTCTATGAAGCTCTTAAAATAGCTTCATTAATGGAGCTCTGAGGTGTTTTAACTCTCCATAAGACATGTATACTTGAAGAGGTCTAATCAAATATATTTATTAATTTTTTTAATCAAATCATTTTTGTTGTTAAAATTTTTGACAAACTCTGGGTCTAGACAGATGTGGATTATGGATGGGCTAAGGCTTTATACACAGGGCTAGCCAAGGCTGGTCTTGGGGACATTCATGGTGTAAGCTTCTATGCTCCCTACACCAACTCCAAAGGGGAGAAAGATAGAGTGATTCCCATTTGCCTGCCAGAAGAAGCCATGAGGAGGTTTAAGAAAGAGCTGGATGACATACTCAAGGTCAAGGATCGATGAAGACTCCATAATGTTAAGATCAATCTCTAGTAGATATAGTGGATGGTCGATATAGATAGATATGGATGCATGGCTATTTCATGTGATATGGTCATCTATGATGGGTGATGCGTGTATGACTATATATTGTGTGTGGGTGAAAGTGCTATATTTTACAAAAATGTTGTTTAAACACTGCTCTATATAGTATCACGATGTTACGTACTAGAACTCAAAATAGTGTCCTTGTACTTCTAATGGTTTAGAGTTTTGTATGTTTTATTAATAAAAATAACTTGATCAGGATTGGACTGCTGTTCTTTTGTCTGTTTCTTTTTTGTCTTTTTTTAATGCATCGAGTTATGTTTAATTAGCTATTTCATAAAGTTTGCCTACCTGATGTGTTTCTTCATAATTCCTAATGTGTGTTTCTGTGTGTTGAAGTTTTTAAACATATTAACTACAACCCATCTCATCAACCTTTTTGTCTTTGCTTTGAGAAAACTAGGATCTTCGAACCAAGAAACAAAATTTCGATTTGCTTTTTGGGTACTGAAATTCTATTGTATTAATTATACATATATTAATAAAATATTTTATCTTTAATTTGTATATATATATATATATATAGGTGAAACTATGGTATCCACTGATGTAAATAATGACTAATCCCTTTAAGATGCTACTACAAAAAATTTGTTGTTTAACTACATTCAAAATTAACATTTAACCATGCTTTTCAAATGTGGCTAAATGATCTTCGAACGCTTTCTTGTGACGTGGCAGTTATATGTGTGGGGAAATGTTTCATCTAGCCACGTTCCCAATGTCCATTTGGCCACATTTCTTGAATGTGGTTAATTTACATTTAACCACATCTGAAAGTATGGGTAATGTCACTATTTTTCATTTTTAACAAACTAGCTCCTAATTAGTCTATTAACCCAAAAATAGGGCATGAAATACTAAATCAAAACAGTTTAAAGCAAATTCAACTAATTCTAAGCTAGTTGAATCATATCCTAAACTAATTCTGATCCTACTATATCAAAACTAATAACATGTGAAGTTAAATATCCATATGAAAGAACTTGCAAGTGCTAAGCATGAAAGAATTTGAAAATTTACTTCCTTTTAAGCCTATACAATGATACCCAAATATATGTATTAGTGAAGCAATAATACAAGCACAATACAAGGCATAAAAGATTAGTGTAATGAGGCAGTTCATAATTTAATAATGAGAATACCAAAAGAATTACAAATAAAATAGAACTCAAGAAGCAATGAAGCCTCAGAAATAAACTGATTAGTTAGCCAATACGAAAACAAGGCTAAGAAAAATGGAGAAAAATAATACACACTAATTTATAAAGGAAAAAAAAATGGCCAAACATGTTTCAACCGCTATAATTTTTAGTGAATTATTATTATTATTATTTTTTAGAAAGTATACGATGAAAGATTACGATCCACTACTTATACTTATGGTTTCTCCACCAACTACTAGTATACCATGAAAGAATACGATTCACTACTTACAAGAAGCATGTTGTCAAGTTTACGCAAGGCTGGAAGATTTCTTCAAAGAAAATAAAATGGAAGTCACAAATGCTTTACCTCAAGCTTTACTTCCATCTGGAAGCATTGTATGGAGACAAGAAGTAAAGCAGGAATAAGTACAAGTGAAGGGCGAGAAACGAACAAACCTTTTCAAATTAGCACGTTCACCACTCTTCCTAACTTGTTGCAACAAATGAAACCAAAAAGTGAAGATTTCTGACTCGACACCTTCTGAGGGTCAATGCTACATTGCAATAAAGGGCATCTGCAATCTGGAAAAATCATCTCCACTTAAAAGGAATATATGATATCTTTCCTGTCTGGCAAATAATTTTATAGTAGCTTGAGAAACTTTTGACAAATTAACTAAACTGTAGTCAATTAGAAAAGGAATCAAACCCGATAACAGTTCCTTACATTTGCTTTCTTGCTTTTTAAAGAACCAAACCTAGAAATCATAGCATTCAAGGAATAGCAATACATATTAACAAGGTTTCAAATTGCGGACCGCATCACTGATGCAGCCGCACATTATTTGGCTATGGTCCGCAAGAATCAAGATCGGACCGCAATCGCGGTACAGATGATTTTCACACGTTCGACCGCAACGCGACCGCGAACGTGAATCGCGCAACGACCGCATCGTAACCAGACGACCGCATCAGGCCGCAACAAGGCCGCAACAAGGCCGCAACAGGCCGCAACGGGTTCTTTTTTCAAGTTGCAGATGCGCAAAAATTTCACACCGCATCAGCCGCAATGCGCATTGCGACGACCGCATTATCCGCAACCGCAACAACCGCAACCGCAATTTAAAACACTGCATATTAACAAGAAGAACCAGGTGTTTGACCAGAAAACTACCACAGAAAATTACAGCTACACAATATTTATAGGCCGACTAGGTTGGAGGTTCAATACATTCAGGCAAGTCCAAACTAAAACTATTCTGCAAAGCTTTGGGTTCACAAAGCCCAAGGTGTTAAGCAAAGAGTGAAAATGGACCTAGAAAAATCAAGTTACTGTAATAAAGTAATAAAGCCAGCTTCCTGACAAATTCATTCCTTTATGTAATTGTAGATTACAACAACCCTTATCACTTGTACAAGAAGACATTTCAGATACGATCTTTCAGTTTGGCGCAAGCGTTTAACTGTGATTCTGAGATATGGGTCAACCCAGTGATCCACTTGCTTCCTTTGCAATTCTGAAAGACAACTTCTATAAGCTTTGGAGCTGGCACAATATCATTGTCCTCCATATTTTTGTCTGACATGATCTGGAACATGAAACATAAATCCAAGACATCAATAATAGCAGTGAAAATAATAACAGGTGGTGACTCAAGGCATGATGGTAAAGTAACTCATGGAGGAAATCATATTCCAGAGGCTCTGTTGATAGTCAGGTTCTTTGCAAGTAAGGAAATGAGCAGTTCCCCTTGAAATATAGTTGTCCAAAGGAACCAAAATATCTGCACATGTTAAAAAGTTAAAAAATAAGAAGTATTAAAATGAAAAGTTAATAAAGGCTTACAATTGGGGGCATACCTTCTATCCTTCTGTAGCACAGATTTGAACCTAATAAAACTACCAGTTTCATAAATCACTTTAACACATAATTACTAGAAAAAATATGGAATCTCTTTGACTGGAATCCACAATTCATAATAATCACGACCAGATTGGAACTACGAGACTATAAAATATTATGAAAACTAACAAAGCAAAGTAGCCTGGAATAAACAAATTAGCAAATTCCTATTTCAAAATTGATAACAGAACAGCACATAATACATTATAAACTGCTCAAAACCAGTAATCAATTTCATTTTCTCAGCCTAAAACTCAATCGATCTAATAGTAACAAGCAAATCCAAAACCTAAACACATATATATATGGTAACATTTCTGGTAAAGTGATTTGATTCCTAAAGCTTCATGTATTCGAGAAATCGATAATTGCTTAAATCAATAACAATTAATAAATCTTGTGAAGCTTCATCTTATTCTCTTCATTTTCTATGTAACTGATACCTAAATCACCCGAAATCCAAAATCAATATATGAGTAGATTAAAGAATTGGTGAAATGAAAATAGAAAAATAGATCTAAAGAACAAGTCAATGAATCTCGTACTATGGGAGTGAGAATGAAGAGAGACCGAGAGTGAGTAGCGGTTCCAAAAAGCAAATGAAGAAGAGGCACTGCAGAGAGATCGAGGTTGAGCTTGCGAAGCTGTGTGACCCAGCGGAGCTGAAGCTTCGAGTTGCTTGAATCACATCTACAAAATCACAAACAATGAAAGAAAAATCAGCATGAATGAAACCAAATCCACAAATTAAAATCGAATATGAAAATGGTGAATTTGAAAATCTGAGAAAATGAAAGAAAAATTAGGGAGATGAAGATTTAATGGAGGAAACAACATGAAGAGATGAATCAATTTGAAAATTCGCTCCTCTAGAAGCTTTGTTCCAATGACAAGATCGTCCTTCACAGTGGCATCGAATGCCTCGAAGTCAACGGCAATGATGGCACGTCATCTTGCGTCTCCAACAGTGGAACGCCTTGCTGATTCATGCTATTTACCCCTTTCGAAATGAGATATGTGTTCTGTGTGATTGTGCCAAAGAGAAAGGGTTTGATTTACTGGTAAAATAGAAAGTGAAAAATGAGATATCTTGTGAAGTTAATACCCATTTAGCCCCGCTCCTTGAGGCATGGGCAAAAAAGCATGGGATATCATCGCTTTTTTAATAGTGCATAAAGGTTAGAGATGCAGATTTTGTCTTTAGTCATAAGACATTTTCTATACACATCGTTAAAAATCGATCCCTCATCAAATATTTAAGGAACTCAACAAGTTACCAATTGTACTAGATTTTACGGTTAAATAATTATATATATTATTATACTTTGGTTAAACATTAAACTAATAAACCTTTAAATACCAATGAAAGTGTAGATTAAATGGCAGGACTGCCTTGATAGTTTTATCCTCCTTGAACGTGATTGCCTCCGGTGGAAGGTTACGTGTGATTTTGATAAAAGAAAAAATTAAATTAATATCATATTCAGTTCCTTTTTTTAAACCTCGCTCAAAATCCATCTAACCATTGCCTCAACGTGTGAGGGAATATGAAGTAGATTTTCTTTTGAATGCAATAGATTTTCATATACAATAATCTTTTGTATGGATTTTACTAATAATTATGTTGTTGCAAGTTTTAGAGAAAATTTGCTACTAAAATGCGCTAGTGTGCCGCGCTTTCCTTAACAGGATCAGTTATGTGGGACCCAAGTAGCACATTAATATGAAGTAACTCAATTGAATTCTTTCACTTACATTACATCAGCTCCCATGCGCTTGACGTAGTGAATATATATATATATATATATATATGCCGGGCCAGTTAATTACATTGTTTCTAAGTATACGTTGGCGACCATTGTATGTTATTTTAGCAGCTCAATTAGGAAATTTTTCCTTTGATTTTCTATTTCAATGGTTTCTCACCCATTTATACTGTGTTCGATATTTTAAAAAAGGGGTTTCTTCATGTATATGTATATGCATTATGGTACATATAGCTCCTTTCAAGGCGAACTCACTGCGTCACGTGCATGAACATCTTCTTGCTTAACTACCTAGCAAGGTCAGCATTTTTCTTTATTACTAGGGTCGGCGGGGACCTTATAATTTCTTTATTGCCCCTCGGTTTGTTTATTTTTATGATTATTTTTTTTTTATGTAAGATGAAAAACGCAAATTGAACTGCCCATAATAACGGCAGACAAGAAAACACATAGATTTTTGTTTTGTTTTTGGGTCGCCAAACCCATCGATTTTTTTCTTTTCTTTTCTTTTTTTTTATCTTTTGGTCGAAGCAAACCCATCGAGTTGAAAAGTCAAATTCTTGGTGTATTTTACATAAATCCCAGCGACATCAATACATGCGGACCAAACCATATTTGTCCTTTTCCTCCACTATAAGTACAAGCTCCAAACATCAACTTCTTCTCACATCAACTAAAATTGAGTACACTAGCTACTACACTCTCACTTCTTACACTTCCATATATACATATATATAAAACACAGTTATTCATACCATGGTTCACCAAAATTCATCTCTAGTTTTTAAAGTGAGGAGGAATCCCCCGGAGCTAGTAGCACCGGCTAACCCTACTCCCCATGAGATTAAGCTTTTATCTGACATAGATGACCAAAAGGGTCTACGTTACCACATTCCATTGGTGCAGTTCTACCGTTACCACCCTTCAATGAAAGGGAAAGACCCTGTCCAAGTTATTAGGCAAGCACTCGCCAAAACACTTGTGTTTTACTATCCTCTTGCTGGGAGGCTTAGGGAAGGTCCTAATGGCAAATTAATGGTGGATTGTACCGGAGAAGGTGTCATGTTCATTGAGGCCGATGCGGATGTCACACTTGAGCAATTTGGCATTGATCTTCATCCTCCATTCCCTTGTTTTGACGAGCTACTTTACAATGTTCCCGGTTCTGATGGAATTATCAACTGTCCAATCGTGCTTGTTCAGGTTCCTAGCCCATGTTCTTGTATATATAAATTTGAATTGTGTGTCTTAAAATAGATTCCACATGAATTCCATTTCATATTATATGACGAATTAATACATATATTGTCGACACTCTACTAGAAAAATCCTCCTTTTATCTGTTATTTCTACACTATTTTATAGTAATAACTTGAAGTAGATACAAATTCTGATTTCACACTTATTTTTTTTTAAAAAAAAAGTTGAAATAAAAGCATAAAAAGTGATGAGAAAAAAATATGTTCAAGAAACATTAAGTTTTGTCATATATAGTATAGTTCAACTTTCGCGTTTGACCTTTTATTGCATATATGCATATTGCCTGTTATATTACAGGCACACTCACAATTGTGTATAGGTTTTACATTAATAAATTTCGGTAGTTTACATATACATATATAATTAGAAATGAAAAGAGAAATTTTTTTAAATAAAAAATTGCAGTTTGTGATGATAATGACATTAAAGTACCTACCGAAAAAATATGTAGTGAAAGTGAAATTTACGTTTTACAAAACTTTTATATTGAATATAATTAAATAATAAATAGTATAGATCACTTGTATATTTTTTTCATACTCCTGTAGCATTTCTGTGGGAAGACGCCAAATAGCTCAACTCATGTCCTAAAACTTTTTCGCATGACAGGTGGAGCAAATTCTGAAATCCTGCATCTGAGTCGTAATTGTTTCTCACATATGTCCTTCAATCCGTATGATTTATGCCTGAATCATGGTGACACAGTGGCACGTCAATATTTTTCGTACCCTATGTATATAGCTTCTTAATATGATTAACCCAATAAATTTTCTAATTCAAAATCTATTATAATGATGAATTATAATTTATACAATATCCAAACATTACTTAATAGAGGAGAGTAAAATTTTTCATAAAGAAGATTTTTTTTTGACAAAAATAAAAGGATTATTAGACATATACTATATATATATATATATATATATAGATATATATGTGTGTGTGGATATCTGTTTACATTATGTGTAAATTTTAGCACACTTATACCATTTAAAAACTTTTTAAAGGTATAAAATTTCAGCAATCTAACTTTGAATTTAAAGTTTTTATTAAGTGGATCAAATATATTAAATTTCATATAGTATAAGAATTTTTTGATATTTCATCTTGCCACTTTATTTTAATATCAACCATCAGAATAGATGTTTATTATTGTTCAATTTTTCTAAAATTTGGAATGCTTAATCATCACCCTATAAGGTTTATGCATGGTGGGGATCAGTTTACATCAGATGTAAGTATATTGATATGCTTACACTATTCAATAACTTTTTATGAGTATAAATTTTATTAATGCAACTGTTAAATTCAAAGTTCTTATCTAATAGATCAAATATACTAAATTTTATATATTTTAAAAATAATTTAATATTTCAGTATGTCACTTTAATTTGATATATAGATAACATGTTTTTAAAAATACAAGTAAATATTAGTTATTAGAATACATATTTATTGTTGTCCGATTTTTTTAAAATTTGGTATGTTTAATCATGAATATAATATCACATAATTCAACGGTTGGATTAATTAAATTCATTTTCAATGAAGAGTTATTGAAAGGTGTAAACAGATCCCAACCTATGTGTGTGTGTATGAGTTACTCTAGGAGTAAATTTTAGTATACTTACCTAATCTAATAACTTTTTGGACATAAAATTTTATCAATTCAACCATTAAATTTAAAGTTCTTGTCAAATAGATTAAGTCTATAAAATCTCATGTGATTTGAAAATGATTTGATAATTTATCATTTCATTTTATTTTAATGGATAACATGTTTTTGAAAATATAAATAAATATTGATTATTAGATTACATGTCTATTGTTGTCTAATTTTTTAAAATTTGACATGTTTAATCATCAATATAATATAACATAAATCAATAGTTTCATTGTTTAAATTCAATATGGGCAAAGAGTTATTGAATGATATAAAATGTATAAAACTTACTCCTAAAGTACATAGATTCTCACTCTCTCTCTCTGTCTATATATATATATGGACACACTAAGTAGTGTACTTTGGAGTGTATTGATGCAAATATTTTACATATATTTTACACTTTGCTTACCTAAATTAGTGGCATAATCGTTTGATTATAATTTATAATCAATGCAAGAATAGTAATATTGATTACTTTTGGTTTAAATATTTTAGTGCGCGTGATAAAAATTGACTAATGAATGCACACTCTCCACACACTTAGCTTCAAAGCCAATTAAAAAAAGAGCAATATTATTTTAACACCTGATAAGTGAGTGTCTATGAAGACACTATTTTATAATAATTAGATATGATAGATGTTAAAGATAAATATGGACTACTATCACATATTATAATAATAGTAAAGTATGTGTCCAATTAGATACCCATTTTTTAGATATTAAAATATTATTTTTGATTGAAAATTTACAAATAATCCAGTTGTGAAGTAACTTTTGTTTAAGATGTTTAAAGTTAAGAGCCCTCCACATCATTCTTAGAATAATTATATCAATTTAAATGCCTAAGTAGAATTAAAAACAAAAAACCAAAAAAGAATACTCAAGTATGCAAAAAGTTAAGAATCAGGACAAAATGAAGATTCCAAGACAGGTCAACAGTTAGTAAAAAAGTGATTACTAACGTGATATTTTGACATTTAAAAAATATATGTCTAGTCAGATACTCATTTTATAATCGTTGGATGTGATGGTAATTCCCGTTCATTCTTAACATTCATCATATCCAATAATTATAAAATACATATCTGAATAGATACCTATTTTTTAGACGTTAAGATATTATTACTGTTAATGTAATACACATATATACGCGTATAATATATAATATATATGGCAGGCAACACGCCTCAAATGTGGTGGCTTCATCTTTGCTATGCGCATGAACCACACCGTGAGCGATGGAAGTGGAATTTTCCAGGTCGTGAAAGCCATGGCAGAAGTAGCTTGCGGTGCACCAAAGCCATCCATTCTCCCCGTGTGGCGCAGGGAGCTGCTATGTGCAAGAGACCCACCAAGAGTCACATGCATCCACCATGAGTACCAGCAACTACCACTTGACAACAAAAGCATCTTCATGCCCCACCATGCTTCCTTCTTCTTTGGCCCTAAAGAGATAGCTGCAATGCGCCGTCTCCTCCCCCATCACCTTGCTCGTCAATCCACCTCCTTTGAGATCCTCACTGCATGTCTATGGCGCTGCCGTACTGCTGCACTACAGTGGGAGAACTCTGGCCAAGAGGTTCGCTTGTTGTGCATTGTCAACGCGCGTTTTGGGCGCTGCAGGTTAATCGATCACCTTCTTAAGATCCTAATTCTTTATTATTTTCAATTGTGTTATTACAAAACTTTTGACTACGGTTCAACTATTTCATGCGTAACGTCAAGATTTAGACATTATGAAGTTTATATTTGGTTGTTGGGTAAAACTGAAATGAAAATTTATTATAAATGAATTTTGTATATAATTTTATACATAAAATTTATTTATGAAAATTTTCTCTCATTTTGTTTTACTTTTTAATCAAGCACACCTTAAAAGTAAATAATAGACACAATTTTACTCTTATCGGTTACCATCAAATATGTTCCGTCTTTCTTTTTCTATTATATATATATATCTTTTGTTGATGTCCAATTTTAGGGGTGTGATTGGTTGGAAGATAAAAATAGGGATAATTTTTTTTTAGTGGAGATATATGTGTAAAATTACATATGAGAATTAATTATAAAAAATTTATCTTTGTTTCTTCCATCACATCCCATTAATGTAAAAAATTACAAATAACATTGCTTTATGGGTTTTACTAATCGTTATCATTAAGACAATGGTTAAGATAACTAAAATAGTTAAGTTTAAAAATTTTATTATGAATATAATGCTTTAAAAATATATAATTTTATTTTTCTAAAGCAAATATTTCCTCCTTTAAAAGAGCAATGGTTAGACAAACAATTACATTATTTATGTGCACACATATTTACCAACTTATAACCTGTAACTAATATTATTGACTACGTTATTATTATAATTTCTGTGACAGGTTCAACCCTCCACTGCCCGAAGGGTTTTATGGCAACGCTTTTGTGTTTCCTGCAGCGGTTTCCACTGTGGGGAAGCTCTGTGGCCGGCCCTTGGGATATGCCTTGGAGCTGGTGAAGAAGGCAAAGGAAGAAGCAAGTGAGGAGTATGTGCACTCTGTGGCTGATCTAATGGCTATTAAGGGGAGACCCTGCTTTACTAGGGCAGGGTCATTTATGGTGTCAGATCTCACAAAGTCTGGGTCTAGAGATATGGACTTTGGATGGGGTGAGGCTTTGTATAGTGGGCTAGCCAAGGGTGGTCTTGGGGACATTCCTGGTGTGAGCTTCTATGTTCCTTATACCAACTCCAAAGGAGAGAAAGGTAGAGTGGTTCCTATTTGCCTGCCAAAAGAAGCCATGGAGAGGTTTGAGAAAGAGCTTCATGGCATACTCAAGATCAAGGACGAAGAACCTATAATGCTGATGTCCAATCTCTAGTTGATGGTTTAATAAGTAATATATAGATAATTAGATATGCATGCCAACTTGCCATTGTGTGATGCTCAATAAAATATTGTGTGCTGCATTTAGTGGTTTAGATTAAAAATAACTTGATAAGGATTGGACTGATGTTGCTGTTTGTCAGTTTCTTTTACACTTTTACAATGTATCAAGTGATATATATTAATATTATTTTAATATTTAAAAATAGATATTTAAATAAGATATTTATTCTATTATTATTATATTATCTATCTATCAGATCTTATAATAATAATAAAATAGATGTCTCACTTAAATATTTATTTTTAGGTGTTGAAATAGAAGTTCTCTAATATATATATATATATATATGCGCGTGTGTGTATGTGTGTGTTTTAAAATATAAAACAGTAGTTTGTCCTACATGATGACGCGCTTCATAGTTACTAGTAGTAGCAGTTGCATTCTACAAGTGCAGCAGGCAAAAGTTAATGCACTGTTCCGCATTGATATGGAGTCTGGACACCATGACACTTATAGTGTTTGACCATAGTGTTCACTTCGATTTGAAAAATATAAAACTTCAATATATTTCATTTTACTGGTTTATTCTTCCTTATTTTTTTTCTTTTCAAACTTCAATCCTCATTTAACTCAAACCACTCAAATTCGTCGAAGCACCATAACCATAAAGCTTGAAGTAGCGGTGATGTCCTTTGGAGCTGATAAATGAGTCTTCTCAATCTGTGTCATACCACAGTAATCACTAGAGAATGCAGATGAAGGAGAAGGAGAGAAAGAGAGGCATTTTGGTAATTGAAACAAAGTGAGGAGGATAATAAAGTAAAATAAAATTTTATATTCTTCTTAATCAAGGTAAACTCAACTATCAAATACTCTGGGTGTTATATTGTCCTCCATCCACAATGACACAGAACGGTGCATTAACTTTAATCGCTGCATTGTAGAACGCACCGTAGTATATTGCCGTATATGTATGTTTCTGTGTTTTTGAGTTATTAAACATATTAACTACAATTCTACAAACCATCTCATCGGAATCCAAAGGAGAGAAATATATTATGTACGGTGTTTGTTTAGATGTTAAGAGAGTTCTTTTCTCATTTTTTTTCTGATCTCAATCTCGATCAAGTCTTGATCTTGAAACGGAGATGGTAAATTACTAAATACTTTCGATATACTGTTTCAACTCTAATATCTTAAATTATTTACCCATTTCCTCATTTGATTGTTGCTTAGCTGGTTGTTTTAATACAGGTCAATTTGGGGGTTGATTACTTAACCTTGATGAAATCTTCCATCTTCACACATAGGAAGGTTAATAGAAATGGTTGCGCATGGCATATTTCACAGAAACATTGTGAGTGTCTAAAACTAATTATATATATTTGTTTGGTCTTTTCATTTTCTGTTTTGAAAATCTCTACCTTATAAGTGCTATGATAGTAACTAACTATAGCATTTCATAACGGATTGTCCATGACTTTTTGTTTCAGCAACAACAGAGGACTACTTGTTGTCTGGTGCCTCACCGTCCCATCATCATCATTAATTATCATCATCAATTTCTTTATTACTCCATTTATCTTTTATTAATAGTTAAAAATCAAGTCAAATTAGTACATTCAAAGGTTAACATATATATATGACTATAAATTATAGTCAAATATATTAACTTGTTATTGTATCAATTTGACTCAATTTTTCAAAAATAACTATTAATAAGGATGGAAAGAGTTGTTTGTGTCTGTATGATGAGTTGATTGATAATAGAGGTCAGAGTTGTTATAAGATATGGATCGGATATTTGTGGATGTATTGGGACCGAGTCATCAATTGAAAATTTTCACCGATAAGAAAAGGAAAAAGAAAAAGAAGATATATATAAAAAAAACCTGCAACATGCATGTCCTAGATAAATATACAAGATACAACTAAGCCCAATGGTGTGGATGAAGTATCGTAATTGTATACTTCTAAGTTCTAACGGCATCTCGAGCACCATGGCACCTTGTTTAATTAATTACTCGGCATCTTGTTTTTGAATTTGTTTGCCTAGTGGCTAGCTGTTTTTTTCTCTCGAGTTAGGAGAGTTGCAATTGAGTTTTCACTTTTTATGTCCCGCGTACCCTTTTCTTTCATAAGATTTGATTAGTTTATCTTTGTCAAAATTAACTAAAACCTGCCCACCTCCAAAGGAAAACAACAGTAATTGGGCCATACTAGAGGATTTAGTTGGCTATTCAGATTTATAAATATACATATTTATTGTGCAATGTATAATTTTGCCCAGTTCCCCCCATCTTTCTCTCTTCCCTTTTCATCCTCTTACAAACAGGATTATTGGACCTACCTTCTACAACAATTGGAACTTTGACCAAAGTGATTGCAACAAATGCCATTTTAAACAGATGTATCTGTCAATAAATAAATTGATCTTTATTAATATAGTTCGTGTCAGCAGAGATTCAGATGTGCTGGTGTATTTTTGGTCATCATCTACAAACAACTGGGGCCCTGATCATTGGTTCATTACCTGATTCGATCTATCTATCGTTCTCCTATTTGGTGTCATGGTGCCTTTGCTCAACCCTTCTTCGGACTAGTGAACTCACCAAACAATTGGTACATATGTGCCACAAATATAACTCCTCATAAATTCTACTCCAACCGGTGTCTATATCAGTTAGGCAATACAGCTGTCATTGTACGCAAAGAAGTAACAGCTGACATTTCTCTTTATCGTTAGCAATAAAAATGGTAGCATTAGCTTCTTCAAAGTCCACAGTGAGATTTCCTTTTTCCTCTGTGCTTTATGGCACTGACGATACATATGCACTTCTGCTTTTATTATAGTGGGCATTAACTAGGGTAGCTGATATTAATTTGCTAGATTTTAATTTAGTTTAGACTAAATATCCGAAATTATCCCTCGTAAATATATCATATCGAGGATTCCGTATATTTTAAAAATCTTTTACTAGTCTCTCATATATATAAGGGAAAAAAAAAGGATAAATTATCCATTCATACAAGTTCGTATCACTTTTTTCAACTGTACATATATATAAAAATGAACCACTTTATTTATTTATTTTTTTAAATATGAGGGGCAATATAAAACTTTTAAAATCGGATAAACGAATTTGTGTGTCAATGTATTTTCGATAAATGGTCTTTAGTTTGATGATTGTATTCATATGAGTGGCTTGCTAGCTCGGGAAAAGTCAGGTCCCCAAACACACAGGAAGCTACTTGTTCAAGTATATTCATAAGCATGACTGACAGAATTGATAGAATTGTGTAAAGAGCATCGTCGAAGAAAAAACAGATGCATGCCAGAGGATCATGCTCAAATTTATTTCAAGCAACAGGCAGTAGTTAGCTTTTTCCACTCTCTCTTTACTTTCACAGCCGCTAAACAGCAACCAGCTTTTATTGCCAGTGCACACATAAGATGACTCACCCACTCCTCTTTCTAAATTTGATTGATCAAGCGCGGCTAGAAATTGTAGCTAATGAAAAAGGATAAATCTTTATTCCTTTAAAGTATCTTATTTTTTTATCTAAAATATTAAGAGCTATACTATGATTATAAGTTGTTGGCATTAAAGACAAATGCCTAAGTGAGTATTTAGTTGAAGATTAAAAATAAGGATAAAATTTTCATAGATAGATTTTATATATAAATTTACATATAAGGCTTATCTATAAAAAAATTTATCTTAAATTTATCCTAACTAAACATATCTGAAATAATAAAGTTTTATATAGTTAAAAATGAAGTGAGTGAAAAAATATCTAAAATGAAAAAGTAATAAATACATTGGCTTTTAAGTTTTGCAATTTTTCACTTAAACATCTTTAACGTTTGGACCTCCCCAAATTTTTGGACCCCAACTTATTTAACATGTCTACCTTAAAAAGCCATTCTTTTAAAAAAGCCATACACCTCTAATAAATTCTCTGCCACCCTTCTACTACTCTTTTAACCCAGCACCAATCATAAAGCATCTTACATTCCTCCTTCCTAGCAGGTAACATGGCCAAGATTCCAATGGAAAACATGAGTTGCATCCTAATAAGCTATCTCTTCTTCAGCCCAGTCTTCTTTGCAAATGCTCAATTTGTTAAAAAGACCTACCTCATTCAAATGGATAAGTCAGCAATGCCAAAATCTTTCTCCAACCACCTTGACTGGTATTCATCAAAACTGAAATCAGTACTGTCCACATCTCTAGATTCTGATATGGAAAATGAGGAGAGAATAATCTACACTTACCAGAATACTTTTCATGGAGTTGCAGCCAAATTGACCAATGAAGAAGCTGAGAAGTTAGAGGCTGAAGAAGGTGTTGTGGCCATATTCCCTGAAACAAAGTACCAGCTACACACCACAAGAAGCCCCTCCTTCCTTGGTCTTGAACCATCACAAGGCACTAACATCTGGTCAGAAAAGCTATCTGACCATGATGTTATTGTTGGAGTGTTAGACACTGGGGTTTGGCCAGAGAGTGAAAGCTTCAATGACACAGGCATGAAACCAGTACCTTCTCACTGGAAAGGTGCATGTGAGATTGGTAGAGGCTTCACAAAACAACACTGCAATAAAAAGATTGTTGGGGCTAGAGTGTTCTACCATGGATATGAAGCAACACTTGGAAAAATCAATGAGCAAAAAGAGTACAAATCACCAAGGGATCAAGATGGTCATGGCACTCACACTGCAGCCACAGTTGCTGGCTCGCCAGTGCGTGGTGCTAACCTTCTAGGCTATGCTTTTGGTACAGCAAGAGGAATGGCACCAGGAGCAAGGATTGCTGCTTACAAAGTGTGCTGGGTTGGAGGGTGCTTCAGCTCGGATATTCTCTCAGCTATTGATAAGGCTGTGGCTGATGGAGTGAATGTTCTATCCATCTCTTTGGGTGGAGGAGTCTCCTCTTATTTCCGTGATAGTTTATCTGTGGCTGCATTTGGAGCAATGGAGATGGGGGTCTTTGTTTCATGTTCTGCCGGAAATGCTGGTCCTGGCCCTGTGACCCTCACCAATGTGTCACCTTGGATCACCACTGTTGGCGCCAGCACAATTGATAGAGATTTTCCTGCAGATGTTTCCCTTGGAAATGCCAGAAATTTGACTGGGGTCTCACTCTATAAAGGGCCAAGTATGCTATCAATTGAGAAACAATACCCTCTGGTATACATGGGAAGTAACTCAAGTAGCCTTGATCCAAGATCAATGTGCTTGGAAGGGACTTTGGATCCTCAGGTTGTTTCAGGAAAGATAGTAATTTGTGAGAGAGGCCTTAGTCCAAGAGTGCAGAAGGGTCATGCGGTGAAAAGTGCAGGAGGAGTGGGGATGATTCTAACAAACACTGCAGCTAATGGAGAAGAGCTGGTTGCAGATTGTCACCTCCTTCCAGCAGTTGCAATAGGAGAGAAAGAAGGCAAGGAGCTAAAAAATTATGTCTTAACAAGTAAAAATGCTACTGCAACTCTAGCATTTCTTGGTACAAGGTTGGGAATTAGGCCATCTCCTGTGGTAGCAGCATTTTCATCAAGGGGGCCTAATTTCCTCACCCTTGAAATCCTGAAGCCTGATTTGGTGGCTCCTGGGGTGAACATCCTTGCTGCTTGGAGTGAGGAAATTGGTCCATCTGGTTTGCCAACAGATCAAAGGAAGGTGAAGTTCAATATAATCTCTGGAACCTCAATGTCATGCCCTCATGTGAGTGGGGTAGCAGCCTTGCTTAAGGCTAGGCACCCAGAATGGAGTCCAGCTGCAATAAAATCTGCCTTGATGACAACAGCTTATGTTCATGACAACACCATGAGTCCTCTCAGAGATGCCTCAAGTGCTGAACCTTCAGGTACTTTTGATCATGGTGCTGGACACATCAACCCCACAAGTGCTCTTGACCCAGGTTTAGTCTATGACATTGAGCCACAAGATTACTTTGAATTCCTTTGCGCACAGAAGCCAACTCCAAACCAGCTACAAGTTTTTGCCAAATACTCAAACAGATCTTGTAGACACTCTCTTGCCAGTCCAGGGGACTTGAACTACCCAGCTATATCGTTAGTCTTTCCTGAGAAAACATCCATTTCTGTGTTTGCAGTTCACAGAACTGTCACCAATGTTGGACCTCCTGTTTCTACATACAATGTTATGGTCTCACCATTCAAAGGCGCTTTTGTCAAAGTTGAGCCAGAAACCTTGAGTTTTACCAGAAAGTACCAGAAGCTATCCTACAACATTACCTTCACAACAAAGTCTCGGCAACCAACACCTGAATTTGGAGATCTTGTATGGAAGGACGGTGTGCACAGTGTGAGGAGCCCAATAGTGATAACTTGGTTGCCACCAATATGAATTGCACTGGGGCTACTAACAAAGTTCAAGTAGTAGTATTTCTTTGTTGCAATAAGCAAATTTTCTGTACTAGGAAGTCCACCCATTTTGTATTACATGACATGCTTTGATATTTGCTATATATACCTGCATCCAATATTGATCTTGCATGCATATTTCTCCACCTTAGAACTCAGCCAACATAATTCACCTGTAGTTCCTATATTATGCAAATTCAATAAGCAGAATGCTCAAATCAAAATCCCCATCCCTAACAAAATAGATTTTGTTCCTGATTATAAAATATTGGGGCTTACATTAGCTTTTCCCCTATTTCTCCACTGTTATATTTTATACACAAACTTTTTATCTTAAATATCTTTCTTCTTATCTAATAAAAATAGCTTGAAGAATTAGTCATAAGAGTTCATACTATTATTACATAGTATCGGTATTCATGTGGGATCCAACCAAAAAAAAAAGGGATAAGGTGCACCATGCACCTTAAGTGGCATAATCCACTCTACTATCCTTTCTCCCCTATTTCTTTCTTTCTTTCCCTTCCTCCCGTTCACCTCCCGTAAGCTCCTCCTCTCTTCTTCTTCACGTTTTCCTTCTTTCCCTTCTCAATTCTTTTCTTCTTCTTTTTTTGTCAATTTCTTTGCTTCCACTAACACAAAACATCATCACCATCTCCATCATCCTCATCATCTCCTCTTCCTTCTCATCCCCATAACCGTGTCTCTCTCTCCTTCCTCTCCTCACACCTCCACTTTCTTTCTCTAACTCCATTTGAGGGAGCTTGAAGCTTAGGAAGAATTGGAGTAATTTTCTTCACCAATTCTACACTCCAAGTGGTAAATTAGCTCCTAAACTACTCCGTTTAAATTATTGAAATTTCTGATTATTTTAGGAATATTGTTAGGTTTATTGAATTTTAGAATTTGGGGCTTTTATTGAATTAGGGCTAATTTACATAAATTTGTGATAATGTTAGCTCACAAAAATTAATATTATCTTGTTCCTAGAGCGATAGAGCAATCGGGCATCAACACTTGAATAGGTGGCATCAAAGGCATTGATCTTCGATTCTTTGAACCAATAGCTGTGAGTAGATAGTATATCTGTAGGTTACTTTATGCATGATAAACAATATAAAATGGTATAAAGAGCTGAAAGTATGTTGATATAGAAGAAAATAATTTATTTATTGAAAATGTCACTTTATGTTTGAAATGATAAACTTTTATTTAGAGGCCATAATATGATTATTATGCTTATTTAAATATTTTGAGTTGAATCAGAATGAATATTGAATTTGAGAACATATTATGTTAATTTTATATTATGTAATGTGCATGATTGTGAGTTAAATTGGGAAAAATTCTATAGTTAGAACACGTAGTTAACAGACATTAGCCTCGATCTAGAAACTCTAGTTAGCAAGTGAGGTTAACCCGCACATGGCTGCTATGTGACTTTGTATATGGCTGCCAACTCTAGTTAGCAAATGTGGTGCTAACCCGCATATGGCCTTGGGTCATGTCTGGACTTGTTATCGTTCTGCTTCGAATAATTCCCCAATGTATTTGGATTCATATGAGTATGTAAATCCTATTTTATGAGTATATACATACATTATTATGTTTATATTGTTTTATGCTTGCATTTAGTAAACTATGGATACCCTATCTCTCATTGAGTTGTAAAACTCACCCCGTTATATTTCCACCTTTTTCAGATACAGGTGTTGGTATTAGTTCTGGTGTTCCTCCGGCACAATCTTAATAAATTCTAAGTTGGTAAGCCTTTTTGTAAAGGCCCTTTTAGTTTTCATCTATATGTGGTTTAGCCTATAAATGTCGATTCTTTCCATATGTCACAGACAGGTTCCTTGGACTTGTGTTGTATTTGTATTTGAAAACTTATGACTTAGCTATATATGTTATGTTTTGGAAAAAAATTGTAAACTTAATTTGGTTTTGTGTTGAACTGTTTAGTCTTACGACTCAGATATGTTGAAATATTATTATGTCTTGGAAGAGCGCGTCGAGAATACTTGATGCCCAAGTGCTGTAAATTTGTTGGAAACATTGCAGGTTATGTAATTATTTGGGAAATGTTCGAAAAACAGAGGAAACCCTGCCCGTTTTTCTAGAAAATTTAGGGCCTGTTTGCTTTGTATTTTCCAGTTTTCAGTTTCTAGTTTTCAGTTTTCAGTTGTAAATGAAAACTAAATTTTCGCTCGCTTTTTCCTTCACAAAACAGAAAACTGGGAACTGAAAACTGAAAACAGGCCAAACAAACAGGCCCTTAGTGTTCTAAGGTTTGCTGGGAAAAGTGTTCCCATGTGCCAGTCATGGCCTAAGTTGGGTCGTGACAATTCATTTGCAGATTTTCAGTTTAATCTGGAAATATCTGATTTAGAGATCATATCTAGCATCATGTCTGACAAAACATGGATGCACCGAGTGAGGATTTCATCAGCAGTTATATATAGTCATGACATTATTCGGTAATTAATTTTTTCAGAAGAGATTTATACATGCTCTCCCATTGTTTTCAAATTGTGGTGGGTATCAGAGTGAATAATATGGATTATGGAGTAAGAATTTCTTAACCAAGACCAGTTAAAAATATCTATTTGAAACAGTCAACATTGATACCAGCAGAAGGAGATTTCAAGGAGTAGATAGAGAGCTCAGCATTTCTTTGTTTCTTGTCCTCTCATACATGTGAATTCATTTTGAGTTAAACACAACGTACTCCTTGTATGTGAATATCAACTGCAGAATAGCTGGCCTAATCAAGAATTGGGGGTCCAAAATACTACTACTACAGAGTCAGAGATACGATGCATTAAACTATTCATCTGCATGAACAGCTCCTATTTCAGACTCTTGACTTAGTATATGTAGTTCAGGTTTTGATATGAAGCATTGAAGTTTTAAATTGTTCATCTGCATCACATTTATTCCTTTCCCTCGAAAGTACGAGCATAGTTTCGGGTGTGGATGATATATGATGACATGAGAGTAAATTAATGCCTACTCTCCGGGGAAAATATATTAGGAATAAACACCAATGAGGGACAATTGGATTATTGTATAAGATTATCCCATTTTCCCTTTTATCTTTAAAATTTAATTAAAAAATGTTTACATAGAAATAAGTGTTTTGCCAAGGTATTGCCATGGTTTGGATTTAATTCTTTAATTCATTTGTTAGTGAACCATTTGCATGTACTTCTTATGCACAATCATTGAATAAAGAATTATATCTTAATTTTGAATTGGTGTGTGTCTTTTTTTCAACCTTTTTTAAAAAGGGTTTTCTCTCATTCTTTTTTCATCAAGTTCTTTCATCCAAATATATCCTCAAAATTCCTATAAATACTACTAAATTTGAATTACCGAATGTACATGAACTGCAAATGTTACAACAAAAACCATATGAACACATAAAGGCATATTCTAATCTTATTTTTTTGATTAGGCATTACTTATCTTATTCCTATTCAAAAATTTGATCTTATAACTAATAAATAGAGATGAAATGAAATAAAACAAACACACCCACACAAAAGACATGAAAAGAACAAAATAAAACAAAACAAAAAAATTAGATAGAAGCAGTTCCAAAGCTGGTGTGTCGTTTTGAGGTTCCGTGGGAATCAAGAGGTGTCGTTTTGAAAGCGGAGACTGTTTCCGCTAACGCTATCTAACAGAGACACAGTTCAAACGCAGAGCATGGCGATGCGAATCCCAATCAACACCGACACCATCACCATCATCACTATCGCGATCCCTTCGTTGCTTCTATTTCCACTGAATGTGCCCTGAGCCATCATGTCCTCCACCACTGTAATCGCGATCCGCGACGAGGACGCCGCCGCAGCCACTGACGGTTTCTATTCTCCGGCGAAGCAGAAGGCCGCCAACCGTGGCGCCTACGGCAGTCGGCCCGTTCTCCGTCGAGTGAAGCAGGCTGTCTCCGCCGCGAAGGTGAAGCTGTTCCTGGCGCTCTGTGTCATATCCGTCATCGTTTTGCTCACCTCCAGGCTTAGCTCCTTCATGGGTTGGAACCTTCACAACCCTTCTTCTGTTTCTTCTTATTCAAGGTAAAAACATAAAAAATAAAAAAATAAAAAAATTGGATCTATTATTTATTATTATTATTATTATTGTGCAACTTGTCTCTTTTTCTTATGATTGATTTTTTTTTTTAACAATTGATTGTTATTGTTTTTCCTAGTTTAATGGAAAATCATCTTATTTATTATATTAATTTTTTATTTTATTTTTTTAGGGAAAAGTATTGATGCTTGTTTGAACTTTTTGTCTGCATATATGGTAAAGATTCTGTGTGACATGAAATTCCATTGGATCTCATGTGCTAGCTAGTAAAATTTGATTACGTGCTAGATAAGGGATTTAAAGTGTAAGAGTGTTAACTAACTCTTCATAGCATCATTTGGAAAAAGTTCTCAAAATGAAAGGTGCATCATGATGTGTTTGGCTGTGTAACTCAATTTGATATGTGCTTGAAAAGAACTGGTAGATTCTTGTTTGTATAATGGTAATGGTTGTGAATTGTGAATTGTCATGGTGGATTACCTAATATGTTGTGTTATGTTTTGTTTTGTTGTTTGAACTGGATCTGATGATAGTCATATGAATGGTTGATTTCGTGACTCAGGGGCGGCTATACTGTGCTGATAAATAGCTGGAAGCAAAACTCTCTTCTCAAACAAGGTGTTGCCCATTATGCATCCTGTCGAAGTGTTGATGCAATACATGTCGCTTGGAGTGAAAGGGAACCGCCATCTGATGCGCTGAAAACCCATCTCAATGAGATCGTGTTTTTGAAGTCTCGGAGAGCTGACAAATCAAACTTCAGATTCAGCATTGCTGCAGGAGATAATTTAAGCAGCAGGTTTAGGCCAATTGAGGACCTCAAGACTGATGCCATTTTCTCAGTTGATGATGATGTGATTGTTCCATGCTCTGCTCTAGATTTTGCTTTCTCAGTCTGGCAAAGTGCTCCATTGACAATGGTGGGATTTGTTCCTCGAATGCACTGGCTGGATAAGGAGGTTAGTGATTCATTAAGTACTGCCTTTTCTCTTCAATTGCTACAATTTTCTCGTAAACTGTTTGCTTGTATTTTGCTCTGTTTGATTTTTCATAAATAGAATAATAAATTCTTGTTACACGTATTAAACTTGGTTACAGTTTTGATAATGCTTGGAGATAGGTATTTTATGGGAGAAACTATATGGTCATATGGGTAGAGTCCCATTAAATACAAAGCTTGACATTGAGGTATGATTGGTTGAATGATGAAGATGACCACTTCATTTACCGGTTGCACGAGGAACTCTTTTGTTCCTTTGTGTGTGTGTGTTTTGTTTGGGGAGGGGGGAAGGGGTTGAAAATATACTGTGCAGAGATGTGAGAAATGACTTCGAAGTAGGAGAAACACATGGTATTAAAAGGGAAAAAAATAAAAGAAAGATGCAGAAGCCCCCACTGATTCACGTTAGTTTTTATGTTCTCTGTCTGACAAATCTCCCTTTGTATACTACAGCAAAATAATGTTGCAGAATACAGATATGGAGGATGGTGGTCAGTTTGGTGGATGGGAACTCATAGCATGGTTCTCTCAAAGGCTGCATTCTTTCATAGGAAATACTTGGATTTATATACTTACAATATGTCTTCATCAATAAAGGACTATGTCTCCTTGGAGAGGTGAGATATATGATTAATTATGTTTTGGAAGTCCTCATCCTCCCTCATAAAATGTTGATGCATTCTTATCAGTCCTTTTTTTTTTTTTTTAAATTCCATGTTCTTGATGTTATGGATTTTCATCTGTCCTCTTCAACAGAAATTGTGAAGACATTGCAATGTCCTTTCTTGTTGCTAATGCTACAGGTGCTCCTCCAATATGGGTCAAAGGTAGAGTTCTCTCTTTCTCTTTTAAGCTTGCCATCTTTTTTGTTGGGTCTTTAATTTAGAAGAATGTATTTGTTGAAGTCTCAGTGCTTGCATCGTTCCCAAGTAAGTTCACTTCTCATGTTATGCCATCTAATTGAAGATCTTGCTTGTTATGTGAAAATTATGCAAACATCACCGCTTTGAAACAAAACACAGAAAGTGACATGGGATTGAACATGTTAAAACATGCATATAGCAATTAGGGCATGTTTGACACTCCTAATAATTAAAATATTAATTTTAAATTATTAATTATAAATAAAAAGTAAACAGTATAATGTCATTTCTATTTTTATAATTATAATATTTTCAATTTTTTTTACTTTTTTTATTATAAACAATTATAATATATAATATAATCTATAATAAATAAAATTTATTATTATCAGTATATTTTATAATTATTATCAACACATCTAACCTCTCTAAACCCCACCAAGTGGAGTCCTGTGCACTGGGCCGCCCTTGTCTTAATAAATAAAAAATAACAAATATATAATACTTTCTCTGATGTATATTTTTATATTTTCTGCTTGTGTCACTTACCAAAAGATATAAGGAGGTTTTAATGTGTAAGGGAGGTTTAACTTACAAACTAACGCAATAAATTTGCAATTTGCAAGTACCAAACTATTGAGAAAGTCATGATGTATTGATCAGTGTATTCTGCCAGATCTTATACAGCATGCAAATCAGACCCTTAGCAACATAGCACAAGTGCACAACACACGGTATAACTATGGACGCCATGCATCTCTGTAGATGTGTTTAAAAGTTTTTCTGACAAATTATACAAGTGATGAATACTAAATTTAAGTTAAAATGTTTAAGCATACTGTTTCAAGATGATTTACTTAGTGTGTATCACGAAAGTAGCTGCTTTATTGGAGTGTCTTTGCTTCATACTTCCTAGCTGACAATAACTGTTTTTGAACTACATGAATAAAATTATTACAAGTAGCTGAGTTTAGTTTTACTATAAATCATAATTATAACTGCAAAATCAAGCTAAACTATAAATTTCAAAACCTGAAGCATGACCCTGGTGGTCTGATTTAGCGATAGAGTGTTCATGATAAGACATAAAGATGTCTTCTCTTTAGCTTTTAGTTTGTTTATTTACACTTAGTTTATGATTAACGGACAGATGGTTTGAATATGAACTTTGTTTGTGTCTAGCTGTGACTTTATTGTCATTATTATATGGTATGATCAAGATTCACCCATGATGTTTGTTGAAAATACTTTGAGAAAATTAAACTATTGCATATATTTAGAAAAATTTTCAATTTTTTTTTTCTTGTGGCTTTTTAGTTTTTTCTTTGTTTTGTGTCTAAACCCTAAACCACCATTACTCAGACTCTACATGACCTCAACTAATTGGGTTAGAACTGAGTTGACTCAATAAGTCAGTATTGGGTAAAGTTTTCCTGGTGCTAATTTTTTTCATTCGTAAGATCTGAAAATGAGACTTTACTGAAAAGGAACAAGTGTTGATCATTTAAACCAAGTGTTAGCAGTTTCTTAAGTTTTTATTCTTCAATAGATAAGAGAACACAAATCAAATGCTAACAAGTACTTCAAAGTGTTAAACTGTGTCTCCTTTCCGACAATGGAATTTTGCAATTTCGTGGAAATACAATCTTGCACAAGCACGAAAGTGTGCATTGCATAATCTGATCCAGATCTCAACACAATGCCTTTAAAATAATAACAATACCATAGTTGATCACTCTACCGCATAATAATCCTTACTGTCTGCAGCTTACTTTCTCCATTGCCAAAAATGTGTGTTGCTCACGTTGCTCCAATAAAGTTTTGAAGTCCTTTTTGGGTTGGAGTTTTTTTTTTTGGTGGAGGATCTGGGGATGGGAGATCACTTGTTTGGTCCATTGCTTGCATCTCTATGACCTGCTACTAATTCATCTATCACTCGGCTTGAAGATAATGACATGTCAAAACAACAACAACAATGAATTTTGCAGGGAAAATCTATGAGATTGGGGCAAGTGCCATTAGCAGTCTGAGAGGACATGACAACCTGAGAAACAAATGCCTCAGTGATTTAATATCACTTCACGGAACTCTCCCTCTTGTGCCAACTAACTTCAAAGCAGTTAGCGCCAGGAATGAATGGTTATGGTAGTTTTTGTTCTTTCACTAAGCAGTCACTGATCCGTTCCACCCGCCAAGAAGGGAAAAAAATAATAGAAAGATTAACGGTAACTGGTCAAGGCATCCGTGAGTCATAGTATATGTGTATAGATAAGTCCTACTGGAGTGTTTCATGGGGTTTTGATTCATTAATGGTTGATGCAAAACATGATGTATTGATTTGAATTGGATGTTAGTTCTATCACTTTGTATTAATTGTTCAAAGTGCCTAGTGGGGCTGTGGGGATACTCTACTGCCTAGAGTGGGTTGATATAGTGAACACCGCTCCTCTTTTGTTTCTCTCTCTTTCCTATCCTCTTCTTTTCTCTCCTATAATGTAACTATGATAATGACCCTACAATTACATATTACCACAAAGCAAAGCAACTAGATTTTCCGAACAAAGTAGAGCTGTGCATCTCTGCTGAGCTATCAACATAATAATGCGATTGTTCACATGGCTATTCTAGCTATTCCCTCCTTCCACAGTGAATGTAACTTCTTGGGGACGGCTCTGGCCTGTTGTTTTGTGGTTATGAACAGTAAAAGTGAAAGAATGAAGCTTAGGTGAGGTAGAGATGGTAAGCGTATGAGGTAAAAAGAGGTGTGGATTGTTACTTGATGGTACTAACAATACCATTCGGATTTATTTTCATTTTAAAGCTATTGATATATGTTTTTCTGTTAAAGTGTCGTATTGAAAATAAATAAACTATAAGCAAAGTAAAATTCAATGTATAGAAATAGAAAAGAGATAATGCTTTGTTCTCTCCCCCCAAGATGGCAAAATATATATGGAGGTTTCTACAAATGGAGTCGATTGTCCGGGAAAAGTAAACTGAGTGTTTACCTGATGAATAATAATAATAGCAATGATAATAATATGAAACACACAAAAGTTTTGCTGAAAACTTCAGAAAATAAAAGGATGATGTTGGGTGGGCCGATGGAGAGTTTAAAATGGATGCTTGTAAGGTCTGTTGTTTCCCTTTTTTTTTTGGGGGGGGGTGGGGTGTGGTTGCAAGTTTGCTTCTCCGAAAATTTCCCGAAACGTCTTGTACAATGCTGTGTACATCTGGCATCAAACTAAAAACTAGAGCATCCTTCAAAAGGAAAAAAAAAAAAGAAGAAGAGTGATATTAGAGGTTGACCCAGGATGAGTTTGGTAATATTCTTCCATTGGATGCATTGACTTATAAAAAGTATAAGTTAATCTTTTCTATTTAGTAAATCAAAAAGTTTAGATATTTTTGCCCTGACTTCTAAAAATCAAATGTGCTTTTAAGAGTATCTTATGAGGTGTTTTTCAAAATTCTACTCTCTAAAATTCAAATAAATTCAAAACACTAATTAAGATTTTCAGTTTTTTATTCTTCTCATAAATATTTATACTCATTATAATTATTTTATACTTTGAGAGCAACTTTATAATATGGATTAAATACATGTTACACACTAACTTTTTAAAACGTGCACCACAATACCCTAAACTTTCTAAATTGTATAAAAAAAGTCACTTTCCAAATAGTGCAAAACTGTAAGTCATAGTAGGGGTGTTGGGTTGCACATAATAAAAAAAAAACTCAGGTGGTTAATTATACATAAAAATTCAAAGATAAGTGTCAGGTTGCATAAATTAAAAACATCATAGGAGTTAAGTGCACATAAATCATATTTTGACCAGTTACCAAAATCATGCTTAGGGGTGTTTTGCACAGTTTGAAAAATTCAAACTGTCACAATGCATTTTTAAAAAGTCAGAATATAAATTACACATGACCTAGCTAAAGTTCAAGGGATACAATATATTTAGCTCTTATAATAATATTTACTAAATGCTAACTCAGTACCTCTTACTTATTAAGATTCACTTTTATATTAATTTATTAAACAATGCTACTATAATTTTTTAAAAGCTAATTTTTAAAAGTCATACCAATACCAAATCAAAACTTAGTTCTCCTCTCTCATCCGTTTAGTAAAAGCGAAAAAAGGAAAAGGAAGACCAAGGGTCAGTTTGGTTTGAATTTTCAATTTTTAATGTTCATTTTCAATTTTTCAGATTTTGTGAAAGAAATACTGAAAACTATAGGTCTGTTTGGTTTGAGTTTCCAATTTCCAATTTTTATTTTCACTTTTCCAGTTTTCCAGAATTTGTGAAGGAAATACTGAAAATTTTGAAAACTACAAATTCCAGTTTTCAGAATTTTTAATTTTTCCTTCACAAATTCTAAAAAACTGAAAATTAAAAACTCAAACCAAACAGGCCACAAATTTCAATTTTCAGTTTTCATTTTCAATTTTCAGTATTTCCTTCACAAAATCTGGAAAGCTGAAAATGAAAACTGAAAACTCAAAGCAAACAGACCTTAAATATCCAACTAATCCCTCAGATTTGCATTGGAGGATAAGTTAGTCCCTTAGATTTTAAAAATTCTAAATTGGTTTCTCACATTTCAAAAAAAGGACAAAATGATCTTCCATACAATTTTGTATAGTGTAAAGAGAGATTAATTTATTCATTTTTTAACTGTATGGAATTGTAAAGAGAAATTAATTTGTCTACTTTTATAAAATGTGAGAGATTAATTTAAAATTTTTAAAATCTAAAGGACCAATTTGATCCCAATACAAATATGAGACTCCAATTTAGGGTTTCAGTAAAAAAGAAAAAAAAAAGATGGTTGTTCGATCTAGAAGCTAAGCGGCTCGTATTATTATGCTTTGCTCAATCAATCAAATCTCATATGTTATACGATAGGTCCTATCAGAGAAAGCACACGTGGTTCCATAAATGATCCAAATTCTATGCCTTTGACCAAGGGAATTGATTCCTTTGTACTTTTTCCTTTTTGTTTATGTGACTTTGTTAATATCTTTTCCGGTAACATCCACCTAAGTTATGTTTTGAAAAATAACTTGTTATAAAATAAATTTTTTTTATAAAATTAAGGTTGTCTATTATATGAACATGTTTTTCTCTCATCAAGAATTGAAAATTTTCTTTCTGCAAGAGTTTCTTTCATATTTACCAACGAGTTGAATTAGTCATATAAGGCGTAGTGTTGAGATTTTCAAATCATGTGCCACTTGGGTTGGAATTATTTTATAAGATAACAAAGTGTCCAACAATTTTTTCATTGAAAGTTTTTTCTATTGAAGTCCAACACCAACTTATGCATGGGACCATTCTTTGTTTGGAAATATTATTTCAATGAGCTTCAAATTCCCTCAAGTAAAATTCGTGTAATTCTTCAGGGTTGAAATATCGGGAAAATTGAGTCGAAAGACTCTTTGGCTAGCACAGATTGCGGGAAAGAATTACGCTCTTGGCTTGATGGGTACGTCCAATTCAATCAATAAGTTCAAGTATCACTTTCCAAACACGGAGGAGATTGCGTTGCCGTTTGAAGATAAGCGGAAGAAATTAAATGTTGGGTCATGCATGCCCCAATGCCACTTTTCTCATACATGCATGATACATGCTCATAGTCTCCTCCATGGACAAGGGTGCCCTACATCTGCAACCACCATCCTATTCCCATGTATTCATGCATCAATCGCTTCCTATGTTTTTCTTTTTCATCTAAGTTGAAGTATATTAGAATTAACTAATTTGTTATTCAATATAATTATAAAACTCTTGGAATGCTATAATTTAAAACTTAACGTAAAAAAAGAAAAAGAATTTTACTGAGAAGTGCCCTTAGAATATTATTTAAGGATACTAAAGAAGCAACTCATTCGACACAATATCATTTGTTCTCTTCCACCATCATAATTTGGCATGATTTCATTTGTTTTATTAATACATTACAAAACTTAATCTCCAAATTTCGTAATTAGAGTTCATGCCCATGTCCAAAAAGTGGGGGCAAAAGATAAGTAATTAAAGACATGAAGAAAAGAAAAGGCCAAAATTCGTTTTAAAGTCCTAGTTCAATTTTCAATTCATTCCCTCCAGCCAAACAAATAAACATTTTCACCCGGGTGTGAAGTGTGTTGGTTTCCCATTCGTGAAAATTAAACATGGTTATTGCAATAATATAAAAATCTTAAAAAAGAGGGAGTTTAACCTTCTTTTCAAATTAAAAACTAAAATACTAAAGTTATTTCTTTCTTTTTTTTTCAACTTATTTGAAGAAACAATGCCAACCGACCTATCTCTAAAGAAAAGCTTTGCTCTAAAAGCTGCAAGCTCTCATGAATTGGCCGAAAAAAAAAAACATATATGGTCGCAACTTCTGGACAATGAGCCGCCTCACTTCAATAATTTCGATTTTTATGAGGACAATAAATAACTGGCACTGGCACGTGACTTGCAACAATAAAAGAAAGCATTCACACGTGACGCGTTGAAGGAAATTAAATAATAGTGGTGTATAAAGGTTGATGCTTGTAATTTTTGAGTGAATAGAAGACTTGTTTATAAATGGTAAACCAAAATTTGAAATCGAAAGGGAAAAGAATATTACATTGAAGCTGCTATTTGACTAAAACATTCTCCATTCGATAATAGAAATGTCTAAATTCTCTTTCTGACAGAAACCAGACGAATCTCCATTTTGAGTTAGGTTTATTAAAAAATTTCCCGAAATTTATGATAAAAAATTTACACATTAATTCCAGTACCTCGTTATGCTGTCTCTGAGCCCAAGGTGGTAAATGACCTTTCCAAATTAAATTCGCATGACAAAGTCAAATTTATGAGCCATAAAGTTAACTAGATAGCAACTTATACCAAAAAATAATGTGTTCAAGGCTCATGAATTAAACTTAAGACTAATAGTACTTTTCTTTTCATGTGAGACTAATAAAAATTTATTACACCTAAATTCTCTTAATTTTATGTACCAAAGAAAAATCTAATTTTGTAGTGTCTGATATATATTCTTCCAAATTTACACTGTATATAAATTTTCAAACAAGACCTTCTAAATAAGAATTGTAATTAAGAACGCTGAAAGAAAATTAGAAGGAATGGCCATAAATTGAAATTTCTTACAAATCTCTGACGAATAGGAGAATATTCTTGGGACAGCAGGTTAGAAGGTATTCGGTATACAGTCACTATGTGTCCTTCGGTAATCTCGCATAAAAATAATAATCTGTAACTGTAAACACACATGAAAAGGAATATATAAATAAATATATTTATTTTTATTATATATATATATATATTTATAATATCGAGCCTAAATTGACCTAGATCAAGAAAGACAATTTAAGCATACCTGTCAATATCACCATACAACAAATTAGCACTTAGAAGATTATAAAGTCAAACCTACCAAAATCAAGAAACCAGCGAATGCTTTTTGCTCTTATTCAACCATTAGCGCCACACGGCCACCACCAAGTGGGGTTCGTGACCTCATAAGTCATGATAGGTGAAACAATGCACGAGGGTTGGTGTGATGAAGTTTGAAGAACCACACAAAGGAAAATTTACCTACTCCACTAGCCAATCCAACACCCCCTATATTAGTCGATATGATCCACAGCTAGGTCTCCTTGCTTCGTCCAGTGAAGGCTGGCAAGATCTCAAACTCTCCTCTTCAACATCTTCTCTTGATGTTTAATAAGCTATTCCTTTAAGAATATCTATTCATTTTTAAATAATTTCATACAATTTCACATTTTAATAAAATAGTAATTATGCCCCTTCAATACTATTTTTAATTAATTTCATATTTTCAAAGCTTTTCATCTAATATTAGCCTTGAACATTATGTTATATTAATTAATATATAAGAGTATATTAGTATATTTATTATATTTTATTTTATTATCAATATCATTTAGTATCTTTTTTAATATTTGTGTTTAATCAAAATTGATATATATTTTAAAAAGGAGGGAGTATTTTATAATTTATATAAACTGTTAAACTTCTTTATTATTGTTGTTTAGCATGCCATTACAAGAGTAGTAGGTTTGACATCGAACCTCTCCCGTGCCAAACACTTTTTTAACTTTTTACAAGTCTAACTAATAATAAGAAAAAACCTAGAAAACCCCTTTCAATTTGGCACATGTGTAGCTTGATTTTATTACTTAAAAAATGTATAAATAATTCTTAAACTTTTTTATATATGCATGTTACTATAATATGCTAATAGTTATTTTATGTTTTCAAGTGAAAAATTTTAAAAAAATTCTTTAATTTTTATTTAATTTATATTAACATGCATTCTATTATTTTTTAATGTGTGAAGTTTCCTAATGAGATTGTAGAGTCTACATATATAATTTTTCATTAAGAAAAACATTTATTATCAAATTGTAACAATAAGCATATAATGAAAAGTTCAAGGACCATTTTACATATTTTAAAAATAGCAGGACTAAAGTACACATGAATCAAAATTAAAAGTATACTTCTAGACTTTTCTCTTAATAATATACTACTAATTAATGAAGTTTAAAAATATTTGGGATAGAGAGAATCTCTTACAATGTAGCTTACAATAACTCAACAATATGAATAGGTCAATTCATTAAAAAGTGCATTTTAAAAAGAGGAGTGATATATAACTATCATCATATTTACACCATATATTTATATCAAGTTAAAAATTATAAACCAATATATAAAATGTTATAAATCAATATGTAAAAAATTATAAAGCAGTATGAAAAAAAAGAGTTTTGTAATAACTAAATAACTAATAATTAGTCTTTTACCTTTGCCTTGTAATAAAAGAAAAGAGCAAGTGGCACTTTATGAATATAGAAAGCAGGTATTATGAAATTTAGGCAACGATTTTTTGCCATAATGCAAACATGAAAAGCATGAGTCATAACAACTGGAAAAGAGCTGCATTCACAGATATGCAGAGATGGACAGACAGCGTCAATTAACATAAAATCCCTCACAGCTAATGGTCGAAGTAGAAAAAAGATTTAGTAACATCAAAGCCCTAGCACGTGCTGCTCTTTCCTTGCAGTCTAGCACATAAGCGAGCAACCAAGCTAGAACACAAGAAACAAACTAGTAATCAAAGAGAAGAAAATTAAATAAGAAACAAAAGAAAGAACAAAATTTAAAAAGAAAAAGGCTAGTTGTCTGATGTCTGGTCCCAATCTCAATCCCAATCCAGCCAAACAACCTCAGCTAAAGTCCAACAAGAAAACAGTTAGCTCACACTCACTCACACACAAACACATGCAAGGAAGTCTAGAGAGGGAAAGAGAAAGTGAGATATACGGAGATAAGACAGAAACTTCCCCTTCAGTTCACACCTTGCTTCCTTCTTTCTCCCTCTCTCCAACTTCTTCATCCAACTCCCCAAAACAAAGGAAGTCTCAAACTTTGATCATAATCTCCAAAACCATGGCCAACTCATTTCCCAAAACTTGAACCTCCGCAACCCCACCTCCGCAGCCATGCCGTCCAGACAACTCCCGTTACCGCCGCCGTCCACGGTGGGCTTCCCAACACCAACACCCCTTCACCACCGCCACCACCACCGCCTCCTCACCCCTCTTATCGCCGCCACTGCCACCACCTCCCTCCTCCTTCTCTTCCTCCTCTTCCTCCGCCGCACCCTCGGCCGCAAGTCCACCGCCCCCTCCTCCACCTCAGCCGCCGAAGAAGACTCCAGGCCACCCCACCGCCTCTCGTACTCCGTCCTCCGCCGCGCCACAAACTCCTTCTCTTCCCCACTCGGCCACGGCGGCTTCGGCACCGTGTTCTCCGGCACCCTTCCGTCGCCGGCGGGAACCCTGGTCGCCGTCAAGCTCATGGACCCCACCACTACCACCTCCCAACAACAGGGCGAGCGCGAGTTCCACAACGAACTCTTCTTCGCCTCCGTGCTCCGCCGCTCCCCCCACGTCGCCGCCGCCGTGGGGTTCTCCTCCGACCCGAAACGGCGCCGTTTCCTCCTTGTTTACGACCTTATGGTTAATGGAAACCTGCAAGACGCTCTTTTGCACAGAAAGTGCCCCGAACTCAAGCAATGGAATAAGCGCTTCTCGGTTGCATTGGACGTGGCAAAGGGTCTTCTTTACCTCCACAGTTGTGACCCCCCTGTGATCCATGGTGACATTAAGCCTAGTAATATTCTCCTTGATGGTGATTTCTCAGCAAAAATCGGGGATTTTGGGCTTGCCCGTTTAAAATCAGAGGCCCATTTGGATGTTTTGGATGATGGTGATGGTGATGGTGATGAGAAGAAAAAGGACGGGTTTTCGGAGTGTGATGGTGGTGGGGTGGTTGATGATTGTGAGACTGAGAGTATGAACACTGCCGGTTTCTTTGAGGAGGGTAGCTTGTGTGTGGATCAGTCTCCTGAAGGTTTTGTTAGGATGCCGGTGTTGGAGACCTCGCCTGAGACCAATGGGGTTGCGGTGGCCTCGCCGGAGACTAAGGCTAGCAGTGTTCAGAGTGAGAGGGATGCTGGTGTTAAAAAGAATGGGAAAGGGATGAGGAGTAATTCAGTGAGGGATTGGTGGTGGAAGCAAGACAATGAGGTTGCAGCATCAGGATCAGGGTCTGTTCCTGTTGGGGAGAGTAAGAAGGTGAAGGATTATGTCATGGAGTGGATTGGGAAAGAGGTGGATAAGGAAAGGCCTAAGGGTGAATTGGTTGGAGAAGATGGGAAATTGAGGGAGCCACAAAAGGTGAAGAAGAAGAAGAAGAAGAGCAGGAAGCACCAATTGGAATGGTGGGAGTCAATGGAGGAGGAGAAGTTTGATGAGATTGTGAAGAAGGAGAAGAGGAGGACGGCGAGGGAGTGGTGGAAGGAGGAGTTCAGCGAAGAGCTTTCAAGGAAGAAGAAGAAGAAGAGGAGAAAGGGATTGAACAGTGATGATGAAAATGGTAGTGAGTGGTGGGTGAGTGATGATGCTTTGTATGGGGATAAGAACAAGGCCAAGAGGAGAAGCAGGAATAACTGTAGAGGTGTGGATTGGTGGTTGGATGGGCTCAGTGGTGATTTATGGAGAGCTCGAAGGAACAGCTATGATTCTGCTAGTGGAGAAATTCCAAAGAGTGGTGGTGTTAGTAGTACTCCAAGTATGAGGGGAACCGTTTGTTATGTTGCTCCTGAGTATTGCTATGGTGGAGATGTCTCAGAGAAGTGTGATGTATATAGTTTTGGGGTCTTGTTGCTTGTTATCATTTCCGGGAGGCGCCCGCTTCAGGTGAATGGTTCGCCATTGTCTGAGTTTCACCGCGCAAATCTTTTGTCTTGGGCGCGACATTGCGCCAGAAATGGGAAGCTCATTGAGCTGGTTGATCAGTCTATTGAGTCACTGGATAAAGATCAGGCTCTTCTCTGTATCAAGGTGGCTTTGCTTTGTTTGGTTAAGTCCCCTACTCGCCGTCCTTCAATGAAGGAAGTTGTTGGATTGCTTACCGGGGAATTGGAGCCACCCCAAATGCCTGTTGAGTACTCACCTTCAACCCCTTCTCGCTTCCCATTCAAGATTCGGAAGAAAGGCCGGTGAGTTTATAGTATCAGATAACCCTTTTTCATGAGCAGTTACAGTATATACTGGAAGTGGCAGTTTACCAATGACAGATTATTTGTATAGGGATTTAGGAGGGAAATTGGAATAGTTATGTTCTTACCGTTGTATTTTTTACTCTTTCTCTTTTTGTTTTTGTTTACCATTTTAGTCCTCTTTCTTTCACATTTCCTTGTTTTCATAGTCATACCAAGATGGCCTACTGGTTGGAGATTGATCTGTGTATAATTGACCCACTTCACGTATTCTTTCACACTGACTTATAGGCTTTCCATGAGTGATTGCTGTTCATCTTTTGGGAATTATGGCCCAATCTTTAGTGGTGAGGACTGAGGCCATCTTTGTAGCTTGCATTATATATTCCTTTTGGAAATGAGTTGACAACATACATTTTATATATACAAAGGAAGTCACAGCTTTGTAGTGCTCCATTACTGTTTGCAGCTTTTATTTGTAAATTTGAGTAGGATTCACAGTTTGCATTGGTGCAAGAGCCTTATTATTCCTGTTGTAACAGAACACTGGAATTCGAAATGGAGAAATCCATAGAAGCAGAATCTTTCTACGCGCTTTTCTTTTTTCTTTTTATTTTTTTTTATGTGATCAATTATTTGTGTTCACGTTTGTTTTGTAGTAGCGAGATGAGGCAAAAATGTGGTCCTTTCTGTTGATGCTAATTTGTGCTACCAATGGATGTAGTTTTCTCAATCAGCGCAGCAGGGTTATCTACCTGGTCCCTTAAATTAACCTTAAGCTACTTCCTTGCTGCCTCGTATGAAGCAAGTCTGGTCTCCCAAAAACCTTCTTTAAAGATATTATGAAGGGAAAACATATTGATTAAAATATTTGACTACAACTCTAGTGATGTTTTTCATGCTAGTCACATTTGATTAGTTGCAGAGATGTTGACCAATTAACATGAAGTCTTCCTCCTTATGTCCCTGCATGCTGCATTCTTGAGAACAACATGGATGTTAGATCGTGACTTTTTCAGAAATATCTGAGTTCAAGGCATTCAAGTCAATATCATAATGCATTTTATTAATTTGGTAGAAGCAAACTGATAATATCAAATTAGGAACATATATAAAGTGTTCCCGATTCTGGTCATTCAAAAAGTGGCACGGTTGATCTCAAAAATTTTTCTCCCCGGAAGCTTAATTAGATGATGGCCATGTAAATGAAACTGAAGACTTAACTCGTTAGATCCCATCCTTGTCTGCACTTCCATTTGAGCTCAGATTCATTGTGGTACTGGTAACTACTGAAAATGGAACTACTTTGTGGCTTGTTCCGTTCTTTATCTTCAAAAGTCTTCAAACCCATTGACATGAATAGTTGCAACACTTGGATTGGTGGGGTTGCCTATGGAGAACTTAAATAACTCATGCATTCCAGTACTCATTTAGACTTCCCAACGCACTGCCCAGAAAATGAAAAAACATAGGTCATTAATGGCAGGTTGTATGACATGTTGAGCAGAGGTGGATCCACAATTTATTATGAATGTGTCGGGCAATGAGTGGAAAAATTGAGTACATATACCAGTACTCTGTATTTAGTTCATGTAGGACCCAAATTTCAATCCTAGCCTTTGACTTGAGGCACTGTAAAGCTCTCATGTGTTCCCCTGTCACCTCCAACCTCTGTCAATGCTTTGAAAATTCAAGGGAGAGAGACTTCCCGATTATACGCACTGAAACTCTGAGAGTGGCTATAATTTTGCTTTGCATGCCTCTTCTTGCCTTTTTATTAGCAAGAGAAAGATGGAAGTTTCATAAAAGCAAGGGCGTATATGATGTTGATCTCATTATCAATGATTATGCTTCATAAGTACTATTGCTTGAGCCAGAGTGTTGATGGTCACGACACTTGTTTACTGAGCCTATCAATTTACTTGGTGTTGAGGAGAAGCAATATTTTCCTTTGTTAGTAAAGAATTGAATACAAAGATCTGTCTTATTTTCACCCCCGAGATGCTGAATATTACATGGATATGTCTCTCTATACAAAATTTGCGGCCTGTTTGGTCCATGGTGTGCACAAGTTGATGGGAATATTTTTAAAGGCCTATGTAATCCTTGCCGACTCCATTTTTGGCACAAAATTATTCTCTTTTTGGTTTTTTGGGTCTTCAGTAGAATTCATTTAAACTTGATCCATTCAGTGGTATTGGGCTCCATTGGAATGGATAAGTGGACGCATGTGGATTCAAGGTCTAACATTGGTGCTACACTTATACTATAACCAAAAGTATTATCACAGAACCATTGAGAAGAACGTAGTTTACTAGTTTATATAGGGTTTATTGCAGATTATCAAGACAAAAACCAACTTAATTTAAGTTGTTCATACCTTTTTAGTAAAAACTTATATCAATAGGTTATATGAAAATTATGCGAATAGTATTGAGAAAAGCACTTTTCTGTCAAAATAATATGAAAGAAAGAAACGTTTTTTTTTTTATATTTGCAACAAGTGCCGGAATATTGGAGAACCCATTTTAGTGTACAGTGCAATTTGACATAGAAGAACATACGAAAATCATAAAGCTTTTCGGCTGATAAAGGATGGCGATTATCCTCATTTTGGTGCTATTGTTACCTTCGACACAACACATAATGGCACCAGAAATAATGGATATCAACCTGTTTTGTTCTTTGCAATATTCAATCTTAAATATATCCTGACCTGATCCTTGTGAAAATTCAAGTTCGTGTTGCCATATATATGTATTATTCACATGCAATATATTGACTAGTCATGTTAAAGGGGGGCAACTTTTTCTTAGCACACAAAGATATGAAGATCATCAGGCAACATAGTCCTAGCCAGAAAAGGTTAGCAATTGCAGTGCTGATTGTACGGAAGCTTATTAATTTATAGATATAGTTAAATATGAATTCATCCAGCGAGCGAAAGATATATGTTTGTGGGAGACAAATTGAAGTAAACAAAAAAATATTCTCATACTTTTCTAACTTTACTAATCATGAACGGTGCACAGCTAGAGCATCAAATCAATTTAAGTCCCATGCTAAAACCAGAGTCAAAAGGACCAAAGAGGAGATATTGTTTAAAACAAAATATAGTGTCCAAAGCGTCCAAGTATAATCTGCAAAGTAAAGCCATCAAAACGTTAACCAACTTTGTGCCTTGAAAACCTTTGTTGAATATAACTATTATCGATTAACGAAACCTTAAGAGCTTTAAATTGAACGTGGAGTGTTTTACTTCATTTAATTTTCGATCGTAATCAGGGTATCTACCGCCAGTAGCAATGATTAATCCCCTTATTATGGGAGTTCTTTTAAATAGGTAAATGACTAGTTACAAAATACGTTTTATTTCTATTATTGAAGATTGAACCCCCGATCACAAGTGAAAACGAGATATTAGATTTATACCTTAGAGGGTTATATTAGTGTGGTATTTATAACAAATGTTGATTGTTTACTCCGTTTTAACTTTTAAGTAAGATGGATTGAGGATCAATCCATCTTAAAAATAAATTAGCAGGTCAAACTACTTAAATAGTGAGTTATAAATTAAATGGGTTAATCAGTGATGAATTTCTTGCTAAATCTACTCAATTTAACTTTAAAATGAATTAAAAAAAAAAAAGATAAGTTGGGGATTAGTCCACAGGCTAATCTATCCAACATGTAGGATTATGAGTTGACATGTGCAATCCACAACAACAAAAAGAAATATGGTGCCTGAAAAATTGGGGAGCAAAACCCAAACCCCCCACCATTTTGGGCAAATTAAAGGAGTTGATGTGGTATCCAAAAAAAAAAAAATAAAGTGAGAGCCACCGTGCATCTTAAGTGGTATAGACCACTATATACTTCTCTCTTTCTTTATCTTCTCCTCTTCTCCCGTAACTCTCTCATTCTCTTCCTCCTCATCTTCTTCTTCTTCTTCTTCCCGTTCTCTTTCCCTCCCTCAGACTTCCTTCTTTTTTTTATTTTACTTTGTTTCCCTCAAAATATCATCACCACCTCCATCATCATCATCATCTCCTCTTCCTTCTCATCCCCATAATCGTGTCTCTCTCTCTCTCTTTCCTCTCCTCTACTCCACTTTCTCTCTCTAACTCCATTAGAGGGAGCTTGAAGATTAGGAAGAATTGGAGTGATTTTCTTCACCAATTCTACACTCCAAGTGATAAATTAGCTCATAAACTACTCCGTTTAAATTATTGAAATTTCTGATTATTTTAGGAATATTGTTAGGTTTATTGAATTCTAGAATTTGGGGCTTTTATTGATTTGGGGCTAATTTATGTAAATTTGTGATATTGTTAGCTCACAAAAATTAATATTATCTTGTTCCTAGAGCGATAGAGCAATCGGGTATCAACACTTGAATTAGTGGCGTCAAAGGCATTGTTCTTCGGTTCTTTGAACTAATAATTGTGAGTAGATAGTATATCTGTAGGTTACTTTATGCATGATAAACAATATAAAATGGTATAAAGAGCTGAAAGTATGTTGATATAGAAGAAAATAATTTATTTATTGAAAATATCGCTTTATGTTCGAAATGATAAATTTTTATTTGGAGGCCATAATATGATTATTATGCTTGTTAAAATATTTTGAGTTGAACTGTAATGAATATTGAATTTGAGAACATATTATGTTAATTTTATATTATGTAATGTGCATAATTTTGAATTAAATTGGGGAAAATTCTATAGTTAGAACCTATAATTAACGGCAGGGACGTTAGCCTCGGTGCACCGTGAGAAACTCTAGTTAACAGGTGAGGTGCTAACCTGCACATAACTGCAGCTATGTCTGGACTTGTATATGGCTACGGGCCCACTCTAGTTAGCAGGTGTGGTGCTAACCCGCACATGGCCTTGGGTCATGTCTGGACTTGTTATCGTTCTGTTTCGGATAATTCCCCAATGTATTTGAATTCATATGAGTATGTAAATCTATGTTATGACTAAAATTCTATTTTATGAGTACATATACATTATTATGTTTATATTGCTTTATGCTTGCATTTAGTAATCTATGGATACCCTATCTCTCATTGAGTTGCAAAACTCACCCCGTTGTATTTCTACCTTTTTCAGATACAGGTGCTGGTGCTAGTTCTGGTGTTCTTCCGGCACAATCTTAATAAATTCTAAGTCGATGAGCCTTTTTGTAAAGGCCCTTTTAGTTTTCATCCATATGTTAGTTTAGCCTGTAGATGTCAATTGCTCCATATGTCATAGGCAGGTTCCTTGGGCTTGTGTTGTGGTGTGTTTGAGAACTTATGACTTAGCTATATACGTTATGTTTTGGAAAGGATGTGTAACTTAATTTGGTTTTATGTTAAACTATATTGGTTTATGGCTGGATTATGCTAAGATATTATTAATTCTTTGGAAGAGCGCGTTCGAGAATCTTTGGATCTTTCAGCTTTGTGAATTTATTGGAAACATTACAGGTTATGTAATTATTTGGGAAATGTCCGAAAAATAGAGGAAACTCTGTCCGTTTTTCTAGAAAATTTAGTATACTAAGCCTTGCTGGGAAAAATGTTTCCATGTGCCGATCATAGCCTAAGTTGGGTCATGACAGTTAAAGTATGAAATTCAATTCATTTTTCCATCTCTACAATAATGCGCTGGTGTCATCAAGCAGTCATAGAGAAGCTGGCGAACACACAAGTGTTTGGGGTGCAAAACTCACAATGAGGTCTAAACTAAGCATGCACAGGAGGTTAAATTATTAAACGAAAAACTTACTAACTTCATTAGAAAAATAAAATAAAATAAAATCTCAAATTATATATCATCATCACTTGAGATTAAAAGCAAGTAATGTGAAAATTTCCCAATCACTAACTTCGCATCCTGGTTTTCAGGAGAAATTCCAAGTATCACTGTAAATATGATAAGAAGAAACAAAAAATGGAAATAAAAAAAGATTTTGGATTGCTGAGTGCATCACCTGAAGCTAGCGATTGCGACACCACAACTGCAGTGGATTCTGCAGTGAAACATCATGCCACATGATCGCCGTCGATTTCAAGAGCTGATATATTCGTGCAATATATAGGTAGTGACATAATCCTCAACTAAATTAATTTAATAATCCTTTTGTTAAAACTGTGATTTCAGCTGTTAGCGAGGTATTAAAGTGTAAGCAAGGATAGAAAATCAAAATGAAACACCCTTTTTGGACTTGTCCTAATACCAACAGTTCAAGGGGCTTGTATAACTTAATATAGGACCTTGTGTTTGGCGAAGTTTCCTCTAAATTCAAGTTTAAAATCAGCATTCATCTACTCAACTATAGATAACAATTTACGAGCTCAGCTCAAAATCACATGCAAGTCTTCTAGCATCATACTTGTTATCAAACTAGATGGCATTTAAGTGAGCATATAGTGATCTAGCGTGTCAAGAACAATCTCTATAAGGGTTTACACTGTTAAGAAAAGACACATAAATAATTTCATATCTACTACCTTCTCTTATTCAAGAGCTTCTTTTAAATTTGAAGCTTGAACAAATTTAGAAGAATAGAGGGATAATCATAATCAAACTCTAAATCACTTGATCACTTGAACTCTTTGATATCACACGTAATAAATCATCTTTTTTCCAATAATTAGAGGAAGCAAGACTCTCACAAGAGAGTAGCAAAATACAACCATATCCACGAAGGGATAAGCAAGTAATCAAAGAACAACTCCACAAACGAGACATCAACAACAGACAGACAGACAATAAGTAAAACAGCACCAAGGCATTAGCACCGCAAAAAAAAACAATAAAGAATAAAATTCCTGAACCCAAATATCAGCCATAAATCATCTGTTATAAAAATTTAAGTTGTTAGGTAAAGGTATACAAATAATTTTATATTAAAAGACTGAAATTTAGTTAATCATTCAAACAACTTACATGCGTATACATGATGTGTAAGATATCTCTTGTGGTAAATTAGCTCCCTAAATTTTGACATGCAATTACAGACACAATGAGGGCAAAGCTTGGGATGAAACAGTTCACATCTGTAAGTTTCGAAAAGCAAAGACGGTAATTAGATACTTTTGATCGAAGAAAAGCTATAAAAGGAAGGAAAAAGAAATGAAATTTTTTTCGTTCTTCCCTCTTTCTTCATGAACAGGCAGAAGTGTCCAAACAAAAAGAGAGAAAGAAGGCAGTGCCAACATAAAAATTGCGAGCAAATTAACTCACCAAACAAAAGTCTAACCAGTTAGAAAGGGCTACAACGTTATGAGTTAATGTCCTGTCAACATTAGCCAAATTTCGAGTCTAACTAGCAAGCTCCAACACGAAGTTAATCAGAATATCCAAATGATGGAATTAAATTGGCAAGTTTCCTTCTTAGCTCAGATAGATCTACGCTGTTGGAATTGTTAACCTGTCAATCAAGTTCAATAATTGAACAAAAAATATATAATATTAGAGTAAATTTCACATAAAAATATATAGAATAAATAAAAATTAACCCTGGACTTCGTACCTCACACTGGACACTGTGGACCAATCTGCCATTGACTTTGGTTGAAAGGTAACTAACGACTTCAAGTCCTTGTTCAAGCAGTAACTGCAGCAACTTTGATACTATGAGCCCTTCCTCTCTGATGCCACTGTTAATTTCGATTCCTACAGCACCATTATTCTCGTGGACAGTGAAGCTGTAGCAACATGTAGGCTTGCTAATCTCATGGTTTTCCAGCTTGGAACTGGAGATCAGTTTCTTCAGTTCATCCCTCTTGCTACCAAGTTCTTTGATATTCTTCTGCATGTACTTTATGTAATTCACTGCCTCGTTCATGTGGTCAGATATTGAACGCTTTCCCTGAAAACCCATCACAATAACCCTAAAAAACCCGGAAAATTTTAAGCACGAGCTTATCACAAATTAAAAGATAAGGAGGAAGTTTATTATTTTACAGAGAATGAAGAAAGAGAGATTCATCAAGCACAATATATATATATAAACTCTAGGAACTTCCTATTTAATTGGATTCTCAGAAAGAGGGCACTGAGAAATTAAACTCTAGAGGCTCATGGACTCATAGCCTGATATAATTTCAAAAGGGCATCCACTAATTGAGATTTGGAGCTTAATTTTACAAGTTAGTGACAATTTTTTTTTTTAAAGAAAAAGAACAAATTAAGGAACAAAGATTTTTCACCTTGATGAACTCAAGAGGGAGAAGGGATCTAAGAGAGGCATAAAGGGTAGCCATTTCTTGCCTCCTTTGCCTCTCAATCTCCCTATGGACTACCTTCTTCTTCTTATGATCGTTAGAGTTGTTGCCATGGTCCTCACCAGCCCCATAAAATAGATTCTTTGACTGGCTATTACTGAGTATTTTATCAGAATCATTGACATCCAGAGAAGCACAATCATCCAGAATCAGATCTTCCGAGATTTCCTGTTGATGCTGGTGGTGGGGGCTATTAGAAAACTGGATCACCAGCTCATTGCCGCGTTGTAAAGGAAACATGGTAATCTTCCCAAATTCAATGAGTGGCCCAGATTATCCTCAATATAATCTTGGCTATGGAGGAAAAAAGCAGCAGGTGTGTTTTATTTTGGATATGCTATTTTGGCTTTCATATATGGGACCTCATATGCCAAAGATTCCTCTATATATCCTTACAGGGAAAGGAATAGTATGTAAGAAGTGACCTCACTGGTATAGTATTTTATAATATAATTAATTGACGTCATCGTTCATATGTGCAACTCCAACCCCACCCATTTTGCGTTCACATCATCTGAATCGGCACTTACTCAAGCATTTATTTCCTTTTGCTTTCTTCATTAATTTTTTTTCTAAATTATATATTATTAATTATATTAAAATTCAGTTCACTAGTGTGGTTTTCTTTGAATGTGACAATGTTTAGTTTACCCTTATATTTATTTTTTTTCAATTTATAAATAAATTGTAGTGTGAACATTACTTGTGGCCTGGGTGATATTAGTTTGGAAAATTGAGTGGGTGTATACGTAATTCTAGATAAAATTTCCATTTATTGTTCTATGTTGGAAATGCTATCACTTTAATTTGATAGCTTATAAATTGTAAGTTTTCATTTTGTCGGATAAATTAACTGCAGTATAAAGTTTTGTTTTTCAAGAATTTGCATTTTTATAAATTAGATTTGAAAAAAGAAAACCTTTAATAGATCATAGCACTAGACTTAAGCTGAAAGGTTATACCACGGTTCTGACTTATTAAGAGTAAGGCCTTTTTTTTTTTTTAATTTTCGATGATTAGATAGTGCTAGACTCTCAAAAAAAAGTAGCAAAGATATAGTAGAAAGCCAACTGAACAAAGAATACGAAGGTAGTAGAACACAGCTCTAACACCGAAAAAATATCCCAACAAAACAGAGAAGCTAGTAAGAAAATAAAACTATAAAGAGACCCCCAAAACACAACAAATCAAGGATAAAAAAACAACAAAATATAAGGATCCCAGCACACAAAGGACCCCCAACTATTACGCAAGATCTTATCAATGGGCATCGGCTAAAGCCATTACCACTTCCTCAACATAAGGTGAAACCAAGGCTTTTATCTAGGTCCCAAATCAACCTTGCCACAAGTATAATGAATCTCAGCTTCATCAGCCACCACATCATCAGAAGGGGACGAACCCAGTTCGGAGGCATCTTCGAAGACATGCAATTAGCACATTAGACCCTATTCTATCTTCTTCATTCCATATCATGAAAATGTCTTCCACAAAACAATCCTCCCTTAGAGTGAGGCTTGTTTACACAACTCATACCACGTATTAGTAGTTTCTTATTTCTTTTTACGTGATGTATTAATAATATTTGCAATGAGTTAATTAATACTTCATTTCCTAAATGTATTTTATATATTGTTACTATTCAAAAAGTAAAAAGTTGGCCATCCATATATGCAAAGCAATGAGAGAATTAACACCGTAAATCAGATAAACATTTTCATACTGCAAAATTAGATTTTCTTTTTTTCAACACGGTACTCTTTTCTCTCACACAGTAAATGTTTACTACAGTGTAAAAAATTAACGCGGTAAATCAGATAAGCCAAAAATATAGAGATAAAAATATTAATTGGTTTTTCATCACTATTTCCATTATCAAATAAGTGTCTATTTTGAAAAATTCACTTTTGCACAAATAACTATCCATTTTAAAAATACAGGCAATATTTATGATTAGGTTTTTGTTTTGGTATCTATGAAGTATTAATATCCTTTGTGTAATCAATTGTTGTAATTTGATAAATTTTAAAAAATTTAGATTAGTGATATACGTGACTCATTTTAACCGTAAATAATTAAGAGGTACAGATACCCTTGAATTTTATAAGGATATCACTTGAATTTTAAATTTATTATTTTTTCAAACTATACCCTATTAAATAAAAGTTGCTGGGGAGAGAGTAATTAAAAGAGAAAGAGAAAAGTAGTGGGGTAATTTAGTACTAAAGCACTTTAATTTTGACATCAAGGCTTTGACAATCATTTTTTAATTCATATGCATATTCAAAATCTATACTATTAATATTTAAGAACCATTAATAGAAAATTTTAACAAAATAATGATACCTAGAAGCTTGATTATGCTTCCCTCCAAATTCTAATCCTATTTTTACCTAAAAAGGAAAGTTTTTAAAAATGAATTTAAATATCTTTTTATCCTACTCAATTTACCAGATTATCCTTTCACTCTACTAATTTAATAACATTTATTATAGCAATATATTCGATTGTATTTATATTATTTATTCTCCTATATTTAATTAGTTTTATTTAGAGAACTAGTCTCATTCATTCTTCATTATATATAAAAACTTAATTTATATAAATAAATTATTTTGAGAGTTAAAAAATTGGCAAAATCTTTCACATTTTCAAATAGAATCTTGAAAACATTATGAATATCATTTTCAATTTTTAAACTTGAATAATAAATCATTATTTTTTATTTTAAATAATATTTGTAATTTATAGTTTTCTTAATTATTATAACTAATCCACTTCCAACTTTAAGAACAATTATTTATATTAAGAGAAAGCTCCCTACATTGGGGTTGAGCAATCATAATATTTTAATATTGGATAGAAGCGTTTGAATATTTGTTTTTCTTTTACAAAGCTCATTATATAATAATTGCTTACTATTTTTTTTAGATTTGATTTCAAAATCTATTGCTACTCATACCATGGCACTTGCTGTGATATGGCTACAACTAGAGAGTCAAACAACAATATAGTTGCATATTCTTTTTTTAAGACGGTTGAATCTAAGTATTAAAATCTTAATTGTTCTAATTTAAGAAGTTTATCTAATTTGAAAAATCACTACATTATAAGGCTAAAGATAAAGGAAGGAGATAACAATTTTTATCAAGCATTGAGTTATTTTGTTGTCATTTAAAAATTAAAAGTAGTTATACTTATAAATTGAATTAAACTTTCATTAATGTGTTATTATAAGGAATTTATTTAGTTGAATTTTTCTTGAAAATTAATTCATTGCTCCGCTTCATAAAATAAAGGGAAGCTAAGGAAAATGAATAATTTTATTTTTCAGTTCTTATAATTTTATATTAAGTTGTCAATGTAGAATAAACTCCTACAAAATCTTTTTAAAATCTTATATTTTCTCAGATTAAAATTTGAAATTTATACTTTTCATTTTTAAAATATATTCATTTCTCATTTCACATATTTTTTTTTAGTTTTTCATTATTTTAAGTTGTCCTATACAGTCTTTTTTCAATTATAACCCATCAAAATAAAAGAATTTGATGAATTTATATTTTTTTGTTATACTTATATAGAAGAGATCTGTACATTCACACCAGCGCAAGATTTGACACATTTACAATCAATAAAATACAGTTGTTATCAATCTAACCATTGAATTATTACTACACAATGTTGATTGTCTATACCGAATCTCAAATAAATCGGACACCTATAAGGTTGTCACAAAACAATTCTTATTTACATATATTTACAAGATATTTATTACGTTGATTTATATATATATATAAAAATATCAAATAATGTAAAATTTTAAAGAGATAATCTATAGCATATAAACTTTCAATTCAATAGTAGCTTTTAAAAATAATTCTTGAATAAAATGTTATCAAATGTATAAGATATTAAGCAAGTCTTACACAAATATAAATAGATAATTTCTTATATAAAATATATAAATTTTTAATAATAAATTATTATTTAATTATATTATCATAACCCTCACCTTCACCACGGGTACACACTAGTTGGACACCTCTTTGAAAATAACTCGAGTTATATCATAGCTATACAATAAAAAATAGTTCATATTTATCAAGATGGTAACTTTGTCTTCTTTTTTCGTTTTAACTTTTGACTAGTGAGGACACAACGCACGAGAAGTAGATGCCTCAAGTTGCAAGGAACCATCGGCATTGGATAGTCTTCTCTTTCCAATTAGTATTCTTTTCTCTATCACCAATAATATGTTTTATTTAATAATTTATAATTTTATTTTATTTTAATTTTTTTCATTTATTAATAAATAATTAAAAAATAAAAAAGGACACCTTTTGAAAAGCGAAGATTTCCTTCCATTCGCATTATGAGGGTGAAAAAAGGGGCACTCGGAGAATGTGAGAGAATGTATATGCAACCATTTTCTTTGTCGCTGTTTTTGGCTTCTTTTTAATGAAGTTTATGCTTTCCTAATTAAAGCATAGAATATTATCAAAGGGAAGATTTCTCTGACGCAAAGAATATTGTGTCCCTAATTTTTTTTATCGAATATTTTCTCCCTAATTAAACCTGATTATGGCCGTATTTGTTTACTATTTTGGGATAAAAAAATATTTGACAGTGGGGACAAAATACAGGAATAGAAAATTTTTTCTGTCCCGAGAAAATTTTTTTTTGTATATTTGTTCCTCTAGAAAGTAAAGACAGTAGAGACGAGATATGGAAATAGAAATTTAAATTTTTTTTTCTTTCAATAATACTCCTTTAATAGTAATATTTTTTATGTCTCTGTCTCTATTTTCGCAATTATCAAACACTACCAATGTGACTAAGTTGGCAAATGGTTTTGATATATATATATATATATATATATATATATATCAGTCAATATATATAATATGCACATATTTATAATTTAGCTCTATATAATAATACTTAAGGCAATGTTTGTGAGTTAGGATTTTGGAGGGAAGGGAATGGGAAGAAAGGATTTGCAATATAACTTTACACTATAAATTTTTCATTCTCCTTCCCTCCCCTCTAAAATTCCAATTTACAAACATACCCTAAATAAATTGCTTAGCTTCTTCTCGATCTTCCCTCTGTATACACAATTACAGGAATATCTCCAGAACAATTGGTAGTGGCTACACATGTATACAATAATACTGATTATGAGAGTGGGCCTCGGCCCCGCAGTCTATAAAAAAAAAAAAATACTGATTATGAGAGTAGAACATGGTGTGTTTGTTGCTCACATATTTTGGTCAAACATTGTGGCTCATCATGTGCTATAATATAGAAACGTTAATTAATTACCAGTCGCTGTACAACTCATTCACCTCCATCCCTGCTCCCAAAATAAAATAAATAAAATAAAAATTACTGTGATGGAATTGACCGGCTGAGGTAGCAAATGATTTCAACGTCATCATCATCTTCTACTTGATTCAATCTCAAGTTTTGAAATGATTTCATTTAACATGATTAAAAAAAAATGTGTTAAAGAAGTACAGCACGTGCAGCATTTCAGAAAAAATATTTTTTTATATAATTTCAGAAAATGTATAGTAATTAATATGTTCAGCTCTCTCTCTATTATCGAAATACTAAACACACAAGTTCTTAATTAATTTGACTTGAACAAATAACGGGGAAAACCGTGCTTGGAAAGTTGGAATCCTATATTTCTCGCGCTACCGAGAGAGGTACGACGAGTACCTAAAAGAAAATTAGCTCGAGTAATGTTAGTTCATTTTCACATACAAAATGTTCCATCATCGTTGGGTACTCGTCACATAGAAATATCTAATAGTAATAAAATGCATATCTTATTATATTTTTGGTGAACATAGCCGTATAGATATAATTACATGAATATGATCAAGTGGAAAAGTTTCCTATGTTTAACTCTGTTTTTTGGTAAATACTGTATTTAACTTTTTATAATTACAAAATTTTGTGCCGCACACCTACTGTCAAGGTATTATGCGATAGTTTATACATAAAATTAATCAGAATTCTCAGTAAACCAAGATGGAAGGAGAGAGCATTATATTGCAAAGAGAGTACACATATTAAATTCAAATACAACCCATGACAGAAACAAAAATATTATGCGACAAACTTAAGAAATTCTGGTCAATTACAATCTACATATGATTTCACAGTTGTATGTCATTGTAGATAATTGGGGAGTCCTCAATTTGACACCCTGAACCTGTATATCACTAGTGTCCCCAAATTAATCCCTATATTATTCGAATTTTTATTCTTCAATAATTTAACTAAAGTTCTCATATTTTAAATTCCTACGGATGAAATTTGTGAGTATAAATACTCAAAAAAAAAAGTGAGCTTGTGAAAAGCCTCCATATATTAATTATTAATTAGCAGTTGGTTTATTCTATGTCCGTTCCTTTCTTGCTTTTTGGATAATTGAAGAACCGACCCATTTATTTTAACAGATTATGATATGGCAATATCAAAATAGATTATGTGAGGAATATATATTCAGATCAACCTAGAGGAAAATGGTTGCAGAATCTCCTGCTTCCAATTTGCCTAAAGTTATTTGGTAGAGACAGAGTACACCAAACAAACGTATGACATCTTATCTAAACCTCAAATTTTACAAAGGAAAACTAGTTACGTTAAAAGGGGGAGTTTGGTAGAAAAACTTGGTCAAATGGACATAATGATCAAAACAATGTGAACATAATTAAGTACCTAAAAGGAATTTGTTTTACTATGAGATACTGGCTATTAGCCAACAAGAGAATATATATATATATAGAGAGAGAGAGAGAGAACATATTATATAAGAAAATGATTTATTGTGAGAATGAGAGGAGTGAATATTAACTGTTGAATTTTACATGAAAAGTTAAGATTAAAACATAAAGTCATGTGACTTTTTTAAATGAGCATATGAACATTAATTACCATTAATCAATTTTCAATCATGACCATCCATATATGGTTATATGGCCCAAATTTACTCATCTTATTCTCATAATAAATCACCCTTCTCATGTGATATACAATGAAACCCGTGCTATGGTAAATCTAATATATATGAAGTGTGGATGTGTAAATTGACATAATCAGCCCTTAGAGTAATACATTAAAATAGGGACAAATCACTAGCTTAGTGAAAAACTAACGTTAAAGCTATGTTTGGTTGGGGGTAATAATATATAGATCCTATCCATAAAAATTTTTCCTTTATTTTTGCCCATAATCAGATATATCGTAAATCTTTTACATCATGTTTGGGGGGCATTTGCCACCCCTAGAATCGATTACAAAGACTCAAACGGGATATTTTTAAAAAATAATGGTGTTTGATTTTGAGATTTTAGAATCAATTGGGGGTGCTGGAATTGATTTTGGGAGAAGTAAATATTTCTTGCTTCCTATTAGAATCCATTCTAGAAAAATTATCAAATATAAATTATTTTACTTTAGAATCATTCCTATGAACGCAGAACCAAGCACACTTGTTCATTTGTTGGGGCTTGGTGTTCAAATTATTCCCGTGCTAATTAACATTGCCTTGGAATGCAACTCCTTGTATAAGGAATTTTATATAATTATATGATTGATTAAAGAGAATGATTAATTGATTTAATTATAAGCTTTATCAGCCATAGCGTGGACCACACTGCTCATTTGAGGAAATTAATATATCAAGTTTTGGTTGTTACACGCCCTATCATTGTCCACGGACAGTGATGGAAGTCCATCTCCAACATTAAAGTACAGTTCACACATAAGAGTGAATCCCTGTATTTATGGCCCTCAAAGATCACATACCCAAACAAACAAATCTAATTCTTTTGTTTTCTTCGGCGCGCTAAGGCAGTGCATGTAGAAGTCGCCCCAAGGACAGGATCAATAAAAATTGCCTTTCCAGCAAAGCAATGAGCTGTCTTCGAACGTCCTTTCATCCCCACTAACCACACAGGATACCACAGCATGGAAGTAATTCAAGAGCATGTCAGCAGAAGCAGCCAGTGGTCAAAAGATGTTCCAATGCCTTTTGGATTTTATTAATCTTTTGAGTGTGAGTTGTTAAGAAATTTTATAAGTACTAACATCCAACTCCTAAGCATTTTGTTGTTTCCATTCTTAATTTCCTTTAGCCATGCTAGACATCCCAACAGTTTATTAATTAATAGTATAATTACCTTGTCATCAAGCAAAGAAAAATTAGAAAAAACAGGTTACGGCTATTACAACTGAAAGCAACGTGGAAGATATGATCAAACAAACTAAAAAGAAATTTTAGATTTTATTTCTCTTTAAAACTTTTACTTATTACATTGTAGTTATATTATCTGTACTTAAATTGTATGGAATACTATGTTGATCATATTTCATCACTTGTTAGATGGAGTATAGATTATATTTAATTTAATTTAATTAAAATTCACACCACATTTAATCATAGATGGGTTGTGAATATCCTACACAACTTACATGCAAATAAAATAACTCACTACGATCTAAGCCGGTAGTTGTATTGCTGATACTTTTAGTGATCTGCAATAATTTAGTATAAATTCCATTTTTTTAAGATACTTCAATAAGCAAGGGTAGCCCCATCAGGGAAGCACAAACAAACAGTACAATCTAAATACTATAGACCTGAAAACACATCACCTATACTGAAAGTACCTCCCATTCAAGAAATATAGCACCTAAAGTAGCAAGCAGCATTATCAGCTTATAAGGGTTACAATAAGCACAAACAGGGAGACAAACATCATAGGAAGCAGACACCAATTGATATACTTACTCTATTTTAGAATAATTACAGATTTTTTATTTTTTGAAGTTTTTAGAATATTTATCTATTTATAATATTTAAGTAGTATTAATTTTTTTCTTTCATTTATTCTCTTAATATAATATGAATGTATTTGTTAAGCAATCAATATATTTATCAATATGAATAATAATAGTTATAAAATGATAATTTTATCAATTTATATAATTTTTTTATATTGTCCAAGATGTTTTTTATTTTTCTTAATATGCGTATTATTTTATTTTTTACCATTATTTTGAAATTGAGATAGTACAACATTAGAAGGCTCCAACGGATTCAACTGGTCTTTTGATATTTGAAGTAGACACCAAGGAAGGCATGGTGATTAGGAGATAATTAACTAAAACGACACTTAAAGTTGTCTTACATCAGTTGTTTGGGAATTAAGGAGTTTAATACTCCTTGTAATTCTAGTGTCAAATTAACAAAAAATGATGGAGTGATAGTTATCCAATTACAATAAGCAAGAGTGTAATAGGTAGTATGATGTATGCAAATATGCAATGCATTGTACAAAATCGGATATTGCATTTGCAGTTTGTAAGTTTTATACTTTTTATAAGTAAGTCAAGCACAATGATTATTGGAAAGTAATTATTAGAGTATTTGATTATTTAAAGAGAACACAAAATATGCCTATTTGTTATAATGATTTTCCTATTGTGATGAAAGGTTATTCACATACTACTTGGATAACCAGTAATCATGAAAGTTATATTTCCTTCTTGTACCATAGAAACGAGAAGAGACTTTCTTCATAGTGAAAAATTAGAAATTGCGAAAGAACAATGGAAGATGGGAAAGACTGCCACCAGCAGAGAGAAGCTATAGCGACCATGTATAAGGGGCAGCACTTGTGAATGGATAAGATGAGGACAGAGAGTGCTGCTTCTAGGGGAACACTCGGTGCTCCTAAGGGGGCACTCGTGTGTTTTTTAATAAAAAATAGTGATTTTATTTTCATGGTACATAAGAGTGATCTTATTTGAATACCCAATTTAACACCAAACACAAACATTATATATAGACGGTATTTGAAGTCTCTGTATGTACTGTGTGGTAAACAGGGCTGTGCTAGCTTGAAACTCTGAAGTCCTAAACTGCCTGCAGCTCCAATTAGTGCATGGTAGCTGCCGGGAGATATGCTAGTAATTGTTTTTCATAACCATTAGTAGCAACGTTTTGAATTATTTTTCTTAAGCAAATCTTCTTGAAATCTCTCATACATTAATCAATGATTTTGGATTCTAAAGAGAACCTAATTAAACAGTATTTCATCAACGAATACTGTTTTCCTTAATGGGTTAGACTCCCTCAAAACTCAGTTTATGTGTTATGTTTCTAATTAGGCAAATTATCAACCAAAAATTAATTAGGAAAATTAGAAGCTGGGAACCGATAGGGCCCTTTTCCCAGTGAAAATGATAACAAAACAAAACGCTTGTGGTCAAGATTTACTTGTTATATTGTTCAAGTAGGACTGTGACATGGCCCCAACCAAAATAAACTATGCAGCTAAGGGTTGGTTTTGAGAGGCCCATTTAAATTCAAAATTAATAGCATGCTTAGAGGTTTATGACCTAAGTGATTGCTTCCCCCTTCCCAACCTTTCTATGTCGGTATCAATTGTAACCTCTTTCATACTAGTATTATCTTGACATTCTAAAAGTAAGTGTCTATCAGAATACTCATTTTATTATTATTGAATATGATGATGATACTTATTGATTCCATCCATCCATAATATTTAACGAATATAAAGTGAATGTCCTAAGAGATAATTACTTTTAGAGTGTTAAAATAATATTTTTTTATTGTATAAAATGACATTTGTTGGGATTGGATACATTCCCTCTTCCCTTGAGCATCAGAGGTTCATGAGTTCCGAAATGCTCTTCCAATATAGTGGATAATCAACCAAATTCTACATGGCATGCTGAGTGCAGCAAGTTATGGGTTAATTATAAGGGTTTATTTGCTATGAAAGGTTTTGCGCAAAATTATAACGAAACATATAGAACAATAATTAGGTGAAATGCATAAATAGTCATGGTAAGTACAAAGTAGGGATTTGGAGTCCAATATACAGGCAAATTTGATTCGTATTACATTTTGTGAAAAGTTATTGTAACATTCAGCATTTTTTTCTCTTAATAATAAAAAGTTTGCCTTCTGCTCCTTCTTTTTCAAAATATTGTTACTTTTGAACAAGCACAGTAGTATTAATAAAAATAAGAGTTAAATGTATTTTTATCATTTAAATTTTACGTTATGTGCAATTTACACCCTGATTTTTCAAAATATGTATTACGACACACTGAACTTTTCAAATTATACAAAAAATCTTATGCTTTTCAAACAGTGCAAAATTTAAGTCATAACAGAGTGTCATGTTGTACACAATAAAAAAATATGGGTTTAATTGCATATAATATTCACAGATAAGATATCGGGTTGTATAAATTAGAAACATTAGGGAGGTTAAATGCATCTAAATCTGTCATTCATTAATTGCCAAAATTATATTGAGGGGTATTTTACACATTTTGAAAAGTTCAAGGTGTTGCAATGCATATTTTGAAAAGTCAAGTTATAAATTACACATAATCTTATTCACAGGGTAAAATACGTTTATCTCTAGAAATGATAAATGTATTGGGAATTGACTAAAATATAGTGAATGCATCTAATAAACACCCTGGAAAATTAAATGTCTTTGGAAAACTAATAATTAGTGAGTGGAATTACTTAAAGTTACTGTTGAAAAAATAATAATGTATGAAATATGAAATTGTTTAAAAGTGAACAAATATTTTGAAATGTAAAGTTTTCTAAAAATAAACTAATATTCTAAAAGAGATATAGTAATTAATTGATGAATTTAATTTTGATATATTAGCGGTATAAATTTTTTTTGTTACACAATTATCTAATTACATATATTGCAATATCAATATAATAAGTATAATTCTCACCTTATTACTTCAAAAGCCATTTGCATAAAATATTTGATTAGATAATAATATAAAAAAATTCTATACCGACAACTTTTTAATTTATTTTTCAATAATTAAAAGTTGCTTCACCCCTAAGGAAAAAATTTTGTTGTGGTGAAGCAAGAAATACATGAAAACAATTCGAAAACATGACAACGATTCCACAAACGAAGAAAACGAAACATAAAAGAGAACAAGTGTTGCTAGCCCAGCGTTGCACTCACATTGCCAAGCTCATCACCAAATGTTGCGCTCACACACTCTTGTCAGTTGCAATGACAAGCTTGATTCGCACAGTTGCTCTCCCTTCACCATAGATCTTACATGTCGTGGTGTGTGCTTGCCAGAGATGAAGAGTACCCGTGCTTTTTCAAAACTAAATGGAGGGAAGATTCTAGCTTAGATTCCTTGTACTTTTGACAAAACACCCATTTTATTCCATGTGAAATTTTGAAGCAGACAAATTTATTTTTTTAAAAATAAACTCTCAAATTGATCTCTGTAAAATTAAAAAAGTCACACTACAAGATTTTCGCAGAGCGCAGACTGATTTTTAACATGTTACAGACAGATTTCACTATTATAGATGGATTTATAGATAAGTAAGACTAGTCTATTTTCCCCTCGTCTATAGGCAATATAGATGAATTCTCAATCCCATTAATAATTTATAGGCGGTTTTACAGACAGATTAGTCTATTTGTATAATTTACAGACAGAATTATCCATCTGTAAATGGTTGAAAAAACTCATTCAAAGTTTATTATTCACAGATTGATTTTACCGCCTCTAAAATTACAGATGGTAAAATCCGTCTATAAAAGGCAAACAAATTGTTATAAATTTTTTTTTATTACAAACAGATTTTACCGTTTGTAATTTTAAAAGACGTTAAAATCTGTCTGTAATTTTTTTGGTTAATTTTAATTGTTGATTACTTTTATAATTATAACCCACCATTGTTAATTATCATAATAATCGGTAAACGTAAGAAAATTTATGGAATAGAAATTTAAATTTAAATTTTTTTTATACACAATAATAAAAGTAAACATCCAAAATAATAATATGAAAAATAAAATAACAAAGTCTGGAGCAATACAAAAATAATCACAAGTACTCAACGTCATCAATTAATCAACACATATACTACACATCACAATCCTAAAATCATTCTAGAGTGTATCTCCTTATAACTCCATAACATATATATTCTGCAATCTCCGTAAACGCAAATAATCCCACAGGAAACAATGCAAACAAGTTGGGGAAGGACCTCTACGCCCTTTCCCTAGTCATGTAATCTCAGTCCTACAATTCTATCTTATAAATCATACGTCTCTATCGTACATGCATTATAACATCAATAATAAACATGTCATTATTGGCCTATATATCAATGCACTGTCAATAATTACAACAACAACTACAAGCACGTGCCCAACCGAACCCTGAAAACAAAAAATTACAAACAAATTATATTATAAACACAATCTTTTTAACTTACCAAAATCAACTTAAACACATTATTAAATATTACCAAAATCAATTTCCTAAGCACTATTACTTCCCAAACACCAAAATGAAAAACATTAACAAATATAAAAACTTACCAATGCACTATAAAAGTGGCAATCAAAATGCTCCAAATTGCTCTAAATGTGGTCCAAATCCTACACAAAATGAAGTTTCTGCAAATTAGTAACATTAAAAATTACAAACAATCATCAATTGAAAGCACAAAATGAAACATCAAAAATAAAAAAATAAATCGATTAAAAGGTAGAGCATCATATCAAGAACATAATGGTACCAACCTTTTGCAAAATGGAGGCTTGAATCACCGGCAGTGGCCAAAAATATGACGGCGATGCTAGAGAGAGGGGGATATGAGAGAAAGTGGAAATAGAGAATGAGAAAGAAGAAGAAGAGTGCTCACTATTTGTTTGGTATTCCGCATGTTACAGATGGATTTTATTGTCTATAATTCACTCATGTGATACGTGCTTGTAATTCAAATTACAGACGGATTTACCCATCTATAATTATTTTTTTACCTATTTTAAATATTCATCTATGTATTTGTCTGTATTTTTAACAACAAAAATATTTTTTTCTAGTTTTTCATTTGTATCCGTTATGTGCCATGTGGTTGATGTTTGCACCAACATTTACAAACAAATTTGCTACCTTTTATAAAAAAAAAATTTCGTTTTCCTGCCTGTAAATCCATTGTAATATAGACCAGAAAAAATCTGTATGTAAAAACCATTTATGATCCATGAGTTTCTTGTAGTGTCAGACAAATTATCCCCTATAAAAAAATCCCTATTGGCCTTACAAAATTGTATAGTTTGATAAATTAGTTCCTAAAAAATTGAATAATCAGATAAGTTAGTTTCTCTATTAAGTTGGGTTAGATGGACTAACTTGTCTGACAATTCATTTTTATAAGAACTAATTTGGGAGGTTTTTCTTACAAAGACCAATTGGTCCAAGTTTTTAGGTTTGTAGAGACCAATTTGGGGATTTATTTTTTACATAGATCAATTTATCCAACTTAAAATTTTAGAGGAATTAAAATGGAGGGTTTTTGTCTTTTCTTTTTGGTTCAGAAAGGATATTAGCATTCTTTTTATAATTTTTGGATCATAGAATATTCATATTCTAGAGTCTTCCTCATCTCACCAAGATAGATAAGATATGGATTTCATTTTTAATATAACCTAATTACTCAATCCAAACCAACCTAAATATGATCGGGTTGGTCTGGTTTGGGTCAAACAAAAAAAAATGTTTATACACGTCCCAACCCAACCCATGACAATTTAATTAGGTGGGCTCATATTTTCTCCCTAGCCAAACTTGACCTGCGAACATCCCTAGCCAACAGCTATGCAGCAGACTTGAGCGTACCCCTAGTAGCGGACAGGAAGGAACATGTTTATCTTTTGTTAATACATTTAAATTAAATCTTTAATTGACTAAAGACAACATAAATTAGGGGAGAGAACCATAGTTTTCAAACTCCGCTCAGTAGTCGACTCGGCCAAGGTACTAGGTCACTGCGTCACTGGTCCAACCATTGAGTCACTAGTTTAACCGGTTAAACCGGATATTATCAAATTAATATGTAAAAATAAAATTAGGTATCTATTATATATGTAAATAATGAAACTTATTCACAAATTAGTTAGCTAACTTAGTGTTATTGGTGTGCATCCATCCCTTAAAGGTCCTCAGCCACCCGGTTCGAATCCTAGCATTAGCTGTGTGGAGAATTTTCCAAAATTTTAATACACACAAAGATATATTATGTATAAAAACAATGACATATATTAATAAGAGAAGCTAGTGGTCTAGTGATACAAGTGCTCCTTCCCATGGTGCATGTCATGGGTTCGAATATGGCATTGGCATTTTTTTGGAGATTTTTGGAGAATTTTCATAGCATGGATTCTAGCCGGTTCAATGGCGGGTGGATGGTCCGGTTTGCACACGGTTCGGTGACAACTAGGCCGGTTCGCTTCGAGTTTGATTGGTCAACGTCGGTTCAAGTGCATAACTGGTCCAATTGGAGAGCCGAACTGAACAACAGATCGGCTCACCAGTTTCCAATCCGATTTTTAAAACTATGGAGAGAACTATTACTCGCTTTTATTTATTTATTGCTAAATTAATAAAATATATCTAAAGGACCATAGAGTTACTTGGAATAAATAACTTCCTGTTGCCTACATCTTTTCTTTCTTTATTCCACTATTTCTTTATTCCATTATTTTGGGGTTATTTGGAATTGTTTTTATTTTTGTGTTTTTGAAAATATTTTAAAAAATTCTTTCAGATGTTTTTTAACTTTTATTTTTAAAATATAAAATTTATTTTTTTATTTTTTAAATTAATCTAAAAGAATAATCAACTAAATAATTTTGTTATTTTTTATTTTTAAAAATTGAAAATTATTCTACAAGGCACTCTTCAAACAACCGCTTTTATTTTTATTCACTTTTTTTGTCCGATCCTTTTCTCTTAGTACCTGTGACGCGAACCATGAATTTGAAAAGCAACATATTGGGTTTTTGGAGGCTGAGAATGTTAATGATAAATAAGAAAGTGTTGCGTGTTCCCATTTAGAAAAGAGATCAATAGTGTAAGAAAGATACGACATCTAATCGCATTTAAATCGTGCAGTTTAATCTTATTTTATATATATATATATATATTTGATGTACAATAAAATTGCACAATAAATGTACACCACATACCTTATTATTATTGAATGCGATATGTGATCCCTATTCATATCACTTACTCATCACATCCAATAATAATAAAGTGTGTGGAGTGTATTTATTGTGTAATATATATATATATATATAACCTGCTGCTTAATTCTGAAATTAAAAGAGAGAAATAATAGAGAACATCAAATTTTGAAAAACAACAACAAAATAACAATAAAAAACTAAAAAACAGTAAAAAAAAAAAGAGGCTAATTAACACTAACAAAACGTCAAAAAAATAAAAATACTAAGAGCAAGAACAAGCCGAAGGAGATCCCATAAAATGCCCATCCAAGGCTCTAACAACCCAAGGTTTCCATATTTTGTAGTTGTGCTACAAACTTTGTTAGGAGTTTCCTGAAGTCGTAATTTTTTTAATCCAATACACTAGGCTTTAAGAATAATGAGTTTTTCCCCCATACATAGACTTAAGTCATAATAATTGGCGCTTCCAGTCAGAGTTAGGTTATGAAAAGAACTACCTATAAGTTAGATTAAGATGCAAAGTATTGTGCCAAATGCTAATAGATGATTGAAGTATCACATTGAACTTCACATTTGATTTATTTGCTCAATTGGAAATTATAACAAACTTGCACCTCAAAAGTGCAAGTGAAGACTTAAAATTGTGCAAAAACACAAATTGAATGCGTGTATTAATTAGGAAAGTGGAGAATAAGCAGACAAACGAACCTGTCGAAAGCCAAATATATATATATATATATAGAAAACTAAGACACACAGTCACCGACACTATCTTGAATATAAGAGGTGAAGTTCATCTTGTCATGAGGGAGGGGGGGGGGGGGGGACCAATACTTGTGTAGTCAAGTGATTCAACCCTTTGAATAGCTTACATTATTTTCATACAATGAGTTAAAATTTTTATTTAACAACAATAATAGCTTCGTAAAAAATTTTCAAAACTTTTTTAACTGTATGGTTACTTTTACTATTTTTACACGATATTTTCGTAACAATAAAAGGCGAACATCAGTATCATTTGTTTTTGGCTTTTGCCCTTTTCGTGCTAGGAGAAAAAAAATCCATATCATGGATGATGTTCTATGTACAATTACTGTGAAATCAGACAAACAGTGGAAAAAGTCCAAATATACTGGGAAATGACTTATTGACATCATTTAATGTGCGTTGTCTTTTTATTAACAAAGAGGCTTTACAACAACTACGGTTGACCGAATATATTTTTATATGCACGCCGTTAATGCAACAGTGAACAAACACGTTTCACATAAGATATATTCCAACAGCTGTGGGGCAAGTAAATTTTCTTATTTTCACACTACAGGGAGGTTGTTGTGCCTAACTAACTGCCAGGCACTGTGCACACATTAACCTCGTGGTTAAACTATAATCCACCTTAGTTCACCTAATGAGGTGGTTAATTAACAGATGACAATATTTAGCTTCTGGCTCCTATTATTGAAGTGTAGATTTGAATTATGATAGTGATTTCTCGATCATAATGCAGAGTAACGGTTTCGTGCATGATACATTGATACCATATATTTTAGTTAATTATATTTTAATATTTACTATTGAAAAGTTTGTGGCCGCTTCAGCTTATAGTTTAATATTTATGTGGTCGGAATGAGTGAAAGCAAATAGCAGTGGATTAGATTCGATCACAATAATGTGAACAAAGTAATTCAAAAGTTTATATTGATACATAAATTATAAAAGTGATTTATAAATTATTTAAACTAAAACATAATTCTTGTTTACCTTGAAAATTAATATTTCTAAATGTGTATTCAATTTATCTAAATTTGATTTAAAACTTCTTTTGTCTGAAATATTGTTTGAAAAAATTTATGTCCAGTTATTATATACGAAAAATTTCTTTAATGATCTTTTTTATTGAGATTAACTTTGATATATTATCAATATAAAATACTTTACAACATCAACTAATTAAATTTTTATTGTCCGATACCCCAAATTCTGAAATTGAATAGCGGCTCAGGGTGTCAAAGGGATCATTAATGAATGTGTTCAGACCTTAGAGTCAACTCATCACATCCCGATTGAAAGCCCTATCATGAAACTCCAAGCATGGGGCATCCCAAGGAGGAAAGCCACCAAGGATATACCCGTTGACGCCAGTTGTTATGGGTCTATCAGAGTGAATGAAGAAGACCCCGAAGCCAGGATGAGTGTGAATTGAGCGCATTATGAGCGAGGATCATAATACAAATTCTAGAAGGAACTCCTAATAGTACTTTGCACCATTCGTATGCTATAACTCAGCTTTAAATATTCTATTTTGAATATATTCGAGTGGTATAGATCGAGAAAGGAAAACCCATTATGAGTAAGCATTTTCATTCCAATTGTTCATTTCTCTTTTGTCATACTCTTACTAATTTGAGCATTGGAGTCCCTTTGTACGTATCCATTCCCGACGCTCAGTCCACCATGAAGAAAAGGAGAGAACACTCTCAAGATCCACCGTCCGTACACCGTGGCATTCCTTCGACGCAACTGAACATTACACAAATTCTATCTTTTATTTAACTTTTTAGATAATCATAGTAAGAGTCAAAATGTTTTTAATGACGTAACTATATATATATATATATATATATATATATGACTATATTAAAAAGCTAATTTATTTTGTATCAAAATTAAGGCAGTTGAATTATATATATTTTTTAAATCACATGACGATAAACTTTTCGACATTGAAATGAACAAGGATGAGTATTCGTTCACATTTAAGAAGGACGGACACGTGTCGGACACTGACGCCCACATGACACGCGTCTGACACGTGTTCGTAGGTGTCCAATTAAAAAAATAAGTTTTTTGAATTTAGACATGCGCTAGACACAACCAGACATGCGTCAAACATCGCTCTAATTTATTGTGGACACGCTTGGACACACTGTGGATACGCCTAAGTTAGTTTCTTTATTTTTTTAAAAAAATTTTTAATACCAACATGAACCCAAAACCAACTCTAGTTGTTTAGTTGGATCTGTACTATTTGTCCATTTCATTTTGAAAATTCTTCGATTGATTACAAAAAATAAGAATTAATTAAATAAAAAATTATACAAACATGACCCAAAAAATCCTGAAAAAAAAAAAGAATCATACAACACAATAAAAAATTATATTTATATATATGTGTGTGTGTGTGCCGTGTCTGTGTCCTATAATTTTTTGAGTTTGGTGTGTCTTCGTATCCGTGTCATGTCCGTATCAGTGTCTGTGCTTCGTAGGTTCACATTAAAAGGAAATAGTAAGATTATGCCCCACCAGAATATTAATTTAGGTAGAAAAAGAGAAAGGGAAAGGAAATATAAATAAGAGCATTGATGTGGCAGGTGAGATTGATTCTTATCTTATGTGGGAAGAGATCTGAGAATCCTAACATAGCAAGCGAATATGGGAAGTAGTACTCTCAAACCCTAACAACCACTATACTGTATGATTTTCTTGTTGGGGTATCTTTGCCAACTTCAAAAGATAGTTTACACAACCATGAATCCTTTACACTAGAGAGTTAGTACTTTAGATTTCATCTGCTAACAATTATTCCCTCCCCACCTGAAACAAATCCCAGAAAATCATAACCAGATCTTGCATGATCTTCCTTGTAACAAGTCAAAATGGGAAAGGGCAAAGAGAAAGAGCAGCAGCATGAGGTACCTGCTTGGGGACAAGAAAACTACAACACTGGCATAGATGAAAACAAGAAGTGGATGCATAGGGAGACAGAAAGACAAAGAAGGGAAGAGATGGGAAAACTTTGTGCCACCCTTAGATCTCTTCTCCCTTTAGAATATATTAAGGTAATCACCCCTCTTCAATTTTTCTTGAGATTTTTTATTATTATTATGTTTTCATTTTTCACTTTGAATTTTCTGCTGTCTAGTCTCTTTTAGAGTGATTGAAATTTGAAACCCACCTAGCCAATTGGAGGTTCCTTTTATTGCATATATCTTGATGACAATCAGCAGGGAAAGCGCTCAATTTCTGATCACATGTATGAGGCTGTGAATTATATCAACCATCTACAGAATAAGGTGAAGCAGATGCAAGCAAAAAGGGATGAGTTGAAGAAGCTGTTTGATTTGAGTAGTAGTACTGTTGAGCCTGAGAGTGAAAGCTCTAGCACCCATCTTCCACCCTATGTTGTTGTTCATCCTTTACAAGGAGGTGTTGAAATTATGTGCAGTTACAGCTTCAGGAAGTGTGTATTTCCTTTATCAAGCTTGCTAGACATAGTGATTGGGGAAGGGCTTAATGTGGTCAACAGTATTTCCACCATAAAAAATGGCAGATCCATACACACTATCCGATCAGAGGTAGCATGTTAGTTTAATTAATAATTATGTCTCATTTTTTGCTACATAATAATTGTGTCTCACTAAGCATGCATAGTGGTTATACTTATAGTAGTCATTAGTTCTAATTAAACTTGATTATTAATGTTCTTTTTGTAATTTGTATAACTTGCTTTGTAGGATCCAAATATGACTGGTATTGATTATTCTTACCTGCAAAGAAAGCTTACAGAAGCAATATCATCATCGAGTAATTAAAGCTCTGCTGTAGAATCTTTTGTGCATGATAGAATAATTTTACATGATTTTTTTTTTCCATATATTTTTTCAAGATTTATTGCACCGCATAAGTTACAAAAATTTTACCATTTGCAGGTAGTCTGAAAGAGATCACTTTGTCTGAACCTTAAAACTGCTTATATCTTGATTCTTGAGAAAGATGTGTTATTTGGTGAAGTTTCTGATCCCGTACACATCTAAATTATTGAGTAATTTGCACTGCGCATACTGTACCATTACTTATTATTCATCTTTTATAAATAATTGGTGCAGTCTAAACTTTAGGTGAAGCTGGTTGAATATTCAGGTTCCTTGTGGTCATGCGGTACTCCATGAGATTGTTGGTCTCTTTTAATGGAAATTAGAACAAGTCATGGACAGAAGTTTCATATTGATGTTCAATGTTTTGAATTCACGATTTTTTTTCTCGATCGCATTTTGCTCCTACAGAAGTTATTTTTCAACAGATAGTTCTTAAATTTAAACCTCTTGTGGTTGGTAGATGCTGGTACTATTTTACTTTATCAGTATCATGTTACAACCACCAACATTGAGCGCAGCAGCACAGTTAGCGAAGACACAATTAAGTAATTTGATTATATTGTGGAACTAATGTAACTTAGAATCTCCATGAAGTTGGTGACAGATTTAGGATGCGTTTTCTAAGATAGTGAAATGGAAAGAATGAAATTAATAGAATATTGTTCGTTCATTGCCGTTACTTCCACTTCCATCGTTCATTGTTTAATTTTCGTTTTGATATGCTTTTCACACTAAAATTTAGTTGGTTTTTCTCCCAACTTAGATGAATTTAGTAGCATTTTTGTCTCAATAATTTTAAGCTTTCTTCCTGTCAGATCTCATACTTTTTAACACTTTGTTGAGAAGAAGGCATAATATACCATATTCTACATTGCATGCTGTATTAAAGAGTGCAGTGTGGCATGATAAGGAGGAAAAGCTATTTTTAATTCTGGAACATTTTTTTCATAGAACTGGGCTTTTTCAGTGGTTTAATATTTCCACGCATAGGTGCATCATATCATGAAAGGAACTGATAATGTTGGGAAATCTTGCTGCTAAAGATTGTGCTGACTTTTGACTAATAGATACTGTAGTTTTTTTTTGGAAAGACCATGCATAAAATTGAAATTAAGGTGTGTATTTGTCTATATATAGATAGACAGCTTTGTATTAATGAAAAATATTATATTAAGTTATGAGTAATGTTATCTAGATCACCAAATGCTAGATAAGCTAAAATGTGTTTGTTTTAACTTAACCAGAGATATTGAGTTTAAGTCCTGATCAAGTATGCGGTTATATTAAAATTTAGAAGAGAAAAAGAGTTTTATAATCTTAGTGATTCTATTCGAGTTAAGTATGATTGTTTTTAATAAGAGGGTACGCACATGTGATTTAGACAAAAGAAAAAAGTTATATTTAGAAAAATCCTAACAAAAATATAATATTTGTTAGATAAAAAAATGGCATGACTTAATTATTCTTTAAAATGCTAAAAGTCATGTCATATCAATCTAAAATTAAAATTCTGACCAAATTTTTAATTTTGTGGCATTTTTCTTAAGCTAGTACTGATGTTCTAATATGATACAGAAGAGGTAAGGCTTATTGGGCTTAAGTATTGTTGAGATATAATGTAGCAAAATTAAAACGGTTTTCAAAACCTCCTGTAACTAATGAATTACAACAGAAGAAACACTTAAATTTGAAACTCAGCAAGTATAAACTAATTTAGTAATTTATCAAATTAAAATATTTCCAACATACAGTCCATATTAAACTTTTCAAGCCGACGTTATTGCAAGGTGTAGATATAGATTTTAATGGGCAACCAGAAAAAGATATAATATATAGATATGAATGCAGATCATGATCCTATTTTTTCATTTGGTATAATATAGATGCTGTGCTGAAGGCTGTGGCACACTACACATTTAGTATAAATTGAGCTAAACCAATTATATCAGGTCCCTTAATTCTAAGCTCTATTTACCTTGAAGATCCTACACAATTCAATATAGTTAGTTCAAAACCAATAATATTCCTCATTAATTAGTTTGAGCATGCTGGATCCATTGTGCAAGAGAAATTTGATTCTGAGTAACAAAACACTTTAATTTATTTAATGCACATAACACCAAATAATATCTCATTATATTATATGCAACTATTCATTAATTAGGTGATGAAGCGATCCCATTTCCGAAACTCCATTTGTAACCACTGAATGAGTATTATCCTATCAGGGTAGCAAAGATATGACAACTAAGCTAATGTTGGCTGCAATGTTTCTTTAAAGACTTTGTTGACTGCGTCTTCAATTTGATATATTGAGTTGTACGCCTGGATTCTTAATTATAATTTGATTCTTTGTTTTGGTACAGCAATATGATCTTATTATCCATATCTCTCAAGCCTAAACAAAGTATAAACAAACTAATTATGTTCTTCATATGCGTTGGGTCATCTCCTTCTGGATGAACGTAATGGGAGAGATTTATTTTGTTTGCTTTTAGTATTGGTTATTCTTATCTGTTGCACCAAAAGATTCATAAGTACATAATTGGTTTTAGATGTGCTAGTATGGCCTCAACGTGCAGTAGACAAATGTTGGTCCACAAATCGTGAATGAGTTAATCCAAACAAATTATGCGTAGCACATGGCTAGTTTCCACTACCATATACTAATGGAAGAGTGTCGAACAGAAGGATTTATAGGGAAAAAAAAGGTTAGGTGTTCCCAAAATAAGATATATATATATATACACTTTTTTGTTATTTAATTTTTAATACTTTAAAGTTATACATATTACTTTTTTATTTTAATACTTTATTTTAACTCTTTTTAATACAGTTTAATTTATACTGTCAGTATAAAAAATTACAATATCATTACATTAAATTTAAATTCTAAAATATTATTAAAATATTATATCGAGCATTAACCAATTTATAGCAGGAAGTTTACCTTACTCAAAAATTGCTTAGAAATTTCTCGTCATGGCCCATTATTTTTTTTTTCCATGGCTTCCACGTGTCTTGGGATTGATTCAAACCATCTATCTTATCACCTTTATTACAATCCTCATCAACTGTCTATGACTCTTTTCGCTGCGAGCGAGACAGTTCCACGATCATCGATCACTGTATGGAAGAGAAAAAGTGAGGAGGGCAAAACAAACAAAATATTCAGAGAACACAGTTCAAATTGCAGTCTTTGTTCAGTGTTTTATCCAAATCAAATCAAATATCTATCACCTGAAACCTTCTTGCAACCCCAGCGTGGTGGAGCTAGGCATAAAATTTTGGGGTGCGGACACTACAAAATAATATAGATATATAAATAATAATAATAATATTTTTAAATTTTTTAATCCAAATTTTAAAAGAAAGTCTATATATGAAAAAATGTTTCCCTCTGATAAAATTAATGCTAAATAATTAAATTTGATTTCTTAAAAAAATTAAATAATTTGTGGTCCTCATATATACCGAATAAGTTAACTCATTCTTAAAATTTTGATAAATTTATTTATTCTATTTATATTTTTATTAACAATTTATTTAAATAATTTATATGTAATTACAGATTAATTTGTTCAATAAATCATTTAAAAATACTAAGAAAAGACAAATTTGCCTTATAACTTTCATTGGATCATGAAACCTTTTTTTTTTCTTAAAGGACCAATTTGTTATTGCTAATTATTATTCTAAAAGAAAATGCACTTGCCAATCAAAACTTAAGAAACATCTATATGCATAATATATTGCTTATTGCAGTATTTAAATATCTAAGTAAAAGGTTTATAAGAACTTTCATATTTTCTTATTTATATAGAAATAAACAATAAAAAAATAAAATAAAAGTGAATGATAAAAATAGATTATTGATATATTAAACTTATCTAATGTGTTTTAAAACTAATAATATATATATATATATATATATATATATATATATTATCCTATAAATTTTTATAATATATAAAAATTTTAGAGTGACTAAGTATACGTAGATACATATATTTAAGCATGAAAACGAAAATCTCCAGTGGATCATGGCCACCCTTGGAGCACATGAGGCGCAGCCTTTGGGCAAACCCACCACCAAAAGTATCGTTAATTAGCATGCAATCATTTTGCTATACATCTCTTTGTTACATATATTAATTGAAATGACGTCTGATTTTAAGCATCAATATTTGTCACTGAAATCATATACATAATAGTAATCGGCTAATTCATAGCTAGCAAGTATTAATATATTCCAAGGATGACTTTAACATTTTCAAATATCATCAAGCAGAAGGCTACCCTAAAAATAACCAAGTTAGCTGAATAGGAGCAGCACTTATTTTAATGCCAAAAAGATCAGGAATTAAATTTCTTAATCACGTCCCTCCAACTGTCCATAGTGCAGTTTTAATTTAGTGCGCAGTTATTCATATAAACTGTGTGCTAACCCTTTATTTAAAAGTTTTAACTAATATATATATATATCTTTTTCAAAATGAAGAAAATAAAATTTGAGCTAACACTGCAACTTACGAAAAAAAATAAAATAAAAATCGGGAAACAAAAGTGAATACGAGGACAACTCGCTTCTATGACCATGACCACCGTAAGAGAGAGCGGGCAGAACGCGGAAATATTGAGTGAGCCAACTTGGAGTTGAAGAGTGTATTGATGGTCTTAGTTTTTCTTCTTCTGTCATGATTGAAGGGCTTAGTTGTAATCTAAATAAGCCCAATTTCGACCAAAAACAAAGGCCCAATTATGCAGGACCAAAAAGCATTGTAAATACATATATCTTCACTTCAAATATAAACATACAGAGTAATGTTATTTTGACTCATATTTTGTGCGACATCATATCGACACACTCACATTCACCATTAAATTGGATATGAATCCCACTTATTTTGGATCCTACACCCTATTCAATAGTGGATGTGAATGTGTTGGCACAGTGTCCCATGAAGTGTGAGTTAAACTAATATCTCTCGTACATATATAATCTTTTTGATTGACTAACTACATGTTACCGCCTAAAAATGGACTGGATCAGATGTGCTAATGGGCTTTTGGGTAACACTACCCTATCTCATCGCACAAAAAGTCTAAAACTGAACTTATACTCGGGGTCAAAATTAGTTTGTAGCACTAACACCTAATTATTGTACTGTCGAGTTTAAAGGTGTTCATGGCAGCACTTTGTGCTCTACAACAAATGGAGTAATTCCTGCCATTATCTGCAGCATTGTCTAGAAAGTGTATCAGTTCTCTCTTGGATTATGAGACTCTTGCTAACCATCACAACAATTAATAATACTTCTAGCGTTACCATTGAGTGGGTCAGATGTTTCTATGGTCAGTCTATTCGCTATATATACTCCGTAGTAGCCCCAGTACTATAGCAGTAATATGTCCATACATAGCAGTCCTACAAAATTCTGCAACTTAGTTCACAGGGCCAAATTATTGGTTGGAATTAAAAGAACTGATAGAGATAATATGAAAACAAGAGAATTGGTGAATTCTTTTCTGTATATTTACATCATTATGTACAGTGCATATTTATATACAAGACTAGTTCTACTCTATACAAGCTATCGCTCAACCTATGATGCATAAATACTTCAAAATAGTCAACGTATCTTTATTGGGTGTGTATCATATCTGATATTTTTATATTCTTTTAGTTATATTTTATGTTTTTAATTTAATTTATAACGTATCTTCGTAGTATCGTAACAAATACTCATATAGGTATCCCTACAACATAGAGCTCAACAAATCTAAACATATCACGAAAGATTCTAACAGAATGGCCTCTAAATCTAGCCAAAAAAAAAAGGAATAAAATGAATGACTCAGCCTAAATGACTCAGCACCACTTCTAGATTTTCATAATAAAACTATGTACAAAATGTAGTAGAGAAGGCCTTGATGATATGTTGCAGGTATTGGGCTTCAATGTGGCCTTTCATCCCTGCTATTGAAGTTGTGTCGGGTTGTTTTTCTGCTAGGTACGATGCTTTTCAAATTGAAGATAAGTGGTGCCCAGTAAATTAATGTTGATACCAAATATATATATGTACCTGAGACAAGTACGGACACCACTCACACATCATACCTACATAGTATTCGGAAATAAATGTTATTTTAATATAAAAAAAAGTGGACATCTACTAAGACATTTATTTTATCATTATTAGATGTGATACTAGTCTCCACTCATTCCATCAATCCATCAAATCCAATAAACGCCCACTTTTTGAATATTCAAATAACATTACTCATTATGTGAATTTTTATTCTTTTTGCCAAGTTATAATTGAGCTACCTTATTGGCCTTGGTAACCATTTTGAAGTTATATATGTAGCTGCCTATAAGACCATATAACTCTGTCCTTCATGAAGTATATTTATCAATAGATTTGTGTTATTTATACTCATTATATATGAGACATTATATCGACTTACATCTCTTTCATCATTGAATAGGGTATGGATCCTAGTTGAATGGAATCCACATCCCATTCAATAACAGATGAGGTGTGACTCGACATGATATTTTATATATAATGAGTACAAATATAACATTTTTCTTCTCAATAACAAGGGCTACAATTGAAAAGTGGTATCGCTATATCTTAAGGGGAAAAAAAGAAAGGAAGAAATGCCCTTCTCTTTACCCTTTTTTTTTGTTCTTTCAGGTAAGAGGGAAGTATTCAAGACTTTGACTTTAGCGACACCTTGCTTATAAATGACGCATGGAGGGATGGATTTGGATTAAACTAACAGGGAAAATCGAACTCATGAAAGTTAATAGAAGTTTTATTTTTATTTTAAATTTTTATGTTATTTGCTTTTTTATAATTAGCTTTTTAAAATTCTATATTTATAATTTTAAGTTTATATCACTAATACAAATGTATCCTAAGGAGCGCATAAAAAATATCCTTTTAACACTTTTTGACATTAGGCCTTCCCCTTTTTTTTCGGTGACTTATTGAAACGTATCCTTTGCTCTATATTCACACTTAATAGAATTAACGGTCACTAGTTAAGGAGAGGGGATGATGGAAGTAGAATACATGACATCTCACTAGGCTCAAATGAGAGATGTACTAGACAATCATTAAATTGTGGGTCCAAACCCACAGAGGCAACACTTTTAAGTATAAAGGTTTCTCTTTGTTGAATACAAAACTAGCCTTTTTTTTTTGTCAAAAGTCACACTTTTGGTACGTTTTATTAGAATATTGTTAGTTAAGTATTTAGTGTAATTGATTGTAAACCCAAGTAGTTATAGTTAGTTATATCATAATTAGTTTGTTAGAGTTTGTTAGAGCCTAGCTGTCATCTCAGCACTTTTCCCCATGTATATATTCTTCATCTTTCTTGAAATGCAATACAATTAGGTTATTCACAATTCCCATTCTAATATGGTATTAGTTGTAATGCTCTCTCAACTGTAATCCATCTCTGAATTCTCCTTCTCTACCCTTGCTGGGTTGCTCCTTCTTCTCTGAGTTCTTGCTCAGTTTTGCAATATTTTCTGAGTTCTTGCTCAGTTCTACAATCTTTTCGTGCTCCTGCTTCTGTTGATTTCAAAGCCATGCACACAACTCATCTCTTGATGATGCTTTCAGTCCCTATGCCCTTCATCACTCTGGTCACCCTGGGCTCATTTTGGTTATCCAGGCGCTAACCTCAAAAAACTATGCCTCATGTAGCAGATCCATGACCATTGCTCTCTCAGCCAAGAACAAGTTCGGCTTCCTCAATGGTTCGATTCCAAGACCAGATGATCCTCTTCTTCGTGCTTCATGAGATCACAACAATCAACTCATCATGTCATGGATCCTTAATGCAGTTTCCAAAGACATTGTGGAGAGCATCATCTTTGCCAATATTACTGCTAAGCTTGGTAAGATTTGCAAACAAGATTCAAGCAACAAAATGGTCCTAGGGCCTTTGAACTATGAAAGAGATTAATAACTTTTACTCAAGATTCTCTTTCTATTAGCCAATATTACACCAAGTTGAAATCAATTTGGAAAGAACTAAAATCATCAAACTACTTTGCATGTGCACCTGTGGTGGTTCCTGTGTTCTCATTGATCATGCTAACCAAGAATACCTTCTTTTATTCCTCATGGGACTCAATGACCCATACTCATCAATCCGAGGTCAAATCCTCCACTTGATGTAACAAAAGCCTTTTCCTTACTTCTTCAAGAAGAGAAATAACAAGAAATTGGAAACTCATCTACTGCACAAGATTCTCAAGTTACATTTGCTGTGAAATCTGCACATGAGAACTTCAAGACAAAAGGAAAGAAAGATAGGCCCCAATGTTCACATTGCAATATGATTGGACATACCAAAGACAAGTGTTACAAATTGGTGGGTTACCCTCCCAACTATAAAGGAAAATCCAAGATTTCCACTTCTTCAACCAACCAAGTCTCTAAAATCCAAGAAACCATTCATACCCTTGGCATGTCTAAGTTACAGTACCAAAATCTGATCCAAACCAACCCTAAAGAAACTTCAAATAACCCTTTGGGAGGTATTGTTCACAACACCAATACTAACTTTTTAAATTCCTTATTCAATACTTAGATTGTAGATTCAGGAGCTACAAGACACATTTCTTGCTCTCCAAAACATTTTACCTCTGAAATTAATGTAAACAATACCTTTGTTTTGCTACCTGATCATTCCAAGGTTCTGGTTCAAGGAATAAGAGATGTTAGTCTTTTACCCAATCTAACACTTAAAAATGTGTTTTACATTCCTTCCTTTAAGGTTAACTTAATTTCGGTTTCTGTTGCTGTCATTCGTCCAAATGTAGATTTTTCTTTCAATGCTAACCACTGTCTCATACAAGACCTCAATTCTCAGATGAGTGGCAAGGCTAGCCTTGAGAACAATCTATACACCTTGAAAATTTCTGACATAAATCACACTATTTCTGATACCAATAGTTATACTTTTACAAATAATATTCCTATAAATGTTTGGCATAGTAGACTAGGACACATTTCCCTTTCCAAAATTTAGATACTGCAATCTGTTTTGCCTATATGTAGAAATAATAAAAATACTTGTAGCCATTCAAATACATGTAATGTTTGTCCATTAGCAAAACAAAGAAGGTTATCTTTTGTCTCAAACAATAATTTCTCTGCTAATCCTATTGATTTAATACACTACAATATATGGGTCCATATCATACACCAACTTACAAAAGTCACAGATATTTCTCGTCAATAGTGATGACTGCACAAGATTTACCTGGACTTTTCTCATTAAGAATAAGTCCTAAGCCCCTCAAATCATATCTGAGTTCTTTGCAATGGTCAAGACACAATTTGGCCTGACCATCAAAGCTTTGAGATCTGACAATGCCAAAGAGTTAATATTAACAGATTTCTTCACCAAGCAAGGAACCTTACATCAATTTTCATGTGTTGAGCAACCTGAACAAAACTCAATTGTTGAAAGAAAACATCAACACTTACTCAATGTAGCTAGATCCTTATATTTTCAATCTAAAGTGCTTTTAACATTTTGGGGTGATTGTCTATCTACTACTACTTTTCTCATAAACAGAACCCTTACCCCCAAGTTGCCTCATTCTAAATCACCTTATCAATTACTATACAATAAATTACCTGATTATACTGCCTAAGAAACTTTGGATGTCTTGTATTTGCTTTAATACTTCCTTCACAGAGAAACAAATTCTCTCCAAGGGCTGTCCCTTGTGCTTTCTTTGGTTATCCTCCAGGATACAAAGGTTACAAATTATATAACCTCGATGTTGTGTTCCATAAAGAAACATATCATTTCCATGCTAATCCAGCAGCAACACCAAAAGTAGAAAATGTATTTCCTAATATTGTATTACCAAGACCAATACCTAAACCATCCTTTCAATCATTACCTCAAAATCACCAACCTTCGACTCAAGACAACTCAAAAAATGAAGTTCCTATAACTGAAAATACTGGTGAAGCCAGAACAGAAAATAATGAAGCAAGCATATCCCCACTAATTAGCCCACAGCAGGACACAGACCAGAGAAACTATTTCAAATGACCTCATCATTCATCCTAGAAGATTCTCTAGATCTTCCAAACCTCCTTCCTACTTAGCTGACTATCACTACAACAGCACACCATACCCTATTTCTCAATTCATTGACTACAACTCTTTGGCTCCAAATTATTTCAGATACATTATGCAAGTCAGCACTGCTTTTGAGCCACAGTTTTATCACCAAGTTGTTCCCCATGAAGAATGGAGAAAAGCAATAAAAGAATAATTAAATACAATGGAAGCAAACAACACTTGGACAATCACCGCTTTACCTCAAGCAAAACATACCATTGGTTGCAAATGGGTGTATAAAATAAAATAGAACTCTGATGGAACCACAAATAGACACAAAGCGAGATTAATAGCAATGGGATACACCTAACAGGTTGAAATCGACTTCATGGACACATTCTCACCTATTGCCAAGCTTGCCACTATTAGAGTTCTCTTGTCACTGGCAGCCACAGAAAATTGGCATTTGGCTCAGTTAGATGTTAACAATGTATTCCAAAATGGAAATCTATTCAAAAAAGTTTACATGGATCTACCACTTGGCTATCTAATTAAGGGGGAAAATTTAGTCTGCAAACTCAATAAATCCATATATGGACTCAAACAAGCTTCAAGGCAGTGGTTCATGAAGTTTTCCACCACTCTCATCTCCCAAGGATTCTCCCAATCCAAGAATGACTATTCCTTTTTTTTTTTTCTAAAAGTACTAATTCTGCTATTGTTTTCTTGTTGGTTTATGTAGATGACATCATCATAGTATCTTCTTCACCAACTACAATATTTGAAATTAAGAAACAGCTACAGAAAGCATTCAAACTCAAAGACCTTGGCAACCTAAAGTACTTCCTTAGCTTGGAGCTAGCTCGATCATCAAAAGGAATTTTTCTCTCACAAAGGAAATACACCATTTCTTTACTAGAAGACACTGGATTCTTTGAGTCAAAACCAGCTACTTTACCTATGGATCCCAACATCAAACTCAATGCTGAAGAAGGACAACCACTTGAGGACAATTCCTTGTATTGAAGACTAATTGGCAGATTACTTTATCTAATAATCAACAGACTTGACATCACCTTTGCAGTCAATAAACTCAACCAATATATGTCAAAACCATACACTTCACACCTCCATGCCATTCATTATTTACTAAGATACCTAAAAGCTACCACTGGACAAGGCATTCTTTTCTCTTCAAGCTCTCAACCCAAACTTAATGCCTATACCAATGCTAATTGGGGAAAACACCCTAACACAGAAAATCAGTGTCCGAACAGTGTGTGTTCATTGGAGATTCCATGGTCCCATGGAAATCGAAGAAGCAACAAACTGTTGCTCAAAGTTCTGCAGAAGCAGAATACAGGTCCCTAGCCTCTATCACTAGCGAACTAACATGACCCCATAGTCTCCTCAAGGAATTTCAAATTGACATACCAAGTTCCATGCTCTACTGTGACAACCAATCTGCAATATACATTGCTTCCAACCCACTTTTCATGAGAGAACTAAACACATAGAGATAGACCTACACTTCATTCGAGAACATGTTCAACAAGGCTTAATTCGGTTTGTTCATGTACCAACAAAACATCAGTTTGCTGACATATTCATGAAAGCCATCCCAAACCCACTGTTCACCAAGCTATTGTCCAAGATGGGTGTTCACAACATTTTCACTCCATCTTGAGAGGGAGTATTAGAATATTACTAGTTAAGCATTCAATGTAATTGGCTATAAATCCAAGTAGTTATAGTTAGTTATATCATAATTAGTTTGTTAGAGCCTGGCTGTCATCTCAGCACTCCTCCCCATATATATATTCTCCATCTTTCTTGAAATGCAATATAATGAGGTTATTCACAATTTCCATTCTAATATGTTTGGTTGGAGATTAAAATTGGGGTATAAATTTTTATAGAAAAACTCCATATGTAAAATTATACATGAAATTTATTTATAAAAGAATTTCCTCTCATTTTTATCCCCCTAGCCAAATAAACCAATTGTCTTAATGGTGGCCTTTTCTTCTAATAGATATGGCCATATAATAAAGGGGGTTTGGATCAAGTGAACATCTCACTTTAGAGAGTAAATTAAGGAAATTTTAACTTTGAATCAATAAAGTTAGAAGTGGAATTTATTAAATTGTTATACACTCTAGTTGTGATTATTAAGGGGCACATAAGCGTTGGCTTTGGGTATACTTATTATAATGCCGGATATTATAGCTCCTTACTTTACTTACTATCATGGCTAATATGAGTGTATGTGATTGAAATGACTGTATAAAAAGCTTTTATAGTGCATATAAATTAAATCCATAAATTAATCTTTTAACCACTATCTCTGTACAATAAACTCCATGCATAACTTATATTTGAGTTCAGTGAGTCTTCTTTCAAAACATCTTCATGGTACATATCTTTTGAATTGCTAACGTAAAATTCAAGACAAATTATACTTGTATGCAAGGGTGTCGGACGCACGGTATTGGTGGCCGTATGATTTGATCTGAGGTGCTTCAAAATATTTTATAAAGAAACACAAATGTTGGTTCCGATTGATGGAAGTGCGTCCACTGAAAAATGAGTCGATGTGTGCGTTTATGTAACATACCTCAAAATTCAATGGAGAAACTCTAACACCCCTCTATCTTGTTTGGCTTATAGCAATTACACACGTGTTAATAATCATGTGCCTTTAGATATCATATAATGGTTGGCAACAAACTTTTTCTACTCAACATCAATTGCGTCTTTCCATATCGTCCATTTTCCATCTCTTTTGGGGGAAAAGAGCAGTCAGGGATATTAAACTATAATTTTGTCATTGATCTACCTTCAACGAGCTCCATATAAACAATACCTTGTATATACGCATTTTATAGTCTTAATCATCTTGATAGCATAATCCCAACAGAAAAAAAAAATCATCTTATTAATAGCATTAAAAAAGTCTTAAGCCAATTAGTGCAAGTTTTCATGTACTTCACTACTTTCACTGTCAAGTCGTTGTGATCAAAATATTGGTGAGTATTAAAAACAAAGAAAAATGCATCTACGCCTAATGGTTCCGTTTTACGGCCACAGCTAATTGCTCTAGATTAAGACATTTTGTCAACCAAAAGAAACCCAAAATTTGTAAGGCGGCTTAATTAGAAATCTATAGTTTATAACCAGCCTGGAATTCACTTAGCCAAATTTTAATGGTTAATGGTGTATTTGGTTGAGGAGTAAAAATATATGTGTATATTTGATGAATAAACTTTATTTATAAATTAAAATTATATTTGAATTTCATTTATATTATTTTTAATCTCATTTGTTACTCCTCGACTAAACACATACTACAGTGATCATCAAAGGAGCGGATGGCAGTGAACAACATGACAAATTCCAAAATCAAACTCTAATCGGTCTATTGACATATAATAATAAAAGATTCTAGTCTTCTCTATGTTCACTTTATTAGGAATATTAAGGTAAGACATTTTCAAAGGAAGAGGTAGCTTGACGAAAGCTAGCAAACAATAGCATATGCATACGCTTCAATTTAAGGCATATATTACACACATAATTGGCCTTTTTTTTCAGCCATTAACCTCCATAGTCCTTGACTTCCAAAGCTGCTCTTTGTCCTTAGCATAAGCCATCTTCTTGTTTCTTTTCGTTTGCCGTATGTTTTTGCTTCCTTATTGCTGGATTTTAGTGTTTTTTTTTTTCCTTTGCTTTTCTTTTCTTCTTCTAACTTCAACCCCTCAAACCCTTCCAACCTTTTTTTTTTCCTTGCATTCTGAAATCTGAAAGTACATCATCTTACATATTCTTCCTCGAAGACATGCACTTGAAATGTTACTGTTGTTTCCTCTTTGATGATGAGCAAAGCAAGACACCGTACGATTTTCATCAAACTGATCCATTTTAATTATCGCCAAAATTTTGTCAATTTATTGTAATTAATTTTATTTTTGCCTTGATTATGTGTTAAATTTTTGCACTAGTGTTGAAAACAACAAGAAGAGTGGGGATTATCCATGGGAAATGTATACCTTGAAGGAATTGCTTCGCGCAACAAACAACTTTCATCAAGATAACAAGATTGGAGAGGGTGGATTTGGATCGGTTTATTTTGGTCAAACAAATAAAGGCGTTCAGGCAACTATATATATTCATATAATTTTTACCTTTAATTTTTTATTTTCATTTGCCATAAAATTTATGTATGAGACCTTTTTTTTTTTTTCACACACTAAAACTAGCATATGACTAATAGTGGAATTTGCAGATCGCAGTGAAGCGCTTAAAGGCGATGACAGCAAAGGCAGAGATGGAGTTTGCAGTAGAAGTGGAGGTACTTGGAAGAGTGAGGCATGAGAACTTGTTGGGGTTGAGGGGATTCTATGCCGGAGGGGAAGAAAGGTTGATTGTCTATGATTACATGCCTAATCATAGCTTGCTCACCCATTTGCATGGCCCATTATCAAATGAATGCAAGCTAGATTGGTCTAGAAGATTGAGTATAGCAATTGGAGCAGCTCAAGGTCTAGCGTAAGTGTACCCAATACCTTCCACTCAATCTTTAATTGCCACTCCATACTTCTTGTTTTGGATGAAAATTCCTCAAGCAAAAGAACACATGACGTCAAATAATTTGTCATGAAACCAAATCTCCTAAAAATTTAAATTGTTGGGTTATGACACACTGATGATTTTATATTTAATACACCCCACGCGAATATCTCTTTTGGATTTCAGTCGTAAACAATACACAGATCCACCATATCTTATACTGAAATTTAATTATTTTTGTTTAAAAGTGGGGGCAATAAGGATTGAACTCTAAATCATTTAATCATAGAGGCTCTAATAACATATCATGAAATCAACTCTTTCAAAAGCTTAAGCTGTTGAATTATGGCACACTAATGATTTTATATTTAATATAATTTACATGATCTGTTGAACTAATCAAGCTCTTATCTAGTCAGATGCTTGGCAGGCTTGCCTGCAACTGCAAGCAGTTCGAACATCTTTTCTAGCCCAATTTTCCAGCATTTTTGTTTCACCATTTGCCGTTTGGCCCGTTCCCGCCAATAGAACAAACAAGCCATTCATCTTCTTCCTTTTGAAAACTGAGCATTAATTAATGCTGCACTAATAGAAAACCAGTAAGAATTTTTTTACAAATATTATTATGGATGGTTATATGAAATAAAAAGATATCAGCTGATTATTTATCCAAGAGTCAATAAAGGTGTAATGTCATTTTCTCAACTAAATTCTGTCAAAATTAAGGATATTTGTTTGGCACTTTTCTTTAACATACATTCAAGATTAATTTGGTGTTTTGCTTATTGGACAATTTTCAACAGTGTTCTATTTCTGTTTAAGGTATTTGCACCATGAGGCAAATCCCCACATCATACATAGAGATATAAAGGCAAGCAATGTTCTCCTGGGCCATGAATTTCAAGCTAAGGTTGCTGACTTTGGTTTTGCAAAGCTGATACCGGATGGTGTTACTCATCTTACCACAAGGGTTAAAGGAACCCTCGGATATTTGGCACCAGAATACGCCATGTGGGGTAAAGTTACTGAGAGTTGTGATGTTTACAGCTTTGGGATTTTGCTTTTGGAGATTATTAGTGCTAGGAAACCAATTGAGAAGCTCCCAGGGGGAGTGAAAAGGGACATTGTTCAATGGGTCACACCATATGTGAACAAAGGTCTCTTCAATAGTATCGCAGATCCAAAGTTGAAGGGGAAATTTGATTTAGAGCAATTGAGAGCTGTGGTTATCATAGCATTGAAATGCACTGATGGTAGCCCGGAGAAGAGACCTACCATGTCAGAGGTGGTGGAGTGGCTCACGAGTAGTGTTAATAACTTAATATAGTATAGATTCAAGTGAAAAGCGATGAATCCCATATGTAGTGATATATATTTATTATTGAATTTTATAATATGAATATATTTATCATTTTAAATTATGGTGATGAATAAGAGTTTATTTTGATATAGTGATAGTGTGAAAAAATTTTACGTAGTTATCCAATCATATATTCACACGTAAACAAAATAATTTTGACTCTCGTCCTACTATTTCAATAATCATTCATATGGAATGATTTGATTGTATAACAATGTAAAATAATTATTCACATAAAAGTTTTACACTGCTAGTACATTTAAATTAAATGCCTTGAATAATGGATATATTATCAATTTATCACATATAAAGTTTACCATAAAATGAAGTTTATATTACCAAGGGATTTAACTTGTTTATAGTACATGTATTTTTAAAAACTAAAATATATCATTTTATTTATTGGTAAAAATAAAAATGTTTTATTTGTGTATAATTTATCATATAAGTATTTATATTTTATAAAAGTCTAATTTGTTATTAATAATTATAGTTGTATAATCTCTAAAAATAACCCATTAGTTAAATATTCAGGTGCGTTTGCTTCAAATTTTAAAAAATAATTATGAAGCTTAAATGTTGTATATAATTTAAGAAGTTGAAATCTAATATTTTTCAAAAGCAACTTTGTTTAGGTTCTATAAAAAAATTGAAAATTAATTTTTTAATTTTGATTACTTTTAAAAAATTATCTAAATGTATAAAAAGTAAATTTTTTTTTTAGACGAAAACGTGATTATTTCCCTCTAAAATCTGATTCAAACGCACCCTCAAATCCATTAAGAAATGATTTTAGGGTAGTGTTCAGGAATTCAAGTAGGTGAACGGAGATGCCGATTGAGTTACAACAAAGAAAATGACAAAAATGATACGGCCTATGGACTGGTATGAAGCAGTCCAAGTTGGAAATACCAAACGATATGTAGAAAGTATATGCCTTTCATTTAATATACATCTTCCTGTTTTTGAAAATGAGACGGATATTTGTTATATTGTAAGGTATCTTCTTGTCATTGATGACCTTTTGATGTTTTTTATTTTTTGGGGTCCTGTTTTGCTGTTGTTTTATTCATGTAGTACCTGTAAAGGCCATGCATACCACCCACTCCTCCTACATGTATGCTTATCAAATGGCAGGGTCTACAGTTCATGTTCACCTGCATGATAGATTGGGATGCCTGGGAAGAAAGAGAAAAGAAGACTCTTTTGGAAACAATTCTTTCATATTTTTAAAATGATTGTAATTTTTTTGAAAAAATTCTAATTTAAGTATTTTTTATGAATTTAATATATATATGCTGACTGATAGGCAATAATATTTAAATGAAATGTTAGACTATGACTACTTATTATGATAACTACTCATATGATTTGTCATCTTCAAATTCCAGTAATTGATAGTATAAAAATATTTATATTTTTAGTATATAGAAGGTAATCTTATTTTTATTTATTTCTTTATTCACCTCATATACTTATATTTATATAAAACAAAAGACCAACTATTCTCCTTTCTTTCTATATATATATATATACACACACCATAGTGGCAAGAACAAGTGAACTCAACATATGAATATTAAAGACGTCAAAGTGGACTGGCCCACCCTATTTTGACCCACTCTGCCAAAAGCAAGTTAGGCGCATTCAAAAATAAAATAAAATAAACAATACCTAAATTATTTTAGAGGCAGTTGGCCAACCCACTAAAAAATAAAAAAATCTAAAAAAAATATTTTTTAACGTTTCGATGAATTATTTTTTAAAAAAATATTTTTAAATAATATTTTATATTTATGTATACTCGATTTTTCAAGGTTCATAACAATTATACACTAACTTTGACTAAAAAAGTTTATTATTAATAATATTGTTTGTGAGTTATAAAACTGTTTTATTTTTAAATTTTAACTTTAAGTGAATAATATGAACTGTATAATATTACTGTATTGGTGTGTATACACATTTCTTATATTTTTTTCTTTTTAGATCACACATTTTTTACTTGTTTACTAATAAATTATGAATTTTTTCTAAGAAGAAATATTCTTGACCCTCGAGCTAAGTCCGTCCCAACCTAGAGGTGTAAGTAGGATGAATTAGGTGGACAAAAACTTTTTATAAAATCGTAGGCAATTTATGAGCGCAATTTCCTCCTAACCTTTTTTTTTTTTAATAAAATCGTAGGCATTTATGAGCGCAACAAGTCAAACTTTGGGTACATTAGTACCCGTACTGGGTCACATACTTTAAGATGGTCCAGCGGTTTATCAGCATCTTTCTTTGTTGTCACCGTCTGCGTACATCCTACGAAGGATGATCATAATGCCCTAAAAATCCTAGCGTCTAAAAAGCTTATTGGGGGACCCATTACCACTAATTTCATAAGTATAAAAGTATTCGTATTTATTATATATAGGATACAATTGATTCACATTTTATTTATTATTAAATAAAATTTAAATCTCATTCAAATAAAATTTATATTTTATTATATATATTCACATAATATTTCATAAATGTAAATTATTATTTCTCATTTCATAAATCAAGCAAGCATTACAATTATGAAGTGTGACAATTGACAAACTCTTCTTTTGCGGATCTCCTGTCAATTATGCCGTGCGGTGCAGGCCTTGAACATTGCACCGGAATTTTTACAGTCCTGGTCGTATTTATAAAGATCATGATTGTTCTAATTAAGAATAGAAATATCCAGGGTTAATATATCCTAATATATCAATTTAATTTCTATCGTCTCCCATGTACATGACGGCAAGGAAAAAGGGTCATTTTAAGTGAATACAGGTACGAATTACACCCAAAAACTAGTGTAGCATTGTCTCCGAGCAGAGGAATAAAAAAAATCTAAACTGCCATTTTTGGGCAGGAAAGAAAAGAAGTCAATTCCCATGTACCTTTCCAAAAGAATTTGTCTGGAACAATCACAATTCTCGCGTCTGTTCCTTCGGTGCATTTAAATATCCATCTTGTCCTCATTTATTTTTCTTTGTTATTTTTTTATGCAATTTTTTAGTACATAAAAAGCAATTAAATGAAACCCATTTAAAATAATTTTAAAGACTTCATTATTAAAGATAAGATTTATTTTTAGGGCAAAGAATCACTTTTAAATTATCGTATCATCATTTATTTGTTCTAGTTTAAATTGGAGATTTCCTGCTGTTGGAGGCCAGCACACATGGCAAAGATAACGCCTCTTGGGAGCTGCACCTTGTACAAGGAGCGAGTTCGATTCCCACACGGCCACACGTGAAAGAACCTGTGCATGCCCTCCCAAACCCCTCTCCCCCAATGACAGAAAAAAAAAAAAAAAGAAGAAAGAGCATTGCTATTTCAATTTTCCCTTGGTACATCCACAAAAAAGAGAGAGAGAGAGAGAGGAGATTTTCTTGTTACAGCAAAGATTGATCTATTTTGAAAATTTAAAATTATTTTATCAATCATCCATTAAATGACAGCTCATTAATTAATATACTCACAATAGAGTCGAAGCCATTTTGGGAGGTGAATAATAATTAATTTAAGGTTCATTATTGACCTATCAAGTGTCAATAAGGGTTGACACGTTTGGTAATGGACGGATTTGTATTCTAGAATGAGAACTATTTTGGCATCCATCTTGTAAGTCTCATTTTAATACTCGTTGAGTTATTAGGGTTTGACCTAACCGTATCAAATACATCCGAACTTTTTTTAAGTGAAAAATAACATTATCAAGTTGGGATTTTCACAAATTTTTTTTTAATACATAGGGAGAGTTCCCCTTTATAGGTCGGATAATGAATATTATTTTTTGTAACTGTTATCCGACCAGATAAATTAATTGGTTCATTAAATTTTATCCAAATAGATCGATGACCGACCTAATATGACCTAATATAAGTCATAACATAACAATTCCCAATTCTCGATGACTAAATTGTTACACAATTGATTTTTCATTTGTATTGTTTTAAACGATAGTTCGCACATAAACTACTCTCTTAAAGCTTTTGCTCACATCACTATATTATTATTTGTTATAATAATGGTATGATGACTAGATTTTTTAAAAAAAATAAATTTTTAATCATGGAGGCTTTTACCATGGTGGCTTCAATCTTCAACCATGGTGTGGACTCCAAGCTCTATAAATAGAGCATGATTCATCAAGCTTGATACACCAACAATCCATTCCTCTCTTCCATTATTCTAAGTATTTAGAGAGTATTTTGTTTCCTTTGTTTTCTCTTTATATTGAGAGTTAAGAGTATACACTATTGAGAAATACACTATAAGGTATTATGGGTATATTTGGTATTAAAGTGTTAAGTGGAATGTGCTCACCTTTATATCTCCATCATATTTCTATAGTGAATTATTTGGTTGTTACCTTTGTCAGTGAACGTAGGCTTTTAAGTCGAACCACGTAAATTCCTAGTGTCATTTATTTTACGCTTCCACATATTTTATTTTGTGCTACTCTGATCCCGTCATTTCACAACAAACTGATATCAGAGCTTTTATAGAGTTCTGGGCTAATTTGTTCAAAAATGTCTACAGCAAAATTTGATACTCAACAGTTTGATGGGTGCATTAATTTTGGAATGTGGAAAGTCCGCATGATGGCTATTCTTGTACAACAAGGGGTAAAAGTAGCACTTTCTGACAAAGAAAAAATGCTCAAGACAATAAAGGAATCTGAATGGGAAAATGCCGATCAAAAGACTCTTTCTATTATTCAGTTGTGCATTACAGACGATGTACTGCAGGAGGTCCTTTTAGAGAAAATAGCAAAATCACTGTGGACCAAGTTGGAGTCATTATATATGACTAAGACAGTGGCCAACCGTCTTGGTGTATTGCAACATCCATATACACTTTCATATGGCAGAAGAGACACCAATCCGATCTCATATAATTGAGTTCATATCACTCGTCACATACTTGAAAAATATGGATAAGACATTTTCAAGTGAGCAATAGGCAATGATGTTACTTTGTTCCTCACCTCTTTTATACAAGCACTTTCGTAAGACGTTCATGTATGGTTGTGAAAGCCTCAAAATTGATGAGGTGAAATCCGCACTTTTAAGTCGCGAAAAAATGGAGCACAATACTGGCAGTTGTGATGATACTGCATCTGGCTTGGTTACCAGTGGGAGGTCAAAGGAGATTGGATCGAGTAGTAAAGGAAGGTCTAGATCTAAGTCTAGATATCATAAAAGTAGGTGTCGATATTGCAAGAGGAAGGGCACTGGAGAGCAGAATGTCCAAGGCTCAAAGACAAAAGGGAAAAAGATTCAAGTGATGCATCAAGTGTAGCTGAAAGTACTGATAATGTTCTCACAGTATCAACCAGTTCAATTGATGATACTTGGATATTTGATTCAGGTTGTTCCTACCACATGTGTCGAAACTGGGATTGGTTTACAACTTACCGGTCAATTGATGATAGGGTTGTCCTTATGGAAAATGATATGCCCTGTAAGGTTATTGGCCTTGGAATAGTCCAAATCAAGTTACATGATGGGATTGTGAGAATGTTGACTGATGTTTGGTACATACCAAACTTAGAGAAAAATCTTATATCCTTGGGTGTCTTCAATTCTCAAGTTTATAAGTATTCTGTTGAAGGTGGAGTTTTAAAAATCTCCAAAGGTGCTCTTATTGTGATTAAAGGCAAGTTGGTCAATGGTCATTATTTACTTCAAGGAAGTACAGTTGTTGGTGCTGCCTCAGTGTAATCTACAACCAATTCAGATTCAGATACTACTCGTTTGTGGCATATGTGGCTGGGGCATATAAGTGAAACAGGAATATCAATTTTGAGCAAGCCCAGCTTGCTATTTGATCACAAAATCTGGAAACTTGACTTTTGTGAATACTGTGTCTACGGGAAGCAAACCAGAGTCAAGTTCAGCACTGCTATCCACAGGACTAAGGGCATAGTGGATTACATCCACTCTGACTTATGGGGCCCTACACCTATTTCGTCAAAGGGTGATGCTAGATACCTATTGATATTCATTGATGATTCTCGAGAAAGGAGTGGAGTTTATTTTCTGAAACATAAGAATGATGTATTCCATACTTTCAAGAAACGGAAAGCGCTTATTGAGAACCAGACTGGCAAGAACATCAAGCGCCTCCAAACAGATAATGGCTTGGAGTTTTGTGGAGGTCAATTCAATGAGTTCTGCGAAAATGAAGGCATAGTAAGACATCGTACTGTGCGAAAAACTCCACAACAAAATGGAGTAGCAAAATGTATGAACAGAACCATTTTGGAGAGGGCTCGCTGTATACTCTCTAATGCTGGTTTGTCTAAAGAATTTTGGGCTGAAGCTGTCAATATGGCTTGCTATTTGGTGAATCGGTCTCCGTCAACTGCAATCGATTTGAAGATGCCTATTGAGGTATAGTCCAGTACTCCTACTGATTATTCGAATATAAGAATTTTCGGTTGTCCTGCATATGCTCATATTGATGATAGAAAGCTTAAGCGAAAGGCATTAAAATGCATATTTCTCGGATATGAAACTGAGGTGAAAGGTTATTGATTATGGTGCACATAACCTAAGTTATCCAAATTCATAATCAGTAGAGATGTCAAGTTCAATGAATCATCCATGCTTTATCCAAAAATGGAGGTCGACGATGTGGCAAAAGACCAAGATGCTAGCAAGCAGGTGGAATTTGAAGTTGAACAACCAAAGTAAGTGGAAGAAGATACGTTTGATCAACCCATTCAAGAAAAAGAACAAGATATTGTTGATGCTGCAAATGCAAGACAACAATTGCAGCATTATAGTCTCACTAGAGACAAAGAAAAAAGGCAAATAAAACCACCACAGAGATATGGTCATGCAGACATAGTCTCTTTTGCATTATCAGTAGCTAAAAATATGGAATCAGAAGATCCCACCACATACCGCGAGGCTATCTCAAGTGAAGAGTTTGCAAAATGGATTGCTACAATGAGTAAAGAGATGAAGTCTCTTCATAAAAACCAGACTAAAGTTGTTGAAACCACCTAAAGGATATAAAGTTGTTGGCTGGAAATGGATCTTTAAGAAAAAGGAAGGATCCCTTGGAGTTGAACCGGCTAGATACAAAGCATGCTCAGTTGCAAAAGATTTTAGTCAAAGGGAAGGAATAGACTTTAATGAAGTATTCTCTCCTATTATAAGACATAGCTCCATTTGTGTGTTGCTTTCTATGGTTGCACTATTTGACTTAGAGCTTGAACAGCTCGATGTCAAGACAGTTTTTCTTCATGGTGAACTTGAAGAACATATCTATATATAGCAACTAGAAGGTTTCATTGTTCAAGGCAAGGAGGATCATGTATGTCTCTTAAAGAAGTCATTATGTGGCTTAAAGCAATCTCCTCACAGTGGTATAAGAGATTTGATACTTTCATGTTAGGCCATGGTTACTCAAGGAGTGACTATGACTATTGTGTTTACTACAGAAAGCTCTCAAATGGTTCATTTGTCTATTTGTTGCTCTATGTTGATGGCATGCTCATTGCTGCTAAAAAAAATGTCTGAGATCAAGAAGCTGAAGAAGCAATTTAGTGGTGAATTTGAAATGAAAGACTTGGATACAGCTAAGAAGATTTTGGGCATGGAAATTCATAGGGATCGTCGTGTTGGCAAATTATATTTATCTTAGAAGAAATATACTAAAAAAAGTACTTGTTCCTTTTGGAATGCAAGATGCAAAGCCTGTGAATACTCCATTGGCATCCCATTTTAGATTATCAGCCGCACATTCACCATAGTCCGCTGAAAATAAGGAACAAATGTCACATGTTCCATATGCTAATGCAGTTGGAAGCATAATGTATACTATGGTATGCACTCGACCAGATATTTCACATGCTGTAAGTATTGTTAACAGATATATGGGGCATCCTGGCAAGATTCATTGGCAGACAATGAAATGGATACTTCAAATCTTCAAGGTACTATGGATATTGGCTTAGTATATAACAGAAGTTCTAACACAGGTGGTAGTGTTATTGGTTATGTTGACTCTGATTATGCTGGAGATATTGACAAAAGGAGGTCTTTGCTTCATGCTCTCAGGTAGTGCAATTAGTTGGAAAGAGACTTTATAGTCTACTATTGTATTATCGACTATGGAAGCTGAATACATGACAGCAGCAGAAGCGGTGAAGGAAGCCATCTGGCTTAGAAGTTTGGTAGGCAATTTGAGTTTTGAACAAAATGTTACGACTATTTATTATGACGGCCAAAGTACCATACATTTTCCTAAAAATCAAATATATCATGAAAGAACCAAATACATTAACGTCAGATATCACTTTATTCGGAAGATTATTTCTCAAGGTGCCATTGCAATGAAGAAGATTGGTACCTCAGATAATCCAGTAGACATGTTGACAAAGTTAATCATTGTTGCTAATTTCAAGCATTGCTTGGACTTAGTTAGTATTCACAATATGTGAATCTGCCCCTATGGGCACATTGAAGAAGGCGACTTCAGAAATTTGAAACTTGATAAAAATCAAGTCAAGGTGGACATTTGTTATAATTATGGTATGATGGCTAGATTTTTTTTTTTAAAACAAATTTTCAATCGTGGAGGCTTCTACCATGGTGACTTCAAACTTAGAGGCTTCTAGTAGGGTGGTGTCAAACATGGAAGCTTCAAGTATGGTGGCTTCAATCTTCAACCATGATGTGCACTCCAAGCTCTATAAATAGAGCTTGATTCATCAAACTTGATACACCGACAATCCATTCCTCTCTTTCATTATTCTAAGTATTTAGAGAGTATTTTGTTTCCCTTGTTTTCTCTTTATATTGAGAGTTGAGAGTATACACTGTTAAGAGAAACACTGTAAGGTATTCTGGGTGTATTTGGGGTTAGAGTGTTAAGTGGATTGTGTTCACCTTTGTATCTCTATCATATTTCCATAGTAAATTATTTGGTTGTCGCCTTTGCTCGTGGACGTAGGCTTTTAAACCAAACCATATAAATTCCTAGTGTCATTTATTTTACGCTTCCACATATTTTATTTTGCGCTACTCTGATCCCGTCATTTCACAACATTATTGTTGTTGTTGTTGTTGCTTAATTTTAATATCAAAATTGCAAATGGAAATCCAAATATTTACTTTACTAACAAATTTGGAAAATTTCTTAGATATTCTGAGAATAAGACTAAACATTTACTATATTTGATTCATTAATTGACACATCAGACTATACATTAAAAATATAGAAAAAATGAGATATAATAATAACTCACAAAACTTGCATCAATTAGTGAATAAAATGAAACAAACATTTTGTCTTATTTTCAGAACATCTAAGAATTTCTCAAAAAAATTTAAATACTATCAAGGGACTTGGCATAGTGGCAGAGACACATTGCCATTCCAAAATGACTACTCTGATCCAATGCTTAGGGAGAATATCAATTCAGAAGAGAATTGTGCCCATTTGTTTTTCAGCTTTGGCGCTCAAAAGTACTTCTGGTGAACTGAAAATGAGTTTGTGAAATAGCCATCCTGTTTGGTTTCCATTTTGCTGTTAGCCATTACTTAAAAGCTTCAAACATACTTTTGCCCATAACATCTACAAAACTCTTCATTCTACTTCTACCAAATTGAAAACTTGTTTTACCATATTACATCCGTTAACATTTTACTTTATTCTCTTATAAAATTATACAATGTCTTTTTAGTAATTTTATATCCAAATGTAATTTCATTTTATTCCCTCCAAATAAAATCAATTCTTCTTGACAAAAAACAAACAATTCTCTTAAATTTACTTCTAAAATATCATTTTTTAACATAAATTAATTCTTTCAACTTGAATTTAGAGGAAAAATAATTCTTTTAACTTTAATTCTTTCAAAGTTAATTCTACTGAATTGTAAATCAGTCATATGCAAACTTAACTGCCTCCAGGAGAGATTAATCTCTTGGTATAAGAGAGGGGATACCTGGAGGAAATTTTTTTACAAATTTGAATTTGTCCTACGCGATAAGCGGGAGATCCGATATAGGGGAATAATTGTTTTCAATTTTCCTAACACCACAATATGCCGAGGGAAAGAAGCCAAATTGGATCGGAGGTGGCAACAGCTTTATCATCACAAATCCCAAGATGAATGTTGTTTAGTTAAAAGAGGGCAAATCCATTCATCCTAAATCTATGTTGCCTACACACATAGCCACGGTTAGCAATAAACCCTACGAAGAAATTGGAAGAAGAAGAAGCCGGAGGGAGACTTTAGACGTGATGAATGAATATTGAATACATACATACATATATACATGTATAGCACCCCTCTTCATTTATGTAAAAGAGCACTGTGCCTGCATAAAGCTTCCTAATGCTTGTGAAAAGCATTTGCATCTGCACCCTCTGAAAGGAACAAATATATACATCACAGAGGATGTATAATAAAACCACCCAAAAGGTGTGCCTCGATCCGTGACTGTCTCTGTGTATATAAATTACGGAGAAAAGAGAGAGAAAGAGAACGTAGGTGAAGATGAAGCAGCCGGCCTAAGAAGGATAGGTCTTAGAACTAAAGTGAGTGAGAGAGTGTGATTAAATTTACTTGTCATTCTGTGTTTCTAATTTCTATAGCTAACGGTTTTAGAAATGCAAGAAGCAGTGATGCAGAGAAAAACAGATAAACAACAAAAGTGAAGGATTGGGTCAGAGTTTGTATAGTTTTCATATATATATATATATATATATATATATATATATATATATATATATATATATATATATATATATATATATATATATATATATATATATATACACGAAATGAGAACAATAATTTATTATAAAAATAAAAAAAATAAACTTGGATCGAATAATGATAGATATCATTCAAATTGAAAATTAATTAGCAATCATATAATAATTTTAAAAAGTTATATAAGTTTATATTTTAATTTTAATTATTTATATAAATTTAACTATTAAGATTTGTCCACTCTCACAATAAATTATCCTTTTATTATATATATATATATATATATATATATGCATGGGTGTGGGGATTATGGTATACAGCTTCACAAAGTTTGGTGCAGCTTTATGGTGAACTAGAAAGGGAGAGATGAGATGGGGGTATAGCATTCACGAGCTGCTGCTGCTGCTGCAAAAATAGGGATGGATCAAAACCCGAAATTCATGTTGATTCAGTGAGTACAATAACACCATGTCCATGCAACAGATTTTGATGTTACATGTCCGGGGGATGATCAAAGTACTTTGCATTAATATCGAATTCTCAGTTATAAAATTTCTCAATTGCATGCGCAGTATATGGATTGACAGATTGTGTATGGTCTCTCTCTCTCTCTCTCATAGAGATTAAAAGAGGTTATCATTGTTATTAGCCAGCTCTGTATAAGAACGAGCAAAGCCAAGGTAACACTAACAAGTCACGACTAGATAATGTAATGTAATGTAACATCATTGTCTTGATTTTACGATAAAAGGATAAAACACATATATCGTCTAACGTCCAGCCTTGCAGGATATATGCAATGTCATCTTTATCAGCTGTCATGTGTCATTGAGGGTCAACTTTGACTTCTGGACATTCTATGTTTTTCTGCTCTTTTACTGAACCGCAATTGTCCTTGGATATGCTTCTTAGAAGTTTGGAGTTGGGAGCCTTCTAATATACAATGGGAAGCTCAAATAAATCTTATTTGGAATTGAGTTCATTATGATCTTGTACGCAGGTTTAACTTCTCATGGATTTGTGATTCTGACCTGACAACAGATCAATAAAGTTATGCCTTAGTGCCTCCAATAGTCTTTAACATAAAATTAGAAATATATACTAAGCATAGTTCCTATAGATTATTAACAGTCCTGATATGCATGTGACAACCAACCACGAGTACTACTAAATTATTAACTGATAACAATTAATAATTTTTAATTTGACATAAAAGATGTAAGAAATCTTGCAGTGGAAAGTCATATTATCCAAGTTTGTGACACTCGATTGTATGGCTTTCTCATTCACTGGATTAGTCCTTCAGATTGGACTCTTCTTTGAGTTTGAGTATATAATATTAATAATTTTATTGAGAGATGGACACATAAATGAAGCAACCTAAGAAATAAACAACTCAAGAAAGATTAATCTGGAATATAAGGGTGAAGTCGATTAGAGTGGGTTGCAATAGTTGTTGCTTTTTAAAAGTTAAATTACACCCACCTCCCTCAGTTGACTAAAATATAACAGATACTTCCTTTATTTTCAAATTTTATGCAGCACAAGTCTTTGAGGTTTGTAAAAGCTTACACTGGTCTTCTCTAATAACAATGACTATCAATGTTGTTAAATAGGTCATATCTTTTAATGGCAAAGATGTAAATATTGAGGACCATAATAATTGTAAAAAGACTATAATGTCATTTTTTTACTAAATAATGAAAATATCATTATTCTCCCCAATTTGCACGCTCTTTGACTGAAACATCTTCCTTCTATATTCACAATATTGCTCTCATATTTATTGTTTTAATAAAATAAGGACATTATAGTCTTTTTACAATTATAATAGTCATCAATATTTACATCTATGCCATTAAAATACATGATCTATTAAACGGTCACTATTACTAGGAAAGGCTAGTATAGGCATTTACAAACCTTAAAGATCTATGCTACAAAGTTTGAAAATACAAGGAGTATCTGTTATATTTCAGTAAATCTCAGTGGAGGTAAGTTTAATTTATCAATTTTTAAATAGAGTGATAATGTTACAAATTTTAGGTCAAATCGATTAATCGCTACTTAAAAGTTCATCCACTCAATAAACTACTTTCTCTGTTTCACAATAACTGTCGATTTTTATTTTTGGATGTTTCAGAACATTTGTCTATTTATGCTATCTAGGTAGCGTTAATTTTTTCTTCCATTTACACCCTTATTATTAATGTGTTAGTTAATTAATTAATATATTTGTCAAAATTAATAATAATAATAATGACTATATAAGGGTAGTTTTCTTAACTCATATAGCTTTTTCCATTTACCAGCAAGATGTTTTTTATTTTCCATTATATATATATTATTTGATTTTTGATAATTATTATGAAATGTATGGAGTATTCTTTTGGGAGTGGGTGGGTTTCTTAGGATTGAGCCCATAAAATATATGTCTTATAACAGTTTATTTTCAGAAGAGAAATGATTTGTCCTCCTAACAATTATCCTTCTAAACATTTCCTAATTATTTAATGGAAGAAAAATTATCTCCTATTAAGATTCCAAATTATTAATTGTATTTACTCTTTACCTTATTTAGTATATTGGAGGATGCTTAAGAAGATTTTTAGGAGACTATATCGTTACTTTTTTCAGAAATAGTCTCTTTAATTTTTATCGAAACAAAATTGTTGCCTTAAAAAATTAGCATAAGTTATTTTGAAGCTCCGTCTCTGCTGCCCTGGGTAAAGTCTGGTGCTAAACGACGGATCATGTTTCTACCATTGTACCTTGGACACCCCAACAACCCCTCAAGTTTTTCTGTTCCTCACACTTTTTTATTTATTTTTTGTTTCAGTTATATAATTTGGATTCATTATCTATGAGATATTATTTCTATTTATATCATATTTATTATTGAATGAAATGTAGATCTTATTTAAATAGAGTCTTTATCATATTCAATGATAAATGAAATATGAATCAGTATAATATCTCACATATTATAAATATAAATAATTTTTTTTTCCTTTTTGTTTTCTTTCTCATGTGTCTTGGATGTCTTAGGAGTCGAAATTTATGTAGGTGTTGAAATATCATCTTTCTTCTTATATACAGGCCGGTGAAATACGAGGAAACTCCGATGGGGTTGACCCCAATTTATTAATGGTTTCCAGCCCATACGAGTATGGTTTGAAATTTATTTTTACTTGTAAAAGAATTACTCTGTTTTACGTACACTTCAGATCTTTTAAAATATCAGCATCTGAATTGCCTCAAATTTGTAAACCATTATTGCAATTCATATTGATTTTTAATGTAACTCATGATTATGGCAGGCTTCTGCCACCCTCCCTTAGACCGTCGTAGGATGATGAAAATCACCTAGCAAAATAATTATTATTAGAACATCAGCTTTTTTTTTTCTTTTTTTTTGGGGGGGGGGGGGGACTTTGGACAAACTATTGACATACAATTGCATTGCAATTAAACTACGTATCATCAGTTACTAAGAAGAGATTTCTAAATTTGAATCATACATTAGTCAATAATGAAAGGTTTACTAAACGAACTAATTAATGTCGCTGGAATTTCAAGCCATGCTAAAATGACTTCAAATAAATAAACAAACGAAATCAAATCTTTAAAAAGAGTAACAGTAAAAATAATAATTACAAATGAACACTAATAGGGGTGAAGGTGCCAGCCTGCTGCCTATCGATCCTCCTGGCTTAGCTTAAAGGCTGGGGTTCAAGCTAAATTTAGGAACTCATTGCTCTACAATGAAAGCGGACATTTCACCTGTGAGCTCATGACTTATTCTTCCTGTAGGTTTAAAATTCAATGCTACCGGAAATAATCCATTGTGAATCAGGTACACACCAAATACTTTCACGACAAGCAGGAAGCCTATGCATACAATGCATATACAGTGAGATGTATATAGGGTAGGTTCTGATGGTGGGGAGCAAAGTCTAAATTGTGGTTACTGATGGTGATGGTGTGCTAACTGTCCACTAGCTCTGCGCCAGCCTTGCTAATTAACACCCAAATTAACCTCCCTCCTCCGTAGGTGATTGTTATTTCAAATTGTATCTAGATATATTGAAAAATAAAAAATTATTAGGTTTTTTTAGGACAAGTTAAAATAGTTGTTTTATTTAATTTATTAATTGATAAATTAACTACTGTATTAATAATAGAGAGAAAATAAAAGATAATAATAACTCGTAAAATTTATATGATAATTAATAAATAGATTAAAATAAATAATTTTTTTTACTCTCGATGCACCTAAATATTTTTCTTAAAAAATATATTAATATTATAATGTATTGTTAATTTCTCCAAATTTTTCTAATGACTGTTGTTGTTGGACAGAGATAGATAGTACATTCTAACAACCTATGTAAAGAACTAAGTTTATTTGTAATGTGATTACAATTTTCATAAATAATCACCCTTAGGATAAAACCTAGTAATAACCTCCCTAATCATAGCAATAATTACACTATTTAATTATTAGTGTACGACGGGCTAATCCTACTAATTAAGTTTTCGTTTTTGGTATATTGGTATCGGTGATATTAAATTTAAACTTATGACACCATACAAATGATCTAAATTCCTTGTCACCAGCTCAAACGGATGAATTAGTCTCCACCTAATTTTGTAGAACAGACAAAAGTCATTGATGAGGGTGATCATGTAGTATTAGAACAACACTATGTATACATGTGATCATTATTTGCTCCATTAGGATCTGTTTATTCTCTCATAAAATTATTATTAATTTTCAATCAATTTCTTGCTTTTAGAATATTTCAGCCAATTTCATATTTTTTGAATTTTATCAATGAAATAGTAAAAATTAAATATTGTAGTTGTCAAGTTTGCCGCAGTTGCAAGTCAGTCTGCAATCTAATGGTAGACCTCTGCACATCTCAATGAGTTAAAGGAGGTTACGAGTTTGACTCCGATCCCAATCTCTTATCTCCAAATATCTTAGTTGAAAAAAAAAAAATTCTCCGTAGTTTCTCTTCAAGCCTTTGCTCCATCTGAGTGCGATAAACTACTGTCATTTTGTTATTGACTGCGCAAGAAATACTCACATAGCTTACCCAAGTGAAAAATCACTTTGATTTTCCCTAGTGTGAGCAACTGCTGTCACGCACTTTATGCATGCCCTGCAGTCTTTATTCAATATTCAGAGCAATATTGTCTGTCTAATTTCTTATCAAAGACCAATTGATTCATTTTTATAATATTGGTAAGAATATACATTGAAAATTTTAAACCACTAGCCATTGATCTTTTTCATCTTCTTTTTTTTTGGGGTCATAACCGTTAGCCATTGATCGAGTATAGTGAGGGTGGTGCTCCATTTTCTTGGTCAAGGTTTTTTTTGGGTTTCTATGCTAGGCCCATGCTCCTTTGGTACTTTATAATTAGCATCTTATACTGTAGCGAGTGCCTAACACTTATTGACCAGCAGAATATCACTCCTTTAAACCCATTCGATTTGTAGAAACAAACCCATAAAAAAAAATGAAATAAATTGTAGAAACGGAGAAAAACAAAAGGTCATCTGCAACAATTGACGTTAAATTTTATTTCTGTTTGATCGATTTAATTGATAGAAAAATAACTCACGAATTACGAGAAACTAAATAAATTTAGGTTTTTCTTTCAATACTCATAGATTATTGGTATTCTTATACGATTATGAGTTAATCATTGATTTTATAAATCTTAATAATTTAGATTATTGAGACACATGATTTATTCTTAACCACAAATAACTAAAAAGTGCTATGAAATCGTTTTATCCCAAAAGCATAGGCTGAGTTTGATAAGTTTTTTAGAGTAGTGCTCTAACATATAAAAAAAAAACATAAGCTAATTTTTTATGTTTGATAAATCAAAAAGCTAAGTTGATTTTATTTTTAGCTTTCAAAAGCTAGTGGTGTTTTAAGAGCAACTCATGAGATGCCCTTCAAAATTGGCTTTTGTTGTTTGAAATTCAAAAAATTAATATAATTTTGATTAAATACCAATTCAATATCTTAAATTTATAGTGGGAGACAAATTAATTTCTCAGATTTGAAATTTCTCATATTAGTCCCTCAAATTTTACAAATAGAGAAAAGTTAGTTCTTCCATCAAATTATTATCTAAACTGTTAGCAGAAATATCTATATTTTCTGTTAACTTACTTAAGTATACTGTTAATTTTCACAATCAGTCCTAACTTGCCTTATTCATCTGTTTTGCATAAAATAAATGACAATTTAAAATCAAAATCTTTTTTTCTGAGCAAAGAATTATGTTGAGAGAGAAGATGAAGAATAATGTCTAAATAACTTCCTTTAGAGGAATGAGGCAAGTTAATACCCACTATGAAAATCAACAGTAAATATAAACAAGTTAATAGTACATATAAGTAAGCTAATAGAACACATCTCAAATAACAATTTTATAAAGGGGTTAACTTGTCCCCATTTGTGAAATTTGAGGGACAAATATGTGATTTTCTACATATGAGGGACTAAGTTCAGGTTTTAGTTTATAATTTTACTTTAATTGAAGGTAAAATGTATTTTACTCCCTGAACTCTAAGTCGTATGCAGTTTACACCATAACTTTTTAAAACATGTATCATGACACTGTATTTTCTAAACAATTCAAAACTTTAGGTCATAACAAGTATTGAGTTGTACATAATAAAAAAAATTAGGATTTCAGTGTGCACGAGAATTCATAAAATAAGGTATTGGGTTACAAAAATTAGAAACGTCATAGGGATTAAGTGCATATAAATCATATTTTTATCAGTTGTCAAAATTATGTTAAGGAGTGCTTTGCACTATTTGGAAAGTTTAGAATATCACGATGCACGTTTTGAAAGGTCATGATGTAAATTACACATAACCTAAAATTTAGGGGGTAAAATGCAATTTACCCTTTAATTTATGACAATAGATATAGAAATTACCCTCTATAATATCTATATTTATCATTATCATTTTGAATTTTTGGAACACATTTACCAAATATTACCATTATGACTCCTGCTTATTCAGAGTAACTTCTACATTATTTTAAACAATATTGCTAAAACTTTTTAATATTAGCCTTTTGAGAGCTCAAAGAGCTCAGCAACTCTCAAAAAGCCACATGAATACCAAACCATGGCTTACACAGATGAATATATTGTACTCCAATATATCCACTTATGTGAATGCATTATAATAAGGTATAATAAGAATTAAACTATGATTATAGAGACTCTTATACTATGTCATAAACTATCCCTCCTAAAAATTTAAGTTAAGTTGATAGATAGAGATATATAAATGATTTTTATACTCTAATACCTAATACCTGTGAATTTTATGTAGATTCCAGGTAAACCCCATAAATTTATCTAAATTCATAGTTGGACAAGCAGCCGAGGCAAGTGAGCTCATATAATATGGTGCTTGTATTCATACAAGAGGAAGGAGATTGGAAACTTTTCTTTGAAGAGGTAAAGACCAAAATGATACTGAAAATGGATCAAGTTAGCAGTACTTGCTTGAAAATAAAGAAAAACCTAAAAATAGAAGTGAGGCAGATGGAGGGCAGAAACTTACCAAAGCCAACGAAAGAAGAGAAGATTGAAGAAATTATATTTTTTAAAAAAGAGAAAAATAAAAAGAAAATGAGGAAAAGGCCAAAATGGTCATAAGCAAGGTCTCATTGGAGCAGAGCCATCGATTTCGTGCAGTCTCCATCTCCACACCAGCCCATCTTTCCTGAAAAACCTCACTCACACACTCTCAGTCTCCACCCCCTCACTCTGCGCAGGAACATGTGTAGATTTTTTCATTTTATTTTCCTCGTTGTTCCCATTTCCCAAACAACAGAAGCACACACAGCATTGAATGAACTAATTCAATGTTCAACCCCAAAACACACAAAAACAAAAAAATAATAATAATAATAAAATAGAATAGAATAAAACAGTATATTACATGTTAAAATTCTTAGAGCCGCGTTTTTCAGAAGCAGTACAATCATGACACCCCCTCTCTAATCATGCACTTACACCTCACTCTCTTTCTTCTTCTCGCTTTTTGATTTTTTGTTTCTCTTTCTGCCTCCTCTCACCAACTTGTCAATATGACATATCAAAAATTACAACGGTGCTGCTTCAATTAATTAAAACCAGAAAAACCAACTGGTTAAAAAAAAAAAAAAATGAACCGTCCTATTCACGGCAGTTCCCACACACTCTTCACTCTTGACTTTTTAGTTTTTTCTCCTTTCTGTTGCTACTTTTCTTCGTTTCGGATGTTTGCTTTAGCTTGCTGTGATCCGCCCCACTTTGTGACTTTCCCTTTTGAAGATACGCCAGTGCCATCATCCATCTATCAACCCCAATTACCCCATTCATAACCCTTTTGAGAGAACTTGCCATTGCCACCAGAACAACAAAGATTGAAAAGTGTTGCCCCTCCATTAAACTCAAACCAACACAACACACACACACACACACACATTCCAATCTGGCTAAGGCTAGTTCAACTCCAATGCTAGTAGCTCCTTGTTGTTACACTTGTTCTGGTTCCTTCCTCATCTAATTCTAATTCCCTCCATTCAGGAAAAAAAAAAGACCCTTCTTTTTAAAATTCTTGATTGGGCCCATTTGTCAATAATGGGTGACAAGGGAGACTCATCCAAGAAACAACCACAACAGCCGCAAACTCAGCCTCACCACCCTAAACAACAACATCACCAGCAGCAGCAACAGCAGATTTCATCTTCTCCCAAACAAGCCCTACCTGTTGAGGAACAAGTTCAGCCCATCACAGAAGCAACAAGGTCAATCCATCACCAGCAGCAGCAATCACCTGTTGTGGTTGTGAGTGGAGCATCCCCTTTCATCTCAAGCCCTCTCTACGTCTCAAGTGGTGCAAGTTCCTCACCCTTTGAGCAGCAGCAACAGTTTGAGACACTGAACCCAAAGAGAACCAGATACAGTACTGCAGGCCAATGGAAGCTTCTACCATCACCACCCTCACAGCAAAAACAGTCTCAAATGGCCATGCTCCCAAGCGAATCAAGCCCTTCACCATCAACAAACCCACAGCCCATACAAACCTATGCAGGAGCTGCAGCATCTTCATCAGACACAGCATCATCACCAAGCCACTCACCTATCCCTCTCCTCTCAGGAGGTTCTGGCCAAGAAGGGAACAAGCCAGAAGGAGAACAAGTTCACCAGCAACTCAGGAAAGGGAAGTATGTGAGCCCAGTTTGGAAGCCCAATGAGATGCTTTGGCTTGCAAGGGCATGGAAGGCACAGTACCAAGGTGGTGGTGGTGGTGGTGATGGGTCATCTTCAAGGGCAGAACAGCAAGGTGAATTGGGGATGAGTAGAGGGAAAACTAGGGCTGATAAGGATAGAGAAGTTGCTCAGTTTCTTCAGAGGCATGGTGTCAACAGGGATGCAAAGACTGCAGGGACTAAATGGGATAATATGTTGGGTGAATTCAGGAAAGTTTATGAGTGGGAAAGAGGGGGTGAGAGGGAACAAGTTGGGAAGAGTTATTTCAGGCTCTCACCTTATGAGAGGAAGCTGCATAGGCTACCAGCTTCTTTTGATGAGGAGGTTTTTGAGGAGCTTTCACAGTTCATGGGGTCCAGAATGAGATCCTCTCATGGCAGAGGTGGTTCCACCTTTGTGCCTGGAGGAGATGAAGGTAGGAGTACAGCACATGCTGCTGGTACAATGAGAGCTCTGCCACCACCACCAAGACCTTTCAAGGAAGATGAGCTTCCTCTCTCAGGTTTGCAGTAAAAGCATGAAAAAAGCTCTATTGTAGCATGAAAATGGGACAACATATGATCCTCACATCACAACAAAGCCTTTCTTCTCTTTTATTATACTCTTAACAACTTTCTCTCCTCAGAACGTGTAAACTTCAATTCAATGCAGTTCAAATATTGTGAAGTTTTCAATTCGTTTTTGTTCTTCTATTATTTTTTTTCTTTCTTCCTATTTATGGAACGCACAGTAGTTTTGAAACATTCAGGAACAGTAACAAGGGCACGTAATATTCACTGTGATTCTCTGACTGCTACAAGCACTGTTCCCTCCCACCCTTCTAGAAAGGAATGTGCTTTAGAAGATTATGGAAGATGATGAAAACGAAAGCAAGTTTCAATGAACTTTCTAACCCCTTTCACTCTGTCATCCTTTGCAGCTAGGACAAAGCAATTGGCCATGACAGGTGGGGGTGAAGCATTCTTTCATGCCCCAAGAGGGAGCTTATTAGGGTTGGACAATCTATTGGACATCCAAGAACCTTCTTCATTGGCCTCTTCTTCGTCCAAAGAGCTAAGAAGAATTGGGAAGATAAGGATGACATGGGAAGAATCGGTGAGCTTGTGGGCTGAAGAAGGAGAACACCACAGAGGGAGAGTGAGGCTTCAAGGTTCAAGCTTTCTGAATGCGGATGAGCTCACTTTCTTTGATGAAGCCATGGTGCCTTGCCCCATGGAGTGTTTCGAAGATGGTTCCCTGAAAGGTTTCTCAGTTGACAGATTCGTTTCGGGACAACAAGTCAAAGTCTTTGGCAGAAGAAAATCCTCTTCATCAGCAGCCTCATCGCCTCCTTCCGGTAATAAAAGTGTACCAAAACAGAAAACATGTTCCTTTAACTATTTTATTTTGTTTCAACATATTCTATGACCCCATCTGACTCTCTTTTTTCTGTGTCTCCCTCATTCCCTGCAGGTTTTACTGAAAGAGTCCAATTCCGCTCCAAATCACCTTCCATAAGATGTCAGTTTTATTTTATTCTTTGAGCTAGTCTTCTTAATTTCCCCTTTAATGTGAAGGACTTTATGACAACATTTTTCAGCATTAAATTTCGGCGTATTAATTAAGCTGTTTAATTTCCTGAAAAAGCTAGCTAGCGATTGTTTTCTTAATAAGAAACATGCATTTAATATTATTATTGTGGGTGCTGATTTGGTGGAACCATTGAATTTGTGGTTGGTGCAGCGATTACTACACTGGACTTTCGGGACCCAACCAAGTACTGCGTGGAATGCCTCCATCGAGTGTCACCACCACAACCACTTCCAGCATTGTTCGAGTTGAAGCGCTTCTTGCTAGACCCACCACCGGAAGACTTGCGTTTTCCACTGAGGAAGGAAGTGTACGAGGACTTGCCTCAAGGAAAGGAACTTTTCTTCACAACAACAACAATAAACACCACTGCTACTGAACCATTGGATTCAAGATCCATCATCTACGACATTGTAGGACCCATCATAAGAAACAACCCTAGCCTCACATTTGCAACTTCAATAAGTCGGGACTCCTTCATTGGCCTGTGGGACGATTGCATCAATAGAACAGTCTCGATATTCTGCCCTGAGGAAATGGTAATTATAAGAAAGCCAAATTCAGATTACTATTCAACAGATCATCATACAACATTGTTGCAAGATCAATGGCCAAACGTGACTGGTTTCGTTAACAACTATTGCTTGTGGAGAGGTGAAGAAACAGATCAATTGAGGGAAGGTCAACCCGACCCATCATCCACCATTGTAGGGAAGCTTCTATGGACCTACATGGACCTGCCCTACATCCTCGGCTACTACGCCATCGGAACAAAGGTAACATTCTGTGCACTGAGTAGGTCACAAGATCAAGGCGGAACAACAACAATCACACGAACCGATCTACACCAAGTGAACCTATCTTCACCCTCGGAACGAATCAAAGCACTTGTTCCATGTTTCAGAATCGGCACACTTTTACCATTGTTAAGCAAGATCTGCACCACCATCAACACCTGCAACATCAGCAAAGGCTTCTTCGTGACGTACAGCGATTTCGAGAGATCAGTGGTGGAGAACGGAAGCGGCGTCGTAACGGAGATGACGCCGAACACATGCACGAGGTACTTCACCGACAAGAGGAAGTGGTTGGCGGTTAAAGAAGTGTACGAGATACTCAACCACCGAATCCCGCACGCGGAGTTTCTCTTCAAATCAAACGAAAACGACATGAGCTTGGTGTTCAAGCCAAGAGGGTGCAGAACGAAGCCTTCAAACTGCGAGCAACTGGTGGAAGCGCTCAAGTACGTGACGAAGGCTTTGGTGGCGCTACACGACTTGTCGTTTATGCATAGGGATTTAGGGTGGGAGAAAGTGATGAGGAGGAGTGACAGGGAGAATGAGTGGTTCGTGTGCGGGTTTGATGAGGCGGCGGGGGCGCCGGAGCTGAACAGGCACGTGAGGTGGGCGGGGGAGGCACGTGAGGGGCACGCGCCGGAGATGGAGAGAGGGTTGCATGGGGTTAAGGTGGACGTGTGGGGGGTGGGGTATCTGATAAGGACGAGTGGGTTGGTGAGTGGTGGGAGTGGGGTTCCGAAGATGCTGAGGGAGCTGGAGAGGATGTGCATGGAGCAGAACCCGGAGCATAGGCCCACCGCCGCCGACTGCTACCACCACCTGCTGCAGCTCCAGTCTTCTCTCTCTCCCGCCGCCGGTGCTGGTGCTTCTTCTGCCTCTGCTTCTGCTTCTGCTCCTCCTGGAGCTGGACTCTTGATGTGATTGATTTGATGATTTTGAAACACAAATTGATTTGAATTGAATTATTATATGCATCATTAATTGGGGTTTTTGTTTTTATTTTTTTCAAGAAGTTCTAATATCTTGCTTGTTTCTTTCCTTTTTTTTTTTTTTAATGTTTGAATAGCTCTCATTTTTATTGTTTTAAATATTGATATTGATGGTGCATAAATTTTCAGATTTTGTTTAATAACATGTGTTGTTGTTAAGAGTTGGAAATTTGGTAGAATTCTCTTGAAATAATGAATGAATGAGTAATAAAATCTTATGGATAGATTAATTTTGATGTATTAATTATATAAAAGAATTATATATTCTCATTAAATTTAATCTTGTTTCATTAAATGAGCACTATGATCTTTTGAGATATTGATTATATTTTTTGGTCAAATGGTATTGTTCATAGAAAATAAAATGAGATATTGAAAATTAAAACTAAATGTATATGTTCCCTTTAATTATGTTTAAATATTTATGCTGTAACAGTTGCATTATAATATTTTTATTTAATTAAAGGTTTATTCTTTCAAAATATGTACTAGAAAGCATTTTCCTTTCCAATTTAATGCCATTGAATCAAGCTGTATGCGTAATGGTGGTGGTGGTTCGATTGCACTCAGGGTATTGTGTACCTCTTTGGCATTGGGAAGTGAGAATTAGAAAAATGAGGGTTTTTTCTTTTAATATTAATTTTATTATAAAAAATATTATTTATAATTATAAGATTTAAATATTATGTTGATTTATATTTTATTTATTATTAAATAAGATGTAGACTTATTTAAATAAAATTAATACCTTATTAAATAATAAATTAAATATAAATTAATATAATATTTTATATATTATAAATATAAATAACATGTGAAAAATGAATGTGAGAAGTAAATGTGAATAGTTAATGTGAGATAACTCTTGCCGCATGAATAATTCTTTTGATACCTTGTGAATAATGAATGTGAGAAGGAGTAATTAAGGGAGTAGGGGCTGGAGAGGAGAGGGAAGGGTCATGAAACATGAGACATTGGAGGTGGAATTGGCGGCTGTTGCTGATTATGGGTGGCTGGCTGCTGCTCCTAGATGAGTTTCATCAAATCAAATCCTCGAATTGAAACACTGGTGTGTCTGCAGTGGTGCAGTGGACTAGTTCAGTGAGGCAGTGTTTTTCAGTTTTGGATTGGTACGTCTCGAAAGTGGGATGAGGTGTGGTGCACAGCATTTGTTTGGTAGCCTGGCTCATTGTGCTCTCCATTAAGGTTAGGTGAGGAACTTGGAATAAATGTTCTTCTGCTTTTTTTCACTCTCTGTTTCTTCTTATTTGATTTTATTTTCATCTGGCTAAGTAGACAACTCTTCTTTTGGGAGGGGTAAATAGATTTTGATTTTATTAGGCTTCTATCGAATTCAAAATTTTAATTAGGTTTAATATATAGGTTTTGTTACTAAAAAAATAAAAATAAAAAATATTAATTACACATCTCCATCGTTTATTACATTATTTATCAATATACATTGTTTTCTATTTGATAGCAATATTTTTTACTACAAAACATTTAAAAATACACTACTTACTTGCACCGAACCCGGCGATATAGATTGTTTCCTCTCCATGTCTTTTTCACTATTTTTCTCCCACTACTGAGTCTAAAAAAAAAAAAAAAACGAAGGCTTGGTCCACAACTTCTCAATCTGTATTGATTTTATAGTGCTCGGAAGCATAATACAGCCGGCACCTGAACGTTTCATGTTGTGCGTAAAACGACTTACTATTTTCTGTTTTGCGTGTAAAGGCTAATACGGCTGACATAGAGCTGTTTCATTGTTTTGACACTGCGATCGTCAATTTGACCACAATAAACAGGCCATAGCTAGTCGTTTTATGTTCCTAATGCACTTCAGTTGCTACACATGTCAACCAGTAATTCGTTTGGTAACTAAACATATCAATGCCTTTTTTTTTTGTACTACTAGACGTATTCATTTTAATTAAAAAAATGGTGTATTGATAAACAATGTTAGATGGGGTGGAGATTTGTAACTAAATGTTTTTTTGGGTAGAAAAACCTATTAGAAGGCTATAGATCATGTCTTGTTTTTTTTTTCAGTTTGGTATTTTTTTTCATAAATTGATTTCCTGAAGACCATAAATTTCGAAATAATCACATAGAATCATGACTTGATAATAAGATTCAACTTTTTATAATTTTTTAAGCATATGTTTATCCAATTTGGATCAGAAATTGTGAAACAGTCACTAGTCAGATCGGCTCTTCAATCATATTGGATAACAATTAAACCAGTGAAATTGGGCAAATTAGCGAGAATTCCAACAATAAGGATGTCACTTTGTCCTAGAGATGATGGGACGCGCTGTGAAGCCATTCTGCCGAGCAAGAGGTTATGTTATGTGTCTCATTTATATTACGATAAATATCCATAATTATGCCTCTAATTTGATATAAGTATATAGTATAAATATAGTGATGATTATATATCACTCCTCTTATATTATATATAGTTGAATTAAATTTTATTTTTTATATATTGATTATTTATTGATTTTGTGGTGACTTGATATCCTGATCGGGATAATCATTAGGTCAATCCTGATAACCATAATATTAAAAATCGGACCATACCGGCCGGTTCTATCGGAAAACCGGTGAACCGGCCACCTGACCCGTTCGATTCATCATTTGGATCGGTTCTGCATTTAACCCGGTGAAAATCGGTCAAACCCGGTGAAAACCGGCTGTTGAACCGGGCGGACCAACCCTCAAACCGCCACATAAAAATTTTGATCAATAAATCCAAAATATCCATGCATGGGTTTGAACCTTGTCCAAAGGGAATAAGGTATGTGCATACCTACCACTTGGGCTAGGTTACTTCTTACTATATTATGTGTTAACAATATTATATATCATATACTTAATATATTATTTTCTATGAACAAAAGTAAAACTCCTTCCTGGGGATTCGAACTCAGGTCAAAGGGTATGAGGTTAGCGCTCACAACTACTAGGCCAACTAGTTTGTTGCCTTAGATAGTTCTAATAATTATATATATTACATACTTAATATATTTATTTAATTAAAATTCGATTCAACTAGTTCAACCAGTGACCCACCAGTTAAACCGGTGACCCGGTGTCTCAACCGGATCGATCACCGGTTCAATTTTTAATACTATGCTGATAACTATGTATGTACTAGACATTATCGTGGTTAATAAATCTTTCCACAATTATCTTTTTTGAAATTTAAATCCTAAAATTAAGAAATTAGAGATATAGGGAGACTAATTTGATATATATATATATATATATATTTATATTGACAGCCTATTAAAATTAATCATTTTTAATTATCAATAGTTACAAGTAAACCATATAATATTTTAGTCAAAATAAAGTAATTACACCATGTGACAATCATCTCTAAGTACAAAATTGGTTATCATCAATCAGTAGTATAAAGTATGAAAAAATTGCACTTTAAAGTTTAAATAAGCGATATGCTTGTTTTGGGAGTAAATATCTGTATTTGATTAGCGTGAATAACAATGTACTTAGGCCATAACTAGTATTTGACGGACACTGACCCATTAGGTTATGTTTACACATGGAAGTTAGAACAAGTCCTCTCTGCGCTCCATAACCCCGGCTGCTATCTGATTCTTTGGCCTGTCCCATTGATTTCCATCATGCGAAAAAGTGACAGTTGCAGAAAAAGACATTGTCTCTCAACCTTGTAGATTTTAATAATAATAATACTTGAAAGACACATGAATATGATTTTAAAAGATGATAAGCTTTGATATTATAAATTTCTAGCTTCAATTATTATTATTATTATTCAACAAAGACACCAAAGGTTAGAGATTCTTTCTAAAGGAGTAAGGGAAGGAGGAAGTGGAGGTTGAACACAAGACCGACAAAGGTATAAGAGACAACTATAATTATTAGGCTGTAGACTCAACAGTTTAACATTGATTTTTTATGTAAAATATTTATTATTTTATGTGTAAATATATTTTTTTATTAATAGTGATGCAGGGGTTAAACAGCCGAAAGAAAAGAACTCTAGGAAATCAATCAACTACTCCATGCAATACACGTGAGGCGTCATCTGGACGAGCAGCTCCAACGCAACAAGGGGGAGCTAATGGCAGGTATTTATGTCTCTGCACCTAGATCCGTTCCTTTGGCTCGGTAAAGCTATTAATACATACCATTATATCAGGAGAATAATGATTTTGCGAATGACTTTGAGAACTACTTTCTTCTTCAGACTAAAAAGAAAAGGGGCAATTCAAGGGGGGTTTAGTGATTGCTCAGTCTTTAAATTTGTCGAGTTTGCATTATAGTTGCTTCATCTTGGTGCATTTGCCCTTTGATTGTGTACCTTTTCCTGTTCAGGTGGAGCCACACTGTTTTGCATGTAATATTTTTAATGCCAAGATTTTTTGGCAAGTACTGTTCTCTCCTGAATGAAAGGGGGAAATGAAAAGGAAAAAAACAGTATAATAGTTTGCGGGAAGCTTGAAATGGATAACAATTTATTCAATTTGTAAAGGAGAAATGCTTTTTTAATACCACTTCTTTTGGAATATCTAGACATTCAATAGAGAAAAAGGGAAGTTAGAGGGGGCAAAAAAGAAGAAGTGAATATATAATGTCTTGAATTTATAGGATTCAAATAATATTGTTTTTTGTAATCCATCGCAAAGATTTTTGGTTATATTGTGTAAAAGTGACATAGACATAGTTTTCCATTTTCTTAACAAAAATTTAACATGACAAAAAAGCTCCTACCAAATTAGGGCCAGGTTATTCATGCCTTTAAACTCATTTAACATTTATATGTAGAAATATATATATACTCACCCTAAGTATTTACCAACTGAAAAATGCCTAAAATTAAATAGAATCCAAGTCATGACAATATATATGTGCAGAAAACCAATTGTATGAGTCAACCTCCATTGACAAATGTAGCTTTTCAATTAGTAAAAAATCAAAATATTCTTTGAAACTTACTTGACTTGCAAGGATGGATATAAGTTTAGCTAAACTAAACTTTGACTTAAATAGATATATCATTCATTCCCAAAAAGTAGCTTGAATCTAAGCTTATTACGTGTCGTAAGTTTCTTTATAGCCTTAGCCTTATATTTTTAAAAGTTTGACCTAGCTTCATAATTTTGTTTAAAAACATACTTGATAATAAAATTTTTAAATAGGCCAAAACTTCAACTCTTGGATTGGATAAAATATTTTGAAATATGTAATATAATATATATATATATAATACATGCTAGATGCAGCCTTCATTAGGACAAAAGGCTATTTTCAAATGCATCAAAATTATTTCGCTTATCATTATAGTTT